>OY728150.1:792507010-797507010 GCA_963277665.1 Viscum album | reverse complement strand
TTTCATCCTTGGGTCCAGCCTCGGGTTCTTTTATTCCTTCTCAGCCCCCTGGTCCGGGTTCTTTCCTAAGACCGTGGATGGTGTGGTATGTGGAATTCTTTGGTTCTCATTCATGTCAGGTTATTCATTCATGTCATACAAGTTACTCCATTGAGAGACCTCTACCCCTTGCATCCTTATTGCATGACATTAAACTGCATGGAATTTCAAGAACGATGTATGTCTTGATTCCCACCCTCATGAGATTGGTAGGAACTCCCAAAAATTTCATATTCGAGTCAAGCCCTAGGTCCATCAACCCATTCCCCCCCTCTTGTTTGGAATTTTCTTCCTCTATTATGCCTCATCAGTGTGCTTAGATGCACTATGGTTTTGTACCTAGAGATTTGGATTCTTCATGGACATGCTTTAATACATTTCCATGGTTCATGTCTCTCTCTATTTGGGTTTCCACCATCTTTCACATCCGAAAGGGCACCCAGATGGTATGTATGTTTGGCCTTATGGCTCACCTACCACCATAGGCAAACTTCCCAGAGGATTTTGAATGACATTATGAATTAGGTGTCACATTTCAAATACGGGAAGTGTCCACCCCTGTTAAGACCTAAATATTGGTCACTTGATTCACATCCCTTTCCACTCCATCATGTTCAAGCGGATTTTTGACACCCTTGGTGTTATCCCTCTGTGTTCCTATGAACATTAAAGAGGATTAATCAGCATCGTGAGGATCATATTCAACTCCCCAAAGTCTCTCCCTACAGAGTATTCCATGTGCTATAAAGATCTTCTCTCCCCTTGTTTCTCACACCGAGAATAGCTCACATGGGCTTAGGGATATGGGTTTGGTTTGTGCATACATGGAAGAACCACCTTCTTATGGTCCAAACCCTATAACCTTAAACTAGGAGTTAGATTCATAAACTAGATGTCTAAGTCCACATCATGACTATAAACAGTGTGTGTGTGTTCTCTTGGAAATTTGTGTTGCGGTGTGGACTTCGTTGTCTGTATTCATTCCAGGAGCACTTTATAGCACCACATTATATATTTCTATCTTTGGAATCTCCCCATTCAAGTCTGAGCTCTGTGACCATAAACAGAGACCCCTTACATCCTGATCATATGATGCTAAACAATTTATTTTTCACCCAAGATGTATAATGAAAAATTAGATAGCCATACAATGTATTCATTCGAGAAGACGCTGCGCCATTTGGTATTGGCCACTTTCCAAACCACCTTCATGAACTACATTTGGATTGATTATAAATCTTATTAGATATATAGAAATTCTTAGAAATTGCACCTCAGGCCTAGCCTCAGGACCGTTGACATTCCTAGTTTATTCTTCCTAATCATGGTCAGAACACTATAACCTCAAACTGGGGGTTTTTAATCCATGTAACATACGACCTTAAACTATGTTCCACATTCTGATCATACGATTTTAAACTATTCCATGAATTTTTCTCACCGTACGATGCTAAACAACATGCTTGTCATCCCCATTAACACAATGTAAAACTGCAGGCCATCTTAGGTCCTCTCCATTAAATTCCCTCTTGAAAATAGGCCAGATCTTGATTCAGACCTATATTCTCACCAAATGTACTTTAATCATGATGGCGTAATTCCTAGAGTGTTGGAATTTACCCAAACATCCCAACATTCCATCACCACTCTTTACGTGACCTTTATTTGGATCATCATTCCCTATAATGTCTGAAGCCACCCCCTAATGGTTAGGATGCTCAGCCTTAAAGCTCGCCTACCATTATAGGCCAACATTTCAGAGGACATCAAGAAACACTTCGAACTTAACCCCATGTCTTTGAATATGGTCAGTGGTTAGGCCTTGTTTTTTTTGTCCCCATTTCAGGCTAACGTGATGTGAATTCTGTGTTTTTAATTTTTTCAACAACTATCCTCCATCGTCATTCCATCTGCAGTGCTTTTCAAATTTTGGGTATCATAATTGGAATCCATAATTCCCAATTGTTCGGATTTACTCCAACACCCCTAGAATTATCCCACTCGTGTGCTAGATAATGTTGAACACCATTCACTAACCATGCCCCCTTTTTGTTTCCAAAAACTCATAGTGGCCTTTCAAACCTCGTATGTCTAGTGATTGGTTGGAACTCTTGTATTCATGGGGAATAATGATGTGGTCATCTTTGGTTTCTCACATCGGGCACGACCCATGTGAGCTTAGGGATTGATCATTGGATATTTCATAGGTACGATTGAGTTGCAGTAATCAAAGTAGATAACGAGACTCATGCACACAACCAAAATACAGAAGAAAGCATGAATGTACATTTGTGAGTTCACAAAAATTACAACACCTATGGATTGGCCTCTATTATATATAGATTGACCTCTTAAATGGATCATCCCAACTCCACCAACCACTAGAATGTGACATCTATGATCTGTTGTCTCCTGTTGACCTCATGCACCTCTTTAATAGTTAGGGGTGAAATTCATTAGCCCTAATCTGGGATCGATGCCTGTAATCTTGGATAATAGCCATCTCTTGGTATGATTTCATCATCTGTTCCTTAGCCTTTTTCAACTGCACCTTCAGTAATGATATGAGTCCGGATTGTGCATCGAGGAAAGAATAATGTTCATTCACCCACACCCTCAAGAATTGGATATCTTGCTCAGCTTCTTTCTTCATTGAGGAAAGATGAATGTTCATCATATGTTCCTCAGACTTTTTACATATTTATTCTTCTAAATATTTCTCATTAACTACCATGTTTTCAAAATGGTTTTAAGGATTTATTTATATAGAAATTAATTTTTCAAAATTTTAATTCATTTAAAATTTTCAAGGTGGTATGTGGCACTTTGATTCAAAAATCTCTTTATTAAACGTTTTAAATGGTTTTGAAAATGGTTTGATAAAGCAATGATTATGTTAATATCTTGAAATGATATATTGTGAATGAAATGTGGAAATGTTATCTTTCTTTTATGATAGTTTTATGTGTTATGAATATGTTATGGTTCTTGGGAATTGTTTACGTATACGGGTGGTTCCATGATAAACCTAGGACCGATGAGCCTAATATATCTCTCCAATGCATTAGGTAACATGATGGAGGTAAATGCTAAGATTTCTCCTATGAGATTTAGGGAATATACTGTGATGGGTAATCCAAATTTAACTCCCTACGAAGTTGTGAAAGATAAATGTAAGTTTGATATGGATTCCACATGTTACCTTTATGATTTATTATTTCTATGTGTTATTCATAAATCTTATGATTTAATGAGGTATTTTAAAGAGCATATGTTTTGTATGTTTTGATGAACTAATGTTTTATTTCATTATTTTATATCATTTACTAATATTTTTATGCTCATATTATGTTTTTGATATGTTTCTCACAGGGTATAAGTTAGGGTAAGAGAAAGGAAGAACTCAAGAAGATTTATATAAATAATATAATTATTTCTTTCTTTTAAGAATTTTTATTTTATGAAAAATGGATACTGAGTAGAAGTGTCTACATTGTAATTTTTGAGATGTATTTTAATAGTTATGGCCTAATTCTCTAAAACTCTAAACCTAAAAAGATCCTCAATGTGAATTATTAACTTAATTCAAGATAATGTAATGTATAAGGCTAGTTCCTTATAGTTGGTACCAAAGGTCAGTTTAGACAACTTTGAGGATTAAGAGTTTTTTTAGACACATGGTTAGTCTTTATGTCTACTCTTTAAGTTAAATACTTATATTGTAAAATTTTAAGATCAAGGAAAGTATGTTAAAAATGGAAGGAGGATGATATAAAATGAAATTCTTATCTCTTCCTGACGACTTTCTTGTAATAATTATTACAAAGTCGTGCCCAAATGATTCTGAAACATTTTCTAACATACAATTCACTTGCTAGCAATTTTTTGAGATATCAAACACCTCCGTTATACCTCGATACCATCGTGGATCATGGGTTGTATTTAATGAAATCCTATTTTCTCAACATTTTTATATTTTCAAGAAAGGTAAATATTATTAAGTAATTTTCAAATATTTTACCTTATCACAAGATTTTGAAGCCTATTATGACTTTGAAAAAGGTGATGAAGTAGGAGACCCTTGCACAACCTATTTATATTGGCTTTTAAATTATAGTATTTGATCAAAAACTTATGGTATTTTAAAAGGACCATTGATTAAAAGTCTCAACTCAAACTCAATCTGAATATTTTATACAAAGAATGTTTTATTAGATATTTTGAAATTATATGTTATACCTGGTTATTTTCTAAAACCATTTTTCTGTGAACACCTATATAACCCTTGTTGTACAAGGTGTATTTGGACGAAGGAAGAAAATGATTTTGAAGGATCTCTAAATAATTGTTTCAATGCATGGACATTCTACCTACGTGAACAAGATGATGATGAACCCGTGTAGACACCATGATCAAGGTATGATGTTTTTTCTATTGGGAATAGTTTTATTTTATCATTTAGAGAGTAAATAAAAAAATGACAATATATATAAATCTTCATTAAGATGTTGAGGTATTAATGAGTTGAGATGAAAATGATAGGTATAAGACAACCTTTTTGGTTAAAACATGTTTGGGTTATTTTTGAGTTTTTTTTAAAAAAAAGACAACCTATAAGATGGGTGACAACCCGTCACGTCTGGTAAGGTCATGGGAATCAAACACACAATCGAAGGGCGACAAGGGTGCATCACCTACCACTGGCCTATGGGAAGTCCCTAGTTAGTGTGAGTTATTACTTTAGTTAAATGATTTTATAGATCAAGAATAAGTTGATTTTGGGAACTTATGTTTTATCAAATGAATATCCTTAGCATTGGAAAATGATTTCTTGATTATGTGATAAAGTTTATTTTTGAAGACGCTCTCTCTTTTGGGGAAATACTATATGCCTAAAGAAAATATAATACTTTCGGATTTCATTTGTGGAATAATGGTTGAAATTTTACTTTAGAAGAATCTATGTTTTATGGATATTTAGGTTATTTATAGAAATGATTAAACTATCATTGGGAATATGTGATTAGGTTAATTACACTTCAGTATGAGACTTTAAGAGTAGTAGATGTTATTTATAGATAAATGTTAAGATTTACTGTAGAAGACTTTGTGATTAAATCCTTCTGATTTTTGGGTTTCAATCATTGTTTGGTTTACTTTGAATAATTTTATGAACAATTGTTTATTGAATGGTCTTTGTTGAACTTTGGGTATTTTTTGTCCAATTTTGGAAATTATGAATAATATTTTTTAAAAAATATTAACCTTTTTTGGGATTATCTGATCTTGTAATAACCATTTTGGTTTTGGTTAATGTCTAAGATAGGGAAAATATATAGTTCATATTTTGTGGATTATGTGATTCTCTAGAAGTTGATTCTAGAACTTCAGATGTGAACAAGTCATCTTGAATACTCATTATTTGGTGAAAAGATGAGTTTTTTGTATAAACTTATTTAAGGATGAAACTCTAATTGAAATGTAGGTATATTTTCTTATGTCCTTATTAAATATCATAAATAAATTCTTCAACTTTACTAAATGAAACTTAAAAAAATGTGTCTGTTTACTTTCTCTAATGAGAAATGAAAGACCGTTTATCCCATCACAAGTTTGTGGTTTTCTGGTTGTTAACTTTCTCCTGATCATTTTTTCTATCACTCTCAATCAGAAAATGACACTTTTTTTCTCCTCCATATCCATGTTTTCATTGAATACTAGTATGAGTTATCTTGAGATACCTTTGTACTTCTATTTCTTTCTTTTAAAGTGATAGTTTTATTGACACTTTTTCTAGTGTGGGACTTTCAATGATGTTTTAGAGCCCAATTTTAAAATTGTGAGGATGCAATTTCCAAAAGGGGGAAGGATCTACCATCCCAGGTAAATAAAGAATATAAAATTTTCATATTTATTTGTATTTTAGAATTAAATATTAATTTTACTTTAAATGGGATGCTATGTCCGATAGAGTACTCAACACGCAACAATAAGTTTCTTTGAAATCTTACGTTGCACACAACGTTGAGTTATATTGAAAAATAATAATATAATATTATTATTTTATATGGTAGTTAATGCATAGCCATTGTATTGGTGGTAATGAACCGAACTAACTAAAATATGATTATAAATTTTTGTTAAATGTTTTTACTATTATCCAATAAGTTTTAGAGGTTTAAAATAATAATGAATCCAATTTTAAGCATCAATACTCTAATATTCTTTAAAAGGTTGAATTACCACCTTTTGATGGAGAACCATCTTTAAATCTAGTTCTGGTCACTTTTATATGTTCTATTTTACAAAATAAAATTATTATTTAGAACCAGGACATGAAATTTTACTTTGGGTAATTTTTTGGTGTTTTTCTGATAAAAATCATTTTTAATTAATAGTGAAAAATACTATATTTTAATTGAATACTTCCTTTTAATATAATTTATTTATAGGGTTAGATTATCTTTTTAATTCATTTTAAAGTTAATTATATTATATTTTTACCATTTAATCCAATTTTTGTCATTTGAAGTAATATCACTTTGAAATTGGACATTAACAAGTTTGAAAATTTTGATATTTATTATTTCATAAAAACAAATTTTTTGTTTTGACAACAGGAATTAATTTTAAATTAATTAATGAAAATTATATGTTATGAATTTGGTAAAATATGCATCATTTTTGAATTCATAATATCAAATATTTCTTTGCCTGATTTTTTGGTATTTTTCAGAAAACCTTCAATTTTTTTGAATAATGAAAACCCTGAGTAATAGTTAAAAATCAACTTTTTCATTTAATTGAAATTTTATCACATCTGTGAATTGAATTTCAAAAATACAACAAACATGGTTTTCATTATTCAATAAAATTTAGATTAATAATATGAATATAATTTTTGATGAATAGTAACTTTTGACTTTTATTTACCGCGATTAAAGGTGAAAAGGGTAATTCAAGGTAAATATCAGATTATAATAATATAAAATTACCTTAATACTTGTCCTAACCATATTGGATTAGTAATTTACAACCAATAAAATCCTTGGGTTATACTTTTTTCCTCTGAAATCCATTTGGGTAAGGTAATGACCTTAATCACTTTTTATTTAAAGTAAAAATAAAAATATCATAAACATGTATTGTTTTGCTAAAACTATTTTTATGTGGGGTTATATAATTGATATTTTGTACTATAAATAGTCACTATAAAGATAATAATATTTTATACATCGTGAAATTTTATTTATAAATTTTAGGCATCAAATAAATAAATTTACTTACGACATAATGATGATGTAATGATTACCTCATTAATAAATGTGTTAAATAAATGAAATTATAAATGTTAAAATAAATTTATTTTGAAACTTTTTATTCCATCCATGAATTTTAGAGATGATGTTGAATTTTTATATTTTAATTAATGAATGTTCTTCAAAATAATCAACTTGTTTTGGATTTTTGTAAAAAGTCATGATATGAATAGTTTTTAAATTGACATAAATGAGTTTTTAAAACAAATATTATTTTATTAAGTGTTATAATAATCCTAAAAAATCTAATATTAGTCAAAATAAATTATATAGGGTTTAAAATTTTATTAATGAACTGCTTGTGGTTCGATTGGTATTTTATAGTAACTATATTAACCTTATAGAGTGAATACACAAGAAGACATGGTTGTAGTACAATTAGTTTACTAAGGGTTAAATCTAAATGATAAGGTTAAATTTAAAAATAAAACTTTTATAAAACATATTGGTTGAGATGATTTCAAATAATAGTCTAATTATCTTTTAATTTAATAAATTTGGGACCTTGAAACCAAAATTTAGTTTATAATAAAATTATATTTTCAAACTTTCATAAAGAGACCCTCCTCCCCATTATAAAAATACATCACCTCTAACCCATTACTCACTCCCATAAAGCCTCTTGGATCATCCAAATTCTTCCAAAATAATCTCCCAACATTCCTCTCTTCCACCTAGAAGCCTTACCTTAGGCAGAAGACACTTCAAGTAATCCTTTGGTTCAAACAAAAGGGAGTTACCCGATTTAAAGGTAATGTCTTTTCTTAAGTTCTTTTATTTTATTTCTTAAACCCCCTAAAATCTTGTTATTAATTTATTTTATAACAAAAACAGTATACTCAATAAAATTGTTTGTTTTTATGGGAAGTATTCTAACTACACTTACACACACCTCCATCTAATGGATACGAACATACTGTTTCTATGGATGATGAACTACTACCTCACAAAACGATGATTGTTCAATTATCTCCTACCACCTCTCATGGTTTCCATTATGATGGAAATACAATTATATATAATATTTTTAATATTTATTTTATCTTTATGATTCTATAATTCTCTTTTATAACATACCTTTATGGTTTTCATGTTGTATATATATGATAATTCCATTTGAGGAAGTGCAGACTATCGCCCCCTAAAAGTGATATGACTCATTCATACCATACATGGAACATATATAGGATGGAGTTAATGAACTCATGTAACATATATAAAATATTATATTACACTGGAATTATAATATACCTACGTATCATTTGGTTTTCGTACCTTTAAAAATGAAAAAAAGAAATGAAAGTAGAGTTCATGCGTACGTATGGCTTACTGTCTCCATGAATGGTGCATTTCATTTATTATGTACAAATGTTATGGAATATTTTAAATACATATATAATGGATATATATTATTTATATGATATATATATCATGAATCTGATTCTAGATATAATTTACTTTTGACCACAAGGACAATTTGTAATTATAACAATTTTATTATTGACTAAAGTTCCAAACATCGACAAAATCTCCGATATGAACTCCAATAATTAAGTAATTTCTATAGCAAGGTAATAAGTGATATAAAAGTATTAATAAACTTGAAAAAAGGTTCTTAAGGATTTATAAATTATATTATGTTTATTATTCATGAAGAACATGGAACATACGAGTCAAGTGGGACACGAGGTAAGTGGTTTTCATCTCACTTTTTATTCCCGTGAGATTCATGAAATATTTGACACAATTTCCTTTTGTGTGGTGTATATAATTCCCATAATTTTATTCATTTTCTAATATACATTAATTTATGGGTATTTAAATCTTCATTGTATGATACTTATTTCATGTGATGTATGTTTCATATGTTACCAAATCGGTATGGGAACCTTTCACCCTCCTTTTTTAGTCAAAGAAATCTTTTATGTCTTTAAATTTCAATTTTAAAATGTTGGGATATGTTATCAAATATCCTTATTACTGTAAATTTTATTTACATATTATGAGAGACCATATTATCTCTCATCAACTCATTTTCTGAATTTTAAAGTGACACTTTTAGGCTGCCGAATTTTTGTAAGGGAACTTCTTATCCCAATTTCAATTCTCTAGGTTAAACTTATACTTACTGATTACGATGTGCTATGGATATGTGTGAATGAAATATGATTTTTTTACATTTAATATCCACTTATATTGTGTGTATTATTTTTTTTCACACATAATTATGTCATCAATATATCCTTAATATAGGGATACAATCTTTGTAATGGACTTTGTCTCATTTTACATTTCATTGAGACTTATTTGTTATACACCAATTCACTTTTATATGGGGTATATACTATACTTTGACATATTATATCATCAATCTCTTTATTCTCATGATATTATAAGCTTATTTTAATGTTATTATGTAATTATATTTATTCAAGTATTTTCTCAAGTGGTAAGGGAATATTTAACTAAAACATTATTTTAAATGTTTTAAAGATTTATTCTTCTAAATATTTATCTTTAGTGACCATGTTTTCAAAATGTTTTTAAGTATTTATTTATATAGGCATAAATATTTTAAAATTTTAATTCTTTTAAAAGCTTTAAGGTGGTATGAGACACTTTGATTCAAAAATATCATTATTAAATGTTTTAAATGGTTCTAAAAATGTTTTTATAAATCAATGATTTTTGTAAATATATTGAAATGATATATTGTGATTGCAATATAGAAATTTTTTCTTTCAATTATGCTTGTTTTATGTGTTATTAAAATTTTATGGTTATTTGGAATTGTTTATATATACATGTGGATCCATGATAATCCTAGGACAGGTGAGCCCGAGATACCTCTCCAATGCATTGGGTAATGAGAAAGAGGTAAACATTAAAGTTTCTACTAAGATATTTAGGGAATATACTATGATGGGTATTCCAAATGTAACTCCCTATGTAGCTGTGAAAGCTACAATGTATGTTTGATATGGATGCTACAAGTTAACTTCATGATTTATGATTCTTATGTGTTATTCATAAATCTTATGATTTCATAAGGCATGTTAAAGAGGTTATGTTTTGTATGTATTGATGAACTAATATTTACTTTATTTATTTTATAACCCTTACTGATCCATTTTGACTCATCCCAAGTTTTTGAAATTTTTTCCATAGGGTATAAAGCATGGTAAAATAAATGAAGAACTCAAGAATATTTTTATCAAGAAAAAATTATTGTTTTCTTTTAATAATTTTTATTTTATTAAAAAATAGATAATGAGTAGAAGTGTCTACTTTGTAATTTTTGAGATGTAATTTAATAGTTATGGCCTAATTCTCTAAAACTCTAAACCTGAAAATATCCTCAATGTGTATTATTAACTTAATTGAAGATTATGTAATGTTTAAGGTTGGGGCCTTACATATTTAGAAAATAACGAACATGGCTGCCCTAAACTAGCATCACTAGTGGAAAAGCCCAACTGCACTTTCCTCTATCCAGAGGGTTCTAATACATATAATTGGGAATATAAAGAAATATTCACTTGATCCTCAAGATTAATTCCAAGAATCCAATGATAATAGTATATGTAAGAATAAAGAGATCATCACACACTCGATAATAGATATATCTCATCGATGCCACCATGCATACATTTCCCAATCTCTCACACCATCTATGTCAAGGCCCTCTCATTAGAAGGACTATAGGGGTTCTCATCATACCTAAAACCTTTCATAAGTTCCAAACAGGACTATACATCATATTAATTTTAAAACCAATTACTAAAATTTTAGAATGTACCAAATGGGCATTAACATTTACAAATCCAAACAATTTTCTTTGAAAATAAATTTCTTCTCAAATCCATTACTAAAACTATAGTGAAAACATAATTCATGTTCTAAAGATTAAAAATAGAACAATATTTACAAAACACCTTTGAAAACCCCATTTTAAGTCATTTATAAACAAAATTTATTTTAGAAAACATTGGGTATTTTTCAGAAAATATTTGGAAGATAGAATGTAGGAGAGAAACATAATGGATAAAAATTGTTTTAAAAACTGAGTTTCAAAGTGGACATTTTTATGGAAAAACATTTATATGTGTGTGTTCCTATCCATATGTGAACCCATTTAACATATGTATATTTCCAAATACAAACATATATATATTTGGTAATCTATAAAAATACCCAAGGATTAAATTTAATTTACCATAAATAACATTACAACCCATCACAAGGATCCACACATAGGCAAAAAATAATAAAATGCATAGAACCCACAATGATATATCAATTACACATGCCAACCAAATAAAAATTCTCAAAAAAGTTCAATCAAAATTTCAAAACACTAAAATTAATTTTAAAAATTATAATTGGCATATTTATCAAACACTATTCTTACATATACATATGGTGATAATTTAGAAGGTCCTTTGAAAACCCATTTTTATAAATTTTCCAACATTGTATCATCATAATTAGTCAAAATATCATATAAAAATCATGAATAACACATTTAGAAATTATTAATGAGGATCAAGAATCAGATTTAATGTTCCAAAAAGTAAACAAATGTATACACCTACCTCGACGATATGTGAATACAACAAAACTCCAGGATATGGAAGAAAAAACCCCAAGAAGAAAAACCCACACCCTAGAATAAAAAAATAAATCAAAATCATACCAATAAACATAGGGTTATTACAAGATGGTTTTATATAAAAAATAACCAACAATCCAATAGATTGAGAGAAGAAGAGGATAAAATGACTAAAAATCCAAAAAAGCATACATATATTTAATGGAGGAGCACAAAGGATTCATGGAATCCCAAAGGAAGAGGGGTTTGAAATCCCAATGGTGCACCTAGGATAAATTGGGGAGATACTTTAAATAGGGTTTAAATATAAGAGGGGAAAAGTTAGAAATATATGTTTTTTAAGAATCTGGTTTAGTCGCACGGGTTGGTCACACAATTTTCCAAGCCATTTTCCAACCTTGTGCAACCAACTTGAAGGAGGGAACACCTACCAATGCTTACCATATGGTTTGGTAAACCATAAAACAAGCATGAAAAATTGTTCTTTAAAATTGAAATATCCTCTTTCACACTTTCAACACAATTTCCTCTAATTGTGTGCAAGCCATGCACTAGGTCCCGGACACCACCAAGAGGCCACATGGTAACTCCTTTTCCCCACATGGTTTGGGCTAAACCATTAAAAAATTGTGAAAGAAGAACTATGCAACAACAAAAGTATCTAGAAAAGCCCTTCACATCCACCATCCACATGGTTTATCCCAAACCATGGATACAAACAGTGCACATGACAAAGAACCACCAGGAACCTAAAAAACTCGAAAATTTTCACCATAAAATCAACCCAAACTTCAATCAAAAAGATGAAAGTCAATGAACTAAATTAGAATAAAATAAATTAAATAAAATTGGGGTCTGGGAGTGGAAGTACTTTCATGGAACACCAAATTTTTAGCCACGTAGAATATATCCTTCATGAATTCTTCAAAATTCATTAAAAAACCACTTCAACCAAACCATATCATTTATAACTACTATTTCCACTACATACACAAATTTATTTGTACTTAATTTAAAATTTTTCTAAAACTAAATCATATAACTAATTTCCATTCCTTCATAAGTTAATATAAATAATTTTGTTCTCTCTTAACTATCCAAGTCTCTAAAAATGTCAGCATTAACAAAAACTTATAATAGATCTTCCTCCCCAAAAAAAATATCCAAATCCTCTGGTAATTTCAAATTCCAAAATATCCACTTAATGATTTCTTAATGTTCCTTTATAGGAAAAGACATAAATGTTCTTAAAACTCCAACTACAAATGAAATATCATTTTGATTGGAAATCAATGAATACATAATACTTTTGATAGCTGAAAGATATGGAACTTACTCTATGTACCTATGATCATCTTTTTATGTAAGTACATGTTCCTAGGAAAGATTTAAGTTTCCAGCAAGAGGGTTAAAAACTATTTTTCATTATTCCATGCCAAAATCGTCAATGATTTTTTAGATATACTTCATAGATAGAACTAGAGTTAGAGCCTTCCTATCTTATTTTTATCCTCATCCCCTGTATCTTCTTTTCCTTCCCAATAAATTTCATAAAAAAACATCTAGACATCTAATTTTTCAATTTCTAAGTAATTTTTACATCCAGACCAACAAGTAATATGTCATTATTATAAAACAAAAAAATGATTAATGTTACATCATACAGTTTCTTTTAGTAATAATAGTGATCAAAACTACACCTGCTGAAGATTTTTTATGCCATAATCCCATTAATTGTTTTTACTCCACTATCAAAGTGATCACTTAAAGACATACAACCTTTTATTAAATTTACATACCAAATTCTGTTTCCCATATTCCGATAAAACTATTGGTTATTTAATGTAAATATCCTCATCCAAAAACTATGAAGGAATACCATATTATTATCCATATACTCAAAATAAATATTTTATGATACATCCATGCTTATCACTATTCTAATAGTAGAATTCTTAAATATTAGTGAGAATATTTTTTAGAAATATAATCCTTCCTTTTTTTGAAACCCTTATACTACCAGCCATCTATTGTATCATTTCTTTTCATCAACCTCTTACTTAATCTAACAATCCCAGATATTTTCAAGTTCCCTTTTACCCTGTGTATGTTTTTCTATCTTCCACGTTATGTTGAACTTCATTGAATCAATAACCTCATTCATGGATAAATCCAACTACTTAGAGTCACTAAGATAAACTTACTTCTCTATATTTTTAGGTTCTCAAACATCTTTTAGGAGTATAGAGTTCAGATCATGCCCAAACCACTATAGTAGTCTCCTAATTCTAGTTCATATTCACAAATTAATGTTTTTAAATGAACTACTTGGATATTCTTGTTTTAATGGTACAAAAACATTCAATACTCCTACTTCTAAGGAATATTAATCTGGTGCTCCAACTTGAGGGTAAACTATTCTCAAACCTTCTCGTCTTTTTGATGGTCTTACTCCCAGGATTCTGATTCCATGGGAACCTATATCAAGGTTCTCTAGTATTTCTAAACTACCAATTCCATGATCAACCTAGACATTAATAGTTGATTTTAATTCAACTTTATACTCCTACAGGTCATGATCTTTCCAAAAAAAATTCTCTTTTAATAAAAAAATCTTCTTATGATTTTTTGTTTCCTATCACTATCCCATAAGTGATATAAAAAATTTTCATCTTCATAACCAAGGTAAAATCATATTTTGGATTTCGATTAAAGTTTATCACATTGCTTAAAATTTACATGTACATATGTTAAACTTGATAAATATTTATAATGCAGATCTTCCATTCATTTTACAAACCACAACACCTCCCGAATTTATATCCCAAATATTGATAATGGACTCCTGTTGATGAGATATATAATCGTGTTGAGTGCCTCTACAAAAATTGTTTTTGGAATTCCCATGTGGAAGATCATAAATTTAGTTCCCTTTGTTAAATTATGATTTTTCTTTTTAGATATTAAATTTTAATCTGGTGTTTTAGACATCGCATTCTCAATATTTATTCCTTCTTTATTGCTAACAATTTTGGAAGTTTCATCTAGATTACTCCCCACCATTTTCTATTTATATGCACTTCAACTTCTAGCCCCATTCTCTTTCCATAAATTATTTCCACCGAGTAAAAAATTCCAATACATCAGACTGATGTTTCAATAAATGAATCTATAATTTCCTATTATCATCACCAATGAAGTTGAGAAAGTAAATACAACCATCATAGGATGGAACAAATGCATGTACCCAAAAATATAAGGGTACAAGATCTAACTTTTGATACCTAGATTTATACCATCTAATTTGATGGACACTATTTTATTTTACCCCATAAAAAAATGTTCTCGCTTAAAAATTTCCATTTATGAAAGTTTTAGTATTCCATTGGCCTTCATAAAATTCATTTTCTATTCACTAAGGATACATAAAATTTATTTCAAAAATTTGAGATCATCAGATGTTGTATCTATGATGAATATACTCCCTTAGGAATTTGCAGCCATGTGAAGGGTCCCATCCTTTGAAAATTTCGAAATTACCATAGAATAATGGGTAACCTTACATACCACATTTTCAAATAAAATTATATTTAAAACATAATCTAATTTTACAATGGAAATAATAATCCTTATAAGATCAAAGATTTTGTGAAATTATGATAGTTTCAATAATCCTCCATTATTCATTTGAATGTTAACAAATCCTTTTCAAAAATAATTATAGGGATTCACCATCAACTAGATGGCCTTTCCTAGACATACAAAAGACATAATTGACTATGCATATTAGATTTATAGTTGAATAATAGGGTTCTCTAGATTCAATCACCCAAGTTTCTACTGAAGTATTCAAACTCAGTATATCTCATTTTCATTATTCTATTAATGTGAAAGAATATGAACTATTAGATATTGAAGCCTTCATAATATTATAATTTTAACTCATGAATTCCATTTTGATATGTATTTTTTCCCAAAAATCCAATAGGTTAGAGCATTACCAACTGATATACATTGACTTCATTCATGAGGATTTTCTTCTTTTGGTTTCCTTTTGTATTTATGATGTGGTGAACTTCCACTTTCATCAATATTATGGGTACTACTGGTTGGTATCTAAAATTCCCTACACCTCAGTTCTTAATTGAAGATTAATTTTCATACACCATAAAATTCTAGGTCATTTTTTCTACTCAAGTTACCAACTATAGTAACAATTTCATCATAGATCTCTAGAAGTGAAGACAACTATATCAATTCCAAAAAATCATAAAAAAATTTATGTTTACTATTTAGAGCTACCCATGAATTATTTTGAACATTTTGAAATGTTCTTAAATGTCAATTCCTTTCCATAAAATTTATCATAACAACCATCAAACCATAAAAAACTTGTTTAGGGCCATAAGTTTTTTCTAAATGTCTGCGAGCACCATCATAACTTATGTTATTGTTTTCTTCTCTAAAATTTTGAAAAAAACATTTACATCATGATAAATAATTTTTAGCACCAATTATTTTATACCCAAGAATCTCCATTCTTCTTTTTTTTATTATCACTTTCTTTAACTTGTATAATTGGACATACATATATTTTTAAAACATATGGTCTTCAATATGTATTCACCAAAAGAAAAAATCTAGTTCATGGAATTTCATGATGCAAGTATTCCCATAATCTGATTCCATGCCTAATGCGACCACCAGTGTGATGAACCATGAGTTTTATAACTGTCCCATTGATACAACTTTTTTGGGGAGAAGGAAACATTGATTTCCCAAAAAATAATCACCCAATTAAACTAGAAGATCAATATAAGTATGATCATCAACCAACTAGAATTTCACACGTAGATCAACATAATAAAAAATAGAACCTCCAATGTATCACTTCCCCATAAACTAAGTATAAAGAAATTTGTAAGACACATCACCTTACCCAAAATAATATGTCGATCTTACACACACAATAGAAAAAACAATTAATGCCATTTAAATAAAAGAAACAATAATACATGAAACTAAAGTATATAAAGAAGTAAATGAACATAAGATAATTGAATGTTCTTTATAATTTTTTCCCTACATGAAAGGGGGGAACCACTATGACTTGATTCTACTATCTTAAGTATAAAACAATAAATAATACTAAAAAACCCAATAATATTTCTTTTCAAAGTGATTAATACTATTTAAAACTTTGATGTACGGTGCATGCGTCAGATTCACTATTCCACCCATAGAATCACTATTCAGGGTCGATCCACACAATAAAAAGAAAACATAAATGGTTGTTCAGATCACACCACCTTCCCATATACATGAAGGATCCTCCTAATAGAATGTCACTATTGATTTTTTGTAACTCCATTGACCTCAATCACTTTCACCGATAATCACTTATAGATTCTTCTTTCAAGAAGGTTACTACAAGAAGGTTCACCAACATTCTAGACCACCCTTAATCTCATAATAAGATACACACTTCTAATGAACTAACTACAACTGGATAGATAAACTGTCTCTTCCTACACCCCAAGCCCAACCACCTATCACTTTGATGAATTCAAATTTGATGCTCTAACATCCAATGCTATGAACTTCCACAGATTTTAACTTTTGATAATCTCAACTGGGATTCAAATCCCAACATATGATTAATAGTTATTTATTTTTATTAGTGTTTTAAATTCAATTATAATATTTAATTTAATTAATTTAAAAATTAGTTTTAATAAAAATGATTATAAATATTTAGTAATCAATTGAAAATTAGTCATGAGTTAATTTTTGATATTTTTTTTAAAATATTAATGTTTTAGTATTATAGTAAAATATGACATTAAATTTATTACATAATATTTTATAAAAAAAATTTGGTTTTTAGTTAAATAACCTATTTAAAATTGTTTAATTTGATTTCTATAACCTATGGAGAATTTTATAAGTTGGTAATAATATTTTTAAAGGGTCAAGAAATGTATTGAATAATAAAAAAATGTTTTGAAAAACGCATCAAGATTATTTAAAATTGGTTTTCATAGTGAAATTATGGAATTTTTTCATAAAAAAACTAATAAAATAAATAGGTATATATGATGAAATAATGATATAAATATGAACCCATCATTCAAAAAATATACTCCAATATGTAAACATGATATAATTTTAGACCAAAGGGTATAAAATACAATGATTTTCCATATAGAATATCACTATTATTGTAGAATGTGTTTTTTATATTTGAATGAATTTATGTGTAATTAAAATATAGTATTCATTTACATTTATAAAATTTGGTACTGTATATTTTTACAAAATAATATTCTTTATATTTTTAGTTGAACCCCAAAATAAGTTTTTGAAGAAAATATTAATTTATATTTAAAATTGGAAAATAATTATTTTCCTCCTTAACAGAATGTTGTGTTGAAAAATAGATTATAGAACTGTGTCAGGAAAGGTATGTTTCAATTTGGATAATAGTTTTTAAATTTTCACACATTGTTAAGTTGGTGTACAATTAGTGGAAATAATTACTAGATACTAAATAATATTTTATAAAATATTATTTAACATAATATTCTATATATAAAATATTTTTATAAGAATAAAGAGAAGGATAGGGTTTAGAAAATTCTCTCACATAGAGTATGCCACTAAAGTGAGGATCATCACCAGAGAATGATGGGTCATTTTGTTTGAAGTTTAGTTTTATTCTAACAAATCCACTTTAAAAAATATAGAACTATTTATGGTACCTTATTTTTATATTTTTTAAACTTTCAATCATTCTTTCAAATTAATGTATGTTAATCCTTATTTTAATAGGCCAACACTAGCCTAAGAATATCATAATTCTATTATATGATATATAATATATAATAGAAAAAAAAATTTGTCATAAGAATTTACCTCTATAGTTTTAAGGGATTTTTTTATAATAATAAAAATAATTTTATGTGTTTTTTTTGAAAAAATTACAATGACTTTGAATCATCAAAATTTGATACATGGATTTTGAGAAAACCTAGAGAGAAAATTTAGGAGATTCTAATGATAATTTTATGATAAAATTTTCATGTATATTATTTTTCAATCCCACCGCAAATCATTTTTAATACCTTTAATAGAATCATTTGAAAGATTTTGAGTCAAATTAATCAGAATAAATAGTTTAATATAAAATATAGAGAAAATTATTCAATAATTTCATATCCTCTATAGGAATAGACCTAAAAATGAATGAATTATGGAAATTAGAGGTCATATTTCTAATACGTGGATTTATATGAAGTTTCTAGTGATGTTTAGTGGAAATTAAAGATACTTTATCTCTAGGGTTCAACTGTGTGTACTGGTTAGTGTTGATATGTAATGATAGTTACAGCTTGTCCAATGAAGTTGTAGAAGAAGAGTGAAGACCACCTAATATGATTTTAAATAGATATTGATAGGTAATGTAATTCTTGATCTATATATGATATGAATTGTAGAGAAAACACATAGTTAATAGATCCTTTGATCATATGACAATCCACACAGTCAAATGTCTATATGGAGAGGGGTGGGAAGCTAATGACACAACACAAAATCCATGTGTGAGGACAGTTTAACTATGTGATTAGATAGTGTGGGTGTGGAGTGATCAAAGTAACAGAAGGCATGATGCGATAAGAATAGGGATGTTACATCCACATATTTAACAACCAAGATAGGTTTGGGGAGCCAAAATGGATGGAATATGCATGGAGGTGTGTGATAATGCCAAGTAGAGCCCCCCAATATGTCCAGAGCTCCCAGGGCTTATAAAGATGTGTGTAGCCTCTAATTTGGATACTAAATGTTATATTGGGATTTCTTTAACATTCTAGACCTAATTAAAATAAGTTTGAGTCATTTTATTAATTCATTACAATCAAATTTAGCTATTAATAATTAAAAAAATTTAGAAATCATTATTTTAAAAATAAAATTAAACATTATTTTATAAATTAAAGTGACTATGTAATGAATTTATTCTAGTAATAAAGAGTAAATTTAATGAATATATTGAATTTAATATGATGTGATTCCCTAGAATGGGATTCCAAATTTTCATTATGTAAGAAATTAATATTAATGATAATAATAATAATAATATAAAATGACATGTTTTGGATTTAAATATAAAACATGGTATAATTAAGTGGTAAAATACTATGAAATGAAGTATTAAATAAATTTCACACTGAAAATCGAACTATTATGATAGATAGTGGAATATCTAGAAGGGATGAAATCATTAAGAATTTGTTAATGATTTCCCTAGAAATGTTCAGTTCCATTAAAATATAATATAAAATTAATATTGAATAAATTAGTTTTTAAATGATGTTTCCATAAAAGGTGATATGATGTAAACTATTGATTGAAAATAAGAAGGATACATTATGATTAAAGATAAGAAATTGGATTATATTCCCAATCATGATTGTTTTAAATAACGTGTGATTGATGAAAGTAAAAAAAATTAGAATATTAAAAAAAACCAATGGTTACCTAATAGTGTTGTAAAGGATTAAACTGAATAATACTAACAATTTAATATATATATATTCTAATATATTATGATAATAAATTTATTAGATCCCATAAATATATATTAATGGGATTTGTTATTTAAGATGGCATTGAAGAAAAATACATTTATCCATTCAAGGGAATGAAATGGTATGAATACCTATGATAGAGGGTTTATTCCCTAATAACGAAATACCATAATTAAGGAGTTTTAAATACCAAATGAATCTTATATAATTAATGGGAATGTAATGCAGAATAATAATTTAAACTTTATAGACCAAGTGGTATAATATTTTGATAATGGTTTAAGAACTCGTTTAGAAATGACATAAATATAGAGGTAGTGCTTTGAGTCGATTTTCATAGAATATGTATAGGTCATGATGTCATTATTGGAATTGAAGATGTTATGTTTTTCATAATAAGACAACTTAATAAATGAAATTTTTTTTATTGAATTATTAATGTTATATTTTGAAGAACTAAGAATACATGGATATATTGAGGATGATGTGGATGCTCTGGGTTACTATGAAAATATTTAATTTTTTGGTTTATTAGTGTGTTATTAATTGACATATGTGAGGTGATTGTATAATAATATTATTTATGGTGGGGTTATTTAAAGAGATACACATATATTAATGATTAAAATATACCTTTGTTACTTCCATTCCTCCTACCACTTGTTGGGGTTAGAGTGATATGGAGATTACCCTTACCCTTCTCACCCACTGATCTTGGTAAAGTACGAAAATGAATAATTTTTTATTCATTACTACCTACCCATAGATTGGTGTTGATGTAGACTAGATAAACATTAAAATATTGATGGATATGAGTAATTCATCCGTCATTTCTATTATGGGATATATAGATATGAGAAATCCTTCTAGCATTCCAGTTTTTAGAATTCGATTGATAATAGTTCACCAGAGTGTTTATATTCTTCTTCTCTCATAGATCTGGGATAGAGGTATATAGAGATTCACAATATATTATCTCTTCCCCCACCCATAATACTATTACTGGGAGAACTAGATATATAGGTGCAACCTTAGAGATGTGTATTTCTCGTAATACCCATATATACAACTACAATTTTGCAGATGTGTATTTCCTCATGCATATCATAGATGTGTTCAGATATGTATTTCCTATAGTTTATAAGTTGGTTCATATAAATTGAATTATTAGTTAAAAACAGTGAAGTTGTGTGAGATATAAAAAATAATTTTCTTGTGTTTTTTCATGAATAACATCCACATGTGGAGTGAATAAGTTTAAAACTCTAAGATGTTTTGGAAATAGATGGTTAGAGTTATTTTAGGGTCTCCCAATGTTAGGTTTGAAATATTGATCTATGAGTTTCTAGTTACACCCTAGAAGGATTTAGTCAATGTGGGACCCAATATCATATGCTCATAAACATGTGGGTTTATGTATACCTATGTAATGTTTTCATTTAGTGAGTACAATGAAATTGAGATATGGGTAGTTTTATAAAGATTGATTGTGATTACTGTTATGTCTAATGATGGAAATTGGTGAGTTTGTTTTATCTTCACTTTATTTATTATTAACACATGTAAATTGTTGATATTATTAGGGTTATCTCACTTATTGGGATGAATATAATGAGTATTATTGGTCACTCCTTCATGCCCACCTAAATGTAGTTCAACTTGTATCTATGTAGATCAGTAAATGTAGTTTGAGGATGGTCTCAGAGTCTTGATATGAGTGGTTGATAAAAAATCCTATGGGGTTTAGTTTCCCTTAATAAAACTATTTTAATGTCATTAAAGGTCAATCCTACATATCTTAAATATTTTCGATTTTTTTTGGTTATACCTAGTGATATTTTGTGTTCATCATAAATTCTACAATAATTATATATATATATTTATGAATGTGTTAAATATTTAGATTTTTGGTTCATTTATTTCATTTTGGATAATGTTTCATGATTACAGGTTACAAGATGTGGTTAGTGGTAATTCCTATTTACAATTGAGAGGATAACTAAAAAATTTTCACTAGCCCAGCACCTATTGGAGGTTGCCTTGGGGATTCCACATACCCATATGTTGGGAAATGTTTGATTACTACCATAGTGTTATAATGGAGTTTAGAGTTGGGTACATTGAGGGATTGGTTGGATTAGTTTAGAATAAGTCTTGAAAAGACACTTTTTCTCATACAGTCATAGTAGTGAACTTGAAAAGGTTGTGAGCAACTGATGTTTTCCTGAGAATAGATCTTATTTATGACACATTATTCAAACCTTATTATGTGAACTAGGATTTCATCATATAGATCCATACCATGATTTTGTGATTTTATAACTATTTTTTGAATTCATAGATATTCGGTGTTGGATTAACTAGTCGAAGACCCATTTTCAACCACATCGTACGATATGAGCTCGAGATTGGGATATAGCCTTAGAGATAGTGGGTAGTGATTGCTGATATTGGGATGTTATATTATAAATTAGTGTATTTGATAATGATTTTAGATATAAATGAAATATGGTAATTATTTTTCATATCTCTAAATAAATAATTCATGAATACTTGAGTATACTAAGAGAGTATTCATACATTATGGAAGTATCGATATAGTAAAAAAATGAAATATTGATTTTACATTGTTTTACAAATTTCTCTAATTTGTGCAATGTGTTGAATAAAATTATTAATTATTTCTTGTGTGATATTTTAGAAACTAGGATCCATTATTAATTTGAGAGTTATAACACTTATTTTACACAAATTAGAGTGTCTCCAATGATAGAGTTTGATGTGATAGATCTTCTCTGATAAGAGTATCACAATGCAAGAATATTAAAATAGGATATAGTTTTCATAGTGATATGTGAACTAATGGGAAATTTGTTTCATAATAGGATTTATTATGGTTAAATTATATGTTAAAATATTTAAAGGGGAATTAATAAGTGAATTATTCATAGTTTCCATGTAGGATGACTCCATATCCATAAGTATTGTAATTATTCTAAGAAATTATTGAGGATTCACTATGATGATTAGTGAAAGTATTATAAGAATATGGGTTCATATATTTTAAGAATATGGTTTATTTTTTTCAAAGTGGACTTTTTGAATTTTTATATGATTATATTATCTATTTGGTTAGTGGATGTGGGATTATAGGAGAAAGGAATCTTATATTGAGTAGTAGAAGTGTGATAATAACCTAGTGTTATCACTAGGAGACATAATTGATAGAGAGATGAAAATCCTAGTGATATGAAGTTGTTTTCTATTGTTGGGTGATGTCCAAGGGTAATGAAATAAAGTTGAGTATATATTATTTCTATATTTAGTGATAATAATTTCAAAAATAATTTCTTGTGTAAAATATAAGGGTTGAGATGAAACAATCAATTTGACTACTTTTGGTTGGTTTATTAATCATCGCCATCTACAATTTAATTATTCTTAAAAAAATTTCTAATATTTAGAGTGTGTAAGGAGGATGTTACATACCAATGTCCCCTTTATATGTATATATGTATCCTATTATGTGTTCCCTTGAGGTTGTGGTGTTTTGGAATACTTATTGTGAAAAATTATGTTGATAATTTAGGCATTTTTCTAGTCCAAATGGCATCTTAATGGATTGAGGAACGTTTTTTTGGTAAAGTATGTGAGTTTTTAAAAAACATAACTTTGATGATTTAACTAGGAATAATGAAGTTATTCAGCCACCATATTCATTAGGATTAGAGGAAAAGGATAAATAAATAATAAATGGAAATATAAATAGGAGAAATTGAATAAAGGGAATATAAATGAGGGTTTACCCAGATGAACCAAGAAGAAATATATTCTGGAATATGGAGTAAGTTGGTTGATTCAACCTGTTATCCTACTAGATTTCCTATTTGAAATAAATAAATAAATAAAACTATTAAAAAGAAAAAAATACCCCCTTTATATAAGGATGCACTGTTTATCGAGTAGGATAATAGGTTGAATCACCCAACATACTCCATCTTCAACAATATAACCCTAATGAATATGGTGGGTGAATACCTTGATTAGTCCTAGTTAAATCATTGAAGTTATGTTTTTAGACCTTTTATAGACCATTTCTTTTTACTATTTTTATTATACCTTTAAAAGAAAAGTACAAATAAAGAAGAAATGGAAAAATAAATAGGAGAAATTGAATTAAGGGAATAGAAATGAGGGTTTACCCAGATGAACCAAGAATAAATATATTGTGGAAGATGGAGTATATTGGGTGATTTAACATATTATCCTATTGGATAAATAGTGCATCCTTATAGAAGAGGGGTATTTTTTATTTTAATGGTTTTTTTCTTTCATTATCTCAAATAGGACATCCAGTAGGATAACAGGTTGAATCACCCAACTTACTCCATATTCCACAATATATTTCTTCTGGGTTAATCTGGGTAAACCCTCATTTCTATTCCCTTTATTCAATTTCTCATATTTATTTTTCCATTTCTTCTTTATTTATCCTTTTCCTCTAACCCTAATGAATATGGTGGCTGAATACCTTGATTAGTCCTAGTTAAATCATCGAAGTTATGTTTTTTATTCCTTTCAGAGGCTATTTCTTTTTTCTATTTTTCTTATACCTTTCAAAGAATATTAATTCCCTTCATTTAAGATATGTGTTTTTTGTGAAATTACATATATTTGATATATTAGTTGATTCCTAAAATTTATAAATCCATCATCAATCAATTATATACCTATATGTGTTATACTCTATGAGATCATTAATGTTCCCTAAATATTTATAGGTTTTAAATTCTTGGAATAAAGGGGTTTCCATGAGTTATTGGTTATTCATTTAAAAACAAATTTTTAATGAACAATTTGTTTTTTTAAATCCGTAAGAGTCTATTCTGATATAAATTCATAGTAAAAAGGGTGTTTTGAATTTTCATTGATTCTTTCAAATGGTAATTTATGCTTTTAATCTAAGGGTTTAATTGGCATGCATTGAGTTATTTTTGAGGTTTTTTATTAGTCTTAGGTGATGTTTTATGATGTTTATGTGTTAGTTGTATTTTATTTTGATTCAAATAAACTGTTTTTTGTATTATTGATTCATGAATGATTTTCTAAAAGCTTTGTAATGTGTTATTTTTTACATGTTTTTTAAAAGTAAAATTTTGAAAAACATTTTTAAAAGGATTTTTCTAGTAAAAGTGAAACCCTTATTATTGGGACCCTCTATGTTATGATTTATGTGAGATGTTTTATTTTGATAAGTGATTATTTATCATTGAAAAGATGTTTTAATTATAATAAGGGGGATAATTTATTAAATTTTGGAGGGATATATGGGATTTTCTTTGGAATATTGATATTAAAATGATGTGATGTGATTGATATCCTAATAAATTATTCCTCACCTCCAGTTAGATTATTTCATGGGAACATAGGGTACCTAAGTAAGAGATCAAGAGAGGGTTTCTATAATAGTTTTGATCATTCTATGAATAGAACCCATAGTGAATGATATGGATTTTACTCTAGGTAGTTCCAACTGATGAGGTTAGTTAGAGTAAGATAAGGGTTATTTGTTAGGAATGTCTCAATGGTATAATAGATGATTTTTCTAAGTACATCTATGATTGACTCAGTAGGACCTAAGGTGTTTCTCAGGATATGTTTTATGTGATTTTTGTTTCTATATACCGACTATACCAAATTATGATCTATGTTTTTACCATTGATTATGTGATGAGTTTATTTCATTATGTTATCTATTTCATCCTTAAAATCAAATAATTTCATTTTAGTTTTTTGTTCACACTCTTAGTTATTATTAATATATTCTAATGATGTTGTTTCGTATCCTTTAAACCTTTAATTCTATATGATGTTTACTTGTGATCAATCTTTAGGTCGTATATTTTCTGTTATATTTTTATTATCCTTTTAAAATTCATAAATAAGTAAATAAAATTTTTTGGATACGAAAATCATGTGTTTAGGTTATATTTATCACCCATAAAAATATTTCAATAATTTTACCAGATATACTGGGGTTTCATTGAAATGTGTTGGGTTTTATTGGAAAAGATATGTTGAGGTTTTTTATATTATTAAGTTCTTCATAAAAACTTCAAGGATATATTTTTTAAATGACCTACATCATTATAGGTTCTTAAATCCCAAGTGAATTTGAATTTTTTTCTTTGGTGGCATATTATTTTTGAGAACTGAGGCTTGGTATGTGTTTCATATATTTTGAACATATCTAAGAGTTTTTTATACATGGTTTAAGGCTTAGGTGGTGTCTTATGTGTTCAAGATGGCGTCAAGGTAGGTCTGGAGTGGATGGGATGCTCGATGCACAATTTACATACAATTAACAAAGTGACCATATGGGTCTCAGAGTGAAAGGTTCTAGCATAGGGGACATCAATCTTTCTATAGGATTTTCATTCCATTAATTTTAGGACAAGATGTGAAATTTTCCAGTAACCCTATTTTTGTATGGATTTTTGGTAAATGTACTTGGGGGTTTTTATTTTGGGAAAATCTTAGGATTACATCATTTTTTGGGGTATAAAAAAAGAGTAAAGGCATATTTTGATTCCCCATCCCTCTCCCTTTGAAGCATTCAATCCAAGTGGATTCTTGTTTGTTAATTGGACTGATTCAAGGTAAAATCTCCGCATCCTTCTCCCTAACATCTCCTCTCCCTTATTCATTGATTTTAGTTAATTGTTTCTAGGGTTTGGATGAATTATTTATTTAGATAATGTATAAATAATTTCACTAGATGGGAATTTTATATACAGATCTTGTTGGAGGTGCCAAATTCTATATTAAGGTATTCACCCACTATATTTGATAAGGTATGTTTATTGGATATCTTCCTTAAGATTTTTTTTGTGATTTTAGAAAAAATTGGACATCTATTTGGGTGTTAATTTATTGGATTTTGTGGAACTGATTTTTGGGTACATGTCGATGGTGGACCACATTCCTTTTCTATTGGTTTAAGTATCATTGGACTCCTTAGTGAGATTTTCATGGACTAGTCTAATTTTGGGTTTTGGTTTAATTCATTAAATTAATTTATTTAATGGTGTTTATGTATGAGTTAGATGATCGTTGATTTAATTGAGTTTAATATGATCTTGAATAGTTTTATTTTAATTTTAATTGAGGTAGGAAACCGTGAATTTATTTGCGAATTTTGGTATTTTTTTGATTTTATGTTTGTGTGCCCTCATTTGTATTGTCTAACTAGATATTTAATGTCTTGTGTGAGTTACCCCATATGGTTGGGATAGTATCATGTTTAACTAATAGTAAACATGGATCATTTAACATTCTAAATGGTTTTATGGTGTCCTCTTTTTTGAATGGGGGCATGTGACCCCTTGATCGCACTACGATTCACTGCTTTATTTCACTCATACACCACTATTTTAAACTAGTTTTGTATTTGAAATTAAAATTTTAATAAATAATTTCAATTATCAGATGATTAAATAATTTAATTTTTATCACTGTAATAATGATAAATTCTAATTTTTTGGATATTTTATTGTTGGAGGAGGTGTTTTAGAGGGCCAAATATGATCCAAAAGGAAAATGAGACAAACTACATTGAATCCCAAGGAAACACATCCACTATTCTAAACATTTCATGAAATCAGTGCCTCAAATAGGGATGAAATATTTTAAACAGATCCCAAACATCTTTGGAAACAACTTTTATGAAGGAACACAACCCCAATTCTTCCATTTGGTAGCCCATAAAAATAGATCTGTCCAAGTCACCAAATATGCACGGAGTCAAAAGTGATGTGTTGTGTTTCATTCATATATTAATATGTAGTCCCAAAAATGATTCCAATATTTTGGTGGAGATATTAAATAAGTGGCGAAATATGTTTTTTTTTCATGTCTATATAATTCCATTTACCAACATAAAATTTAGATAAAATTGGTAAGACCAAAACTGGGGGCCCAAAACAACTTCCCATTTTGGCAATAAAAAGACACCATGGGAACCTCATTTGATTGTTTTACCATGAGATTGAAGTTCTACAAAATTTATGTTATATAGCATTAATTTTATCCCCATTAAAGTTCTTGATCTCCCTATCCTCATAGAAAGAGCTTAAATGAAGAAGGGGATCCACCTGAGATTCCTTCTCCTCTCGATGTTGGGCTAAACAGTGGGCATTTGTTGTGAGGAAGATACACACATGTAAAGGGAATTATTTTGCGTTTATCAGCTAAATGTTTTCAGTAATATTGGTATTAAAACATTTCATTCCATGTATCTTAAATGGTTATATATTTGAATTCATTTTTTGATGCATGTGAATGTTATGCTCTTAATTTCTTACCGATCAGTGTGAGGTTTTGAGTGATTGAATTATGTTGTTCGGATTGGAAAACATAAGAACCCTTTTATTACCCACATTCTTCAGATTAAAATATTCTTTTAAATCTCTTATTCCATACATAAGTGCTAGAAATTTTCAATACAATTGTTATGTCAAGGATTGGTTATTCATGCGTTGAAATAAAAGCTTATGAATTTATCTAGATTCTAATTAATTGAAACCAATGAATTACATAAAACCTGAATGAATATCTAAGAAAAATTAACTTGAAATGTGTGTAGTGAAATCACAAAAATCCATTTCACTCATAATTCATAAAAACCCACCTTTATTTATCAACTATTAAACCCTTTAAATTAACTTATTTTCTTTAAACTATTTTTTAACCCCCCCTTTTAGTAATTTTTTTTTAAAAACTCATTGTATAACCATATAAATTCCCCTAGAGACATTACATAGGTTCTACCATATATTATAAATAAAAAAACATAATATATTTTATGTGTCATGATAATGCATTCAAATTTGGCACCGTTTCCATAGAGCGCTTTTTGTTTTTAGTGAGCATATTTTTTATAAAAATATTTTTAATTTTGTAACTATTTATTTGGTTCTTTAATTCCTTAGGCTTTTTATTAATTTATAAAATCCTCCTCTTATGTCGGTTTTGTGCATGAAACATTATAATCTTGGAAAATTACCGCATTTTGAACCCGAACCGGAGTGGATCCTATGTCAGCGAGCCCGTGACACCCAAGATAACCCTTTGAAGGAGGGGAAATAACATATTGTACCCCTTCTTAATACTTATTCTTCTTTTTATTCTTCTTTTTGTACCAAAAACACAACTAAATTAAACTTTCATTATATGTATGAAAATAAAAAAACATTAAAATAACTATCCTCACCTGATGCTGACATTCAACCCACCTATATTCAATTACCAAGAAAGGCACATAATTTTGAACTTAAATACGTTTTAATACATTTATTACAAATATTCCATGGACTCGTGGGAGAATATCCACATAATATCTTAAAATAACTTCATATAGCATGTTCTAAATTAAAACCTGCTAATGTGGATGAAGAACATGTAAAACATAGATAATTCCAATTTTCTTAATAAGGCACTGTGAAATATTGGTTGTATAATGTCAATTAACCAATTAAAGGGTGGGCACAGATGAAATGCCTTTTTCTAGAAAAATATTCACTAGCCTCTCGAACTGCAACAATAAAAAAATAAATTTATGGGATAATAAAATAATAAGGAGAAACACTTCATGAATATTGGGAGATATTTAAGAGGTTATGTTCATGATTTCCACACCACCAAATATGTGACCGAGTTTTAATTCAGAATTTTTATTATGGTTTTATTCCTTTTGATTGAAATATGATTGATGCTGCTGTAGGTGGTGCACTAGTTCATAAAACACAAATTGTTACAAGGAACCTGATTGAGAAGATGGCACACAACACTCCACAATTTGGTTCAAGGTATAGTGTACCCATTAATGGTTTCTAAGAGGAGAAATCAACCAAATTTGAGAAGATGGTGGACCTAATGTTTGAAGAGGTAAGTACCCTTTTTAAAAAACATACTCTTTCCCAAGGTAAATCCCAATATCCTCCTCCCATAAATTGTGGTATATGTTCTTCTGACCCCTACTACTCTGATCAATTCCACCAATAGAGAGAAACTTCTGAAAGATGTGAGTCAATCATTCATGGTCGCCCCTCTAACCAACACTTTAGAAATGAAACGTACCATCCATCAAACTCTGGGTGGAAATAAAACCAATCCAATAGGATGGGGGGGAGGTTATTCAAACCAACCACAATAACCATTGAACCAACTGAGTCAAATAAGTCAACCACCACTACCTAGAAGTTGTCAACCACAACAAATGCCTTTCCAAAAACCCCATCCAAAACACAATCCTGGCCTAGAAGAAATGACAAAACAAACGGATGAAAACAATATCAAATTACAACAAACCACCCAAAATTACATTCAAGACATGAAAAACCGAATTAGGAAAACTAGTCAACGATTCGGATGGTGTTTTCCTTAGGAGGGGATGACTCTGAAGGATGGATTATTTTTCTTTTATATTATGTTCCAGTCCAAAGGGTGATGACACTTGTAACATCCCTGGTAAATATAGAAATAATACATTTTCTTTTTAATTAATATTTTTTGAATGAAATATTAATTTTACCTTAATGGGGTTTCTATTTTTTATGGTGTACCCGATACATAACAACTGGTTTCTTTGAAATCTTACATTTCACAATAATAATATAATATTATTATTTTAAATGGTAGTTAACGACTTGCCATTGTATTAGAGAGAATGATTAGAACTAACTATAATATGATTATACATGTTTGTTAAATGTTTTTACATTTATCAAATAATATTTAGAGGCTTAAAATGTGAATTAATCTAATTTTAAGCACAAATAGTCTAATATTAATTAGATGGTCGATTTACTGCCTTTTGATGGAAAATCCCCTTTAAAAATAATTTTGGTCACTTTTATATGTTCTATTTTAAAAAATAAAATTATTATTTAGAATCAGGACATCAAAATTTACTTTGGGTGAAATTTTGGTATTTTTATGGTAAAGTTCATTTTTTAATGAATAGTAAAAATACTGTAATTTAATTCAAAATTACCTTTTAATCTAATTTATTTATAAGGATAGATTATCTTTTTAATTGGTTTTAAATTATAATTAGATTATATTTTTACCATTTAATCCAATTTTGGTCATCAGATGTAATTCCACTTTGAAATTGGACATAAACAAGTGTCAATATTTTGATAGTTATTATTTCTTAAAAACACGCCTTTTGTTTTGACAACGATAATTAATTTTTAATTACTTTCTGCCACTTCTGTGTTTTGAATTTGGAAAAATGGATTCCATATTAGGAATCAAGTGTTCCAAATTGTGTAAATAGGTATCTTTTATTTTTAGAAATTATGAATATTTACTTCAGTAAATATTTTATTTACCATGGTTAAAGGGTAAATCTGGTAAATAAGCGTAAACAAATATTACTATAATAATATAAAATTACCCTAAAAATGTCTTAATCCTATTTTTTGATACATTTCCAACCATGAACATCCTTGGGTCGATTTTGGGACCCCATGGGGCCACTTGGGAGTGATAATGAAACTTTATTTTAATTAACATAAAGTAAAGACAAAAATGATACAAACAAATATTTTTTAGTAAATTAATTTTTACATATGGTTATATAAGTTATCTTTTAGAATATCACTATTATTTGGAAATCTAAGAATATTTCACACATCATCGTAGTTTTTTAATAATTTTTATACATTAAACAAATTAAATTATTTAATACACAATAATGATGTAGTGTTTACCTCATTAATAAACAATATAAATAAATAAAATTATAACGATTAAAATAATGTCCAAAAACTGTCCAATTCTTATTGGATGATTTTATTTCAACAATGAGGCATCTTATCATTGACTTTAATTAGTTTTTGACCTTTAGAAACTGAAAATAATTATATTATAAAATAATATTTTCTCACTTTCTTAGAGAGCTCCTCCTCCCACTTATAAAAAGCCCTCACATCTAACCCGTTCATCACACCTCTCAGGCACCTTGGATCATCCATACCCTACCCAAATAAGCTCTAAAGATTCCTATCTTCCTCCTAGAAGCCTTAACATAGGAATAAGGCACTTCAAAAAACCATTTTGGTTAAAACCAAATGGAGTTACCCAATTTAAAGGTAACGCCTCATCTTAAGTTCTTTTGTTTTATTTTATTTATCCAACCCCCTAAAATCTTTTTATTACTTTATTTTATAAAAACACCAGTATCTTCAATATACTAGGTTATTTTTATGAGAAGGATTCGAACTACACTTATAGTATCTATCCAATATTAATTTTTTATTAAAACACACATGAACTTTTAAGGGGAAAGTGGAAACCCTCACAAATCCATAGTATCAGTACCAAAGGACACGATAGATTTGTCAAATAAAAGAGTGAGTTTTTTGAAAACATTTTCCTTAAAAAAACCCAGGGAATATAATTCACCTGAGTGTCGGTGGGATCTTTCAAGTACCCTCGAATTGAAGTGCCAAGTTGTCCCAATATTTCTTGTATTCCTCCATGCTAATCTTCCCCATGTTGAGACCTCTACGCAAGATGCGAGCCTACTTATCAGCCCACTCACCTTGGTCATTTTTAGTGGCCACCTGGATCGGTCTCATATTATTCAGTTCATTAATATCCAAAGTAGAATCAACCATTTATTCATCCAAATGCAAGAGTAAATCCCTATGTTCCAACACTGAGGCCATACAACACTGAGAATCAACTTTGGAACCTTATTCGTGCTGCTGCCCCTGACCACCCAACTTCACACCACCTGTAGAAGGAAAAAGAGAAGCAACATCACTTCTTGACCTAACCAGGTCCTTGGCAGCCGCCTCCTTTTGTCTAGGGTCTTTGGGTCTATTGCAGGTTGAGGATCCAACCTTTGTAGAATCCTTTAGTGACAACTTTCCCCTGCACGTAGATCTTATAAGGGGAGGACTATAGAGGTTGGAGTAATCCTTCCTTCTACACACCCTTTGATTGTTTGAAATGAAGCTATCTTAATCCATGGTTTTGTTATTGCCCTTCCGTATAGATGATCTAAAGTAGTCCTCCTCTAAGGCCAGTTCCTTGGACTCATCATGGTCCGGAGTCTCAACCATTTCTTCTTGAGATGATTATGTTCCAACTAGAGTGTCCTGTCTATGAAACCCCATTTTGATTCCTCATTTTTTATACAATGTTCTTCACCCATTACCGCAAAACAATTCTGAGAGGTCTCATTTGGACCCCCTTCTTTGAGCTTATTATCATAAGAGGATAACTATGGGACCTGATTTGGCTTGACCGAAACTGCTATCTACTCAAGACCACGACCCATGAATTGAATATGGCTAGGACTATATATCAAAACCAGTTGATGTGCATCCTCACTAGTGATAAGACCCTTGCTAGAATCCTTCAAGACAACTCCCTCAGTTGTTGATGGAGTGATCTCTGGTAATACCTCAGAAGGATCCTGGGGGAACTCCCTAACTGCCTGCCTTTCCCTTTGGCTGTCATGATCAGCATTCATGGGTGAGGGACCCTCATCTTGCCGAACCCTACACGCCTAAATGTCCTCACCCAAACAATTTGGCAAGGAGTTTCCACCCAATTCACAATGCAACTGGTCAAAAACCTCTAAATCAAGGGGCCCAGAATCCTCAGTAACTCCTTTCACAACATCAACTGAAGTACCTCCCTAGTCTATGCCCACTGGATCTTTCCAAGAACAATATGCACCCATGGATAAAGGGACCCCCTATTCTGGACATTCATATTATTCTCCAGGTGTGCATCCCCTAAAGACTCCACCTAGGAAAAAACATACTGTTACTGTGGATGGAAAACTAACGCCTCACAAAAAGATGATTGTTTAATTATCTCCTACCACCTCTCATGGTGGCCATTATTATGGAACTATATTTATATATGATATATATTATGTTCATGGTTTCTTTATGGTTCTGTATTTTCCATTTATAGCATACCTTTATGGTTTCCATTATGGGTAAATGCGATAATTTATTTGAGGAAAAGTGGAATACCGCCCCTCAAAGGGATATGACTCGTTAATGAAATATGTGGGATGTATAAAGGATGGAGTTAATGATATTATATATGATAATATACAGGAATTATAATATACATATGTATCTTTATGTTTTATTTCCATTAAAATATGAAATAGAACTGAAAGTAGCGTTCATGCGTACGTATGGCTTACTGTCTCCCTGAACGGTGAATTTCATTTCTTATCTCCAAATGTTATGTAATATTATAAATACATACATATACTAGATATATATGATATATATTATATCTACATCATGAATATAATTCTAGAGATAATGTATATTTGACAACATGAACAACTTGTAAATATTAGAAGTTCATTTTTGACTGAAGTACCAAATATCGACAAAACAACCTTTATTAACTAAAATAATTACATAATGCTTATATCATAGTAATTTGTGATATAAAAGGAATAATAAACTTGAAAAAGGTTCTTAAGTAATTATAAATTATCTTTAGTTTATTATTCAGGAGATTAAATAATGAACATGTCAAATTAGACACGAGGTAATGGACTTTGTCTCAATATCCTTTCATTGAGGTTTATTTTTTTTATACACAAATTTATTTTATATAGTGTATAAAACCCTTTTAATTGTACTTTTATTCAAAAGTAATCTTTTCTCTACTAAGCATTTTACTAAACGACAAAAAAAAAGTTTCTTTTGAACATAAGCGGTGACAACAACCTTTTCGCCACCGGGAGTATTATTTGATCTATGACTTCATTAACAAGGAATAATGTTTTTAAAAGGAAAAATAAATTAAATATACACTTTTAAATATTTTGGAATTGAAAATATTTTTGATAATATATTTTTTATATCAATATATTTGAATAATGTATTGTGATTGAAATGTGTAAATGACATCTTTCCTTTTATTTGTTTTATGTGTTAGGAATATGTTATAATTCTTGGGCATTGTCATGTATATGGGTGGTTCCTTGATAAACCTAGAGAGGGTGAGCCCGAGATAGCTCTCTAATGCATTGGGTAATGTGAAGGAGGTAAATGTGAATGTTTCTCCTAAGAGATTTAGAGAATATACTATGATTGGTATTCCAAATGTAACTACCTACGTAGCAGTGATAGCTACAATGTATGTATGATATGGATTCCACAGGTTACCTTTATGATTTATGATTTATATACATTATTCATAAATCTTGTGATTTCATAAGGTGTGTTAAAGATCTTATGTTATGTATGTAATGATGAACTAATGTTTTCATACTTTGTTTTATAACCCTTACTATGTTTTTTATGCTCATCCCAATATTTGAAATGTTTTTCATAGGACTTAAAGATGAATAGGGTCTAGGATGAGATCATGGAAAATTCATGCTGTCTAAAACATGGGACTATACATGACACTTTTTTTCAATAGTTTCTATTTTAGGAAAATAATAGAAACTGAGTTGAAGTGTTTACCTTGTAGTTTTTGAGATGTAATTTAAACGTTATGGCCTAATTCTCTAAAACTCTAAACTTGAAAAGATCCTCTATGTTAATTATTCATTTAATTCAAGATTATGTAATTTTTAAGTTTGGGTCCTTATAGTTGGTATTAGAGGTCAATTTAGATAAGTTTTGAAGTTAGGATATTGTTAAATTAATGTCTACAAATTTATTTATGGTAAGATTGAAGTGATATATCATTTACAGATTACCACGTTGCTTCACCTAAGATATTTCTGTGTTCAGAATGGTTTTCTGCAGAGGAAATAGGGAAGCTATGATGGGACAACATCAGGAGGAAGACAACATTCCAAATAAGCAACATGAGATGTTCAGAATCAAAACTGAACAGTTTGTTGTAGTGATGGCATATTTGACTCGGGTTATAAATGGTGGTGGTATCCATTCATGAGATCAGCCAGATCAACCACATAATAACATGTCAGTAGTGGAGCATTTCATGAGGCAATATCCCCCATTATTTAGAGGATCATCTGTCCCTATGATAACATAAGGATGGATTAAAGCATTGGAGAATATTTTTGATGTTATGGGGTGTTCAGAAAATAAAAAGGGTAGTCTCACTATTTACCATTTTGAAGGTGAAGCTGTTAAGTGGTGGTCGATGGTGAAAAATATCAGGGATAGTGAGGAGATTAATGATATTGATTAGGATAAATTGAAAGGAATGTTTCTTTAGAAATATTTTCCTAAAGTGGATCGTTTTAGGATAGAAAAACAATTCCTTGAATTGAGGGAGCATAATGACTCAGTGGCTGCTTATGAAGAAAAATTCACTTGACTAGAAAGGTATGATACAAATTTCATATGATATTTTGATAGTAAAATCAACCATTTTTACTCAGGATTAAATCCAAAGTATCGAAGGTCTTTAGCTTTTCCTAATTTAAAAAGTTATGCAAAACTTTTTTGATGTGTGGAGAAGGTGAAAAAAGAGTTTTCTGATTATCAGGTCTTCTTTGAAAAAAAAATAGAATAAGTGTTCAAGGTGGCAGGTGAAAGGGAAAAACCCTTTAAAAAAGTCTGATGGTAAGAAACATAAGTTTAGAGTTTGTGAAAATTATGGTAAAAAGCATGATGGGGAATGTCTTTTGAATTCTGTTAAGTGATAACAACGTAGTAAAATGGGACATAAGTCTCATAATGGCACTGAAAAAGATCAGGGTAATGGTAAGAAAAAATCCGATTTACAATCAATATAATATTTTAAGTGCAATGAAATGGATAATTATGAAAATGAGTGTCCAATGAAGAACTCAAATGAGGGAAATAAACCAGACTATAAGTAGAAAGGGGTGGGTAAATCCTTTGAAACTACTTCGGAATATTTTGTGCCATCGAATGAAGTAGTATCAAGTACACAGTTTGTTTGTTCAGATTATGCCAATGTGTTTTTTGATTCAGGGTCTACACATTCGTTCATTTCTGAGCAGTTTTCTAGTAAATTGGGAATTCCATATCAAGATATGAATACCGAACTTATGGTAAAAATACCTGGAGGAAATGTTGAGATAAAAAGAAATTATAAGAACCTTCATATCCTTGTTTGTGGAAACAATCTACCTACAAACCTTATTGTTTTTCCTCTAGTAGAGTTTGATGTTATTTTGGGTAAGGATTGGATTTCTATTTATCATGCTAAGATTGGCTGTAGATCTAAAGATATTTCTTTTCATAAATATGTTCAGTTTGTGTACAAGAATAAACCCTTACTTTTGATAACATATCTGGAATCTAAAAAACAAGTAAAATATGGAAATGAATCTTACCTTGCACATATTTTTGAAAACAAAGATATATTTAGATTAATTATATGCCAGTGGTAATTAAATACCATGAAATTTTTCCTGATGAGTTTCCTGGTATTATACCTGATCGGGAGGTTGAATTTATTGTTGTCTTAGTTCCTGATGCTATTCCAATTTCACAACCACTTTATCAAATGACTCAAATTGAACATTTGGAGTTAAATAAACAATTGTAGGAGTTTTTAGATAAAGGATTCATTCGACCTAGAACATCACCATGGGTTGCTACTATCTTATTTGTTAAAAATAATGATGGTTCACTGAGACATTGCATTAATTATAGAGCATTGAAGAACATCAATGTTAATAAAAAGTATCATTTGCCTCATATCGATGATTTGTTTGATCAGTTCCAGGGAACTCGGTATTTTTCGAAGATTGATTTGATGTTGGGATATCATTAATTAAAAGTAAAATAAATAGACATTCAAAAGACCACGTTTCATACTAGATATGGCCATTATGAATTTGTTGTTATGTCTTTTAGCTTAACCAATACACCTGCTGTATTCATGGATCTTATGAATAAAATTTTCCGTGAGTTCATGGATAAGTTTGTGGTTGTGTTCATTGATGATATTTTGGTTTATTAGAAAATTAAATATGATCATGAAAGTCAATTAAGGGTTGTCTTGAAAATCATAAAAGGAAAAAAAACTATTTGGAAAATTCAGAAAGTGTGAGTTCTGGTTACAATAAATTTATTTACTTGGTCACATTATTTAAAAAAACAGCATAACTGTTGATCCTGCTAAAAAACAGTTGTTTAAGAATGGAAAAGACCAAAAAATATAACTGAGATCCGTATTTTTCTTGGTTTGGAAGGTTATTACTAGAGGTTTGTTGAAACGTTTTCACGATTATCTAGTCCAATGGCTAAGTTAACTCTAGAAGGTGTTAGGTTTGTTTGGACAAAAGAATGTGATAATTGTTTTTAGGAATTAAAAATACGATTGGTGAATAATCCAGTTTTGGCACTACCTTCCAAAAATGGAGAGTTTTTTATTTATAGTGATTCTTCGTTGAAAGGACTTGGTTGTGTCCTTATGCAAAATGATTAGGGAATTTCTTATGCTTCACGTCAGTTAGAACCTCATGAGTTAAATTACCCTACACAAGATTTGGAATTATCTGCTTTTGTTTTTCCTTTAAAAATTTGGGGGCATCATTTTTATGGAGTAAAATTTGAAATATATACTGACCACAATATTTTTAAGTATATATTCACTCAAAATAAATTGAACATGAGATATAGGAGATGGTTGGAATTAATCAAGGATTATGATTGCATGATCCTTTAAAATATGGGAAAGGCAAATAAAGTGGATAATGCTTTGAGTCAAAAAATTAATGCTTTGTTGACCATGCTACATTTTGAATGAGGTCCTTTGGTTTTTGATTTGATGAAATTTGGAATAGAAGTTATTGGTGCAGGAAATTCCTTTGTTTTCTTTCAGGTGTCAGTGAAATCATCTTTATTAGAAAGAATAAAGTAAGTTTAGAAGGAAGACAGTGAGTTGAAAAAAAAGGTAGAGTTGGTTCATAAGGGTATGTTTCCTGATTTTAAAGTTGATAATGATTTTATTTTGAGGTTTGGGAAAATATTATGCATGCCTTCTGATTTATAGTTGAAGAATGAGTTGTTATGTGAAGCTCATAGTTCCCCGTTTTCAGTTCATCCTGACAGTACTAAGATGTACAGAGATCTTTGGGAGTATTACTGGTGGGATGGAATGAAAAGAGATATTGCTAATTTTAATGTAAAGTGTCGAAATTGTCAGCAGACTAAATCAGAGTGGCAGTTACCAAAAGGGATGCTTCAGTCTTTACCAATTCCAGAGTGGAAATGTGAAAGATATCAAAGGACTTTGTTGTGAGATTACCAAATACATCTTGAAGTAATAATGCAATATGGGTTATTGTTGATCAATTAACTAAATCTACTCATTTCCTTCCTATTAGAGATATATTGTCTCTAGATAAACTTTCTCGATAGCATGTTAAAGAGATTTTCAGGTTTCATGGAGTTACCCTCTCTATTGTATATGATCGTGATCCAAGGTTCACTTCAAACTTTTGGAAAGGCCTTCATAAGTCTTAGGGTACTGAATTAAATTTTAGTACTAATTTTCATCTGCAATCAGATGGGTAGTCAAAATGAACAATTTAGACCTTAGAGGATATACTACGTGCTTGTTCACTGGATTACCAGGGAAGTTGGGACCAATATCTTTCTTTGGTATAATTTTATTATAATAACAATTTTCATTCTAGTATACAGATTTATCCATTTGAGGCATTATATGGGAAGTGGTGTCAAACTACAGCTTTTTGGGATGAAGTAGGAGAAAGGAAGCTGATGGGACCAGAATTGGTAGAAGAGATGGTAGAAAAAGTTCTATTAATTTAGAAGCACATGAGAACAGCTCAGAGTAGGCAGAAAAGTTATGTAGATAACCGGAGGAAGGATCTTTCTTTTGAGGTATGTGATCATGTCTTTCTCAATGTTTCTACATGAAAATGTGTGATGTGTTTTGGTAAGAAGGAAAAGTTGAGTCCGAGGTTCATTAGACTTTATGAAATCCAGAATAAAGTTGGATCAGTTGCTTATAGAGTGGATTTACCTCCAAGTTATTCCCAGGTACATAATGTTTTTCATGTTTCAATTTTGAGAAAGTATATGCTAGATACATCACATGTTTTAAGATCAGAGGTAGTTCAGTTGGAAGAGAATCTATCTTATAAGGAACAACTAGTCCAGATTCTTGACCATGGAGAGCAAGTGTTTCAGAATAAGGTAATTCGATATGTAAAGGTTTTTTTGGAAAACTCATATGGTTAAAGAGGCAACGTGGGAATCTGAAAATGCTAGGAGGTATAAATACCCCCATTTATTTGATAAGTGAATAAATTTACGAGGACGCAATTTCCAAAAGGGGGGAAGGATGTAACATCCTAGGTAAATTATGAAATAATAAATTTTATTTTTAATTAATATTTTGTTAATTAAATATTAATTTTACCTTTAAGGGGTTTTTATGTTCAATGGCGTACCCGATACGCAACAACGGGTTTCTTTGAAATCATACGTTGCACAATAATAATATAATATTATTATTTTAAATGGTAGTTAGTGCCCAGTAGTTTTATTGGATAGAATTAATAGAACTAACAATAATATGTTTTACATGTTTATTAAATGTTTTTACATTTATCCAATAAAATTTAGAGGCATAAAATGTTAATTAATCTAATTTTAAGCATACATACTCTAATATTTATTAAAAATCCAACTTACCACCTTTTGATGAAAAAACATCTTTAAATCAAGTTTTGGTCACTTTTATATGTTCTATTTGAAAAAAATAAATTCTTCTTTAGAATCAGTAAATCAAAATTTACTTTGTATGAAATTTTGGTATTTTTCTAATAAAATTCATTTTTTGATGAATAGTGAAAAATACTGTATTTTAATTCAAAACTGTCTTTTAATATAATTTATTTATAAGGTTATATTATCTTTTTAATTGGTTTTAGTGTGTAATTTGATAATATTTTTACCATTTAATCCAATTTTGTTCATTAGATTTAATTTCACTTTGAAATTGGACATAAACAAGTGTCATTCTTTTGATAGTTATTATTTCTTAAAAACACACCTTTTGTTTTGATAGGGAGAATTAATTTTTAGTTAATTTATGCCACTTATGTGTTTTTAATTTGGAAAAATGGAATAAATATTTTCAATCAAGAGGTCCAAATTGTTTAAATAGGTAACTTTTATTTTTAGACATTATGAATATTTACTTTAGTAAATATTTTATTTACCATGGTTAAAGGGTAAATCTGGTAAATAAGGGTAGAAAAATATTACTATAATAATATAAAATTACCCTAACATGTGTCATAATCCTATTTTGTGATACACGTTCGACCATGAGTATCCTTAGGGTCGATTTTGGCACCCCATGGGGCCACCTGGGAGTGATAATGACACTTTATTTTAATTAACTTAAAGTAAAGACAAGAAGGATGTAAAAAAATATCTTTTAGTAAATTATTTTTTACATAGGGTTATATAAGGTATCGTTTTGACTATAAATATTATGTGGAAATATAATAATATTTCCTAAATTTTGGTATTTTTTTATAATTTTTAGACATTAAATTTATTAAATTATTGTTGACACAATAATGATGTAGTGTTTATCTCATTAATAAATGATTTCAATGAATAAGATTATAAAGATTAAAATAATATCCAAAACCTGTCCAATTCTTATTGAATGATTTTATTTCGACCATGAGTGATATTATCTTTGACTTTAATTAGTTCTAGACCTTTAGATATTGAAAATCATTATATAATAAAATAATATTTTCACACTTTCTAAAGAGCTCCTCCTCCCCCTTATAAAAAGCTCTCACCTCTAACCAATTACTCACACCTCTCAATACCCTTGGCTCATCCAAAAACTACCCAAATAATCTCTCAATATCCCTCTATTACTCTTATAATACTTATGTTATACAAAATTCACTTCAATAAACCCTTTTGGTTCAAACCAATGGGAGTTAATCGATTTAAAGGTAATATCTTCTCTTAAGTTATTTTGTTTTATTTTACTTATCTAACCCCTAAACTCATTTTATTACATTATTTTATAATAAATCCAGTATCCTCAATATTTTAGGTTGTCTTTATGAGAAGTATTAGAACTACACTTACACACACCTCCATCTAATGGGTAACGAACATATTGTTTCTGTGGATGGAAACTAACGCCTCACGAAATGTTGATAGTTCAATTATCTCCTACCTCCTCGCATGGTGGCCATTATGATGGAAATTTATTTATATATGATATATATTATTTTTATATTTTCTTTATGCTTCTGTATTTTTCATTTATATCATACCTTTATAGTTTCCATTATGGGTAAATGCGATAATTTTATTTGAGAAAGTGCAGACTACCGCCCCCTCAAAGTGATATGACTCATTAATGCCATATGTGGGATGCATAAAGGATGGAGTTAATGATATTATATATTATATTATACTGGAATTATAATATACCTATGTATCCTTATGTTTTATTTCTATTAAAATAATAAATAGAAATTAAAGTAGCATTCATGCGTACGTACGACTTATCATCTCCATGAACGGTGCATTTCGTTTCTTATATACAAATGTTATGTACTATTATAAATACATACTTATAAATGATATATATGATATCTATATAATGGATATAATTATGGATATAATGGATATTTGACCACATGAACAACTTGTAATTATAAGAAGTTCATTTTTGACTCAAGTGCCAAATATTGTCAAAACAACTATTATTAACTTAAATGATTACATAATGTTTATAACATGGTAATATGTGATATAAAAGGAATACTAAACTTGAAAATGGTTCTTAAGAAAGTATAAATTAACTTTGGTTTATTATTAAGTATATTAAAGAACGAACGGGTAAAATCGGAAATGAGGTAAGGGACTTCGTCTCAATCTCCTTTAATTGAGGAATATTTTGTTTTATACACAATTTTATTTTATACGGTTTATAAAACCCTTTAAATTTTACTTTTATTCAAAAGGAATCTTTTCTTTACAAAGTGTTTTACTACATTACTGAAAAAATGTTTCTTTTTAATATAAGTTGTGACAACAACCTTTCAGCCGCCGTGAGTATTATTTGATCTATGTCTTCCTTAACAAGCCGTAATGTTTTTAAAAGAAAAAATAAATACCATATACTATTTTATGTATTTTGGTATTGAAAATGGTTTTGATAATATATTTTTTTGTCAATATATTTAAATTATATATTGTGATTGAAATGTATAAATGTTATCTTTCATTTATATTTGTTTTATGTGTTATGAATATGTTATGGTTCTTGAGAATTGTTACGTATTCAGGTGGTTCTGTGATAAAACTAGGGCGGGTGAGCTTGATATAGCTCTCCAATGCATTGGGTAATGTGATGGAGGTAAACATTAATGTTTCTCCTAAGATATTTAGGGAATATACTGTGATGGGTATTCCAAATGTAACTCTATATGTAGCTATGATAGCTACAATGTAAGTATGATATAGATTCCATGAGTTACCTTAATGATTTATGATTTCTATATATTATTCATAAATATTATTATTTCATGAGGTCTGTTAAAGATCTTATGTTATGTATGTAATGATGAACTAATGTTTTCTTTCTTTGTTTTAAAACCCTTACTGAGCTTTTTATTCTCATCCCATGTTTTGAATTGTTTTTCACAGGACCAAAAGATGAATACGGTCAAGGATGGGATCACATAAAAGTCATGTTGTCTAAAACATGGGACTAGACATGAATCTATTTTTCAAGAGTTTTTATTTAATGAAAAAAATGGAAACTGAGTAGAAGTTTCTACCTAGTAATTTTTGAGATGTAATGTAATAGTTATGGCTTAATTCTCTAAAACTCTAAACCTGAAAAGATATTCAATGTGAATTATTCATTTAATTCAAGATTATGTAATGTTTATGGTCAGGTCCTTATAACACTGACATTTCTATTATTCATAGGGTTGACTAGTGGTTGATAGGCCAAATAGCCAACTAAGTGGGGGGGGGGAATCCAATTTCATGGGTCAGGTAAACTACACTCTGAACCACTAGTCAACCCTAAGGATAAGGAAAATGTCATTTTCACCACCGTTAAGAGTGGAACTCAACTTAAAAGGAAAATAATCCATCATTTAGAGTCATCCCTTCCCAAGGAAAACACAATCCCAACTGTTGAAATTGGTCCAAATGTTGAAAAACCACATCCTAAGAGAACCCCTTTTTAAGGAAAGAGTGCATCTATTGATGAGTTACCTAGCCCAACCATCACTCTTCCATTTCCCTAAAGTGAATCCAAATCAAGAAAATGAAAATAAACCAAACTCAATAAAGAAATATTGGAAACTTTGAAAAAATACTGGTTAACATACCCTTAATTGATGCAGTGAAGCAAATTCCAAGATACACCAAGTTTATGAAGAATATGTATACACACCGAAGGAGAACTCAAGGTGATAAGAAGGTTAGCATGGGGATGAAGGTATCAAAATTGACAGATCCGTCACTTTCCACCAAATTCCACAATTCGGGAACATTCTCAATTTCATGCACCATAGGGGAGTATTCTTTCTCCAATGATATGTTTGATTTGGGTGTTTCTATAAATGTGATGGCTCACTCTCTTTACTATTCATTGTAGGTCAGTGAACTAAAGCCCACTGGAATATTTGTTCAATTATAATATTGGTGTACAGAACACCCTTTTGGTGTGTTAGAGGATATTCTTGTGAGGGTGAAAATTTTAATTTTTCATACAGATTTTTATGTGGTTAAAATGGAACATAATATGGTGAATGTATATGCCCTAATTATTTTGGGGAGAATGTTTCTGAAAACTGATAAAACCATAATTAATGTCCATAATTGTACATTATCTATGGATTTTGGTGGTGACATTGTCCACTTTAACATCCTTGATTCCCTAAAACACCCCTCATAAGAACATTACTCTCTCCATTAACTCTCTATATGTAGTCCCTTTCCAATAAAAATCTTATTTTCATTCCCCTGATACCTTTTCAGATTTTTCATCATTGATTGAAATGGTAGGTAATGAATAATGAATTTAATGTTGTACTGGTATAGAAAAATGTCAAGCATGTTTGTTAATTGATGATTTTTTGAACACTAAGGATCACATGACCATCAATAATACTACTAATATTATAAAATCCCATTCATCATCCAAGGATGATACCATTGACCCATTAGATGCGATTAGTAACCTATCACTTTCAAACACTCCCATAAATGTAAAATCCACCGGAATTGGAACTAAGAGATCTAATTTATGATTAAAAATATTTCTATCTTGAGAATGAAAACAATATTCCTATCCTCATTACTAGTTCACTCCGTCCAAAGCATGAATTGTAAATATTTGACCCGTTGATAGAGTATGAACAAGATTTGGTATGGACACTTTCTAATATTCCTTGATTCAAACATCAATTTGTACACATAATATATTATTAAACGATGGAGCTAAACTATTAAGGTAGCACACCGATGACTCATCCCAAAACTACATGATGTTGTAAAAAATAGGCAACAAAATTAATGGATGTTTGAATCATTTTCCACATATCTAATAACTAGTGGGTTAGTCTAGTACAAGTATTTCCTAAAAAATGGCCTTACTCTAATTGAAAATAAAAATAATTAATTGGTTTTAACTCATGTTTAGAATAGTTGGAATGTCTTCAAAGACTAGCTCCAACTAAACCCACACACTATAAAAGACCATTTTTCATTTACATTCATTGACTAGATGCTAGAGAGTGTAATAGAGAAGTCTAATTTTTATTTTCTTGATGGGTATTTTGGATACTTTCAGACCCATATTTCCTCCAAGGAAGAGGAAAAGAAAACCTTTACTTTCCCCTTTGGAACATTTCCCTATAAGAGGATTCCATTTGGTATGTGCAATGCTCCATGTACTTTCCATCGATTCATGGTTAATATTTATTTTAGATTACCTAGAGAATTTGATGGAATTATTCTTGGACAATTTTACTCTTTATGGATCCCATTTGAATGAATGTTTAAAAAGTATTGGTTTATTCCTATATTGCTGTATTGAAAAGAATATTCTATTAAATTATGATAAATTCCATTTCTTGGTGAGACAAGGCATAGTATTAGAACATGTCATTTATAGGGATGGTATCCAAGTTGAAAAATCAAAATTATATTTAATTTCTTCCCTACCATTCCCCAAAATTGTATGGTATGTGTGGTATTTCCTAAGTAACACTGGATTTTACTGTTATTTCATTCATGAATTTAGTATGATTACACCCCTCTCCTGATTTCCCCAAAAAGAAAAATATTTTTTTGATAAAGAATGTAAGGATGCTTTTAATAAATTGAATTGGAGTCTCATATCACCCCCTTTAATCAAACCACCATTGTTTTATTTACCATTTGATCTCATGTGTGATGACTCCAACTATGCATTTAGGTAATTCTCATCACAAAGGGTCGATTGAGTTCCACATGTCATTGTCTCTGCCTCACATACACTGGACCCTGCCCATAAAAACTACACCACAACGAAGAAAGAACTTTTTTCCACTGTGATTTCCTTGGATAAATTTAGTTCAAACCTTTTATTGTCTAATGTCATTTTATTCTCAGACCATGCAAGCCCTCCAATATCTCCTTATGAAATTGGAATCCAAACCACATCTCATTTGCTGGATGCTCCACCTTCAAGAATTCAATCTAGAAATTAGGGATTAAAAAGGAGTATAGAATGTGGTGGATGACCATATCAGTAGGATCTACCCAACTGTGGACATTGAATCATCCCTTTGTATTACCATAATGACATGTTTTTAGATGAGAAATTATTTCAAGTACAAGATTTCATTCCTTAGTATGCAGAAATTGTAAAATATTTGGTAACATCTTGCATTCCTACTAATTTAAAAAAATACCAAGATGACCATCTAAAACATGAGTCCTGTTGGTACATTTGGGATGACCCCAACAATTAGAGAAAATTTAGTGATTATGTTTTTAGGTTTTGGGTTCCTGATATAGAGTTTCATTCTATACTTAGGTTCACCACACTCTTTATTGTGGGGGGCACATTGGTTCCAAATGGACTGATTGCGAAGTGCTTGATTCTTGTCTCCTTTGGCCAACATTATTTCAGGATACCCATGATTTCTGTAAATCTTGTTCTCACTATAAAAGAATGGGGAATGTACCTAAAAGAAATTAAATGCGATGGCAACCGTTGATATTCATTGACATTTTTGTTGTTTGGGTCATTTAATTTATGGGACCATTCCATATTTCATTTGGGAACTTGTACACTCTTATGGAAGTGGATTATGTGTCAAAATGGGTATAAGAATGCACCACAAGGACTGATTATTCCAAAATTGTTGTGTAATTATGGAGAACCCATTTTATTTTGTTTGGATTAACTCAATTTATCATTAGTAACTAGGGTTATCATTTATTTAACTTAATAATATAATATCTTTTGCATTGGTATGGGGTCGGGCATCATGTGTCTACTACTTATCAACAAAAGCCCAATGGTCAAGCCAAAGTGTCGAATAGGGAGGTAAAAAAAATTCTTGAAAAAATAGTAAAAACCAATAGAAAATATTGGAGTCTTAGACTCGATCATTCATTATGGTCTTACCATACTGATTTCAAAAATACCATTGGAATTTCACCATATCGGTTTATTTTTGGAAAGTGTTTTCACCTCCCTATTGATATTGTGCACTAGGCCTATTGATAGATTAAATAATGCAAAACAAATATTTTTGGTGTAGGTGATCAAAATATGTTACTTATTCCGGAGATGGAGTAAATCATAAGAGATTCATATGAGAACTCCCGAATTTTTTAGCAGTTAACCGAGGCTTCCCATGACCACTTTATCATTAGTCCTTAGTTCCACATTGGGTAGAAGGTCCTCCTTTACAATGAAAGGATGAAGTTGAATCTAGATAAGATTAATTCTCACTAGTTTGACCCATACACTATTATTAATTTCTATCTGTTTAGTGTTGTTCAATTTCAAAAATGAAGAAACCCAAAAAACCTTCACTGTCAGTGGGAATCGACTAAAGCACTTTCAAGAAGCCATTACACAGTCCCTGATGGAGGAACATAATGTTCAAGAAGCATTATAACAATAATACTCAACAGGTTTTATCATTCCTTCCCATATTCTATTTTATTATAGTGATTACACTACATTCTATAGGTGTTGGGGGGGATGGGTATATTCCTGGGTTAGTTAGGAATTTTCTTCATATTTATTATTTTTATTCATTTTATCTTACTTATTAGTATTAATAATTCCAATTACTCTTTTTTCCATTTGATTTTGTTCTGGAATGTTTGTTTATTAAACCTAATTTATCATGGAAAATGATTCCTGCTTAATCCTGGAATTTATAGAAAATGCATGCGTAATTTACCTATTTAATTTTTTTTATATTCAAATTTTTTGATGAAATGAGTATTTCAGAAATAATTCAATAATGTGGTGTGACTTTCTCTTGAAATTTGGTTGTTTTAAGATAATATAAATGGTTGTATAATTTTTGAAACACTTGATGAGAATGGTACCCTTTGTGTGTGTGGTTTAAGGGAAAATTGTGTCACATAATTTCTCCACACATATTTGCACCCAACCATGAAGTGTGAAAATTTATTACTTAATAGACGGTAAATATAAGATAGTTTAATTTTTTTATACTTTATAAAATGATTTTTTCATATGTTCATTCCTTATCCGATCTACTTTATTACTATACCAGATTGACCTATGTGTGTGTACCATTTATCTGACTGTTGTAATCCCTAAAAAATAAAAAAAAATAAAAAAAACATTTAGGTAAGTGTTTAAATGTACAAAATATGGGTATATCTAGGTTGATAGCTTATTGTTTGACTTCTGAATATGCTTAAGTGAGTGGTTCATAAAATTTTATTATAAATTTTGTAGGGCAGGTTTGGTGGAAAGGATCAGATATGCATACAACTATTAAAATAATATATATTTACTGGATAGAATGTGGGAAGAGTAGCATAAAATAGTTTTCTCAAACACGTAGAGAATTATTTACATGATTAACTTTTGAATTATTTTCTTCAATTGGTTCATGTATCTCTTGGAATTTTATTCTGATACAATTTTTGAGATGTCTTTTTTCCATGATGGCTGAGAATAACTCCTCAATGGAATTTTCTATTTGATAAGATTTCTATCAGGAATAAAATTTTCAAAGAATGATAAATCTTCATAATATTTATAATATATCCACGTATAATTTTTGGAAATGTGGGTTTTCCTAGGAGTGAAAAAGTTTAGGTGTGGGGTTGTGATCTCACCATGATTCAATAATTTATATCACCATTACTCCACTATTTTAAACTGGTTTTTCTTTTTAAACTACACATTTAATAAAAAAATTCACTTCCCATATTATTAAATAACTTAATTTCTATCATTTTAAAAATATAAATTCTTTTTTCTTTGGTGATTTTATTATAGGAGGAGGGGATTTGGAGGTTTGAATATGTTTCTAATGGAAAATGGTCCAAATTGCATTGAATCCTAAGGACACATATCTATTATTTTTGACATTTCACTAAGAAAATGACTCAAATTTGGTAGAAAGTTTGTGTAATGATACAAAACTTCATGGTATACAACTTTTATGAAGGAATGCAATCATAATTCTACTATATGGTTGCTCATCGACACTTATATGTCATAGCCACCGAATCTTCATGGAGTCAAAATTAGTGATACTTTTCATCCATATTTCAATCTATAGGCCTCCAAATGATGAAAAAAATTTGATGGATATATTCCATTGGCGGTACAATATGTTTTTAGTTTTTTCCAAGTTGATATAATTTAATTTATCAACTTAAAACTGAGATACTAGTAGTATAAACAAAATTGCATTCCCAAAACCACTTCCCATTTTGTCTATAAAAAGGTACCATGGGAAACTCATTTTCATGTTTGACTAGGATAAGTCAGTACTGAAATATGGAAGTTTCAGAGGAGTCTTTTCATTCCCATTGAGGTTTTGGCACTCCCTATCCTCATATGGAGATCTGAAATGAATAAGGATGTCCAATGAGCTTCCTCCTTCTATCAATATCAAATTAAATAGCGAGAGTTTGTTGTGATGAAGCTACAAACATGTTAAGGGTGTTCCATTTAATATATTAGGTACTGGTTCGATGTAATTTTGGTGTTAAAAAAATTTCATTCAATTTATCTCACATGATTTCATATTTGAATGCTTGTTTTGATGAATTTGAATGTTATTCTCTTAATTTATAACCAATTGATGTGAGTTTTTGAGTGAATTACTTGTTTTGTTCTGATTGGATAACACAAGAACTATTTTCTTGTGAACCTTATTTAGGTTTCAATCTAATTTGGAATCTCTTATTCCATGCATAAGTGCTGGGACATGGAAAAATGATTGTCATGTCATGTTTCGGTTCTTCAATCCTTGAAATAAAAACATAGAAATTAATCAAGATTATAATTTACTGAAACCATGTAATTACTTCAAAATTGAATAAATATATAAGAAAAATGAACTTGAAATGTGTATAGTGAAATCACAAAAACCTCTTTATCTCATAATTCTTAAAACACCACCTTTATTTATCAACTATGAAACACTTTAAATTAAGTTGTTTTATTTAAACTATTTTCTAAATAATGCCATTTTAATAATTTTTATTAAAAAAATACTCTAAAACTATCAACATTCTTCGAGATACGAACTAGGTACTTCCCAAGAATATAAATAAAAATTAAAAACATAATCAATTTTATGTGTCATGACAACATGTTGACACTTCTTATATATTTTTTTGGCATACATTGATTTTCAAAAAGTAAATATATTCCATTTTAAAAATTCATTTTTGAAAAGGGGTTTTAGAAGATTATAATTTTTATGAAAAATAGTTGAAATGGGAAATGGGATTTGAAATGTATTCCAAAATTAGAATGGTACCTCAAAGGATTTTTTTCATAGGATTTATCCAATGGAATCATGCGAGTAAAAGAAGACACGGTGATCCTTTACTATATTATTTGTAAAAGGATATTATTTTTTAAAAAAGTGAGTATTAGGATGATTGGTTGAGTTAAATTGGTTCATTTGACCTCATGTGAGTGACACCCTATCTTCTTAAAGTTTCTGTGCTCATTGTGATTTCTTTTTATGGTTGCCTATGGTGTGTATATTAATTCCTGATGATGCATGTTGTGTGGGTATCCCTATGGGAATTTTTTTCAAGATGATTCATGGGTTTTGTGGGTATCAATGTGAGTAAATTTTATTCAATTCAAAGAAATGGATTGGTCTATCTGGAAAAGATAGAACCCATAGATATTTGAGATAATTATTAGAACTTGTTTGAGATATAGGACTAGGTCGCGATGGACTTGTTCCCTAGTGGAAAGTTAGCGATATGTGAGATAAGATATGTTCTCTATTTTTTATCGCCTATGTGTATTGACTATATGACTTTTGGAAAATTCCTTCTGAGGTTTTTGTCAGTGTTCTACATGTGACCTCCCTTGAGTATACAAGGACTGACCATTGTTCTCAATATGACCTACCTTCAATGTATAATGATGGGTTAATGTGATTGATTTGACCTCTATTGAGTGTGTCTGGATGGGTCAGTGTGGTCATTTGTGTCCTCCCTTAAGTGTGAGGGGATGGATCATTCTGCTTATTTGTAACCTCCTTTGCGTGTGTGGGGATGGGTTGGTGTGATCGTTTTCAACCTCCCTTGAGTGTTTGAGGATGGGTTGGTGTGCATGATTGTGAACTCTCTTGAATGTTTCGTGGGATTCTTAGGTCAAGGAATACCCTGGGTGCTGATTCATGGTTTAAAATGATGTATAGATGATGAAATCTCTTTGTGTGAAGTTATGGGTCATGGCTTATAGACATGTGACCATAACCTATCCCGTTAGGCAGTGGGTTGAGGTTTGGATGACTCCCCACCCTAATACTTTTGGTGTGGGTTGTACATTGTTTTAGTTGGTACCCTACCCCATGTATTTAGGTATGGGTTAGGTTTTGACACGTGGTATTTTTATTCCATTGGGTATGAAGAGAAAGAAGGTAGGGTCAGGTGTCATAGTGGACTGGTTATTATAGGATGACCTAACTTGTGTGATTGTACGTGCATTGTGTGTTATGTTTCCAGGTGGGTGTGTTTGATGAAATTTACTGCACCTATTTAAAATCATTTCATGCACATATACTTGACCACAATAACAATCAGTATTGTTGAGGCATTAGTAATTCCTAATGGGTCACTAGACTCACCCCTAACTGCATACATGGTATAACTGTGGTATTGTAGTAGTGTGGACTTGGGTGGTTGTGTCGCTAAAGCATAGTGTAATCACTATGCAGTTGGTGGAACAATGAATTCTATTCTTTACTAGATCATTTCAGCTAGATTTTATTTAGTGTGAAACTCTAATTATATCCCTATAAATTTTCTCCTAAAATTAGTTAAGTGTTTTAGCATCTCCATAGATGTAGGGTTTTTTTCCGAGACATGTAAATCTCTTTGTTCTGTGATTCTATTCTCATTCTTTTTTTTATATTTTTTCTTCAACATCAAACCTTTTTTGTTCCTATAAGTATTGAGATTTCTGAAAAAGTATGAATTTCTATGTATATGGGTTGAGATTCTTGTTTTATCTTAAGAAATAAGTACTTCAGGGATATACAAATGCGATATAGGGTTTGCAGGTTTTTGAGGACCCTAAATCTGTAGGACGATATGTTAGTAGTACTGGAAAATGTACTATTTATTTATATTTGATGCATTATAAAGCTTTTTATCTGTTTCTGCTACTATATTACAGTTTATTAATTGTATATAAAATTTTAATGATTTTTATTATACACTGAAGGGGCCTGTTTGGCTCCCTTTTCATTTCTTTACTAGTTTTTAGGACGTTTGATGTATGGATGGGTCAAGATGATTTTTTTTGGTACAATTTGGGAATGAACCTTGGGTTTTCATTAGAGGGTATAATCTCCCCATGGTTATGTTAGGACCTCTTCACTAGTCAGTATCCTCTGGTTTATAGGAAGTCATGATTGAGGTGTTTTATAATCCTCACCAAGGTGCTTTTTAGGTGTCCTATACCAGGGAATTACAATGTGGAATAACAAAATGGTTTGGGATGAAATAGTGTAGGTAGAGGTGGAGTTATGATATAGGGATTCAGGTGGTTGATCAAGAACAAGTGTGGGAAACATGACATTAGTTTAAACCCATGTTTCCATGGTATTTATTGTGTTATGACTAGTCTCTCTTGGATGATCTTGGTGTTGGTTTGGACAAATAATACCAATATGAAATGTATAAGACTTGGGATGAGATTTATGGATCTGTTAGGATAAAGTAAGTTGTACATACATAATGATAGTGGCATATAAGGGTAATGATACATGTGATTATGTATAAAAAATGGAATTTTAAAATAATAACATTTTATTCAATAACATATGCAGAAAACAACAATATTTTTATCTTGCAACACACACAACAATGAGTTTTACCAAATAATAATATATAATTAATATATTTATTTAATATAATAGTTATTACCTAGATTTTGTAATAGAGGGAATTAATAGAATTAACTAACCTATAAAAATATATCATTTAATTTTTTTATTAATTTTAAATTTATTAGAAATTAATAATAATCATTTAAAATAAAAATAAATGTTTTCTGAAAAATAGTATTTTTCTAAAAGAAGGTTCAATCTTTCTTGGCGTACATAATATAAAATTAAATTTTACAACTAGAAAATTTATTTGAAAAAATAAACAATATTTTTGATATAATAACTCCAAAATTATCAAAGTGTGATTTTTTGGGATTTTTCTAATAAGTTTCTTTTTTTGATGAATAGTGAAAAATACTGAATTTTAATTGAAAATTGTTTTTTTGTCTAAATAATGTATAATAATAAATTATAATTTTAATTGTTTTTAAGATACTAATAGTTCAATTATATAAAAAACCTAATTTATTTCGTTGTGACATATTTCATATTGAATTTGTATATAAAACCATTGTAAAAGTTTGAGCATTTTCAGATTAAAAACCTTCATTCTCATCACGTCGACAATATTATTTTTAAATTAAAAATTTTCACTTATATGGGTTAAATTTTTACAAAGGGACTCCATATTTTAAATAATAAAAATTTATATTTTATAATATGTTCTGATTAATTTTTTTAACCATAAATTTGGGTGAAATTTTTTAAAATTAATTATACTGATTAAGGTAAAAACGAGTTTATATAATTGTTAAACTAGAATGATAATAATAAAAATGATCTAATATATTGTCTGAATATAATTGAATTAGTTTATTTAGAATCTGGACTAAAAATTATATAAAATTTGGAAATTTAACTCTACTTCCCTTTTAATATGACCCATATAATATATTGAGTAAAGAGAATGGAAAATAAAAAAAATCCTTTCTTACCTTTAATATATATAAAGTCTTGGGATTGGGAGAAAAAATATTTTTGGTTAGATATATAATTTTTAAGGATAAATAATTTTTTTATCATGATAATTTGTCTTTAATTTTAATATATGAATTAGTTACTTAAAATTCTTAAGATACACCAATACAGTAACTATATAGTTAATAATTTACTAAAATAAATGAAGCTAAAAATATTAAAATTAAATTTAATTGAGTGGATTATTTCCTTTCATTAATTTTATAGATTATTATATCATCATACATAGGTTTTAACTTAATATATTCAAATTCTATTATCATCTTTATATTTTAAAATTTAAATTAAATACATAATGTAATAATTTATATTACTGTTAGTTTATAATAAATAAAAATTAATAAGTTATTTAAAAGTACTAAATATCATCTCCTCTACCTATTTTTTTAAATTTTAATAAATTTAAAATATATTACATTAATATAAGAATTTATCTTTTATAATAAACTTGTTGACCCCTAAATAGTAAAAACTTTTTTAGAGCCGTTAGGGTCAACGAAATTCCTTTGTGCATTACATGCACATATGTTGAAATTAATTTCCAATCATCATGAGATTTTTTTTTAAAATTTATAACTTAGATATCATATTAATAATCATTGGTTATAATTTTTCATTTAATTATAACTTTAATTTATTATTAATGGATACATTACTTGGGTAATAAAACTAGTTTCCACGATGAAAAACTAAAATTAAAAATAAAGAAACATAAGAGTCAAGGAAACAAATGATTAAAAAATATGTTTCACTGTGTTGTGGTGGTGTTAATAGACCATATAATCACTCTAAAAATTTAATTATACATTTTGGATCCACTTTAGGTAAAACTGACCTTCTAATAGTGAATACTTTTGTGTATTTACAAAATGGCCTCTCCTCATCAGCTATAAAACAAAACTCATTCTACCCACTTATTCTCCCCTCTCAAGCTATTTGTATTATATAAAAACTACAAAATTACCTCAAAGCATCGATAAAATCATCCTAGAATAATTATTTTTGGTATAAATCTGACCTAGGAAGGGTTTAGTGAATACCAAAGGTATATACCAATAGAAGAGGTAACATTATCCAATAAATATCTTTATTTAACTTCTTTCTCCATATTATTTTTTTATTAAAAAATGATTATATAATATAATAAGTATATTAAATATACTGATATGTTATTATGTTAAGTTTATGACTTATAACTACACACACTTCCATCAAATGTGTTACGAAATCATCATTCGTGTGTGTGACAGACTACCTCCTTGCAAACTGAGGTCGTTTGCTTTTTAATTAAAAACTCTCATGGTTGGGTATTGTAATGGATATAAAAAGTATATATGATATTTATAAAAATTTATACATATTTATTCATTATATCGTATATGTATTATTATAATACATTCCCTAGGAGACATGATAACGTTTCTCCTGTGTACGGTGGACTATCGCCTCACGAAGCAATGTGATTCATTTTTCACAAACACTTTACATAAAAGGTGAAAAGGAACAATTTTAATGATTATATATGATATAAATGACAAAATTATTATATTAAAGAAAAATTAATAATTATAAAAATATAACATATTTCATCTTCTTTATTTCCTTTTCACTCAAGTTAATAGGATAACATCATTCGTGTACCTGTGGACTACCGCCTTCATGAATCGATGTGACTCAATTTTAATCACCACACCACATGGATGAAATATATAAATAAATAATTTTGTATTAATGATATTATGAAAAAATTTTAAATGTAAAATATTACTTACCTCCTTTCCATTATAAGCTGTGAAAATTAAAACATTAATCATTCATACATACGATCTGCCTTCTCCATGATTGTAGCATACTTAATTATTTTTGAACATTATTCATTATTGATTTTAAAAGAAATATTTATTTATAAATATGTAAATTATTTCAATATTATTATTCTATAGATGATAAAATCATATAATATATGCAATAACCAAATTTTTCATAATGAATCATTCTTGAAAAAATAAAGAAAATAACACAAAAAATAATGAAAATAATGAAATATTATTAACTAATGGGGAATAATATGTTATAAAAAGGATCATATATGATATAATAAATACTAATATGGTTATAGAATAATTTAATAACATGCTTTAAAACATTGTAAATTAGGTTAAACCATGTTCAATTAAAATGGAGAGTATGGTAAAGGATTTCAACTCAATTTACATCCCATTGAGACTTATTTGTGAGTACGAAACAATTCACTTTTATGTGGTGTATATACTTCCCCTTTGACATGTAATATCATGAGTATTTAATTATTTATATTATCTTAATATTTTATTTTAATTATCTCATTTAATGGGATTTTACATGAACATCACTAAGTGGTAAAAGTTATTATACAATCTCACTTTATTTTGTGACTGTTAAATTTCCCTTAAAACAATCACTTTATTATAATAATTTTTATTAGAAATTAAATTTATTTTAAATATGCATATTCTTGTGTATTGGATATGATTATTTCTAGAACCGTATATCATTTCAACATATGGTATCGTTGATAAATCTGTATTCTTTACTCAATAGAGATATTTTATAAGGAACATTCTTTATGAATTAAATTGATTATTAGATATATGAGGAATGATTTGGATTTGAATTAAATGGGTTAGAGCCCATTAAAATTAATCACATTGATGCATAATTATTATCATGAGAGGAATATGTTTTCAAAATTAGATACAGATTTACCCTATTTGTTTTAAACAATCTTGTTAAAGGTCTTGACGGTAAAGGTTTCATGTACCTAGAAACCATGAAATCTGATAATTAAGAATTTATTTCATTAATAATTAAATTATTATTATTATCCATGATATTTTCAATATTAAATTATCTATGGATGCATTTTACTCTAATTTTATTGATTAAATTCCATGTGTTTCGGTTATTTATCCGGCCATATTGATTATGAATTATCCAAATTTTTATATGGAATGTGTGTTTAGTTGTCTAGCTTGCTATATTTATTATGATTATTTATTCATAATAGCTTCTACTGTACTTAATACTTACTGAGTATTTTAGATCACCCTTATTTTATTTCATTTACCAAGTAATGAAGATGAATGTTTGGAATGAGTTTCACGGATTTTGAGACTTTAATTTTATAAAGCTTTATTTTAAATTCCCATTTTAAATGGGTATCTTGTATGTATCTAATTTTAAAAAAAATTAAAAACTGATCGATCCTTTGGGATTCTACCCATTGAATCTATGATAATGTAATAAAGTAAGGCACCAACATTAAACTACTATGGTCGATGTTGTTATAGTTTGTGTCTGAGAAAGTTTAGTAAAAACCATCTAAACTAGATTTCAGAAAAGTTATATCCAGGAAAATAACCCTATGATAGACCTTGAGGATATGTATATAAGAACATCCTAAAGTTTTGGTAAGATAGATACTACATATTTTTCATATAAATAAATCCCTGTTAAAATACTTCATGTGGATGTGGTTCTGAAAGATAGGTACATAGGGGTAATAACGCCGAAAAAGGCATGTCATACATAACTTGAGCATTACTTGGTACCTAAAAATGGGCCAAAATACACACATGGTTTGTCACTCCTTAGGGATATTCTTTGGATGATTTAAATTTTCTTTAGAAAACATTATTAATTAACTGAAATTAATGATATCCTCAAATAAACCAGTATTTAAGATTTTGAGGTTAACAATGAAATGTTTTTAATTTATACTGATTGTTACACTAAATTTTGAATTATACAATTTTTTATCCAATATAGTACATTACATTATTCAGATATGGAACCTATAAGCAAGAAAGGTATCAATACTCGTTGTATATGTAGAGGTTTCCCTACTGAGCAAACCAATATAGCTAATATTGTAACTAATCAACTTATGGATATATTAGGGAAAAATAATTAGGTTATGAAACATAAACTTTACTTGATGAAGAAACATGCTACAAAATGAGATTAAATGATGTTGGGTCACTTTATGGAATAGATTCCCCCATAATTTAGTAGGAATAATAATCCAATGGCATCTAAGAAATGGATTAATTCATTGGAGAAGATATTTTTGACATTTGGATTTGGTGAAAAGGAAAAGGTTATATTTGTAGTGTATTGTCTTAATGGTGTTTCTAATCAATGGTGGTCATTGATCCAGAATATCAAGGAGGAAGATAAAATAGAACTCATAAAATGGGAAGCTTTTTAGGTGATAATATTTGACATATGTTTCCCTCATGAATAAAATACTTAAATAAAGGGAATTTTCCTTAGTTTAAATTAAAATGACGAAAAAGTGTTGTAAAGTATGAAGCTACATTTATGAGGTTATCTTTGTATGCTACAGATTAAATGCACAACATGGAATGTAATATTGACCACTTATTTGAAGAGATTAAGACAAGTATCTGAAGGTCGATCGTATCGCAATAGTTTTCTTCATACGATGAAATAGTTTTAAATCCTATCAAGAATGATAAATTAATCTCCAATTCAAAGGATTAAAAGGGAAGAAAGAGAAGATGAGTACAATATGGAAAATAATGGATAAAGGGAATGTGTTAAATAAGTAATTTCTAACATGTTATTAATATGGAATTAATATACCTAGGAAATTCTTTAAGGGGTTGAGAGTTTGTTATAAGTGTAAATAAAATGGTCACCATGAAATAGAATGAAAAGGGAAGAAAGAAAACACTTCTATTAATTGATTCAACTATAAGGAGACATGAAAGTATGTAAATGAATAACCTAAGTGTCAAGGGAATATACCTTCGAATAATATAATGGAATAAGGTTAATATTATTATATTAATACTATTGAAGAGGAATTATTAATGTTCTTATGTATTTGGATCCATGAAATATGTTTTAAAATCATTTTATTTAGGAAATTATTATAATAAGAATAATAAAATATACAATGATTGTAATGTAGTACTATTTCATTAAGGATTTGAGAGAATATGTTTAATAGTACCAAGAAAATTAATTTTTTAGAAAGTTAGACTTTTTGGAAAAAACATCATTGAAGGAAATATAACCCTTTATATGTTCATTATGTTGAGATAATAATGTTTGAATAAAGAGATTATTGATATGGATAATGTAAATTGGATAGTACTAATTATCTTTGAAATTATTAATGATAAGTTAATTTTGGAAATTTAGTGACTATAATTCCAATGTTATGGATCTTAATATTTTTGAGGGTCATATGGTTAAAAATTTATTAAATGGTACCTATTGATAATTGGATGAGGTTTTAGATATTAATGTATTAATTCACCATATAATGATTTGTGCATATTGGATAACTTCTGCTAACCATATTTGTTTTGGAAAATTGTTTGATATATATATGTAAATAATTGTCACTCTTTTATTGGTTTTACATTACATTTAAAGTGAATTTTAGTACTTCAGTAAAAAAAATTAATTTTTGGATATTCATTTTTTGGAGTAAGGAATGAATTGGAAAAATGATCAAGTCCAAACCCAAGGATGAGATTGTGCTTAGAAAATGGAATGAAATATAGAAAGTAAATTTTTTCATTAATGTTCATAAAATTTAGTAAAAATGATCTTACAATAACATTTTATTATATTTACATCATTTATGATGATATCAATGAAATTTTTCACACATATTTGATTTATAGTTTTGTGGTCTTCAACCTTCTCTGGATCACCCAATTTCTTATGATCGATGTCGTCTATCATTCTCTATCATTATTTCGGTGTTAGTTTTCTCTTCTGGGTACATGTTTTCATTTCTAACCTATGTTCTCATACTTAGAAACCTATTAATGGGATTATTCTATATGAACTATTTACTTCCCATTCACTGTTATTAAGAGTTGTTTTTACTATAAAGACCCAGAAATTCTGTGGAATTTTTTTTCTTAAATACATGGGAATTTTACGAGTATGCAGTTTCTTACGGCACTTGATTCTGAGGACCGGTGTGCCCGAAATCATTTTCTAAAGTTTTGTTTGGGTACGTCCCGTAAACGTACGAGTGGGATTTTATATCTTTTGAACTGATGCTAGGAATGGAAATCCAAGGGCACCATTGAACTCGCAGTGTCAGTGATTTCTTAATGAGACCTTCACCGTAGTTGCATTCTAACGAGTATGGAAGTTAATTTTTGGGATTTCTAAATGAAATTAAATAAAAATATGTGTAACATATTTTTATTTGATTGGTTGTTAAACCCACCATGTGGAGGTTAGAGGTGGGTCCCACCACACCCTAACCTCTCTTGGGATGATTCCTTTAGGTGGGTCCCACCCGAACCATTTAACTCCTCTAAACCCACTTTAAACCCATTTAGCTCCCCATAAATGGGGGAAACTCTTGAAATTCTCCTTAATGGTTCCAACACACCTAAAAATTTATTAATGCCTCAATTAATTAATTTTTGAAACCTTTTGAATTCCTTTGAATTATTTTTCCAACAATAAAATAATGGGTTGACATAATCCATTATTTTGCATTGGCAATCCATTTTGGTGTAGCTTGGAAGAACTCATGGAAGAACTTAATCCTCTCAACGAAGAACGCTCCTCATCTTTGAAGAACAACGAATGCCATCTTCGATCTTCGACCAAGCCAAAAGAGAAGTATCCGCCCACGAAGAATGCCAACGACGCTTCATCCTCAAATGCTTTCTGACGCCAACGAATCGACGTCCACCCTTTTACTGCAACTTTGCAAATGTTCATCAAATTATAGTAGGGTTTTGAGTGGAATTATTTTTCTTGTTCATCGCCATTCAAACCTCAGATCATTAATGCTGAATGATATCACTATGAAGAGGAGGGTTCAGACTACACGAACAGGACCCGATCACCCCCTTTGGTTGTTCTTGTTTGTTGACGAGGAAGGCATACTGCGAAGACGAACTGGTGGTGCAAGAATGCCGAGTCTCCAAGAGGGTGCGACACCGTCGTGCCATGCAGAAAGAGAGACGCAGCCACGATGGGTCGCAGTGGAGGCGCGCGACACCATCGCGCCACACGGAGGCCAACAGAGGGTCGCGACCAGCTGGGCCACGGCGCCGTCGTGCCGTGCCGGCGAAGTGGGGAAGCTGCAGCCATGGCGGGCCATGGCGGAGGGGCGTGACGACGTCGCGTTGTGCTGATGATTCGGAACCGCGACAAGTGCGGGCCGCAGTGACGGAGCGCGTTGCCGTCGCGCCGCGTCGGAGCCAAAATCAGCTGGCCGCTCGGCCAGCCGGACATGGTGGGACCCTTCGAGTTCCATGGTTACCAGGCCGGAGCACCATGCACTGGCGGTTTTGGAAGGAAGGGGGAGTGTAATCCCCCCCCCCCATGCATGGCCAGTCGGCCACGCGGGCCAGCCACCAGCCATGCGGGCCTGCCGCCAGCTACACGGGGCCAGCCGCCAGCCACGCGGGCCTCCCAGCTGGCCGGGCCACCCTCGATTGGGCCGCCCATGGCCATGTCTCCCACGGCCAAGCCGCCCTCATCTGGACCTCCCTCGGTCGGGCCTCCCTCGGTCGGGCCACCTTTGGACGGGCCGCCTCGGGCCGGGCTACCCTCGGGCCAGGCCGCCTGTCGGGCCGGGCCGCCGCTTCAGGCCGAGCCGTCCATTCAACTCAAGCCGCTTCCTTGGACCGAGTCAGAATCACAGACCAGGTCAGACCCTAGAATAGATCGCGTCGGGCTGGGTCGGGCCAACTAGGTCAGACCTGACCCGTACCCATTTGGCCAGTTTACACCTTTTCACCCTTTTCTAGGGATATGGGTGTCCGATTGATGAACCTCCTGTGGTGATGGAATTCTTGGAGCAAGACGACTCTTTGGAATACTCCACTTGTGGTTTGAACATAGTTAGGGTACGGCCGGGTTGGTTTGAGCCTAAAAACCAACTGGGCCCCTGGAACAGAAATGCCAATAACTCACAGACCAGGTGTTTGATTGACCCTCCATCTGTCGCATTGGGTTCCTTATGATGAGACGGAGCTACGAGATACATCAACTTGATACTTTATGGTAGTTTATGTATCTACACTTGGCTCGAAGAGCAGACCCTCCCGGAATCGAGTGTGATGTGTGCGGAAACCCTATGGCTGGCTGCAACTGAGATGATGAGATCCTCCGTGGGTTTGACAACGACAATAATGTACCAGGATCCTCCGTGGGTTCGAAAGCGATGACTTCTGTACTGGGATCCTTTGTGGGTTCGAAAGTGATGACTTCTGTACCAGGATCCTACGTGGGTTCGACAGTGCTAATACTGTTCCAGGATTATACGTGGGTTTGACAGAGGAGATGATTCAGTGGTTACAACTAATCATCTCTACCCCCTCTCTACATGAGTTGTATATTTGTGTGATCTGATTCTTGTCTTTCAATCAATATCATCGTGGTGATTGACTATAATTCCTTTGTGGAATGAGTTGTGCTTGGGCTCGAGAGTTGGATCCAGCCTGTGAATGAAAACTTAGGTATATGTATGGGAATATACCTAAGTAGGGTTGGTTGATAGTTCATGATTGTATATTTCATCTATAGTTTATCCTTGGTGGATTTTGGGAGACCTTCGGGGGTCTCGGGGTACCTTACTAAGTATTGTTATTCTCACCCATACACGGGCTTCGCCCGCTCCTTGTTGTGTTCTGTGCAGACGACGGTCAGTAGTGATCGAGGCTGAGGGTAACAGACGGGAGGCTGCTTGGAGCAGGACTAGATGGGATGTACCTCAGGGATGAGTTGTTCGAGTTTTGTACCTATCCTTCAGGTAGTATTCCCCGGTGGATGATCCAGGAGCTATTTTCCCATTTTTACTTGTACTCGTACCTGTTGTTCAGTTGGGTTTGTTTACTGGCTCACTTACTTTCAGCACACTTTCCTTTTCTATATTAGTACTTGTTTCATCTACTACTTGTGTGCAAACTGTGTGTGTTATAGGTTTAAAGGCAACACCTTCCCTTTTTATCGAGAATTCCCCTTTGGTGCTAGCCGCCAGCCCCTAGCTTATGGAGGGTGGGCTTGGGGAAGTCACGACATAGGCCCCGAGGACAGGTCATGACATTTACCAACCCTTTTCACGAAGTGGTATTTCAATAAAGGTATTTTTCAATATCAAACCCTTGATCACCAAGATCAATTTTAAATTACAAAGACATAATTTTGTTTAAGGTGATGAGAATGAAACAACCCAAAATTTTAAAATTGTAACATTTTATTCAAGAGCTTATACAACACACAACACTATGTTTAGTTTGTATTATACATAACAATTACTTTTACCAAATAATAACACACTATTGATATTATTATTTAACATAACTGTTATTACCAAGAATTTGGAATAGAGGGAGTGAATAATATTAACTAGCTAATGAAAATATATTTTTTACATATGTTTATTAGTTATCTATTGATTATAAATAAAATAAGTATCATTTAAAATAAATATATATTTCAATACATTATTTTTCTAAAAGTCAGTTTAATCTTGATAAGATCTCATAATTGAAAAATAAATTTTAAAAATCTTAGATTTTTTTTAAATAATTAATTTTTCATTTTTTAATTACAAAATTATCTTAGGATGAATTTTGGGGATTTTTCTGTGAATTTTAATTTTTTGATGAATAATGAAAAATATTGAATTTTAATTGAAAACTTTATTTTCATAAAAATAATTTATAATGTTAAATTAAAATTTGATTTTTTAAGGTTATAATAGTTCAATTATATATCTATTAATCCAATTTATTTTTAGGAATAATTTTTATATTGAATCTTGGTATAATAACATTATAAACTTTTGAACATGCTCACTTTAAAAATATGCTTCTCCATCACGTTTGTGGGATTAATTCTAAAATAAAATTTTCCACTTATATGAATTAGATTTGAAAAAATGGGTTCCATATTTCCAATCAGAAAAATTTACATAATCTAATAATTCCAACTTAATTTTTTTATCATAATAATTAGTGAAAACAGTAAAAATTAATTATAGCGATTAAGGTAAAAATGAGTTTACATAGTGGTTAACCTAGAATGATAAGAGTCAGAATAACCTAAAATATTACCTAAATTTTATTAAATGAGCTTATTTCTACTTTTTACACAAAATTATATTAATGTTTCCAATTTATTTCCACATTCATTTGAATATGATACATATAATCAGTTAAGTAATGAAAAAGAAAAAAAGATACTTTTATTAAAAATGATATCTATAATGCATTGGGGTAAGGGATACAACTCATGTTTAGTTATATATATAATTATAAATGATAAATGTGTTGTTTTTATCATGATATTTTATCTTTAATTTTTAGAGATGAATTAGTTACATAAAATGCTTTAGAAATTCCCACACAATAACTATTTGGTTAATAATAAAATAAAATAAATGGCACAACAAAATTAAAAGAGAGGTAAAATGAATGAATTATTGAATTTAATTAATTTTGTATACGAACATATCATGATAATTATTTTAAATTAATATATTCAAATTCTATTATTGTCCTGATATTTTTTTAATTTGAATTAAATAAAAATAGTCAAAATTGATATTAATGTGATTTTATAATAAATAATATTTTATTAAATGATTTAATATTACTAAATATCCTAAACTATAAAAATTTATTTATAATTTTTAATAAATATAAAATAGGTTCTATTAATAGACTAATGTATATTTTATAATGAATATGTTGACCCCTAAATAGTAAAAACATTGTTAGAACACTTATGGTTAAAATAGTGTTTTTACGCATTACATACACTTCTTTTAAAACTAATTTACAAAAAACATTTGGTAACTTTTTTATAACATAGATATAATATTTATAATTAGTGGGTTTATATTTTTTTTATTATTTTCACTTTAATTTAGTCTTAATTGATAAGTTACTTTTGTTAGAAAACTAGTTACTATAATGAAAAAATTAAAATAAGGAAGCTTAGGAGTTAAGAGAAAAAATTTATAAAACATGAGTTTAATTGTAATTTTGAGGTTTGGATCAACCATATAATTTCTATACACTACTAATTATCAATTTTCGATCCACTTTAGGTAATATTGATCTCCCAATTGTGAATAATTTTGGGTATTACAAAAGTGCCACTTATCCTCAACAATAAAAGGGAACTCACTCTACCCAATTACGCACACCTCAAAATCCATTTGCAATATCCAAAAATTCCTCAAATAACCTCTCAACTTACTTACCATAATAATATAATCCTTTTTTTATAAATAACCATCGTAAGTAGTTTTTAGTGAAAATCAAAGGATGATACCTGATGAAGCGGTAACGTTCTCCAATGAGCATCTTTATTTTTCTTATTTATCCATCTACTTAATTTTTATTAAACAACGATGATATAATAAATTAAGTATCTTACATATAATGAGATATTTTTTTCATTGATAATACCTAAAAAACATACAATTCTATCAAATGGGTTGTGAAATCAATATTCATGTGTACAATAGATTACTGCCTTGCGAACTGATATTGTTCATTTTTCATTACCAATTATCATGGTTGGGTGTTATGATAGATATAAAGTATATATATTCTATTTATGAAATATTTATTTCTATAGAGTCATTATATCATAACTATATATATATATATATATTATCTTCCATTTTGTAGGAGACACGATAAGGTCACTCATGTGTACAGTAGACAACCACCTCACAATGCAATGTGATTTGTATTTCAGTAATACATTACATGGTAGGTGAAAATTAATACTTTTAATGATTATATATTATATTAATGAAGTAATTATGATAATAATGACCTATTTATCATTATTTAAAATAATATATATAATTTTCATTCTTTGCTTTTCACTCACATAAAATGATAACATCATTAGTGTACGTGTGGACTAAACCCTTCACGAAGTGATATGACTCTCTTTTCATAACCACACCATATCGTTGAAATATTTAAGTATATAATATTATATTAATGATATTATGTTCATAACAAAAATGTAAAATTTTTCTTACATCTTTTCCATAATGATCAGTGAAAATTGGAAACATTACTCATGGGTACGTATGATCTACTATCTGTATGATCGCAATGTACTTCATTTTTCATGATAATCCCTCATTATTTGTTTTAAAAGAACTATTTATATAAAAATATGATAATTATATCATGATTATTATTCTATAGATGATATAATGGTATAATATATGGAAGAACACGATTATTCATAAGGAAAAATGAATGAGAAAACAAGGTAATTAACACTCGAAACAATAAAAATAATGAAAGATTCTAAATAATGAGTAATAATATGTTATAAAAGGATAATAAAAGATTCCATAAATATTAATATAGTTTTATAATGATTTTACAAGATTCTCAAAACCATTATATTAGGGTTTAAAACCCATTTAATTAAAAGGGAGAGTAAGGTAAGGGATTTCATCTCAATTTACTCTCCATATAGAATTATTTGCTACTAGGAACCAATCCACTTTTATGAGGTTTTTATAATTCCCTTTTGAAATTTAATATCATTAATGATTCAATGTACATGTTTTTTATATTTCAATTTGAATAATATCATCCAAGGGGATTTTAATTGAAAATTAACAAGTAGTAAAAGATATTAAACAATCACACTTTATTTTGTAATTGTTAACTTTTTATTAAAAAAATCACTCTTAATAATACATTTTCATTGTAAATTACATGTATATTAAATATCAATATCCTTGTATAATGTATATGATTATTTCCTAAACTGTATACCATTTCTATATATGGTGTCACTGATAAATCCATATTCTATACTCAATAAAAATATTTGATAGGGAACATTATTTATGAATTAAATTTATTATTTGATATATGAGGAAAGATTTAGAATTGGTGTACTTTGGTTGGAACCCATTTAATTTAAGCCACTTGATTCATCAATAATCTCATGTGAAAAATTTGTATGCCAAATCATATGGGGTTTTACCTAGTATGTTTTAAACCATCTTGTGAAAGGTGTTGACTGTAAAGGTTTTATGTAACTAAGAAACCTAAATACTTATAATTTAGCATTTCATTCATTGAGAATTCAATTATTATTATTATCCACAATATTTTCTCTATAAAATTTTCTATATATTCACTTTAATCTCAATATATTGATTAAATAGAACATGTTTTAGTTATATACCATGTTATATTGATTATTCCATAACCAGATATTTATATTATATTTTTTTCAGTTATCTATATTTATATATTGATTATGGTAATTTATTCATTTGATAATCCACTTTAAATTACCCATAATCATAATTTGATATCTCAATTTTTTTTTCTATTCCACAGGATATGAAGATGAATTCATGAAATGTGTTTCAAGGATGCTGATATTTTACTTTTATTTATTTATTTTTTTCAATGTAAAATGATTATCATATATTTATATAGTTTTTAAAAAATACTAAAATTATCAGTCTTTTGGTTTTTCACTGATTTTATCTACTGAAAAGTAATAAACCAAGGCACCGACTCTTGGATACTAGGGTCAGGGTTGTTACATTATAGGCGGTGTTTTTGGACATGAATCCTCATATAAATCAATTATTATTTAAGGATTCTTATAATATAATATATTTTTTCTAAATTACATTATATGGGTTGATTGAATAAAAATGTATCATAGGGGCATGGTTGATTGATTCTGATGTTATTTCCTAGACACCAGAGGGAAATGGTATTGGGAATCTTGTAATATTGAAAAAAACCAAATTTTGAAAAGAAAGATCATAAGGTGGTGTGAATTTTGCATGATATGGTTTTATAAGTTGTTTTTGATGCAATGAATTATAGATATTGTTATTTTGAAAAAGGTGTTTATTTTACAATTTGAGAAAATATAAGGAAAATGTCTTTCGAAATTGGATTTCAAAATATTTTTTGACATGATATTTGTTTTTGGAAAAAAAGACCAGCTCGGCCAGGGGTTTTGAGATTTTGGTTTTTAAGGAAAACCCTTCGAATAAAAGGTTTTTTGGATACTTGTTCAGCTATGTATAAAAGTATTTGAAATGGTTTTCAAACTAAGGGAATGATTCAGGTATAATCCTATTTGCTAACGATTTTTTGTTTTGGTAAGAAGTGACTCCAATGGTAAAATTGTGTAATTTTACATTATTTTATGTCTACTGGAAAACCAACGTGTGAGGTTAATAGATGTGTTTGTCTTTGTTGTAAATGTTTTGGGCAAAGAACTAGGCACCTATGTTGTTCAGGTTTTCTTGTTTTTCAATAGTTTACTAGGATAGACATGGGTGTATTTTCTATGGGTGTGTCATAGTTGTTTGAGAGAGTTTTAGGTGGATATATCATGGTTTTTTATGTTGTTGGGATTTTATATCTATACATGCGAGTTGATGGGTTTAGATATCAAACCCCTTTGTATACTTTGGAGGGTTTTTTGTGATGAACTACTAAGATACGATCATTATTAAATATTACTATGGTGGGGAGTTCCATTATATATAATCATTTTTCTTGGAATATTATGTTGGGGAGAGCCATAATACTTAGTATAAAACGGTTGTTGAAACTTTAGTGTTTTATAATTGAAGAATGCGTGTAAGTATCATCTCAGTGTTTAGTGATCGATGTTTTTTGTTTAGTTCTTAAGTGTGAGTTGTTGGTCATTTCAAGTCATTATGAAAAATAATAGATGGAATATGGGAGATGAAGATTGATTGTCTTGTTTTGAGAGGTGATTAATTGGATAATGTTATGGTGAAGAGCATCTTATCGATCATGGATGTATACCCCTTATGTTAGAAGGTTTGTGGGCATAATGAAATTGGTTGGTGGATTATTTAAAACTTAGTAGTATGTTGGTGGGAGTATAAAATTAGATGAATAATTTGGGTGTGGTATAATTTTGAGTCTGTGTGTTGGAAACATGCTCAGGATAGTGGTAATGTGATATGAGAGTTATTATATTAGTAGTGTGTTGATGGTCACGATAGAGTTGGGCATGTAGGTGGGTCATTTGGGGATTCAAATGATGAATTACAACTAGTGTTGGGTTCACACCTTTGTGTGGGTGTTTGGATGATGTGTTGATTCCTCTTAGAGTAAGGTATCCTATTTAGGTGATGCAGTGAATCATTGTTGATAGAGATTGAGTGATTCAAGGGAAGACATCCATAGAAGTAATGACTAATGTAGTCATGTAGAATTAGATGCAGGGAGTTGGAAACCGCATTAGGAGTATTGATAGGGATGTGGTTGAGGTTGTTCAAGGATTGAATGACAGATTTTGGTGATAATATATTGTATCTAGGCTTGGTGTTATGAGTTGCACAGTGGAAGCATGTTGTGTGTTTAAAGAATAAACATGGAGAGTTTTCACTAATTTAGTGACTGAGATAGGCTGTGGTTCTTGGTAAAAGGACTACCATAAATTTTTTTGTATGAGAATAATTAAGGCGGGGAGTTTTTAATGAACCACTTCATTAGGGGTCTAAAATAACAAAGGGAATTTGATTTTTTAATTTTGGATGAAAGTTTTCTTTAAGAATCAGAGATTAGTCATGGTTTTGGATCCTTTGAACATCTAAAAAGGGTGTTTCCTTTGGTGGTTTTATGATTGGGTGGTGTCCCAGGTGTTTGGGATGGTTATGGGGAATGTTCATAGTAGTCGATATAAAGGTCTATAAATGGTGTTTTCAAATATGGCTTGGAGATCAGGTGGTGTCTCAGTTGTTAGGGAGGGCATAGATATAGGTTTAGAGTGGTTGAGATGATAGAAGTACCAATAGCATACTATTTACAGTGTGACCAAATGGGTCATGTCATAAAAGGTTTGATATAAGGGTTGTCCCTCTTTTTAGAGGTGGTTCACACTGTTAATTATAGGTCATGATGTGAAAGTTTCAAGAAGGCCAATTTTTAGGACGTTTTGGTAAATGTACTTTGGTGTTTTATTTTGGAACCCCTTAGGGTTCCTTAATTTTTGGGTGTCTATTGGTGGGGGATAACCCTCTTAGTATTTCAAATCCCCCCTCCCCATGATGCATTAAATTTGGATAGATTCTTGGTGGTTCGTCACACCAAATCAAAGTGAGATCTCTTCCTCCTCCCTTTCTTTGCTTCTCGATTTTCCTTGATTTCAATTATGTTTTCTTGTTTTCAGATGAATGACTCCATTGGATAATGGATGAATTGTTACACTTGATGTATATTTTGTAGGAAGATCCTAGAGAAGGTTCCATGAGGCCCTATTTAACCTACCACTCACTAGTTTCTATTAGTTATGTTTCTCGATGAGTTTTTAAAGGGTATTTTGAGATTTTGGTTAAAATTATCTATCAATTCGAGTAATAATTTTGGGGCTTTTGTCTAACCTAGGTCTGGGTGCATGTTAAGGGTGGACTACACTATATTTCTGGAATTTTTAATATCATTGGACTACCATGTGAGTGTCGAATCGATTATAGAAACTTATTTTTCTGGGTTTAATTAGTTTATTTAATTAATTTAACAATGTTTTTAGATGTGACAAGTTCTCATGGACTTGATGAAGGTTGGTATGAGGTTGTATGGATTTATTATAAATCCAGTTAAGATAGGGGCTGTGAATTTATTTGATACTCTTGGTCTATTACTAATATTATGTGTCTGTTTCCATGTTAATATTATCTGATTTCATATTACTTGAATTGTATGAGTTTTCCCATAATGTTGGGACTAGCTCATTTTAGCCTAATTATCAACATGAACTATATAGATTACTAAAATATTCAATGGTGGTTCCTTGGCGTAATAGGATTTGTTGGACCTCCTTATAAACTATATAGAGGAATGAATTGGTTTTTGAAATATAAAAGAAATTCATTTTTAAAATTTATATTAAAAAGGGTTTTGGGTAAATGGAATTTTATGAAAAAAATGGGTGAATTTTGAAATTGGTTTTGAAATGTATTTCAAAACAAGAATGGTGTCCCGAATTAATGTTTTTTTGGGAGTTACCCAAGGGAATTGTCTGAGTAAAATAAAACACATGGTGCCTTTTGAAAATTATTTATAAAAGGATTTAACTTGTTTTAATATAAAATCCAGAGAAAGACAGTTGAGTTAATTTTTTCTCCATGACCTCTTATGAGTGATGTCATGTCTTTCTAAAGTTTGTGTTCTTTTTGTTCTTTTTTGTTTGTGGATTCCTATAGTTTTTATGTTAATGCATGATGATTCATTTTATATTTGTATCCCCATGAGAAATTTCATTGAATGATAATACTTGGGTTTTGTGGGTTGTACTATGAGGACACTTTTTTGGAATCAAATTTATAGATTGGTCTAGGGGTATGGGATAAAACCCATAGAGTATTGGGATGAGTCTTAGGACATGTTCAAGATGTGGGGAGAGATCGCAAGGGACAACTTCTCTATTGGTAATTTAATAATATGTGAGATGGGTTACGTACCATGTTTTATATTTCTACTATGTGATTATTATTTTATTATTGGACCTTTGAGAAATCCCAAGATTTTAAAAAAATACTATGTTTGACAGCATATATAACATGTAACACTAAGATTAAACAAACTATGAAATTTTATTATATGACTGTTATATCCTAGCTATCGAATTGGATGATATAAATAAGATTATATGAATTATGAAATATATTTGAAGGACCAAATCAATAAAAATGTATTGATTAATTCATATTAAATTAGCACACAATTTTTTGTAAAAAACATTTTATTCCTCAAAATATGTTTTCTTCAAAAATGATTTTTATTGATTTTTGTGTGTAAATATTAAAAATAAATTCTAGAAAATTTTGAAATTTTATCTGATAATATTATATTATTTTTTTAATCATCATGAAAAAATTAACTTAGATTTAATTTTTTATAATTTTAGGAAAAGATTTATTTTTCAATGAATAGTGAACAATATTAATTTTTATTAAAAACTGTATTATTATTCCAAAATATTTAAAAAGTTTCATTTTATTTTGAAATTATTTATATGTATTATTAGTTATATTATTTTATTATTAATCCAATTAAATTCATTTGAACCAATTTTATGACTGAATATAGTATTAAAAAATTATACTTAAAATGGTTTTATGATTTTGTTGTTGCCTTTTGTGTTTTTATCTTAAATTAATTTATACCAATTCTGTAGATTGAATCTAGAAAATTTGATACCATATTTAGAATCATGAGTTTCAAATTTGGTAAATAGATTTCATTTATTTTTGGTCAATCTGAATACTGATCATAGTAAATTTTTGTCACCCTAGTATGGGTAAAATGGGTAAAATACAGTTAAAAATTTGGGATAAGGTGTTAAAATTTTTCTTAAACATTCCTTTATACTATATTGTTGGTGTATTTTGGAAATTTACTTCTATTTATTGAATATATGGACTCTTGGTTCCATATGTTTTCATTATAAACTTTATATTCAATTAAGTAAATACTAAGTTAAAAATGTAATAGTCTTGAATTTAATATCTCTAATATTTTTTCATAAGGTAAAAAAAGATTATGCTCTGTTATAAATGATTATTTTATATATAAATTAATTTTATTTATAGTATTAATTTTATTAAATTCTAGTGACTAAATAATTTTCCAAAATAATTATGCAACACAAACACAATATGTATTCATTTATTAGAAAAACAAAGTGAATGGTAATAAATATATTAAGAGTGATACAATTTGGATGAATTATTTTGTTAAATGAATATTTTAGATAAATATTACACATTAGGGGTGTTTTTAAGGATTATATTCAAATTCAATGTTTTTATTATTTTATTTAATGTCAAAGTAAATTAAAAGTCTCAAAAATGGAATTAATTATATTTCATGAAAATAATATTTCAATAATTTTTAAAAAAATTATAAAAATATTAAAAGTGTCGAATTTTGATAATATATGGTAAAAATATCATACCTTGGAAATTCATGGGCTTATTTTTACCTTATAAGTAAAATTGTAACCCTTCAAGAGTAAAAAAGGCATTGTTGTGGTTATGGATAAAATTGAAGGGGTTAACTAAAAGATAAGGTTTAAAATATGACATAAACCCATCCAAATTTTATTGTTTGATTATATTAAAACTATATACTACCTTATATTAAAATATATTTCCATTTTAAATAATTTATATTAATAATTATATAGATATATTTTTAATCTACAATGAAATTCCATAAGTACCCCACCCCCAATAATAAAATGACACACGTCCCTCTTGTATTTACACAACATTGAGAAACATAGCTCCAAATATATATATATATATATATATATATATATATATCTAAATTTCTCTTATAAAAAAAATTATTCATGTTCTATTGGTGTTTTCATTCCCAAAATACCTACCCTGGTGTCCTTATGAGGAGATCTGAAGGAGTTCTTTCAAGGAAGAGGTAATCGCCTTAACTAATCAATTTCTTTTTTTACTTCTTATTTTTTAACAACTAAAAATCTCTTTTATTTATCATAATATAATCACTTATGAATTATAAATATACTAACATGTTAATATTATTATTAAACCAAAATAATCCACCCACTTTTCGATCAACTAGAAAGTGAAAGTATCACTCATGCATACATACGAGTTACCGTCTCCACATAGTGATATAACTAATTTTTCATCACCATATTTTAATGGATGGGTATTATTTTGGATTTAATGTTTATATATTATATTTATAAAATATTTATTCTTATTTAATGATAATATCATATCTAACTTGTTACATTACCATCCTTTGGAATACAATAATGTCGCTCGTTCATATGTATAGACTACCCTCTCAATAAAGTGATGCAGTTCGTTTTTTGTTTCTTCTCTCCATGGATGGTAATCAGGATTGATTTATTAAATATATAAGTTGTATATGATATAATAATTATCCTTGAAAGGTTAATTATTTTTTTTGTTTCTTTCATTCCATATGTTGAAAATTGATAACAACGTTAATGCGTACATATGGTTTTCCATATCCAAGAATAGTGTAATTCATTTTCTATCATTAAATATTATGTATATATATATGTATATATTATTAATATATATGATAATTATATCATGATTTAAATTATGGAAATTATTTAACCATGACCAATGTACAAGGTCCAAAACAACCAAACCAAAACATACGTAAAAAAAGGTAGTTATCACCCACAATCGTGATTTTAATAAATAATTATTAATGAATAGGTGATAAAAGGTCATAATTAAATCATATATCGTATTGTATATAAGTTTATTTTTATGTAATAGATTTATAATAATATTATATTTATTATATTGTAATTTTTAACACATAAGATGGAAGTCAGACTCGAGGTATGGGTTTTCTAATCTTACTTTTGTTTCCATGAAACATATGTGGAATTAAATACTTGTTTGTTTTATGTGGTGTATATACATAGCCTAGGATATTATATATAATTATTAAATTTATATTCATGGTATTTAATGTTTCATTTTATGGTTTTTTTTCATGGGGGTTATGATTCAAAAGTTACCAAAGAGGTAAGGGTTTATTTCATACACTACAACAAAATGACTACATTAGAAGGAGTTATAACCGCTTCTAAAGACACTAGCAGCAGTTAGGAGAAATCGCCACTAATATTGCCGCCTACTGGAATTAGAGGCAGTTTGGAGGAACGACTGGTACAATCCCGGAGACTTTAGCAGCAGATACAGTAGAGGGGGTTTAAACCCCCTCTAATATTGATTTAAATTTGCTAAAAACACCTGCATTAGAGGAGATTATATTAGACACCACCACTAATGTAGTGTATTTGGGGTGGTTTACACTGATCCTAATGTCGTTTACTTTAGGGGTGGTTTTAAAAACCACCCCTAATGTTTTTTCCTTATACCCAGGCCCTCGCTCCCCCACCTTGTCTCGCACCCTGACCCCCGTCTCGTCCCGCACCCTGACCCTGGACCCCCGTCTCGTCCCTACCCTCTACCCTACCTAGGCCCCCGTCTCAGCCCGCACCCTAACCCCACACCCTAGGCCCCACGGTCTCATCCTGTACCCTGAACCCGTTCCCCAGCACCCCCGGTCTCATCCCGCGCCCTGAACCCGTGATTCCTTGCACACCTCCTGTTCTAGGCCCCTCCCGTTTGTCCATTCCCCAAACCCCCTCCCCCTGTTTGCAGTTCCCAACCTGTTGCCCGTTCCCTTACCCCCCCTTCGTTTTGCGGCGCCCTCCTATTTCCTGTTCCCCGTTCCCCACATCCCCCTCCAGTTCGCAGCACCCACCCATTCCCTCTTCCCCACACCCCACTCTCGCATAAAATAATTTTGTGGGCGGTGGGATTAGAACTCAGGCCAGCCGGCTCTTCCACTTAAAAGCACTTAGTGGCACCACTACGCCAATCCATTTTTTGGAATATATTTACATATGTCTATATTTATATATAAATATGATTATCTATTTTAAAAAAAATTATTCAGATAATATATTTCAATACATTTAAAAATAACACATCTATAAATTTATATAAACTATATATATGTTTATATATTTATAAATATATTTATATGAATTATTTATATACTTAAATAAATATTAATATATTATATGAATGTTTCTTCATATAATATATATAAATAATTATATTTACATATATAAATATATATTTATAAATACATTTATACTTCTTTATTTTTTTTATTATTTTTTTAATATTTATAGATATAATATAATTATAATATAACTATTTAATTACTTTTATATACTTATATATATGTGTCTTTGTGTTTGTATAGTAATAATAATATTATTAATTATTATTGTTGTTATTACACCTGTTTTTTTAAACAATAGAAAATATATATTGGTTTTATAAATACTATACATTTATTTTATGATTTTTATCATAAATATATTATACTAAATACATTTATATTATATATCTATGTAAATTATTTATATAATTAAACAAATATTTCTATATTATATACATGTTTATTTAAATAATATATATATAAGTATTTACTTAATATATTTATATAAGGTATTTTAAAATATATTTATATAATGTATTTAGATATATATATTTATTATTATTTACATTAATATATATTTATTTCTATAAATTGTTTAATATTATATACAATTAATACATAATAATTATTATATGAAATAAAATTTATAAAAGTATTTATATTATATATAATTGATATTTTATAAAATACAATTTATACAAATATTTAAAAAATGTTATATGAAATACAATTTTATATTATATATAATTAATATGTGTATTATATATAATAAATTTTATATTAAATATAATATATAGACATTTATAATAAATATTATTTTAAATATAATTTATACAAATAAATAAATATTAATGTATATAATATTATACAAATTTATGTATAAATATAAATACGATTAAATACAATCATAAAAATATTTTATATAAATACATTTATATATTGTGTTTTAATTATATATATATATGTATATATATATTATGGATGTTGCTTTTCAAAAAAAATAATGGGGGCTCACAAGATCGGGGCCCTCGTCAAACTCTGTCTCAACTGCTGGAAAACCTACTAGCATCTCTCGGTCCACACAAAAGGATGCCCCTTTTAGGTCAAAGTTGTCATGGGTGCTGCAATCCTGGAGAAATCAAGGATAAATCTCTGATAGTAGCCTGCCAACCCAAGGAAACTCCGCACCTCCGTCACGCTCTGGGGTGGCTCCCATGCTAGCACTGTCTCCACCTTTGCTGGGTCCACTGCTACACCATATGCTGAGATAAAGTGTCCCAGAAAATGGACCTCTTGTAACCAAAACTGACACTTCTAGAGTTTCCCATACAACTGGTGCTCTCAGAGTGTGTCTAGAACCATCCTTAGGTGTCTCGCGTGCTCCTCCTCGGAAGAAAAGTACACAAGGATATCGTCTATGAAGACCACTACAAACCGGTCTAGATAGGGCTGAAAGATCCGGTTCACGAGTCCCATGAACACTACCGGGGCGTTCGTCATGACGAAGGGCATCACCATGTACTCATAGTGACCGTAGCGACATCTGAAAGTCATCTTCGGTATATCCTCATCCCGTACTCACAACTGGTGATACCCTAATCATAGATCAACCTTTGAGAACCATCGCGCCCCTCTCAAATTGTCGAAGAGGTCATCGATCCTCGACAGTGAATACTGGTTCTTCACGGTCACCTGATTCAAGCGCCAGTAATCCACACATAGCCTCAAGCTCCCGTCTGCCTTCTTGGAAAACCGCATTGGGGCCGCCCAGGGTGAAATGCTGGGTCTCACAAAGCCCTTCTTCTGAAAGTCTTCCAGATACACCCTCAGCTCACGAAGCTCTGCAGGAGCCATCCGATATGATGATGCTAATATCCATGTCGTCCCAGGTTACAACTCAATGCAGAAATCTATCTCCTGATAGGGAGGTAGCCTAGGGAAATACTCCAGAAAGACATCCTCGTACTCTGCCACTACTGTTAGAAACTGGAAACTCGTAACATCTGTTGCGCCAAGGGCTAGGCTAGACAACTGATGTGAAATCGGTTGTTCCCTCCAATGCACGAGTCCATCCTGTGCTGCCTGGGTCTCTCTTTCACCGAAAAAATAGAATCTCGTTCCATAACTGCGGAAACACTGCACCCTTCGCCTAAAATAGTGAATCTGGGCCTGAACTGTGGATAGTCAATCCATACCAAGAATGAAATCATAAGGACTCTATGCTACCACCAAGAGGTTCCAACCGAAACTCTCGCCTCCAAGGGTCAGGTCACACTGTCTACAGAGGTGTGTGATCTCTGAATCTTCTCTAGTTGGTGTTTCTAAGCATAAGGGTCGAGTCAACGGCTCAACTGGAATCTCAAGGTCTCGAACAAGATAAGTATTTAAAAAGGAATGACTAGAACCTATGTCTATAAATATGGTATCCAATGTAGAAAATACACAGATAGTACCTCTAATAATTCCAGGAGTACCTGGGTCATAAGCCTCTACCGCCTGCAGTTGTCCCTGCCTCTGTCCACCAGCTCCCTGAGCCTGGGGTGGACCTCCTGGGGGTGGTGGTGGTAAAAGGTCAAAATGCATACCACCTCCAGCCGCTCTCCTAGCTCCCCTACCATGTCGTCCACCCTGCGGATCTGTCTGCTCCACACGTTGCCTCTGCCTCGGTGGTCCATCCACAGCTCCCGTGTCCGTAGTACGGCAGGTCGGACAATCTCGAGCGAGATGTCCCCTGCCATCACATTAGTAGCATTTCCTCCCTCGAGGCTGGATGGATGTGCCCTGAGAACCTTGTATAGTGGATCCCCTGTCCTGGGATCCCCTCTGAAAACATCTCCCATGCCTGGGTCCCTGACATTGGCTCCCTGCTGCTGAGGTCTCTGCTCCAGTTCAGCCACTACTGACAACTGTCGGCTGTCTCTGCTCTTCCAAGAAGCTCTCAACCACCAAAGCCTGCTCGAGCACCCCAACATAAGTAGGAATGCTCATAAGGATGATGATAGATCAAATATCTCTATGAAATCCCCGGTCAAAAGTCCTAGCTCTGAAGTACTGCTCTCTAACCATATCCATCGAGTATCGCGAGAGGTCGGTAAATCTCGACGAATAGTCAGCCACCATCATGGTTCCCTACTAGAGCTGAAGAAGCTCCTGTATGCGTAATTCTCTCAGGGTAACCTGTGAAAACTCCTCTCTAAAGAGACACTCAAACTCCGACCATGCAAGTGTTGCCTCGTCGTGAGTCTGGATAAACGAACTCCACCATCATCCTACCGAGCCCTGCAGAAGGCTCGCTGCCAGGATTAGCCTCTATTCTGTTGGTGTCCAGACGAAACGGAATACCCTGGCCACTACCTCAAGACATTACACTGCTGCCTGAGGGTCAGGCTCGCCTCGAAACCTGAGGGGTCACTGTCTCTGAAAATCAGGGAGTGCGCTCAGCCTGCGCTCTTCTTCCACAGGTACAACAGGCACTAAACACTGCTCCACAGGTGGCAGGATAACTGGCACACCACCTGGTGGTAAAACTGGGGGATCCAGTCCCTGTATCGAGTATTCATCAATGAGGGGGTCATACTCATGATCGAGCTGCTGGATCCTAGAAGGTGCACGTCACAAAGGCATTTTTTTAAAGAAACAAGATGTATCTCAGTCAGTGAGTATATCTGGAGAGCTGAATCCAAAAGGACATGGAAACCACAACCCATTCCTATATGATTCATGTAAAACCATTTTTTTCTCCTATGGCTAGTGTTATAATGTTTCGAGTCAAAAATCAAGTTATCATAGTCCTGGTGTATGGATAGTCTGCCGCCCGCACCATCACTGGGGTCCATGGCTTGAAATCTAAACTCGAAACACTCAACATTGTTGCCCCAAACCAACTCACCGAATCTTGGTCCTAAAATAGAACTGACCACCTCTGATACAACTCTGTCATGACCCGTCCCATTGGGGCCTGAGCCGCAAATCCCCAAGCCCAACTCCAATAGGCCAGGGGCTGGTGACTAGCACCGAGTAGGCATGCTACTAACATGGGAGGTATTGCCTATAAACATGTACACACGCACACATATCTACAAACCCACAATGCTAAAAATTAAAGAACACAAAAATAAAATAAAAGGTGCATGCATGCGCTAAAACCAAAACATAGAGTACGACAGGAATGTAAAGTACAATAAACTAAAACTCTGGGCCAAAAGTACAAGCCCACAAAAAAGAGAGTTCGTAACAAGGTCCAAACTGTAAAGAAAGGTGTTGGGACTACAGTCTATAGCCATAGGAACATGCCTTGGCCTATATGATCGTATTGAGTATCGTCCGGTCCTGGTCTTCCTAGGATCCTGTCAAAGGATTACTCGTCTACACAAGACACGACACGTGCGGGCAAAGCCCGTGTAGGGGTGAGTATAACAATACCCAGTAGGACACCCCGAAACAACAAAGGAAATACAAAAAGGGGAAAATACAAAAAAATAAAGGTACAGTCATCTCTACACAGTATATGTCTACCGAACATATAACAAGAATATCCAGATATACTCATGCACGATCGACTATCGCGAATACCACCACTAAGATATAGCTTGAGGATTTCCACAAAGAACATAACTAGGAGAACACACTCCTAGGTCTGGGGAGAGAGATACAAATTACTCATTCTAGGAGTACACACACCATAAGTACCTTGAGAAAATGATGCTCCGATGAGGATCACAACCAAGTCATGGGGTGATTCCGACAATTCAGTCTGAGCTAATCCGCTAAGCAGAGGATCGGTGCCCTGGTAAAGTTGGTCATGTCGATACCAAGAACTCTACCTACGATTCCAAGAATGCATAGAGGATCCAGCTCTAAGTCCCACATAGGGGATTCCAACAACTCTATTCAGGTAGTTCTGCTGAAGGGATCATACTCTTGTGTAAAGGAAATGATACCAGAACCTTTAGGGAAAATACCAAGGGTACGAACCCTAATAAAACTAGTCCAAGTCATAGAAGAAAAGTGGATCAAGTCTTTTAAGATAGGTGACATGGCGTGTGGTATGGTTACACGTTTTGTTCCTTGACCCCGGGTACTGCCCATGTAAATGGCCCGTGTCATTCGTTCAAGCTGTGTAAAACCAAACTGCAGTGCGTGTAGGAAAAGTAAACGACGTGTTCCTTAACCCCGAGTAATGCCCATGAAACCGGCCCGTGTCATTCGTCTTGTCAGATAGAAATCAACTACACGATGTGTAGAAGAATCACACGCCGTGTCCAAGCACCTGGGGCTCACTACGTGTTTGCTGGCCATGTGCCCGTACATGGTCTCTTCCCGTGTCTGTGTTGCCTACCCGTGTACCAGTACATGGGGTATCCCATGTATCTGGCTGAGTCTGGCCGGGGAGGGGTATACATGGTGTGTCCTTGGCCGTGTACCCTTCCTATGTCCATGTACTCCCGAAGTACACGCCATGTAATCCTGCCGACGAACACACAGCGTGTATCCCATACTACATGACGTGTAGTTGGGAAACTTCCAGAATCACTGTCTTCCTCCGTGCACCTCATCCACAACTCCAGTTCTTGATCCAACCATCCGATCATCATGAAAATCCGGATTTGGGGTTGTCCCGCCCCTACGAAACCGATTCCGCCAGTTTCGTGTTTCTGACCGGCCTTGATAGCGCGTCCCGATCTGCCCACATGAAAACGCTTGAAGAACGGGAATTTCTGAACTAAATTGATTTGTCTGCCACCATCATCGTCACACCTCCGCTAGGTCATATCGATGTTGGATCTTTGATTTCAGATCGTTGCGCGAACAAACGAATTCTCAACAATCGATTTCCTCCAAGAACGCGTAGAACACGCATGAAGAACATGTAGGAATCAGGAGAGAAAAACACAACAATCGAGAGGGACGAACCTCGATCGATGTTCATATCGATCTTGGTTTATCACTGTTAGAAGGTTGAATGAAAACCAAATTAATTTCGACAATGAAATCCCCACGATTCCCAAAAAGTCCCATCCAGCAAGAACGATCGATCCGCGGGCTAATCTGTTTGTGGATTAGTCCGCATTCATCGTGGAAATAAAAACGGGGAAGAAATCACAGTTTAAAACATCCAACTTGGATTCCGGGGCGTTCGTTGGCGATGATCTGGTCGATGCATCGTCATCACCGTGTTGGGTGGTTTTCTCCAGAGCCTCCAGATCCGCCAAGGGTGTTAGGGTTCTGAGGTTTGTCACCCTGGACCCTTGCGCCAGCCTTTAAATAAAAAAAAGTAAGGGATATCTATTGCAGTAGATTTAAAAGATGTCACTGCAGAATAAAATATTTTTATTTAAATATTTTATTACTATTACATCCCAAAAACTGGATTCCACCACCGACCTGCGCCAACCGATGTTAGGCCTCACCTAAGGTAAAATCGATATTTTGAATGCAACGATACCCTCAGATTTTTGATCCAAGAACCCGTTTAGGAGTTATTCCACTTTTTTAGGAAAACCAAACACGCGCGTAATTTAATTATTAAATTAAATTCAAACATTTTTTCTGGGCTCACAGGGCCTCAGAACTGTACGTCGTCTTAGAGCCTGGTCTCGAATTAATTCCCATATTAAAATAATACATGGAAAACAATCTATGACATTACAAATATGATGTTTCTAATAGAGAGTTAAAACATATTATTGAAAAATAGTTCATCCTAATTGAAAATATTGGAGTCTTAGACTCGATGATTTATTATGGGCCTACCATACTACCTTGAAAAATCCCATTGGAATGTCACCCTATCAGCTTGTTTTTGGAATGTGTTATCTTGTCCCTATAAAGATAATGCATAAGGCCTACCAGGACATTAAATAATGAAATTCTAGTCTTTTTGGTTCATGTTATAGAAGGAAGTTACTGATTTAGGATCTTGAGGAAATGATAAGAGATTCATATGAGAAATCCCATATTTATAAGGAGAGAACCAAGGCTACCCATGACCACCTCATCCTTTATCGTTAGTTCCACATTGGGAAGAAGGTAGTAATTTTCAATTCAAGGATGAAGTTTCATCTAGGTATGTTTCATTCCTGATGGTTTTTTCCATACATTTTTACTAATTTTTATCCATTTGGTATCATTCAGGTACAAAATAAATAAATGAATAAAACCTTCTCTATCAATGGGAGAAGGCTTAATCACATTCATAAATCCCTCCTGTAGTCCTCGATGGAGGAACTCCTTGTTTAAGAATAAATATATGAATGACACCAACCATGTTTTATACTTCCTTCCCACATTCTCTTTTATCGCTATGAGGACACTGCATACTCTTGGTATGGTGGGTATGGGTACATTCAAGTGTTAGTTAGTAATTTTTTTTCATTTTTCCACTTGTTTATCTTTTTAGCTTTCTAAATAGTATTTTTTACTTTCCATACATTTGTTCTTTATATTATATATTTCATTACTATAATAGATTGACCTATACATGTCTACATGTTATCCAACTATTGTACACAATAAAAAAAACAAATTGAGGGGAGTGATGAAATGTAAAAAATATGGGGATATCTAGGTTGGGATATTATGGTTTGACTTTTAGGAATGATTATATGAGGGGGTTTTGAAATTTGATTGCAAAATATGTAGGGCATGTTCGGTGGAAAGGATCATATAAGAATATTTTTTTATATAACTTATATATACATAATATAAAGTGGAAATAATAACATAAAATTTCTACCACACACACACTTGTAGAATTACTGATATGATTAAATTTTTATTAATTTATTCGATTCATATCATGCATCACATAGAATTTCATTCTGATACAATTTTGATACATTATGTTCATGATCACTAAGAATAACTCCTTAGTGTGATTTTTTATTTGATCACATTTCTATCAGGAATAAAAATTTCATTGAATATTAAATATTCATAAAGTTGAGAATATCTCCATGGATACTATTTAGAAATGTGCCTTCACCCAGGAGTGAAAATGTTTATGTGGGCGGTGTGATCACACTGTGATCCACTATTTTATATCACCCTTACAGAATTGTATTAAACTGATTTAGTAATATAAATTAAAATCATAATATAAAAGGTCACTTCATGTTTTATTCATTTATTTAATTTTTAACATAGTTAAGGGTAAATTGTACTTGTTTTAATATTTTCATTGTAGGTAGATGTGATTTGGAGGCCCCAGAGATAGTCAAGAAGGAGAATGGGCCAAAATGCATGGAAGCCCAAGGACATCAATCCACTTTTTTGTACATTTAGAAAATTTGTTTCTCCAAATGGGATGAAATTTCATGGTATGCTTTAAAAATCTATGGGCTATAATGAATCAAAATAAACATAATCCAAATTCATCAATTATGTGGAACATCCAAACCAATATTTATAGGGGAAAAATATTCTCAAATTAAATAGTTAGGTTCAATATTTTGACAATATATCCCAATAAAATTTATAATGGCCACCACATTTGAGATTAATATAACAAAGAGATTGGTAAAAACCCTTCGATTAATTCCAAGTCATTATATGGCCATTTACTAGTCCAAAACTACGATAGAAATAGTATATCCAAAACTGGGTGCCCAAAACCACTTTCCATTTTGGATATAAAAGAGCACCAAGGGTTCTTCATTTGTTAGTTAAATCCAAAATAAAATATCTACTGTTATGGAGTCTTATAAAATTCTCCTACTCATACTAGATGTTCTGAAGTACCCTATCCTCATAGGGGGGTCAATAATAAAGAAGGAGTTCCACCTAAGCTTCCTTATCCTCTCAATGGTGGGATAAACAATCAATTATCATTGAGAGGGAGATACATAATCAAAGAGGGAGTTTCAACACATAATTATATACTATTTTGGTGTATATTTTAGTTTGGAATTTTTTTCTTAGATTTAATTACTTTTTTTGATTCATTTAATTGAAACTCTTTTTATTTCATAATCGATGAATGTGTATTTTTAAGTGTGCAGCTTAGGTTGTTCTGATTGGACAACATAAGACTTCTCTTCATTCCCAAACATTTGAGATTTCTATGTTCGTTGAAAAAAAATAATTCATGATAAGGGTGTGGAACTTGACAATACGATTATTATGTCAAACATCAGTCAAATTTTCATTATTTTAGGGGTTTTGGGAACCCAATACCTTGGTGAACCCTCAATCAATGTATAAAATCAAAACCTAATAATCAATTAAGAAAAATAACATTTCAAGTATTATAGTATCACAGAAAATAACCTAACATAGCTTTATTAATAGTATTGTTTCTTTTACCCCTTCCAGCCCCCAATTTTGTACCGAAATATTACTTTTTGTTGCTCAATTTATCATAGATAATGTTGTCTACTTAATTATAGAAGATATTGAAAAAGCATGAGGAATTTCCATATTTTGTGTTGTTTTAACCATAAAAAACAATCTGATGAAATGTTTATTTCTGAAAGAATTAAACACTGTGGTATGACTTTTTTTTTGAAATTATTTTATTTGTTGATGATATAAATGGTTGTATCAATTTTAATACTTTGATAAGAATGGTACCCTTTGTGTGAGTAGTTGAAGGGAAAAATGTTTTACTTAATTTATCCACATATATTTTCACCCAACCATGAGGAATGAGAATTTCTTAATTAGTAGAATTTAAATATAATTTAGGTTAATTTTTATTTACCTTTGAAAATAATTTTTCTATTTTTTTATTCCTTATCTGATCAATTGTATAACTGTAATTCATTGACCTAGGCATGTGTAGCTATTATCAGACTATGGTACACCCTAAAATATCAAATAAAAAAAATAAACATTGGTGGGAGTGAAGAAATGTACAAAATATGGGGATATCTAGGTAGGGAGCTTCTGGTTTTACTTCTTTGAATATTTAAGTGAGTGGGTCTGGAAATTTGATTGCAAAGGATATAGAGAAGGTTTGGCAGAAAGGATCATGTAAGAAGACAAATTTTAAAATAACTTATAAAGAATCTATAAAAAGTGGAAAGAATAGCATAAAATGGTTGTCACGTAATCAAATAGAGAATTATAGACATGATTAAATTTTGAATTATTTTCCTCTATTGGTATCATGAATCTCTAAGGATTTTATTCTGATACAATTTTTGAGCTGTCATTTTCCATGATCACAGAGAATAACACCTTAGTGTGATTTTTTATTTGTTCACATTTCTATTATGAATTAAATTTTTAATAAATGATAAATATTCATATATTTGAGAATATATATATATGAATAATTTTTAGGAAATGTTATTTTTCCTAAGATTAAAAATTTTTAGGTGTGAGGGTGTGATTGCACCACGATTAACTATTTTATTTCACCCTTTCAACATTGTATTAAACTGATTTTTTACTATAAGTAACAAATAAAATATCAAATTTAACTTTATTTTTATTCAATTATTTAATATTTATCATAGTTATAAGGGTAAATTAATAATTTTTGATATTTTTGTTATAGGTAGAGAAGTTTTGGAGTCCCCGAAGATGATCCAGAAGGAAAATGGGCCAAAATACATGGAAGTCCAAGGAATCATGTCCATTGTTTTGTAAATTTCGTGAAATATGTGTTCCAAATGAGATGAAGTTTTGTTTTCCTATTAAAAAACTCATTGGCTACAACTCATATTAAGAAAACCAAGCCCAATTCGGCCAGTAGGTGGCCCATCCGAACCAATATATCCATGGCAAAAGATCTTCCCAAATTCAAAATTCATGTTTAGTATTTTGAAAATATATCCCAATAAAAATGTCTAATGTACCCAAAATTTAACACGGAGATAGTCACGAGGCTAGCCAAAAACTCTCCATTTTTTTAACAGTCATGATATGGTGGATTACTAGTCCAAAACCAAGATACTATTTGTATAACCAAAATTGTGTTCCTAAAACCACTTCCCACTGTTTTTATAAAAGGGAACCATGGGCACCTCATTTGTAATTTCGAACCACAATAAAATATCTTCCATTTTAAAGTACTATAATAGTCTAATTATCATCATAAAATTTATAGAGGCCCCTATACTCATAGGGAGGTCAAAAATTAAGGAGTTCCACTAAAGCTTCCACCTCCTCTCGATGTTAGGCTAAATAGGGGGTGATTATTACAAGGGTGATAAACCCTTAATGAGGGAGTTTTGGAACAAAATTATCTACTATTTTGGTGTATATTTTTGTTTTTAATTATTCTCTTTGATGTATCTTACTTTTTTGGATGCATTTAATTGAAACTCTTTTTATTTTATAACTGATCAGTGAGTAATTTTACGTGTCTGGCTTGTGTTATTCCAATTAGACAACATAATAATTATCTTATTTCTCAATCATTTGAGATTTAAGTGTTCCTAGACAAAACATAATTCATTATAAAGGGATGTAACATAAATATAAAATTGTTATGTCAAGGTTTAGTCATATTTTCATCATTTTTGAGGTTGTGGGTACCAAAGATCATGGTTAACCCTAAATCAAGAGATTACAACAAAACCTAATAATCAATTTAGAACAAGGAACATTTCAAGTGGTGTAGAAACTTAACAATGATCACATAATAATTATTTAATCTTCATGATAAACTTTTTTTTCAAACTTTTAATCTCTTTAAATTAAGTCATTTTATTTTAAAAATGTTTCAAACTACCCCCTCTTTTAATAAATTTTATTAAAAATTCACAATAAAAACCACCAATGCTCCTTGATATATGACTTATTGTTTTCCCTATACTATAAATCATCCCTAAAAATATAATCAATTTGATTTTTCATGAATAAAAATTCCCTAATTTTTCAATTACCTTACGAAATGGATATCCAAAAATTAACATTGATTCATAAGGCACTGAAATAAAATTTTAACAGATCTTAAGGCCCATAAAACAAGTAATTACGTTTGTCTCTAACTATTTTAAAAAACTAAAATGGTTAATACATTAATATATAAACCTAAAAACTGCTACTACTTGTTCATCATTAATATTTATCCGTTAAACAGTTCAACTAGAAATATTGACATATTTACAAGGACATTGTACAGGTCAGTGGTTAGTGTTAATCCCTTATCATCCTTCAGTAATGGGTTCAAGTCTCATGGCCTATACAAATTTGATGGGTTGTCACTCGGTATACAAGTTTCCCTTTTCAAAAACCATATTAATATATATGATTGGAATCCTTGAAATTTAGTCATTAAATTGCTTTTGACTAAGGATTTCAATACTATATTAATACATAAATACTGTATCATTTTATTTCCACATATTTTATTCCTTGGTCTAGAGTTTATCCTTTAAAAAGGAAATTTTATAAAACAAAAAACCATAGTGTGAGCATAAATTATCATATTGGAAAAATGATATAATCATTTTTAGGATGTCTAAATCTTGACACATTATTTTTCATATAAGACACCACAGGTTTATCCTAGGTCATTCATTGCCATTATCTATTCAAATCCATCATTATGGTTTGTAATCTAAATGTGAATTACCTTAAGAATATCCCCTAGGAGTGTCATACCAGGTGTGCCGTAAGGACTATTTTCATATACCATGTTATGATTGAGTCAGGGCTGATACACCTTATCAGAGTTGTTACCCCTAGGTATATATGTACTAGAACCACAACCCTTTGTAGTATCTAGATATGGATGTATATCAATAAATACCCACATAATATACACCATACCAAAATTCTATGATGTTCTTATATACTTATCTTCAAAATATACCTTAGGTTATGTTATTTAATCTATGTTTTCCTATATCCAGTTTATTGGGTTTCTACTAAAATTCCTCTAATAGAAAATGTATCTACCAGGACTCAAAAATCCCAGAACTAATGTGTACCACCAATACATTCTTATGATTACAATAAATAAAATCCCAAAGTACCAAAAAGTTTAGTCGTCTTGGTAAACGAGATACATACATGAGCCTTGTATTATAAATAAATAAATAAATTATAATATTTTTTTTATTTTGAGGATAACTTTATTCCTTCTATCATATCCATTCATATATTTCATAGTATACTTCTTTGTTTCTCGAGGAATGGAAATAAAACAAGGGTGAGAAAAAATGATCAGTAGGGGTTATGAATAGTGGTAGCTAAAATGAATTAATGATAATAGTCATGGTAATAACTAAAGAAACATTTCATGTAATAAATAAACTAATAATTAAGTCTTTAAATAATATGACAACTAATATAACTGAAAACAAATTCCATTCGAATTACTAGGTAAGTAATAATCAATATGGCAAGGAAAAAAATTGAAACACATGCCATTTAATCAATGAAATGAGAATAAAATGCATCCATATATATGTCGATGAAAAATATTAGGGATAAATAATAAAAAAATAAAAATGAAAAAAATTAATTACTAGAAAACATTTTTCCCAAGAACATGATACTGTTACCATTAATTCATTTCACAAGACTACTTAAATCTATGGGTAGAAACCCATCTATTCTTCTTAGAAACAAAATCAATGGGTTTATCAAAAAATAATTTCATCTCATGAGACTACTAATGCATCTTGGGGATTACTTTAAATGGTCCCCAACTCGTAGGGATTAAATTAACTAGTCCCCAGCCCGTATAGTGATTGTCCAAAGCCTTTAAATAAAAAAAGTTCCTTATCAAATATTTGTACTGGCAAAAGGATATATATTTTTTCAATATTTTCCCATTGAATAAAATAACTATTAATGTAAACACCATATATAAAAGATATATAATGGGTTTGGAAATACACATATACATGATAAATGATATGGATAATTCATGCAAATTTAATGCTCAATTATCATAGCATAATGAATATTTCAAGGGGAATAAAAAGAATCATGGTAGAGAATTTCAATACTATCCTTGTTCAAATAAACCATAAACCATAAAAAAGAATAATAATGATGGTATTGATACAATATATCCCAAGTGGGGAAAAAATAATGGGTTTTTGTCATTGATAATTGTGAATATTATAAAAATAACTTTTAAAAACATTTTTGAGGAAAACAACCTTTTTATTTTGGGATTTTTTTAAAAATACATTTATTTGAAAATCAAATTTTAAAACATTTTCCTTAATATTTAACTATTTAAACTTTAAAAGTAAGCTTCAAATATGTCTTGGTGTGTAAATCCATTCATATTGTACAAGTTAAAAATAATACTCCTTTTATATGGTTAAAGGATAAAAAAGAGCTTTTTTCAGAAAGAAATAGGATGATTCCTTTGAAAAAGTTTGAAAAAGAATAAAATGGTAATTATTTATTTAATATATAATTTTGGGGAGGCTAAAAAAATTTTCAAAACCTTTTTATAAAATAGGGTTTTTAAAAGAAAATAGGTTCTTTGACTAAAGAGAGAAATGAATTCGGGATTTTTTTTAAAAACATTTATAAAAGATTTTAAGGAGTAAAAAAGGTAGTATTACATGAAAAGGTTAATGAATAAGATATAATAATAATATTTAAGGTTTTACTAAACAATTATCCAATAATTTCCTCGGATGGAAATTCAAGTATAAATAGTCACGAACAAAATGAAATTATGAAGTAAACCCTTGAAAATACCATAACATTGATGTGAGAAAAAGTCAATAAATATATTATGTGTGACTAATTTAAATCCACATAAAACAGGTGGAAATAAAAAATTTAGAGTAAAGATATATTACACCCATAATATAATAATATTAACAATAATGAGGAAGTAATATAACCAAAAGAATAGAAACCAGGTTATGAAATTGTTTACCACTTGGAAACTTTTAACTAAAATCCCCTTAGAAAATATAATTCAAATTGAAACTAAAAATAACATGAAGATAGAAAAATTCATGATATAATATATCTAAATGGAAAGTATATACAACACATAAAATAAATAAATGTAGAAAATGACATTTATCTCATAGATGTAGAAGTGAGATGAAAATGCCATACGTTCGGTTCCCTTTTAGGTGAACATCCTTTAAATTACTTTGTAATGGTTATAAAAATTTTAATTAATTATTCATGAACCATATTAATATTTATTATATCATATATTATCTTCTTATAATATCTTATTACTCATTTCTAATTAATCATTCTTTATTTTAACTATTTTGGGTGTTAATTGCCTAGTTTCTCAAGTAGGGTTTTAATTGTTTCTTGTTAATATTATTAAATAGACCATTATATAATAATATATAGAATTTAAAACAATATTTTAATAACATATTTATTAAGTATATATGTATATATATAAATTCCATAATATTTGGATATATGAGGTGAAATGCATTGTTCATGGAGATGGTAGTCCGTATGTACGCATGAATGTTACTTTCATTCATTTAATATATTAAAAGAATGAAAATAAAATGATATATATGTATATAATAACTAAATTATCATATATATTTTATAGATGTTACATATTTCTATTAAAACCAGCCTTTATACATTCCATATATAGTGTGAACAAATCACATCACTATGAGGATGCGGTAATCCACACTTCCATAGAAGATGTTATCATATTTTAAAAAATGGAAACCCTAAAGGTATGAGTTATATAAGAATTAAATAAGCATAAATACATTATAAATATCATATATACCATATATAAATTTTTTCCATCATTATTCCCAACCATGATAGCCAGTAAAGGAAAAATGAAAGACATTTTTTTGTAAGGTTGTAGTTCGTCGTACACATAAATGGTTAGTTTGTTACCCATTAGATGGAATTGTGTCTAATATTAGGTATGAAAACGTAATAAAAATCTAATTATATTTATGATACTATTTTTATTATATAATCATGGAATACGTAGAGTTTAGGTGGTGTAGAATGAAAATAAATACAAAGAGCTTGAGGATGGATGCAAACTCTTCTTTGGGTAACTCTGTTTGATTTGCACCAAATGAGTTCCTTGAATGGATTAATGAACAAAGGGAGGATTCTAATATTAGGAGAGTGAATTTGAGGATATAATTTTCAGGCCAAAGATTCTTGATAGGTGTAACGAAGTGGGAGGGATGAGTGCCTTTTCATAGTGGAATAGGAGTGGCATTCTTGTTAAATTTTTAAAAGGGAATTCTACCCATGTTTTTTCTATGGAAAGTGGACCCAATAATGGAATAAAGTACATAAAAATTATTAAAGTGTAGAAATATATCCATTAAATGGATTTTGGAAAATAATATAGGTCATTTTGGCCCTTAAGTTTAAGGTTTTGTCCCTTGTTAAGCTATTTTTCCCCTAATCGGTGTAATTTATTTTAATCTCTTTCATTAATATTTTTTTGTCAAAAACTATCTTGAACATATTATAAATTATAAATTAATTTTATTAAAAAAAGTAATCCATTTTTAAAAATTACAATCACATAATTGGGATAAATTAATTAAAATTTAATCACACAAATGGGACGACGAAGCGGAGTTTTAAAGTGAAAATGTCTAAAAGTTCACTATGTTTTTATATCCAATTTAAATTTAAAATTGATTCCAATTTCCAATTTTTTAACTGATATAAAATTGATCTAATTAATTTTAAAAAAGAATAAAAAATATAAATAAACGTTATTAATAAAATAGACGAAAAAAGTATTTTGTATTAAAATTTAGTATTTTCACTATTCATTGAAAAATGAAACTTCACAGAAAAATTACAAGATTTCAAACTAAGATAATTTTTGTGTTCTTATTTAAATGATTATTTTTATATATATAAAATCAATAAATGTAGTAAAAATTGGATTTAAAATTAGTTCTCTAGTAAAAGGTGACAAAACTAAATTTTAAAAAATAATGGTTTTTATACATAAAATTGGGTTTGTTCTTATTTATTTCCATAAAATATATTAGATGAATATAAAAAATATTATATTTAATATATAATATATATTTCATTAATATCACCCACTAATTGTAATTAATTTAATTTATTTGGATAAAATGGCATTATGGGCATAAAAACTGTTCTCTATAAAAACATTCCCTTTCTATTTTACAGGTTCTTATATTAATTTGTAATTAATTTGTAACCAATGAATTAATTTTATATTTTTTTATACCATATATTTTCATAATTAAGTTAATACTATTCATAACTGATAATTTAATGGCAATGTTTTAATTAATTATATTAAATAATGATATTTTAATAATATATTGTTGTTGGATAAAACTCAATCTTGCATGTAACTTAAGACATTGAAGAAACACATTATTTGTTTTGGAACCTTATAACTTAGTATTGAATACACTTTAAGATATATCATAGATTAATTTTTTTTAACTAGTACAAATTTTATAATGTCTGAGGATATTATATTCCATTACATGCTTGTTGTTTCTTGTCATACATGCTATTGAAAACATTGCTCTTACATTGGAATTTTGGGAAGTTGTGAATTTTTTGAATTGAATTTTAAAAAATGGATTCTATATTTTTAATGAGTATAATTTATATTGTCCAATATGTTTAACATGATTTTTGACCAAAATTAATAGTGAAAATAGTAAAAATTAATTACCATGGTTAAAGTAAAAATTGATTAATGGGGGGTTAAACTAAAATGATAAGGGTCTAATTAACATAAAGACATTTCTGAAATTTATTTTATGGCCATATTTAGACCCTATCATGTCTAAGACTTGTGAATACTTCATTTTGGACCCCTGTGGCATTTGAAAAGCATTGTTACAACTTCTTCATACCTTCAAACCCTTTTGATTCTACCAATACCTACTCAAATCACTTCCAAAATTATTTTACATCATCCTAGATGACTTATTTTTGTATGTAATCCAATATAGGATTAATTTTGTTGTAAACTAAAGAATTTTACCTAAAGAAGTTGTAACATTCTTAAACTAGAATCTTTATTTTCTTTCTTTATCCACCTATATAAATTCTTATTAAACCATGGTGATATAATAAAATAATTATCTTCCAAAAACCTATATGTTATTATAATAAGTGAATGGCCCTTAAAAATCTACACATAAAAAAAATGAGTTACAAAATTATCATTCGTGTGTACGACTGACTACCACCTTGCCAACGAATGTCATTATTTTTTACACTACCACCTATCACAGTTGGGTATGATGATGGATATAAAGTATATAAATGATATTTATAAAATAATTAAACCTCAATATTGATTATATCATATATATATATATTTAATTTCAATTCATTAGGGGATACGATAACATTGCTCGTGTGTATGATAGACTACCACCTCAAAAAGCGAGGTGATAAAACATTCAAAAATGCTTTAAATGGAATGATATAAGGATAAATTTAATGAATATATGTGACATAAATTAAAAAATAATGATATTAATTAAATATTTACCATTTTTAAAATATTTTAAATCATTTTAATTTTTTACCTTTCTACTAACTAAAATATAATAACATCATTCGTGATGGTGTTGAATATCACCTTCATGAATTGATGTGACTCACTCTTCATCACCACACCACATGGATGATTTATATAAGTATATTTAAATAAATAATATGATATTATGATAATTATTTATAGGTAAAATATTACATACTTTCTTTCCATAATGGTCATTGAAAAATGGTAATGATACTAATGCATTCATATGACCTCCCATGTCCGTTATCATAACATACTTAATTTCTCAAAACCATATTTCATCACTAGTTTTAAAATTATAATTGATATAAAAATATGATAATTATTTCATTATTATTATTCTGGAGATAATGGAACTATATAATATTTGTAACAATCATATATTTCATGAAGAAACACGTATGAAAAAATATAGAAATTAACACTTGAAGCAATGATAATAATGAATGATTATTAACAGAAGGCAGATAAGATATTATAAAAGGATCATATATGATATTATAAATATTAATATTTTTTTATAATAAGTTAATATCATTTTTAAGACCACTATATGGGAGTTTCAAGCACATTAAACCAAAATGAATTATTAGGTAATGGATATCTTAACTCAATTTGCATTTGTTGGGTTAAATTTATACTTTATTGGTTATGTCATACTAAGATTATGTTTTTAATGAAATTTTATTATTTTATGTTATATATAAACTTGTTTTATGTGGATTCAAATTTTATACACATAAGAAATTAATTTATTAATCCCACATCAATGATATTATCTTTGTAAGGGACTTAGTCTCAATTTATCTTCATTGAGACATATTATTATTTTATGCACCTAATTTATTTTCTATGGTGTACATACTACCCCTATAATATGTAATATCATTACTCATTAATAATTAAACATATTTTAAGTTTCTATCTGAATTATTTCATCTAATGGGATTCAAATTAAGAGTTACCAAGTTGTAAAAACTTCCATAAGTCAATTTCTTTTTAGTGGGTTATATTACTTATTCATCATATTTGAAATTATATGATTATGTGGGTATTGAATTTTTATTATATTAAATTGTATTTGAAATTATTTTATATGTATTTAGAGTGGATATACATAATAAATCATTGAATAATTCTCACTTCAACCTTATGATCATTGTAAGGGTTTATTTTACATTCTCATTCTCATTGAGATAATGTATTATTGAATTTTAGTTAAAGGAAATTATTTGATTATTTTCTAATAAACCCATAAAATTTTATACTACTCTGGTTATTCATTATATTTTCAAGTAATAGTACGATTTTGACACTCATTGGTACTTATGATAATTTATAAACTGTTTTTAAGAAAATTCGACTTCATTATTCTATTTAAAAGGAAATCTATTTTAATATAATACCATGTTTTCTAAAAATTATTTTGAAAATGTTTTAAACATTAATAGAGGATTTATTAAAGACAATTTTAACCATTTTTAATTTTTTTTTTAAAATTAAATCAATATTCATGTCGTTTTCAAAATAATTTTTATTTGGTTTTTATCGAAAAAGTGAAAGGAATATTTTTTTAACATGTATTGCATGAACAAGATTTACAGACTCCATGACCAAATTACTATTTTAAAGATTACTTTATAGGTTTAAAATATTATTTTCAAATAAAATTATTTTCAATTTTCTTTGTGCACTTTTAGCTTTAAAATTTAATTTTGAAAAGAAACGAACATTTTACTAAAGAATATTTTTAAAGATATTTTTATGGTATTTCTATTAATCAATGAAAAAACCCTTTATTCTCACTCAAATGGGTATATGTTCAATTGATACTATCCTTATTATTCATTTGATTGGTTTATGATCGTTTTTAATGAGGAAAGTATTAACAATAACTTCCTTGATTCACTATTGAATTCATTAACTTTTCCATGATTTATTAAATTTCCTTTTATCATTAGAAATTAAATTTCCCTTAAATATCCATATTATTTATCATGGACATACTTACTAATTAAAAATTATCTTATTTCTATATATGATATTTTACTTTGAATGTTATTTTATTTACTAGAGAAATATTGATAAACCATTTTATTCTTCAATTAATACTTTTGATGATAAGGCACATTGTTCATTAATTAAATCAATCATTATATATGTGAGGAATTGTCTGGATATGGAGACATGGGTGGGGCCTAGTTCAAAAAAGTCCCTCGATACATAGACTGGTCTCATGAGATGAAATAGTTGTCTATATTTATTTAAATGGTTTTTTACCCATCAATTTTAAACTATCTTGATGACAGATCTCGATGGTAGTGGTATCATATCTCAGAGACATGTCATCCAATAATTAAACATTACATTCATTTAGAATTAATTTATTATTATCTATTATATTTTTTCAATTATAATATCCTTGGATTTATTTCATTCCTAGTTTATTGATTTAATGGAATGTTTTTTTTGGTTATTTATCATGAAATATTGATTATTACATATATTTTTACTTAAAAGTAATGTGTGTTCTATTAGTTACCTTTACCTATTATTTCTTAATTATCTAATCATTTAAATAAAATGTGTGTTTAATTATTTACCCTACCATATTGATTATTCCTAGTCTAGTTAATTAAATGGAATGTGTGTTTGGTTATTTACCTTTCCCCATTTATTATGCCTCATTCTACTCTTTAAATGGAATGTGTGTTAATTTATTTACAATCCCATATTTATTATTATTATTGATTCATGATTTCTTAAGCTGTACTTAACCCTTACTAAGAATTTGATATCACATTTTTTTTCTTAAGAATCCATGAACTGTACTATGTTTGATAAGCAAGGATAATCAAGGGGGAATAATTTTTTTCTTGAAAAAAATTATGTTGTGAATTTTGTTTTCAAATGTAATATGAGAATCATGTATGTTTCTAGTTTACTAATACTAAAAAACTATTCGATCATTCAAGATATGACTCATTGTATATTATTCCAATTTATTAAAGCAGATTCGTTCTCCGGGCTAATGGGGTCGGGTTCGCTATAGTTGGTATTAGATAAAGTTTAGTGAAATCCTTAGGAGGTATATTTTGGATAACATATATTATGAATCATAAAATTATGATATAATTTGAGTATAAGTTTATAAGAACATCATAATGTTTTAGTAAGGTAGAGATTATATGATTTTTCCTTACAATGCAACCCTGTCTGGAACTAGAGGTGGACATGGTTCTAGAACACATATAACTAGGGGTAATAACTCTAAAAAGGGTTTAGTGGTCTTGAACTGATCATCACCTCAGGCATGATAATGGACCTTACTGTGCACCTGTTTTGAAACTCCAAGGGGATATTCTTACGATAATTCACACTTTCTTTACAAACCATTATGATGGATTTAAAAAGATGATGATAATGAATGAAATCCGTTAAACCTAAGGATTTCTATATTTAAAATATGGTGTCTAAAATAAATGAAAAAATAATTTTTGTGTGTAAAATAAGGGTACAATTTAAGATATTTATGAGAAAAAATAAGGGGTATGATGGAAGGAAATAAATATCATCAAAGGGATCCATTTATAGTTCATTATCTAAAGTGTGGTAAACCTAGGAATTATCCATGTTAATTCTCTCATATAAAGGTTAAATCCTAGAACAAGGATGGAATTATGTGGATATAAAATAGATGATGCATTTTTTTATTATGATTCATGAAATAAAGTTGTGAATCAATTTACCAATGATACATTGGTTATAATAATAATGAAACATCAAAGGATAAAAATAAATTTTAGAAGATTATGTGTATTTATTAACTTAATAGTTACGGAAAACATCACAGGTTTAGGAGTTTATGATTGGTCATTAGTTAAAATTCTTAAACAACCTTTTTAGGTTTTTATATGATGGAATTTTAGCATGAATGCAGATATTTTGGGAGAAATTTATGGCAATACAACTGTTAGATTAGTATGTTTTTTAGTAAAAATTTATTTGAGTAACAATTCACTTAAATTTTATATACATAAGTTTAAAGGTATTGATAAACCTTAGGGTTAATATGATCATTAATTAAAGTGTAATAATAATCAAATAAGAGTATTACACTTTTTGGAAAAAACATTGATTGGAAAACCTTAGTAAAAATTTTATTTAATGATTAATTTTATTTCAATAATGTCCATAATATTTTTCAGTAAATTTTATTGTAATTGTATTAATATTGTTTAGAAAAATAATATCCTACACGCTGAGTGATAGCTCATCACATCTGAAATGGCTGTGGGGCATGAACCCATGACCGAATGCCAATAAGGATTTAGCACCTACCACTATCCTACATGATTTCTTGGTTATTATGTCACTATTTTTTATTATGATATTTGGAAAATAAATATTAATGATAAAATAGTGGTGTTACTTTGAGGTTTAGATTTTATTATATTGGATAACTTGTATTAACCATATTTTTTTTTTCAAAAATAGTTGGAGATAAATAGAAATACTTTTCACTCTTTTATAGATCTTATGATCCATTAAAATTAAATTTATGTGATTTAGGCTTACAAAATTTTTTTTTGGCTATTCATTTCTTGGAGTAAGTGATGAATTGGAAATTGATAGAAGCAATACCAAAGGATGAAATAGTTCTTATAAAATATAAACATATCATGTAAGCATATTTTATTATATTATTCTACACAAAAATAATTCCATAACATTAGGAAAATAATATTGGATTTTTTAACCTGCTATATTCATATCCCATGAATCTTAGTCTTTCAAATCAACACACATTTATGGGTTTGAAGCCATTAAATTTCTATTGATAATTCACTTTCTTGTGATCAATGACCTTAATAACTCTATATAATTATTTATGATTTTCTTCCATGTCTACATAATTCACTTTCTTGTGATCAAGTAGTTATGTTTTAATCTATATGTCCTTGGTACTTCTATTTCACTCTTATGAATAGGATGTTTTGATAACTCTTTTAACAATGTGGGTTTTCGACAAAATAATTTTCAATTATAAAACCATTAATTACCAAGATCAATTTTAAATTACAAGGACATGATTTATTTAAGTTGGGGAAAATGTAATAACCATAAATTATAAAATAAGATAATTGTATTCAATATCATATGTGACACACAATACTGATCTTAAATAACCAAAAAATTTATTTCTTTAAATTTAATCTCTTCAATAGCTTGTGGAACATGAAAACCTGAGTCTAAATGAACCATAATATAATATACCATTATAACATCGACTATTAATTGGATTTTATTACTAGTACTAAATAAAACATTAAAATTATGGTAATCTATTGATTAAAATAAAATAATAATAGTTTAAAAGAAAAAGAAATGTTTTTATAAAAACTATATTTTTCAAAATAACATATTAGTTTTGATTTTTAACATAATTTAAAATATGTTTGTAAAAAATTTAGAAAATTTATTTGATAAAATTAAATTAATTTTTGAAATCATAATATCAAAAATAAGGCAGGGTGAATTTTTGGTATTGTTCTGAAATGTTTCAATTTGATGAATAGTAAAAAATACTGATTTCAATTGAAAAATATCCTTTAATTTAAATTATTTATAAAATTAATAAATATTTTGAATTTTTTTTAAAGTAAAATAATTTAAATTATATAAATTTATGTCATTGGAATCATTTACATATTGAATTTTAATACAAAACATTGTAAACTATTGAACATTTTCTATTTGAAAACCAACTTTGTCATCACGTCTGTGAGATTAATTTTAAAATGGATTTTTTTACTTCTGTGAATATAATTTGGAAAACATGATTCCATATTTTTATTAATAATAATTCATATTTTCTAATAAGTTAAAATTAATTATTGACCAAAATTAATAGTGAAAATAATAAAAATTAATTACCCTCGTTATGGTGAAAATGGATTTAGTAGGGGGTTAATCTAAACACATACTTCTTAAATTGACATAACTACTTGTATAAAATTTAGTTTATATAAATATTTGGACTCTATAATGTCTAATTTTCTATAATATTCCATTTCGAATACTATTGAAACATGAAAAATATGGGCACGCCTTTTTCTTTTAAAAAAAATACAATTGTACCACTCAACTCACTTATAAAATGACACCCTATCTCCTCTAATATTCACACCATTAAACAATTTTTTTAAAATAAAAATCAAATAACTACCAACTTGACTTCACTCATTCGATATGCTTTATTTTTGTTGGAAAGCAAGCTTAGTAAGGACTATGGTGAAAACCTAACAAGTTTACCCAAATAATAGGTAACATTCATCAATGAGAATCTTTATTTAATTTATTTATCCACCTCCATAAATTATTATTAAAACAAAAAAATAAAATTATCTAAGTATATTCCATAAACTGAGATTTTTTTATAATAATTTCATGACCAATAACCATCTCTACTTCTATTTAATGGGTTACAAAGTCATCATTTATTTATACGGAAGACTACCATGTCAAAAATTGATGTTATAATTTTTTCAATTACAACCTCCCACGATTGGGTATGATGATAAATATAATGTATATATATATATATATGATATTTATGACATAACTATACCTATTTATTCATTATATCATATATACATTTTTATATTTATATTCTTTAGGGGATCTAATAACATCAATCCAGTGTACAACAGACTATCGCCTTAGGAGGAATTGTGATTCATCTTTCACTAACACTTTACAAGAAGTTCATTAAAATGAATTTAATGAATGTATGTGATATAAATTAAATAATTATTATATTAATGAAATATTTATTATTTTTAAAATATAATTCATTATTTTCTTTTTTTACCTTTTCTCTCACTGAAAGATAATAATATTGTTCATGAACGTGTGGACTACTACCTTTATGAAGTGATTCAACTATTTTTTAATCAACACACCCCATGGATAATATATTGTATGGTCCTAAAAATTCCACCAAGGGAAGAAAATACCCCCACAATCACTTTTCATAAAGAAGCAAGTACTCTTACAAGTCTCGCAAGGTGAATGGACCGAAATTGAGTTTAAAATTTTAGAAGAAACATGAAGGAATCAAAGTTTTCAAACGATATTCAAGTGATCCATGTACCATAACCGAGAATGGTTCACAGACCCCTTGGATCATGAAGAATGAGATGCACAAAATAGTCTGCAAAGTGCAGTCTTGAAGAGCGATGGCCAGTGAACCTAGTGGACTACAAACCATGTCACCAAATGACTCGTGCGCATGAAGCTTATATGGGTACCACCTCGCAAACTCATCAGTTCATGGACGAAGCGAATATGTAGGGTTCCAAAAACCATTATTGCGAACTATAGACTCCACAAACCCACGTTGACTGAGTCTTCTCTGGGTCAGGATATCTCCTCATGGGCCTCTACAAATGGCGTCGAATGCCCATAGATATGATTTCCATAATTATCTATAAAAGGATCACATAATTAACTGATAAAGGACAAGGAAACGAATGAAGAAATATTTAAGGGGAAACAGAGGTTAGAAGTAATATTTTAGAGAAGATTTCGGCTTTAGTATTGATTCTTCGGCAAAGCACGAATTGCGAACCACACTCTCTGCAGGTACAATGGGCCACGAACCAAAAAACATTGGAGCATAATAATAAAAAGAGAACTACGAACCAAAATGGATGAATTGAGGACCATATACTTATAATGGATAAAATTATTGCAAAAAAGTAATCCCCCAGATCCTCCTTCAATATGGTGCTCCGTGTAGTATACCACTACATAGAATGAACCCGGTGCTGCATACTACATTAGTACATAGTTGGAAACCAAAGCGGCATGATGGAATGCATACCACTATGGCACATGATCTCCCATATACATGGCCATGTACTGCATTATTACATGTATGAAATCTCTTTCGACATACCACTATGGAATGCGGAACCTCCCCCATCCCGCATAAGAATTCAGTACATGGAATGGGGTGTTTTCGGTTATTACTTCCTCCAGTTCCAACCTCACCCCTCAATTACCATCCAGTCCTCCATAATCCCTATGTGAACCAGCCTTTCGGCATTAGGACAATGCCTCCTCCAAATCCACTAGACTCGTATGATTAGGTAATCAAGTGCACCAGCATGCCCCTTTGAGTCTACATACCCATGGTAAGAAGAGTCACAAACGCTATCCCCGCAACAATGCGGTCTTCGGGAATACCTGTGGGTCTACATTCCTATGGTAACTCAGAGTCTAACCTTGGGATGCTGACATGAACCTCCATGTTCAAGGGATTAAGGGTGATCAATTAGTTTTCCATTAAATGTATAATAGTGATCTATCAAAGGAGTTATGTTCACTTCTTATTTGACGAGGAAAAAACTCCTCCCCTTTCCAAGAACATATTCTGAGGCCAAACCACTGAGAAAGTTCCAATCATTCGAGGCCAAGCTGTATTACCTTTAATTTAATTTCTCATTAAAGGGTTCATTTCCATATTCTTCCCCCATGGTCTCCCTAGTCTCATCTTCCGTAGGTTCTCCCTCTCCCGCTAGTAAGAGAGGAAGCATGTGATTTGTTGAATCTTTCATATCCTCTTGTTTCTCACACAGAGCACGACTCATGTGGATTTAGAGGTTTGTGACAATTTCAACATACACACATTCTGAAATATGAGAACTATGATTCTTGATAAAACTAAGATATGTAGGATGGCTACTCAACGGCCCGATCTCAAAAGGGTGACCTCCCATAAAGGGTCCACCCAACAATGTCCCCCCAAATGGGCAGCTTCCATGCTTAATCCCCACATAATTCTGAACTACGTGTAATATGATTCCTCTTCCAAGGATATGTATAAAACACATCTTATGGGTCCTATCCAAACATTAAATCACCTTCTATCCCCCCTGGATGATGATAAAATTCATAGCGCCTTATTGGATGGCTCAAGTCAGCAATACCTCTGTAGCATCAAATACATGCATGCCTACAAAAATCATGAAAACCATGTGTAGCCTATGGAAACACTCTTTGGTAATTAACCAAGTAGTCATGAACATATTAACATGACTTAAATCTATAATAGAGTCAAAAAATGGGCAATAATCCTCTACCAGAAGGGTGTGATGAGCCTGAATTCCCATCATCTTAACTAATGGAGTCCTCATGCGTCGTTGTCTGAATCATCAATAAATGAGAACCTAAATTTAGAAATAATGACAATGAATCTTGGATACCATGTCCATTGGGTGTTTCCAGATCCATGAATAAACCCATTTGATACCATTCAAAGATGTGATATTCAAGGAGATCTGATGGCACAAGCACTTGACCTCACACAATCGCCCGCTAGGACCGACTGACTATGGAATCTCCCTCGCAATAAGAAAAGGGTAAATTGACCAGTCCTCATGGATTTAATCCAACATTTTTATAAATGATAATGATGAAGAATGGGTTGAAACAAAATAAATGGTGAATTTGATAGGAAACCGTCTCAAAAAAAGGGACAGGTGATGACCCTCGTCGGACAATTTCACCATCACCTGAAACATGCCACCTCAAAGGTGAAAAAAAATGTCGAACCCAATGTAAATCCTTAACCAAGGTGTTGGTTTTACCCTAATGATAATAGGAAAAAGGACAATTCATGTTTGCCCATTCAATTTTCCCCAGTACGTTCGAAATTCACCACCTTCGAGGCGGAAAAAAATGCTCAACCCAATGAGAATCCTTAACAGAGGTGGCAGTTCTACCACAATGATTAAAGACAAAATGAAATTACTAAACAACCCATTTTATCCACCCTATTATGCATGAAACAAACAACCATAGAGGCGGAACAAAAAATGGAGAACCCGACGTGAATCCTTAATGAAGGTGGTAGTTCTCCACCACTCAAGCCCCTTCTCCACACAATAGAAAAAAGAGGGAAGGGGAGAATACTGAATCATCAAATATGCATATTTTTAAAATAATGCTACTTTGATAAGGTCTTGTGGTTTGTATGTCATATATTCATGTTTCAGGTTTCTGTAGAGCAACCTTGGATCCAAATGAAATCCCGACGATCAATGCAGACACACACATTAGTGATCTCGCAGGCGGTCGGGGTCCCAACAAAGAGCATGACCCCTTGCCTACCCAACATCTTCAATGCTAGGTATCCAACATGTTGATCAAATAGTACCACCGAAATGGTACTCTCCCTACATTGGAGGCTGTGACAAAAGTCCACCAGTCTACAAAGTTCCTCCAGCCACCTCCTCAGTCATGGTTAGCACCCCAACACTAGGCTACCTTAGTGGTCATCTCAAATCATTTCAGAGCCTGTCCTTAGAATGTGACAATGAGTACCTACCTTATCTAAGGGAAGAAGGTGAATTACCTACTGAAAATTTTATCTCAACACCTCAAGGGTCCTACTCATAGGCCCCAACCAGAGAGCATTTCCACCGACATCAGGCGACCAGACCTCCTGCCATCAGAGAGGACCTTATGCTGAGGGCACCTGCAAAGTATAGGAGACTTGAGACCCTCGGGCTATCCACCAAAGGAAATTAATATATAATCATAAACACGCTATCCCACTGGTTCTAGAGGATAAAATCCACCATACAAACGTAGCGACATTCAACGAGATGATATATGACTCTTCCCCCTCCACTCAAGCCCACCACAGAAATAGAGAGGTACAATACAAAAACATGCATGTTCCTGTGAGTGCTCGCCCGTCCTGCTGTGCAGAAAGAGTGGAAAAATATAGGAAGATTAAAATATCTTCCAATGCATGACAAGACCATTAACCAAATAGGACGACAACCATCAATACAAAGGCACAAATACTTGTCGATGAATTTCAAGACTTCCATCTAAATAGTGCGGAAAGAAACTATGAGTAGAGTCAAATTCTTGTGGATGCATAAAAATCCCTTCAGACAAATATAGTGGCAATAGAGTAGATGAAAATCCCTGACTGTGAATATAATGACCACCAATAAAATACGGTGGCAACCTGAGAAGTCAACTAGTGGTAGAGTCATTCCTCTGTCCCAACACAGAAGAACTTCCAATATCTACAAGAAACTCATTGAGTACCGGAGGAGGCACAAAATCCTGCTCCAAAAAAGGAATGGGCCTTTATACCCGTTCCAACCAAAGATGTATCTCAACAAATCTTGGAAATGATGGAAGAGTAGACGTCTATCCCAGACCATATTATCCAAACATGCGAAGACATTATTACCTCGGTGGTAATGGTAGTAAATCAGGTCCACAACCCGGTTTCCTCATACAGAATGACTCACTCACAATATGAGTTAGTCACTTCGGAGTAGTTATGCATCCCTGCTCTAGTCTAGGAGGCTATAAGGAAATATCTTGCAATATACGAACAGCTAGATCCAGAAAAAATAGCCATTCCAACTGGGGGATGCTAGTCCAACATAGAGGCCACTCTAGGGAAGGCATATATCCCTACCAAAACTCAAGATCTCCTTCTGCATATCCCTATGACATCATAGGACCTTGTAAGATAGGGAACCGTACATGAAGGCAATTACCAACAACAAATGGCCCCAGTTACCCGCAAGAGAGTGCTCAAAGATAAAATGTGCCAAAGGTAATCGAGAAACGAAGAGAACATACATGATCCTACTCTACTGGAAGATGGGGTTCTTGACACCCTAAGCATATATCAATAAAGGCTTAAGATGATTTTAGTCCATTACAAAATTATGAAGGTGGCAGTAGCAGTTGTGAAGGACCTCCTCGCAAAATCGCTACTAGCAACTCTAAAGGTCATCCTAAGAGCACCCACAGGGGATTACTCCATGGTCCAAGAATGATCAATCAGGAGAGCCTATCTCATGATGTGTGTCTGGTTATCCCTCACCTAGACCTGAAGATCAGACAACAAGAAGTTCCTCCCCTTGCTTTCATCCTCCCTGATGGTCCTCTCCAGGGTATACAATGCAGATATGCTTCTCCCTATAGTCGGACATCAAGTCAGGATGGTCTTCCTCACCATGATGATAGTCATTGAGAAGGTCCTCCCTGCAATGTAAGTTTCTGCGAAGCCCCTCCCCATAGTAACGTCAAGCAATGAGGAGGTCCTCCCCTCATTTTAGTACATCCTGAAGGCCCTCCCAAGGATTTTCACTACAGAAATTCTCCCTACACCCAAGTATTAACTCATGATGGTAGTCCTTTCCATGATGACCATTAATGAGAAGGCCCTCCCCAAAATGGAAGTTGCTGTGAAGGTCCTCCCCTTAGTGAAATAAAACAGCAAGAAGGTCCTCCCCTCACTGTAGCCCACCTTGAAGGTCCTTCCCAGGGTATAAACCATAATGGCATTTCCCGCGGTTGGGAATCAAGTTGAAATAGTATCCCTCACCATTACATCACCAATTAAGGAGGTCATCCCCGCAACCAAAAGTCATACTCGCAAGAAGTTCCTCCCCTTCCTGGAATAAAGATGAAAAATCCCTCCTATGCTGAGGTGCTCAGAAAGGATTCAGGCATATCTGGCACTTCGTCAATAACGAGTGATATTTTTTCTCAACTAGAGAATGGCCCGAGGACACGTTCATCTTTTGAGCCACCCATGAACCATTCACATATCAATGTGGATCCCACTAGTATGGTTTCATGGAATGAAATTATTAAGATGCAGTCGAGCTAGGCATATCAAGTAGAGGAATCCCCAAAATAACAACAACATGATAAGTTTCTTGGGAGAAGACAACTAGGTAAGGATAATATACCAGTGATGTATTGGCCTATGACCACTTCTTACTTCAACATACTAGGAGAGTTTTCTAGGGAATGTATACATGACATTCAACTCAATATATGGACAACTCTTCACCATCTGAAAGAAAAATTCATAGCATACGTAGGGTATGCAGACAATAACAACATGTTAGGGGAGATTCGTCGTCTAATCAACCTAGAAGACCTCTCATTCCCACAACAACCACAATAAGGAAGGTGAAAGAAAAACCTTGAACCGGACAGCCTCCATGAAATTAATAAGTTGCTTTGCCTCATTGGTGATGCCCCGACTAGAGTTCACATTAGGGGAAGGGGAGAACATGGATCTCAACACTTCACCCCTCACCCTGTCCGGAAAATCCCAATGGAAATGACATCCTGCAACGTTATTGCCCAGAGGCAATAATCAAATGAAACCCAACCTAAAGAATTATGGGATACTCAACAACAACTGGCACAGAGTATGTCTCAAAAGCATAATGACCAATGAGATCTTACCATAAAAAAGATTCTCAGTCAGGAAACCAAGAATATCCAGCAGGCTTCTTACATAAGGGAAGCTAACCAGCAAGTAGTGCTCATGTCTTAAAAAGACTATAGACTCAGTACAGTCCAAATTACATACTTGGATCACACCCATATAATAGTAAATGAAGTTGAAAATATGAAAATAACATCCTCTACTACCACAATGTTGGAAAACCCCAGCACACAGGGCTGGGGGAATTTTTAAATCAAAATGACCCCATAAGACCTACAAATCCAGGACGTAGCGCATCAACGAAATAACTAGAAGAACCCCAGCCCGTAGGGGTATGGGAATTTTTACCATAAGTCCCTATATATTGGATGTTTTTCTTCCATTGACTAGGAAGAAGGATGGATAGAGGAGACATCTGTTCCACCCCTTCTCGTGGTTCACACCCTCCGAGACAAAGGCACGTTACGACGTCAGAACAGGGATCCCTTCAGGTCGATCATCACTATAAAACCCAAAGAATACTGAAAATGGAAGGAGAAAGTCCAAAAAATGAGGGAGAAAGCCTCTTACAATTAAGTAATGGGTACACCACCCCCAATGCAGTATGCCTTAGTGAACGAGGTAGTCATCAAACCCATAGATATCACATAAAATGACACAGAGTGAGAGGATGTGAAGGAAGATGATTACCTCCCAAACACATCCCACATTGATCCTGATGGTGTACATACCCAGAACAAAATATTGGTCTAAAATTTGGGTTCCCCATCAATTAATCTGACATTACCACCCACGCGAAATCCCAATAGGGAGAAGAATAAATCCATGTTCGTCTATGACCCACCATGTCCTCCCCTAGAAATGAGCCCCTCAATATATAAGAAAGGTTCTCCTAGTTGGAGTAATAAATGAAAGAGCTCAGGAGAATTAATACTGAGATTTGTCGAGGGAGATACCTCACCGGGTGTGTTCCCCCCTGCAGAACATCAGTAGGTGCTACCAGAATTGGTGCCCTTTCTATAGGAACTCATCCCAAAAAATGAATCAAAGCTTGGAGGGCCATCCAATCCGGCTTCAGGACTGGAAACCTACATAATCCCTACCCCAAAAGGACATTAAGACTTCCCCCACTAAGAAGGTAGCCAAAATATATTCAGGTAAGCCCACAAATGATACCTTTGGCTGGGTATCAACCCCAAATTCCAGCTGCACAGGCATGCCCAGTTTTGGCCACTGCTACACCAGCCCAAGATCAAGACTGATAGGATACACATTAAGGGATCATGAACACCATCGATATATTAACAACTCAACTAGAATCCATGGAGGGGTGATGTGCTCCGATACATCTAGAGTGGAGACCATACACTGATTGGGTAAGCAATGTTCCACCACCACCAAACTTTGGGAACCCCGTATTCTTAGTATTCAATGAATTGGGGGACCCAGAACAACATTTAATGCACTATGGCTTTTATTGTGACCCCATGATGGGAACTCTAGAGTAGTAAAATGAATTAATAATCTGGTTCTTTGCATGAACCAAACATGGCTTGGCTTTCTTATGGTCTACTAGCCTACTATCCAATTCAATCACAGGCTTGGAGGACCTCCAGAGACAATTTCTCTTCCTGTTTAGTTCAACATTACCTAAGACAATAATCAATGAACTGATGAACTATAAAAAATGAGATAATTAAAGAGTCTTAGACTTCATTACTAGATGGAAAGGCCTGACTTATTCCCTGAACCAGCAGCTTCCTCGGGATGAAATACTCGCCATGTGAATTGATAACCTTCGGGATGAATTACGAACACTACTCATCCCAATGAAGAACAAAAGTGGGTTTAGATAATTCTCTTCCATTTTTCAAAGGATTGAATAATACTTGAAATGGAGGAACCTTAAGTCTTGAGTGTCCCTATTACCCCATAGGAAAAGAATGGGAAAAGCTGAAGCAGCTTCTATCACGCTTAATCCACCCCCAACACCAGCTCTAGTTGTGAGGGCCCAAACGAACCATTTAGGACCCCCTAGATGCCAACATACACCCCCACCTCAGAAATATGAGTGATGGGGTGATAGAAGAAATCAGTTCTAGGAAATAAGAAATAAGGTTTACTCGTTCTGATAAAACCTGGTCTGTAGCTATTTCATAACTGCTACGAATTGCAACATGATCTGGTTACCAAAGCCAAAGAGAACTGATGAAGTGGGTCTTGAAAACTGTCCAAATTATTTTCCCTATCACCGAATACTAGAACATACCATCCAAGAATTATTCATTTTCAAGGATATCCTACAAAAGATGGTGGATTCTGAGAATGTCAATTTGAGCCTGCCACCAGCACAAGTGGTGTATGTTTCCACCTTAGACTCAAGAGAGGAAGAGTAATGGAAAACAACCTCTAGTAAGAATGAGAATTTTTTTGATAATTGGATGACCCGAATGACCACCAACAGATTCCATGTCATCCTCTAGGTGAAGTTGAAACAACTAAACACACCCCCAAAATCTCTCAATAAAACACAACCATCTTCCATGGCCCTGTAGTCCTATAAAAGACATAAGGGCCGAAGCAAAAGAAAGAAGATGAGATGAAACCAAATCCAAATTCAATGTTGATGATTTTAGACATCATTCCAACAAACATGGTACAACGGGCACCACCCCACCAAATGGTACAATGGGCACCACCTTTCCAAATGGTATAATTGGAGCCACCCTGCCGAACATTACAATTGGCACCGCCCCTACAAAGGGTACGATGGGTGCTGCCCCTCCAAATAGTACAACATGATCTGCCCCACCAAATGGTACAATTGGTAACACTCTACCAAATGGTACAATGGGAACCGCCCAAATGACACTCTTAGTATGAGACAATTAGATAGAAATAGTGTCAGATTAAGAAATGACTGTCGGCTCCATTAATGTCATTCACTTGATGGACCCCTTCTTGGATGGAGACTATGGCCACGAACTCGCATTCCCTTCACCCAATCGGAGATCTAGAAGAAGAGGCTTTAAAGGACAAAGCATTCTGGGAAGGAATGATCATGGAATGAGTCAGATTCCCATTCATGCCATAAATCAAACTGTTAAAATCACAGAAACACGTGGAAGGGCCCTACAACAGACACAAAAAGAACCAGAATGGTCCTCCGTCTCCATCAGAAGAAAACCAAGACCAATTATCCTGGAGCATCTATTGGAAGAAGAAAAATATCAAATCGCATAAGGAATATGGTCAGACGAGTTCAACCAAACATGAAAAAGACCACAACACCATCGGCCTGGGTTATAGAGGCCAAACCATCTGTGTCCAAAGCCCAAACTCCTAAAGTATTTATGAAAGAGAAACCACGAGTCGGTAAGTGCCGATATTTAGAAAAAAAATGATATTCTAAAGCATCTGGCTTCAGTACCAACAATACTATAAATCCTAGAGGTATTAAGTCTGTCCATATATTTTTGTGAGGCACTCATCGAAGCCTTACTATGTCCCCAGAAGTTTGACAAGTAGAAGCAGCAGAATTATATCAAACGGAGACCATTCTCGAAAAATGTCACACCGTCGTCTCCTTCATAGAGAGGGATGAAGATGTCGTCTTTCCAGGGCACATCAAACCCATATATGTGTCTGAAAAAATAAATGGAATTGATTTCTAGAGGATTTTCGCTGACAACAGCTCTGGAGTTAACCTCCTCCTATTGTGAAAGCTTCATTGGATGGGCTATGATGAAGACATATTGACACCCTGCACAACAAATTAGCTAAGATATGACAAAAGAGAGAAAAAAACGTTGTGATGAATCAATATTTAAACTCATATGAGAGACCTAATGTTATATTCAGAGTTCCAAGTAGTATGGAAAAGTACGATCTTCAAGGTCCTGTTAGGGAGGCCTTGACTGCATCAACATGCTACAATTCTGTCATTATACCATCAATGTGTCAAATATTTCACTGATGTAAAAAACACAACATTTCACACTAATAAATTCTTGTTTGAGTCCTGTGAGTCACATTATATCAACACAGGGTTCTATTAATCAGATGAAACACATATTTCATCCAACAACATTGATTGTATTATAGTATCGAATGGATTGGAAATGTCTCCCATCGACCCCATCTAGTATCTTGGGGAAGAGTATGTATTACCCATCAACTAAGATAAATTCACTAGTCAATGTCTAGATATAGAATCAATTGTCTTCATGATCTCCACCACAACCACTATGTCCAAAGACATGGAAGAGGGGGGTGACTCCCTTGATTTCAGGAAAATCCAAATCAAAGATTCCCTCAACCCATCCATAGGACCTCAAACATACCCTACCTTACTTAATAAGGAAAGAGATGATTTATCCCCCAACATTGGATATTTCTTCTCAAAAATCCTCTCTCCCTTATAAGAGGAAGAAAATGAATATAAAGAAGATGAAGTAGAAGAATAAGAGGAAGAACACCTCAAATATTCCCCTCCATCATTTGAAGAAGGTGTCTCCACCGTAATCGATGAAATTAGTGAGAAAAACCTGGGCACAAAAATTGACATGTGTCCCACTCTGATCAGCGTGTTTATGCCTGTCGAGGAGAAGAAGGCATATAAATCCTTCCTAAAGAATATTCGAGATTCATTTTCCTAGAACTACAAAAAAATTCTAGGCCTTGATCTTGAGGTTTCCACTCATCATCTGGGCTTACCATAAGATCATCGGGGCTATAAGTAGGCATCCATAAGGACACACCTAATGCATACTGCTAAAATGGAGGCTGATGTTGATAGGCTTATCAAATCCAACTTCATACTAGAAGCCCAATACCCAATCTAGATGTCAAACATAGTCCCTATCAGAAATAAGAACAGACATATTAAAATATGCATTGACTTTAGTGACCTCAATCGACATTTCCCAAAAGGAAACTTCTTTTTCCCGATTATCGAGTTTTTGATCGATGAAACAACAAGATATAAGGATCTATCTTTCAAGGATGACAATTATAGATACAACCAAATCTGGATGGCCCAAAGAGATTAAGAACATACCTCTTTTAGGGCCCCATATGAAGTGTTCTGTTATAAATTTATGCCCTTGGGTCAAAATAATACCAGCACCACATATCAACACGCCATGCATCGCATATTTAATCCCTTATTGGGAAAATAAATTAAGTGTTTTTTCGATGATCTGGTGGTTAAATCGCAACAATGCTCAAACCACTTGGATGATCTTGAAACTGTGTTCAACAAATTGCAGTAGTAGAGATTAAAGATTAATCCCCTAAAGTGTGCATTTGGAAGTACATTTGGAAAATTCCTCATCTTCGTCATATGCTATTGCAGCATCGAAGTTGACTCCAAGAAGACAAAATAAATCCTTGGCATGTCCCCACCTTACAACGTCACCATGTTGAGATGTCTCTAGTATCACCTCACATACATCAGGCACATCATTGAAAACCTCAAAGATAAATGCTTACATTTCACCAGGCTCATGGAGAAAGGAGTTACATATGAGTGGGATATTGATTTCCAAGAATTGTTCGACAATATTAAAAGATATCTCCTAATCCCACTAGTGCTGATGCCACCAGTTGGGGGGAGACCACTCATATTATACAAAAACGACTTGGAATAAGCATTAGGAGCCTTAATTGTGTAGAATAATGATGTAAATAGTGAGAACAACATGTATTACCTCTGCTGAACAATGACTAATACTAAAACTAGATATTCAAAAATTGAAAAAAAAACTACCTAGCCCTAATCATTGTGGTTCAGAAACTCAGGCATTACCTACATCACCATGAGGTCCAACTGGTCTCCTATTGTAACCTGCTCAAATATATCATCAACCGTCCCATGAAAAATGGATGCTTATCACTAGGGGAGGTCAGCCTACAACACTTTGACATATGGTACATACCCCAAAAGTCCATAAAATGATTTGCATTACCAGACTTCCTAGTAGAGCACCCTTCCGAAGAACCAACAACATTATATGTCAAAATTCCAAATGATTAAGTGTTCTATATCCAGGAGGACTTCTAGGCAAGGGAAATTTCTTTAGATGGTGCATCCAAAATCCCAAAAGGGAAAATGAAAGAGGATCATAAGCTCAAAAATGTGGGGCTGGGAATTTTACTCGTATCCCCCCAAAAGGCCATCCAACCTTACTCTTTCTGACATTCAGAAGGGTGTACAAATAATGAAGTAGAATATCAAGCCCTCATTGTAGGCCTGGAACGGGCACATCATGTGTATGGAAAACACCTAGAAATAAATGGTGATTCAGAGCTAGTCATCAAATAGGTCAGTGGTGAATACACCATTAAGAAATAAGTATGGGTCCACTGATTAAGTATGTTTGAGAACTAATGGAAGAATTCCCATAAGAACCAACATTGAATTATGTCCCCCATTCTAAAAATTCCCAAATCGAGGCTTTGGAAAATGTAGCCATATCCTTGGATGATCCAAAATAGGATGAAAAAATCATTTTCATTGACCTCCTCCAGATGTTCCTGCCATTTATTTAGATAAATAAGGATAAAATAAATGAAGTTAGTATCGTTTATGATCCTTATGGTCACCACTGGCGGGATGACGCCCATTGAAAATTACCTTTGGAATAGGGAACTCACACCAGATAGGGCTGGAAGGGAGTAGGTCTGAAGACAATTAGTCAAGTTCATCCAGTACAATAGGGTAAACCAAGAAAAGGTTATCTACAAATGAGGCCTTGAAAGAGTCATACTCAGGTGAATTGATGGAGAAGAGAATGCTACCTTTATGAAAGAAGTGCATGCCAGAGATTGTGGAGTGCATCAATCTACAACCAAGAACTCTCACCAAATCTAATGGCTTGGGTAATATTGGCCCACTATGATACATGATTCTAGAATATTCACGAAGAAGTGCCATTCCTACCATGTTTATGCGAATTTCATACACCGACCCCAAAGTTACTTCAAATGGATAAGTACTCATGGCCTTTCACCACCTATGGGATGAATGTTTTAAGACCATATCCTCCCACCACAACCAAACAATTCCAGTTCATACTCACAGTGACTAAAATATTATCTAAATGGGCTAATTACATACCCCTTAAATAATTCTAGGAACAAAACATCATTAGATTTTTGAATGAAAACATCATTACAAGATTTGGTGTCTGTCATACAATATTGATAGACAATGACACCAACTTCTTCTTTGATGAGTTGGACAATCTATACTAGGAGTATGAAACCAAATCCAACCGTTCATCCCACTACCATGCAGTAGCCAATGGACAGATAGAGGATTTCAAGAAAACCCTATCCAACATACTTCAAAAGATGGTTCATAAGGATAATAAATCATGTCCAGATAAGATCCTTCATGCTTTCTAGGCTTACCAGACCATGACTCATACTGCCACCCTGGAAACCCCATACTCACTAGTATAGGGGGAAGAGGCAGTTTTTCCTATCTAAATCCAAGTTCCATCACTTGGTGTGGCCATTTATAATCAATTTTCCATGGAAGAGAAATCCCATAGATAATTTGATGAGTTTGATATGCCAAACAAAAATAGGATGCATGATTTACACCATTTGGAAATCCACCAAAACTAGATTGCATGAGCCTTCAACAAAAAGTTTCACCTTCGATCTTTCATTAAAGGAGAAATGGTGTTAGTCCTTAGAAACCCAATGATACTTGATAAGAATCCCCCAAACAATTAACTGATGTGGGAAGGACTATATGTGATAAATAGGATCTATTCCAATGGAGCATATTCCCTGATATCAATGGAAAGACATCCCATCATGACTCCCACAAATGAAAAGTTCTTGAAGAAGTACTTCACATAGTAGAAGACCCCCATGCCATGGTCCAAACTCTATGACCCTAAACAATGAGTTGTTTTCCTGAACAACATGATGATAAAATGTATGGTATTAGTCATGGTCCAAGCTATATGCCACTAAATTATGAGTTATAATACCCCCAAGCCCAGGTCCAAACTCTATGAACCTAAACTATGAGTCATTACCATTTCCACATGATATAAAACTATATGGAACTCGTCCCTGAAAAATGACATTAAATTGTGACTCATGTCATCATTGTAAGATGTTAAACTACATGACACAAATCATCCTAATCACATGATTATAAACTACACTATCCCTTGGAGAACTATTTACAACTTGATTCCCCCTCATTAGTGGGATACGTAGAGACGCCTTGACCCTCAATCTTAGCCCAACCCACATGAAAAAAGAATGCATCGATCATGCCATCTGTCACCCAACATTTGTAAGGGAAACCCTTATCACTCCTTGTTTCTCACATCAAGTTTAACTCACGTGAGATTAGGATCAGTGTTAGGGATTCTCTTATGAAATCAAACTATAGAGTAACATGGAAGACTGAGGAACCGTGATATATAGAATGAATATTCCTCTACCCCTATGACCGAGCCAGACTTGTATAATGAATGTTCAGAAATATGTGCCAATTGATTCCTGCTATTCTAGTATACGTAGTGATGCTCAAATTTGGTATCCCAACCCATCCATCATAAAACAATTCCTATACATTTCCTTATACATCGAGCAAGAATTTATAGGGAACATTTAGAACTATGTGTGTCTTGATTCCAACCCTTGAAGGATACGTAGTGGCATCTAGATTTGGGATCCCTGCCTAACCACCATCAAAATATGCCCCTTTCCCCATGCATAGGTCAGACATGTATGTGGAGTCCATTAAATATCCTAATCGCATGATGATAAACTGCGAAATTCTTCAAGAGTTATGTGTGGCCTAGTTCTCAGTTTCACGAGATTTCGCACTCACCCCTCACTCATAAGAAGTAAAAAGATCATGCTTCCCCTATACATATGAGTCATACTGATGTGAATGATCTAATAGTGTATAATTAATCATGGTTTGGTTATTATTTATTTTCCCAGGAACATCATTCCCATTTGGCAATATCCATACCCCAAGAAAACTTGGATCCACATAATCATTTAAGGCCATCTGAGATGTAAGGCTAGTGTCATACAAAAACCATTGTTTGACACTGAACATCATTCCCCAAGGGATTTTCATATGTTTCCCACAAAAATGGCCTTCAGTCAAAGGAAAATTATTCCCAAGAAGAGTCCTCTCCCATCTTAGTACACCCAATGGATTCCAAGACCCATATCATCCTTCCTGATTCAAGTTCCCCTGAAGACTATGGTTTACACGTTCTATCATCACTCACGTCTAAGGAACAATAGAACCTCCTGATTATGATTATCTCAAAACTATTAATGGTCATTATGACAACATAATCTTCCTCACTTCCTGACTCTAAACTACAAAACATCATGTCCTCACTGCACGACATTAAACTACAAGGCCAAAATCATCCTTGTTGTATGACATTAAATTCCATAACAATGGTTTAAGCCTAAATCTCCCTCTGATGTTGATTTCAATATTCTTAGGTAATGATCTAGAATCCTCATAATCCCTTTTTTGTTACACTAAGAATAGATCACATGAGATTAGGGATCTTAGTAAGATATCCACCATGACATTATGAAATAATGCCCATGAATATAGTCCTAACATCACAACTCTAAAAGGCATGTTACAAATCCCTTCCCAAGAGGAACCCCACGTCCTAGCCATGTAATGTTAAATGACTAGGTACCCCAAATATGGGATGAATGCCTCACCCTATGTACGAGATAGATCTACATAAGGGAAACTTGATTCCATGAGTAAATTATCACCAAAATTTTCACAATATTTCAGGATACACTCCTTTTTTACCCTAAAATCCATGCTCTGAGCAATATTGAATCCCCATAATCATTCAAGGCCATATGAGATGGAAGGATAGTGTCTTACGGACACTAATGTTTGACTATGCACATCATTCCCCAGAGGCTCTATATATGTTTGCCATAAAAATGGCCATTAATAAAAGGAAAATTTTTTCCCAGGAGAGTCCTCTCCTATCTCAGTATACTCAATGGCTTCCAATCCTTGTTCCAACCCTACTAATTAAAGGGCCCTCAAAGTTATGGTTTACATTTTTCTCCCTAAAAACATCATGAATATATCAGAACATGAGATCTTGATTCATATATGGTCCCTTTTGAGGTTTCTAAGGATACCCCATCCATATGCATGATGTTGATCCGCATACAAAATAAGAGCGCCCCACTCATTTATTGGAGAAGTTCAGCTAAATGCCTATATTCATGTTCAGGTTCTACCCTTGTCACATACCATATTCAGAAATTTCCCAATCTCTATAATATTCTATAGCCATCAGAGATGGAATGAAAATGTCCTACATAAACCTATGATTGACTATGCACAACTTGCCTCGGTGGCACTACATATGTTGCCTACAAACTGGCCTTCAATCAAAGGCAAATTCGCCCTCATGAGAGTCCTTTCTAGCTTCCGTATGCTCAAAATGCATTCATGTCCTTCCACATCCCCTAATTTTGAAAACTTCAAGATAATAGCTTACATACATTCTTCAATCCAAATACCCCAGACATAAAAAAACTTCTAACTGAACTGACAATTCTCCAGCTTTCCATCACGCAATTTAGAACTGTGCAAGAACAGTTTCCCCACTCAAAGCCGAATTGAATGTCCCTAATGTTTTCAGACACCACTACTCAGGCCAGCCACCCATTGTGGATCCTAATAGTAAAATAATCTCAAAGTGCAGAAAATCCTACAAAGTGTATCAAAGATGGAAGGCCACTATCCTACAGACACCTTTGATTGACTATTCATGTCATGCCCCTGTGGCTCTGAATTTTTTCCCACAAAAATAGTCATCAATCAAATTAAAATATTTCCTCAGGAGAGTCCTCTCTTACCTACGTATGCCTAAAACTACTCTCGAGACTTATGCATGTCCAAAATTCACAAGTTTATGGTCAAGTTTATGGTCAGAGGACAATCCCGAATTAGGCCCCTAACCCATTATTTTTGGTCAAAATGTTAGACATAAAACATCGGTAATGAGTTTGATTGGTAGAAATATGGACTACCCACAAAAAAAGATTCCATATTTTCTAGAGGGAAAATTCACAAAAGGAACCTCTGGATAAAAGTCAAGTATCGTCTAGTTAAAAACATTTAGCCACAAAAAAGGGTGTAAAGCTTGTAAGGTCGAAAACCCACAAAGGCAGCCTAAGAAAAAGTCAAGTTATGCCTTCTAAGACCATGCCAAGTAGGATTAGGAAAAAATTAGGGTAATGATGAAAAATACATAAAATATCTTGACGTTTTCTATAAAACCTCACCAATAGTCAAACTACGATCGTAGAGTCCTATGGCTAAGGAAAAAATTAGATCCCAATTCGATTATTCCGGTTTACTAATCATGGTTTAAAATTAATACTTGATTGGAATGATGTTTAAATGATTTATTATGATCAATTGACAGGATATGAAAATCCAAAGAAAAAGGATTTAAAGGAAAACTCTTTTCCTTGAGTTCAAAAAAATAGAGCAGCATCCCCTATCCAGAGTCTCTCCAATGTATCATAAAAACTAGAGGAGTGCATATCATTATTTGGAAAGAAGTTACAAAAAGGTTTGAATCACCCATTCCAGAAGGATGGAAAGTGATTACTATGGGATATCAATAGTTTTCTCTTAAGAATCTATCTCCTCCGTTTTATCCTTGACTGTCAGACACACCCACTCTAGAATGACATTAAGGTCCCTCCCTTTCTTCTGGATGGCTACATAGTTGGCACATGAAGTGGCCAACTAATCCCTCAACCTTGCTATGTGGGCCTTTCATTCTCGCATCTCTTCCTTTTCGATGTCCACCAAATCAAGATCCTTCTCCTCCTCAACCGTTAGATGATCTAATTCTTCAGAAACATCACGAAAGGTTGCCACCAAGTGATGGGAAGAATTGAACTTCGCTAGATTTTCCTCGTAGAAGGCAAGGTATTTTTGGAAAATGAAAATTTGTTAGACGATGAGGTTTAAGCGCCGATAATCAAAGCCGTTGGAACCCAGCTTGGTAAATAATTTTAGAAAATTCTGAGAATCATCAGCTAAACTGGCCATAGGTGTCTCTTCAGAAAGATCACATAATTGGCGCCATGTCTCTTTTCACACTACATAGTGCCTCCTTGCGACACCAGTACCTTGATCCTCATCTACCACAATGTGTCTATAAGTAGGATGTGTCGTCACAGGAGTGGGAAGGAACCTAATTTAGGTCACCCAGGAAGGGGGACTCTCTTTTCCCTCAGATGGTTCAATCGATGGAGCCAGATGCAGAGGACTATACACAACTTTCGGGGTGGCCAGTGATACTCTGTTGGTGCCAGCATCATTAAGGTAGTCAGCAGTATCCTCCAGAGGTGATCAGTCTAAATCAATCCCCACTGTGATAGGTTGTATCGATGAAGCCCCTCCTAGATGCTTCTGACAATAATCCAAGAGTCTTATTATGACAAGGGCATGAACTTGTGGTGTATCCATCGTGGTAGTTATAGGGACATGAGTATAAATCACAACAATCACACTCTTCATAATAGAGGAAATTTGTAGCATTTTCATTGTGGTTAGGATGAGAAAATAAATGGTTAAAGGTTTCTGCACCTGCTAAACTAGTTCTTTCAGCATCCCGTTGTAGTAACAATTATCCCACCATTGCTTATACTCTAGTGATAGAAAGGTGGATTCCATTGTAATTGGGATGATAACTTCTATAGAGGCACCTTTATGCATCATTTTAAGACATAATTAGCAAAGAACTATGAGATTATACTCTCCCCTTAACTGAGCAGTAGGGGGAAGTGCATCTTTTTGAAGGCATATAGATTGCCTGAAAAATTGGTAGGGGAGGAATGGATCACAAATGACTACTCAATCTATACAAGTAGTGAGGATCCCATCCCAAATCACGATGAGATATGAACATTACTCCAAATAATCTTCATTTTCACCTATTAACAACCCATGAGTTGTAGGATGTGGTGCAAACAAGAAGCTATAAGAATCTTTCAATAGCCCGACCACATCAATAACACTTAGTGTCTTAGGATGAACATTGAAAATGTTGAGAAGGCTGGGATGAAATTCAGAATGAGAAACATTTTCAGTATGCCGATATTCATAACAAGGGAAGGGTTCTGCTATCCTTCCATAAAAAAATTTAAATGGTACATTGAGATGGTGTGGGGGCCTACCTTTATGTATTTGTCCCAATAATTCATAAAGTTGAGTGACAGTGGGAAGTTCCAAATTAATGGGCTGACCCTCTTCCAGCGTTGCCTCCATCATCAAAGTACAGGTTTGAACCCTGGTATAGACTTCATGGGATGGAAAAATCCATCCACTGAAAAAATGGAAAAGAAACTTTCTAATATAAGTGTAGGTGATATGTCTGTTTGAAGCTCATATCCCCATGGGGTATATCATCCTGCTTATAGGGTAGCACAATATGACACTAGAGTCCTATAGGACTAACGGGATGGATGAGTTTGAATGTGGAGATCCCTCATCCTGGGTTTTTTCTCCTATAATAATAACCCTATCCATGACTTGAATGGGATAAGTGAGCGATCCTAGAGGGGATGATCAAGTAATCCCTCTTCCTTGACTAGTAGAATTATTGTCAAAGGGGACACGTGGTTAGTGTCATTTCCAGTAGCAGCTACCAAGAGAAACTCTTCGTACATTTCTCCAAGGATCAAGACTACTCCAAGATGGTGGTTATCCCAAAATATGATTCCCACCTCCCCATGAAATAAGTGGAATGTGTTGGTGATTGAACACTAGTAACCCAACAACTCAGGAAAAATTTCACCTATGGAGAAGATTGAGAACTAAGAAACCCCGACTACCAAAGAAAATCCTACCACCTCCAAATGGTTGGGGGAATCCAAATAGGTATGATGCACCCAGAATGCCTAGGCCCATTCATCAGAGAGACAACATCTAGACCAAATATCCCACTTGGTGCTCCACCCACCATTAGGGTTTTCTTGGGAGATGTTGATAATGGATGGGTACTCACGGGCGCCTAGTCTCGGGACACCATCGGGACACCCATGGTTTCCATGAGTCCATGATGAGCCTCCAAGTATGAATATGTTTACCTGAATTGGAGTGGCGATGAATTCTCCTCTTGGGGAAATTTTGGCGTGATCATGTAATTATGGTGCCTCTAAAAGGATGAGAGTGATATCGGGTTTTGCCCATGGCAGAGGAACATCGCCAGGGAGACCAAATCTGTTAAGTGGCAACTATAGTGATAGCGGACAGGATAGAAGCTCTGGCATCAAGAAATCCATTAAAAAGATATCAAAAGGAATGATGTAGGCTCAAATATGAACCTATTCCCCTCTATGGTCACCCTTGTCGGCATTAATTTTATCCCAACTTTTGAAGAATCCATTGTAATGTGCATAAGAAGATCCAAATGGAGATAAAAATCAGTCTAATAAAAATTGTTGGATAAAGGCTACAGAAGAATGGATAAAGGACTTAAAATATGTCCACATAAGGCTCTTGATATTGTTTCTAGAAATGGTACCTGTTAGGAATGATCCATGTACTATATGATACATAGAATCAACCCCGATTATACCTACAGTACGCGGATGCATTACACTGTGTACGCCCAGGGTATGTGAACCATCGACAAGGCATTAGCCTGCAGATCATTGGAAAAAATATAAAGGATTCTGGTGGGGGGGGGGGGGGTCGATACTGTGAACCTAGGCCTCGATTAAATTCATGTTTAGAAGTTTCAGATTAAAGTTTAAATTCAGATTATTAGTTCATAATGTTTGGTTCACTCGATCAAGCTCAATATGCTGACACAAAAGATGCATAACATCATCCTATGTGGAATCCAAATTTTAATTTTAATGTTCTACAATTCCATTATTGAAATACAAAATGTGGTTTTATGATGGATAAATGGTGAAGAGATTGGTTCATGGTACATACGAAGCGGTTCACAAATGGGATTCTTTCATGAAGCACGATACACAAATGTAGAGGAAGCTGGGGGAAGTCTGCACTTTTCTCCATGAGAAATAGTAAAAGACAAATGACATAGCCCCCAATATATAGGTGTGGTCCCCTCCTACTAGTTTCATTTTTTCTACCGAAAACCATTTCTATTTAGGACCACTTCTACACCAGAATAGCCCCCTTTTCATTCTGAATGGACCCCATTATGATAGGGCATTTGTTGGGTCCTAAAAATTCATCCAAGGGAAGAAAATACCCCCAAAATCATTTTTAGAAGGAATAAAGTAATCCTATAAGTCTCACAAGGTGAGTGGACTCAAATTGAGTTGAAAATGACAGAAGAAACATTAAGGAAATCATGTTTTCAAAGGATTTTCATGTGGCCCAAGTACCATCACCAGGAAAGGTTTGTAGACCACCGAGATTGAGAACCACCTTGTACGTGTGACAATCCATGAGGGGCAGGCCCACATAGTGATTTCGAGTGAACCCAATAGACAACAAGACACATCGCTGAAGGACTCATGCACATGAAGGTTATCTGCATACCATCTCACAAACCCATCAGTTCGTAGACAAAGTGAACGATCAGGGTTCTGTGACCCATTTTTGAAAATCATAGGCTCTGCAAACCCTAGTTGACCAAGTCTTACATGGGTCAGGATATCTCCTCATAGGGCTCCGCAAATGGTGTCGCATGACTATAGATATGATTGCCTCAATGGTTAATAAAAGAAGCACAAAATGAATTGAGAAACTATGGTGAAACAGACAAAGAAAGCTTGAAGGGGACTTAGAGGATAAAAGTAAGAGTTTAGAGAAGATTTTGAATTCAGTCCAGATTCATCGGTGAAGCACGAATTGCGAACCACACTCTCCATAGGTACAGCTGTCTATAAACCATAAAACAAGGGGACTTAGTAATTAAAAGAGAACAATAGAAATAAATGGTGGAACCGCGAACCATATACTTCATAGGGATGAACTTCCCAAAAACGGTAATCCCTCTAACCCTCCTTCAATATATTGCTCCACATAGTGTACCACCACGCTGACTGAACCTAGCACCATGTACTACATCAGTATGAAGATGGTACCCAAAGCGGCGTGATGGTCTGCGTACCACAATGGTATGCGGTCACCCATACCCATGCCCATGTACCACATCAGTATACGGATGGTCCCTCTTCCCCACATACCACTCTAGTATACAGAACCTCCACCACCCTGAATAAGAAATTTTTATGTGGAATGGGGTGTTTTGGGGTATTACTTCCTCCAGTTCCAACCTCACCCCTCCATTACCATCTAACCCTCCCTAATCCCTCTGTGAACTGGTCCTCCGACATTTGGCCAACGCCTCCTCCAAAGCCACCAGAATCGTATGATCTGGTAATCGGGCATCCCAAAATGCCCCTTTGAGTCTACATACCCATGGTAAGTATACTTAAAAAGGTTATCCCCACAATGGTGTGAGATTCAGGAATGCATGTGGGTCTACATTCCAATGTTATCATAGAGTCCAACCTTGGGATTCCAACCTGAACCTACCTATTCTAGGGATTAAGGGTGATCACTTTCTTTTTCATTCAATGATGAATAGTAATCGGTTATAGGAGTTATGTTCCCTTCTCATTTGATGAGGATGAAACTCCTCCCCTTTCCTAGATCATATTATAGATCCCTCCAAATGAGGTATGTCCCCAATCTTCTGAGGCCGAGATGCGTGACCTATAATGTTATTAAAGGGTTCATTGCTACACACCCTCACCCATGATTTCCCTAGCCTCATCTGCCGAAGGATCTTCCTCTCTCACCAGTAGGAGAGGAAGACTGTTATTTTTTGAATCTTTCACATCCACTTGTTTCTCACACCGAGCATGACATACTTTTGCTTAGAGGTTCGTGACTATTACAACATCCAAACATTATGAACATTGAGAACTCTGATTCCAGATAAAACTAGGATACATAGTAGGCCTACTTTAATCCCCTTTCTAAAAAGGGTTCCCTCCCATAGAGGGTCCACCCAAGAATGTCCCCAAAAAATGGGAAGCTTCCATGAGTAAGCCCCACATAATTCTGAACTATGTGGGTTCAGATTACTCTTTTGAGGATATGTAGGAAACCTATATTATGGGTCAAATACAAACATGAAATCATCATCCATCGCCTGTGGATGATGAAAAACTCTACAGTGCCTTATTGTATGGCTCAAGTCAGTAGTAGCTCTGTAGCATCAAATACATGCATGCCTACGACGATCCTGCAAACCTAGGGTAGCCCATGGACACATTCTTTAGGAATGAACCAAGGATTCACGAACATATGAACACATCTTAAATCTATAAGATAGTCCTAGATGAGGAAACAATTCCCCCCCAGAAGGGTGCAGTGAGAATGATTTCCAATCCTCTCAACCAATGGAGTCCTTAAGTGTTGTTGGATAAATAATCAATCAATGAGCCCCTACCTTTGTAAATAAGGTCCATGAATCATGGATACCCAAGTCATTGGGTGTTTCTAGCTCCATGAATAAACCCATTGGGGACCATTCGAGGAAGTGACTTCTGAGGAGGGTCGATTGCACAAGTACTTGACCCCACACAATTGTCTTCTAGGATCGACTAGTTGTGGAATCTCCTTCGCAACACGAAAGGGGTTAATTTTTTAGTCCCTACAGAGTTAATACAACCTTCTTTTAAAGGATAATGATCCAGAATGGTTCAAAACAAAAGAAATAGTGAATTTTATAGGAAACTTCCTCTTGAAAAATGGACGAGTGATGACCCTCATCAGACCATTTCACCACCACCCGAAACGTGCCATCTCAGAGGTGGAACATATATATAAGTATGTTTAAATAAATAATATGATATTTTTATCATTAATTAAATTCAAAAGGTTACTCACCTCCTTTCCATAATGATCATGTAAAAATGGAAACGTTACTCATGCGTACGTACGACCTACCATCTCCATGATCAAAACGTACATCATTTATCAAAACCATCTTTAATGATTTGTTTTAATAGTATAATTTATATTTTAAAATTATAATTATATCATCATTATTATATTTTATATTATGTAACTATATTATAAATTCATGAACCAGATATTTCATGAAAAACACATATGAGAAAACAAGACGATTTTCACTAGAAATAGTAAAAATAATGAAATATTATTAATGGAAGGGTGATAATATGTTATATAATGATCATATATAACATTATAAATATTAATATGATACTATAATAAGTTAATAGCATGATTAAATAAACTATACAAGAGGTTATAGTACATTCAACCAAAATGTAGTGCGAGGTAATGAATTTCTTAACTCAATTTCAATTATTAGGGTTAAAAATCTACATTATTGATGATATAATGCTAATATTATGTGTGTATTGACCTTTTATTATTTAATTTTTTATTTAATTTTTTATGTGCATTTAAATTATATACTCTTAATCAATTCATAAATCAATCTTCACTTCAATGATATGATCAATATAAGAGACTTTATCTGAATTTCTCTTCATTGAGGTATATTATAATGTGATGCAACTAATTTCATTTACATTATGTACATACTGACCCTTTTACATGTAATATCACGATTCATTAATAATTCCTAGTATTTTAAATCTAGGTATGAATTATTTTATCTAAGGGGACTCAACTTAAGATTTATAAGTGGTAAAGAATATCATAAGTCAATTTTTTTTCATTGTGTTATATTACTTTTTTCACATATTCGACATTATAAGAATACATGTGTAATTAATTATAGTTATATCATGTTTTTTACACTTTTTTGGGCATTTATATTTGATACACAAAATAAATTCATTGACTAATTCAAAGTTTAATGTTATGATCACTATAAGGGTCTATTTCACAATATTATTGTTTCCGACGCTTTTATGCCGGGGCGCGCACGTGCGTCCGTCACGCATGGGAGGACGTGTGGCTTGTTGCCCCGCATTCCCGCTTTCCAAAGGCAGGCGACATCTGTTCCTTGTTCAGGGACGTCTGCTCCATGATCGAAACCGGGATGATGGGATGTCGGTTCTTCCTTCCGTGGATTCCTCCTCGGAGCTCATCACCTAGTCTGGGTCTCCCTCATTGATTTAAGATGGGTTCGTGAAGCTCGTTCTCGGTGCCATATCCACATGGACGCTAGTTAATTATGCTGCTTCCGTCGATACGCTCCAAGGGGTGTTGTCGGGGCAGAAACCTTTGATGAGGAGAATGGTCACGTTGGGGTGTCGTTGGCCTGTCTTAACTCTGGGGATCAACATGTATGTCTTCTGTCCCTTATCACAGGGCTTCTCGAGGGAGTAGAAGCCCGAGGCATCCCACATCGAACATGGGGATTGTGTACCATCTGAGGTTTTCCTCAGCTTCCCATGTTTAACACGGGGTATACCGCGAGTTTAACGTCTTGCAGAGACGAATCAGACTGATCAAAACACTGAGAGTGGATCATATTGAAGGACCCCCTAGGGGGAACACCGATGTTGGGGCTAGCACGTGGGCGGCTTCCCGGATACCATGGAGTGGGATGGGGTGTCATGATCTCACCGGGATGTGGCGGCCCAGGTAAGAATCAGGATGGGTGATGGAGTGACGGGCTTGAACCTCGTGGGGGCTTCCTACATATCCCCATGGCAGGGAATCAAAGTCCGCGTAGTTCGGTGGTATGGGGGGACACCTGAAGAGGCGACCTGTGAGAATGAACTCATGGATTGGTGCTTGGAGGAAGTAAGATCTCTAGGCTAGGGCATGAGCTTCCCAAGGCACGTGGGCTCGAGGGGGGAGTCAGGATGAGACGTGGGTGTGAGGCATGGGGATTACGCTCTGAGATGGCCCAAGAGGGGGAATACAGTTTAACGTTATGAGGGACGAGATACAGTTTAACGTCATGTGGGATGAGGGCATACAGTTTAATGTCATACGGGATGAGGGCATACAGTTTAACATCATGCGGTACAAGATACAGTTTAATGTTTTGCAGGAAGAGGGCATACAGATTAATGTCATGTGGGATGAGATATTTGGGGCTTACGCTCTGAGACGACCCAGAGTGGGTATGGGGCTTACGCTCTGAGGTGGCCCATGGTGGATATGGGGCTTACGCTCTCAGGTGAACCATGGTGGATATGGGGCTTACGCTCTGAGGCAAACCATGGTCGATATGGGGCTTACGCTCTGAGGCAGCCCATGGTGGATATGGGGCTTACACTCTGAGGCGGCCCATGGTGGATATGGAACCGACGTGGAGAGGTCAAAATGACCGAGTGGTGGGGCTTGAACCTCGTGGAGGCTTCTACGTACCATGCATTAGCAAGGATCAAAGTCCATATAGTTTGCTGGGATAGGGCTTACACTCTGGGGTGGCCCATATGAGGATGTCATGGTCGATGCGCGCTCTAATCCCATGTGAGTCATGCTCGGTGTGGGAAATAAGAGGCAGCAGGGACCAGACGATCACGTTGCAAAGGGTGCGTCTGTGAGAAGCAGAAAGGGGCTTACACGTTGAGCGGCCCAAAGAGGAAACAGGGGCTTATGCGTGGTTATCGGTCCTGGGTGACGGGGCTTACTCTAGTATAGAGGCTCGTGGTGCGAGAAAGCACAGTGGGAAAGGGACTCCACTGGCCTTGCCATGGGGGGTGGGAGTACGGAGATGCACAGGTGCAACCTTCCGCAAGAGAGGCTAGGGGCTTACGCTCTGAGGCAGCCCTTCCCCGTGGGCAAACGCCACTCCGACAAGGAGGATCTCATTCCATGCGAGGAAGATTCCATTCTCGTGGAGATGAGTGGGCATAAAGAATTCCCGAGATGGGGGGGGGGGGGACCCTGCATGTGAAGCACGGGGTCGGACCACAGTTTAACGTCATGTGTTAAGGACGAGGTGCTTAGCAGTTTAACGTCATGCAGCTTGGACAAGGTGGGTTTGCTCCACACCCCTAGGGATTACATTCCCAATTCCCTCTACCCCTTGTGAGAGGGAAGGCATCGGCAAGGCCGTAGTGAAGGGGGGCCTCATGGAGAACCATTGAGGGGTCCACGTTAGCATGGATATGTGAAGAAGCAATAGCCATTAGTGTGCCTATGCGGAGAAATATAAAGAAAAGCAACACAATGGGAAACAGTGCCCAAGGAACCTTGAGGTTACTTCGTATGAGCATGGAATGCCGTACGGGAAAACAAAGCTTGGCGCGCATGCCCAGCAGGGAAGACATCAGGTGCCAGTGCGGAGAGGCAGCCAAGGGGCGTCAAGGTAAAGGGGACTGGGTGTTGCATGCAAGAGAAGGTTTGCGCGCAGAACACCAGGATGGAACGAAATAGGGCCAGAGCATTGCACAGATAGGTGATTGCGTGCAAGGTATTGCCGCATAGAAGGAGATTGCACGCACAGGGCAATGATTGCTCTCAAGGGAAGTACCCGGAGGAGTGGGAAAATTCACTTAAGCCAGTGGATTTGTGTGAAAAGGAGAACCCCGGGGCAGGGTTGCGCGAAAAGAGGAATTACATGGAAGTCATATTGCATGCATGGGGAGTCAAATTGCGCGCACGGGAGCCATTCCAAATTCCGCAACCCCCAAACCATTTGGGGTTACCTTCTATTTATAGGCATCGACCAGTGCGGAATCCAGGCGGTGCGTGAAATGTTCCGCTCCGGGAACCGTCAGTGCACAAAACCTCACCCCGAGGAACCGGGGCTCGCAAAATTGCGCGCCTCACCAGCTCTATTATGCGAATCCTGAGGATGTTTCGTGCACACATAATTATTTCACGCAAGTCCTCCTTTATTTTGCGCACCACTTTCCAGGCCTCCGGACCGGGCCTCTGATTCCGAATATGACTTCACTTTTATATTTCGAAACGTCCTCTAGGAGTTATGGACTTTTTCGGTATCTGCAAATGCCCCCCCTCGGAATTGGATCGGCGAGAGGTCGCAACGGTCGGATTCCGAGGGAAACGCCGAAACACCACAGCAGGGCCACTCCTAGGCGCTTAGCGCACAAACAAACCACACGGTGCACAAAACGACGGATCGGTGCGGAATTTTATTTCCGCGCAGCGCGGAACCCTGGACTCTCCTATAAAAGGGGCGCTGGGTCCCAAATCCGTACTCCAGCTTTTCTGCACGATAGGCTTATCAATCTCGTGCGCGAAATTGCTCTCGTGGCTATGTGTAAAAACGCTCTGGCAATGTAGAATTCCTTCAGAATTTTGGTCGTCCTTGCGCGCCTACTCGGGATATTCCATGCTTAGCGTGCCGATTGCACGCCCATCTCCTGGATTTCGCACCGCCACTTTAGATTTCGCGTTGCACTCTCCGATTCCACGCACTGCATTCTGATTTCATTCAACTCTCGAGATATTCTAGATGGCCGCAAACCGAGTTGATGAGGGGGAAGCCGCTGCTCATAGGACCAAAATGGCGGCAACCGAGGGGGTTTATGGAGCCAAGGTGATCGTTTCCAATAACCTGACCTTGTTCAATCTACTGACTCTAGCCCAGAAGATGTATCCCCTGTTTAAGAACTTCCCGCTCTGGACTTTGGCATCCTGGAGGAGGTTCCCCTGCCGGGCATCGAGGTGGACACACCACGGTCATGGGTGACCCGGGAGGATGAGCTTCCTCGCTACAACATCACCAACAAAGGTCGTCCTGCTAGGAAAACCAGACATATGGACGTATATGTCATGAACACGAGGACCAGGACCATTACTAGGGACAAGCCTATCGCAGAGAATTCTCCGTCCCTCTACGTGACCACGTTCCATCAGAGCATCACGGATGACACGAAGAGATGGTTGAAGGATTGGGACCTGCGGTCCGGGGGAAACTTCACCATTGAGTGGGCCTGGGTGTTCAGGGTTCACCATACTTGCGACCAGTTAGGGGATGAACTACGGCATATTGGCCTGTTCAAGGCGGTGTGGACGTCGCAGTTCCACTTCCACCGTCAACCTGAGCTCGGGCCGGATCTATTCACCTAGTGGTCTCCTGATACCAACACATTCCGCCATCATCATGGGGAAGTTGGCATCAGTATCTGGGACGTTCACTGCATCGGAGGTATCACACTAGAGGGATACCAATACAAAGAGTTCGTTCCTCCAAAGAACACCTGGGAAGACAGGTCACAGACGCCTATGAGGATGTGGCACCTGTTGGAGCTATCCAAAGAGAGGCTGGGGGTCAACGACATCCTGAAGGACATTACCTACAATGGCTGGTTCAGCCAGTTCTTTGAGAAGGATCCGACCATCAAGATGCCGGGACGGGGTAAACGGTGCCCGACCGCGGCTCAGAGGAGCAGGGATGGGTCATACTGGAGGACCCTGGAGGCGGGGCAATACCAATCATGGGGCTACCGCATCATTGAGACCCAGGACCCGAACGTCCAGTACGCCACGTTCCTCACCGCCTTCCTGAGCGGGTGGCTTCTGCTGGTGCGGGATGCGAGGATGGGCGTCCGTCCAACAACACTGGTGATGGCGGGCACCATGGCCGTCAACAAACAGTTCAACTTGGGGGTCCCCATTCTGGCCAAGCTTTATGCCATCCTGGGACGCATCTCATGTGGGGGGTCGCCTCAGAGAGTATGTGGCCCCTTCCAGATCTTCCATGGTTGGGTGGTGGCTCATCGCAGGGGGTACACTTTTCCAAACGCCATCTGTCCTCCGGGCAATGGCCTGCGACCGTCCCTGCTGAACATCGCCGGGGTGGCGCCGATGATGCTCAATGAGGAGGGCGTGAGAATATGCATTGGTAACCACACCGACTTCCACTTCAGCCCGTTCACCACCCCGGTCGGCCAGATTGTGGACAATGGGCGAGGCTCTTTGGAATAGCAAGAGTATTTCCAGAGCATTCGGGGCGGGTTGCTCGTGGTTCAGATCGACGGGAAGGTGATCTGTGAGCCTTACGTGCCATATCGACTCGCCAGGCAATTCAGGTGCCTCCAACGAATGCCAAAGAAGGTATTCACGACTATCTGGAAGGAGAAGAATCCCTGCGTTCTGCACCAGATGTGGTTGATGTTTACCACTTTCGGCTCTGGCGACGTCATTACTCTTCCTCCCACTGAGGTTGATGCTGGCCTAGCAACCGAGTTTGTCAAACACTGGACCATCGCGTACCCTAAGGGGCTTTTACGCAAGCGAGTCTGGTAACTCGAGGTTACTCGAGTGGAAACCGGGCAAATGGGGAGAAGGAAAATTGCCGCTGGAAGGGGGGAACCAGGGGTGCATCAGGCAGCAAGGCCTGCCCAGGCCGAGACTTCAGCAGCGGGAACATCACACAGCGCCACCGCGACCTCATTTCTTGTAGGGGGGTCACATGAGGCGGCCAGGGAGGTGCTCGGGAAGCAGATAAGATACCTTCTCGAACCTTCCCAAGATACAGTTCTCCCGGCACTGTTGTTGGCCTGGATGACCCTACAGTAATCGCTGAGTGTTGCAGCCATCTGGCAGAAGATAATGCAAAACGGGATCCAGCTGCTAGATGTCAGGCTTGTTTGAATTACCGATCGGGTGAACTTTCATCGGCGGCATACTTATCTGATGTCCATGGACACATATGCATGCCAAAGGGGTTGGCGTGCGGATCCACCTTTCCTAGTGAATGTGATGCTCGGCCAGGAGCATGATCTGAAAGCGATGCCGCCGGGAGAAGGAGATAGTGACAAGGAGTCAGAGGGGTAGGAGGAGACCGGAGAAGACGAAGGCGAAGGAGAAGATGAAGAATAAGGAGAACCCAAAGGTGAGGGGTCGTAGGGGGCGACCTACCAAGGGAGTCTCCGAGAGAGTGACGATATTGTTAGATCTGATCTCGACATAACCGAGATACTCAAGGTCTGTCTCTATCTTAATTCATTTTCCTTCTTCATACATTCTCCTTTTCAATTTCCCAACCATCTCTCTACCTCGCTCAGGAGCTCTTAAGTGCTAGTCGGGCGTCCCCACTAGTGGAGGGAGGAGAGGAACCGGTGGGACAGGATAGGGATCCGACACCCATCATTGAATTAACAAGTGCATAGGGGTCTCCCATCATGGTGGCTCCTGCAGCAGCCAGAACAATGGAGACCGACGTTCTGGTCTCTTATAAGTCTCACGCTTCACTTATGGCGCTTGGTATCAAAAGACCCCAACTAATCAGCGTACACCTTGCGCAGTGATCTCAACATTGGAGGCTCGTCAGGATGCGGAGCCTGGGCTATCCATGAGTGGACCGGTGTAGGACATACCTCCTCATTCAGAAGTTGCTCCCTACACTGAGTCGGCCCCTAAAATTGGTGAGCAGGGGGCAGTGGACATCAGCAACGCTTTTCTTGAGGTGAGGCCGGAAGCTGACGGAGGAATCGTCACTGCTGGGGGGATAGAGGAAGGTCGCCCGGACGTCAATGATCCTATTCCTCACAAAGACATCCCTGAGGAAGATCCTACTACCGATCTGCTGGCTGCCTTCACTACATACTGACCCGCTGACCCTGAGGAGATAGATGAATCAGACTCAAAGGCAGCCGAGGAGAGCCGGATGACACGGCGCAAAGGGTGGAAGTGTATCCAGCACTTTCTCAGGAAGCCCTAGTAAGATTAGCTGAGACAGATGGGATCACTTCAGACCTGGCTGTACTTCCTATGCGCCGAAGGGGCTGACGCTCAGTGCCTTCATCTGACGGTCCGTGATTACATGGATGAGAAGATATGCAAGAGTAGTCGACGCACCGACGTTTCCCAGTGCCAGGAAAGATCGGAGAGCTCCCGAGCATTGCTGAGGGCAGAGCGGGAGGTCCGGCACCTCGAAGGGCAGGAGGCAGATAAGGAGGCCTTCATTGCAACATGCTATGAGCTTGTGAAGCAACTGATGGCCCATCTGGTTGACGCACAAGAAAAACTGATGGAGGTGAGTCACCAGACGATCGTACTTAGAACCGAGCGGGCGTAGGCACAATCTAGGATTGGCGAGCTGCGCTCTGCGGTGGATAATGAGGATAGAGTCTTCAAGAAGTGAGAAGCAGTTCTGGAGGCTACCAGCCAAAGGGTAGCAGCACTAGAAAGATCGATTCAGCATGCTAATCTTTAAGGGCTTTGTTTTGGCCATCTCATGAACCTCTTGCTTGTACTACTCATCATCTCAATCCAATACATGGCCATATCCATTCATCTATACCCTTGGTTTAATATGCTCAACCATAATTCCGAAATTAATAACAAATCACCCCTAAGATCTTGTGGGTCTCACCCAACGCGAGAAGCAAGGGATACTCGTGCTATCATTTCGTCCAACTGTGGGGCATTAACCAAGCTTCAGGCACCCGAAATTGGGCCTGGATTTCTAAGGAGAAGACCTCAGACCGATTGATATATCACTTTCTTAATGTTCTCTGACACACGAGTGGGGTAATGCTGGGGGCATTAAAATCCATCCGAACACAGGGAGATGGAAAGGAAAGGTGAATCATGCTACTCGAATTCGGAACACCATGGGGTGTGACAATGGAGGATAACTGTTAACCGTGGCGGAAACGCAGCATCTATATCGTGTTGGCCTGGAATGGGGACAATAAATGAGGGCTTACTGCTGACCATGTTCACAACACGGGGCCTAACTCAAATATCGTCAGTCAGTTTTCTGGAACGTTGGCCCAGGACAACAGGAAGACCATAGTTCTATCATCCATATTGCTACAGTAGGCGGACCAAAGGTCTATCATCCATATTGTGGCAGCAGGCAGACCAAAGTCTATCATCCATACTGTTAGGCGGTCCCGTCAAACATGACTAGTCCTCCTGAGCATTGGCCCAGGACAGTAGGCAGACCAAGGGTCTATCATCCATACTGTTAGGGGGTCCCATCGAAAATGAAATAGAACGAGGATCCAAATAAAGGGGCATGCAAAGAGTGGAAGGTGGAATGGTGGTTTTTTCAAATAGAGTCCAACACTCCTGAAATTGCGCCTCTGTGGCAGAGGCACATTAGGCAGACGTACCAACCTGATCACGGGTCGTCCCAATTTTCAGGCAGGACCTCTTTGGCGAGAGAAATGCCAGTTCCCATTATTACTGTGGGGCATCCCAAACTTATTCGGGGTATATGTCATGATTACACCACTTCCCAAGAAGTCAGGCCGAGGGGCCAACAATAAGGAGGGACGAGGTTTGGTAATCCCTGGGGCTGGACCCAAGACGAAATGTCCGGGCGTTCCTACGTATCTCATTAGGATGAGAATCAATCCACATGTAGTTCTAGAAGCATAGTTTAACTTCATGTTGAACGAAATGCAGTTTAACATCGTGTGGGATGGGGGACACACCTCATCAGGGGATAGGCACGACACGACGAGTAACCTGGCGTGAATGAGGATATAATCTCGCACCACACCGAACAATCCCACAAGAAAGACTGAGTTGTGGAAATCCAAAGAAAGGATCTTAGTTTTAGGTATTTAGAATTCAGACCAAAGAATAAGGGGAATGGGAGACACACAGCAAAGCATTTGCAAAACCCAACGTGAATGGGGAAAAGCCCTGCTTACTATGTGCTCCTAGGAACGCGTTTAGGCCAAGAGACCAAACACGAAAAGTTAGGCTGGGCCTGTGGGGAAGTTCCCAGGCGCTACTGTGTATCTCACAAGGATGAGAATCAAGCCATACATAGTTCTTGAAAGGCAGCATGGTGTGATATGGTGCCTGTGAAAAGGACGAAGGAGTCGTGCGGGTCTACCCTCGCACCAAAAGAAGCGGCATTTTATATATCTTGTTTGTTCTTGGAGGTAAATGGTTTTTCTATTGTGGGGAGACTGGTCTAGGGTAGAAATTCCGGGCGTCTCCACAATAATCAAGCCATAACAGGCATTGACAAGTGACATGGTAATCGACCAATACCTGGCGTGATGTCCCCCATGGGGAGGTCATCCCAATGCGGTGCCATTTTTCGTCGTGTGGCCAGGACGATATCATCACAGTTTAAGGTCGTGTGGTAGGACAAACAACATAGTTTAAGGTCCTATGGTTTGGACCAACAACAAAGTTTAAGGTCGTATGGCTTTGGACCTGGCAGCACAGTTTAAGGTCGTATGGATTTGGACCTGGCAGCACAGTTTAAGGTCGTATGGCTTTGGACCTACATCACATTTTAAGGTCGTATGGTTTTGGACCAACATCACAGTTTAAGGTCCTATGGTTTGGACCAACATCACAGTTTAAGGTCATATGGGTTGGACGTACATCATAGTTTAAGGTCATATGGTTTAGACCTGGGGGAACACGCACGATGTGATAAAGAATACCTGATGCGGGTGAGGGCGTAATCCCATACCATCACCACGCGTGATTCCGATAGATGAGCCTCGGGCCAAAGGGGCCTATGAGGGTTCGACAATCAGGAGGGGGACAGGAGATGCTAGCTCTCAGATACGCTGGGCCCAAAACGCAATGTCCAGGCGACTCCTCGTTCCCCACGGGGATGGGGTTCAAGCTACACGCAACCTCTAAAGAAGAAACCCAAGCACATACTCTAGTGCTCAGATCGCGGGAGCCCCGAGAGACACCGTTACGCAGCATGGTCTGTCTGACGTGTAGGGGTGTACTTAGGTTTAGTACATGGAGTGTCGAGATTCCACCTTGACACGGTGGGGAAGAACATAATGTGAATCATGCAACCAACATTTAGGGCCTGAAGAAGCCGGCGTGACGATTGTGGATTACTGCTGACCATGTTCGCAACACAGCACCCTATCGTGTTAGCCTAGAGGTGGGGGAAAACAAATGAGCATCAACCGCTGACAACATTAGCAACATGGAATTTGTATCAATTTGTTGCCTGAAACCCTCGGGGGCATTGGCCTCTGACAGTAGGAGAGCCCTTAGGCGTTGTATCCAAGCCGTTCTTGGGGGTCCCTCTGGGTGTGAAGGATGGTGGGGCCTGAATGAAGGGGAACACGAAGCTTGAAAAGTGGACGAAAACTTACCTAAGTCGAATCTGACACTCCAGGTCCAAGACCAGAGTACTCTGAACACATTAGCAGACCACTGGAAAGGGTCTAAGGGCTCATTCTGAGAGCGGCCAAAAGATGGCAGATTCCCAAGGGAAGGGCCGACCAAAAGACCGAGGCAACCAGGAGATCATGGGATCTCTTAAGAGATGGGGATGGACCTGCCATCATGGTGTTCAGGCGGTCCTACGTATCCCATAAATATGGGAATCAAGCCACACGTAGTTTTAGAAGCACAATTTAATGTCATGTTGGATGAAATACGGATCTTAGTTTTAGGTCTTAGAACTTGGACCAAAAAGCCCAGATGTAGGGAAAAATGCAGTTTAAGGTCATGCTGGACTGGGTGCAGTTTAAGGTCATGCGGGACCATAGGAGGATCTTAGTTTTAGGTCTTAGAACTCAGTCCCTAAAAAATGGTGTTCAAGAAAAATACCATTTGAGGAACCTGGCGTTGGTCGGAGGAGTGACACGCTCACCATCCATAGTCACCAGGGAATACACGCCATTGGGATAGACCTTATGGACAATAAAAGCCCCCCCCCCCCATTTGGGCTCCAACTTGGGTGGTTTCCTACCGGGGATCATTGGCGCTCTGAGAGCCAGCACCAGGTCACCTTGTAGGAATGAGCGGAGGTGAACCTTCTTATTGAAAGCTCGAGCCATCCTAATCTATTTCCTTTCCAAGTTATGTAAAGCGCGAAGCCTAATTTCGTCCAACGCTTCCAATTTGGCTAGACAGATTTTGGAAACTCTATCCGGCGCTTGCTAGTCGTAGACCACCATGCGCAATGAGGGCAACTGGATCTCAATGGCCGGGATGACCTTAGCTCCGTATACCAGGGAATACAGAATCACCTGGGTGGAGTTACGAGTCATCACCCTATAATCCCAGAGGGCGTTGGGGAGCTTGTCCGGACAACCTTTCTTGTTCTGACCAACCATCTTTTGTAGAATGTTATAGAGGGTTTTTTTAAATGCCTCAATCTGTCCATTCGCCTGCGCATGATAGCGGGAGGTGTGGTTAGAGCGAATGTTGTACTTGGCGTACAATTTCTTCAGCTCAGCTACTCAGATGATGGTTCCGTTATCCGTGAGGATAGAGTGAGGTAATCCAAACCGATAGATGATACTTGAGCTCACAAATTCAGCAATAGAACAGGCCTTGACTTCCCTGAGCGGGATTACCTCTACCCACTTTGAGTAGAAATATGTAGCGGTTAAGATGAACCGGCACTGGCGGGCCATCACCGGCGGGTAAGGCCCTACGACATTCAACCCCCAGACTAAAAAGGTCCAAGAATACTTGGTAGTATGGAGAGGTTCCGGTGGCCGATGCACAACGTTAGCAAAAACTGGGCACGCATGACACCTCTTGGCATACTCGATGCAGTCATAGATCATAGAGGGCCAGAAGTATCCTAGCCTCTGAATCTGGTGGGACAACTTCGACCCGGTCTGGTAGGCGCCATAGGAACCAGCATGCACTTCTTGCATGACCTGTGGGATCTCGACTCCTTGAAGGCAACGAAGGAGAACACCATCAAATCCGTGCCTGAAAAGGAGCTGCTCAAGGCCGGGACCACTTTGAAGGGTGAACTGCGGTGCGCGGTGTCAGATTTGCTCTCACTCGGCTCGGTCCGATGGAAGATTGTCGTGCTGGATATATTCAACCAAGGGTGTCCTCCAGTCAGGCACTATCTCGATAACCGCCCCTGAAGCCCCCGGGGATCCTGACGTAGGGGCACCAGTGGTGAGATAATTCACTCACGGGCCATGATCACCTTCCGGAATAAAAGGAGCAATGACTCTCCGGTGCGCCACATGGATAATTAGGTCATCATGTTCGGGCTCTGCAAGTGATGCGGCCAGGCTGGCCAAAGCATCAGCTTGACTGTTCTACAACCGGGGAATGTGAATGACCTCTGGCCGGGAGGGGAACTTAGCCATTAGATGGAGGGTGCACTCCAGCAATGGAATGAGTTCTGGCTTTCTAACAGCATAGTCACCATTGACTTGCTTGATGACTAGCTCGGAGTCCCCTTTTACATAAAGATGTTGTACGTCAATCTCAAGAGCCAACTCGAGGCCAGCGATGAGGGCATAATACTCTGCCTCATTGTTGGTGCAACCTTCTAACAACAGAAACGAATACAGAAAATGAATTGCTCTGAGGTGATGAAGACGATACCCATGCCCACTCTATTAAGCCTAGGATCGTGGAGCCTTCTACCGGTGGGGCTCTGGGAGGCACTGTCAAAGTGCATCTGCCAGCATGGGATGACGTGATCGACTGAGAGGATTGCCTCATCAGGAAAGCATAGATCCAGTGGCTGGTCTGCAGAGGTTGGGTGGGTAGCTAAGAAGTCTTCCAACGCATGTCCTTTGACGGCCTTCTGAGGTATGAACCTGATGTCGAACTGCTGGAGGATCACCGCCCAGCGCGCCAGTCAGCCGGTCAACATAGGTCAGTTCAGGATTTATTTCAACGGGTCTACCCAAGAGACTAGCTGTACCTCGTGGTGCTGCAAGTAGTGCCGCAACTTCTGCACAGCAAAAATGAGCACCATACAACTCTTCTCGATGAAAGAATATCTAATTTCCATGTCGAGAAGCATGCGGTTGTAGTAGTAGGGGCTATTCTCTGTTCCCACGTTGTTCTTCTGGGCGAGAAGTGCATCGAGGGATCTCTCTAGGGCGGTCACGTAAAAGACCAGTGGATTTATGGAAACGGGTGGCATCAAGACCAGAGGTTGAAATAGATACTGGTTGATTTCCTCAAAAGAGATCTGACACTCTTCGTCCCATTCATAGACGACGCCTTTCTTCATGAGCCGAGAAAAGGGCTTACACATTCCAGCCAGATTCACAATGAATCGGCGTATATAAGCTAAGTGGCCTTGGAGGCCTCGAAGCTCCCAAATATTATTCGAGGGAGGCATCTGACTGATGTCCTTGATCTTCTCTAGGTCGATCTCGATGCCTCGATACCCAACAATGAAGCCAAGAAACTTTCCAGAGGTGACCCCGAAGGCACACTTCAACGGGTTCATCTTCAAGTGGCAAGAACGGAGGAATACGAACACTTTCTCAAGGTCTTTGAGATGGTGCTGGCACTGGCAAGATTTAACCACCGGATAGTCCATGTAACACTCCACCAGCATCCTGAGAATCGTCTTGAATATGTGATGCATATCCCATTAATAAGTGGCACCTACATTCTTCAGGCTGAAGGGCATAACCTGGTAGTAGAAAGTACCCTGGGGGGCCCTGAAGGCAGTTAACTCTTCATCCTCGGGGGCCATCCAGATCTGGTTGTATCTGGAGTACCCATCCATGAAAGAGAGGGCTTGGGACCCAGCTGTGGCATCGATCAACAACTCTGTCACAGGAAGGGGAAAATTATCCTTCGGACAGTGGCGATTGAGATCGCAGAAGTCGATACAGACCATGATATGCCAGTTCTTCTTCCTGACTGGCACAATGTCAGATAGCCACCTGGGGTACTGTACTTCCTTGATGATGTTGGTATTGATGAGCTTATCAACTTCGGCCTCAACCATGGCACCATGAGAGGGGTTCATCTTTCTGGGAGGCTGCTTGAACCCGAGACGGTTTGCTGGAAGGCCAAGGCGGTGGACGACTACCAGGGGATCTAGTCCAGGCATCTCATCATAACTCCAGGCGAACACATCATGGTGCTGTCTGAGGAAGTCTATGTACCGTTTCTGTTCCTCGAGGGGCATAGCGGCGCTGACCAATGTGGGTCTCAGGTCTTCCTTGCTACCGAGGTTCACTTGCACTAACTCGTCGACCGTGGTGGGGACACCCTCCTCAAAGGTAGGAGGAGCCTCTTCCATGTCCTCCTCTCCACTTTTCGAGGGATCATCCATGGGGGGAGCCGTTTCGGGGCTGCCAGACCCTGATGGGAAGCCGGTGCCGGCTTGGGCGGTAGAGGTTGTCACGTCAGGGAACTCATGCACTGCGGAGACCATGGCAACAAAGGTGGTTGATCCAATCCCATCTGGACATCAGCCCAAGGGGCCACACTTTATGACATCAAAGTAGTAGTGGCATGTTGGCTTGAGCCGATCGATTCCGGCCCAGAGAAACAGACACATATGACGTACTGCCGTTTCCATTACCCTAACGTCCCGATACCGCACATGGGTAGGAGGCTCAGGGATCACCTGAGCCTGGTTGGTGTAAGAGTAAGAGGTAATTTCCTACCGTTGCTTGGACCCGGAGATATTTCTTCCTCTAGAACCCGAGAAAACAAAGCACTGCCCCATGTCAGGGGTCGTGGCCTCCAACTGATGGATTGGGAAGACATATGCATCGTCTAGACCTGTCCAGGGATCACTCGCGACAGTGGTGGGATCGACCTCAACTGCCAGGATCTGCTTGTCCTTGCTCTTGTAATAGTCAGCGTCCAGATAACGGGCTTCACAAGATGCAAAAGGAGACACATCTCCTTGGATCACGCCCACTCGACCCTTAAGGGAGTATTTGAGGCATTGGTGATACGATGAGGGGACCGCTGCGTGAAGTTGGAGCCATGGCCTTCCCATCAATGCGTTGTAGGCGGTGTCCTGAGAGACAAACATGAATTCAGTATTGGCAATTAGGCCACCGAGCTGGGTCCTCAGACAAATCTTGCCGAGTGGAGTTTTCTCGGTCCTGTCATACCCCTGGATCCTGAGGTTGGAGGGAGTTAGATCACCCTCAGACAACCCCAGTTTCTGCAGCATCTGAGTTGGGATTAGGTTAATCCCAGAACCCGAGTCAACAAGACAACTGCGGACTTCCACGCCATTGAACTGGCCGATGATGTACAGTGGGCGGATGTTCCACTTTATGTGAAGGTCTTCATCTTGACTGGAAAATGAGATAACTGCATGACATTTGGTGTCCTCAATCACCTCGGTGTGGAAGGCTTCTATGGTCGCCACCACCATCTCAAACTGGAGGGGGCTCTTTAGAGCCTCGGCGAGGGCCTCATGCATTTCAGACGACAGGAGAAGGGCCTCAAGGATAGAAAGACTTGCCAGAATTCTGGCCAGGTGCTTCAGAACATCATACTTTCAAGACAAATGCCATCTTCTGCTTACAGGAGGCCGATCATCAATTGAAGGAATGACGGGCCTGGCCGGCAGGACCAATGACTGACTGGTACTAGGAACGTCTCGCTGTTCACTAGTCGAAACCCGGGAGGTGGCTTCCATGTTAGGATCAGAAGGCTGTAGCTGGCCGGTGGCAGGGAAAGGCTGGTTGCGGCACGACCGAGGTGGTCTCGCCTGATCTAGGAACACAAATGGTAGTGGAGGCGAACCTGTCGACACCGGGTGAGGGGGTTGCGTGCGCTGATCTCTGTATCGGGCCTGCTGCCTAGTCACAGTAGCATGCACCGCCTGACTGGAGGTGATGACTGCCGTGCCCCGGCGATTCACATAGCCACAACTTCACCAATGTTGGCGACGCTTGGGGACATTGGGGAGGTCCACCTGGCATTCCACATCATCGGGAGTCAAAAAGAGATTTACCAACTCTATGGTGTTAACCGAAGCGTACCCCGGGATTTCACTCGAGGAGTCATACACTACCAGACGGAGTCTCGGAGGGATCCCCATCTCTGGGGGCATAAAATCGCCAAGCGTGTGGGAAGATGACAACACTGGTAGGGCATGTTCATTCTTCTTGCATCGCCGCCTACTCTTCTAGGAAGAGGTAGGCTGGGACGATGATGCCAAAGTGGCGCTCGAAGATTCTTAGGGCCCTGGCTGACTCAAGCGGGCACAGATGATTCCATGGGCCCGTGCGACCGTCCTACGGGAAATCCAGTCGTTATAATTCCAGGACCCATAGTCGGAAACCTGTTCCCACTCATCCTCATTGCCACTGCTGCCATCTGATCTCACGAAGAAACCTGCCACTTGCGCCAGGGCTGGGCCCAACCTGACTACGTTGTTGTCAATCTGGTCTTGAAGCCGGTCCTTGAACACATAGCATCACTGGATAATGTGCCCCAGGGTCCGGTGATAAGGGAAGTAGTTAGGGTGATCAGTGAGACGCGCCTCTTCTGGCTTCCGGCACTCAGGCAGCCGCACGATCCTCTACTCCAAGGCGCTACAGAAATAACTGGGGACCTTGGCCTCATCAAATGAGTAAGTCCAGATCCTTCTATCTAGAAAGGGGGATCTTAGTGGCTGACCATGACTAGGGGCCGGATTAGCATGCCGAGTAGGCGGAGCCTGATTATCTATCGTCGGTGGTGGCGGTGCGTTACGAGGAGGCGCTTTCCGGTTTTGAGGCCATCGCTGTTGGGACGGGGGCTGTCCCCGTGGGGGTGGACCCCTATGGGGCTGCTGAACTGGCCTTACTGGTAGAAACTCTAGCTGTCTGGGGGCCTCTATCTAGGCTACAGCAGTGGGCTCGGCTCTGGCAGCTCTCCTTGCAGGGATTACAGGAGGCAGCGGGTGTGCCTGAATGGCCTGTTGCAGGGCTTCTTCAAGGCGCTGAGCCTTGTCTGAGAAGTCCCGAAACCCTCCAGGGTAATTTGGAGTGATTAGAGAAGGAACCAACTCTGCCTTGAAGTTCCCTACACACATTTTCATTAATTTCTCCTGAGTTAGTGGCATGTCAAGAGAGTACGTGAGCCCCTTCCACCGGGCGACGAAGTCCGCGACCCACTGATCGAGCCTTTTTTTGCACCTGAAGAGGTATGAAAAGTTCATATTCTGGGTGGTGGAACTGAACTGGTAGAGGAATTGATGGCGAAGGTCCTCCCAGCTAGTCAAAGATCCAACAGGGAGCTGGTTGTACCCGACGAATGCTGGTCCTTCCAGTGTCTGAACGATGCAACAGAGCTTGGCAGCCTCCTGCTGCAGCGGAGTCCCTAACATAGGCCCACACCTCGAGTTGAAGTGGGCTAGGTGTTGTGACAGGTCTCTGGTCCCATTAAATGGGGTGAAAGTGGGGTTCCCAAATCCTGGCAGGGCTGACAAATCATTTACCCATGATGGGTATGGCTTACCGTCCGGTGGGATTTCTACCTGCCGAGTTTCCAGGGCCTCCAAGCGGGTGATGAGTACTTCCATCAGATCGTCCTGACATGGATTCCTGTCCTGACGGGGATCTCTAACCACAAGCACATTTCCAGGATCTTCAATCCGGTAGTCATGATCAGCAGCTCGCGGGGCGGCTGGCAGAGTGACTCTCGGGGCAATGGGAGGAAATCAAGTAGGGTCCCCCAGGTGATTACGCCGCTCAGGAGGGTTCGGCGAAAAATATCGCGCCCTATTGCCATGGGCTCCAACCTCTCCCTTGTCGGCGAACGCAACATGGTCATGGTTGCCCGAGGGAATCTCGACAAGGGGTAGGTTCTCCTGCCCCTGCTGTCCTGGTCTAGGGTTACCGTAGTCAGGACGCCGCTCTGCAATGCATTCGGCCAAGAGCTCATCAACCAGCCTCTTTTTCTCAGCAAGATGTTGGCATAGCATGGCCTTCTCAGAGTCTTCCTCTGCCTTCTACACCGAGGCAGATGGGTCGGCGAGCTTGACAGCCCTGATGTTCTCTTTACCCTTGCCGATGTTCCGGTTCAGTGTTAGTGCCTCAATGGGTGCGGGGAGACCTAGGAGGCTCCTCTGTTGGCGATTAATCCTCCCAGATGGGTCCAGTAGCGGGTTTTCCTTAGGGGGTGAGTCCCCATCGAGGAGATCCACACCGTTTCCCTCATCTGAGAGGTCAACCATGTTGACTGCCACTACCCCTGACGACGTTCCCTCAGGGCCGCCTAGTGAATCGGACTATCGGAGGATCTCACATAAAAGAAGGGCAGAGTACTTACCCCATCCGCAGACGTGCGCGTTGGGGGTGGCTTCCTCGATAACCTTGCGGAGTAATTGAAAACTTTGAACGCATTGTTGCTAGAGGTCCCTGTGGTGGCCATGTGACTCGGGGTGCCGAACCGCAGGGAACGCAGCCAGGTCTACCCGACGACACTGCTCACCGATATCCTCGAGATGTGCTTGACTTCCGGGATGGGGCTCTAGATGATGGCGAAGACGGGAGTGAGTCACCCGAAGAGTCTGGAGGAAAAATTAAAGCTCTTCTAGGGTGAGTGACTCTGGCATATCAAAATCTGACCCTGCGACCGGCCAAAACTTCTCGGGGAAGTGGCCCGCTGCGAGGACGGTCCAGAAGCTCCATGAATCCGGTTCGGGGTCCGGACCTTGATGCCCCTGCTCGTCAATAGAGAATCATCGGGGAGCTGACAATGGAAGTGAGGCAGGTCGCCGGGCTGGTGGACTGGCAGGCGGGGAATACGACGAACATGCCGATTGGCCGCTGATCCCTGAGTTGTCATCCAAGGGTTTCAGTACCCTGGATGCCACATCGCGATAGGATGTGCCAGCGAATGGGCCTCCTGTCGCAGCGTCGGTGCTTGCCAAGGGTGTGTCACCTTGTGACTCTTCTGTTGGCCCCCAGAAAAGTTCCCCACCCTCCCTAACTGAGGCGGAAGGTGCTTCCAGGGAGGCCAGTGGTAACTGTGGGTCTGACCCCTAGGGGTACGCCATGTCCTTGTCCTCCTGGATATACCTTCAGAGGGAGTATGGAATCATACAGATCTCGCATTCGGGGAGTACGAGACTGACGTGCCGCATCCCCATCCCTGCCCTCAACTCAAAGGGTTGGGGGATAGGTTCCATCGTTGAGTCGTACTCCACATCAGAGTCTGAGAAACGAACTGGCCTAATTTCCGTTCGGACTCCCCCGACATTCCTCTTACGGCGACGATGCCCCGCCTTCCTGCCCCTAGGTGGCTCCTCAGGGTAAGGATGATTTCCGTCAAGGAGTCCCCTAGCCGCAATATTGCTGGGGCAGGGGGGACTGAAGGCCGGGGTGTGAGAAGCACCGGGACAGATGTCGAAAGGGACATGGAGAGGACCTCAATGTGAGTGAGTGACCGAATACGCAATGGGTCCATACTCACGGCCATCGGTAGGGAGAGTGACCTCATACCCAATGTAGTGGGTGCTAGAAAGAGTCATACCCAGAGCATAGATATCACGAAGAAGCCTTCGGATTTCCAGATCAGCTACACGAAATGAGTCTCCATGGCGGGTGGCACTACCACAGATTGGTCAGCGGTGGCCATTTCCTGTGCCCGTGATCGGGAGAGTCAACCCAACATGCCTGTAGAGCGGTCGGGGCTTCGATCTTAGTCGGGCATGTGACTGCCCCTTCTCAACGTGTGTAGGGGTATGGTAGTGGGAGTCAGTAGTGGCTTGGGCCACAGTGGTTGATGACGTTGGTGCCCCAAGACGGGAATTCTCTCCCACTCGTGCCCGACGCTGGCGTCGGTTCAGATGGGTTGGAGCTGGTGGAGCGGGCACAAAGATTGTCTGGTCCTCGGCCCGGGGAGTTGTGCAATGACGTCGACGTAGCCTGGTGGGGGTTCTTGCCATTAACCCCTGGGACGGGTCTCTGATCGGGCAGACCTGGACATCCCCCACCTCATTGGCATCGAGGAGGGATGTGTCAAGGTGCTCCAGGGATAGGCTCCCGAAGTGGTTTAACGTATGAGTGGGGAGAGGGGGCTCCCTGTGTGGCCCTCGGGGGTGGCGACGATAGTGAGGCACAACCGCCTCTAGATCCAAACGGGCCACGCCCCTGGTGGGGATGATCCCTTCCTCATCGTACCTACGAACCAAGTTGTTGATCACCCTTCGCTGGATGATTTCTGACAGGGAGAGGGGGTGAGAGCGCCCGACAGTCATGGCAATCAGAGCTGGAGTGACTGTGGAAAGGTGAGACCATCCTGCATAGCTGTGTCAGTACTACCCTTTCCCCTGCACCAGTGGGCAGGTGGCGATCGAGCTCCGGATGCAGTGATCTGATTCCTGGAAGCAGGGAGATGAACCCATTAGCACTAACAGGAAAAGAAATCAACAACCAATATCCCAGAGTCATTTCGTCTTCCATGGTCGACGAGAGGGATCCACACTGACGACGTCACAAAACGGAGTGATCAAAATCCTAACTGCCTCAACCCCTGACGGGTTTCACGTCCCGGTGATAGGTACCCAGACCTGGTGACATGCTAATCTTCCGACACCCTAAATGCTACCTCTCTCCGTATTGAGGAGAAGAGATTCACATCGGGTTCACCATTTTCTGTTTCCAATGCTTTTATGTCGGCGTGTGTGCATACGGATGTCATGCATGGGAGGACACGCGGCTTTTTTCCACGCATTCCCTCTTTCCAAAGGCGGGCGATATCCATTCCTTGTTCAGGGACGTCTGCTCCTTGATCGAAACCAGGATGATGGGATGTCAGTTCTTCCTTCCGTGGATTCATCCTCGGAGCTCGCCACCTAGTCCGGGTCTCCCTCATAGATTTAAGATGGGTTCGTGAAGCTCGTTCCCGACGCCATATCTACATGGACGCCAGTTAATTACGCTGCTTCCATCGAGATGCTCCAAGGGGTCTTGTCGGGGCAGCAGCCTTCAGCAAGGAGAATGGTCACGTTGGGGTGTCGTTGTCATGTCTTGATGCTGGGGATCGACATGTCTGTCTTCTGTCCCTTATCACAAGGCTTCTCGAGGGCACGGAAGCCCGAGGCATCCCACATCGAACGCGGGGATTGTGTACCATCTGAGGTTTTCCTCAGCTTCCCATGTTTAACACGGGGTATGCCACGAGGTTAACATATTGCGGAGACGGATCAGACTAATCGAAACACTGAGAGTGGGTCAGATTGAAGGACCCCCTAGGGGGAACACCGATGTTGGGGCCAACACATGGGATGCTTCCCAGATACCATGGAGTGGGATGGGGTGGCATGATCTCACCGGGATGTGGCGGCCCAGGTAAGGATCAGGATGGGTGATGGAGTGACAGGCTTGAACCTCATGGAGGCTTCCTACGTATCCCCCTGGTAGGGAATCAAAGTCCGCGTAGTTCGGGGGTACGGTGGGACACCTGAAGAGGCGACCCGTGAGAATGAATGCATGGATTGGAGCCTGGAGGAAGTAAGATCTCCAGGCTAGGGCATGAGCTTCCCAAGGCACGTGGGCTTGAGGGGGGAGTCAGGATGAGACGTGGGTGTGAGGCATGGGGATTACGCTCTGAGACGGCCCAAGAGGGGGAATACAGTTTAACGTCATGCGGGATGAGATACAGTTTAATGTCATGCGGGACGAGGGAATAAAATTTAACGTCATGCGAGATGAGTTACAGTTTAACGTCATGCGGGACGAGATATAGTTTAACGTCATGCGGGATGAGATACAGTTTAATGTCATGCGGGACGAGATACAGTTTAACGTCATGCGGGATGAGGGCATACAGTTTAACGTCATGTGGGACATGATATTTGGGGCTTACGCTCTGAGGCGGCCCAGAGTGGGTATGGGGCTTACGCTCTGAGGCGGACCATGGTGGATATGGGGCTTACGCTCTAAGGCGGCCCATGGTGGATATGGAACCGACATGGAGAGGTCGGAACGACCGGGTGGTGGGTCTTGAACCTTGTGGAGGCTTCCTACATACCATGTGTTAGCACGGATAAAAGTCCACATAGTTTTCTAGGACGGGGCTTACTCTCTGGGGTGGCCCATAAGAGGATGTCATGGTTGATGCATGCTCTAATCCCAGGTGAGTCATGCTCGGTGTGGGAAACAAGAGGTAGAAGTGACCAGACGATCACGTCACAAAGGGTGCATCCATGAGAAGCAGAAAGGGGCTTATGCATTGAGCGGACCAAAGAGGAAACATGGGATTACGCGTGGTTAGCGGCCCTGGGTGCCGGGGCTTACTCCATGATGGAGGACCATGGTGCGACAAAGCACAGTGGGAAAGGGACTCCACTAGCCTTGGAAGGGGGGATGTACAGAGATGCACGGGTGCAACCTTCTGCAAGAGAGGCTTGGGGCTTACGCTCTATGGCAACCCTTCCCCCATGGGAAAACGCCACTCCGAAAAGGAGGATCTCATTCCATGCGAGGAAGAGTCCATTCCCGTGGAGACGAGTGGGCGTAAAGATTGCCCGATATGGGCGGACCCTGCGTGCGAAGCCTGGGGTCAGACCACAGTTTAAAGTCATGTGATAAGGATGAGGTGCTTAGTAGTTTAATGTCCTCCAGCTTGGACGAGGTTGGTTCTCTCCACACCCCTATGGCTTACATGCCCAATGCCCTCTACCCCTTGTGGGAGGGAAGGCATCGGCAAGGACTTAGTGAAGGGGGGCTGCAGGGTGAACCATTGAGGGGTCCACGTTAGCGTGGCTATACGAAGAAGAAATAGCCGTTAGCGTGCCTATGCGGAGAAGCATAAGGAAAAGCAACGCAATAGGAAACACCGCCCAAGGATCTTTGAGGTTATTTCGTACGAGCCTGGAAGGCCGTACGAGAAAACAACGCAAGGCGTGCATGCCTGGCAGGGAAGACATCAGGTGCCGACGTGGAGAGGTAGCCAAGGGGCATCAAGGTAATGGGGCCACGGTGTTTCACGCAAGAGAAGGTTTGCGCGCACAACACCGGGATGGCACGCAATAGGGCTAGAGGATTGCGTAGATAGGTGATTGCGTGCAAGGTATTGTGAACATAGAAGGGGATTACACACACAGGGAAACGATTGCATGCAAGGGAAGTACCCGGAGGAGTGGGAAAATTCACTTAAGCTAGTGGAGTTGCGCGCAAAGGCGAACCCTAGGGCAGGGTTGCATGAAAAGAGGAATTACCTGAAATTCATATTGCGCACGGGGGGAGTTGAATTGCGCGCACGGGAGCCATTATGAATTCCGCAACCCCCAAACCGTTTGGGGACACCTTCTATTTATAGGCATCAACCGACACGAAATCTAGGCGGCATGCGAAATGCTCCGCACCAGGAACTGTCAGCACGCAAAACCTCACCTCGAGGAACCGGGGCGTGAAAAATTGCACGCCTCACCGGCTCTATTACGCGAATCCCAGGGATGTTTCACACGCACATCATTATTTCATGCAAGTCCTCCTTTATTTCGCGCACCACTTCCCGGGCCTCTGGACCATGCCTCTGATTCCGAATATGACTTCACTTTTCCATTTCAAAACATCCTCTTGGATTTATAGACTTTTTCGGCATCTACAATTATTCTAATCGAGATTGTTTATTCCTAGATTCTAGAAGATGGAAATTACATGAAAATTTTATAATAAACCCAAATAATTTTACCTTGATCTATATATTTATGAAATATTCATTTAATATTACTATTATTTCAATTATTAGTACTTTAAATAATTGAGAAAATGTTTTTAATAAGACCAGACTTCATTTCTCTCTTCAATCAGAATTTATTTTTCTTCCAAAACCATGTTTTCTAAGAATGTTTTCAAAAATATTTTATAACTTTTCCAAATGATTTATTATTTATATTTTTACCCATTTAAATTTTTATAAATTTATTTTGGGAGGAATATTCATTCCATTTTTAAATCAATACCCGTTTTGATTTTAATAAAAAAGTGAGAGGAATAATTGTTTTAACATGTACAAAATGAATATAATTTCTAGCCATTAAGACAAATCTAATGTTTTGAAGCTTAGATTATAAGTTTCAAAAAATGTTTGAATGAAAATTATTTCCAATATGTTTTGTGAACTTTTATTTTTAAAAGTTGTTTTCAAAATGAAAATTTTATTTTCTTACATAATTTTTTGAAGATATTTTTACGGTATTTATTTTTATTAATGAAAACAACCTTTTATTCTCACATAAATGAGTATATGTTGGATTTATACTATCCATATTATTTATAGGAATGTTTTATGATCATCTTGACTGATGAAGGTATTAACACTGACATCCTTGATTTATTTGTCTAGTCATTAATTTTTTCTTGAATTATTCACTTTCCTTTTATCATTAGACATTAAATTCCCCTTAAATATCTATATTTTTTTCAGGGATATTCATATTGATTAAACCATATCCCATTTATATATATTCTATTTTACTTTGAAATTGATTTTATTTAATGGGGAAATATTGACAATCCATAATCATTTTTCAATATGGATATTTGATGTTGAGGAACAATGTTTATAAATTAAATCGATTGTTCAATATATGAGGAATGATTTAGAAATGTAGAAAATGGTGGGGACTAGTTATAAATTTTCCCTCAATGCATCAATAAGTTTCATGAGATGAAACATTTGGCGAGAATTAGTTAAATGGGTTTCAACCAATCAGTTTTAAACTATCTTGAGTATAGATCACAAAATTAGAGGTATCATATTCTTCAAACATGACATCCAATAATTAAGAATTAACTTTATTTAAGAATTAAATTACTATAATAAATGATATTTTAACAATGATATTATCTTTTTATTCATTTATTTGTAACTTTATTGATTTAATGGAATGTGTTTTAAGTTATTTAACTTTAATTTTGATTATGGATTATTCAGTTATTTAAATGGCACATGTGTTCAATTAGATAACTTTTCATATTGATTATCATTTAAATATTTATTAAATGGAATGTGTTTTTAGTTATTTATCCTATCATATTGATTATCAATTGTCTAGTTTTTTAAATGGAATATGTGTTTTGTTATTTACCTTCCCTTATTGATCATGCATTATCCATTTATTCAGATGAAACTTGTGTTCAATTATTTATCTTTTCATGTTGATCATGAATATTGATTCATGATAGCTTCTACTGTACATAACCATTACTGAGAGTTTGAGGTCACCATTTTTTTTTATTTTCTTAGGAATCCATGAAGGTTACTATGTTTTATATTCAAGGATATTCTAGAGGTAAAAAAGTTATTGTCAAAAAAATATGTTGTGATTTTTATTTTGAAATGTAATATTGGAATCATGCATGAATCTAGTTTACAAATAATACTAAACTATATGGTCTTTTAGGATGTTATTACTTATATAATATTCCAATATAATAATGCTGACATTAGCTCTAGGTTACTAGGGTTAACATCAATACCTTTATGGTACATTTTAGATGTATGAAATTATGAATTCCATAATTATGAAATAATTTATTAATGTCAAAATATTTATTTGAATATCTTTGATATCCATTCATGTGTTTCAATATCATTTTATTATTTATATGATATTATATAATCATTATTTATTCATTCCATAATATTACTTATAATCATGTTATTAATTAAATGATATTTTTTTGTTATTTACCATATAGTGTTGATTATGCACCATTTACTCTTGATAGTTTCCATTTTGCATAACCCTTATATTGAATATGAGATCACTCTTATTTTGTTTCATTTCCATTAGATATGAGAAGAAATATTTGAATGAGTTTAAGGATGTATAATATTTAATTTCACCATGTTATGTATTTTATGTTTCCAAATGTTTTGTAAGATTCATGTATGTATCTATTTTACTAAGGCCACTAAACTATTTGGTTCTTTGGGATATGATTCCTTGTATATAGTTAAAATGTAAAAAATTAACCACCATCTCCAGGTTACTACATTCATGGTCTTAAAATTTAGTTTTAGATAAATTTTAGTATAATTCTTGGGAACTAGATTTATAAAAACTTGGATTAAGGAACATAAACTCATAATTGAATTTAAGAACAAGAGTGACCATAGGATAAAATCGTAAAATTTTGGTGAGGTAGATATTATGACGATTTCCTAGAAATACATCCCTATCTAGATACTATAAGTGGACATGGTTTTTCCAAAAATCCATCTAGGGGTTATAACCCCAAAAATAGTTGGTCGAGTATATCTTGGACAAACTTTTGGTGCACTGTGAGTGTACCCTTACCAAGAAGTTGATTTGACACTCATGTGGGATATTCTTTTGTTAATTAACATATTCTATATTAACAACTATAAAGGATTTAAATAGATAAAAGCCATTAATTAATTATGTAAACCAAATGTGTCTCATATTGAAAAGGTTTCATGATTTAGATATCATATAAGTGAATTTTCTGATTATGTGGTTTCCCATTAAGATTTTTGTTTCCCATATTTTTTCCAGTTCAGTCATTAGACATAACAAAAATAAACCATGATAAAATCAAATTTGACAGGCAATGTGGTGATTATGAGAAAAAAATGGCATAATGACTAGAGTGAAAGATATTGCGATTATTTCTAATAATTTGTCCTGATATATAATTAACGAATTCCACTTTAAACAACTCTCTGACTCAACGAAGAAGATAAGGATTGAGTTTTAGGAGATCTCAGGTAGTGTAGACAAAGGAGTAATGAAATATTAATTTCTTTCCTATAATAAATGCTGAAAGCGACACCCCTAACAATGTCAAAAATGAACATGATTTTTTTATGTCAAGAAAATAAGGGCATAAATCAATGAATCATTGATAAAAAATGTAGAGTATGATAGAAGGAAATGAATTCCATTCTACAAAACCATTTATTGTTCAATGTATAATGTTTTTGAAAAATGGGAATTATCCGAGTCAATTACTTAACCTAAGGGTTAATTCCAAGACCAATTTAGGACTTATTCCATGTTAATCCTTAAAGTCGAAGGATATAAGTGTTTATGTATTGGGATTTCATAATTATGTCGTATAATTTCAATATCAATGATATTTTGGTTATAAGAATCATGAAAACTCTAAGTATTATTATGAATTAGTTTTTATTTTAGTATTTTAAAGGATATGTTGAGGACGATTTGGTGGCTCCCATCTGCGTAGAATTAGATATCTCCCTCTCCTTGTTTGACATGCTATTGCTTTGGGTGCAGGATGGCTTATACTAGAATCAAGAGATCCTTTACCCAAATTTCCCCATATTTTTTTTCTCATTGTTTCTTACCAGGTCACTCTATCCATGTTTGCATGAAGAAGCAGAAAGATGGCTGGCACTGTCCCAGGAGCACTGTTTTTAGTGATAGAGGTTCTGCATCGGATAGTGATCCTACTCCTGAAGATTCTCAGAGGGAAAAACCCTCGCCTGATGGTGGCTCTACACTTTTGCTGACAACCCTCCATCATCCTGCTTTAGTGTTTGATTCCTCTTCCAAGGGTGACCTAGTGGTTAGCAAGGATCTGGTCCCATTCATGCCACGGGGCCTCAATACTTCCATATCTGGCTCAACAGTTCCTCCCTTTCTCTTCCCAGTACTGTGGCAGGGTCCACATCTGGAGAAGTGTCTACTTCACTTTGTGTCTAGTGAGTCCGTATGCCTGGCCCTACCACCCCCAGCCACTACCATGCCTTGAATCCCTACCAACGTCCCTAGACATGCCTTTTCAGATTTTATTCCACCTCAAGGAGTCCCCCCTGAAATATGTGTTCCTCTTCCTGCCATAGAGTCGCACTCAATAACTAGGGAGGGTAGCTTGATCCTCAGTGCTAAGGCCACAGAGTGGTCTTTAACCCCCCTTCCAAAGTCTGAGACCAGCCCATGGTTTCCTCCCCTCCCTCTGCCTTGCTACTTTTTAGCAATGTGGGGGTCTATACCCATTCAAAATCTTGGTCCCTAAAGGAGAGATCGTCCTCCCATCTCATGAAGGCTACTTGTTTTGGATCTAGTGATAGAACCCTATCATATCAATGATACCTATAATCATTTGAAATGCCTGAGGTCTTGGTGCTTGGGTAAAGACATATTTCCTCACCTCAAAAGTCAATAACCATAAATCTTGTGTTTTTGGCATCCTCAAGCATAAGCAGAACATGTCCAAGATTGGTGAATTTTCATGGAAGATTAAAATGCATGCCTTTATGCATGTCTTTCCTTCTAACCAGAACATATGGGTTTTCTGGAAAAGGTGCTACTCAGTTATAATGGATCAAGAAGGAAACCAATTTATCACCACAAAGGTGACAAAGGGTGACATATCATTCTTCACATACTTTGTTTATTGGTGATGTGACTCTCGACAAAGGGAGACATTATGGATTGACCCCAATGGTTTTGACCCTGGCATCCTACCGTGGGTGGTCGGTGGGAATTTTAATGTTATTACTAACCTAGATGAAAGGAAAGGTAGGGGTCCCTTTGATAGGAAATCAAGTATGAATTTTTCACAGTTCATAGATTGGAAAGGCCTCATTGACCTTGGCTTTACAGGTGATAATTTCACAAGGTGAAACAACAAAAGGGGGACCCGTCGCTCATGGAGTCTCTTGGATAGGTGTCTGGATAACATGAAGGCTACTACTATGTTCTCTAATGATAATATGTGTCACTTGGTTCGAGGTTTATCAGACTATTCTACACTCTTGTTCTCTTTATCTTCTAAACATGATCTACACGAAAGATTCTGATATTACCACCAGTGGTCAGAAATACCAGGGTATCATGAATTGGTATGTGCAATATGGAAAGAACCCCCTCAGGGGAACTTGTGGGTTGCGATCCACAATAAAATCCAGCATCTCAAGTCTCCACTACAGGAGTGGAGGAAAGCTATGCAAAACATGGATAATGATATTGAAGGCACCATGAAAGAGGGTGATCAACTAGAGTAGAGGTTGGAAGAGGAGTGGGATGATCAATCTCTTGAGGAGTTATCTACCAGGATGGAACATTTGGTAGAACTGCTCCTAAAATAGGAACACTTGGAAAGATAGGAATTGAGGATCAAAAGGCTCAGGGAGGGGATAGGAATACTGCATTTTTCCATGCGTGAATCATAGAGAGAATCACCCAAGTAAACCTAATATCCTATTGGATAATGGTACCTACACGAATGACAAGGATATGGTGGGGAACCTGACACACACCTACTTCAAGGACCTTCTCACGGGCTCCATCCCTAGGAGGCCCAATGGGTAACTAAGAGAAAACACATGGATTTTCGAGGTGATTCCTAACCTCTTTTTAGAGTAGGGAAATGATATGCTTGGTTCAATACCCAATGAAAATGATATTCATGCAGTTATGATTAGCCTCAATCCGGATAGTGCCCCAGGAATAGATGGTTTCCCAGGGTCTTTCTACAGGGCCTCATGGGATGTGGTGAAGGAGGACATCATCCTATAAATCCAAGATTTCTTTCAGGGATGGAACCTGCCACAGATTGCTTGTGACACCACCATGGTGCTTCTGCCTAAAACTGAGAACCCTTCCTCCATCATGCATTATAGACCGAAATGTTTGTGTAACTTTCCCTACAAAATATTGTCCAACATCCTTAATCCAAGATTGTCCCTTTATATTCCTCAGTGGGTCTCTATGGAGAAACATGGGTTTTTGAAGGGGCGAACAATCCATGGTGCAATGGATCTTGCACAATATATGATCACATATATTAATTGTAAGATGCGTGGGTCCAACATGGCCATTAAGTTGGATATGAACAAAGCTTATGACCGTATTGAGTGGGGCTTCATTAATAAGGTGATATAAAGTATGGCCCTCTCAACCTAGATTGTTGATCTCATCTTCAGATGTTTCAGCTCCCCATGGTTTTTAGAATTCGTTTATGGGGAAGTACTATGGGTTTTTCAAGGCCATTAGGGGTCTAAGACATGGTGACCCGATTTCTCAATGAATTTTAATCCTCTCGCATGATATTCTTAGCTAAATAATAGACAAGAACATCAGTAATGGTGAAATTATGCCTTTTAGAAGAAGTATGGGAGCTCAATACGTACATCACTTGATGTTCACGGATGATAACCTCAAATTCATGAATGATAGAAGGAGATCGATGAGAGGTCTGAACAAGTTAGTGGAGGAATACTACCAATGGGGTGGTCAGGTCATCAACAAAGATAAGAGCTATTTCTACCTTTCTAATAATTGTATAACTAGTAGGATATCAATAATTCAGATCAACCTCAACATGAAAAGAGGGGCCTTTCCCATAGAGTACTTCGGGGCCCCCATTTATCTGAGCATACTATGCTTACATGATTTTGACTTCCTCATCAGCAAGATTACGGACAGAATCCTCAACTAAAAAAATTGATACCTCTCTTTTTCGTGGCCGCATAACTCTTATTAATAGTGTTTTATTGGCTACTCCCATCCATGCTTTACCTGCTATCAAAACACTGAAGGGATTTATCAGAAACATTGACAAGGTTCTATCCAAATTTATCTAGGACCTGATACTGGAATGAAAACAATGATGGGTCTCTTGGTGGGGAATGGACATGCCTGATAGGGAGGGTGGTATCAACATCTGCAACCTAGAAGACACCCTTCTCTGCATGCATGACAAGTTGGCATTGGAAGTCATTGAGCAGCGTAAACTTTGGGGAAAAACCATGCACATGTGGCAACATGGATATTCGAACAAAACAGAGGGGAAAAACTCTATGTTTCGGTCTAACATCGCTCCTCTGATCTCCGAACTTCAACTGTAAGTGCTCTGGATCATCGGGAGGGGTGAGTTATCTTTCTGGTATCATAATTGGGATGGAGAGGCTATTGGTTTTCCATGTTGTCCCAATACTGGAATTTCTTTTCGGGATTCCATACTTTACGCGGAATTCATCAATGCAGTGCTGGATGAAAACCAGCAGGCCACCTTCAACCTTATTCAACTATCCCCAACACCGATAAATGTGTTTACACTCCTTTTTCCTCAGGTTCCCTCACCTCTATGGACACCCGTCTCACCCAGGTCCTGTAGGAGGGTGATGATAATTGGAACGAAACCCTATGTTCTAAAGTCATTCCATAAAAATACAACTTCATGTCTTGGAGAATTAGAAACAGAGTAGTGCAGACTGATGAAAACATTAAAGAGTGTGATATTCTGTTGGTGTCGTGTTGCTCCTGCTCAAAAAATCATAAAGATGAGGGTTCAGATCATTTATTTTTCAGAGGTGATTGGGCAGTTGCAGTATGGAGAGCCTTTGGTGATTTTACAGCTATCCTAGACCCCAACCTTGAAACCATGATGTTTCTAGATAGGTGGTATCACGGTGTGGGCAATAGGGTCCCTAAGAAGTTGGTACGTACCATGATTTTACATGCTCTGTGATGGTGTATCTGTCAGGACAGGAATAAGGCGAGGAATGATGGGGTCCTCTCCTCTGGTTGATTAATCATCATCAGGACCATAAATATTCTTCTTGAAATAGCTGGGATCATCAAAAATAGGCGGGAATCCCCCAATTTTGGGTGCCTTCAAAGGAGATCCTTCCCATTCTAGACCAGTGCCAGCAACTCCAGCAGCCATTGGGTAAGATAGAATCCTCCCCTAAAATGCCTTAAGAATAAAAATGATGGATCATGAACCATGGGGATTATCTGAGGAGGTGGGTCTGTTCATGACTCATATGGTTCAGTTATTTTGGAATTTTCCTCTTATTTCAGACACGGTTCCTCTCTATAGGCTGAGGTGAAGGCCATGCTTCTGGGTCTAACCCTATGCCTACAGAAAAATATTTCACTAGAGGAAGTTTAAACTGACTCAAAGATCCTTTATGATGTAATGAACGGCCTGTTCACTCCCCCTTGGTCGATTACCTACATCATTTGAAACTCTAGAGGCTCCCTTAATAACAACACCACAATGCTTCACTCTTGGCGCGAGGGGAATCATGTTTTGGATTATCTTGCATCTGTTGATGTCCTCGGCTCTGACCCTTTTTCCATCCACAATGTGTAAACCTTGAAACCTTAGGGGGTGGATTTGGTTAGAGGGGATGTCCTCGGCCTTCATTTTTTTCATCCTCCTTAGTTGAGTTGCTGAGGTTGGAGATCTTTCTTTTTTGTTACCTATTTTTTTAAATAATATAAATCTAATGTTGGATGGATGGATGGAAAACACATCATTGAGGGAAATATAACCCTTTATATGTGTTCTATGTTGAGATAATAATGTATAGTTGAGATTAATAGATTATTGATATTGATAGAGTAAATAAGACAATATTGGTGACCTTGGAACTAATTAGTGATTTGATGGTATCTTTGTTGAATTTTATTCATATTTTGGATCGATAAAAATTATGTATTATTTTATTTAAGGGACAATGATTGTGTTAATTTTTGTAAGAATATATGTTTTCATGTGGGTTTAACATATAAGTTATGGATATCATCATGAATTTATATGTTTATGGTTTCCATAAGTTCAGAGGCATAGATTCCCCTTCTAATGTTTTAAGTGATGATATATTGAGGTTATTTGATACTTTTAAAAGGTTTTAGGAAGAATAATATATTAATGTTTAAAAACCATTTGGTTTAATATATTATTCTTATGGTTTTTTGGATAATGGGATATATATAATCTTGATGGTTAAAAAGTGATTCGTTGAAAAGATATATTTTTAGATATATTTATAGTCAAGTTATAGATAAAATTTTAGTTTAGTATCAAAATGTTATTCATGATATTATAGTGAAGTTCAATACATTATAAGATTATATAGTGATTAATCATGGAGATTAATAATATTTCTGGGAAGCTTCATTGTGTTGATGTATATGTAACCTTCAGGTTTAACATATGACTTAACAAGAAAGATTATTTGGGAAGATTGAAATTAAATTGTTGTAATGTAAGATAAAAGTTAAAAGATCACCAATGAGGTTAAAACATTATTTAATGTTGAAGTTTATTGGGATGTAGTTTTATTTATTTATGGAATAATCTATGTTTATTATTTGGTTTTATTATGGAAATGTTGAAGTGAAATGTATTATTTCTTCATATGGAGGATTATAAATTTTGGAATTTATCTTACCTTATAGCAACCATTCTAGTTTTGGTTAAAAGATTATGAAAGGAGAAATATATGGTTATAATTTTTTGGATCGATTATAAGTCAATTTTAGTGCTTTAGACACGAAAACATTCTAATGAAAAATAATCATTTGGTGAAAGGATGTGATTTTTTAGGGAATTGGGTAAAGGATAAATTTATAGATTTCAAGTAAGTGTATTTCCTTATGTTATTAGTATAGTTGTGAAATTAATTTCATAACTCTAGAAAATGGATCTTGAATAAAAAAAATTATGCTTTTAAAATCATTTCTGATGAATCTATTGTCTTTTCAGTCATCAATTATTTATGGTTTTATGGTCATTAAATTTCTCATGACCATGTTCTATATCACACTCTACTAGTCCTTGGGAATTTTTTTTCTCCTCCATGTACAAACATTCAATTCCCACAAATTATATCATATTTGGAAAACTATATTGGTATTATTCCAGATGACCTTCATATTTTCTTATTCATCTTTTTATAAGGAATTTTTATTAACACTTTTTAACATGTGGATTTTTTTTTTAAATGGTAATTTCAAATTTCAGACCATTTATCACCATGAACAAGTAAAAATTTTGATTGAAAAATTTATTAATGGGTGGGGGGATGTGACACCCCAAGATTTTAATAGAATACTATGCTTTATTGGGTATACAATATAGAACACCGTGTTTAAACAAACCTTGAAATATTATTATATGACCGTTATAACATAGACACTGAATTAGAAGGTATGAATAAGATTAAATAAATTATTAAATATATATAAATTTAATTCTAAATAAATATGTGTAAAATAATTCTTAGGAAATAAGAACTCAGTTTTTAGTAAAAACATTATGGTCTTCAAAATAAGTTTTCATCCAAAATGATTTTTATTGCTTTTGGTGAGAGAATATTATAATTAATTTATATAACTCTTAAAATATTTTTTAATAAAAGGATATAATTTTATAATAATAATAACTAAATTATTTTAGAGTTACTTGTTTTTATAATTTTATGGAAATCTTGATATTTCAATGAATAGTAAAAAATGCTGATTATTATTGAAAATTGTATTTTTATTACAAGAATTTATTAAGGTAATTTTTTAAAAAAATTATTTAAAATTAAAATTAATTATATTATTTTATTATTAATCTTATTAATTTCATTTTAATCAATTTTATATTTTAACTTGGTATAAAAACATTTTTTTACAAAAAAGGCATTTTTTATGAAAAATTGTTTTTTATTGAGTTTTTTGTGTTTATCTTAAATTAATATTTTCCATTTAAAATAATTAATCTTAAAAAATAATACCATATTTGGAATCATGAGGTACAATATTTTTAAATAGTAACATATTATTAGGGATCAATATTAATATCCACCATAGTATATTTTTTCATATTAATGAGGGAAAAATGATTAAAATAGAGTCATAACATTATGATAAGGCTTTAACGTTTCTATAAAAATTGAATTTATCCTATTTTATGGGTATATTTTGTCCATTTTCATACAATTGTGAATATATGGACACTTGGTTACATATTTCTTTGATTATGACCTTTATATTAATTTAAGTAAATATCAAGTCGAAAGTGTCCAACTCCTGACTTTAATATCAATAATAATTTATCATAATTTTTAAAAGTGGTCAAGATTGATTATAAATTTTATTTTAAATATAAATTTATTTTCTTTATAATATTAATTTATTTATAATACTTATTTATTGAATAATCACCAAACAATTTTATGCAGCATTGACACAATATTTATTTGTTTAATAGAAAAATAATAAAAATGATATTAAAAATATTTAAAGTAATACAATTTGGAAGACTTATTTTGTTATTAACTTTTTGTTGATAAATATGACATATTTGGAATGTTTTAAATAATTATATTTGAATTACATATTTTAAATGTTGTCTTTAAAGTCAAATTAAGTGAATAGTGTCAAAAATGATATTAATGATATTTATAAAAACATATTTCAATAAATTATTTACCAAATCATAAAAATATTAATAAGTGATAAGGTGGATAATATATGGTCTAAGATTTCATCAATTGGCCATTTGTGGAAAAATTTATATATTATAAGTAATATTATAACCCTTTAAGAGTAAAAAAGGCATTGTTATGGTTAAGGTTAAAATATGTTAACTAAGGGGTAAAAACAAAAGATAAGGTTTAAAATATCACATAAAATTCAAAAATATTTATTAGATGATTATATTTTAACCAGATAATACATTATAATCTAATATATTTCTATTTTAAAGAATTTATCACGGGAATGACCTTATAAATATTTTTAATCTTTTATAAAATTCCAAAAGTGCCCCTACCCTCACTTATAAAAGGAAACCCATTTACTCTTTTATTTTCCCAACCTTTATAATCATAAATTAATAAAGACATGAATATTTATCTTATAAAAATCCTCATCTATGTTTTGGAGGTTTTTGGCTTCCCAAAAGAATAACCCTAGTGTCCTTAAAATGAGATCCGAAGGAGTTCTTTGAAGAAGGTTTTAATTGTCTTAACATATCACTTTATTTTTTTTACTTCTCATTTTACCTCCTATATATCTTTTGAATTTACCATAAATAATAACTTAATTATGATAATTATACTAAAATGTTATTATGATATTAAACCATAATTATCCACCCCATGTTTCATTTAATGGAAAGTGGAAGTATCACTTTTACGTACCTACAACTTACCATCTCCACATAGTTATACAATTAAATTTTCATCACTTTATTTTATGGATGAGTATTAATATGGTTATAATTTATATTTATTATATTTATTAAATAATCATGATTCTATAATAAAAATATTATATCCACCTTCTTACATTCCAATCAGCTGGGAAACAATAATATCACTCACGCATACATATGGACTACCTCCTTCACGAAGCGATGTGATTTAATTTTTATTTTTTATTTACATGGATGGTAATAATGATAGATTTAAAAAATAAATATTATATATATTATAAAATAATTATCCTATGAAGGTGAATTATTATTTACCTTTTTTCATTTCATATGTCGAAAATTTATAACACCATTCATGCATACATACGAACTTCCACCTCTATGAAAGATGTAATTAATTTTTATGTTTCTGAATTTTATAGAGATATATATATTTAATTAATATATATGATATTTGAAATAATTATTAAAATTATATATATGATTAAACCATGATAAAATTTCAAGGACCAAAACTACCGAACTAAATCATACGTGAAAAATGAAGCTATTATCACCTAAAATAGTGATTATAATAAAGAATTATTAATAAAAGGATGAAAAAAGTTTATAATTAAAAAATATATGTTATAATATATATTAAAGTATTTTGGAAAATATTTATTCAAAATATACATTTATTATATAAAAAATTTGAACACATATGAAGGTAGTCAGATCTGAGGTCAGGGTTTTATCATCTATCTTTTGTTTCCATAAGACATATTCCATATTCACTACTTGTTTCTTTATTGTGGTGTAGATACATCACATTTTATATGATATATCATGAATATTTTTATATTCATGTTATTTTATGATTCTTTTTGAGTGATTTCTTTCATGGGGGTTATGATTCCAAAGAAATCGAAGTGGTAAGATTTTATTTCACAATTTCATCATTATTCGTGACTGTTTATGATAAGCCAAAATTGGGGGAAATATTTGATCATTACATATTCAAAAATATATATTTTATTTGGCATAGGTTATTTCTGAAAAATTTCTTGTTTTCCTTTCATTTTCCTCTCTTTAAGTAGTAAAGATACATAAATCATATTTTTAAGGAAAACCGACTTTGTTTTTCTACTCGATCGAGAATCTTTCTATTTAATATCCATATTTTAATCAAAATGTCTAAAAGAATGTTTTAAATATTATATAATAATTTATAAAAGGAATTTTTACCCATTCTTGACATTTTACAAAATGGATGAAAATGAATCTACTTTTTGTTTTCGGAATGAGGAACTTTTTAACATTTTAGAAAAGTGTGAAAGGATTTTTTATACTTATACAACATGAACATATTTTCCCACCATCATTAACACTCATTTTTTGAAGATTAATTTACAAGATTAAATGTTTTCTCAAATAAAATATTTTCCTAAATATTTGGTAATTTTTTAGATTTTAAATAATAATATTTCAAAGTAAAAAGGTTATTTTCATCAAGAAAATATCCTGTGATAGTTTGAAAGTATTTTTATTTGTTTCAACATCATTTTTAATATTATAATTTTTTGAAGATATAATCTAATAATACCTTCCACCATATATCTTTGTATGGTTTATGATCAATTTGACTCCGGAATGTATTGATATTTTGTATTTAATTTTTCCAATATTGACTATTATTGATTTTTAAGGCCTCTTGATTAAGGTTTGTTGTTTATTCATGGGATAAATTAATTGGAATTATTAAATTATGGATGGGGATTAGAATTATATATCCCATAAATACATCAGTTGGTCTCATGAGACATACTAGATTGGGTATTTGGATGAGGCATTACCCATTCAAATAAGATCACTTGGAATTAGGCCTTAATAATATGTTTTAGATGACTTGGCCTGAGAAATTGATGGTATGTTTTAGATGTCCAATATTATGAATTCAATCATTAAAAAATCATTTATTGACAACAATGTGTTTAATTCAATAGTTATGATACTCACGCATAAGATCCAATATCATGTGAATATTTATATGGAAATATTTAATCATAATTTATTCATACCATAATATTCATTGTGCTTAAGTTATTGATTACGTTGAACTATTTATTAGTTATTTAACATTTTATATTTATTTTTTCTTATTTATTCAGGATTGATTCCACTATATATATCCCTTACTGAGCATCTTAGATCACCCATATTTTGTTTCCTTCACCCAGGATATGAGAAGGAATCATTAAATGAGTTCAAGGATGCATAATATACACTTTCACTATGTTAAATATTCTATATTTTCAATTATATGGTTAGATTAAAGTATGAATAAATTTTACCATGACTAATAAAAATATTTCCTTTAGGATATGATTACTTTTATATAGTTATAATGTAACAAATTAACCACTTGCTCTGGTCTACTCAAGTTGTGGTCTTTATCGCCTTTTTCTTATGAGTCCTAGGTTTGTGTTCTTGAAGTGACCTACCTTGAGTGTGCAATGATATGTTGACATAGTTTATGTGACCTCATTTTAGAGTGTGGGCATGGGTTGGTGTACTAGATGTTATATCCTTTGAGTGTTTCAGAAATGTTAGTGTGATTTTTTGTGACCACCCTCGTGTGTGTTGGGACGAGTTAGTGTGCTTGTTTTTGAGCATCCTTGAGTGCACTAATAAATGTCAATGTGCTTGATTGTGACATCCCTTGAGTGTGTAGAGATAGTTTAGTGTTATTTATTGTGACCTCCCTTGAGTGTGTAAGTATGGGTCATGTTCTTATTGTACCTTTCCTTGAGAGTCTTTGGTCGAGGACCTCCCTGGGGGATGGGTACTGGTATAATGTGATACATAGATGATGAATCTCCCTTGAGGGAGAAGGGATAGGTTGAGGCTTTTGGATGAGTGACCACACCCTTTCCTTTAAAGTAGTGGGTAAAGGATTGGATGACACACTATCTTAAGACATTAGGTACAAAATGTACATCATTTCTATTGGAACCATACCAAACATCATTGGGTACAACTCAGGTTTTAGGGTACAATATTTTCTTTTTTCTGACATAGAGTTGAAGCAAGTTGGGTTAGTTATCCTGGAGGCCCAGTGATAACACAACAAACTAAATTGTGTGAGTGAATGTGCATTGTGTGTTAGGATCCTAGGTGGGTGGGTTTTATTGGCACGACTGCACCTTTTTATAGGAATTACATGAAAATCCACTTGATCACATAAAAAGTCAATATTATTAATGAATTGTGGATTATTAATGGGTCATTTGAATCACCCTTACCAACATACATGATATGGGTTTAGATGTACATGGGTAGAACATCCTATTTTCTCTCAGAACATTGGTATTATTAGGATCTGGACATGTGGTACGTGGTTAATAGGTTATGGATGCCACAGAATCGATATGAGGGTGTAAGATTAGTATTGGAAAATGGTCCATTTATTTGTATTTGATGTATTTTTCTATTTTTTATCAATCATATATACAATTTTATGGTTGATTCATCATAAAAACAATTTTATTTATTTCTATTTAGGATTGTGTGGGCCTGTTTGGATCCCTGTTCTTTTATATATAGGTCTTTGAGATGAACAATGTATGAACGAGGAATGTATAATTTTTTGTAAAATTTTGGAATGACCCTTGAATTATTATTAGTGGTAATATTCAACAAACAACTATTTTTGGCCCCTTCTGCTAGTTATTAGCCACTAACATTTGAGGAGGAATGCCTTAGGTGTTATAGAATTCTCACACAGGTTCCATTTGGATAGTTTACGATGGAGAATTTCAATTTTTTTTGTAATATTCCAAAAAATAATTAATTAAATAACCTATAAAAAAAATTACATAAACTAGATGGTGAAAATTTACTAGGAATTTTAAAATAAAACATTATATATAAACCTTAGTGTGTATGTAGTTATTAAGTATTTATACAGATATTCAATGTAAATTATCATATAAGATAGAATTATTTATGGTCTTAGTTTATTGATGTCCTGAAACGTGGATGTGGAATCGGGTCACAAAGTTTTGATAATAGGTTCTTAAGTCCTATGGTGTACCTAAAGATAATCATGCATAAACCATTATGGTCACCCTTATATTATAGTTTTTATTTTGTACAATTAGTTATTATATAACACACTTTTGTACTCTATGTTTAGAATATATTTGTTTTTTCTTATTATTTATGTCTTTCTTGTTTAACTCCCTATATAAAACTATTTATTCCATTCTACATGATGATATGATCTATGGTACCTCATAATGACTTATCATTAATAATCTATTGTATATTTATCTATCTATTGTGGGGGAAATCATTTCCACATGAATTCATTTGATGACCAAGGGCAAGTTTCCAACTTCAGGTGATCTCGGACATACCTCAAGGATTGTAGTGATCCATCTTATATTATGTGGCAAGGTGGCTGAGTTTGGTTTTTTTAGAAATGATATTATATCTCTATTTTCTTTTTCCATATATTGGTAGATATAAAATTGTCATGTCAAAACTCCAAAAGTAGGTCATGAGGAGGTTGCTGATCGATACATTTTATGATGAAACATGAGTTTCGATGGGTAGTCAGGATATGAGTGTTTAATTTGAGTTATGTTTTTAATATTTTTTGGTATATTTTTATATAAATAAATTTTATTTTGATGTATTAAGGGATCATATCAATTGTTTTTGTGTTTTATTGGTGTTTTAGTGAAAATTAAAGCTAAACCAAAGAAAAAAAACTTGGAAAATAATACACATACATTGTATATGGTATCATAGAAAATTTAGTGTCTATCATATATTTGTCAAACAATATTCTAAACTACTAAAGAAAACTATGACCAATAATAAAATCCATCCACTTTTATTTTTTGATTCCCCTTAAATTATAAATTTCATTTAATGTAGTTATCACTTGTTTTTGATGAATCTAAGAGAGTCTTGATGCATGTTCATATTAAATGGATGAATCATGACATAAATTCTATTGTGGTGATACATGGTTTTTTGTCATAAATTCATCTTTATGTAAAAAATTGGATTTCAAGAATTTTTTTTGAATGAAAACGAAGTATTATTTTTTTTTCAAAAAATTAATTTCATAGTTTATTCAAACTTCCACGATGTTTTCAATGAATGTGTTATAATTTTCTTTTGGGATTATTAGAAAAAGTAATTTTCATTTACAACTGATTTGTAAAGTGTATTCCTAAATATTTAAAAAAAATGTAATTTTTTTGAAATAATTTATTTGGGAATTGGAATAAAATGGGTTTCCCTTAGTTTTATAAATTAGGTGGAATGTTTTTTATATAAATATGCTTTTATAAAATGAATACCATGATATATATCATTTGTTTTTGGTGTAAAATGGAATTTTTTATTATAATATATTGATATAATCTTTTTTATGAGTTATTATTTTGGATTTTATCGATTGATTTATATTGGAACCATTTGATTTAAATTTTGAAATGTGATTCGATTAGGTTTTAGATATTACGTTATATAGAGTATACCCCCCAAAAGGTCTTATTTAATTAAGGGAAATTCATTTGAAGAGATTTTCACCAATGTTGCATTTATCTTGGCTCTAGTATAACCTTTTTGGTTATTGGCTCTACACAAACTCCGAATAAGGAAGTGGAGCCATTTTCTTCTCTACTCTTAGACCACATGAAAGACTTCTTGAATAAATTTATTCTTATCTTCTTTGATAATCATGGTATGTGAGAGGCAATAGAGTTTTTAGAGATGAGGGAGGAAATATTTAATTATATGGGAAATACTCAAGAATCTAAATTCATAGAAATCATAGCATGTATATAGGATGAAGTTGAGAATTTTGGGATTCTATTGTTCCTCTTCAACTTCATGATGGAATGTTTCGAGAATTCAATAGGAAAAATTTGAGCTTGTGTAATTATTATTATAAGATAAAATTATGGAATCCTATGAAATTTATAATCCTAATATTTTTGCACTATCTTAGGAGTTATCCACTAATGAATCGTTAAAATCCTGATTATTTGAAGGTGGTATTCATCCAGACCCCAAATCAACTGTGTTTGAATTCATATGAGCATCATATAATGAAGTAGCTAGTATGTACATGAAGATGGAATATAATCTGGTAGAGAGAATAGTGATTATTGTTGTTTTTGTTCAATTAGGCATGACTATATATACCTAGTCACATAATGAGTTGAAGAAATATAAGCTTGATTAGGAAATTAATGAATATTGTGGACAATCTTGTCAATTTATTATCATTCCATCTAAAAAAATACCCCTAGTGTGTTTTTAGTGTTGAAAATTAGGTCACTATAAGACCAAAAACTCATGAGATCAAAAAAACTATTATGATGTGTCTATCATGATCATAATATGAAATTCAAAAAATTAAATTATCAAAAAAAGAATAAATCCATGGATTATTGATATCTCTATTTTATATACATATTTTGAAATGTTTTATGAATTAATTAAATATTAAACCATTAAATATAATATCTATTATTGATATTAATTTTTTTGTGTATTCTTATGAAGGAATTAAATTTAGATAAATACTAAGGAAAACATGGGAATTGAGGAACATAATGACACAACACACTGAGATGAAAAGCGACATGGCATGACAACAGAAAATTAAAAAGAATATGAGGTTGAGAATTGAAGGAAAAGAGCACAAGATAGGTCCTAGATGAAAAGATTCAATTTCAATGGAAAAAATATCTTCTATAAGGAAACTATTAATGTACCTATTGTACAATCATTACCCATGGTGAACCAGTGTATGTTGGGTAAGAACTACAGGTCAAGAAGTGGATAAAATCAACATGATGTGAAGATTACCTATGTCACACCGTGACACATATGTTTCATGCAGTGAAAAATGTGTAGTATACCCAAAACACATACATTTCATGTATTTTATACATTTGGGGTAGATTTACACATCATTCAAAGTTTACATGTCATGTAAATGCCCGATACAACAAAAAACATGGATTTTTATGAATCTTTGACGAAAATAATTACTTTTGACCCCTAAAAAGCCATTAAAATCTATATTTGACCGAATAAGTCCATTGATAAACTATATGCCCATAAATAGAGATTAATACCAATGTATTTAAGAATTCTATTCTAGGAATGATGATAAACCATCAGGAGGTTTCCGTAGGGTTCTGTCCTATCTTAGATAGTTTTTCATTTATACTTTTTCTTTTATTTTCATTCATATTCATTCATGTAACATGGAATGTTTTTTAATTTAATTAAAATCCTTCAATTTTCATTATTCTCATATCATTATTTTTTTCTTAATCACTCTCCTATGGTTTTGGGTTTAATCGACATTGGCAATCTCCTAACGATGGTTGGATATACCAATAGGGGAGAGAGAAATTAGTTAAAGGAGGTTTATACCATCATTGTTCAATTTGGTTTCACTAATAATGATGATTGTATTCAAATTTATCATGTAATGTTTATTAATCTACTTTATTCATAATTTATCCATTGACCATAATCTATTAATAATTAATGAACCCCTACATGATTGAGATGATTTATTCCTAACCATTGAATGGAATTACTCTTCTTCTTTTAGAAATATAAACTTAATGCAATGAATTGGGATTCTTAATAGTTTTATAGAGAATTTCAAATTTTTCAATCGATATAATTGTTTGGTTTCACAACTATATGATATAATTGGTTTGTAATTTAAGTTGAAATAATTTATTTGAAAAACCATCCTTAGAAACTAGCTCCCTCTATTCATATTTTATATATTTGAATTCATATATTTTAATTGAATAACTAGTTTAATAAAATCAATGTAAATTGGAATGACCTAATATATAGTATAGAGTTTCCATCACTGCATTCCCCACTCTCTATGGGTTTTACCCCATACTTCTGCTATGCTCTGCCATTGTAGCTAGTATTGTTTGGGTTAATAATTATTTATAATTTAATCATGAACATAATATTTAATGACGCCTTTAGGCACATCAATTTTTTTCATCATTTCTAAGTATAAGTTGTGCTTTTTAGATGAATCAAGACAAATTACTTAGGTCAAATAAATTTCATATCCCATTTCTATTTACTGATTTTAGTCTGGATCATTGTATTTTTCATTCATTTTTTAAATTATTTTTTTTTTTCATTTTTACGTTTCTAGTTGATATTGGTTTTTTGTAGGATGGGTTTTATTTCATATAACTCTGATGCCACTCCACCATCATAATACATTTTATATCTGGATTATCTAACCACATGGGAAGCACTGAATTCCGAAGGGTGCACACTGAAGGATGATGGTTGGAATAATTCCCATTCTCATGAGTATGATGAATTCCAACCCCCACAGTGGAAAGAGACCTATTATCCGCTCAATGTAGGAGATACCAAATATCAAGGACACGAAGTCATTTTTGGGATAAGAAACACACTCATGAAAACTCATAAATTCAGAAAAAAAGAGAAATATCTTGAAGAAAGACTAATTAGATTTCTTGCATAGTACAATGAAGTGGTTGACAAGAGGATGTGAAATAATAAGAGTAAACTTAGCGATTAGGGAGAATTTACTACCCTCATTTCCCAAATCATTTAAAATTTAATTCTCTTTGTTAGTATTCTTCTAATAGTTTATAATGAAGATATAGGTTAGTCTGAGGATGAAGAATTTTCAGAAGTAGAGGATGTCAAAGAAGTTGACATAAAGGAACCTCATGACAAGTAACTGCAATAATATCATTCCTTCTAACAACCTCAGAAGTATAATTTAGATGATAGATTATCCACATCTCCCATAAATTACATTTCATTATAGGATAAGAAGATGGATGGTAATGAGCCACAACTCATAGAATAGGGAGAATTGACTACTCAACAAGATCAAGTCACATTAAATTTAAATTCCATTGTGAATAATCTACCATTAAATTATTATGCATGTATTGAGTGTTATGAAGATCATGATGAGTAAGAGAAGATTATGGATGGTCAAAATGTCACAAAAAAAGATAAAATAAATATCAGGATATCAAGGAATAATTCATAGAGAATGACGATATCTTTCTAAGTGATGAACCTTTAGATTTAAAAGAATTATTAGAACATGACTCATCCATTATAATCATACAAAAAGGCCAATAGGGACAATAAAAATACCTTTTGAAACATTTAGAAGAAGATGAATGATATATGATGGAAATTTATGATTGGATGGATGAGGTGGAAGAAGATAAAGAGATTAAAGTTGTATAATCCATAGAGTTATAGGAAGTGGGAAAAGTATAGGAAGGGGACAAAAAATAGACCTACACCAACCTCACAAGCATTCAAGAGACAGAAGAAGCATGAGAAACTCTACAAAACACAACAGAAGACAAAGATAATACCATGAATGATCTCATAAATAAAATATAGTTGAGTAATTATAAGACATTTGATTTTACAAAAACTATTTTTAAAAAGGTTAAAAATGAGAAACCTATAACAGTTAATGAATATGATGAAGAAGTAGTAGTGGAACTTGTGAACTACAAAATCTGGTTAGATTTATATTTCCTATTGTTTTCATTATATCTATTCTAAAATTTCATCTCACCACTATTCAAAATAAACCAACTTAGGAGAAAGAAGAAGACTAACCTAGATTCAAAATAGATTCATATGTGGTTAAATCCAAGACAATTATCTCTATATCATGTTCTAATTATCAATAAAACGTAAAAGGTTAAGCTGAATGACCATAAAAAAGATACTACAAAGAGGCAACTCATATTTTTAAAAAATGTAGTCTAGGACTTTGATTCATTTTATTTTATTAGTTTAAATAAATCTCCCCAAGGTTGGCCTATTTACTTTCTCAATCAAAATATTTAAAATTTTAAGTGGAATGTACTTTCATTATTTATTTTTATCTTTCAGGAACCTAGAAGGAAAAATAAATAAGTGATTGAAGAGAAAAAATAGGAACATTTCACTTCATGAGTTTAATATATATTTTGTAATCATAGTTCACATCATGAACCTGGTTGGAGAGAAGCATATCAACTCAGTCAAAAGAACCATTGAATATGGAGTACTACTTAATACTTATTCATATTTTTTCACCCATAATTTTTTCAGCCATAAGATTTTTTTAAAAAATGAATTGAATTTCATTATGAACATAATTGAATTAGATTCACCCAAAAAATATCTTGAATTTTTTTCTTATACTCACTGATTAGGAGACATCATTAGTAAGGAGAATTATTTTGACATTTTAGAAAATTAGAAATATAATTCTCCTAAATGAAGAATATATAAATAAAATTTTAATTGTAACTTTCTTACGTTAATTTTTAATTTCTTGAAAATGATTACTTATATGATTTTTTTTAGTGATGTTGATTCCTAGAAGCATGCATAAAGTAAATTGATTATTGATTTCCATGCCGTGAATTTATTGACTTGTATTCTATTACCATCCTCCAAAGGATTTTAGACTAATTATTTCTTATTTTTCATAGAATATTTATTGTGTGATTATTGGTGCATGTAAATCGAATATAACTTTCATTAATATCTTGTCAAAGCTATAACTGAAAAACTCAATTTTGAAATGATTGAAGGATTTTGTTTTTGAGACCTTTTATCAAGATACCAACCTAAAAATTAATCCTTATTTATCCCATATAATTGATAAATGAACATGTTTGTATTAATCCATGTTATAAGACATTACTTTCCTTTCATACCCAACTCTTTATATTTTTTATGATATTAAATTAAAGGAGTGTGAGGGATGGGTTATGACTAGTGGATATGAGAAGTGGTATATTAATAGGATACTGAAGGGTGTTTACATGGGATTTTAGAGAAGGTTAATATCTAAATTCATTTCACATCATTTTTTATCATTCTTGATTTAATAATAATAATAATAATAATAAATACAAATTAATAAAAATGGGTTTTTTCTTAGGTAGGTCAAAAATCACCATTTTCAGACTATAATGATCCATGTTTTATCCGAAGTTATGGACCATAAATTTTTTAGTCTAATTACTTAAAAAGGATCTTAACTTGAATCCTATGAGTTTATTGGTGGTCCTAGAGGTTTTTAAGGATTTTTTGAATCCCGAAGCATCAGAATTAAGGAAAACAGGCTGGGCCACACAATATTTCTTCAACCATGTGACCCAGACTACACACCCATGCGGTAGTTGCTGAACCTAGGTAGTGAGCTACCACACAGTCTGAACATAGTTATTCAAACCACGCAGTAGACAATTGGATATTCCCATGTGGAGTAGAACCTTCTTCACAGCTGGTTCACAGGTTGGCCAACCATGTGGCCAAACCCTGTGGTACCTACTATATGGATAAAATTCTAATTTCACTTAAATGAAATGTTTTAAACGACCTTACTTCCCTCCCATCATTATATTTAGTATTTTCCAACCTTAATAGAGGACTAACACCCCTCTCCCCCCTCTTTGGGGTTTTGACCTATCTCCCATGAATCTCCTCTGATTTATTTGCCTTTGAAAGCAATAGAATCATCTCAGTAATCTCTATCATCCAAAATAATCTATTTTAAAGTTCCTCCATCCATTATTGTGATATCTTAATGAGATAGATCATTTCCCTATTCTGGGGATTTTATTAAATCAATTGATATCTCCCATTTTAGTTTGAATCAATCCTTGCTACAAAACATGTATAGTACTGTGATCATGAGGTAGGGAATCTACTCTATTTCTATATTTTATATCCCTTTATGACATCAAAACATTGTGATTTTAGTCAAAATATCTTGAAAGGTCCTTAATATTTTATATTAAATTGACTAGGATGGTTTTTCGTGCCTGTAGTGACCCGTTATTATGGAAAAACCCAATCAAGGGAGTTCTCCTTACCTTTCGAACACCCCGTTAGGCATGCCATCCGAAATGGCCCTTTTTCTTTATGCTTTAAGTGGGGGTTCACCTTGGTTAAATACTCAAAATTTAATAAAGGACAAATAATGGAAATGGAACATTAATTAGGTTCCCCTTAGAAATGTACAAGATAAATTATAATGGATTTTCACATGTAAAATGACATGTGCCACTATGAAAAAATAACCAATTAGAGGTAGTTTAAACCGCTGCTAGATGGTTCTGAAATGATTTTAAAAAACTTCTCCAAAAATTGTTGTCGACATTCAACACGTAGTAGTTCCTTTTATTTTGTGGCAGTTTTCGGAATGTTTCATAGAATGCGTATTTCACAGCATTTTGTTTTGTTTTAGCGATTTTTTTTCTTACAAAAATAACTGATATCCTGCAGTGGTTTTTAACTGCCACTAGATTCTGAGATTTTTACCAAAAAACCACCACTAAAATGGATAAAACCGATACTAAGTAGAATTTTGAATTATTTTTCAATGTCTTCAACCACCTCCCTAAAAAATACTATAATATAGTGGTGATTTAAAAATAAAAAAAACTATATATAGTGGTGGTTTTAACAGCTGCTAAATCATGAATTAAAAAAACAAGCAATTGGTTCTAGAGCCCCAAAATATGATTCCAGAACAAAATTATAGTAACAAAGAAAATTTTACTAGATCATAAAATATATCATCGATGTACAAGGAAAACAACACACGTTAAAACAAAAGAATTGACATATATTTATTCTAAAGAAAACATAAAAAATCAATACATTGACGAAGGAAAACAACACATTTGAAAGAAATAATATGTTTCTCAATACATGGAATGAATCAAATAAGACACAACACATTAAAAGAATCAATTATACATAAATAAATTGAAATAATAAACTCATTGAAAGAATCAACAATACATTTCTTAATACATTGAATGGATTAATACACTTCTCAATACATTTCTTATTGAAGGAACATTGATTATTCATACTATTACACAACAAATTTCAATGGAAAACATAAATTAAATAAATTTAAAACTCGCTATAAATAATTATCATTCTTTCATTAAAATGCAACTTCACATGTTAAAAATAAATCCACTAAAATTACAAACAAGTTAAATTAATTTAATAATAAAGAAATAATTCTAAATATGAAACCATCCATCATGAATACCATTTTCATAAAAAATGGTTATTAATTATTCAAAAACAATAAGAAATGCTTAGCCAAATGAAAAATCACCCTAAATATCCATAAATGATCTAAACATCCAAAATTAAAGATTAATACTGACTTGTATTTATACAACGGGTAAATACATTATGAAATCCTAGGACTTCCTAACATTGATCCCACCCCTTGATGAGAGCATGAAAAACAACATTGATTCCCCTATGGGGATTGTCTGACAAGAATCTACATAGTTTGAGTTACCCGATTATATCCTCATGACCTATCTAAGACCAACAAGACAGAGCTCAAAAATGGGTCTATGCACAAATAAAGCAAAAAAATATGCCAAAAGGGATATCACCCAACACATAAAGATTGATCTCTAACAAAGAAGGTGAAACAAAGAGGATACTAATAAAACATGGGGTCTAATAGATATGGATTATCCATTATGTTATAGGATTGAGATATCATTATATGGATAAGTGATAAAGGACCATAGTTTTGTGAGAGATAACATAGAATGATCCCTGTTCAGTAGGACTGGGTCATGATGTGATATTTGGAAAACAACGTAGAATTTCCGATAATGGTTGGGGTTTGATAGAGATTATGGTATTGGAGAAAATCATAGGGTTTTCTATCATGACATGACCTATAGAGACCCTACATAGGACACCAGTAAGCTAAGAGTGGCACCACATGTTCACCCTCAATAGTCGAAGGGCTTGCAATAAGAACAAAGTAAGAATATCACTGAACTGAGAGTCTTTATCCTATTGTATGTGAACACACACACACACACACACACACACACTCAACTCCATGAAATAGTGCATAGGTATAATAAAATAAAACCTCTTGGTGTAGAAAATTCATGTAATAAATTCTAAGTAATAGATCGGAATGAGATAGATAAATATCCAAGAATAAAAAGGGGTAAAATACATGCCTAACCAAGAAGAATGAAATAAGGTACCAATCAAGAAACAACCGAACATGAGAAGAACAAGAGTTCCCAACTCAAGATCCCTCTGTCTGACCACAAAACCTGATCTGTGCCTCCACTTACTTCTATGTTCCCTAGATAGTAGGTCCACTAAGGACACCATCTAGCTGTTGACTGTATAAGAAACAAATCATGCATACAAAGCACATGTAGGTGTGAGTATAAACATACTTAGTAAGGAACCATGAAAAAAATTGAGAAATAGAAGAATATAAAAGTTAGATCAACCTATATGTAAAAGATATACAAGAAACTAAACATAATATATGATCATAAAGAAATTTGAATCTCCATATCTAGTTGAAACACAACATATGGACACATGGTTATAAAACACTTACATAGGCCACCCATTGTCCTGATACCCTCTAAAATATATAAAGAAGATAATAAATACCAACATTGGATGTACTAATACATGATCTAAAACTCTCTAATAATCATTTCCCAATAATGTACTCTGCTCGTCACCCTCTATATCTCCATCTCCACTTCCTACTACCAGCACCTGTAAAAAAATTTTATTAAAAATTAAACAATATTGTATATTTATATTTAAACGCAAAATCAATTAATGTTTTTGAAATAAATGATTTTGAAGTTTTGTGACTTCAAATCTCACCACCAGTCATCAATAAAAAATCTCCAGGTGAAGTTCCAATAGACTTTTGATATAAATCAAGCCACACTTTCTTCAAAACGGATATCTCAGCCCCCTGCTCCTCAATTGTTTTTCATAGAATCAAACTTTCTCTTTGAATTTTTGGGTATGGAGTTACTAAAAACATTATTTGATGCACTTACAACCCCTATTTTCTTCCAAATACCTCAGATGGTAATGGTCCCAAACCCATCCTGCACACTCGACCATGATGATCCTTCCCTAGGACTCTATCAACTGGGTCATCTTGGGAGACTGAGTAGGTCTATGTGGGATTGACATCACATAGTTCTTTAATTTTTACCTATAAATCAAATATTAGTCATATTATAAGAAATATATATTAACATAGTTAAAACTGATAATAAGTTATTATAATGAAAAATGAATTCACAACCCTAACTTCTTTAGAAGTTTTATTAACAAAACTCCCATTAATTTTTTTATAAACATTCAACCACACATCTGTTCAAGATGCATGGTGGACTAAACTCTATGACTTCATTAAAAAATGATAAATCAAAATTTAAATATATTAATTAGATAATAGTGTCTAATAAATATTAAATCTAATGAAAATATTACCATAGTTGATCGGCTTCTAGAAAAACACTATGATGCTACAGTATGAGTATAATGCTTCCTCCCTGGAATTCCTATCATTTAATAAAATAAAATTATGTTCAAAACATATATTTCTTAAAATTAATGTCAAAAAATATAAATGATAACAGATTCACATTACTAACAAACAAAATATACATAACAATGATAATGACTGACTAGAAAAATGAAATAGGTGTTTTATAAATGAATGAATAATTGCACATAAAATCAATTCCTCCTTCAATAATGTTGGTTTCCTACCCCATCATTTCATTGTCTAATTTATCCACTCTTTCAAGACTAATATTTTCAATATCATGGTGGAAAAATAAGTCCTCTTCATGTTGTTGATGAGATTCAATGTTAGAGGTCAAATCTTCCCCTTCATCACCCATATTAAACAAGTATCTTTGTTTTACATGAGAAACTACACTACACCCTTCATCCAAAACATCTTTAAGATAATATACCATTTCCCTAGTGATGATAATATATATAGATCATGTATTTCACAATCACCAACATCCATAAAGTAAGAGAAGTTCACATAAGTAAATTGAAAGGAATCTCTTTTAAAAACCCTGAAAATATCCATCCAATTACATTTAAATAAAACAAATGAAAATTGTATATATTAGTTTAATTCGTTAATATCAGTAAATGTTCCATAATATTCCACTTCAAAAAATTTAAATACGCCACTAATTTGTGTTTTCAAACCCTATTCTCGATCAACTGTATAGAATCTAAATCCATTCATGTTTTAAGCATCAGACTTTCTAGATCGTTTTAGAGGACCTCAAGGAATAAAACTTATATGTTTTGATAACTATTATTTAGTATAAATATTCATTTTCTCAAAAAATTAATATATATTATTATATTTACAAAATATATTTATCAACCTAATATCCTTTTTAAATTAAATATTTATGAATTTACACATTGTGTAAACCATTATACAAGTTCTTTATTAATAAATTTTATTATATCTTTCTCATTTCGTGTTATTCCTCCCATTAGTCTCTTGGTTTGTATCCTCAAATCTTTAATAAATGGATCTATAATTTTACTATTCAGCAGCACAAATCCATGTGCCTATAATAATTCCATTTTTGTTAGTTTAACATTTGAGCTCCTCCCAACTGATCATCCAATAGATGAAAATATTTTTGATTTCCCACGTATTTTTGATTGAGTCATTGTGTTATTAACATGTCCAACTCAATTGAATATTATCTCAATATTATCCAAGTATCTAGAAGACAATTTATGACACTGCCAAATAACCTTTAGAAATAGAGCCTTCAGGTTGAGTTTATTTTTCATTTATGATTTCAAATGCACAAGATATCTGTGAAATAAAATAAAAAAACATAATTATGTATTTAATGAAGTGGAATGAATTGTTTATATTAATGAAAATATATTAAAAAATTTCCTCTGAATTGGATACATCCATCTATAATGATTATGGCCTCCCAATTTAGCTTCCTCAAAAAACACACAGTTAATTGCATCAAGAAAGTAAAAAATAATGGAGGAAAGATCATATTCATTGCACAAAGTGTCAATAAAAATATCCCCTAAAGGTTTTCAAGACAAAATGGATTTAGAGTTTTCCCACATAGTTTCATGAAACATTTACAGAAATGGAGTATAATAGGAAAAACGTTTTCAATTAATATTGTACGCAATTCTAATGGAAGTAACTGCTATAACAAAATTTGTGAATCATGGATTTTTAATCCATATAATCTATGATGCTTTATGTCAACACCACTTGATATGTTACTTAAATACCCCTAAAATACCTTCACATGTTTTAAAATTATAGGGAATGTATATTTATCCCTATTTTTCATTTTAGAAATTGCGGGAGCATACCTTCTATTCTCATCTAGCTAGAGATCACACTTTATGTTAATTTCTTGTTTGTCTTTCCAAGCATTGAGCTGATCCTTTGAATTTACATGCTAATTAAGAAATGTGACGATCAAATTATCACAAAAATTTTTCTCAATATGTATCACATCATGATTATTCCACAAAAAATTAAATTCCTAATAAGTATGTTTGAAGAAATACTTTTTTCTTCCATTGTTGCATTCTGACTTCACTTGACGATTCACTTAAAACTAGTTTCCCACTATCATTCAAATAACGCTCCTTCCCCAATTTTGTTTCAACATTTCCAATTTGTGCCATTATTTAAGAACCTATCAATAACTTTGTAGGTGGTATACGATCAATGAAACCATTAAATTTTGACTTTTTCAGCCAAAATCTGTGAGATGCATCGAGAAATATTTGATGACACAAGAAGTACCATTTTCTACTCTTATGTAGCCATTCATGATCAAAATCAATGTTATAGACATGAAAATCCAAATCCATATAATTGTTCCAACTACAAAAATTCCTATATCCCAGGAAGTTAATAATTGTCCACATTAGAACATCTTTTATTTTAAACATTTTTCAAAAAGATGCAACATAAGTCTCAAAACTGTTTCTCCATAACTCTTGTAATTATTCAATTAAAGGTTGAAGTTATACATAAATATCATTTTAATGCATTTTTATTCTTGTAATAATCATTAAAATGATAAAATATGTTTGTTTCATACACATCTATGAAGGCAAATTGTATGGGATCAAAACTACGGTCCAAATTCTCTAACTAGAACTCAAAGTTCCAAATGGGTGGAATCCATTAGAAGACAATCCCAATAAAACATTCCTAGGATAATATGAGAAATATAGATGTAATGAATCAAATTCTATCCACAATTGTGATTCTATTGTATGTCACATTAACTCATCATTGTTATTATCTACAGAATGCCACTTCATGTGTTCAATGATTTTTGATGACATGAATAATCTTTGTAATCGAGGATTTAATGGAAAGTAATGAAAAGACATTGTAGGTGTGTCCATTTTCCTCTTATTAATGGTTATATGTGGATTCATACCTCTAACATCACCCATAGACTACCATCTAGATGAAGAATTTTTTTTCAATCATGTCTGCTTGAATCCTCTCCCTAATAAAGCATACAATCATTAGGACATGTGTGAATTTTTTTATAATTCAGACTGAGCATTTTAACAAATTTTTATATACCATAAAAAGTCTCAGATCACTTTACTTCAAGAAATGAATCATTCAAAAATTATAATATCATGGACATCGCCTTATTTTTATTCCATATAGTAATTTTATATGGTACAACTTCTGTAGAAAATAATGTTTTGAATATTTCAAACATCCACTATAAAACTCTTGATTTCCATCAACAACTAAACTGTGAGACACATATTCCTTCTCAGTGCAGTTTTATCTTAAATTTGTCTCCACAAAATCAAGAGGATGATCCAATGATATCTTTCAATCTTGATCTGGTAGTCCTACTGTCTCAAAAATATCACTTTTCATGTTGATATTTGTGGCACCCTCAATTGGTAGTTCTGATATGTTTTGATGTTGATGTTGGTGTCTTGCAATCCCTAATGCATCATTTATAAGGTTTTTCATTTAATTTTCCATTTTATATCATGTTTGGAGCTCATTATGTGGATTTACAGTAATGATCAACCTTTCTATAACATTATATTCTCTGTGTCCACTTCAACACAAACATTTTTCAGGGAATTGCTTCAATACTAAGTGTTGATAAACTTCATTCCTCTTGAACAATTTTCTAAATTTACATTTGAGACATGGAAATCTTATTCTCCCATTAACAAATCAATTAGAAATTTAAAAATCTAAAAACTCATTCTAATCCTTAACATACTGTGTTCTGTTGCTCAGAAATCTCATCTAGCTTTTTTCCATATATATCATAATGTTTCTACACATTATTAAAAAAATTACAACACATAAATATTACCAAATAAGCAAAGTTATTCTTATATAATAGTTAAAAAAAATATAAAAATGTTAAATAAGGTTTTTCATATATAAATACACAATAATGGATCAAGAATCAATTTTCATGACTCTACGAGTTCAGTGACCAAAATTATAAATAATTATATTTATGAATGGATCAATCATAAAACATAAATTCTTTGAGGTTAAATAATTGTGAATAAAAAATGTAAAAATAGTTTAAAACATAAAAGAAAATTTTTAAAACAATTTTAAAATTGACTTAAAATAAAGATAGAAGATTTATTTTATAGGGTTAGACTTAACCTAGTATATTATAGGACATAACCAAAATTTTCCTTTGTAAGGTTCAAGAAAAAAACAAAGCTTTTCTAAGGTGAATTCCTAACCTATTACTCGGTCATTTTATTAAAATTTCCAATTTACAATAAACCCAATAATGTGGTGGTTATTAAAATTATAATTTTTCAACTAAATCAAAACTTTAGTTCCCATGAGCATTCATGACGGGATTTGGGGGAACAAAAACTAACTCAACTAACAAAGAGATATACATTATCATTGAATAAAATCCCTACTAAAACTTAAAGGTTGTGTTATCTTTAAACATTAAAAATATAATTCAATAAATACAAAATTCATTATGAATAACATATTAAAGGATACCCAATTACTCATAATACTTGTAAATCACATCAAACCATATCAAAACAACCAAAAAGAAAACTAAAATCAAGATTTAATTCCTAACAAACCATGGTAAATCAAATGTTTATACAATAAATAGCTAGACAAAAACTTCATTTTACTTACCACTTGACCTTTGAGGGGTGGCGAGGTGGGGGTTGTGATCAGCGGTGAGGTGTGGTGAGGGAAGAAGAGGTGAGGTGTGGTGAGAGGCGAAGAGTAACGGTGAGGCAAAACAAGGAAAGGCACGACGAGGTGAGGTGTAGTGAGGGCTGACGAGTGGCGGCGATGGGTGGCTACATGCAGTGATGAGGCTCGGGATTCATAGAGTTGGCGAGGGGGGGGGGGGGTTGGTGGTGTCAGGTGGTGAGTGCCATGTTTTTAAAAGCATTTAACTATTTATTAGTGGTTTATAAATAACCTCTAAGAAATTATTTAAAAAACATTTAGCATCGGTTTACTAAACCACCGCTAAATGCTCAGTTTGGTGTAATGTACCATGATATGCTTGAAGTTTCACATGAATAAAACTTTTCTTTTGTACCATTGCTTATCAAAGTAAATGAATCACTTATGACTTATATTATAAATGGAAATAATAATAAGAGGATACCTAAGAGGTTTACCTTTGGGATTTACTCCATATTCCTAAATTTTAAATATATGATGATTCTTATGCTTATTTTTTTCATATTCTAGGACATGTTCTTATTAATTGAGGAGTTATATAATTTTATTTTTCATGTGATTATGCTTGATAATTTTTCCATGTTCCATGGTTCATGTATTGAAATGAATTCTAAGATAGGGTAAGCTTGATAGCTTGTAATGATGAGATATCATTGATGAAATATGGATAAACGCAAGCTAATGCCACGTTTTTATGGTTACATTCCATTATTTAGAGATTATTCTTGGTATATTGTTCCTCTTACTTGTACCTTTATCATTTTTAATGCTTAATGACTTGAATTACTCATTATTCTATGATAATGGATTCTATTTTACTCATTTTTCTAGATTGGTAGCTTGGGATATTTCAATTCCCTTGATGGCCTGAGGTGCTTAATTAATGGCATGTGACAATAAATGTTTTTTCGTGAATTGATATGTCTTGATGATATGGATTACTTGACATGGGTTGGGGGAGAACATGGGTTACATATTAAGGACTCATGGATGGACTCTCCATGCTTGATGGGTTATGACTCAACGCACTGGGAGAAATGCTTTGGTTATCCAGGAAAGGGATACCCGGGTGGCTTCTATTACTCATGAGTGACAGGGGTTCCCCAGGGGAACAACCGAGGACAGACCCATTTGGAAATATGGTTAATACATTCATCAGGTGATACCCAACCCCCTGTTTCAGATACATGGTGTGGACTCCGATTCATCAACCACAACTGATACAAGGTACACCGTATGGGTCTCCTTGGGAGGACTCGATGGTATTGGGTTGTTGGATGTTCTCACTACGACCCTTGGGAGTCTATTTAGATTGAAAATTATAGTCACAATACTCTTACTCATGATTTAATATATTGATTTAACGGGTGATATTATGAGATTCATTATTAATTATTTCCTTTAGATTACTTTCACATGTGTGATGCCTTTTTACTCTATAGCTAGCACAATTGTTTGGAGACATGTTCATTAGATCCCAAGATGAAGCAGAAGCTTGGGGGTATGTTTTATTTGGTTTCATTTGATTACTTATAGCCTTGTATTCATATTATACACTAATAGGTACCTTGTTTAGAATTCCATCATAGGCTAATGTAGGTGGTATGGGATTATTGTACCTTTGGGAACCCGAACTGGGTTGTTACATATTTATTTATTCACTACAAATTTATTATATATGGAACACTATTATAAACCTATTTCAAGAAATGGAAAGGTATAGACACCATGGGTGCTGAACTACTAAGATTTATATCTCATACCCTTCTAAGGTTCCATTTGGTACCTGAGTTGGCTTTAAGATCACAAGTATGGATAAAGGGAAGTGTTCTTCTTTCGATGACTGATTGCCTTACTGCATAGGATGGAGTTTGGGGGGTAGAGGATCAAGACAATGCTCAAGATGCTATATAGAAGTTTTTTCATTTTTGTAGTTTTTCATATTATGTTTTATATCCTTATACCCTTGTCCCCATACTCTCATTTTGTATAGGTTCATGACATGTCATATTTATTATTGTATATGTTGTTGATATTATGTTTCTTCTAGAAATTAATTTATATTTTATGGTTAGTCTTTTAATTCTAATCCTTTATAATTGTGTATATGATTTTTCTATTTTATGTTATTGTTTAGTGTTCTACATACTATGATACATTAGGGTATAGTCTACCCAAAGTTATACCATAGGCCCTCGCAACTAGTCATCAACCTATGGCATTTTCGGAGATGCACTTGAGTTCATGTGACCAAGTGAGTTCAGTGCACAATTCTGTGGCACCTCTGTCCGGGATTTTACAAAGTGGTATAAAAGAGAGGTTATTTTCCTTTAGTCTTATTTTTTTGATTAGACAGGAGACTAGAATGTAGGGATTTGGAATTTACCTTGTTCTTGGACATAACAAAACCATGTACAAGGGAAATCCAAATATCAGGGGATGCGAATTGTGTTACTAGTTATGTCATTTATGTTTGATACAACTTTTCCATTGGGTGACACGCATGTTTTCTGATGCTGTTGATATTGGTATTATTGAGATAATGGTTCCTATTACTTTATCTCGGTGATATCAGGTCATTTTATTGCATTCATCATACTAGGAACCATCAGAAATGAATTGTTAGGCATATTCCCAAACCACATCTACTATCAGCAATCATCTTTTTGTTTTCATGTGACTTTTCATGTGTTTAGTTATTATAGCTTGAGGTTCTTATTTCCTTACAAATACAGAATTGTGAAAAATTAAATTGAATAAGAATTCTATAAATTTGATTAACTGGGAATCCAATTTCACTTTATAATATGTATGAGCCTTTATAAATTAAAATTGTAATTTAATAAATTCAATATGTTTAATAGGGATTCAAATGATTAATTGATTCTAATTATATTAAACATGTGGATATGAAATGTATTATATAATTTGAAATACAATATTGGGGTTTGGGTTAAGTGGACAAAAATTTGAAATCATAAGGTGTATGTGACCTTACTAATTGGAATCAAAATTTTCCCAATTTAGCAACACTTAAGGGAAATTAATTGCATAGATAGATGAGAGTGAAATGGACCTTATATAATGGAACGTGAGACCGTGATCTTGATATTTACTTTATAATGGGATATAGGTTGAGTCTCGGGTCATCCCTATATGGTCTCTACCTTTCTATATAGAATTGGCTCTTAGAGAATGCTATTATTGGTATTATTCTTAGAGGCAGTCCATGCACCTATCCTCCTTATAATGTTCATTAGTTTTCCATGTATTGGGGATGATTCATAACATACCTTTATTACTACTTCATTACCTATTTTCATACTTTTTATAAAGATATTATCTAAGGTCAATTCTTTGAAACTATAGATATATTCCACTATGATGTCCTCGAGATGAACACCAAGTGAGTGTCGTTGAGAACACTCAAGAGCTGGTGGGATGTGAGCCCCTATTTTACCCCCTGTAGTGCCTCCTATGTAACCTCCTATTGATATTACACTAGGCACCAATTCTCAGTTTAGAGATTATTTTTTGAGGTATATCTAGTATGTTCAAGGTTTTCCAATACCTACCCATACTATAGAAGAGCTTACATGGGACATATAAAAGAATAATCATACCATTTTCTAAAAGTATTGAGGTCTTGATGATGTAGAATCATTGATAGAATCTATGGAATCCATCTTCGATCATCTAGAGGTTCCTCTAGAGAAGAGATTCAAGTTTTCGACCTATATATTTCTTGAATCTGCCAATCATTGGGGGGATGTTTTTTCTCAGTCAGAGTGTTAACAAAAAATTGTTTGGGAAGAATTATAAACAGCTTTGTATAATCATTTCATTAGGTATACATTGAGATTATATCCAGCTAGGGAGTTCTTGAACCTTCATTAGGGATATATGATGATGCATGAGTATTTTGATCATTTCAACGAGCTTTATCATCTTGCTTCATCTCTGATAGATGACGAATTGACTAATACAAGGAGTTTTAAGGATGGACTTGAGTATATTGTCTAATCACAGGATAATTTCATTTAGTTGATGTCCATTTCAGAAGTCATGAAATAAGCATTAATTATGGAACTAAATCTCAGAGAGACTGGAAGTGTGATCCAAGCCAGTTCATTTCTACATCAGGCTAATAGTTCTTATGGAATTAAGAATATCTACTTTGAGGGTGAATGGGGGGATAGTGCTAGCTAGGTGAAACATATTAATTATATAGTGTGTCTCCAATGTGAATGGATAGGAAATAAGTAGTCCCAAGTCTTGAAGAACCCAATTTTATGTTGAGCCTATGGAAGGATAGGTCATATTTGATGCTTCTGCCATTATTATCATTCAGTATCTAGTGACGAGGGTTCTACACTAATACTGATGTTAGCAATTGGATTTGTGACTCCACTTTAGATTGGATGTTGTTCTTGTACTAGTCTGTCAAGAAGAGGTGGAAATGTTCGTGCCCAAGGCATCCAGGAACTAATGGTTCAGCATAAGTAGATTAGATCCTCTCCTTCCAGTCAGGTTTCACCTCCGGGGTGTGGTTCATGCCATATATATTTAGTGTATTCAATGCCAGATAAGGAGATTTAAATGAATTCAATAGTTAAATCTACTACCCTAGAAATATTTTTTTTATCTTTTTCTCTTCTGAAGTGATTTTTTTATTCCAATCTCTTTTGTGTGGGTATTTTAAATCCTTTTTTTGTGTTTTCTTTAGTGTTTCCCAATAATGGAATGTGAGTGTTTCCATAGGCCTCTTTCTTATTTTGTCCAAATCTGAATGATAATCCCTAAATCCTAGTGACCCTTAGTGGGTGTGATTTTTTTTGGGTAATTATCATTGTGGACCATCAAATAATTAAATAGATATGGTCAAAAAACCTATGGGTTGTATCATGGATGGATCATTTTCTTGTATAACCTCAAGGTAGTATGCATCGATATATGTTGTACCCATTTTACTATTGAATGGTGCTCCAAATACTTTATTTTAGTGTCAACCATTCAATAAAATGTTAAGTACACTCTTAAGGTGGGGAGCATCCTGACTGTCATTGTTAGGGGTGTCCTCCTTATAGAATACGTATAACCATTGGAGACCTTGGTAAATGGTCAACTCTGTTTGTAATTTCCCTATGGTTGTACCATTGGGTTTAGTCAATGATTTCTTGAAAAGGATTGGAGCCTTAAAAAATTGTGTCTTATCCAATGGAATGTAGGCCTTTGATTATGTATTATAAAATAAAACCCCCTTTTAAGGAAATAAGAGGTATCCCAACGGTGTTTATGGACATAAAACATTACACAACATGAAGATCATAGAAAATAAAATCTAGGCTGACAACATGCAGCTTCCCCTCCCCAGCTTATAAGACATGATAAAACTCTCCACCAATGAAAAAATGAATATAAATACATTGTCTTATGTCAAAGCACAGGCTCGATCTAATGGTTATCACCATACCCAATCAAAATCCAATTCTGTAAAGCTTGCAGAGGTAAAAAGACAACTCTGTTCCTCCATTGGGGCCTATTCCTAGTGGTCGATTCCAGCTGTATTTTCCATCTAGTTTCATGAAGAGAAAAAATCAAAATAGTTGAATTAATGAAAACCAGGATAACAAGTGTAGTCATCTAAACAACAAGTGAGAAGCATATCGATAAACAATTTGAAATAAATCCAAGAAAAACAACAAAACTAGAAATGACCAAACCACCATCACTGATTCACAAACTCAGCAATTCCAACATCGACGCATCTCAACCAAAAAAACTGCAAAGGAAGAAATCATGAAAACATCACAAGAACTCTGAAGGGTAGAACCTCCACAGCCCATATCCCATCACTTCCATCCACATCTCTCACATAGACCATAATATAAAACCCATCACACACCGGAGATGAGGCGACAACTATAAAATCATAGAAGTTGGATCTCAGTCAAGTACTAGAACCACTCCACCATAAAAAACCTATCCAGAGATGTAGGATTCATGATAGGAGAAGCCAACCCCGGTGCAAGGCCAGGACAGGCAAGACCATAAGGCATCGAAGCCACTACAACAAAAAGCTCCACCATCACAGGCTCACCAGATGAGGGGAGTCGCGCCCACCTGAGATGAGGATGGAGGTGGTGATGAGGGGGAACCCTAGGCCATAGATCCCCTTACATGATCATTCTTCCAGAAGAATATGGTAACAATTTCTATTGATATCACTAAAAAATGTCTCTTTAATGTGGAAAGAGAGTAAAAAATCCTTCTACAAATTGTTAAATACAATTAATCTTAATGTAATATTGATTAAGCTAACTATTTCCCCTATCATGTTATCATATGGGTACACTGTGAGAGCATTATCCTTACACCAAAATAATGTTTCAAGCACCGTTGGGATTTTTAACGTGGTTTTGTTCATAGTATCACTTTGGAAGCAAGGTTATTTTTGAGTTCTGGTAGATCCTAAGTAATTATTGGGTTCTAAAGTTGGAACAACATGAATAGAATTTTGGACACTAGTTGTTTTTTATTCTAAATTGATTGTAATGCAGTTATCTCTTGGGTTTCAGTTAACGTTCTGGAAGTAGGATGTTCATCTTGAACCAATGACTCATTTGTATTCTCCACGTATCATTTTCTTTGGATGAGCTCCGTGGATTCTAGTTTATAACTTTGAGGTTACCCTTGTCTATAATATGGGCTTGGAAGGGATGTTTTGACCCAGTTAACCCAAATGTGTCAGATCGTGGGTTACTCCATTATTTTATTGTGACACGGTAGTTAAATGTGTGTTTTTTCTAGAGATTACACTAGAAGTATGTTCAGGATTTGGTGGACATGATCAGAGAATAATTAATGTGACCTCATTTAAGGGCATATATTATAGATTTTAAAATGCACATGATTCCTAATTTCGGTTCCTCGAGGGTAGTTCACTTAAGAAGGTGTGAATTATGATCTTCTCTCTTTTATCATTGGTGGTTAATTCAGAACCACTAGTTGGGTCATTGGGGGGGGGGGTATGAAGGCATGTTGGGTATTTTGAAATGCAATACATCCATTAAGTTAAACTTCATGACCCTTGTAGGTTTTTTGACAATTTTTTGTTCCCAAAGGATTCTTGGGAATGAGAAGTTCCATGGTAGGGATATTTTAATGATCTTGGTTTTATCAAAAGGCAAATACCATAAAATGTTTGGGTGGATTATTTAAAAAATCCCTTAATTTTAACCCTAGGAGGTTGGTGGTGGTACCAGAGGTGTTCGAGGATCGTTTGAATCCTGGAACATAGAATAGTATTATAACAGGATGGGCCACAAGGTTTTCCTACAACCGTGCGACCTAGGATGCACACCCTTGTTACTTCTATAGAACCAAGGTAGTGAGCTACCGCATGGTCTATACATGATTAGTCAAACTATGTGGTAGAACTTATGATAAGCCCTAGTAGAGTAGAACCTTCAACATGGTTGGTGCACGGTTTGGCCAACTGTGGAGCCAATCCTTGTGGTACCTAATATGTGGGAAAAATTCTATTTTCCCTAAATGAAATGTTTTTTACCCACCTTACATCTCTCCCCCTCCTTCCACTTGGGATTTTCCTCCCTCCATGGAACATGAACTCGCCTCTCCTCCCTCTTGGGGGTTTTTAACTACCTCCCTTGAATATACTGCGATTTATTCACTATCGAAAGCAACAAAACCATATCGTTAAGATCTCTCATCTGAACTCTTCTTTTTAAGATTCCCTTTATCCTCTATTTCTCTATATCCATATGACGAATATTTGACCAATTTGGGGTTTTTGTCAAATCTATTGATTTCTCCCATTTTAGGTTCAATCAAGCCATTCTATTGGATGTGTCTATTACTAGGTCCATGAGGTAGGGTGTATACTCTTTATGTATTTTTCATTGATTTACGACATCAAAAAATTGTGTAGCTAGATGGAACCTTTCAAATATGCCTCAATTATACATATTAAATTTACCGAGATGGTTTTCCATGTCCGTAGTGATCTATGATAATGGAGAAACCCAAATGAGGGTGTTCTCCTTGCCAATCGACCACCCCTTTGGGTGTTCCATCCCAAATGGACCTTTTTTCATTATTCTTTAAGTGGGGATTCAACTAGTTTTAATAATATAAATTGATTAGAATTATTATAATATAAATGTAACATGAATTAAGTTCACCTAGGAAATGTCCAAACTAAATTATAATGGGTTGGCCCATGTGAAATGGAATGTTTTTGGACATGCTTGAAGTTTCACTTGGATAACACTAGTCTTGTGTACCATTTCTTATACAAGTAAACAAAAACCGTATGAATTATATTATAAATGAAACTGGGAATAAAAAAGATACATAAGAGGGTGACATTTGGGATTTCTTCCTCACAATTCACTTTTAAACACATGATGATGACAATGTTTATTTTTCCATATATTATGCCATGTTGTTATTAATTGACCTCTTAACTAATTTTCTAATAAAATTTCTTATGCTTGATAATTGTTTCATGTGCCATGAATCATGGCTTGAATTTAATTAAGATATTTAAATTTTGATAGATTTGAATGATGAGATTTCATTGATGACATATGGATTAGGGAATTTTAATTCCTTGTGTTTAGGGTTGTATTCCATTATTTAGAGCTTATTCTTGGAAGCTTATACCTCTTACTTATACCTTTCTCATGTATAATAGTTAATAATTTTCCTTATGAATTTTCCATGTTTATGGATTGTATTATATTATTTTTTATAGCTCAGTATCTTGGGATCAATCCATGCCCTTGATGTCATTAGGTGATTAATAAATGGCATGTAACATTAAATGATTTTCCTAAAACTGATATTACTTATTTATATGGATTACTTGATGTAGGCTAGGAGAGAAAATGGGCTCCATATTAAGGACTCATGGATCGAATCTCCAAGCTCAGTGGATTATGAATTGACATGCCATGAGTGATCCTTTGGTTTTCTATGAAAATATATTACTAGGAGATTTTTATTAATCATGAGTGACACTAGATCCCCAAGGGAGAAACCAAGGACATGCCCATTTGGAAAGATGGTTAAGGCATGCCTCAGGTGATACCTGGTCCACAATTTTAGATACTTGGTACAGAATCAGAGTGACTATCCACATGTGATACAAGGGAAGCCATCTGGGTCACCTTGGATAGACTTGGTGGTATTGGGTTTTTGAATGTTCTCATTGTGAACCTTGGGATACTGTTTTGATTTCCAAGGATGAGCACGAGACTCCACCTCATGATTATTTAGACTGATTGAATGGGTGATATTTTGAGATGAATTATTAACTATTACCTTGAGTTCAATTTCACATGTGTGATGCCATTTCATTTATCGCTACCAATTTTTTTGGTGATGTACATTTGACCCAAATCCAAAGAACAAGCTTGGGGGTATGTTTTCCTTGGTTTGATTTGTCTAATTTTGGAATTTTATCCATATTATAATTTCATAGGTACCTTGTTAAAACTTCCATAATTAGCTAAAGTAGGTGGTATGGAATTTGAGTCAGTTAGGAAACCCAGAATGGGTTGTTACATATTTATTTATTTACTGCTCCCATTTATTAAATATATCAAATTGGTATCAACTTGTTGTATGAAATGGAAAGGTCTATACATTTTGGATACTGGCCTACAATAATTTGTATATCACACCCTACTCAGGAACTGTTTGGTACTAGGTTAGTCTTTATGATCATAGGCATGTATAAAGGGAAGTGTACCACTTTCGATGCCTGATTCCCTTGCTTCTTAGGATGGAGTTTGGGGGAAAAGGACTGATCCTATGATCGAGATGTTGGGTAGTAGTTTTTGGTCCATTATATCTTTTTTATAGAATGTTTTATATTCTTGTACCCCTATTAACTATACTAGTTTTTTATAGGTGCATGAAATGTCACCTTTATTATTTTATGTATTATTGATATTCAACTTCCACCAGCTATTTATTTACAGTTTATGCTTTAATATTTTACTTCTTATTCTTTTTTCTTATATATACACTTCCAATATTTATATTTATTGATTAATTCTATGTTTACTCTGATAAATTAGAGCATAGTCACCCATTGGACACACCATAGGCCCTCAATACTAGTCAGCAACCTCTTGAATTTGGGGAGATGCACTTGAGGTCATGTGACCAATCAGGCCTAGGGCATAGTTTAGTGTCACCTAAGTCTAGGATATTAAATTGACCAATGATCCAACAATCATATGTGGTTAGATGGTGGATTTGATAATTTTCCAAGGGGATCTTTAGAAAAAATATAAAAAAATGAAGAAAAAAGAGAAAAAATGGGTTGTGAACTTGGAGATTAAAAAATCACCATTTCCAAAGAAATTATTTTTTTCATATGTGATTATGGTGTATATATTAGATTCATTGCAAATAATGATTTAAAAAAAATAATTTCAATAATAATAACAACAAGAGAGGGTTATTTTTTTATTATGGTTACATTTTTTGTGTGCCTTTACTTTTCACTTTTGGAGGTGTGTGAGATGACATTATTTTTGAGAGGAAAATTTAATTGGGCATATGATTTGAATATCATGAATTGTATATTACATTTTATACTCCTCCATGATTATTACTGGATTTTCAAAAAATTTAACTACATACACCTATTCAATGAGTCATTCTATACTTATTGTAAAATCCTCATGATTAATTGTGATACTTGTATTTATGTAGAGGAAAAGTAGATAAAATGTTAGGTTATGGTTAAGAGCACATACTTTAGGTATGATAATAACTCCATTAAAATTTTTAGCTTGAGTGATGAGTGGAAAAATTAATGGTAAGATAAATCATAAATGGAATGTGTGTTGATGAAAAGTTGAAATCTATGAGTGAAAAGGCGAAAATGTCATGAATTGTACATTAAAAAGGAAGTGTGTTTTTTGTATTATTTATTTTTTAAGTGTTTCGATTTGGTAATATTCAATTATAATTTTTTATTATGATAATAATAATTTGAATATTACATTTTTTATGTATGGACCCTTGGTATTTCGTCGATGAGGTTTTTCTTGAGGGCGACCAAAGATTTGAGTGTGGGAGAATTGGTAGAAAAATTATTTTCAATTTGTTTAATTGAAAATTATATGTTTTGTATCCCAAAAAAAGTGTTATTTTAAGAACAATTGTCACATTTTATTTCATTAGAATAATTTTTATCTTAATTACAAAAAAGAACTAATTTTGGATTTTAATTGTTTTAATTTACTTATGTTTTTAGGCCACAATTTTTTATAAAATAAATTAATTTATGAAATTATTATTTTTGGGCCTAAAAAAATATTAGGTTTTATTTAATTATTTTGGAGCAAGAGATGAATCTAATACTTGGATTCCCAAAATAATATCACAAGTTAGTCCAAAGAATCTGTGCAAAAATATGGATATTTTGGAAGTTTGGCCTATATCTTGTAAATGGATAGCACAATGAAGCCAAACTCCGATATTGATAAATATAAAATAACGAGGAACATATTTATTAACTATATATCCACTTTATTATACAAATATCAAGGACATAAATGCATGGGAAATTGGATTTTGGAAATTCATAGATTCTTCTTAGAAAAAATAAATTACCACAGTAAATATGCTATAACTTCTTATACACATGGTGGATGAAGATTAAATTTTTTATTCAAATGTGAAAAAATTCAAATAACATTCTAGAAGATTAAATTATTCAAATTCCATAATAAAATGGTTCTACAATGTGAAAAAATTTGGAGGAAAATTCTAGAGCCAAAATTTACTCTTTTGCGTATAAAAAATTGTCAATTTTAACATTCTAAATCCTCTTCCATGCATATGAATAAGAGTCCATGGGTGTATTAAGATTATAAATTAGTTCCTAAGGATCCTTAATCATTCTATGCTATATATATGATAATGTATGATTTTATTCTTTTCCTTTTACTTTTATTTTATTTTAGCATGTAACACATTAATCTTTTTTTTATTAAAGTGTTTCCCTTTTCTTCTTACACCCCTATTTATATTCCAACCCTAATATCATTTTCTATATCCTCCACTATTCCATAATGATATACTTTCACTTTGAAATAGAAACTTTCTAACCTAAGGCCATTCCATGGGGGTGGTTTCATGGTTTTCATTAGTATTGTGCTTTAATGCAATATGTTTTTAATCTATTTTTGGTCGATCCAAGATTAATTCATCGGTGTGGTGGTCATCCGCCATTAAATTATTTAAAATTCCATTGCTTTCCTTGATTCACTATTTTTCTTTCTATTATCTCATAATAACCTAAATAACGTGGATTTGGGGTTTCCAAAAAGGATGAAGAAATATACGATGGAACTGGGTCTCTTAGGAATTGAATTCTTAGTTGAGGTGTCATTATATTTGAATAATAGAAGAGGAGGTGTTTGGTGATCTGATAGAATATAACCCAACTCAGTATATAAGACATAACGCGAGATACACATATTCAATTGTGGTGATTCTAATTGGATTTGAAAGATTGTTCTATGGCGCGTGTTTCCATTAATGATCCCAGATATATGAACTAATTAATACAACCATTGGATGCTCAAATTTGGAGGAAGATTTTGGAAAGAAAATTCCAGAAAGAGTGTGACTAATTAATTATGTCAAAACTTATTTTATAAATTTAAATTTTTAGGATTAATAGAAAATAAATTTCACAAAAAATTATAATAATAACGCAAGGATATATTCAACCATATGGTGGGTATAATAGGATCCCACTTCCAGAGGGGAAGATGCTACACCCACTTATTTTATATATATAATTTTATTTTAATTCCTTTTACTTTACTATTATTTTAAATACAATTTTAATTTATTTTATTTTAAATACATTGTAATTCATGAATGGTTTTTAATTTTTGTATCTTATTCAAAACATGAATATAATTCTTCTCCTCCTTCTTCTCATTCCTTTCTTATTTTCTTGTTCTTACTCTTCTATTTTTATTTTTGTTTTCATGTGTGTATTATTATTATTATTCTTTTCTAATTTTAATTTAATTTATTTTATGTAATTATCCTTCTTTATCATTCCACCATGACCTATTACCCTACAAAATTAGACGTTAACCTGATTCATGGCTTAGGGGAGGTATGTGACAATTGGATTTATTCCACAGTTATATTCATATGTTTGATTAAGTTTTTAATGAGAAACAATATACGTGCCTAGGTGTGGAGATCATAAACCATAACATAGAACTAAAACTCCTTTTTTATTAAATATTTTCCCTCCCTTCTACTGGATAAAAGAACTTCAAATGATGTATTTGAGCCATTTAGTGGATGAAATAGAATACGATGGAACCGGGTACTGGGAGATGTCACGCTCTTGATTGAGGTGTGCCATAAACATTAATTGTTAGAGGATGTGTACCTTTTATTTATAAAATAATTCAAGATTATACTCCACTAAATTAAATAATAAAAATTCATGCATGAGATATCATAATTGAATTATCAAAATAAATTTAAACACCAATATGTAAAATGATGTAACCCATGAACCAAACCATAAAGGATAATTTATTTCATCACTAATTACATTTTAACATTTAGTATTATTTTAATTATATATTTTGTTTAAATTCAATTTCCTTCATATATTAAGTATAAATATAGAATGATTTTTAGGTGAATTATATTATGTGATAAAAAATTGAGAATGTTTTTCTAGTTAGATGACCCTGGTCAGCCTATATTCTACATTTGTAGAATAAATTTTATTTTTACATTCCATATGATAAGTGCGCTTCAAAACTAGCATCGTTATTTGGGATCCAACTAGTTATTTTCCTTCCCTTTTCATTTTATACATTTTAGATAGTTTTTATTACTTTTGAAAAACCAATTTTTTTAATAATGTATCTGAACTACTATTATTCGGCATGGGAAGATTAGTCCCTAGTTTAATATGAAGAAAAAAATCTAATAACAATGATATAAATGACTGTGTGTAAACAATGAGTAATATTCTAGATTATCTACAAGAAAAAATGTATTTGATAAATGAGAAATTAAATGTATCCCTTGTGGAACATGAACTTGAATAGAAAGATAAGCCACTGGTCTTTCACAATCTTTCTGAGGACATCTAAGACGTTGAGGCCAATCTTGGGGAGTATTCACAACCTAAACATCTGAAATATCATATCCAATATGACCATTTTTTGCTATAATGTATTCATAATGAGTTAAACTTTCCTATAGAGATACGCGTGGGAGATCAACAAGATATGGATGAACTATAGAATGAGAATGAAATGCAAAATGATCTCCCCAATCCTTAAAAAGTATAGTATCCAATACCATTGCATGTAAATATAGACATATGGAAATGAAGGAAACCACCCTTGTGTTTGAATTTGAATATAGGATAGAAGATCCCAACTACCTACTTCTATCTACTAAGACTCACTTTCTAGAGGAACTTATCACTGAATAAGTGATTAAATGAGAACAAACTCAAAGAGATGATTTATTATAAACTCAATATTTTTTTATTTCATTCAATATGATTTGAGTATCACTTTTTATGGTTTTTAATTTTCAAATTTGGTCAATCCTTTAGTAAAATTAGAGGAAGAGGATGAAAATAAACATGAACCTATTAAATAACACATGGATCTCCCTGACATTATTGAATAAGAATTTGAGGAATCCCATTAAGAAACCAAGATAGAGGATACTCACACTGAAAGGGGGAAATATGATTTAAATTCTGCACATTTAAATTAAATCAAATTAAAAATACATTCCAACCCTGAATTTCAAATTTCAATTCATGAATCCCCTATTAAGACAACACTAGAAAAAAATACATTACAAAAGAAACAACTGAATACGAGGTGGTTCCATACTTCATCCACCCCCATCCATTAAAGATTTACACAATTATCAAGTGGAATGATTTGGTGTACTATATAAATGGTATTATATAAAATATGAATAAATAAGTGGGTGTTGGGAAAATGAGCATGTGGTGGTTGAGATCCATGAAGCCCCAAACACCACTATACTTAAGATAAAAGTTAGTACATCCCTCTGTTGGAAGTAAAATTTTAGTTCCCACATAACAGATCATACTCGGACCTATCCCTTTACACACTTTATAACATTGTCAATTTAATTGTTTTTAGGATTAGTCTAGAATAAAACCCATTGTCTTTTATCATTTTTATACTTAAATTACATGATCCTTCTTCTCAATTGAGTAATTATATTTTTTAGGACCATGAGGGCACAAGGTAGATTCCAAAAATTGGAAGAAAATAACAAAGAATCATTAGTAAAGGGAGTTAACATTTAATTTTTATTTATAAAACCTCTATACATTTTGGTCCAACAACATGATTTGAGCTTTAAACATAAAAAATTTCATGCCCACACTTGAATTATTTCTTTACTTTACTTATCTTTGAGACACAAATTTTTTTATGAATTCTGTAATTATGTGTTTTAGATATCAAAGATAATGTTAATGAATGAGTAAAATGGATAAATGGATGATTAATGTTAATTCTAGATATTGAAATGAAGACTCATGATTTGAGGGAATTATTAAATAATGAAAATGAAATTTCCCTATAAATTCTCATACATTTAATTTCTGAAATTCATGTCAATTGATTTTTTTTTATTATTCATGCCCTGAATGATATTATATTATCAGATTCCCATTCCCTGGAGTATTTTTAGACCTAGTAATTCCTATTTATTAATGATCATATTTCATGAGTTATATTTTGACATGCCATATATTATAGATTTTATTTTAACTTATCAATGGTATGACTGTAAATGATATTTAAAATGATTGCTGGATATTTTGAAAATCCCTTACCCTTAAAATACAACCTTTACATCAATAATTATTGATTCCATTGAAACTATGAATGACCATTCTAGGTATGAAACATTTTTCAATCCATTTTTATCAATTTCTACCCTTCTCTTAGAATTTTTCATGATATTTTTAAAGACGAATTATGTGTGTGAAGGTATTCATGGTGTAAGGGATAAATTGAGTTGTAAGGAAGAAGTGTGGGGGTGATTAATATGGGTATTGATAATGGGTTTTGATTCATTCCTTATACATTATTTGTTTTCCTCTCTTGAATAAATAATAGGGAAAATATCAAAACAAACCAAAAAATGAAAATAATGGGTTGTAATTTATGGAACCCAAAAGTACCATTACTAGAATGATGTTTTCTATTATATGTGGTTAGGTTAGGGATGTACTTTTTTTAATGGATAAATTTAGAAAAAAAAATGGAAAAAAATCAAGTGGGTGCACAAATCATTCATTGTGGTTTCTTTTGATCATGAACTTACTTTGAGTTTGGGGAAATGGGAGTTGTTACAATTTTAATGGGAGAATGTAATTAAAATTTTACTTTGTATATCATTATATATAATTTAATAGATAAAACTACTCATTGAGCCTTAATTTTTAAAAACCTCAATTCATTCTAACCTTAAGCCTTTGAGTCATTTGAACCATTAATGCATGTCTTCATGATTTAATGCGTCTTTTGTATTTTCATTGTGGAGAATAGAGTTAATTTAAAAGACTATGTATAAGAAGCACATTATCATGATATGATCATAAATATACTTTACTTTTATACTGGTTGATGATAGAAAATAGTCAAATTTGAGGTAGATCATGATTTGGCATGTTCAGCAATAATGAATTTAGGAACCTAAATGAATGAAAGGTGAAGTTTCATCATTTTTACTTGGAGAAAAGTAAAATTATAGAATTTATTATCTAATTGAAAATTGATAAATTAAACTTACATTTTATATGCATTTTGGAATAAACATATGACACGCAAAATTGTTTGATTTTATTTCTTTGTAATTTTAATATTGGTAACATTGGTGCACTATGAATTCCTTATTGAGATTTTATTCTTGAGGGAAATAATGGTTTATGTGAGGGATAATTGATGTAGGTAATATTTTCATCATTTTTCATATGTATTTATATGATTTAATTACTACCAATATAACAATTTGTGTTTATTTTAATCATCTTTTAATATTTGGTGTGTTTTGGCCTAAAACATTAAAATTTCTTGATTCTATAATTTTAACATATTTTTTCCACTATTATATTTAAGACTAAATTTTTAAATATTTATTAAACATGAGTGATTATTTATTAATAGGAATCCTTTATTTTTCGTATTAAACTTCTACTTGTGGACTAGGAGTTGATTCAAACATCCACATGCCTTAAAAATGAAATCAAGTTGAAATATTGTTCGGGATGACAGATTGAACCCCACATCTATAAATGAGTTATAAATTTGGCAACAAACCTTAAAATTGAGGTGATTATAGCAGTATTGGAATGATAATTTTGTGGATCTTTTTACCACTAAAGATCATCGAGATATTCCCTCAATAATGTGGTTGTATGATTCTCTAAATTTAAGGATGAATTAGGAAACATTAATCAATAAAGGTTGTGGTTCATTAAATGTGTCATAATTTATTTAATAATTGTTCAAAATATTTGAAATTTGTAGGCTCAATAGAAAAATCAACTTCACACAACATATAATAATGACCCATTGAGAGATGCATCCATATGTGAGGCATAAAATGAGCCAAATTCTGGAATATAAATGTTTGGAGGGGAAGCTTCTATACCCATACCTTTACTTAATATTTTTTATTTTTTATTATTTTCTCATTAGTTTTATATTTAATGAAATATTAATTTACATTACTTTAAATACAATATAATTAATGCATGTTTTTTTCTTTTTCTGCACACCCTACTTATATTTCTTCATATTCTTCTCCTTCTTTTCCTTTTCAACTTCTTATTCCTATTCAATTTTTATTTAGTTACTTCATGTATTTGTTTTTCTTATTATTATTTTATTATCTTAATTATTTATATTTATTTTATTTTCTTATCTTTATTTCTCATTCCACTAATAACTCTTCCCTAAAAATTGAGTGACTAACTTGAGGCTTCGCCCGAGGGAGGTAAGTTGTAATTTCCTTTATTCAGCACTTAAATTCATTAGTTTCATTATTTTTATGAGAAATAGTAAAAGTGAATCTGTGTGGTGATCTGAAAGCATCAAATTTTAGTTAAAATAATTTATATTATTTTATTAACTCTTTTCCCTCTATTCTACTAGATATAAGCTCCTCATATGGGGAGTTGATCCAATTAGTGGATGAAATGAAAAATGATGGAGCCAAGTCCATAGAGATATCATACTCTTGATTAAGGTGCATCATCAACCTTAATTACTAGATGAGGTGAAATGTAAATTTCTAAATTCATTCATGATTTCACAACACTAAATGAAATTGTAGTAATTCATGCATGAGATCGTAGAATTTAATTATCAATCTTAATTAAAAAACCAACATGGAGAAGGATGGAACCCATGAGACAGATCACAAAGGCCATGTACTTTCATTCAAATTTCATTTTGTTATAATTTCATGTTAGTATAAGATTAGATTTTTCAAAATTTTAGTAATTTAAATTAAATTGTTTTTATAGAAAAAGTGATCAAAAGACCACTTAACTCCTTTACAATGGTTTTAGTTTTCACACATTCCTATCATAGTGTGTGGAAAAAGAAAAATTTATTTTGATAGTGTTGTACAGATACTGACCAGGGTTATCGCAATGATGGAAAATCTTAGTTGGTTCAATAACTAAATTCTAGTTCTTATAATCAATTTTTTTTGTTTTTCTTAATTTTATTATTAATTTTTTACATTGGGATTATTTTGAATATAATTTAGTTTTTTATTTATAATATATTTATTGAATGGTTTTTATTTTTTCTTATTCTTACCCAAACCCTCATTCTTCTTCTCTATCTTCTTTTATTTAGTTTCTTCCTTTATTCTACTATTTTTATTTTTTGATTTCATTTGTGTGTTTTTTTCTTTTTCTACTTTTCTCGTATTTATTTTTTTTCATTTATATTTTCTCTATTTTGTTCTCATTCCCCAATGACCTATAACCCTAAAAAAAGATAGGCTAATCGAAGGCATAGTACGAGGATGTATGTGGAAATTTTATTTATTTTTTACTTATATTTATAAGTTTGATTAAGTTTGTGATGACCAAGAGATAAAGTTGATGTATTTGGTGATCATCCACCATGACACAGAACTCAAACTCATTTTTATTATTTTATTAAATTGTTATCTCCTTTTAACTAGATAAATGATCTTCATATGATGGAGTTGATGCATTCAGTGGATGACATGACATATAATGAAGCTATGTCTTGGGAGATGTCACACTCTCGATTGAGGTTTCCTATCAAACTTGATTACTTGAGGAGAGGAAATTTAAATTTATAATGGAATTAATGAATTCACACCACTAAATAAAAGAGTAATAATTCATGCATGATATCTCATAATTTAATTATCAAACATAATATTAACACAAACATTGATAATTATGGAACCCATTACCATACCATAAAGTCCAAGTACGCTCTTCCTAATTTCATAAAGTTAACACTGAATTTTTTTATAATTTTATAATTTTCATATTTCATGTATTTTTATTTCCATTTATTTTGATAAAACATAAAAAAATGTAGTAGTTTAGTTGAGATAATATAATTTGGTGAATAAATAAGAAAGATCCTCAAGTGAGATGACCCAGGTCAACCTCAATGCAATATTAGGAAAATAAGTTTTCTATTTCCACACTTTATGAAAGGTGTGCATAAAAATTAGGTCCATTCCTAGGTAGCCAATTTATGTTTCCTTATTTTTTCTTATTTTCAAATTTTAGATAGTTTTCATTACTTGAACAGAAGAAACCCATAAAAAAATTTATTCCATGATATATTTAAATATATGTTATTATGAGTGGTTTTATTACTCAGTCATGAAAAAAAAACAACAACAAGATAAAGTAGCTCAAGAAATTTATTATAGATCCCATGATCATGAATTTATAGAAAGAATAGAACAACTATGAAACAAATATCTAAGAGAATTGGAATATGTTCTTGCATTGATGGAGGAACTAGGAACCAATCTGGAAACTGATGTGGGAGAATAATAATACTTGGACAACTTCTAGAATGAATGTGAAGAAAAAAATTGATATCTTGAAAGATGAATATCCTGTACCATTGAAATAATTTCCTTTGGTTTTGCATAATTTAACTGATGAAATCAAAGAGGTTTAGGAAAAACATAAAGAACATCAATAACAAACCATTTTAAAAATCAAATAAAATATGATAATGAAGATTTAGAGAGTAAATATGAAGAGAAATGTGTTGATAGGAATATGGGAAACGATTCCGATCAATTTTTGAGCAAGTCATCATAAGATGAAATGCTGTGATATCCTACCATCTATAATATTGATGAATCAAAACCTAAATACCTATTACTTGTAATGGAAGTGGAGGAAGCTACAAATGTGGTGTAATTAAAAGAATAGAAGGAGGGGCCAGACTACTTATTCCATCCACTATGACTTACTTTTAAGAGGCACTTATCACTGAAGAAGTGATTAAACCTGAACCAATTCAGGGAGATGATCTTATCTCAAACTCAATTTCATTTTAATTTACTCAATACAAAATAATTATTTACTCAAACTTCTTCTCTTTCTATAATTATTAAAAATTATCAACACATTATAGGATATTTAGAAAAAGAACATGCACCTATTGAGGAACACATAGAGCTCCCAAATTTTGTGAATCATATATTTGAGGAATCCCATGATGAAAACCAAGTAGTTGAACCTAAGGAAATCAAGGAGGAGGATGATCATTATAAAAGGGAGAATATTTTAGATTATTCAAATTTAAATTCTATTCAAGTAAAAATACTTTATTACCTTCCCTTTGATCATTCAATTCATGTTGCCTATGTTGATGCATCATAGGAAAAAGAAGTGGATCTTTCATAAATAGAAACCAAAAGAGACGATGATTCATACATCATACTACCCCCACCATTAAAGGTATATTAAATTATGAATGGGATTAATCTAGTATACACTATCAAAAGATCATTCCACACCACCATAAAATAATCACAATACGGGAAAAATTCATTTTTGGTGGTTAAAATCCTAGAAGCATCATCCACCATCAGACCTTGGATAATAGCTAGTACTTAGATCTAGTAAAAATTCAGGTCCCACTTGTTGGATCATACCATGAATTATCCATTTACATTATTTCTAAGAGTTTATGTTTCAATTTATATCTTTTGAATTCGTACAACATACACCCCACTCCCTCTTATATATATGACCATTAATGAAATAATTCTTATTCATAATTGAATAAATTACTTTTATTAGACCATGATGGCCAAATGAAGCACCCAAATATTGAAATACGAGGGAAACATGTTAATTTCAAAAGGTATCTCACTTTAAATGTCTATATTTCTTACTCTCTACATTTTTTCCAATAACCTATTTTGAGTATTAAACAAAAATATTACCTGACCATTCTTGGATTTTTTCTTGACATAACTTATCAAGGAGAGATGAGTTTCTTATGAACAATGTGATTCCATGATGTAGATTTAAATGACAATGACATTGAATGTGTAAAATGGAGAATTATATGGTTAAAGTGAATCATTAAAATTATAATTAGGACTAATGATTTGGAAGAATTAATTGATTCTTGTAAATGAAATTTTCTAACAATTTTCCATACATTGAATTCCTGAAATTCATGTTAGTTGATTTATCTTTATTAATCATGCCTTGAGTGATTTCAACAAGTCAAATATCTCATTGCTGAAAGTATTTCTAGACCAAGTAATTAATATTTTATATTGATAATATTTATGGAGTGATATTGGGACATGTATCTAACCATAAATTATATTTGGAATTCTCAAAGAAATGGATATGCAGGAAAATATTTAAAATGATTGAGGCATATTTTGAAAATCCATTATCCTTGAAAACAACCATTACAAAAATCCTTGTTTTAACCATACACACTATTAATGACCTTGTTAGGGATGATCCATGTTTTAATCCATTTTCTATCCATTAATAACCTACTGTTAGTAATTTCATGATATTTTAAAGTTGAATTGTGGGGGTGAAGGGAGTCATGGTGTAAGGGATGATATACATTGTAAGGAAGAAGTGTTGGGGTAATAATTTGGGTAATGATAAGTTAGTTTGAGTCATTTATTGTAGTTTTTATTGTTTTCCCCTCTTGAACCAAAAAGTGTTAATGAAAAATAGAAAAAATTTGGAATGTGACATGGAATAATAAAAACACATCATTACTAAACTGATGATTTTTATAATATTTTCTTAAGTGGTGGATGTGTGTATTATTATTTTTATAACATTATATATGTTCTTATTTGAAATATTACTTTTAGAAAATAAAAAAGTATCAATGTAAAGAAACATTCAATAAGTTTCAAAAATAATTCGTGATGATTTACATTAATGATGACCCTTATTTGAGTTTGGGGAAGTTATAGTTCTCACAATTTAAAGGGGATAGTTTAATTTATTCTTTAATTTTGATTTAATGCACCTTAATTTATATACATTCCTTCTATTTAAACATTAATTTTTAAACATAAATTCCTACCAGCCATAAGACTCAGAGTCATTTGATACTTTTTTGAAAATCCTTATAATTTCATGTGTACTTTAGCGTTATGATGTAGAGAAAATAGTTTATTTACAAGAATATATTTAAGGATAATGTTTTCATGATTTGAGCATACCTATACTTGAATTGTGTCATGAGTGATGAGGGAAAATAATACAATTATAGGTAGATCATTTATTATAATGTTTAAAAATAATAAACAAAGGAACTTAAATGAATTAAAAGAGAAGTTCTATAATTTTTCAAAGCGGGAAAGTAAATTATTCAATTTATTCTTTTTTTTAAAACTAATAAATTAAATTGATATTTTATGTTTATTTTTGAAAATATTATTTGACTTTGAAATTTTTATGATTTTGTTGATTTCAATTTCAAATATTAGTAACATTAAGGCCCTCTAAATTCGTTGTTAAGATTTTAGGCTTGAGGATAAGCTTGGTTTAACTATGGAAGAATTGATAAAGATAATATTTTATTCCTTTTTCATATGTTTTTAAATTATTTAAACCCACTAATTTTATGAATTTGATTTTATTTTCATCAATTTTATATTTTTCTAGTATTTTATACTAAAATGTGAAAATTTATTAATTCTTAAATTTTATCTTATTTTTATCAATTTTCTATTTACAAAATAACCTTTAAAATATTAGTCCAATTAGAGTGATTTTTTTGGGATTACAATTTTTGTGGGATTAAACCTGTTCTTCTGAACCCAAATCATATTTGAACATCCAATTACCTAAAAAAATCAATCAATATGAAAACACTTTCTAGTAGACAGGGTGGACCCACCTCAGTATATGAGGGTTAAAAAGGGATAAATACATTTAGGTTATGTGATTATGAATGTATTTTAAAAAGGAATTGATTAAAAATTTGAAAATTGAGTTTTATAGGGATATTATTTCATTAACGTGTCCATTATATGCTCTAATGTGGAGGAATATTTTTGAAACATTCATCCAGAAAGAGTGTGACTCATTAATCATGTTATAAGTTATTTTATACATGTAAAATATTCTGGATATTTGGTGGGTGAATAGCGAATTAAACAATGAAAAACTCATTAGAAGAAACCATAGAGTGAATAGGCCATATAATTTTCATAACATGATCCAACTTATGTAGGAATGATTCTGGAGTGGAAGAAGCTGAACACATTTAATTGAATCACTTTTTTATAATATTTATTTTTTTAGTTCAATTATCTTTTAAATATAGTTTTAATTTAGTTTCATATAATAATGATCTAATTCATGCATGTTTTTTATTTTTTATGTCTTATTCAACATAACTTTTTTATTCTCCTCTATTTTATGCCCCTTCTTTCCGTATTATTTTTATTGAATTTTTATTTTGTAATTTCTTGTATATGTTTTTCTTCTTCTTCATTTATCATCCTAATTTTTAATTTAATTTATTCTCTTATATTTCATTATCATTCCACCCTATCCTATTACCCTAAAAAATGAGGGGCTGACCCAAGGCTGAGCCCGGTGGAGGTATGCATGATTTTCCTTTATTTTGAACTTAAATTTATAAGTTTAATTATGTATATGATGATAAAGAGTAAAAGTTAATGGGTGTGGTATTATTCAACCGTGAAAATAAACTAAAAATAATTTCTATTATTTTATTAAATATTTTTCCTCCATTCTACGGGACACATGTTCTACATATGATGAAGTTGATTTATTCAATGGATGAAATAGAATATGATGGATCCGAGTCTTGGGAGATTTCACACTATTTATTGAGGGATGCCATCAACATTGACTATAATAGGATGTTAAATTTTATTTGGTAAATGAATTAAATATTTAATTACACTAAATAAAAGACTATTAATTCAGGCTTGAGGTCTCATAATTGAATTATCAAACTTAATCTAAACACCAACATGGGGAATGATGGAACCAATGAACCAAACCACAAAGGACAAGTACATACTTCCTATTATAATTATACTTTAGTTTCCTTTTTATTATAAGTTTTTAATTTTAATATTTCATATGTTTTCAATTACATTGTTTCATAAATCTTAAATCATCGAAAAGAAGTAGTTTAGGAGAGGTAGAATAAGTAGGTGAACAATGTAGAAAACTACTCATATGTGATGACCCTAGTCTTCCCATATGTTTCATGAGGAAAATGAATTTTATTTTTTCCACGCCCTATGATTGTCATGTGTAAAAACTTTTGTGGTCACTGGGTATCCAATCAATTTTTACAATTTTTTTAATTTTCACATTTTAAACAATTTTTAGTACTTAAAAAAGCAAAAAAAAAACCCATAAAAAATTATTTTCTATGATATATTGACATTCATATTATTAATAAAGGTTTGATTAATCGTAGGTGAAAGAACAACAACAATAAGATGAAGAATCAAAAGAAGGTTATAATATATCCCAGATATAATAACATAAAGAAATCATAGATGAAGAGGAGAACAAAGATAAAAGAGTATTTGAAAATTTTCATGCATTGATAGAGAATATAGAACCTGATAAAGAACCTAATATAGGAGAACAACAATACCTGGAAATCTTCCAATGTGAATGTTAAGAACAACTTGATCTCCCCAAGGAAGAATATCTAGCCCCATTTAAGGAAGTTCCAATAGTTTTCCCCAATTTCACTAAATATATTAAAGAGGATGAGGCAACACTTAAAGATCATCAATAACACACAAATTTTAAAAATCAAATCAATGATGAATATTATGAGTAAGATATTAATGATAAGGACTTTCTTACTGATAGGAATATGGTAAAATATACAAATAATTTTTTGTGTAACTATATATAAGATGAAATGAAATGAGATATTATCATCTATAAGATTGATGTATCCATAAATAGATACCTATTTCTAGACATGGAAGATATATAATCCAAAGAAGTGGTATAATTTGAAAATGTATGGAGGACCTCAACTACCTTCTCCCATCCGCTAAGACTTACCATCAAGAGGAACTTTTCATTGAAGAAGTGATTAAACCTGAACCAATTAAGGGAGTTGATCTTATCTTAAAATCTATTTCATTTGAGTTTAATAAATATGAATTGAGTATTAGTTCCTAATACTTTTCATTCTTACATTAAAATAATCTTGTCCATGCCTTAGTGTAAAATGAATAGAAATAACATGCACCAATTAAGGAACACATAGTGCTGCCTAATTTTAAGGAACATACATTTGAGGAAGCCCATGAAAGATACATGTAGTTTAGACTAAGGATATAAAAAAATTAATATCATTATGAAATGGATAATGTTTTTGATTTTTAAAATTTAAAGTATATTCAAGTAAAAATAACTTCTTACTTCCCCTTTGACCATTCAATTCATGCAGCATATGTTGAGCTAACATTGGAAAATAAAGAGAAGGTTGCACAAGTAGATTCCAAAGAAGAGGATGATTAATAATTCATCCCATCTCATCGATGTAATATTTACTTATTTATGAAGTGAATGGATATGGTATACTTTATCCATGGATCATTCCTCCTCATAAAACAATAATCACAAGATATTAAAAGAAAAATGTGGTTGTTCGAATCCAAGAAGATTTATCCACCATTAGACTTTAGATAACAGTTGGTACTACCCTCTAGATGCAATAATATTTCTTTTCTCACTTGGTGGATTATACCAATAATTATCCCTTTAATTTTTTTCTATGAATTTAGGTTTCAATTTAAATATTATGAAATAGTACAATATGCATACCCACTCCCTCTTACTTTTTAAACTTTAATGACACAGTCCGTATGATTATTAAATAAATTATTTTTGTTGGGCCGTGATGGAACAAGGCATACCCAAAGTAGTGAAGCTCACCAAATCCAAATTTCAAAAGGGAGTTCACTTTTAATATTTGTCTTTTAAACTCTATGATTTTTTTCCTAAAAACCTATTTTGATAATTAAATTAAAAAATTTCATGCCCATGATTAGATTTATGCTTTACATGACTTATCTAGGAGGCATGAGTTTATTTGGAACCCAATGATTCCATGTTTTATATTTCAATGATAATGAGATTGAATGAGTAAAATAGATAATTTTATTATTAATGTGAATTAGGGATATAAAAACAAGGATTCATGATTTGAGGGAATTAATTTATTCATGTAAATGGAATTTTCTAACCATTGTTTCATGCTTTGAATTTATGAAGTTCATGTTAATTGATTTATTATTATTAATATAGCCTTAAGTGATTTCATAAAAGCATATATCCCATTATTGAGAAGATTTATAGATCATGTACTTCCTATTTTATTTAGTTCATATTTCCTGAGTGATATTAGAAGAAGTCATTGAACATAACATGCATTTGATATTTTCAAAGCTATGACTGTTCAAAAACACATTTAAAATGATTGAGCTATATTTTGAAAATAAACTATCCTTGAAAACAACATTGAAAATAATCATTGTTTTAATCATAAAAACCCCGAATGACTATTTTTAGGATGATCCATGTTTCAATCCATTTTCTGTCAATTCCTACATAATGTTTAGTAATTGCTTGATATTTCAAATTTTAATTGTGTGGGTGACGGGAGGCATGGGGTATGAGATGATATATATTTTAAGAAATAATTGTGGGGGTGATAATTTGGGAAATGATAAAGTCAATTTGATTCATTAATTGTAATCGTTATTATTTTGAACCTCTTGAATAAAAGAGAGAAAATTAAAAAAATAAAAAAAATAAAAAAATATTTGTGACTTAGAATAATTAACAATCACCCTTACAAGAACAATTATTATTATCATAAATGAGTATATTTTGGAGGTGAGGTTTATTATAAGAATAAACTTTGCTAAAAAGATAATAATGAAAATGTAATTCGAAAAAGAATAAAACGTATAAAAAGTAGAGAAAAATTAAAGAGTTTTAACAAATCATTCATTATGATTTACATTTATCATAACCTTACTTTGAGTTTGGGGAATTTTGAGCTATAAAAATTTAAAGGGGATAATTTCATTGATCTGTTACTTTTGATATCATGGAAATTACTTTAGAGATTATCCTGCACATTGATCCATTATTTGTATACATCAAGTCATACCAACCATAATCCTCAGAGTCATTTGTACATTTAATTCAACTCATTATGATTTCATGTGTCTTTTGTCATTGAAAAGTGGAGAAAATTGTTTTTTTAGAAACCTATGTACAAGAATAAAGTTCTCATTTATATGAGCATAACTCTATAGGAATTATATCATGAGCGATGAGAGAATAGAATCCATTTTGAAGTATATTATGATTTGACATGTCTAAATATAATAAATTGTGAACATAAATGAATGAATGGAAAAGTTTAATCACTTTCAAAAGGGGAGATGTAAAATTATTTAATTGATTGTTTCTTTAAAAATTTATAAATTAAATTGATATTTTATGTGGATTTATTAATATTTTACCTAACATTGAATTTTTTTTTTATTTTATTGATTTGGAATTTAAATACGGGTATCATTAGTGCCCTCTGAATTTTTTGTTGATATTTTATGCCTAAGGAAAAGCATGTTATCAGTGTTTGAAAATTGATAGAAATAATATTTTAATCATTTTTAATATGCATTTCAATTAATAAAACCTCCCAAATTTATCAATTAATGTTTATTTGTATCATTTTTATATTTTTTGATTGTTTTGGGGTAAAATGTGGAAATTTATTAATTCTTAACATTTAACATATTTTTATCACTTTTTTATTTTGATAATAAGTGTTTAGTTTTTTTTAATTAGAGTGATTATCTTTTTATGATTCCAATATATGTGGGACTCAACTACATTCTCTAGAGATACATCTAATTAAAGCATCCTTAGATAAAAAAATGAAGTTGAAATATATTTTTAATCTAATGAGTGGACCTCACCAATGATAATAAGGAATAAATCAAGATAAATACATCCAATTGATGTGAATACAAATGTATTTGAAATAATACTCAATTACACATTTGAAAATTTTAATTCTATAGGGATATTCTCTCATTAATGTGGTAATTAGACAGTCCAATATTGAGTAATATTTAAGAAAAATTCATCCAAAAAGAGTGTGACTCGTTAATTGTGTCATAATTGCTTTTATAAATGTCCAAAATATTTAAAATTTGGATGGTCAATAGAAAACATAGTTTCACAAAACATATAAGATGGACCCTTGGAAATATTTGGTGATATGGTAGGAAAAACAAGAGCCAAAATCTGGGAGACATATTCTAGAGTGGAATCTAATGCTCCCATTTCATTTCTTTTATTATTTTATTTATTATTTTCAAATTAGATTTAATTAAAATGAAATTTTAATTTATTTTATTTTAAATAAAATTTAATTAATTGATGTTTTTATATATTTTTTGTATTATTCCACATTCCCTTATTATTCTTCTCTATCTTCTTCCCATTCTTTTCAACTTTTCGTAATCTCATTATTCTATTATTATTTTCTGATTTCATGTGTGTTTTTATTCTTCTTCTTTTATCATCACCATTATTTTCATTTATTTTCGTTTATTCTCTTTATTTCTCATTCCTCCATATCCTATTACCCTAAAAAATGAGGGGATAACCCATGGCATTTCCCAGGGAAGAGAAGTTTAAATTTCATTTATTATCAGTTAAAATCATAAGTTTCATTATGTTTATAATGAGTCAGTGTAAAAGTGCATGGGTGTAGTGATCAAAAACCCTGAAATGGAACTCAAAATAATTTCTATTATTTCAATAAATATTTTCCCATTACTTATAGTGGAAACAATATCTTTATATAATTGAGTGGAACCATTTAGTGGATGAAATAGAATTCGATGGAGCCAGGTCATGAGACCTGGCACACTCTTGATTGAGGTATACCATCAAACATGATTATTGGAGAAGGGAAATTTTAAATTGATAAAATTATTAAATATTTCACACTAATAAATAAATGAGTAGTAATTCTTACATGATATTTCAGAATTGAATTATCAAATTTAATCTAAACACCAATATGGAGAATGATGGAACCCATGAACCAAAACCTATTGGCTAATTAATTTATTCATAATTTCATTTTATTAGCATTTCATGTCAGTATCTGTTTAAAATTTTTATATTATATGTATTTTTAATTTCATTTCTTTCATAAATCTTAAATCAACTAAAATATGTAGTTTAGATGGGATAGAATAAGTATGTGAGAAATAGAAAATTATACTCAAGTGAGATGGCCCTGATCAGCCTCTATGCAGTAATAGAAAGACAAATTTTGTCTTTTCCATTCCCTATTGTAGGAATTGGTGAAAACTAGCACCGTTTTTGGTTATTTATGTGGTATTTTGATCACTTTTTCTATTTTAACATTGTATATAGTTTTCATTATTTTTTAAATGAACCAAACATATAAGAAAATATTTTTTTCATGATATATAAAAACATTCCATATATTTGTGCATGGAACAAATAATTATAGGTAAAAGAACTAGAAATAGAAAATTCAATAGAGGCCCTATAATTATGGGTTTATTCATTAATAATAATGGCCTAGAATAATCAATGAGGAATAGAGACATGGATATCAACTCAATATTTAATGAGCATGGTCTCCAAACCAAATTGCAATTATTTTTTCGATGAAGGATGTGCCTATAGGGATGGAAACTTTTACTGAAAAAATCATTGCAAGTTGGTTTCTGAAGTCACATCTAAAGTAGAGAAGGTTCCAGATGAGGTTTTAGAAGTCCCTTCCAAAGTAAAAGAGGTTACATACTCCATCATACCCCCTCCATGAATATTATACCTCATTGAGAATGGGGAAGAAATGGTGTACACTATACTTGGAATTACCATCCACAAGAATGATTAAATTAAATATGGAATGAACAACTTGTTGTTGTTAAAATCCACGAAAATATTCCAACCATTAGACTATGGATAACAGATGGTACTATCCTTCTGGTGGTAGTACAAAACTCAAGACCACTTATAGGATCAAACCAAGAATTATCTATTCAATTCATTTATTTACATTCATTTTAGGAATTAAAATTTCAATTAATATAATATGAATAAATTCTAAACAAATATTATTTCCCTATTTATTTTTCAACTTACTTTTTCATGGAACTTGTAATTGAAAGATCTTTTCTATTTTTGTGGTACATCATGATGAAAAAGGATAATAAAAAAAATGTACATTATAGTTTACCATTCATGGTAAAATGGATGTTGTAAATTGAAAGAAAAAAATGTTTTAGTAATGGAATGTGGTTATTGAAAAAGGTTTATTATTCATTAAATATACATTATAGTTTCCCATTTTATAAAAAATGGGTTTTGACTTTTGAGAATCATAAATCACCATTAACAAACCGTGGATTTTGACTATACGTGTTTAGGTGGTGGATGTGATATTTATTCTATGCATAATTTTTTTTAAAATGAAATAAAATGTCAATAGGGTTCACAAATATTTCATTATGCTTACTTTGATCATGACTGTTACTTTGATCTTATGTAATTCAAGAGTTTCTACTATGAGTGGTAGAATGTCATCACAATTTTTTATTTGATATCTTGATTTATACTTTAGAGATAATCATCCTCCTTTGAGCCTAAATTTTTTTACATCAATCATACCAACTTTTAGCCTTAGATTCATTAGATCCTTTTTGTAAAATCACTCATTGTTTTATGTGAATTTTGGATTTATGAGGTGGGGGAATTAATTCCTTTTTATGTCTATGGAAAATGAGCATGAACTCATGATAAGAACATAAATACACCTGAATTTGTATCATGAGTGATGAGAGTAAAAGAATCATGTGTAAGGTAAATCATGATGTTCTATATTTTAAAATAATGAATTATGATATATGAATGAATGATAGGATAATACCCACTAGTTATAAATGGGAAAAAACTATGGTTTATTAGTTTCATTAAAGAGTGTGAAGTTGAATTGATGTTTTAAGTGAACATTGTATGGTTGATCCAACATTAATAATCACTTAACATAATGGCTTTGGAATTTGAATATTGATAATAGGTAGTTCCTATTTTATTTATGTTTGGACTACATACTTGAGAAAAAGAATGCTTTATGTGCCAAGGAATTGATAGAGAAAATATTTTTAAGTATTTTAATTTTAATTTCAATTTATTTAATCCTACTAAAGGGTTATTTTAAGGTGAATTATCACATTTTATGGTCTTAGAATCATTTTAATCTGAATATTAAAAATGTACTAATATTGGATTCTAACGTTTTTAATTTATTTAAGGGTTTTAGTCAAAATAAATTATACAATAAATTAATTTTTGAAATTATTTTTTAGGATTAAATTCATCTTGGGATTCACTTCATTCTTCTGGACCAAGATATGAATCCAACATTTAGAGGCCCAAAATAAATACACAAGTCATACCTCAAATTATGTGCATTGAACTAGATATTTTTGGACTTTGGGACAATATAAAAATAATGGATTGTAAAATTGAGATAAAAGTAATCATTGATAAAGGTAATATCCTAGGGAAAAACTTTATTCACTATTGAACAACTTGATTTTGTCGATATCAAGGTGATAAATTAATAAGAAATTATATTTTGTAAATTAAATGATATTGCCTTGGAAAAATAAATTTTCATAGTAAATGGTTTATAACTACTTCTACACATGGAATATGAAATTGAAAGTTTTTCGTTAATTGCAAAAAACATTTTTGAACAAATTTATTTAAGAAAACGTTTTCCAATTCAATTATTAAATGCATCATATAGGAAAAACCTTTTGAAGGTAAATTTGGGAGATGAAATTTCACACATTTTTCCTATAAAAATGGACCATTATGAAAAACCAAATGATCTTACATGCTTATAAATAAGAGGATATGGGGTGGATTGAATAATATCTATCAGAACCCGAGGATATTTCACTAAACTACACTATTGAGATACCACTTCCTTAGGATTGTTTATGTTATTTTATATTTTAGTATTATTTTCTAATGTAACTCATACCAATTTTTTATTAATGTTTTTCCATTTTATTCTATACCTTTTTCTCTTTCTAGCCCAATATCATTTTCTCTCTCTTATATCATTCCACCATGATTTGTTTTTAATTTTAAATTGAATGTGACTAACCTTTGCGTTGACCCTCAGGAAGGTTTCACGGTGTCCTTAATTATTTTTGATTCAATTAAAGATGTTTTAAATCTATTTGTGGTGGATGTGAGAATATTTTCATATGTGTGACATTTATCAACCACATAGTTATTTCCAATTCCATTCATATTCATTGATTTGTTATTTTTACCTCCCTCATCTTAGGTAAACCCTCTATATGGTGGGTCTAAGGTTTCTTTAAGGGATGAAACAAAATATGGTGGAGCCATGTATTTTAGGGATTTCATTCTTAGATAAGGTGTCTTCACATTTGACTATTTCAGGATGTGTGGTTTGGTTCACTGAAGGCATTCTATAATCCCAAACTTAATACATTAAAGGAAATTAATTTTTGGATGATGTTCCATCAAAAGAATTATCAAATTGTATTTAAAAAAATTTAAATAATGAAAGAATCCATGTGACCAAACCAAGGAAAAAGAACATTCTTTCTAACCCTTTTTCTATATTTCATCTTCATAGTAAGATAATGTTATATTATTTTATTGAATTATTTTTAAAAAGAAAAAACCATTATTTTCAATAAATAACAATTAACCAAAAATTAATAATATTAAGTGAATTATGAATTAGTGATTGAATCAACTACAATGCTCCTCAATTTAGATAAACCAATTAAACCTCTATTATTCATTATGAATATAAAATTTGGATTTTTCATGGCTTATGATAGACGTTCATAAAAACTGGAACCCTTTCCAAGGGGAAAATCGGTACATCAATCATTATTTCCAATTTTAATTTTTTTAGTAAATAATTATCTTTTTTTAATAATTAAGATTTTTTAAAACCTCTTTCAATGATCTATTCTACTAAAAATTATTACGATCGGTTAGATTACTAAAAGGGTAAACAAAAAATAAAAAAATAAAAAAAATAAAAAAATAACAACATGATGATTATAATAAATACAAGGTGTAAGAACATAGAGAAAACATAGAACAACAGATGAGAAAAGTATAAAGGGTGTTTGAATATGTTCGTTCATTAATAAAGAAACCCAAAACAGTAGTAGATCAAGATCCTAGGTAAGTTGTGGGAGAGATTTTCATACTCCATTTTATGTTAAAAACCCCCAAGGAATTTAATTATGAGAAACTCAATGATTCATTTCAAATCACTCAACCACTTCTTGAGGAGATAGATGAAAGCGACTTATCTATTGATTTACGGAAATATGATTATGTGAATTTGGATTAATTCTATATAAATTTGGATAAAATTGAACCCCACCATGATCAACCAATTTAAAAAGAATAAGATTCATCACCATTGTACCTCGCTCTTGGCTTAGAAGAAGATGAAACCACCCAAGTAGTGGAATTTTAAGAGAGGATAGAGGAGCCTGAATACCTGCCGTCACCTTTTACTATTAAACCCCAATAGGTTCATTACACAAATGAAGAGACTCGATCTGAATTAAATCAGGGAGATAATACATTTATGAACTCTTTATCTTCCAATTTCATTGAAACTGAATCTTTTATATCCCCCTTATATTGTAATTTAAAAAAATTAGTAGAATCAAATTTTTCCAGGGAGGATGATAGGGTAAAATAACATGCACATGTTGAGGAACAACTAGAGACCCCTGAAGACATTGAATATTTACTTGAGAGATTAAAATAAGAGATCTTAATGGCAATACTAGAAGAACAATATATATACATTGTTGACATTAAAATGGATGATTTTGAAATAAATTCTCCAAATTAATTTTTTTTTCATATTAATTTAAATTTTAAATTTCTATTAGATTATTCTTTTTATGAAACACACTTTATGAAACCATTAGATAGTTAATAAGACATTGCATAAGTAGAAATGATGGGGGAGGGGGGGGGGGTTCTATAAATCATCCCACCCTTTCAATGTAATATGTACATCATTCAGAAATGGTAATATTCAGTGTACACTATACATGGAATTCTACACAATATGAAAAAAGAAATGTAAGTCGGGAAGAAAAGAATGTGGTGGAAAAAATCAATGTAATACCACCCACCATAAAACTATCAATAATAGTTGGCACTTCCAATCTGGAGGTCGAAAAAACGCAACACCCATTTGGGAGATCAAACCCATAATTATCCATTCCTTTTATTTTTTACTTGCTGTCTAGGAATTAAATTTTCAATTCCTAGAATAAGAATAAATTGGGAAGAAGTCCTAAATCTCCAATTATTTTTTAACTTACTTTGGAATGGACCATGTACTTATAAGTGTTATTTTATATTATAAGTCCATCATTATGGTATAATTAAATAAATTAGTAAATTGAGGAGGTAACCTAATAAAAATAATGCTTGATAAAAATGGAAAATCAGGACATTTTATGAGAGTACACATAGTGAAAAGAAATCATGTCATGAACTGATGCAGAATAAAAAAATTCTCAACCAGAACATGCACAGTTTATATTAAAGATTCATTTCTAAAGTTAGTTTAATTTTAAATTCAATAACTTTTAAAATAGTTATATATCTTTTTGAAAACATGTTCTTGATATTTCAATGAAACCCGCATGCCCACAATTAGATTTATATCTTAAATTGAGTAATCTAGGAGATATAAATTTTTTGAAGATAGATGATTCCATGTATTATAATTTAATGTTAATGAAATTGAAAAATTAAAATCATTTTTTTTAATCTTTTAAATGAAGTATTGATATTAAAATGAAGACACATGATTTAATGGAACTAGTTAATTTATGTAAATGAAATTTCCCAAACTTTTTTCATTCCCTCAATTTCTAAAAATTGTGTGAATTGATTTGTTATTATTATTCATTCTAATGAGTGATTGTATAATATTAAATGTCACATTCTTGAGAGTATTTCAAGATCATGTAAATCATGTTTATTCTTGGGCGGATTCTTGAGTGATCTTGGGACATTTTACCTACCAGAACATGAGTTTCAATTTTTCAAAGCTATTATTGTGAAGAAACACATTTAAAATTATCGAGGAATATTATAAAAATCCATTATCCTTAAATTAAACCTTTATATATATCCTTGTATATCCCTTATATACCATTAATTAATTTTTTTAGGGATGATCCATGTTTCAATAAATTTTTATCCATTTTTACCATCCTCTAAGAGTTTTTAAGATATTTTTAAGTTGAAGTGTTTTTTAATGGGAGTCATGGAGGAAGTGATGAAATACATTATAAAGAATATTTTTGGGGTTCTAGATATGGGAATTTAAGAAGGTTTATATTCATTATACTCTATCATTTGTCAACTCTTAAAAAAAATATTATAGAAAACAAAAAAATTTGAAAAAATGGGTTGTAATTTAGGAAAACCAAAGATCACTATTACCATAATGATGATTTTTATCATACGTGGTTATGTTTTGGATGTGAATTTTATTTCAAGAATAAATTAAAATAAAATTTAAAAGTGAAATGTTTCTTTGAAAAAAAAGTAATGAAAAAAATCAAAAGGGTGCTCAAATCATTCATTATTATTTACTTTAGTTATGACCTTACATTGGGTTTTGTGAAGTGGGGGTTGTTACAATTTGAAGGGGAAAATTTCAATGATATTTTACTTTTGATATCATGAAATTCACTTTAGGTATTAACCTCCTCCTTATACTTTAATTTTTAATTCTTACAAACCTTAAGCCTCAGAGTCATTTGAGCCTTTAATACAAGTCCTCTTGATTTCAGGTGTATTTTTTCATTAAAAAATAGAGAATGTAGTTATTTTAGAAGCTCTTAGATAAGAAGAATATATAAAAGATATGAGAATAAATATTCTTGAATTAATATCACTAATGATGAGTGAAAATATTCAAATGTGAGGTAAATAATGATTTGATATGTTTAATAATAATTAATTGAAGAACAAAAATGAATGAAAGAGTATGTTTCGCCATTTTCAAATGGAAGAAAGTAAAATACTTGAATCCATTGTTTCTTTAGACATTGATGATTATTTAATTTCTTAGCATGAAATTTGAATAATGATAACATCGATTCCCTCTGATTTTTAATGTTGTAATTATAATCTTGAGGATAAGCCTGGTTAAAGTTTGGGGTAATTGATAGAGAAAATATTTTCAATTATTTTAAATTTAAATTAAATGTTTTTAATTCCATCAATGTTTTATTTTAAGATCTATTCTCAAATTTTATGGTTTCATAAACATCTTGACCTTAATTTAAAAAAATGGATTAATTTTTTATTTTATCTATTTTATATTATTTAGTTTTTTTGGCCATAAAATTATATACACTGATTTAATTATTTAAATTAAATTTCCTTTGTCTTAAAATTATATTGGGCTTAATTTCAGTATTCTAGACTAAGATCAGAATCCACACATGGAGGCTCCAAATATACTCACAAGTCAGGCCTCACAATCTGTGCACATATCTACATTTTTTTGAATATGGACATATATATCATGAATAACTAGTAAACTGGAGTTAATATTCGACATTGATAATGATAATATCACAAGGAATAACTATATTAATGATTGAACCGCTTGATTCTACCGATATCAAGGCCATAAATGTAATGGAAATCAGATTTTAGAAATTCAATGATTATTTATGGTGAGAATAATATTTCAGAGTATGAGATATAAATTATTCAACATGTGGTGGTTGAAGATATAATTTGGTGGTAAAATTAAGGACACTTTTTTGAAAAACTGCTTAAAAGACTATGTTTCCTAATATGGTCATCAAATGGGTCTACCATGCGAAAAATGTTTTAGTAAAGATATAGAGGCAAAATTTCACAAATGTTTCCTATAAATAAGTAGCCAAGGGTGGATTGAAAAGGACTGATCAATTACCTATGATGTTATACTACACTATGATGTAGTGATACCATTACTTTAGGATTTCATTATTTTATTTTATATTTATTTTATTTTCCTATGTAACAAATACATATTTTTTATTAAACTTCTTCCCTATTCTTCTTCAATCCATTTTTTCTCTTCCAACCCAGATATCATTTTCTCTCTCTTTTATATTTCCATCATGATCTATTTTCAATTTGAAATGGCAGGTGACTATCCTTAGTCTTGGACCTGTGGGAATTTTTGTGGATTTATTATTTATTTTTTTTTTCAATTAAAAATGTTTTAAATCTATTTGCGACACATGAAAGAGTATTTCATGGGTGGAGTGGTTGTCCATAACAATATTATTTCTAATTAAATTTATTTTATTTGATTCATTTTTAATTTAATTCTCTTAGGAAAACCATTTATACAGTGGAGTTGGGTTTTCATGAAGGGATGAAACAACATATTGTGAAACTAGGTCTTTTCTAAATTTTATTCCTGGATGAGTTATAATCATACTTGACTATTGTCGGAGGTGACGTTTGGTGCACCAAAGTCATACTAAAATCACACACTCAATAAATCAAATAAAATAAAATTTTAAATGAGTTTTCATCAAACAAATTTTCAAATTGAATTTAAACAACAAATAAATAACAAAAGAACCCATGGGACTAACCCCAGGACCAAGACCTTTCTTTATGACCATCATTCTATGGTGCATATGCATGTTAGTATAGAATCTAAAAATAATGCAAAGGGTTATCACCTTAAAATTATTTATATTTCTTTTTAATAAATGGAATTCATCAAATTGATAATTAAATTATGAAGAATCAAACATAGAAAAGTTATCAACAACTCATTTTTAAAAAATAAAAATTGACCACGTATTTTTCCATTCCTCTTTTGAAATAGCCAATCTTTTTTAGTTATCTATTTTCATTTTTAAATTCATTATTAATATGCATAATATTTTTAATTTACCACATGTAATTTTTTATTCCCATCATCTCGGTACAAATTAATAGAGTGATGCACATACCTAAAGAACATGTCACTTACCATAGGCTCACAAGGAATATAACATCTCCACCTTGTAAATACAAAATCACTAACTATCACGAGGGATTCTCCATTTAGGATCAATTAAATCTGGGTCATTGTAAATATAATTAAATGATGTAAAACAATTACGTTTCAAAATGGAGTATTTTATCTAATGTACTTTTCATGATAATCCAGAACAACTGAATAAAAGTCTCATCTTCCCCCAGTATCTTAGAGTAGGCCCATAATAAGATGAAATCCATGAAATGAGACACCACATTTTATAATTATTTATCCTTTTATTTTTATAATGATTGTTTTAGGGAAAATTATCACAGTCACCACCCAACCCAAAATGATCTCATCACAATGTTATTTGTAACAGTTATTACAAGATCATCGATAAAAAATGGTAAATTTTGAATTTACCAATACGCAACCAATTTTTTCTTCTTTTTTTATAATAGGGTGTGTAATAAATACAATGAATGTTCCTTCCCAAAAGCTCATGAAATTTCCACCACACTTTTCATTAAAAAATTATATCATTTATCCCATTCACCATTACACACACTCTTATGTTTGGAAATTATGAAAAATATTTATAGAAAGGTAGGAAATGATAATATGGGATTTTAACTTTAGTCATTTCCTCATAATTATATTAATGGGTTTTATAGGATTCAAAATAATTAATGAAAGGTGGGTGTCAGGATAAGGGATAACAAAGAGAATACCTTAATCATTTTAAAAGTTATTCTGTTGAGTCATAGATTCAATAATATGAAAAGAAATTTCTAGAATAAATCATGTCCAAGTTTCTCAAGAAATATACGAATGAAATAATAAAAACTATTGCCTTATAGGATGTATTGATATTGAGAATGAAGGGTGGGAAAAATTACTCATGAAAATGAATATGAATAATTAAATCAAATAATGAGAATATCAAAAATTCAAATAATAGTTAAATCTCATAAAAATTTCATTTACAATGTTTAACATGCTCCTATAAATCATTATCTATCAAATCATATGATTATATATACTAATTAATTTTCTCATTTTCTCATTCAAATTTATTGACAAAAAAATTTAAATTTCATGGTATAGTAATTATCCAAGGTTGTTTCATGTGTCCTAGTCTAGTTGATTAATCCTAGATTAAATCACAGGCATGTAATTAGAAATAAAATCTTAGAAGAATTTTAATGTGGGAAATATATTAGATAAATTATGAATTGAAACTCTTACTCCCCTAGAAATTGATGCTTTAACAAGGCTATGTAGGTTCTTCCTATACCAAATTCACATTACAAATTGATTAAATGATGATTAAATTTTTTTATTTTCAGATGTGAAGTAGTTTCATAATGTGTAATAGTCTTTCAGCTTCTTCTTGTGTAACCTAATTCATTCTGCCAACCTTTGTCTTGGTGGTCTTGCAAATTATAAATAAATTGGTGAAAACATAGAATATTATAAATGAATATTGAAATATTTGAAGTGAGATCATGTGACCCTCTAAAAAAATAAATAAAGAAAAACAAAAATCCTAGGTTTCCTCATATAAGTGATTTTATTTACCATTGTTGAATCAAACTTACCTTGTTTAGTTCCAGCTCACGCAGTGGATGATTGAAAATTTTATAACTGGTTGGAGTTTATAAATGGTCTCAGTTGTGTCCCATCCACATAGGCCATCCTTTTTCCTTCTTCTTTAAATAGTTTAATTATCTATAATGGTAGAACTTTATTGATCTTTATTGGACTGACCCACTACTTCTTCCATAATCCTAAGAATCTAAATGGAAGTTCATGTACCATCCATACTGATTTTCCTTTATCAAATGTAGCGGAATTGACTACCCATCTAGTTTCAGTGGTCTTGATCTTCATAGTCTCATTCTTCATTAGTTGAGAATCCTCTTACGCAAAAGTAGCTAACTCATACACCTCTTTAATTTCAGAAAAAACATCAACTTCAGGTGTATTGTCTTCTCCAAACTCATTATCCTCCTGAAAATCATAGGTCTTCATTGACCAATGTGTATTGAAACCTACATTATTGTTAAAAAAATCTCAAATAGAGTTCTTCTCTTTGTATTCCAATCAATAAACATCTAAGGTCGAAAAATGATATCCCCTAAATGTGTGGATTTTTCTCCTTCTCCAAATCCATTTCTAGGAAGTCAGTAGGAAAACACAAGTTTTCGAATCTGAATAGGATATATTCAATTAGTTCTTATGGGAGTTTTATTATTGAGACATCTAATTGAATAAGTGATTTTGTGGGATTCAATATGTCTAGTCCCAAACTCTTGAAATTCATGTGTGATATTACATTGACACTCACACCCACATCGCAAAATGATTTTTTAAATTTGTTAGCTCTAATAAAAATAGGAATGGAAAATATACATAGATCACATTGCTTCTTAGTTAGGTCCTTATATACCACTACTGAACACTCTCATATGTGTGTAATAGTTCCAATATCTTCCCAAATTTTTATTGTTTGTTACCTGATGTTTCAAGAATTTTTCATATGCCAACATGTTTATGAGATCTTCTACAAAAGAAAGATTAATATGAAAATTTTAAAGTGTTGAAGAAAATTACTTTGCTATGAATTTTTCTTTACATACACTATTAATTCTAGAAAATTCAGTTTGGATTATACGGTAGTGGTTCTTATTTAGCTTATTTAGATACTTTCCCTTTTTTACCTATCTTCCTCTAATTTTTCTTCCACTAGATGTTGTCCAGTAAATTCTACACCACTTTCTTTTTTTTCTTCCCACTTCTATGATATATATCTTTTAATTCTTCATGTGGGAATACATAAGGGTATCTTGGTAGTACTCCTTTGGGTATCTCTTTGAGATAATCATCAATTTGGACCACTTGATTCTATAGATTCATCAATGCAACCTTTTCATCTATTTTTTCTTATTTTAGTTTGTTGGGTCCTACCCTAGAAGAAGTCGTGAATGTTAAAAATTCCTCTTAAAATTTATGGACCTCGCTCATCAGCATGGGCCCATGGGATTCCTGTTATTGGTACCTTAGTGGCCTTGGTTGATATCTATTCCCTTTTTGTTATTGAGGCCTCCAAATTTGAAATTGATTACCACAACTGTAATCCGTATAATTTTAATCTTTTATACATGTACCTTGAGGGTTCTTTTTCTTGCCCATCATGATGCCCATCTTCTTGGTAAATGACTCCAGTTGTTCCACCATCTAGTCATTATTTTTAACTGCATGAATTAATTTCCATTTTTTTATTCTCTTTACTACTAGAAAATATTTCTCTTCATTTCATTCAACATGTTATAGCTCTATTTAGATGACTTCTCCATCAATGATCCTCTATATACAGAATCAATAATTGAAATGTTTCCTAAAAAAAATCCAGTATAGAATGTTATTATTAGAATCAACAACTTTATACCATGATGGGGTAATTTTATAGTTGTATCCTTATATCATTCCCAATAATATTATAGATATTCATCAATAAACTAACAAAATTTAAGAATGATTTCTCTTATATCCATTTACTTTGAATATGGAAAGAAGGGACTGAGGAAATTTTGTCCCCGATCATCCCATATTTTGATTTAATATGCCAAAAATATTTTAATAAAATATATATAACACTCACATAATGAAAATTTGAAAAGACAGAGTCTTACCGCATCGCTTGAGACATTCTAAAATTGGAATGTGTTTCACAACTCGAGGAAGCTTCCAAATTTTTTGATCAGATCATAATATGGAATTAAAGTGAATTAAAAAATGATCCAGTTAATTGAAATTATTGTAGGATTGATCACTAAATGGTTTTTAACAATAGGGGTTCTAGGATACTCGATTTAATTACTGTTTTGGATGGTCGCCTATATTCTATGAGAATCTCCAGCCCTTGATCTCTTTAATGAACTCTAGACACTTGGTTTTTCATTGTTCCAGTCATTGTTGTATCTTATTTTTCATATTTATGTTTTTATCTAGTTTGGGATTGAATTTGGTAACTTGTTTTCCATTTTCTCATCTGTTGTGTTCATCCATTTAAAAACTCAAAATCTAAAATCCACAGTGGAAATACACATAATATAAACCGAAAAATTTAAATAAACCCATAAAATAATATTTAAAATTAAAAACATAAAAACTAAAAAACTATAATCTATGACAATAGTAAAAGTTTTTTTGTTACTGTGACTCTTCGTTACTTCCATATGGGTTAAATTAATATTTAATATTGGTAAAAAAGTCAAACTACCTACTCAATTAATAAAAATTTAGTTTTGGTAAGTTGAAGGTTGAACCCATAGTGATGGTGAATTAGTTTCATTAGATTTTAAAAAGATTTTTTTGATTAAATTAAATAAATAGGTGCAAAATATGATTTCTTTTTATTATTTTAGGAAGGTAGAGACAAATCATATTTGGTGTTTTGGAAATAGTTTTGATAAAATGAAAGGAGAAAATAAAGCACATCATATTGACTAGTCGTAAATAAAATTTGTAAAGCTTTCCAGTGTATTATAATTTTTGTGTTAAGATGTGATTAGATTTTATAAAAAATTTTGATTAATTCTTGATTGGTGTTTGATTCAAGATTGAGGGAGATCCAATGGTTATGGTATCCCCTCCTTGATATGAAAATCCCCTATTTCCCATGGTTTATTAATTTTGTACTTTTTTAAAATAATGATTATCTTGAGACCATGTTTAAACATAATTCCCCTAAAAATGAAAATGTTCATGCTTCCTTTAGGGTTTTTATTTTTAAAATTTTAATATTTATTTTATATTAAATTATCATTGGTGTTGAAAAAAGGAAAATAAAGGGATTTTTAGTTAAAGATTAAATTTCAAAAAACCAAATACTTAAATAGAATAAAAATAAATAAATCATAATGAACATCCCCCCTTATATTATACAACTTTAGCACAAGGAAGTTTTAACCCCTAATCCTAGGGATGAGAGGATAAGAGACAAGTAGAGAAGAAAAAGAATAAATAATGAAAAATGAGATTAAACTAGGGAGGACCCCGCACAATGCATCTTCTGGTTCCATTTTTTTGTCTTCCATGGTCTCCCAAAAATAGCAGGTCCAACCCTTATTGATAGTCTCTTCACAGGCTTGATATTAATGATGGACATTAAATATTTCACTAAAAGTTGTTTGGGTATGGTCCCGAGTGTTAAATTGAGTCTAAAATCAATGATGTACCAAATCTAGTGACTAAAATCTTATCCCAACTTTTTACATGATGTGTAATGTTTACACAACATGAACTATTGTACCATATGTATTTAAATCATGAATTGTGTGTTTTTAAGAATACTCAAAAGTGTCATGGTATAACATATATTTTTCATTACACGAAACTTGTCTTTATCTCTTTATGCTTCTTTTCTACACTTCACAACGTGTCTATCTTTTACAAGTTGCACTGGTACATGATGTGTGATAAATATAGGATGTGTAATGTCATTTTTCTACTGTGTATTCCTTGTTTTTTCTTTAGTTCATCAGTTTTGTGACTTCATAGTGTTCCATGATCATCCAAAATAAATAAATATTTTTTCTCCTTTTATAATTATTTTTTACATCCTTACATAATAAAATGTGTTTAACCATTAACAAATTGGAAATAATAATAATTTAAATAAAAAAATAAATAAGTTAAATAATTATAAAATACTTACATGAAATACAAATATCAAATACCCACACACTTGAATTCATTCGTTTCCTCAAGAATGGAATCTCAACATATTAAAAATGATTCTCACCTTACCAAAGTATAAATTCAATTTCAACAAATGTAATTGATCAAATAGAAAATTAAAATTTTAATCATCACAGGTAGAAAATTTATTGATGCCTCATTTTTCAAAGAATAAAAATCAACATTGTAATTTAACTTTCCACCTTTTAAAATTTACAATACTTTTAATTAATCCATTTTCATATTTCAATTCATTATTAATATGCATACCATTTTATATTTACCTCAATTTATTTTTTTAGCTCATTAACTAGGTACAATTGAATAGAGTGATGCGCATACCTCCAGAATACGTCACATTACATAGGATTGCAAGGCTTCAATAATATCTTCTATATAAATGAATAATCACAAATAATAATCAGCTATTCACTATTTAGGATAAAACAAATCCGAGTTTTATGGATATTAGGTAAGTGATGTGAATAAATTAGGGATCAAAAAGGAGGTGTCTCTCTAAAGTACTTTTCAGGATAATAAAAACAACTCAATAAAAGAATCCTATAACCCGAGTATCTTAGATAAGGATTGTAAATAGATGAAATACAATAAATTAAACACCATTATTATTATTTTATTTTATTTTCTTTTTCAAAAGTTGTGTTACAGAAAATTCACACTTCTACCACCCAACCCCTAATGATACTCTCACGAAACTATTAGTAAAATTTGTAACAAGATCACCAGTCATGTAATAGGGATTTTCTAATTTCTTTTGACACAATCCATTTTATTTATTTTTTAAGAGGGTGTGAAATAATGACAATGAATATACCTACCCAAAATCTCATGAAATTCCCCCCCACATATTCCTTGCCAAAAATTCATCCCTTCCACCAGTCGACATTTATAAACCTTTTATGTTTGATAATCACACAAAATATTTAGAGGAAGGTAGGAAAGGATAATATGGTATTTTAACATAGTTAATTTACTTACCAGGTTGTTCAGGGATTTTAGAAGCTTTACAATCAATTTGGGTAATGTGGGTCTCGTGATAAGGGATGAAAAATGCTAACTCAATAATATTAAAAGCAATTATTTTTAGTAAAAAAATTTCTAATATGAAACTAAGGTTCTAAAAAATCATGCCTGAGTTTCTCAAGAAATATATGAATGTTTGAATGGAAAATATTATCTTATAGGATGTCTATGGAATGAAAATAAAGTGTTGGGAGAATTACTCAGGGAAAAGCATATGAATAATGAAATCAATTAATGAAAATATCCGAAATTCAATGAAAGAACAAATCTAAAAAAAATTTACAATGATCAAAATTCCCCCCTGAATAATGAATTTTTAAATCTAAATACATATTCTCATCTTTATTAATTATTTTTCCAATCCTTCTCATTCAAATTTATTGAAAAAAATTTAAATTCGTCACATGGTAGTTATCATAATATTGTTATGTAAACTAGTTTAGTTTTTTAAATCAAGAATCTAGTGTGGGAATGAAATTGGAAGTTAAATATCTATGACAATCAATTGTGGAGAATAAAGTATAAAAATATGAATTTGAAATGCGTACTTCACATTTACATGATGTTTTGAAGTTAGCTGCGTAGGTCTTGTCTACACTAAATTCATGATGGGTATTAATTACGTGATATGAAAATTGTTTATTTCATTATGTGAATGTGGTTCAGGAGGTGTAGTGGTAATAAAACATCCTCTCAGGCCTCCCAATTCATTCTTCATGTGGATTTGATGGACCTAATAAAACAGAAACAAGTGAAATTATAGGGCCATTCAATATGCGCAAAAATATAAATGGAATTGAAAATAAATGAAAATATAAAATTATTTCCAAAGAAATAATAAATTCAAATTCCTAGAATGTGATAAAAATTATGTTTCCTCCTAGAATATTCTTTTATTTAATAGTTTTTTAGATCTACCATACTTGGATTAATAGATTTTAGTGTGGTATAGGGATAATGGTATCAGGTTTACCTAATTACGACTTTTAAATCTACCCAGATCATCTTTAATTAGACTCAATGTATGTGGCATGGAACTTGAATGTAGTGATTGGAGTCTGAATAGAATGAATACCACCAACAAGATCTCAACATCTGTCCAAACATGGTAAAATTCTTCTTCTTTTACTGATGGATGGATATGTTTTGTTTCTTCATAGAATACCTCAGGTTCCATGACTAGATCTTCATCTTCTATTATTGTTGATTATTTTTGTTCTTCTTTGTTGTTAAAACATGGTGTAAAAAGTTCTTCTTCTTCTTCTTATTATTCTTCTGGTGCTCTAACATCTTCTAATATTTTTTCTATTGATGTAGTAGTCATCTCTTTCTCTTACTATTCTTCTTCATTTAGCTGTGGTCCTAGTTTTTCATGGATGACTTGTAGAATCTTAGTATCCAAGGGTTGTTATTATTTATTTTATTCTTTAAAATATGTAAAATCAAGGGCGTGTGGTTAGAATTGAAGAACTCTTTTATAACTGGAACATACCTCTAATTCATTATTCTTGATTTATTGCTTATGATGCTCTTATTGAAATCATATATCTACGCTATGGTGTGTTGTGCATTCAATGATTGGGTATAGCTATGGGTGCTCATTGGATTTACTATTCATCATTTTTTACTTCATTGAGAATCTGTTCCATACCATAGAATTGAAAGTTGAACCTATCCTTGCTAGTCATGATACCTTGTAACCTTACCATCAGAACCAAAAATACACAATGCCTTAGAAAGTAATAAAAAAATAATCTATGCTTAAATTCGAAAAAAAAATATATTATAAAATATTTTTTATAAAATATTTAATCAATATAACCTCCACACATATACTGAGTAATGGCATGGAAAATTTGATATCCCATCGAGTGTTGTTATTTCCCATAGGGTTAAAAAATTTAGAAATTCAAAAAAAAACATTCATCTAAACTACTGAATAACATATTAATTGGATGTTTGAGGTAGAACCCACAGATATAGGGTTGGATAAAATATAAATAAAATAAAATAAAACTAAACTAATTACAACTTGAAGTAATTAAATCTAAACTGTTGGGATTTTGATTGGTGGAGAAAGTGGGAGGATAAAATATAAACACTGTGTCGGGTAGCAATGAATCTGTGTTCATGGGATGATAAGGTATGAAATAAATAATTAAAAATTATTCATTCATTAAAATTGTGTCCCAGTGAGTCCAATAGTCATGTAAAATTCTCTACCTAAAAAAATATTTGTTTCTAATGGTCAGGTACATTGGATTGGAATTTATGGGTAACCGGAAACCTAATTTAAACATAGGGAAAAAAACCCAATGGTCATGGATGACATATAAACCATAGATATCACATTAAAATAATGCATTCAATCAACTCAGGTAATGATAATTTAATGAAATTAATAAAATATTAATAACCACCAATAATTTTACCACATAATTGGAAACATTAAATTGAACTATTATTTGATGGTTTGAACCAATCTATGGGAGTATTTATTTCCAAGGGAATTGAAGGCAAACAAAAATAATCTCTTATTGTTAAAGAACACATGATTTTAATGAACTAAACTACGCCACCACTAAAAATGATTTCCAATTATTTTTTTATTTAGATATGATCAGATCTTATTTACATGGTACTAAATTCACAATTTTTTTTGGACCTGAAACCCTTTTATACTTGATGGAAAAAGAAGTTGAAAAAATATGTTTGTAATATGGATAATAATTTTTTAATAATTAAATTTAGTGATTAAAGATAAAAAATGTGTTGAAAATACAGGGCTAGATCTACTAAGAAGAATACTCAACACTCCTTAAGTAGGAATTCTAGACTAAAACCTATTGAATGAAAACAATCTCAGATAAAAACTCTATTATATAGAAGGTGAAATGATATTGTATGAAGACATAGTAAATTACTTGATATCTTCCCAAGTAACATATTATCTGATGTCCTATAAAAATAATCAAATCCGAATCTAGATTTAATATTTGGTAAGATCCATTCATTTGGAAAATTTACATTTATCAATTAATAAAGATATGTTTTCCGAAATGTATAATTGAATACATCATTGAAATATTTCACACACTAAATAATGGAGGCCATATAATACCTCAAAAACAAAAATAATTTTTTTTGAATCCAATATTTATTCGACCACTCTATTCAAAGATACACATGAATACAATTAAAGTGTGAAAAATTTCAATTTTCTAGTAATATTTCAAAAAGGAATGAGATTCCACAAAAACCCATGAATTTATTGATGGAAATACATAATTTATGTTTAGGGTTGGGAAACTTCTACCTCATTAACTTTAGTTTATGAGTTTTATATTTTCTTTTTCAACTTTATTATTCTTTTTTAAAAAAACTAAAAAATTAAAAAATAGTTTTTTGAAATAAATGATCATAATATAGAAACCTGTGACTTTTTTAATCCATTCTTAGAATGAGAAAATATTTTGACCCATTTACCCACCATATATTAATCTTCAGATAAGATTATTAATAACTTCTAAATAAAACAAAAACATTAAAAAAACCACTGATTTTTTAATCACACTCCATGAACTACTATCTAACATTTTCCTACCACATACTTTTGAGGATTATAATGAAATTTTGATATACTCTTTATATTGCTTTATTTTTTGAGTTTACTATGGTATACTGGAATAAATAGAAATTATTGTCCAATCTTTTCATAACTTTGAATAATTTGATTATTTTTGTCTATACAAGATTAATGAATTTAGATATATGAAAAAAACTTTTATTTAATGAAATATTTTGAAATATACCATTACATTTAATCCTTGTATCCCTTAATAACCCTAAATTAATTTGTTATGTATCCACTTTACAAGACCATCATCCCTATCCACCTTTCTCAAGATGACATTTCTTGACCTATATTTAATCTTAGTGTGGGAGAAGAATGAAAAAGATGTGGAAATATTTTTAATAGATTATATTTTATCTTAAAGAAGTATTTTATATAGATTATATTTTGATAACAAAAAATTATTGAGTAATATATTCAAAATCACGGTGGATTGTAGTATTGCGTTCTTCAAATGATTGAGGTTTTCAATTGATTTTAAACCCCCTTTTGTTTTGTAAACTCTATTTGAAATAATGCACTTAAATTTAATACTTATAGCCTAAGTCATCCATGAATATCTTTTTTCAAAATCCAAATTACATGAATAATATTATTATTCACCATTATATAAAATTATTACCCTCATCTAAGTTGAATCCAAGTTTAAGGTATAAAGGAAAAAGAGTTGGTGAACCTGTTATATAGATTATGTTTGAATTTAAATAAGGAATTGATTAAACTTTTTTTATATGATCTTGGATAAAAATCATTATTGAAATTGTGGAAAACAATTCTTAATATAATACAAGGATTTCCATCAAGATCCAGTACTATTTTATGTTAATATTACCTATTTTGACAAAAAATATGAATATAAAGAGAAATTTATATCTAAAAAATGATAAAAAAGTTTTAGGTAAGGTGGGAGAAAATCATGATGCAGATGTTTCTACTTAAGTTTTTAGAGGATATATTATGAAAGGATGTATATATGGTCTCATACGTACTATATAAATTCAAAATTCCCTCTATGTCATTAAGATCTAGGCCAAAGTAAAAGAATGTTTGATGAATCATGGTAGCGGAAACATGGAGAGGAATGATAACTACTGCTAAAGTGAGAACATGTGTGGGATATCGAGGGAGAGTTTAAATATTCTATGCTATGTTGTGAAATAGGGAGTGGGGTAGGAATCTTTACTTGATGTAAACTAAAAATATTGCATTTTTCATCAAATTAAAGCTCATCCACCTCATTTAGCTTCAATTTTATTTGTATTCTATTCGTACCCACCCTTAAGTTATAGAAAAAATTGAATATGATTACGAAGATATCATGATATTAACATGTTCATAACACATTATCCTGGGATAATGAAATTCATCAAGCCTATGGAATAACTTGTTTTAACCTATAATTAAAAAACCTTTCTTAAAATTAAAATTGGGTTTTTAGTGAAAAAATTATGGGATAGTAGGTATAAGTGTGCCTTAGAGTATAAATGATGTGTGGTTTAATTGAATAAATCTAATGAAAAAATTGAATCAATATCCATTTAAATGTATGATAAGAGTGAGAACCATGGTGTTTAAAATGAGGATTTACATTGGTTGGTATATAAATCCTACTTTGGTAATAATTTAAATCCACATATCTAAAGTCATTAATGAAATTTTCCCATGACTATAATATTGTGTGTGTGGAGGGGGGATGAAACATGGAATTTTTATTTTTTTGTGATTATTTTCAGAACAAATATCCCAAAAATAATCTAACTATGGGTAAATATTTACATTTTTTACATTTAGTAATCTATAGTTTTATTATAAATTATCTAAAAGCATAGTTTTTACAATAATAGTAATTTATTTTGTTTTAATGAGAAGAAATATTTTAATAATATTTCTTATACTACTAATTGTGAATTATTTTTCATTGTGAATATTGAAGATAAAAAAATTCAAATAGGCCGCACAAGCTCATGGGCATCGATGCACTTACCACAGACCACATACCATTATGAGGCGCTACTTTACATCTCTGAGCCTCCCTCTATGACCTATGATCATGTGCTATACTACGACTATAAATCCTACATCTATACCCTATGACTGTGTGTTGGCCTACATCTCTACCCTATGACTGTGTTATACCCTATGGCCGTGTTCTATCATCCATCTGTACCATATAACTATGAAACTGTCTTTTTCATTGAATCCTACTACCATGCACTTCCTCTATTCATGGGTTCGATCAAGAGAGTGTACAAAGACCTTCTCATTCAAATACACCACATCACGGTCAATGCATTTACAATGATTTATATTATAGTTTTTCTTGGGATTCACATGACCATGTTGAGGATAATATTGATCTAGGGAATTTGAGATAAAAAATATTAACTTTTCATGTTATGGTGGAGAAAAATAGAAATGGGGATGCTGATCTTGATACCATTCATCGATATAGATCCCAATTTGAGAGGAATACATTTTCAACTGATTCAGGATGGAATCTTTAATCAATATCAGAATGGAAGACGATGATATTTAGAAACAAAATAATTATCTTTTTTAATCAATGATGCGTGTTCTCCTTAAGAATATTCTGGGAACATGAGCTTCCCCAAAGACCAATTTCTCTAATAAATATCAATACACACATAGTGCTCAAAGAATTTCCTTAATGATATGAGATTACAACACTGATGAATAAAAATAGAAGATTCATGATTTTATGAATTCTTTCTGGTATTTGTTCATTTCTATAGGATAATTGATTATGAAGATAGGGCCTCACACTTCCAATTTATGTGGATATAATGTTTGATGATGATATTCAAAAAGTTCTCAACCATATTCCTATGATATGTTTGTAACAAGAATAAATTTGATGTAAAATTAGGTCCTTATATAAATACATTATCTTATTGTATTTTTTGATTGTTATAAGAGTATCACAGTTGATCATTTGATTTTATCATCATGGATTCTACAATGTCTTTATATTAAGGGATGATATGATAATCTGAAGGGTTATACATAACCCATGAATATTAAAGAGGAGCTATATCCTACAAGCGATTATGGATATTCATGAAATTATCACACATGCATTCAACTTCAAATGCATGAACATCTATAAATTATGAGTGGAGTCATGTTGGTTTACTTAAATACCATGCATGACCTCCACATCACAATCATCATGTAATTATTTTAAAAGAAACCATCCATGTGAGGAAAGAATATCCTTGAATGATAAAATTTTTAAATAGGGAAATAAACATATCCCTCTCAAAAGAAAATAATTTCAACACTTTTGATCAAGTTATGCATCAGGTCATTCACGTGCATGACATCCATGTGAAAATTAAAAACTCTAGGGAGAAAAAGTTCAAAAAATTATATACCATGTTGGATATATATTTTAATGATGGGGGTCATGAAGATTAAAAATACTTCCTCAGATATTTGAGATTAAATTAAATATATTTTACCTTGGAAATATGGAAACATTTAAAGTCCTAAAGAATAAACATGATTATTATAAATAAATATGGCTATCAATTCAGAGAGGAGGATAAAATGTGGATATATGGGTGTGACTTGACACGATTCTCATCCTAATTTTTTTCTTTCTCTTTTGTTTTAGTTTCATAGTGTCTTCTACCCCTCTATTCATCCATGTTACTTATCACAAGGAGTGTAATGCTTCTATGTGATTTTGGAATTAGAAGTGGACCATCTATAATGCTTTAATCTTAGTGTTTCAATAAAATAATATATTTCTACTAAATTTATTTCAATATTTAGTAGAAGTCATTGTTTTCAATTGCATTTGGGTTTGATTTATCTTTGTCTATTATTTATTACATTTTTCCAGAATCCATTATCTCACTCCACTTAGTTTTAGAACATATATAGTGGAATGTTTTATATTTATTAGTGAAGTTTTAAGTGTTTTTTGTAATGTGAGGAATGATCAGTGGTTACTCCTAGGTTACATAGGAATCAAAAAACCCAATTGGGTGTTTCATAAATTAATTGGGTGTGATTACTGCATAACTATAACACCTTGGAAGGAGGGTTAATTGAGTAATTTTATTACGTTAACATTACAATAATCATTAAAACAGGGTTGGAAGGTGAATTAGTTACAAATATTATCAATTTTAAATTAATTAGAGTAAGATTCAATCTTTTGTAGACTAGGATAAACTTACAATTATAAATCCAGCCCTTACTTAATCAATTGCATCATCAACTATTTTCAAATCTATATTACTATAATTTTTATGATAATCAAAGTATCCTTTTTCCAAACTAAAAAGTTTAAAATTTATTTAGTTCAATCTTATTTGGAGACAACAAATGGTTACCACTACTCCCACACTAAACTAGGAAATAAATTTATTTTTTCACACTCCATGATAATGTTTTTTTATATTTGATGTTGTTTATAGTGAAATTTAGTTCCAATAAGAGATAATATATCTAGGATTCCACCATGTATTATTGTCTATGGTGTGATGAAATAGTGTTGGTGGTGTCTAATCCATTGAAGGAATGAAAAAAGGATGTGGATTATTCATTTTGAGATGAAACCACCTCAAATATGTAATGTTCTCCATGATATTGTAAGGTCACACATCTGTATGATGGACATTTGATCAGGGAATAATACAGTGGTTGTGTGGGAAGTTGATGCAAAGCCGAGTGAGACACTCTGCGACCGGGGCTATTCAATATTCATATTTAATGATTGAGTTATGTTCTTGGAAATATTATGGATGTGGAATGCTTTGAGGCATTTGGAGTGTCCACATGGAACTCCTTTATTGATCAATAACTCTCTGGGTATGTGGGGGTACATGGAGCCTCTAATTTAGACACTACAAGTTTCTTTAGTCTTCTCTTGATATCTTGGACCAAATGAGACAAATTTTGAGTCATTTTATAGACATTTGATTGATGAATTATGTTTTAAGGGTTAAATGAATATAAAATTTATTATTATAAAATTATTAGAATCGATTTGTGATAAATTGAAGTTATTTTTTTGGTAGAATTTCATTCATTCATTGATATTTAATTTAATGAAGGGAATTAATTCTATGTGATTTGAATCATAGGTGTCGGATGAAACGTTTACTTTATGTAAGATATTATTATTAATTAATTATAATAATATAAAATGAGGTTATATTGAATTAAATTAAGAAATTTATATAATTTAGTGGTATAAAACATAAAAAAGGAATAATGCTACAAATAAAATCTTTACAATTCAAATGTAATGATAAATTGGTGAATATAATCAAGGGAAGAACTGAAAAATATATTTGTAATGATTTCAAAAGTAATGTTCCGAAACATTAAAAGAGATTTTAAAATTCTTTATAACTGAAAATTTTTAAAAAAATTACTTTATAAAATGTGGTAGATATTAATGATTAATTTAAAATAGAGAGGCTATGTTCTGATTAACTATAAAGAAGAGGATTACTGTGAGAGTCTTGATTATTATAAGTAATGTATGATTGATTAAAATCAACCACTTAAATGAAATGCGAATACTAAATAAGGACCCAATGATTAGTTAAAGATGTTTAAAAGGATTAAAATAAAAATAAATAACTTGTTAATATTTATTCATATATATTAATCCAAGTTATTTATTAGAACCTCTAAATTTAGATTGTGGGTATGAGTTACATATCCTAGAAATGGTGAAAATTTCAAATATCCATTAAGTGGAAAAAATTTATAAGCATACCTTATAAAATTTTTTCCTTTAATGATGATGAAATTCCATCATGAAAGAGTTAAAAGCACCAAATGAATATTATTTAATTAATGGGAAGATAGTATGGAATGATGATTGGGACTTTAAAGATTAAGTGGTAGAATCTTTATTTAAAATATTTGGGTATTGTTTGGGAGTGTTTGAAATTCATATAATGTGATATGGATTACATTACATAGAAATGGTGTAGATCATAGTGAAAATATTTATAAAGACTAAGTTATGATGTTCCTAGAAGGAAAACTCAATAGCTAACACATTGTTGATATTGAAATAATATTCTTAGTTTTCTATAAACAATGGATTGGAGAATTTAATGAGTATAATGATATAATTATAGGTTTTTATCCAAGGAAAATTTTGTGATTTATTTGATTGTTATTAATTGATACATGTGATAACATTGAATATCTATATCTTTTATGATGTAATAATGTCTTGTGATAGATATATATTTATATTGGTGGATTACCAAACTAACTTCCCTTAGTCCTGAACAGTGACTAGGGTTATATTGAGATAATGAAAACCTTACCCTTCTCACCCACCAATCTCGGAAGAGTATAATGATGAATCCTATGTGTATCTATTCATATTCAACAAAATATCTAGGTTTAGTTTGACCAAAAATTCATTAAAATATTTTTAGTGACAGTTAATTTTTCTTGTGTCTGTAATACATGAAGCACGGAGATGAAAAATACTTATATAATTCCAATCATTATAATTTTATACATGATAATTTAATTGAGAGTTTAAAATATTTATCTCCAATAGAACTATGATCAAGGTAATGGGAGATGCACAAAATATAATCTATTACCCCCACAACACTAGGATTAAGAAAACTAAATATATATCATCATCCTTGTAGAAATATATTACCTCCAGTACCGAGATTTTTAGTTACAACTCCAGTGATGTTTGTTTAGTATAGCATCTCAAGTATGAGTGGAGATGTATATTCCATCTAATTACCATGTTATTTCATCTAGGGGGAATTATCATGGGAAAAATATTAATTGATATAATAGATGATTATTATTTTCAAGATTTATTTCTATTTGATGACTTCCATTCACATATAGTTGGATGGATTCCAAAATATAGGTTAGTGTTGGAATGTATGTTTAGGTTCATACCATGAAACCTTATCCAATAGAAGGTATGTAATATTTATATATTACATTCTAGTTACATCGTAATAGGATATAGTTTGTAGAAAACACTTTGTCTCATACTCATAAATGACCGAATTTATTAATATCGATATATTGTTAATTTTTTTGGTGAGGGTGATGAAGGTGAGATATGATTATCTTGATATGTATTAATATTGAACAACATTAATATTGATTAAGATATCTAGTTGTGTTAGAAAATCTATACATTAATTATTATTAATGAACATTGAAACTAGTAGTTCTCGGTGTCTGCTAAACATTTTTGAAATGAACCTGTGTGGGTTGACCTGGAACATTTATTGACTAGGATTTCTACTAGGATTGAAGGTCATTTTAATCACTATGGGCCAAAAACGAGATCTTGGGTATTGAGAATATTCCATTGGGAATGGTGTCACCTAGTTAAATCATATATTAAATGACATAAATATTAATAATATGACATGACCCATCCCTGTATTGGACCTCCATTCATATCAAATAAATAGTTTAAAAATAAATAAAACAACCAAATAGAAAATGATTAAATTAAAATACAGCCAAAAAATACATATATATCACCAAATTGAATACATAATAGGTAGATATAATGAGATTAAAATATAAAATACACCAGGCTGAGTTTGCTGATACAACAACCCAAACTGTAATGGAACATTAAAAAATCTTGTAAAACCTCTATGTGAACCATGATCACCCACTAAAACCAACATCCCTTAGTGAACCAAAATGAACATCCATCAATAGAATCAAATACTAAGAACTTAAGATAAACCATAGAATACTTAGATACACAAAGACACACTAGTGTATAAGAAGGGTGTGAGCTAAACATGACTAATAGGATTCCACCAGAGTTTATAGAGATAAATTCATAATACATTACACAAAGAATAATATGAATGTGATTTATTAGATTATTTTTTCACATTTAAGAATAATGAAACAAAGTATCATTTTATAACCAATTTTTATTCAACATCAACCCTTCGTAAATAATAAAAGGTTGTCACCAAAAATTTTAAATAATTATTTTAATCTTTGGAAATAAGACCATTCAAATTAATGAAAAAAAGATAAACTTTTTTTCATTTCGATTTACCTACAAATCTTTCTTAAAATATCAGTTTTATATTTAACACAATTATTTGTACTAAAAATCAAATTTTAAAACTATTTATTGATTTTTTTTATATGAAATTACATTCGTTTTCAATTAAAACAGGACCTTCCAAACTATTTTCGAAATATTTTTTTAAAGTAAATTAAAACTATCTAGAAAAAAATCATAAATGAAAAAAATAAATCAATCAAACAGAAAAAATGTTCGAAACAAAAAATAAATGGAGATATACCATCAAAGCTAGGGGATAGAATTGTGATTGAGAATAAAATACCACAAACAACCCTAAAAATAACTATAATTCATAGAAAATATGTAGGATTTAAGTAACAATATCATGGATAAGAAAAAAGAAACCTCATTCAGCCCAAAAGAAATATTTTTCAATCCTGGAAGTCCTATCAGACTATCCAAGACACAAAATATATCATGGGAGTGTCCAAGCTATCACACACCACATAATCCATCCCGTTATCTTAGTAATTATAATCTAGAATCATTTCCAAGTCATAACTCAATCTATACTAGGCATTTCACTCATCCAAATATCCTAAATAGTTTCCTTGGACTTCCACAACATCAAAAAAAGTAGAGGTGAGAAAAATCAAAAAAAATAGTCATCATAAGAATAATCATTAATTATTATTTTTTAAATAAACCACATATCACCACCCACATCCTCACAAGAAACAACCCCTTCCATTTCATGCAATCCAAAGCATCACATAATATTGAAACAATATATAACAACCCCTATATGGAACAACATTGATCATATAAAACTAATATGGGGATCTAATGAGGGTTTCACATACATAGGATACTTCATTTATTAAATTTCAAATGGGACATTCAAAACATTCTTGGAATACCAATAAACGTTTCATAAATTATAAACCCACTTGAAACACCTGTTTGAAATAAAACATCACAATATAAATTTATATCCATATGAAGATAAACAATTTTCTGAGAAATATATTGAAAATTAACATAATAGATAATAAAAAATAAAATACCATTATTCACGGTCTTAACACACCCATTTTTTTGGAAATGACTCTTCTAAATTATGAAATCCATTATTTGAAAAATTAGTTGCTCCAAAGTAACTTTTTTAAATTCCAATTTCCCATTTTGATAATTATATCAATGTTGAATACCACCATAAAGAATTAAACCCCTTTGAAATATCCATTCATGAATATTCACAAACCCTTGGCATGAGAGAAACTCCATAATAAACCATTTGTAATATGTTTTCATCCCCTCGTGGGTACATGAATAAGAATACATTAAAACAAATCTGACATAAAACATCAAATCACCTCATGGGGTAAATGAAATTTCATTGATGGTGAATTCCGAAAAAAATTAAATGGACCCTCCAAACCATAATAACATAAAGCCCCATAATTATATCCAATTAAAACCATAAATCCAACCAATATAGTGGATAGGGTTTATGGGAGAAGTAAAATTAGATGGATAGGGTAAAGGGATATAAGAGTAAGAGAAAATAGGGAAAATTCATTAGTGACCCACATAAAATTGAAGGTGTAAGTCATGATATGAATGGATGAGAGAGGAGAGGAGCTTAATTCAAACTCTCAATGATAGAAAACATGAGAGGGGATGAAAGGAGGGTCCAAACCCATTAAAAATAAATAGGAAAATTTAATGAATTTCTAACTTTTAAGAGACTAATATGGTCTCACTATTAGGCTGCATGGTTCGGAAAAATTCACTCTAACCATGTAGAAGACATTTAATGGATCTCCCCTATGTATGGTTCATTTTAATGGTCTGGACACGTGGTTTCAAATAACTATGCACCAATAATGAGAATTCATATTACAAAATAAATGGGTTGTGTAGTTTCTCCTAACACCTCACATGGTTTGAAAAAAATGTTTGACAACTAAGAAAAACTGAACTATTATAACTTACAAAATTTCCACATGACTAATAACATGGTTCCCATTATCCATGCATAAGTCATTAACCAAAAAACCCTTTTGAAAAGGGAAACACTTAGTTTACATTGGATTTCACAAGCATTCAATTAAACCGTGTTCTATAATTGTAAACAGACCATGCATAAAAAAATGAAGAGGAATGACCTTTGAGTATGGATATATACATGATTTCCCATTCCTTATGTTCACTAATCACATAATAGGATGATAAATTATAAATTTTAATAATATCATACAAAAAATATCATAAATATATGTTACCCTTGAATAATATAAAGTAAATGAAAATAATTACACAAGGGTGTCAAAAAAATCTCCCCACTATGGCACTTTATTTCCTCTAAATTTTTTGGTAAAATTAGAATTGATGGGACCTCAAAATACCCACTCCCCAATGAAATCAGTGTGAGGGATTAGGAAAAAACCCCATAAAGAACCTCAAACATGGAACAAAATAGATGGAATTTATCCCCTAGAGTGTCTATAAAACTATACAATCATATAAAAAACCTCAAGAAAGATCCACAAAAAAAACATTCAACAAAGAACTATAAAGACACTGAGACCTAAGACATGTCTCCCCACAATTTTGGATTCTTCTAAAATTGTGGAACAAAAAAGAGTCTCCTCTATTAAGAGAACATTAACAAAAAAACTGGTCAATCATTTCAACAAAAAGTGGCTTCATCCCAAAATTTTTAAAATATGTGAACCAAAAAATTCCATAAACCGTGCATAACTGTAATTAATAATCTCAAATCCATAAAAAACACAATATCATGATACATCCAAATATCACAAAAATATCTTATAAAGGTTTTGATATAAAATATCAACCTGATGGAACCCAATGTCCAATTAGCTAAAGACCACACATCCCAGTCACCCATACACATACCCTAGTATTACCCATGTTCAGTACATAAACCAAATATCATGCATATATCTTACCACAAGATGAGATTATTAATCCATTAAAACAAGTCACAAAAGATGAGGTATGAACATTGAAAAATGTACACCATTCATAAAAGAGAAACCTTAAAAAAATCAAAGATTGCATCAAACAAGAGACACCACAAGACCACATATGATCTAAACTCATTGATAAATAATATAGAAATATAATATAACCCATAACTGAAAAGATCATTCCTAAATAACCCAACTATATAGATAAGGATCATTTGACCTTCACTATCGAAATCAACCTCCACACTTCCAAAATAAACCTTTGATGAAACCTCTATCATATATAATTAAAAGATGCATCACTACCACACTACCTAGAAAAGAAACAAACCTTCCACTTTATTCAAAATATGGGTAGATCCAAGAAGAGAAAAATAAACCCCCATATAGATAATACCCCCACCTTTACATAATAACTTTCTATTTGGATTACTTTAAATCATATAAAAGATAAACCCAACCAAATAATTTCTCCTAAATCACATTAGATTGTCCTAATATCAATCAAAGGACAAAAAAAAATATAATTCACCCAACAATAAAAAAACTTTCAATATAATATTTTCAACCCATGATCTTATAGAAAAGTGCCCCAAAACTCATTTCAAAGGAAACCCATCATTGAAAATATGCCAATTTTTTTAAACAGTTATACCTTATTTAAAAAAATCCATTTTACAAAACAACCAATAATTGAAATCCATGATTCATCAATTTAAATAATTCAAAACATACTACTTTTTTAACTCCCATCATGGTTTAAGAATTAATTACATCAAAAAATCTAGTTTTAAAGTCCACAATATTCCTCGAAAATTTGTATCCCCACTCAAACCCTTTTATAATTATTTTTTATTTCAAAACACCTTTCATTTTTTAAAATTTAAAAACACTTATAAATTTTTATTTTAATCCTAAACCTTATTTATAACATTCCCCGTGAGGGTAAAATATACATTAAAATTAAATCCAAAATCTGATATTTAAATCAAAAAAATTTCAATATCTCATAATAAAAACAACCACTTCCAAAAAATACATAAGAACCAAATCCATTTTTTAAACTAGCCTTGATGATTCGCTTCAAAAAATATTATTTTATAGAAATCCACTTTTTGTACATAAAAATCAGTTTCATAGTTAGCACATAAGCAAAATAACACTATAATATTCATCCAAAATCCCTTCAAATATTATAATCTTATCAAATGAACCTCCTTGGTTCACTTAACATTACAAAGAATCACAAAAAAAATTCTAAAAAAATGGGTTCTAAATAAAAAAAATAAAATGGGATGTATAACTATGCTTGGCTTGGTCACATGGTTTATGGGCCATATGACAATCAAGCAACAATTATTTAAATGCTCTCAAAATCAACCACTCAAACATTACATGTTTTTTAGCAATGAAAGCTAACCTCAACATTTTAAATCATTTTGAAATGTCATCCAAAAATTAAAAAAACACCATAGAGACTCATAAAATATCAATGAGGCTCTAAAACATCAACATCTCAAACCAAAATCTGACAATAATAATACATAAAGAATAAAAAACCCATTAATTGAGGAAAACTAAATACTCAAGGTGATAAATAATTAGCTAGACTCTCCCTGCACCCATTCCTCAAATCCTGACTATATTATATCTATAATACTAGACCTCCCAAATAATAACTAATTACTTGTAGAACTGAGTACCCTTTCATGATCTTAGTATTTGATACCATTTGTAATGAACCAGGCAAGGATGACCCAATATGCCACCACAAACAAAACTCCACTAGGATTAAAAACATTTTTTGATCCAAAGGGGATGAAAAATAGTACCATGTATCAATAATATGAAATTGGGAATGGTTTCACCCTAAAACAATCATAATAACAACCAATATAAATACATGAAAATATGGAATGGCCCATATTTTTGTTGGGCCTCCATGCATATCAATGAAATGATTTCAAATTAATACACAAACCAAATAGGATATAACATAATAAAAATTAATCCAAAACATATATATATACCACCAAATATAATATATTGAAGGTTTAAAAAATTGAAAAAAAATACAATACACAAAGATAATTTCCCGATACAACATGCTAAAACTAAAATGAAACTCGAAAAAATACAATAAACCCTCTATGAGACCCATAATCACTTACTAAAATTGACATCCATCAGTAAATCTAAACATACCTCTATAAATGGAATCAAATTCTATGGAATTGTGATAAAAAATAAAAGACACACACACACACACACTAGTATATATGTCTGGGGTGAGCTAAAAATGACCATTTAAATTCTACCAAATATTCTATGTAGTTCCTTTAATAATACATCAAAAAAATTTTAGTCTAAATATAATTTATAAAAGTATGATTCTCACATATAAGGGTAATGAAATCATTTAAACATGATACCGACTTTTTATAATACCTCCACCCTTCAAAAGTAAAATATGGGTGGAATTATTATTTTAGATAATCATTTTCAATCCATGGAAAGAGGAAATTTAAAATTAAAAAAAATAAAGAAACATTATTTCACCTTCCACTTTAAATAATTTTTTACTTAAATTATCATCTTCAAAAAATAAATACTATGTTTTTTACACAAAATCAACCATTAGAACCTTTTCTTGAATTCTATGTATAACATTGATTTTCATTTTAAAACACACATTCCATACCATTTTTTTAATCAATTTGAAAGTAAATTTAAACAATATATAGATATTTACTAAATTGAAAAAGATACCAAGATATTAATAAAACATAATAATGCAAACAATAGAAAAAATTTTCACTATACAATCAAATCTATGGGATACAAAAAGCTAACAAATGAAATATCGTAAAGAATCTTCAACAATAACTAGGTGTCCTAGGAAAAACCCTAGCACTCAAGTAACATGACCATTGACTACAAAATAGAAACCAAGGTTTACATAAAATAACCCATCTATAATCTCGTTTTCCCAGCTAGACTATCCAAAAACAAATAATCCTCGTTGAGAGTACTCAATATACAACAATCCATATAATCCATTCAGTTTTCTCACTCAATGTTACTAAGAAAAATTCAATAGGTAGTGTAAAATCTATAATCGTTCATACACTCACCTAAATCTATTACTTAGTTTTGTAGGTTACCCATTATATCAATCAAAGTGGAGGTGATATCAACAAACAAAAAATCATCACATGAATAATAAATAATTGAAAAATTTAAAATAAAACTCATATCACCTCCTACCCCCTTGATAGAAATCATCATTTCATTTAATGCAATCCCAATCATCACATAATAATTGAAAAATAAAGAATATCTCTAGTAGGTCCCCAATATAGATCATGTAAAAAATAGGAGCCTCAATATAGGTTTTCAAAAATAAAGTATAATTCATTTATACAATTCCAAATGGGACTTTTAAAATATTTTTGGAATTACAAACTACATTCCATCATTTAAAACCCCATTTATGATAACCCTTTTATACCATACATGAATGTAAACATTGAAATCCACTTAAAAATAATTATTTTATATGAAAATATTTTTAAAATTATCATGAAGGTTAACGATCAATAAAATATCATTTCACAAGGTCTCAACAAACCAATTTTTGATAAAACAAACTATTTGAAAATATAGTATCCATTCTTTAAAAATTACCCAGTGTAAGAAACCCCCTTTTAAATATTAATTTTTCAATTAAAAATTATTCTAGTGTAAAAAACCACCTTAAAAACTTAAATCCATTTAAATATTCATTCCATAATTTTATAAAATTATTGGCATGAGAGAAAATCCATGAAATGTAAAGAAAACATTCAAAAACTAGTTTTAACCCATTAAGGGTAAAAAAATAATATTACATTTAAAAGGAAGTCAACATAAAAAATTAAAACACCTCATGGGGTATATTATAATGGAATAGAAAAGAAACACATACCTCTTTTAAGTGGAAATGCATCATAATAGGTCTACTTCAATGGCGAACACCAATACAAACATAGAAATGGATCCTATAAACCCTAAACAAACAAATACACATTGCTACATCCATATGGAACCATATAAACAACCTACCCATTAGTTATGGATTCTAGAAGAATAAAAATAAAAGGGAGTGGTGAAGTGATGGTGAAAAGATAGAAAATACCTCAAATACCCACCTTAATTTAAAGGATAAAGGATTGTGAATAAAGTTGGAGGTCGGAGAGGACCCCCTTTTGTACATGCAAGGATTAACTGAATGATATTGGAGTAAATGAGGGGAACTATAACATTATATGTAATCCTAGTTTGTTACATTACTGTTTTTGGTGGTTGGAGGTGTTCAGAGGAGGTTCCAGGAGTTTTGGATAAAGGCTGGCACTACAACAGAGTTGCTACATGAAATAAATATTGCACAAATCTATTATATGATTTGTAATCATGGTAATGACTTCTGTAGTCTATTGATTCCCATATTGAATGTGAATAATTTATATCCTGTGAAAAGGGCACACCTCATTTATGTGGGATTCATGCTGTGTAAGAACTCCGGGTGTTAAATCCTTTGAGGTGATGCGTTTTTCGATGGCAATTAGAAATTTTGGTAAACAAAAGGATTCCATGATGTGTAATGTTAACATGATTTGGAACCTATGGGATTACATGTTTTAATTCCCTTTATTAGTATAATATCATTTCATTCATCCGCCTCCATTCTCTCTCATTTTGGCAGAGCCCTAGGCGCCCTGAGTAGTTTTTCAATCCCTATTCCATCTTCTTCGATCCTTTCATAATAGTGGATCATCATTCAAAATTCATGGTAATTTATCATTCCTTTAATTTTTAGTTTTATTCAGTTATTATTTTAGGGATTTTCTATGAAGTAGTTGTTTTATTTTGGGGTGTGAGTTGGGTTGTGTTTTTATGGTCTTTGGGTGTGGTGTGGGTAAATCCATGGTATCTTAGGTTCGGCTGTGGTTGGTTGTTGTTTCCTCTTCGAACTGTAGTGCATAATGTGATGGAAATCTTCTTTTAGGTAGGGTATCCATTATTTATCTTTATTATATATCATGCTAGATATGTTTTCTCATTTTTTCTATGAGATATGGTAGTTATAACTTAATAAATGATATATAATTGGTTAAATTAACATTAAGTGGAGAAATAGTAATGTGTTTCATGATTTTATGTCTTTAATATGATTATAATATATTTTTTTATAAGTTCCTGATTCCCCACGAAACATTTTGGATGTTGGAGGATTTTTTCCACTAGATGATATGTGTTGTGATTTATGCTTTTCCTATGATTGTTGTCATATCAACCTAAAATGGAAATTACATAACCAATTATATTTGGATAATGAATGGTTACCCCAGTATTTATGGATTGTGTGATCTCACACCTAAAATAATGTAAAATGTGTTAATGTTCCTTTGTTAAATCTATAAATTGATCCTTCATGTTTTGTAATGTGTGTCCATGATTTTATGGTGGCGATGTGTGATTACGTTGGTGGTGTGGGGTGATATTTGGAAGTTCGGTCATGCTATTGGGAGATAGGTGGTTGTATGTTTGCACACGATTTTTGGGAGGTGAGGTTGGTGTTTGTTTGGTCATGATTTTGGGGCGTTTAAGTTGTTTTTTATTTAGTTTTTCTTTTGGGGAGGCAAGGTGGTTCTTTGTTTATCCTTTCTTTTGGGGTGGCTATTTGATTGGATTTTTATCCATGATTTTGGGGTGTTGATGTAGTTGTTTTTTGGACGTGATTTTGTGGTGGCAGGTTATGGTATAATGGGGATGTTGTGATGCTTTTTATATGTGTTTTCTTTATGATAGATGCTCGGATAGTGATTGAATACATATTTATTTAATAATGATTGAAATGACATGGGTTGGTTTGGTTAAAGGGTTGTAAATGACTGATGAAAAATTAGATGGTGGGTTATGTGCATAAATATGGTTGATGTTAAATATTTAAATGAATGTGATGAATGATAGATTTTTTTTGGAAACGTGAAATGGGTCTTATGGGTTGTTTTGTTGTGTTATACATTTAGTGGATTAAGAAAAAGTCACTATATCATGAGTTGGTTAGTGTTTTATTATGAGCCCATAGGTTGGTATTTTGTGTGGATATATGTATACGCCTGTATATTCCCTATGATTTCTATATGAACCTCAACCGCATTGAGTATTATGTGTTGACACGTATATAGTCCCACAAGGGGTGTTTTTCTTGGCATCTGATTATGAGGACAAATGGTTGGGTACCTGCTCTTTTTCGATCCCAGTTCTAGGCGAGGTAGGTATTGCATAGGCTGCAATGGATGGAGGTCTATTAGTGAATTAGATGGTGGTTATGACAACACATGTTTTTTAGGAAAGATGTAATATGAACATTCTTATTGGGAAGCTATGGTGGGGTTCGTACACAGTAGTAAGAGGGAACAATGTTGATGTAATATATGTTCATGATACCATACTACTTTGGCTATAGTAGTGGTTGTAATGTTATGGACCATGTGTATGCGGGAAAGATGAGATGTGATTATGATTGTTGGGAAGTGACCCAGCTATTTATGGGTGTGATTTTATGAGAGTGTGATTATGGGGAGGTTTGGTATATGGAAGATATGAGAGTGATAGGACTTACAAAATTTGTGTGTGAGAGAAGCATACTAGTGGGAAAGTGGTGCAGGGTATCCTTATTAATATTATTCTTTTTAAATTATATTATTTGTCTTCAGTTATTTGGTGAGGATGCCTTAGTGATATTGGTATTGATAGTTAACTTGTTTAAGTTATGTTGGTTGTTCAATTTTCTCATGGTTGAATTAGTATTATTCTTCACATGTGGAAATGGGTATATTATTTTCCTACTAAGTATACTTATTTTCTCACCGTATATATTTGAACTATTTTTAAGTTTCAAAGAATATTACATAGACCATTATGTACATTACTAACTCAAAACTTTGGATAGTTTCCATGTCGTTTCTTTAGATTTGATTTGGGTATTTCTATTGGAGACTTTTATTTGAATTATGTGTATTTATACATTTATGTGGGATGGTTTTGGTTTCTTTTTATATTATTTCATGGAATTATTTGTGGATAATTCATCTTATCTCAAAATATATTATTATTATAGAGGTAAATTCCCCCCATTTCAAGATACTTTTTACCCTTGATGCTAAGTCGCCAACCTAGAACCTACTGGGTGTTGGACTAAGGGGTCATTATCTCTCTCCCCTCACTATGGTATCTTAAGAGAGATGGGGTCATGAATGATTGGTTTTAGAGGAGATGATTTATAGATAGGATGGATTTTGTAGTTAATCACTGTGAGGATTGTGTGGTTTGGTAAGGAAAAAGTTCTAGTTTCCCTTGGTGTATGACATTGGCTAGGGAGACTGGTTATGAAAAGAGATTTTAGGGCCCCCTATGATCTAGTCCATGGACTCTGAGCTTATTTAATGGATAAGTGTGGTGAACCTATTTTCATAGTAGATAACTTGGATTGGTACGTGCATCATGATGAATTGTGTTGATGTTTTAATTGGTGTGTTTTCAGATGTATAAAATGAATAAAATGAATTTAAAATTAAAATTAATAAAATTCCATATTATGTGGGCTTAGGAAATGTTTTCCCATTTCATGTATGGATCATGTTAAGTATCCACATGTGGATCAGGTATTTTTGGTTCAGTAGGTTAAATCGGTTGATCACAATAGGGTTCATCTTGTAGAGGATGATGAGGCTTAATAGAGAAAATTGTGTGCTTTTCAGCAACATGTTTTGGGGAAGGAAGAAAGAAATGTTTTAGATGTGGAGATAAATGGCTAGATAGAGGTGTTGGATATCACTGTTAGCTTTATATGGGCCAAAAAGGAGTACTAAGATACATTGGATTTTTTTCAGATGTAGAGATATGCGCGTCATTGGTGGTTGTTATTTACGGGAGAGCATAAGGATATAGATGCAATGTGGTTTGAATTTTTCAATGAGTTCAAGGTTTAGTTCATTACATCGATGATGAAGGTAGTGAATAAGAAAGAGATTATTTATCTTTATTAGTCGATTATGTCTATGGGAGAGTTGGAAATCAAGTTGTAGGACCATCATCTCTTTTCGCTAGGTAGTTTTCTAGATGAGGAGTCTCATGTGATGGATCTTGAGGGGGAACTCCATCCATCTATCTTGTATGCAGATACTCTTTTTATATTGCTGACGTATTTGGAAGTTCTGAAGAAGGTGAATGTGATTTAAAAGATGCACTCTCTATGAAGATTTTCATGAGAGGGGAACCAGCATGGCCCTTCAAGGAATTGAGTTGTCAGTGATAGGTCTCAAGCATTGGGACCTTTGAGGATTTGACCGATAGAGAGTCGACCTTCATAGATTTATTTCATGACATATGGGGATAGTGGTTTTGGTGATTTTTGGGGTGGGAATTGTGCTAGTGGTTATTGTTTTTGGGGGTTCATGGACAACACAAGAATAAATTACTAGTGGTTAATTGAGCTTATTTTTGTGGATGTGTACAGGTTCAGTTCTAGCCTTAGTACAGTCGCTTGTGAGAATGTTTCAGTAGAAGGAGAAGCATACTTATGCTCTGTTTAATGGTGATGGAGTAGGTATAGTCTAGGATTAGGATGTTCTTCATGTTTAAGGACCTCGACCCGAGTGTGGTCATGGATATAGTTTTTAATATAGAGTTATAGGAGCTAGTCATGGTTAGTTTCATACAATAGGGGTTTCAATTTTAGAAGGACCCAAAGATCTACAGAGGTATGATCAAATTATTTAGTACTAATCTTTATGCCTTCCTTGATTTAGGAGATTCACTTTCCTTTATTTCACTTTTTCTAGACTACTATCTATGACTAGATATATGGAGTCTTTCTCTTCCCATAGTATTGACTATGCCAATCAGAGGCTACATAAGCATGTTCGATGTGTTATAGGGATATAGACTTATGATGAGGCCCCATCAGTCCCATAGGGATATTTTCATACAACCATTATAGATATATGATGTTATCATCGACATAGATTTATATTTCCATGTATTCTGAAATCGACTTATTTCAGAGGGGATTCCCTTTCTCAGATGTGTATAGACAACGTGTGGTTTTCGTTGGTGGGAGATGTTTTCAGGTGGGCAGTCATCATGTGGAGCTGTTTCTTTCATTGTTGGATGATTACTCTTTGGAATCATCAGGGGATGGTATAATAGAGTTTCTTGGGTTTATTGTGGAGAATCATGATGATTTTACAAAGGAGGTTGTGTTGCTACCACCATTTACATGATGTTGAGTTCGGAACAAACTGGTTGCCTGGAGCTTCTCTAATTTTCATGTCTCCTTATCAGATTAAACCATTTGAGTTTTGGGAGTTTATGATTCAAATAGATTATTAAAATAAGGAAGATTTTTATTCGATTCAATGTGTCCCTGTGGGGTTCCCTAGTGTTTTTCTCCAAGAAGGTGGATGGTAGTATATGGTTTTGTATAGACTATTGAGGGTTGAATCGGGTGACAATAAAGAACCATTAGACTCTCTTGAGGAAAGATGATATTTTCAACCATATGAGAGGGTTTAGTTGGCTTTCTAAGATTGAGATATGGTCCGAATATCACTAGTTGAGGGTGAAGGAAGGAGATAGCCTGGATACTGCATTCAGATAAAGGTATGTGAACTTTGAGTTTGTATTCATGTCATTCGGTGTTAAGAATTCACCATTCATGTTCATGGTTCTATTGAAATCTGTATTCTATGAGTTACTAGAATGATTCATCATCATATTCATCAATGATATATTGATCTACTCAATTTTATAGGAGGAGAATATTGACCATCCCAGAGCTATCTTACAGGTCCTTTCATACCAAAAAAGTTATGCAATGTTGTCCAAGTGCATGTTCTATACCTGAGAGGTGCATTTCCTCAGTCATATAGTGTCTTAGAAAGGTGTGTTAGTAGACCCGTCAGAGGTCGAGGAAACTATTTACTGGGAATCACATAAGAACATTGTAAACTCTATAGCTTAAAATAACAATTATTAATTTTTTTAGGATAAATTAAACATTATTTCAATATTAGCGATAAAAATATTTATAAATAAAAATTATAATGAATGTTAAATTATCAATGATGAAAAGAAATAAATAGATTATCAAATTATTATAAGTAATTATATCAAATTTATAGTTAGTTTAAAAAAACTAAAATATTTTTTAATATAATAAATTCCTTTTGAATATAAATCAATTATCATAATCAACATGGGTTATAAGTTAACATATAAATTTATAAGAAATATATTTATTTTTGAATGAAATGATACATTGTAATAGGAATTATAATTAAAACACTTCTTTAAAATGAATTTATTAAAATCATATAATACATTTTTAACAAGTAATATTGATAAATATGTTATAAATAAAATTTTATAATTATTATTATTTGACATATAATTTTATTAAATGATAAAGTTTTGTAAAGGATATATATATTTATATATATAAATAACATACTTACATATTTTTATATGTAGTTGATTTAAAAATTCATGATAATATATAAAATACTTTATTATTATTGAATAAATATATAATATTTTATAAATAATTTTTGGTTTTTGAATATTTAATTAAATATATTTTATTATAAAACTTATGAAATTAAAATGATATTATTTTAACGAAATAATATTAATTTATTTAACATAAATAATAAAATGATTTACAATACTTAAATTTATATAAATCAACTTACATTTAAAATTATGAATTAAAGGTAATATATTTTGTAATAAAATCTATAATTTTTTTAATATATATGAATTATGTTAATTATTATTAAAATTTTATTTAACCAAAATGTAAATACAAATTTTATGAATAATAAATAAATTATAGATGATGATTACAATAATAAATGTTAAAAAATGAAATGAAAAAATGAAGATAAGAAGTGTATCTGTTGAATCATATATGGGAGAGGTTTGAATGAGGGAGGAAACCATGTGTAGCTCATTTATGAACTGAAGATAAATCAACGGTTCTAATTTTGGGAGTGCCATATGATTTAACAGGAGTTGAAGCCGAGTGTGGGAGATGTTTTAAGCACCAAAGTTCTTCCTCAACCATATATGAGTGCTCAAGTGCAGATCGAGTGTATAAATAAGGTATCTATATGGGTTTGAATGTGATTAAACTAAATCGAGTGTGGGTTGTTCAAAACCCAATCATCATCCTTCTGCAATCTGTTTTTTAGATTTGAGGTTGGTATATGTGTGTTTTTTTTCTTTTAAGGTGTCTGAATATTCTCATTTTGTCATCATACTCTTCTTTCTTCTAAAATCAATATTGGCTTTTTCTCCTATAGATGTTGATTTTTAAATTCATCGATACTGCTTTTGTTCATGTTTTTAGCCAGTAGCTCTCTATTCCTTTCTTTTATTTTTTATTCCTTCAATTGATATCAACACTGTAGTATTTTCTTTAAAATTAAATTATTTTATCAAAAAAATCAACAACTTTATATCATATCTCTGAATCTTCATGAAGACACTATGAAAACCCGAATTAAAAAAATAATATAATCAAACTTAATCATCAATGTATTTATTGTCCATTGTTTTAGCCCACAACCTTTGAAGAAAACCATACGAATATATTTGATTTTTCTATCAACATGCTTAATATTGAATTTCCACCACATGTTATTTTCTTCTCCACTTACAAAAGAAGAAACTTCAATATAAATAAACAAATATATATATATATATATATAAAATAGATAAACAATATGACTAAACCGACTACAATGAAGCACTGCCCAATGCTGCACCCGGTATAGGAAGAGGTGAGATACATATAATTGTAGATGGAGAGTTTATACAAGGTTCTAGTAGGATATCTTCTATAATTAAGGTAAGGGTATTATTTCAATAATTTATTATTTTGATTATTAAGAATTATAATTGTGATGTTCTACTTTTACATAAACCTTTGTATGGGGATTTTCGTTAAAATTATTCATTAAAAAGTTTTTATGAATTTTTTTTCATCCATATGTATTAATTTTGGAGAAAATATAATTTTTATTTTGTATTTTTTATGGAGAAGGTATGTTTTAATTCAATTTGTGTTTTATAATTTTGGTTTTAAGTATATAAATAAATGCAATTTTAAATTATAATTTTTATTCTAGAAATGTTGTAATAAATTTATATTCTACATATTATGTTTGATGTTTCAAATATTTTAAGAAGATTATATATATATATATGAATTATTTAATTTAAAAAAACATTTTATTGTACAGATTTTTTTTATAATTTCTTTTGATCATTTAAAAAATATTAATTAGGCTTCTATAAATACGAGTGGTGTTATTAAATTTTCAAAATTATTGTTTTAAAAAAGTTACTCATACTAAAAAAATATGTATATATGTATATACATATATATGATTCATTTATGTTAAAAAATAATTTCCCTGTATGGATTTATTTTTATAAAATTATTTTGAATGTTAAAATAATCATAATTAGTCATATATAAATTCAAGGGAATTTATGAAAATTTTAAAAATGGATATTTTTGTCAAAATATTTCTATTTACAAACAAGTTTATGTTCATATATACAAAAATTTAACATTTCATATGAAACAATTTTATTCAAACATGTTTGTATCTATGGACATATATATTTATGTATATATCATATTAGGTAAAATTGATTTTTATTCTAGTTTCAATAGATAAACGTATCCAAATGTATTTATATATGAATAAATTTATGTTTAATTTCTAATATATACATATATATATATATACATGTATATATATATACATTTCATCAGATGTAATTTTCTTGATATCTATATATATGTTTATGAATATATAATCATGTTTGTATTCTAAATGTATATGAATTTACATTTTTTAAAACTATTATATATATTTATATAAATGATTAAATGTAGATATACATTTAACATTTAATGAAAACTACTTTTATCATGACATATATTTTTCTGAGTAATTCACTTTTATTAAAATGATATCAAAGCTCCTAATTTTAAATAATCTTCATGTGTTTTATGATCTAAAATTCAAGTTACCATGTTTTTATCTTCCAAATAATTACACCTGGATATTATATGAATGAAGGCAGTGGAAAGAGAGTAAACCAAAACCCTCATGGAACCTTTTACAATTATGTGATGGGTGTACCTAGATGGAACTGGGTGATCTTGTTATAGATTACATGTTGGGTGATCCTAGATAGTGCTCCAATGCATTGGGTAATATTATAAATCTCAAGAGATTTCATGTATTGTGGGTGGGAGGTTATCCTAACCTCCCTATGGGTAACAACCCTTGATTTTATGAATATAACTATTAGAATTAATTTAATCTTTACATATTTACACTTTACGCAACACTAAATATATATTTTTTTTATGAAATAAAATCACTATGTTTGGATTATTTTATATGAAACAGTAAGGGAAGCTACTACTATACGTAACACAGAATTGGCTTGTGTTACACGCAACACTGAATTTCTCCGAAACAAAATTTTACTATTATAATTACTGAAATAATATAGTTATAACATAGGAATTAAACCTGGGATAGTAATAAATAATGTTTAAATATTAGTTATAATTGTTTTAATAATAAAAAATATAATTTCTGGTAAGTCTTTATATGTTTTAAACTGCTATTTTCTCAAATGAACGGATTTTCGTGTCCTTCGATGAAAAATAATTAAATTAATTTTAGACACTCCTAGAAATTTATTTTGACAAAATAAACATTATTTTTGAATTCAAAATATAAAAAAAAAATTATGGTTAATTTATGGTATTTTTTTTGAAAGGTTCCATTTTTTTGACGAATAGTGAAAAATACTACATTGTCATTAAAAACAGACCTTTTCATTTAAATATTTATTTTAATATATATGTATTTTAAAGTAAAAATAGATAAATAATACATATATTAATCCACTTTAATTCAATGAAATAATTTTTATTATAGAATTAGATAAATTTTTTAATGTTTGAACATCTCTTTTACTCGCTTTCTTATCTCATATACGGGATTAGCAGTAAACATAATTTTACCTCTTCAGTAAATTTAATTTAAAAATTACACATAAATTATTGTAATAAGTTTGTAAAATGTGGTTTGATAGGATCAAAATAATTTTTGGTGAATAATAAATTTTTGAATTTTATTTACCACGGTTAAAGGTAAAAAGGGTAATTAAAGGTAAAAATAATATTATAATAACATAAAATTACACTAACACTCATCTTAATTTCATAGGAAAAGTGTTTTTCAATGAAAATATATATGAGGTCAAAAATATGATCCTTTTTAAGCCACTTGTTTATGATTAATTCATCTATTATATTTTATTTAAAAAAGAGTTCAGAGTGTCATATTAAAAATTTAAAAAATAAGTCATTTTTAATATAGGATGATACATAAGATAAATTATAATATATTTATTCATTTTAATGATAATAAATTTATCTTCATAATGATATTATATTTTTAATTTTTATAGAATAAATAACTTAATTAAAGGCTTGTATAATAATGGTGAAATAATTGTTTATTACTTAAGATATCCAATAAATGATATTAAAAATATTAAAATAAATAAAATTGTACATAATAATTGACATAAATTTTTTAATAGATATAATAGAAATATTACTGACATATTTAAATTATTGGTTCAAATTTATCATGTCGGTTTAGTATTTTTTTAAAATAAAATATTGAATAGTATCAAAATTGGCATTAATGATTCTTTAATATAAATAATATTTTATTAAATTTAATAAACTAAAAAAATATATATGGTTCTGAATATTAACTTATATAATTTCAAATATTCCATTAATGTTCTAATTGGGGTTCTTTTGTAATTTTTTATTAACTATATTAACCCTTTAGTGTAAAAATACAAGAAGTCATGGTAAGAGTTAAACTATTTAATTAAGGGTTAAATCCAAATGATAAGGTTAATTTTGTGTCCTAATAATTTCAAAAATTCATTGGATGAGAGGATTAAAACCCATAATAATATAAAATTCTAAATAACTAAATTTTTAGATATTTTAAATTGAAAATAAATTTAAAATAAATTAATAGTTTTGGAGTTTCCTAAAGTATGCATCCACCCCTTATAAAATGGAACTTCTCCTTTTATTTTATTCACAAATATAAATCATTTTGGCTCAGACAATACATGAAAATTTAACGTAAAAAATTCCATAAATTCATTCTATAATTATTCCCTTCTGTATAAATAAACCCCGAGAAGCCTTTTGGCATAAACGAAATGAAATTACATGATTAAGAGGTAATGTCTTCTCTCAATCTCATTTCCTTTATTGTCCTTCTTCACCCATCCACTCTCTTTATTACATTATGTTATAAAAAAACCAGTGTCTTAAATATATTAGGATATTTTTAAGCTCATGGTTAAACCTACACTTACACACATCCCCATATAATGGATATAGAACATACTGTTTCTTTGTATGACAAACTACAACCTCATGAAACTATGATGGTTCATTATTCCTTTACCTCCGATCAAGGTGAAAATTAATATAGAAGAAATATTTATAAATGTTATAAATAATATTTATTAGGTATTTAATCTTCTATATTCCTTTTTACAACACATACATTTTTACCTTCTATTTGGTGTTAATACGGTAATATCGTTTGAGGACGTGTGGACTACCAGCCCCTCAATGTGATGTGATTCGTTCACACACCACATGGAATGTTTTATTGAAATTATATGATATATATGATATAATAATACTACAATAATAATGATATATATATATATATACATGTATATATATACATATTTCATTTACATATTTTCCTTCAATATATTAATTAAAAGAGAAACATCATTCATTCGTACATACTGCTTACTATCTTTATGAACAGTGTCTTCCATTTCATACTTATTTATTTCATTGATTATTTAATATAAATATATTGGAAATAAATTATATTTATGTCACAATTTTTATTCTTGAATTATTAAATATTTATAAGGACCAATGAAATAACAAATTAAGACAGATGTGAAGAACATAGAAAATATTACCCGACGTAAAACCTTAACATAAGATCGGTAAAATGTTGGTAATATAAGGTAATAATAAAACCACATGTGGTATTATATATAATAATATTATTTTTTAAAACATTTATAATAAACATATATTTATTATATAAGATTCTTGTTCAAGTACGAAGAGAGGCAAGACACATGGTCTGGGGATTTTTGTCTCACTTTTCATTTTAGTGAGATACATGTTATGCTCACCAGAATTTCCTTTAGTGTAGTCTATATAATTAACATTATTGTATCATATGTAAATAATAATTAAATTTATGGGTATTACCATGTTCATTTTATTATCTATATTTCATGGGTTTTAAGATTCAAAATTTACAAAATCGGTAAAATGTTTTTTCTCAAATTGCCTTATGTGGGACTCATGTTTTGTTATGCACCTAAACTCTTTTTTTGATGTGCATATAATTAAATTGTTCATGATATATCATGAATAAAAATAATTTCATGATATTAAATTATTTAAATTATTTAATTTCTTAAATGTAGTGTATGATCCCATGTTACCCATTTACAAGAGTTTATTGAGATAATCTCACCACTTTTTAGAGATTTTTTATGTTCATGACTACATTGATCAAATATCATGATCCATATCTCAATGATATTAATTAAATTTCTTCTCTTGTGGTTATTCATGATATAAAAATTTATTGGTACTATATTTCAACTATATAGTTCATAATAATGTGTTTTTAAGAAATCTTAACTTTACGCTCCGTTCGGTCGGAAATCTATGTTTTCTAAAAAGGGTTTCCAAGAATATTATACCATTATACTATAAGATTTAAAATAAATATTGAACATTTTTTATTTTACCAATCTCTTGAAGGAATGTTCTTTTCCCTTGTTGAACAAGAAACTTTTCTAACTTTTTTACGGTGCAAAGGGAATGTTCTTTTGACCTCGTACGACATGTACAAATTTACTCGCCGTTATTTTTTCAAAGATAAATTTGTGGTCTTACAATTTAAATAATTATGAAAATGTACTTGAAATTAATTTCTAAGAATTTTTTTTCAAAATTTTTTCATGGATTCTTTTTATTTTTTTAAATCTATTTTATATGAAAATTATTTTCAAATGGTTTTATTCATTAAAAATAATTTTTCGAACAAAAATGGATATTTTCCTCAAGAAATGTTTTTGAAAGATGATTCAAAAAAATTTCCATCTTAGATGCCATTTATTTATGTTACTCATTACCATATAGAAAATTTTCTAAAGGTTCCATTCATATCATTTCTATTATTGGGTTATGTTTAATATCCTAGTGTTTTTGAAATATGTTTCTTTTCAATGGGTTATATGATTTTGAAACCCACTTCTTTTTCCCAAGTTATGATTCAATGAAATGAATATGAATCATATATATTTTCCTTAGGATGTGATGTGATTACATTTTATTTTTTCCCATATTATTTTTTCAGGTTATGATATTATTTCTATGAAACCCATATCTTTTTCATGAGTTGTGATATGATGTCTTTTTTTGTGAAACATGCATGTATGATTTCATTATGTGATGGGTGGGATCTGTATATCCCTCAAACTAATTGGGTAATGGTAAATGTTTTATGATCTCAAAGGTAATAAGGGAGAAAATCCTAATCCCAAAACCAAAAGAAACAAATTAGAACATCCAAGTCGCAAACCAAGAGGGTACGTGGGAGGACATCCCAATCCCAACAGAAGAGGGTATACGGGAGGACATCCCAATCCCAAAACAAGATGGTACATGAGTAATTAACCCAAGCATAACTTGTTACAAAGGCCATGGTAGACCTCTTTTACATATGTTATGTATTTTCTTATGTGTTTTCCACAATTAAATGTTTAATTCATATGTTATGCTCCCATGGATTACATTCATTATTTCATTATGATTCATGTATTAGAAATTGTAAATCTTTATTATCATCTCTGATGTGTGGGGTATGATCTTCAAATGTTATGCTCATGTTCCATACCCTTTTGTTCACGTTATGCTTCTGAATTTCGTTTTTATCCTTACTAAGAATCTAATCTCACCCCTTTCTTATGTTTCCTTTCTATAGGTAATGAAGAAGGGTTTTAGGAAGAAGTACCAAAGTGAAAATCTTTATAGGATTTGTGGAATATCATTCACAGGGATAGATTGTTTTGTTTCCATGTTTCCAAAGACACTAAAATATTATGGTCCTCAGGCATTTATTTTTGAAATTTATGAAATATTCATTTAAATTTTTGTAATATCCATATATGTTAAGCCTAGTTCGTTATAGTTGGTATCAGAGGAAAATGTTTACTTAAAATTTCGAAACTAGGATTCAGAAAAATTATTGATATCCATAGAGGTGTTTCATAGGTTATGTATAGGGATGTCTTAAAGATATATTTATGTATAGGTTACAATCCTAAAGGGTTTTTTGATAATCATGAATAACCTAGGATTAAACATATGATATCATAGATTGAAATATTATACATAATTACCTTAATTATGGGTTTTTATATTTGATATGTATTTCTTACACTTTGCTTTCCCATTTTAGTTAATAACGAAAACTAATTAGTATATATTTATCATTGAATGTTTCAAATATGGAAAATATGGGAATTTTGAAAAATGATTTATGAAGTTGAAATATCATAAATATAATCATGAAGGTGGTATGAGTATTGGTTATACTACTAAGGATGAAGAGAATAAAAAAGAAATATGAAAGGTATGAGATGTTCTACAATTATTTTTTACATTAATCCTAAGAATCTGGGTTTGGTTAAGGTTGATGAACTTTAATAAATGATTCTTATTTTTGGAAAGACTAAGATGATGGATCGTGAGTAATGGTTTAAGAAAAAATTTGGGTGTTTGAGGTGTATATGTTTAATAATTCTAATATTATGTTATATGAATCATGAAATATATAAGTGTTTTCAGTATAATTTTTTCATTAAGGATTGTAAAGTATATGTTGAATAGTTATAAGGATAAATAAATCTGATTTAAGGTTATGGTGATATACTTGGAGAGAACATGATTAAGGGAAGTATAACCCTTAATACATCCTTTATGTTAAGATAATGATGTTTGGATGATGATATATCATATATGAGTAAGTAAATTGGATGATACTAGTATCTTTAGAACTAATTATGGATTTACTCTCGAGAGGGTTACACTATCATGGATGAAGTATACCTCTTTTTGGGACTTAAGGAACATATACAATAAGTTATCGAATAAAAAAATATTTATTTTTTCAATAAGGATGTATCGTAAATCTGGTTATTACTATGTATCAAGAAAAGAGATTATTAATGTATTCACATGTTTGGAATGAGAGAACCATGAAATACCTTATGATATATGAGGAATAAATGTTAAGATAATTTAGTATACTTATTTGTAATGTTTTGGATTCTTAGCTTTTTAATAGATTATAGGCTTTTCTATTTGTGGATTTTTTGTTAAACCTTAGATAAGTTTGTGAGATTAATATATTATCTCACTATAGTTAGATGTATACATATTTTATAACTTATGAAAATGATTTTGTTTATGATAGATAGAATGGACTATCATTCTTCTCATTATTTGCTAACACATTAGGAATGAAAAATTCAACTTCATTTTTTATAATAGGAGATGAAGTGGAAATTGATCATGGAAAAACAAAGGGTGAAGTAATGATGAAATCAAGTAAGTATATATTCTCTTAAAATTATTCAACATTAAAAAAATTGATAGTGATGCAAAGGGGTGTCTTATCATCATCATTTTTGATGATATCAATAACCTCTTTCATGATTCTTTAATATATAGTTTTGTGATTATTATCTTTCTCCAGATCACCCACTTACTTGTGATAAGTGATCTTTATCAACCTCTATGACAATTTACACATTTCCTCCATGCCCAATTCTTCACTTATATTCTCCTACATAGAGACCTAGTCATGATTAAATATGTAAACTATTATTTTCCTATTATTCTTTTTTAAAATAAAGTATAAATATTTTTTTATGATTCAGGTTTCTATATCTTTATAACCCTGATAAATTTCGATGGACAAATTCATTTTAAGGGGTGTAGAATGTTACACCCTAAGATTTTATGAAATTATATTTTTTAATTAATAGAATATTTTGATATTTACTCATCACACAAAATTGAATATATATTTTTTTGTTAAAAAAACACTATGATTGGATTTTGTTTTATGCAATAGAAAGGGAAGCTTTTACTACAAGCAACACTATCTTGACTTGCGTTACACACAACACTATGTTTCTTGGAAACAAAACTCTAATATTTTAATTATTTAAATAAGATAATAATAACCTAGTAGTTAAACATGTGATTCGAATAATGAAAAATAATTTTTAAATATTAGTTATAATGGTTTATATAATGAAAAATATAATTTATAGTAATGTCATTATATATTTAAAACTACTATTATCTCAAATTAACAGATTTTCACGTCCTTCTATGAAAAATAATGAAAATAATTTTCGAAACCCATAGAAATTGATTTTGATAAAATAAAAATTATTTTTAAATTTAGAATAACAAAATTATCTTAGGGGGAATTTATTGTATTTTTCTAAAAGGTTTTCAATTTTTGATGAATAATGAAAAATACTCCATATTAGTTAAAAACTGAATTTTTCATTTAAATAATTATTTTACTTTAAATTTATTCTTAATTCAAAATAGATAAATAATAAATATATTAATCCAATTTAATTAATTCGAATCATTTTTATAATAGAATTAGATAAAAAAATTATTAAACTTTTGAACGTCTCTTTTACCCAACTTCAACCCTCATTTGCGGGATCAGTAGTAATCATAATTATACCACTTCTATGAATTTAATTTCAGAAAATGGGAATAAATAGTTGTTTTTAAAAATAAATTATTATACTTTATTATGTGATATATTAAAAACAGCTAAAATATGTCATAACATAATTATTTGTTTTTAAAAATAAATAGTTTTTCATTAATAAATGTTGGTTATAAAACATTTATTTTAAAATATATGCAATTATGTTGATATTATTTTAAATAATTAATATTAATTTCTTTAAAAAACTTATATAAATGATTTATAATAATTTAGTTCAAATTAAAAAAAGACATTTAAAATTATAAACAAAAGGTAATATATTTATACTAAAATGTATGAAATTATAAATACATATGAATTATGATAATTATTATTCAAATTTAATTTAACTAGAATATTAATATAAATTATATTAATAAAAAGAAATTATAAATGATGATAATCATAACAAACATTTAAAAAATGAAATGATAAAAAAATAAAGATAAAAATGGAATATGTTGAATTAGATATAGATGAGGGTCATGCAGCGGATGAATGTTTGTGTAGTTCACATGAAATCGAATAGGAAATTAAGGGTTCTGATTTCAAGAGATCTGAGGGCTTCAAGAGGAGTTAAAGCTGATCATGGGAGAGGTTTCAAGCACCAATGGGTTACTTCAACTATGTATATGGGATCAAGTGTAAATCAATTATAGAAAAAGGGGATCAGGGTGGTTTAACTGCAGATGAAGGAATCCGTGCATGGGATATTCAAAACCCAATTGTCATCCTTCTCTAATCTGATTTTCAAAACAGAGGTAGGTTTATGTGTGTTTTTTATGGTGCCTAAATAATCTTATTACATTGTCCTCCTAATTTTTTTTGTCTCCAAGCGATGTTGTATTTTCCTATTGTCATTGTTTATTTTTAAATGAATCGATAAATAAGTTTTCAATATTTTTGGTTGGTAGTTCAATGTTTTTTGTTTTTTTCTCCATGAATTGTTATCAACAATAGTAATTATTTTTAAATGATTTTTTGAAAAATTTTCTGTAGATTTATCTCAAATATGTGAATGTTCATGAAGATTATTTGACTAAATGAAATAAAAAATGGGAAATAATCATATGTGACCTTCAATATATTCATTTTCCACTATCTAGGACAATTTCCTTCGAATAAATGAATATAAATATATATGATTTCACTTTCAACATTCTTGTTGTTTAATTTACACATCGTGTTGTTTTCCACAACTCTCACAAATGAATAAATTATAATATAAGTATATAAATATACATCCTATTAATATAAAATATGACTAAACCGGCTATCTAAGTAGTACTACCTAGTGTTTCACTATGTGTATTTATAGGCTATATTAATAGAGTGGGAGAGGGAAAATTTCTACAAGGTTTGAATATGAGGTATTTCACAATTAATTCAATGCTTTAATTTTCAAAATTTATAATGTTGTTTCTTTTGAATAATAATTTTTTTGTTCAACCTTTAGAAATCCCTATGTAAGGGGTTTTTTGTAAATATTCTATATTAAAAACTTCTTATGATTTTTTTATTCATATATATTATTTTTATTGATAAAATAAATTTGATTATGTAATTTTGATGGAAAATGTGTGTTTTAATTTTATTGTGTTTTCAAATTTCGGTTTTAATTATATAAAAAAGTACTGTTTCAATTATAATTAGCATTATTGAAATGTCTCAATCAATTTTAATTCAAAATATTTAAATTTTGATGTTAAAAATCAATAAATAATATTATATATATATATATATTTATGAATTATTTCATGTTTAAAATAATTTTTTTTGTATGAATTTATTTTTATAGAATTATTTTGAACATTTAAAAACTCTTAAATTTTGAAGTTATATATATATATATGTATATATATACACATCATTTATATTAAAAAAATAATTTCTCTCTATGGGTTTATTTTTATAAAATTAATTTCAATGTTTAAAGAATCTAAATTAGGAATCTATAAATTTAATGAAAGCTATTTAAATTTGATAAACTAATTCTCAAGTTGATGTAGTTTTACATTCAAAAAATAATTTATATATATAAACAAAAAAAATATAACATTTCATATAAAACACATTTAGTCAAACATGTATATATATTTATGTATCATTTTAGTTAAAACATATTTTTAATATGGTTTCATTATATATATGTATATAAATGAATGTATATATGAATCAATTTATGTTTTATTTCTAATATATATATATATATGTGTGTGTGTGTAAATAAATGTGTATATATATATATTCATATAATTTTATGTAAAGGTATTTTTATTTTTGATATATATATATACGTGTGTGAATATGTAATCGTGTTTTTATTCTTTATATATATATATTATGAAAAAAATATTAGATAAATATGTATATAAATTTATACATATACATATATCATTTCATGGAAAACTATTTTTATCATGACGTATATATATTCAAGTAAATCATTTTTTGGAAATGGATATTAAAGATCATGCTTTTAAAGAATCTTCATAGTTTTTGTCATGTAAACTAAAATTTTCCATGTTTTACAATTCTAATGAATTGCACATAGATATTATATGAATTAATGAAGGAGATGGGGAGTAAACCCAAACCCATGTGATATATTGTTCAATTATGTAATGGGTATGCTTAGATAGCATCAGGTGAGCCCATTATATCTTACACGATGGGTGTGCCAAGATAGATCTCCAATGCATTGGTTAATGTTATAAATCTCATTAGGTACCATGTATGGTAAAAAATTAGGTTATCTTGAGAACACTATGGGATTAGGGAGTAAACATAATTCATCATGGGACTATATAAACCATGTTATGTTGTCTTGAGAGTAAACCATGACATTATGTTATAATCCAAGGTTCCTTTTATAATTATATATGAATGCATATGAGTTTTCAAAATAAACCATTATTATTTTATTAATGAATGAAAGTGACTTTTCCCAAGTTAAAATGGTGAAATATATTTATAAAATGTTTTTATTTTCATACGTTCTCATGATTTCAAAGGTCTTTATTATCAAAGATATAACAGGGTTTACCTTCTCGGTCAAGAAGGGTAGAGGTAAAAGCTACATAAGAAAAAAAGTCTGCCACTGTCTGTCATGCACCTCCAAATTCATCTCAAAGAACAGAGCCATAAGCTTCCACTCATTGCTGGACTCTTGAACTGCCTATAACTGAGTCCTCCTTCTCAACTCATCAGCCACTGCATTGCCTTTCACTGGTGTATATGGAAGCTAAAAGTCAAAGGATTGAAAACTCGGTTATCCCTCTCCATGTTTTGAAACCCCATAATGTTTTTTTTGGATCATACCTTGTTTAAAAAAATCTATCATATTTTTTACGTTCTAATATAGATGGTTGCATGAATATATGATTATTTAATTGTGTAAATCTTGCACAAATTTGATTAAATCTATGGATTTTTCTAATTCTACCAAACCTAATTTGGAAAAGATCATTGAATTTATAATGTAATGTGAAAAATTAATTATTTTTTATAAAAATATACATATAGTTTTTAGTACCAAATCCATAAGTGCAGGTTCAGAGATTTACAAACGTGTTAGAGGATTGCAATTTACATGGTCTTCCGGGTTACTATGAGATTTGTGTTCCTGATTTCTATTTATTTGATGTCCGGTTAACAACATTGACCTGGTAAGACCATGATTTTGTGTGGATTGATCAGCGCCAAGCAGTATATAATAAATTTAAGGGGCATTTTTTTAGTACTCTGGTGCTTCAGTTGACTGAGGAGGGGGTATTGTTTAAGGTGTTTTGGGAGGTATCCTATATCGGATAGGGATACATGATTATTAAGTAGAGGGAATTGATATCCTGAGGATATAAGCAGTTACATCCCCACAAGTTTAACTATGCCTCCCATGATCAAGAGTTGGAAATGTTTGCGTTTACACTAATTTTGTGGCGGCATTACCTCATTATGGATTGCTTTGCAGTCTTCATAGATCACAATAGAATGAGGTACATATTTTCTCAGTTTGATATGAACTTGCAGTAGTTGATGTGGATAGTGTTTCTTCATGATTATTATTTTGATATCTCTTACACCTCAATAAAATGGAATATTGTTACTGAATCGTTGAGAAGGAATTTGTGGAAAAATATTTTTTAGGAGTCCGTGGATGTTTGGAGAGTGATGAAGGAGTTGGAATCCTTGTTCTTAGATGAATGGGTGGATGATGGTATAGAATATTTGTTTTAGATGATGAAACTTGTGGTGTAGTCCTTGTGTGGAGACTGAAAGGAAGAGTTGATGTGTGATCATGTTTCTATGGTGATGGTCTGGAGGGATGGTCAAAGGATGGTCCGAACCAGATGTTGTCTTTTGGGTGGCTGTTTTTTCAAATTGTGATACATGACGACGTTATTTGTTAATTTAATAGATCAGGTTTAGCGGTACACCCAAGACTTCTCAAGATGTATTGTGGCTTGATGAACTATTTTTAGTCACATAGGATGAAATGGAAGTGTAATATTTTGTAAAATATTCAAGTATTTTCCATAGGTAAAGGTCAGACATCATTTTCCAAGAGGTTTTTTATAGTCCTTGGATTTTATTGAGTTGAAATGGGATAAAATATCAAAGGATTTCATTATAGGGTTACCCAGATCATAGAGAGGCTGTGTTGTTATCTAATTGATAGTGGATTTCTTGTAAAAATCATCCCACTTCATTGAAATCAATGATTGAGGCACAATATATTCTTTGACTAATAGGTATGTGGATTATGTGGTGTTCTCATATGGAGTTCTAAGGACTATTATCTCAGATCAGGACACATGATTCACCTAATGAGTCTAGTGTGGATTCATGTTTGGTTGTTGAACTCAGTTACACCTTAGCACTATGTTTCACCCTCATATGAATTGGAAGATAGAATAGTCTATCCATAGATTAGAGGATAAATTACGGGTGTGTATCATGGACTTTTTTTTATCTTGGATACAAAACCTACCTTTGATCTTGTTTTCATACAACAACATCTATCACTTTACAATTTGTATGTTCCCATTTGAGGAATTTTATTGGTGACCATTTCATACTTATTTATGCTAGATGGTGGTTGGGTAGGTATTATTTCTTAGACCTAATGTGGTGGAGAGCATGACAATAAAGGTTCATCTTGTTCATTAAAGGATAAAATAAGTTAAATATCAACATAAATCTTATTTCAATAATAGAAGGAGTCCCTTGGAGTTTGTGATTGGGGAATACATGTTCATGAAGGTTTCCTCTTGATGTGGGAAGTAAAGTTTTGGCTATGGTTGTAATGTTTATCCTAGGGATATTTGGTCCCTTTGAGGTGTTTGGACAAGTTAGAGAGGTGGGTTTCAATTGGATCTTTCACCATAGTTGGGGATGATCCACTAAATCATCCATATCACTTTCCTAATTTGGTATCTTCATGATGATTCCCATGGAATTTCCTAGAATGTGATGGATATTGATGATGGTGTGACATCTGTGGAGTGTCCAGTAGGTATCTATGATCGCCTGGAGAAGGTGTTATGTGAACCAAATATTCCTTTGGTTCATGTGTTGTGGATACTTGGTGTTTTATAGGAGAGTAATTGGGAGTGAGATACATATATTCCTACCCATTATTGGATTTTGTTTCAAGTTTTTCATTCACTATTTTTCAATGTGATGTGATGTTTGGATCCTTCTATTTTATATGATGTGTTGTCTTCCCTTAATGTGATGTGTGTTTTATAGTTTGTGATAAAGTCCTAACATATAAAAAGTGGATGACCTGATTCCAAATCAATAGAAATTAACTGAAACCCAATTAAACCCATATGGGAGGGTTAGTTCTATCCAGAGTAGATATTATCTTGAAATGTAAGATACAATTATATGAATTTTATGTATAGAGAAGTGAAGTTTTTGGTTGCATCAATTGTTGGTTTGAGATGTATGGTGGTTTGATGGTTTTAGTGATGTGCCAATGCAGGGGTGAAGTTGTGTGAGATATTTTCTGTCCATTTGGTTTTATATGTTTGGATGGTGGTAGAATTTGAGGTATTATGAGATCCTTGAGAGGTATCTCATGGGGTGTATGTTCTGACCCAATTCCTTCTAGGCTTGGTTTTGGATTTTGGAGGGAGAGAATCATTTGAGTGGTATGTGATGTAATGATTTGGGCCTTCAAAGAATATTACATTTCCGATTTTGGTGGTTGGAGGTGTTCTGAGTGGGTTTCAGGAGTTTTAGTGGAGGATAAAGCTATAGAAGAGTTATTTCAAGAAATAAATTCAATGTATTTTTATTACATGACATGTAATGGTGGTTCATGACTTCTTTTTTTGGGTTGTTCATGGATTGTATGTGCCTAAGTGTTATCCCATGAAAAGGGTTCATGTCGTGTATGTGGGATTCATGAAGTGTAATAAAGTTTGGTGTTCAATCCTTCAAGGTGACAAATTTATTGAAGAAAGTTGGAAATTTTTAGAAATGTGAGGATTTAATGACATGTATTGATTACCTGATGTGAGGCCTGTGAGATTATAGGTTTTAAGACCTGTTCTTATTCAAATTTATTTTTATTCATCCACATCCCTTCACTACCATTTTTGTAGAGCCCAAGGTGTCAAAATGAGTTATTCATGTTCTCTCAATTCCTCTATGATACTTTGGTTCCATTGTATTACTATTGGAAATATGTGATAGGTTATCCTCCCTTTACTAGTTTGTTTTCTTCTGTTATTCATTCGATGATTCACTATGGTGATGTTGTTTGGGTTTGGGGGGTGTGTGGGGCTACATTTCAATGCCTTTTGGATTGGTGTAGGTTGATCCATGGTATTTCATGGTTTATTTGGGATTGGAATGCATTTCTTCTTCACCCTATGGTGAAAATGATTTTTAAAGATTCATTGAGCTAAGAAATCCATCGTTTATCTTTATATTGTATCAAGTAGATGGGGTTTTCTCATGTTTATCTATGGTATATGTTTTTACTAGATTAGTCAAATATATAGAATTGGTTAAATTTAAATTTAAAGGTTAAATGGGAATTTTTCAGATAAATTTATGGATTTGATATGATTTTGATAAGATGATTGTATGGACTTGGTTCCCTACTAAAAATTATGGTTGTTAGGGGATTTGTTTTCACAATATGATATCTGTTGTGACTAATTCTTTTTAATTATTATTGTGATATCACCCTAAAATTGAAATTGACTAACTTCGTGTATTTTACTAATGAAATGGATTCCCTTGGATTTATGGATTTTTTGATAACACCCCTAAAATTAAGTGAAATGTAATAAAGTCACTTTGTTACATCTGTAAAATAATTCTTTTTGTGTTGTGATGTGTGGTCATTCTTGTTGTTAGTCGATGTGTGGTTTTTATGGGGTGTAGAGTGATATGTGGTTGTTTGGCCATGATTTATGGGTGGTGGTGTTGTTTTTTGTTTGGTTGTTCTTTTTGGGCGGTGTGGCGGTTTTTTGTTTGGTTGTTCTTTTGGGCTAGTGAAGTGGTTGTTTGTTTGGGGTTTCTTTTGGTGAGGTGAGGTGGTTGTTTGTTTGTCAATGATTTTGGGGTTGTGAGGTTGTTTGTTTTTTGGCTGTACATTTGGGGTGGTGAGGGGGAGGGTGTTTGACCATGATCTTAGGGTGGTGGGGTCGATGTTAATATGGGGATTTCGAGCATCTTGTGATATGTGTTTTCATTGTGCAAGATGCATGGGTAGTGGGATTAAATAACTGTTTAATAATGATTAAAATGTTTTGGGTTGGTTTTGTTAATTGGTTCTAAATACAAGATGAATAATTAAATCCTTGGTTGTGTGGTTAAATGTGGTTGATGATAAATAATGAAATTAATGGTATGATTGATTGAAATTGGTTGAAATGTGAAATGGGACTTATGGATTGTTGTGTGGTTTTTTGCATTTAGAGGTGATAGAAAAAGAAAAATTTCATGAGTTTGTTAGTTTTGGGTTTTGAACCCATATGTTGGGCTTGTGTGTATCTATATTTAATACTTATATATTCATTATGATTTATAATATCCCCCCACCCATATCGAGCACTATGTTTCGGCACCCGCATAGTCATGTAGGCAGTGTTTTAAACAACATCCGATGAGGAGGAAGGATGGATGGGTAAACACTCTTTCTTATTCTCTCTTCTAATAAAGATAGGTATTTCACATTATGTGATGGTTGAAGGTTTATTAGTGCATTAGATGGTGGTTATGATATCCTTGGTGTTTTTAGGTGATATGTGATATAACCGGTCACTTTGGGTGGCTATGGTCAGTGTCAAGCATGGTTGGAGGAGGAAAAAAGGTCGATGTCTTACATATTCATGATACCCTACTACTCTATTAATAGAAGTGGTTGTGATGTGATTTACTAGGTGTATATGGGTGAGACTATTTGTGACAGGTTTTGCGGTTGTGGCCCAGGTGTTTGCGGGTGTGATGTGATGAGACTATGTTTGTGGGGGCAGTGTGGTATATAGAAGAGATAAGATCACATAAACATACAACATTGTTGTGTGAGAGTGGCATAACATTGGGAAATTGTAGATAGGTACCCTTTATCAATATTATTCTTTTTATATTATATTTATGGGATTTAGTTATTTGGAGAGCATGCCTTAGTAAGGTTGGGATGGGTTGTTAACCAGTTTAGGTTTTGTTGGTTCTTTTATTTCTTCACGGGTGCATTATTATGATTTTTACTAGGTTAAAGATAGATGTTTGGTTTCCTAATGAGTATAATTTTATTCTCACCCTTCATATATAAAACTATTTTCTGGATTCCAGGAGGATTACATGGATCATTCTAGACATTACTAGCTCGGTCATTTGGATAGCGGTTGTGTAACAAAATTTTCTTTTCTTTTTGGGAATTAAGTTTGAAGTCATTCATTTTTATTAATTTAATTTATAAATGTATTTGGGATGGTTTTTTTTTTATATTATTTCATGGATTTTTTTGTGCATGATTTATCATATCTCTCAAACTACTGTTATTATAGAGGGTAATGCCTCCCTTTTCATTAGAATTTTATACCTTCGGTGCTAGTTTCAAACCTAGGGCCTATTGGGGGTGGTACTCAGGGAGGTCAATATCTCTCCTCCCTCATTTATGTATCCCTTCAAGTATGGGGTTGTGACAGTATATTTTATTTAAAAACTGAAAAAATAATTTAAATAATTCTATACATTTAATAAAATCGGTAGGTTGCATGATTAGGAAAACCATTTACCAATTGTGTGGTAGATGCAGTAATATTATGTTTGAGTCATTTTCGTATTTTTGATATAGATTTTATAGTATAATGTGACACCCTATGGGTCATCGGTAGGTATTATTTTGTGTTTTATTTATTTATTCATTTTTTTTGGATTTTCTAAGAGTTTTAGGTTGACATCTATAGTTCTTGGGGAAAATGACATGGAGAATGGTTAGAACTTGGCTAGTGGTAACCATATATCTAACCATGTGAGAGATTATTTTTGCAGACAATATAGTTTCATTTGGATAGATCATTGGTTTTCTTGACATTCATGTTTTCATAGGAACTATATTATTTTTTGGGGGAGTTAGTGGCTTTTATATGGTTGAAGCACAATTCTCTAAATTGTGCAGACAAACTAAGTAGTTTTCCAGGGAATTAATATTTTGGGCAAAGAGAATTTTATCTGTTTAAATTTTAATATCCACTCTATATTTGTCTCTCACTCACACACATCCTCCCTCCCATAGACTTTGAGCTTCTTCACTTTAATTTTTTGTGGTATTCCTTGCTTCCTTTGTATTTTTATTCAAGGTATACTTATATTTATATATATTTCTTTATCCTCTTACCTCGTTCTTATTTATTACTCCATTTACAAAAAAAATATAGAAACCCTATCACGTGATTTAAAAAAACCATGTATTTTTTTTGAAATATTTATGTTTTTTCGTTGGTGTTTATGTATATGAGGAACTCTCCTACTTGAATATAGCGTATTTCATCAGAGATGATGATTATTAGTTTGATTCCGAGGTTTGTGTCTCTATTTAGGGGTTATTTTTCCAAAATAAAATTTTTATATTGATGGTTTTTTATTTTTTTACCAAAAATCCTCTCAGTTGTGTCATTATTTATAACTTAATCGTGTGTGATGTGATTCATGGCATGAGTTGGTAATTAGGTTTTTAAAAAGGGATTTTTCAAAGTATGTTTTTAAAAATGAACATATTATGTTTGATAAAATTCAACATGGAGGATTTTTGCCATCAAACGGGTCTTGAAAGTGTTTATAAAGATGTATTTCATGGAGTTAAATGATTTACATGTTATAGGCTTAAAGGGTTTAATAAATTTTCATTGAAAATTGTTTATGTGATTGGAACTATTTATGTATTAATGTGATTGACATATGTGCCACATGGGATACATTGAGTGTGTGTTTGAGGAATTAGGTGAATGAAACCATAGTGTATAACATGGAATAGCTTGGGGGGTTATCTATAGGACCAAGATGACCTTTAGTATTAAAACATATAGAGATTCCATAATGTGGTCATGTGGATCAAGAGTTCACCTGGAAGTATTGTACATATTGGGGAAGATCAAAAGATTTTAAAGAGTTGTTATAGGTTCATAAATGAAAAAGAAACATTTTTTGGTTAAAGTCATAGTATGACCTATTGTATGAAGGCCATGATATCTATTTCTAGTGCCTGATCGGTTTTATGACCTTATTCTCTATCCTAGTTCCTTATTTTATTATATATATGCTTATACCAATTTCCATAATTTTATTATATGATTTTTATTCTTATGGTTATGTCATTCCTTACTTGGGTGTGTTGAGAATGTTATTTCATGTTTCTTTACATCATTTTTTTATTTTTGTTTACAAATGTTTTAAAAGGCATGAGTTGTTTTAGAAAAACCAAAAGGATATATAAAACTCTGATTTCAAGTGTTTTATTTTAAATTGAAGTTAATTTTGAAAAAGGCTTTTCAAAATAGACTTATTGGTTTTCATAGAGAGAGGAATTATATACATTCACAGTGGTATCATAATATTATTTGTTCCTTAAACACTACATATAATGTTGGGCTTATGCATACCTTGTTTTTTAGGACACATATATGGGAAGAGCATCACAAAATTTGGAAGATCATCATGATTATTGAAGTCCGTGACTGTTTTGGGATGGTAGAGACATGTTTTAGGGTGTTTATAATTTTTAGAGAAGTTCTAGGATTTTGTATTGTTGTGATGTCTTGAATATGCATATTTAGGCCTTGATACATATTTTGAGTTTGGGGATTTTAACTATGAATTTAATGTATACACTTTGTTTATAAATTTTGAAGCGGTGATGCTTTTCATATCTACTTATATTCATCATTCACTTTACTCTATTTGGAGATTTATATATGTTGATGCTTATTATTTTATGTAATTGATTTACAATTCATGGGTGGTTCATAGTATATTTTAAAGGGTGAAACCATTCCCAAATGGTTGAGTGTGATTCCAAGGGGATTTCCATTAGTATGTGGTTATCAGGAATGCACTTCAGTCCTTGTGGCATGTTGACTCGGGTGATAGGTTTGGGTCATCCTAGGATAGTTCATTACAAAATTTTATTAGTTTTCTATTTTTATTTGGGTTTAGGTGGTAGATAGGTGACATGAACATCATGTCTTGGGTTGTACGTCAGGATGTGTTCTAGGCTAGCTCTCTATTACGAGAAACCTTGAGTTGCAATGGGTGGTCAAGAGATGGGTTTATAATTTGTACCAAGTTTATAATTTTTATGATATATGGTGTTTTTCTTCATTGGATATGGGTTTTAAGAATAATTAGTGGCCAGTGTTGAGGAATTTGGTGTTTTGGGGTGAAAAGAGTGTGGAAGGTAGAGGTTTGAGGTTTATGGGCATGGTTGATAGTTACCATATGAAGCCCATCTATCTATATTTTCAATCCAATTAGTGTTTCCTTGTAAAATTGGTATACACTTTATTAAACCATGAAGCCAAACTATGCTAAGTCGAAAAATATTTAAATTTTTGATGGTTTCAGTCCAACTTCATTTGAAACTGTTTTTTTGTTAATGTTACTATTTGAGACTTATCATAATCATTTATTATGTCTAAATTGATATTTATTAAGGTTAAATTATTTATTGATTGAGAGTATGTCTTATCTTTTGTAGGAAATTAATCTAATAAGGGATTATTATAGATGATGTGAGGGTGATGTAGAGAATTTTTAATGGGGAAACCCTTGAGTTGGCCCTAATTTAGAAGAATTAATGATCCATACAGTCCATTCCTTAGGCATAGTTTGTGAATGAGGTCAGACATGAATTTTTTATTATGCTTAAAAGTTTAGCATAACCCATAAGTTTTCCATAGTGGTAAAGTTACCAATATTTCTAAAGAATGGACCGAGAGTATTGAACTATATTAATTTTCATGAATACCACCAAGACCTTGATGGTTGGATTATCCACCTATATGTTGGAATGATCTAGTAAGAAGTGGTAGGAATCCAAAGTGAATTTGAGGAGGCATGGGGATCTCATGTCAACTATCTTTATAAATGATTTCAATTAGTTGTTTTATCTTGAGAAACTATGGGCATAAAATGATCATGGGTTTATGATAATGGAGAAAAGAGAATGTTCTGTGATGGAAAATGATACTCAATTTTAGGAGTTAGTTCATTTGTCTCTGAGATCTTTATGAATGATTACTTGAAGGTGAAATGTTTTTAAATTGGTATAATAGGAAATATTAGGTCAATTACATTTCCAATTTACCACCAAAATTATACTAAAATAGTGGAAAAATTGTTGATTATCAAGATGTATTTAGTGGGGGAAAAGGGTCTCAATTGGGGTTATTTAGTAGTGGGAGCAACCAATGTTCTTCCTTTTGAAAAGAAGAAGAAGTAGGATGAACCTCCTTAGAGTAGTGGAAAAAGATGTGAAAAAATCATATGGTTGAACACCAATGGATTCTACTGGGAATAAGCTAATGAATGTTTACCACTACGGGATTTTTGGCCATATTATACATGATTTACTTGAGGTTTTGAGGATTCAGCACAAGTGTTGGAATCTGAGACATCTTTATAACTTCTAAAGGACTTTCCTTCAGGGGAGTTGATTTGGTTTCTCTTTTTCCAGGGGTTCATAGATGGAATTATATTATTCTAAGAATTTGGAATCTATCCCTCAGTGTATATGAGATTGTTGTTTAGCTAAGAATCATAAGGAAATGTTAAATTTGGGCCTCTCTATACGACGAATATGGAACCATAAGGCACTTATTCCTGGCCTTCCACCATGAGGGGTTCATTTTTTATTTTTTCTTCTAGGAATTGAAACTTATTTGATATGGTTTATTCCCATTTTGTTATATCATTATATTTTATTAATTATTTTTTGTATAGAATTAGAGTTTATTCCATTTTTTATGGAACTACTTATCCCATTGGGAAACAAAGAGTAAGGTTTTATGTGACAATATTGTCTTGATTTGAATGCCAATTTATACATAGTGGGGGAATTCCTATTGATGGACATGGTAATTTTCCATCTCACCATTAGAATTGATTAGATGATCATACTCAAAGATCAAATTTAATTTTATTACCATAGTGTCCATTTTCTATATCCCAATGAGAGAAGTCTTCCAGTGTTAGTAGAACCAAATGCCTGGGAGATTAGGACCCATTACTCAAAATGTGAAATCAATCTCATTTTAGTTATCTAAGTTATTCTTCAATTCCTTGGATTGGGGTTCAAATGGTTATATTACCATGTTCATGGAACAATTCCCAAATTTTTTTCTAGATGATATTTCTAGGATACCTCCCTAATGATAGTATGAATTCATTATCGATAATCTCCTCAAGATGAAACCTACTTCATTACAATCATATAATATAGCTCTATCCATGATGAAGGAGTTATAGTTGTATTGGAGGGAAAAAATAATGGGATATATTAATCCTAGCATTTCACCATGGGTGTCGCTAGTGTTTTTTACAAAGAAGGAAAATGGTATTCTATAACTTTTCATAGGCTATCACAAGGTGAATTAACTTTCTATTAAGAATAGTTTCCTATTTCCTTGAATATATGATAATTTTCTTCAACTTTGGGGAGTTTTATGGATTTTGAAAATAATCCTCTGGTTAGGGTATTATCAATTGGGGGTTTGGGAAGAGGATATTCCTTAGACCATAAGAGACAATATATAAACATTGAGTATCTAGTTTTGCTATTTTTCTTTACAATTGATCCAACAGTCTTTATAGAATCGATAAACTTGATATTTCATCCCTTTTTAGACTCATTCATGGTCATGTATGTGGATGATATCTTAGTTCATTCTAATATAGAGGTGTACCATGGAGACCATCATAGTGTTGTTTTAGGAAACATGAGAGATCATCCCCTATGAACCATGATGCCAAAATTCTAGTTATGTATCTATGAAGTAAATCCTATTGGTCATGTGATTTCTAATAGAGGGATTTTAGTGGAACCTAATTTGATCAAGCTTTCCATGTTCTAGTATCTTTCTAATAAAGTTTTTGAGATTATTAGTTTATTGGGCTTGGATGGATATTGCATGCAGTTATTTTGGGATATCTCATGGAAAAATTCTCCCATTGTAGTGTTGACATGAAAGGGTTGATTTTTTATTAGAATGAGAAGTGATCTAATTTAATTTAGTAGATTCATGTATATTTAAAACTAGATTATTTTATAACTCTTCCTTATAATAAGAAAGGATACTTAGTGTATTGTGATGCCTTAGATATGGGGTTGGGGTTAGTGCAAATGGGAGATGATCATGTTCTTTTCTAGGAATCTGTACATCTATTACCATATGATAGTAAATACCCCAACCATTAATTAGAGTTGGAATTTGTGATGCATTCACTAAATACATGGTTTCATTACCTATTCAGGGAATGATTTATAGTTTATTTCAATCACAATATCCTGAATGATATTTTCACAAAGAGGGACCTAAACCAACAGAAAATCTTTTTTTGTGGATCATCCTCATCATTTTGATTTGTAAAATTTTTATACACATAATAATGGGAATTTGGTCACTAAATATTTTGGTAGAAAGTTACTCATCCTATCTGTTAATGAAATTGTGTATGAGTGGAGTCTAATGGGGTTGTTTTACAGTATTATTTTAGTGGTGAAGGAGGATAGAGAGTAGGTGTTCTGGACCATTGTTTAGGTCAGACACTCTCTTATTTATTGGGTTTGGTTTTATCATTCATCTAACCTAGAATTAAATCATATTATATGAGTTTTTAATAGTGGTAATACCTTGAGTGATTTGCCTTAATCTTTGGACGGTACAATCTTCTTCATAAAGTGTCTAGTTTTCCCTTTGACATTGAGGAAAGAGGTGATGCATGAAGGGAATTACTTTAGATAGGCCTTTAACCCAGGGCTATCAAGATATTTAATACTATTAAGAGTATTTATTGGTGGCCCAAGATGACATGGAGAGTTTGAAATTTAGTATCATGATGTTTTAAACTCCAGAGGATCAAAACTAAGCAATAAAGATAAAATGGCTTAATTTAGCTTTTTTCTATTCTAGTATCTATGTGGGATGAGATCTATTTGGGATTTTTGATTGATATACCTTATAATAATAGTGGGAAAGATTATTATTGAATGATTATAGAATAGTTGACTAAGAAATCACATTTTCTTCCCATCAGGGAGTCGAAAAGGCAGAGAATGTTAGACACCTATATGTTAGAGAGATCGTTAGTCATCATGGAGTACCCCCAGTGATAGATTCTAATCGGGATACCGATTTTTCTTATTAGTTTTAAAGGAGGCTTCATATAAAAATTGTAATCAAGATGATGTTAAGAAAAACTTATCACCCATAGAATCATAGTCAAAATTGGTGAGCCATACAAATTCTTGAGGATATGTTTTTTGCTCTAATGCCTAACATCAAGGATTCATCAGAATGTTATTTTTAATTTTTAAAATTTCTGTACAAGATAAGATATCGTGACTCAATCAATATTATCTCTTTTAAGGATTTTTTGGGAGACCATTCTATTAATCATCATGTTATGTTTAATTAGATGAGCATTTCTTATTAGGACTGAGCCTCATCCAATAGTCGATGGAGAAAGTGAATTTACTCTAAAGAGATCATTGATAGATTATATTATCCTTAAATTGTAAGTTAATCATCATCATCATCACACATTAGAGTTAGATGTTGGTGATCAGGTGTTTATATAGGAATACAGTTGATAGGGATATATTCACTTGAGAAATCATTGGAAGTAGGATCCATGTTATTTTAGGTAGTATTAAATTATGGATCATTTTGTGATAGAAGCTTATCAATTGTAATTTATGACACAATCAACCATGATCCAAACTGATTTCACCTATCCCAATTGAAGAAGTACCATCAAGACCTATCTCATGTGATAGAGTGGGAAGATCTATACGTATATTCAAGAATCGTAGTAATGGATAAGCATGTTCAAATCTTGGATTATCAATACTATGTTATCCATGGTAATTTGATGAAATAGGCCTTTGTTCTTTGGAATTATATTAATGATAGAAAAAATACTTGGGGTGGTAATCATTAGTGAGGGACCAGTATCCCCACACATTTTCTTTTTAAGATATTTTTGGAATTATAGGGGGTAAAAAGTGGAATGGTGGGGATAATTGTGACACCCATCAATTCACTGATATATATTATTTATTTTAATTTTTTTATTAATTTTATTTTTGTATTTTTTAGGAGCTGGAGGTTGAAAACCTATAAATTTTGGAAAAAATAGGGTGAATTGTTAGCGTGTGACTAGTAATAACCATGCAGCTAATCACATGATAGATGTTTTTTGGATACAATGAGGTTTCACACAACTTGATCACAGTTTTTCTAGTTGTGTGAGTTTTTCAATGAACCAAGAAGTTTCATTTTAGGGTGACATTAGCCCGAGATGGTTAGTGCATAGTATTACTAACCATGTGACCGAAATATGTTTTTTGTCTAGGTCATTGAAATTTTGTAAAAATACAATTATAACAATTGACTTTCAACTTCCATCTCCCCCATTTATCTTTCAATCACATAAAACCTCCCTCTCATGATCTTGGAGCTTCTTCTCCTTGATTGTTGGTGGATTAGATGCTTCCTTTAGTGTTTTATTCATGAAATTATTTTATTTATCTATATTTATTCATCCTATCGCATTATTAAGCATTATTTATCCGTTTACATGGAATATGGAAACCATATCTTGTGATTCGGATAAACCATGGGTTGTTGATGGGAATTCATAATATTTTTTTTTCATTTAGTTGTGTGAGGACCTCACCTACATTAATATTGTCGTTCTCATAAAATGAAATGGGTTTTAGTCTAGTTTTGAAGTATGTGTATCTATTTAAGAGTTCTTTTCCATGGAAATTCTTTGAATATTGATTTCCTTTGGTTTTTTTTAACAAATTTAATGTCTATTGTTTTGATAATAATAATTTAACAATGTGTGATGTGGTTCATGGTGTGTGTTCAAAATTAGTTGTTTAAAAATGAAATTTTCAAAGAAAGTGTTTTAAAATGGATATGATGTATTTTATAAAATGCCTCAAGAGGGATTTGTAACTTCAAATTTATTTTTAAATGTTTTTTTAAGAGTTACTTCATTGTGTTAAATTTTAAACATGTTATGAGAATATATGGTTCATTACATTGTCTTTTAAAATGGATTATGTGATTGGAACATGTTATGTGTTTATATTATTGGCATATGTGTAACATGGTATACATTGGGTTTGTCTGTAGTGATTTTGGTAATTGAAACCTTATTGTATTTCCTAGATATTCTATGGTGGGGGGTTTTCAATAAATAGAGAGATCTTTTTGGAAGATTCTTGAGTGAGATTCTAAAATGTTTCCATGTGGACCTAGAGTGCTCATAGAAGTATTTTTGGTCCTAATAAAGACATAGATTGATTCCAAAATTATTATACATTCTTAGATGTCTAATAAAACTTCTCTTAGAATAATACACACTAAAACCTTTTTGTTAGATCCCATTATGATTATTTCTTCTATCTAATTGGTTTATATGCCCTTATGATTTATGATTGTACCTTGACTGATTGAGATATCATGTGACTATACCCATTTACTTTGTTTTATTATATGATGGTGTTTATAATTATTGTCATGTTATGATTTATTTTGGTCTGTTGATCATGTTATGTTAGTTTTCATTAACTCATTTTACTTGATCCTTGTTTTCTCTTATTTTAAAAGGGAAAAGTTGTTTTAGAAAACCAAAGGTATTTAAAAACTGAATATTTCATGTGAACATCTCTTTAAAAGTGAATATGGTTTTGAAAATGGGTTTCCAACCTACTATTATTGGTTTTCATGAATATATCCCTTATATAGACTCATGGTGGTATATGAAGATCATATATATTGTTAAAAAAACAATTAATTTATTTTTGAAAATTCATTATTGTTAATTAATGTTTTTATTAATAGGTAAATGGAAGCATATATAATATTGGTAGGAAAGTTTGTTAATAAACGTTGAATCTCAAGTATGACGATGCTATATTGATCTCAATGTTTATAAAAATCGTGAAAATTCACGATTCAAGATTTTTATCAAAAGGAGGATAATTTAGATTAACGAATAATTTCTAGAAATTGAATTTTGAATGAAATTTACTGGACGTAGAAGGTGCTGGTCTCCCAAAAGATAGGTTGTAAGAAATATAACTGTGCAAACTCTCTAAAGTTTTTTGAATGGGAGAAGAAGTTTTCCAAACACATATTTTTGGATGGAAATTTCTAGATAGAGAGATTTATAATGATTTATTTGGAAAAAAAATTTATATAGAGACTTGATCAGAAGTTTGAAAATATTCAATGGTTAGAAAGTGATCAAATAAAGATGTTTCTAAAGGATAGATTGTTGTAAATTTGTTACTAAATGATATTTATCAATATAAAAAATGAAATTTATGGGCGAAATGATTCATGTGAATATTTTTAAGAATCTATAATTAAAAATTGTGATAAGTAAAATATAATGGGTTTGGGAATAGTTATAAATAAATATTTGGATATGTAAAATAGATGAAAAGGTTTATGTTTCATGGTGTTAATAAAAACACAAAATGGGGGTATTCAAAGAGTTGAAGACAATGTTTTCAGATAAAGATGTTTCATGTGACAGATTAATTTGATGTTTTGACAACATAGTCAACCATCTTTAGTGGTTAAATAGAAATGAAAAAAGTTATATTTTTTTTATTTTCAAAGGTTTCAATAGAAATGAAAATAACAATTTTATGTTTCTCAATATCCAGTACAAATGATGTTTATATTCATGAAGGGATTATTTTAAAAATGGTTTTTGAAGTATGAAGTTTATTAGTTAGGAAATGTACTATTGAGAAAGCCAATTGGATTAAAAGTTTTAATCAAATAGAGAATGGTCCATCAGACAAATTAGAATCAAATGAACATTATTTAAGTCATTGAATAATCTTTTCAGAGAAGTTTTTGTTTTTGAAAGCGTGGGATGAAGAAGGGTCATTGAATAAAACCAATGGAAAAATATTTCAAGTAGATGAACAATGTACAGATGTATTGTTTTTGTCACTAGATAGAGATGTCTCAATCAGATAGAGTGTATGTAAAAGATTTTCTAGAAAAACATTTTTCAGGTAGAGTTTTTCTAAAAAAAATTTACATAACATTTTCAAGTAAGAATTCATGATGATGTTATTCTATTCATCAATTGACTTATTATTAACTTGAAATGATGATGTTTTAGGTGGTTTCTTGATTTTTGAGGATAAGTAAATATAAAAAATTATATGAATGATGGAAAATTAATGAACCTTTAGATATATTCAAGAAACCTCTAGAACACCATTGAAGCATACAGAGATGTTTAAATATATGAGAAATTTGGTTTTGGAATTTTATTGAGGAGGAAATTGAAATATTATTCTTACCTTTTCTACTATGAAAAAACCTATATAAATGAGTGAATAGTACAATGCACTCAATAATATACAACAATATTAAAAAGATTAATATCTATGAAATTCAATTTAGTTGTGAGTTTCCCACAGATATTTTGTTTCTTATTGAATAATAACTTTTTCTAGATTTTTTATTTGGAGAATTATACCAAGTCTTTGTTTAGATAATGATATATAGTTTTTGTTTAGTGTTTCCAAAAAGAGATTAATTGATGATGTTTTTGAGTAGGGTTAGTTTTGTACATAGTTTTTGAAATGTATAGAACACATGTTAAAAAAATGAAATTTCAATGAGGCATAATAGAAATACTATTTTAGACATAGAAAAGGGTACACTAGAATTTATTTTTGAATAGAATAAATTGGATGGAGAAATCAGGATAGACATTGTGGGAGAGAAAGTTTCAATGTTTTATATTTTTTTGTAGATCATTTTTTATGAAAAACTTATGAATTGATGATATTCAGTATAATTAGACCAATCAAGATATAAAATGATTCTAATGTAAGTCAAATTAATATTGTATTTACTTCTTTATAATATAAAATTTCCTTTGACTCATGTGTGTAGACATGGAAAATATGTAGGTTCTCACAATGAGAATAAACCTTGTAAATCATCCATTAATTTTTAAACTTTTCATATTTTCATGCTTGCGATTTTTTTAAAATTTGATAGGGAAAGTAACTCCAAAAAGTTTCATGGTTTAAATTTCATAATTTTGGAATTATTTTAATGGAAACCACTGATTCACACCCACTTTTTAGTGGTTCAATGATCCTAAGGAAATTTAATTATTACGAGATACATGTTTTTCTCCAATTGAATCCTTATCCTGAAAAATATCAATCCATTCAACATATTAGGCATTCCAATATTTTATGGAAAATATTTTCATGGATATAAAAATAGAATTATATATTTTATTCTTTCAATTGGCATACAGGTTATTCATATAGTGACTATTAGGTTTCCACATGTTTAAAAAAATGACCACATGAATTTTTATGAAAAGAGAAATATTGGAGATGATGTGAAATATAAAAATTCAATTCTTATGTCTATTTCTATTTTTTTTCATGAAGGTAATGGGTCTCAAAATAGATAATTAAACACAGTAAAACCTCTAATGTATCTTCTAGGGAACCAATAAGGTGAATGCGTGAAACTTAAAAATATGGAGAAGCTTTTTTATATATATTAATGGGATATGGGTGCACGTTTTTGAATATTTAACCAAATTTAATGATGTTTTGTGAACCATCAATGTAATTGGTGATGTCCTAAAATATTATAACATTTTAATGAAACTCAGGAGAAACTTCCTTAATATATTTAACTCTATGTTTTTTAATTAAAATATAAATATGATTTATCTATGAATTTTTTTTCATAAAATTATTATAACTTATAAAATGAGGAAATCTATATATTTTTAAAAGAAGACCAAGGATGCAATTTATTTTTAGAAATTTAAAATATTAAATGTAAAGATACTCATAATGTTTATATGATAGATTTGGAAGAATAATTAGATGATGAAATGAATGAAAATATAATTTCTTTTATCTCTAAAAAATATTTGGGGGAGGTAGAGGAATTTATGGAGGGAAAAATACTCTAATTTTTTTATTTTGGTGGAATTGGTGATTTTGATATGAATTTACCCTGGAATAATGTCAGTGAAAATGAAGATAATTATAAGGAAGAGACTTGGTAGAAGAAGTTTAAAAATCATTATCTAGATTACAAGAAATCTAATGGTAGTATGAAGAAGATCATTGGAAATAGAAGAAGTATGTTGAGTAATAATGTTGAGAATGAATCTTCAAACAACAATTCCCCATTAGATGAATTTTTAGAAAAATTTAAAAACTTATTTGTAAATGTTTTAAAAAAGGGAGATTCTTCAAATAGTGAAAAAGAAAATGAAGGTGAAGAATCTTACAAACAATTTCAAATTAGATATGAAATTATAGCTTGATTTGAGAAAAATGTAATAAATTAGAATGATAATGAAAAAAATAGGGATGTATATTAAAGGAAGAAAATTAGTCTTTATATAAGAAGATGATTATATTCATGATATTATAAACCATAAACAAAAAATTGATAAATAAGTAAATATGAAGAAATATCATAGTAAAAAACATTCTATTAATGAGGATGAGGTTTCTAAAAACCAATCCAAACAAATTAATTTTTAAATTAACTTATGAAAGATGAATAAAAATTTCAATATGGATACATAGGTGATAACTAAATCATTTCATATTGATCGGAAATCTAATTCGATGAATCAAGTGGAATATCCACCCAAAACATGTAATGGTTCAGATGATTTTATAAATAATGTAGGTAATACGAAAACTATTTGGAAATATTTTACTCAGAAAAATGTGAAAAATATATCACATCTTTAAAATTTTAGTATAACCTGAATAATAATGTTTCCCCATTATTGGATGAAATAAAAATAGAATGATATTGCAAACCTCGAAAAAATAACTAAATAGAAAGGTCATATTTTTAAAGTAGATATAAATCTAGTAGATATATTTGGTGATGTCATATATTTTTCAAGAAGTATATAATTACTGGAAAAAATGTCACTTACTTGAAGTAGATATTAAATTAGGGGGGAATAATAGAAAAAAAGTAAGTAACATTCATAACCTCTATGAATTTGGAAAACCAATATCTCATGATTTTAGATAATATTCAACAAAAAGTAATTTTGGATTCTAGGAAGATTTTTATAGAAGATGTGACCAATCAGGTCCCGTTTATAAATAATTTAGGAAAACTCTTATAGGATATGTTTCCTAGGATAAGAATGAAAAAGAAGATAGAATGAATAATTTTGAAGAATGATATTTTTTTTATTGAGACAAGTCTGAAATAAATTGAAAGCAATAAACCGTGGATTATAAATTGTCTTTACTCCCCACACAAGATAGGTAATTATAAAATCATAAATATATAAAATATCATGATATTGGAATAGTTACTTTTGAAAATGATAGTTTCTTAAAAATCATAGGAATCAGAACTAATGAGATTGAAGATTAAAAAATGAAATCAAAGGATGTTTTATAGGTGGATGGGCTCAAGAATAACTCAAATTGTGTGATATAACATTGTGATGATTAAAGGAATGTTATATTTAGAAATAATTTATGAATTATGAGAATGTTTGAAGATGGTAAATGTATTTCCTTGGGAGAAAGAACCAGTAGAAACCTATATAAAATTATAGAAATTGGAACTCATGTTATTTGAGTAATGAATATGAGAACAAGTTGTGAAATCACATGCTTAGGAATATTGGATATAAAATTATGAAAAAAAATCTAATGTATTTTCTATATGAAAAATTACTTCATGAAAAATGGAAAGAAGATAATGTTTGTTAAATGCGTTAAAAAGGGAAGATGAATGACATAATCTACATGAAATTTGAATTTTAGTCTACACAAGATCTTGATATTATTTACTTTAATTTATTTGGGTTTATCTCTCCAATGGCCCGAAGGCCTTCATTTTTTATTTATGTTTGATATTACACCTTTCAAGGGGTGAGGTGGATCCCTTACAAGGCCTGTAGGTGTAAGTATTACATGGCCCGTAGGCATTAGAAGAATTCATTGCTCATAGGCTTCAAACATTACATACAACCCAAACTAACTACTTGGAACTGATCCTCCCCAGCATCTTCATCGTGAAATAAACTCTCCACCTTCGCATGGTTGTTTGGATAGGATTTCCGGTGCATACACAGGATTGTCCCGATGGTAGGTGCCATACCCTCTCATTCTTACAATCCGTTTAGCTTCTGCTATGGTGAAAGCTCCTTGCTCCTCCTTCTTCTAAAGCTTGTTCCTTGTAGGTTTTCTGGTTTTCATCTGCACTTTATGGTTGCCCGAAGGCCTTGAGGTGGCCCGAAGGCCCAAATGGGAGCATATTCCCGGCTGCTATAGTGCCAAACAGTTCCTGCTACAGTTCCCGCTACAGAACCTGCTACAGTTATGTACAGTCCCTGCTACAATACCCTTGAAATTATCCCCCACATGGATTTGATCTTGGGTCTCTTGCATGTACTTAAGGAGTCTTCACCAACTAGGATGAGGCTCATGTGCAATTTATTTGGGTTTATGATATATAAATAAATCAAATGATAATTGTACTGTATAACTTTCTTAATAATTTCATTCAGATGAGCAACATTATATTTTTTAAGTAGATATTTGAGGTTGTTGAAATGTTTATATTACATAGAAAATATGTAGATAGATATTTGGGTGTTAATATAAAGAAACCGAGAAAAGATATTTGAATGGAGTGCACATGTAATTATTTTTAATCATATCTAATGAATTGTGAAATTAAAAAATAGTAGGTCTCTCCTAACACACCCCCAATTAATGGAGCGGTAGAAGGGAAAATAAAAGTTTAGTGAAAATGGTAAGAAGCATGGTGGTTGAGTATAAAATTTTTGTTTTTATATAAAGAGAAGTTGTTAGTACTAATGTACATGTAAAAAAAGATGTTAGTTTAGGCTAGAATCCAACTTGACTTCCTAGGAAATATGGTATAATAAAAAACCATGTGTGAAATATTTGAATGTTTTTAGAAGACCCTATTTATTAATGATAAAATATTCAGTTCATGTAAATTTTTATGGATAATATAAGGATTAAATTTTACTAGGATATTCATCCAAAATAAGAAGTCATAAATTTTGAAATAGAAATTTAAAATTTCTGTTTAATTCTTATTATATAAATGTTGTTTAAATTACAAAATTATTAAAAAATGTTTTTGAAAATGTTGTTGAAGATAAATTGAAGAATTACAACATTAATTTAAAAAGTGAATATGAAACTGAGCCAGAAAAGATCAATAATGTCTCATAATAAACATGTGGTGAAGAAATTAATGTGGCGAGAAAATCTCTAAAATTTCATATTATACAAAAATAGGTTATATATGAAAATATTAATAGAAATTAGAAATATATGATTTATACTAGGAGGAAGTTTACATTATATAATCAAATGTCACTTATTTCATAGGATAAACAAGGATTAGTTTTATATGTTCCTGAATATAAAGAATCGGTAGGTTATATGAATGATGTTTTTGAATAGATAGAGAAAAATTACACCTAGAACCATTTTCCATGATTAGTAGAGAAGAATTTAATGGGTAAAAATTGGGTGTCCGGATTCAAAAAGAATAAACATGGGTAAGTTTCTAGAAACAAAGCATGAATACTTTTTAATGTCTATTAATAGGTGGAAGGTGTGGATTTTGAAAAAAATTTCCCCCGTTTGTGAGATTCAAAACTATAAAAAGGTTTTTAGTAGTGGCTACAAATTATTCATATATTGTTTTTCAGATAGATCATAAGTCAACTTTCTTAAATAGAGAAATTAATGAAAAAATTCACATTTAAAAACCCTGTGGGATTTTACTTGATTAATATTAAACAAAAGTTTATATGTTAATGAAAGAAATGTAAATATTGAAACATATTCCATGATCCTAGTACTTAGATTATTATATTTTCTTGAGAAATTTGAATTTTTATGAAGGGAATATAACAATAATTTATAGGTCAAGAAGATGAACTCGGGTACCCTGATTTTTATTTTTTGGTTTAAGAGATTAGTTTTTAGGGTACTGAGAGAATGGTTATAAAGAGTTTACTAAATAAATGAATAATAATTTTGAAGTTTCAATTCTTAGAGAATTATCCTTCTTTTTGGGTTTACTAGTGAAAAAAATGGAATGATATATCTTCCTATAAAAATATAAACATTCTAGGGAATTTTTAAAATGTTCATCATGGTATATTCAAATGATATTTATACTCCCATTAATATTGGGATAGAGATTAGTGAAGATGAATATAGGAGAACTGCTAATTAGAAATAGTTTCAAAAGTTGATATGATAATTTCTCTTTCTTATAGTTTTATGTACTACCATCATTTATTCTGTTACTTTGTGTGCATGATAATAGAGTAATCCAAAAGAATAACATATTCTATAAGAAATGAGATTTGAGTTATGTGAAAGGAAAATATTATTATAGGATGTTGTAAAAATTATATAGTGATATAAATATTCATGGATAAACAAATTTTGTTTGGGAATGAGATTTCAATTATAAAAAATCAATATCAAGTGGAGAATTTTTCTTGAGATAACGTTGTGTGAGATTACATATTGAGAAACAAAGCATAATATCATTTAGTACAAAGAAAGTAGAATATATCAATGCCTCCTATGCTTATACAAAAACAATGTGTATAAAAGTACAATTAGAATAAATAAAATTGAAGGTCTCTTAACCATTTAAGATTATTTGTGATAATTAATGTTCTATCGATATGTTAAAAAATGCTTCCCAATATTTGAGATAAAAAACATTGATACAACATAACAATGCATAAAAGATAATGCTTCTGGTGGGGATGGTATGATGTAATATATTTTAATAAAGAAAAAAATTGATGTTAAATTCACCAAATTTATACCAAAATAATGGTTTGTGGAAATGATGCTGAAACTTAATGTTTAGCATACACAAAAGATTTAATTTTTTTTTAAGGAAGTACCCCATCAGGATATGAATTATGATGATAAAGGTGTAGAATATGTAAGACTTTGGATTTAAATAAGAAGAGTAATTTTTTCTAAAAGGGGTAGAGGATGTATAATTGTTCTATAGAAATATATTTGAAGAGGTATTTATCATCAAATAAGGGAGAATAAAAAATTTAGAGAATAAAATTGAGGGAGAGTTTATTTTAACTTGGTCACAAATTTTCTTATCACCAAGTGATGAAATCAATTCAAAAAAATTACATTATCTAGTAGCATTGTTTTAGGATCCTTTTTATTAGAAAAGTTGTGTTTTGGAAAAATCTATGAAAAATAGAGCCCTTACAAAAAATTATTTGTAAAAAATTTGAGTGATGGAAAATAATGAGTTGTGAGTTTTTTAATGATTCTTTTTTTGAAAAAATAAAATAAAGGGGATTGAATATCCTTTGTGTTTTGTAATATTAATGTTTGATATTTTTTACAAATTAATTTCATAAATATTTTACTAATAGGTGAAAGGAATATGGTATTGTTTATTATAAATGTTTGTTAAGAAAATTTCTAATTTTTTCTGATGATTCTAATTTGATATCAATGTTCATATACATCATGAAACTTCACGATTCATTATTTTTATCAAAGAGAGTAGAATCAAAACTAAAAAATAATTTCCAGAAAAAGAAGATTGGATGCAATTAATTATATGTACATTATATAGATCAAAAGATAGAGACGTTGTAGGAAATACGATAGTGAAAAATTTGTTAACATTCCTACAAGGAGAGATGATTTTTTCTAGACACAATTTTCTGAAAGAAAAATTTTAGATGGAGTGATTCATACATAGTTATTTGGATAAAATATTCAATATAGAGAGTTGATAAGATGTTTAATGATGGGCCATCTGTTAGATGGTGATCAATTAAAGAATTTGATAAAGGGAAGAATGATAAAACTTTGTTACCGGTCAAAATTTACCCAACATAAAACATTAAGCACGCCATAAAAAGGATTTAGATGAAGTTTTTTTCAGATGAATGTAGTAGTAAAAATTGTGAGATGTCTAAAATTATGATTTTATACATACATTATTTAAAATTATTAGAGAACAAATAGGTTATAGGTTTCAAAGTAGAAATAAAAATAAAAAGTGGAAGAATTTAAAGAGTTAAAGATAAAGTTTCTATAAGAATAATATATATGTAAAACGTATTTATAATTTTAAATAGTGTAGTTAACCATCTTTAGTGGGTCAATAGTAATATAAAAATGATGTTATTTTTTATTTACAAATGGGTAAAGTGGAATTATCAATGGAAGTTGATGTTTCCAAACAATCAGTAGGTATAAAGTTTCAATTCAGAATGATATTATTTGAAAATGGTATTTAAAGTTAAAATTTGTAATGTTATGAAATTTCCTATAATGAAATTACATTATATGATATTTTTGGATTATATAGGGAAGGATCCATCTGAAATATGAGCATCAAACAGTCATCATTTATGTCATCCAATGATATTTTCAAAAAAATTTGTGTTTAGAATAGTTTTGGATAAGGGAGAGTGACCGAGAGAAATAATTGAAAATTATTGTGAGTGGATGAATAGTTTTTATAATTGTAATTATTGAATTGGATAGAGAAGGAACTATTATAGGAATAGCTCCTAAAGAATTTTAGAGTATACATTTTCTAGATAGATTATCTCCTAAGAAGTATTATGTTAATTTGTAATTCACTTATCCATGGAATTTTTTTATTTTTCTATTGAATTGTAATCAAGTTGAAATTAGGATGTTTTTGAGAATTTACTTAACATATGAGGATAAGGGAATATAAAAAATTCTATTGATACTGGAAAAGTAATGATGCTTCAGATATATTAAATAACACTCTTGATCACTGTAGAAGAATCTGAAGAATTTCAAATATAAAAGATATTAAATTTTTGAATTTCAAGGAATGGGAAATAAAAAAGTGTTTCCCACCATTTACAAACATGAAGTATCTATATAAAGGGGTGAAAATTAGAGAATACTCAACATTGTACACACATTAAAAAGGGTGAAATGCTACAGAATTCATATCAGAGTTTAGTTTCCAACCAGTGATTTGTTTCGTGTTGAAGAAGTATTTAAGAAAGGGTTTTTGTTAAATGAATTATACTGAGTTTCCATTTAGGGAATTATGTAGAGTTTTAGTTCTGAGTATTTATATAGAGAGAAAAATGAATAGTTTTCGAGCAGATTCTATAAGGTGTATTGTTTTGTTATGTTTAAAGAAGGTAGGTCAAAAAATCAAAATTTTAGTGAGGCACAATAAGTGGACCATTATAGATGTAATAAATTTGTAGTGTACAATCATTTTTGGATAGAAGAAATAAAATGGACAAATATGGATAGATAATGTTGGGGTTAGAGTTACAAAGTTTTATATTATTCATTACGGTTCATTTTTGTAAGAAAAACATGTAAACTGATGGTATTTTTCAACATCATTAATATTGGTATATAAGAGGAGACTAATAGGATTTAAAAAATCAACTTATTTATAACTTTGAATTTCCATAGACCGATGGGAGTGGCCATAGCAAGGGTGTAGGTTATCACACTTTGGCCAAATCATGCTAATCACGCTTACGTAGTCTGCTTTCTCATATTTTCATGCTTGTGAGTTTTTATTAAATTTTATAAGAAATGTTACTATATCATTTTTCAAGGGTTAAATTTTATAAATATGGAAAATTATAAAATATAAACACTAATTCTGTAGAGACCCAAAGCTTGACGTACATAGACATTACATTACTTTTGTGGAATACTTAGTACATAACAAAAACAGACACATAAGGACCGTAATAGTTTAGTGTCTTTGGAAACTTGGAATGTAATATTCTAATCGTGGTGAAAGATCTTCAACATCTCCCATAAATATCTTCCCATTTTTTTCCTTACCTAAAATCTTTCTTTTAAACCTGGGGGAAAAGAAAACATAAAAAGGGTGAGCTCAAATGCTCAGTAAGGGTAAGTATGGATAAAATAAAACATACCATATACATTTGAACTTAAAAAAACATGAACATTAAAAATATTGAGCAACGACATAAAACATGGAAGTACATAAGGCATAAATCATAATGGAACATAAATCATGAGAAAATATCATGGGAATAAAACATGTAATTGTGGCATCCATTAAGAACATGTAGTGATTTCCATAGTAGCCAAGGCATTGCTGCCAAGACCATCTTAGTGGACAAAGTCCCTTTCTGAATCGAGTTCACTCCTCGTTCCAGTCCTGTAATACTGAACCAGATTAACTTAATGTTCCAACCATGTCTATCTCATGAGATATAAATCTTTACCCAATGTATTTGAGGGAGATATAGGTCCCACCCATCTCATAATGAAATCATTCTTACTTGTGCCACAAAATAAACATGCATCATTCATAATAACCCAACAAATAAAATGGGATCATAAACATCATCCCATCATCAAATAATCCATATAAAAGAAATGGATATCATTTCATATTAAGAAAAGTGAAACCATGTAAATCATAGAGACATTATACTTGAAACATACACATATGAAATAAATTCATCTTAGATGGAAAATGGTTTTGATAAAACACTTGAAGTGAATTCTTGAGGAAAATAACCTTTCTTCTTCAAAATCATTTTCTTTTCAAAAAATTTCATGCACTTTTAGAAGAAAAGGGTTTTTTGAAAATATTCATGAAATATTTTGGAGGAAGCTTCATCAAAATAAGGCTTTATAAAACCATAAAAATCCTTTCATGCCGTATACGTTAAAAAACATTCTTCTCGTACTTTTGCTGGAAAAGTCAAAAAGTACATTGTTGGGTAATAAAAGAAAGATTCATCCCATACCATGGGGTAAAAGTCAAAATGGGTAAAAAGGACATTAAAAATACATGAATACACTTTTATAAAACATGGACATGGACGATAGCAATAACCCCTAGTAAATATTTACGAATAAGCAATCTCGGATAAAAATGAGATTTGCAAAATTTTCCCTTACCTAAGGTCTGATATGCTTCGTACGTATCCGAACATCTTGTATAATGATTTAAATAATGTTATTGACTTATTACAGAATCATATTAATTGTTATTATATCATATATGGTTCACTTATGACTTTATATTACCCGTTATTTTGTAAATTCCATGTTAAAGAGCGTTTTGGGTAAAATCGTTTCATTTGTCGTCCGTGTTTTGACTTGTAATTATTCATACGATTAGTTAAGTCATGATTACTTACATCCAGAATGTAAAACATGATTTATATATAATATATATTCAGAATATACATATATATAATAGATCGGTAAATGGAAATAAATACACTGTTCATGGAGATGGTAGGTCGTACGTACGCATGAACGTTGTTTTTGTTTTCTCATTGAATTGAATGGAATTAATTGGATGACATACATATATATATATATAAATAAATCCAGTATCATTAATATGTCATATATTTCTTGATTACTTATTATATATACATTATAATCATTTATGAATGGTTAATCATTGCGAATGAATATCACCGCGTCGTGGAGACGGTATTCCGTACGTACGCACGAGCGATGATATCGTTCCCATGATCGTGGAAATTTATTGGAGTGTAGTATAATATTAAAGAATCAATATCACTTTACAATAATAATATATAGTTATTATTTACACCATTATACCCATCCAAGTTAGGTGGTGGTGGAAAATAGATTACACCACAGCGTGGAGACGGTATTCCATACGTACGCACGCACAATGATTTCATTTTCCGTAGGATGGATAGATGGTGAAATATGGTTGTTTAATACTTATAATTACATATAAGTATATTAGTGATACTTATGTTATTAGTTCATAATGAAACAACCTAAGAAGAAGAAGTGGAAGAATAAATAAAGGTGAAAGAATCGGTAACGGAAATTACCTCTTCTTTGAAGCGCCTCTTTGAGACCTCCTCTTAGGGCACTAAAATTGGTCTTTGAAGAAGACCAGGACCTCTAGGATGTTTCTAGGGAAATGGAGAAGAGAATTGGGTAGGGTTTTTCCGAGCTTGAAGGCTCAATGTGGTGTGTGTAAGAGAGGGAGGATGTGCCCTTTTATAAGGGAGGAGAGGGGCACCTTTGGAATTCTTAAAAATATTAATTTATAATAAATCTAACCCCACTTAAAAACCTCCAAAAAGGACTCATATTCAAAGATTAGATGATATAGGGTTGTAATATCATCAACTGATCAAATTTAGACATGTTTGGATCTTATTGTAAACCTTATCATTTTGATTTATCCTTATTTAATCTATTTAAGTTTATTTGTGGTAATAAAATTCTAAATTTTAAATTATAACAAATAATTACTTATTTGTTGTTAATTTTCCATACATTTTTACTTTATAACATTATAGACCATATAAATTTAAATTTATAATTTTTAAATATTTTTTTTATTTTTAAACAATTTTATAATATGTTATTTTTATAAAATAAAAATAGTGTCAATTTTGACACTATTCATTTATTTGAGTTTAAATAAAATATATACAGAATAAATGTTAGAAATAAAAGCTTTAATAGATTCATAAAATGTCATATGTATCTATAAAATTAGTGGATCACATTAAATAGTTCATATAATATTTATTTTATTATTTTTAAAACCATTTATTTGTTTTATCTCTTTAGAAAATAATTACTACAACATTTTTGTATAATTATTTAATATAATTCTTTGTTGCATAAAAATTAAAAATAAAATCCTATGATGAAGATAAATCTATTAACATTCACAATAATACTTTTACTAGAATTTTTCATCTTAAAATAAAAATATTTAAATTGTTATATATATATTAAATTATGAAGGTGACAACTTTGGCATCATTTAAAATAAAATAATATAAGTGTCATAATCACTTTTATAAGGCTCAAAACGGTTATATATTAGGTCATTGGATGATTAAGGTTTAGATATACACTACCAATAAGTTTTGGTCAGGTTTTTGGGCCTTTTAATTGGTATTATTATTTCAATAAAAACTATATTACTTATTTTCCACTTAATAAATAATTTCTGTATCATTAATGTATCACCATTAATGACAATTATTTAATCCCTAAAAATTCTAAATAAATTATCATGATGTAGATAATTTTATTAGATTTCTGGAGACTATTAATGTTCTAAGTTTTATGATGTTTATCACTAAAGTAAAATTATTATACTTATAAGATTTAAGAGAGTGACATGTTGTCACTTTCTTTGGTTTTAATAATAATTAAATTATTTTCATGGTCAAAAGTCCATAAAATAAACTTAATCCGACCCTTAGGTTATATGAGTCTACTTTTAGCCATCCAATAGAATTTTGGCATGTTTTAGGGTAATTTTATAATATTATATTTACCCTTAATTACCTGATTTACCTTTAACTATGGTAAATAAAATTTACCGTAGTTACTATTTATAATTCCCAAAAATAAAAAGTAGCTTATTAACATAATTTGGAACCACTGATTCCAAATATGAAATCCATTTTTCGAAATTCAATACACAAAAGTTTCAGAAATTAAATTAAAATTAATCCCGTTGTCGAAAGAAAATGGGTTTTTCTTTAAAACATTGCAAAAGATTGAATTAATTTAACCAACGAATTTAATGTAAAATCACTTATAATTACATACATTATATTAAATGGTAAAAATATATTCTATTTATACATTAAAACCATTAAATATTATAATTTAACCATATAAATTATAACGATGAAAAAAGTTATTTTTAATTAAAATATAGCGTGTTTTTACTATTCATTAAAATATGAAAGTTACCAGAAAAATATCAAAAATTTATCCAAAGTAAATTTTTATTTATTGATTCCAAAGAAGAATTTTATTTTGTCAAATTGGACTGATAAATATGTCAAAAACTATATTTAAAGTGGGTGTGCCATCAAAAGGTGGAAAAACTGCATTTTTTGAAAAATACTTATTTTACCCGAAAAATTTATTTTTTTCTTATACCATGTTCTAGAAAATGTGTAAGATAAAGAATAATGTTATAAAATTCAAATTTTAGTTAATACTATTCATAACGGCTAGTTCATAATAATATTATAATAATATATCATTGTTTAGTAAAACCCGGTGTTGCGTACAACACACGCTATCGAGGAAGGTAGTGATTGCGTGTAATGCAAGCCAAGTCAGGGTTGCGTGTTGTGCAAGAATACTTCATTGTTTCATATAACAGAATACATCCATATTTCATTTATACATTTAATATATATATATACTCAATATTGCGTAGAATAACTATTATCAAAATTGTGTGTAACACAATCCAAGAATAGTGTTGTGTATACTACAAGCTAATACGGTGTTGCGTATAGCGCAAGGTAATCTTGGTGTAGCATACAACACAAGACATTAATGAAATTAAAATAATATTTTTCATAAAATCTCGGGGCGTTACATTCTACCCCCCTTAAAATGAATTTCGCCCTCGAAATTCGTCGGGGGTATAAATGGTTTACTACTCGAAAGTTTGTTTAATAGAAACCCACATCGTAAAAAGGAACTCCAAAACATGGCTTTAAAAACTAAAGTTTGAAATGTAACGGTTACCCAAATTAACTCATCACTGGGTTTCCACATAGGAGAACATAGGTGAAAATATGGATATGGAAGAAAAATAAAACCATCAAGTTCTGATGGAGAGTGGTAGAGAACATGGCTACGAAAAGGCCAATAATCACAAAGCTATTGATTTGTGATGATCTAAGGTACCATCTGATTCATCAGATCTAAGGTAACTAGGACAACATTTTTGGTTTTCAAGATCATTTCCCTAAATTTGATGAATTAAAAGAAATACTTGCATGATTTTGGTACAATCTCACTGTTGTTTGTGAATTGAACAATTTCCACTTCATCCATTAAAGAAATGAAGTTGAATTTGTTATTCGTGATGCATTAGAAGATCATGTGATAGAATGATGGGTCATTCCATCTCTTTCAAACAAAATTTTAGCAAAATCTATAAGTCCATATTATTGTTAGATTAATCGTATATGGTTCCAAAAATGAACTTATACTTCATATATCATACCACTTAATAAAATAAAACTAGTTTCTTCTAACCAGGGACCTCCTGTAGGCCAGTGGTAGGCGATAAAGGCCAGTCACACTTCAGTTGTGGGTTCGATTCCCACAGCCTTGTCTGACGCGATGGGCTGTCACCCATCCTATAGGTTGTCCTTTTTCTAAAACTATATTACTATAACATCCCATCAATAATATCGAAAAAACTTCTATCCTTAAACAATACTAAATTATGTCCAACATAATCCATTCCAATCTTTAGGCTTATCCATAATACTACAGTCCACTCTCATAATATAGTGAAAATGATTACCAGAGATTTAATACCATCGTTGATCCCCATATATCATAAGATTTGCCTTGTTGGTCACATTTCAAACATTCGAAGGCCTTAATAATGTATTCTCTTGAAAAATGAATACCCATTGAACCTTAGTGAAAACATGAATACAGTTAAAAGTTAAAACTTTCCAGATACCAAAATCCTCAAAATTCTATATACTCAAACCATGATATTACTTAGTCCTTATATCAATCATGAGCTCGTTAATACAATCAAACATCTCATTATCTTGTTATTCCTTCATTATGCGCATATCATCTACTTTACAAAAATATCTGAATAACCTTTCATGGTTACTGGTACCATTCATCATATACTTTCAAAACATAAGGAAATACAATAGTGTGACAAACCTTAGATGTCTCTATATTCTATAGTACCATGAGATTACTTATACAACAATACACTTGATAAACATGTAATCATTCCACTACCTTCTTAAACCATTGACCGAGCTTCAACAATTCTTTCATCTCACATATCATTTGTAGTCTCTTCATCATCATCAACATAAATACTACCCATATGACCATACTGATTCTCTTCATGAGACTTTCCCTTAGGTCATTGGTTTGCATAATGCCCGTACATTCCAAATTTAAAACATTTAACCATTGTTGATGTCGTAGAAATACCATTATCCATGTCCATGGTGTTAACTGAACCTTTTCCTTTGCATTTACTGGCTTTGTGTCCTTCTTTTCCACACCCAAAACATCTTCCAGTTCCTTTGAAACAATCTCCTTGATGCCTCTTCCCCCATGATTTACATAGGGGAAATTGAACTTTCATTCCTCTATGATCATCATGAAACTCCATCTTTCTCTTATTAGCTGAGTCAGTAAACTTACCAAATTTGAGTTTATTGATCATATTATGAGATTTATGATTCGGAATAATAATGATATTTGAACTTCAAAATCCCATTTCATTTGGTTACTCTTTAATAATATCATTCCATTGTCCATCATATCCTCCATTATCGTGAATCATCTTGTTTCCAGCCATTTTCTAAAACCCAAAAAGAATAGTGTGAGAGGAAAAAATCATGCTAGGGAAAACAACATAGTAAAGGGGGAGTACCCTCAATATCTAACATCTTAGGTTAAATTCTAAGATAGTTACCTTAGTTCTAGGATGATATCCTATACGTATACTTGTCCTTAGGGACATCCCTAGACATACCTTAGAAATATCTCTAGGGATCTCACTAACGTTTTTGCATCCTAGTTTCCAAAGGTTAACTAATCCTTTCCTCTGATACCAACTGTAGTGACCCGAAGCTTGACGTACATAGACATTACATTACTTTTTCGGAATAATTAGTACATAAAAAAACAGACACATAAGGTCTGTAATAGTTTAGTGTCTTTGGAAACTTGGAATGTAATCTTCTAATCGTGGTGAAAGATCTTCAACATCTCCCATAAAGATCTTCCCATTTTTGTTTCCTTACCTAAAATCTTTCTTTTAACCCTGGGGGAAAAGAAAACATAAAAAGGTTGAGCTAAAATTCTTAGTAAGGGTAAGCATGGAAAAAATAAAACATACCATATACATTTCAACTTAAATAAACATGAACATTAAAAATCTTGAGCAACGACATAAAACATGGAAGTATATAAGGCATAGATCATAATGGAACATAAATCATGATAAATAGCATGGGAATAAAACATGTAATTGTGGCATCCATTAAGAACATGTAGTGATTCCCATAGTAGCCAAGGCATTGCTGCCAAGACCATCTTAGTGGACAAAGTCCCTTTCTGAATCGAGTTCACTCCTCGTTCCAGTCCTGTAATACTAAACCGGATTAACTTACCGTTCCAGCAATGTCTATCTCATGAGATATAAATCTTTAACCAATGAATTGGTGGGAGATATAGGTCCCACCCATATCATAATGAAATCATTCTTACTTGTGCCACAAAATAAACATACATCATTCAAAATAACCCAACAAATAAAATGGGTTTCATAAACATCATCCCATCATCACATAATCCATATAAAAGAAATGGATATCATTTCATATTAAGAAAAGTGAAACCATTTAAATCATAGATACATTATACTTGAAACATTCACATATGAAATAAAGTCATCTTAGATAGAAAATTGTTTTGATAAAACACTTGAAGTGAATTCTTGAGGAAAATAACCTTTCTTCTTCAAAATCATTTTCTTTTCAAAAAATGTCATGCAATTTTAAAAGAAAAGGGTTTTTTTGAAAATAGTCATGAAATATTTTGGAGGAAGCTTCATGAAAATAAGGCTTTATAAAACTGTAAAAATCCTTTCACGCCGTATACGTTAAAAAAACATTCTTCTCGTACTATTGTCGGAGAAGTCAAAAAGTACCTTGTAGGGTAAATAAAAGAAAGATTCCTCCCATACCATGGGGTAAAAGTCAAAATGGGTAAAAAGGACTTTAAAAATACATGAATACACTTTTATAAAACATGGACATGGATGATAGCAATAACCCCCAGTAAATACATAGGAATAAGCAATCTCAGATAAAAATGAGATTTGCAAAATTATCCCTTACCTTAGGTCCGATATGCTTCGTACGTATCCGAACCTCCTGTATAGTGAATTAAATAATATTATTGCCTTATCGCAGAATCATATTAATTGTTATGATATCATATATGGTTCACTTATGACTTTATATTACCCATTCTTTAGTAAATTCCATGTTAAAGAGTGTTTTGGGTAATATCATTTCATTTGTCGTCCGTGTTTTGACTTGTAATTGTTCATATGATTACTTAGATCATTATTACTTACATCCAAAATGTAGAACATGATTTATATATAATATATATTCAGAATATACATATATATAATAGATTGATAAATGGAATGAAATACACCGTTCATGGAGACGGTAGGCCGTACGTACGCATGAACGTTGTTTTCGTTTCCTCATTGAATTGAATGGAATTAATTGGATGACATACATATATATATATATACATAAATACAGTATCATTACTATTTAATATATTTCATAATTACATATTATATATACTTTATAATCATTTATGAATGGTTATTCATTGAGAATGAATCTCATCATGTCGTGGAGACGGTATTCCGTACGTACACACGAGCGATGATATCATTCCCATGATCGTGGAAATTTATTGGAGTGTAGTATACTATTAAAGAATCAATATCACTTTACAATAATCATATATAGTTATTATTTACAACATTATACCCATCCAAGTAAGGTGGTGGTGGAAAATAGATTACACCACAGCGTGGAGACGGTATTCTGAATGTACGCACGCGCGGTGATTTCATTTTCCGTAGGATGGATAGATGGTGAAATAGGGTTGTTTCATACTTATAATAACATATAAGTATATGAGTGATACTGATGTTATTACTTCATAATGAAACAACCTAAGAATAAGAAGTGGAAGAAGAAATAAAGGTGAAATAATCGGTAACAGAAATTACCTCTTCTTTGAAGCGCCTCTTTGAGACCTCCACTTAGGGTACTAAAATTGGTTGTTGAAGAAGACCAGGACCTCTAGGATGTTTCTTGGGAAGTGGAGAAGAGAATTGGTCAGGGGTTGGCCGAGCTTGAAGGCTCAAAGTGGTGTGTGTAAGAGAGGGAGGAGGTGCCCTTTTATAAGGGAGGAGAGGGGCACCTTTGGAATTCTTAAAAATATTAATTTATAATAAATCTAACCCCACATAAAAACCTCCAAAGATGACTCATATTCTAAGGTTATATGGGATAAGGTTGTAATATCATCAACCAATAAAATTTAGGCATTTTTGGATCTTATTTTAAACCTTATCATTTTTCTTTATCCTTATTTAATCTATTTAAGTTTATTTGTGGTAATAAAATTCTAAATTTTAAATTATAACAAATAATTACTTATTTTTTGTGAATTTTCCATAATTGTGTAATTTATAACATTATAGACCATATAAATTTAAATTTATTATTTTTAAATATTTTTGTGATTTTTAAACAATTTTATAATATATTATTTTTATAAAATAACAATAGTGTCAATTTTGACACTATTCATTTATTTGAATTTAAATAAAATATATACAGAAGATATGTTCGAACTAAAAGATTTAATAGATTAATAAAAGGTCAAATGTATCTATAAAAGTAGTGGATCACATTAAATAGTTCATATAATATTTATTTTATTAATTTTAAAACCATTTATTTGGTTTATCTTTTAATAAAATAATTACTACAACGATTTTTTATAATTATTTAATATAATTCCTTGTTGCATAAAAATTAAAAATAAAATCTTATGATGAAGATAAATCTATTAAATTTTGTAATAATGCTTTTACTCGAATTTATCCTCTTAAAATAACAATATTTAAATTGTTATATTTATTAAATTATGAAGGTGACAACATTGGCAACATTTAAATTTAACTAATATAAGTTTCATAATCACTTTTATAAGGCTCCAAATGGTTATATATTAGGTCAATGGATGATTAAGGTTTAGATATACACTACCAATAAGTTTTTGTCAGGTTTTTCGTCCTTTTAATGGGTATTATTATTTCAACAAAAACTATATTACTTATTTTCCACTTAATAAATAATTTCTGTATCATTAATGTATCACCATTAATGACAATTATTTAATCCCTAAAAATTATAAATAATTATCATTATGTAGATAATTTTATTATATTTTTGGAGACTATTCATGTTCTAATTTTTATGATGTTTATCACAAAAGTAAAGTTATTATACTTATAAGATTTAAGAGAGTGACATGTTGTCACTTTCTTTCGTTTTAATAATAATTAAATTATTTTCATTGTAAAAAGTCCATAAAATGAATCTAATCCAACCATTAGGTTATATGTGTCTACCTTTAGCCATCTAATAGAATTTTGTCATGTGTTAGGGTAATTTTATAATATTATATTTACCCTTAATTACCCGATTTACATTTAACTATGGTAAATAAAATTTACCGTAGTTACTATTTATAATTTCCAAAAATAAAAAGTAACTTATTAACGTAATTTGTACACACTGATTCCAAATATGGAATCCATTTTTCCAAATTCAATACACAGAAGTTGCATAAATTAAATTAAAATTAATCCCGTTGTCGAAAGAAAATGGGTTTTTCTTTAAAACATTGCAAAAGATTGAATTGATTTAACCTACGAATTTAATGTAAAATCAATGATAATGAAATACATTATATTAAATGGTAAAAATATATTCTATTTATAATTTAAAACCATTAAATATTATAATTTAACCATATTAATTTTTACAATGAAAAAAGTTGTTTTTAATTAAAATATAGCGTGTTTTACTATTTATCAAAATATTAAAGTTACCAGAATAATATGAAAAATTTATCCAAAGTAAATTTTTATTTCTTGATTCCAAATAAGAATTTTATTTTGTCAAATTGAACTTATAAACATGTGAATAACTAGATTTAATGTGGGTGTGCCATCAGAAGGTGGAAAAACTGCATTTTTTTAAAAATACTTATTTTACCAGAAAAATTTATTTTGATCTTATACTATGTTCTAGAAAATGTGTAAGATGAAGAATAATTTTATAAAATAAAAAATTTAGTTAATAATATTCATAACGGATAGTTCGTAATAATATTATAATAATATATTTTTGTTTAGTAAAACCCGGTATTTCGTACAACACATGCTATCGAGGAAGGTCGCGATTGCGTGTAATGCAAGCCAAGTCAGGGTTGCGTGTTGTGCAAGAATCCTTCGTTGTTTCGTATAATAGAATCCAACCCTATTTCATTTATACATTGAATATATATATATATATATACTCAATGTTGCGTAGAATAACTATTATCAAAATTGTGTGTAACACAATCCAAGAATACTGTTGCATATACTGCAAGCTAATACGGGGTTGCGTATAGCGCAAGGTAATCTTGGTGTAGCATACAACACAAGAAATTAATGAAATTAAAAGAATATTTTTCATAAAATCTTGGGGTGTTACAAATTCACCCCCCATTCTCAGTGGTTCAATGATCCTATAAACATCAATATCCTACTGAAATGTGCGCATCACACCCTACATATACCTTTAGGTGTATACATACCATGTTTTTTAGGACATAATTAAGGCAAAGGGACCCATTTATTTTGGTGGATCTTATTTATTACTAATGTATGTGGTTGTTTGGGGAATGTGTTGAAAAAGTCAGAGAGTGTTCATCTAATGTGGAAAAGTTTTTGAATTTTATATAATTGGGATGTCTTGCATTATCCTATTTGGGTCTTAATAAATCTTATGAGTTTTAAGATTTTTACTATGGATCATGTATACATTTTGTTTATAAATTTGGGAGTGTTGATGATTATGATATATTTTATATTTATTCTTATGTTTATAATATTAAGGTATATATATATATTGGTTATTATTATTTATTATCATTTATATAAAATGTATGGGCTGGTGATGCCAACTTTTCCATGTAGAACCAATTCCCAAATGGTTGAGTATGATTCCCTAGTTATTATCTCGAGTCCAAGGGGATTGGGAATTCACATCACTCCTTGTGGAATTGTAGACCAGGTGATGTGATGTGTCGACCCTGGTCGATTCATTAGATATACATGCACTCACCATTTTAATGTATTTTATATACCAAATAAGATTCATTGTTTCTTTAGAAACCCCATATAGTTTGAAATTTTTTCCCGAACCATGTAAAAATATACTGTTATAAACCATAACACTGCTATATGGAAACTGTTATGGTTACCATTAACCCTGAATATCCCTTTCATAAACATCCAATTTTAAATAGGGACTTGTATAGTTTACACTATATCACATAGTTTGGAATGAACCATGCACTACCCATGTAGACTAACTATGAAGTAACAAAAGGAATATTAATGACCCCTACATATGAATTTATTTCCATTTTCCCCTTACCTATCTATACTAATCATGAATATGTGGATAAATTATATAAATTCCAAAATTTATTACTGAAACTCAAAAAACAATAAATTATCATATAATAATATCAAATACCTTACAAAAGTGACACCATGAGTTTCAATTTTCAGCTAGACATACTATGTATTATTTCCCACCCTAGTATGTGCACCTATATATTGTTCCCCTTATTCCTATAAAGGTAAATAGTTAACATTGGAGGATAGTCTCTGACTATAGATATTGGCAGTTTCTATAGTAGTAGAGAGAGTGGAGTATCCATTATAACAATCATTTTTATCACATGTGTAACACCACGATCTGAGAAGCCAAGAGCTGGTGCATTATTTTATTAGATTACCATTATTACAAGGATTCAAATACTGAAGGACTGGTAAATTTAGAAGTCTTGTAAAGCCCGATTACATACATGATACCTATAATACACTTGTAAATTAAAATAAAACAGCATACATAGTAAAATGAAAAAAACTACATCCTTGAAATCTTATTCTTAATAACCTGTGTAAAGGAAATGTAATAAGGGTAATCTCAAATTATCAATAAGTTTATGTATAGTAGAATAAATAATGAATTTATGGGTATAATTAACATGGAATGGTAAATAAATAATAACAAATACCTTTAAATATACTATATAAGGTAACATCAAAATTTTAATGTATGAAACTAAAACACATGCCATTAATCGACAAATAGATAATAAAATTCATCCATTGATATTTCATGAAAAAAATATCATGGTTTAATAATATATGAATATTAATGAAGTAAATAATTTATTATTGGATGCAATTTTTCTTAGGTTTATGATAGATTTATCATCATGACCCTTCAAAATATGTTTTATAGTGTGTTAGGTAAAAAAACATCTAATTTTGCAAACTGATTATTCTCAAGATACTACTAATGCATCAAGGGGATATATATAACATGGATCCACCATTTTGTACCTAAAAAAATAATTAATCATATATAGAATAATTTATTTAATAGTTTACCGTATCAAATATGAGTATGGAGTAGAATATACAAATTTATCAATAATTCCTATTTAATCAAATAACTTCCTAAGTGAAGACCATATGTAAAATGATATACAGTTTAGGAAATAATAATATCCATTTCATGAGAATATGGATATTTAAGTCAAATGTGATGTGCCTTAAAAATGACCATAACTAAGTGATTTTTAAGGGAATTTTAACAATCACAAAATAAAGTGAGATTGTAATGGTAATCATTAACTCTTTTTTGATAAAATAATCTTTAAACATTCCAAAGTGTTCCACACCACTTAGAATCATTTGAATCATAATCCACATGGTGGACTAACAATAAATTATTATTTTTCGATTATATGAATAATAAAGGTTCATGATATAATATATCATAAGGGGTAGTAGTCACACCACACAAAATATGTAAGTGGTATATATTACATTTATCTCACTGATGTAAAAAATGTGATGAAAACACATTACCTTTAATTTTATTTTGTGAGAACTGCCTTTAAAATATTATAAAATGGTTTTTAGAGTGTTAATAACTTATTAAAAAAACATATTCCTTTTTATTATATCATATATTATCTTCTTATAATATCTTATTACCCATTTGATAACAATCATTAATTATTTTCTCTAATTCAGGTGTTAATTGCCTAGTTGATTGAGTATGTTTTAACTTATAAATTATTATTACTCTCATGGGTTCATAATATCTAGTATTTAAACCATGATTTAGATATAATATATAGTTAGTTTAAATGTATTTCTAATAATCTATATTATTTTTAGATAAGAATTTGAATGCACTATTCTTAGAGATGGTAGGTCGTACATATGCATGAACGCTACTATCATTTCTTTTCCATTTTTAAAGAATGAAATGTAAATTATATAAATGTATATTATAGATACTATATCATATATAAGTAACATATATTACATAGGTTTATTAAACAAATCCATTATATGTTTCATGTATAGTGTGAATGAGTCACATTGCTTTAAGGAAGAGGTAGTCCACACTTCCACAAAAGATGTTATTATATTTATGAAAAAAGGAAATCATAAAGGTATATTTCATATTAGAGTTAATGAAAAATATATACATTATGAATATTATATATATAATATATAAAATACTTTCCATCATAATTACCAACCATGATATTTATTAAAGGAAAAATGAATGAGATTCTTTTGTGAGGTGGTTGTTCCCCATACACATAAATGTTAAGTTCATTACACACTAGAGAAAATTGTGTGTATGTTCAAGTATAAAACTTATAATAAAAACATCTAAGTATATTGAGGATACATATGTTATTATATATACATGGAATAATAATAATTGATGATGTGGAGAATGAAATAATACAAAATATCCTGAGGAATGATGTTATCTCTTATTCGGGTAACTCCTTTCAGTTTGCACCAAAGGGATTCCTTGGATGGATTTCTGAACAAGATGAGGATTATATGTTGAGAGTTGGGGGTGGGATTTAGGATATATTTTGGCAGATAATGTCTAATAAAATGTTTTTTGTGATGTGTGAGGAAGTTGGAGGGATGAGTGCCTTTTATAGTAGGGGAAAAGTGGCGTTCTTGTAATGTTTTGGAAAGGGAAATCCACCCACATTTTTTACTATGAACAATGAATCCAATAATGAAAACATGATAAAATGGAAGATAGGGTTGAAATATTTCCATCTTATGTTTTTTAAGCATGTTCCTATGTCTTTTTGGCTCATAATGTTAAGGTTTAATCCCTTGTTAAGCTTCTTTTTTTCTTAATCACTTTAATTAATTTTAATCAAATTCAGTAATATTTTTTTTCAAAAACTAAGTGGAAATTATTAGAAATTATATATTATTCTAATTGACAACATGAAATACATTTTCAAGATTACAATCATAGAATTATCATAAATGAATTTGAATTTAATCATGAAGATAAGACAACAAAGCAGGGGTATAAAGTAAAATGTTCAAAAGTTTGGAAAGATTTTATATTCAATTTCAAATTGAGATTTATTAAAATTACCTAAATTATATAATTTTTTTCAAAATTTTTCTAATTAAAATTTTTAACAAAAATAAAATTTAATTTAACTTTATTAATAATTTATATTATACAACAGTTTTGAATTAAAACATAATATTTTTCACTGATTATAACAAACGAAACATGATTGAAAAACAAAAAAATTGACACTAACATAATTTTTATCTTTCTACATAAAAAATAAAGTTTTATTAAATATAAAATTTGTTAATGTTCTAAAAATAGGATTATAAATAGGTTCACCATTAAAAGCCTCTAAAAGTGCCTTCAAAAAAATAATTATTTTTATGCCGAATATTGGGTTTTATCTTATCTTATGACTATAGAATCTATTGGATGAATGTAAAAAATATTTATTTAATATGTAATATTTCATTAATATCACTCCCTAATTTAATTATTTTAATTTATTAGGATAAAACAACTTTGCGGGTATAAAAATAGTTTTCTATAAAAACATTTCCTTTATATTAAATAGGTTGTTATATTCATTTCGAATTAATTTTTAACCAATGAATTTATTTTATATTTATTTAAATGATATATTTTCATAAGTCAGTTAATATTATTCATAACCACTAATTTAATGACTAGGTTATAACTTATTATAAATAATAATATTTTTAATAATATATTGTTGCTTTGTAAAACTAAATATTCCATGTGACACAAGATATTGAATAAAGTATTTGTTGCATGTAACACAAGATAACTCATAATTTTATGAATTTAAATAAATATATTTAATATATTTAAAATATAATTTAATTGTAAAGTCTTTGGATATTATATTTCATTATGTACTTGGTGTTGTGTGTCATACATGATATAAAATACAATGTTCTTATTTTAGAATTTTGGGGTGTAACATTCTCCCCAACATAATTAAATTGCGTCCTCATAATTTAAACATGATCTTGGTAATATATTGTTTGATTTTTACTATCTTCAAATACCAGGTCACGAGAAGAGTTCATAAAACATCCTTTATAAAGGAGGGAATGTTAGTTATAAAGGTCACTTGGACTAATATATAACTTGGTGTCTAAGTAGGAAAGCATTAGTGGCATGCCGAGATATGTAAATAGATGAAAATAATAAATATTTTTCTTGTGGCTGATTAACGTCATATATCAAAAACAATTTAATGAGAAAAGAAAATTTTAGTGACTCAAATTTATAAATTTGGGGTTAGTCAAAAGTATGCCGATTCAGGAAAAATTAAGGTATTATGATAACATTTTTTTATCATTTTCAAAATGTTGAGTAATTACTTTACTACCTTTCAATACGTGGAAATGTATATACATAAAATATTTCAATAAACAGAATTTTCAACATTTTTTACATTGATAAACTTCTAATTCATCCATTAATTCATGAAATGAATATCTCAAAATTAACAATAATTCCTGAAAAAATAAAATAAAATTTTAACAGATCCTAAGGCCTATAAAAGAGTAACAATTATATGTATTTGTTTCTAACTATTATCAAAATCCAAAATGGTTAATGTGTTAATATATAAAACAAAAAATTTATAATAATAGTTCAATGTAAATATTTATTCATTTAATTATTCAACAATAAATATTAACATATTAACAAGGACATTTCATAGGTCGGTAGTTGGTGTCAAAATCTTATTGTCATTCAGTCATGGGTTCAAGAAACTTGAATTTTATAGATTTTATGGGTTTTCACTAAGGATAAATATTGTCCTTTTCTAAGACCAAATTAATATAATTTCCAAAATAAATATTATTGAAATCCTTGAAATAAGGTTAATAAATTAATACATTCTAACTAAGTTTTACAATACCAACTATTTTTTACAAATTATTGTAATGTTATTTTACTATTATTACAATGTAATTATTGATCAAAACAACACTAAAGGTTATCAATACCTTTAAAATAATTTCACTAAAATTAAGGTAATTAATTCTCAAATATCTTTTGTACTAAAACAAATTTTAAAATAATCAGTTGTATTGCCATTTATTTCTTCCAAAGTATCCTTAATCACATAAAACCTAAATCGTGGTTTAATAGTTAAGACTTATGGTCAACCAAAATATCATAATCAAATGATGGTATCCATCACTCTTAAGTTATTGAAGACATATGTTATTCTAAAATTCTAAAAAACAATTAGATCTTTCACGATTCATATAACTAAAATACTATTAATTAAAATAATTCTAAAATTTAATTCTATAATCCCAATACATTATTCATCCATTTTATTACAACATATGTCAGGCCTTGATCAAAGGATTAATATAGGTAATTCATTTTTTTATCTATTTATGTCCTTCATAATTATTTGTTATGAAAATTTGAATAATTCTAAGAATATCCCCCAGGAGTGTCAAACCAGCTATGCAATAAGGCCCATTTTTTTGTACCAGGTTGTGCATGATTTTGTCCCAACAAATCATTTCAGAGTTATTACCCCTAGGTAAAGTTTTTCCAGAACCGCATTCACGTGAAATATCAATAAAGGGATATATTTCTAGGAATGATCACATAATTTGTATATTACCAAAACATTAGGATGTTCTTCTATACTTATTATCAAATTATACATCAAGTATGTGTTCTATAATATATTTTTCTCAACTCTAGATTCCAAGGTTTCCCTAAAATTCCACTGAAACCAACTATAGTGACCCAACCATAGAAGCTCAGATCTAGTTTCTACTATCATTACATTGGAATAATTACACGGAATCAAATCTAAAAGGACCGTTTAGTTTCTATATCTTGGAAAACCATATTATCTAAATGATACCCATAATACACTATGAAAAGAAAATAAAACATGATACATAATAAAATTAATTAAACTGTATTCTTGAAATCATATTCAATGATTTATTCTTCATAACCATGGGAAATGAAACATAATAAGGGTGAGATCAAATTTTTAGTAAGTGTAATTAAAGATTAATAAATAATGAATATATGAGAATAATCAATATAGAAAGGTAAATAAATGATAAAACATGTCATTAAAATTTATGGATAAGGAAATATAAATATGGTAAGGTAAGTAACTAAAACACATAAAATTTAATCAAAAAAATTAAAATAGAATGATTCTATAGATGTGTCAATGAAAAAATATCATGGATAAATAATTAATGAATATAAATGTAGAAAATTCTTAAATATTGGATACCATGTTTCTTATGCACATGGTGCCTTTAATCTCATGACTTTTCACAAGATGGTTTATAGCATGTCGATTAAAAACCTATCTAATTCCACAAACGGATTCATCTCATGAGATTACTAATGCATCAAGGGGATATATATATAACTAGGACCTACCAGTTTCATACTTGTTCAAATAATTCCTCATATTTATAATAATATATTTAATAGTGTTCCTTATAAAATATCCATTTAGAGTATTAGATACAAGTTAATCAATAATTCCCAGTTAATCAAATGACTATCAATGTTAACGTCGTATATAATATAATATATAGTTTATGACATAATAATATTCCTTACAAGAGACTATATATTTTTAAGACAAATGTAATGTACCATAAAAATTATCATAATAAAATATTTTTTTCATGGGAGAGTTATCAGTCATAAAATAATGTGATATTTCAAAGGTAATCATGAACAACTTTTTTAGGAAAATAATATATAAACATTCCAATGTGTAGCATACCACTTTGAAACATTTGAATCATAATTCCAATGAAGTAATAACATTAAATTAATGTTTTGGATCTATTGAATATAAAATGGTTCCTGATATAATATATCAAAAGGAGTAGTAGATAGAACACACAAAAGAATTAAGTGGTGAAAATGACATTATTCTCATAGATGTAAAAAGTGTGCTGAAAATATATTAACTTGCATTTCATTTTTTGTCAACACAATTTAATATCATGTATAATGGTTCTGAGAGTGTTATTAACTTATTTCATAACCATATTCAAGTTTATTATATCATATATTATCTTATTATAATATCTTATTTCCCATTTGATAATAATCTTTCATTATTTTCACTATTTAGAGTATTAATTGTTTAGTTTTTCGGGTATGTTTTAACTTGTTACATTCTATTATGAGAATTATTTCATAATCTACAAAATTTAAACCATGATGTAAATATAATTTATATTTAGTGTATATGTATTTATAATAGTATATAATATTTCAAGATAAGAAATGTAATGCAACGTTCATTGAGATGGTAGGCCATACATAAGACTGAATGTTACTTACATTTCATTTCCATTCTAAAAAAATGAAATTTAAATCATATATATGTATATTATAATTCTAGTATCATATCTATAATGAGTGAAATATCTTTGAGGGTGTTGTAGTCCACACTTTCAAAAACAATGTTATCAAATTCACACAAAATGGAATGCATAAAGGTATGTGTTATATAAGAATTATAGAAGAATAAAAACATTATAAACATTATAAATATCTTATATAAATATATTTTCCATCATAATGACCAACCCTGAGATGTAAGTGTGTTAAACTGATATTAAAACCCTAAGAATAAAAAAACATAGTATACTGAGGATACTTTTTTGATTATATAATAATGGAATAAAGAGAAATCAATGATTAGAGAAATAAATAATTCTAAAGAGCTTGAGGAAGGATGTTACCTCCTATTGGGAAACCCCTTTTGTATTGCCCCAAAGGGCTTACATGGATACATTTTTTCACAAGGTGACGCATATAGGTGAAGGTTAAGTATTTTGAATATCTATCTGGGAAGAATTTGGTTGATCTAATGTTTTCTGAGATGTGGGAGGATGTGGGATGGGTGAGTACCATTTTATAGCGGAGGAGGAGGGACATTCTTTTAAATTTTTAGAAAGGGAATTCCTCCCATGTTGTTCCTATGAATAATGGATATAATAATGGTCTTATGTTTATATATTAGAGGATATAATATAAATATGTTCATTAAATGAATATTATAAAATTTTCTTGGTCATTTTGTTCTTGAAGTTCAACATTTTGTCCCTTATTAAGATAATTTTTCTCTTGATTTCTATAATGAATTTGAATCGCTATCACTATTTTTTTAAATAAAATTTGTTTCTTTATTATAAATTAAAATTTATTTTCATTCCAAACATTTAATCCAATTTTTAAAATTAAAATAAAATAATTTGTAGAAATTAATTTAAATATATTCATGAAAATGGGATGACAAAGTGGGGAATTAATGTAAAATTTTCAAATGTTTTCTAAGATTTTATATTCAATTTAAGATAAAACTTTATTCCAATGACCTAAATTGTATTAATTGATATAAAATTTATATACATAAAAATTATTATAAATACAAAATATAATTTCTCTTTATAATTAATGTTGATGAGAAATATGTTTTGAATTAAAACTCAACATTTTTCACTATTAATAAAAATCAATTCACAAAAAATAACAAAAATAACCATAACCAAATTTGTATGTTTATATTTAAAATATGAAGTTTATTTTGACATATAAAATTTATAAACGTTTTATAAATCATATTTAAAATATGTTCTCCATTAAAAGGTAGTAAAAGTGATTTTAAAATAATGATGATTTTAATGAAAAATTTTGGGTTTTCTCTTATCTTATAACAATAAAATCTTTTGGATGAATGTAAAAAATATATTATTTAATATATAATATTTCATTAATATAACTGACTAATTTTAATTAATTTAATTTATTAAGATAAAATAGATTCGTGCGCATAATTTTTTTTGTGAAAAAACATTCCCTTTATATTCAATTGGATCTTACATAAATATATAATGAATTAGTAACAAATGAATTAATATTTTATTTATGTAAACCCTAGATTTTAAAAATATAGTTAATACTATTCATAACCACTAATTTAATGTCTAGGTTATATCTTATTATAAACAAAATTGTTTTATTGATATGTTATTTCTCAGTAAATCTCGATCTTGTGTGAAATGTAAGCTATCAACGAAAGTCTTAATTGTATGTAGTGAATGATAACTAAAAATTTCATGAAATTAAAGGAATAAATTGAATTTATTTAAATAATTTTATACTTTAATGTCTCAAGATATTATATTTAGAAGGACCTTACCTTATACATTACATAAAAGAGGACCTTTTACCAGTCTGAGTTCTGGAGAATAGATACAAACATACCAAATATCAGAGTTGCAACAAAATTAAACTATGTAAAACCCAAAAATCTCTTCTACACATCCTACAAATCAATGATGTCAAACATTGGATTTCAAAGTGACATGTGGAAAATAATTAAAACATGGTGTGAGCATTAATTATTCCTTTTAAGGGGTCTAAAAACTTTGATAAATCAATTTTAAAATATGCTTTTAAATTATTTTCATAAATTCATAAAAAATACTATTTTAAAAAAAATACTACTTTAAATTAATTATTTCATTAAAATACTATGTCATTTTTTAAAATACTTATTCTCAAAATTGATTAAACATAATCCAATGTTTTTTTTAAAAGAATACATAGGCTATTAAAAGTAGAACATTATTCTGAGGGCATTAGAATCGCTAAAGGATATGTGGGCCTACCCACATTTCAAAGAATGGGTTCACTTCCTAATGACCTTCCATATTTATAATGATCAAGCTCCATATTTTCTGAAAATGTTTTAATCTTTCTTTACATATATATATATATATGTTTTCATTGGATTTTTCCATCTTTGGTAAAGCATGTATATGCATTAAAACTCATTCCCACTGATGTTTACATGTATCTGGGTATATATATATATACACAAAAGAACATCTAATTTATCTCATAATACATGTGAGTTTGGTTAAAACCAATCGCTCACCATAAATATTTTCATAAATTGCTAATATATTCAATCCATTTTCCAAAATACATTTGCGATAATTGGTCGTAATAATTAATCATATTCCTTGTATAAAATGACAAGGGAAACATTTAAAATAAAATAATTTCATTGAATTCCATGTAATTATTAACTACAGAATATAAATATTATAATTTTAATTGAAACCATGATTTTATTGTAATGCAGTAGTTGTAGATGTTATGAATACATGCATGGCCATGTTTATATGCACTTGAGACATCCATAATTTTAATATAAAAAGATAAGATGATATGCAATTTTTTTGAAACACATCGATAGAAATAAACATTTCATCCAAATATATAAATTTATAAACATATATATATATACCTATACTACATATATATGTATGTATATATCAAGGAATTTATTATAGATTTAATATTTATTAAAGACTTTGACAAAAAAGTATAAGTTTCTAGGAAAAAAACAAGACATAATTTTGATTAATCTTAAATACCATAATTAAATGTCATGTATTAAAACATGTTTTTAAAAAAATAATTCCCTCCATATTTAATTTGAATATATATTTAACCAATAAAAATTTTACTATATCACAAGAAACAAATTAATGATCCAAGTGAAGCACAATATTATAGAAAATATATGATGCAAAATAAGTATTATACAACATAATTAATATACATAAATAAATAAGTATAGTAAAAAATTCAGTAAAATAACATAGTTATATATATATATATATCTATGTAAAATAACATAAGTTAAAATATAAAATTAATCCCTTACCTCAAAATAGAACCAGCAACACATCTACCAGCTTGAATGCACAAGGAAATAAATCATTACATTGTTAAAACATGGGTGAAAAGGTGTCCATAAGGCTGTGAAAAACTCAAACTAGGGATTAAAATCAACTCATTAACATACCCATTAAAAATCAATAATCTTAAACACTAATATATAAGCATAAAACAATAATTTACTTGAGGAGAAGATTACAAGAATACCATCTACATCAGCTTAGGAAGTGGTATGAAATTGGGATTTTTCCCATATCCTTTTCACACCAAAATAAAGATTTTATAGCCACAAAACTATTGTGAAAAAAGATAGAAACAAGACTAAGATAGATGGACAAGATGGGATTTTAGATGAGGACAACCAAACAGGGATATATACAATATAAAATGATGTTATATAGGAACCAATTCGATATACAATTTAAACAAGACAGACAAAATAAGGCCAAAAAAATCATACTGTTCAAATTCCAAAATATGGGTAGTGATAAGTGTACCTCATGTCAATTAATGAAATTAACATATTGATTCAATATAAAATACCACTAGAGAAAGACCACTACTGGTCTACAGATGATAAAAATCATATGAAAATGAATAAAATATTCAATTAAAAATAAAATACAGAAATATGAAAAACCAACAGTCTTGATAGAACATGAATGATAAATAATTCAACAATGAATCAGATAAAAATATAATTAAGATAATGAAACAGTTATAGTAAACATCAGACTAGAAAATTAAAACAATAGAAAACAAAACACTTGGATCAAATTTCAGGATATCTGATAATGGAAATCAAACAAAACACCTAAAAAGATAAGTAGAAATCCTACCTTGGTAGGTTAGAGATGAATCATTACCCTCCATGTGATTTGGAAACCCTGACTTGTGTTTTCCCATCATCGAAAACTTTTTTTGATATGGAATCATCATCCAAAGTGGAGGAAATCCGAACCCTATTGAAATCGAGACTTCAAGATGACACTCAAACCACAGTCGAACCTCCCTTGCTGAATCAAATCTCTAATCCCTAGTAGAACAACCCTGATGTTGTCAACGACATGGTATCCCATGGACCTTGGCTGCTCAAGCATTCTCCACAGACAACACCCCTGGTCGACACCATCTCAAACCCCAAATTCAGACCTCAGTTTTCATTTCTTTATTCTTCACTCACATTTCCTTATTATCATTATTAATTAATTAAATATTTTAATATAATTTTATAATGTCTAACATAATACATGTATTATAATTATAACTTATAATATTAAAATAGTTATACCATTATAAAAATCATAGTATTAATAATTTTATAAAAATTAATCAATTAAAAATTTATTATTTTACGTGTATATATATATATATATATCATAATATACAAATCCCATAAAATTATTCATATGATAGATTAAATATATGACTGCATAAATTAAAACAATGAATTTTTACAAAATAATGTCATTAAAAATATTTTATATTATTATTAAATCATATAATACTTTAAAATAATCATTTTAAATGATATGTATAATCTCAATATCAAATTAAGAAAATTTTATAATTGTATTAATTATGTATTATATTCCTAATTTTAAATAATTCCAAACTAGTGTACATATGTACATATATCTATACCATATTTTTAAAATCAAAAACAAATTATCCATATTCATATATTAATATAATTATTATTTAAATTATTCTATTATATAACATTTTTATAAAAATAGACTTTATTTAATAAAAGTATTTATTTTAAATTATTCTTTAAACAAAGAAAAATAATATTTACTTATAAAAATTCCAAAACTGTACTTATAAATAGAACAATTTACTTCTCATTTTTTTTATTTTAATGAAAATAAACTTCAAAATAGTTAGATTATAAATAAATCCATTTAATAAAGTATTTTTATAAGAACAATAGTTTTATATTTTCTGGGCTATTACAATATTCCCTTATACACATGGTGTTGTGTTTCAGACATGCTATCGAATACAATGTTCTTCTTTGAGTATTTTTTGGTGTTATTTCATGTGTATTAGAGTACACATCTATTAAAGACGTGTACATTATATCTTGTGATATTATTTTTTAATCATATTTTTTATTACGATTTTTTTAATTATATTCATTTTTTGTAATTTAGGCATGTTGATTCCTTACTATCATCATGGATGAGGTTTCATGATGGTGGGTCGCATGTTTTATAGCCCTTGGCCAATTAGATATGGATTTTAAGAGTTTTCTAATCAATATTTCAAGATATGAGAATTATTTCGTATCTCATTAAATAATTTTATTTTCATTATTTTATATCAAAATATCCCTACCCTTTCTGTATAAATACCCCTTCTCAAAATCACTTTCAATCCAATTACTAATAATATCTCATTAAATAATATATACCCACATTACCCTCTTATGTCCAATTCTTTTATTGGGGTTTCTCTAGTCTCTCCATCCACAAGAATCAATGATGATATAAATTTATCTATGGATGATTCCTAAGAAGATGTATGTAATAATTCATTCATTTTATTTTATTTTATTTTATTAATCATTTATATGTTATAATAAATATTACACATTATAAAAAAGAATCAATTTATAATAATTTTTTATTATTTTTCTTCTATAAAGTGATATATATTATTATTCTTATATGTATATCTTATCTCCCTCCCATTCAAAACAAGATTACATGGTTTATTCTACCACTTATAATGAAGAAATCTTTTATTTATTTATTATTGAATTCATAAATTCTTATTATAGAATGTATAATTTATATATTTTATTTATTATTTATTATTAACAATTTATATATAATGGAAGTCAGGGAAAAATAATAATTATTGATACCAAAATATTGAATAAAATAAATAACTTATTCAAAAAATCATATCCTCTTGAATTTTATGTATAATAAAAGTGTAGTAAATAAAAAAGAATAGTAATAAATAATCATAAACTTGTTAAAAATGTAAAATTTGGTTTCATTAACTTTATAATAATCATATGTTGGCTATAAATATGATTTATATTTGAAAAATTAACACATAACATATTTTTAGGGGTTTCTCTCTATATTTTATACCTTTTGGGTTCATGTCCTCTCTTCTTCATTATTTCACTTTTATTATTTCCAAAGGATATATCAAAATTATTTTTTTATATTAATTAATTTTCAATATAAATTTTATACTGATTAATAAATATTTATTATTTTTTTTATTAAATTTACATATATCTCTCTTTATATATTTATATATCTTCTTTCGGAAACATATTATGTAATTTATATTTCACCCATCCATTTCATTTTTCATTATTATTTTCATTGAATATTTCATTCAGAAAATAATTCCATTTTGTTTGGTATGTAAAGTGGGGGATGAATATAATTTTTTGGTGGTGGATGGAGAAAACAAAACTTCCAACACACCCTTTTTTATATTAGAGTCTTTTCCAAGAGGTTTTCAATGGTGTCTATTCCTAGAATAAAAAACACCAAATGGTTCCCTTATTCATGATGCTCATGAAACTACATTCCAAAGGTAGGTGGTCCTTGTGAAATGGTTCCAACAACACTTAGGGACTCACATTGGTAAAGTAGATGGTATATTAATATATTCACACTTTTTTGGGGAATTATTTCTTACTTTAGGACTCTCTTATAGATTTAATACATATTAATCAATCATTTATTAAATCCCAAATATTGAATGGTTCACCTTTATATTGAAAATTTATTGTTAGTGTGTAACAACTTTTAATCAACTATATATATCCATGGTTTTTCATTTATAGAGATATAAATATGTATCCAAGGTTCTCCATCAATGATACCCTTTTATGTAAAGATTAGTGACTCTTATATTGTTCATTATCATGATGTTTGTTTTAATCATCATATTGTGATGCTATGGAATTTATCATTATTTATAAAGATGTGAGTTGTTTTGGTGTCATTATGGGGCCCATGAAAAGGGATTCTTATGTACCTGTGTGAAAGGATTCAAAAACCATGTATTTTAGTTCCAAATTATGACACACATCATACCTTTTAAGGACATGTTATGAGGACCCAACTGTGCAGTTTAATGTTGTATAAAAACGATGTAAAGGTGGAAGATTTGAAGCCAAGGATGGTGTGGGACCTATATCAATGTGGTGTGCGTGACCTAGAAGCTATGTAGCCTCCCATGTTTAGTAATACCCTACTAGAAATATGGCCCAATGAGGATGAAGTACGGAGGACCTAGAAGGAATATGACCTTCTGAGGTGGGGGATTGATCCTATTGGGAATTTTTCATAATGAGAATGATAAAAGTTTGAGATTTTTGGTTTATACTTTGAGGAGTATCACAATAAATCATATAAATATTGGAATAAAATGCCATATTTTTTTAAGGGTTGGAGATTATACTTACGGAGGAGGTCCAAGGTTGCTTCATGAGGAATATGACCCCTTGAAGGTTTTGGTCGCATGGAATATGGCTCTTTGAGGTGGTTATAACATGGTTTTGGGGATTACACCAAATTAGATGACCTATTGGTTAATTTATCTTTTTTATGACATGATCACCACTAACGTCTATGCTTACATGAGTCACGATCAGTGTGAGAAAGAAGAGGAAGTGGAAGATCTAGCCATCCAGACAATCTCAATCGTCTATTGGTGGATGAATTAAGGGATATGGATTGTGGGAAGAACATAATATCCCATAATAATGAATATGATATTACTCTAGGATGAATTAAATTCAGTGAAATTAGCTCCTCATCTTCTGGTAGATGAGGATGAAGCCTTAGAAGGGGATTCAGGGAGATGCATGGGCATAAATGTGCCCATATATTATCTTTTTTTCATCCCAGGGGTCCCATAATAATCACTATGGATGGGATACTTGTTTCCATGTGAATTTATAATCAAGAACATAGTGAGGATACCACCTATTAGGTTTTATAAATAGATTACCTCCATTACCATGGAAATTTATAATCTAGAGGACACACTAATGTGCCCCCGTGCTCTGATAATACATATTATGAGAATTTGGGGGAGGTATTGGATTGGACCACCTCAGATGAGGGATACAAGGAAAAACGGTCCCTTATATTGATGAAAAATTGGTATCAATGGGTGTCTCACAAATATGAGGCTTTGGCGGTCTCACATTGGGTTGTCTTGGGTGAGATAGAGGTGCTTAATATAGGGTGGACCTGGGTGAGATATAGTTTCGTCATATAGGGTTGACATTGGAATTCTAATATTCCAAATGGGAGATGGAAAATGTGGATAATGGAACTTGGGTGATGACTTACACTATAATAGAAGATTCCCCTTGATGTCATTGGATGGTTCTTTCATACATCCCAAACTTTAGATGGATCCTTAACCATTGTACTTTTAGACTAGGGGAAAAGGATCCTCAACAAGGTATTTTGTGTTTCACACACTAGAGGAAATTTAATTCCACTACCCTCTTTAATTTACTTTTATTTAGAGTCTTATAGAGCCACCAGTAAGGTTCTTAGGTCATGGGAAAAGGACTCATGTGAAAAGATATTCGAGCCTTGTTCCGGTCTTCCAGTCAAATAAATGAGGATCCTAAGGGTCCTATTTATTGGAAAGTTTGAGGCACTAGGTAAAAGATTTTGTTCATGTAGGTATTTAATACTGGATCTCTTATATAGGTGAGACATGTTCAAGTCTCTAGGTGTTCATTTCTAGGAATATGCAGTGAAACTGGGTGCATTGGCTAAACATGCATGTTGAACCTAGGAAAACAGGCTCGACTTGTGCGGTGTTCTTGGTTGGGCCTCTCATCAGAATACTTGGAAAAAATCATGTGATCCATAATGAATTTTTATTCTCTATTTCATTAAATATTTTCCTTAACATCACATTGTCATGTGAAAAAGAGAGTGTCCTTAAATTACCACCCTTAGGATTGGGTCTAATTAGATGAAGATGGTTGGATCTTAAGGTAGAGAAATATAGACATGGTTGGATCCTTCATTCGCTGGAAACCACATGTTGGTGTAAATTCATGTCAGGGTTTAGTGATCATTAATAATTGAGTACAAAATTGGGATACATGAATATATGGAACATGAATTTTTATAACATAGGAAGGTTTGGAAGGTGGATCAAATAGATGTTTTGTATAGGTCAACAGTATGGGTGTCTTCACACATATATATAGCCACATTTGCACTAGTCTTCTACACTGATGTTTTATTCTCACTAGTCTTCCATATAATCCTTCTAAAAAATATCCTAGTGGGAACACTTGTAATTATCTCCTATGTATGAAACATATAGGTGGTTGAGTTACCTGAGCATGTTCACCTTGGTGAGTAACCTACATTGGGCGACCTAGGCAAGTGACCTACGTGTGGTCACCTGAGTGAGTGACCTACACGAGGTCCCTCCTCTACCAAATTTCAAAATTTTTTCAAAAAGAAAATAACTATACTGGAAATATATTTATTTTCTTGTATGTTTCCATTGTTTTCTTAGAAGGTCAATGTTTTTGATGAAAAAATTAGTATAAATATCAGGTATATGTTGGGCATCATTGAGACAGATTATTATGTACCATGTGAAACAACTCTCCCATACATGGAGAATCATTTAAAGAACTATCACCAAAAATAACAAGATAGTAACCAGTTATGACTCTACAACCTTGGGATATTGAATGACGTACTGAAAAGAAATTTAACAAATTACTTACCACTTTCCTTATTCAAAGGGAACATGAATTTTACCACAAACAACATCTCTACCAAGGGTGTATATATAAACTAGGAAATGGTACTCTATGACCATGTAATGAATCGTATTAGTAGCACCCTCTATTTAAAGCCTCAAACTCCTAGTTTGAATCCACAATGTCCCCCCTCTATTTTTCTAGCTTCCAAAAAAGACAAATCATAAGTTTGGATGGAAGACATGGAACTTTATCTATATGATGTTTTAAACTATATTTTAAGTAAGTGTTTTGTGTGCAAAAAACATATGCTGAATTAAAATTCAAACTAAAAGTGGTTTATATGTACATTCCAAGATGGGTGGCCCAAATGTATGCATACAAGAAAAAAAATATAATTCCTAAGCTACAAATATAATGAAACCTAAAGATAAATACTTTACATATGAAACAAAGAGAAGTCAACATCAGTTTATGGGATGTTAACAATGCATCATGAGAACCCATTATTAGGGAGATTTATTATGATTTTATACCATCGAAAGTGATGTGGGATGGTTCTTAAAAGAATTCCTTCACTGAATCATGAGTCATTTGTGGTATCTCATGATATAAAAAATGAATACTATTTCCTAAGGGGGGATTTACACTCCGAGGCATGAATGAATGATCTCTTGGGGACCAAGTGGGAAGGACCTACATGAAAATTTATGACTGAACGTATTGTAATGGAGAATAGGGGAATTCCTAGTGGATTCTAGCCTACATTGTAACAATTATAGTATAACTGATGGGGTTACACATTAATGTATTGCATACCAATGAAGGAACATATTTCTAGCATCATAGCGATGATTATAAGAATGTACATACTAACTATTCAAGAATAAAATGGCGGTGTATTGTCGAAGACATTTTTCATGGAAGATAATCTTGTTGAGGGGAATCAAATTGGGATGGAATCCCTCATATTGGTTAGGATTAACTAGTGCTTATTTTTTGTGTATATGGGGAAGGCCCCCTTCATAATTGAAAGTCCATTTCTTGTACTGTGGGTATGGGTTGTAGAAAATTTTGTTTCCTATGATGTGTTGAGTGAAATATAATTTCAAGGAGGTTGGTTTTGACAAATTTTTTGGGATATTTTTTGAATCCAATAATTTTCATTAATATAAAGTGATGATTTATTGAAACTAAATATATTGATAGAATTAAAATTCCTTCCTTATCATGATATGACCACTGTGGTGCTCACTAATTATGGAGAGATAGTGATGAATATATATCATACATGAATGATTTCATGGATGAAATACTTGAAACTCAGATTAATGGTGAGGTTATTTGTGAAGCCTATACTCATTATAGGTTTTCATGTAAATTTTAGATTATCCAGAAACCGACTGTATCCCATCCTATGCATGTCTCTATCAAGAATAACACAATGGTGTTACCAACAATTTGGGTTCTCATCGATTTAGAGGTAACTCAAGTGGAAATTAGGATGCCTCTTCTTAGGTCATTTGTTTGGTTGAACTCTTAGTATGATGAATCCTAGATATCATCATATCCTCAAGGGGTGTTAATAGTTAGAATCCCATGAGTTAAAGCTTTATAAATATCTAGGTAGAAGAAGAATGTTCGTATGGACCCTCTAAATATAGAGAGTAATAGATGCATGTCCTCATGATCAACCAAGAAACCCTATTCATTGGATGGCTAACTATTTTGGTTTAAATGGGTTGTTCCAGTTAAGGTTTATATTGATATTAGATGGTCCATACACCACTGTTAAGTGAAAATATGGGCTCTAGTTTTCCATACCTCAATCATGATAAAGAGAATGTGGATTCTGGTGAAATTAAGGAGTGTTGGGTTCGCTTCACAACCGGATGGAGTAACCCTACATTATGTGCGGCCATATGTGGTTCAATTTTGGTAGGATTAACCTTCTAACACCAAGTAACTATGATAGTTTCTCTATGTTGTATTTCATAATCAATATATTGGGGATCATTGAGCCCCACATGACAATCAATTTCATGCTACCAATATTGAGGTGGGGAAAATTATCCATGATATAGAGATGATCATTTATGATAATGATAATTAGATCCCCACTATGATGTGATTAGAGGATATAATGGATCATGGTGTTGTTGAGGGGCCTAATGAATCCAATTATGAATGGGAAGAATTCATCGATGTTGGTGATATATTCCTTATTCTCTGCCACTTCCTTCTTCTATCCACCCTATTTTTTATGAGAGGGTTTTCCTAAATTAATAAATATATTTAACTTATATAGGGGTGAGGGATAGGTTCATGATATGAAATAATTTATGTACAGACTGATGGGAACTCATTTTGGGGTGGGAGGAGGTATTATCGATTCCCTAGAGATTTCCTCATGCCATAGACTGATTGGGGAGGATATAGTTAGAGAATATTCTCAACTTCTATCTCTATTACCTGTATTTTCTAAGGCACGTTTCAACCTTCCTCCATCAAAAGTGAAGGAATGACATTGACTTAAGTCATTTTATGAGAACATATTTAATCATGGTGATTTTTCATGACATCATTTAATCTTGATTTTTCTAGAATAAGTGTCTTACCATGATTTTAGGTTGTAATTATACTCCCATATCTACTCTCATGGAGCTTACAGATGACCCTTTGAGAACAATGGATGATATTCCAAACAAGGTTTAGATTCATGTTAGCAATATTGTCCCTTAGATAGGAGAAGCACCAAGTAATGAGACAAAATTTTTACCTATCACTACAGGTTGTGTAGAATCATGGTAATGTGACATGCACATCATAAGGTGTCATATATCGATCATTGACTTCTCATCCTAATTATATTTAAGATCTATCACATAAACTGGAGGACCTTGTGACCAATTCCACTACTACATTAACCATTCCATAAGGGGATGAAGGGGACCCTAGAAAGTAAAATGAAGGGGCTGGCGCTGATCTTGATTTGGTGGGGTCCAAAAGGGTTTTACCTATCGAGAAGGCAGTAGATGAAGGTGATGGTGGAACCACTTTGTGTTCTAAACTAGGTATCTTATATATACTTTATATTGCGGATTCTCTGGGACTTAAATAATCACATAATTAAATAGTTACAATGGAAAAAAATTCTCAGGATTTGGATTTTCATGTATCTATAAAGAAGTTTGATGCATTTAATATAGAATGGTATGGACATGAGTTTTTCACTTTTATGTTTTCAAAAATGGATAAACACATTATACTCTATTCCATAAATCAAATATCTTGACTAGTGTAGGTTTTTCCACAAAAAATTACCCAAGAGATACATGAAATAAGCACCAAGGGCTATCATACTCCTATTATAGAAGGAATATTGTCTTGAGGTCCCAATGTCAGAGGTTCCCACGATCCTTCTATAGTGATTCCTAGGAAAAATCAGGAGTATGTTCCCCAAATAGAGATCCCTATCCACACTATTAAGGTCATGGATGCTAGGGATGAATCAATTCATACATTTTATTCATCAATGGGAGGATTTTATCAACATATTTGATCCCCTTTTTTAATTTTCCTTTTACTATATTAGAATTTCCGAGACAAATTTCATTTATCCTTTTAGTTCCATCAGTTTTAGTGGTCAAACACGAAGGGGATTCCACTACCACAACTCAAAAAACTGTAAAAGTCAAGGGAGATGTCACTTTAGAAAGGAAAATTCTTGCCACTTCCATAAGGTAACTAATTATGGGGTACACTTATCCTATCAAAACCAACTCCACGAAATTCCCAGAGAATCATTTTGCTCTCCACTTATGACACAAGTTCACATGGAATTATATTTGGGTGTAAAAAGTGAGGAAAACTATAGTGGATCTACCTTCAAAAATCCATTATCACCATATAATGTTTAATATATTAGGGTATAGTAGATTTGATTATCACATGGTCTACTTTACCATGAAAGAGACCATTCACTAAAAAGATCAATAGAATGAGTAACAATAACTCCTTATCAAAGCAATAATACGTAAAAAAATATGATCCCTGAGATGGATTATCGCTTGATGAGGTCAAACATGTCTTGAAATTGGAGGAGTGAAAGCAATGTGTTGATGATAAATATATTTAAATATCTCACCTCCAATAATATATGGAATCCACCTGAGGGGAGATCATATAACTACATTTTTTTCTGTAAATAGTTTAAAATGAGGGGAATACTACCATTACAACCACAGTGGATGGTATTTTCTAGGTCATCTAGGTTTTAATAATATTTTGATAAGTATCAAGTGGCCTTAAAAATATTAAATTTTTTTTGGGAATTTGTAAAGTATGAGAGAGAGACTCTAATTTTTGGATTCTCCAATGAAATTTTCTCTATGAATGAATTTTTTCCCCATCCATATATGAATTTTTTATATTTCATTATAATTATAACATATCACTGAATGTGTTTCATTTACCTAAACATCCTTTCTTCGACATTTCAGAATTACAATGATAAGAATACGAAGATACTCTATGTTTTTGAAGGTCTTGAGACCTTACAAGCATAGTTTTACTATTTTTTGAGTCACATGAAAGACCCTACAATAATTTTTTATTTCGTTCCATTTCTCAAATTTTTATTGAGTTAGATATAAGGGAGAGATAGAGAGTGAGACTTTTATTTTTCTTAGTCAACCCTTTGCGGGTTTTTATCTCACAGGTTTTGTGCCTTTTAAACTTCAATCATCCAATTTTTCCTAAATCATATAGAGGTCATGTTTAGTGAGTTGAGACTCAACTTTTACACAAGGTTCCATATATGGGTCTTCATCCTAGTGAGCATTACATATCATTACATTTTAAATATTTGTGTCCTACAAGATGGACTAATGAAAATAATGTTTTTGTTCAAACATCTTTAACCATGAGTTATGTGTGTAACAACTCTAATATGGTTTTACGGATAAGAATGTTCAAACATTATTCAGGTATGAAAATGGAGTTTTTATGTCATGAACATTTTATTTCTAGATCTTAATTAATTATATGGGATACGTATGCATGTAATCACCACAAATCATGCTTGAAATGTGGTTTCAAACATGATTATATCTGGGCGTACACAAATTTAAGAGGATTATCTTTTGGATGAAGGTGCCTATGGTTAACATGCCTTTTACGGGAGAATTATACAAATAAACATTAGATTGTATCATGAATATTCAATCAAATATTTCCTATGTTATACAGAATTCTATTACACATGATTAGGGAAAGCTTATGGCAATTCTAGTTGTTGCTACACACCTCATTGGGATGATAATCAAAAAATATGTGGCTCTTGGTGAAAAAATATTTATATTTATCTAACCCAAATAAAGAGATTTGGATTTTTATTAATATATTTATAGGCCCAGGAATAGGGTCACAAGTTTCATTATGTATCGTGATTAATTGAGAATCATGTCGTACTCATCTCTTTGGAGTGATGCAGTGGATGACTGACACTAGAAGGAAAGGGTCCTCCTAGGAAAGGGGTGTAGAGCCATGGTGTATAATTTAATGAAACCAATATATGGATCATGTAGTTTAATCTATTATTGAATGGAAATTGTGGGATTAAATTTGTGGTCATTTTTCTTTGACTGAAATATTCATTATTTTCAATTTAATAGTGATTAGACCAAGTAAAATCCATCACTTTCATGAATTATGAGGGAAAGTTGTAAGATGTAATATAGGGGATTCAAGATCTCAAAAAAGTATGGGTAAAGTAAATAAGAAATAACATGTAGAATTTTTGAAAATATATTCCTAGAATGATGTTTATAGGGTGTATGAAGATAGAATATGCTTCTCCTGAGGATGGAGGTTCTTCTAGTAGACATTAATTTTGGGGGTGGATTATGAAAATCCATTTTAGGGTATATCTTGAATATTCAAACAAAGGTTTCTTATGGTATCAAAAATTGTATTATTGATGTCATGAGAAGTTAATGGAGATACATATTTCCTGATATAAATAGTTAAATTTGAGTAAGGAAGGTGTCTGAGTATGGAAGGAGCAATTTATGCTAAAATAAACTAGGAATTTGGAAAGTATTCACTAAGTAGGTATAACCCATGTGCAGTGGAGGAGATTTTTCTTTAAATTGTGGTTGGGTTAAGACATATGATCCATGGATCGATATGTATATCATTAATGCAAGAATAGAGACACATGTTGCTCTAGGATAGACTTCCCACACTGATAGAATTCTTGTCTTACATTTGGGACTAAATATAGAATATGGGAATCACTAGATATCCCAATAGGATGAGAATGAATCCACATGTAGTTATTGAAAATAGGTTATGTGAGAGAGAATAACCATGTATAGGGGTTCTCTTAGTGAGGGCCATAGTAATGTGTAGTTATATGTCATGCAAGAGACATCAACCATGCAGTTTAACACCATGAGGTAAAGATGTTTGGTGTAATTTTTAAGGCCTCTGAATTAGAACCATGATATCTTTTACATAAACTTATATGTCTCAATCATGGAGTGATTCTGTTACCAAAATTCCTAATCCCATGTGAGTTATGCATGGTTTAAGAAACAAGTAGTGACAATGGTTTCTTTCACCACACAAATATGATTAAAAGAATGAATAGGGGAATTTTTACCATGTGGTGGATGGAAAATGATGTATGATTCGGGCATCTCTATGTATATCATAATGGTATGAATCAAGCCACATGTAGTTCAAGAAGTATCTTAACATCGAATGAGAAGGATTTTGACCATGCATTTTTACATCATGCAGTACGGATGAATGGGGTCTCCCAGTTTTAGGTCATATGACTAAGACCATGAACATGGAAATGATTAGAGGCCTAGAAATTAATGGGATAAGGACATGATGACACACTCCATTAATGATGAAGGAAATTAAATACCATTAAATTTAGGTTTCTTGGATTATTAAAAGTGATATGGGACAAGTACAGATGGAATAACCAGAGAGTATGTTTGAAATTTATTCACATCATTATGTTGTTGGGATGTATGGGGATATAAGATTTTTCTCCTAAGGATGAATGGGTCTTTGGTTGGAAGACATTTTTTGAGTGACTTATAAAAATCTTGAATGGGGTATATCATGCACAGTCAAAACAAATCTATCCTCTAGTATCAATAATTATGTTACTGATGGTCGGGGAAAGCTGATGGAGATCTCTATTTTCATAGGACAAGGAGAAAGATGTGTGGAAGGAATGTGTCTAAGAACAAAAGAAGAATTTTTAACTACATTTTCTATGGAATGTGAAGTTCCATGTATATATTTACCATACATATAGGGAAAGGGATATTTTTTATGTGATGGTATCCTAAAGGATGGTTAGAATCAATATCTCATGCATTGTATGGGGTCGTATACAGGAGAAAATGGACACATAATTCATATTATTACAATAAATAGGCATATGTTAAGAGACTCAAGTGTCACTACATACCCTATGGGGATAAGAATAAAGTCACATGTAGTTATGAATCCTTAGGATGAGACTACAATTGGAAGGACCCATGTCAGATTCCTCTACATTGATATTTATTGTCATGTAAAAGAGAGTGGATTTTTCTTTATTCATATCTATTCTAAGTACATAATATCTAGGTTGAAATATATATATCATTGAGATAAGAATCAAGAAACATATAGTTCTAGAATGAAGGCATGGATGGAGACTGACACCAAGGATTGTGACCCCTTAATAATAGACCAAAATATTTTTCAGTTTAATATCATACACTATTGATATGAAATAAGAAATTATACAAAATGATGAATGGTTATTATCTTACTGTTTAACATCCTAAGAGTATTATGTTAGGCTATATAGTTTAATGTGTTATAGCTCAAACAATAGTGTCATTAAATTTTGGGTTGCATGACTATGAACATTTTTTTACTGTAATTTAGGGTGTTATGACAAAGATGATAAGTGTTTAATTTTAAGGTCTTAAAAAAGAGACTATTATTCATGAGTACAAAATGTATTTTGTGGGAAACCTTGCATGGGTTAGGTCTAGGAAATTATATCCATATATTGAGAAAAAGAAACAAGATGCATTAGAAAAGAACTTGTGTTAGGTAGAAGGTCACTCCTACATTGGTTCATGATTTGGCGGATTATTTCTTATTATCTATTGAGTCTTGAGAAATAGTAATAGTTCTCCTTGGAGGAATGATATAAAGTGAAATTTTTTGTTAAAATTGCATGATTTCTTATTTTTTTGGACTACAATGTGATGCAAGTTGTGAAGTATTTTATCATATAAGCCCTCCATATCATCCATCCCTTTAGGGGATTTTTCATCCGTGGATAGCTAATTAAAAAGGTATATATAAAGTGAGTTCAATTAGAACTAAATAGGAATGATTTCTTATTTCTATTATAATAGTGAATACTAGGCCTCCAGTGTGGTGGCATAGGTTTTAGTTCAGTAAGTCCACAGGGCGTAAAAAATATAGTCATCCCAATACTTTTAAAATTTATCCACCATTTTTTCGAGCATGTTTGATAAGGTATTATTGAAGTCCTATATCTATCCATTATCCACTGAATGATTTTGAGAGAAATGGTTTGATTTGATATTGTACCCTTGATATATACTTTCCAACATATCCAAACACCAATTGCTTCAATTTTATGTTAGCATCAAATGAGGGACACCGAACCTATTAATTATATTTTCTTTCACAAAGATAACAATTCTTTTGATCCTGAATTCAGTGAGGGGTAATTATTCAACCCATTTGTAGAAGAAGTCAGTGGCAATTATGATGTATTTTAATTTCATTGCTGTATCTAGAGTAGATAGACCTATAATATCCATTCCCCATTAAGAAGATGGACATCAGTATTTTGAAGTGTATAGAAACTCAAGGGGTTGATGGTTGCAGTTGGTGTGAGCATGGTATGAATAAAACCTTTTGTTGAATTTTGTGTAATCTAATGTCATTTAAGGCCAAATCTATCAAAACATATGGATTTGATAGAAAATCCAGAACCCTAACAGGTGGGAACCACATTCCTCTATATGTAATTATTTCAAGACAAAAATAGTCTCTTCTACATCAATACATATAAGAAGGACTTCCTCAATGTCCCACTTATAGAGTACTTTTTTATGGTTTGGGCTGTCTGATAGAGTAAAGTAAATTTTTTATCATCATGTTCTCTCCTTTCATCTTTTCTATATGAGAGTACTCAGTATTGTAGGTCATCCACAATGATTATCATCTGGCCAGTTTTAGAAACATGTATAGAGGGAATGTAAGTAAATTCATTTATTTATTACATTTCTACATGATCAAAAGGTGACACCATTAAATGGTGTACAACATTGAAGACTATCTCATTCTAATATGGATCCATCAAATCCATAAAAACATTTTCCAATGCATCTTTTTCAGAATTCTATGATTGTGGGAAATTAGTCAATGTAGGATCCAAGGGGAATTATTCCATTTGTCTATGTACATTTTTAAATAGCGGGCTTGGATTTTCATTTCAAAGCCTTATACCCATGGTTTTAAAACCGTTGGTATACATATTACAAAAAATATGGCTAGTAGGTTTCAATCGCATAACCGACACTTCAACCACGAATCAATTAACCAATCAACCTACATCATTTACATATATGTATGTCTAAATTCATCAAATTACATTAATTTGATGGTATTTATTAGAAAATAAAAGGACTCAGGTTTCAATTGTAGCACCTCCACTTCACACGTTCATCACTTCACTAACAGAGATACCGAACATATGTTATCATATATCTCTATTTTTCTAAATATATAAATTTATATAGATATATTCAAAAAAAAGCGCCCGCCAAATTTCGGAACCCCAACTTCAGATAGAATAACACAACTCCTCACCAACTGAACGACCTATATTACATTTATATAAATTTTTATATATCTAAATATATTAATATACACTGTGAGTAATAATAAAATGCTCTGTGGGGGTTTCAAACCCGCGCCTCTACCACAATGCTGAAGCATCCTACCACTATACAAACTGAAATTATATGTATATAACCACATATTATCTTATATTTTTTATGCAATACATAATGTACCCTACACCCACGGTTTAGTAAAACCTTGGGTATAAGATGCATCTATACATACAGTTTTCATAAATTTCTGATATAGGCTTATATACTGAAGGCTATACCCATAGTTCATGAAAAGTTTGGGTATATATGTCACTAATACCCATGGTTCCGTGTGAATCATGGGTATAGATTCTATCATGGAATTCTTGCTCATTTTTTTGGCTTCTTGTTCTTAAGCGGGTACAGAATACACATGGTTTACTAGGAACCATGGGTATAGGTTAGAAAATGTCACCTATACCCACGGTGCATGAAAACTGTGGGTATAGAACCATTTTCCAATGGTGGAATAATCACAATTGGCCTACTTGATTACAAAATAGGAATATATTTTTACCATCATGATTTTGAAAAGCATTTAGTGTTATAGTTCTATACCTGTGATGAGGATCTAATATTCTACCACATTATTTGTGAAAAATTCTAACAAAAAAAGTGTAAGGTAAGACTACCTTTGATGGCGATATGATCAAAAATCCCAACCCAACTTTATTGATATTAGGTACATAGATTCTATACCCATTTGGACTTATGGATGATCTTTCCAAATATATCTCCCATATCTTAGGGCCATCTGGAATAGAGGTATCTCTTAATCAAGAAATTCAGTATTGAACAACATAGATTCTATAGTGGGATGTTCTTTATTGAATACTACTAATGTATATCCTTTTATTACTTTATAAGGAATGAAATTGTTGTTAAATTTTAGCATGATGAACACACATCACACAAATCATCCAGTCAAAATAGGATGGTTGGGAATTTATTAAAGAGTTTTATTATGAGAGACTAAGTGGACTTCGTGGTGTTGTAACTAATGTGTCAACTTCTAAACTATGAATTTTTTTCAAGATGCTCTCTTAAATTTCTGAATAATGAGTCTAGGTATTGATCATTGTTCAAGTTAGATAATAGATGTTTTTTTTGTTCTTGAATTCATTATTTTTTTCAAGGAAAGAACCTTGAGATTGTTCCTAGGATGTCACTGACAAAGTGACAAGCATTCTGTCAATAGAAAGAATCATCACTAGTGAAAGGAATATATATTTCATGGGACTAATGAATTATTCCTGATATTCATCTTTCCACTAATATGTGACCCTATTTTAATCAACCATGTTGAGGTAAAAAAAATTCATATGAGGTTTTATATAAAGAGCTGAATATAATAAAGGCTTTATCCCTTCAAATATTTATGGTTTTTAATAGGTGACATATCATGGTTATCCTTTTTATTCTTAGGATAAACTTTGATGCCACGTTGGAATACTACAAAATTGATAAAATTTCTAATGGTAACTCTGAAATCCCATTTATGGGGTTTATTTTTCAGGTTATGAAATTGCAATTTATTAAAGATGGTGTCAATATTAGCAAGTAGTTCTGAATTTTTATGATATTTAACCAATAAATCATCAACATAAAACAAGATAGACCTCCCCAAAACGTTTTGAAGATGCGATTCCCGGCACATTGGTATGTATCACTAGAATTATTCAAACCAAAGGTAATTACCTAATATAAATACACCATTTAGGGTGATCTAAAAGATATAGACTTCTTATCTTCACAAAACATACAGATTTAGTTGTACCCTAAATTGTTTTCCATAATAGAAATTGACTGATATCATGCCATATCATCTCTCAGTAGTTCTATGATTAGAAACGAGAAATAATATTTCATACAATGTTTGTTGAGAGCTCTTCAGCTAATGAAATCCCTATTCTGTCCATTATTCTTATTTATCAGGACTATATTTTACAATAATTTTGGATAATATAAATTAGGAATGAAATTGGATTTGACGACCTTATCAAATTTATCTTCAATTTTTGTGGTGTGAGTTATATGCACCCTTCTGGGTTTCTGTTTCTAACCCCATTTGTTTCTAGGTGTCCCAGGTGGTGAGTGTCTATAATGAAATCATGGCCTATAATTTCCTTGTAATGCTAGAAAAAGTTCACAATTTGTATTTAAAAATTATATATAAACATATTTTTCTTTGAAATACATATATACGCTAAGAAAATATGGTTTTAGGTATTCTATTGAACCCATGTGTATTTGTTTTAGTTTGTCAATAGTGGCATAAATACCCTTATCAAATGATGGAAGAGAATCCCTAAGGCCCTCTTCCTCTTCCTCTTCCTCTTCCAATTCGTATTCATATTCCTCTTCCTCTTAATTTTTACTCTTAATGGAAGTAGGTGATGAAAGAAAATTTTTTAGAGTGAGAAGAAGAGTCAACATTTTGACATCTACAAGATGAAGTAGCTTCCACCAACCAGACTGATGGTATGGGGGTTATTTGAAACTGTAGATGGGATAAGAGGAAAGAAGATAAAGTATCTCTACTCCCTCTAACGGAAATGATAGGTTTTTTATATCAATCTGATAAGGATGAGATCTTTTGAAGAATAGGGGATGTAATGAATGTACATTCACCCTATATTTCACCACTTTTGGACGGTCAACGCCCTTTTCGATATTGTGGGGCTCAATTATCATGAAAAATATCATAAAGTTGGTTAAATAGGTACCAAAATTTGGAATAATATATTCAATCTAATGATGGGAAGAAAATATTATTTACATATATGTTTTAAGGTTTTGGATGGGGTTGTTTATAGACTATTCTGGGTAGTGACCTATGTGAAACTGTAAATCATGGGTTGTGTCCCTTCCCTCTGGTAGAATCCTACATAAATATATTTCAATTCAAAATATTCAAATAAGGATTTATCACCATAAAAAGTAACAATAATCCCATTAATTTAATACTTGATGAATATTTGGTATGATTATGGGACTACAACATGTTGATGCAAAAAGACCTTCCTAGAAGAACATTGAAGGTCATATCATTTCTAAAAACCATAAATTATGTGTTTGTTATGATGTTATGAATCTAATATATGAGCATTATTATTAAAAGGTAATTTTGATATTTTTTTATAACCTAGTATCATTAGTGTGGATGGGGGTATGTTAGACTCACTGTATCTAAGATGACGATGTGCTCAGACTAGAATGAGGTTAACTCTTGAGCCATTCTCATTAAATGCTTATCGAATATCAACATTATTTTTCATGGAGACTCATATAATGGTTTGATGTTTCCCGATGTAATGAAACAATTTTCTTTATTTATGTAAGTGATGATCATTTGTAATTATTTATTATCGATATCATCATGATATACTTTAGTTGTGAAAATCATAGATTCAACATCCTCCGCACTTCAAAAATTATTTATGAGTGCTACCTGGAGGTTTCTCAATCATCATATAGAATCCAGGATAAAAAAAATGTATGAAACTAGGGAAAATTGAAGTAAAATGTCATAATTATAGGGTAATGTTTTATGATTACTAGAATGAGGTTTCCCTTTCATATGTTCTTTAGGGGATGAAGTACTCAATTCAGGTAGATTGGACCTTGTAATAGAAGTTGATGGTACTCCTCTCTTTATTGGGTAAGGGAAATATTAATTACTTCTCATTGAGTTTAATTGGAAAATTACACCCCCTAGAGTATATCTTATAGTAATATCATATTATGGAGACCCCTAACATACATGGAGAAACTCTTCTAGTCTAGATGGTCTTGTCGGAGGGCTCTCACATGAGTTTCATGTACATAGACATTCCTAGTAGAGATATTGATAGAATATTGACTTATTTTGAAAACATCATCCCCTACACCATCAAATCATTGGCCTTTCTATATAGTTACACATTTATTTTAGGGAATTGGGGTTCATGGACATATTCATAACTAGATAATGGATACATTAAATTAATGGAATTAATGGAACCAAAGATTAATTCTTTCTTTGATGAGGATTCCATATGATAGGTTAAATCTTATGGTACCATTAGGTGGAATGGTTCCTTTGTCCTTTGGGATAGAGGAATAATGTATAAAATAGTCAACGATGGTTTTTCCATTAGTAAAGTATCAACTTTCTATAAATGAATTTTTCTTTTCTGCTCTGCAGCATTGATGAGGTTGGTTATGCCACAAAATAAAAAAAATTGGTGTTATAGTAAGATGCTTGAACTATAACATGAGAACACTATGAGCTGAATTTATTTTTATTTTAATAATCTCGTCATTTAACTTCTATGATCCTTTTTTAGAAACATCATTCCAGTCAAATTCTTCTTCCAGTGTAGTAGTAGAAACATTTTCCACATGCCCTGGTGGTTTTACCAACTCTATTTTCTAAGATTTCACCATTGTTTTGGGTTTTCATCGGAAACAAAGAAGTCCTATATGGTGTTCCCCAATGTCTATTTTAAGAGTAAATAGTTCATAAGATCATCGAGACTAGGATAATTGGGCCTCTTGGGCTTTGGTAAGTTGAGTAAGTTATTTTCAATGACACAATGAACTATGAATATATGTTCTCATATTGTAACAAGTAAAATTTATTCATCCATTATTTGAATTAATTATTTTTCATACTATTTATGTCTTCTTGGTCTTCATGGAAATGAAGGAATTTTTGATGATGCTCGAGGGGGGGAGTCATGTTATGGTTCTCAATTTGTAGCATAATATGACATAGGTGGTGGTTTATGTGTGACATTAGATTCGTATGATTTATCAATTCTCTTCCCATAAGGTGATGGAATTAGTTGGGACTTGGCCTTGGTTCATAATATGTAATCTTTCAATCTCTGAGAAACCATAGAATTATCTTAAAATATTATTATATATTTCATAGGGAGGATCAATGTTCACAACGTTTCTTGAATATTCACTATACAGAGGTACATAATGTCTTCTTGGTGAATATTTTGGTTTAAAGAGTAAGTTATCCCATTTCACATAGAAAATAAATCTAGAACCCTACCATTCACTCTATGTTTTCAGTTTGAGAGGTCGAGGATTTGTTTACTCTATATTGTTCAGCTGAATTGAATGATAAACCATCGACATAGATCTTTCCATCCCATGATTAATTGATTTGTTAAAATAGTATACCATATTAAGGCTAGAACATGCTATTTTTTTATGAATAAAATGTGTTTCACTGCATCTTGTTGCATAGTGGTTCCCATTTAGGGATCACAATGAGACACAAAATGCCTCAACTACTGCTCTATGTCCCTTGATGCATTAAATTTTAGAATCACAAGGCTCCCAATATTCAGTGAGGGAAGGGTTACATCCACCAATTACGGGTAAGGCTTCATTTCTAGTAATAATAGTGTGTTCCATTGATCCCAAACATCCTATTAGGATTCCAATGACTCAATAGTTTTTATAATCCCTTGGGAGATGGTTGGGAGAATAGGGTCTTGAATAGGGGAAAAAATGGTAGGTCCTAATGTGCTATCTCTTCTAATACCTATGGTTGAAACGTAACATGAATTAACATTAGATTTGTTTTCTTATTTTAGTTATGTATGTTTCTTAAATAGAGGTAATTAATGATACCCTATAATAATTGGGTCCAAATAAATATTTTTTCTAGTCCCAAGGTTGACCGGGTTCTCGAGCTTCACTCTCATTGATATGATGAGCCCTTCTTGTTGATGGGTATTAGCGAGTAGGGTGATATTTGGATGTTATTACAGGACATAATCAGTAAGAACATTACCTCTACTTAGTCCAATTTTTATCCTCTCAGCTCCATCATTTACATCTGATTTTTCATAATCATTTATTCTATCATAAGTGATTAGACTCTTTTAGGTTTATGATAAGACATAATCGTGACATTACCCTTTTCCATGGTAGAATCACATTGAGGGGGTGGTGTATGAACATTCATGGAAACACCTATGTTTATGATGATATTTTGATTCCTAATATGCACTCCTTCCTAATTTATTTTAGGGTGAATTTGTTTTAAATGTAAATGTTCACTTGTCAATCTTCTTCATTGGTTTCATCCTCTATGGCATCTTTAGGAGTAGTTTCAATGACGTTCATTGATGCATAATGTATTGTCGGTTTTGTATTAGTAGTAGAATGATATGAGGGATGATGTTCCAAAGGATATATAATAAAGGTATTGGTATCTTTAAGAGAAGTTTCCCCCTATTAAATCACTTTGGTTTTTGAATGATTACTAGGTCTCTTACCTCCATTATGGGATTATTTAGAGTTACTTGAAAAAAGGTGACTCAAAGGAAAGTGTCACACAGCCTTTTCATACTTACTCTTGATGATGGAATTAGTCAGGAGATAGGAAAAACTCGGAGGATTCATTTTGTGGGGTTCCTCCTCGATGAGAAATGACTAATTTCCATTATATAGGAGATAGAGATAAAATATCCTCGTCCTGTTGGGTTGGGGTGATCTCATTCCACTATTGTCATGCCTCATGTTGGATTTTTTGACCTTAAATGGGAATTTCATGTTAAAAAATCCCTTATCCATGTGGTTTGGGGATTCTCATGTATCTATGTGGAAGTAGTATCCATGGTTTCACTATTTATCTTGTGAATTTTCATTCAATAATTAGTTTTGTGCAATATTTTTCCTGCACGTGAACCAATCACTTCCAAAGGAATTTTTAGAATCTAATGATTGGATTCCCTTAAGTGAGAATCTTACTCAATTTTCTTGGATTCTAGGTGTATGATTATTTTGATATATTTCTCTGGTAAGTAATAACACCTATTAGACTTTTTAAGGGATGATTCATTATAATCACACCATAATTCATGATTGGGTCTCTCATCCATGAACAGACTCAATGAAATAACATTTCATGATTCCACTTACTATGGATTTTTATGATCAAAGAGTGTTGTGAAAAGTAAATCTCTTAGTTCCCCCCATCCCATGATATAGACAACGGGAATGTAATTGATGATTAGATAATGTAATTATTACAATTCATTGATGAATACAATTTAAAGATCCTTCGATTATTTCCCTATTCTGGGTATCGATTGGAAGGACTACCAAGTCAATTTTATGGTGTAATCCTTATAATACATATATGTGATCTGGATATTTGTTTTATAGAGAAAAATTTGTTTTTTAGGTCATGATAAGTGGTCCAAAAATTTAATTTAATGTCATGTACACATTATTATGTCGGCACATCTGCAATGCTATGTTTGGGTGTGGCTAAAGGCCAAAACAGGACTGGAATATTGTCCTTATACAACTTCTTCCTCAAGAGAAATACATATTATTTTTCTTTTTTTAAGAGTTTCATCATCCTAAGCTGACAAAAGTAGATGCTTCCCTACTCTTTTATTGGAACAAATACAGTTTTTGGGGATTGCCTCTATCTTTTTGGAAGGAAAGTGATCCAATGGCAGTTTATAGAACAACCATTACAGGGGGTTGTCTTCTGGTTGAGTTAGAATGTCAGTTGTCAATAACAAATTTTCTGGCATGAATGGAATCATTTTCTCAAGTTCCTCACATTTGGAGGGGCTTTTCATTTTTGATTCAGTAAGGGGATGAACTTCTTATTTAAATAAAGTGTCACTTTGGGGAGAACCTATGAAAAAAATTCCATCATGGGGAGAATTCTATCACATATTGATATCTGACTACATAAAGAATTTTTTCAGGATATACCTTTAAGAGGAACTAAAGGGGGGTTGATATCAAGGAGAGGTCCTTCTTTCTATTTTTCCTTTTATACATAAGGGTGTTTTCTATGATGATTATTAGGAAATGTATTATCGTGATTGATCAGACTGTGAACATGATGTAATCCTTCATAGTAAGATGTTCGAGGTTGACCTTTAGAACTACAAGAATAAAAGCTATGTGGAGGACTCACCATAAAATCCAATATATCCCTAATTTTGTGACATGTTCATATAGTCCAAAGTAACCATATATAAATGTATGTGGGCTTCAATAATAATAGGATTGAGCATATTAGTTTCACAAACAAGTTCTTCATTTTATAATCTCTTATGGTGAGGCTACTTTTTGGATGCTATCTTGTAGGTGAATGGAGCTGCATTCTGTGGATATAATATTTCATATATGGGGAATTTTTTTGAGTAGTTCTTATGTTTCTTCAATAATTTTCTTATATTTTTTAGGATTTGGGGAATGGATAAATGCTTTCCCTAAAGTGGATGCTAAGATAGACTGATGAAATCCAGTTGAAATAAGGATATGGGCCTGATCAAGTTGTCCATTTATCATGGGATTTTCCCAGGACTCCTAGATTAGAGCAGTGAAATGCATATTCTCTGGAGTATCCCTCAAAATATCTTGATGAGTCACCCCAATTTCTAGGATGGATTTATTTTTCCACCCTTCAGCCACTACCACTTCTGTCCTTAAATACTGGTAGGTTTTGGATGTGGGGAGGAATTTTCAACTACATTTTTATCATTTTCAATATATGTTGAGTGAATTAAGGGTTAAAATAGTTATATATTCCCTTTTCATGTTTGGAGTATGGATATGGTCCTTAACCTATCCTCCATTTTGTATCAGTATATATCAGTTGTCATCATGTGTGGGGATGGAGATGTGGCTATGCCACTGATTTTCTTTCTGGATTGTTTATATAGTTTCTCTATGTGATTATAGATTATAAAGTTAGTATTTATATACACAAATAGGTATTTTCATATGCTCATTGGTTTCCATCTTATTTTCTTATGGGGTTCCATTGGATTTTTCCAAATTTTATTGGCAGTTTTGAAGGTTATGGGAAATAATTTGCATCCTCTCATAAGTTTCGACCATATTTTGTTAGTGGTGTTTTTTAGTGGGAATAAGGATGTGAGTCTATACATTATTTTTTTGTTGAAACCCTCGATGGGATTCCATGGAGGCCCATGTATGAATGACCAATGGTGAATCTCATGGGGTGATTTCCTCATCATGTTGAGGACTTTGTGACTCATGAAATTAATAAAAGAGAATGCTAGAATGATTCCCTTGGAAAGATGCCTATGTTGTTGGTATGTGAACATTGGTTACCTTTTGGTCAGAATCCTTAATATAAGGGAGTAATCATTTTCTATGTTTAGAGGTAAAAGAACATGAAATGGTTCAAGATAAAAACAAAAACCATAATCTTCTTGACCATTGGTCTTCGATGAGTGTACTATTGGCAGGGATTCACATTTTGGGGGTCTTGTTGAGAAATATTAAGTGTTGGGACAGTACCATTGAGGTGGTATAATCAATTCATCATTTTTAAAACTCACCATTGAAGATTCTAGGTTGGTGGTGGTGTCCTTAGGCTAGACAGGGACCCGACATGGGTTGCAACCGATGCGTATATTAGTGTAAATTGCAAAGATCCAATTGGAATGAATGGATTTATTTTTGAATGGTCATGGAATATACATTACATAAAAAAACATGAAAACCTTGTCAAATAAGAATATTATTAAATGAAATCATGCATAAAATATTTTTTAAAATCCATGTCTGGCCGGCGATCATTTTTTAAGAGTGTGAAGGGGGCTTGACATGTGTGTGATATAGTCATTTTTGTTAATGTTTCTTGTCAGGTTCACCATATTTGTTTCATTTGGAAAATCCATCTATTTTTTTAGAATACCAATTGGTGTTTGATTTTTGTTTTTTAGTGGTGGTGGTAGATTGACCCTTCAGATCAAATAAAATTACACTTCCATTCTGAGTAGTTATCAATGGTGTTTATTTGTGGAACCAGAAAACCCCCAAAAATCCCTTATTTTTGATGTCTGATGAACTTACTTTGCAAAGGAAGTGGGTCACTGGGAAATAGTATCAAAAACACATAGGGACTCACATTGGTCAAGAGGATGGGATTTTAGAAACATCATAACTTTGGGGGGGATTTATTACCTACACTATGACTATTGTATGTTTATAAAATATTCATAAATCCTTTATTAAATATCAAATATGGACCATGTCACACATATTTTCACCATTTATTCTAGAATGTTTCAGCTTTATAATAATCTATTTCTTTGAGGATATTTATTGATATAGATATATGTATGTATCCATGTTTCTCCATCAATGGAAATATTTTGTGCACACATTAAATTTTTTTATTTCCTTCATTACCATGAGGATAGTTTGAAGCCACACAGTGGGGTGATTTGAAATTTATTGTCATCTAGGAAGATGATAGTTACATTAGTTAGGATTGAGCCCATGAAAATGAATTATGATGTATCATTATAGATAGAATTAGAACCCACATAGTTCAGTTCCACTTAACAGGACCCATCATACCTTATAATTTCATGTGATGAGGAGTAAACCGTGTAGTTTAATATAATACAACAAGGATATCTAGTCTGAGCTTTCATAGTAAAGGACGGGGTGGGACCTAAGCCGAAGTGACCCGAGGGACCTAGAAGGTATGTTTACTCCTTTTTTTTGGTGAAACCCTACTAATAATTTTTTTCGAAAAGGATAAAATATGGAGGACTCATAAGGAATATAAAATTTTGAGTTGAGCTCATGATCGTACTGGGAATGTGTCCCAATATGAATGATAATGGTTTATGAGTGTTGATTTTGGACATTGAGGAGGCTTCCTCTATATCCTGTGAATATAGAAATCAAATAGAATACATTTTAGAAGGGTTAGGGATTATATATATGGAGGAGGCCCAAGGATTATTCATTAGGAATATGGGCCTTCAATGGTTTCTCTCATAGGGAATATGGTAGTTTAAGGTGGTGATAACATGGTTTTGGGGATTACACAATATAAGAGGGCCAATTGGTTATTTTTCATTCTAATTCAATGATAATCACAAACCTATATTCTCACATGAGTCACAATTTATATGAGAAACTAGAGGATGTTGAAGATTCGACAATCCAAAAAACCTCCTTTATCCATTGGGGGATGAGTATGGGGATATAGAATGAGGGAGGAACTTAATATCCCACAATAAATCCTAGGGGATTAATCCATGAGGGATTTTATATGGTTAAATTCTCTCATCACCTATTAGTATAAGAGGATAAAGTCATTATGTGGGAGTCATGGAAAGAGACAAGGAATAGATATTCCCTTTTACTCTCTATTTTTCAACCCCAAGGTCTCAACATTATCCAGAAAATCGGGATTATTTTTACCATGGTAATATATAATTGAAAACACTCAAAGGATACCACCTATTAATTATGATAAATATAAGACCTTCATTTCCCTCAGAATTTATAATCACGAGGACACACTGATGTAACTTGTGATCTAATCATATATATCTTGTAGATTTAGAAGAGGGATTTTTCCCAATCAGATGAGGAATCCAAGGAAATAGGTTTCATAATATTTATGTCATAAAAGAGGGCTCAAAGGTTTGATCATGTAGGTGATTCTTGTGCTAGCTAAAGGGGGTATCAAATACTATAGACTAGTGTGAGCAAGAGTTTCTCCTCATAGGCTGGACCTAGGCAAGCTAGAGGTTTTTCATAACTAGGAAAGACTACAATTCCATTTGTGTGATGGAAGAATTAGGTGATGAAATTTGTATGAGTCCATAACTTTAGAAACAATGGTCTCTTTAGGTGTCTTTAGAATGATTTCTCACATGTATCAATCTTCAAAAGGGGAATTTACCCTAGTATTGTTGGATTAGGGGAGGCGGATCCTCAGGAAAGAATTTTGAGTTTCACACAATGGAGGGACTCTAATCCTAATAAACTCTTTAGTTTTCTATTATTTCAATTGTTGGATAGATATATAGATGGTTACAAGGTCCTATGAGAAGGACTTGGGAGATCAGATCTTTGAGGCTTCATTTGATCTTCCATTCATTTAAAATATGGAGCTCAATGTCCCTAATTATAGGATATTCTGGGACCCTAATTGAAGGGGCCAGAATGAGAATGTATGTCATACTAGGACTCTCATACATGAGTGACCTATGAGAGTAGTTGGGAATTCATGTCTGGGCCTGTGTGATGATTCTCATCACACATTCGTAAATTTCATGGTGATGTTGGGTGCACATGCATGAATTATATGGTGACTTTGGTTGGGCCCTGCACAAGATTACTTGGGAAAATCAATGTGATCCCCAATGTATTTTTATACACTATTTATTGAGGTGTTTTACATTGAAACTTATCATTCTCACCTGTAAAATGGAGTGTTAATAATTTTTTATCATGCCCATCACTTAATTTCAACATTATTTATTCTATAAAATTTTAAAATCTTATAGAGGACCTCTTACTAAGTCGTTCCTCAATTTATTATTAATTAATATTTCGAAAATTTTTATTTTATTTAGGGAAAAGTATTATTTCTTTTAATAAAATCGAATACCCTTCAAAATATCCCTAGCCTTTCATTTTTATTTACCTATATATACATTGTTTTCCCCATTACTGATTCTATAATATGATGTATGTGATTTCAATGCAATTTATTTCATATTCAATTAAAGTTATCCATCATTATCCATTAATGAATGATAACTTTAGTCATTATTATATTTATATAACAAATTAATTAGAACATAGTATGATGTGATGGTTAGAACAAAATCATATAACCCTCTAATTCATAGGTTAATTTTTTTTCTCATGAGATACTACGTATGAAGAATTGTAAAAGAGTCGGGCCTGACTATGTCACCTTGTCATGTAAATATACCTTGACTTATTCTTATGATGATTAATTATTATAAAAGTGGAAAATTTCATGTCCCATTTTTTTAATTTTCATATTTTTATGATTATGATCCATTGTTCATGGTTTTATTACAAGCATTGTGACCATTTATATTTTCATGATGATTCATGACATGATTACCTTCCATTATTACTCACCAAACATAGTTTTTTAGCTCACCCATTCATTGATAAATGTCACTAAGGGGTTGTATGTTTAATTAAAACTATGATAATTTTCAATATGGCTATAATGAAGGAATTAAATAATTATTTTTTTGTATTGATTTTTTATTAAACAAATTTGACATGACACACAACCAATTTATTTTGGATTATGTTATAATGTCTTTATCAAAAAAAATTATTCAATAATTATATATGTATGTATGGGTAAATATAATTTCTATCAGAGTAATTTTTATTTAATTAGATAACTATGTTTGATAGTAAAATATAACATAGTTTGGAATATGTAATTTCTTATGTTAAGTACATTAGACCCAAGCAATCATTTACCTATATTTTTATCCAACATTATTGGAATTTTTATTTCTTTTATCAAGAATATAATATAGTTTTTTTTGAGTTATCAACCAAAGTGATGAGAAATGAAATAATGTTTTGAATGATGATATTATCCCGAAAAAATCTCTTAAAAGAAACAAAAACCAGTGTCTTAACATGACTTAATGTTCAATTCCCTATATGCTAGTAGTTTCCAAATAGTGGTGATACTCTATAGTCAACAATGAGAATATTATATGGTTACTAATTGAAAAACCTATAAGAGATAAATAACCCAAAAAACTACCAACTAGCCAATTTGAGCATGCATATGGAATTATAGAAGAAAGAAAGCCCAAATATAATTACTAACACTCATGTTATAAAAGATTAATATAAAATCATATAATAATACATCTTCGATGATTTAAAACAAGAAAAGTCACATAAAAAAGAAAAAAAAGAAAATAGATATAGATATTTTCAACTACGAGTTCCAAGACTCATCTCAACTCCAACACAAAATTAGATTGGCAGTTTTATCTTTCTCACATTTACAACCTTTGATCATATGTACATAAGATACAAAATATTTTCACATGAACTAGAGTGAACATGAAGAGTGTGAGAAATATATATTAGTAAAGACTCACTAGGTTTACATAATACATTTCATAATAAATGTATGTATGTATAAGAGAAATAATTACTAGATACAAAATGAATGTACACATATTTTTCAGTTCATCATGTGATATACAGGGACATATAACACCCAACATTACATTGTATGATTATGTCTAGTGAACCTTTTATATTGAAGATTCCAAATTAGTGGATGTGTTACATCATCCTATTCTACTACTAGTCTGACCATATATGCTAAAAAGTAGCTAAAAGCATCCCATCTCAGGATCAATTTGACTTTGAGTGTTTGAATTCAAAAGGAATATAAAAATATAAACAAGTTCAATAATAAATGGTAAATTATATATGAAATCCTTGGATCTTAGACTGTGTGTCCATAGCAATAAAATTTTATATGCAAACTTGTAGTCAACACCTGCTTTATTATATATGATAAATTGTATATAGTGTCTCAGGATCTCTATTGGTTAGACCAAATATGGAAAACAAGTTCCAAAAGGAATCTTGAATCTTGAATGGAATGAAAATGGGTGAAAATTTTATATAGAACCCTAGGATATCTTCTTATATAAACATATATTATAACAAGTGTTAGATAATGTCATGGTTCTTGATTTTTCTAACCATGGGTGGTAATGGAATCTCATATTAGGAGATGTGCAGCCTGACGGTATAAACTAAAACTCCCTGCTTCCCTTGGCCGCATTTCACCATCACCATAATATATTCATTAATATAAACCCACTAAACATAGTAATTAAGGATATGAAAACTATAAAGATAATTCCTAGGTAAAAACAAACACATTCAACTCATCACATATTACAACCCCTAACCTGGGTTCTAGTTTGTCATGAATCAACCCTACCACCATTCCATTTATCAGTATGACTTGACCTCATTGGATAACACCTCCATGATAGTTTCAATACCACATGGTATATTATGTCATACTTACCAGCATGCACATATCTCTTATTAATTAAACCCTTCAATTCATCTGATCTTACCTATCCTTTAACCATTGATACCAACATAAATCTAACATCCAACTTATGCTTCCCTAGACCTTAAGACTCACATTATCCTAGAAATAAGGTCCAATCCTAAATCAATCAATTTCACGCATCACCATCATAGGCCAGATAACTAAAGACCATGCCAATCCAAATGAGCTATAATATTCCTTGAAACTCATTTAAAACCCAAAAAAATTGATATCACCAATACATTAGTCATATCCCACATCAAAGATAAGAGAATTCTTATACATGTAATATAAAGTAACTCTCCTCACCACACCATAATAATCCCATATGATCTTAACCCACTCACTATCGTCACTCAAGATAATAATCAGCCTTATGGGGGAGTACTCCTAACCATACAAAAAATGTACATCCATATCACCCACCATAAAATTCATAATGCACTCTTCCTTATTGAAAATACCTAGGAAGTCCCTCACAGGCTAATAAAATCTCATTCTCACACTAAGATCTATGTTAACCACCATGAGAATTAAACTAGCTTCCTCACCCCATAGAAAGGGATATACTAAATAATTTTAATTCAGTAGACTTGATATAGAGAACTCGATCCAAGTATAAGATGATTTTAACCACTTAATTCTTCCACAAAGGGACCTCATAGTCCGTATGAAATTTACCAAAACATAATTAACCATCATATCAAGAATAATCATGCATAATCATTTATATAGTGATCTATTATAGGGACCACTTTCTGGGAGTTACCCCTTACTCCATTCTTCATCCATATCTCATCCAAGAACATTCCAAATACAATCTACAAAATAACACACTCTTTCAAATAAAAATAAAAAACTAATTAAAAAATTATAATAAATAACTCAATCTAAAACAATGTCTCATAATCATAAAATACCCAAAAAGTGGTCTTATGACACTAAAATATATCCAACCACATACTAAATGTTCATATCTCACTTCAAATACCATAATGAGAAAAATACCTATAAACTAGAATCCAATTGATTATTAATTTAAATTAAATTTGAAAAAACTTATGAAAAATCCTAGAGGAACATCCCTATATCGAAGCATTGATTAAAGAAATTTGGTCATTATCTCATAGAATCCTTAGTCTAGTAAACACTTAAATGAATTTATTCATGGTATTTCACCAAGTACTTGTTGAATCATAACTCAATAAGTAATATAAAACAAGAAAAAATCAATGATACCCCATGAAGAAGAAGAATGAGGGAAGAATTAAGTGATCATACCTCTAAACCTCTACAAAACACAGTTCATACCACCCTGTATCAAGGGTGACTTTGATGGTGAAGAGAGGGGGAAAAGTGGGTTAATAGAGATCTAGAATTTTTCATTGCTAAGACTTACCCCATTTCTGAACTAAGTGGTCATGATGGTAACATAAAAATATTACCAATATTAAAATAAAAAAGGGACCTCAAACCCACTAGGTTCCTAGTGAGGCACCAACCACCTAGTGGAACTACTGGGGAAACTACCCCTCGACCTCACCCATTGAGTACATTGTGGTCTTTTACCAGGTAGCTGGTAGTTACTATAAATTTTTTGTAGTTCACTACCTGACCATTCATTTCCTTGAACTATAAGGACACCACATAGTCCTCTTAAGATTACACAAAATTGTTCAAAATTCCTCTTAAATAAGTTCCAACTCTTATAATTATGATCAAAAACTTAATTTTCTAACCACACCTTATATGGAATAAATAATTTAAATTTCCATAGAAATCATTGACATGAAAAAACATGGGTTGATAAAAATCCACCACCATAAATTTTATCTTACAAAAGAAACATCCATAAATTTTCTATAATAGAAAATCTATTGATTTTAGTTGAATATATCTCTTCATTCTTTATTTCACATTAAACTAGATAAGGGTCAACTACTTACAAAATAAAAAACAATACATAGAACTTCCTAGAAAATACCTTGTTCTAATCCTAAAAACATGATATATATTTATCAAAAAAAATCTTGGTGAAATTTACATCTCAAAAGATCCTACTACATGTGAAACAATAGTCATTACTTCAATTACTCAATTTTATTCAAAACCCAACCTCCCACATAGATACACCATCACAACAAACTAATCATGAATCCTTAAATCTAGAAGTCATAATGAGATCACCCAAATAGTTACATATATTTTCAAACCACCATATGAATGTAACTCCAGGAATAAATTCATCATTATAACTAAATCCATTGTCATATTATCATTTTGAGTACCAATAATCCTTATCCATAGTCTCTCATTGAGGAAAAACAAAACACTACCTCATGTAATACATCAAAGGAACTGACTCTACTAGAACACTATTACATGATTTCAATTGTAGTGTTTACCATGGAAAAAAATGGTATTTTTATATTTACACACCAATCCCTCTGGTGATATCACAACCACCCACATACTAGTTTTACTATGACATGTTCCTATTGATGCATGGATTATACATGAAGTGAGTGATATAATGCTCACCACCATAGAAGTGCCTATTATATTGAAAAACTAGAAAACACTATCCCTATAGTCAAAGATTTATTTTCTATTTAATGTAATGAATGGATTTTACCAATAATTTTATTCCCTGAAACCAATAAGAAACTGTTATTACTACAAATTCTAATCTTACCCAGAATGTCACCGATATCATTCACCAAATATCTCTATAAGTAGAGGCACATCTCTTATAAACAAGGGTGTACTCCAAACTATATATATTCACTTTCACTTATATTTATAAATGATAATGTCTAATAGGTCCTATCACTAGACATGTGTTTCAATCCCCTATCTATACACCCTAAGAACTATTATCATTCAATACACCCAGATCAACGAACTCAAGGTGATCTTACTCATAACAATCTATACACATAAATAGTAAAAACAATACCACTAAAACATCATTTGGAATGTCCCAAAACAAAATCCTATAACATAATCATCTAATCATCATGATTTTCCTTTATAAAACCTCATTTAGTCTCAAATAATCCCACTATTTATTAGTGTCCCACCTCACCGTAGGTGGGGGTGTTATTACCATCAATCCTAAATCCACTAATCCCATATGAATATTACTAATCTCAATGGTCACCTAACCTCATGGGGACCAGATATCATAAAATAACCGAGGTTATATGGCCCATAACCTAAAATTCATAAATAATGGTGTTACTCCAAACTATACTATCATAACTACACCTATCATGTTCTTTTCAAAGCAACAAAATTATCAACAGACCCATCCCCGACCTATTCAGAAACCCCACATATTGTAAAACAATCAAATTTAAAAAACATTCATTAAGACAACCAATTAAGATCAATGTATTGGAGTGGACACACAACACTTGCTCACCCATTTCTTGGTATAGACTAAACCCTATAAAGAATCCCCTCACTTCTTCTCATCACATTGTCAATCTAATCTCATCCAAACACAATAGGTGCACAATCCCATATCACCTCATCAAACCACTAGACTCGTGATACCTTGAGTTATATCTCATCAAAACTAGACTGAAATAACTAATCAACTAGCCATTACCCATTGTATATTATCATATCTACCCAGAAGCACCCTTAGTGACATTTTTCACAAAACAAAATGCTTCTCACTAATTCTAAGACCGACTGCAAAATCACCACCACATGGTTACTATTACAAAAACACATGAATCTTCTTATTGTATTCCATTCCTAAACCAATAAATCTGGAGATATTTCTACAATACCATCCAAACCATTCATGATACCATCCTTTCTAGGAATCCAACTACTACTACCTCTCAAATCAACCATAAAATAAAATGAAATCCTCGTTATTTTAATTATAAAATACTAAGGCATCCCAAATTCCATTACTCTACCCATTTAAGGGTTACAAACTCATCAATGAACCATGTTACCCTTACAAAACATATTCCATGAATACATATCATGTACTAAAAATCATTGAGACATCACATTCCGACACCAAACCAATAAGGGGTTCAATATATAACCTAGATATAAGAAATAAAAAAAATCATAATCAGATGATATTTCATAACAATATCTAAAAAAACCTATCATCAGAAAATAAATATTGTCTATATATTTGGAATAACCCAACAATTTATATATTAAAATGATATATAAATTTTTTTAACACATTAAACAACTATATCCCTGGTCATAACTAGTATAAAATCACTCTCAAGATTATAAATTTATTGTAAATCATACATTACATGTGTGATGTAAGTATAAACACACCCTTTTAATATAGGAAAATAGTAAAACCATAAATAATTAACTCAAATAAGAATATATTATTTTAATGAACATATAAACTACAATATATAAAATAAAAAACCACAATACCTTATCCTTGGTAACCTAGACTTCCAATTGAATATGTATTCTTAACTCACCCTCCCAAGGTCTATAATATGTTTATAAAAATTCTTATCTTCAATTACTATTCTTAAAATAGGAAGAAAATCATAATGAGGATCTGATAAAATTTTGTATCACTGTGAATAAAATCACCTTAAAAACTCCTATGAAAATATTTCCACATGACTTCAGGTGTGACTCCTGACATGATAGAGGCTTATCAGTAGTGATGAGATTCTATGATCAATTTTTCAGAGACTATAATACAAAAACCAATATAATAAATAATTTAAAAATAACCAAGCATTTAACATGTTTAAAATTAACATCCACTAGGCCTATCACCCACTAGTATGATTATATAAACAAAATAAAATGAGAGGAAATTTATGAAATGAGGATCCACTACTAGATTAAAGTCCCACATCCACTCAAATACCAAACCAAAAGATATTTTTATAACTCCCCCCTTTGAAACATATGATTAGACGTTTTTAATAGACCTAAGGCCTACACAGACACCAGAGTGATAATAACTACTAGAAAATGTACCTACGACCATGTTTTAATATCTATGATCAATAAAACCATTTATATAGGTAGCCTAAGTCCACTTTCAAGGAATATCATGGATGTAGGATGTAACTATATCCACCATATATGTGAATGATGTATATAAGTTTCTATTAAAATACCTAATTATACAATGCACATATTCCATTGGGGTAGGGAAGATTTATTTCCATATTCCACATGGGAAAAATTTATGATAACTATTGATTTCAATACACATTAATTCATGACCTATTACATATATTTTTTAGATAATAAAATATATAATATCTAGAGTCCTTGTATCATTAAGATATTAGTTACATAAAAAACAATATAAAAATGGGATACAAAGACTTTATTTAATGTTTTTTAAAATGATTGTAGATTTAGACCATTATTCTAAAACTGAATTGGATAACTAGGGGCATACATAATAAAGGGGAAAACAATAAATCCTGTTAAGGGATTAAAAAAGCAATAGAATATGATAAATTAATACATATGATCTAAGAGGTTTAAATATTTTATATAATTGGTGATAATAATAAACATGAACAATGAGGCATGGTATGACGTTATAATGTAGAGGCTATATGGGAATGGGTCAAAAACATTAAACATAGAATCATAAGCATAAAATATAGTTAAATACTAGGAAATAATAACATAGTGTACTTAATATAACCTTGTGTGCACCTTAGATTAAATATCATGAGATTAAAACATTTCCCAATTCATTGTAATACTATCTGGTCACAGCCGCCATAATCGTATCATGTACATGCATAAGTGTACCACACATATCATATAACATATCAATGTATTTCATCTATATTAACCATGAGATTCAGGATTATGGGTTACAAACATGTAATTTCATAATTAAACAAGTATAGGTACCTATAGGTGAATACCACTGAGTGTAAATGGGTATGGGAATTAAATTCACAATCAATTTGAATAAAATATTGTAGAGATATATTGGCAGCATAACGTCAAAATGTAATGTTTCATAAAATTTTTTAATGAGAGAAAATAGTTATCTCATAATTTATTCAACAAAAGTACTATATGATGGATTTGTGAGAACATATCCTAATATTAGGAATTGGAAACCAAAATTCCTGAAACAAAAAAGGTGATATAATAAAGAGGATAAGGAGAGGGTCCCTTAATAAATTTCACCATAAAGATATTTTATGTAAATGTAATAAATAGAGTGGATAAATGATCTCACATTATTATAAAATAAATTAGATAGTAAGGGAATATTTATAAATTCTTTACAATATAACCAATTTATATTTAAAAATCTAATTACAAAGAAGGTTCTTGAACTAAAAAGAAGAGAGGGATATAACTTATCTTGAGAGGGTGTTTCCAAATGTTTGGGAGGATCTTCCTAAGAATTTGGGGCCAACATGGGAGTGCTATAGAGAGGTATGGGAAGAAAAAGGAGATTCTCAATGGTTTTTGTTGAAGAGAAATGGGATCTTGGTGGGTTTATATATGAAAATTGAGGGAATTTCTTTATTATTTCTTAAATATAGGTTTGATACACTAACAATAATGTAATCAACACCAGAAATCATCTCATGGTTTCTAGTAAATAAGAGTAGTTTTATCTACATAATAATGTCAAGAACCAATATTATTAAAATAAAAAATCGGTTATGTATAGGTTAGTCATGATCATAAGTAATTGATTTTAAAACAATAATATATTGTACTGAGTTTTGATGATACAAAAAGGCTTTCTAAAATTATTAAAATAACTAAAAAAATAAATTATTTTTTAAGGGTAAATATAGATTTACTCATGATAACATTTTTATATAATATATTAAATCACTTTTGGATCATTTTGTTATCATAAAACATAACTTGTATTTGGAAAACATTTAATTTTTACCCAAAAAATTGATTGTCTCATAACATTAAGAAAAATCACAATTAGATAATTTTTATCTGTTGAATAAATAAAATATATTTTATCCAAATAAATATATTAATATGAGAAGTAATAGTTTCAAATGAAAATCAATGCTCGTTTAAAAATAATGTTATTTGAAATTAACTATTTTTTGGACCTTATAAAAATTAACTTTTACATCACAGAACTATATTATCAACTATAAATAATAAATATTATTTAAAATTTATATTTTTTGAAAATAAAATTTAATTTTAGAATTTTGGAATTATTCAAAAGGAATGCATTAGTTTAAATTGGCTATTACCTAAAAATACAATCTGAGTATAGTCGTATTGAAATATAATTTTTATAAAACATATTATTTAATAATTTATAAAGTAAAATATACCAGGAATAATTGAAATCAATATTTCAATGAAAATAAAATATACATACTCATTCTTTGAAGGTTTAGATATATACCCATTTATTACACCAGTGAATTCCCTATGGGTAAGGTGTGTGATGGTGAAATTTTCTTCAGGTGTTTTGGTGAACATGGTTTGGGACATGATCTAGGTGAGCTTGAGCGTCTCCTGTCAACGGTTTATATCATGATTTAGTTGTTGAATCTCAACTTGGGAATGATCATTTGAATATCCTAGAGATGCCATATATATTTGAAACACTATTAAATGGGATTCCTAAGGTAACATCCTACTCGTAGAGTCCATCACTTCCTCTTTATGTATTAATTGAATATTTCAAAACTCTTAATATATACTAATTATAAAATCACTTTTTAAAAGCATTATTATTAATGGTTATGATGCTTAACAGTATTTTAAATTTGATAGTATATAAAATTCTCAAAAAATGAAAGAAGTAAATTTGTTTTCTATATCTATAATACATAATATGTAATTTAATTTAATCATAAAAGTGATTTTATTAATAATTTGTTTGTCGGAACATTGTTACCCACTTTATAAATTTCACCACTGAAATTTTTATTTCATACACTAGAACAGATAAGGGTCCATTTATTTCATAACATATTATGTAAAACCCCATGTAATCAAAATATTTTATTTTTAGAATAAAAATTATTTTGTATCTCTTTATATAAAACAACATGTTATGGTTACTCTACACACCACATAATGATATATGACATTACACATAAAACTGGGTTTTATTACCTTTTGATGGTGAACCAATTTTAAAACTAATTTTTGGAATTTTGATAAATTTTATATGTAAAAACAATTCATTTTTAATATTTAAATTCAAAATTATCTTTGGGTGATTTTTTTTCAATTTTCTGAGAAGTTTCATTTTTTGATGAATAGTGAAAAATACTACATTTTACTAAAATAAAGGCATTCTTGTTTATATAATTATTAATATTAAATTATATATTTAATAGTTTTTAATGTTAATTTAGAAAAATTATTCATATATTAATCCAATATAGGTAATTGGAATCATTTTAATATTGAAATTAGATATAAAAACTTATTGTACATTTCAATGTTTCTACTTTAAAAACCTGATTTCTCACCACATGTGCAGGATTAGAATTAATTTTAATAATCCCAATTATATGATTTGAATTTTGAAAAAAATTACATAAATAGTTATAATCAGTAAAATATTTTAGGTCTAATAAGATAAACTTAATTTCTGACAAAAAATATTAGTGAATGTGATTAAAATTAATTACAGTGATTATGGAAAGATTAATCTTAATAAGGGACCAAACCTTAATCTTAAGGACTAAAATTACCTAGAAACATGTAAAAAATCCATTGGATACCAATAATTACACCATAGACTCACTTGGTTTAAATTAAATGGGTTTCTAGGATATTATTAAATTGAAGTGCCCTATATAAATGTTTAAGTCAGGAAAAAGGCAAAAAAGGAATCTTCCTCACATTTAACATTTTTAAAACATTGAGATATGTAAAAAACCTCATATTTTAGGATATAAAAATTATTTTGAAATATAAATTGGTTATTTTTATCATAATAATTTATCAATTATTTTTTAGATTGTTAATTACTAAAAATGCTTCAGAAATACCGACATAGTGATTATTTTGATAATAACTAATTAAAATAAAGTACACTATAAATATTAAATGTGAAGTGAATTGATGAATTATTTTGATAATTTATTTTTTAGATGAATATATCATGTTACACAGAAGTGAAATTAATATATTTGAATCATGATATTGTTTTGATATTTTAAAATAATAAATAAATTAATTAATAATGGAAAAAATGAAATTATTATTATTTTACTATAAATGATATTTTAATAATTGATATAAAATTAATTAAAATCGGATATTATTTAAAGTTATGTTTATATGTTAATAAATATTTAATATTTTCTATCAATGGACTAATTTATCTTTTATAATTAACATATTGACCCATATATTGTAAAAAACATTGTTTACATGGTTCCGATTTAAGTAGTGTTTTGGCGCGTCTCATGCGCTTTTCTAAAAACTAATTTAAAAAAACATGGGATTATTCTATTTTATAAATTATATATCATATTGAAAATTTTGGGTATCTATATTTTTTAATAAATATTTTTTTATTATTGTATTAATGGTAAAATTTCATAGGTTGGATAACTAGATGCTTTAATAAAAACCAAAATGTTAAAATTGGGGAATCATAGAAGTTAAAGATCCAAGTTATTAAAATAAACATATTTTTTTTGTATTAGAGGTGTTAATAAACTATTATTCCCCATTAATACATTATTTCATTTTTTAGAGTCACATTATGTACATTAGATCTCCAATTAACGAATACAGATTGGTATTTACAAAGTGCCACTCCCCCTCCACTACAAAAAGGAAAGAACTGTACCCCTCACTCAAACCCCTGAGGACAACTTTTTGGGACCAATATTTTCCCAAATTGTTCCTGAAAATACATATCCTCATTCTATAAGCCTCATATTATTCATAAATACATCTAAATAATCCTTTTGGTATAAACTAAAAGAAGTTACCTCATTATGAGACAACAAACCTTCTAAAGTTCATTAGTTTTATTTCCATTCTCCAATCCCTAAAATCTTATTAATTAACTATTGTATAATAAAAAATTGTCCTAAATATAATATGATGTTTTAATTTTGAGGTTTCTACCTACACTGACACACACATCAATATAATGTGTAAAAAACATGTTATTTCTTTATATGGCGAAGTACTACGTCACGAAAATATGATTGTTCATTTATTCCTTTACCACCTATCATGATGGAAATTATGATGGAAACTATATTTATATATGATATATATGATATTTATAATTTATTTGTACTAATTTAATCATTTTATAAAACATTATATTAATAATTTATAGTATAATCATTTGAAGACGTGTGGACTACCACCCACTCGAAGCGATGTGACTCATTCACAAAATAAATGCAACATATTAAGGATAATTTTAATAAAATTATTTGAAATATATTACATTAATTTGGTTATATAATTATAATATACATGTATTTACATATAATTTACTATTTATTCTTTTAAAATATTATAATGAAATGAAGGTAGTGTTCATTACTACTCACGAACTGCCATCTCTATGAACGATGAATTTACTTTATTATCTCCAAAAATTATAAATTATTAGTAATACATATATAATGATTATATATGATAAAAATATCATGGTTTAAATTCTAGATATGATGAATCCATGATCTAATTAATGAGAAAAATAGGTAAGAAGTTAAAACTTTCTTGAGAATACTAGGAAATTAACATCCAAAATTGTTAAAATTATGAAAGAGTGTTAACAAATGGTTAATAAAATATCTATAAGAAGTTAATATACTAAATTATAAACATTATTATTGAAGTTTTATAAGATATTAACATATTTTAAACTGTTATACAAGAGTATAATGGAAACACAACAAAAGGAAGGTTAATGTAATTGATTTCATCTTAATTTACTTTCAATTGAGACTAATTAGTTTTTATGAACCAATTAACTTTTATATGGTTTTTATGGATTTACATGAAATGTTATATAATGAATCTACTTAATCTTATGATATAATATGCTTTATTTATTCCTTAATGGTTATTATTATTTATGTTTTTCAAATTGGTATGGGACATTTTAGAATGTTTAAAGATTAATTTATTTAAGGATGTTCTTAATTATTATCTTTGAAATATTACTTCCTTTTGTGATTGTTAACTATCCCTTGAAATAATGACTTTACTCTAATAAATTTTCTTTATAAATTTATTTTAATATCACTATTTTCATATGATGTATATTTTTATTTCTTAGACCGTATATCATTTTACATATGGTGTTTACTTCGATAGTTATTTGTTTAATTAGGAAATAATTGATAAATATATATACTTAATTCAATATAGATATTTGATAAGGCATAATGAATATTATTTAAATTGAATAAAATATATGGGAAATTATTTTTATTATTAAGACATGAGTGGGTTCTAGTGATATATATCCCATCGATGCATCAATAGTCACATGAGACAAAATAGTTGTCCAAAATAAATGGGTTTTTACCTGATTGTTATACCATCTTAGAAAAGGTCTTGAAAGTACTGGATCCATGTACATAAAAAACATGGAAATAAAATGTTAATAATTTCAATCATTTAGATTAAATTATTATTCATCCATGATATTTTTCATTTACATATCTATGGATACATTTCATTCCCTCTTTATTGATTTATATGGAATGAGTTTCAGTTTCTTACCGTTCCATATTGATATTACCTTATCTAGATATTTGAATGGATTGTGTTAACAGTTATTTACTGTTACATGTAAATTTATTCATATTGACTCATTATTTTTTCCACTTTAATTACACTTACTATGAATTTTTTCTCACCCTTATTAGGTTTCATTTCCCTAAGTTATGAAGAAGAAATCATTGAATAAGCAGTCAAGGATATAATATATTTCAATTGATTATATATCAAGTTTTCATTTTCTATTTCTCAATGTATTATGGGTATCATGTATATAATATTGATTTCTAGGACTACTAAACTAATTGGTCCTTTAGGATTTGATTCCTTATAATCATGCTAATGTAATAAAATAATGCACTAGATCTAGACTTCTAGGGTCAGGGCATTATAATTGGTATCAAGAGAAGGTTGTATGAAACCTTGGGAACAGTATTTAGAAAACCTAGATTAAATATTATAGTCATAATATAGACATTGAGGATAAGTATATAATGACACACTAGAATTTTTTTAAGGGAGTGATTATGTGGGTATTCTTAGAAATACATCTCTTAAGGATACTACCGGTGGATGTAGTTACGGTATAGATATACGTAAGGGTAATAACTACAACAAGGTGTCCTAGTTTTGACTCAGGGTAACCTAGTACATGACAATGGGCTTAACTTTAGATTTGATTTATCATTCATAAGGGATGTAGTGAGGATATTTCACATTTTCTATACCTAACATTATGAAGGTTTTTAAAGTAAAATATTTCCCCAAAATAGAAATGTTTATTATTATAGGATTCATGATGCACAAATTTATTTTATGCGATATATCATATTTGTAATTATACATTAATATTTTATGATATAATTTATCATATTCCATTTATTTGAAATGTTTCATATAAAATCAAATGAGAATTATACTAATTCACGTGACCCAAAGAGTAAGAAGGATCATCTATTTTGTGGTCTTAATCCCAAATTTAGAAGTTAATTAGTATCACAAATATTTTATTCATATGAGGAAATAGTATCATATTTAAATGATATAGGTAAATATTTCTTTTAGACCAATATATTTGAAGTGAAATAAGAGAAGAAGACCATGGATGAGAAAAATATGGATAAAGGGGAGAAGGGAAGGAAGGATTTTCCACGTGTGATAAATGTGGAAAAAACCACCCAAGTAAATTGTTGAAGGGAATAAGTGTTTGAAAAAATTATGTAAAGAAATACCACCATTGTTTTGACTGTAAGCATAATAAAAATGTTTCTAATGTACAATGCTTAAACTGCAAGGAGATGTGACATTATGAAAATTAATGTCTCAAGCTTCAAAGGAATATACCCCAACAAATTCCATTGGACAGTGATCAAGTAATTATATAACCACATATTAAGATAAATGATTAATATGACTATTTAGGAGTTAAGTCACTTGAATATTTTACGTCAATGTATGCTTATAAGAATTATGGAATATATGAGGATTGTACTATAAGAATTTTTTGTTAAGGATTTGATATCATATGTTGAATGATTCCAAGAGAATTTATTCATTAAAAAGATAAATATTTTAGAAATCACATGATTGAGGGAATGAAATCCCATAATATGTTACTGATGTTGAGATAATAATGAATAAATGATTAATTTGGACATGTGTTGACTCCCTTGGAACTAATTAATGACTTGTCAATAAGTGGTTTATGATATTAGTGATGGAGTTTACAACACTTTTAGATATAAGGAATATATCCAATAACACGTCTCATATATAAGAATAAGGAATAATTCGGGTTTCCAATATGTTTTTAAGGGTCTTTGAGTAATTATCATATTTCAAGGAGAGAAATTGTGAAGGTATTCACAACTTTAGGTTGTGAAAATTTAGAGCTTCTTCATGTTGATTGAAGGATAATGATAAGTCTTTTTTGGAAATTCAGTTACTTTCCTTCCAAACTATTGGGTAATAATATTTTGAAAAGGTTAATTGTTTATAAAATCTTGGATCATTGGATGATATTTTAGAGGTTAATATATTACTTTTCCATATGAAGAATCATGTGCTAAGAGATTAAGTATAAATAGTTCATGGCACAATCAAATGAAAAGATTATGTTTGTAGAAACATATATTTACTTATATTCTTAGAGATTGATAGAATTACTCTACTATATATAAATGGTTTTCGGGAATTTTTTTCCCTACTATCATCACTTTTGATAATATCCATGACTTTTATTCACTCATATGGTTTAAGGTTTTGTGGCCAACAACTTTCATCTGAACATGTTCTCAAACACCCTCTATTAGAACTTGATTATAAGATTTGTTTTTCTCTCTATCCATGTATCCATTTCCCACCTATATTATCCAACTAGGGAACCAAGTTACATGAGCATTTTAATTTACTTATCTATTATTAATAAGATGTTTTATTAACACTATTCTTGATCTGGGTTTTTTAACAATAATATTTTTAAATATCAAATCATTGATTACTATGATCAATTTAAAATTGCAAGGATAGAATTCAATTATTGTGGGGAGAATGTAACATCAAAATTAATTATAATATGTTCATATTAGAATAAATATTATTTTTTTCTCTTTGTATACAAAACACTATGTTAAGCATACATTATACACCATACTATGTTAGTTTACCTTACACGCAAGATGGAGTTTTACCGCCTTTTAATGATGCACCTTTATGAAAAATAAATTTTGGAAATTCTCTATTTTTTATCCAAAATAATATTCATTTTTCAATTCATAATTTATAAATTATCATAGGGTGATTTTTTGGTTTTTTTTAGAAATTTCATTTTTTGATGAGTAGTTAATGATACTACAATTTAGTAAAATAACTGCCTTTTCATTTAAATTATTATTAATGTAAAATCATATATTAATTAGTTTTTAAATCCAAATAGGTCAATTATACATATATTTATCCAATTTTTTTCGTTGAAATTTTTTTCTATTGAAATTATATATAAAAACTTATTGAACTTTTGAACAATTCTAATTTAAAACCCCACATTTTCTCCACGTGTGCGGGAATAATGTTAATATTAATTCTCCCAAATTTCGTATTTGAATTTTGAAAAATATAAATACATGGTTTTAGTAAGTTAAATATTTATGTTATAATAATACGAACATAATTTATGACCAAAAATATCAATGAATGTGATTAAAATTAAATACAATGATTAATGTAAGATTAAGATTAATAAAGGACTAATCCATAATCTAAAGGACCGAAATGGCCAGGAAAGCTGTCCCAAATCCATTGGACACCAATAATTTGACCATATCAACACTTGGATTTAATTTTAGGTATCATTTAGATATTATTAAATTGAAGTGTCCAATATAAAAGGTTAAGTTATGAAAATGACAAAAAGGAACTTTAATTACCTTTAACATTTATAAAAATTTGACATAAATAATAAACATCATACAATCAGTTATAGATATTATTTTTAAAGATAAATTGGTAATTTTTATTATAATAATTTTTTTTATAAATTCATAGTTGTATTAGTTACTTTAAATGCTTATGAAATGCCAACATAGTGATTATTTGTTTAATAACTAACAAAGGTAAATGATACTATAAATATTAAAATTGAGGGGAATTGATTGAATTATTGCCTTTAATTATTTATTGAATGCATATATCATTTTACACAAGTTTAAACCTAATATATTTTAATTATAATAATGTTTTTATGTTTGATAATTAAAATTAAATAAATAATGTCTAAAATGACATTATAGTTATTTTACAATAAATTATATTATGCTAAATGAATTCAAATTAATAAAAATCCTATATTCTTCCATTTTATTTATAAGTTTATGTAAATATTTTATATGTTCTATTAATAGACCAATTTTTCTTTAATAATTAACATATTTTCCCTTATATTGTAGAATCGTTGTTAACACTGTCCAAGTTTAAGTAGTGTTTTAGTGTGTCACATGCACCTGTCTTAAAATTAATTTTCCAAAAAACATGATAATTTTAATTCTATAAATTATATATCATGTTAATAATTCAGTGGATCTATATTTTTTCGAAAAATTTTACTTTATTATAGTATTAATGGTTAAATTACTTATGTTGGGAAACATGATGCTTTAATAAAAACCAAAATGATTAACTTGGAGAATCTAAGAATTTAATGAACCCAATTTTTAAAATGAATATATTTTATGTGTTTTAGGTTTTAATAGAGCATTATAACCATTTAATCCATTATTTTTCAATTTTTGGATGAACTTTAGTTAACTTAGGCCTCCCATTAATGAATACCTTTTGGTATTTACAAGAGTGACACTCCCCCTCCACAATAAAAAGGAAAGAACTATACCCCTTACCAAAAACCATCAAGCCACATTGGATAGACAAATATCTAACCAAATAGATCCCCAACATCCCTAAAATCATCATAGATCCCTCTTCTTGGGTTAAAATCCATATAAGGAATACATTTTGTACAAACCAAAAGAAGTTACCCGATTAAGAGGTAACAGACTTCCTTAAGATTTTTAGTTTTATTTCCATTATAAAATCCCTATAATCCTATGATTTAATTATTTTATAAAAAAATATACTCATTATACTAGTATTATATTATTTAATTTTTTATGACTAAGATTACACACACATTAATCTAATGGGTATGGAACATACTATTTCTGTGTATGGAAAACTACTTCCTCACGAAACAATGATTTTTAATTTTTCCATTACCACCTATCATGGAGACCATTTGATGGAAAATCAGTTTATATATGTAAGAACTCAGATATTCATTTCAGGTATGGATCTTGTTTTCTAGGTGTTCTGATAAAAAGAGATGTTTTTGAAAATTTATGGCATACACACTATATACTTTGAAGTACACATCATGTAACATGTTGCCACGGGTGACCGTGTACTGGCTTTGTAATGACCGAGTACATAGACTTGTGGGGTGAGATGGAGACCGCCTAATGTGGGGTCTATTTAAGGCAAGTACACACTGTGTACTTTTAAATAACACATCATGTACTTTTATTTTTAATGGTTCTATCGGACCAGGGTCACATATCATTAAAAAAACCCCTTCTTCTAATGATGTCTCATCCAAAAGTAACCAAGGAGCAAGAATCTTCTTAGAGCCCCGGCTGACCATCCGTTCTATGATTCAACCATCATCTATTGCGTTTGAATAGGCATAGTTATTTCTTCCTTCTTCTAGAGCCTCATTCCTTGATTTCACCCCCTTCGTGAGATTTCATTGGATGATGTTTTTAGATGTTTTTGTAGATCTAGTATGTTCTAGGTCAAATCAAGGGCTAACTCCAAAGTATACCGATCATACAATGTTGAGGTAAGTGGTTTGTGTCTTTTTGTAGTTAGTCATTGAATATTATGTGCAGAAGTTCCCAATACCCTAGAATGGGGTATTGCGTGTTCAGGTATTTTAGCATTGTTAATGCATTCTATGCCATGTGTGCTTGAGTAGAAGTTTTTTTCTTGTGAATAGGGTTATTTTTCATGCAATGGATGTGTTTCCCATGTTTGTCTTGATACTGGCCGTTTGGTTTAGCTTAGCAAGTTAGGCATGTTTTTTTCCATGCCTAGTGTTGTTAGGATGGAGTGATAGTATCTGATTTTGTTATATGATTGTAGCAGTTATCCAAGTATTTATTATGGTTTACTTTGGCTGTTGAACATCATTGTGCACGATTAACTTACACAGGGCTATGGGAACCTGGTGTAGTATACCAAATGGGGAATGGACAATGAGGGCTTATCCAGAGTGACAATTTACTTTTACGTTGAGAGTCCATATAGGGGATGAACATGGGGTTCCCTCAAAGTGTCTGTAGTTCCCTGTGGTTAGAGCACAGTGGGAATTGGATGTTGAGTTCATCCTCAGAGTGTCTATAGTTACCGATACAAGACCATAGGTTGAATTAATGGTGAGTTATTCCTCAGTGAGTCTTTTTAAAAGATGATCTAGAGGGGTTTGACTATGAGTACTTCACAGACAGTTCCATGTGTATGATTGGTTGAACTAGAGGGGTTAGGCTACGAGTACTTCCCATAGGGTTGCTTTTTTTATTATCTACATACTATATATATGAATATTAATTCAAATAAAATTGTATGATTATTTTATTTTGAGTACTTTCTTGTTTACTCTTTAGTTTTTCTTAATACCTACCATATATATTCACCAACTATTAGACACAGATCTCTGGGTGGTCGCCTATTGGGATTTTCCTAAAACCATGTTTGGGTATTGATTTTGGGCCCAAACAAATTATATTGCTGCATGTATAGATAAGGGACATCACCCTTCTACATTAGGTACTTCATTGATGTGGATACAGAGATCATGGGACCAAGATGAGGCTTGTGATTCTGTTTGAGTTTATTTATTTTATTTTTACTTTGGTTTAGTACTATATTACAACATTGTGACTTGTTTGGATGGTTTACAAGAAATATTTATCATGCACCATTTATATATATGTGCTCTAGTTGTTTATTACTTTCTATCTTTCACTGTTTACTAATTACATATTATTACTGCTTCAACTATGGTTATCTATTAATTTCCATTGCATTACTATGCCAATGAGGGCCTAGTTTCCCCACTATCACACCAATGTCCCTCACTACTAGTCAGTAGCCTCTGGAATTTGGGGAAATGTGCTTGAGGCCATGTGACCAACTGGGTATGGGGCACCTCTGGGTGGCACCCAGAACCAGGATAATAAAAAGTGGTATCAGGGGAATTATTTTCTTATTGACTTATTATTTGGAGCCTATAGTATGGGGATGGATGGAATAAGTACTTGGTAATAAGCTGTTCCTAGGAGTAACTAACCCATTTATAGGGAAAATTTAATTTACCTTGATTATTGCAATTTTTTTTAAGTTTTTCAATATGATGGATGATTAGATTTCTTTATTGGGTGATTCACATGTTTTTTGTTATTAACGTTGATAATATTGGGGTTCCATTTCTATTGCCACCTAATGAGACGAGGGTATGCCATATCGTGCATCATATAGGCCCTTACTAGAAATCACATGTCATGCATTCTTTCCATTTGATTTAGTGTGCATTACTGATTCCATGTTGTTGTGATATATGTTGAACTAGATATACATGATGTTGTGATAAATTTCTTGATAAATTACCTTACATATGAAAGGGTATTGGATTATGAAATATTTGGTTTGAATGAATGCCAAACTTTGGTTCTTGAGGTGTTATGGGCCCTCATGGATTATAATTTGGTGGATCATTTCACTGTTATGCACATATATGACATGTATAAGATGCCAAAAATCAATTCGTGGGGAATATAGGGCCTCCTGGATTGGAATTGGGCATTTTATTGTTTGTTTCAGTGTTTTTATGGGTTCCAGAGTAGTTTCTGAGGCTTCCTATCCAAAAATCCTAGAATAAATAGTGTGTATTGCAGAATACATTTCATGTATCCTTCTGTTCTGGAAGTAGTTGTTTTTCTTAAATACATGCCGTCTATTATATGTACACGATGTGCAGTCTCTAACCTTGTCACTGGATATGTGGCCAGAGACATGGGGTTGGGAAATCCTTAGAGGAACACACCATGTATCGAACGTACACACCGTGTTGTAAGGACCATGTGTCCACCCATGTGGCTAATGACACGAATGGATGAAACATAGGTTATATAGGTCGTTTCTAGCTTGAACATGCCATGTAGTGTAACCCATGTATCTAGTCGTGTGACTAACAACACGGGTCAATGTATTCCTTTTAGTACCTTCTATGTCTACCACAATTACTACGTGTAGTATCATTCTAGGAAAACCATATGGGTTAGTTGTGTAGAACAAATTGGGCTTGGGAAAATGATTCAAGTACACACCGTGTCTTGGGAGAACACGTCGTGTGTATTGGGTGTTACATGACCAGGGTTTCCAGGAGTACACACCCATATAAAGGATAGATGGAACACTTCGTGTAAGGGTTATAAACACTGTGTATCCCTATTTTTAAAAACATGAATTCTTTTCTTATCCTGTTCCTTTCTGGCACTTCTAAGTTTTAGTCCTTGAAAATATTGAACAAATGTGTGTGCTTGACCTTATAGAGTCATGCCACCAAGATGTCCTCTGGTTGTATACCAGATACAGGGAAAGGAATATGCACCGAATATGGTAGACCAAGAACTGCTAGTAGATCCTCTAGTATTGCCTGTCTTTGCATCCACCATCATTCTGTATACAGGTTCTAATGCATAATTTTGACAAGGATTTATGAGGTTTATGCAGACCTTCAGGGGAGCAACGCCTCCTACCCTGTCTATATAAAAGATGAAATTGGTTTTTAGTAGCAGTATCATCCCACTTTCATAAGGGATGGTGGACCTTAGGCGGTGGAATCATGGTTATAGGTCAAGCTTTCGATCTTTGAGCATCTGGAGACGTCTCTAGGGAGGAGGGTGAAGATCGCTACGTATATGCTTCTAGATTCTTCCACGAGGAGGTGGGATGTGATATCACAGACGGGACGCCAGTAGGTTATGGATTGGGATGTGTTATATCATTCCTTCTAGTATTACTTCAACACGAAGTCATTGAAGAAAAATTGACCCTAGGAGTTAATGATTCTAGAGCAGGGTAAACTTTTATTTATGAATTTTTTTTCTTGCTTCACAGAGCTGTAGCTCTTCACACCCATCCTAAGAGGTGATGGGTTATTCCTAGAGATGATGTTTGAGGATGAACTTAGTAACGACACCTGATCTCAAGTGAACATCTTCATGTTGTCTTCCATTACCTCTATAGTCAATGAGTCACTGATCACAGAGTGCAATCTGAGGGATTTTGGTGTTTAGAGTGAGGGAGGCTCGACAACCTGAGTTGGTATACCTCCTATTGACAGTAGGAAGCATTGTAGAGAGTCTACGTGTGAGGATCCGAGGAAGTGAGATACTTTTTCTGGTATCCAGGTGGTGTGCTACGAGTGTGGGAAGAGCAGGCATATGAGGCCACATTTCTTGAGAGACCTAGTGGAGTGTTGATCTTGTAGAAATATTGTCCATATTCATAATTCCATTTAGTTTTTATCACCATTATCTGGTTATAGGGGGTCTTCTATGACTATGAATTTATGAGAAGAAACACCATTTTCTCATTAGTCTGGGAACTGGAGTTCTTCTGGCCATTTAGGTCGAGGTGGAGTTCACAACCATAGTATCCTATCGGTTGGTTTTTAGTGACAACAGGGTGGATTAGGAATGGTCACAGGGCTGCAGTACATGTCATACTTTTGTAGTAGTGAAAACCCATCTATAGCAGTACCTAGACCCTCTATAGTTATAGGTACTATTTTAGTTTCCTCAGTTTTAGATTCATCACTTTTCCATACATGGGCTTCCCATAGTTTCATATTTTTTGTTGTTGTAATGATTCATGGGGTCTGTATCATTACCTCTGCTGATATCCTAACACTGGACACTCTGTTGGGGACCAGAATGACTAGTGTACTTCAGTGAAAGGGGTTCCCTTTTGAGGTTGGTGGATGTCACTTACTATGGGACCTTTAAATCTTAGAGATGAAAATTTATGATTTCATTTTTGGAATATACCGGTTAGTTCCATTCTAGGCTATTGTCGATTACTATCACTGTAGGGTGAGTTTAACATCACCAGAGGGTGGATCATTTATTTATAATGGAAAATGTGATGTCCAGGTGAGTATAGTAGGACCCGAGCATCATGGATTCAGAGGAGTTATTTCCTAGATTGAAAATCTGTATCTGGATTACCAGGGGACAACAAAAATTGAGTTTCTGCCTGTGGTTGATCATTTCAGGGATATATTTCTTGAGTAATTTTAATGTTTTCTTCCAAAGCAAGAGGTAGAATTTTCTATTGAGCTTGTTCCAGGAGCGGCACTAGTGTCCATTCCACCATATAGGATGGATACACCATAGTTACAAGAGCTCAAGAAGCAGTTAGATTTATTATTGGAGACAGGTTTTATCAAACTCAACACTTCTCCTTGGGGTTCACCTGTCCTATTTGCGAAGAAAGAAGATGATACCTATGGATTATTGGAATATGAATTAGTTGATGGTCAAGAACCGATATACCCTACTGAGGATTAAGGATTTGTTTGATCATCTTAGAGAAGCTTAGGTGTTCTTAAAGATTGAATTGAGATTCGGTTATCATCAGTTGTGTGATAGACCACCAGTCATACCTCTTATAGCCTTTTAGATCATGTATAGTCTATACAAGTATGTAGTTATTCCATTAGGTCTCATGAATGCACCTAATGTTTTCATGGAAATGATGAACCGAGTGTTTCATCCATACTTGGATTCTTTTGTGGTAGTCATCGTGGGCTATATCTTGTTGTACTCTCACACTAGACCCAACCATTCCAAACACCTTGAGATCATTTGGAGTACAGTGAGAGGTCATCAGTTACATGATAAACACTAAAATTCCACTTTTGGATGGACCAGATTCACTTCATGGGTTATGTTATCTCAAAGGAAGTAGTATTAGTAGACCTAGAGAAGGTTAGAGTATTTGTTTCCTAAGAGCATCCAAAGAATTTTTTTGAGGTAAGAAGTTTTCTAGAGCTGGCTGGATACTACAGACATTTCATATAGGACTTTTTATGCTTATCCGTGCCACTAAAAAGCCTGACTAAGAATGGTGTGAAGTAATTGTGGTCAGATTCTTGTGAGTCAACCTTTCTGGAGCTAAAAGGGAGGTTGAATTCAGCACTAAAACTAGTTTTTCCAGAGTCGAGAAAGTGCTATAATAGATACTGTGATGTATCCGGTATCGGGCTTAGAGTAGTGCTTATGAAGAAGGAAGGAGTTGTTGCGTACAGGTCTCGATATTTGAGGGCACATGAGAGGAATTACCCGATACACGATCTGGAGATGGTTGTAGTTGTTCATGATTTTCACTGTTGGAGACATTATCTTCTGGGATATAAATTTTTGGTTTTCACAAATGAAAAAGTCTCAAGTATATCTTCACACAACGTGATCTGGATTTGGGAAAGCGAAGGTGGGTTGAGTACCTTCATTATTTTGACATTATGCTTACCTACATTCCTGGGAATGTTGATGATGTAGAAGATACATTGAGCAGAAGGACATAAATACAGGTAGTTTAGGAGGACAACAATGAGTGGTAGCTTATGGATCTTTTCATTGAGATTCATTTTGAGATACAGGACAGACAGGGGAAGAGGTTTCTTTCTTCTGTGGATATTATCTATACTATACTTGATCGAGTGCAAATGAGGAAGCTATCAGATTCTGAAGGCCTAGTCCTATGGGAGAGCTTGTTTAAGGGAGGACCCTATTCCATGATGTATAGTAGGTGGGGATGAAATCTTGAGATTTCATGGATGCATATGGGTGTCAGTATATGTACCTGAGGAGTTGATGCAATAATTTTATTCCTCAATTTGGGTAGTTCATCATGGTGTCACTACGATGTATCGAGATTTATATAGTCAGTATTTGTGGATAGGTATGAAGAGAGATATTTCTGGGTTTTTCATGAGGTGTTCCACCTATCAACAGGTGATGTCAGAGCATCAACAGCAAGTGGGGCTTTTGAAACTATTACCCATTCTTGAGAGGAAGTGGAATGATGTTACAATGGATTTTGTGATAGGTTTATTAAGGTTTCCTCAAAAGAATGATGTAGTATGGGTTGTCATTTAAAGTCTCATGAATGTTTCTCACTTATTGAAGATCAATAAGAGCTTCAGTTTTGATGAGCTACGAAGGCTATACATCTGAGAGATTGTATGTGTACATGGGGTTCCACACTCCATTATTTCAAAGAAGGATGCATTTTTTACTTATTGGGTATGATAGGGACTATAGAGGGCTTCCGGTAAATAGTTACTTATTAGTATAGCTAACCGTCCCTAGACAGATAGTCAGTCAGAGCATACAATTTAGGTTTTGGGGGACATTCTTCGAGCATGCATCCTAGATTTTGGAGGTTCTTGGGAGAATCACCTACCTATTGTGGATTTTTTCAATCGTAATAGTTTTCAATAAACTATTTAGATAGAACCTTATGAGGATTTGTATGGTAGGCCATGCCAATCACCATATTCTTGATGGAGTAATGAGATGCAACTATTATAGGACCTTGTTTTGTCCAAGAGACAACAGAGTTGGTGTAGTTGATTCGGAAGAGGATGGCTAATGTATAGTCACGATAGAAGTCTTAGGATGATCGACGGAGACGTCCTCTAGAGTTTGAGGTTATAGATCAGGTTTTTCTACATGTCACCTCGAGTATGGGACATAGGAGGATTAGGAGATAGGGAAAGCATTCACTGAGATATGTTGGATTGTTTGAGGTTTTGGAGAAAGTTAGGCTGTTTGCCTGTTAGTTTCTATTAACTCATAGGTATCGGGAAATACATGACATATTCCATGTTTCTCATCAAAAGAGTTACTTCTCATACCCATCTCATGTTTTCCAACCTGATGAGGTTATGTTGGAGGTGGATGCATTGTTCGAGGAGCTTCCAATCTAGATTTCTGATCGTAGTGAAAAGGTTCTCTATGGCCTGTCTGTTCTTCTGGTATGAGTGCTATAGAAGCCCTGGTGAGTACATGATACGACTTGGGAGAGGGAGGCAGGCGTACAATCACAGTGGCTAAAGTTGTTTGAGTATTCTTCATCGTCACCACCTTTTTAGGAAAATTCGGGAATGAATTACTTTAAGGGAGTGAGTTTATAGGAACCCAAATCTTCTTTTCTGGTATGCATCCTATTCTTTTGGTGTTTTTGAGAAAAATAGATGTTTCTAAAAATTTAAGGAGTACATGCCATGTACTTTGAAGTACACACCATGTACCTAGTTTCCATGGGTGACCATATACAAGTTGAGTACATGGGTATGTGGGGTGACCTGGAGACTGCCTAATGCGGGGGCCAGTTAAGGCAAGTACAAGACGTGTACATTTAAAGAACACATCGTGCAAATTTATATTAAGTTGTTATATCAGACCGAGGTCATGTATCATTCACAGATACCCCTTAATCTAATAATGTCTCATCCATGAGCGACTGGGGATTGCGATTCTTCCAAAATCCCCCGATCGACCATCCATTCTCTGATTCAACCATCATCGATTGCGTTGGAATCAGAATAGTGAGCTCTTCCTTCTTCTAGAGCCTCATTCCTTGATTTGTCTCCTTTCATGAGATATCCTTGGTTGAATGTTTTAGAATTTTTTTTGTAGATCTTATATGTTCTAAGTCGTACCAGTGGACGATGCCAGAGTATATCGATTATACAACATTGATGTGGGTGGTCTGTGTTATTCCATAGTTAGTCTTTGAATATTATGTGAAAAAGTTCCCAATACCCTAGAATGGGGTATTTCATGTTCAAGGATTTTAGCCATATTAATTATTTTTATGCCTTGTGTGCTGGAATAAAGGATTTTTGATAGTTAATAGGGTTATTTTATATTCTATGGATTTCATTCCCATGTTTGTTTTGATATTGACAGTTTGATCCAGCTTTGTCGGTTAGGATGCTTGTTTTTCATGACTAGTTTTGTTAGGATGGAGTGATATTATACAATGTTGTTATATGATCTTAGCTGTTTTCAAAGTAGTTCTTAAACATTATATTGGCTGTTGAACATAATTGTGCATGATTGACTTACATAGGGCTGTTGTAACTTGGTGTAGTAGTCTAAAGTGGGAATGGACACTGAGGGGTTCTACAGAGTTTCTGTTTACTTTTATGCTGCATGACCATAGGGGGATGGACCTTGTGCTCCATCAGAGTGTTTGTAGTTCCACTTTTCAAGACCACATGGTGAATTGGATGTCGAGTGCTTTTTTTATAGTGTATATAGTTACCGATACCAGACCACAAGGGGAATTTACTATGAGTGCTTCCTCAGAGAGTATTTGTTAAAGCTGATCCAGAGGGGTTAGACTGTGTGTAAATCCCAGAGGGTTTCTTATGTTTGATTATTTTAACTAGAGGGGTTAGGATGTGATTATTTCCTAGAGTTTTAATAGTTTTTATTAGATTCTTACTTGATATATGAATATTTATTCAATTGAAACTGTAAGATTGTTTACTTTTGAGTACTTCATTGTTTTCTGGTTCATTTTGCTTATTGACTTCCATATATATTCACTGACTATTAGGCGCATATATTTGGTTGGTTACAAAGTAGTATTTATCTCAAAACCTATTTGGATCATGATTTTGGGCTCAAAGAGATTATATTGCTACAGGTATAGATAAGGGAAAACACCCTTCTACTTCAGCAACATGATTACAATGGATTTGGAGAGAATGGGACCAAGATGAGGCTTTCGATTCTACTGGATTTTATTTATTTTCTTTGGACTATAGTTTAGTATTGTATTACATCATTTTGACTTATTTGGTATCATTTTTAGGCATATGTATCATGCATCATTTATATATATGTGCTCAAGTTGTTTATTACATCTAGTCTTCCATTGTTTACATTATGTATGATTTTAATACTCCTGCTATTGTTATCTATTTCTTTCTGCTGCATTGCTTTTCCAATGAAGGCATTGTTTCCCCCACTATCCCGCACAAGGCCCTCTCTTCTAGTCGGCAACCTCTGGCATTTGGGGAAATGCGCTTGAGGCCATGTGACATACAGGGTATGGGGCACCTCTAGGTGGCACCCGGAACCAGGACATTACAATTTATGATATATATGATATTTATTATGAATTTATATTTCATTAATAATTTTATAACAAATAACATTAATACATTCCATTGTTCATTGAAATGATATCCTTATTTGAGAAAACGTGGACTATCACCACCTCGAAGTGATGTGATTCATTCACACTATACATGGATCGTATTAAGGATAATTTTAATAAAAATATTTGAAATATATTACATAAATAGGAAAATGGATTTATAATATACATTTTTATACATATAAATTACTTTTGAATCATTTAAAATACATTAGTGAAATGATGACAACATTCATTTCTACGTACGGACTACCACCTCCTTGAATGGTGTATTTAATTTATTGTCTCCAAACATTATAGATTACTATAAATAAATATACAATAATTGTATATGATAATAAATTCGTTGTTTAAAATATGGATATGATGAAACCATGATCTATTTAATGAGAACTATAAGTAACAAGTCAGAACTTACTAGAGAAAACTAGGCAATTAAAACCTAAAATAGGTAAAATAATGAACACATGTTAAGAAACAGGTAATAAAATACTATAAGAAGTTAATATATGATATTATTAACATGATAATGAATATTTTATAATTTTTTAAAATATATTAATTCACTATATAATAAAATAAATTCTACCCAATAAAAGGAAGTCTAAGGTAAGGGATTTCAACTCAATTTACATTCCATTGAGACTTATTTATTGTTATTAACCAATTAACATTATTGTTTTGTTTATATTTACATTGGATATTTTATATCCTATATGTGATAAATATAATGATACAATATGTTTCATTTCATTCCATCATGGGGATTATTATTTAAATGTTTCAATGTGGTATGGGTTACTTTGGAATGTTTAATGATTATTTTTTTCAAGAATATTCTTAATGATTATCTATGAAATATCACTTCCTTTTATGATTATTAATGTTTTCTTGAAACAATAAATTTATTTTAATAAATTTTCATTAATATCCTTTTATGTTTGAAAATATCAATATTTTTATATGATTGATATTATTATATCAAAAACTATATATCATTTTACATATTGTGTTACATTGATAATAATTTGATTAACTGGGGTATAATGGATAAACTTGTATCCTTTATTCTTTATGGATATTAGATAAGTTGTGTTTTTTATTATTTAAATTTATTATTAGATATGAAGAATTATTTTTAATGGAATGACATGGGTGAGGGATGGTTATAGAGTTCCCCTTGATGCATCAGTTGTCTCGTGAGAAAAAATAAATGGCCCAAATAGTTGTGTTTTTACCCAATAGCTAAACTATCTTGTGAAATGTATTGAATGTACTAGTTCCATGTACCTAGGAATCATAGTGTCCAATATTTAATCATTTCCCTCACAAATATTCAGCTATTACTCATCCATGAGATTTTTCTCAACATATCTAATGATACATTTCATTCTCAGTTTATTTATTTCAATGACATGAGTTTTAATTTCTTACCTTTCCATATTGATATTTACTTCTCTAGTTATTTGAATGAAATATGTTATCTGTTATTTAACTAGAAATGTTAATTTATTCCAATTGACTCATTACTTATTCCACATTAATTACCATTAATAAGAATTTTATCCCACCCTTATTATGTTTCTTATACCTAGGTTATGAAGAAGAAATATTTAAAATAGAATTCAAAGATATAATTTGATTCACTTTATTATATATCATGTTTGTATTTTTTTTATTTTCAAATGTATTATAGGTATCATGTATGCTACCTGGGTTTCCAAGATTTCTAAACTGATCAATCCTTTAGTATTTGATTCCTTGAAATCATGGCATTGTAATAAATTAATGCATCTACTCATGAATTCTGGGGTTAGTAATTATATATTTTGGTTCCCAAGTTGATTATTAAAACAACTGGTTTCAACACTACAATTTAACTTGGAGAGTTTTCATTTATTTTATAGAAAATTTTCTCTATGATCTGAAATTTCCAGTAGTTTTTATTTTTATGAATGATCATTCTCTAATGGTACCACCTCAATATTTTTTATATGTAATATGTTTGATTTGTACATTCTCAATAGGGATTCATGGAACACTTTATGATCTTGAGATAGGCTATCTGAGAGTACAAGTACACATGTCATAGATAAGATACAACTGAGGACCCCAATGGGGCCAATGTATCTTGGAATAAGTTTTCCACTCTTCCCAAAACTCATAACATTCTTCCATGGTGATATGAAAAGAAATAATTTTTCTCTAACTTCAAACCCTAGATGTCATCGATGATTGTCTCTCTTGATTTTATATATAATTTTTATTGATTTCATATGATGATGAATGGTAAAAGTTTCTATCATATCTTGGATAAGATCATGTCCCATAAACTTCTTCTCTCCAACTGTACCCCATAATGTCGGTGTCCAATACCTCTTCCTATATTGAGCCTCAAATGGTGCCATTTGAATGTTTTAATTAAATATTTTTTTAGATGAGAACTCCACTATGTGATGTTTTTCGTCCAAAAATCAATTCAAATCCATTGAAAATGATATGAACATAACATCAAGGGTTTTAATGGTCTGTTCAAACAATTTACTATTATTAGGGTTATAATTAGCATTGAAGCCCAATTCTATATTAAACACTTGTTAAAGGCTCCCCCAAAATGTAGAGGTAAAACTCAGATATCAATAAGATAAAATATATAGTATCAACTCATGCATTTTTACAATTTATCTTATTTATATCTTGGAGTGTTAGTCAAGGATGAAATCTTCCATCATAGAAATAAAAATTGTTGAATTTATAAGATGACTGACTTCCACCTAGATGAATTTATTACCATTAGTTGTCCTAAAGAGTCTTATGATGAAATCCATGGTTAGGTTTTCCCATTTCTATAGGGGTAAGAGAAATGGTTCCATCATACCCTTAGGGTTATTTCACTCAAATTTGACTTTCTGGAAGACCAGGCTTTAAGATAAATACTCTAAAATATCTCTTTTCATATTATCCCACCACAAATTTGGAATCAAATATCCATACATCTTAGGTAATACTAGAAAAATATAGAATGATAATATATGATAATAATATATAAGTTACCTCTTTAGTTATATCTTTTTTGGGACACATATCTAGGTTCCAAACCTTATAACAACAATATCAACAAAATTGATCTTCAAAGTATCCACTAGCTTCTTCTATATTACCTTATAACCTTTTTGAACCTCCTTGATTCTCTTGAGAATGGATAGTTGAGAAGTTACCTGAGAAAAAATGGACACAGATCCCTTCATTATTCTTATATCCATATTTTCTATTTCAAGAAATATTGGATCCATCCCAATTCTCTTTATGCATAGAGTAGTGAGATCCATTATACTTAGAGAATTTGTTACTTTGTTTTCATTTCCAGGATGGTAATAATTTGAACAACCATAAAAATTTATTAGATCTAACAACCTCTAGTGTTTAATACTACGATCCTTTTGTGTGAATATATAGTTGAGTATTTTATGGTTAATATATATATATCACACTTCCCCACATTAATATAATATGGCTAAATTTGGACATAATGATCACAAAAACAATTCATAGATAATTATTTGGGTAGTTCTACTCATGGATATTTAGTTTGTAGGAAGAATATGCTATCAATTTATCATTTTTTATTAGTACACAACCATATCCATTTTTAGATGAATCACTATAGATCAAAAATACTTTTATATTGGTGGTTATTGTGAGTATAGGGGTAGTGATTTTACTATTCTTCAACAATTTATAACATTCCTCACAAAAATAATTCCAACAAAAAAATAACTCCTTTCAATTTTTTCTCAGATAGGGGGTTTGAAAATCATGATAATTATCTCAAAAATATATAATAGTACCCAGTTAATCCATGGAAACTATGGATTTTCTTTATAAAGGTTGGTCTTATCCACTTTTTAATTGTCTATGTTTTTGTAGGATCTATAGACATCCATTTATTGGTGATGACATGCCCTTGAAAAGTTACTTTCTTTAACTAAAACTCAAATTTACTATAATTTTAATACATTTTTTCTTTTCATAAGCTACTTAGTTGAGTAATCAAATACTCATCATGTTCCTCCATTCTTTTGGAGTATATAATAATATCATCAATAAAGACTACTATTAATTTATTGAGGTAATCCCAAAAGACCATATTAATCAAATCCATGAATATTCATGGAGAATTGGTTTTTATGAATGTATTGGCCCAACAAAACTCTATAAATAATATTTATTTTAATGTTCAAAAATACCCTAGTTTATTTTTATTATTATATTACATTCAATTAATCTTTAGAAATTAATGTTCTTTGCAATATTTATTATGTAAATATATTAAAATTTATTAATCCTCATGAAATATTTTTCAAACAATACGGAAAGTGTTTTAGTGTTATCTGAAAACACTATTCATACCCTATGTTAGTAAGCGTAGCTTAAGAAATAAACCCTATGTTTAGAATAGTGCATAAGGAATGAACCCTATATTTCACAACATGTCATATGGATCATCAACCTAATGTTATTGGAATGTATAGTTAATCAACCCCACATAAGAAAGGACCTTATGTTTGTAAGAAGGGAATGTAAGGTTAATAAACCCTACATAAGAAAGGAACCTTACATTGGTAAGAAGAGAATTTATGGTTAAATAGCCCTATATAAGTAAAGAACTCAACATTTGGTGAAATAAGAATAAGATACATAAAACCTAATTTCTATGATTTGTATTTTGTAATTTTATGAAGGAATCCTATATTTAACCATTCCTTGATAGAAACATTAAACTTGTGATTTTATTAGATATTTCTTCAATGGTCTTGATAGAAATAAAGATCAATTTAAAGATATATTAAAAATGATTCAATGATAAGTTTGATCAATTAAAAGAACGATTTTCAATGTAGTAAATTACTCCTACTCCTAAGGAAAGTTACAAATCTCTTGAACGATTTGAATTTGAAATGATTAGTGATCTATCTGTTAGAATTTTTGAATCTCCTCAAATGAAAGAAAATAATTTTGTTCCATTTAAATGATTGGATCATTTTCAAGTAATAACAAGGATATTTTATGTTAGAGAGTAATATGGATTTTATTTTCAAATTTTATACTATCAATGAATATCTTTTTAATGATTGACTACAAAGAATGATCAACCTAGTTCTTTTATGAAAGAGGCTACACTTTGAAGATATAATTTTAAACCTCATATTGATGCATTTTATTGATGTCATATTGAAGATAATTTTCAACCAGGATCACATAAAATATTTTCTTACTTGAAGAGATTCATAATTGAAGAAGAATATCCTTATTCTGTTAGCTGATGCCGTAACTATGAAGTTCAACCCAAACCATCAAAAATCAGACTCTTTTGGTTGATTGTAGTTTCAACTACTCATTTTGAGTTATCGTTAAGTGTCAGCTTCTTTCTGTAAGTTTTTGATAACTGATTCCATATAAAATGAATATAAGGATATGTTTAGCATTGTTGCAAAGGTTTCAACTTCCAACACTTAGTTGTGGATTTTAAGGTCTTGTGACAAGATGACCTTTCTATTTAAATTCACCAAGCTCACTAAGAGATCATTGGTGGAGTGAAATAAAGGTTATTTATTCCCCTAACCTATATAAAAATTGTTGTATTCATATTTTTTTATCCACTTTTCATATTTTATATATAAGATAATTATATATATTTATAAATTATAAAGAGTGTAAAATTCTAGAATCTCGGAAGATTATAGAAAAGACCCATGTCACCCCTCCCCTCTACGGTATATTAGTATTATTCTTACCTTGAACATTGTATTAGAGGTAATATTGTTTTTCACAAATATCTATAAATATCTAATTAAGAAGGTATAAACAATGTAAATGAAAATGAATGATCCAAAAGAACTTATTTCTACAATTCATGCTCCATTTTTTAATAGTGACAACTATGGATGCTGGAAATCCCAAATGATCAAATATATGTAGAATCTTGGATGAAATGTTTATTCAAATATGATCACACCTTATGAAATTCCTTATGAACCTAAAACATGGTATGCTGTAGGTGAAGAAGAATATGATATCAACCCAAAGTAAAGGAATATTTTCATATGTGGACTCATAATTTATGAATTCAGTTGAGTATCAGAATGACATATTGCCTATTAAATGTGGTAGACAATATCTGGTGAATATGATGGAATAGATAACATCAGATAGATGAGTTATGATACTTCAAAAGTAATGTTTGAAAACTTTAGAAATTTTTGTGGTGAAATCATTATACAAATGAATGAATGGTTCAAAAAAATTCAATGAAATTTTTCCCTTGGGAGATCCGATCGGTCAATCTGATCAAGCGCTAATCGCACTTAGAGTACTTTCCCCTAAAGGGAATGGCATATCTATAGCTATTCAAAAATTATAACCATTCATGAATTTGACAATGAATGAAATAATTGTAACATTGATGATCTATAAAGTAGAAATTAAAGATGAATTTTAAGATCAAAATATTTTAAAAAGGTAAAATACTACCCTTATGGTTACATCTTAGAAGCATGAAATAAAATCAAAACAAGACAAAAAAGATAAAAATTTAAATCCCTCATACTATGAAATAGATGTATCTCAGCTTTGTAGAATTTTTAAAAAAATCATACAAGAAGAAAATAGGCCTCATAAAATCCGATAAGAATGATGAAAGAGAACTTAAGGAAGTAATATGTTATGAATGAAAAAGGATGGGTCACATTAGACCTGATCTCCAACAATTGATAGATGAAATAAGAAGTAAATAGAAGAAATATCATAATAAATATGATTATGAACATAAAGATAAGAGATATATAAAATATAAATGTAGTGTATATGAAGACTCCATCAACCCTTCAAAATTTTATTAAGAGAAAGAGGAACAAAATTCCAAATCAAATAAGTGATTTATGGTCAAGGATTAAGAAGAGGAACAATCCTATTACTATTCTACATATGACTCCGATAGGTCCTTAAACAATAATTAGATTCTTACAATTAAAGTCTATAAGATTAATTTTATTCTTTATTAATGAAGCATAAATCATTAAAAAATGTTCACAATATTTTTTTAGGTGAAAGAGATAGGATGCTAAAACAACATCAAAAACGAATTGAAAAATTCAATTCAAATACATCAAACTATATTGATCATGAAAAAATGATAAGAGAACTAAAGTATTAAGTAGAAACATATTAAGGTGATACTAGTATTTAAAAAAACTGGAGAAAACTATGAATTAAATTCATTAAATTATTTTATGAAAAGGGAAAAGTTTATAATAAGAAGTAATGGTGAGAAATAAAAACAATATAAAAAATATTTTGTGCCCAATTGAAGAATTTCTACCTACTATTACTATGGAATAATAGGTAATTATAATAGAAAATGATAATTAATAAATCCTCAAATAACTAGTATTAAAAATGATTTTATATATAAAAATATAATTGAATCATGTAAAATAAATTATGGAAAATATGGAGGATCTGGATTCAGAGATCATTTCTCACTGACACAGCTGGACCCAAAAAAAATATGCGTACAAAAAAACATGTGGTTAAATATTTTGGTAGCATAAAGTCTAGATGAAAAAAAACTATATATTGTATATGGATAGTGGCTTCTCTATACAATTGAGTGTATACTCAAAAAATTTCCACACACTGACACAAATGGATGGAGGTCTCCTCAATTTTTTTGACAATGAAAAAAGAAAAATCATAGGAGTCAGAACCATTTGAGATCCAAAGACAATTTCAATTAAAAAGTATTGTATCCTTAAGGGATTAAGCACAACCTGACATGTATTTCTCAACTTTTTAATGATATATTTTGTGTCGATTTTTCTAACATGTATTTCTCAGTTTTTAAAGATTAATTAGTTAAATTTAGAGAACCTAGAACTGGAAATGTTCATACTTTGGATATAAATCCCATTTGTAAATAGAAAGTGAATTGTTTGAATACATAGAAAGGTGAGTCAGCGATCTGGAATATAAGACATGGACATTAAATTATATATCTGCTACATAAATTATTTAAGAAATAATTAATTTATGACTTACCCAGTATTAAATTTAAAAATGATTGATTATGTATTTCATTCCAAAAAAACAAACAACATAAATCATCTTTAAAATCTATTAAAAAATTGATACTTTTAAACAATTAAAACATATCAATATGGATTTTTCTGGACGATATAAGATAGATTGTTTCTGTGGTAAATTATATTTTTATTTTTAAGTTGATGTGTTTTCATGATTTACATGTGTTTTTTTCTAAAACATCAAAACATGATATTAAATTTTTTTTAAAGATTTTAAAAAATTATTCAAAATGTTTTTCTTAAATAATTTTATTATGAAAAGATCATGGGTGAGAATTCGAGAATCAAGAAATTATTTCTTTTTTTCTCAAATCGAAGTATTAAACTCAAATTATCTACACTAAGAACTCCATAACAAAAAGAAATTATTGAAAGAAGAAACATAAATTTTTAGGAAATGGAAAGAACTATGTTGAATGAATAATGTCTTACTACTTATCAGGATATATCATCAATAGAGTTTTTATAAGTCCAATTATTAAAAACAAACCCTAAAAACTCGGGAATAATATAAATCCTAAGGTAATTTAATTTATTTTTTTTATGCAAGGTATATATCATGAATAATAAGGACAACCATGGTAAATTTAATCCAAAATATGATGAAGGAATCTATGTAGGATATTCTGTTACTTCAAAAGCATATAGAGTGTTTAATAAAAGTATAGGAGTTTTGAAGGATCAGTTCATGTGATGTTTGATAAAACTGACCCTTTAATTAAAAATAAAGATCAAATATATGAATATACTAACTCTTTTGACAACATGAGACTTGATTCAAATAATTCTAATTTTGAAATTAAAATTAATGAAATTCAGCCTAATTTAGAAGAACATGAAATTAAAGAACTTGAATATTTCTAACCTAGATAGTTTAGAACCATCAATGACCATAATTTACAAACCATTATAATAAACATATACAAAAAATTGTAAGACTAGATGAAATTTAAGAAATATATCTAAATTTCTTGACTTTCTATCTCAGTTAGAACCTTTGTTGATTAAAGAATAATTTGAAGATGAGAGTTTTTTGTTATTCATACAAGAATAACTGAATCAATTCAGAAGAAATGATGTTTGGGAATTAGTATCAAGACCATCATATTATCTAGGTATAAGAAACAAATGGATCATTAGAAATAATAAGAAGGATGAAGGATTAATAATAAAAAATAATGACAGATTAGTAGAAAAAATATATAATCAAGAAAAGTGAATTGATTATGATGGAAGCATTTCCCCTATAGCAATATTTGAATCCATCAAAATCAATTTAGCTTATTCATGTAATATGAATTTTAAATTAAATTATATGGATGTAAAATCGTACTATTTAAATAGATATTTAATAGAGAATGTTTATGTTGAAAACCTCTTAGTTTTGAGGACCTTCATAAACCAAATTCTATTTTTAAATTTATTAAATCTCTTTATTACCTTAAATAAGCATAGAAATCTTGGTATGAAAGATTAAGCTCTTTTTTATGGGAAAATATATTTTTTGGGATTATTATATACTGATATGTTTAATAAAATAGTTTTTTATAATGTTTTATTGGTACAAATTTATGTTGATGTTTTTATTTTCAGATAAATTAATATGAATCCTTTTTATTATTTCTCAAATCGAATGAAAAATTAATTTGAAAGGAATATGACGTAAAAACTGAATTTATTTTTAACAATTTTGATTTATGAAAAACATACCAGAATTTTTTTAAATCAAATTATATATATTATTAATTTATTGAAAAACATTGGACTTGAAAATTGTATGACATACACAACTCACATGTGTACAAATGTAAAACAAGATTTGGATAAATCTGGAAAACTAGTTGACTAAAAGTTTTTCATAGGTATGATTGGAAGTTTACAATATATTACTTCTAGCAGACTAGAAATAATGTTTTTTGTATGTTTATATGCTATATTTCAATGAAATCCAATTGAATCCTATATTAAAACTGTTAAAATAATATTTTGGTGTTTGAAAATAATTATTTTTCAATATGTTATTTATTAAACAATTTCTCATATTAATTTAATTTCATATTTCGATACTGATTATTGAGGTTGTAGATTATATATAAAAAATACCTCATGAACATGTCACTGTTAGGGGAATATATTGTTTCATGGCCATGTAAGAAGCAACATGTACTTGCTCTGTCAATAGCTGATGAAGAGTATGTGTCTGCTTGTATTCTTTGTGAAGAAGTGTTGTCGATGAAAAACAATCTACTATATTTTAGATTAAATATTAATTATGTATCTATTTTAGTTGATAATACTAGTCCTATAAATATTTATAATAATCTTATAATCCACTCTATAACTAAGAACATTGATATAAAGAATCATTTTATATGTGATCATTTCCCTGAAAATGATATATCTTTAGAATGTAGAAATACATATTATAAATTAGCTGATATTTTTACAAAACCACTTCCCACTCCACATTTTTATTTTATGAAGGGGGAGGTAGGGATATTTAAATTTAATTAAATGTTTATTAATTTATTTTAATATATTTTTATTTTTTTTCTTAAATTAATTTTAATTTATTTATTATTTTTTTTGGTTAAATGATTGGTTCAATTTTGTTTTTGAAGAACAAATTTTAATAATTAAAAATTAATGAATACCGTACATAATCTTCACATGAAACAATACCACATCACCAATCTGTTAGAAAACACTTCATCTATCATTAGCCTTTGATTTCAGAAATTTTCAACTTCCAATGTCTGTGTCCTTATTCCAAACCATAGAATACGAATACCTTCAACCTTTTTATTCTATGAAATGATGAAGACATAGAGAACAAATGATGATTAACCAAGAGATCTGATGCATCAGTGTGTCCCATTCAGCAACATTCATCAAGGAAAGGTCCTTCATTTTTAATGGTTGTATCAAAAAAATAATCTTCTCAAGATAGATTTTGTGTATCAAGGTTTGAAATTTCTTTTTAATGAAGAAAATATTGATTTCTTTTATAAGATATAACTAATGTAGTTTTAAAGAAACATTCTATTTAGTTTTGGTGAAACAAATGATATAATGTCTTCATGAGTAGATGATAAGGAATTTTCAACATGCTTAGTAGAAATTTATCAGATTTTAGAATACCCTCATGAAGGCATATTCCATTTTGATATTCGATAAATTAGAAATTAGGATCATAAAGCAGAATATATCACGTCTTTTCTTTTTGATTCAGCTGATATTAGGAATTTTTTTAATGATCACTAGGTTGACTAGAATGTTTTCTTAATGTTTATTCATATATATATAATTCCATGGACTACTAAGTTGGAATATAATTTTTACCCAAAAAATATATATTATGTTTCTATTTATTAATGATATTATGTTAAAATTCCCTAGAAAAATGATAAAAAATATTATTCACTTTTTCCAATCAAAGGATGGAATGTCATTCTATCTCTATGGTCGAATCATTTATTTTATTCTGATAAAATATAATATGTAATTTCTTAAACCTAGTTTCCCAGAGTTAGTGAATTATTTAATTACATTATCATGATCACAAGAAATTAAATCATAAAGGACCAATCATTTTGGTATCCCTAGAAGAACTATATAAAAAAATAAGTTTTACATTATATATTGAAATAAAAAATAACATATTATCCCATTTGAACACTCTCATATCCCTTAGACTATCACTGTCATTAAATCATAATATACTAATTCATCTCCCAAGAAAAAATGAAACATATGAAAGGGGTGATCTTAGATTCTCAGTAAGGATAAACAATATAGGAAAAGCTATCATAAATAAGTACAAACTTTTAAGGCAATGTATAAAGATGAAACATACATGTTTTGAACATAATATTTAGAATATTGTGGAAAGAATAAATTAAATAATTCCATTTAAACATTCACATGGATATTCTAATCATCTAATAATCACATGTAATATTAATAAATAGTCTCATAATGAGGGAATTCATATTTTAGGAACTCTTAACCATACCATCAAGGCCTCGTGCCGTGAAAATACATAAAAATACTAGCAAGGACTTGTTCCAAAAAACTTGTTTGTCTCATGATACCTACCGATGCCTCAAGGTGCTATAGCAGGCCCCACCCATCACTTATTAATTTCAATATATTCTTCTTATGAAAGGGGTGAAACATAACAATAAAATTCAATTTAAAACTAACGTACAAAATGATAATAATTTAACCATAAACCATTAAAGGTATCAAAATAGCACATACACACTCAAATATATCATAAACCCTTTAATACAATATGGACAATTTTATCATGATAAATCAACCTCAATTAAGCATGACATCCAACAACAGATGTTGAAATAGATGAAAATAATCTAATAAAATCATTACAACTCTTTGAGAGAAATATCCCCATTTTACTTTGAAATCATTTAAAAGTAGTGAAATTATAAACAAAATCATTACATTTAAAAATAAACTACTATAATTTTAAGGTAAGAATCAATATTTTTTGGATTCATAATAGTGGAATATAGACAATCACACCGTATAAAAGAAAACATTCTTTCATTAATTTGTTGAAAATGTCATAAAGTACCTCATTTAGAAAATGATGGAAAGATTCATTTCAAAATATTTCAAATAAAATTTCAATAATGGGTAAAATTTTCATTAAAAAAATGTCGATAATATTTTGAAATACATTTTAAGAAACATGGAAATTGATGACAAGGATTTCCCAGTAGATACATACGTATAAACCAACTCATATAATATTGAGATTGTAAAATTAACCCTTACCTAGTACTTTATTTTAGTCGAGGGTGATTTAAACTCTTTTATAATGGTTAAATCATGTTATTAAATCATACCAATAACATATCCATATTTATCATATAATATATGATCCCCTTATTTCCTTTTGGTACTAATATTTTAGTATTACTTTTGTTTTGGGTGTTAACTACTTCTTTTTACCATTACTATTTTGTCATTTAAGTCATGTTTTTTATGAATATGATGTCTTTCAATCATATAGATAATTAAATTTAGTACATAATTATTATTTTTACCCATCATATAAATTTTATAATCATTCTTGAATGGTTAACATGGATAATGAATCTCACCGCATTGTAGAGATGATAGACCATACATACGCACGAGCAATGATATCATTCCTCTGATGTTTAAACGATATATAATTGGATGGTATATTAATTGTACTGGATCAATATCATGTTATATTATTTATTTATATCTATTATACTCATCATTATACCCATATAATTGAAGTAGTGTTGAATAAAAAGTTACACCACGACGTAGAGACAGTAAGCCGTACATACTCACACATGGTGATATTATTATTCATATGATATATAAAATGAGTAATATGATTATACTATGATTCTAATAACATTTAATCATATGGATGATACCGGATATATTATTTTTATATGGAAACAACATAGAAAGAGGAAGTAGAAGAAGAAGATAACTTTGAAAAAGGTGATAAAACAATTACATCTTTTTCAGGTATCTACTTTTGGTTTGTAGAAAAGGACACCTTATAATGAATGTATAGCCAATTTATTTCATTTTGGATGAAATTTGGGATGTTAAGTAGAGAAATGGGTAGGTTTTGGATAAACAAAACAACTTTAGATGTGAGAATGAAAAAGAATGAAGGGCTCCCTTTTATAAGAGAGGAGAGAAGATCTTTTGTATCATTAATGAATTTTTTAACATTATAGCAGATATTTGGTTGATCTTGAGATTTTTATGAATTTTATATCATTTAATTAAATATTATTTATTTTAAAGTTACATTTATGTAAGGTTTTATACTATTCAAAATTTTCATTTTTAAAAATACACAACCAATAAGAAAATCTTGAACCAATACTTCCAATATGTCACTAACATGTATATGTTGTCTATAAACTTTATGGATTTCACTAATTTTGATATTTTTAATATCATTTATTTGATATCACAATTAATTAAACAATTAATCCATCATCATTGTGTCAACATTTAATTTATTTATTTGCTGTATAAAAATTATAAGTAAATTATTATGATGTATATAAATTTCTTACCTTTATAAATACTATTTATAGTCTACCATAGCACTTAAATAACTTTATATTAAAAATAAAATAGTTATTAAAATTTGAATATGACATTTTTATGTATTCTTTAAATAAAATATAATAAATGTTCTAATAAAACAGAAGTTGAATACTAATGACCTTAGTTTTAACCTAATGATTATTTTGGTACAAAAACTTATAAAATTAAGTTAAAATACGTGTTAGGGTAATGTTATATTATAATAATATTATTTTTACCTTTAATTTCCCTTTTTACCTTTACCTTTGTAAATAAAATTCAGAATTTATTATCCCAAAAAATATATTTTCATCCTATTAGAACAACTTTTTTATACTAATTATAACAATTTATGTTTTATTTTCAAAATTCAATTCAGAGAAGTAGTAAAATTATATTTATTGCTAACATGCAAATGTGGCTAGAAGGCGGGTAAAAAGACATTAAAAAAGTTCAATGAATTTTTATAACTAATTCTATTATAAGTATGATTCATATGAACTATATTAGAGTAAAATATTTATTTTTTATATATTGTTACTTTAAAATAAATTTAATTTAAAATAATTATTTAAATAAAAAAGTTGGGTTTTTGACAATAATGCAGCATTTTCACTATTCATCCAAAATCAACCAAAATAGAAAAATACCAAATATTCAACATAATCCAATTTTGATATTCCAAATTAAAAAATGTTGTCTATTTTGAAAAATAAAATTTCATAATTTCATAATTTGGTTAATAATATTCAAAACCAATTTTTAAATGGCTAGTTTGATAGGTCATGGTGCACTCAATCGCGATGTTGCATGAAACATAAGCTATTGAATTATTTAAAAGAAATCATACCATGGAAGATTGGGGTGCTACATTCTTCCCTCCATCAAATAATTTCATCCTCAAAATTTCTAGAATATCACTTCATAATAAGATTCGGGTGTTTCTTCATCATTAGTCCTTCAGGTTCCCATACGCCTCTTCCATTTTATGGTTTCTCTAAAGAAGAATTACTAGAAAAATCATCCAATTTCTCAACACTTTTTCTATGGTATCAATAACCTTTACATGATATTCACAATAAGAATTATCGGGTTCCAATTCTAATTTTTCAAAGGTGATTATATACATAGGGCATGTCATGTATTCCCTTAAAATTGATATATGGAACACATAATGAACTTTATAGAGAGAAGTCATAATTTCCCAATAATAATCTACAAGTCCAATTTGTTCCGAAACCTCAAAAGTTTCTATGTACCTAGGACATAATTTACCCTTATTATCAAATCTTATAACACCCTTCCATAGAGATACCTTCTAGAAGACATAATCTCCTACTTGAAATTCCAAATCCTTCAATCTATTTTCTGCATACCTATTTTTCCTGTGTTGATATGCTTTAATATATCTATGAATAGTCTTTTTCATTTCCATTGTTTCCTCAAAATGTTTTGTTCCTATGAGTTTTCTGTCACCAATATCATCCCAACAAATTGGTGTATGCCATCTCTTTTTAAATTATGTTTCATATGGTGTCATTTGAATATTTTAATATAATCTGTTTTTATAGGAAAATTATACCAAAGGAAAATACTGATCCCACATACTTTGAAAGTGAAGTGAGAAAGATCTTGATATGTTTTATATTGTTTGAATAATACTTTCTGATTGTCCATCTGTTTGAGGGTGGTAGGTAGTGCTCAAACGAAGCTAAGTATGTAGGGACATCTGAAGACATTTCAAGAATCTTGATCTAAAATGACGATCACAATCAGAAACAATTGATAGGGGTACACCACAAAGTCTTACAAATTCATTAATATATAGTCTTTCTAAATGTACAAGTGGTAAATCTTCTCTTATAAAAAAATGTGTGGATTTGTTAAGACGATCAACAATGTCCCATATCACATCATTTCTTCTGGGAGTCTTTGGTAGCCCCATGACAATGTCCATCACAATATCATCCCATTTACACATAGGTATAGGAATAGGTTGTTTGAATCCTATATTATTCTATCTTCCATCATTAACCTGTTAACAAACCAAACATCTCAACATATAATCCTCAATATCTCTCTTTATATTGTCCCAACATAAAATAATACATCAAACATCTGGAAATCTTAGTTCCATAAAGTTGTATAAAAAAATTGGATCTATGAGCATCATCCAATAATTACCTTTTTAAATTAGGTATAGGTGAAACACAAATCCTCTTCCCAAATTTCAAAATACCCTCTTAAAATATGAATTCCGTTAGTCTCCCATCATTTACAAATTTAATTTTCTTTTGAAACTCATTATCATCAGATTGAGGACTTTTTATCTTTTCTAGTAAAGAAAGTTTGGAATCCATTTGAAAAATCAGGGATATTTCAAAATCAATGATCATTACTATATCCATCATTACAATATCCATGAACATAGGATCCTTTTCAACTCTCATATTGTGTATAACTCCATGGTCCATTCTACACGAAGCATCGAACATCTCATTTTGCTTCCATAGGTTGTAGTCTATTTTGTAACCATAATCATTGAGTACCTCAAGCCATATACATTGTATCACGTTTAGTTTTTTCGGTGATAAAATATATTTAAAACTTTTGTGATCAATATATATCTCACAACTTTCACCATAGATATAATGTCTCCATATATTCAGAGAAACTCTATCCACTTCTTACTCAAGATCTTGAGTAGGGTAATTTTTTTCATGAATGTTTAACTTCCATGATGTATAAGTAATAAATCTATCATTATACATAAAGACAAAACTGAGTCCTTTCCTAGATCCGTCACTATAAATCACCGAACCATTATTTCTAGATGGTAATGTCAAGGTAGGATCATTGAATAATATTTTCTTCAATTTTTCAAAACATTCTTCACACTCTTTTTTCCAAATGAATATAACCCCTTTATGTGTGATCTTGGTTAATGGGTTTTCTAAATGGTAAACATTTTAGTCGAAAGGCCGATAATAACCTGCTAAACCAATAAAATTTCATAACACGGTTATACTCTTCACTGGTGAACATTCTTGGACTGCCTTTTTCTTTATAGGATCAACAGAGATTCCATCCATGGAGACAATATGGATGAGAAAAGAAATTTTTTAAATCTTGAATTCTCACTTTTGAAACATCCTATATTGTTCACTTCTTCAAATAGTATTTAGAACAATCCATAGGTGATTCTCATGGACCTCACAGCTGTTAGAGTATACCTAGATATCATCAATAAATACTAGGAAGCAATCATCAAGATATTCCTTGAACACTATGTAAATTAGATCCATGAAAATCGACGGTTCATTAGACAATCCAAATGAAATTACTATAAATTCGTAATGACCATACCTCATTCGGAATTCTGTATTTGTAATATCATCCTTTTCTACAAACAATTGATGATATCCGTAATGAAGTTAAATCTTTTAAAAAATATTGATCACCATGAAGTTTATCAAATAAATAATTAATGTGAGAAAGAGTATACTTGTTCATTATTGTAATATCATTGAATACTCTACTGTCAATGCACTGGATCATTGATCTCTCTTTCTTCTTAAAAACTAATTGGTGCTCCCAACGGAGAAATCTTAGGGAAAATAAATCCCTTATTACTCAAATCCATTATTTGTTTCTTCAGCTCTACTAATTCCACAGTGGCTATTCTATAGGGAGTTTTTTATATTGGCCAAGCATCAGGGATTAAATAAATATTAAACTCCACTTCCCACTTTAGAGGATATAAAGGTAAATCCTATGGAAGTACATTAGTATATTATCATAAAATAGGTAAATATTCAATTTAATATTTCTTCTATCATACTTATATGCTATTCCTTCTTCCACTCCGATAATATCATTCAGTAAAGCTACTGGGGGAGGATTTTGATTAGAATCAAGTGATGTAGTTTCTTCTTTAAAGATAATGGACTCTATATTTTACTCAAAAATTGAAACATTTCTTCTTCTTAAAATAAATTTTGATATCATATTTTGATATCAATTTTATACCATGTATTATATCAAAGTCAACTATAGGTATTTGGATAAAATCAGTAGATAAAGAACTTTTATATGTTATAATAGTAACTAGCTGCCACATCTTTGTAGCAATGAGACTTCTATTTAGGGGTTTGACTGAAAACTCCATTGTTAATGGGAATTGGAAATATCAATTTTTTAATGAAAACAAGGAATATATAAAGGAATGAAATGATCTAGAATCAAATATTTATTTGAATAAATTTGAGGAAATAATTAAATTACCTACCAACACATCATTAGAAACTTCAAACATAATATTTATTGTCACAAAATCTTTCCCTTGATACCTTGGACTATTCTAGAGAAAGATTCATTGATGATTAGAACAATCATTTGAATAATTTCCCATATCTTTACAATTTGAAAATCGAACATTGATAGCTTCTTTCTTCCCCTTACAATGATGATTTTGGAAGCATTTTTCTTCACAATTGTAACAAACTCCCATCAACTTTAAGAATGTACTAGGGAGTTTCATCTCCCAATTATTGCGGGGTTGAATGTCAGATTTTCCCTTTCTCCGCTTATTTCTTTTTTCAGATTATTTAGCATCACTCTCATTCTATTGCTTTTCTTTAATGTCATCAGACATTGATAATTCCTTTTCTGTATTGATAGCACATGAGACTATATCTTCATACAATGAGGAATATTAGGAGACCATTGCATGGCATAAGAATGGTTTTAAACCATCAAATAATTGATCAATATTACTTCTTGGGTTATATATCTAGTCTGTAGCATGCCTTGATAACCTTGTGAAGTTAGCTTCATAGTTGTAAACATTCTCATCCTCCTTCTCCCTTTGACTAAGAAATTGCCACTCCATATCTGCTCATAAATCATGAAGAGAGTATTTCTCAAGAAGATTTTTTTTAAATTCCATCAATTCTATATATGTGATATCGACATACTATTTTATGTTTTAAATTAATGACTATCATTAATTTGTATCTCTTGATAGATGATAAATTACCATAACAAATTTTTCCCTTTTGTTACTCCAAAAAGAAAGAAATATTTTCAATAAGGAACTTATACGATGTTCATCTAGAAAATTATTGTTTGTCAAATTGAATATTGGTGGTTATTTCCTCATGAATCAGTATAACATTAATCCTCTATTTTTTGGATCAGGTGGCTCTATACAGGTAAGGTTATTATTCATAAACTAAGCTAGCTGACTTAGTATAGTTATAATTTATTCATCCCCAGATGTATTAGTAGCTCCACTATGATTATCTTGCATAAGAGGTAAAACCCTACATGTATTAAGTGTGCTAATATGGTTTACATTACATTCATTAGGCACCATTTCTATAAAATGGAATACTATAGATTAGGTTATGAACCACAATTATTAATTCCAAACTTGTAAAATATTTAACAAAAGTTGAAAAATTTAAACATATGTTACCTATAATCAAAAAAATGGTTCTTTGGCGATGTATTTTCTCATAAATACATCATAATGGTCTGTAAAGTATATGTGAATTATCCTAAGAATATCCCCTGAGATTGTCAAGACATGTTCGCAGTAGGGCCTGTTTTCATGTACCAGGTTACCCCGAGTCAAGCCCAGAATGTAGCACCCCAAGCATCCCCGTTACGCTTCTCTTTCGATAATACAATAGCTTATATTGTACGCAACTTCGAGATTCTAACACACCGCGACCAATCAAATCAACCATTATGAATAGTAATAACCACATTTTTAAATTATATTAATTTTATAATTAAAATTGACTTCATTTTTGTATTCAAAATATCAAAATTATCCAAAGTTGATTTTTTTGTAATTTTCTGAGAACTTCCAATTTTATATGAATAGTAAAAAAAATACATAAAAACAACCTTTTTAATAAAAGTAATTTATAGTGATAAATTATACTATTTAGTGGTTTTAATGTATAATTAGAATATACTTTTCCATTTTATCCAATGGTGGTCATTAGAATTAATTTCACTTTGAAATTGGTAATAAACAATTTTCAATCTTTTGATTGATATTGTTTCTTAAAAACACGCTATTTGTTTCGACATCGAAAAATAATTAAAAAATTAAATAATGAAACTTATATGTATGGAATTTTTTAAAATAGACATCATTTTTTAATTCAGAATATCAATTATAGCGTAGGGTGAATTTTTGGTTTTTTTCTAAAAATCTTCAATTTTTGATGAATAGTGAAACCACTAAGTGGTAGTTAAAAAACTGATTTTTCATTTAAATGAAATTTTACCGCTTCTGTGAATTGAATTTCAAAAATCTGATATGCATCATTGTCATTAGAAATTAAAACGTGGTTCAATGGGATTAATTTTTTTTGGTGAATAGTAACTTTTAAGATCTATTAATCGTGATTAAAAGTAATTATTGTAATTTAAGGTAAATATAGTGTTATAATAATATGGAATTACCATTAAACTTATCCTACCCTTATTGGATGAGTCATGGACGATCAAGACAATCCATGGGTCAACTTGGGGACCCCATGGAGCCACTTGGGTAAGAAAATAACATTAATAACTTTTTATTTAAAGTAAAAATAAATTTTTCACAAACATGTGTTGTTTTACTAAAACAATTATTACATGGGGTTATATAATGTAAATTTTCGACTATAAATATTAATTGGAAAGATAAAACAATTTCATGCATCATGGTAATTTTTTTTATAATTTTTAGACATTAAATAAATTACATTTTTTATGACACCATGATGATGCATCGATTACCTCATTAATTTAAGATTTAAAAAAAATGAAAAGATAATGTAAAATCTAATACATACACTTGTCAAAAACCTATTAGATGAGTAGATTTAATAACCTTATCACCTTATCATCGAAATATATAATTTTTGGACCTTTAAAATCCGAAACTCATTATATAATAATGTAACAGTTCATGACTTTCCAAGAGTGCCCCTCCTCTCATCTTATAAAATCCCCCCACCTCTACCACCTTATTCACACCTTCAAATCCATTTGGCTCAGCCAACCTCTACCAAAATACTCTCTCAACTTCCCTCTCTTACTCCTAGAACCCCAATTTGGGCAGAAGTCTTTCAAAGGAAGCCTTTAGCTGAAATGAAAATGAGTTACTCGATTTTAGGGAGGTTAAAGAATGATCGAGTCAAGTCGGACACGAGGTAAGGGACTTTGTCTCAATCTACTTTAATTGAGGCATATTTTGTTTTACACAAAACATTATTTTATATGGTGTATAAACCCCTTTCACTTTATCTTTTATTCAAAAGTAATATTTTTATACGTAGCGTTTTTTATAAATGACAAAAGGAATGTTTTGTCTTATGTATGAGGTGACAACGACTTCTCCGCCGCCGTGACCATTATTTGAGTTTGGGATTCCTCTACAAGTCATAACTTTTATTAAATGAAAAATAAATACCAAGTGTTAATTTTATTATATTTTGGTATTGAAAATGGTTGTGATAAAGTTTTTATTATATCAATGTGTTGTATTGATATCTTGTGATTGAAATGTGGAAATGTTATGTTTCCTTTATGCATGTTTTATGTGATACGATTATGTTATGGTTTATGATATGTTTAAACATGTTCATATGAGGAATGAATTGGACTTAATAAGTGACGGGTGGAGCCCGCTATAGCTCCTCAATTCATCGGTAGGTCTCATGAGACAAACTAGTTTCTTGGAAAGAGGCCTTGACAAAATCTTATTTGTAGTCTTGGCACGAGGCCTTGGCTACGTGGTTATGATAGTCTGGAATTATGCATTCCATCATTATGAATGTGATTACTGATATTGCATGAGATTATTCGACTAGTTGAATTACCCTGTGAATAATAAAATGGAATTATTTCATTTTATTTTTTCCATATTATGTTGAAGTTCAAGTTTAAAAGGCTTTTGTTTTAGTTATACATTTCCTTAAATGATTATGTTTATTTATGAAAGTTTCCGCTATATTGTTATCCTTACTGAGAATCTGAGCACACCCCTTTCTATGTTTTAATTTCTCTAGGATGTGATGAAGTATTTTATGACTGACCTGTAGGGATAGTCTGAAGGCGATATGAGTGTGGATTATGGAGACCATGTTTTTGTAGTTTTTCACTTTATGATGTAATGTAACATTTATGAATGTATCTAGTGTTTCCAAGGATACTAAACTAATCGGTCTTTTGAGACTTGATATTTTGTGATCATGCCAATGTTACGTAATAATGCACTGACTCTGGGTAACTGGGCTCAGAGCGTTACAGTTGGTATCAGAGGCAGTTTAGTACTAACCTTGGAAGCTAGATTTAGAGAAACATTGATTAGAGAACATATCCCTAAGATATACATTGACGATTAGTATAGATGAACTTCCTAGAATTTTTGTATTAGAGATACTTTGTGAGTTTTAAGAGAAATACATCCCTGTCTGGATACGAGAAGGTAGAGGCGGCTCTTGTATAGATGTAACTAGGGGTAAAACCCAAAAACACCGCTTTGAGATAGACTCGAACGGGAACTGGTGCACGACAATGGGCCTTGCTGCACTCTTGGTTATGACACTCTCGAGGGATATGCTTAGGATAATTCTAATTTTCTTTACAAACCATGATGAAGGTTTTATGAGTATATACTTCCTCAAGGAAAACATTTTTATGATTATGGATTATATCCATAAACTGTTCAATTTATATTAAGTGTTTTACAAGTATGGAATTATGTATTTTTATTCATAAACTGATCTAGTTTATGCCACTATTTAGAAATGGAACCTAGTGGAAGGAATGGAAACCATATCAATGCACACACTCCATGTAGGGATTTCCCTCCTGCTCAAGATAATTATAGTGGAGCTGGTGATACAACTGGTACTAATCAGCTTATCACCATACTGGGACAACTCACTCAGGTTATGAATAATAAACATACTCGTATAGAGGACCCTGATCCGCAACATGGAGGATCAATGTTAGACCGTTTCATGAGGCAACAACCACCAACATTCAATGGGAGTACAAATCCCTTAGTAGCTGAGCAATGGATAAATTCTTTAGAGAAAATATTCCATGCCTTGGGGAGTAATGAAAGGGATAAGGTTATCATGGCAGTTTACCACCTCACTGGAGATACTGATTAATGGTGGTCATTGATTCAAAACACAAAGTAAGATGATGAAGTATCAAATATGGAATGGAGGGAGTTCAAAGAGATTTTCTTAGAAAAATACTTTTCTCGTGACTATCGAGCAGATATGGAAAGGCAATTTCTGAGTCTAAGACCAAAGAAGGATGATAATGTCGCAAAGTATGAGGCCAATTTTACAAGGTTAGCAAGGTATGCTGCAGATTATATACGCAACCCAAGAAGTAAGATTGATCATTTATTTTATGGGTTAAAACCGTTTCTCCAACGAGCCTTAGTATCACAATCTTTCTTATCGTACAAAGATATTGTCTCATGTGCTATCATGAAAGAAAAAGAATTCTCTAAATATTATGACAATAAAGTAAAGCAATAGAAGAAGAGAAAAGTGGAACAAAAGACAGATAAAGGGAAAAGGGAAAGAATGATTTTCCGTTATGCAATAAATGCGGGAAGAATCACCCCAGTACGTGCCCAAAAGGAATGGGATTTTGTTATAAATGTGGAGAAAAAGTTCATAAGGCTAGTGATTGCAAGGGAAATAAAGAGACTTACAGTGTTGAATGCTACAATTGTAGGGAAATGGGGCATTACGAAAATGAATTTTCTAAGCGTCAGGGAAAATTTCCTCAGAAAAGGCCAAGGGATCAAGGCCAATCTTATACTGTTACTACATTTGAAGTGGAATAATTATTGTATTTTTTTTTGGACTCAAGAACTAGATTATGGTTATAAGAATAATGTGATATATTTATATAAGGATTGTACTGTAGTACCTATTTTTTTCATTAATGTTTTAATATGATGAAGGTAATCATATTTTTAGTATGTGACAATAAGAGAAACTTTACTTTGTTTCGGGAATCTGATGAATTGATTTTGGAATTTACAGAACTTTTAGAGAAAGTCTGGACAGAGGTATTTTGGATAACTATAAAGGTTGGAATGGATTAAGTTTAACTTTGGATAGTATTGTTTAAGGTTAAAACATTTCTGAGGATTATTTTTGGAATATTATAATACTATAGTTTTAGGAAAAGGACAACCTGCAGGTTGGGGGATAACCTGTCGTGTTGGAAAAAGCTGTAGGAATTGAACCCACAACCATAGTGCGACATGCCTTTATTACCTACCACTAGCCTATAGGAAGTCCCTGGTTATTACAAAATAGTTTTCTTAATCTAAATGGTATGTGTTAATATTTGGATCCTTGTATGATTTGGATATATATAATATTTTTGAGTTCTGTTATCTTTTTGAGTGAAAGAGGGGTTTGTGGTAAACATTTATTGATGAATGAAAATCTACATGACAAGTATGTATATTTCCTTATGTTCTTATTAAATCTCCTAAATAAATTCCTCATCTTTATGAAAGATAACATAAAACCAAAACGTTTTGGGTTAACTTTTCCCACTGGGGAATCAATGATCGTTTAACCAATCACAAGTTTGTGATTTTCATGTAGTTAACTTTCTCATAATCTTGTTTTCTAAAACTCTCCATCAGACCTTGATGGTTTGTTTGTCCTCCATATCCATATTTTCATAGAATCCTAGTATGGGCTATCTCAGGTGACCTTTGTACTTCTCTTTCATTTTTGTAATGTTATTTTTTTATTAACCCTAATTCTGATGTGGGTTTTCCAAAAAGGTATTTTATATTTTTAACCTTTTATTTTCAAAGAAGAATTTTAAATTGTGAGGACAAAATTTATTGAAGGAGGTGAGAATGTAACACCCTAAGCTTCCACGGTACAGTTCTCTTTCAATAATACAATATCTTGCATTGTACGCAACTTTGAGATTCTAACACACCGCGACCAATCAAAGTAGCTGTTATGAATAGTAGTAACCTCCTTTTAAAATTATATTAATTTTATAATTCAAAATGGAATTCATTTTTGTTTTCGGAATATCGAAATTATCCTAAGTTGAATTTTTTGTAATTTTCTAAGAACTTCCAATTTTCTATGAATAGTAAAACAATACTTAAAAACAACCCTTTAAATCAAAATAATTTATAGTGATAAATTATACTATTGAGTGGTTTTAAAGTATAATTAGAATATACTTTTACCATTTTATCCAATGGTGGTCATTAGAATTAATTTCACTTTGAAATTGGACATAAACAATTGTCAATCTTTTGATTGATATTGTTTCTTAAAAACATGCTATTTGTTTTGACATCGAGAATTAATTATAAAATTAATTAATGAAACATATATGTTTGGAATTTTATTAAATAGACATAATTTTTGAATTCAGAATATCAATTATAGCTTAGGGTGAATTTATGGTATTTTTCTGAAAAACATCAATTTTTGATGAATAGTGAAACCACTAAGTGGTAGTTAAAAAAAGGTTTTTTCATTTAAATGAAATTTTACCGCTTCTGTGAATTGAATTTCAAAAATCCAACATACATCATTGTCATTAAGAAGTAAAATGTGGTTCAATGGGATTAAAATAATTTTTGGTGAATAGTAACTTTTAAGTTCTATTAATCGCGATTAATGGTAATTAGTGTAATTTAAGGTAAATATAATGTTATAATAATATGAAATTAACATTACACTTGTCCTAACTTTATTGGATGAGTAATGAACGACCAAGACAATCCATGGGTAAACTTAGGGACCCCATGGATCCACTTGGGTAAGAAAATGACATTAATAACTTTTTATTTAAAGTAAAAATAAAATTGTCACAAACAAGTGTTGTTTTACTAAAACAATTATTACATGGGGTTATATAAGTTAACATTTAGACTATAAATATTCATTGGAAAGCTAAAACGATTTCCTACATCATGGTAATTTTTTTATAATTTTTATACATTAAATAAATTAAATGTTTTATGACACCCTGATGATGCAGCAATTACATCATTAATTAAAGATTGAAATAAAATAAAAATATAATGTAAAATCTAAGACTTACACTTGTCAAAAACCGATTGGATGAGTAAATTTTGAACCCTTATAACCTTATCCTAGAAATATATAATTTTGGGACCTTTAAAATCTGAGACTCATTATATAATAATGTAACATTTCATTACTTTCCAAGAGTGCCCCTCCTCTCCTCTTATAGAAGGACGCCACCTCTACCACCTTATTCAAACCTACAAAGCCATTTTACTTGGACAACCTCGACCCAAATACCTTCTTAACTTCCCTATCTTACTCATAGAAGCTTCACTTTGGGCATAAGTCTTCCCAAGGAAGCTTTTGGATCAAATCAAAAAGAGTTACCCGATTTTAAGGAGGTTAAAGAATGATCGAGTCAAGTTGGACACAAGGTAAGGGACATTGTCTCAATATCCTTTCATTGAGGAATATTTTTTTTACACACAAAATTATTTTATACGGTGTATAAACCCATTTGAATTTTACTTTTATTCAAAATGAATATTTTTATACGAAGCATTTTTACTAAACGTCAAAAGGAATGTTTTGTCTTATGTATGCGGCGACAATGACTTCTCCGCCGCCGTGACCATTATTTGAGTTTTGGATTCCTCTATATGTCATAAATTTTTTCAAATGAAAAATAAATACCAAGTTTTAATTTTATTTTATTTTGGTATTGAAAATTGTTTTGATAATGTTTTTATTATATCAATGTGTTGTATTGATATCTTGTGATTGAAATGTAGAAATGTTATGTTTCTTTTATGCATGTTTTATGTGATACGATTATGTTATGGTTTATGATATGTTTAAACCTGTTCATATGAGGAATTCATTTGATTTAATAAGTGACAGGTGGAGCCTGCTATAGCTCTTAGATGCATCGGTAGGTCTCATGATACAAACTAGTGTTTTGGCACGAGGCTTTGACAAAATCTTATTTGTAGTCTTGGCATGAGGCCTTGGATACTTGGTTATGATAGTATGGCATTATGCATTCCATCATTATGAAAGTAGTTATTGATATTTCATGTGATTATTCTACTAGTAGAATATCCATGTGAATAATTAAATGGAATTATTTCATTTTATTTTTTCCATATTATGTTAAAGTTAAAGTTTAAAAGGATTTTGTTTTAGTTATACATTGCCTTAAATATTTATGTTTATTTAAGAAAGTTTCTGCTGTATTGTTATCCTTACTGAGCATCTGAGCTCACCCCTTTTAATGTTTTAATTTTTCCTGGACGTGAAGAAGTATTTTATGACTGACCTGTAGGGATAGTCTTATGGAGATATGAGTGTGGATTATGGAGACCATGTTATTGTAGTTTTTCACTTTATGATGTAATGTAACATTTATGAATATATCTAGTGTTTCCAAGGCTACTAATCTAATCGGTCTTTCGGAACTTGATATTTTGTGATCATGCCAATGTTACGTAATAAGGCACCGACTCTGGGTAACTGGGGTCTGGACGTTACACAGAACTCCTTTTTGGAGTTATTAATCCATGGTACATCTATGATAGAAGCATGTCCTGTTGTAGTATCCAAATAGATATTTATTTTATAGTAATACCCACATAATCTCAACATTAAAAAAAATCAAGGATGTTCTTCCATACTTATCCCCAAATTCTATCTTAGGGCATTGTTCCCTAATCAAGGTTCTTCTAAATATAGTTTCCATGATTTTTAAAAAACTTCATCTGATACCAACTTTAATTCCCTAAACCAAGTTACCCAGAGTTGGTGAATTATTTTTTTACATTGTCGTGATCACAAGAAATCAAATCTCGAAGGATCGATCAGTTTAGTATCCTTGTAATGAAAAGATACCAAACAAAAGTTTTACATTACATCTTGAAATAAAAAACAACATATTATCCCATTTGAGAACACAAATATCACATAGACTATCCTTGTAGTTCAATCATAATATATTTCATTGCATGAAAGGAAAAAATGAAATATAAGAAATTGGTGAGATCAAATGTTCAGTAAGGATAAAAAATAAAGCAGAATCTATCATAAATAATCATAGACTTTTAAGAAAATGTATAATTCTAAAACAAAAGCCTTTTAAAAATAATACATATGGTAATATGGAAATAATAGATCAAATAATTCCATTTAAAAAATTAAATTTATAATCTACTTGTCAAATAATCACTTGAAATATCAATAACTAATGTCATAACGAGGGAATTCATAGTTCTAGACATTATAACCAAACTATCAAGGATTTGTTCAAAGACCATACTTAATAATAACATCAAAGCCTTATTCCAAGTCACTATTTTGTCTCATAAAACCTATTGATGTATCAATGGGATATAGAGACCTCCACCCATCACTTACTATGTCTAATTCATTCATCTTATAAAAGAGGTAAAACATAATAATTACATTCATATGAAAACTGGCACACAAAATGTTAATACCTTAACCATAAACCATGAATGGTATCAAAATAGGACACCAATAGTCAATTATATCATAATACCTTCAATAAATTATGGGATATTTTATCATGATAAATCAACCTCAATTTAGCATAAAATCCTACAAAGAATTTTGAAATAGATGAAGTTACTCTAATAAAATCATTAAAACACTTTGAGAGAAATATACCTTTTTTTCCTTGAAATTACATGAAGGTTATAAAATTATAATGGAAATCATTAATTTTTAGAATACACTTGTAAACTTGTAATGTAATATTCAAAATGTTAAGGGACGGTAATGGTGGAAAACAGTGACTCGCGCCGTATAAGTTAAAAAACAGTATTTTCTTAATTTATTGAAATGATTATAAAGTACCTTGTTTGAAAAATTGTGGAAAGATTATTTTCCAGAAATTTTAAATAAAAGATAATACATGGGTAAAAATTTCATTAAAATTTTATGAATCACAGACATTGATTATAAGGAAGTTCAAGTAGATACTTTGTTATAAACAACCTCAAATAATAATGGGATTGTGAAATTAACCCTTACCTCATACATTCTTTTAGTTGAGGGTGTGTTAACCTCTTGTATAATGGTTAAATAATGTTATTTAATTATTACAGGACCATATCCATATTTATTATTACATATATGATACTCTTAAATCCTGTTGGTAATAATAATTTAGTATTACCGTTGTTTTGGGTGTTAACTCCTTCGTTTTCCCATTCCCGTTTTGTCATGTAAGTCATGGTTTTTATGAATAGGTTGTATTTTATTCAAATACATAATGAAATTAATTTTATAATTATTATTTTTACTCTTCATATAAATTTTATAATCACTCTAAAATGGTTAACATGGAAAATGAATCTCACTATTTTGTGGAGACCGTTGGCCGTACGAACACACGAGCGATGATATCATTCCCTTGAAGGTTAAATGGTATGGAATTGGATGGAATAATAATAATAAAGAATAATTATCATGTTATATTAATTATTAAACCCATTATACTCATCATTATTCCCATACAATTAATTTAGTTTAGAATAACAAATTTCACCTTGGTGTGGACACAACAAGTCGTATGTACACGCACATTGTGATATTGTTATTAGTATGATGGATAAAATGAATAATATGGTTCTAACATGATTATAATTACATATAAGTATATTTAAGATAAGGGGGTTATTATTTTTATATGAAAACAATATATAAAGAGGAAGTAGAATAATAAAATAACTTTGGAAGAGGTGATAAAACAAATACGTAATTTTTGGGAATCGCCTTTTGGTTTTCACAAAAGGACCGCTTTTAATGGACTTATTCCCAAATTATGGACACTAGTTTGAAGTGAAGGATGTTAAGAGGATATGTTGGTAGGGTTTGGTTGAACTAAAAGGCTTTTTATGAGTGAATAAAAGTTAAGGAAGGGTGCCATTTTATAAGAGAGGTTAGTGTTACATTTAGAATATTTTATAATATTAATTTATTATAAATTGATTTTCGGTTTAAAATAGCTCAAAAGTTATTTATTTAGAGTCTAATATGAGTTCAAGTCTAAATAATATCAGAAACTGAATTTTAGACAAGTCTAGGTCACAAAATTAAACTTATCGTTTGGATTAAACCCTTTGTTAAACTGTTTAACTCTAATCGTCTTTACTTGTCCTTTTATAATATAAGGTTAGTATAGTAAAAATAAAATAAAAAAAGTACCCCAATTGGATCATTTATGAATGTTGTAAAATTATCCTAGTTATTCATATGAACGTTATATTTTTATTAACATTAAATCATTTAAATAAATGTAATTTATTTTAAAGTATCATTTATGTCAATTTTAATACTATTCAAATTTTGCATTTTTAAAAATATCCAACCAAAATTATAACTTTGATCCAATGAATCCAATATGTCTCTAACATGTCAATGTTATTTATAAAATTATTTCATGTCATTAATTGAGAATTTTTTTTATTTTAATATTTTTAATATCATTTATTTGATATCTAAATTATTTAAAAAATTGCTACATCATCATTGTGTCACTATTTAATTTATTTATTTAAGCTCTAAAAATTATAAATAAATTATTATGATGTAGATAAATTAATTATATTTTTAAATAATTTTTATAGTAGACCATATCAATTATATAACTTCATACTAAAAATAAAATAGATAATAAAATTTTAATATGACATACTTAACTCTTCTTTAAATGAAATTAGTATTCACTCGTGCGAATGCACAGGGATAAAATACAATGTTCAAAAAAATATTCATTTCTCAAATTAAATATTAAATTAATTTCTAAATAACATACACAATAATCATTGAACCAGTATAGAATAAGAAACAATGTAATAAATGACACAATTCTTAGGAAGATACAGTATGTACTTAATTGGAAGCATGGAAATTAGCCATTCTAACTAGTGGTTTTTTTAGATACAGAAAAACATATCATCTTGTGTAGTGGTCTTAAATATACATCTCCATGAACTATTTTGGCATCCTAACTACGAATGATTGAATCCTCTAGAAGAGGCACGCATTTTTTGTTGGGTGCCCATTACACAAACTATTATAGACCTGATCCTCATATGTGAAATTATGCAGCTTCATCTCAGTGTATATCTTCAAACGCTAGCTTGAAAAATTTATTGAGGGCAGTAAGAGATACTATGAATTGAAATTATACATGATTTTTGATTATACAGAATAGTTAGGAAATATTTGTGTCTGGGTAAGGCTTTCACAATTAATAAAGAGGGATAATTATCAAGCAGTAGTAGTTATAAACAATTCAAATGTGAAATCATATATTTTTTGTACCTGATTAAAGTTTCAATGTAAGAAAGGGTGCGTGGTAAAAAAATCATTTACTATCAAGAGATTTATCTCAAATTATATACAATATGATGGAAAAATTATCTGGGATACTACAAGTATACATGAATTGAATATGTACGGAATCTTGGTGGCCTTGCCTACACGAGAATTTCAAATGAAATCTTCTTCAAAACCTATGGATCCCTGCATTGTAAGAGGAAGTAAGACATTACTGCTAGTTGAACACTTATAGAACCACTATTTCCTATATTTAACTCATAGTCCAAGAAAATTTAGTAGAAAATATCACCCTCAATATGATTATCTACTATATGGAGACAGACAAGGGAATCTACAGGTACCTATAACTCCCAAATGAATTCTATAATAAGAAAAGGATGGCTCAAAACAATATTGATATGTACAATTGATAATATAAATAATACACATATCATATATCGATTTCTCTACAACATTACCTAATTATTTCTTTTCCAGTTATGCATTATCATATTGTCCAAGATGATGGCACCATGAGTTTGGAATAGGCCACCTGTAGTGATACTAATTGATAGTAATTAACATTGATGATAGATTCAATGTATGAAAGGGTGCATGGTTACAGAATAATTGAAAATAAAGATATTTATCTCAAATAATATGCAATATGATGGTAAATTTAATATGGACGACTATAAGTATACATGAATTAAATATGTACAGAATGTTGGTGTCTCTGAGTACAAGAGAATTGCAAGTGAAATCTGTTTCAAAACGTATGGACCCCTACTTGTAAATAAGCAGGAAGACATTTCTGCTGGTTGAACACATATAGAACCATTATTCCCCTTAGTAAACTTAGAGTCCAAGAAAATGTAGTTAAAAATATGATCACCACCAATATGAATCTCAAGTAGATGTAGAAAAGAAAGGGAATCTACTGGTACCACTAACTTTCAAATGAATTATACAATAATAAAAGGATAGATAGTAACAACATTGATATGGACAATTGATAATATAAATAATTAACATATCACTCCTTAATTTATATACAACATTACTTGATTATTTCTTTTCTAGGTATTCATAATCATATGGTCCTAGATGATGGAACCATGAGTTTGTAATAGGAGTGCATACAATTATGAGACACCATTTTAATAGTTGACCAAGAAAAAAATAGAGTAAAAGTATATGAATTTTTAAATTTTGAGGAATATTGGAATCCATTTTCAATTTTGATCACAATAACTGTTATGCAAGCACTGAAATAAAAAGTTAAATATATATCCAAGATAAGGTATTGGTTATAATAGTTTACAAAGAAAAATAATAGAGTAAAATTATTTGAATTTTTAAATTTTTAGATTCATTTTCAATTTTGATCACAATAACTATTATTCAAGCAATGTAATAGGAAGTTAAATATAAATCCACGATAAGGCAGTGTAAGTAATAAAAAAATGAGAAAAGTGAAAATAAATGTAATAATAATAAATTGAATGAGTGGATTCATTTACCCATGAAAAGCGACTTTAACAGAGAGCTGTCAACAACTTGAGTAGACCATACAACATGAAATTGAATAAAAAATTGGTTTAATATAGATTGAATATTGATGTACCATGATAATTAATATCACAATTCTATAAAAATTCGAAGCTGTATACATAATAAGTTAATATAAAATATGTAAACACATATAATAGTGAATACTTTTTTCATAATCCAAAAATTTCCTTGATATATCATTTCCATCATCACTGCTTGTAAAGAACGGTTCTTCAATGAGATGAAACAATGCCTTGCTTAATGCCTGATAAAGATTTAAGAGAAAAAAACACATTCCAATGACCCACTACTCTAAAACACATGATACAATGCTCAAAAATACATTATACGGTGCTCTTAAAAATGATCCAATGATCTAATAAATCACAATATCCTTTTCTCAAACAAATTTCAAGTTCTATGACCTAAAAAATGCCTGACCCACCAATCAAAGAAAAAAATATTCCACTAATCTAAAAAATAATGTGATACATGAAATAAAATACAAGATCTTGTACAGAATTAAAATACATGATCCAATACTGAATTAAAATACATGATCCACTACTGTAAAAAATGAAACACTTCACTAAAACATGTCATATCAGATTTAGTAGAAGTAATTAATAACATTTTGAAGTAAAATTCTTGATGACCAATATAAAAAAATGTTATGAAATTAAATGTATTATTTTAACTAGTTTTTATAATGATAATGAGACATAGTGGTGGAATAGGATCAAATAAGCCTTGACCTGATCGCATACACAATCATGAAATTTTCTTAACTGCAGTTATAGTAATATTTAAAAATTCCAGAAATATCTATGTATGAAAAATATGAACACAGATTCACATAAATAATCTGGAATCAGTTCTATTTCAACAACTTGTAGGAAATTATATAGGTTTGGGTGTCATCTAAATGCATGTGCACCAAACTGATATCTCAAATGTATTCATTGACATGGTATGTGAAACCATCATGAAATGTCAATAGGTATGACAAAATATCCAAGACCATTGGTTCCACAAGAAAACATTCCTCAACTCATATTTATATAGGAGAACAATCCAAATTCCTAGTAGAATTTAGTTGGCATCCCCAAAATTCCTAGAAGATCCACCATTACTAAAATAGAAATAATCATCTGAACATAATTACAAGTCACAAATAGATACAGAAATGATTCACTAAAACAACATAAAAATAATAACATAATCAAACATAATTTCAAACATATATCCAGTGAAGGTTTTTGAATATTAGTGTTGAATTTAAGTATTCTATTCTAAAACATAAATAGTGATTCCCTCAATTTGGTTTTACATTATTTTTCAAAACATAGATAGTGATTACCTCTATTTAGTTTACATTTAGTAGGGAAAATGGGGGAAAGAGAAATATACAAATCATTACTGCATATGAAATATTATAGAAATGTAAATGAAAATACCAAGTACATTCTACAACACATAATCCATATTGAACACTAAAAGAAAAGAAACATACCTTATAAAAACTCAAAGCAGTGGAAATTAGGTTCTTACAAGTAAAACACAAGTATTTAGACTCACCAAATCCTTCCATTATAACGATTAGAAGGAATCCAGAGAAGTCACTACACCATGAGTGAAACACGACCACTCTTGACCCCATACAGAGGATAGAATTCATAACCGAATAAGAAAACTGTCTCCCAATGTTAGCTAAAATCCAAGGATGTGCATCATCAAAACACCTCTATATATCACAGTCTGGAATGGGATGCTCTCATATGCAAGGGTCAGCCAAGTGCTAGCTCAGTCCCTAGCCCAATTTTTTATGATTTTCCCAAATCATTCTTCATACTATTTTTAGTATTTCCTGAAGTACAACTCTATTGCATAAATTCCCTTAATATATTCATTTTCAGGTTGAGTCACCTACAATATATAAATAAAAAAAATCACCATTCTTCTTAAAAAATAAAGTGCATTATTAAAAATAATTTTTACACAATTAATAAGGACGATCATTGGTTGATCACATAAAAATAATAATTCAGTAAACTATATATATTTCAAATATGTTGTTGAAGTTACCTATGAAAACATTGTATATTGACTTTTAATCTAAAAAAACCCAAACTAATACATTGATTGAACAGAATAAAGTGTATTTTTCTTGAGTAGAGTGACAAATTATAGTACTCCAACTTTAGATTTAGCTCAAACTCATTACACATATTAATCTCAGTCAAATAATGGTTTTTAAAATTCAAATTTGATTAGATTTTGAAAATAAAAAAATCAAGCCCAACCATTTAAGCACTACTAAAGTACATGAAATTAATAACAGAAAAAATATAAATGGAATTTATAAATATCTTAAAATAATAAATATAAATTAACAATAATTTATCTATTAAAATATCAATATGTTGATTAATATCATTAAATACTGGATGGGACACACAAGATGCTCAATATAGTTGAATTAAAGTTGTTGTATAGATTTAGTATGTCGATCTCAGATTCATCTCAACAAATACAAATTGAAACTCATAGACTGTCCAGTCAAACTAATGAAGAATGTGATTATCACTTTATAATTTACTGCTTCAGTTGTAAACAATATAAACATCCATACATCCTATCCTATTGAAGAGTTATTTGGGGAAAAATACATGTATCAATCCTTGCAGAGACATAAATGATACACATCTCTTAAGTTTCTTCTCCATGCTGGAAAATTTAAGGCATTCATTCCATCAGCCCATACACATTCATCAATATTTCGGTTCATCGCTATGCTGGGATGATAAAAATCTATGTATGTCTAGCAACTCTTAGATATGACACATAAATCTACAACTTTGTATCATTGAACAGATCCATTGACTTGTCATATGAGATGAATATCCCATAATGGAGACAAAACTCTCTGAATCACAACATAATCATACTAAAATACTACCTTGTCAATATACATTTGAGTGAATAGTGAAAACATAATCGTATAAAAGAATTATAATCATCTGTTTCATATGTTTTTAGTCCAAAAAATTCAATATACAGTGGAGTCAATAGTGAAAACATATCACCTGCATTCATATTTTTGATGAAATGGAGGATAATTCAATGATTTTACAACCAATAATCTGCATTCATATAGTGTGTAAATGAAAATGAAAAATGATTCATGGTAGGGTGGTTAATTTAACAATTTTAGGAAAACATACCTGTTGTAGAGATCTTACACTTATTAGTACAGGATTCCCTTGATCTCTTCATGTGTAGGGTGAGTCACCTGCAATATATAAATAAAAATAATCAATATTCATCTTAAAAGATAAAGTGCTTAATTAAAACATTTTGATATGAATATCCCCTAATGGAGACTAAACATGCTGAATCACAACAAAATCATACTAAAATACTACCTTTTCAATATACATTGAAGTCAATAGTGAAAACATGATCATATTAAAGAATTATAATCATCTATTTCATATGTTTATTGTTCACAAAAATCAATATACAGTGGAGTGAAGACTGAAAACAGATTACCTGAATTCATATGTTTGATGAAATAGAGGTTAACTCCATGATTTTATGACCAATAACCTACATTCACATAGTGTGTACCTCGAAATAAAAAACGATTCATTGTAGTAAGCAGTAACAGTAATCACTCATTCAGAGGGATGTATTGATAATTATATATACAAAACACATACCCACCAATAATAGGTTCAACTAATTCATGGACACAATATCCCGCAACATTAAATTCAATACCATATAAATAACACATCTATTCAAATCATGATGACATTAGATAAAAATATCAAGCATTCTACTTATGGGGAGTACACCAATGATCCAAAAATACCTGAAAATACTATAAAAAATATGTTATAAAATGAAAATTTTTATATAATGTTGGGATTAAGAAACGTTATTATTGATATTACCTTCAAAAGTAGCATGCTTTACATGTCTTAATGACATTAATTTAAGATCTCCTGAACCATTCATGTAAAATTAAGAATGAAAATATTCAATTTGGTGAAAAAATTGCATAAAATGGATGATGAGTAATGTAAAAATATGCATTAATATATGATGTGATGAAACTTTTAAGGAAAATCAGAAAATTTAAGGATTCAGCTGCATGAATCAATGGTATAAAATGAATGATGAGTAATGAAATGGGTTGTACAAACAGTGCCAATGCTTCAAGAAATGAGGATAAAACACCTTTTTTTGCAGATCTTGAACATTATTATCTCTGAATACTGATAGAGATATGTTAGTAACATATTGGGACCCCTAAAACTGATATTTGAAATCAATAATAATGAATTAAATTTTAGAACCATAATATCAATAGGGTTAAATAAATAGTTAAAATCGGAGCATAATCTAACAGATTCGTTATGAATGAAAACATACCTAGTCCTGGAGGCATCTAGAAATGGTTCAATCTATATCAAGGTTCAATGTGCAGACGTTGGTGAGATATATGAATGAAGAGGAAGAATTATTTTCCAAGGAAAGAGGATGTGTCGGGTATGTATAAGAGATTTGCGAATCATTTGTGGGTCGTCCTCCATAGCGGTCGATGGTGAAGAAAAATTTGGACGATTTGCTGATGGTGGAACCGGTAGTAGATAAATGAAAGAAAGAACCCTAAGAGAAGGTGACCAAACATGAAGACATCTGGGTAGGGATTTATTTGATAGAGGGTGGTCATAGATGGAGGAGGAGAACCCAGTCGATGATGTAATGGAAACAGGAGGCCGTACGGGAGGTAGAGGTTGGAAGAGAAGATTTTTAGTGGTAACCCTTGGAGGCGATGATAGATGTTGTGAGTGCAATAAAAATGGTTTTGGGGGATTGAGTAAATTCTTGAGGTGGATTTGGTGGAGTCGAAGCACCTGGTGGTGAGGTAGCCAGTGGCAGTGCAGGTGGAGGCAACGTTGGTGGAGGTGATGAAGGAGGAGTCGACCACAATGAATGGGATGGGAGAGACGGAGAATGGGAAACCCTAATAGGGAGGGAAGAGCAGATAGTAACGTAGGTATTGGGATCCTGTAGGTGGAGAATCGTGAAATGGGATGGTGGAGGGAAATGTTTTAGGCGTCGTGGATGCATATGCAGGTGACACATTAGTAGGAAAGAAGCCTAATTTAGAATAGATAATAGATATAACAAATGTCCTAATCAATCAAAAGTGTCTTAAAAAGGATCATATTTCTGAAATAATGTTAATTTTGGTATAAAATAGCTATCAAATGAAATTAAGACATGTGTTAGTGTAATTTTATTTTATTATAATATTTTTTAACCTTTAATTACCCAATTTACCTTTAACCGAGGTAAATAAAATATTAACATTTACTATTCATGGAAAATTAATTTTATCCACTTATACCAAATTTTCCATACTCATTATAACCATGTATGTCAGAATTTCTAAATTAAATTTACATAAGTGGTAAAATTACATTTAATTCTAATACACAAATGTGACTAAAAGGTGGGTAAAATGGCGTCAAAAAAGTTCAATGAATTTTTATATCTAATTATATAAAAAAATGATTCATATAACCTAAATTGGACTAATATATTTAAAATAAATCTATTGTGACTTTAAAATAAATTTAACGTAAAATAATTATTTAAATGAAAAAGTAGGATTTTTAACAATAATGTATTATTTTTCAATATACCTTAGAAAATGAAAGCTTTCATAAAAACACCAAAAATTTCCCATAAGCTATTTTTGATATTTTGAATAATAAAATAATGTCTAGTTTAAAAAATAAAATGTATAAATTTCATTATTTGGTTAATACTATTCATAACTGTTTTTTTAACTATAAGTTTGATAGTTCCTGGTTCCCTCGAACTCAATGTTGAGTACATCGCAAGCTATTGAATTATTTAAAAGAAATCATATCATGAATGATTGTGGTGTTTCATTATAAGATTCAATATATTGACTCTCAAACTATATGTCATCAATGTTGTGTTCTAAATGATGGTACCTTATGAAAATTATGTTTCTTTTAGTGTATACTGAATGGTCAGTTGTTTCCAGTGTGTGTAACTAATCAATAAGAATATTGTCCAATTGTTTGGGGGGAGAAAGAAAATCTAAAATCTGTAGGATCAGTTCATTTGAGAAATAATGAAATGAGAGAATCTAGTATAGAAGGAGTTTCTCAACCTACTAAAAGAGCCTCTGTTATGATTTTTCATATCTTGATGATGAAACATCTGAATAAGTATCTATTAAATAAGTGGTGAGAGGAACCAAGATTTGAGAAGACCAAAAACATGAGGATATAGAGGGAGAAACAACTGGATGTGGTGATATGACATCATATATGCATTTTGGAGAAATAGATCATTACGAGGAACAACATTCTGAATTTCATGTTCAATAACGGAGAGTTTCCCATAGATTAGATAAAAACAAAATTGCTCAAGAAGAATAGAATGTTAGAAATAAGTAACTAAAACTAATGAAATTTTTGAGCTTTAGGATGTATCTTCTATTGGAGAATCCATGTAAAGGAAATCATTTATTTTTGGAGAAAGGAAAGAGGTCCTTAATGATATATCTTTTTCAAGTGAAAGGAATTAGGTTAAGACTTTATCTATTATGGATATAGTTAATCAATAAAAAATTTTAAATGAAGGAAAATCTATTTCTCTAACATATTAGATAGAATACTTGGTTATAAAATTTATCTAGGTACAAGAGGAGAACTACAATCATCAAGGGGAGTATAAATAAATCCATTTCTTCAGTGATGATAGAAATGAATGAAATAATTCATTATCTTTACTTTAATAGTGCCCGTCTTTATGTGCTATTGGATAATCAAAATGATCTTATCGAAAATTTTACTTCATGTGAACCTGTCATTAGATTACATCTCCATGGGTTCAGTGACTAGATTTCATAGTTTCTCTAGATCAAGGAAAATATATATGACTTTCTCACATTTTATGTGATTGAAAATTTGAATATGAGTCAATATTCATGAATTTTGTTAAGGCAGGTGGATGACAATATTTCAGATAGGTTACAAGGTTAAATAGAAATGTTTGATAAATTTTTTCAGGCTGATAAATATTCTCCCGAACCAGAAACCTATCATGATTAGAACAATTCACCATCTACAAGCCGTATTGTTTAAACCATTTCCTTATACAAAAATCAATAATTTATTTATAAACACTTTTATATATTTTTTAATTTATTGATATTTTCTATTTAATTCCAACATTTTATTGTTTGTTCGTTTATAATGTAAGAACAAATGCTTATTTTTCAACACAGTAGGATGTAAAATTCACTTACGGTTGTGTGTAACATTAATCATGATTTAATCCATTTTCCTATACTTTATTTTTTTGATATCACAAGAAGGGGGAGAATATTAAATAATCCCAACATTTTAAAATCAAGATTACCTAATTTTAATCAAAATAGTACTATAAAATTAAAATAATACTATGGAAGATTAATTTTAATAACATCAAGTGTTTTTCTATAACATATTGTTTCCTTAGTGTTTAGAAAATACAATGTTTTTTGAAAATAATTTTATGGGGTTTGTGATGATAAAAAAGGGGGATATTGTTGGACATGTATTTTCTCAATAATTATCTATAAATCTTATTGACTTTGATGCTCATAAATAACCATGTTTTTTTACTGATGAAATTTCCTTATGTGAATATCATGAAATTAATATTCTTTGAAATATTTATTCTAGAATAAGTTTTAAAGTTAGTAATCCTCAATGAATATTCATCAAAACATTCAAAACGTGTTTAAGTGTTTTTTGGAAAAACTATTCATACCCTACATTGGTATGCAGATCATAAGGATTGAACCATATGTTCAGAACCATGTATAAAGAACGAACCCTATGTTTCAGAGCAGGAAGTAAGGATCATCAACCTTATGTTATCTGAATGTATGGGTAACGAACCATATGTAAGAAATTATCCTTAAATTTTTATGAAATGAAAGTATGGTAAACCAATTATACATAAGAAAGTAACCTTGCATTTTTAAGAAGGGAAAGTATGGTTAAAGAACCATACAAAAGTAATGAACCACACATTTGGTGAAAGAAATGTCATGTACATCAATCCTACATTGGGTAGTTTGTTATTTTATGAAGTAACCCTCTGTTTTACTATTCAATGACAGAGAATTTAAATCCACAATTTTATCTAAAATATCTCCAATGGTCTGTATAGAAATAAAGATTTATTTAAAGCTATCTTGTGACCCATTGAAAGGATCATTTTTATTGATTCAAAGAGCCATATTCAACGAATTAAATAACACCTAATTTTATGGAAGGTTAAAAATATCCTAAATTTTTTTAATTTGAAATGTTTTTGATCTATCATGTGACATTTTTTGATATGATCATCCAAAATAAAAGAATTTTTTTATTTATACGTTAAGATAATTTCCATGTAAAAAAGTTATATGATATTTGAGACTAATATTTATTGATTTGAAAATTTCATAGATTATGTGAATATGTTTTTATAGATCAAATTCAACGAATGATGGAATCTATTATTTTCTATAAGAGGATATACTTTGAATATACATTTTTTAACTTTGTACTATTTCTTATTTGATGATGTGTAATTGAAGATCATTTGCAGCTGGGATCACTTCAAATATTTTATTTATTTAAGACATTAATCATTGAAGTTGAAGATCTATATTCTACAAGTTGTTGCTATAACTTTGATGTTTGACCCAAACCATCAACAAATCAAATAATTTTTATTTATTATAGTTTCAACTACTCATACTCAGTTATGGTTAGGTGTCTACTTATTACTCTATTATGTGGATAACTGGTTCCCTATAAAAGAATCATAAGGCTCTATTTATAATTTTTTTAGAAGTATTATCTTCTTGCACTCAATTTTGGATTTTATGGCCCTGTGAGTAGAGGACCTTTCTAGTGAAATTCGTCAACCTTGCTAAGAGAGAATTGGTGGAGTGGACTAAGAGATCATTGTGCCTCAAACCACTATAAAAATTTTTATGTTATTATTTTATTTATATCCTATACTCACAATTCATACATAAGAGAATGATGCATATATGTATAAATCTCTAAGAGAGGTAAATTGTAGAATCTATGAATATTGTCGAAAATTCATTCTTCCAAATCCATTTTTTTGTAATTTTAAAAGACACATTATGGATACATGGTAACATCACATTCAATAGATTTTAACCAAAAATCCAAAATTATAAAATTAAAATAACCACTTCCAAAATATGAAAATAAAATATAAATTCCACCCATCACTTCAAAATTGTGTTTGGAAACCATCAAACAGAGAGCCACACCCCATGACAGGCTCACTTGCCATCATTGACACTCCTACGCTAGTGATATCTTTTGACCAACATCCACAAAATCTTTAAACCTTCCTCATAGAACAATATCACATCATAATATTGAAATCATCATCATGAAAATGAAAAAACACAATCTGAACATCGAGCCCATAACATAGAAAAAAATAAGTCATGGTTATACCCTCTTTCATCACCATTACTTGTTAATATCCCAACTAAAGATATATCTTAGATTAACATTGGCTCTGTGTTTCTGATCAAACAATTAATAAATCCATGGTATATGATAATTTTTATATATCATGGTCATGTTGAAACCATGACAATCAATACAATGTTGAATTCATCCATCCTTCTTGAAAAAGAGGACTGGTATGCCCCACTATGAAGAACATGGACATATAAACCCTTTATACAAATTCTCTTGTAGTTGATTCTTCAGCACCATAAGTTCAAAAAAACCATTCTTAATGGGGTCCTGGATATTTGAAGGTATATAGGTATACTGTTGGTTTAAAATTAAACCTCTCAACTTGAAGGAAGACTATACAATTCTTTAGAAAATACATCAATGTATTACCTCAAAATAGGAATGTTTTCAAGGATTCCCATTTATTTAATATCAATAATTTTGGATAGATACAGTACTCAAAAAGAAATAATATAAATTCTTGTGATTTTGGTATTAATTAAGATTCATCATCCTCTTTCCACTTTTATATAAATTTCTGTTTATTTGTGATATGGTGGGTGATTTCCTTCTTTTAGAAATTTATATTAGCTCTATATAAGGAAATATAATCCATACCAACAACTATTTCAAATTGCACGAATGGTAGTATGAAAAGGTTTTTTGGGATTTCCAGTCCACAAATTTTGATAGGGAAGGGGTTATATAATATTTTTCAATAATTTCCACATTGACCAATTTCACCAACAATATTACTACCATGATTTTTTATGGTTTTTGAATTGTTCAACTAAACTAATGAGATATGAAAGAATACATTGAACGGTAGAAGATAAAACTGAATTTCACAAATTGACTGAGGTTATAATAATTTAGATCATTATAAATATATATAAGGAAATTAATTTTAAAACTATTAATCACATTAAAGGAAAACAATGAACATTAAAGGGATTATTCATAACTGACATATGTTCCTTAAACTATGAATTTCTATGGTTTAATCTAATTTATCAATGATATTTTTCCTGAAATAAAATACTATATTAATTTTAATTACCTTATTAATGGGTAAGAATATTTTTTTGAATTTACTAAAGCTTATATTCTAGGAGTGTAAAAATAGGTATGCAATAAGGTTTATTATTGTGCACTAGTTCTTAATCAATTCAATATCAATATGGTTTTTTTCTGAGATTGTTACCCCTAGGTACATCTATTCTAGAGCCACATCCACCTGTAGTATCTAAGTAGGTCTTTATTTTCATGGAAACCACTTACTGTATACATTAAAAAAATTAGTTATTTTTCCTAAGTTTAGTCTTATCTATAAGGATTTTACTACAGTTTTCTAACCCTAAACACAAAAATATAACTGGACCTCCCTTTGATACCAACTATGATAAAAAAATCCTTTAATACACATTAATTAATGATTTATTACATAACGTTTCACATAATAAAACACATAATATCAATATTCTCAATGTCTTTGGGATATTAGGTATATAACATATCATCAAAAAATTGGATTACAAATTCTTTATTGAAAACGTTCTTAACATGCTCTTAAAATTTACACCACTCTTCTAAGACTACATGAGATAACCTGAGGACATATTGAAGAAATGGGTGATATATAAACCCTAGTAAAGGACAAAACCAATTATGGAATAAGTTAAAGGAATAAATGTTAGTCAATAAGAATAAAAATGTAATATAAGAGGCAATAATCATAATCATGAACAATGAGGCATGGTATGAAATGATAATATAATGGAAACAAGGAAATGTGGAAACAACATAAAACATGGAGTCATATGTATATGTCAAGTTTATCCACCAATATATCATAATATAGTATGCTTAGGATAATCACTTCTACACCTAACATGGAATATTATGATATTAAAACATTACCTAATACATTGCATTACTATCAGAGTGAGAACACCATAATCATATCATCTATATGCATAAGTGTTCCACATATATCATATTAAAAAGAATGTATTTCATCTATATTAACCCCAAGTATTATGATTTAGGGTTACAAACATGGAATTATGAAATAAAATATGTATATCTACATATAGGTTAATAATCATGAGTGGATATGGGTATGATAATTCACTTCATAATCATTATGTATGAAAAATCCTAGGGAAATTTTGGCAGCATAACATCAGTACATAAAGAATTATAAAATGGTTTAATTAGAGATAAACAGATACCAAATAATTTTTAAATCATGATGTATTTATTATAGATATATAAAAACATATCCATACATTAGGAATTAGAAATAAGAATTCATAAAATAAAGAAGTTTCTTGAATAAATAGGAGGACATGATCCCTTACTAAATTTTGGTATTGTAATAGCTTAGGTAAATGCTATAATTAGTGTGAATACATGGTCTATAATAGTTATAACATAAAATGGATAGTAAATTTATTTTTATTAAGTTATTAAAACAGAACTCATTTAGATTCAAAAGGATAATTAAAAAGAATGTTCTTGAATGAAAAAGAAGAGAGGGAGACCCCATATAGTGAGAGAGTGTTTTCAAAAGTTTGGGAGGAGCATCGTGAGTGCTTGGCGGAAAATTGAGAGGGATATAGATATATAAGGTCAGTGTAATAATGTGATCCATGTTTTTTGAGTGAAAATAAATGGAATCTTGGGAGGGTTTATATAGTAATAGAGAGGGGTGTTCTTTATTATTTCCAAAACATAGGTTTTTGACTCTATACAATAATGTAATCTAAGCCACAAAACATTCCATGGTTCTGGCCCATGGATTCATACAAATAGGAGTGGTAATCATTATTTTATAAGATCAATAACCAAAATTAATAAAATATTACCCTTGGTGATGTGGAAGTGAGTCATCTTCATAGATAATTGATTTTAAAACATTAATATATAATATATGTTTTGGATAATTTAAAGTGGATTTATAAATTTTATAAAATAACATAAAAAATATTTTAAAAGAAAAATATATATTTTTTTGGATACATTTTATGGAATATATTATATCTCATTTGGGTCATTATGATTTCATAACACATACCATCTTTAATTTTATTAAAAAATTTAGATGTTTCATAAAATTATGAAAAATTCACCGTTGGATAATTTTGATGGGGTGAATCCAAATATAATATTCATTTTATCCAATTATATTATAAATATGATAATTTATATTTTTAAATGAAAATCCACATTTATTGAAAAATATATATATTTTTATGATAACAGTTTTCAGACCCTTATAAAAATTATTTTTGACTTTATTAAAATATATTATCAATTATAATTAATAAATATTATTTAATATTTATATTTTACTAAAATATAATTTATTTTCAAAAAAATATTAATTCATAAAAATTATTGACATAATTTAAAGACATTATTATCAAAATATACAATTCAAGTTCTAATATATTGAACCTAATTTTTATCAAATTTGTTATTTAATCATTTATAATGCTAAATAAATAAGGGAAAAATAGTTATTTCATAAAACATAAAATATAAATATTCATGTTGTTATGATCAAGTTATATAACACATTATTACACTATTAAACACCCTAAGGGTAACGTTTATGACAATTAGATGTTATTAGGGTGGTTTGGAAAACATGGTTTGGGTCACGACTTCGATGTGATTGAAATTATCCGAAAATGGTTTAGATCATGAATAATTTATTTAATATTGGATTCCACATGGCTATGAAACAATCATAGATATTCTATCTACATTGAAATATTTAGTAAATTGTATTCTTAGTGTATGATCCTACTATCTAAGGTTGTCACTTCCTTTTTTTGTGTCAATTATTTTTTTCATAACCCTTAATATATACTAATCATAGGATCACTCTTCATCAACTATATTATCAATGATTATGATTCTTAACTATCTTTTAAATACAATATGAAATAATATTACCGTAAAATGAAATAATTTCATGTGTTTTTTATAAACATAATACATAAAAGGGCATTTAATTGAACCATAAAGGGAATTTTATTTATAAATGTTTGGGTTATTACAACATCTAGGGTTGTTTGTTCAAACACACATGGCTACAATCTATATCGATTATAGATATTTCCTATATTTATTGTTAGATTCTATGTAGACTATTGTAACACCACATGATTTTATGGGATGTATTTTTATAAATAAATTAAAACACTTCGTTTACTTAAATTCCAAAGAACACTAATCTTATACAAACTGCAATATTTTTTTAACAAGACCATTATATCCTAGACAGTAAATTGATGGGAATAAATATTATTAACCATATTATGAAATATATAAATATTAAAATCATTATTAATATATTATTTTACTATTAGGAAATAAAAAAAATAATTTTTAGTAATTTCATTCTATTCATCAAATAAATGTTTTAATCAAAAAGAGTTTTTTATTTGTTTCTATGATAAAATAAATATAATTTATTTTTTCACTTTTAGAAAATTTATTTTCTAAAATGATTTTTTTGGATTCAATACTTCAAAATTATCTTATGATGAATATTTTAGAATCATATAAAAAGAATATTTTTTAGTGAATTATTAAAAAATACAATTTTTTGTAAAAATTTAATTTAATTTAAATAAATTAAGAAATTTTAAAAAACCATTACGTTTTTAATTAATTTTATATAGATTAGGTATTATTTAGTTATATTTTAACCACTTAAATAATTTTTAATTTTATTTATATTGTAATTTAGAATAAGTTTATTTTTGGGTTTAAAAAGAGGATTTTTCATAAAACTGTTTTAAAGAACATCGTGTTTATCATTTTTAATAAATTAAAATAATACCTAATGAAAAATGTTTTAAAGTAAATTTATATATTATATATCGGTAAATATTACTTGAGTCTCATATAATGATAATTATTAGTCATATAGTTTATATAAATCCTTATTTTTCTTAAAAAACACTTCTTGCTATCCTACTTTTCCTCATGTCTGTAGGCTTTCATTAAATATATTTTTTCGAATTTTGTGGATTTAATTAGTAAAAATTGATTCCATATTCATTATAATAAGTTTAAAATTATACTTTATGGTCATTTTCATTTTAAGGAAAAAATTCCCCCCTTTAAAAACAATAATTTATACTATATGAATAAATAATGAATTGGGTTAAATTATAAAGTTAATGGTTTAAAATACATAAAAACTAAAATAGCAAATGGTTATTGGATATGATTATTTAAAATAAACATCAATTAAGACATTAATTTATAATATAATTCGTTTGAATTAATTCCACTCAACTGTAGTTGGATTTAAATATAAAATAATCGCTATTTAACCACTTTGAACAACCCCTCCTCAAGTATAAATACCACTCCCCACCACCCAATTTCACTTATGAAGACTTTAAACTCAAAAAATATCACTCATACCCTCTCTTCCACACTCTATACATTTCCAAATTCTTCTGGTCTCACTATAAGATCAATTCCATGGGTGTTAAGGGATCATTAAAGGAGGTGATATTCAAGAGGTAATTCCTTCAAACCACCTCTCCCATTTTCTTTTGTTATTTTACATTCTCTTCACATAATTAATACATCAAGGAATACTAAAATCAATATCATGTTTATAATTTAATTTTATATTTATAATGGAATATATCATATCCATCCCTTTAATTTCATATTATTTTTCAATGAAATGAAACCATTGTTCAAGTAGTGGCGGTTAGTCTTCACCATGAATAAATATTTTGTTTGCTTTCCATTACCACAAATAATGATGTCTATAAAAGTAGTATAATAGTTAAATTATATCATAAAAGTTATATTATAATATATTTAATGTTATGTAACTAATATATATTCATTATATTCAATAAAATGAAACTAGTTCGTGATGGCTGAAAAAACAACCAAAAATTAACTAAACATTAATAATTAGCATTTTTCAAAAGAATAATCCTCATATAAGAAATAAAAATTTTATAATGGAAATTTTTAACATCAATAATTTCATTAATTCCATATAATTTCACTTATATAGTTTTATTTCAATTTGAAACGAAAATCCACAATTATACAAAAATAAACCAACCATTAAAAGCATGAAAAAATGAACCTGAAACAATAAAAATAATGCAATTTCATTAATGAAATCGTTGTAAGATGTTATAAAAAAATATAAGGTATTATAAATATAAATATGGTTTTTTATTAATTGATAACATTATTTAAACATTTATACATATGGGTAAAATATAGAAAACTAAAGTGAAGCAAGATGAAAGGGTTTCCCATCTCACATTTACTTCTATGACATATACGAATTATGTATCACATGATTTTAATGTATGGTGTTTATAATTAACTTTGATAAATAATATCATGAATTAAATTATATAAATGTTATCAAATGTTTCATTTTATAATTACTCATTTTTTGGGCATACAATTTGAATGGCTACAAATTTGTAAGGGAATTATTAACCTAATTTCCATTCATTGAGTTACCCTTCTACTTAATTGATTATGTATTTATATGATTATATATGGGATAAATATTGATTAATATATGTTTTATATCAACTTATTTTATGTGGATTTAAAGTGGAAACAAATAATCAATTCATATGATTAATTCTATCATTAATTATATGACAGTTATAAGGGATTTACATTAAAAATTATCTTTCTAATGTTTCCCTTAATAATATCTTTTTCATAAATGTTTGTGTTTTCTATAAATGTTTCAAAAAATTATTTTTACTATGATATTATGATTTCTAATTAATTTTTACTCATTTTTTACTTTTTCCAAATGTTCTGAAAGGATACTTATTTTTCGATGAAAGGGGTTTTTTCTTTTCTAGTAAAAATAGAAAAGGAATTTTTTTTAAAATTATACAACATGAATGGATTTTTCAACCATATATATACATTAATTCCCAAAATCTTCATAAATAAATATTATAAGGTTATTTTCAATGAAATATTTTTCTTTAATAATTATTTGATACTTTAAAAAATTCACAACAAAAAGAATATTTTTCTAAAAAATTATTTAATGTGATCCTTAAAAAAATAAATTTTCCATGTCAGATAAAATTATTTGATGTTACATTTGATTTAATAGAGTAATTATTCAGGTATACTCTAATTATTTTTTTATGGTTGGTTTATGTTTATTATTTCTTGATATTTATAAACCACATTTCATTTACATGGGTTATGCTCTGACGAATTGTTTATGAAATCCATTTATTTTCATGGGTTCAGATGTGATGAATGAGTTATGGTCTTGTGGAACAAATATCTATGGTTTTCATTATGTGATGGGTAAGACCTATATATATATCCAATGAATTGGATAAATTTGGATAACACATAAGGTAAAAATGTTATTTGTGGACCTAATTTCATGATCAAAATTCTATTGATGGTCCAGGAATTCTTGTACATAAGACTATGAATGGACCTAGTTTCATTTCTATAAGTTTATTCATGTCCATGGTATCATGTCCTTAACTTTATGACTAAACATGTTTCTATTTCATAAAATATTATATTGAAGTGGATATTCGTGTTTTTCATTCAATTTCCATAAAAGATATAAATATAGGTACGATAATCATTCTATTATATCAATATTGTATATTAATAATTGAAGGAGGTGGAGGGATAAATATAACAAAAACACTCATTGATGAATATGACCTGTTCTTTAGGTATCCTCCACATGTTTTCCCCAAAATCCATCATAGGATGGATTTTAATAAAAATTATGGATTTAAGGATAAGAGTATGGAATTTATGAAGTTATTTGGGTATGTATTGGTAGATTTAAAAGGGTTTTAAGGTGTTAATAAGAGAAGACAAGGGGTGACCTTTTATAAGTGAGGAGGGTGGCAAACTTTTTATTTTTTGAATGAAAGAATTGCACTATTTTTTTCATGTGTCAAGGCTCAACAAATGTATAATTATAGATAATAGAATATATAAGGTGAAAATCTGTCCATAAAAGTGGTTTTGGACAAGTCTTTTTCTATTTTTAAACCATTTCAATTATTTTTAACCCCCAATATCCCATTTTTTAACCTTTATCGCTATAATTATTTTTTTCAATTTTTGGTATTGATCTTGTTAAAAAATTACATTAAACTTATTAGATAATATATATTATTTTTTTAAAAATATGGAATAAATTTTTCCAAATTAAATTAACATAATTTTAAAATAAAAATTTAAAATTAATCCCCCATACCAGTTGAGAAAGTGAATTTTCAAAGAGAGAATGTTTAAAGGTATACAAATTTTTTATATGAAATGTAAATATAAAATTCATTAAAATGACCTAAATTGGATTAATATATACATATTTGAAATAATATTCTTTTAAAACCACTTTATAATAAAACTAAACTATATAAATTATTCAATCAAAAATACCGTATTAAATTAAAATTTAGTATTTTCACTATTTATCAATACAATTATTCTTTTTTGAAAATTATTAAAAATTAACCATATGTTAAATTTGAAGTAATTACATAAAAAATGAGGTATATTTTATAAAATTAATTTCTAAAAGTTTCAAAAATTTAATTTAAAACAAACCTACTGGCACGATGAATAGTGGGTTTTTAAGAAGTGGTTTTTTCAAAAACAAGATGATTCCATTTGAAATCATTTTCAAATGATAATAATTTTACGAATTAAAATTAAAATTTAATGATATATATTCGAAAATATTCGTCTACAAAATTAACCATTATAGTTTATTTTAATTAATTATAACAGATAAACATGATGCACTTTAAAATAGTTTTCGAAAAAAATCCATTTTAACACCTATAAAACATAAATTTTTTAAAAATAAATTTTATGTAAAAGATATTGATTAGATTAAATAAAAATAAATAATAATTATGTTAAACTAAAATACTATGGATCATTATAATTACATAGTTTATTGAAAATAAATGATAATTTTATAAAAATAAGCATTTTCCACAATTCACTGAAAAATCATTATTTTCAAAAAAAATCCTAATATTTCACCATATGTTAATTTATATCCGATGAATCAAAAAACGAACAAAATATTAACAAAAATATTGTAAAATGACAATAAATTAATTATAATATGTTACCTTAAAAATAAATAATTGTTTTTGAAGAATACATATATTTTACGAATATAATTACTTTACTAAAAATTGGAGGATTATTTACTAAGAGTTTAAAAATAAAATTATATTGAGTAGTAAATATATATTTATATTTAATATAGGTGTTTATAATATTCATATAATTATATTTAACATATAAGATGCAATGTTCATGTTTAAAATAATATCATTTCATGGTTTGCTACTCCTCAGTGTTGCATGTCATAATCACTATTGAAGAAAGTCATTGTTGCATGTATAGAAATCCAAAATCAGTGTTGCGTTTAATGAAGGATAAACATTATTTTTAATATAACTCAATATATTGATAATATTAAATTCATTTTTAGAGAGAATTTCATAAAATCTTATGGTGTTACACTACACTTTTCTAGGCTCTAGGTGACGTTTTTAGGAAATTGAACTGCTGATTGAATTTTAATATCCACCACTAGACTTATGATGAAAATGAGAAATCACATTTGAAATCATAGTCTATTGGTTATCATAACTGATGAACATTTGAGTTTTAGTGGTGAATAATACTAAGTCAATCTAAAAATGAGATTAGGTTTAATTAATATATTTAACTAAATCTATGATAATAAATTCTTTGTGAATCCATTTAAGGATTGAAGATCCTTATTACAGAATTATTCATTGAATCTATATATTAATTAAGTGTTTAATTTACTCATATTTAATTTCAACTACCAAATCCCCATAACATTAATTATTTTTCATAAAATATTAAAATACAAAAAAAAGTGTTTAGAAATAGTGAGTTATTGGCATTTAAATGTCCCAATGAAAGAAAAACCTGGTCAACCACTATTCTATAATAAGAAAAATATAAATAATATTTTACACCACCCAGTGATAGGTGAATAAAAATTTTGGGTAAATTTTTGGGAAAAAACCATTCTTTCAATCATTATTTCATTTTAATTTGTAAATATTTTATAGCTTTCAAATAAAATATAATAATAAAATTTTATAAACCATTTTTTTACCCACCATCACCCACAAAAGTGTTTATTTATTTATTTCTTATAATTTTAGGGGATTCCTATAGTCCAAACATTGATAGTTGGAATTATAGTAACTCTTATAAGACTTAAAGAATGATATAGAATGATCAGCTTTAAAATCCATATCCAATGATCTTATTGAATTCTTGTAGTACATTATTGAGTCCCATCAAGATGTGGTATAGGTGATAGAAGAGTTTATCCCTCATAAATTTCCAGAATACATTGTTGAATTATAAAAATAACTATACAACCTATCTATCCTAGATACCTCAATATCCTTTTAATAAACATTTATGAAGAACTCACATTTGAAGACGATCAGTTGAAGGGAGTAGAATTAACATTGAATTCATTATTTATTTTATTTTACACTATTATCAAAGTTGATTCACTATCCTGTTGTTTCATTTTTCAAACCAAGACCTATTGTTTCCTTGTTTAGTGATGAATAAAATGATTAAGTAACCATAAAAAAATTAATACTATAATTTTAATATGACCAATTTACAAGGTTCTTTAATAAACAAGAACATCATAAGTTCGTACTAATGAGGGAGAATTAAACCAAAATTCATATTATTTAAATTTTTTAAAACATAATTTCTATTTTACTTTCTATTCAATGAAAATTGTATTGCTTCATATCATGAGAAATCCCTAGATGTTGATGAATAATTGAAAAAAGATATTATGGCTAAAGGGAAGGGGAGCACATATTTTATCCTACCCCTACCTAGAAATATATACATTATTATCATTGGGATGGGCTTGAAATACTAAATCAATGGGAACTTATCTATGAAATAAATGTTTAATAATATTATAAAGAAATCTATGTGGTAGTTTATGTCAATGAAACCCAACCCACCATCATAGTTTGGATAATCACTAGAACTATTTGAATAGAGGCAGTAAAACCGTAAAAAGCACTTAGTGGTTAAAATAATATTTATCTATTTGCTTTCTACACCCTCTATGTTTGTTTTGGCTTATTTTTATTTTAAAAACTCATATTTTTTCTATCAAATTTTAACTTATAAGATTTCAGTGGGCATCATTTGGGAGCATTTTTTAATATTCCACTACAAATAAGTCATGTTATATTACTCATTTATAAATTGATTTATTACTATTATTTTCTATTGATTCCACTGAGGAATGCATCATGATTCAATTTCCTTATAGAGAGAGTCTGCATCCTTATAATGGTTTTATACAATCCAATATTTTATGCCCAAAAGTACCACTTTATATATGTAGGAGGCCTCAGCAACCATGGTAGTTGATTTCATCCCCTTCATTGGAATATACTGATGGGATGTCATCTCATCCATAAATATATTCCACCATATATTTTGTCAAATTTTCTAGGACCCTATAATAAATTTAATAAACTATTTTGAATCTCATTTTAGATCCCATCTTGATGTAGACATATCTTAATTTCACAACATGTTATTAGGACAAAAATTCTACCTGAGGTAATAGTTTATGAGAACAATTGATATCTTAGGTGTTTTAGACAAATGTATACAATGATTGTGTTGGGAATATGTAGGATTATTCCTCATCCAAAGTTGAGAAAATATCATGTATGGAATATCTAAGGAGTAGGACCCATGGCATCCCATTTTTACTATGTAAAATCTTACATGAGGTGTGTAAGATATCCAAGCCACATTTCCTCTAGAATCCCATGTTTGCTGAACATGGTGACTCTCATTTGATATGTGTTTCATGAGGTATAAAAAACTCATCAGACTAGTAATATTATGATTATTAGATAAGTCATTTTTGGTTAATTACATAATACATCTCATGCTTTCTACATGAGTTAGAGGTTCTAATGCATCAGGAGGGGTCATAGTTTTAAATTATTTTGGGGATGTGACTGAGGATTAATGTCTAGTGGGGACATGATCAGAGGTTTAATGTATTGTGGGTATATTTCCCATACAATCTTATCATTTTTTAGGATTAATATAGGTTAACATCACATGGAGGAACTACTGTGTATTTAGAACCATATGCTTGTGTGGTAGGAGGTTGAGTGTGTTCCCTGATGGCATGATCACAATTTAGTGTTGTCACCTACTAGGGTGGGATAGATGGATTTTTTGTGGAATCAAGATTTCAATATTGGAATATAGGGAGGAATTCTACATACCCTACTAGTACATACTGATAAAAACCCACACAGTTCAATGAAACTATTTGAGTTCCTATCACAAGGTTGGTCCATGTAGTGTAACATCATAGGTAAGGGTGATCATGTCCTGAAAGGAGTGAAAACAAGTGATGGCATGGATATTATGTGTAGAAGATTCCCAAAAGATCAGGTATCATCTCATTTTCATTATATGAGGTATCATATAATTATCACATAGGGTAAGGAAATAATTTATCATTTGGTTCTGAGGAGGTTTTCATGAATTTTAAAATCAAGTGACTAGGAAGTTAGGTTATGATATTTAACATCTTGTATCTCAAGCATACTTGGGACATACAAATATAGATACTCATTACCTATATGGGAAATAGGATATAAAGATAAAGGGAATCTTGGATTCCATCATTGATGGGAAAAGAAACCTACTTCCCTTGAACATGCCATTGTTTGGGTAACACGCAGGGTCCCAGGGTTAAAGAACATATTCATAGGTGAAAAATTCAATAAGTCTTCTTATCCTGTGTTGGGAGAAAAGTATTCATTCATTAGGTTTGAAAATTTTGGTCATTTGAGTATGGTTCATAGTAATAAAACTTTTTTGAATGGGTATATGGAACCTGAAAACTCAACTTTTGTGAAACTATGATTGGTAGAAGGAGGTATTGGGTATGACACATGAAGGATGAGGTGCTTAGCATTAATGTTGTGAAAACATTAGAATTTTTATGATCCATGGTCTCCAACAAAATTATTGGGAAAGGGTTCATGGGGAATATATTCACACAACATTCGGGGTTGCATAAAGATCGGGGATTCATGAAGGAAGTTCATCTTGCACATTCCCTTATAGACATAAAGTGAATTTGTGTGAAAAAATATATAACACTAGATAAAGTGTATTATGTACTATATAAGGTTAGTAAATCATGGTCACTAATTATTGTAATCTTTGGGAAGACTAGAGTAACATGAGTTTAACAAATAGAGGGTTTCACTAATCAGATTATAATGCTTCAACTTCCAAAGCACCATCCCATGGGGGGTGATTCTCTATTTAAAGAATATTTTTTTCGAGGAAAATTTTAATGTAACATCATACATGTCATTTAACATGGAATATTTTCTTGAAACTATGGGTTAATAAAATCTCATTCCATTATAGAAGGATAATGATTGCATATGGTCATAATTTAACATTGCATTTCTCACACATCTCGCCCTCTCATAAAGCTTCACATAAAATTGGATACTTTCATATGACCTTATCCCATTTTTATTTTGGTATTTTCTACCATTAATAAAACATTAGGTGTCTAAAATTTATTTTTTCAGGATGTTTCCAATTAAGGGAGTTGCACGTAAATGTGAAAATTTCCAAACACAATTTCCTTTTTTTTTAAATTGTTCCCTAGGTGGAGTTTTATACATAGTGTGGGAAAAAATCTATTTTTAAGTTGACACACATTTTTTGTTCTAAAAAATTCCCTCCTCAGAATCGGAGATGATAGGGAACCAAACGTTTTAATTCTAAAGAGAACACCAAATATTTAGTGATTTTTCACTCTTTCATGCAACGTTGAGGTTCAATCATGTAGATTAATTACACATTCTTGATTCGTAGGAGGCCCATTCTTATAAATTGTGTGAGGGGATAGGTAAAATCCCTGGATTTTCTCTCTATAATGACATATCCCATGTGTATAACTCAACCTACTTCAGGGAATTCTCCCACCTTGATACCATTATTTCACACAACTACTCTATTATGAGGCAAACATTTCACAAAACAAATTTACTTTTATACAATTTATTTACCCAATCAAGGATTAAATATTTTTATCCATCCTTCAGTTGTGATACCCAACCTACAAAAAAAATCAAAAACACATAAAAAATACAAACAAGTAGTTAAGACTGTTGTTACCACTATTGTCTCTCCGAAGAGGGGGTGATCGATAAAAATATAGAAATCACATTTTCTATGGGGTTTATCTACTAGAATGAGGAACTAATGAATCCATTATTATAAGTACATGGGGGATATTATATATGAAATAGGCTAACCATTTTTAATTTCAATCTACATGATGATATAGATACACTGACTATGGAAACCAACACTATAAGGATTTGGTTCTCCTAATTTGATGAGCATCACCATTGGAACATCATTACCTCTTGACACTCATTCAGTGATCTTGAATGTTGTTCTATATATATTCTAAATGATAGGATAATGTAATTCACTAGGGAGAAACATAAATTTGGGGAGTTTTCTACCCACACTGAAATCATTGTCTAGGATATCATTTCGAACAACTGGATAGTGTGGCATAAAGATTGGGACCTTTAGTTTGGAGGAAAATTCATTAATGATTGGGCTTGGGTATACATATTATGAAACACATATGAAGATTATTAGACTGTGAGGTGTGGTTTTAGGTTATATGGGGAAGTGTAGATGTCTTAATTTCATGTTTATCTTTAACCGATGATATTTCCAAAGGTCCTCATTTAATAGTCCCTTTACATTAACACTTTCCACCTTACCCATAGGAAGGTAGGGATTAGTCTATTGGACCTTCACTAAATTACTGGGATCCCACTAGTGGTATTGAGTATGAAGATTTCCTCCTAGAAACTAATGCTTAGGGGGATAAAAACTAAACATCAACATTCGTGAATAATTTTCTAGACTAGCTCTCATTAGTCTTTAAGTATCACCCACCCTCTATCCCAGACATTCCCTTAATGACATGGATATTATTATTATTAAACATGTCAGTGGAAAAGATGTTTGTGTAGCCGAATTACTATCCTAGATCTCAACATGGGAAATGGTTAGGATCATTTTTGGAGACTCTATATGAGGGATGATATTATCACTGAGGTTTCAATGTGGTAGAATAGAAACCAGATGTCTGGTATGCGGTGTTCTTTGCCACATTTCTGAGTGGGTGGATATTTTTGTTTAGGGATATACAAATGGGTCCATGGCTAGGGAGGATGATGATGGTGGGGATTATGACATCCAATAACCATGAAAATCTAGGAAACCCAGTGTTATCCAGATTATAGAGTCCTATTGGGTATATCATGAGTTGGTACATGTATAGTCACATCTACAGACCATTATAATTTTTTTATGGTCATATTATAACGTAATTATATGGGAACAAATTTTTGGATGTTATTACGTACCTGAACACTGGTTACTATCCTTCCCTCCGAATCCTTCTACATGTTAAAGCATTGATGCTCAGTAAAGCCGATGAGCATCCGGCATGTGAAACATCTGGAACTTCAATTTCTAACCCATATCATACTCAATTAGTGAAATTATTTAAATCCCATAAGGGACGCCCACGTAGAGGGATTACCGGTAGGCCTTATAATGTGGAGTGTTGGTGGAATATATTAATGGAAACATCTATTGTGATTCATAACCCATGAATTTATTTCCCAATTTTTTTGGGTCTATCCAACAAATGGAGAAGTGGTTGTACATAGGGGTTCATTCAAAATGTCTTCCAGTGTTCTCCACAAACTCTGGTGGATATTAATCACTGAGGGATATATAGAGTAGATCATGTTTATACCTTAAAAACCAAACAATAGAGTCCCCAAAAATTATTCCAATAAATACGTGGTGGTTTATCATGTTGTATTTATGTGACAACATGTGAATAAGGTTTATCATTTAGATGATACCTCATAGAAAAATGGTTGTTGGAATTATATTTTTTATGCTGTATTTCAGGTGGCAAGGAGGGTGATGAAAATGGAGGGAGCATAGTGGCCTCCAATTTCAAGTAGGGACCATAGAGTGAGTATATTTATTAGTTCTATAATTAGTTTAAAATTTCCCCAATATATTGTTTAAAGATCCCATATAGGAGAAATAATGTCCATGGAGTCTCTAGGGAATAAGTTGTTCTTCATGGTGTTGGAAGCTGTTGATTCCATTTATCCCAAGGTATGGGGGGAATGTGAGATGTTTTATTTATCCTAGACACTGGGTAACTATATAGGAGGCTCACTAGGGGTAAAATCAAGCTTCCAAAACTTAGTCATTCTATAATCACCACTCAAGTGGACATCCATGAGAGGTATTCCAATCTAGTGGACATGGATGCTCTATTCTGGTGGTATGAGGAGGGAGATATTATCATAGCTCATGTGTAGGTTATTCTTTTTTAATATCCATAAGAAGAAACCTTAGATAAATAACCCACATTAGGGGAGTTAGATCATGATATTTTCTCTTAAGGATCTAGTGGAAATGAGTTAAAGGGATCTAAAACTGAGTAGGAGAGTCTCCAAGAGAGAAGGGTGGTCACTCAAAGGGTGAAATTTGGACCAAGATCATCATTGTAGAGGTAATATTCCAACTCATGAGTTCAATAATGTAATAAACATATCTTTTCTTTAGCATTGCAAACTCAAGATTTTATTCCACGTATGAATTGGTATGAGAGGACAAGGGGGTCTCTATTAACTATGGGGAAGGTGACTCCATGGGAACTAAGGGGCTTACCTCAGAGTGAGATCATGGATCCAAAATGGGATAGGTTCTTATAAAGGATAATAGGGAGTACAATCCAAGTCCATATTCACTCCCGATCATCTATGTAGAGCCAAGATCTAGAATCTTAGTGAAAGATCCTTCTGTTAGTTGGGAAGGTCACCCAAGATGGGTTGTCATCTAAATCTCTATACATCCCCAAGGTAAAACATAAATTCATTCTACCCTATTTTTTTCATCCTTGTGATTTCTCAAACATTATATATTGATATTCTTATTTATCATATACATCTATGGAGTGTACAACCCCAAATGGAAACTATGAAAACTATGGTTGTGCCAACAAGCATGGTGGTTCCATCGGTGGTGGCCCTCTCATTTAAGAAACCTAGCCTAGAAGTGATGTATAGAGTGTAATTCACTAATGATTTTTTCATATTTTTTGTAAAAAACATAAATGGCATCCATTCCATCACATCACATATGTTTCATTTCCCATGAATTATATTTATCTTTGAAATTTTTGACCTTGGTGAATACTTTCCATTTATTTATGATATTTTGTGAGCATGAACCTTTGTATATTTGGAGGTTGAAGGTATCAAGAAATTAGAGGGAAACATAGTTGTAGGTTTGGATCCTAAGTATCATACTGGCCAGGATGGGATGATCCCTATCTAGGGAGATCATCCTATCATGGAGGCTGATGTGACTGAGGGGTAAGTGGATCCTATGAACGACAAGGATGTCACTACATGTGATGTGTTAGATGAAGGTTATCTTCACATCATATTGGATCACATACTATATAATAGGATTCCAAAGGAATATCTAAAATCGAAAATTCTTGCAGCCTTCTATGTGTACCATCCTACCCCACACAAAGACTTAGAATATTTTGAGTCCAACATCATTTAGGAGAACTAGGTCATCTGATATAGTGCATAGAGGATCATTTGTGATTTCATCACTTGTGCCCCATGGGGGGATGGTAAGTCTAATGGGATCTATTCACCACTAAGGTATTGGGACTGACATCCTTAATGGATGAGTGAATGGTTGAATCAGCCAGAGTATAATCCATACTAAAGAGGTTTTTACTATACTCAAGGAGGGTATGATAGGAAATGTTATGAATTATTAGGATTTCATGGTCACTAGGAAAAAGTTTTCCTTGTTAGATAACTCTCTCACCTAATAATATCCATAAGGTGAATGTTTTTTGTAATTAGGTAGAGACTCTATTTTGTGTATGACCATATTCATTTCCCTCCTATATTTATGTAATAAAAAAAATTTATACCCTGATTTTATATTTTTTTCCCACATCCATCATATTAACAATAAGAAATAATAATTATCTAATCCCACATGAGTCATGCTCGATGTGAGAGACAAGAGACAAATAGAATATTTCTCACTTATATGAGTGTTTCAAATAGATAATGAATAGTTTGGGTCAAAATGATCCTTTTTACACAGATAGATTCATTACTAGGATGACATTATATAGAGAGATAGAGACTTTGGATACTTAACTTACTGTTCTATCTTGCATGAGTGAATGAGCTGGGTAATACTATGGGTGTTGAATTATACCATAATTAATCATAAAATGGAGGACATGATTGGAGACTTCCAAGACGTGGAACATAGGGGAGAGTGATATGATGATTGAGGATGACTACTGACTTTGTTTGAAATGTAGGTTCCACTTTTTTGGGCTATAAAGTGTATGTACATAAAAATGAGGGTCAACCACAGACCAGGTTTGAAATATGAGACCCATAAAATTCTAATCAAAATTTAATTGAAGAGTTTACCTAATATTGGATTATATTTTTTTTATTGAAACTGTTACCATTAGGGGATACCATTCATACAAGAAATATGGTGGGGATCCAAATATTGTAATACATATGGTGTGGGGGGAAACTGAGGAAATGTTCATGTCGAGTTAAATGATCTAAAAGTCACTCTAAAATGGTTCTCAGCATGTTAGGGGGATGTATTTGCATTAGTGAGGTTAAAACCCACCTCCGAAGGAGAGTACGATAATGGTTTTCAAGTAATGGAGGGAACTCAAATAGTGTCATCGGTAACCTTTACCAAAGGGGAAATTTTCCTCCCATGTGAGGTCAAAAACATTTTTTAATTTCATATCATGTAATAATGATTAGAAATATGTAATTTAATGCCTTATAAAATTATTTTTAAAATGTAGTTAAACATCATATAATGAGAATGATGCATCGATTAGAATCCCATCATGTGACAGAGACACGTTTCTTAAAATTTATCATCATGTGAATAGGATAATATGAAGAGACATGAATAAAACCATCTTTGTCAATGTACTAGGATCAATGAAAGGGGATCATTAAGGGTGGATACCCATAGTGGACCTCACAAAAATGGTAAAAAATGTAATAAAATTGGATCTTACCTTTTCCAGTACCAATGGGTCTAATGAGAATAACATGGCTAGTTCTGGGGCCTAGTTGTGGGACATGAGGGATTTATTCCTATTCTCTTTGTACATTCATTTTTTCTCAAGACATAATGGTGACTTGAATATTGATATCCTTATTTTTTCTCATATTTTTTTTGGGTTTTCAACCTAATCGGTATTTTTTCATCTTGACTTTAGATGTTTTAGGTCATGCATGTTACTCTAAAATGAATGTGACAAATTATTTAGTGATAATGGATCATTCCTAACATAAGAGGGAGGTCCCATGTGAGGTTTAATATTCCTATCTCTAAAATAGGTGTCTCATGTAAAGATTTGAACCCAATTTACATTCGAATTCATGGATTTTCATACACAATTTATGGTCAAGAGGCTCAAACATAAATGGGTTACGAGTAGTTTAATTTCATAGAAATTGAAATGATTCCATCTTAATATCACACTAAAAGAGGCACTAATGTTAAAAATGTACTGAGACAATAAGAAACAAGGTCTGTTTGTTGGAGATGTTAGTAGTTATGTTTTAGATAATGGGTCTGGGAATTCCTATGTATCCTATGAAACTACGAATCAAGACACATGTAGTTCTTAAAGGATGCATGTTAGTTGAGAAACCCAAAAGGGGTAGTCCTTTTGAGTGAAGATGCAATGAATGGGAAATTAGTGTATTAAGGGATAAAAGTGATGAAAAATAGATGTGTATTAAGAACACAAGTATGGAAGATGTGAATTGTTTATGGTCAGGGTGTTTGGGCCAGAAGGCTGCTAGTTTATAGTCATAGATCTTGTACTAGAAGGAAAATCTTGTAAAAATATTCAAAACTGATGTGAAAGGGGACAAGGGGGGAATACACCAAGAAAACATCTCCCTAGTGAGCTTCATACAGTTTATGGTTGTGATTCATTGACCGAGTGGAATCTTGGAATGTATTGACTATTGAGCAGTGCCTTGCTAGCATTCCTAATCCCATATGAGCCATGATCTATGTGGGAAACAAGGTGTACTGAGCGAATTCACCTTTTATATGGGTGTGGACAACAAGGGAAGTGGGAATATAAGTTGAGAGAGTATCAACTATAAATAATTTCATGATATATATGAATGAATGAACAAATACGTTACACCTTGGTTGTCAAAATTCCACCAGAATAAGGGAAGGTGGAAGGGAAGTAAATTAGTATTGTGATAATTTGATCCACAAATTTGGGGACCAATGGGAGGGTAATGACTATTGGCCATGATCAAAACATATGTTCCATAACCAAAATAGTCAATTATGGTGCGATTAAATATAAAATAATCTATTTAACATATTCAAAACATATGGACTATCACATTTTATAATAATTCCTTCAATGAATTTACTCAGGATGGGAGGTGAGACAATTTATCTAGACACCATTTACATTAGGGGGATATTCATATTTGAGGATGAAAAGGTTTTGAGTAAGGAGATTCTTTAAGTTTTTAGATGAATTAGAAAAGCATTCGAGTGGGTTTCAAAACTCTAGGTTCCATGGTACCATGAATTTGGGAACATTGAAGGGGTGTATTAACCTAAGCGTCAGTTAAAAACATCTTCCAAGGGGGAAGTCATATCAAGAGAGGGCCAAAGTATTACAAATTTTTACATCTTATGATATGGATGTAAACCATGTATTTTGACATCTAAGGGAAACAAAATTGGAAATTTAGTTTAACATCCTATGGAGAGGATGAGGATTCATAGAATTTAATATAATGTGGAAAGGATTCTGACATGTAGTTTAATTTCATGTGACCTATATGTGGGATGTTCCTTTTATAGTCATATAACTAGGACCGATGGTTAAAGTGAGATTAATTCACTAGAAAATAACAATTAACATGATCTAGATAGAGTCATCGATGACTAATTTAAAAAATATAGTTTCTATTGGGGGATTTATGGTTTGCCTCGAAGATAGGGGTCTAGGTTTTACTATGTATCCCATGAAGTAGTGAATCAAGAAACTTGTAGTTATGGAAATAGCAAGGTAGTATTCACACCGTAAATGTTGGGGGATATATTATATGGTGAGGATGATGAGATGATCCTATAGATTAAAATCTCATACAAGGAGATACCAACTATGAAGTTTAAGGTTATAAAACCAAGACCAATAGTTATTCAATTAGTCTAAAGTAATAGAGCATGGACTGTGAGGGTTACCACTTTTTTTTGGTTTCATTGCATGGACCAAAATGTTTTTTAACAAGATTTAGGTCATGGAACTTGGATAAAAATAGGGTATGTTTTGGAGAGGCTTAAGAAACATGATAGAGTGTATGAACCTAATATGAAAATGGTCCAAGGGTGCCTCATTGAATTCAAACTTGTCGAAAACATTTTGAAACAAAATTAAGGTCCTGATGCCTAGATCTAGGATTCTAGTTTAAGAACATAGAACTCAGACCATGAGAGGTGTGTCTTATGGATGTTTAGGTTTCATGATATACTAGTAACCAAAAATGAAAATGAGTCGAAGGAGGACTTTAATGACATGAAGAATCATTGAGATAATTATCACATATTTTAAGGTTTTGATGCTTGGACTAAGAGGGTACCTTCTTATTTGGAATGTAAGTGTGTCTCAACCTTGCTATGTGGGAACCCTTCATAACTCCTTATTCAACATGATTCATATTCATTGTTAGGATAAAGGAGTGGTGAAGAGTCTCCCCATTATATCTGGGAACATTCTGGTGTTGTGGGGAAGGGAAGAGTCTATCTTGTGAGGGTTTTAATTACTCGAAATTTCTTAATCAGTAAGAAGAAATGTACCTGGGAACAACATTAAGGTTTATAAAACTCCATCATAATAAAGTCATGTGGAAAATAATTAAGTCATGAATTCCAAAATCTAGACCATAATGGGGGGTTTCCATTGGGTGATGAATTACTATTAACCATTTTTGAAAAATAGGTTCCTCAACTACATCAGTCAAAGATATATCATGTAAATAAAGGGTCGACCGCTAAACATGATTGAAACAAGGGAGCTATCACTTTATAAAACGAATCCTTCAAGACATCTACCAAAGATATGATTTGAGATAGTTCAACTAGGAACCATTATTGTTAGTGGATATTGTTCAGACTAGAAGGATGATGAGTATACAACCCATCTAAGGCTCAATGTGTGAAGGTGGCCAAGGTGGGATGTTCATAGGGATCCTGGGCGTGCCAACATGGCATGTTAATGAGTATGAATTAGATATATTCATAAGGGGAATATCCCATAGATTGAGTTATGGTTGTCTTGGGCCATGTATGGGAGATCCAAACATATCTCCACAAACCATGAAACTAGGTATCATGTTATATGTAATTTTATATTGCAGTGCGGTATGAGACCATCATTGGGAATGAGGACCCCTCTTGAGTTCGGGTTCCAAGTATCATACAGTTTCTCATCCTGATACAGGGACATATAAAATTTTGTATAATATATTGCGGAAATGACATTATACATACAGTTTATCCTTATATGGTGATGAAGAGGTATCATATATTTTACTGACATATAGAAAGGACATTGTCTGGTATTTTAACAATATACAACCAGGATGTGGGGTGCATTTTTACGAAATAAAACTAGTATGTAGTTAGGTAGTTTTACATTATATAACTATGATGAGGTGGAATGAAATAAAAAGAAGTTCCATTTTAAGAATCAATAATTGGTGGGATGTGGGACGCACTTCCCACCATGCCGATCAATGAATGTTCACCACTAGAGTTTAAATTATTAATAACATAAGGTACTTAAAATTTGGGTTCTAGATTCTATGGATTCCTATGAGGCGTCATTGGTGACCTTAGATCTAAAACCAAATTACCCTATAGGATGTATCATAGGTTATTTTTTTTGATGAATTTCTTTTCCATCCATTTATGATGTGTTTCTTGGTAATGTAGTGCCTGAAACCTATTTCCATTGAGGGAATCCAACTCCGCCAAATGGGATTAAGCTCTATTTTCTGATGTATTATGATCATAAAATCTATTTGGAGTGATGAAAGCTAATCCGCTATAGTAAAAACTACAACTATCCCATATACTAGGAATTATGGTGTTTCCTTAGTGAAATTTCATGTCATCATTCGATAGTCCCATAGGGAATTATGGAGATTTTCCAGCCAACTCATCGAGTTATGACCCACCATTTTCTAAAGGATGTTATAGAGGGGTTTAATTAACACCTCAATCTTCCTATTAACGTGTTCTTGATTGTGGGAGGATTGATTGGATTGTATTTTTCACATTGAATAAAACTTCTTCAGTTTGGAGACTTGAAAATTGATTCCATTTTATGTGAGAATGGTGTGAGGAATACCAACTCAATGGATGGTATGGGAATTAAAAAACACTACCATAGACCATGCCTTTTATTCTTGGAGTGGTATGGATTTAACAAAAATTTATAAAAGTTAGTGGCAGTGAGGATAAAATTTTTCTATCTAGTTATTCATGGTGGGTAGGTCCCTGCAACGTCAAGTCATGATATAGTAAAAGGCCAAGTGTACATAATGGAATGGCGTAACCATAGTGGATGGTGTACAAAGTTTATGTGGATCTACTATGAATAAAAACTCTTGGTAAACATAATACAATCATAAATGATGGTGGGATAGAAGCATCTCAATCTTCATATTTGGTGAAAAAGCTTCAATCCTACTTTATGGTCCCCACCTGACCCAACAAGATATTCCTAAAGAACCCAAGGAACCTCCATTAATTGAAATTAATATAGGAGGAATCTATCAACACCATTACTTTATAGGTAAATCTTGATGTTGGGGTTATCCCAGAAGAAAAAATATAATTACAACAAAAATATCACCTCATACTCGGTTAAATTTGGTGAGAGGGTCCTAAAACGAAGATAACTGATGAATAGAGTCATCCATTGAGATGATTCTTAGAATAATATTGTATTTTTGGGACATAAAATAAATGTGTAAATGGATAGTTTGTTCCCCTTTGTAAAATTGATTAGAGAAATGACTCACTGATCTTCCACATGAAAAGAAAACACAACATTGTTGGGCTCTACTACAGATGCTAATAGGCCTACCAAGGCATCAACATAGTCATTTTAGGATTGAGGAACATGGTTCACCATTAAATAGGAAGTGAACTACGCCCTCACATCAAGAGTTTTCTCCAAAAAGGGATATTTTTCTTATACTTAATGATATAGTAATTATTGATCTATGTAATGAATAGTTTTATGTATCTCTTCACATACAACCATGGGAATTTGACATCAAGATCCAACTATTAATATATGATAAGATCCTGACACTCAGACTCATTTTTTTATATTGATATAATAAGATAAATGAGTATGGAAATATTTCCTATATAGGATTCATGAGGTTAATCCCAATGACCACGTAGTTGAGTTTGTGGTTTTTGTGATTTCTCCTGTTTAGGCTTATTGAGGCACTTCAAAAGTGAATTTTCAAGTATGGTGCATCCTAATCAATGAAGAAGATATACTAATCTATAATTTCATCTTCTTAGGGATGTTATCCTAGGGTTAGATGCCTGACCATTAAATATTATAGTGCTTGGACCATAATAGCCTTATGTGGGGAAAACCTAATGTCAATCAATGGAAAAATTACTAATACCCTCTGACTTCCTTGTAAAAATGTGGCTAATGATGACTTATTTTAGTGGATCAATACAAGATACATTATTTATCACTTGGTTCTATAGATAGTGTCATGGTTTTTAAACTCTGATTATAAAGGTGAGGTAACACTTCTTGATAAGAGAATATGTGGTCTTTGTATCAATAATCATTTTACATGGGTTTTACAAGATATATTCCCTATACTTGTTATTCCTTTGAGTTATGATAGAATAAAGGTTCCACTATAGGGTGTTCATGTAAAGGAAATGTATATTTCCAAGTATGGTCTATATCAGGACTATAAGATATGGAAAGTACTTCTTGAGTTCATTGAATATAGTATGACACCCTTTATCTCCATGATAATTAGTGCCTTTCTTTATTAGATTTTAAAAGTTATTAAACTTTCTATCATGATTGGTGATGAATCCCCATATGTTTTCTAGGTGTAATAGAATAATTCTTCACACTTTGAGGTTGTATAGAGGAGGCATTTTTCAAATATTTTTAATATTATTTGGGTTTATTTTAATGAGTCAATATCTAATGATTAAGAAGAGGAACTTCCTAGACATGATCCTAAATACACACTTTGGAGGATTCACCTTCAGGTTATGGAATATAGTTAATTTGATAACATTCTCAAGATGCTTGATATGGTATTACATTAGTGGTATTTGACCACCAAATGATTCACATATAATTCCTACACTTTCATGGGGAGTAGATTGAGGATATGGTGCAAGGGAAGTTGGTAGATCAGAACAAAAGATATTAAAATTAAATTATATAACATAGTAAACAACGATTCTTTGAGGAACCAAAAAACCATAGTCTCATTTTCCTCAGTGTCCAAACAGATTTGGTTATACTTAAAGTAACCATCCATGATGGATTTTGAATATAAATATGTAGTTGTGTTGACTAGAATCTATTTCACATAGGGGGATAATCCTTCAGGTAGTGAAGATTTATATCTAAGAAGTAAATATATACTTTGATTTATCAGTTATTATTCCTAACTAGTATGATATTGGAAAGTCCCATGAGGTACACGACATCCTTGAAAAAGTTTTCATTGATGATCTTGTAAACTCTGGCCTATACCATGGAACCCTGGGAAGGGTGCATCTTTTTTGGGGCATGTTTTAATCCACAGTGACTCATTTGGATTCCATGGTGATGAGATACAATTTATGGATTCAGCCTCAACATTTCCATATAGATATAGGAAAACAAATCATAGTTCTTCTCTAAGAAAACCATATATTCTTGCTTTTACTGCATGGGCATGATAGTGCTAATCTACATCAGACTTATATATTCTTTAGTTCCACAATTCTCCAAGGTTAACTACCCTATAGTTGCATAGACACCTTCCTCAAAAGAAAGAGGGGAGTCATCCAAATCCTCTTCACCTTCTGAAAAATTAGTTTCAGAAGAATAAGGATACTCTCCTTGAGCTAGAGATAATGAATTGTTACTTCCATATGTTCCAATAAGTGTGGGGTCCCCAATGAGAGATTAAAACTCTATAGAGACTATGGAGACAATGGCTGATGACCTGATCCTATTTTGATTTCAAATATGAGATCCACCTTTGATGTCAAAATAGTGATGACGAGTTGACTTCCATTAATTTAGAAGTACTCTCTAGAAGTAATGATAGTCTCATAAGTTGGTGTCCAAGAGATGGAACATCCAACCAAAAAATGTATTTTACCATTATAGATTTAAATATACTTTTTCTGTATAGGAATATGTTGTAATATTTGAGCATTCCAACTTCCCAGAGACTACAAAATTGTTCCCATGATTTTGGGTTTTTTGATCCAATTAATGTATCGAAAGAATGAATGCATCATTAAAATATAACCTAAAATCCAGTAAGACAACATTAAATTTTTTTGGGTTAGTGATATGTTCAACCCCATGGATGTGAAGCTAATTCCCTTCCCTTTTCTAGTTCCCAACATATAATTTATGGGCTTCAGATATTTTAAGGGAGAAAATGAACCATATAGTTCCTTTAATCATCCACTTAGAGAGTATTTGAGGCATTGATGGTATAAAGAGATGAAAACCACATGAAGATGGATCCAGAACCTACCTAACACATCATTTTAGGAAATATTTTGCAAGACAACCATAAACTCAGTGTTCGATATCAAGCCTCCAAATTGTGTCTGTAGCCAAATCATACCACACAACTTCTAGCCACTTTTGTATACACAATAATTGTTTGGTTTTATGCGGTCATGTCCTCTTCGGTGAGATATATATTATGGATCATTTTAGTTGGGATAATATTGATTGTAGAGATAATTTCCAAAATGAAATCATGGATCTCAATTCCATTAAACTATCATGTAATATACATTGGGTATACATGCCCCCGAATAGTGGTACCTTCATCTTTCTTAAAAAAAGTTGATGGATTGATAGGTTTATTTTTTAGAATTAATCTACATGAGAGGCCTCAATATAAAATCATCAATTTCAAACTAGAGAGGGATATTAAAGGAATCTATAAGATCTTCACATTTCTCCTTTGATAGGTGAAGTACATCAAGGATCCAATGTTGTACTGGAATGCGAGTGAGGTACTTTAACACATCATACATCTCCGTGTGAGGAATATTTCAACTCACAATGAGTCTCTCTTTTACAAGGAGCATAGTTGGTGAAGTAAGATCAGTTTCTAGGCCTTGTATAGTGCACATCACATTCTACTGTTTATATGTTTTCTTGGGCCGAGTGGTAGATGGAAGAGATCAGGCGCTAACCGACCGTGGATAATGACTTAGATATTGTGGATGAGTCACACGATCAACCAATACGGTCTATTATATATGAATACCATATGTTAAACCCAATTAACACTATTGTTGTGAATTCCTATGAAAGTCTTGTGGTCTGGTTTTAGTAGAATAAACTATACTTTTTGATATACTAGTTTGGGTAAATTTCCTAGAAATATGACACATGCATCTCCCTCAACGACGTTCGCAAGTGGTTCCTAAATGGGATGGATGGAATACCATATAACTAGGTATTATAATATGATCAATACCACCAAAACAGTTTTTACCGGTGCCAACCGTTATCAGCGCTAACGAAAAAGCACATATAAAGGTACCCCCTTTATCAGCGCTTTTTTAGCAATGATAAAGGGACTCCCTTTATCAGTGCTTTTTTTAGTAGTGTTGATAAATGGTCGAATTCAAAAAAAATTAATTAAAAATAATATATTAATATATAAATATATTTATATATTTATATTGATATAAATATAATATATAATTTTTAAATATATTTTAGATAAGTATAAATATATATTTACACTTAATATACTTAATATATAAGATATTTAGTGAAAATAGCTTTTAAAAAAATTAAAAAAATATATTTAATTAATAATTTGATAATTATTATGGGGTAATAGTCATTTAATAACTATTTGAAGACTAAAAAAATAAAAAAATTAAAAAAAACGATCCAAAATATGTTGAAAACGCAACTCGAACTTCAAAAGGCCATATCTTTTGATCCGGGTGTCCGTTTGAGCTCTACCACATATCATATCATAGCCTGCGATGATAAATACACCACTATGACCTGGGGGGATCCTAGTAAACGTTTTTAGAGGCCAAAATAGGCCTAGAAGGCCTCCAAAACTATGTTTTTAGTCGGGGTACCTCGATTTTTTAACATTTTGTCGATTTTTAGCCTCATTGAAGGGGGTATTATTGGTTTTTTTTGTGGGGAATGAATTTATTCCAAGGTATTACATACATATTGATATTATTTATTTGAAATTTTATCATTTTATACAATTCACTGCTATTTATAATCAAATATATAACAATATATACATATTTTTTATATATTCACACATAAAAATTTAATTTTAAATATATATAATAAAATATATTTACATATATAATATATTATCGTTATCTAAATAATAACTAATATCGATTTTTTTAAAATACCAATATATGAATATTTATATAACTATATATTAATATAACTATATATATATTAATATAACTATATATTTATATTAATATAACTATATATACATATTTACTGATACATGGTACTATTATATTCAATGAGTAGTATAGGATTAGTTCCCCTTACTCGATACAGGGTCATCAGGTTCCACAAATCATGGTGCATCTTGAACACCATTTTTGTTTTAATTTTCCTCCAACTCCCAGTATACCATACCTATGTCGTGATGAATTAGATGAAATTGTTGTTTCCAATATATTAGCTTTATCTAAATAATAACTAATATCCATTTTATTTAAAATTCCAATATATGAATATTTATATAACTATATATTAATATAACTATATATATATATAAATATAACTGTAAATATATATATATTAATATAACTATACATATATATATATTAATATAACTATAAATATATTAATATAACTATATATATATATTAATATAAATATATATTACTATAAGAATAAATATAACTATATATATATATATAAATAAATAGATATATCATAAATAAGAGAACAAATCAATATAGGGGAGTGGCAAAGCCTTCAGGCATGCAGGGGGGAGGTCTCGAGATCAAGTCCAAGTGGAGGCAAGGGCACACGTACAATGGTGAATTTAATGGGATAACATTGATAAAGGTGGTGTATTTCACTGATAAAGGGTGTTGGCGGTGTGTCCAAGCGTTGGAGGTGCGGGAAAGCGCTGATAAAGAGGGGGCTCAAGCGCTATAAAAATCCCCCCAATATTGGCAGGATTTTTTTTCAATTTTTTTAATTTTTTTAGTTTTATCAGCACTAAAAAAAAGCGCTGATAAAAGGGGACTTTTATCAGTGCTAAAAAGAAAGCGCTGATAAAGGACCCTTTTATCAGTGCATTGTTTTAGCGCTGATAAAAGGCCCCTTTTATCAGTCCTTTTTTTAGCACTGATAAAATTGGGTCTTTATCAGCACTTTTTTTGAGCGCTGATAAAGGGGACCCCCTTTATCTTCACCAGCTTTTACAACACTTTTCTAGTGATTTTAAAGGCCATTTTTAGCACTGATAAAATGGGTAATTATAGTAGTGGATCTACATGCATGTATGTTATGAAAATAGAACAATACAAGTATTCATCAGTGGAATGTTCTAGAATGAGTTAATTATTGGGGGATTCTTTAAATTCATGGGGAATGAAGTTACTAAGAGCACAACATAATTCTATCCCTAGTTAGGGGATCTAATTTACCTAACATCATTAGTACCAATCCATCTATGACTTGGAAGGATATGGTACTGATGATGTTGATAGAGTGGATTAAGTGACTGCATGAGGTGCTGCTTTTCTAAATTGGTCGTGAATAAATTCTTGGGAGTGAGTGATTGTGTTGAAACCAATCCAGAAATTAAAATTTTATGTACCTCATCCATGGACCTACTACTATTCACCATAATCCTTTTCATCACTATTGGGGTTGGATGATACATTTTCCACCTGTGCTGGTACACCCCCCAACTCAACCCAGCCATAGTCTACCTAGTTATATATCTAATATTTGAAGACAAAATACTATTTTATATTTTTCATAAGAACCCCTTGGTATGGAAACTATTTTGAATTTTTTCTCAATATAGCCTCTTGGGGTCTCATAAAATATAGAAACATATGGTTTTTTTCTAGGACACCGATTATATACCCTAGGACATGCACATCCTTAATAGAGTAAACCATATATTCCATTCTGTAAAGGGAACCATGCGCATATAGACCTAATAGGGTGCTTGGGAAGCACTCTCACAATGAGGCTACAAATGAAGTTGTTTTTCATGTGAAGGCTCTTGATGGTGGACCAAATTTAGGGTTTGGGCCTATACATTAGTTGTTGTCTCTTCCATCGTTGTTTTTTCTATAAGTGTTTGATGATGTAATGTGAGAAAATTATACCCCGTATTCTAAAACGATTCTTCTAAATTCTATGATATTTTATTGAATTCATGAAATGAAAATAGATATCAATGGGAGATAATGATAGGGACCATATCATATTAAATTTTCTCCATAGGAATTTCCAATATCTATTCCTAGAAAAGATGCAAGTCAAGGGAGTATGTGAGTCCCTCACATTGAGAAATGAATTCTGAAACTCCCTGATCGTCTATCTTCTTACATTTAAAGAGGCTGAAAATGATTGTTTAGAGTAATCTAGAGAAACAATGTTATAGAAATTTCTTGTGGAGAACTTCCTAGCTGAAAACGGACCCTAGGGCCATTTTACTATACAATAAAAAAGTGTTCCCCTAAATGGTCAACAGAAAACATCAAATATTGGAATCTTATGGTTGTTTTTCATGCCACAACATTATCATAAATCTTGAGGTGAAGTGGGGTAGATAATTTAGTGTATTTCTAGTCCCATTTAATGGGGGAGAGACACATAAAATCAAATTCTAGGTTTGGGTAAACATGATCTACCCATTCTAGATAAAAATTCACTTTAGGTGGTATCATAGCTAGGTACATCTCTAAACCCTCAAGACAGGATGTGAGAGTAGATATAACATCATTTGATTATGGGTTTCTAGTCCCTAATGCTTTTAATAACCAACTAACATAAGAGAAAAAGTGTTCATGGTCCATATGTTGGAAGTCACAATACTGAGGTGGGGTAGGTGGGTCATATATTGGTTGTTTTCATGTCCATGAGCCTCAACCTTTATTTGGTTGGTAAAACTACCCACTTCAACTCTGTGCATCTAGACTAAGAGGTATTAATGAAAGAATGGAGGAGAAGTAGTCTCCCTAAAAATATTTTCTCTCTATGGGGAATCCCTTTTATGGAGTTCAGAAATGTTACACCAATATTCATCAAGATTCTAAACTAAGGTAGCCATTGTGGAATCTACCTCGATTTCTAGTGTGTCCTAACAAGGTCTCTAAAAATATTTTTAACTTGTTGAGATGTCAACGAGTGGGCAATATCACCTCAATGGGATGGATTTTTAGGCCCAATTTCTGTCTCTACCAATGAGTACTGACACCTATGAAATAATTATCCTTATTTTGGGTATCCCCAGGGGTGTATTTTCTCTATTATTCGATGTTTCATCTAACTTATTCCTTTGGTCATCCAGGGGAATGATTGTGATGAGATTCATAGTGGGGGTAGTTGGATATTAACATTTACTATTACATGACAGGTTAGAATGGGGGTCCCATTTTCTCTATGGAATAATTTTGAATTTGAGGTTAGTGTACTATTTATCCCCTAATCATAAAATGGAGAGATTCCTATTACATTACGCATCAATGTTACGGAAGGTTACATATATTGGTATGTTGAAAGTATTACGGGTACCTGTATGAATTAGGGCACTCAACCACTAAGAAGTTATACAATTTTGACCTTCTAACACTTCTTTTGGATTTCATTGAGAGTTTTCAAGATCACTGTATAAGACATATACTTATCGTAGAGTTTGATTAATATCTCATGGATATATTTGTGGAGGCATGACACATAGTCCTTAATGAGTTACTTTAGGAAGAAGAACTATAGGGTTGAGGGTGTCCAAAACAAGACTAATATTTCGTTAGTTTCTAGGATATTCCACTGAACTTCCAACTCTTACCCATTTTCTTAAGGATAATCCTACTCTTTATTTCCCCAATATCCAATTGTGAATGGTCTAGAAACTAGGGGTGTTAGTGTAACAAATAGGCTCTACAACTGATTTTTTGTTATAGGAGTTGTTGAATGGCCCAATAATCCTTTAAATAAAATATTTTCTCCAACAGAAGGTCACAACATCATAACCATTTCATTATAGGATGGGGTATTCATGACCTTCTACTAATTGGTATGGTTATTATGAAATTGTAGCTTTGTAGAGTTCTCACCTTCATTTGAGGATGGAATTGAAGACCATAAAAACACATCTACTTCTATAGTGGTGGTAGATAAATGGAAAGATGATGGAGTAAGTTATGGGTTCACATATATTCCCTGAAAGGACACCACGAAATTTTCCACATATTGGTACTTTTGGAGAACTATAGGACCGTTGCAGTTATTATACTCAAGTATGGTCAATCTCAAATGATGAGATCATACTGATAGCTTTGGTGGTGGAGGAAGAGGAATCTCTTTCGAAGCATCCATCATTTCAAGCCTTGATATGTCTATGATGATGTGGTGTTTTCCTTGGTCATGTCTCTTACATTATATGAGTTCCCTGAGTGTAAGCTTATGAGGTTCATCATAATTTCTTCTAAGAGGGCTATGACTGGTGTATAGGTAGCCCCCCTTGAAATTTTCAATCCTTTAACCCTAGGATAGATCTTTATGGAATTAGAAGTCATCAACAAGAAGAGGGCCTCAAAGTCTGTTGATGATGATGTGGGGAGAGACTTTGTAGTGGAGTTCTTCATAATGGGATAACCCATGATGGTTTATAATTATTTCTTTGATGGGGAGAGTCAACCAAACCTTCTTAGTAGAGGAATGGGGTCATAATATCAATTGGGTGAAAACATTACCTCAAACATTTGTTGTGAGGGAAGGATGTGTGTCAATAGTGGAAGGGGAAACTGGAGCTGTTGTAAAGGTCCCTTATTAGGAAAGGTTGGTGTTCAACCCCCAGTGTTGGAACTAAACATTTTTAGACGTGGTCGGAGGAGCAGGGATGCGATTTTTTTGTTCACCATCATATGACCTCTTGATGTTGTTGGTGATGTTGAGTGATTGAGGTACTCCTAGTAAGTCTCCAAGTGGTGGTCACTAAAGCAACGACTTGTATGTCACAAACTCTACAACATATGAGAGGGATCTATCAAAGTGTCTTGGGTAGAGGCTCATAAAAGGATTTTTAGTTGTAATGGGGGGGGGGGGGATATCCCCCCTGCGTGGTCCATGCAGGATGAGGACTTGGCACTACACCAAGACGTATAGGTCTTAGAAGTCCATTTACCTAGTCAGGATGAATCCTTTTAATTCATAATGATGAACATGGACATTGATCATACTCCATTGGATGATCGTAGAGGGGGTGATGAGTCTAGGGAACCCAATATCAATTGGAGCGGTGTGTGACAGGAAATAAATGAGGTTGTATAATATTTATTGCCCATCATTCATCATTTACCCATTCTTGTTTGTTGCATGTCATCATTTATTTACTTCATTTTGTGTTCTATAAGATACATGTGGAAAACTAGTTATATATTTCTAATGAAGGTGAATATTATCATTATTTATTCTATCTCAATAGAATGGGGAGGGATCCACTACAAAAATTCTTAGTACTCACAAAACCCAATGATCATCATATTCTCCCAAATAGAAGAGAATAGATTCATTTTAGTGTTTTTAAATATGAATATCCAATATTACTCATCTGGTAATGGTTATTGAAGATGAGATTCAAATCACATTAACCTATTTATGCATCTATTAGGACACACATCATGATGAACATTCCTTCTACAGAGAATCCATATTCTTGTACTGGAAATAGATCCTCCAGTGTTTTGTGCCTCATATTCCCACTTTCCAGAGGTGTATAGAATCTTCAACCGTGGTCCATGATGTCAGATCCCTTATTAGAATGAGATTATTGGATCTATGCGCTTCATTCCATATATTTGTCTTTGGTGTTCATAGCCTAGTATGTGTATCCCTCACAAATTTATGAAATAATTGTGAATCTCAATCTCGTTTCCATATTGAACTCAACATTGATTAAATATATTTTTAAATTTTATGATAGGTCAGTTACCTAGGGTATGATTTGATGAGAACATTATATATCTTGTGTGTGTTTTACATCTATAGGTGTTTTGTGTATTGGTAATATGTAGGATTATTCCTCCTTTGATGTTTAGTGAAAATCATGTATGAGTCATATTTGGTGTAGGAACATAGGAACACCATGTTTGCTATAAGGAAACATATGTGAGGGGTGTAAGGAATCAAAGACTCACTGCCTCAGTGTTTCTATATTTTTTAAACTGGGAGAATCTTGTTTCATAGGTATTATGCAACAAATATTACACTGATCACACCGGGAGACTTATGCTTCTCATATAAAGATTCCCATGTTTTTTATTTAACTCCTATGATGCCCACCACATGATGTATAGTTTAAAATTCCTCAATAGGGATCACATGTTCAATGTCTTTTAGGATGTAATCAAACACTTAAGGTCTTGTGGGGACATGATCATAGGGTTAATGTCTCATGTGGATTTTCCTCAAATACACTCATTGTGGGATGACCCGAATATAGGTTAGCATCACATGAATGTTCCAAAGACCATTGGGGAAGTCTTGTTTGGTATATAGTAGTATGAGTCTGTTCTAATAGAGAATGTACACACTTCTAGGTTATAACCTCCTAGGGGGAGGTAGATAGATTTATTTTGGAGTTGATATATTGATATTTTTCCTCCTGGAGGATTCATAAATACCCTATAAGAATACATAGATAAAAAACCATGTTGTTCTATACCACAGTTTATGGTTTCATGATAAGAACAATCCATTCTGTTTAACATCCTTTTATAAGGATTCATGTGTCATGAAAATAGAAAAAATAGGGGATGGTGTGGGGATTATGTGTATAAGATGACCGGAAGATGGGGTATAATGTAATGTTTATTAAATTGGAAATCAAATTATTTCACACAAAGAATGTATACACTTTAATTTCATGTGTTGAGGGAATTTTCAAAGAGTTTATTTCATGAAACAATGATGTTAGAATAACTATTTTAAAGCATTGTAGATTAAAAGAAGTTAGGGCATACACATAGACCTTCCCATTTTTAGTTATAGAAGGAGGAGATATGGATACATAGACCCTATATAGTCTCATTAAAGGTAAAATAAACCTTCATTATTGCGGCATTACATGTTGTCATCAAGGTTAGGGAGACTATGCATAGGAGTAAGAGGTGATGAGGTTTCCCAACCAAATATGGGAGAAAAGGGTTTGTGTATGATTTCTAAGGATATTGGTCATATGGGTATGGTTTTAAAAAATGATCTTTCATTGAATGGTTTCATAGAACCTGATCACTCAACTTACTTTGAACAATTCCCATATAAAAGACGAATTAGATGTGAGACTATAAGGTTTTGGTGTGATGCATTGGAGGTGACCACACCTTATAAGTTGTGTGAGTCTTGGTAAAAATTGAAAGGATGGTCCAACAATTCATTGGGAGTAGTTATACGCAACATTTGGGGGTTTAAAAAGATGATGGTTTCATGATGGAAGTCCATCTTGTAGAAAACATACTTGCCATCAAGAGAAGTTGTGGAATGATAACTCTATCTCTAAAAAAGCAGTTTAAGGTCAATGTGAGGTCTGTTTCACAAGATCAATACCTATAAGAATCTATGGGGAAGTTTTAGTTTCACGAGGTTATTAAAGAAAGGGTGGAATTAATGAGAGTTTGACACTTCATCGGTTAGGGGGAATTCCGGAAAAATAGGGATAGGGGCGGTTATTCTCTATTTATAGATTAATTGGAATAATAGTCATTATGTTGAACATCGTCATCTATGTCATACAATATACCACTATTTCATGTATCTATGGGTGGCATGACTCTCATGACTTCACTACTCAACGTTAATCCCATAATATTATGAAGAAACATTGCCTTTCATCAGAAACTCTCCAACTTAGATAGTTTCATGCACATTGGGAGGGTTGTAGAAAACATATCCCTCTGTTACAAGGGAATTTTAAATCATCCTCTCTACTTATAATGCCATATGTTTCCTTTCTAAAGAAAGTGACTTGTGTGCCAAATTTTTGGAGTTGTGCGTAAATTATAAAAGTTTAACACACACATCCCCTTTACTAAATATTTGTTCTTTTTGATGAGTTTTGTCCTTGGTTTGAAAAAACACGTGTTCTGGAGGTTAAGATTCATTTTCAATGACAAAAACCACATAATAAATGTGTTTTTGATAAAAATAATAAGATTTTTTTAAAACAATTAAGGTTTTAGCAAAACAATTTCAAGGATTGGTACTTACCTATATAGGATTTATGTTTTTGGTTTTTGTTTTTAGTGTGTTATACAAATATTAAGAATTATTGAATACTTTTTGAAAAATTTAAACAATATTGGTGTTTTCAAAAAAGATGATTAATTTGAATTTCTAAATGATTTAAATGATTTATGAAATAGGATTTGGTATCTTTATTTTTTATATAATCACTTAATAGGGTTTAATAATATTTCAAAATCACATGCACTAGTGTTTTCTAGTGATTATAATTTACCCAGATTTGAGAGGATTATAATAATTTTTGAAATATTCGTTACATTGAAATTTTTCATGAGAGTATTTAGGAATGCTATGAAATCTCAATATTATAATTTTCCCTTATTCAAATCTACTATAGTTGATTAGTATTGTTAAAAATGATAGATCCACCACTTTTATTGCCCATTATTATATGAAAATATATTTCCAAAGATACTCTTATATCTGATCTTTTTTGTATGCCCATAGTATCCATGAAATAACTTGTCAAATATCCATATTAAAAGGTGAAAATCAATTCTAGAAATACTCTAGAAGTAATTTTATGATTATATTTGAACTAAAGTATGGAGGGAAGAAATGTGATGTACTGTTTTTCTTTGAAATTTTTTATGAAGCTATTTTATGGGAGTTGTAAATTATTGTTTCATAATGTGTGGGAAGAAAATACATGAATGATGATGTGAGGATGACTTGAAAATTCATTCAAATTTAGGTTAGAGTCACAATACGTTTTCATGTTCAAGATTCATTACTTTTCATTAATAATTCATTTTTTTCACAAACATTAATGATCTAAATTCAAGATGAATCAGTGTTACCAATTGTTAAATAAGGAAGAAAAATGGGGTGGGTGAGGTTCAATTATTGTTTTTAAAATTTTTCATGAATTTTACATGATATTAGATCCATAATCATCCATATTATTCATCAATAGTTTTCAACATTTAAATCCCACTATCCATTTATCCAAATAACAAGTTAGGTATTGTACTCATGATTGAAATACATTTATGATTCTATGAAGTGGTGATTCTAATCAGGTATAAATCCTATGGAAGTCATGTATTCTATTATGTGTGAGAATATATTTACTTTCAATCCTCAAGTGGGAAGAGATATATTCTGGTAGAGGTAAGGGAAATATAAACTTGTAATTTAAATAGATATTTAATAAAATTTTATTATATTATATTAGATTTAATTAATAAGGATTAATTTAGGGGGGATGATATTTCATTATTACTATAATTGAAATTAATTTTCATTATATCTCGGGAAATTTTAATTTTCCTTAGTTTTAGATGAATTCCTGAGAGTGTAATGTTTATGAGTAATGGAATTAGTAAATCGGGTGTGTTCATATATATCATTTTTTATTTTAATTAATTTAATCTAACCATATTCATGGTACGAGGGTAATTATAACATATTATATATATATAATGATTTTTTTTAATTTCAAAAATTAATTAAATATGTATTTTTAATTGTTTTAAATGTATTTTTAATTATTACCATATATAAAACCTTTATTTTGGATATTTCGATGATTATTTGAGTGGTATAAACTTTATTTTAAATAATTAAGCTGGTTCTATGCTAAAATGAAGAAATATATAAATTCGAAATGAAGGCGTTTATGCATGGTTTTTGGAATAGTATTGAAGACATTATAAGAGTCATTGAGTATTATAATACGGGTAGGTGTTGGTGTAACATCCAAGGTTTTATGAAAAAATTTATTTCCTTATACTATGTACATTCCTTTCTAAAACATTCCTTTATAATAATTCAAAATAATTAAAACTTAATTAGGGATGTGTCATAAAAGATAAAAATAAAACTAAAATTAAATTTATTATATCATAATGTAACATTACAATAAAGGTAAAAAACAATGTATTGAGAAAAAAATTACATATCAATGATTATTACATCCATTAAAAGTGCATAAACTAAAAGAAGATAATAAGTAGAAAAGGATAATATCATTAAAACTACCAAATCCCCAAATCAACATCAATTTTCAGAATCACCATTGATACAAAAAAACATAAAATGAGAAAGAATATCATGAAATATAAAAGCAGTATAGAAATCCTATAATATGAATGAGAAGTGTGATTTTCTATGTGCTAATTTAATTAATTAATATATTTTGTATGGCTATATATATGAAAAAATAAGCTCGTTAAAAATATGGTTATTAGTAATTGTCAATGGAAATATAGTCATTAGGAATATGATCACTAAAGATATGGTTATTGGATATACATGTATCAAATAGGTATACTGATGTTTTTTACTATTAATTGAAATTTTAAATAACATATTTTATTACTAATAAATAAAATTATTTAATATTTAATTAAAAAACAATTACTATAAAATATTTTTATGTGTTGTAAAATTATTATTAAAGAATGATACATTAACATTGAATGAATGTTTTTTTATTAAAACAGATCTCATTAATGACTAAAATCAGCAGAAGTACAAGAACAAAGCCAAGTAGGGAAATTGTCCAGCCATAGTTGGATGGAGTCAAAATGGTCTGAGGCCGCCAGCTGATGGGCTGCATTGTTTCCTTCCCTTTTGTAAAAGAGAAGGTACAAGAAGAGAAGCACTTTCCAAGTGAGATAATCCTCCTAATTATGGTACCAAAAGTCTGGAGTCCACCATCGTTGTTGTTGATATCATTAATGACGGTAAGGCAGTCAGACTCCACAAAAATGTCGCTCCATCCAAATTCCAAAGAAAACAGGAAACTAGAAAGGATGTCCATGGCCTCAGTAACTGCCAGTTCCCATAAATCCTGGTGCGGAAAATAATTTGCACAAGGATTTGCGCCAAATGATTACGGGCTAGAAGGCCGAGGGAAACAAGCCCATCCTTTTGGAGAGAGGCGTCCACGTTAATATTAAGAGTACCTTCCATTGGGGGGGGGGGGTCCACTGAGATGGTGGGATGAGGGTATCTCCTGTCATAAAATGGTCCTTATGTTCTTTCCAGACCTCAATCCAAGAAGAAGCCTTGCCAATCCAGAATTCAGGAAGTTTGTGAGCTTGAAGAAACACATCATCGTTGCGTCGGATCCAAATAATCCAGGCCAACATGCAAAGAGAACATGAGAGAGCCGTGGGAAGAGAGGAGAAACAACGCGTCAGAAGATTGGGGAGGTAAGAGGCCAAAGCTAGTAAATTAGTAGAGGACCGGTCCCATTTACTCTAGACATTCTTAGCTCACAGGCAGTGAATGATGGCATGCAAACATGTTTCAATAGTGCTCAGGAAAAAAAGGAAAAAGGCAGAACTGGCCATATATCGGAAAGAAAGAAGGCTCATGGTTGGGAGGGTACTCGTGCAAACCTGCCACCAAAATTGGTTAATTTTAGAGGGATCATTGAGTGTCCAGATCGATTTCCAAGGTCCCTCATCCCAGCCGGAAGGGTGGTGGCCAAGGGCCAGTCTGTAGCCGGACCTCACTGTGTATTCGCTTTTGATTTCATTCATCCAGAAAAGGTGGTCGGGGCCTGTGTGAGGGATCTAGGTAATTCTAAGGATGATTCTTTGGTCCCTTTCATTAAACCAATCAAGGATCTTTTCCACACACCACACTTGTCCCTGGTCGGAAAAAAGGCATCTGACAGTGGCATCTTCATAACCTGGTTGGACGGGGGATGTAGATCGCATACCATCCTTATCGATGAGCCAAAGATCAGTCCATACATTGACCAATGAGGCAGACCCAATCCTCCAGCCCAGTCCATTATCCATGACTCGTTTCCCCCCCCCCCCAAATGCTTCTCCATAGGATTCTGGGGCGGGGACCGAGAGAGGAAGCATAGAAGTCCGTGAGGGGAAAGTACATAGCCCAGAGAACCCGTGCACAGAGAGACAAAGGAAGGCTAATCCGGATCCATCCTTGCTTGGCCAACAGAGCATCATTGAAGAGAAGGAGATTCTGGAAACCCTTCCCTCCCATTGATTTGGGTTTTCAAAGTTTCTCCCATTCCATCCAGTGGGGTTGATTCCTTCCATCAATCCTACCCCACAAAAAATTGGAAATGCATGTGTGGATCTGGTCGACTATGAATGATGGGAGTTTAAACAGGGACATAAAATAGCTGGGGATGGACTGGATTACAACTTTGATGAGTGTCTCTTTGCCAGATTTAGAAATTCCCTTAGGGGACCAGACAAGAATTTTCTACTCAATCCTGTCAATAAGAGATCCAAAGATTTCTTTTTTGGATCGGCTGATCACCGTGGGAAGCCAAGGAAAGTTCTGATGCTTTAAAACCATATGAATACCAGCTAAAGAAAATAGCTCCACCCACTTAGAATGAGGCATCCCTGCACTGAAAGAAATTTCAGATTTTCCATGATTGATAGACTGGCCAGACACCCTCTCATACTGGTGGATTGCATGGAATAGAACCCGACATTCATTAACTGTGGCTCTGGAAAAAAGGAGGCAGTCATCGGCAAAGAAGAGATGCGACACTGGTGGGCCAACACAGCTAGACTTTTCCCCATGAATAGAATTAGAGGACACATCCCAAGAAATAAGATTAGAAAACACGTCATCCACCAGGATGAAAAGAAAAGTGGAGAGAGGATCTCCCTGGTGGAGGCCTCGGGATGGGGTGAATCCTCTGGTGAACTCCCCATTGACCTTGATTTTAAAATTCATGGTCGACATACAGTCCATGACCAAATCTGTCCATTTAGCGCAGAAACCCATTTTTAGCATAAGGACACGAAGGAAGTGCCATTCCACTCTATTGTAGGCCTTGGTTATATCCAATTTCTAGGCCATGGTTCCTCTTTTCGCGGTAGAGCGTGACTTCAAAGAATGAAACACTTAATGTGCCACAATCTTATTATCTGTAACCAGTCTCTTGGCTACAAAAGCAATCTGATTTTCAGAGATAATATCAGGTAGCCAAGGTCGCAGCCTATTGACAAGGATCTTTGATAAGATCTTGTAAGAGACATTGCAGAGGCTGATATGTCTAAAATCCAGGATCGCCAGGGGTTTCTTAATTTTTGTGATTAGGACAAGGACAAATTCATTGATGGTAGCAATGCTCGTCTTCCCAGTCCAAATATTTTTTATCATGGTGCAGATGTCGGGACCAATAATAAGTTTTAATTTGATTTCAGTTATGATAATGTAATATAAAAGGTATATTTTTCAATGATATATTTTTATAAAAAAGTGAAAAAAACTTTATAATAAAATAAATAACTGCCACAAAATGATTTTAATTAAATGTATGTTGGCCAAAGTTATTGATTGAAATAAAGACTGGGGGTGAATAGACCTTTGACAATTTTTAAACATAATAAAAAAATTATCCCATTATGATTTATTCAAACACAATAATATATTAATGTTAGTGCAATGATCAAATAGATAAATAGTGGAATATAAATTATGGAACCAGAACACTAAGATTTTTATATTAGTTCGATTTACAAAGAAGCTACATATTTAGTTCTACCCCATATAACATAGTTATAGGGGTTGAACTCACTATAAAACAAGCCTTTTAACATTATAGACTAAACCTAGTCTATTATAGGAAATACCATACTTTTTTACATTTTCTAGAAACAAGAAGAACCTTGTTAATTATATGGAAATAATAAGATTTCCGATGTCTTTTACTAAGGGCTAATCATAACATAAGTGATCTTACTATTTGGTCATGTGAGATTAACCGAACACTACATTTTGTATAGCGGTATAACCACGTGTGACCAATGAATTTCTAACACTTCCATATAAAAATAAAAATAAATCGAAAACCAAAAAAAAGTTCATTAAGAAGTACGGTGTGTTCAAGTTATCTTGCACCATTCATGAATTGATTCATGAAAAAAATGTCAACAAGAAATGCCTCTATAATTTTGTTAATTGAAATTGTATAACATCGTGTCTCCTTTTCTCTTCACCCTACACCAATTTTCCTAGACCGTTATCTATAGAATAACGTTTCAAAGAAAATTTTTTACATAAAATTTTATAAAATATCTCCATACGGGTGGTTTTTATTTATTCATAGTATATTTAAAAACAATGGTTAGAAATAATGGTTGGAATATATTACCAATACCTTTATTTTGAGGTATCACATTCAAATTCAATAATTAATTATTATGATTCATTCTATTGATAAAGGGATGCTACATTTTAGTGGTCTCATGTTGTTACCATCCAAGGGGAATTCATCTTTGGAAGTCCCATGCTAAATAAAGGTAACAATGAAATTTTATAACTTTTTAAAGGTAAAATAAAATTTTAATTAACATTCTAATGGTAATATGTACGATGCTTAAAGGTATTTATATATCTAATGTTAGGGTAACTTTAAAATTTCATAGGTTGAACAAGGGTAACATATAATGTCTATACGCTGTGTATTGGTGGTATATATTTTTAAAGTCATCTTTAACGTTGGACAAAAAAAATTGTAATGGTAAACAGAACTTACATAATGATAAGAATAGTTTTCTAAATGTTGCATAATGTTGAACATTTTACTTCATAGTCTTCATAAAGGTAACCTAAAATTGATATATCATGTTTTAGGGTATAATAAAAATTCAATATCATGCATAATAGTAAAATAGAGACACACATAATGCTAAGAATTCAATGTTAAATTTTTGTTAAGGTTATGCTTCAATTTATATGTGTTTCATAAATGTGACTAGTAAAATATATATGATGGGTATAGAAACAAGAAATAATGAGTGGGGGAAACATAATATTATAATCCCCACATAATTTTAGAATAGAATTTATATAAATGTAAATTAGAAATTTTAATACGCACATAAGGATTATAGGAAACATACCTGACTTATGTAAAGATAAAAATTGAATTTTATAACATGCCTAAGGGTAAATAAAAACTAAATCATGTTATGTAAGGGTAAAATCTAGGTCATATAAGGGTAATGAAAATATTTTGTAAAACTAAATATGAAGATACAGTGGAAACATAAGGGTAAATAGAATAATTATTGAATTAATTTTTCACAATATTTTATCAAAAAAATTATAAAGGATAATATTAATATAATGATTAAAATAAAAAAATAAAAAAATAATTAAAATTCAAAAAAATTATTACAAAATCCATAGTTTAGAAACATATCAGCACCATATAAGAAAAAATTTCTCATATTGTTTACATATTTTATGAAATAATGGTCAATTGTTTTTTTATAATAATTATTTGTATTGAACTGTTTTTTAATTTTTCATGATTTATTATTATTAATAATATTATTGTTTATAATTATTTTGTTTTAAATATTCTGAAAAATTAAATTTCCAACAATTTTATTTAACCCTATGTATCCATTTAATATTGGTCTTTACCTTTACAAAAAAAATTATGTACCCTTACATGAGCTTGATTTTCCCTCATGTTACATTATTTAATATTTCTTTACAATTACACCTGTTTTAAAAGTAAAATTTTACCATTATATAATCCTCCTTCCTTTCTTGTTACCTTTACATTATTATTATAATTTTTTTCCTTAACATAAATTCTATTATACCATTCATAGTTATTATAATTTTATGTCAAGCCTTTGTAAAAATTCTATATAACTATATGCACCATATATACTTTTCTAGTTACCTTTACACATCATATATATGTTAAAGCTTACCCTTACCCATATTTGAAAATCTAATTAATTCATATATTTTATTTTCTATTTCCCACTGTACGAATGCGATTAAATCTGAATTCTAACATAACACATGATATATTAGTTTTAGGTTACCATTATAAAGTGCATGAAATCATCTATTTACCTTTACCCAAACATTATGAAAATAGTTTACCCATACAAAACATCTATTTACCTTTACTCATTTTTTTCCATTATACATGATTTACAAAATATGTACCACCCTTATGAAGTGTATAAAAATTATGAGTCATCCTTATATAAAATGATTCCTTTCAAGAAAAATATTATTTGAGATATATAATTACATTTATTCAGTATAAATATTACCCTTATAAAGGCTATTAATTTATATTACCCTTGTTATATGTATAGAAATTTTATATTACCATTACATAGAATGGGAATTGCTTGGAAAAAATTCCCTAGGATGGTGGAAACATGAAATTTCATAATGTTACATGAACTCTTTCAATGGAATGAACTATAATAAATAATAGTTTATTTGGACTATGATACATTAAAATACTATTATTGGTAATATGTTTAAATATTTATTTGTAATCATTGGTTTTAAATATATATTTAATAAATAGGTAAAACCATCCTAGAGATGGTTCCGAGAATTTTAAGAAAAATATATCCCTTGAAAAGTTTGTCTATAAATATGGTTCGAGGAAATTTATTGAAAGGGATAATAAAAAGGGAGGTTAAATGTTATAAAATTTCACCATGTTGAACTAATATGGCATTACTGGTTTCCAGATATTTCATTGTTCTATATAAATTGTCAATGTATTTAATATTACTGCTCTACACCATCCTTCTAGATCAATATATTATGTTTTCTTAGTTAGTTTTATCTTTTCTATGGATGTTTCTATAATTTATAGTTCACAAAAGGTTATACATCCTTTAAAATGGCAATCTTTAGTTATTCTCACAAAACTAAAATATTGGATCTCATTTGTTTTTCATTCCTATTTTTAAAAGGAATCCATAATATTGGTCTATCTATTGAATATATTGAGTTCTTACAATTCCTAGAAAAGGTACCAAAGGTTTGTTATATCCAATAATAGTCTAGGATGTGTCTTCACCAATAAAATACTTGTTTATTTTAGGGATTATGAGTCCTCTTACCCAATTAGATGGTGTTTTAGCGTAGTATTAGATTTACTGTAAACTATACTACTTTAAAAACATTACTTTTCTTATTATTTGTTTTATATTTCCCTTCTTATTTATTTGAGCACTTTACTCACATTCAGATATTGTTGTCTTTGAATAAATAACTCTCTGATAATTGTTTCAATAATCCTAGAAATATTAAAAGAAATATTCATAACCCCTTATAGTATATCATGAAATCAATGAATATAGACAATAATGTTTGTATAATATATATTATAAAATAAGTTAACAATCATCCCATATTTTTTATTATAAAAGTAACAAGAATAAATCCATTAAAATTTTATTTTTTCAGTTTATTCACTCTTATATTAAAATACATTTTTATCACTTTTAGAAACTGAATTAGATAAAAATTATTATTTATATGGAATCATAAAATTAAAATTAGCTAAACATTGAAATCTCATTTTTAGACATAAAAATATGTTGTTTAGGTTAAAGTTAACTACCATGATAATGATACATGACATATTCTCAGAAGAATTTTTTACATGTGTTTTTGTAATTATTATATAAATAAATTATGTTTACATTTTTTAGAAAAATCTAATTTAATATATATATATATTAACACTAATTTAATTTTTCATTTATTTTAAATTAGGCTATGATAACATTATTTTTGAATAATAATTTTTTCTACAAAACAATTATTATATATATAATTTTTTTAATTTAAAAGTTTATTATCTCATATATATAAATTTTATTAGAGAAAATGGATCCATATTTCATAATAATCCTGAAAAAATTTGGAATGAGGTGTCATTTTTTATTTATTGTTAAAAAATACCATGGTTAATTTTTAATCATGGTTAATAAGGGTAAACATGAATAAAATAATCTCGGTAAAATTTTACAAAATTAATAGAAAAAAAAATAGATGAACATTTTAAGATTTTAATTTTATAACTACATTTATCTCCAAAATTTCTTCACATACCTCCCCTAACACTTTTGAAATTTTATTCTTATCCCTTACCTAAAATTCATTTCCATGGATAAGTCTATCTATTTCCACATATAAAAAGAATTCATTTAAACCCAATTCATGCTACACACTACCTTTAAAATAATATTTAAAATAATTTTAATTTACCTCTAGTAAATTATTTTTATGCATTTGGAATCCTGTTTTTTCAAAAAAAAAATATCCCCAAGTCCTCCATTTTCAAGAAGCCCTCCAAGAGAAGGTTCGATTTCTAAATGTTAGTAATATCAAGTCCATAACGTTTTTGGTTTTCTATCATCCTAATAAAAAATTTAATAAAATTTATAAAATAATTTCAAAAGTATCATTAGTATACTTTAATATTACTATATTAATAGAATAACCATTGTCCATCTCCCTCATATCCATTTGAAAATTGAAAATGTCAATTGTGTGTATGGGCAGACTTCCACTACAATGAATGACATATTTCATTTTTCCAGACTATATAACATGGACTGTTATAGGAGAGTATTTAATGAATACATATAAAATTTATGACATACCTAAAATTCTTAAATGATAAATCACAATCTACTTTCCTTCCAACTATTCATTTGAAAATGAAAATGTCACTCCTTCGTATGTGAGAACTACTACCTCCATAAAAGCCATGATTCATTTTCTTCATAATCTTATATGGATGGTTATAAAATATATTTTAGGAATAAATTTTATATAGTGTGGTAATATTTATCATCTATATGTTTCTGAATATTTGAAATCAAAATTGAAAATCATTATAAAGTTATCTGTTAATATTAGAAAATTAGTCAAAACAAGATTGTTATGAACCATGTTCTCTCAAACTATGCTCATAATTTCTATAAAATGAACCTCGATATGTATAAATAATTGATAAAAATATTCCAAAATATTTAATAAAATGGTAATAATGATGTTGGTAATGAATAATGGCACACGACCATACCTTTATAAAATATGTATGGAACAATCCAAATTTCCAACATCTGATGATGTAAATAAATAATAAATAATAATTGAATGATGAATCATTTTTTTAAAAATATTAAAAAAATATATAAATTAAAAAGTTTATTAAAAAGTTTATTAAAATGGTTATGTGTATTATTTAATAATTTAAATTGGTTTCATGGAATTCGAGAGTAAAATTGTAATGATTTATTATTTACAATTTCAATTTTTTATATGACATTGTTATGAAGAAGTTACCATATGGGGAAATTATATGATAATTCACACTAACACCATATTTATTGTATTATACACTATTTTATGAAAAGTTTTAAATTATCTATTTCCATGTTTCCTTTCTTTTGGTATATAATTCACTCCAAGTGATTCTTTTAAGAGAACCAGACCTTCCCTCTTCTTTACATTCAATAATGTTTTCCTCAATGAACATATTATTTAACTTTTTTAGGAAAATTATTATCTATAATTATATTTTTGATAGTTTATTTTCAATTAACATGAGTTTATTAAAAATAAATTAGCTTCTTTGAATATTTTTTATGTGGTCGTTTTACACAATCTTTTACCTTTTACAAAATATGAATGAAATCTTCTCTATTAACAATTTCTATACTAATGAATTCTACCACCACCTTCAAAGGATAAATTAAATAATCTTACACTATAATTTTTAATGTTTTTTGTAAAACATTTCTTCCCTTTTTTATTAATGTTTTCAAAAAAATGATAAAAACCTAAAAATTTGTTTTTCATCTTTATCTAAGTAAATTTTAAACATAAAATAAAAGTGTTTTTTAAATATGTAAAAATCCATTATTATTTATCATTCCTAAATATTCTTTCCATATATAACTTATAAAATTTTCTTTATATTTTTTCTTGAAACCTGCATCTTTTCCAAAAATTAAATAACTAATGTTTTGAATATTATTTTTTTAATATTCTCTTGGAACACATATGTATGTTATATCATTTTGTGACTAGTGAGACCTGTATATCATTATAATGAACTAGGTATGGTCTAATATCAAATGGGATAGTTATGGGAGATAATATATGTTATGGGTGATATAGATGTGAATTTATAACCCATAATCTTATAGGAGACATAGACATGAATTACCGACCCTATATATTATGATGTCTATGTTAATGTTTGTACCATATTTATGTGTTTTTGAAACATTTTCATGATATAATTAATGATATATTACATTGTTATCATATTCTTATACCTTGATTTATGATATTCGGTCCATGTTTAGTAAGGTATACTTTCCTAATTTCATATTCATGAACTTTTACTATGATCTCATACCCACATATTTATCTTATTCTCACTTATTATCACGGGTTGTTATCTTTAATGTTTAACTTTACTGTGTATCTTACATCACCCCTTATATTTTTATTCCTGGATATATAAATATTATTATAACTAATGAGATGTCTATAATTGTGTCTATAGGGGTAAACTTATAGAATCACGTTCAGATAAATTGTAAAATAAGTTTTTTATATCTCTAGTTTCAAAGATACTAAATATTTAGGTTTTATGGTGTGATTTATTGTGATATTAAATGAATATACTTCTAAAATGATGTTATATATAAGGAATAAATGTTTTTTGTATCCTTAGTTGTACTTTGGATTCATTTTCTATAGGTATGAATTGATATAAGTATTATTCCCCTATAAGTGTAATCATGGTTCTCCACACTATGTAAGGATGATTTACTTATCTGTATAAGAGTCAATTACTCTTACTATATCCTAAGAAAAGAATGGATTTTTTAGATAAAATGGATGACTCTGACAATGTAATTTTCTATTATAGGATTCACAAGATTCAACCATTTACCCTTAATAATTTCTCTTTTAATTTAATGATGTCATAAAAACCCAGTGCTTAACTAACCAAGAATATAATGACATCATTTCTAGGCATTATAGAATCATGATTATCATCACTATAGTGCCTAGCATGGTGAGAAAAAAGGAACCCAAAATGGGGTGACATTGGGAAAAGGAATGATCTGTTATAATGGTAATCATGATAGACTATAAGAGTGTGTTGGATCCACTAGATTTCTATGGCTAACTAAGCCACTCTGAGATTAATTTTATAGAGAATAACCTACAAGAAAACTGATGTGGGATGGATGAATACAAGGAAATATTTACCATTTAAAATTTAGAATTAGATAAAATTAAATGGTATAATTTGAGTATTCTTATTTTCAAAGGGTATTTTCTCCTAGATAAGATACAATGTGACCTAATTGTACCAATGACGAATACACCAATGAAGATAATGAGGTGATCCATATTTACCAATATAAGTCTAGAAAACACATTTGAAATTCCATAGAATATTAAAGACACAACTATGAAAGAACAGATATTCCAAAAAGTAATTCATGTGAGGTGTGAAGCTCAATCTGTGCTACTATAAATCATGGAAAAACAATTGAAGTTGGGATGAAGATGTTTCTGACACTAAAATGGATTAAGGATTCCATGTATAGTGGGTGAAGCTCAAAAATTACACAATGAAATGTTGTTATTATATATAGGCCATGCAAGAAGAAACATCATGATAATAAATGTGTCTATCACTATATACCTACATGTAAAAACATGACAAATAATTTATACATCGCATAAGAAGTCCTTCATTGTTCACATGGAATAAGTCATGTGTAATTGACATATAAAGAGTTAAAGGACCACACAATCAATAGGAAAATTCAAAATAAATTCATTCAAGATTTTATGAATGAACTTAGTGGGTTTGAACGATGATATTATTGTAAAATTTTAAATGATATTTCAGAAATAATTTTTATGGAGGGGGAAAAAGAATTGGAGATAAATAAAGGATTTTGTGATTTACTTGTAAAGTTAGATCATAGAAGATTTTGGATTACTTTTCTAGATTTTATTTTTATTATTATTTATTCTATATTTTAATTTCTATAGTATACATCTTTTATATAATATTAATAAATGTCTCCCTCTCTCTCTCATTTCTCTCCCTCTATTTCTACTCTTTAATTCTCTTCCCGCATCTATAGAGATCCCAACTCAACGTTTATTAAAGGGGGTATAATCCATTGGAATATTCTTGAGTTTTTCATATATAAATTTTATTATTATATTTTCATTTTATGTTTAAATAAATCATTTATGAATAGTTTAGATATGATGATTTTTTTATTTCCCCTAAACTAATTTTTCTTCTCACCTGTCATGTTCATTGAATTACTCACTTAACTATGTTGTCTATCATATGATAGATGTGTTAGGATAGTGAAAAAATATTTTAGTGATTTTTATCCATAAATATTTGGGATCTTTCCTTGGTTATACCTAACCATGTGAATTTTCTTGGAAATTGATATCTTGAGTAGGGTTTGGTGCCCACCACTATGAAAATGTGATTTCACATTCAAGATCATAGTGTGTTATCCATAACAATTGAGGAACAATTGAGGTTGATTGATGAATGAAATTGAGTCACCCAACTGAGAGAGAGAGAGAGTAGGTTTATGTAATATATTTTTGTAGAACTATAACATGATATTCTTAGTGAGCCCCCAAAGGATCAAACACCTTTCGTATTAACTCCCTTAATTCAATCAAGCTATGCATTTTATGTTTACTTTACATACCATCCATTTAAATTCTAAAACACACATATATTTCTTTATGTTTAATAAAATATAAAAATAATAAAAATACAATACATGATTATGAGTAGTGTGTTATTCACTAAAAAATACCTTTCGGAGAGATAACCTTGGTTAGCCACTGTACTTCACTAGAAAAAATATAAATAATTTTTTATATAACCTCAAGACAGAAGTTGTTGTACTTCAATGTTATTAGGATTTATATATTATACTAATAGATAGAATCACTAGATATTATCAATATTAGTTTTTAATATTTCACTATAGAATTAGGTTCCCTATGAATCTACATATCCTATGGCTTCTTCTCAAGGCAACCAAATGGTTTTCCTTTAATCTTAATTCTTCGTTGTGGAATTTTGTCCTTTACCCCTAATATTAAATGAACAAAACAAAATAATATAGGTAATCAATTTAATTGATGAAGGATTTGTCACACAATAAAGGAGAGCTAGTCATAACATGGTTCTCAATGTTTTTCGTCTCTCAGATTACTGTGTTCCCCACAACAGGACTTTATTCTCTATGACATGGGAAGCTCTAAACTTTTAGTTGTCCTGAATATTTAATGGTATTAATTATAGTGTGGCTAAAATTACCTCACTATGGTCTTCTATCCATTAGTTTTTCAATGTACATCACATTTTTCTATCATTCCCTCTTAGTTGTAATTCCCAATGTATAAATACGTATGTATGATCTTAAAAATCTTACGAATACTCTAGATAAAAAGAATAAAATATTCTACATCTTTTATATGAATATATAATGTATTAAAAATTCTTATACAAAGATTATTATTAAGTATACAACCTTATGAAGGCTCTCTTATGCATCTAAGATTGTTAGATAAAATATTTACTGGTTTTTTGAGTGTTTGAATAAATTTATCCATGTATAAAAATTTATGTAAGATAAATAAATATGAAACATTAGAAAAATATATTACACATAGATAATATATTAAATTGAAATATAATAAAACATTATGCATAAATATAAGGGGAACTAAATATACTAATGGGGTTTTATTCTCATATCTATTAGACAATTATAGAATAATTCACATCACCTTATCCATGGAAAATTTCTTAAATATGAACCCAGAATGTTATGCATCCCAACAATTTTCTAAATTATACTATTTCATCCTTGAAAATATCCTTGACATTGAAATTATATCATTTAACACCAAATATATATTATTTAACACTTATAGATATAGTCAATTTTTGACCAAAATACTTCTTAGCAATATAATTTCTTATGTATCTCCCTCAGTGTTCTGGAATTTACAATTTTCTCTAGTGGAAAATGTCAAAATGGAAATAAAAAAATTATTAATTCAAATAAGTAACCAAATTATTTTGATTCAAAATAAAAAAAGGACTTTCAATAGCCATTCATTAATTTTATTATAGAAATTAAATAAATCATTTATTTCTAAAATTAATTCATTTAATGCAATATTATGAAAATCCAATTAAAGTAATTTTTAATTACAAAATATCCTTAAAATAAGATAATTATTAAATGTGATGGAATAAAATGGATTTTATTTTAATAAAGGATATTATATTTATTACATATATCAATAACCCCAAACCTATACCATGGACGCACATACCATTGCATATAAAAAATACCACCAAAGTAAAATTGAAAACAGTAGTCAATAAGAATCACATTTTAGAATCCAAAGAACCAAAAAAAATAACAAATCTTAAATTTTATTATTTCAATATTTTTTATGTGTTACGTTAAATTAATTTCCTCTATTTCTATCCTCACATTCACATTAATACAAATCTCTCAGAAATTTATCCTCTAATTGATGATGATTTAAATTTATGAATTGTTTCTCTCATGGAAAACACATACAAGGGTTACCATTGTATTTATAAGTTTCTAAATATCTAGGAAATTATTCATGTACTTGTTTTTACCTTGGTAACTTTCGTTGGTTATTCAATGGTAAATGGATGTTGGTTTTTAGATTATACAATTTCTATGATAGAATGAGATGGTTTGGATCTATTTGAAGAAATATGGATGATTCCAATTTTAAACTGAAGATTAGAATCCTAATCAATCACATAGTAATGATTCACTTGTAAACACATTTTTACGTTTATATAATGTTTAATTTTTTATCACTTGAGCATCAGCAATTGTTTCACTCCACAACATTCGATAAATTTTTTATACAATTTTTTTTCATTAATCATATTTTTTTATGTATTTAGGATTCCTTGGGATTTAAATAATGATGTGTAGTTTTTATTAAAAAATTTATGTTTTAAATTTCCTTCCACCTTTCCATAATTTTATGATTTTCCCAAGACAAATTATTGACATCATATTTATATTCATAACAACCTTAGTTATTATGGTAGTCATAACAGATCACACTCCCCTACCCTTTCATTCAACTAAGAGAATTTAATTTCTTCTAATCTAGGATGCAATGTGATTTTAGAGTTATAATGTAAGTTCATAATAAATAAGTTCAATGATTACATGGGAATACAAGGGTTATATATAAAGGGTTGTAAAAGATAATATTTTATTGGGTTAAAATGGATATTTAATTTGAAATAATGACTTAATAATTTTCAAAACATTTCTCAATGATCCAAATATTTTAACAAAATTTATAGAAAGATATTGTTAATAATGTATGAATATTTTTCTCAACAACTAGTGTTATTATTAAAATATGTAAAAATTATTTTAGAAGCCTCTCATTTAAGAAATTTTAATGTAGGATTATATTTCATGGCAAGGTATTCAAAAATCAATGTTATTTTCATTAATATCACAAAGATTGAATATGAAAATAAGTTCATTTTAAGAACTCATTTAAATTTAGTTTCCTAGATAAATAATTTTATGAAAATTAGTATGGTTTCCAAATATAAATGTTTTAAAATTTTATCTCCACGTGTTGTAAAAAAAATGAACAAAAACACACAAATATGTAAAATTAAAACTATTTTTTAACTTTTTAAAAACTATCAAGGCTCTAAAAAACTAAACTATTATGATCTATTATAATTGAACTATTTTTTATCCTAACTTTATTCTAATTGAAATAGTAGTTTAAGAATATTTAAAATAAATATAGTAGTGGATGATGATAAATAAGAGTAGACCATGGGGGTTTCAATGGTAGAATGATTTGAGGAGTGTAGTCTCATTCATGGGTTATTGTGGAGAATTCACAAAATAATTCTTCAACTGGTGTTAGTTAATAGTCAATTATTTCTTCTATCATTATTTTATAATAAGTAAAACACCAAAAAAGTAAGATATTATTTTCTGTAAATGGTCATTACCATCTATAATGATTTTTTAATAACATCCTCTTAAATGTTCAATTATAAATAAGAAGTTTTTTCCCGGATGAAATTATATTTTTAGAACTATATTTTCATGGTCCAATCTATTTCTTTCCATGAAAATTATATAAATTTCGAATAAAAATTTTATAATATCATCTAAATATTTTTTAGGAAATTATTCTTTCACTTCTATATTTTTTATATCCAAATTCATCCTCTTAACTATCCAATAAGATTTATATTTTAAACTCACTTGTATAAGAGAAATATTACCATCGATCAATGAGAATGGGATCATTTAAATGGGAGTTTTAGAAGATGTCCCATAATTCCACACTATTTCATCCAACGTTTGTCTTCAATATTTTTTATTTGGATAGATTGGTTTTTTTCTAAGATTTCATTAATCTATAAATTATGGACTTTATATTTTCAATTGGTTTGGGGATGATAAGGTGTACATGTTTTGTGTGTCACTTATTAACTCTTCATAAAATAAATTTGTGATTCCATTTTGATAGTTTGTAGCTTTTCAACTAATGGTTACTCTTGGGATCCCAAATTAAGAAAAATATTATCCATGTAAAAAGTGCAAAAAATAATGGATTCATCGGTTTTGGAAACATTAGATTCCACCTATTTTGAAGCATAATCAATATATGATATGATTTTCTAAAATAAAATGGTCAAATAATGGCTCAAATAAAATCTATTATTCATAATTCCAATATTTCTAAAAAAATCCTTCGTATTTTAGGAAATGCTTTTTTCCTCAAAATATTTCTAGTGAATTGGCATTTCTCACTTTTTTAAAAAAACTAATGAGAAAATTTATATTATATGAGACTAAATATTATAGATTACAAAAACTTCGTAGATTTATTTCACTTCTAGAGAGTCCTATATGATCTAATTTATGAAAAAAATCTAGTATAAATTTCACCTCAATTTTAGTCAAACTTGTCTTAATATTTGTTATTTAAAATTTTCAAAGGATATAGATCATGCCCAACATTAATCATTGATTTATATTTATGACTTGAAACATTTTTTGTGTTAAAATGTGATATTTCACCTTAATATTTACCATATCAATATACCATTTTACACGTACATTAATTTAGTATGTCTATTCATCTTGAATAGAGTCAATAAATAGCTCTTTATTTGAAATTTATACATAAATATTTTGGGGAATCGTGATCAAGGGAACTACCCATTGATTTTAAAGTAATAAATTGAATTTTATTTTCAAATAAAAGTACATTAGAAACAACATCCATCGTACTGGATAAGGTATTTATTTATCCTTATTTATGAGGCAATTAAGGGATACATGTTTAGAGAAAAAGTCAACCCCAGTATCAATAAAATATTAAATTTTTATTTAAAAAATATTTTATATCAAATCATTTTCAAGGTTCATACAATTGTTTTGGGATTCATCTATTTTTCTTTAATCATAGATAATCACATGATTTATTTCTTTAAATTTTGTTGAAATCACATCTCTAACCATGTGGTTTAAAGAATCACATAGTAGACCAATTAGGTGCCCCCAATTAGGTGGATATATAACTAGTGGTGTGGTAAGATTTATATTTATATCATAAAATTAATCCATAAAATGATCATCAAAAATAAATCCAGAGTTCTTTATAAGAAATCAGGATAGTGATAGAGAAATTTTTTGAAATCCTATATGAATATTGATTAAAAAAATATTTCTTAAAAAATATCTAACTTTTTTCACATATATTAGGAAAAACAATGAACTTATAACATTATTTTTTGATTTATCAACCTAAATTACTTGTGGTGGAATTACATGTTGAATAATAATTCTTCTTTTTACAATGAAATAAAAATTTTCTAAATTTAAAAATATATTATTTTGAAAATAATTTTTAAAAATGTTGTCCATATTTTTCAAATAGTAATCAAAGGAATTAGAAAACACTATGAAATCATAGGGAATAATGTCTAGGAAAACAGTAATCAAGTAAGAGAAAATTATTACTATACATTTTTTAAATGTACATGGTGTATAACACAATCCAAATGGAATTATTCTATAAAAAATTTGGAAAATGGAATTTTTATTTTTCTTATCCTCAAGTGAATTGGGAACAAGGAAATATCCAAAAAAATCATTAAAAAGTACTCATTCATAAAAATATCACCAAAATTTGGTCAATAAAAAGTATAAGAAAATGATATTTTCTTATAACATGATTGATTTTTCTATAGTCTTTATAAAATCTATATATTTGTTTGACTCTCACAAAAATTAAATCATTATTATTCGATATTATGGTCCGCCCTGTTTTCTTAGGTGCTAAAAATGGGAATAATCCATTGAAAATAAAAATATGGTAAATTTTTAACATCTCAAGCTTCCATGGTAGTCTTTATTTTAAATAATTCTATTGCTTGGGATGTACACAACATTCAGTTTGAGCGCTCCATGACCTATCAAACTAGCCATTAAAAAAGAAATTGTGAGAAGTATTAACAAAATTATGAAATTTATAAAATTTATTTTTCGAAATATAATTCAATAGTATATTTTAAATATATAAATTATATTATAGTGATTTTTTGGTTTTTTTTTTGTAAATTATTTAATTATTGTTAAATAGAGAAAAATACTACATTATTGTTAAAAAATGACTTTTTATTTTAAATTATTTTTTAAATTAAATTTATTTTAAATTCACCATAGATATAAAACAAATATATTTGTCTAATTTAGGTCATAGGAATAATTTTTATAATATAAATAGCTATTAAAAATTTATTAAACTTCTGAACGTCTCTTTTACCAACATTCGTACCACATCTAGAAATTTCCACTAAACGTAATTTTACTACTTCAATGAATTTAATTTATAAAAATAAACATACATGATAGTAATAAGTATGAAAAATTTTGACTAATAGGATCAATTTTTTTTTCCAAATTGTATCTTTTGAATTTTTTTCCGCAGTTAAAGGTAAATTGGGTAATTAAAGGTAAAAATAAAATTATAATAATATAATATTGAACTAAATTTTTTTCTAATTTCATTGGATTAATATTTTTAGACAAAAATAAACCTTATGTATAAATTATTATCCTTTATATGCCACTTGTGTTAGATTAGGACATTTATTATATTTTATTTAAAGAAGAGTAAAATATGTCATATTAAAATTTTAATAGCTATTTAATTTTTAATATGAAGAAATATAAGTGATATGGTTGACTATAAATAATCATTAGAATACTAAAATTATTATCAACATAAATTATTATTATTTATTTTAGAAAATAAATAATTAAATTAACGAGTGACATAATAATGATGTAGTAATTGAATTATTAGATAAAGAATAAATTAAATGATATTAAATATATTAAAAGAAATATAATATGTCTTAATTAATGACATAAAATAATTTTATAGATAAAATATACATGTTATTGAATTATTGGATGTATTGGTTCAAATTTATCATGTTGGTTTGATATTTTTAAAAATGAAAATTTTGAATAGTGTCAATGATGTAATAATTGATTCTTTAAAATAAATAATAATGAATTAAATGATATATGTTTAATAAAAATCTTTGGACAGTCTAACTAACCAGGATAATGACAAAAAAGTCATAAATGATCCAAATGGGGTCAATTGATTTTTTATAGAAACAATATTAACCCTAGATTATAAAAGGACAAGTAAAAATAGTAAGAGTTAAACTGTTTAACTATAGGTTAAATCCAAAATAAAAGGTTAATTATGTGACTTAAATTGTCTAAAAAATATTTAATTAGATGATTTAGACCTATATTCATCTTATAATAGAAATAAATCACCTTTAAGTGATTTTAAACAGAATATTAATTTATAATAAATTAAAATGTTAAGATCCTGTAAAAGTGCCCCTGACATCTCTTATAGATGGGTACCCTTCATTCTCTTTGATTCAAACATATATATCCATTTATTTCATCCAAAACCTTCCTATTTATCCTCCCAAATTCCCTCACTTAATCATAGAGTCTATAAGTTGGGCATAAATACATTCTATAGAGTCATTTTGACCAACCCAAAAGAAGATTCTCGAAAAAGAGGTAATTGTTTTATCACATCTTTCAAATATCTTTTCCTCATCTAATTCCACTTTATATGTTTTTTACATATGAAAATAATATATATAGAATCATATATATAATTATATTTTTTTATTATTATGGTACAACCATATTCCTCATTTTATCTGTCGTATGAATAATAATTTCACCACGCGTGCATGCGTACGACACACCATCTCCACGCCTTGGTGTAATTTTTTATTCAACATTACATTAATTTGATGGGTATAATTATGCATATAATTTTTATAAATAATTAATAAAAAATTGTTATTATTATGTATATTAAATATACCATCCAATTCCAAACCAAGTAACCATCAAAGGAATGATACCCTCACTCGTGCGTATGTATGACCTACCGTATCCACGATGTAGTGAGATTCATTCCCCATGTTAACAATTAAAGAATGATAATAAAATATTTATGATGATTAAAAATAGTAGTTATGAATTTAATTTTATTTTTTATATGAATAAAATTCATCATATGTATAACAAACATGAATTACCTGAAAAAACATTAATTGAAAATGAAACAATTAACACCTGAAACAACGATAATACAAAAATATTATTACCAAAATGATATTAGAGGATTATATATGGTATCATAATTATGAATATGGTTATGTTATAATTTAATAAAATAATTTAACAAGTATATTGGATTTAAAATCACCATTTACTAACTGAAAGTACAAGGTAAGGGTTAATTTCACAATCTCATTTTAATCTGAGGTTGTTTATACATAAGTATCTACGAGGAAATATTTATCATCCACGTCCATGTTTCATAAATCCTATTTAAAAATATTATCTACAATTCTCTAATATAATTTTACCCATGTTTGACTTTTTATAAAATTATTTGAACGGAATATTTCCATTATTTTCCAAATGAGGTACTTTATGCCCTTTTCAAAAAAATAAATAAAGGGAATAATGTTTTTTTAACATATATAGCTAGCGTGGATATTTTCAACCATTATGAGACCTTAAAATTCTAAATATTCCCTTAAATTTTTAAAAGTGTGTTTTCAAAAGAAATATTTCCTTTTATAATTGTGATGTTTTTAAATGAATTTCAATGTAAATATGGATATTTCTCTTGAAGATATTTTTAACGATTTTATTAGATTATTTTCAACTATATCAACATCCTTTTTGGATTTTATGTTTAATTGATATTTATTTATTATGATACAATCATCTATATTTTATTTAATTTATTATGATATGTTGGAATGTGGATGTGATATTTTTATACCATTCATGTTTTATGGTTAAAGTGTTAACTTTTAGTATACTAGTTTTAATATGAATGTTTATGTGATTTATCACTCTTTTCATAGGAGGAATGCATTTGACTTACTAAGTGACCGGTGGATCTCTCTATTTCCCCTAGATGCATCACTAGGTCTGATGAGTCAAACTAGTGTCTTGGTATAATTCTTTTCTGGTATGGTTATGTATGGTGTTGGCATGAGGCCTTGACGGTATTGTTATGATTTTCAACATTATGAATTTACTCATTATGAGATTATTTACTGATATTATATGTGATAATTAGACTAGTAGAACATCCATGTGAATGTTTAAATGAAATTATTTTATTTATTATTTCTATTATTATGCTAAATGTTCTGTTTAAAAGTCTTGTGTTACATTTTAATACCTTTCCTTACAAGATTATGCTTATTTATGATAGCTTCTACTATATTGTTTGTCCTTATAAAGAATCTAATATTACCCCATTATTATTTTTAATTTTTCCTAGGATGCGATGATGTATATTATGACTGACCTGTAGAGATACTCTAAGATATATTTGTGTTTTTAAAGAGTTTAATGTGTTGTTTTTAATTTCAAGATGTAATGTAAAACATATGTTTTTATCTAGTTTTTTCAAGGCTACTAAATTGATCCACCCATTGGTATTTGATATCCTGTAATAATTATAATTTAATAAAACAACACACCAACCCTATGTAATTGGGGTTCTGGCATTACAGTTGGTATCCGAGTAAGTTTAGTACAAACCTTGGAAACTAGATTTAGAAAATCCTTTATTGGGAAACATTACCATAAGATATACTTTGAGGATAAGTATAGAATAACATACTATAGTTTTGGTAAAGTAGATACTATGTAGGTATTCCCTACAAATAAACCCCTATTTGGATAATAAATGTGGATTTGGTTCTGGAAGAGATGTACCTAGGCGTAATAACTTCAACAAAGAGTTATGGGTTTTACTCGGGGAAACATGGTACATGACAATGCGCCTTACTGCACACCTGTTTTGACAATCTAGCAGGATATTCATAAGACATTTCACATTTTCATTACAAACCATTATGAAGGATTTATGAGTAACCATGTCCCTGAAAAACCCTTTTTATGATTATGGATTAGATATAAATATATTTTTTAATTTTTGTTAAGTATTTTACTAGTTTAGAATTATGTGTTTTGGTTCATAACCTAATATAGTGTGTGAATTTTTTTATAAATTGTGCTTAATGGACGGAATGGAAACCATATGAATACATGTAATCCATTTCGGGATTCCCCTACTATAAAAGATAATGATAGAGGAACTGGTGATAAAACTAGCATTGAAAATCTTATAACTATACTAGGAAAACATACATAGGTTACAAATAATAAACTTACCCATATGGAGCAGCATGATCCACAATATAGAGGACCAATGTTAGATTGCTTCATTAGGTAACAACCCTAAACATTCAATGGTACAACAAAACTTTCTGTAGTTGATAATTTGATAAGTCTCTTAGAGGGAATATTTATTTCTTTGGGGAATAACGAAATATAAAAAGTTGTTATGGAAGTATGTCATCTATCGGGAGATGTAGATCAATGGTGGTAATTAACTCAAAACATGAACATGGATAAAGAGGTCACAAATATGGAGGTGTGGTAACTTAAATAACTCTTCCAAGAATGATAATTTCCTTAAGATCAATGATAAGATATGAAGACTAAATTTTTGAGTCTCAAGCATAAGGAGGGTGATAATGTTTCAAAGTACGAAGCTAATGTCACAAGTTAGAAATGTAGGATATATACTACATATGTAACTGAAGAAGTAAGACTGATCTATTCTTTTATGGGTCAAATCCATTTCTCCGATGGGCACTGGTCTCACAATATTTATCATCATACGAAGATATCACCTCGTGTGAAATAAAGATAGAAAATGTTTTCTCTATGTCTTATGGAATTAATGGAAAGAAGGAGAAGAAGAGAGCTGCTGAATATTCAGGAAAATGAAATAAGGGAACGAAGCGAAAAGATGACATTCCACGCTGTAGTGATTATGGGTAGAAACAACATGGTACTTTCTTAATGTTTATTGTATTTGGTTAAAAGTATAGAGAAAAGGGCCATGAAACTCACGGTTGTAAGGTGAATAAAGAATATATAGATTTTTTATGCAATAATTTTAAGTAGATGAGACATTAATCAAATTATTATCCTAATTTTCAAGGAATTTTCTCACAGAAAAGTCCAAGGGATCAAGGACTAGCTTTTTTAATCACAAATATTGAGGTTGAAGTTGTTAATGATGTAGTGGAAGGTACTTTAATCATTTCCTTGAATTTAGTCAATGAATTATTTGATTCTGTAACCTCTCATTCCTTTTTATCTTCTGAGTTTTCTTATAAAATTAAATATTTCCAATTCACATTGACAAGGGAGTTTTCAATCAAAACCCTTAAGGGAAGTCACATTGCAATAATGATGTATCATCAATATTCCATTATGTCTTATAAACATTCTTTATCTACTAAGTTTATAACCATAACTATGATTGAATTTTATATAATACATAGTATGGATTAGCTATCAAAAGATAATGGGAAATTTTTTTTATAGGAAAAAATAAGTTTACATTTGTGAGGAAGTTGAAGTGTCCATTTACTTTAGATCAGAAAGATCATCATCTAATTCTTATCAAAATCCACACATAGTAGCATTACTGAATGAGATTCTTGGAGAAGAAAAGAGAATAAAATATAGGGATAATGAATGAAATATTACAATTTTGTATATACCTATTGTACGAGAATATATTGATGTATTTACAAAGGATTTACTTAGTCATCCCCTAAATAGAGAAGTAGAGTTTACTATTTATTTAATCTCTAATGGAAGGACAATATCAGAAATTTCCTATAGAATGGACATTATATAATTAGTGTAGATAAATAAAAAAATATAAGAGTAGAGTATTAAGGTAATTATTCTACCTAGTGTTTCTCCATTGGGAGCCTGATTTCTTTTTATTAAGAAAATAGATGGGTCACTCAGGTTTTGCATTTACTATAGATAAATCAATGCTATTATAATAAAGAACAAATATCAACTCCCACTCATTAATGATTTAATTTTTCACATTCAATGAGACGAATATTTTTTAAATATTGAACATTATTTTAGATAACCATAATTGTGTGTGGAAAAGGATGATATTCAAATGATAATATTATGAATGAAGTATGGTCATTAAGAATTTACAGTAATACCATTTGGATTGACTAAGGCACACTCTATTTTTGTGGATCTAATAAATAGAGTGTTCAAGGAATAATGTGATAATTCTTTCATAGTATTTATCAATGATATCTTGGTATAATCCAAAATCTATGAAGACCATGAAATCCAATTATATATTTTTCTAAAGACTCTTAAATGAAACAAACAATATGGGACGTTTAACAAGTTTTAATTCTAGCTTCATGAAATTTATTTTCATGGACATATTTTATCCGAGGATTTAATCCCGACTAATTTTTTAATGAAAAATGAAATCCATGAATGTAGAACATCTATGTGTATATCCTAGCCACACGTTTTTATTGGTTTAGCAGGTTACTATCATCAATTTGTCCAAAATTTTTCCTAATCAGAAAATCTATCAACCAAACTCATACTTACAGTGGAAAACTTCATTAGTAAAAAATAGTTTGGAAGACTGTTTTGAAGAATTGGATTGAATATTATCCAATAATCATATCATGAATTTATTATTTAAAAATAATGGGTTTTTAATTTATAGTGATGCATCAAGGAAATGACTTAGTTGTTTCCTTATGTAGAATGATAGGGTTTTTCTTATGCATCAAGGAAATTAGAAATTGATGAAGAAAACTATCTAACCCATGATATTGAGTTATAATCCATAATATATTATCTAATGATATGGATAAAATATCTCTACAGAGAAATATATGTGATATATATTGAACAAAAAAGTTTTAAATATATTTTCTCACAGAAATAATTCAACATGAGACTAAAAGGTGGCTTGAGCTACTAAAGGATTATGATTGTAAAATACACGACCACCCCTGGAAGGAAAATAATGCGATAGAAGATTTGAGTATAATGGACCATAGATTTCTTAACAAAATGGGAGTTGAAAAGGATCATATATTTATGGATCTAGTAAAGAATGAAAAGAGAATTATCATGGAAGGTGAATCATCACTGATTTTTTAAAGGGTTTATAAACCTTATTTATTAGAAAGTATAAAAAGTTCTCAGTATGACGATGAGGAGTTTAAAAATAAGATTAATGGTGTGAATGATGGGATACTAATTGAATTTATATTTGAAGATGGTATTTTGATATTTGGGAAGAGGATTTTTCTTCTAGCTATACACAAGATAAAAAGGGAATTTTTAGATGATTCTCATAGCTCTAATTTCTATGTACGTTCTGTTAGAACTAAGATGCATATTGATTTGAAGGAACAAATTTTGTGGGACTACATAAAGAGGAAGATTTATGATTATGCATCGAGATGTTTAGTTTGTCCACAGGTGGAGGCTGGAAGACAACATCCTAGAGGAGTCATGTAACCTCTTCATATACCTGTGTGGAAATGGGATGATATTATGATAGAATTTGACATGGGGATACCAAATTATCTTAGAATAGATAATGTTATATGGGTTATTGTTGATCATCTTACCAGAAAAACACATTTTCATGCTATAAGAAAATATTTCACACTTGAAAATTTATAAAGACTTCACATTAATGAAGTTTTAAGACTTCATGGTTTACCCTTATCGATTCATTCTGACCGTGATCCTTATTTTAAATCAATATTTAGGAAATTTTTTCAGAATGCCATTGGTACTAAGATTTATTTGAGAACTTCCTACCAACCTAAAAGTGATGGAAAATTATAAAGGACTATTGAAATCTTATAATACATGTTGATATCATGCCCATTTGACTTTAAATGTATGTGGGATCAGTATTTACCTTTGGTATAAGTTTCCTATAAAAATAGCTTCCATTCAAGTATTAAGATGGCCCCAAATAAAGTGTTATATGGATAGAAATTTCTTACACTGACTTATTGGGATGATGTTGGTGGAGGAAAAATCATAGCCCCAAAACATATTGAGGAAGCAATGGAAAAGGTAAAAATTATTAAAACCCGTATCAAAATAGTTCAAAGTAGAAAAAATTTCTATGGTGACAAGAAATAGATGCATTTTTAATTTCCAATGGGAGATCATGTCTTCTTGAAGATATATCCAAGGAATGGTGTTAGAAGTTTTGGTAAAAAGTGTAAATTAATTCCCAGGTATATCATACTGTTTGTGATTCTTAAACGAATTAGATCTATAGTTTATTGTTTGGAAATATCTCCTAGTCTCTCCAAAGATCATTATTTGTTCCATGTATCAATGTTAATGAAATACATGCCACACCCAAAGCATGTAATCACCTATGAAGAAATATAACTAGAACCCGATCTATATAATTGTGAAGAGCCTATCAAGATTCTTGATACTAGAGAACAAGTGCTCAGAAATCAGATGACTCATCTGGTAAATTTTATTTAGAGAAACTATAAAATAAAAGAGGCGATGTGGGAACCTAATGAATGTACAATGAAGAACCACCCAAATATTTTTATGAAGTGATATTCTAGAAATTTCAAAGAAAAAAATTATTTGAAGGAGGGAAGAATGTAACTCACCAAGCTTCTACAATATGCTTTATTTTAAATAATTTAATAGTTTGTGCTACACCCAATATCGAGTTCAACCGCACGATGACCAATCAAAATAGCTATTTAAAAAGTTATTTTTAATAGTATTACCTAAATTATGAAATTTATATACTTTATTTTTCCAAATAGTCTTCATTTTTGAATTCAGAATATCAAAATTGGATTTTGTTGGATTTTTTGAACTTTTCTAAAAAGTTTCAATTTTTTATTAATAGTGAAAAATACTGAATTATTGTTAAAAAACATCTATTTCATTTAAATAAATATTTTAAAATATATTTATTTTAAACTTATAATACATACATAATAAATATATGTGTCCAATGGAGGCTATAGGAATCATTTTTATAATATAATTAGGTATAAATAATTTATTAAACATTTGAACATCTCTTTTACTCGCATTCTAACCACATCTTTGGATTAGCATTAATTGTAATTTTACAAATTCTTTGAATTAAACTTTGAAAAAGAATATAAATTATTGAAACGAATATAAAAAATTTTGTCTAATAGGATCAAAATAATTTTTGATGGATAGTAACTTTTGAATTTTATTTAGAATAGTTAAAGGTGAAGATTGTAATTAACATTAATAATAATATTATTTTAATATAATATTAACAAAAAACATGTCATAATTTTTTTAGATAAGCGTTTTAGAACCAAAATCAACCTTAGGTAGAAAATATGATCTTGTATAAGCCTCTTGTTTTAGATTAAAATATTAATTATATTTTATTTAAAAAGAGTTAAAAATATCATATTCAAATTTTAATTATTATATCAATTTTAATATGTGTATATTTAAGTGATATGATCGACTACAATGAATTTTTTGAAATATAAAATTATTATCTACATAACATAATTTTTTTTATTATTTTAGGATATCAATAAATAAATTTAATAGTAAAACAATAATGATGCTATAATTGAGTTAGTAAAAGAAAAATAAATTAAATGATTGTAAATATATTGAAATAAATATAATTTGACAAAATTAATTATATCCAATATTTTCATGGATAACATAAACATGTTAGTGACATATGGGAAATACTTTTATAAAGTGATCATGTTGGTTTTTTATTTTTTAAAATTCAAATTTTGAAAGTATCAAAATTGACATAAATGATAATTTAAAATAAATAATAATTAATTTAATGTTATAAAAATCATAAAAATATTAGTTTTGGCTAAATAAGTTTGATAATTTCAAAAAAAATCATAAATTTTCCAATTTCGGTTCGTTTTTCATTTTATTATAACAGTTTTAACTGAATATTTTTAAGGTATTAGTAAAAACGGTAAGAGTTAAATAGTTCAAGTAAGGGTTAAATAAAAATTATATGGAAAATTTTGTGACATAAAATTTTCTAAAAATAATTTTCTATGATTATTTAGACTGATCATAATCTTATACTCTAAATAAATCGCATTGGATATATTTTAAACTGAAAATAATGTTTTAATAAATTAATATTTTATGATCATCAAAAAGTGCCCCTCACCTCTCATATAAAATGGAACAAATCCTTATATTTGATTCAAAAATCTAAATCCATTTAGTTAGGCCAAACCCTACACATTTCTTCTCCCAACATTCCTAAATTAATCCTATAGGTAGAATTTTGGCAAAAATATATTAAATCAACACATTTTGTTGAAAAAAAAGAAGATACATGAGAAAGAGGTAATTTTTTTATCACCACTTTCAAAGATCATTTCTTTTTTTAATACATAAATAAATGTTTTTTATAAGGAACCGACCTTAAAAATTTCATAAAATTGAATTAAATGAATATTTCGCATTGATAATCTTTTTAGGATTAGAGTTTTAGAGAATTAGGACATAACTGTTACATCTCAAAAGAATACAAAGTAGACACTCCAACCCAGTTTCCATTTTTTCATAAAATAAAAAACTATTGAATAAAAAGATTCATGTCTAGTTCTGTGTTTTAGACAACATGACTTTTCCTTGATCCCATCATTGATCATATTCATCTTTAGGTCCTGTGAAAACATTTCAAAACATGGGATGAGCATAAAAATCTCTATAAGGGTTATAAAACAAAGAAATAAAACATTAGTTCATAAATACAAACAAAACATGAACTCTTTTACTTACCTCATGAAAAAATAATATTAATGACTAACACATACTAATCACAAATCATAAAAATACTTATGGAATTCACATAATACTTACAATGTAGCTATCACAGCTACATAGGAAGTTATGTTAGAATACCCATCTCAGTATATTACTGAAATCTCTTAGGGAAACAGTCACGTTTACATCTGTCACGTTACCCAATGCATTGGAGAGATATATTAGGCTCACCTGCACTAGGTTTATCATGGAACCACCCGTATACGTAAATAATGCCCAAGAACCATAACATATTCATAACACATGAAACAAACATAAAAAATAAAAAATATATCATTAAAATATATATACATAATAAATCCATTTTAAAAATCATTTTCAATTCCAAAATATGTAAAAATTATATGGTATTTATTTTCTTTTTTTGAAAAAACACTATGGATTGTTAAGGAATCCAAATATCAAATAATACTCACGGCGGTGGAAAAAGGTTGATGTCATCACTTATGTTAAAATAAACATTCCTTTTTGTCATTTAGTAAAACGCTTCGTATAAATAGATTCCCTTTGAATGAAATTAAAATTCAACGGTGTTTATACAACATATTAAAGAAAGTCATGTATTAGGACAAAATATGCCTCAATAAAAGGAGATAGAGACGAAGTCCCTTACCTCTTGTCTAACTTGCCCCATTCATTCTTTAATATCCTGAATAATAAACTAAAGTTAATTTATACTTACTTTAGAAACTTTTTCAAGTTCATTATTCCTATTATATCACTTATTACCATGTTATGAACAATATTTCTTCATTTAAGTTAATAACATTTGTTTTGTCGATATTTGGCACTTTAGTAAAAAATGAACACCTTATATTTACAAGTTGATCATGAGGTCAATATTCCATTATATCCAAAATGATATTAATTATTTAGATATTAAATATATCATATATATTCAGTATATATATTTATTTATAATAGTACATATCATTTGGAGGTAAGAAATGAAATGAACCATTCATGGAGACGGTAAGCCGTACGTACGTATGAACATGACTTTCATTTCGATTTCTTATTTTAATGGAATTAAAACATAATTATATATAGTTATATTATACTTATATTATAATATCATAAATTATATCATTAACACCATCCTTTATACGTCCCAAATATGGCATTAACGAGTCATATCACTTGGTGGGGGCGGTAGTCCGCACTTACTCAAGCGAAATTATCTTGTTTACCCAAAATGGAAACCATAATGGTATGATATAAAAGAAAAATAAAAAAGTATAAAGAAAACATAAACATAACATATATCATATATAAATGTAGTTTCATCTTAGTGGCCACCATGATAGGTGGTAGGAGATATCGAACAATCATCATCTCGTGAGGCGTTAGTTTTCCATCCACAAAAACTGTATGTTCATCACCCATTAGATGGAGGTGTGTGTAAGTGTAGTTTTAATCCATATAATAAAAAACTCCAAGTATATTGAGGATTCTGTTGTTGTTATAAAATAAAGTAATAAAAATAGAATAGGGGTTGTACAAGTATAATAAAAGAAAAAAAGTTAAGAGAAACTATTACCGTTAATTTGAGTAACTTCCTTTTGTGTGAACCAAAAAGTCTTCTTGAAGTTCTTTCTAACTAATTTAAGGATTCTAGGGGGAGTAGAGGAATGTAGTAAGATTGATTGGGAAGAGTTTGGATGAGGAAAAATGCTTGAGAGGTGTGAAGAATTTGTTATAAGTGAGGGATTTTTATAAGGGGGAGGGGGGGCTCTTTAGAAAAGTGTGATAATATTATCTTATTATATAATAATATTTGTTTTTTAAAGGTTCAAAAATATTGTAGTAAAATATAGGATGACTCATGGTCTAAATAAAATCATCCAATAATAATTGGACATGTTTTGGATATTGTTTTAATATTTATAGTTTTATTTATTTAAATATTTTATTAAAGAGGTAAATACTGCATCATTATTGTGTCATAAATAATTTAATTTATTTGCTGTCTAAAATCCTAAAAAAATACCATGATGTAGGAAATTGTTTTATCTTTCCAATTAATATTTATAGTCGAAAATATACTTTATATAACCCCTTGTAAAAATAAATTTACTAAAAGATATTTATTTTTGTCATTTTTGCCTTTACTTTAAGTTAATTAATTTAAAGTGTCATTATCACTCCCACGTGGCACAATTGGGTCCCAAAGTCAACCCAAAGATTACCATGGTTGTAAATGAATCAACCAATATGGTTTGGATAGGTGTTAAGGTAATTTTTAATTATTATAATATTCTTTTTACTTTGAATTACCATATTTACCTTTAACCGTGGTAAATAAAAGTCAAATGTTACTATTCAACAAAAATTATTTTCAACTTATTGAACCACATTTTACTTACTAATAACAATAATGTATGTCATATTTTCGAAATTCAATTAACAGAAGTGGTAAAATTTCAATTAAGTGGAAAAGTCGGTTTTTTAACTACTACTAAGTGGTTTCAGTATTCAACAAGAATTGATGTTTTTCAGAAACCTACCAAAAATTCAGCCTATGATATATTTGATTTTATGAATTCAAAAATTATATCTATTTTTTCAAATTCAAAACATATAAGTGGCATTAATTAATTTAAAATTAATTCTCGTTGTTAAAACAAATAGCGTGTTTTTAAGAAACATTAACTATCAAAAGATTGACACTTGTATATTTCCTATTTTAAAGTGAAATTAATTCCAATGACCAAAATTGAATTAAATGGTAAAAATATATTCTAATTATAAATTAAATCTAATTAGAAAGATAATATAACCATATAAATAAATTATATTAAAACACAGTTTTGAATTAAAATACAATATTTTTCACTATTCATAAAAATATGAACTTTATCAGAAAAATTCCAAAAACTTACACATAGTAAATTTTGATGTAACCATTATAATTAAGGATTTTAGATGGTTATATTGAATGTATTAATGTGAAAAAACTAGATTTAAATTGGGTTCTCCATTAAAAGGTTGTATGTCGACCTTTTAATGAAAATTATGATTAAAATTAGATTCATTCACATTTTAAGCCTCAAACTTTTTATTGGATAAATGTATATACATTTAACAAACACATATAATCATATTGTAGTTAGTTTTGTTCATTCCCACCAATATAATGGCTAGGAGTTATATACCATTGAAAATAATAATATTATATTATTAGTGTGAAACATATGATTTCAAAGAAACCCATTGCGTATCGGGTACGCAATCGAACATAGCAACCCCTTTAATGTAAAATTAGTATTCAATTAAAAAAATTTAATTAATATGAAATATGTCTTATTCTTTACTTAATGTGATGTTAAATACTTTCCCCCTTTTGGGAATTGTGTCCTTTCAATTTTACTTATCAAAATAAGTGGGGGTATTTTTCCATCATAGCATTCTCATATTCACACATTGCCTCTTCAACCATATGATTTTTCCACAAAACCTTTACCTGGTGAATTACCTTATTCCACAACACTTGCTCTCTTCGTTCAAGAATCTAGACTGGTTGTTCCTTATAAGAGATATTATCTTCCAACTGAGCTACCTATGGGCTCGAAATATGGGATGGATCTGGCATATACTTTCTGAAAACTGAAACATGAAAAACATTTTGTACCTCAGATAATCTTGGAGGTAAAGCCACTTTTTACGCGACTGATCCAACTTTATTTAGGATTACATAATTTCTAATGAACCTTAGACTTAACTTTACCTTCCTACCAAAATGCATCACACTTTTCCATGGAGAATATTTGAGGAAGACATGATCACCTACCTCAAAATAAAGATCCTTACTTCGGTTATCTGCATAATTTTTCTGTCTGCTCTGAGCAGTTCTCATGTGCTTCTGAATCAACGGATCTTTTTCTTCCATCTCTTCTACCAATTTTGGTCCCATCAGCTTGCTTTCACCTACTTCATCCCACAAAACTAGAGTTCGACAACGCTTTCCATATAATGCCTCAAAGGGAGCCATCTGTATATACTAGAATGAAAACTATTATTATATGAAAATTCATCCAATGAAAGGCATTGGTCCCAACATCCCTAATAATTCATCTAGAAAGAATGTAACATATCCTCCAATGTATGAATTTTTCATTATGATTTCCCATCTGATTAAGGATGAAAATTTGTAGTAAAATTTAATATAGTACCCAACGACTTCTAAAGGCCTTTCCAAAAGTTATAAGTAAACCAGTGATCACGATTAGATATAATGGAGAGGGGAACTCCATGGAACCAGAAAATCTCTTTAACATACCACTGGGAAAGTTGATCTAGAGACAAAGTATCTCGAATAGGATGGAAATGAGAAGATTTAGTCAATCGATCAACCATACCCCAAATTTCATTATTACCTCGAGATGTCTTTGGTAATCCCACAATGAATTCCATTGATATATATTCCCATTTCCACACTGGAACTGGTAAAGGCTGAAGCATCCCTTTCAGCAAATCCCTCTGTGATTTAACCTACTGAAAAGTCAAACACTTCACAATAAAATCAAAAATATCTCTTTTCATTCCATCCCACCAGTAATATTCTCTAAGATCTCTATACATCATAGTACTTCCAGGATTAACTGAAAAAGGGGAACTATGAGCTTCACATAACAACTCATTCTTCAACTGTGAATCACAAGGCACCCATAATCTCTTCCAAAATCTCAAAACACAATCATTATTAATGTTAAATGTAGTCAAATTACCATTATGAACCAACTATACCTTTTTGTGTGTCCCATTGTATTCCTTTTTTGCTTGCTTAATTCTATCAAATAGAGAAGATCTGACTGACACCTGATACAAAACAGAATAATTTTCTTTACCAACAACTTCTTTGCCAAAGTTTATCATATAAAATACCAAAGAATCTTGTTCCAAATGTAATATGGTTAATGAAGAATTAATTTTTCGACTTACAGCATCATCCACTTTATTTTATTTTCCCGGATGTTAATGGATCTTGAAATCATAATCCTTGAATAATTCCAACAATATCCTCTGACTCATGTTCAATTATTTTTGAGTGAATATATACTTTAATCTTTTGTTATCAGTATATATTTTACATTTTACTCCATAAAAATGGTGCCCCCAAATTATTAAAGCAAAAACAACAACATATAATTGAAAATATTCTATAGAATAATTTAACTCATGTGGTTTCAATTGATGTAAAGCATAAGCAAATACCTGATCATTCTAAATTAGGACACAACCAAGTCCTTTCAATAAAGAATCACTGTAGATAACAAACTCACCATTTCTGGATGGTTGTGCCAAAACTGGATCATTCACCAATAATCTTTTCAAATCTTGAAAATAATCATCATATTCTTTTGTCTAGATGAACTTATCACCTTTTCGAGTTAACTTAGTCATTGGACTAGATACCCATGAAATATTTTCAACAAACCTCTGGTAATAACCTGTCAAACCAAGAAAACTACGAATCTCTGTTATATTTGTAGGTCTTGACCATTCTTCAACAACTTTTGTTTTAACAGGATCAACCATTATGCCATTTTTTGAAACAATGTGACCGAGGAATGAAATTTGTTACAACCTAAACTCACACTTGATGAATTTCCCAAACAGTTTCTTTTCTTGTAAGCTTTGCAAGATAAACCTTAATTGAATTTGATGTTCCTCCTTAATTTTCAAATAAACCAAATTATCATCAATGAACACAACTAAAAACTTATCCAAGAACTCATGGAAAATTCTATTCATTAGATCCATGAATACAGTAGGTACATTGGTTAAAGGTAAAGGAATAACTAAAAATTCATAATGGTCATATCTAGTACAAAATGCGATTTTCAGAATGTATTCTTCCTTTAATTTCAACTGATGGTACCCCAACCTAAAATCAATCTATGAAAAATACTGAGCTCCCTGGAGCTGATCAAAAAAATCATCGATATGAGGCAAATGTTACTTGTTCTTAACAGTGATGTTATTCGATGCTCTACAATCAAATCAATGTCACATTGAACCATATTTATTTTTTAAAATAAGATAGGATCACCCCATGGTTATGTGTTAGGTCGAATGAAACCATTATCTAATAACTCTTGCAATTTCTTCTTTAACTCTAAAATTTTAATTTGAGCAATTCGATAAGAGGGTTTGGAAATCGGATTAGCATCAGGAACTATGTCAATAGTAAATTTAACTTCCAAATCAGGTATAATACGAAGAAACTAATTAGGAAAAGCATAAAGGTACTCATTTACCACTAGAACATCATTAATTTGAACACTTCCTTCGTTTTCAACAATATGTGCAAGGTAACATTCATTTCCATCTTTTACTAGTTTCTCAGCTTCCTAATTTTTCATCAAAAGAAAGGGTTCATTATTGTATAAAAACTGAAAATAATAATGAAAAAAAACCCCTTTAGCTCTACAATCAATCATAGCAAGATAAATAGAAATAAAATCCATACCCAAAATAATATAAAACTCTACTAGAGGTAAAAAAAATAAGGTTTACAGGTAGATTTTTTCCCCACACAAGGACAAGAATGTTCGTATGTTTTCTTTTTGTCTCAAAATTTCCTCCAGGTGTTTTTACTATAAGTTCTATATTAATATCTTGATATGGAATTCCCAATTTGCTAGAAAACTTGTCATAATTTAAAGAGTGTGTAGACCCTGAATCAAACAACACATTGGAATAATATAAACAAACAAACAGTTTACCTGATAGTACTTCATTTGATGGCCCAACATCTGCTGAAGTAGTTTCAAAGGATTTCACCACCCCTTTCTACTTGTATCCTGGCTGATTTCCTTCAGTTGAGTTCTTTGTTGGACACTCATTTTCATAATTACCCAGTTCATTACACTTAAAACATTTTATTGACTATAAATCAGATTTTATCTTACCATTAACCTGATCTTTTTTAGTGCAATTACGAGAATTATGTCACATTTTACCACATTGGTATCAGTTACCATAATTCAAAATACATTCCCTAGAATGATTTTTACCACAATTTTCACAAGATGAAAATTTTAGTTTCTTACCATCATACTTTCTTGATGAGTTCTTCCCTTTCGCCTACCACCTCGACCTCTTATTCTGTTGTTTCTTCAAAGAACACATGATCTTTAGAAAACTCCATTTCTACCTTCTCCGCCCAACGAACATGTTTTTCATAACTATTAAACTCATGAGAAGATAGTTCCCTAAGATACTTTGGCATCAACCCGGAGTAAAAACAGTTGATTTTACTATCAAGATCTCGTATGAAATTTGGACCATACCTTGCCGGTCGAGTGAATTTTTCTTCAAAATTAGCCACTGATTCATCCTCCTACCTCAATTAAATATAATTTTTTTTCCATTCTATGATTAACCACCTTAGGAAAACATTTCTCAAGATATATACCTTTGAACTCATCCAAATCGGGAGCATCAATATCCTCACTATCCCTAATATTTTTCACCATCGACCACCACTGATCATCTTCACCTTCAAAACGGTAAACAACGAGACTAACTTTTTTATGTTCTGAACAACCCATGACATCAAAAATATTTTCCTCTGATTTAATCCAACCTTCTTCTATCATCAAGTCAGATGATCCTTTGAAATATGGTGGATGTTTCCTCATGAGATGCTCCAATACTAACATGTTCTTATGTGGTTGGTCTGGCTGATCTCGTACATGGATACCACCATCATTTATATGCTGAGTCAACAGTTCTATCACTGCAACAAACTTTTCAGTTCCAATTCCGACCATCTCAGGTTGCTGATTTGGAATGCTGACGTCCTCCTTATGTCGTCCCTACATAACTGCCCTATTTCCTCTACCGAAATCCATTATGAACAGAGAAATATCTTAGGAGAAGCAATATGGTAATATTTAAATACTATATAATTTCAATATTAAAAAAACTATTTTTGGATATTAATTTAAAAATACCCTAACTCCTAAAGTTATTTAAACCGACCTCTAATACCATCTATAAGGACCTGGCCTTAAAAATTTTCATAATATTTAATTAAATGAATAATTAACATTAAGGATCTTTTCAGGATTAAAATTTTTAGAGAATTAAAAAATAACTATAATATCTCAAAAGATTACAAAGTAGACACTTCTACTCAGTTTCCATTTTTTTATAAAATAAAAACTATTGAAAAAAAGAGTCATGTCTAGTTTCGTGTTTTAAACAGCATGACTTTTCCTTGATCCTATCCTTGTCCCAATTCATCTTTAAGTCCTGTGAAAACATTTCAAAACATGGGATGAGCATAAAAATATTATTAAGTATTTTAAGAGAAAGAAAGAAAACATTAATTCATAAATACATACAAAACATAAACTCTTTTACTTACCTCAAGAAAACATAATATTTTTGAATAACACATTGTAATCACAAATCATAAAAATACTTATCCCATTCATGTCATAGTTACATTGTAGGTATCGCAGCTACATAGGGAGTTATGTTGGAATACCCATATCAGTATATTACCAAAATATCTTAGGAGAAACATTCACATTTACCTCCGTCATGTTACCAAATGCATTGGAGAGCTATTTCGGGCCCACCCGCTCTAGGTTTTTCATGGAACCACCTGTATACGTAAAAAATTCCCAAGAACCATAACATATTCATAACACATAAAACAAACATAAAGAAAAGATACCATATATCATTAAAATATATTTAAATAATAAATCCATTATAAAAACCATTTTCAATACCAAAATATGTAAAAATTATTTCATATTTATTTTCTTTTTTTTAGACACTACAGTTTGTTAAGGAATCCAAAGATCAAATAATACTCATGGTGGCGAAAAAAGGTCATTGTCACCGCTTACATTAAAAAACATTCCTTTTTGTTATTTATTAAAAAGATTCATATAAAAATATTACCTTTTAATGAAATGAAAATTAAAATGTGTTTACACAACATATAAAAGAAAGTCATGTATTGGAATAAAATATGCCTCAATGAAAGGTGATTGAGACAAAGTCCCTTACATCATGTCTGACTTGACTCGTTCATTATTTAATCTCCTATATAATAAACTAAAGTTAATTTATACTTTCTTAAGAACCTTTTTCAAGTTTATTATTCCTTTTATATCACTTATTTCCACATTATAAACATTATTTCATCATTTAAGTTAATAGCGTTTTTTTGTCGATATTTGGTACTAGAGTAAAAAATGAACACCTTATATTTACAAACTGTCCATGCGGTCAATAATATATTATATCCAGAATGATATTCATTATTTATATATCATATATACAATATATATCTAGTATATATATATATATAATAGTACAAATCAGTTGGAAGTAAGAAATCAAATTCACCATTCATGGTGACGGTAAGTCGTAGGTACGCATGAACGTGACTTTCATTTCTATTTCTCATTTTAATGGAATTAAAAAATAATGATACATAGGAATATTATAAATACATTATAATATCATATATAATTTCATTAAATCCATCCTTCATATGTCCCACATATGGAATTAAGGAGTCATATAACATTGAGGGGGCGGTAGTCCGCACTTCCTGAAATGAAATTATCTTGTTTACCCATAATGGAAACCATAAAGGTATTATATAAAATAAAAATAGAGAAGTATAAAGAAAAAATAAACATAACATATATCATATATAAATATAGTTTCATATTAATGTCCACCATTATAGGTGGTAGGATATAATCGACCAATCAATGTCTCGTGAGGCGTTAGTTTTCCATCCACAGAAACAGTATGTTCTTCACCCATTAGATGCAGGTGTGTGTAATTGTAGTTAGAATCCTTCTCATAACAACACCTTAGTATATTTAAGATACTGGTGTTGTTATTACATAAAGGGATAAAAAAATTTAGGTGTTGGATAAGTAAAATAAATGAAAAGAAGTTAAGAGAAACTGTTACCTCTAATTTGGGTAACTTCCATTGGTTTGAAACAAAAGGACTTCTTGAAGTTCCTTATGCCTAAGGTAAGGCTTTTAGGAGGAGAAGTGGGATGTACGGAGCTTAAATGGGAAGTGTTTGGATGAGACATAATGCTTCAGAGGTGTGAGGAATTACTTATAAGTGATGTCATTTTATAAGGGGGGGGAAGGGTCTCTTTCGGAAAGTGTGATAATATTTTTTTATTATATGATGATATTCATTTTTCAAAGGTCCAAAACATATTAACATAAAATATAGGATGACTGATGGTCGAAATTAAATCATCAAATAAGAACTGGATAGGTTTTGGATATTTTATTAATATTTATAATTTTATTTATTTAAAACTTTTATTAATGAGGTAAATACTGCATCATTATTGTGTCATAAATAATTTAATTTATATGATGTCTAAAAATTTAAAAAAAATTACATGATATAGGAAATATTTTTATCTTTCCAATTAATATTTATAGTCTAAATGATAATTTATATAACCCCTTGAGAAAATAAATTTACTAAAAGATATATTTTTTTGTCATTTTTTCCTTTACTTTAAGTTAATTAATTTAAAGTGTCATTATCACTCCCATGTGGCTCAATGGGGTCCCAAAATCAACCCAAAGATTCCCACGGTCGTAAATGACTCATTCAATAAGGTTTACATAAGTGTTAAGGTAATTTTGAATTATTATAACATTCTTTTTACCTTGAATTTCCATATTTACTTTTAATCGCGGTAAATAAAAATCAAAAAGTTACTATTCACCAAAAAATAATTTTCATCTTATTGAACCACATTTTACATAATATTAAAAACCATGTATTTCAGATTTTCAGAATTCAATTCACAGAAGTGGTAAAATTTCATTGAAATGAAAAAGTCAGTTTTTACTACTACTAAGTGGTTTCACTATTCAACAAAAATTGATGTTTTTCAGAAAAGTACCAAAAATTCAGCTGAAGCTATATTTGATATTCAGAATTCCAAAATGATTTTTATTTTTCCAAATTCAAAACATTGAAGTGGAATTAATTAATTTAAAATTAATTCCTGTTGTTAAAACAAATAGCGTGTTTTTAAGAAATCTTAACTATCCAAAGATTGACACTTGTTTTTGTCCACATTCAAAGTGAAATAAATTCCAATGACATAAATTGGATTAAATGGTAAAATTATATTCTAATTACAATTGAAAACTAGTTAAAAATATAATATAACTATATAAATAAATTATATTAAAACACAGTTTTGAATTAAAATGCATTATTTTTAACTATTCATAAAAAATGAACTTTGTTGGAAAATTTCCAAAAATGTACACAAAGTAAATAAAGATGTCCCCATTCTAAAGAATGATTTTATGTGGTCAAATATAATTTATTAAAGTGGAAAAAGTTTATTTAAATATGGTTCACCATTAAAAGTCTGTAAATAAACCTTTTAATGTAAATTATGCTTAAAATTAAATTCATTCACATTTTAAGCCTCTAACTTTTTATTAGAAAAATGTAAATAAATTAAACAAACATGTATAACCATATTGTAGTTAGTTTTGTTAATTCCCACCAATGCAATGGCTAGGAGTTTACTACCATTTAAAATAACAATATTATATTATTAGTGTGCAATGTAAGATTTCAAAGAAACCTGTTGTTGCCTATCGGGTACGCTATCAAATATAGAAACCCCTTAAAAGTAAAATTAATATTTTATTCAAAAAATTTAATAAATATGAAATATGTATTATTCTTTATTTACCTATTATTTTACATTTTTTCTATATAAAAATAAAAAATAACGTATCATCCATTTATTAAGATGTTATTATAATAATGGGTAAACAAATATTCTTCCTTTTATTCATCATATGAATTACAATATCACCATCTGTGCGTACATATGGGTTACTGTCTCCAAGCTATGGTATAATTTTTGATTCAACACTACTTTAACTATATTAGTACAATGATAAGTATAATAGATATAACAAATTAATATAAGATAATAATTGTTATTTATAATTAATATACCATCCAATTCCATACCAATTAACCATCAAGGGAATGACAATGTCACTCATGCGCACGTATGGCCTACCGTTGCCATGATACAATCAGATTCCTTCTCCACCTTAACCATTCAAGAATGATTTTAAATTTTTTAGGTTATGTATAAATAATAATTATGAATTTAATTTCATTCTGAATATTAATAAAATAAATCCTTTTCATAAAAAACATTACTTACGTAACAAAACATTAATGGGAAAACAAAATAATTAACACATGAAACAATGGAAATACTGATATATTATTTCGAAATGGATATGAGAGTATTATATATGATATCATAAAAATGGATATGGTTCTAGTATAATTTAATAAAATAATTTAACCATTATTCATGAGAAAAAATTACCCTTTTAGAAAGGGAAGTACAAGATTAGGGTTAATGTCAAAATCTCATTATTATCTGAGGTTGTTTATTCATATTTATATACTAAAATATCCTTATCATCCATATCCATGATTCTCAAAATGTATTTAAAAATACAATTCACAGTTTTTAATGTTTTACTTTTTATAATTTTTTTAAAGGAATCTTTCCATCATTTTCCAAACAAGGTACTTTATGACATTTTTGACAATTTAAATAAATAATTTTTTAAAAATTATTTAGTGTAAGTGGATATTTAATGACTTTATGATGACATAACATTCTGAAGATTCCCTTACAATATTAAAAGGTAGTTTTTAAAATAAATGTATCCTTTTATAATTTCATATGCTTTTAAATGAATTTTAAAGTAAAAAATAGATATTTCTCTCAAAATGTTTTAGTGATTTTATTATATTATTTTCATCTATGTCAACATCCTTTATTGTATTTTAAATTTAATTAAGGTTGATTTATTATGATACAATATTCCATTTTTTATTGAATGTTTTATGATATGTTTGGCTATAGATGAGCTATTTTTATACCATTCATAGTTTTTGGTTAAAGTATCAACATTTTTATACTTGTTTTAATATGAATGATTATGTTTTCCTTCAACCATTTCCTATGTGGAATGCATTGGACATAATAAGTTATGAGAGGGTCCTTCTATATCCCTCATATGCATCAATAGTTCAAATTAGACAAACTAGTGTCTTGGAATAAGTACAAAATGGTACGGTTAAGTATGGTCTTAGTACTAGGCCTTGATGGTATGGTTATGAAGTCTGACATTATGAATTACCTCATTATGAGTTTATTTATTGATATTACATGTTATTATAAGATTGGTAGAATATCTATGTGAATGTTTAAATGACCTTATTTGATATATTCTTGAAAAATTATGCTGAATATTATATTTAAAAGGATTGTGTTTTAGTTTTATAACTTTCCTTAAATGATTATGCTTATCTATGATAGCATCAGCTATATTTTTTATCATTACTGAGCATCTGAGGTCACCCATTTTATATATTTAATTTTTTCTAGGATGAAAATAAGTAAATTATGATTTTATTTTAGAGATAGTATAAGGGATATGAGTGTTTTCAAAGGGGATAATAAGTTTTTTTTTCATTTCAATATGTAATGTTGAACATATGTTTGTATCATGATTTTTCAAGGCTACTAAATTGATCACTCCTTTTGGATTTGATTTCTTGTGATCATGCCTATATAATAATATAATAAACCGACTCTGGGTAATTACAATTGGGGAATTATAAAATTATTTTAGGTTTGAATTATTTTTCAACCTCATAATTAACAACTTCCATCATAGTTGGGTGGAGTCTTCTCTGGGTCCACATAATAGGATTTAAATTCCATTTAAGTATAATTATATTCATATCGATTTTAAGGATAATCTGAAGGATATATCTTATAATTGAGCCTATAGATCTCACATTTTCTCTCAAGACATATATTCTATTTTTTATTGATTATATTACATGTTTCTCGCATTTATTGTTGGAAACGTGCTTCTATCTATTATAAACACATACATTAAATTTGAAGGTAATGGTTATAATCTCATATATAAGGGGTAAAAGAAATTTGAGAACATATTTTTTTTATAATTTCCTTTATGTAAATGGATCCATATACAAAAGAGTAAATTTTGAATCGGTCCTCATTAAATAATTAATCAAAATCATTAAAAAAGTTATTAGTCACCCCATATTAAAATAGTTGGACATAATTTTCAAATTTATCCCAAATTTCTTTATATAATTTTCAAATCAATGTTTTTTTTCCTATATTCTAAATTTATTCTAATAGAAATTATTCTTCAATTCGAATAGATCCATTAGAATTTGACACTTCAAAAAAGTGAGTGGTCTTCATGTGTCCAATTAATGTAATCAAAATATTAAGAAGGATAGTTTTCTAAAAAATTATTATTTGAGTTCTTACATGGCCATTAATGGATGTCTCATTTATTTTCAAGAATGGCCTTACAAAGATGATAAGTGAATGAATTGTGGTTCAGTACTCCATGTTTACCATATAAAAATTAGTTGATAAGATTAAATTCAATACTTTGACTGGAAAATTGTCAAAAAACCCTACTAGGAATATAATAGAATAATTAGTAAGATTCAAAACAAAACATCTTTCTTGAGCTTCCCCAAAATGTAAATAAGTCATAATTTAATTAGGTATGAAATTTATTGAAGCAAAATGTTCACATAATTCATATTTGGATTATATAGGCCAAATTTTACCAGGGATAATAAATGTCCTAGTATCTTGAGGTTTGGTTGGTAATTTAGGTTTAATTAGGGTTGAAACATTTATTCTTGAGTTCACTCTATTATTCCCATTCAATATCCTAATTTGGGTTTATGTATATTTTTCTAAATTATAAAATTTTAGTATTTTCTAGGGATTCATGTATAGGTATATTAATATCCACTTTTTAAAGGTTTCTAGGATTTCTCTTTGGGTTTCTTCCTTGAGAATCTTCTTTTTTAGGGTCAATATTAAGGTAAAATATAGTTTAATATCTTCATTTTAGCTTATCTATTTTTTAGGGGGTTTATGACTTCTTCAGTCAAATTTTATTTAGTAAAAAAATCCATTTATACATATTATTAAAACATTTTAAATATAAAATTTGATTAAATACAACTAGAGGATAAAGTATCCTAGTGTATTCGGAAGGTTAGGTGCAAAGAATAACAACATTAAATTAAAATAAAACATGTTTAGTTTAATATAAAAAATAAAAATTTTAAATCCATTTGAGGTTAGAATCCTATATAAGGAAACCCTAGGAATATATAGGCAAACTTTTTGAGAGAAAAATACCAGAAATGGAATAAAAATGATAACAAATCATAACATGGGAATAAAATGGCATAACATGATATAATTAAAAAAAAATATCAAAGAATTGTTCATGGGAAAATAATTTAATTAACATTGTAACATATGATCATGGAAATATGTTTATGTATTAGAAACATATAACATGAAATCTGTATATGTCAAGGCCACCGCTAAGATACAATCACCAAGTGGACATTGTCCCATTATAGATTAGGTTCACTCCCTAATCCCATTCATAACATTTCATGGAAAAAAAGTATGTAATGCATTGGAATGATATATAGGAACTAACATCATAACATATATATTTTTATGAGTACAACAAAAGTAAATCAATAATATGTAATAAAAATAATAATTACCCATTTAAATAAATGGGCTGCATAATTTTGACTCATATCATAAGAAATACCCATGGAAAAAATTAGGTTTCATATGAGAAATGAACTTAAGGCATGTATTATCCCATCAATTAAAGGGAGAATAATCTATGAATATTTTTAATTGACACAGATATATATAATTTATAATCCTTACAAAATATTAAATGGAGATATAAACAGTGGGTTAGATGAATAAAGGTCATAACCCAAAGAAAAGGGATGTATTATGGAGATCCCAAAATTTTTATTCTAGAAATCTTTTGCACTATAACTTAATTTCCGAATTAATAAAATAAGATTCATTAATTACATAATTAAAGGCATTTTACATATATATTTCATTTATTGAATTTTTATTATTTTTATTTATAACCAATTAAATTCAATACAATGTTTATTTTCTCTTTTTTAAGAGTGTCTGTTTCATGGTTCTGTGGTCAGTTCACTAGTGTATAATTATGTATGTTCTAGTTAATAAGGAAAAAAACCATCGAAGTAAAATAAAATGAGATTAATTTACATATATAAATTTAAATTTTACTAAATATCTATTTTTGTTCCTACATAGGGACAATTCATTTATAAAAAAACATTAATGTTAAATATTTAGTTCGTTTAGACTGTTTTACCTACCATCATAAAAATGATTGGTTTTATTTATATAAATGATTATTAAAATAAAAAAACCAGAAATAAGTCACAATAAACTTAAAATATTAGTAGTTAACCATATTAATACCTTTGTGACCATCCTTGTAAGTGGTGGGGAAAACGATGTACGTTGTTCACGGAGGCAGCGAACTAACTACATTACAAACAACGTTTTAATTATTAGAAATATATGAGGGGAATATAATAGTATTTTTTATATATATTACATTAGCATAATTGAATTACACTATATATATTATACATGACTTATTATTCATTTTTCAATGGAATTTGTTTTGGCGGATCAGGATGAAGAAAAATTAAAATCTCTTTTTGGGTGTCTCGTCTTGGGATTCCGGTTAAGGTACCTTGGATTTTTATTTGTATAATACAATAATCACTAAGAAAAGGAGGGTAGTATTTTGTAGGTAATTCTACATAATGTTTTAAATCTCCTAGGCCTATAAGGAATGAGTATAAGGGGTTTTGAGGAGTGGTATTTATAATTCGAGGGGTAGGGTTTTTTTGAATATTATATCTATCAGTACATTATTTTGGATCAAGACTGCCAATAGTATTGATTACTAAAAATATATACAGTAAATGATGAATTTTATTTTGATCCAATGGTTTATTATATCTTCATAGACTAAGAAAATCATATATTTATCTTTAATATTAAATAACACAATTTATAGAATTTAACTATTCATAAAAATTAAATTATCATAAAAAAATACCAAAAATTAACCCTAATATTTATAAAATATGAAGAATCCAAAAATTAAATCCATTTCCTACTTTTTTTGTAATATGAGAAATTTAATTTTTATATAAAACCCACATTTATTTAAAAAATAATAATTTAAACAATATTATCAATTTTGTAACCTTTTGAATAATTACTTATGGTCTCATACAATTATATTATCAATATAATAAAATATACTTTTATTTTATTAATAAATATTAAAAAAATAACCTTATATTAAATTATTATATTTTTTATGAAATTTAAATTTAAAAATTTATGTTTTATAAAATTTAAGAACAAAATTTATCATTTTTAACACATTTATTTTCTTGTACCATGGTATAAATATATCATATTTTCATTTTATAAGAAAAATAAGTATTATATCACATTTCCACATATGATGATACCATTATAATGTTCATTTTACTACTCCAATAATCATATTTATATTCCAAAAATAAAATTAATGTCAAATTTATAACTATTTTATGGCTTTCCTACATTAAATAAATACCTCATATTTCATTTATTATTTATTCACTTTTATTCTGTATCGTGGTTATATATTTTTTTAATTTAAAAATTTATATAGAGTTACTAATAGTCTATTTCATTACTGAAATGTTGTTAGGGAGAGAAATTATTCTTAGGGATTTGGAAGATCCAAATTTTCCTATTATTTTCATATTATTTTATATTTTTGTCACATTGTAATTCTTTCAATTATTATGTCCTTTTATATTCTCTAAATTTAATCTTTACATGATTATAATAAAATTACATTGGTTCTATGTGGGTTGTAAATTATATAATATTATATTACTAAATATGCAACAATTAAATAAGAATGGAAATTAAATACAAAAATTTATAGGTCATTAAATCCTATCTATGAAATTCCACCTTCAAATTTTCATTTTATATATTGAGGAAAAAAACCTGAGCGTAACTCTTCTTCATTAATTCCCCTAGATTCTATGACACCTCCTCATAAATGTGGATTTTTCATTATTACTTGGATATGTAAGTTAACATTTTGAGTAGAATTTTACCACTATGGTCCAAGATCTCTAACGAATTCTCCACAAAAGAGTAATCATTTTCCATCCATACAACCTCAACACTTAGAACATGTGACGGATCTAGTATGTACTTACATAAGATGTATACATGAAATACATCATTTACTTGACAATAATTTGATGTGAGGTATATTGTATATGCCACGTCTTTGATGTGTTAATGAATCTCAAATGGGTGATGTACCTAGGATTTTTCATAACCTTATTCCCAAATCTCATGAATCTTTAATAAAGATATGTAGGGAAACACTTTATCTCTATCCTCAAACTCTTGGTCCCACAAATAATTTTAAAAACAATAGATTCTTAAAGAAATACATTGTTTTCACAAAATAATTGAAACACGAAACACCATCCATAAATAAATCAAAAAATATATTTTTCATCAAATTTAATCTTTTCAATTATTTATAGTACATGTTAACTTGAGTTTAAAGGAACCATAAAATAATATACCATTAAAACCTAGTCATTAAATTGTATGGTAAGAAGAATAATAACTAGATTATGAATATTATATGGTTTTAAAATGCATAAAATGAATTAAATGTTTATCTATTACTTATAAATAAAATAAAAAATATTTGAAAAAAAAATTATGAAAAATCCCAATTTTTTGTAAAAGATGATATCTCCGTGCATTGTGAACATATTTTAAAATTAATTTTTACATAACAATTTAATTTAAACTATTAACATGAATTTTAAAATAATTATTTCAAAATTGAATTTGATTTAATTTTTGAAAATGTTTCTTAAAATAATAATTGTCAATAAATAGTAAAAAATGCTGATTTTATTGAAAACTGTCTTTCCTATTATAAAATTTAATATCTAAATTTTGATTTAAAAATATTTAACAAGTAAAATTATGTCAATTATGTTATAATACATATAATTTAGTTCATTGTAATAAATTTCATATTTAATTTTGATATTAAAACCTTCTACACTTATGAGAATTTCCAATTCTGAAAACTGATTTTTTGATACATCTACGAGATTAATTTTAAATTAAAATTTTCCACTACTTTGAATGTAATTAAAAAAAAATTTACTTAGATTAATAATAATCAATACATTACAATATATTTAACATAATTATTTTTTCTTAATGAATAGTACCATATGAAAAAAATAACTACCACATCTACAGTTTAAACGAGGTTATCGTGGGGTTATACTGAAACGATAAGGGTTAAAAATGACCTAAAAATAGTCTAATTTAAATATTATAGCCATATTGAAACTCTTTCCACTTTTTTCTTAATTTTTATGAGTTTCTGGGATACATTGTCATGATATTTACCCATATAATTATTTAAGTAAAGGAAAATAAAAAATCTCACACTCTTGATTTTAAATTTAATTTATTTTTTAAAATAGGGGAGAAGAATATATTTATTGAATATTTATAGTAATTCTTAAATTAATGAAATTATTTTCATTGAGTGATTTTTTTATAATTTTTAATAATTATATTATCACCTTAAAAGCTCACGCAATGCTAAAAAAATAATTATTATGTTAATAGGAAAATGAAATAAATGATTTAAAAAATAATAAAAATAATATAAATTGTATTAATTACTATGATCTTGGAATTTTTAGATAAATATATCATTTTAAATATATTTAATATTAATATATTATTATTCCATCATTTTCATGATATTTTTATATTCATATTAATTGAACTGTTAAATTGGACATTAAGGTGAATTTATATTAAATAATATCTTATTAAAGGATTTAACATTCCAAAAAATCCAATGTTACTCAATATGATTTTAGATGATTAAAAATATATACTATGATCCATGAGTGATCCATTTTTTCTTTTATAGTTACTATATTAACCCGTAAATAGTAAACAATATGTTATCACGGATAAGGTTAAAAATGGGTTTTGTGCAATACATATGCATCTGTTAACATTAATTTAAAAAAACTCATAATCTCTCTTTAATAAATTTTATTTCATATTTATAGTTAGTGTGTTTATATTATCTAATGTGGCTCATTTTAATTTTAATTTAAAGGATAAATTACCTAGGAAAATAAAATGAGACTAGTTACCGGAGTGGGAACTAAAAAGGGAAAGGTGAGAAAACTTAGAGGTTAATGAATAAAATGTTAAAAAAATGTGTTTTCTTGTCTATTTCGTGATTTTATTAAACATATATTATGTAAAATACTTTTATTATCAATTTTGGAATTACTTGGTGTGAGAGTTACTTCCCATTATTGAATAGTTTTTGGTATTTTTAAAAATCACACTCCTCCATAATTATAAAATGGTACTTCCTCCCCCCAATTATTAAAACATTATAAGCCATTTATATTTAAATAAAATATACAAAAATCCATCCCAAAAATAATTATAATAATTATTGATCTATTTTTATCTAGAAAACCAACCCTATATTCTTAAATAAGAGACGTAAAGAGGTTTCCCTTAGAGATGGTAATTTTTTTCACTAAGATCTTTCATTTTTCTACTTCTCTTAACACCTACATTAATATACTAATAATTAAAATATAATAAAAAGAGTATCTATTATATAATTATATTATATTCTGTTTATTTTATAACTTATATACATCATGTATTCCATCCAATGGGAAATAGAATCATCAACCGTTTGTACAACATACCACTACCTCACGAACAGATGTAATTAATTTTCCATCATTGATTACCAAAACCATATATAATGACTGATTTAAAATATTTATATGATATTTAGGAATTTAATATAAATATATAATTTTAATATCAAATATAACATCTTACATTCCATTTTTTGGGAAAACAATTACGTCGCTTATGCACACATGTGGAGTACCGCATCCATGTAATAATTTAAAAAAAATCATTTTATTTTAATGTGGTAGGAAATAAGGATAAATTTAATGAATATAAATGAAATATTAGATATAATAATGGTTCAATAATGGTGAAATAAAATTTTACTTTCTTACATTCCATCTTTTGGAAAAATTGAAATATCATACTAGCGTACAAACGACCCATCATCTCAATGATTGGTGTAACCCATTTTACCATATATAACTTTTGTGGAATATTATGAATAAATATATAGATTAATTATTATATTTATGTAATATTTAAAATTATGTAGTTGACATAACTAGGATAAAATTAAAAGGACAAAAATTACCAGGCCAAAACATACATAAATAAATGAAGCAATTATAACCCAAAATAGTGATTTTAAAAAATAATTTTTAATAAATGTTTATAAATAATATAATTAAATAATATATGCTATTATATATATTATTATGGTTATTTAATATGTTTACAATAAATAAAAATTTATTATCAAATATGTGAAGACACAAGAAAAGGTAGACTCGATGTAAAGGTTTCACGTCTCACTTTTACTTCTATGAGATATATTCTCTAATAACCACTTATTACATTTTTTGTGATGTATATACTAAAACTTTTATATGTTGAATTTATTAATTTATTTATTATAATGATATTTAATGTTTCATTTTAATTTATTCAATAATGGGTCTTGGGATTTAAATGTTATAAAGAGGAAAGGATTCAGTTTATAATCTCATCATTGTTCTAGATTATTTATGTTTAAGTCTCCCATGAAGAAATTTTTTTAAATATCTATCTCAAAGAAAACATAAATTCCCCATATATTTTTATTCATTAAATTTTAAAGTCAAATTAAAACTTTAATCACTTTGGAAATTAAAACGAGTATGTATTTTTTTTAATAAATGTTATCTTTTTTTCTATCTTTGTTTGAAAATTATCTTTCTTACATATCCAAATTTTAAAAATTATTTTCCAAAAATATTTTAACAACATAAAAATGTTTTATGAAATAAATTTTAACTATGATTTAATTTTAATAATATGGTTTAAAAGGAGTCTTATTGTTATTTTCCATATGCGGCACTTTTTCATATTTACTAAAAATGTGAAAGCAATATTTATTTTAACAAACTCGACATATAATGGATTTCCCTAAATTATGATATTTAATTTTTTTTGATAAATAATTTAATAGGTTAAAAGTTTATTTTCAACGCAATTTGTTTTCATAAAATTCAGAAATATTTAATTTTTAAAAGTGATATTTTGAGTAAAAAATTAATATTTTCATCATGAATATTTTTAATGGATTTTTTGGAATTTATATTCATAATTGACAATAATATAATTTAAAATTATTATTAATTATCAATATATTGTAATACTACCACCCACATTATTTCTCTAGATATAATATAATCAGTTTTACCAGGGATTTACCATTTTGATATTATTATTCTCCATATTACTCAGGTTGGTTTTGAATATGTTCATTTATTTGGGTTAGTATTAATAGTTCATAAACTAGTTTTCCAATATGAATGTTTATGTTTATTATGATTAAAACCTTTCAAATAAAGAATCAATTAGAGTTAGTAAGTGATCGGTGGGGCCCACTATAGATCATTGATGCATCAATAGGTCTCACGAGACAAACTAGCTTGGGTTTTGGGCTTGGACTTACACATTTATTTAGATTACTTAGCACAAGTCCTTGATGCAATTTAATATTTCTTTGTAGAATTACTCTAGGGAAAATTAAATGTCCTGGCATAAGGCCTTGATAGTGAGAATCAAATTTTAAACATTATACATTCCATTATTATGAATTAAATAACTTATTTCAATGTGATCATTTCATTTTTTATGATATCCATGGATGAGTTTCTGTAACACCAACATATTTTAAGGTTTGTCTCTTATTAAATTTAATTTCATCGACAACATAGGTTTAACACAACACCAATCATAAATGAACAATAATATATAATTAGATATCATTATTATAAAATGACTATTATAACCAACAAATTAAATTAATGGGAATGAATATTATTGAAAAATTAAATATTATATATTTAGTCAAATGCATTAAAATTCATCAAAATAATTTTATAGTTATAAAATATGATTGAATCCACTTTTATGCATTAAAATGATGAATTTTTCTAAAGATAGTTTTACTATCGTTTAATTCCACACATGTCTTAAATATTAATTTTTACAGTTTTAAAAAATATTTTGAAAAAATTAATGTTCATTTTAAAAATTATAATTTCAAAATAATCATCTAGTGATTTTTTATAAAAATATTTATTTTCATGTGATTAACTAAGAAGTCCATATTTTTAAAAAACAATCATTTTTATTATATTAATGGTCTATTTTTGGTTTGAATAATAACATCACCTTTGAAAGTATAAATAAAATTTAGATATATTATGAATGTTAATATGATATAATTACTTCATAGTATATATAAATAATTATTTTAGAAATTATTAATTATGTGTTGATATTTTTATAAAACATATATGTTTATTTTCAATATTATAATTCATGTAATGATTTAAAATAAAATCTATTATCATAAAATCTACTAAAATATTAAATTTTTTATCTTATGATTATAATATAAATTTATGACACCTTGATTTATTTTTCTAAGAGTTTTAAAATCAGTTATAATTTAAAAATTAATATTTTCCACATAAATGATAATATTAATAATAAAATTAAATTTAGAAAATTAAAAAACTATTCACATAAAATAGAGTTAATTTTAACATTCTACAAATAAAAAAAATAGTTTAATGTATTTTTATGATTTTTACAAAATAGTAGAATTTTTTATGAATAGTAAAATATGATGGTTTATGTTATTCAACATTATAAGTAAATAAATAAAATATTGAGTCATAGGTGATGTATAGATTATGTAAGTCCATTATCATAAACTATAATTCATTATTTTAATATATTTATTTATAATTCTAAAATTATTCATAGTCTTGAGAAAAAATAATAAACTAATGAATATAATAATGAGGAAACACCCCTCTCCCCCACTATAAATCCACCCATCCCCACCTGTTCATCTCACACCTCTTAATACTTGAAGCATGTCAAATTTCTACCCAATACTCTTCCAATCTCTCTTCTAAACATTGATGAGGTTCTACTCTCAACAAAATACCAAAACTAATTTCCATATAGATTTTCTCACAGAGAAGAATTTAAGAGGTAAAAACCCCTTTCATTTTCTTCTACATTATTTTCAATTTCATTCCTTTTTTCAATTTATCCTCACCTCCTCTATCCAAAAATTTCTAAAAACTCAGTTATATTATATAAACTGTAATTTTATTATATAAATTGAAAATCCACCATCTTGTCACTTATCCTCTTCCTTTTGTTCAAAAAATAAAAACATCATCTATGTGGGGATGCATTATCACCTTCGTGGATGATATGTTTTTGTTTTTCAATTATAAATTCAAGGATAGTCATAAATCCATTTTTATGGTCAAAATATTAAATTATATTTATTAAAACATATTTAATGTTATTAAACTATTATATATACATAATATAAACTAATAAAACAAAATTAGTTTGTGATTATCAACCAAATTCTAAAAATTTTCAAAATGATTACCACTAATGTTTTATCTAATTATTCATCATCATACCGTATAACTGAATGAAATATATAACCATTTAATATTATGTATATTAATTTATAACATTTATTTTCAATTTGGTATAACTATTCTCATTTTACGTTATTTTCTATACATGTGTACAAGTAAACTGATTATGAACCCAAGGAAACGAAGACTCCGAAATGATAAAATTGAATCTTATTACTAATCAGAAAGGACATAAATGAACATAATAAAATTATTATAAATAAATAAAAATTTTAATAGGTTATTAATTAATTAATTAATTAATGGATTTAATCTAATTATCCAGGATGTTATGTAAAAGTATTAAATAATTTTAGACAGAATGTAAGGGGTCTCTCATCTCACTTTTATTTCTAGGAGATTTACCTTACACTCCACTTATTTCCTGTGGGTGGTACATGAATTCTAGAATTTGATATATAATATAATACATTTTTTTATTATCATGATATTAAATGATTGATTTTATTGTTATTAGTTTTTTGATATACAATTAGATTGATTACAATGTGGTATGAGTTTCATCGTAAACCTCCATTTTCTATTCAGGTTAGGTTTTATATCACTATACCCCCATGTAATTGTTATTTAGTTTTATATAATCCATATATATTATGTTTATATTCCCCAATATCATTTCTTTATATCATGTTTTCTTTTATTTATGGGGAAGTACATGTTTCTAATGGATCCATTCTCAATTCCTCCCAAAATGAATGCCCGATTAAAGGGAACATAACAATTTCATACCATTTTTAGTATACTCTATAATCTATTTTAATAATCCAATATAATTCTAAATTAAAAATTTTTTATCATGAAAAAATATCTTAGATCTTTTCATATTTTATTTAAATGACTAATCCCTTTTCTTCTTCAAATATTGTTATATATTTCCTTCAAACTGCACTAAATTATACTATTTCTAATGTTTCTAAGTAACTATTTTTTACATTTTTCCCCTTTAGTTAGATATCATTTATTCAAACAACTTCATATTCCTTCCCTATTATTTTCTAGTATATAAATTTTTTCAATCTTATTTTTTTGAAAAATCCATATTATTTACTAAAAGAACTCTTCTTTTCAAAGAAAAAAGGTATTTCTCTCAAGAATTACTCAATGAATTTATTATCATACATTCATATTTGATTGTGATTAAAACATTTAAAATTTGTATGATACACTTTAATTTAAATATATATATTTTTTAAAATATGATGAATGCATTGGACTTGTTAAGTGATGAGAGGACCCCACTATAGCCCCTCGATGTGTTTGTAGGTCTCATGTGACAAATTAGACTAGGTTTTGGCTGATGAATAACCCATTATTTCAGAATTCTTGGATAATTCATTCATTGTTTGATTATGATTTTTGATATTATTCATTACCTCATTATGATATTAGTAATTTATAGTCCATGTGATTATTTTACTAGTAGAATATTCATGGTTATGTTTCATGTGATTATTTATATAGAATTATCTATTTTGTTTAAATCCATACCGTATCATGATAATGATTATGTTTTAATGGAATACAAATTAGTTTTTAACCATTCTTTATATTTTATGATTATTTATGATAGATTTTTATGTTTGACATACCCTTACTTAGCATCTATTCTGACGCCATTGTTTTTCTTTATTTTTCCCCCAGATGTGAAGATATATATTTGGAATGAATTTAAAAGATAAGATATGAGTTTATAGACATTTCTAATGGTGTTTCTCTGTTGATTTTCCTTTAATGTTTCAATTTAAAACTTACATATGTATTTGGTTTTCCAAATATACTACACTATTTGATACTTTAGGATATGAATTCCTTGTTTATTATACCAAAGTAATTAATTAAGATATCGACTCTAGGATACTGGGGTCAGGGTTATTACAATTTGTATAAATGTAAGTTTAGTATAATCCTCAGAATGTATATATAGAAAAAAAATAGTTTAGGAAACATAACCCTAAGATATAATTTGAGGATATGAATTGAATAGCATCCCAAAATTTTGTTTAGGTATAAATTATAAGAGTCTTCCTAGATATAAATCCCTATCTAGATACTACCAATAGAAGCTGAATAATCACATATGTACCTCAGAGTAACAAATCGGACAAGGTGGATCTAGCTTGACTCGATGTAAGTTGGTATAAGACAACGAGCCATACTATGCACCTAGTTTTACAATCTCTATGGATATGGTTAGATAATTTATATTTTCATTAAAACCCATTATGGAGGATTTAAATGAACATGTTCTCTTTTACTCTGCTTCATAAATTTATTGTCAGATTAATCTTTAATGTCTATATCTTCATTTAACACTAATTCTATCTTAACTGAGTTCTTTTTTGGTGGTTATCTCTATATTTCCCATTCCATCTTATTAAAGGGATATTTTTTTAATCATAAATTTAATGTGGGTTCCCCAAAATGAAAATTTTAAGTATCCCCATTTTATTTTTAAAATGAAATTTCAAATTGAAATGTTGAAATTTGTTATGGGGAGAATGTAATACCCCAATATTTTATGGTAGGACATGTATTAAGGTTTATTTATTTGATATTATAGGCTTCACAATAAACCAAACTTCAAAAAACTATAATATATCATTATATATCATTATTTTAAAATGACTATTATAACATAGTCATTAAATTAGAGTGAGTTAATAGTAATAAAAAATTATATATTAAAATTTTAATCAATTTTTTAACATTCATCTAAATTATTTTATTGCGGGTCAATTAGAGCCTTCTGCCTTGGGACTATGGGTAATGTACGAGTTCCCCTTCAATCCTTAAAAGAGGGATTATCCATAATATAATAAATAAAGTAGGCATTCAGGCCATTCAGGGAACACTTGGTTAAAAATTAAATATTATTAGTTTTATAAATAATTTTGGAGAAAATAAACATAATTTTAAAAATAAAAAATTTAATATTTTCTTAGGATTAAATTTTGTTATCATTCTAAATGTATTAATTTTCCACTGACTAATTGAAAAATCCTGATTTATAAAAAACTATCATTTTCATTATATTAGTAGTTTATTTATGAGTCGAATAGTAACCTCACCTCTGAATGTATTATTAAAATATTGTAATATTATAAATGGTAATATGATAGAATTATATCATAGTACAAGTAAATAAATTTTGTAGAAATTATTAATTAAGTGTTGATTTTTTTATAAAACATAAATGTTTATTTTAAATTTTGTAATTAATATAATAAATTAAAATAAGATTTATTTCATAAAAATTTATTCAAAAATAAATATATTTTTTCTTATGATAATAATATAATTTTATGATTCCATACTTATTTTTTTAAAGGGTATTAAAATCATTTATAATTTAAAATTTTATATTTTCCAAGTAAATGATGTTTTGATTTAAAAATTAAATTTATCATATTTGGAAAATTATTATTATAAAATTGAGTTCAATTATTAATTTTAGATTTCAAAAAATGGTTCAGGTGTTTTTTTTGGTATTTTTCTAAAATAGATTATTCTTTAGTAAATATTAAAATATGTTAATTTACAGTTCTTAATATTATAATTAAATAAATGAATTATTGAGTAATATATGATGTTTGAATGATGTAAAAAATAATATTGAACTATAATTCCTAATTTTAATATATTTATTGATAACGATCAAATCACTCATATTCTTTAGTTAAAATAATAATCTAATGAATATAATAAAGAGAAAACACCCCTTTTCTCTACTATAAATACCATCCATCATGACATATTCTCCACACACTTATTAAGAATTGAAACATGTGAACTTTATACCAAATACTTTTCCCAAGTATCATTATCATGTTTATGATGTTCCCATCTCAAAAAATGTCAGAAACAAATTTCCCTAAGGAGGATCTCATAGAGAATAATTGAAGAGGTAAAAATATCTTTCCTTCTCTTTTAATTTAATTTTAATTTATTTTATTTTCTTTTTATTTCAAAACCTCATATTAAAAAACGGGCATGATAACTCCACTGTCTTATATATAATATAATTTTATTACGTAAATGGAAAATATGCTCTCAAGACACTTCTCCTCTCTATTTTATTCTAAAAATTTAAACGTCGTCTATAAGGTGTGGATTTACAGCCTTTGTGGATAATGTGTTTTCGTTTTTCAATTATGACTTAATTTATGGTCATAAAACAATTTTTTTGTTAGAATAGGTTATAATATATGTATTACAGCTTATTTAAATTAATTAATCCTGTATATTTAAATAATATTAAACAATAAAACAAAATTAGTTCATGATGATCAAAGAAAAACCAAAGAAATCTAAACGATTATCACTAATGTTTATCTATTGATTTATCATCATACCATATAACCAAATTTAATATATAAAAATATAATGTTATATAATTTAATTAATAACATATAATTTAATTTCTGGACAACTATTATCATTGTACATTACTTTTCATACTAGTATACAAGTAAACATATCATGAAAACCAAGGAAACAAATCCCCCCGAACGATAAAACTGTTTCTTATAACTCATAAAAAAAGTCATAAATAAACATAATAAAATTTAAATAAATAAAATAAATTTGTGAAATGTTCATTATTAATTAAATAATTAACTGAATAATACTATCTAGGATGTTAAGTACAATTACCAAATGCTTTCAAACATATGGTAAGGGGTTTCTCACATCACATTTATTTCAGTGTGATTTCCCTTATTTTCAACTTATATATTTTGTTTGGTATATGTATACCGACATTTGATATATAATACAATTAATCTATTTATCTTCACAGTATTAGATTCTTCCTTTAATGAATACTAATTTTTGGTCATACGATTTTATTGATTACAAAGTGATAAGGGATTCTTCCCAAATCTCAATTTTCCATTCAGGTTAATATTTATCTACCTTTACCCCAATTTAATTCTTCTTTATTAATATATAATTAATATAAATTATATGTATATTACCCACACTCATGTATATAGATTAGTTCATAATTATTTTATGGGGAAGTATCTGATTTATAAGAATCCATTATCAATTCATCCAGAAAATCAAGCCTGGTTAAAAGGAACTTCCCAACTTCATACATGTTTTTAAGTATAATCCATATTATATTATGTGAAACTGATATTTTAATAAAATTGCCTTTTTATCATGAAAAGCTTTCTAATATCATTTATGGTTTTATGTAAACAATTAATATTTTTTTCCTCTTAAAAGACTCTTTTATATTTCCCCTCAAACCGCACTGAAGTAGACCATTTATAAGGTTTCATAAAAACACTTTTAAATGTTTTCACCTAATTTTTATATCAATTGTTCCTCAAATATAATTTCATTTTCATTTAATTTAACATTATTGTATATAGTTATTTAAAATATTATTTTTATAACAAATACTAATTATTTTTTAAAAGAACTATTTATTTCAATGAAAAATGGTATTTCTATCAAGAATTTTTAAAGATTTTATTAGAGTACTTTCATCTATGATTATGATACAAATATTTCAATGGGGTATGAAAAAATTTAATTTAAATATATATTTTCTCTTGAAGTATGAATAATTTATCAGACATAGTATGGGACATGCAGTTATTACTATAGCCCCTCGTTGCATTAGCAGGTCTCATGAGAAAAACTAGAACGCGTCTTGGTCGAGGCTTTGCCCATTTTTGTAGAATTATGTTCCAAGGCCTTTATGATATGTTTATGGTATATGAAATTATTAATTATCCCATTATGATATTATTAATTAAAAATATATGTGAAGATTTTACTAGTAGAATAACCATGTCTATGTCTCTTTTGATTATTTATATTACATTATTTATTCATTTTATATTCCTCTCATATTATACTAAAGATTATCTTTTAATGGAATTTGTTTTATTTATTTACCTTAACTTATTATTTATGTTTAGTAATGATATATTATTATCTATTAGTTACCCTTACATTTCATCTGATCTCCTCAATTTCTTATGTTATAATTTTCCCCATTATGTAAATATTTAAATTATAGATGACATGTAGGGATAATATATTGGTTTATGAATGTTTCCCATGTAGTTTCTATGTTTATTTTCCTTTAAAGTTGTAATATGGAAATTATTTTTGTTCCTTGTTTTAAAAATATATTAAAATACATTATCCTTTAGTATGAGACTTCCATTTTTATTACAAAAATATATTTAAGTAAGGCACTTGCTCCAAGCTACTTGGGTCGGGGTTTTTATGGGTGGCATCAAAGGAAGGTTAGTAGAATCCATGGAAACAAGATTTAGAAAATATAAATTAGGGAACAAAGACATAAGATATAATATTTGGATATTATTATAACAAGATTCCCATATTTGGGTATGGAAGATATTATATGGGTATTCCTAGCAATACATCCATGTCTAGATACTACAAGTGGATGTGGGTTCGGAACAGATGTACTTAGGAGTAACAACTTCGACAAGGCACATCTGACCTGACTTGGCATAACCAAGTACAAGACATAAATCCTTCTTTTACACCTATGTTGAAACTATTTGGGGATATTGTACCACCTTGAGATTTTTTTGAATTATTTTTCTTTCTAATAAATTTAACCATTTTGATATTTTTCATAATACTTAACACTGAAAATAGTTTATAATATATTAAATCACTATATTTTTCTTTCATTATATGAAACCCTAAGTAAATCATCCACTACAAAAAAAATTTTATATCATTCTCTAAACATAAAAAAACGGTTGTCTTTCATTACACATAATAATTACTTTCATTGATCACTTCTGTAACATGCATGACTGCGTTTTACCAAATAATAATATATTATTAAAATATTATTATTTAATATAATAAGATATAACCTAGAAGTTAAATTAATGGTTATGAAAAATATTAACTACTTTAGGAAAATATATGGTTAAGACAAATATGAAATTAATTCATTGGATTTTAATTAATTAGAAATGAATTTTAAAACTAATTGATTATAAAAAGAAATATTAATATTTTTATGGTTGCAAAGATGTTTTACCCAAATAAATTAAATAAATTAAATTATTGATTAATATTAACTTAATATATATGTTATATATCTAATTAAATATTTCATATAGTCCTCCAATATATCGGATAGACATAATATAAGAACAAACCTAATTTAATCCATAAAAACCTATAGTTTTAATAAAGCTATTGTTAATTCTTTTTAATGGAGAGCCCATTTTAAATCAGTTTTTTATATTTTATTGATTAAATATGTACAAAAATTGTCTTAGGAATAAAAATATAAAAACCATTTTAGGACATTCTGTTTGGGTATTTTTATGTAAGGTTTTATTTTTTTAATGAATAGTTAAAAATCTAGGATTTAAATTCCAAAATGCTTTTTCATATAATTTAATTATAAGGATAAATTATATTTTAAATTCATTTCAATATTTAATTCAATAATATTTTTATCAATTAATATAATTTTGGTCATTGGAACCAGTTTTACATTGAAATTGGATATACAAACACAGCAAAAGGTTGATCTTTTTATTTACTTTAAAAACACGCATTGTGTTACCATCAGCGGGATTAATTTTTAATTAATTTTAGTCACTCCAATGATTGGAATTTATAATAATATATTATATATTTATAATATTAATAATTTATAATTTTTAGTTAATTAAAAATAGTTTTTCACCTAAATTATTAGTGAAATAAATTAAAATTATTTACATTGGTATAGGTAAAATTAAGCTTAACTAAGGACTAATAATTAAATTTAAGACCCAAAATGACCTATAATTTTTTTAAAAAGCAATTGGATGTCAATTATTTAGCTATTAACCAATCATTATTGAGTTTTTTGGTTTGTTAATACTTTTTTAACATAAAAACGTGGGTACACATTATTTGTTTTCAAACATTCTTGGTGTGTCCTTTTCCTTCCCTATAAAAGGCCACCACCTCTCTCGCTTCTTCACAACTCTAAAACCAGTTAGGTTTGTCAAATATCTACCCATTAAAATTCCCAAAATATCTAACTTCCACATTTATTCCTCCATTTGGTCATGAAGTCTTACAAGTAAGCCATTTGACACAAACAAAAAGGAGTTACTCGATTAAGAGGTAACAACTTCTCTCAAGATCCATTATTTTATTTTCCTTCTCCACCCCATCCTCCATATTAATTCAATTATTTAAAAAAAATATCTGTCCTAAATATAATATGATGTTATTATGATTATTTTGAGACTTAAAAGTATACACACCTCCATCTAGTTGGTAAAATACATACAATTTATATTTACGACAAACTTATGTCTCACAAAACGATGATTGTTCAATTTTCCTCACGACCTCTCATGGTGGAAATTACAGTGTGAACTATTATTTATATATAATACATATAATATTTATTATTCCTTTAAGCTTATTTATTTCTTTTAATAAACATTTTATTTACATTCAATTTGGTGTAAATACGATAATTTTGTTGGGGGATGTGTGGACAACTCCCCATTTAAGTGATGTGAATTGTTAGCACAATAAATGGAAACTATTATGGATGGTTTTAGGGAATATATATGATAAATATGACCATATAAATTTAATTTAATTTAATTATATAAATATATAAATATTTTTTATTTTTTTCTTTCAGTTAATATGACAATAAAAACAGAAACAACGTTCATGTGTTTGTAGGACTTATCATCTCCATGAACATTGTATCCCAATTATTTATTATATATTATATATATTAATATAATAAAAATATAATGGATATAAATGATATTTATATCATGGTTAACATTTTCTGATGACAATATAATTTTAAGTACTGACGATATAATGCATTAAGACACATATGCAGAACAAAGAGAATATTATCTATAGTAAAGCCTTAAAATAGGATGGTAAACAAAAGGGTAATATAAGGTCCTAATGAAAAACATGTATCATATTATATATAATAATAATGTTATTTATAATATTTTAATAAATCTATCACAATTATATAGGTGTTTTTAATGACTATGACGATTGTTAAGACACAAGATAAAGGGACTCCATCTTAATTTTTATTTCTATGAGATACATTCTTGGTTCTCTACTATTTCCTTTAGGGTGATATATCTAATTACCATTATTTTATTATATTTATATTATACTTAAATTAATGGGTATTAAAATATCCATTTTATGATCTTTCTGTCATGGGTATTAAGTTTCAAAAGTTACCAAATCAGTGAAATAGTTTTGTTTCAATTTTCTATTTTTGAGACTCGTATTTTGTGATGAACCTAAATATATTTTCAAGGTGTATATAAATCTATATTAAATTTTATAAAATGAATTTACTTATTTTATTGATATTGTCTGTTTCATGTAATTTCCTTTTCTTACATGGAGAGTACGACCCCAACATAAAAAGTTATAAGTGTTAAATGATACATTCTCATCACTTTTCAAGATTGATTATATTTATTCTTACTTTGATGAAATATTATGATCTATATCTCAAAAACATTAATGAATTTTATTATACTATGGTTATTAAATATTTATTTAGATATTGGTATCATTTTCTCCAATCTTTGGTATATAAGATAGTTAGGAAATCCTTTTTTAAGAATGTATGACTTTACCCTCTCTTTTGTGGGAAATATATGTTCCATCAAAACCATGTTTTCTAAAAATGGTTTCAATGAATATTATACCATTATCCTTTAATATTTAAAATAAATTTTTACCCTTTTTTAATTTAGAAAATATTTTCCAATGAATCATATTGTCTCTTTCTAAATGAGGTACTTCTCTAGACTCTTTAACCTGAAAAAGGAATGTCATTTTTTACCTTAAATAACATATACGGATTTACTTACCATCATTTATTTGAATCTTATTTTTAATTTTAAAGGAATAATTTTGAAGAAAATGTTTTTAAAACTGATTTTCAATGTAAATTGTTTTCAAAAAAATTATCCTTTTTTTAAATGTTTTCTTGGAAAAATGTTTTCAATATTTTTCAACACTTGTTTACAAGTTTTCATTGTATTTTCATCAAAATAGTTTCCAAAAAATATTCAATCTCCATTAATACGATTTCACATTTTTTTTTGAATTGTTTTAATATTTATTTATATTTTTTCTATTAATTTTAAAATAAATGGGTTTTAAATTTTTTTGAAGCTTCATTAATATGTTTTTAAAGAAAAATGATATGTTTTCATGTAAAGAAGTCATTTAAAACATTTTCAAGACTTCATCATAATTTTTCAATGTGTTATCAAGGAAAATTTATTTAAAATGTGTTTACTCTTATTTTATATGTTTTAATGGAAAATGTTTTCAAAATAATTTCATGTATTATTTATAATATTTCAAGGCATTTTTTATGAAAATTAATTTAAAATGGTTTTAGGTATTAAATATACTTTTTCCAGAGAAAAAATGATATTTTACTCAAGAAAGGTTTTTGAAATATATTTCAAAACTATTAACCATCTAAGATAATATATATCAATGTTACTCAGTCCTTTTTGGGAAATGATCTAATGGTTTCATTTATATTCTTTCTTTGAATTTTTTATGATTGATGTCATGGTATTTATGAAACACATTTCTATTTCACGAGTTATGTGTTTATGAAACTCATTTCTCTTTCATGGTTTATGATTTTGATGAAATAATTTTGTAACATATATATTCTTCTACTGGTTATGGTATGATTATATGTTTATAATACCCACTTCATTTCAGGGGTTATGATATGATTATTTATGATATTGTGGAACAGGTAGGTATGATTTCATTATGAGATAGGTGGGGCCTATATATTTCTCAAATGCATTGGGTAAATATTTATATCTCATTAGATAGACTAATGTGGTATCGGGAATGACCCGTGATGACTAACATGTCCATGATAGTGAACAACGACTACCAAGATGGAATGGGGGAGAACTATGACTACCAAGAGGGTAGAAAAGAGAACTCATGCTACTATGATGGCCTTCAGAGTGAATCATAAATACCAAGAAGGTATGGGGTGAAGACCCATACTACCAAAATGTTATTTTTTAGAGATGCCTTGGATATAATGGAAATCATATTATATGATTATATATCTTCCACAATTCCAGGTTTTATTCATATGTGGTTCTTTCATGGCTTATTCTCTCAATTCTATAATGATTCATGTTTTATGAATTTTAAATATTTATTATGATCTATAATATGTATGGTGTGATCTTCAAATGTTATTCTCATGTTCAATATCCTTTGTCCATGTTTTGCTTACACATTTTTTTTATTTACCCTTACTATGCAACTGAGCTCACCCCTTTTTATTTTTTCTTATCCCCAGTTTATAATGATATGTTTTAAGTATAACTAATAAAGGTGGATATATTTTGGAATATGTTCAAGATTATTCACTAGGATAAAGGATTTTGTTTCCATGTTTCCAAAGACAACAAACTATTACGATCCTCAAGAATGTATTATTGTAATGTAATAAATATTCATCTAAATAGTGTAATATGCATGTTTATTAATCCTGGGACTCTATATTTAGTATGAAAGGTATTTTTTTTCAAACATTGGAAACAGGGATGAGAAAAATTAAGTGAGATCCTTAGGTATATTTATAAGGATATATCCAGTGATGTCTCTATAGATATGTATAAGGGTAATTCAATGTCTAAGAAAATGTATTTAAATTTTGGTAATGGATAAATTGAGTGGTTTCCTTGAAATAAATACATGTCTGGTTATTGTAGGTGTATTTGGCACCAGAACAGATGTACATAGGGGTAATAACTCTGAAAAGATGTTCTGGTCCTAACTCTAGTTAATAAGGTACAAGACAATGAGTCGTGCTACACACCTGGTTTGACACTTCCAGGGGATATGTTTTGGGAATTCATAAAATCTGTATAAACCATCATGAAGGATTTAAATATAATTTGTCTATGAAAACCTAAGGATAAACATAGGTTTTAATAGATTAAGGATGGTGTCCGTATTTATACCTCCTTTAATTAATTACTCTCATGACTATGTGGTTGTATGCTATGATAATAAATTCCCACACTATGCTTCTAGTTCTAGTTAATGACAAGAACCGAAAGAACTGGATTAACATTGAATGTGATGGAATGTTTTCTGATGAGAAGTCAAGTGGGATGATCACTAGACTAAAAGATGTTGTGTTCATGCCTAATTTGTTTTCACATAACTTGATTAACAATGTGTACCTTAAACAACCTTGGGGCTCACCTAGGAACAAAAATAAGATTTTTTTTAGATTTTGGGTAATAGAGTCCATATAAGAAAGAAGATTCGGATACCTTTGTGTTATGAATGTGTAATGAATCACCTAATTTAATGTGTTTGATAAACAAGAAGACATTTTACTATGGAAAAGTATGACACAAAGCGAGTTATTGGATGTCAAAATGATGATTTTGATTAAGGAAATGAATGATAATATTTTTCTCATTAAAGAATCATTGAAGGTTAAGTGTTTTAAATGTGTAATAAATGGTCATTATGAGTCTTAATTTTCCAATTGTAAATCTATTAAATAGTATCAACAAGGTGGAATGAGTAATGGTTACAATGATGATTATAAAGAGACTACAAATGAAATGTGAAATGAAAGAGGTATTTTGTAATAGGATGATGTAAACATTCTAATGGAATATGTATTTAGTGAAAAAATAAAAAAATTGTATTTGGATTCATGAATTATATTATATTAAAGGTGAAATATATAATTATTTTCTAGTTTATGTTTTTCTCTATAGGTTTACAAGAACAAGTTGAATGGTTCTGATGGAATAGAAAGGTGATATAATGGAATGGTGATGTCCATAGAAAGGTTGTATCCTTGGAAAACACATGAATAAGGAAATATAACCTCCAATATGTTTTTAATCTTATGATAATTTTTTTTATATGAGGATATGTAACACATGAATAAGTAAATTGGTTTGGACTTATTACCTTGGAAAAAATTAAAGAATTGTTGGAAAGTAGTTTATTTTATCATGGATGGTGTTTACAGCTTCTTGGATTTGTGGAATATATCCAGTAATATAAGGAATAAGGAATCATTTATTTTATCTCAAATTATCTATGTTAATTATGGTCATTATTATGTTCCAATGGAATTTACCATGAGAGTATTCACATATTTGGAATGTGAAAACCAAGACCTACTTTTAGATATATGGTGGATCACTTTAAAGATGATTTTGTTAATATCTTTATAATGTTTTTGTTTTTTATCTTTGAGAAGGCTTACAAGGATAACCACTATTGTACGGTTTATTTTAAACTTCATAGGAAGTATTTATGCATTACATTTTTATTGAAGACCTTGGATAAAAGGCTGTTTAGTGATAATCCTTATTTCAAAAATGTCCATCATTTTGGAAATTATATTTTATGGTTTTAATAAAATTACATCATGTATTTTGGGTGACAACCAATAAAGTCTTGTAAGGAATTGGGTCATAAACCAATTGCTGAAGGACTACATGGGTTTCACACCTACCACTAGCCTACACGATTTCTTAGTTAATGTACAATTATTTTTGATGAATACATATTTATATGAAATAGTAGTGTTAAATTTATGTTTAGAGATTAATGTATTAACCATACTGATTTTTAATAAAATTTATAAATAAATATGTATACTTTTATTTCTTTTATGGGCCTTAATATCTTCTAAATTTTTATTTTAGCACTTCATGCATCAATGTTTATTTTTAAATGTCTAACACATGAAGTAATGGATGAATTAGAAATTGATAAAAGCACTACTAAAGAATAAAATTTTATTTATAAAAATATATAAAGTATATTTACTTATATCATTGGTCAATAAAATAATTACACAATGTGAGGATAAGGATAAAAAAGAAAAGGTATTGTCCAAATAACTTAATTTTTTTCAACTGATGGAATTTTAAATCATTATAGATTTTTTACATTGAGTGCCTCAAAATTTCTTTAATAATTAAATTTTTTGTGATTTATGGCCTCAATCACTCCCTGTAAATATTTATGCTTTCCATGTTTAATATTTACTCCCAATATATGTTATCCTATGTGGAAAACCAATTACACGTCACTTTGTGTAACTGTTATGGTTCCAAATTTACCTTTTTAATGGAGTTTTTAGTATCTATTATTAGGATTTGGGTTTCTATGAATGAAACATTCTTGTATAAAACATTTGATAACCAAAATTAATTTTGTTGGTGAAATTAATTTTAAGGGGGTAGAATTTAATAACACGAATTTCTTTAAATATTTTTTTTTTCAAATTAACCTACCCTTTGGGTTATTTTTCATTTCACATAATATTGAAAATATTTTATTTTATATTAAATCACCATGTTTAGAGTGTGTTATATTAAACAACATGTTAACATTCCACTACACCAAATAGAAATTTAATCTTACTCTATAAATAATAGCGATGATATCTTACGTTACACGCAATAATGAGTTTCCTCTATGGCTTGCGTAACACACATGGCCGAGTTTTACAAAACAACAATATATTACTAAATTATAATTATTTAATATTATAACATATAACATATATGTTAAGTTAGAAGTTATGAATATTATTAACTAATTTATGAAAATATATGGTTTACACAATTATATTATGAATTCATAGGTTATCAATTAATTAGAAATTAATATGAAAACCCATTAAATATAAACATTTTTTTATGGTTTCAAAGATATTTTAGGAAAATAAGTTAAATTAATTACATTTAGTGAGTAATATTAATGAAATATTTATGTTATTTGTTAAATCAAATATTTTTGGCATTCATCCAATATATTGGATAAACATAAGATAAGAAAAAACAGATTTATATGCATAAAATCCTATATTTTTTTATAAAGATAGTTTTGAAACCTTTTAATGGTGATTCAATTTTAAATTAATTTATTGTCCCTATAATTGATTTAATATTTCAAAATAAGCATTGTATATTGAATGAAAATATAAAAATAACTATAGGATATTTTTTTTGTAATTCACTTTATGATTTAATTTTTTAATGATTTGTTAAAAATACTAGATTTTAATTCAAAATTGCTTTGTCAAAAAATTTATATATCATTTTAAATAAAATTTACATTGTTTTAAATGTTTAATTTGATAATATTATTAATAATTAATAAATTTTAGGTCATTGTAACTAATTTCACATTGTAATTGGATATGAAAACTTAGGTAAGGCTTGATCTTCTTTTACTTTAAAACTCACAGTGTCGTCTTGTCGACATGATTAATATTAATTTAATATCTTACACTGATATGATTTAAATTTTGAAAAATATATTCCATACATGTAATTTTCCTAATTTATAATTTCTAATAATGTTGAATTAACATTTTACACAAATTATTAGTGGATGAAATTAAAATTAATTATATCGGTTAAGGTAAAGTTGAGTTTAACTAAGGACTAAACCTTAAATTTAAGACCCCAAACAACATATAAATTTTTCCAACACATTTTTTGAGAATTATTATTCCCTTAGACTTCCAATATTGTGTTTTTTTGTTTGTTATATATTTTTTTAGGTAAAAACATGGTACACCTAACTTGTTTTCAAAAAATGGCAAGTGTGTCATTTCCCTTCCATATAATAAGCCACCACCTCTCTTTCATCTTCAAACCTCTCAAAACATTTAGGTGAGGAAAATATCAACCAAATACAAATTCTATAATTCCTCCCTTAATCCTTGAATCCTCTATTTGTGAATAAATATTTCCAATTAAGCCTTTTGGCTCAAACCAAAAACGGGTACCCTATTTAGAGGTAACACCTTCTCTCATGTTCACTTGTTTTAATTTCAATCTCCACCCCTCCACTCTCTTTATTAAATGATTGAATAAAAATAGTATAATTAGTATACTATTATATTTTTATGCTAATGATTCTACCTACCCTTACAAACACCTCCATCTAATAGATAATGAACATACTATTTATGTGTACGAAGAACTTCTACCTCAGAAAATGATGTTTGTTCAATTTTCTTTATCGCCTGTCATGTTGGAAATTATGATAGAAACTATATTTTTATATATTATATATTTTATTTATTATGTATTTAATATTCATTATTCATGTTACAACTCATTAAAATTTACTTTCCATTTGGTGTAAATACAATAATTTTGTTAGAGGAAGTGAGGACTATTGTCCCTCAAAGCAATGGGATTCATTCACACATTACATTAAATGTATTATGGATGGGTTTAGTGAACATATATTATATATATATAATTATAATTAAACTTTATTTAAATTATATTCAAATTTAAATATATATAATTTTCATTCTGTCATTCAGTATGACAATAAAAATGGAAACAATGTTTATCTATACGTACGACTTACTGTATCCATGAATGATGTATTATATTTAATTATTCTATATTATATTGATTTTTATAATACAAATATACTGAATATAAATGATATTTGTATCATTTCAACACTATGTAATAATGATATTGGTATAAGGGACAACAATATAACAAATTAAGACACATATAGGGAACATAAAGAATATTATCTGAAGTGAATCCTTAACAAAGGATGGTTTTCAAGCGGGTAATATGTGGTCACAATCAAACAATATATAGAATTAGATATAAGAATATGGTTCTATAAAAGATTTATAAAAAATTTATTTATTATATAGATGGTTCAAATGAGTACAATGAGAGTAGATAAAAAAGTTAAGGGGTTTTCATCTCACTTTTTATTTCCATGAGATACAAACTATGATCACCACTCGTTACTTTTGTGTGGTGTATGTAATAACCATGATTTTATTATATATAACTTATAAATAAATTTATGGGTATTAACATAACCCTTTTTATTTTAAATTCATGGTGATTGAGTTTCAAAATTTACCAAATCAGTGAAATAGTTTTGTCTCAATTTTTGTTCTTTAAGGCTCATATTTTGTTATGCACTTAAATTCTATTTTGAGGTGTATATACATAAATTTTACATTTTATATCATTAATTTATGTATTTTAATTATATTTTATGTTTCATTTAAATTCATTTTCATACATGGAGAGTATTATCCCATGTTACCCAGTTAAAAGAGTTCATTGAGACCATGTTATCTCTTTTCAAGATTGTTTATGTTTATGCTTCCATTAATGAAATATTACGATCCATGCATCAAGAACATTCATAAAATATATACACCAATGGTTATTAATGATTTATTCATATATAGGTAAAAGTTAATCCAATATTTGGTACATAATATAATTAGGAATGTGTTTTTAAGAAAGCCCCTATTTACCATATTTTCACTCGGAAATTAATGTTCCTTCAAACAATGTTTTCTAAAAATGTTTTCTAAGAATATTATACCATTATCATTTAATATTTAAATTAAATTTTTACCCTTTTTTATCTTTTACCAATCATTTCAATTTAATCTTCCTGTATCTTTCTGAATAATTAAATTCTATATCTTTTTAATGTGAAAGAAAACATTGTTCTTTCTACCTCTTATGGAATGTACGAGTTTACAATCCATAATTTCATTGAATCATCCATTCCATTTTAAAACAGTTATTTTTTAAGCATACATTTTTTAAAGTGAATTTCATGGAATTTTGGTTTTTAAAATAAAACTTATAGTACATGTTTTCATGGACAAGTGTTTTCAAAAAAAATTCAAGCCATATTAATAAGTTTTCAATGTATTTTCAAGGAAATGGTTTTTAAAACCATTTCATTATCCTTTAATACGTTTTCAAGTAAAAATGTTTTAAAAATGTTTTAAATATTTCCACATATTTAATCAATGTATTTTAAAAGAATTGGGTTTCAAAAAAATATCGTGACCCTTTAATATGTTTTCATATAACAAGTTATTCCAAAAAAAACTCTAGCTTTCATTTAAATTCTTGAAATTGTTTTTGAATAAAATGGGTTTTGAAATGTTTTGAAACATAATTTATATTTTTTTAAGGAGAAATGTTTTTAGATTTATTTCAATTCAAATTTATAATATTTTAATGTATTTTTTAATCAAAATGATTTTCAAATGATTTTATGTACTGAAAATACTTTATAAAATAAGAAATGATATTTTTCTCAATAAAAAGTTTTGAAATATATTTCAAAATAATTTTCCATATAAGATGAAATCTGTAAATGTCACTTTTTCCTTCATAATAAATGATATAAAGAATGAATTAATATTATTTATATAAATGGGTTATTCTTAATGTTATAGTCTAAATGATATCCACTTATCTTTCATGGGTTATATGTTTATGGAATCCTATTCTCATTCACAGGCAATGATTTTGATGATATTATTATCGAACTTGTATATTCTTCCATATGTTATGAAATGATTACATGATTATAATACCCATATAATTTCATGGGTTATGATATGATTATTTATTATCTTCAGGAAAATGTATGTATTATTTAATTATGAGTTGGGTGGGAACTATATCCACCTCTAATTCATTGGTTAATGATTTATATCTCATGGGAATTAATAATATGGTCTCGGAAATGAACCTTGACAACTAAGATGGATATGAGAGTGAACTATGAATTCCATGATGGCATGAGGAGTGATCTCAGTTAATGAACTGACACAAGATTCCCAGTGTCGGTGCTTTATTTTAATAAAGTAGCATGATTACAAGGAATCAAGTCCCGAAAGACTGATCAGTTTAGCAGTCTTGGAAAATAGACTACATACTTGAACATTACATTACACTTTCCAACATACAATAAAAAAACAATCTTTTGAGAATTTCTTTGTTCCCCCATCTTAACCATGCATCTCAAACATAAAAAACTTCTTCGGATCTTGAGAAAATAAAACATAAGAAAGGGGAGAACATATATTCTTAGTAAGGGTAAATAATTTAGCGGAAGATATAACCTTTAATGGAAATATGTGTAATAAAAACAATAGCCTTTTAAACATAAACATTAACATAATATTGAAAAAACAAATCAAATATTACCATATAAACATGCACATGGATATTCTACATGTCGAATAATAACATGTAATAACTAATTTTATAATGAGGGAATGTATAGTACTAGACATTAATTTCTGTGACAATGCCTCAGGCCCGGACCTAGGGGATAACTGTAACCGGACCCCAACCCGGAGAGCCTCTGTAACTGGACACCAACCCGGAGAGCCTCGGTAATAGGAGTCCAACCCGAAGAGCCTCTGTAATTGGACTCAATTCTGATGGCTCTGTTGTAATTGGACCCCAACCTAGAGGGATTACTTTTACCTCTCCCCAACTCAAAACATACTAGTCTAATACATTCATCTTTATAAAAAGGATGAAATATAACAAAAACATTCGTATTAAAACTACCATATGAATTGTCAATACTTTAACCATAAACCATGAATGGAATAAAAATAACTCATCCATAGTCAAACATAACAGAAAACCTTCAATACAATATTAATGACTTGTATCATAATAAATCAAGTTCAAATAGGCGAAATTTTTTTCAAAGAATGTTGACATAAATTAAATCAAAACTATTTGAGAGAAATATATCTTTCTATTTTGAAATAATTTAAGAGTCACATAATTATAAAGAAAACATTTATTTTGAAAATATTCTTATAAGCTTTTCAGGGAAGCTTTGATGATGTTATAACGTCATAAAATAGCTGCACCCATCGTATAAGTTAAAAAACATTCTCACCTTAATTTTGTCGAAAGGGTCATATGATACCTTGTTTGGAAAACAATGGAAAGATTCCTTTAAAACCATTTTATAAAAAGTAAAATAATTGTATAAATTACTTTACCCCATAGTATAGTAAATATAAAAAAAATTGGAATACATTTTTAAGAAACATGGATGTGGATGATAAAGGGGTTTCAGTAGATACTTACATAAAAACAAGCTCGGATAATAAAGAGACTGTGAAATTAACCCTTACCTTTTACTTTTCCATCGTCGAGGGTAATTTAATTTCCTTTATAATATTTAGATCATTTTTATTAAATTATACAAAAACCATATACATAATTATTCTATAATATATTATCTTCTAATAATGCTTTGTTAATGTTATTTTAGTATTATCGTCGTTTCAGGTGTTAACCGACTCATTTTCCTTTATATTCTCTATTACGTGAGTCATGTTTATTATGGATGGGATGTTTTTTATTCATATAAAATATGATATAAAGTCTTTAAACATTATTTTTAATCATAAAATTAAAATTAGTCTTGAATGGTTACGACGGGAAATGAATCTCATTTTGTTCGTTGAGACGGTAATCCGTACGTACGCACGAGCGAAAATATTTTTCTTTTGATATTAAAATCGTATTTAATTGGATGTTATATCATATATACAAAACCATAATCTTGTTATATTTATTATTCACATCAATTATACATCATTATTATACCCATCCAAATAATGATGTATTGAATAACAACTACACCACGATGTGGAGACGGTAAGTCGTGCGTATGCACGTATGGTGACATGTCATTAAAAGGATGGAGAGAATAATGAATATGGTTGTTCCATATTTATAATAACATCACAGTAAATATTATATAAAGGAGTAATTATTTTAGAATGTAAACAACAAGGAAATAAGAAGTGGAAGAGGAAAATATCTTGATAGAGGTGATGAAATATTTACCTCTTCTTCAGGTTCTTCCTTTTGATTTGATCAAAAGGGATCCTTAAAGAGGATTTATGACAAAAGGATGGACTCTAGGATGAAAGGGTGATAGTGTAAAGGATATTTTTGGAGCGTTTGGCTGAGCCAAATGGCATTGAAGTCATGAATTTGAGAGAAGGGGGGTGCCCTTTTATAAGAGGGGTGAGGGGCACCTTAGAAAAATATTGAAATATTATTTTATAATAAAATTATATTAAGTTTATAATGGGTCAACATTAATTTACATTAATTATAAAGTGGTGATCGGTTTAAATCCTCTTAACCAATAGGTTTTAGACAAGTTTAGGTTACTATTTTATCCTTATCTTTTAGATTTAACTCTAAGTTAAATAATTTTATATTTATCGTGTGTTCCTGTGTTCTTACAGTATATGGTTAATAAACTTACTATAAAAATCCTAAAGAAACTCAAGTAGTTCATTAATTACATATATAATATTATTTAATCCCTTTGGATTAACCGTATATTTTTATGAATATTATATCAACCAATAATATAGTATTTTTTTTAAAAGAAAATTTATGTCAATTTTGACACTATTTGGTATTTTGTTTTTTTGAAAGTCATAAAAACCTTATAACTTCGAAAAAAATTATCTAATAAACCATAACATGTCATATTATCCTTTAAAATTAGTTTAATTAAACCAATGTCTCATATTATATTTATTTATATATTTATAATATCAATTGTTTTAATATATCATTAATAAGGTAACTACTGCATCATTATTATGTCATAAATAAATTAAACTATTTAATGTCTAAAATTTTTTAATAAAATAAAATTATGTAAGAATTTTTTTATCTTTATAATGAGTATTTATTTTTTAATTTATCTTATGTATAACCTTATATTAAAAATATCTTAATTACGCAAACTTGAATTTAACACTATTAACTCTTCTTTAAATTAAATAATAATAAATGTCCAAATATAATAAAAGTGGACTTAAAGGGTTATATTTTATTCCCAAGGTTGTTTATGGTAGAATTAAATTTACCTAATAGAATTCAGACATGTGTTAACATATTTATTATATCATTTTTACCGTTAATTACCCTATTTGCTTTTAACAGTGGTAAATAAAAGTCAATAGTTACTATTCACAAAAGAATATTTTCATCTTATTGAACCACATTTTACTTAATAAAGTTAACCATGTATCATGGATTTTTGAAATTCAACTCACAGTAGTGGTAAAATTATGATTTATACAAATTATTAAATACTCCTAGAAGGTGGGTAAAAGATGGTAAAAAGTTCAACAAAATTTTATACATCTAATTTTATTATAAAAAAGATCCTAATGAATAACATTGAACAAATATTTTTATTATGTATCTGATTTGAATAAAAATAAATTTAAATAAAATAATAACATATTTAAATAGAAAGTGGGGTTTGAACAATAACACAATGTTATTCACTATTCATAAAAAATTGAACGTTTTCATAAAAATTCCAAAAATTCACCCTAAGCTAATTTTGATATTCAGAATTCAAAATTTAATTCTATTATACCAATTTCAAAACATATATGTTTAAATAATTAATTTAAAATTAATTCCCATTGTTAAAATCAAAAGGCATATTTTTAAGAAATAAGAACTATCAAATGATTGACACATGTTTCTATCTGATTTCAAAGGAAAATTACATAAACTTGAAAGAATTGGATTAAATGGTAAAAATATAATCTATTTACACTTAAAAACCATTAAAATGTATAATTTATCACTATAAATAATTTTTAATAAAAAATTTGCTTTCAGTTAAAATATATTATATTTCACTACCCAAATATGAAAGTTATCAAAAAACACCAAAAATTTATTGAAACTAAATTCTTATGTCCGGATTATAATGAAGAAGTTATTTTTGTAAAATTCAATATATAAAAGTTCCAAATATTGGATTTAAAAAGGGTTCTCTATTAAAGGGTTGTAAAATTGCATTTTTTGAAAAATATTTATTTTATCTAAAAAATGAATTTGTTTTTACTTTATGTCTAAGAAACTCAAAATGTTGATTCTAAAATTACTAGGATTGTATAATGTGCTAAATTCAGTTAGTACTATTCATAACCTCTTTTGAACAGTTAGTTTAGTAAGTCGTGGTGCACTTGAACTCAGTGTTGCGTATAGTGAAAGTTATTTAATTACTTTGAAGAAATAACATAATATTAAATCTTGGGGTGTTACATTATTTCGTCCTTAAATAAATTTCATCCTCGCAATTTGAAATTGTTCTTTGAAAATAAAAGGTTGAAAATAGAAAATACCAATGTGGGAAAACCCACATCAGAAATTCGGTTAATAAAATTTATTCTTAATAAGAGGAAAAGTGAAATGAAAAGGTCACCACCAAATTATGATCTCGATTAAGAGAACATTAGTGGCAATTAAAGACACATAATTGGGGGGAAAATTAATATTAATTGGGAGTGATTGAGGTCATCAATCACAAACAAATATAAAATTGATTGCCCCAAATCCATCAATCTATGATAATTTATAATACCATCGATTCAAAAAAAAACATAAGGTATTAGGATAACACGTTTTCGGTTTTAAGATCCCTTCCCTAAATTTTATGAATTAATTTATCCATAGAATAAGAGGACAAAAATTACATATATATATATACTTGAAAAGTATAGTTTCATCATTCAACTAATTCCTACCACAAACTCAACTTTCACTCTAAAAGATTTCAAAAAATAATTATATTTATCCTAATCATATAGGGTTCCAAAAATAATGAATTTATAATTCACCTATCAGACCTTTCAAAGAATCTACATTATACAATCTAGGACATCACGTAGGCTGGTGGTTGGTGATTCACCCTTGTCGACCTTCAATTGTGGGTTCAAGTCTCGCGGCCTTGCTAAACGCGACTAGTTGTCGGCCGACCTATAGGTTGTCCTTTTTATAACAGTCCAAAAATAAACATAACAATAGTATCCAATTTCAAACTTAATCCATTCCAACAATTATACATATCCAAAATACTTATATCTAAATTAACAATCCAATATTTATAAGGATGTTAATCAAAATGAAGATCCTTTTTTCCACGTAATAACATGTGAACAACTTCATCATGTATTCTTTTAAAACATGGTAACACCCTAATTTACAATAAAACCTTATTGATTATATTCATGCTCCCTTATTATTTATAGAATACTGGATATATTTCTTGTATCCATATTTTTTGAATATTCAAACAATGATGAAATAAAAAACTATTAATCAGTTTAAAAGAAGTCAAGAATATCCACTATAATTTATCCAAATCAACCATATCTTATTCAAAAATCACTACCTCATTATCAGGACCATATTAAGGATTACATTTCTTTTAACCATTTATTTTTCCAAAATGTTTAGCTTACTATTATTCCACTTTCCTTAGAACCATATAATCTCAAATCCTTAATAAAATAGTACTATATTACAATCCTTATTTATCTCCATAATTCATATAACTAGTATATTGTTGATACAACACTCAAATGATATTATTCTATAATAAAAACATAAGAACACGAGTCATTCCTCTTCATCTAAGGTAGTATCATAACTTGATTATTATCCAATATCATGATTTATGGTATACTCTGATGACTCGTACATTGATTCAGGTAGTGTCCAACACCTTTCAGATAAAGAATTTAACATTTGAAACCATTTTCTTACCCTTGCAGTCATGTACTTGGTGTCCTTTTCTCCACACATATAACAAACTCCCATTCCCTTCAAGAATTTACCAAGGAAATTATTTCCAAATTTATCACATATAGGAAAATCCTTCATTCCCCACTTCCCTTTACCCATATTTTTCTCTACCATCCTTTTCTTCTCTTTCTTCCCTTCAAAGCCATATGACTCATAAAATTCATTACTTATATTATTAAGAAAAGATATCATTTATTCATATGTTGAGTATACATGGGAGATTATTTATCTTCTAAATGTTGGATTAATACCATGAATGATATGATATTTCTTTCTCTTTGGATCATACATATTTGTTAGAGTTCTCATTTCATTTACTGGGCTCCATTTCTATATAATGGAATACACTAGGTCATTTTATGAATTGCAATGAATAATTCCAAACTTGTAAAATACCTTACATAAATTTAATAGTTTACGGATATAATCTGTAATCATAAAAAATATTTCCATTGAGAAGGTATATACTCATAAATCCTTCATAATTATTTGAAATTAAAATTAGGATTATCCTAAGAATATCCCCCGGGAGTGTCGTAACAAAGAGTGCAGCAAGGCCTATTGTCATGCACTAGTTCCTGTTTGAGTCTAGCTCAATGCAGTGTTTTCAGGTTTTACCCCTAGGTACATCTATGCCAGATCTTCCTCTACCTACTCATATCCAGATAAGGATGTATTTTCTTTGAAAACTCACAAAATATCTACATTATAAAAATTATAGGAAGTTATTCTATACTAATACTCAAAGTCTATCTTAGGGTAAGGTGCTATAATCAGAGTTTATATAAATCTAGTTTTTGAGGTTATTACTAAACTTCCTCTCATACCAACTTTAACGCTTCGACCATAGATTCCAAGAGTCAGTGCATTATTTTAATACACTGTCATGATTAGAAAGAATCATGTCCCGAAAGACGGATCAGTTTAGCAGTATTGGAAAATAGATTACATATTTGAACATTATATTACTCTTTCTAAGATAAAACACACAAAAAATCATTTGATAATGCCATTGTTCACTTAAATTAACCCTACATATCAAACATAAAACACTTCAGGGGATCTTGGGAAAATAAAACATAAGAAAGTGGTGAGCTCAGATGCTAAGTAAGGGTAAATAATTTTGCAGAAGCTATAAACATTCAAGGAAAGATGTGTAATAAAAATAATAGAATTTTAAACATAAAATTTAACATAATATGGAAAAAATAAATCAAACGTTACCATATAATTATGCACATGGATATTCTACTCGTCAAATAATCACATGTAATATCCAATTTTCCTAATAAGGGAATTTATAGTACTGGAATTTAATTTATGTGTCAAGGCCTTATACCAGGAACTAGGGGATAACTGTGATCGGACCCCAACCTAGAGAGCCTCTATAACTGAACTCCAACCCAAAAGGTTTACTGTAACCAGAACCCAACTCGGAGGGATTACTTTTTACGGTCCCCAATATGGAACATACTAGTCCAATAACTTCATCTTAAGAAAAGGTTGAAATATAGCATAAACATTTTTTTTAAAACTAGCATATGAAATGTCAATAATTTAACCATAAACCATGAATGGAATAAAAATAACTCATCCACAGTGAAACATATCAGAAAAACTTCAATACAATATGGAATATTTGAATCCAAATAAATCAATTTCAAATAAGCGTAAAATTTATCATAGGATATTGACATAGATGAAATAAAAACTATTTGAGAGAAATATATATTTCTATTTTGAAATCATTTAAGAGTCACATAATTATAAAGAAAACATTTATTTTAAAAATATTCTTATATTATTTTAAGGTAATCTTCAACGATGTTATAACATTAGAAAATAGTTTCACCCGCCGTATATGTTAAAAAATAATTCTTACCTTAATTTTGTCGAGAAGTTCATAAGGTGCATTGTTTAGAAAATGACAGAAAGATTCATTTCAAACCATTTAATAAAAAGTAAAACAAGGGTATAAATGACTTTAACCCATAGTCCAGTAAATAGTAAATATGTTTTGGAATACATTTTTAAGAAACATGGATGTGGATGATAAAGAGGTCCCAGTAGATACTTACGTAAAAACAACCTCAGATAATAAAGAGATTGTGAAATTAACTATTACCTTGTAGTTTTTCTTAGGATAGGGTACATTAACCTCATGTGTAATATTTAAATAATTTTTATCAAATTATACAAAAACCATATACATAATTATGATATATGATCTTATAATAATTCTTTATTAATGGAATTTTAGTATTATCGTCGTTTTGGGTGTTAACTGATTCATTTTCCATTGTATTGTTTGTTACGTGAGTCATTTTTGTTATGTATGGGATGTTTCATATTCATATCCAGAATAAATTGAAGTCTATAAACACTATTTTTAATCATCAAATGAAAATTAGTCTTGAATGGTTACAATGGGGAATTAATCTCATCGTGTTTGTGGAGACGGTAATCCGTACGTACGCACGAGAAAAAATATCATTCTTTTGATATTAAAATCATATATAATTGGAAGGTATATCAAATATACCAAATCATCATCAGGTTATATTTATTATTTAAATCAATTATACATCATTATTATACCCATACAAATAATATTGTATTGAATAACAACTACACCACGACGTGGTGACGGTAAGTTGTATGTACACACGTATAGTGACTTGTCATTGAATGGATGAATAGAATAATCAATATGGTTATACCATATTTATAATGACATAAATGTATATATATTATACATGATTTATTACTTTTTAATGGAAACAACAAGGAAAGAATAAGTGGAAGAAGAAAAGAACTTGGAAGAGGTGATGAAATATTTACCAATTCTTCAGATTCTTCCATTTGATTTGACCAAAAGGGTTCCTTAGGCTAGATTTAAGACTAAAGGAAGTACCCTAGGATAAAAGGAGGCCAGTTGAGAGGATATTTGGGTAGGGTTGGCCGATCCAAATGGCTTTTAATGTGTCAATTTGAGAGAATGGGGAGTTCCCTTTTATAAGAGGGGTGAGGGGCACCTTAGGAAAAAGATTGAAATATTATTTTATAATAAAAGCATATTCGGTTTATAATGGCTCCAAATTTCTTTATTTTGAAGATAAAGTGGTTATGGGTCTAAACCCACTAAAAATAGGTTTTAGGAAAGTTTAGGTAACCATTTTAACCATATCTTTGAGATTTAACTCTAAGTTAAATAATTTAGCTTTTACCATGTCTACTTGTATTCTTACACTATATGGTTAGTAAACATACTATAAAAATCCAAAAAAACCTCAAGTGGTTCATTAATGATATATTTAATATTATTTAATCCCTTTGGACAAACTTTACATTTTTAGAAATATTATATCAACCAATAATAAAGTATTTGTTTTAAAAATTAATTTATGTCAATTTTTACACTATCTGGTATTTTGATTTTATGAAAGTCATAACAACCTTATCACATAAAAATAATACATCTAATAAATCCTAACATGTCATATTAACCAATAAAATTAGTGGAATTCAACAAAAGTCTCAAATTACATTTATTTGGATATTTATAATATCAATTATTTTAATCTTTCATTAATAAGGTAATTACTACATCATCATTGTATCATAAATAAATTAAATTATTTAATGAATAAATATTATAAATAAAATACCATTATGTAGGAAATATTTTTATATTTCTAATGAATATTTATAGTCAAATTATCTTACGTATAACCCTATATTAAAAAAATTTAGTTATGAAAACATGAATTTAACACTTTTAACTCTTCTTTAAATTAAATAATAATAAATGTACAAGTATAATCCAAGTGGACATAAATGGTATTATTTTATTATTAAGGTTGTTTTTTGGTCTAATTAAATTTATCTAGTAGAATTAGGAAATGTGATAAGGTAATTATAAAATCAATTTTCCCATTAATTGCCCTATTTACTTTTAACCGTGTTAAATAAAATTTAAAAGAAATTTTTCACCAAAAATTATTTTCAACTTATTGAACCACATTTTACATATTTAGGTTAACCGAGTCTCTCATATTTTTTAAATTCAACTCAATGAAGTGGTAAAATTATGTTTTATACAAATTTTCTAATGCTTCTAGAAGGTGTGTAAAAGAAAGTAAAAAGTTCAATAAAATTTTATACATCTAATTTTATTAAAAAAAATATTCCAATGAATTACATTGAACAAATATTTTTATTGTGTATCTATTTTAACTGAAAATAAATTTAAATAGATTAATTAAATATTTAAATAAAAAGAGGGTTTTAAACAATAAGGCAGTGTTTTTACTATTTATCCAAAAATGAAAGTTTTCAGAAAAATACCAAAAATTCACCTTGAGAAAATTGTTATATTCTGAATTCAGAAATGAATTATATTTTACTAATTTCAGAACATATAAGATTCATTAATTAATTTTAAATTAATTCTCGTTGTCAAAACCAAAAGGCGTATTTTTAATAAATAATAACTATCAAAAGATTGACACTTGTTTATGTTCGATTTCAAAGTAAAATTACATAAAATGACCTGCACTGGATTGAATGGTAAAAATTTAATATATTTATACTTCCAAACCATTAAAATTTATGATTTAACAATATAAATTATTTTTATTTAAAAAGTTGCTTTCAGTTAAAATATAGTATTTTTCACTATTCACCCAATTATGATAGTTATCAGAAAAACACCATCAATTTATTGAAACTAAATTATTATGTCCTGATTCTAAAGAAGAAGTTTATTTTGTCAAATTTAATATATAAATCTTTCAAATATTATATTTAAAAATGGTTTTCCATTATAAGGCAGTAAAATTTATTTTTTTAAATACTTCTTTTATCTGAAAAAATGAATTTGTTTTTACATTATGTCTAACAAACTCACAATATGGATTATAAAATTATAAGGATTATATAAAGTTAAAAATTTAATTAATACTATTCATTACCACTTTTGTACAGTTATATTGGTAATTCGTGCTGCGCTTGAACTCAGTGTTGCGTGTAGTGCAAGTTATTGAATTACTTTGAAAAAATAACGTACTATAAAATCTTGGGGTGTTACAACTCATGCTAATATGATGGGCATTGGAGTGAACAATGACTTCTAAGATGTCATGGGAGTGAACCATGACTACAATTTTGGTATAAGGAGTGAACTTGCTCTACTAATATGGTTATGAGAGTGAACCATGACTATTGAGATGTTATGGATACTGAACCCATACTACCAAGATGGTCTTTCCAGTAATGCCTCGTCTATAATGGAAATTTTATTATACACTTATGTGTCTTCCACAATTTCATGTTTTCTTTCAATGTTGGGTTTTAATGAATGATTCTCTAAGGTATATTATTATCCAAATAATGTGATTTTCCAATCTTTATCATGATCAATAATATGTAGGGTATGACCTTCAAATGTTAGGCTCAACTTCCATACCCTTTATTAATGTTATTATTGCAAATGTGTTTTATTTACCCTTATTGAGATTCTATGCGCACACCTCCATATTTTTTCCTTCAATGGGTTATGAAGATAGGTTTTATTTAGAAATACTAAAGGTGGAGATCATTATGGGAGATTTTGAAGATATTTCACCTGGATATAAAATTTTATTTTGAAGTTTCCAAATTCACTAAACTATTATGTTCTTAGGCATGTATTATTGTAATGTACAAATATTCATATGAAATGGTGTAATTTCCATGTATATTAAGACAGGGTCACTAAAGATATTTTTAGGATAATTTACATTTTAATTAAAACCCATTATGATGGATTTAGTAGTAATTATGCCCCCAAAGAAACAATGTTTATGATTAGGATTTTAGCTACCCATATTTTTTTCAATTTATGTTATGTTTTTCACTAGTCTTACAATTATGTGTTATGTTCATTAATATAGTGATATAATCTAGTGAATTACATTATTTGGAAAAGGAACCACACAAATGGAGTGTGGGCCTCAACAATTAACATGATCTAGTGTGTATGAATGAGTTTATCTTTTGTTGTCTTATGCCAATATTTTGGGGGAACAAGTCTCCCAGACATTCTCATCATATCAGGATATAGTATCATGTGATATCAATATAAGTAAAGTATTATAATAGATTTATTATTTTTAATGGAATTAAGAGAAGAAGACAATGGAAAAGAAATTTATGGATAAAGGGAATACTAGAATGATGTATTTTCCCACTTGTGATATTTGTGGAAGGAAACACCTTGTTGTAAGATTAATATGAAAAAGAGGGTGTTTAAAGTATGGAGAAAACGGACACCATGATCATAATTGTAAGAGAATGAATAAATTTTGAAATATTAAAATTTTAAAGTATAATGATATGGGAAACTATGAAAATCAATTTCCTAATAATTGGGGGAATATAGATTAACAAAAGCAAATGGACGATGGTAAATCTTTTTCTACTATCTCAAACGAAGAGTAATGATTAATATACCTGTGTTTGGATTCATGAATTATTTTAAATGAGTAATTTATCACTATTTCTATATTTATAAGATTCATGAGATATATAAGGATTACAATACAATAATTCTTCTATATGGATTTGGAAGTATTCATTTTTTCATTAATATTTCATGGTTCCATGGTTTTCATAAATTTTGTATGATGGATTAAGAAAATCATTTTGTAGAGAATATAGTGTGAAATTTATTTTTTAAATTTTATTACCTTCCCTCTATGTTTTTGGTTGTTCAATTGGGACAGATGTATTTTGGATGAGTCATATAGTTGTAATGGATTTAGTTAAACATTCGATATTATAATTAGAGATTAAAATATGATTTATGGGGTACACTGTGATAACAATTTTGGATCTACTAAATATTTAAAGGATGAAAGAATGATTGGTGGATCTAATCATTAATAAAAGTGATTCATTCATGAAAGATTCATTTTTTAACATCTATTTCCAGGTGATGGGGTTGATATAAAAATATATATAAGCACAACCAACAGATTAGATTATGCTTATTATAAATAATGAAATAAAGTAAGTTTATTTTATCATGTGAATATTTGAATATAAAAATAAATCCTCAAATCAAGGAAAAATATTTTGGAACAAAAAACTATCTATTTACATTTCTTTCTGAGAAATCAAAAGACGTTTTACTAATAATAAATTTATGGATTTTTTATGGTTAAATTTCTAATGCCCATAACCTCTATCATTCTCCATTAGAGATTTATGGTTAGATTATTCTTTAATGTCCATATTTTTAATTTTAACTAATATTATCCTATTTGAATACATAGTTTTGTAATAACCTCTATCTTTTCATTTCCCTTTTATTAAGAGGATATTTTATTAATACTACTATTGATGTGGGTTTCCCACAAGGGTATTTTGAAGTATCATCCTTTGATTTTTGAAGAATAATTTCAAATTGAAAGGATGAAATTTATTTATAGAGGGTATAATGTAACTACACAATATTTTTATGGTATGTATCCTCTTATATATAATTTTTTGACATCATATGTTTCACACAACATAATGTTGAAACGAACAAAGATATACAATTAAATATCATTATTTTAAAAAGATTGTTATTACCTTGTCGGTAAATTGGTGGGAATGATAGTAGGGACCGAATTATATATTATATATTTAATAAAATGTGTTTACATTCATATAAAGGATTTTATATGCATAAGATAATAATAAATCCAATTTTTCTAATTAAAAGACTATATTTCTAAATGATGTTTTACCGCATTTTAATGGAGAACTTTTATTAAATCCAAATTTTGACACTTCTACAAATAATTTTGGAAAAAATTAACTTAATATTTAAAATTTTAATGTCAAAATTATCGTTGGGTTAATTTATGGAATTTTTCTAAAAATATATATTTTTTAGCGAATAAGTAAAAAATCCAGATTTTTAGAAAATGATCATTTCCATTATATTAATAATATATTTTTTATTTGAATGGTAACTTCACCTATGAAATTATAAATAAATTTTTTAAATATTATAAATGGAAATATGATATAATAATATCATAGTATATCAAAATCAATGTTTTAGAAACTATTAATTAAGTGTTGATATTTTTATAAGACATAAATGTTTATTTTTGAATTTAATAATTAATATAATGATTTAAATGAAAATTTATTTTCATAAAATTTATTACAATTTTTTATTGTTATGCTATTATTATAATATAAATTTAAGAATCTTTAATTAAGTGTTCAAAATGTTATAAAACAAGTTAAAATTTTAAAATTTTTATTTTTAAAGTAAATGAATTTTGTAATTAAAAATATAATTTCTCTTCTTTATGAAATTAAATGGAGTTAATTTTTTAATTCTACATTTTGAAAATGTTTATGGTGAATTTTTGGTATTTCTATAAAATAGTAGAATGTTTAGTGAAAAGTGAAATACTGTAATTTACAGTATTTAATATTAGAAGTAAATAAATGATTTTTTGATTCATAGATGATGTATGGATAATGTAAGACCATAATATAGAAATATTCTTCATTATTTTAATATATGTAGTTATAATTCTCAAACTATTGGTAGTCATGAGTGAAAATAATAAACTAATGAATATAATATTGAGAAAACACCCATATCCTCAACTATAAACACCACCCATCACCACCTACTCTCTAAACACATCTTAACCCTTTAAACATTTATAATTTGTTCCAAATACTCTTCCCAAGTGTCTTTCCCAATTATAGGAATTTCTGGTCACAAAAAATACCAAAACCAATTTCCCTATTGAGGTTCTCAAGTAGAAGTATTTATGTGGTAAAAACCACTTTCCTTTTCTTATAATTTCTTTTTTAGTTTATTTTCTTTTCTTATTCTATCATCACCTCCAATATTCAAACATTCATGAAAACACCATTATAATATATATAAATGAGTATTATTATGTCAATGGAAAATCCAAAATCAAGTTTCTTCTACACTTTTATACAAAAAGTGAAAACATCATCTGTGAGTTGTCGATTTATAACCATCACTACCACAGATCTGGGAAAGGTATACATCGGGATTTATCAATGCTAAATAGAAAGCGTTGATAAAAGGGAGGATTTTATCAATGCTATGAAAATTGATGATAAAACTACCATTTATCAGCACCTTTTTTTGGCACTGGTAAAGGGTATATTTATCTGCATTTTGTTGGACACTGCAAAAGGGTATATTTTTAGTGTAATGTTGAGTGGTGATAATTTTTTTAAGAAATATTATTAATTTATATAAAATAATTATCTTTATATTAAAAAAAATATTTTTTTATACATTAAATAAAAAACACATGTTTATAATTAATATATAATTTCTAATAATTCAAATATACAAATAATATATATCATTAAATAATACATATATTTATTATATTTATAAGTTTATAACTATATATAAATAATTTATAAATGAATATATAAATACTTTTGATATATTTCTAGTTCTATTTATATTAAATATGGATTTTAATAATTATAATTATAAAATAAATATATGTGTCTAATGAATTTAGTCAATTGATATGTGAATAAAATTGACATTCATATATATGTTATATATTCATCATGAATGTTCATTTATACATTGAAACCTCATTAATATTCATTTGTCCCATATATATGATGATTTGCTTTTCATGATCTATACTTGGTGTATATGAATCATTCTTGTTCCCAAGAAGCTATTATGTTATCATAAATACTTAAAATCATGATAAATACAATTGAATAATAAATTTATTTTTTTATTTATAATTATAAATATTTCTTTATATATAAATAGTTTTTAAAACATGTTTATAATTATAATTATATATACATATATTTTTTAAATGATTATAAAATTAAAATAATTTTTTAAATGATAAATATATTTATCATATATATAATTATATATGAATACGTTTCAAATATAATTATTTAAAACTATAATTATATATATATATATAAATACATATATATATATTAAAATAAATATATTTCTTTAATGAAGATATATATATATCTATTTATAAATATAAATAATATATATGTAAATTATTAGAAAAATAAAATAAATAAATATTTATTTATAATCATATATAGAAATATATATATATATATACATATGAAATTAAAATGAATATATTAATTATATATGTTTTTATAATTTCATAATTATTTAAATAAATATAAATTTATATTTAAATAATTATAAAATTATAGTTAATATATTTGTTTTAGTTTCGTTGTTAATTATATATATATATATATATATATATATTTATTACAACAAATACACACACAGATATAAATATATAATTATAACTGAATATAAATATATATTTATTTAAATAATCATGAAATTATAAAATATATATATATACATATATTTATATTTATAATATTTTTATTTTAAATACAGAAGTATTTAAAAAATATATTTATATTCATATTTATGACAATAAATAATTAATATATAAATTTATAAATATTTATAAATATTTATAAATATTTTAAAATATTTTTAAATATTTATATATATTTATAAATATATTATTATTTTTTTATATTTATTTAAATATAAATATATATTATATATATATATATTAATTATAATCAAAAATATAAATAAAGTTATATATATATTTAAATAATTATAAAATTATATTAAATATATAAAAAAATTACAATTATAATTTAAAATAAATAATTTTATATTTATATATTTATAAAACTATAATAAAGATTTTAATTATATGAAATTATAAATATAATAAATATATTTATTATAAATTTATAATTATAAATAAATATATAATTTCAGAGAGATATATATTTATTATATATATAAATATAAGGAAATATATTTTTATTTAAAGTTATTATTATAAATGAATTATTTTATATTAATTATATGTATAACTTTTTAATATATATATATATAAAGAATTTTTTTATCATTATAGTTTTATCAGTGTTTTTTTAGTGATGATAATGATAGTCCTCAATCTGTGCTGATAAATATAGGCCTTTATCAGTACTCGAAAAGTGCCCATAAAGGCATTTTTTGGACTTACATGTTTTGATAATCCCAAATCATTTTTTGATAATCCTAAATCATGTTTTGATAATCCCAAATATTTTTTTCAAATTAACCGAGAACCATATTTTCATTCTATGCTAATTATGTTTCATTAATGTTTCCTATTTCTATAGAGTAATATTTATATACTCTCAATCTCGTTGCTTGATTGGTTAAGCTTATAATGCAGCATTTATCTATGTACAAAGGTCACCGATACATATGTCACCGACATAAGGTCACCGATACCAAGGTCGCCGATACAAGGTCACTGGTACAAAGGTCACTGATACATGGTCACCGCTATAAGGTCACCGATACAAGTTCACTGCTACAAAGGTCACAGATACAAGGTCACCGATACAAAGGTCACCGATACAAGGTCACCAATACAAGGTTAATGTAACATGGTCACTATTACAAGGTCACTGATGCAAGCCTACTGTTAAAGGTCACCACTGAAGGTTACCAATGGAAGGTTGCAGTTGTAGTTGCCAATGTGCACCTTCTGTTGAAGCCTACCCATGCGAAGCCTACCGTTACCAGTCTACCGATACCCTTACTTTGTCAAATTCTTGATATTTTTCTAACGGTCATATTTGCTATCTTTAAGGCTTCTAACATAATTTATATTTTTTGTAGACATCTCTAGAGAACATATCTTGACAGTATGAGGTACGAGAAAGATTGCACGTGGTGTACGTATTCCTATTGTCGGACCTCAAATACGAAAGAAAAAGACCAGTGAAATAGAAGATACATATAGAGGCATAGAGAAAAACAAAAATAAGGAGAGAAGTTGAAAAGTTGAATGCATAAGAAAGAAACTATTGAAGAAAAATAAGAAGAACACTCCAGTGCATATACTGAAAATCCAAAAGCTTCACAAAGATCTTTTTGAAGAACATACTCATGTTTTCCCTGTTGTGCTTCATCAACTCCCTTATACCATGAAGTTGAACATCTAAGTTCCTGGAATCTAGTACCTGGATGTGGCAGCACTCTGTTTTTGGAGACAACATGCAGAGAATAACAAATCCATCATTTCCTCAACTCCAATAAGTCCAGAGCTGATCTTAAAACACAAAGAGCATTCAAAAATCCATCTTAATTTCTCTGGCTCTACTGTGTTCTTTATTTTACATTTATAAGTAGTGTGTGTTTGTTACACACAAATTGTCTCCTATGATTTAACTGGTAGATACTGAAAATCCTTACTCAAAACACTCTCACCCTTATTGTCCCATGAATAACTGTGGAAGAATCCTTGTGTGGCTTGGTTTCTTATTTTCCCAATCATAACTATGGAAGAAGCCTTGTGTGGCTTGGTTTCTTGTTTTCCAAAGCATAAATGTGGTAGAGGTTGTAGAACTTGTATATTTAGTAAAAACTGTTGTAAACCCCAATACATATTGTGTATCAAGTTTATTTATATAAACATCATGGTGGTAGGTGATCACCAAGTGGAGAGGATTAAGTATCAGCTTGAGACTGAACCTTTTTTATCTTGTTGTGCTAATCCTCATATACTCTGTTTTATTTTATCCGCTTCTTATATTCTTTATAGACATAAAACTATTTTTACATTCACTCTGATCGTTAGTTTTTGTTAGTGTGTGTATGTCCTTAATTTAGTAAACCTATTTCATAAATTGAATTAGTGTTTACATTGATTCAATTGAAGACTAATCAACCTTAGGAAAACTTGTTGATAATTAATCACTTATTTATCTACTGCCTTAATTTAATAAGCTGTTCTAAATTGGGGGATTTTAATCATAACCTTTTTAACAGAAATTTTAAGTGGAACTCAATTCACCCCCCTCTTGAGTATCCACTTCGACCAATATTTGGTTTCATGGGAAATTTTATTTTCAAGTGTTCAAATTCTTTTCAACTATGATTTTAGTTATATCATAAAGATCATAAAATTTCTGTCATATCTAAATTTTCAGTTCTTTAAATTCTATGTTACTTTGGAAACAAGAGTTGAGGGTGCTTCTACTAACAAGCCACCTTTATTTAATGGTAATAACTATTCTCAATGGAAATTAAAAATGAAAATGTATCTACTGAGCATAGGAACTGAAATATGGGACATAATTAAAGAACAACATCTATTTCCTGCTACTGCTAGGGACACATGGTATCAATTGACTAAATCCACATATATTAATCACTATAAATTAATGAATTCCTTGTACTATTCTCTAGGTGATGAAGAATTCAATAGAATATCTACTTACAAAACTAGATATCAAATTTGGGATACTTTAGCTATCTCTATTGAGGGAAAAAATAATGTTAATGAAATGAGATTAAATGCATACACTAATAAATATGATAATTTTAAAATGAATCTTGATGAACCTATCTCTTAATGTATCTCAGGTTCAATGAAATAGTGAACACCATGAGTCTACATGGGAAACCAGTGGACAATAAGGACCAAATAATGAGACTTCTTCGATGCCTACCCGACAGATGGAGAGGAACATCTATTTCTATTTGAGAATCTTGTGACATAGGCAAACTTCCAGTGAAAGAGATAATTGGAAAAATTATGATGTATGAAGAAGAAATTTAGGTGAGTCAAAAAGTAGATGAGGATCCAAGGAAGAAGTCAGTAGCATTCAAGACTTTAACCTCAAATAACAAAGACTATGAAAAGTTTTAATCTTCTGTAGACAATTCCACTAGTGAAGAGTCAGATTCAGATAGTGATGGGCAGATGGCTCATCTTGCTAGAAGGTTAAAATGTTCTACCAAAAGAATTAATTATTTATGAATTCAAACTACAAGGGAATGTATGATAGTAAAGGACAATGGAAGAAAGACAGAAAATAGATTGACAAATCCAACGAAATAATCTGCAATGAGTGCAAATGAAAAGGTCATGTGAAGGAAGACTGCCTCAAGCTAAAATTTAAGAAGAAATATGAAGATAAGGGAATTGGTTATAAAAAGGATATTAATGCCACCTGAAGTGCTTCATAAGACATCTCAAGTTGATCTGATGCTTCTGATAGTGAACAAAACAATCATGCTACCTTATGTTTCATGACAAAAACATCTGAGGTAACACTTAAATCCCCTATACATAATGCCTATTATTCTAAGAATAAGACTGAGTCACATAATGATGAAGATATGACTATGGATGAATTATTTTAATATTATGAAATGCTTTTGGATACCTTTAATGAGCTCAAAGAAAAATATAAATAATTAAAGTGACATAAATCTTTAAATGAAAATTATAAGTCTAATATGGATATTGAAAAAGAAATATATGCCCAGATGTCAAAAAAATAATGAAATCAAATTATCAGATGAGAAATTAAATTGAGATCTTGAGAAGTTTACTGCAGGTAGAGATACCTTGACTCAGTTTCTAAGAAAACAGATTGCCCCAAAATATAAAACTGGTCTTGGATATCAACTAGGATAGTGAAGGATCATTAAAACTATATTTATTCCCAAATCTGGACAATTCATAGCTAGTTCAAGTTCTAGACCATTTATTGAAAAACGATTCATTAAAGTACCAAACAAAGTGTTTATGTCTCAAAATATATCTTCTGATTATAGGAAATATGTGAGACATGTATGGGTTCCCAATGTTTTACGCACAATCCTCTATGGACCCAAAAAGATATGGGTACCAAATTTACGATTCACTTAATCAATTTTGTAGGAAAATTGTCTAAAGAGATCTTGTAAAACTCTATGGTACTTGGATAGTGGATTTTCAAGACATATGACATGAGATTATTCTTTCTTCAAGATCCTAATCAATGTTTATGGTGGGCATGTAATTTTTGGGGATAATGCAAAGGGAAAAAAATTCAGCTTATTCCAGATTGGTAACCCTAATGCAATATTAATCTCCAAAGTACTTTTTGTTGATGGAGTAAAGTACAATTTACTTAGTATCTCTCATTTTTGTGACGATAGATTCAATGTTAAATTTGAAAATGATGCATTTAATGTTTTTAATTATAAAAATGATTTAGTAGTCACTGCTCTTAGAAATGACAACGTATATGCTGTTAATATAGAATCATTGGCTAAGAAAAAAATTTCATGTTTAAATGTGTTTCATAAGGAATCCTGGTTGTGGCACAAGAGCACTAGGACACTGCAATGTGCAATCACATATGAAACTGACTAGGAAAGGTTTATTTAGAGGCTTACCTAAACTGAAATTCCCACTTAACAAAGTGTGAAATCCCTATCAAAAGGGAAAACAACAAATTTTTACTTTCAAACCAAATAAAGAAGTTTCTACTTCTCAACCACATGAGTTGTTTCACATCAACATGTTTATAACATCAATAGTTTCAAGTTTGAATGGGAAGAATGATATTTACGTTATTGTAGATGATTTTTCTTGATACACTTGGGTGTACTTTTTATCTCACAAAGGTGAAGCTTGTTCCTTCTTTATTATGTATTCCAAGTCTATAAAAAATCTTAGTGGACTTAGAATTAAGACCATGAGAAGTGATCATGGTCGTGAGTTTGAAAATCGAGAGTTTGAATATTATTGATCACATAATTGATATTGTCACAACTTCTCTACTCCTAGAACACCTCAACAAAATGGAGTCGTAGAAAGAAGAAATAGGACACTTTAAGATATTTCCCGAACAGTACTTGTTGAATATGATCTACCTATTAATTTTGGGCTGAAATTTTAAATACATCTTGTTATACCATCAATAGAGTCTCAATTAGACCTATTCTTAGGAATACACCTTATGTTCTTTGGAAAAATTGGAAGCCTGTGGTTAATTACTTTGGACTTTTTTGTTGCAAAGTCCTTATCCTTAACACTAAGGAAAATCCTTACAACTTTTCCTCCAAAAGTGATGAAGTAATTTTCTTAGGCTACTCAATATCGAGTAAAGCCTATAGAGTATTCAATATGAAATCCAAATGTGTGGAAGAGTCAGTTCATGTAAAATTTGATGAGACTGATCAACATGAACCCAAAACCTATCTTGAATATCATGAGGAATATATGTCAATTCTGGACATTAATGATAATGATAGTGAACCTCCTGTAAAAGTAACCAGTTCTGGGAATCCCCCAAAATATGCATCTATTGAATTTTAACCAGTAAACAACCATGAAGAGTCTAGTTAAACTGTTTTTAGAGGTATTATAACTCTCAAGAATCATCCTTTTGATGTTGTAGTAGGTGATTTAAAAAGAGGAACACAAAATAGAACATCTCAGAGAAACCGTGTTGAATATCAATCTTTTCATTCACAGCATGAACCCAAAAATATTAATGATGATATCAACGATGAATTCCGGGTGATGGATTTTTAAGAAGAATTAAATCAATTTGACGGAAAAAATGTCTGGGAACTAGTTGAAAGACCTAAGGACACTTTGATAATAGGTACAAAATGGGTATTTAGTAACAAAGTTGATGATTCTAGAAATATAGTTAGAAAGAAATCTAGGTTAGTTTCACAAGGATATAGTCAAGAGGAAGGAATAGATGATGAGGAGAACTTTTTACCTGTTTCTAGGTTAGAGGCCAATAGGATAATACTATCTTATGCAGCTCATCTGAATTTTAAACATGATCAAATGGATGTTAAAAAGGTTTTCAAATGGGTATATATTTGACGATGTGTTCGTTGAACAACCCTCTGGTTTTACAAATCCCAATTTTTCAAACCATGTTTTTAAACATTCTAAAGCTTTATAAAGTTTAAAGAAATTTGTAAGAGCATTATATGATAGACTCAGTTCCTTTCTTATTTCAAATTGTTTTACTAAAGAAATATAAGATCCTAAATTATTTATTAAATAGATTTCCAAAGATGTTTTCATAGTACAAATTTATGTAGATGATATAATTTTTGTAACTTCTAAAAATTATTAATGTACTGATTTTTCAAAAATAATGCATAATGAATTTTAAATGTGTTTAATGGGGGAACTTGAATTTTTTCTTGGATTAAAAATTTTTAAAAACAAAGATTGTAATATTTTAAATCAAAATAAATACATTAAGGATATTATAAAATGTTTTTGTTTAGATAGTAGTAAAGGTACTGATACACCAATGAGTACCACTTGTACATTTGATGCTGATGAAACTTGTGAACCAGTGGATCAAACCTACTGCAGAGGTATGATAGGGAGTCTGATCTACCTTATAGCTAGCGGACCTGATATTATGTTCAGTGTATGAAAGTGTGCTCTCTTTCAAGATAATCCCAAATAATCTAATTTAAATACTATTAAAATGGGTTTCAAATATCTCAAATATACTCCCAACATATGACTATTTTATCCAAGGGGACAACCGTTTGATTTAATACATTATTCGAATGCTGACTTTGCTGGTTGTAAGTTAGATAGAAAAAGAACCTCAGGAACATGTAACATGTTAGACAAGTCACTAGTATCATGGTGTAGTATGAAACCAAATTCTATTGCATTATCTACTGCGGAAGCTGAATATATAGATGAGAGTAGTTGTTGTGCTCAACTTCTAATGATGAAACAAACATTACTAGACTATGGATATCAATTAAAACATGTCTCTATAAATTATGACAACACCAGTGCTATTAACATTTCTAATAATTCAGTATCTCATGCTAAGAGAAAGCATATTGATGTACGACATCACTTCTTGAGAGATCATTATCAAAGAGGTGATATCACTATTGAATTCATTGGCACTGAATATCAAATGGATAATATATTCACAAATCCTTTGAATTTGGAGAGGATAAACTACATCAAACATGAATTAGATATCATTATTTTTAGTATAGGGAACCTCAACATTGAACCTCACCATTAAACCTTACTGATAGGACCTCATAGTTAAACCTTACTAATAGGACCTAAGTGTTAAACCTTACTGATAGGACCTCACCGTTAGACCTTTCTGATAGGACATCACTGTTAGACCTTGCTGATAATACCTCACCATTATACCTTACTGTTAGATCCTCACTATTATGACCTCACCATTAGGACCGTACAGTTAGACATTACTGATAGGACCTCACCATTGGACCATACCGATAGGACCTCACTGTTATACCTTACCGATATGACGTCACTGTTAGACCTTAGCGATAGGACCTCACTATTAGACCTTAAAGATAGGACCTCACCATTAGACCTTGCCGATAGAACCTCACCGTTAGACCTTACCAATACCTCCTTACCGGTAGACAAATTGAATCTGGGACATTATGTTTTTGTGCTCTCAGCTGAAATCTGAAACGTTTTTTTGCATATTACATATTCATTTTATCTGTTCTATTTTTTATCCCTAAATGATTAAATTAAAACATCAATCACTTATCAATCCCCATAAATCCCTTTACCGAACCCTTTTCTCCCCAATCTCAGAACCTAAACCTCTACTGAATATTTGAACCTCTCTAGATCGATGGCAATAGTCAAAAGGCCATCGACTACTGATAAAGGAGACATGCCTGATCCTAAGAGACTTAGAGTCGAGTCGAGTAGCGAAATCCAAGCAGTGGAAAAGGTGCTGAACCTGCATTTATCCCAAATGGAAATAGTAGTTGAGAAAGAGTTATGTTCAGAGTGGATAATATCAAGCCGGTCGTTAGTACATAAGACACTGGAATCTTAGGGTTCGGTTGAATGTTTTGGAAGTAATAACAGACCCTATTACCTGAAGTTAATGAAGTAATTTTATGAGTAACTCACGTTCAAGTAGTCTGAGGATAAGTACCGTATGATATCTAGAGTAAATTGAGAACGTGTGAGCTTCTCCTCTGTTGAATGGGCTGAATTCTTGAGGGTTCCACATGAAGGGATTTTTGATTTTTACTCAAAAGTGGTGCCTCGCACAAGTGAGTTATTCTTCTATAAAGAAGGATTAGCTGAACTAACTGGAAATCGAATTCCTAGGAAATTCATTACTGCTGAAATGGTAGGAGAAGATAAGTTTCTTTTCAAGTTTATTCAACATGTTTTAAGTCCCATGAGAGGGGACTTTGCAAATTTAAAGTATTAGGATTTCTTTCTCTTGTATCTGTTAAAGCATGAACATAAGATCTGCTTATGTAGGTTGTTGATGATTAAACTAGTATATATGAGCAGGCCAAGTTCCAAATACAATTCCCTATTCAATCATAAGTTGATATCCCTTATGTTGAAATTGAAAGGAGTTTCTAGAGATAAGGAGGAAACTGTTGTTGTGAAATATAACCATTGCATTACCAAGGTGAAATACAAGCTAATAAATATTAACTAGAATCCATGGATGATGAGATGGGTGAATGATGAGGATAAGGTGTATGAATATTTGAATCATGTGACTCATCCTACTAGGAATAAGAATGAGAGGGATCCAGGTCTCAGGCCTGATGTAGTAGAGCCTTCTTATTCAGATAAAGAAGGAGAAGAAGTTTTTGTTGTGCAAGAAATAAAGGACTATCCTATAGATGAAAAGAGATACCTTGACCTTCCCTCCAATCCTTGTGAAAATACTATATATTTTCTTGAGCCCATCCCACCAAAGATTTTTCCTAGAAGGAAGACTATCCTATGGGATAGTGATAAGGAATCCAGTGAAGAATAAGGGGTTGAAAATGTCTTAAGTGAAGCTAGAGATACCTAATATGATGATGAGGACTCTGAATCGAGTCATGCTGACTTTGAGATAGCTGTTGTGAAAAATGAAGAATAATGTTTAAGTCTTAGTCTTTTAATTGGACAAACATAAATAGTAGAAAGTAGAGATGAAGAAGTTTATGATTCAGTCGAAGATAGACTTGTTCTGGAAGTTGTTGAAGATTTAGTGGAGGAAGTGGCAGTGAACCTTATTATTGATAAAGTAGATCAAGGAGTTTATATGGAGATAGATGTGGTTGTTCAGGAAAATGCACCAAGTGAGGGGGAGGAACCTGTTGCTACTAGATCAATTGTTGTTTCTCATGGGATATAGGACTGGACAGAAGCTCCTGGACTTGTGGGTTTAGGCCTTGTTATGGAGACTCTAAAGATGACCAGCCTATCAGAAGCCCTCCAATTCCTACTGTCTGAGAAACTACCATTGTGTAGTCAATGGTTTTGTTACCTCGAGACTATGTAATGAAGGATGAATGGGATTCTTTCGAATCAGAATAGAAGAGGTATATTAATGAGAAAAACACTGAGATAGTGAGAACAATAGCACCCAATCAAGAACTCATGACATATATATTGGAAAGGATAGTCTCAAACTCTCACTCAGCTATGTTAAATGTGGTCAAGGAATGTTAGAATCAGGTATGATATTTGGAAGAGTCTATAGAATAAATAAAACAATATATTTCCAGCTTATATGCATATATGGCTTCGAGAGATTAGGTGGACAGAGATCATAGATATGTTAAAAGTGTGGTTCATCAAAAGGTCATAGTGTTTGAGGACTTTAAGAAGTCTATGGAAACACATGTGAAATTCCAAGATGATGATGTATAAAGGATGATAAGTGGGCTGACCAAATCATTTATAGAGACTTTGGATTTCTCTATGGAACCTCTGGGTGCATCTACTTCCACTTCAGCCTCTACTCCAGTTTACATTGATTCTTTCTAGACCATGGTAAAAATATAAGAGGAAAAGATATCTGGTCATAGTACCTCAGAATCTCAGGACATTTCCATTACCAAGGAAATTCAAAAGCTTGTGAGATATTATTTAAGAGAAGCTGCTCAAGATCAAAAGGCCATAAATGATCAAGCTGACTTCTATTGAAAAGGGTACACACTAATCATTAGATGTATATCCACTTCAAGTTTCTGCTGGAGAACTTGAGGATTCCACCTATCACTCAGGAATTTAAAGATCAAGTGGGCATGCTTTGTGAGATGACTCCTGCTTTGGAGAAATTTATGGAGAATAAGGAGGATTTCATTTCAACTATAGAAAGAGGAGGAATTATCATCATGGAATTCAAGAATATTTTGTTACATTTCCTCCATGCGGACTATACACCCATCATTATCCCTCTAGTCATACCCTCTACGTCTGGTGCCTCAGGATCTGCCATTGCTGCTCCTATGATGTATCCTGCTCAAGCCATCAGATTCTTGACACCTACCATTCTTCAAAGATCTACTCAATACATGTCTACTGATGATTCTATTATTCCTCCTCCTACACTACTTACTGCCATCCCTTGGCCTATCCCTCCACCTTCAGAACCTGCCTCCTCAGCTTCTATGTCCAAAGCTGTAATGGAAATCTCTAATGTGGATTGATTGTGGAATGTCTTAGCTGGTAGGGATTCATGTATCTCCTTTTGTATATTGTACAACTGTTTTATTAAAAAAACCCTATATTTTCACTATTTTTGTTATGCGTGCATTTTGTTAATCACAGAGGGGGAGAAGATATTCAAGGGAGAGAAACTACAATATTTAAGGGGAGAAACTATTCAAAACCTGAATTCTCTCTGGGAAAGAAGTGTTTATACATGTTTTTATATTTTATGACCTAAATTTAGTGTTCTCCATAATATTTGTGTATGATCACATCACTAATAACATTAGAATATGTGTTTAACCTTGATTCAAAAATCTTAAATCTAAAGATTCAATGACATAATTTGTGATTATCAAAATGGGGGAGATTGTTGTACTCACCTATTTTGATAATCCCAAAGCTTGTTTTCATATTAAGTGAGAATTATGTTTTCATTCTAGGATAACTATGATTCATTAATGTTTCTTTTTTCTATAGAGTAATATTCATATACTCTCAATCTAACTGCTTCATTGGTTAAGCTTATAGTGCAGCATTTATCTAAGTACAAAGGTCACTAATACAAAGGTCATTGATACAAGGTCACAGATTCAAAGGTAGCTAATACAAGTTCACCGATACAAAGGTCACTGATACAAGGACATCGCTACAAGGTCACTGATACAAGATCAACGATACAAAGGTCACCGATACAAGTTCACCAATACAAAGGTCACTAATACAAGGTCACCGATACAAAGTTACTGATACATGGTCACAATTACAAGGTCACCGATGTAAGCCTACTATTAAAAGTCATCGTTGAAGGTTATTGATGAAAGGTTACAATTGTAGTTGCGGATGTGCACCTTCTATTGAAGCCTACCCATGAAAAGGCTATCGTTACCAGTCTACTAATACCCTTACTTTGTCAAATTCTTGATATTTATCTAATGGACAATGTTGATAACATTAATGCTTCATACTTTATTAATATTTGTTGTAGACATATCTGGTGACCATATCTTGATTGTACGAGGTATGAAAAAGATTTCACGTGATGTTCGTACTCTTATTGTCAGACCTCAAATACGAAAGAAAAAGACCAAAGAAAAAGGATATATATTTAGAGGTACAAAGAAAAATAAAAAGGAGTGAAGTTCACAAGATGAATGCATAAGGAAGAAACTGCTGAAGAAAAAGAAGAAGAACACTCCACTGCATATACTAAAAATCCAAAAGCATCACGAAGATCTTTGTGAAGAATATAGTCAAGACTGTCCTGATGTACTTCATCAACGCCCTTATACCAAGAAGTTGAATATATCTGTACCTGGAAGCTGGTACCTGGAAGTTGTGACACTCTGTTTTTAGAGAAAAATTTAAAAGAAAAACAAAACCTTCATTTCATCAACTCCAAGAATCCCAAAGATGATCTTAAAATACAGAGAGCATTCTAAACTCCATCCTAATTTCTCTTACACAACTGTGTTCTTTATTTTACATTTCTGAGCAGTGTGTGTTTCTTACGCACACACTGTCTCTTGTGCTTTAACTAGAGGATACTGAAAATCCTCACTCAAAACACTCTCACCCTTGTTTTCCCACACATAACTGTGGAAGAAGCCTTGTGTGGCTTGGTTTCTTTTTTTTCACGCACAAATTTGGTATAATCATTGTTTGGATTTTTGTCTTGTTTTCCCATGCATAATTATTGTAGAGATTGTAGAAAATGGATAGTTTGTAAAAACTATTGTTAACACCGATACAGGTTCTGTATTATGTTTATTTATATAAACATCTTGGTGGCAGGTGATCGCCGTGTAGAGAGGATTAAGTATTGGCTTGAGACTGAACCTCTCGTTTATCTTGTTGTGCTAATCCTCATATACTCTATTTTATTTTATCTCCTGCTAATATTTTTTAAAGACATGAACCATTTTTTACATTCACTCTGATAGTTAGTTTTGGTTACTATGTATATGTGCTTTATTTAGTAAACCTATTTCAAAAATTGAATTATTGTTTACATTGATTCAATTGAGGACTAATCAATATTATAGAAACTTAGTGAGCAATTGAACACTTATATTTCTACTATCTTAATTGACTGGGATATTCGGAATTTATGGATTTTAATCATCAATTTTTAATATAAGTTTTAATTAAAACTCAATTCAACACCATCTTGAGTCTCCATTCCAACCAACATCTTTCATTCTCAGTGCTTTTTAGCTAGCATTAATAAATGCTTCCCCCAGTTTTAGAAATTAACCCTAACAGTATCTGCCTTCCTTCGAACACCTCAAGCTCTCATGGAATCCTTACCCTGTTGTCACATCCTCCTCATCCTCTTCCTTTTCATTGTACTCCTCCTCCCCCTCATCCTTATACTCCTCCACTGCAGCCAATAATCATTCCCCTCCTCCTCCTCCTCCTCCTCCTCTACTTCCATCGACTTCTCTTCCTACTCTGTCATCAAGAAACCATCATCATATGACACCATGAAGCCCTTCTCTGCTACCGCGTGAGCCATCCTCTTACCTACCACCATGGGATCCCTAAACCACTATACTGCCACAAATATCTCCTATGACACTGCATAAAGCATGGGGACCTTTTTAAATCTCCCTATGTACATATTTTTTGGTCACTATGTGGAACAATTATATGGCTTAGATCTGGAATACTAGAAATTTCATCTTTGATCCATTTGTTCTGCATGGTGGGTTGAGTTATTATAGTTTTTCTTGGAAACTTTTATTGTGAATGAGATTTTATGTGCGATTCATCCCCATTCATTTTTAGGTAGATGAGATATTGTAAGTTGGTCTAGAAATTAGAATGATTTGTTAATTGAAGCATGAATTGTCAAGTGAAAGAACACCTGCAAGGCATGATGTGTTTTATCTAGTATCATATTGGTTTTAATTATATTAATCTTTACATTATGATTCATTATTTTGTCAAATGTAACATTGATAATGAATTTTATATAGACATGGACACCCTAAAGAATATTATTTGGTGTTTCTACACCTATCGTTTAATAAAAATTAAATATATATTTTGTTTCAAACTAGTAGTTACAATATTTTTAATGAACATTTAGTACATGGATATAATGCATGCTAGAAAATAATCGCTTAGATGATTCCTCATTTGAATTAGATTAAATTGATTCATGGGGGAGTAGTGATTTTTTCTGATAATTATAATACAATCCCTTTTCATCAAAAAAACATTTGGGGCCCCCCGTGGATAAATAATGTCATCATATAATACAATTTCATCTAGAAATAGTTTGAGGACTTATTACATGAGCTTTAAATGATAGTTTTAAAACATTATGTGTTGTATGGATTGGATTTTTATCTTGTATTAAATATTTATATGATAATTTAGTAACCATGAAGTAGTCTTCAAACCAGAAAAATAATTTCAGTTTGAATCCTTACTCATTTTTTGATCCATTCAACCAAAAGGAGAGGCTCTATAATATAGCCTCAATTTTTTATATAGGATGTAGTAACTGTAATATCATATAGATGTGGTAATTTTTAAAGATATGATTTTTAAAAGTGGATGGTGTAATAGTAAGTAGTCTAGAAGTTATAAATAGGCATTTTGGTTTTTTAGATATGGGGTTTTAATGGTGGTATATAAAGCCCTTATTCTTATTGTGTAGAGAAAATGTTTTTGGAATGAAATATTCATTCATTGAAAAGTAAGAGTGACAGTAACTATTAAAAAAAAGTGAAACGTTTTTTCTGGACATGATACAAGTGTTAGAAAGTCCACTTGTTCAATGTGGAGACATCCAAGAAATTTTAGAAGTTAGTGAAACTTGATGAACAACTGATACATACTATAAGAAAGTGAGACAAAATTCACAAGAATCATTTGATATGGTGTTTTTAGAATACTCATTGAGAAGAAAAATAATTTCAATGGAATATTTGGAACATGAAATGATAATTTTATGATAGTGATTTTGTTAGGGGTTCACTTTTATTATTAGAGCGTCAACCATGATTCTTTCTTATTGGAAGCGCTAAGAAGGGCTCAACCTAGAATTTGGTATAGTTCCTTTTCATATATGTTCATGAGATAACATTTTAATATATTAATGTTAGATTCATTAGAACACAAATCTTAACAATAAATGATCTGGGTAATGAGTATGTCTTATATGTGTTCGATATACCTTTTTTGTGATTTATGTCTTTTTGAACAAGGCTTTGTGTCTCTATTAAAATTATTCATGTGTTTTGAAATAATTCCTAGAAAATTAAATGTGTTCAACAAAAATTTTTTGTATCAAATTTCTTTAAAATTACTTAAACACTTGGCCTAGGCTTAGGTTGCATGCCAACTTCTTGTCAACTCAGCTAGTTGTCTTTCAGAAAGGGATGAAAATGTTTTGAAAGCGTATGTAATACTAGATTTATATTAGTGGGTGTGATGTTTTAAAAGAAAATTTGTAAAATATTGATTGTTTTCATTTATTGTAAATGATTACTATTTTTGGGTCATGAATACAAATTGAATTCTTTGAAAACAGAATTGGGGGTTTGAGAAAGAGTGTTTGAAACATATTGGTTTATTTCAAAATGGGAATGTTGTTTTAAAGATTAATTTTTGTAAATATTTTTTTTAATTGGATTTGAACTGTGTTTTGATAAATAGTGTTCAAATAAGGATTAAATTTTATAAATTTTCTTATCATTGGTTAATATTTATATCAAATTTTTTGTATTAATTTTGGTAAATATTAATATCACTGAATCAAATAGGATGAATACAAATAAAGAATGGATGGATACCAATCCATTGAAAAACGTGTATGATGATGGAGTGAAAGAGTACATCATATTGGAAAAAGATCACCCATATGACAATTCTTGAATGCTTTTTTGGGTTTACGCTATTGTTATTCAAGACAAGTTACTCTAGAACAGCTAGAAGAACACTTGATCTGTCATAGAATAAATCGAAGTTTTAAATGATGGAATAAACAAGGGGAAAAGATAATGTAGGTCATGGGTGGGATAAAACTTCATTTTATGGATCATCTAATATGATTACATGTGTGAAAAATAAAAAATACCTTATTGGGGATGTGATTACAGACGTGAATGATGATGAAGATCATATTGAGAAAATTACATGGATAGTTGAAGATGAAAATTGTGATTTCCCAGAATTGATTGAGTAATTAAAGAGTTGTGAAATGACACCATTGTATGGTGGTTTCACAAAATATGTTGCATTTTCAGCCATACTAATTCTATATAATTTAAAATCAGCAAACAGATGGAGTGATTCCAGTTTTATGAAATTATATACTCTCTTGAATAACATGTTTCTAGAAGAAAATATGCTCTTGGGAAAAATATGCAGTGCCAAATGAATGCAATGATCAATTTATATGATCTCAAAAAGAATACATGCATTCCCAAATTATTGTATACTATTTAAAAAGGACTAAAAATATCTTAGTGAATGCCAAAAGTGTGGTTCATCTCGAGACATGAAAGATGAATCTGGTCCAATGAAATGCGTACACTACTTTCAAATCATTCCAAGGTTTATGTGCCTATATAGAAGTGAGGATACTACAGGTAAATTATTGTAGTGAAAAGATAGATGAAATCAATTTGGGAAACTACGTCACCAGACAGTGACTCCTCAGTGGAAGAGAATTGATTACGAGTATCTTAAATTTGGAAATGAGCTGAGAAACCTTCTTCTTGAATTATCATCAGATAGAGTTAATATTTTTGGTTTTCATAGAAGCACTCATAGTACATGGCCTGTTATGTTAGTAAATTATATCATGCCACTGTGGTTATGCCTAAAATGAAAACACATCATGTTATCAACTCTTATGTTTGGACCAAGACAACTAGGTAATGTTATTGATGTTTATTTGTCTCTATTGATCTAGGATTTGAAATTATTGTGGTATTTAGTTGTTATATTTTGCGATTCTTATAGAAATTAATATTTCACATTATGATCCATCTTCTATGGGATGATAATTAAATTTCCTAATTATAGGAATTTTTTAGGATATAGAATTAATGTAACTCATGGGTTTCTCATTTTTCAACTAGGTATATAGTCAATTAGTAAGAAACATTCATTAAAAACCATGGTTCTAGGACACCAGATATTTTTACCCTAAGGAAATAAGTACAGATATTGAGAAACATAATTCTATTGTAGTTCAGAAGAATTTACATTACAGTATCCACTCATAAGTGATCAACTGTTTGAGAATGTAAAATATGTGACACTACTTTTGGTTAACTGTTTTTGTAAAACCATACGAAAACCAGTTGTAATAAGTGATCTGTTTTTTTTTAATTTACATATTATAATTGTCTTTACATCATAAACATTATTGATTTCATTCATATTGAAAAAATTTATATGATAGTGTCATCAAAATGTTTCTAAATTCACCAAGCGATAAAATGGATCAAATTAGGGCGATGTTATACATGGTTGTCATGGGAATATGATAAGTGTTGATATCTATGAAGGGTGAAAAATGAAATTTTCTTATTCCAAATACTAAAACTAATTATAGGTAAGAGAGAAATCAGTTTTGAAACTCCATTTGTGACATAATGGATCTATAGGGGTATTCATTGAATATTAATAACATTGTGTCAATGAATTAATTAAAGGTAAATGTTCTGAAATTACATAACTTCCTTGTTTTGATGGAAGATCTAATGCCTATATCTTTACCTTTAATTTTTCCCCAAAATTTATATCATATATTAATAAACTCTACTTCCTCTTTAAAAATATATGTAGCAATGTTATAGAACATGATAAATTATATTATTTGGAAAGAGTAAATACCATCATATTATGTGAATTGTAATTGTTCTTCCTACCAACATTATTTGATATGAAAGGTCATTTTATGGTTCACTTAGAGAGAGTTATTTGACTATGGGGTCCTATACACTATAGATATATGTACCCCATTGAATGGTATATGACGATTTTGAAAGGGTATGACAAAAATCTATGTTGTCTAGAGGGTTGTATTTCAGATCAATAAATTGTTGAGGAAGCTGTTGAATTCTGTACTGAATACCTATCTGGTGTGGAAAACATTAATAAAATAAAATCTCATCACACTGGGTGTCTTGAGGGTGAAGGAATTTCTAGAATAGTTTTCATAATAAATATTATATATCGGGAGAAGGCACACCTTTAAATTATGGTTAGAAGTTCGGAGGTTTCCCCATATGTCAAAACCCATAAATAAATTACTATGAACTTGAATCCATCAAGGTATAAATGATGGATATCAAATATACATAATCACCAGTTTATATGATAGTTTCAGGACCATATTTTAAAGGGTAAGACGAAAATCTAGATTCATGTTCCGAATGAATTTGATGGATTGTTGGAGGACCAATTGTGTATGTATTATCTTATAATGGTTATATAATTAATTGTTATATGTTCTTTAAAAATCAGAATGATGAAGACAATACCTTACAAAATAGTTGAGTTACACTTGTGGATATAAAGAAGCATGTTTATGGTACTAAGGATAGAAATCCAATTTACACTCTTATGTCATACTTTGGAATCAGCAAAAAATATGAGAGTTAAATTATACAACATTCTAGGTGCTAGTTTTTCAATGCAAGTGGACTAATAACAAGGGTTTCATTAAAATAAATTAATTGGGATTTGTGAAAGTTTATTTTTTTAAGGAATGATTTATAGAAGAAACATTTATCATGGAATCCCTGATAGTACAATTATTTTATGTTATAGATCCCACAAACAAAAGGTGGTCAATTGATCAGTTATCAACCAAAACCACTAAAGTATCAGATGAAAATTCATTCATGGATGACCCTTTTATTGGGAAGTCTCAATCATTTTACAGTATTCCCAGTGTATACGGTGTTTTTTGCGTCATAATAGATCACAAAAAGAGATTTGAATAGTGGGTAGTGTGGTCAAATCCCATAATCCTTTAAAAAATAAAAAGAGAGTTCAATAATCATGATACATTTTTTGTGATATATATTGTGTGACCTCATGTTATTTTTTATTTGTTGTTTCATTTTTATAATCTAAATTAAATTTTAGACAACTTGAGAAGATAATTACTTCTACATGTTTTGGTGCTTCAAATCTATAGGAATAACATGTCTCTCAGCCTTCTTCTTATCACAGTCTAGAGGAGTGGCCTACTGCACATGTTAGATATCAAGTCATGAGGAACAATAGGTTTCTCAAATTTCTGATGCTATTAGTGCAGTGGTCAAACAAACATCTTTACATGTCGATGCCACCATACAAGGGGAACATATTGATGAAGTTGGTTCCGGATAAATGGCACAAGATAATGGACAAGCGTCGCCAAAAAACAGAAGTGTCATATTTAGAAAGTGTTATAAAAATTCATTAAGGAAAAACACCAAGGTATCAAATACGAGGTCAGATGGAATGTGTGAGGTCATCATGTTAACCCCAAAAAGGACATGATTAGTAGTTATATTGGAATGGCCACTCGAAAATGCAAGCTGATTGATGTATACTAATTGCACCATGTTGTAACATAACTTAAAAAAATGATGTGGGAAGTGATTATAGTAACATTCTGATATCATTTCAATATTTTACTGAAAAATAAAATAATGAAACATTGACTTTCTCTTCATCATCCATTGCAGACATCATTTATAGTAGATGACTCCCACAATAAGTATGTATTAATTCTTTCTTGAAGAATTCACAGAGTATTTCACATAATTCTAAGAAGACATCATCTTAAATATATTGAAGGTAAAATGAACCCTCACGCCCCACTTATCTACACACACCTAATAACCCAAGAATCATGGGAGTTGTTTAATGGATGTCATGAAGATGTGAATTTTTACATACATTGTGGCTAGTAATACATTGTTTTACGGTACATGTATTTGTCATTTTGATTGACAATTTTTTTTATGAAATAGAAACGGTGTGATGAAAATAAGGAATGAGCAGTAAAACCCACATACCCCTACTGTAAAACAAGGATGTGGAACACTTCACATGAAAAAATGGTAAATATTTAAAATCTACCTTAATACATTTATGTGACATGAAAAAAAAACCCTAATTATATTACTCTTTTTATATGAAAATTGATGACTCAGAATCCAATGCCACTTCCATACCATGCCATGTTCTATGGATGAAGGAACATGTAAATAGATACATGATGCTTATATATGGGTACACAAAAAAAGTGTTGGAATCATGTGTAGGTATAACATAATAATGTTTTTTTCTTTAAATCCTTATTACGTAACAATGATCTTATATTTTTCTATATTTTTTGTCCAACATAGTCACAGGAATCCACAACACCTGTTCTGGATTAACACAAACTAACAGTGGCCTTGAAGAGGCCAAATCATTGTGGACGCATCATAGGTGTGTTTTTTGGGGTGACCCCCGAACATATTTAAGGAAAAAACAACAGGATGATAAAATTGAATCAATAAAAAAGATGAGAGAAATAATATCTACCATTTTAGGAAAATTACAATGGAATAGGGAGATGACATAAACATTAATAAGGGATAGGAGAATAGAATAAAAATCTAAATAAAAGACACTGCATGGAGATCTCGCCTCACAACCTTCCAGCTATGGTGTTATCCATTCACCTCAAAGAGATGTCTTGGTATAGGTAATAAATGTTAAAATAAATGTCTCTGTAAAATTTGAATCAGGAAAACTATGATACCTTTCCTATAATGTTGTTATATAGGATAATAATGACTATTATTTATACCTAGAAACACTCACCCATCTCTTTGTGGCGGGGGTCATAGTGTTTAATATTGAAAATGACATGCTACACACCTGACCACTTCCAAAAGGTCATGTGTGTGTGTCAATCAATATAGACCAAGAGTTGAGCACAAATATAGCTATGCCAATTCATGAGGATGATATTAATATAGTCAAAAAATAAGTTATAACATTCATTGCATGGCCATCATGTCTTGAAAGAATGAATTTATACAAGGAGGTATTAATTTCCAATTTACATTTTAGGCTCAGCCTTTACCAATTAATTAAAATGGTCTAAACCACTGAATGTTATTATTGATAGAAAATGAGAAGAAGATGAAACCAAATACTATCTCAAAACCATCTATAGGATCAAAAAAATGATTATAAAGATCTATAACAATCATAATTACCATACTCGTTCTATATCCACATTTATTATCAATCAAGGCTCATATGGATACATTGTAAAAATAGGTTCACGATCACATAATTTATTTTTAAGAAAATATGTATAGAGTGAATTGTAATGGCATCACTGGTGTAGATAATGCAACTGAAATCCTCAACATTTATGAGATAAACAAGTCAGTTGTAAATGTATACATGAGCTATGTTCTCATGATTTCATTTTAAAAATGATGATATAATATATTAATTATGACAAGATATATTTCATATTTATGGCATAATTATATATGAAAAAGAATTGAAGGAATTTTTCCATGAGAAAAATATTGAAATCTTTTGTCCCCATGTCATCTCAAATAAATATGATAAAATAGAGAAAAAAGGATGAAATAATACATGTCTATGAAAATACATTGTATTCAGAATTTCGAAATATATAATCTATTAAATACCTATGATACAGGGGTAAGACGTTTCATGTTTATCATATTATATTTATTTCCATTTATTTTATTAATTATTCCTTTTTCTATTTTTAGGAACAATGGGATGCTTGTTACAGTAAATTTGGATTCTCCAATGATTTATTTCCTAGATTCAATGCATGTATATCCTACAAACCATCCCACGTGATGGAATTTTTTAATTGTTAATACAATAAATCCAATGTTTTAAAACTAAACATAATGTTATATAATTTATATTATCTTATAATGAGGATTTTTTTATAATCGAACATCTCATCAATATTTTAAAAAACATTGAATGAGGACCAAGGCTAATCATGTGGAACAGTAAATGTAATATGAATGGATAAGTATCATGGTATATATAATAAGATTTAAGTGTCTAAACACATATATAAAATTACATATTCTACTCAATGTTTATGCATTGTCCTAAATAAACCATTGGAATATATTGTGGTTATTATGTTTGTATGTTTATAAGAGAGACCATATTCCATGAACAAACTAGCATCCCTGAAGAGGTATTTTAGAAGATAATTACTATTTGATTTTAAATATTTACTAATACTTTGTGTATTTATATTTTTTACAATACCACTAGGATTTTAGAAAAAACTCAAATTCACAAGATGATAAAGATGTGGATTGAAATGAATGGGTAGAATACCTGATGGAATAGTGTACAGAAATAACATCATGATGAAACATCTATATTTAGGCTATGAATTTATAATTTTAATATCACATTCTAACATATTTATGCTTATGTTATTTTTATATGATTATTTATATCTCCCTTGTTTACACATATTGAATATCTATGATCACCCTTTCTTTTATTTCATATCCATAGGTTATTACGAAAGGTTTTTGAAATGATGTCTAAGATTTTGTCTTGTAAAGAATAACTAAATGAGAGAATCTTATGAAATATTTATTTATGTTTTATTGTTTTCAAAAGAAGTAGACCTAAACTATTCTAGCATAGATCATTATTTATTATAAAGATTATTAATCTACTAAGAAGTAATATATATTTCTAAAATTATTTGGTCAATATAGTTGGTATCATATCTACTCACAAACTCAAAATTGGGAAAAAATAAGAAGTGACTAGTATAACTCAAAGTGCCTCTTTTTTATTTGAAATTGATATTAATTTAATTAAAAACAATAAGCAACATACTAAAATCTGAGAAAAATCATTTTTATATTTTATCAAAAACTATATTAGATATTTTTGATAGGTAGGGGTCAGCTACACCTCAATATGACGTACGGTGTGGCTTGTATAACACAAAGTTTCTCTTTTTATTTAAAAATTCCATTAATTTAAGTAAAAACAACAACTGACATACTGAAAAATATGAAAACTCTTTTGGATTGTTTTGGTACTTTAGAAAAACAATCCATGATTAATTTTTGATGTGTAGGAATAAACCACATCTCAATTAGACAAATGGTGCAACGGTATGACTAAATATGTCTATTATGAATTTAAAATTTAAAATTTAGATTAAAAGTCTTCACTCACTAAAAACTAAGAAAACACACTCTTCTTGTATTGATAATTTAGGAAATTGATTCATTAGTTAACTGGGATGCGTATGAAGTAGTCTCGCATCAAATCGACGTATGATGTGACTAGTATTTCTCAAAATGCATGTTTTCAGTTTGAAATGACATTTTAGTAAGAAAACAAAAATGAAATTCAGAAATCCCAGAAAAAATATTCAAATTGCTTTGATAATCTAGGAAAATGATTTACAAGTCATCTTTATTGTGTAACAATCAATGTAGCCACAATAGGATGCACCGTGTGACCATTATAACTGAAAGATTCACTTTTTATTTTAAATTGTGATCAATTTATATAAAAACAACATTTGACATATTGAGAATATAGAAAACTCATTTGGATTGCTTTAATACTCTAGAAACATAATCTATAAGTCATTTGTGGCATGTTGGAATTAGCCATACCTCAATATGACACATGGTGTGGCTAGTATGACACCAAGTGAGTCTTTTTTTAAAAGTTGATATTAATTTATGTAAACAGAACAACTAACACACTGAAAACTAAGAAAAATCAGTTGGATTTTTTTCTACTTTTGTAAAACAATCCATGAGTCAATTGTGATTTGTAGGAATCATCCACACCATAATAATAAGCAAGTTATGATAGATATAACTCAATCTGTCTCTTTTCATTTAAAATTGAAAATAATTCAAGTAATAAAAAACAAGTTACATACTAAAAACTGAAAAAAAATACTTTTGGGTTGTTTTGATATTTTAGGAAAATGATATATCAGTCATTTTGATGTGTATGAACTACCCACAAAATAATAAGACACCTGGTGTTCCAGGAATCACACAAAGTGTCTCTTTTTAATTAAAATTGACATTAATTTAAGTTAAAACAACAAGTGAAATACTAAAAACCGAGAAAAAACATTCGTATTGCCTTTATATTTTATAAAAAACGATATAGTAGTCATATTTTTTGCAGGGATCAGTGGAAACTCAATACAATGCATGGTGTGTCTGGTATAACTAAAAGTGTCACATTTTATTTAAAATTGACATTAATTGAAAAAAACAATAAGTGAAATACCTAAAACCAAGAAAATTCATTTTGGAATGATTTTTCAGTTTTTCAAAATAATGAATTAGTCATTTATGAAATGTAGGGACCATCTGCACCTCAAGGAGATGCACGATATGGCTGGTATAACTTAAAGTGTCTCTTTTAATTCAAAATTGACATTGATTTTAGTAAAAAAACATGTAGAATACTAAAAACAAAGAAAATAGATTCCTATAGTTTTGATTCTTTCAGAAAATTATCACTTATTCATTTTTTATGCACAGTAGTAAACCACATGTAAATCTGATGCATGGTGTGGCTGGTATAACTCAATGTGTATCTTTTTATTTAAAAATGACACCAATTTAAGTAAAAACAATAAGTGAAATACTACAAACTAAGAAAAAACATTTTTATTATTTTTACATTTTAGGAAAATTATATATTAGACATTTTTGACATGTAGGGATCAACCATACCTCAATAATATGTAATGTGTGGCCGTTATAACTCAAAGAGTATATTTTTATTTAAAATTGACATTAATTCCAGTAAAAACAACAAGTGACATACTAAAAACAAAAAAAATGCATTTGTATTGTTTTGATATTTCAAAAAAATGATCTATTGGTCGTTCTTGAAGTATATGGATCTTCCATACCTCAATATGATGCACGGTGTGGCCAATATAACACAAAGTGTATCTTTTTATTTAAAATTGACATTAATTTAAGTAAAAACAATAAGTTGCATACTAAATCTCAATAAATAACAATAATATTGTTTTTTTGATTTAGGAAAATGATCAATGAGTCATTTTTAAAGATTAGGATTCAGCATCACCTAAGTCCAATGCACATTGTGACCGGTATGTTTAAAAGTGTCCATTATATGTTTAAAATTGTCGTTTTAGTTCAATAAATTTCACCCACTAAAAAAACAAAACATTATCGGATTGCCTTGGTAATTTAATAAAGATATTCATAAGTCATTTGTGTCATTTATGATTCATTCTAATGTTATTCCGATGCACGATGTGACTGGTATGACTGAAAACACATGTTTTTAGTTTGAAATCACATTTTAGTAAAAAAATACAATTAAAATACTCAAAACCCAAAAAAATGCATTTGGATTATTCTGATACATTAGGAAAATAATCTATAAATAATTTCAGATAGGTAGTAATCATCCCCAAATCAACAAAATGCATTAGGTGGTAGGTATAACTCCAAATTTTTCATTATTTAAAATTGAAATTAAGTTTTGTAAAAGAACAAGTGACTTACTCAAAACCAAACAAATGCATTCACGTTTTTTTGATATTTTTTTACAATGATCCATAACTCATTTCTAATCTGTAATAATCAATACCAAATTAATAGGACACAAGATGTTATCTTTATAACTCCAAATGTGTAATTTTTATTATATATTGACATTTTATTAATGTGTTCTTTCCTATTAATGTTTAATTTATTTCTTTATAGTATTACTAACATAATATTTATTTTCTTATATAAATGGAATATTTCTCTCTGGTTGAGTTGAGTATTATAGAAACTGATACAATGGGCAGAGATTATTGAAAAGGGATCATAAACATCAAAATAATAAATATTAATTTTTTAGAATTTGGTTTGGAAAATTGTAAATGTAATTATATAAAAAAATTGACTGTAATGTAAATAAGAGTGTTTTTTTATATATACCATGGGTGGAAAGTTTTTTATTCATGATGTTAATTAGATTTATATGGTATGTTTTATTTTAGTGTGCTATTAAAATTATAGTTTTCTTCTGGGTGTGTTATGTTTAGTGTACGGTGTTTAGATTGTAGGTTCTTTTGCTAGGTGTGCAGTTATATAAACAACACACTGCAGGAGGGTATCCCTTTATCCACATTTTTTAAGCACTGATAAAGGACCCACATTATCTTATCTTTGTTAGTACTAATAAATGTGACTCCATTATCATCGTTGTGATTAATAGTGAATTTTTACACTGTAAAATGACATTTTGCGTGCTGTTAAAGGCCATATGTGTAGTAGAGCTTCGTGGGTGATGTTTTTTCATTTTTCAATTAAGACTTCAAGAATGCTCATAAAACCATTTTCATGGTTCAAATAGATAATAATGTATTTATTATAGTGTATTTAATTTTTTGTAACTAGTATATATATATAATATAATATTGAGAAATAAAACAAAGTAATTCGTTATAATCGATGAAATGCATGAATAATCTAAATAATTATCCCTAATTTTTTATCTGAATAATCCTCATACTATATAACCAAATGATATATATAAAAATTTAATATTATATATTTTCATAAATAACAAATGATTTCAAATACGGGAAAAATCTAATTTTACTTGATTTTTCATTCATGTAAACAAGTAAACCGATAATGAAAACCGATAAAACAAACACACTAGAACAATAAATTTGTATCTTATAATTCATCAAAAAGTACATAAATGAACATAATAAAAAAATATAATATAAATATATTAATGGTTCTAAATTAATAAATTAGTAGATTTAATATGATTATCTAGGATATTATGTACAAGTATATAGTGCTTTCAGCAAAATTGAAGGGGTTTCTCATCTCAATTTTATTTTAGTGAGATTTTCTATATTCGTCAATTATTTCTTGATTGTTATATATGTATAGAGACATTTGATATTTAATATTTGGAATATATTTTTCACTATGTTTTTAAATTATCCATTTTATTATTATTAATTGTTGGGAATATGATTCGATTGATTACAAATTAGTTAGGGCTTATTCACTAAACTCCATTTTCCATTTGGGTTACACTTTTTATATATTTACCAAAATATAATTCTTATTTTTTATTTAATTCTTATAAAATCTATGTTCATGTCCCAAAATCATGAATTAATATAATTTCATCATTATTTTCAAGGTAATTACATGTTTTATAAGGATTCATTGCCAATTCCTCTTAAAACTGAATCCTCTTTAATGGGAACTTCCCCATTTCATACCAATTTTTAAGTATACTCTATAACCCAATTTAAGAAATAATTTATTTTTCTAAAATAAGTATTTTTATCAGGAAAAAAAATATTATCACTTTTTTTTAAAAGCTCATTTTACATGGGTTCACTTAAATTATATAACATTCACGACTCAAACACAATTTCATTGACCTTAAATTTTCTTTTCTGGGATATACATGTTCAAAAATAAATTTTTTATTTGAAAGACACATTATTTTCCAAAAGAACTATCCTTTTCTATGATATAGGGTATTTCTTTAAAGAATTTATCAATGATTTTATTAGAGTAATTTCATCTATAATTACAATTCAAATATTTTAAGGTGTTATAAGACAAATTGATTTAAGGATATATTTTTATTTTAAATATAAGGATTGAATTGGACTTAATAAGTGATGGGTTGGGACCACTATAGCCACAAGATTCATCTGTAGGACTTATGAGAAAAACTAGACGGGGATGTTGCTAAGGCCTTACCCATTTTTGGTATAATTCTTGGATGAGGACTTGATGATATTTTTAGGATGTCTGACATTATTCATTACCTCATTATGATATTATAAATTGATAATCCATGTGATTATTTGACTAATAGGATATCGATGGTCATGTTTCATTTTATTATTTATATGGAATTATTTATTCAGTTTGTATTACTTCCATATTATGCTCAAGACATTGTTTTAATGGAATGTGTTTTAGTTATTCATTGTTCCTCATTGTTTATGTTTATTTATGATATATTCATCTGTATTTATTACCCTTAATGATAATCTAATCTGTACCCTTTATTATGTTTAATTTTCCGATTGGATTCAAAGATGTATATTATGAATGACTTTTAGCGATAATCTATGAGTTTATGGATGCTTCTAATGGAGTTGGTACATGAATTTTTCATTAAAGATGTAATGTAAAACTTATGTATGTATCTGGTTTTCCATATCTAAATAACTATTCGGTCATTTTGGATGCCACATCCTTATATATTATTCCAAGGTAATTATATAAGGCACCAGATCTAAGCTATTGCTGTCATGGTCTTTATAGTTTCTAGCTCATGAGATTATTTATATGGAATTATTTTATCATCATTTATTCCATCAATATCATTATCCATGTTCATGTTATAGATTAAATGGAATGTGTTTATATTATCAAATATTCAATAATGATTATATCTTATTTATTCATTATACCCTATATTGAATGAATACTCTTACTGAGAATTAGATCTCACCCCTTTATGATGTATCCTTTCACTAGGATTACGATAAATGTTTTATGATTGATATGTTTTGACATTGTATACAGAATAAAGTTGATCTCAAAGAAAATACATTTTTTTTACTTTTTTTCAAATGTTTGTTAAATTTAAGTATATATCTAAATTTCCAATACTAAAACACTATTTCTTTACTTCAAAATAATATTCCTAATATGTAGATTGAATTTAATAAATTCACCATAGACTATAGGCTACTAGGTTTGGGGTATTTAGAGTTGTATTCATAGTATGTTTAGTAGAAATTGTGGTAACTAGATTTAGAAAAACATGGATTGGAGAACATAACCCTATAAATGAATTTTAGGATAAGTATAAGTACATTATAATACCATAAAATATTATTAAGGTAGATGTTATTATTTTTTTATAAGTAATAAATCATTTTCATGATAATACAAGTGAATTTGGATATAGTACATATATATATAGAGGTAGCAACTCAGAAAAGGGTACATTGGGATTTGACTCAATGGTCACTTGGGGTATGAGAACAAGCCTTTATGAACACCTAGTTTGATACTCCTGGAGAAATTCATAGTATAATTAAAATTCTTTGTATAGTCCATTATGAAGGAATTAATTTTTTTACAATTTGAAAACATTCCCATAGAATCCCAGTTTATGATTTTAGGATAAGTAATGAATAAATTTATCAATTCATGAAAAGTGTGTAACTTATTTCAAAATAATATATTCTAACTAATAATGTTATGATATAATATATTATATTCCATTATATAGAAATGTATTCTTTTGGAAGGATTGGAAACCATGTCAATAAACATAGTACATATAGGTATTTCCCTCACCGAAAAGATAATAAAGTTAGAGCTACTACTAGATCTAAACAAATAATAACTATTTTGGGATAGTTGATTCTGGATAGGACTAATAATAGTTATTATATAGCTTATCATATGGATCTATAATGTGTTGTAACAATTTTACACAACATCACATGTCTATAACCTCCATCGCCAAATGGGACTACAAATCCATTTGTGGCTTGAAAATGGATATGTTACATCGAGAATATATTTATCACTCAAGGAAGTGATGAATGAGATAATGTTTTCATGGATGTTTATTATCTCTCAAGAGATGTTGATTATTGGTGGTAATTTATTAAAATCACTAACTATGAATAAGAAATAAAAAATATGAAGTGGAATTATTTTAAGGTACAATTCATGTAAAAATGTTTTCCTCATGGGAAACTATTATATATGGGGAGACAATTATTTAGTATGAGACAAAAGGAAGGGTATATTGTTTCTATTTATAAATATTATTTTACATGGCTATCAAGGCATAAAGTATAATGATTATGTAATATAAATAGTAATACTAACCATTTCATTAATATACATTATCTAATCCTTCAAAGGACACTAGTGTTATACACATTCCCAAAATATTAGAATACCGTATCATGTGATATCCATACCATGAAATAATTCTCACTGAGTTATGGATCAGATTGGGAAGAAAATGAAGTATATGATGGAAGAGAAAAACTGTATTAGGGGAAGAAGGAAAATAAATATTTTCCCACATGTGATACTCATGGAATGAAAAACCCCAATACTTGATTAAAGTGAAACAAAATTTTATCAAATGTGGAGAGAATATAAATTAGGTGCCTAAATGAAATGGTATGAAAGAAAACTCTAATTTTTAATGATTCAACAAAAAGGAGATATGCCACAACACTAAAAAATCCCAAACCATCAATGTAATATACCTCTGAAGAAGACAAAGGATCAATGTAAAGAATATTTTTTACTAAAGACAATGTGGATGGAATAATTTTATTGTGTATTTCGATACATGAATAAGGTTCTTACTCTAAGAATCATTAAAGGTATAAGGATTATAGTACATAATCTTTTCATTAAGTATTTGGAAAAATATGTCGAATGATACCAAAGAACTATAAAAGTGATTTATTAGAACCTTGTTCTTTTTGAAAACACAATCAACCTTTATTATGTTCCTCATGTTGAGATAATTATTATAATTGATATTTATGGGAAAATATTGGTTTTATTGAAATTGGTTGGTGATTTTATTATATTATCTTTGATGGAGTTTACATAATTTTGGACTCATGGAATATATTCAATAATTTGATATTTTATTTTTTGACAACCTCATGTTTTCATTTAAGTTTTATTGTAATCAAGGATTCCACATATTTAGTATTTGGGATTAAGAGATACTTAGTTTAGGGAATATAATATTAATAGGACATTATAAATTTAGTGAACTTAATATTAAATTTTTAGAATTTTAATTTGGTTAAAAAAATTGAGAGTGTTAAGGTTAACTATTTATGAAATTAATAAATTGAAACATTGGGGTTATTTTGGTTGTTTTATGGATTAATATCAAAATAGTGTAAACCATTTTGTGTTTGTAAAACATCTAAATAAATGAGGAAATAATTATTATTCTTTTAAAGATATAATGATATTGTATAAGTTAATTTGTGTGATTAATTCATAAAAATAATTTTGGAATTTAATTTCATGGAGTATGATGTGAATTTTGATTTGATCAAAGAAAAATAAATTAATTAACATTTTCTTATTGAAAACAAATTTATCAAGTTTCTATTTTTCCTTGTCTTCTTAGTCTAGATGGTAAAAGAATCCCGTAACTCTTAAAAATGAACATGAAATAAAAATGATATCATATTAACTTTATAAAAAATGAATTAAAAATTATTCTAAATCTTTATGCATTTATTTTTTTTGTGGTCATTTAATTTCTATTGGTCATGCATGTGGAAGTGACCAATGATTTATATCACTATCAGTATATATTCATGATTTTTTTATATGTATATATATTTATATCCCACCAATTTCCTCCAACATATATGCATATTTATGTGTTATTCCAAACGACCATATTATTTCCATTTTTATTTTTTAATATAATTTTTTATCCCTTTTAGGATGAGGGTATTTAAAATAGGATTTTCCAATGTAAAACCCACAGTTTTAGAGTGGAAGTTCAAATTACAAGGATATAATTTATTAAAGGTACTGATAATGTATAAAACAATGTTTATAAATGAATAAAATTGTTCTTTATAACATATTAAACATGAAACACCAATATTAAACAACATAAAAATATATATTTTTCATTAAATATAATCTTTTTGGAAGATTTTGGTATACTAAACCCCATGTCTAAACAAACCATTGCATAATATACCATTATAACCTTGTCGTTAAATTGGTGAATATGAAAAATAATAAATAAATTATTAAAATTATAATGTTAAATTTTTATTTAAAATAAATTCAATCATTTTAAAAATAATATAAGTAAAATTAAAATCATTTGAAATAAAAAAAATATTTTTAAAAAATAGCTTTTTATAAAGATAAATCAAGAACTCATTGTGCACATATTTTACAATTAATTTTACCACTTTTAGAAACATTATTTATAAAAAATAATTTTTTAAAATAACATTTTGTAAATTAACTTAGTGTGAATTTTTATGAATTTTATAAAATGGTTATTTTTTGAGGAATAGTGAAAAATATAGATTTTAATTAAAGTATTTAAGGGTTTATTTTATTTTATGTTATTTTAAATTAAATTTAGTGAAACTATATTATAATAGATTCAATTTAGGTCATTATAATAAATTTTAAAATTGAATATAGATATTAAAACTTCCTATACATTAGATAATTTTCTCTTTGGTAAATCATTTTTTCCTCACATATACCAGTTTAATTTTAAATTAAATACATCAACCTATATTAAATTAATTTAAATAAATGGATTCTATATTAGGGATATAAATAATTAAAATTATATAATAATTTTAACCTTATTATTTTTCTTAATTAATTGTAAAAATAGTAAAAATTAATTACCACCAGCAAGGTTTAAATAAGTTTACATTAAGATTAATCTAAGAAGGGAAAGGATTAAAAACAACCTAAAATATTAATAATTACTATTAAGTGGAAATATTTCCACACTTGTCACCTTATTTTATATTTTTATGAATTTTTGGGACACTTATCCGTTAATGTGGCCAATATAATAATTTATGGAATGAAAAAGAAAAAACATGACTCTCTTGATTAAAAATTTTAATTTTAAGTTCACATAATTTTTTTAAAAGAATATTTATGGATATGTTTAGATTAATGAAATTATTGTAATGAATATAATTAATAATTAATTTTAACGATTATAAAATAATAGTAACTGCTTATTTAACCTTTATATAGTAATTACTGAATAAACAAAAAATGATTCTAAAAATAATAAAAATAACATAAATTAAATTAATTATTATGTTAGATGAATTTTTTTAGATCAATATATCATGTTCTAATTTTTTTTTAAAAATCTATTTAAATACCATTATTTTGTTAATATTTTAAAATTCAAATTTAATGAATAATATCAAAATTGAGAATAATGTTATTTTGTAATAAATAATTTTTTAACAAATGATTTAAAAATATTAAAAATCATATATTCGTCCAAGTGATTTTTAAATGTTTTAAAATATTAATTATTTTTCATTAATGGGCTTATTTTTTTATAGTGTCTTATTGTCCGTAAAAGAGTAGAAACTTTTTTACTGTGGTTAACGTTAAAATTGTCTTTGCGCTTTACAAACACATGTGTTAAACATAATTTGAGACACACAAATGATATTTATTTATAAAATTGGATTTTATATATAAACTTTTTGGGTCCAAATTATTTAATCTGGCTCAATTTAATTTTAGTATTAATGGATAAATTACCTAGGTAAATAAAAATTCACTTGATACCATTGGGAAAAATAAATTGGTAAAAGTGAGAAAACATAGTGGTTAAGGAATAACATATATGAAACATGAGTTTTTTTATGGTGGAGGTGTTTTCATACCATATATTATATAAAATTCTTTAATTAATTATTTTTTAGTTAATTGGGATGTGAGTGACTTCTCATTATTGAAATGTTTTCTATATCTACAAAAAATTCCACTCCCCGATTTTAAAAGGAAAATTCTTACCCTCGGTTATTCACACCTAAAAATCCATTTGGATAAAACAAACCTGAAAAAACACTCTAAAAAATCCTTAATCTTATTATATGGGTCCTGGTATTTCCAGAATATCAACCTGGGGTCTTTAATAAGAGATAAAAATAAGGTTTCCCTAAGCGATGGTAATTATCGTCACTAGTCTCTTTATTTTTTCTTTACATCAGACCACGTTCATTCATTTAATAATAATTAAAAAATAATAATACTATTAACATTCATATAAAGAGATGTTATTATTATTATCTAATAACTCATATCTATCTCATCATTCATCAAATGGGAAATTAAATCTTCGATTGTTTGTACAGTAGACAAACACCTCACATAATGAGGTAATTATTTGTCCATCGTCGAATCCCATAGATGGATAAAATGATGTATTTAATACATTTATATTATATTTGTGCAATTAATATACTTATAGAATTATAATATCACATATAACTTCTTACATTTTAGTATGAGTGAAAACAATATTGTTACTCATGCATACATGTCGACTATTACCTCCACATATTGATGTGAACTTTTTTTCAATTTATTTTGAAATGTATGATAATGAAGATATATTTAGTGAATAAAAATTAAATTTTTGATATAATAATGGTTTTTTAAATTTAAAAAATTTAACTACCCTTATTATCTACCATTTTTTTTGTAAAAATTGAAACAACATTCATGCATATGTGCAACATATTATCTCTATGAATTTTGTAACACACTTCCCCATATATAAATTTTATGTAATACAATAAATAATTATAGACTTTTTAAATATTATATTTATATCATGGTTAAAAATATGGAGATTATGGAACTGTGATCACAGTAAAAGGATCAAATTTACCAAACCAAAACATATAAGAAAAATGAAGAAACTATCACTCAAAACAGTGATTTAAACAAGAATTTTAAAAAACAATTCATAAAAGACCATAAGTAAATCATATATGGTATTATATATATGAGTATGGTTATTTAATATATTTTTAATTTATCTATATTTTTTATATTTAATGTATGAACATTTAAGAATGAAATCATAAATAAGGAAAGGTTTTCCCATCTCACGTTTACATCCATGAGACATATGCCATATTTAACACATAATCATTTTGTGTGGTGTAAATATATCCCCTTTGATATGTTATATAATTAATTTATTTATTATCATGATATTTAATACTTCAATTTAAATTTATCCTTAGATGGTTCATATGATTCAAAAGTAACCAAGTGGTATATGTTTATTTTACAATATCATCATTATTTTGTATTGTTTATGTTTATGTATACCTTAGGGGAATTATTTGAGTTCTCTAAAAAACCAACATATTGTAATATCTATTGGTTATTCATGAAATTGTCAGGTAAAAGTTTCATCTTCATCACTTTGATTCTTAAAATGATTTATAATTTTTTTTAATTAAACCAAATTTATTTCGCTCTAAAATTGAAAACACTTTCTCCTATATGTCCATGATTCCAAAAACTGTCTTCAAAAGTTATTTTATAATTATAATAAATTATTTTAAAATAAAATTTACCCATAAATTATTTTTTAAAAAAAATAAAAGGAATATTTTTGTCATTTTTCAAATGAGGTACTTTTTTACAAATAAAGAAAATGTGATAAGAATACTGTTTAATGTACTTTTCAGGTATAGAATTTCCCAAAATCATGAACACTAATTTTTTTATTTATCATTTACATTTTTATAGTGACATTCTCAAATAAATTTTTTCCCTAATATTCTAGATATTCTCATATATCATATGTTATTTTCAATTTTAAAAGGATATTTTCCTCATGAATGTTTTTAATGGATTGTTTTCTATTTATATTCATCAATAAAAAACATTATAACTTATAATAAATTATATCTATGTTATAATGATACCATGTGTACAATTTATCCATATTTCTATGATCATTTTTATCATGGTTGATTTATTTTGATACCATTCTCCATATTACTCATAATGGTTATGATTATGTTTATTGATTTGGGAAAGTATTTACATTTCATGTGATAATTTTTAAATAATAATATTTATGTTTATTAAGTATAACAACTATTATATGAGTAATTTATTTGACTTATTAAGTGATGAGTGCATCCCAATATAGCCTCTTGATGAATCGATGGGTCTCATATGATCAAGTAGACTGGGTTTTGGTTGAGTCCATTCCAATTATGTTAGATGTCTTCGAATAAGTACTTGATGATATTTCATATGTCTTGGATCAAGGTGTTGATAGTATTTCAAATTTATTGGCACAATGACTCTTTGGGGAGAATCACATGTATAGTATTATGTATTCCAACATTAAGAATTTAGTTATTGTTGTCCATGAGATTATTTTATTTGTTATTATATACATGGATGAGTTTTTTAGGTCATGAGATTATTTATATGGAATTATTTATCATCATTTATTTCTACCATATTATTCATTATGTTCAACTTATTGATTAAATGACATGTATTTTAGTTATTTATCAGTACATATTAATTATGTTTTATGTATTCATGATACCTTCCACACCACACATAACCTTACTGAGAATTACTACTCCCCCCTTTATAATAATTCCATGAAAATTTTTATGATTGATATGTAGGGACAATATATATTAAATAAAGATGATCTAATTAAAATACTTCTTCGGTATTATAAGTTTTCAATTTAATGTTCAATTCAATTTTGTATCTATTTACCAATACTAATAAACTATTTAGTACCTTTGGATTTTATTTCTTTATCTAGTTCCAATGTAATAATTTAACCACCATCTATTTGATAGTGGGTTCATGGAATTTATTGAGATTGTCAGCATAGTTCCTCTATTGACTCTATAAATCCCTAACATTCTTCTGAATGGAATTTATCTTTTCATCAAATCTACATGACAATTACATGTTATAGTATATTTCAATAAATAACTTCAACCAAAAATGTAGGTGTTCTATTAATCTTTTCAAAAAGGGATTCATAAGGATCCATTTGTATGCTTGTGTGAAAGCTATTATTGTATAACAACTCAACCAGAGGAAGATATTGATACCATAATCCTTTTAATTCCATTATTCATGTTATAAATATTTCCCCACATGTCTTTATAGTATAGTCATATTCCCGAAAATTTGGTGGTGTTAAGTTGTACTGATATTCAACTCAGTGTTTAGACCATGTGGAAGAATCATTCAAAATATAGAGGTAAATCGTGGATCTTGGTCAAATCCAATTGATAATGTTGTTCCATAAAACTTCAAAACATATTTAATGAATATAATTGAATGTTGCTAATTTAATATGTCCTCTTGAATAATTATGAAGTTATCAACCTTTAAAAGATGACCCAACACAACCCATAGAGAATTATTTCCCATTGATGCATTTGGTAGATCAGTGAAAAATTCCATGGTGACGTTTTACCATTTCCATGTAGTTATGGATTATTGTTTTATCTTCCTCTTGGATTTTTTACATTCCATCTTCACCTAATAACATAACATGAATTATTATTTATATTTAGTGATATCATTTTTTAAATTGTCCCTTATATTTATCCCAGATATCTTGATACATATTCACACTATTTGGGTGGATATGGAAGGTTGATCTATGTTCATTATTAAATAAATCATTCATTATCTATGGATTTTATGGTAAACACAATCATGTATCAAATGTTACAAATATTTCTTTATAATTTTAAAACATTTATGATTTCCCTTTTTTATAGCTTTCATTTTTTCCAGAATTTTCAAATCAACTATTTGAATATCAATTATATTATTCAAAATGGATTGTTTTTAAATCATTTTAGAAACTAATAATTTATTTCCTTACATTATAATTTCAATTTCCATCAATAATAATTCAAAAAACATTGTATCCTTATCAATTCGCATCATTTATATGGTTAGTTGATCCTTTCAACTTAGAGAATCTGATACATTATTTTCCTTTCTAGGATGGTAGTAGATTGATTATTTATAGTCCATGATTATTTCTAGACATATTTTATAGTGTATATTCTGATCCTTTTGTGTTAATATATATTTTAGGATATAATGATCGTTATATTTGTTATAATTCCCCCTATAGAGATAATATGAAATGATTTTCACTTTGTAGATTATTATAGCTAACCCGACATCGTGCATTGGATAGTTCAGCTCATGCACATTCATCTACATTGAGGTGTATGCAATCATTTTTCATTTTTCAACAGTATATAGACTAATACCTTGTTTGAAGAATTAATTCATACCATGAAAAGTTACCCACTTGAGTAAAACATTAGGACTAATGTAGTGATAAGCGTATTTTCCAATTATATAAAGCTATCTTCACATTTAATATTCTAGAAAAGCATCACTGCCTTTTGATTCAACATGGCTAGTAGGTTTTACAATCATAAAAAAATTCTAAAAAATCATTAATAATACACATCTACTCCATAGAAAATATAGATATTCATTACAAATATTTCTCTCGAGAACTCATTAGTTTAGTTTTTATTAGAAGTCTCCACTGATATCCCATTACTAATGATAACATTCTCTAATAATTATGATTCCTATATATATAAATCGCATTTACTAAACTTCTCATATACATTTTCCTTTCAATAATTCTATAGCAGAGTATTAAAATTATCTTCCTACACCTCCTTGCTTTTGAGGTATAACAAAATATCTTTTATAAATGCTACCAAAAACACTCCATGTTAATCCATAAATCTCTTTTCATTAAGTCCATAAATATTTTTAGATAATTATTGAGTATAAAAAGAATCACTATGAAATCATAGTGTCCATACCTCATTCAAAAGTATGTCTTGTATATGTCTTCCGTGTTCACCATTAATTGGTGATATCTCAAATGAAGTTCCACCATATAGAAATAATATGCCCCACAAACTTTATCAAACAACTCATCCATCCATTTAAGGAGTTAATTTTACTTTGTCATGATTTTTTGAGCTCATGATAGTCAATATAAAGGCAAAATGAACCATAATTCTTCTTGAATAAGAGGACTAAAACACTCTAAGGTGATGAATATAGGCATACAGTTCCCTTGTCTATAATCTCTTATAACTGATTATTCATTAATTCTAACTCAATAGTGCAATTTAGTAAGCAGTATTGGATATTATTAGAGATCAAGAAATAAATTTAATTGAGAACCCAACCTCTTGGAAAATATGAAGACCAAAGAACTCTTCACCGAATACATTAGTGTAATACCTCACAATTGGAATGTATTCAAACATGATTATATCATTTGACTCACTCATTTGAGCTAGTTATTCTTGATAATAAAGTAATAATATCTATAGTATATATTAAGTTTCCAAACGATATTTACCCTCCTCTTTACACTTGTACATAATATGAGGTTGCATCAGGATATGAAGACTAAAATACCTCCCATGACAGTGGATGATGGATTTATATTACGGTAGAAATCCATTCCCAAAATAGTATTATAATTAATTAATGGAAGTAAGACAATATTTTCTAACTGGTTCAACACACAAACACTAAATTGGTAGAAATTTTATACTTTGGATATAATAATTTCAATTTTTCCATTTCACACATGTATCACATCCCCTATGATATGATGTGGGGTTTGAATAGTCTGACTAAACATACATGATATGAAAGGATGAGTAGAACCAGAGTAAAATAGCATGTTCTCTATTGTTGAATGAATTACCAGAGTAGCTATAACTACATTATATTCAGGATCCACCTCAGTAGCAGTGATAATATATTCCAATCATTTCTCTCTATGTCTTGGAGGTTATTTTCATTGATTGTATCTAACAACCCATATATTATGGAATTGGTTCACATAATGTCAATTTTCATAGCTATTGAGACAATTTAATATAGGTTGAGTGATGCACTGAGCATTATTTTTCCCTATATAATTAGTTGGATTATCATATATCTTCATCATTGATTATCCTAATTACTATCTCTTCCACACATTAATAATCTCCAGTTTCACTTCAAATAGTTCTAGGCTTAATCATTAAAAAATATTACAAGTCATAAGGTGGGTTTACTTTATCTTTAGAACCTCCTAAAGAAAAATAAATTTTACAACATGTATCTTTGAGCCCATTAGACCACTAGTAGTGCCCAATCTCTATATCAACCTTGATTTCACAAAAAAAAACCCTCTTCTCATCTATCAATGTCATTACTAAATAAATTATTTTATACAATTGCCTTTAATATAGTAAAGATGTGGTCTACCTTACATTCAATGCAAATGAAAAAGATGGTGGCATACCATGAAAGCCTGGCGATGTTTGATTCTTAGGACCTAATAGGTTTATATTCTTTTTTTCATTAGTCCAAGGAACTCACAATAATTTTTAAGATAAATAGTTGTTGTAAAATATTTGATTAAAAATATTTTCCTAAATACTTCCCATTCCATGCAATCAATTTTTTTTGACTTCGTGTTCTTTATAAGTTTACACAACTGATTGGATTCATCTTTAAGAGGATAAACAACTGACATAACTTTCTCTTATTCCAATAATTGGTGGAATGGGAATATATTATCAGTAGAGTAAATCTATTATTCTATGATGATAGTATTAGAAGATCTAATAATGTTAGGAGGCCTTGGTCACATAATGTACTCTACTATAAAATTCACTTTATTAGGAGAAGTAGGTAGTTCCACATGATTAATGTTATTATTCCTAACATGTGTCACCAGATACCTTACTACCCTGAATTTACCATCTACCACTCACTTAAGGTTAGGTATATCCTTAGGGAAATCATCACATTTTCTATCACGGTGGTTGTTGGTATAGTTTCTCCTATTTCCTGCCAATAATAATAATAAAGTAAAAACGTTTTGGATAATAATACTCAACCAATGAATTATATAAAAAGGTAAATACTAAACATTAATTAATAAAACAAAAAAAAAATATATCAAAATATATAATTCCCTAGGTTTTAATCTAGGTTATCTACAGTAATTGCCCTATTAAGTTCTCTATCCTAGAAATATATTCAAGTAATTTATAATAGTTTATAAAGAGTTTGAGAATTCTACAAATAATTACCCATGGGTGTGTTAAACCATGTCTATAGTAAGTAATTTTTTCCCCTAGTGAATATTGAGTTAATAACCAATTCTCCCTATTCAGGTTTACTAACACTATATAAAACTATTCTAGAGAAACACCTAGATGTAGACTCTTGGTATGAATGTAATTTATTTGAATCCACTTCATATATACATTACCCAAATCTTTGGATATATTCATATACTTAGTGTAACATATCGTTTCTATTTTATCATGTGTGTCCTTAATCTTATCAAGGTTTCCCCCTCCTTTGAGATCAAGAGGATACATATAATAGTAAAGTAATAGATTTGTTATAATTTCAAATTATACCAATATTTTCTTCTTAATGTAGATTTATTTCACATCATGTAAATATGTTAAAACTATGTAACTGTTTCATGGTACAATCAGTGAAAGGGGATTCACGTTTTAAAATATTACACATTTGTGAATGGTGGTTTCATGTCGTGAATGTTTTAAATAATTTATTTTTAATCAGAGTTGATGGATTTTATATATGACCTGTACACCTTGGAATTCACAACATGTAACTATATTACAAGTCATGAAACTTCTCGCATCTAGTTATAAAACACATACACATCAGTTTTTTCTAGGTACTTTTTTCTAGTATTCCACACCCTACACCTAAAGCTCTACCCAATAATTTTTTAGAGGCTCCAATCCAAGTAAATTAGTCTGTTCGATATTGGATCTCTAGTGTAGTTATAGTGCATCTCACCAGGTATTTGATATGTTTTCTTCTTTATTTCATGTGGTCATGGTATCACCCTATAATTTCAGTATGGGATCTGTTGATCGATGTTTGATGTTCCGTCTTACTTTATTTCATATCCATTGTAAGATCTTATTCTATAGACCATTTTTCAATTATGTTTTATGTGATAGACATTTGTTCTTAATATGTGTGGTGTCTTCCATTTCCATTTAAGCCATGTTTTCTAAATTGGATAGATATTTAGATGTGGGGATTTTATTTTAGTGACTTCATTGATGTTGTAGTTTTTTCTAGATTTTGGATTCCATTACGGTTTTGTGTAACCCTAGTTTTAAGGTAGTTGGTTCCATCTCTAGCCTATGATAATGGATATTATTATTTTTTCATTAAAAACATATTCATAATGAAATATTGGAGTGATTGTTTTGTGTGTGTTGAGAATATTTTTCAATGAAAAATGTGTTTTACCTAGTTATTGATAAATCAAATAGAAAAGGGGACTTTTTAAATCATTGAAATGAAATTTGAAATTGTTTTCAAAGTGCTAACATGAATAGCAAAAAAATAAAAATGGGTTACCTTAGGTACTTAGGTGAAAGGTTTATCTTGATGTCATTATCCACTATTTTTTGATTATCAAATATTTGTTTCATGGGGATTTCCTCTATTTCCTATGCCTGTTTATCTAGAGAAAATGATGAACTCCTTAGGTATTAATCATGTTTTAATGATCAAAATCATATTCAATATATAAACCTTATTAATCCCATGTAATATATCTCACATCAAATGTAAATGTAAAATTTTATAGAAAAACTATCCAAAGATCTTATGTGATATACATTCAGTTTGATTAGTGTACACTATATTTGATTTAATTTATAATGATATATTTGATAAATGATTAAGTCTAATCCATTTTATAAATATCATGGCTTAAGTATGAATATAGATATTTGGATAAGTATGAGACATCGTGAACCAGACGCCATGAACCAGACTCCGTGACCAGACATCATGACTAGTCACCGTGAACTAGACATCGTGAACCACACACCATGAACCAGACACTGTTTCCAGACACCGTGACTAGACACCGTGAACTAGAAACCATTAACCAGAAACCGTGATCCCGACACTGTGAACTAGACACTTTCAACTAGACACAGTGACCAGACACAGTGACCATCCATACACCCTGACCATCTAGACACCATGACCAATCCAGTCACCGTTTCAAGGATACACTGGTTCATAGAGACATCATTTATAGACAAACTATCACTTCTTAATCTATTTTGTCATTTTTACAATCTAATCTCTAACGGTCATATTTGAAGATTTTAAATGCATTGACATAATTAATGTTTCTTTGTATACATGTCACCTGATAGTATAAGGTATGAGGTGTCGAATATGTGCAACGTATCGGCTCCAATAAATGAGATCCAAGATAAAAGATTAGTGCGGCCCATGAATAGTTTGTACAAGAAGGTGGAATAACATGAAGAAAGTGTGTGAGCCTGACAAAGAAGAAAAAATTTAATGAATTTTTTAAAATAGAATTTCTCACATACAACATGATACTACATAATAACACATGAAGAACACTCGAATACCATAGTGGATGACATCTTCATCATGAATAACACCCAACAATGTAGCTAACTTGTGTTATATTGTTTTCCATATGAGGACTTCATTTCTACATCAGATCCATCCTAGAAGTCCCGAGCTGCATAGAAAACCACTCAGAGAACTTCTAAACTTATCTCATCATTTCTACTCTGTTGTGTGTCACTTTATTAGATTTCTAGTAGTGTGGGTATCTGTATAAAAACACACTATTTATCCACCATTAAACTGAAGGTTATAAGATATCCTTTCTCAAAAAAAAATTAGGATTGTGTATACCCATAGATAAGTGTGGAAGAGGTCCATATGTGGCCTTTTAGTTTGTACCCACGTAGAACTGTGGAAGATGTCATGTGACTTGGACAGTTCTATGTATTTTAGTTAACCCCGATTCATGGTGTGGATCATGTTTATTTTTATAAACTGGTTAGTGGAAGGTAATCACCAAGTGGAGTGGATTAGGTCTCATCTTGAGACTGAACCACTTATTTTATATCCTCTATGCTGTTTAATTTTACATTTCACTATTTTACTATTTAACATAGAATTCACTACAATAACTTTGATAGTTAATCTTGGTAAGAAGTTATAATTGTTTTTCCTCATTATAATATCTTCAAAAGTAATATTAATAACAACTATTAACATTACTAATAATTAATCAATCTTATAAGAAGTTATTTAAATATTAAAACTATCATAACCATATTACATTGTTTAAATGGGATATAATTAAATTTATTGGTGAATCCTTGTAGTAATATATTTTAAAAAAAAATTGTAGACACTCAATCCACCCCCCCCCCCTCTTGAGTGATCTACTCTGACCAACATTTCGTATCATAGGATGCTTATTAAGACTCTGTTTTTAACCTTATTCAACTGTGACTATAGTTTTACTTTTAAGATCTTCAAATTTCTGTTAATTCAAAATTTATAGCTCTTTAAAAGTATTTCTTTATTAGGGATAATATATTTGATGGTGCTACAACCAACAGACCACCATTATTTAATGAAACCAATTATGTTCAATGGTAAAGTAAAATGAAAATTCATTTAAAAAGTATGTGTTTTAAAATTTATTCATTAATTATAGATTTGTAGAAGATTCCTGCAACATGTAGAACCTCTTAGGATGAACCTACCAAAACTACATACAATAAAAACTGCAAAGCTATGAATTCTTTATATTGCTCCTTAAGAGATAAAAAATTTAATATAATTTATTCTTATAAAACTACCCATGATATTTGGGATACCTTTTCTATTTCACCTAAAGGAACATCTAATGTCAATGAAATTAGACTTAATACTTATTCCATTAAATATGACAACATTAAAATGAAACCTAATGAGCCTATTTATGATATGTATCTTAGGATAAATGAAATTTTCAACACAATGAGTTCTCTTGGAATATAATTCACTACCAAGGAACAGAACATGAGAATTCTCAGATGTCTACCTGACAGATGGAGAGGAACCTCTGTCTTTATTAGATAATTATGTGACATCAGCAAGATATCTATAAAATAACTCATTGGGAAACTAGTGATGTATGAAGAGGAGCTAAAAGTCAACAAGGAATACGAGGATAAACCTAAAAGAAAATATGTGGCATTTAATACCACCACCTCTAAACACAAAGACAAAGGGAAATTGGAAGATTTTATAGAAATTTTCAGTAGTGAACAATCATCACCTGATATTGATGAAAAAATGGCTCCATTATTGAGAAGATTCAAAATCTTTTACAAGAAGAAATTTTTCAGAAAGCCTAACTTCAAGGGAAGATATGATCAAATAAAAGTTGGAAGAATTATTGGAAAATAAGTGACAAGACTAATGAGATTGTCTCCTATTAATATAAGTGAAAAAGACATATCAATGTTGACTTTCCATAGATCATTTCCAAAAAGAAATATGATGACAAAGGAAAAAATTATAAAAATGAAATGAAAGAAACCTAGAGTGCTTATGAGGAAATCTCAAGTGGCTCAGAAATATCCCATAATAAAGATGCAAATAAAGACAATAAGTGTTTTATGACAAAAACATCTGATGTAACAATGGACTCTTCTATACATAATATATACTATTCTAGAAATTAGTGTGACTCTTAAACTATGTCTTATGATGAAATATTTGAATAAGGTAATATTCTTAAAGAAACATGCAATGATTTAAAAGATAGATATAAATCTTTGAAGAAACAACATGATCTGATTGTGACTGTTAAATCGGAACTCACAACCGAAAAATTGAAAAATTCTCAACAACTCAAGGAGAACAATGAATTATAAATGTCTATTGATCAATTGAAAAATGTCTTAGAAAATATTACCAATGGGAAAATACCCTTACTCAAATGGTAAGTAAACAGATTTCCCCTAAATGCAATACTGGGATTGGTTATCAACTTGGAAGAAGAAATTATGGTATTAAAAACATTGATTCTAAATCTATGACATATAGATTTACTCCCAGTCCTGAAAAAAAATCAACTAGTTCAGGTTTTGATTCACTTTATATTATTTCATATTCTTATGGACCCAATAGAGTTCATTTTTCAATTACTTTACATAATTCTTATTGGAAACCTGCTAATCAGATATAGGTTTTTAAAGCACTTATCACTATTGTTACTAGACCCAAAAAAGTATGGGTACCAAAATCTATTTTCTCTTGATCATTTTGTAGGAAAAATATTAAAGAGTTCCTGTAAAAGTTTTAGGTACTTGGATAGTGGGTGTTCAAGACACATGATAGGAGACTACTCAGGCTTCAATAATCTAATAAAAATAGATTAAGGACATGTCACATTTTGTGACAATGCCAAAGGAAATATCATTTGGCTTGGCCAAATTGGTAACTCTAACTCAGTTTTGATTTCTAATGTACTATTTGTTGATAGATTGAAATATAATATGCTTAGTTTCTCATAATTATATGGTGATGGATTTCATGTAATATTTGAAAATGATGCTTGCAATGTTTTTAATTCCAGTGAAGAAGTAGTGTTTTTGGAAATAATAAATGAAAATGTTTATTCTTTTAATGTTGATTATATATTTTCTCAAAATAATTCATGTTTAAGTGTATTTCATAAAGAGTATTGGATTTGGAATAGGATAATAGGATAGTGTAATATTAACTCCCTTAGAAATCTAACTAGAAAAAGCTTAGTCAAAGACCTACCCAAACTTGTGTTTCTAAATTATAAAGTGTCTAATCTATTTCAAAAGGGAAAACCACACAAAATTTCCTTCAAATAAAATAAAAAAGTTTCAACTTTTCTACCTCTTGAATTGGTTCACATGGATTTGTTTTTACCATCTAGAGTTTCTAGTTTAAATGTAAAACACTATGTTTTTGTTCTTATAGATGACTTCTCTATATATTCTTGGACCTTCTTTGTGGCTCACAAAAGTGGATCTTTCTCTTAATTTACCAAATATTCCAAGTCTTTAGAAAATCATAGCGGGATTAAAATTAAATCCTTCAAAAGTGATCATGGTCGTGAGTTTGAAAATCAAGAGTTCGAATCGCTTTGCCCACAAAATGGCTATAGTCACAATTTCTCTGCCCATAGAACACCTCAATATAATGGAGTTGTAGAAAGAAGAAATAGAACAATGAAAGATATTTCTAGAACAATCCTTAGTGAATTTGACCTACCTATTTATTTTTGGGCTGAAACTGTAAATACAACATGCTACATATTCAATAGATTATTGTATAGACCTATTCTTAAAAGGACTCTTTATGAGTTATAGAACAATGAAACCCTAAAGTTAGCTACATAAATGTTTTTGGTTTCAAAGTATATATCCTTAATACTATGGAAAACTTGACAGAATTTCATCCAAGAGTGATGAAGGAATCTTTTTAGGATATTCAATTTCTAGTAAAGCCTATAGAGTTTTCGAAAATAGAAATAAATGTGTTGAAGAAAATGTCCACGTAAAATTTGACAAAACAAATCCACCTGAGCCTAAAATTGTTCTAGAGAACCTGGAAGATGATGTATAAAATCGAGATATTATTTTAAAATGCTCAAACCATCCTGTGAAGGAATCTACGAAAACATCTAGTTCTGGAAATTCCATTAACTCTTTTCAAAATGAACATAAACCTGTTTATGAAATTGAAATCACTAGTCCTCAATTACCTAGAGCTGTTAGAACTCTTAAGAACCATCCCATAGATGCTATTTTAGGAGACATAGACAACAAAACTCAAACTAGAGCTTCTCTTAGAAATCAGGTTGAACATCCAATTTTCTTGTCACGACATGAACCTAAAAGAATTAATGATGCTATCAATGAAAAATTTTGGGTGATGGCTATGCAACAAGAAGTAACCAGTTGGAACAGAAACAAGTTTGGAAACATGTTTAATGACCTAATGACACATTCACAATAGGCACTACATGGGTATTTAGAAATAAGTCAGATGAAGCTGGTAACATAGTTAGATACAAGGCATGATTGGTTGCACAAGGCTATAGTCCATAATAAGGAATTGGCCTTGAAGATACCTTTGCACCAGTAGCTAGACATGAAGCTCTCAGAATTCTGCTTGCTTATTATACACATCTGAATTTTAACCTATATAAAATTGATGTTATGAGTGCATTCCTAAATGGGTATATAGATGAGAATGTCTTTGTTGAGAAACCTCATGGTTTTACAAATCCTCTTTTTCCAAATCATATTTTTAAATTAGCAAATGCGTAATATAGCTTATGAAATAACCAAGGGCTTGGTATAATAGACTGATTAATTTTCAAATTTCCAAAGGCTTTACAAAAGTAATAGTTGATCCTACCATTTTTATAAAATGAATTTCCAGAGATGTTTTAGTAGTTCAAATTTATATAGATGACATTATCTTTGGAACTTCATGAAAGTTTTTCTGTTTTTATTTTTGTAATATGATGCGAAACTAATTTGAAATGAGTTTAACGGGTGAACTAAAATCATTTCTTGGATTTCAAATCTTTTAAAATAATGATGTTATTATTTTAAATAAAATAAAATACTATAAATATCTTCTAAAAAGTTTTGGATTGGATAGATTTAAAGGTAGTGACACTCCAATGAGTACCACTTGTAAGTTGGATCTTGATGAAGATGGAAAATCTGTTGATCAGACCACATATAGAGGAAGGATTGTAATTTTAATCAACTTAACTACTAGTCAACCAGACATTATGTTTAGTGTGTGTATGTGTTCTTCATTTTAAGAAAATTTTAAGGAGTCTCATTTAAATGTGGTAAATAAAATTTTTAAATACCTATAGCATACATCCAATCTAGGACTATTCTATACTAGAGGACAATCATTTGAACTAGTTATTTATTCTGATGCTAACCTCAATGGCTGTAAGTTAGATATGAAAATCACCACTGGAAGATGTCCCTTTTTAGTCAAGTCTCTAGTATCATGGTGTATTATGAAACAAAATTTTGTTGCATTATCTATTGTAGAAGTTGAATACATAGTTTCCTGGTAGTTTTTGTGCAAAAATTTTGTGGATGAAACACACATTACTAGATTATGGATATTAATTCAGGCATGTACCTATAAATTGTTACAACACAAGTGCTATTAATATCTCGAAAATTTTTGTTTCACACTCTAGGACAATGCATATTGATGTAAGACTTTACTTTTTGAGAGATCATTATCAAAAGAGTTATATCACTTTAAAATTCAATGGAACTGAATATCATCTTGTTGATATATTCCCCAAAACATTAAATTCTAAAAGAATAGACTTCAACATACATTAATTAGGTATGATAAACCTTAAGTAAATAACATACTGTTTCATATCTTAATATTTTATATATTACTATTTCATATCATATAGTTTCATATTTTACAGTCTTATGAATTATTGTTTCATGTTTACGGTCTCACAGTTAGTCTTTCTTGGTTACCATTTGACACATACTATCTCTAACAATACGGTCACACAATCTAGAAATCACACATGTTATGGTCTCACCATAAACACTTATTACTGTCTCAATGTGAGAGTTTGTTATAGTCTCACCGTAAGAATGATTTGTTAATTTATTTATAAATTAGAACCCATATCATGGTGATTACTTATTTTACCCCTTTTCTTTCTTGGTATTTTGTTTTTGCGATTATTGGTATTTCTAAATGATAAAATAAAATAAGTATCACTCATTCATTACTCGAGAACCCTTATATTCTCTCAAACTATAACCCTTATTTAACCCTTCAACCTTTATTTCTCTTAAGCCTTTGATGAATGACCAAGATGAAACATCCTCCTTCATCGACTCCTGATAAACACAGTTTGAAGAAAAAGAATATCATGCCTAAGTTAGCAATTGAGGGTCCTCTGAATCCAAATTTGGTGAACTGAATGGTAGTACCTGAGAAACAGATTTACCCTATGTAGATTCTATCAAGTATGTCTCTTGTATTTAAAGTAGTCAAAGAGAAAGGTTGGTTAGATTAGTTTCAAAAGGAAGATGGTCATATCTACCCAAAGCCAGTTGGATAATTTTATCAGCGTGTACAATTTTCGTTTGATTCAAAAAGTAGCTATATTTTAAGAAGTTGGATAAGTGGCCATAGATACACATTTTCTTCGAGGTTATGGTCTTAATACCTTAGGAAACCTCATTAAGGTATTTGTAAATATTACCAGAGAGGTCCCCCACCTCCAAGTGAATTTATTGTTTTGAACGATGCCTTGAAAAGTTTAACTGTAAATGGAACTAAGAGTAGAGCCGTCGCTACTGAACTAGATGGATAATCCAGACTTTTTTTAAGTTTATTTAGAAATTTATTAGCCCCAAAAAATTTATTTATTAGTACTTAAAAAGCAATATATATTTTTGATTCATCTAATGAAAAATGGACATCAGATCAATCTTTGTAAGTATGTCATACAACATATGTGTGAATTGATCAAGACCACATCCATGTCAACCTCCCTATTCTATACTCAGCTTATCCCAGCCATGCTATATGCCAAAGGATTGGTTGGACCAAATGAAGAAGTTCTCAAGGATTATGAGTTATGTCTTTCAAAATTTATTATAAAGAGGATGAAAATCAATTGGAATCCTTAGAAAAAGGAATGGGGGAATAAATTGATAGTTTCTATGAAAATTTCAATCCAGTGGAACATCCATCACGGCCAAAAGGTGTGTCTGATCCTAGTTTGGAACCATTTGAAGTTGTTGACTATTATGAAGAAGAATAAGAATAAGAGGTTGTTCCACCTCTCATAGAAATTGTTCATAATGAGGAATATAGAACTCCTACTCCTCAAATAATAATGGAGAAAGAAATACATGTTTCTAAATATGTTGTGGATTTAGAAGTACCACATAATGTGGAGTATAAATCTATTACTATTGAGATAGAAAAGGATGTTGTAGATAAGCATGGAGGAGAAAATATTTCTGTTATGCATGATTCTTCCCTTGAGGAACTCCCATAGGGACAACATATTCATTAATTCATTCTTTCTACTGAAGAGTAAATAGAGAAAGCCTTTCAATTGGATTGAAGGGAAATAAGGGATGAATTTGTTGATATAAATCAAGGTCCAAATTCATTGAGTCCTAAGATGGATACACCTGTTGAAGGGGAGTAGCCCCCCAATCTAGAATCTATTGTAGTTCCAAATCTGATTGATCCAAGCTCAGTGGACAGATGGTATAAATTCCCCATTTATTTCAATGTTAATGAATCACATGATGTGTTTGTCAAAGGTCATAACCTTTCTACTATGTTTTAGTTGAAAATAAATTTTTTTTCTAAATCTATCTCTTCCAAATAACCTGATCATGTCTCCACTTCTATCTCTGAGCCATCATAAGAACCTCCAATCTCGGTGAGTTAAAATGACCTGAATGAATTTGGAGCAACCCTTTTGACTGGGGTTGAAAAACTCTTAAATACCAAACCATCTCTTTTACCAAATACATGTGAGAGATATTATTCACTATTATTGGAAAAAAGTCATTTGGTATAATCTACCCAAAATGCTTCATGAGATTTCAAAAGTCAGAGTTGAGAAAAAACTACTCAGTGATGAAGTACAGACTCTAAGAGATATGGTTGAAGAAATGCAGAAAGTGTTGAATTCAAGATCAGAGCTTGCTTCTCATCCTGTTGAGACTATTATTCCTCAAACCCCACAAGATATTGCCTCTCTGATTCAACCAAATTTAGATTTATTAGATGAATAGGTAACTAAAAGAAACATAAAAATAGTGAAAGAGATGATTGAGCTTGTTTTTGGTCTTAACAAGCTAACAACGAGTATAAGGGGTTCCTTTAGAAAGTGCTCAATAAACTGAAATCACTTACCTCAGTTGTCACTGCTTCTAATGCCTCTGGTAAATCTTCTCAACCTTCCTCAGACAGTGATCTATCTCGAACAGTTCTCAATGAGAAACTTCAGGCTATGCTGAGTGATTTTAATAAATAATCTCTATTTAATGTTATCATGAATAGTGATAGAGATCTTGAATTAGTGAAAATCCATTCTGAGATTGATAATTATTCTTAGAAAGAAATTTCCATGAAAGTGGACTTCTATTTCAACTGGATATTCTCTAAAACTGATATGAAAAATCATTTTTTGTATCTTGTGGAAATTCTAATGATTCCTGCTATTACTCAAGCCTTCAATACTCAAGATAAAAAGCTCACAGAGTTCACTCATCTATTCGAAAAGTTTATGAAGAACACGTATGACTTTGAAAAAGCCATACATTATGGTGGGGAGATCATTTCTGATTTTTTAAAGCTTGTGAGGCCTTATCTTAATACACAGGGTAATTCCATTGTTGTTCCTATGGCTGGCCCTCTAAGATATGGCTTTCCTACCATCACCTCTACCCTAGCCTCCACTTCTATGTCTGTCAGTGAAGCCCTATGTCAGATCAGGCCTATAATCCTTGATCAACACTTTCCCCTGTCATCTACTACACCTATATTGGCCCCTACTATCTTTTACGGTCATCCTTTTCCTTCTATGTCCACCGTCTCACTCTCTTCTTCTACCTCAAACTCTACTCCTATGGCTTCTTCATTAGATCCTACTACTAAGGAGAAATAGAAGACCAGCCAGTGATGAAGAACAGTGACTACTCTCTTTTTATATGAATGTTGTGGCATTTATTTTATTGTCTACTGTTTGTACTGAAACTTCTTTTTTCTAATACATTGTGAACTTTTCTTCACTTTTCCTATTCACTCTTTTTTATAATCCCAAAAGGGTGAGAAATCTATATATTTTATATGCACATTAGGAATATATAGTTTGAACAAATATAAACTCTAAATGTACATGAATTGTAATCATTAAAAAGGGGGAGATAGTTGGACTCTTCATGTGTTAATCATGTTTTAATGATCACAAATCCTATTCAGTATATAAAAATTATTAATCCCATGTAATCTATCTCGCATCAAATGGAAATTTATAGTTATTTAGTAAAGCTATCCGTAGATATTAACTACTATACATTCAGTTTGATTATTGTACACTGTCTTTGATTTACATAAAATGATTTCATTGATAAATGAATATGTATAATCCATTTTAAAAATATCACTAATTCTGTATGAAAATAGATATTTGGCTAAGTCTGAGACACTGTGAACCAGACACCATGAACTAGACCCAATGAACCAGACACTGTGATAAGACACCGTGACCAGACACCGTGAACTAGACATCGTGAACTAGACACTGTGAACCATACGCTGTGAGCCAAACACTGTGACCAAACACTATGACCAGACAACGTCAACCAGACACTATGAATCATACACCATGAACTAGAGACCAGGAACTAGACATTGTGAACCAAACACTTTAAACCAAAAACTATGAACCAGACACCATGAACAGACACCATGACCATCCATACACCATGACCATCCAGACACTAGGACCAATCTAGACCCTGTTTCAAGGAGGAACCAGTTCATAGATATGCCATTTATAGAAAAATTGTCGCTTTTTAATCTCTTTTATCATTTTTTTTGAAATAATATCTCTAATGATAATATTTGAAGATTTTAAATACACTGACATAATTAATGTTTCTTTGTAGACATGTCACTAGACTGTACACGGTAGGAGGTGCAGAATACATGCAACCTGTTGGCTCCTACACATGTGCTCCATGATAAAAGAGTAGTGTATCCCAGAAATAGTATATACATGAATGTGGAATAATTTGAATCATGTGTGTGATAATGAAAAAGAATAAAAAACTTAGAGCATTTCTAAAAAGAGAATTTGTCACATACGACTAGACACTGGTGAAGAACCCACGAAGCATACTCAAATCCCAGAGTGGATGACATCTTCACCATGAAGAACACTCAACAATCTAGTTGACCTAAGATATGCTGTTTTCCATACAAGAACATGATTTATACATATGCTTCATCCTAGAAGTCCAGATATGTATAGACAACAACTCAGAGCACTTCTAAACTTATCTCATTATTTATGCTCTGTTGTGTTTCATTGTATTAACTTTGGATTAGTTTGTGTATCTGTATAAAAAACACTTTTTCTTCTGCATTAAACTGAATGATACAAGATTTCCTTTCTCAAACATCTTTTTACACTTTTTTATACCCACAGATAACTATGGAAGAGGGCCATGTTTGGCCTTGTAGTTTTTACCCATGTAGAAATGTGGAAGAGGTCGTGTGACCTGGACAGTTCTGTGTACTGTTTTTAACCCCGATCCAATGTGTGGATCAAATATATTTATATAAAATTCTTGGTGGCAGTTGATCACCATGTGGAGTGGATTAGGTCTCAGCTTGAGACTGAACCACTTGTTTCATATCCACTGTGTTCTTTAAATTTAGTTTTCACTATTTTACTGTTTAACTCATAATTCACTAAATTCACTTTGATAGTAAATCTTAGAAAGAAGTAATAATTGGTTTTACTCATTAGAATAACATCAAAAGTAATATTAATAACTACTATTAACATTATTGATAATTAATCAATCTTCTAAAAAGTTATTTGAATAGTCAAACTATCATAACCGTATTACTTTGATTAACTGGTATGTATTTAAATTTATTAGTGAACCCTTATAAGAATATTTTTTAAATAGAAATATTTATAGACACTCAATTCACCCACCCCGTTCTTTATTGATATACTCCAACCAAAAACAAAATACCAACATTTGGGGGGGGGTTTACTCATGGGGTATTCCTATACTTCCTTGGACCATTGTTCTAGGAGCTAGTTTGTGCACTTGATTATTATCGTATTATTAGTCTTCATCATGGACCTATTTTATTCCTTGGTGTTTTGATTCCTATGATTCTGTTTTGTAGTGATTTTATTTATATGTTACCATTAATATGAATGTTTATGGTTTAGAAAATTGATATTGAAACTGTGATTTGAAATTGATATACCTTCTTTTTTTTGGAACTATGGAAAAATGGAATTTTTTGTTAAGTTATATATAAAACTAGATTACTTATTATTATTCCATGTTTTTACTTAAAATGAAAATCCATGATTTTTAAATATAAGATTCTTATGAAACACCTATGTGGGATCCTATGGATCATGTTATCTTACACCCTATGCACCTCTTAGGTTGTGTGTAGAATGTTGTTTTTATTTCAGTGTAGGGAAATTCTAGGATCCATTGTAAAGAAATGAGCTCTTTGTAAGATGGTTGGTTATATAGTTGGTGGTGAGACAGTGGGAGTTTGTCCATGACATCATTTGAAATAACTGTTTGGTTTGGGTCCTATGTAGTTGTACTTTTACTTTGGAGTTGTTATCTACTTTTGATGTTGTCTGTTTCCATTGTTTTTTTTACCATAATGGCATATATATATATATATCTTGTTCATCATCCAATGTTTATTTTTTGATTAGTACATATATTCCATTTAATTTTTCAGGTTGGGTGAAATAATTCCCTCTGGTTCGTTATTTCGATGCTCGGGTGCCTGTCACAAGACCATGTGGATCAGGAACGCCATTAACATATGTGAAATATTGGGTCAGATTCCAGGTAATAGGGTACCCATGGTTAGTTCATTACAATTTGGAATCAAAGGGTGGCCTATTTTTCAGAGTCCCTGGTTTGTGATGTCTGTTAGACTAGAGAAAATATATTAGGGTCTTGAGAGGTATATTGCGAAAAGTTCCTAGAAAACTCTTTACATGATGAGTCTCAAGTTTCCATGGGTTGTTGGGATGTGTCTATTATTTTAAATATTTGTTTCGATGTATAGTTTATCTAGTTTTAATAGAGATTTTTTCTTTTGTCTAATCGTTCTTATGTTTCAGTGTGAGCAGTATGCCTCTGAGATGTCTTTCACAAGTTATTCAAGAGTATGAATCTGATGCTCCTCAAGGTAATACTTTAATATATCAAAATCTTATTGATACAATCTTACAAACATTTATTTATATTGATCAGGATGTACCAAGAGTACAAGATGAGGCTTTTGATGTATATCCAGGAGGTGGAGAAGAAAGATATCAATCACAGAAATTCTTGTCTGAGAACCCGCCATCCATTAAAGGGATAACTGAACCTCCAGTGGTGGAGGGAAGGATGGATAGGATCGATTTAATGTTTATATTTCTAGAGACACATGAGAATATCATTGTAAATCGCACAATGTTCAGGCTCATAGGTTTCAGTATAAGATAGTGGGATTCCATAGTCCCAGTATATATACACGTTTACTTGTCTTGTATGGGTTCCAAAACCCTATTATTTATGATATTTTTTATAGAGTTCCTAATATAAGAAAAGTATCTAGATTTTATGTCATTATAGTAAGAAGATATTTTATTGTTGTTATACACCATCATTTTGTTGAGCATGCCCATTTTTCCCTGAGTGTGGTGAAGAATGACCAGCTGAAGCGACAAAATTACCTACAGTGTATGTGAATAGATATTATATTGAATGTGTTCATATTAAAACATAATAATTATGTGGATATGGTTGATAGATCTATGATGGCAGAAATTATTAAGGATGGAAATCTTGGATTTCCCACCTCTTCTATTTCATCGGGTGGTAGCTTTAGTGGAACACGTGAGAAGAAGAGTAAGTGGAAAAATCATTGCAGGAGTAGTGGAGGTGGGCCTCAACAATGATACTACCCTACATAATCTGTTATTGTGGGTAATATGCCACTAACATTATATCATTGTGGGAAATGCTGATACACATGATGTTCATTTCCTCTATCCATGACGACATGAAAAATCTATGGACGCATAGGTCACTTACAAATATTCTATCAAGATATGACTACACCTTGTTCAAGCTGGGGGTTTTCATCTCCAAATCCAATTGTATTGTAGTTAGAAGCTTTAAAAGATGAAGGGATCTATCCAAATTCCTCATGAGTGAAGCTTTTTTATGTAGTAGATGAGTTTCCAGTGGATGTTAACGCTAGTCCGTTAATAGTTAATGGTACAATCCTTCTTGCATCTTTAGTTGAAAATATTTTTTTATACTCATTTCTCCCACTTTTTTATCTATATGTTTTGATGATATTATTAAATATACAATGGAACTTATTTCCATTAAAATGAAGTTAGATACACCTTTTGGTATTTGAAAAGAGAAGGGGATCATGTGTCCTTCTTTTTCTTTAACGATAGAAAATACGTAGTTGGTCTATAATTTTATCATTATTAATATAGATCTATTTCATGTAATCCTTAGCATGTATTGGTTTCTTTTTCATTGAGATGAGTTTGATTGTTATCATCAGCATGTTTCATTTATTACTATCAATGGGAAATTTCATGTGGTTCATGGAGAGTGGGATCTGAGATCCGGTCAGGTAGGGCCTTCCTATCCATAGCTCCGGAGTGTGATGTCTATTATTGTGTTTGAGCCTGATGAAATATCTCACGTCATTGATTTTCCCATTGATGTTTGATACTTTCTGGATGTTTTCCAAAATAGCCTATCCACTATTTCTCTAAGGAGAGAGAGAGAGGAAGTGTTTATGATCGACCTAGTGCCTGGTACATAGCTGATATTAATACCTTATTATAATATGGATCCAGTAGAGTTGAAAGAGGTCATTATTTTATTGGATTACCTATTGAAAAAGGGTTTTATTTTCAAATGATTTTCACCATTGGAATCCCATATGCTCTTTTCCATGAAAGAAGATGGTTCACTTTGGTTTTTTGTAGACTATTGAAAGTTAGATTGAGTAACTCTTAAGAAAAATATCCTTTTCCTCATGTGGATAACCTGTTTGATTAGTTAAAGGAGTAAAAGTTTTTTTCAATGATTGATATTTGGTTGGTTTATCATTATATTAGAGTTCGGGAGTTTGATATACAAAAAATAGCTTCTAAGATTATGTATGGACGCTATGATATCTTGTAATACCTTTTGGTCTGACTAACGATCTTAATGTTTTTATGGATTTGATTAATCAAATATTCCATCAATATCAGGACAATTTTGTGGGTGATTCCATGGATGATATTCTTGTTTATTCGAAATTCAAGTGTGAGCATGACAACCACTTGAGATTAGTTCTAGAAATTTTTTAGAAGTCCCTAATTGGATGTAATGATTTTGAAATGTTGTTTTTGGAATCAAGATGTAAAATTATTAGGGAATATAATTTCTTAGAATTTATTATTTGTTGATCTAGAGATGTTAAAGGTTGTTTTGTCTTGGATGAAACCACAAAAACACTTTGAGATATGAAGCTTCTTTGGCCTTTCTTGTTATTACCAATGTTTTGTTACATATTCCTTTAATTTGGTATCACCTATGACTGATCTTATTAGGAAAGCGGTAAAATTTACATGGGATGAAAAAGTGTTAGTCATATTTGAATGAATTGAAATTAATTCTGACATTTACTCCTATTATAATCTTACCTGAGCCTGGTTAGGGGTATATGGTGTTTTTTGATGCCTCAGATACTTGTTGGGGATGTGTGCTAATATAGAATGATCACGTGGCAGCTTACAGATCTCTCTAGCTCTGACCACATGATAAGAATTACCCCACTCATGATTTAGAGCATGTTTTAGTCATGCATGAACTTCAATTTTGGAGGAAATATCTCTTTGGGGATAATTTCATGGTCTTCTATGATCATAAGAGTCTGAGTTATATATTTTCTCATAAGTACTTGAATATCAAGATGAGACAATGGGTAAAATACCTTCATACATTTGTCTTAGATATCACCTACACTCTTGGGAAGGGAACTTTTGTAAAATGCACTATTAGAAGAAAAGAACCATCATAGGATGGTTTAGATTCGATTGAGGAGGGGAAAAATAGGTGGATTCTCACTCAGTTGCATATAGATACTCAAGAGGATGTTTTGGGTATGGTTTTGTCCAGTTTTCAGAAATCATCATCTCTCATAGAGACTATTTTGAAGAATCTACATTGGGATGATGAGTCTAAAAATACCCAATAGAGAATTTATATGGGGGAGACTATATCTAGTTGGTGTCTTTCTTCAGATGGTATGCTCTACTTTGGGAAGTGCGTTATCATCCCAACATCTGTAAGAAGTTTAGTATTTTTTAATTTTCACAACTCTTTGTAGGCCATTCATCCAGGAACTAAATAGATGAATTATGACATGAGGTGGTGATTTGATTGGTCGAGTATGAATCGTGACATCATAGAGTATGTGTCTCGCTATTATACCTACTAACGGATAAGGGCAGAGAACTTGAAGCCATCGAGTTTTCTTTAACCTCTTCCAGTCCCAATTTTGAAATGGGAAAACATATCCATGGATTTTGTTATTGGATTACCACAGACTCTCAGAGTGAGGAATTATATATAGGTTTTTGTTGAATAGTTGACAAAGTATACTCATTTTATTTTGATCAAGTATGTAACTAAAGTTGAAGAACTGGGTATGATGTATATGTTGGACATCTAGAGGTTACATGGGAGTCCTTATTCCATTTTCTTGGATAGGGATCCTAGGTTTTACCTCATGTTTTTGGAAGAGTCTCCAAGAGGTGATGGGATCTCAGGTCATGTTGAGCATAGCTCACCATCCATAGATAGATTGTCAAGCAGAGTGAGTAATAATATCATAGAAGATTTGCTTTGTGACAGTGTCTTGGATTTCAATGGATCATGGGATATCTATCTGGTACTGGTTTTGTTTGATTACAACAATAATATTACACTGTCGATATGAATGGATACCTTTTAAGTGTTTTATAGTTTCCCGTGAAAATAAACTTTTTGATGGAAAGACGTGGGAAAAATATCTTTAGTTTAACCAAATTTAGTTCAAGAGATATCGATCAAGATTTTAGATGAGAATAGATGTCTGGATATAGCATAGATTCAATAGAAATCATACACAGATTAGTGACATCACCCTCTAGAGTTTTCTATTGGTGATAGGGTTTTTACAAAATATTCTCATTAGATGGGCAACCATTGATTTGGAAAGAAGGGAAAGTTGTCCTAGAGATATGTTTGTCAGTTTGAGGTCCCTGAATGGATCAAAAAATTTCGTATCAGTTAGAATTAATGGTTTAGTTGATGGGTATTCATGATGTTTTCCATAGGTCTCAGCTTAGGAAATACCATCGGGATCCCACTCTAATTCTTAGTTGGGGAGGAAAAGAGTTAAATAAATATGTTTCTATTTTGGAAAAACCTGGTGAGATCATTGATACTCAAGTGAAATCATTGCATTAGAATTCGATTCTATTGATCATAGTTCTGTGGAATCAAGGATTGGATTCTCGGGAGAGTTGGGAATTAGAATCATTTATGTGAGAGTATTTCCCTCATCTTTTTAAGGTTTACATCATCCACAGGATATCCCGAGGATGGAAATTTTTTATGGTGGTTATTTTGTAACACCACCTTAACATTTTATCAAGTGTTCCCTAATCCTCATTATGGGTTTCCCATCCTTTGAGATTTGTAGGACACCAATAATGGTGAAGTCATATATTTGTTGTACTTTCAACTTATCCAGCTTTTTTTCTAGATACAGAAGTATTTTGAACCATGTAATAGGGTTATATGACATGTAATTATTTTTTTGTATAATCCATGAAATGGTGTTAACATGGTGAAAGATTACACATCATGAATGGTGGTTTCACATCATGAATTTTTTAAATAAAATATTTTTAATCTGAGACCACAGATATTTGGTCTTATTTGTACACCACGGATTTCACAGCATTTAACTATATTACACATCATGAAACAACCCAAATATTGTTTTAAAATACATGCACTGTAGTTTTATCTTAGTTTATTTCTCCATGATTCTTCACTCTCTACCTAGAGCTCTCCCTTAGAATTTTCTAGAGACACTCCTCCATCTAAATTAATCTCTTCATTGGTGGATCTCCAATGTAGTTTTTTGCATCTTTTTTGGTAAGTGATCATTCAGCTTATTTGTTTCATGGGATCATAATAGAACCCTATCATTTGGGTATCAGATCTGTTGATCTAGATTGGATGTTCCTTCTTATTTTCCTCTAGATCTTTTATGAGATCTTGTTTTGAAGACTATTTCTTAGTAAGTTGTGGTGCAAGAGACACATGTTCATGAGGTATGTGGTGTTTTCCTTTTTTGCTGACCCCATGTTTTGTAAATTGGATCAATCCAATTATCTGGGGATTCAATATTAGGTATTTCATTGAATATTTTTGGTTTCATTGATTTTGGATTCCATTACGGGCTTGTGCAACTCATGTTTTGTGGTTGATAATTCCGTCTCTAGCATATGATAATAGATCTAGTTGTTTTTATTTAAAAACCAATTTATAATAATAGATTGGCATTATTGTTCTGTGTGATTTGAGAAGAGTTTTCAATGAAAAATGCTTTTCCCTAGTTACTAATAAAAGGAATAGAAAAGGGGTATTTTTGAAGCATTTAAATGAAATTTGAAATGATATAGAAAGCATTGAAATTAATTGTGAAAAAGGGAACTTGGGTAATTATGGGTACTTAGGTGGAAGGTTTATCTTGAGGCCATCATCCATTTTTTTGTGATTATCAAGGAGGTTTGTCTTGAGAATTTCTTATGTTACCTAGTCCCAATATTCTAGCGGATAGATATTGAAATTCTTAGGGGGTTTACTAATGGGGTATTCATCTTATTCCTCATCCTGTTGTACTTGGAACTATTTTGTGCAACTGAGTATTGTAGTACAAGTATTCTATGGCATAATACTATATTATTACTTGGTGTGGTGATCATGTGCTTCTATTTTATGTTTCATAACTCTCTAAGTTAGCATTGATATACATTTTCATCATTGGGAAACATGATATGAAATATTTTCATTGAAATTTATATACCTTATTTTGTTTGGAACTACAGAAAAAGGGAAATTTTCACTATGTTTTTTACATAACATAATTAATTCTTATTATGACATGTTTTTACATAAAATTAGAATCCTAGAATTTTTATATTGATGATTTTTATGGAAAACCATGGTAGAGTCCTACTAATACTGGTAGCTCACACCATGCACAGCTCTTTAGTGGTGGGTAGACCTTTGTTTTTCATAAAATGGAAGGAATTAAATGGTTTCATAGTGAGGTGGAATGGTTGATGTTATCGGTTTGGTTCGGTGGCGGGTTTGTTGGGTAGTAGGTAGTGTGATGTTTGGAGTTTTCCATACCGTCATTTGAGTAGCTATTTGTTTTGGTTTCTTTGTAGTTAGACGTGTCCTTTGGAGTTTTTAGATACTTTTGTTGTTTTCTGTTTTTGATTTTTTTTTCAATTATTTAATATATATATATCTTTTTCATATTCCATTATTCCTTTTTTCTAGTACATATATTCCATGTTTTTGTTCAGGTAGGGTGAAATCATTCCATATGGTTCATTTTTGTCAATTCATAGTTGCTTGTTTTCAGCCATTGGGGATTGAGAATTCCCTTCGAGTATGTGACAGATTGGGTATGGTTTTAGGTATGAGGATACCCTAGTTCAAATCGTTACACATAGAAATATCCCTGGGGTGCCGACAAAAGAATTATAGTCGTAATCCAAAAAATTAAAAAATTCATCCATTGATTCCAAATATATTTACTTATGTTTTTTACACAAACTATTACATGATTCTAACACAAATATCCATTAAATACAACCAAAGGACCGAGATTCATAATATCTTTATAATACTGGGCACATAAAACAACAACATGAAACTAAAACAAAACAAATTTATTTTAACCTAAAAAATATCTTAAATCAATTTTATCACCTAAAATAGTTTATGATAACTTGAGGAATACATAGAAAAATAGGGAGAGATAATAAGAGAATAAATGTGATAATAATGTGTAACATCTGAGTCAAAAATCATAACATGATATCATAAGACAGAAGGAAAATGAATATCACATATGAGCATAAAATAATAAATATAGTATCATATAATCATGGAAATAAAGGAATATGGAAGAAACATATAACATGAGAGAGACATAAGTCAATGCTAATAACAAAAACAACATCACATGGTGGACATAGTCCAATCATGGATTGGTTTCTGTGTCTAATCCCATTAACAAAATATCATGAGACAAACCATTTACCAATTTATTGGTCTGTTATTTGTGTGAACCCATCATAACATGTATATAGCTATGTGTTCCACAAAATTAAATCAATCATGAGGAATAGATATATGAATTACTCATGTAAATAAATGATTTTCATAGTCCTACCTCATATCAATATAATTACTGATGGAATTAAAGGGGTTACATTGGAAAATGAACATAAGGTGTGTACTAACCCATTAAAAGAACATGGAATCATTTAGGTATATATGTAATATACATATATAAAGAAATTGAATTCCTTCCATAACATAAAAATGAGATATTATGTTTTTTTTAGAGATAAAGGTCCCAACATAATGAAAAGGGGTGGTTTGTGGACATCCCTTACCATATGTTTCAAATCGTTCTACATTTTCACATAATGATATGAATAAAAAATTATTAATGAATTATTTAATATTTAACCATATAAATATATAACTAATTTACTACTATTTTATTATGTTCATTTATAACCATTTCAATGATATATAATGTTTAATTTTTCATTTCTGAAACAGTTTGTTTCATAGTTCTAGGGTCAAATCACTTGTGTATAACTATAGATGTTCTTATCAAATGGTAATAAAATGTTATATTTTAAATGAATTGGAATTAATATAATTATATAAATTAAAATGGTTCAAAATACCAATTTTCTCTTGCATATATGGATAATTCATGCAGTAAAAATGTTAATGTTAAAGGAACAGTTCACTTCAACTGTATTATTGACCACAAAAAACATGATTTATTTTATATTATAAAATTATTATTAAAACATTATGGAAATTTAAATAAAATATAATATACTTTTTATAATCTTTTTTATCCAAAATAATTTTTTATGATCATCCTTGAATGAGGTGGAGAAAAAAATGTATGTTGTATATTGAGATGGTGTACTAATCAGATTTTAAACAATGTTTTATTTTTTGGAATAAATTGAAGGTATGAGAATTGTTTGGATGGTAGATATTAAATAATAACAATAAAATTATATTATATTTATATATTATTCTGGATTAATTATTCCTTATTTGATGTTATTTTTTTGATGATGAGGATGAAAAAAATGTCAAAGAATTGGTTTAGAGAATTACCTTCTCATTTAGAAGTATCCTCTTGGGATTCGACTTAAGGAACCTTGGATTTGTCTTTTGATAAGATCTGAAACACTAGGACATGGGTGAGTGTATTTTAAATGTAATGAGGCATAAATTTGTAAGGGTATGAGGCTCAGAATGTGCAAGGAGAAGGGTTTGTGAAGGATGGTATTTATAAGGGGAGGAGAGAGGTTTTTTCGAATATTATATTCATTAGTTTATTTACATATCATCAATACCAATAGTATTTATTCATGTGACTATATCCATTATAAATTTCATGTTATTTTAAACTAAGGGAATATTATATCTTCCATGACTAAAAAACTGATGTATTTTTCATATAATGTTAAATAATGTATTACTCATTATTTCACCATTCACAAAAAACTCAAGTATTTTTGAAAAATATCAAAACATCACATAAACTGTTCTTAACATGTGTATTCCTAAAATAAAATAAATTTCATTAATTTTTTTTTAATATGAAAATTTTAATTATTAAATAAAATAATCAATAATATAAAAAGTAACAATTTTAATATAATTATCAAATTTTCGACCAATTAAAAAGTATGCATGGTGTCATAAAATTATCCTAACATTATAATTTAAAATTAATTTCATATAAAAATAAATTTTAGGAAAATAATCCTTATATTAAAATATTTAATTTATTATAAAAGTGAAATTAAAACATTTTTGTTTTATAAAAATATAAACACTTAATTTATCATTTTTATGACATTTTTTTTCTTGTACCATGGTATAAATATATCATATTTTTATATGAATCTATAAATAAATTTTATTTTCTATTTTTATAAGTGAGTTTACAATTATAATGAGCAGTTTACTATTAGCCATTATATTATTACTATTCCAAATGTTAGATTAGTATTCCAACAATCTAGTTTGTAATGGTCATATGGGTTCTCTATATTCTAAAAATACCACATATTTCATTCATTATTCAAAAAATTATATTTTCTACATGGGTTATGTATGTTTTTAATTTGAAAATAAATACTGAATTAATAATATTCATCTTCATTTCAATCCTATTTCTCATTAGTGAAATTATTCTAGGGGATTAATATGATACAAATTTGCCTATTATTATTAGCTTATTTATGATTTTTAGTCCCATTTAAAAACATTCAAATATTATGTACATTTCTATATCCCATATTTAATTTTTTAAATAATAGAAATAAAATGTTGTTGGTTCTATAATGTGGTGCACGTGAATTATGTAATAATATATTATGAAAAATGACATAATAATAAAAGAAGGTAATTTCCATTCATTAAATTTTTGGTAACTATATTATTACCCCTTAAAGAATTTTTCCCATTAAATATCATTCTACATACTATGGTTTAAAAGGAAAGGGTAATTATACTAAATTTTTTAACATGGTTCCATTATTTCCTCCTCATACATATGTTTTTTCATAATACCTTGACAAGGTGAATTTTTTTAAACATTACCTCTATGGTCCAATATCTTCTCCAGATCCACCTCACAATGTAAATCATATTCTAGTGGTGCTAATTTTGAATTCAATACATGTGATGGATATTTTTTGTAAATTTTTAAGAAGGATTTGTGGAATAATTAAAGAACATGATAAAGTTTTTTGGGAACGCTGCTCAATAAACAACAACTATAATTTTATCTGGAATCTCAAAGGGGTTGATATACTAGGGAGTTATTTTATCCTACTTCCAAATCCCAAGAATCTATTTCACGGTGATATAATGAGGAAAACTTTATCTTTATCCTCAAACAATTGGTCTCATCAATAAATTTCATCACAGATCTTCTGCCGAATCCAAGTATCTTGGATGTGTTGTTGAGTGGTCATGACATTTTTTACCATTCCCTAAAACATTTTATGTCCCAATAGGTTGTGCTCACCAACATCATCCCAGCATGTGGGTTTTTTAAATAATTTCTTGTAATGGGATTCATATGGTGAATTATGGATTCTACAATGTGATATATTATTGAATGAAAAATCTACTAGAGGAAGATGTTGATCCTATCCTCTTTTGAATCCCATCAGCCATTATCTCAACATTACCATAGTTTTTACAATATTTTACTAAAATTGGACCTATTTTTGGGGGTCATAAGCTAAAAATAGTTTCAATTAATTTTTTGAGAATGATATAGACTATTTATGAACATTGTGGTTACTCTCATATCTTGATCTGATACAATTATTATTGGTGTTCCATGAAACCCCACTAACTCTATGATGTATATCCTTGAAAATTCATCATGTGATAATTCACCTAAAATAATGATTATGTGAACAGTATTTGTAATACAATCCACCGCAACCCATATAGAATTACTTCCTCTTGATGTGTTCAGTGGGCCAGTGAAAAATTCCATAGTGATGCTTTCCTACTTTCATTTATTTATGGGTAATAGATGCATCATCTCCTTAGAAATTTTTCCCACTCATCCTTCACCTGCTTACATACTATGAATTTATTTATATTCTTTGACGTACTTATTTATATTATCACACGAATAGTTTTATCGTATATCCCAATACATCTTCATGAACCCTGTGTGGATAAAGTAGGTAAATCTTTCTGAATCATTAAATAAATCATTTTTTATCACATGATTTTATGGTATAGATAATTGTGGTGAAAATCATACAAATACTTCTTCATCAATACCAAACTATGAGGATTACCCTTTTTGATATAGCTTACACCTCCTGGATTTCAATATCATGTCTTTGAGAATCCTTTATATTCTATAGAAGGTATGTTGGAGTAATCATTTTAGAACTAATGGTGATTAAATTACTTTAGGATTCCCAAGTACATTCTTTGAAAATATAAAATATTGGATGCTTAAAAATCCTCATTATTGATATGGTTTCTAGATCTATTATATATAGAACATATACTACTTTATTTTCATTACCAGGATGGTAGTGTATTAAGATGTCATAGTCCTTGCTCATCTGTAACTATCTTCACTGGAACATATTATGATCTATACATGTGAATATATACTTGAGGATCTTATAATATTTATATATTTCACTCTTCTCACTAATGGGATAATTCCACCATATTTTCAATATGATTATTATCACTGCTAACTCAGAATCAAGCCTTGAATTATTCTTATCATGAAATATAAACTACCATGTGGGGTAGGCTATCAATTTACCATTTTTAATTACTAATTAACCCAGTCAACTATGTGAGTTATCTCTATATACCATGAAAAGTTAAACACTTGAGGTTAGAATGATGAATTCGATATGGATAAGCCTATTTTTGAATTCCATAAATCTATATTCACATTCACTGGTCCAAAAAAATTTCACCCCTTCCAAATAATTTTTGTTAGTTGGTTTGAGAAGCAAGATATGTTTCTCACAAATCATTGGTAAAACCTATCTTTTATGAACAAAAATATGAGTCTCTATTATAGATTTTAATCATTGCCACTCCCCCATTGTATTTGTCTTATAAGGGTCTACTGATATGCCTTTACTAGTGATTTCAAGTCATAATAATGGTTCTTTCTCCATCTGAAACATAAATTTACTATACTTTGTGTATATCTTCTCATTATATATGGTCTTTAGAACATTATTCAAATGATCCTCCTTGATTTTTGAGTATATCAGAATATCATCTATAAAGACAACCAAACTTTTTTAGGGTGTTCTATAAATATAATATTCATTAAACCCATAATGATTTCTAGAGAATTAATGAGTTTGGATGCAATAATGATGAACTTATATTGTCCATAACTAATTCAAAATGTATTATTGGGGATATCATACTTTTTCATCTTTAATTACCGATATCCCAACCAATTATCCACCTTAGAAAAATTAAATGCCACACATAGTTATCAAACAAGGCATCTATCTTCGAAATATGATACCTAGTCATTCTTTTGATTTTATTGAGATCATGATAATCAATAAACAGGTTCATTGAACCATCCTTATTCTTAATGAAATGGACTATCACAACACACAATAAAGCACTAAGGTATATAAAACAATTATCCAAATTCTCAATTAACAACTTATTCTATTCTTATAACTCAATGATGCAAATTTTTAAGGAGAATAGGATATAAGAATAGATTTAGGAATATTTTTAATTTAGAAATCAATATCACTTTCAGGAGGAAGCCCAACAAACTCTTTAGGGGATAAATTAGTGTATTCCCTCACAATGGGAATGCTTCAAACATAATTCTATACTTTTTCTTAATCATTTGAGATATATATTGACTCCCATATGTAATGACATCCACACTTGAGATGATGGTTGGAAATGATATTTGTACCTCTATTTACATTTTTATAGAATCAGTGGATGACTTAGGATGTGAAGGGTGATATCCCTCTACTGACAATTGTTGTTGAATTTATATAAGGATCTCTAATGTATGGCCAAAATAGAATCAATCTTCACAGATGGATGTAAGAAAATATTTTAAGGGAGTTTAAGAATACAAAATTTGTCCAGTGAGGAGTTATATAATTGGGATTTAATAATTTATCCATTTATTATTATCAATCATATCTCAATCCCATGTTTTGTGTTGGGTTATGAGAAGATCTTCTAAACATGAAATATATTAATGAATTCATAGAAGCAAAATTAAATAGTATGTTCAGAATTCAAAATTGAATAACCAGTGCACCTATCACCACATCATTTTCAGGATCCACCTCCTTAGTTGGGATAGAATATTCCCAACTATTATCTCTAAACCATGTATGTTGTTGTTGTTGATTGTATAAAAACCCCATATATTAGGGCATTAGTTTTCCAAATTCTACTGTTCATTATACTTTAAACATTTAAATATGCTTTGAGTGTTCATATGAACATTATTTTATTCAATATCATTAATGGGATTATTCACATCTCTTTATCATTGGTTTGATTAATTCCCTACTTTTTAATAGTTGAAGCATATCCTGGTTCTTAGAAGATAGTTTCAAGGGTGATTCTTACCAAACCTTTGAGAAGTGGAAAGTAGGGATTTATTTTAACAATTATATTTATCTATAGATCCTCACAAAGAAAAACCCATTTTGTACATTTTATCTCTATTCCCATGAGAAAACTAAAAGTCACAAATATCCATCTCGATATTGAAGGAACTATTGAAAATATCTTCATAACTATAAAAATATCAAATCAATAAACAATTCTATAGACTCATATATAAACAACTAAGGGAGTGCACCACCTTAATTTCAGTGTAGATGAAAAAACCAAAGGAATACGAAGTAGGACATGTCAATTTTCCATCGTATACCCCAACAGAATCATATTCTTTTTTTATTTAGTCTATGAAACTCCCTCTACACTATGACATAGAGTGTTTTTGGAAATTGATTATTGAAAAATATTTTTTTTGAATCGTTACTTTTATATATAATCATTTTATTATTTTCAATTCATGTTATCAACTAGTCTACCCCACTATTTTCTTCCCACTGAAAGATTATATAGAACCATCATGAATTTATCATACTTCTATAATTCGAGGATAAAAAATATATTTTCAAAGGAGTTAGTCCATAGTTTTATGATAATTGGATCAAAATGTCAAATAATGTTAGGATAAATGTTTCGCATAATGTATTTTACTCCAACTTTATATTTATTAAGAGTAGGGTGTTCCACATGATTCTTTTTTTATTCATAGCATGATTCAACTGATCATGTACTTTTGTGATGTTTGCAGCTCCCACTCCCATAATGTTTGTAATATCATTAGGTAAGTCAGCACATTTACTATAACAATTCTTTTTGGATTAGTTCCTTCTATTTAATTAATATAACTACTATAATGAAAATTAAATTATGGGTATGAATATATAACCTAAATTTTTTTTGAAAATGGAAACTATGAATATTGATAGAATAACTTATAAAGGAAAATTATATCAAAAATTATGTTTCACAATGTTTCAATAAAGTATATAAATGGTAATTTTCATATTATGTTTTATACCTTATAAATCTAATCACATCCTTCATATTGGTTCATATAGAATTGGGAATTTTCAAAACTATATAGCCTAGGAGTGTCAAACGAAATGTACAGCTATTCTTATTTATCGTGATCCAGGTGATGATTGAGACAATACCCAATGTTCTCTTTTGGGGTTATTACCCACAGGTATGAAAATTATAGATAAAATCCACTAGTAGTATATTGATAGGGATGAAATTTCTTAAAACCACTCGATCTATACGTTTCCAAATTTGTAGGATATTTTCCTATACATCCAATTATCCATAGGGTTCTCACTAATTTATTCTTGTCCAAATTAGAAACATTAACTAGATCATTCACTGACACCATCTAGAGTGTCCCAAACCTTTTACATAGATTATAATATGTTTTTTTAATATAAATATCCATTATATAATACCAAATGATTGAGATTCATAGTGTCATTGGATGACCAGTAATAAAAAATAACAACATGACACTAAAATAAAAAATATTTATTTTAATATCTATAATGAGATTTTAAACACCAATGAGAAACTAAAACATTATTAGACAGCATGGGGAATACATAGATAAAATGGGTGAGCTAAAAATATCAATAAGAGAATTAACATTATGCTAAATCATAACATGTTAGTCAAACAAAAAAACATGATATCATAAAAGAGAAGGATCCCAAATATCACATGGGAGAATAATACAATGAAAATGGTATCATTTGATAATGAAAACATAGTGACATGGAATAAACATATAAAATTACATTATCATATTTAAAGTCAACCCACCAAAGAAAACATTACATGGTGGACTCAGTCCCATAATAGATTAGGTTCACCCCCTAATCCAATTCATAAAATATCTTGAGACAAAAACATTACCCAATGCATTGGGGAGATATCTTGGTGTATTACTCATAAAATGTACATGATTATTTTTTCCATAAAATGAAATTTAAAATAATACATAAATAGAAGAATTACCTATAGAAACAAATGATTTTCATAATCTTGCATCATAGCATAAGAATTAACAGAGGAAAGAAATGGGTTACATTATAAAAATAAACTATGGAACCCATTAAACCATAAATAGAAGGTAGAATAAGATATATATATATATATATATACATATTTATTTATATATATGAAAGAAAAATATTTTCATAATTAATAAAAATTACATAACATAAAAGAGTAAGATAATGTGATTTAGAGTGAGAAATTTTACAACCTATGTAAATTGGGGGGGAGGGAGATCTTGTACCATATGTTCTGGAATTGAACTGGACATGAACATAAGGCATAGAATAATAAAATTATATCATTTAATAGATTAATTAAGAACCTTTTACATGTATATTCAATTTACTATAATTTTATTATATTCAATTGAAATCAATTTTAATGATATATAAAGGTAAACTTAAGCTTTTTGATAACATTTCTTTCATTGTTTCATGGTCATATATGTTTTGTATAACTATGGAATTTTTTAAAAATGAGAAAAAAAACTCTAGAAGTGATATTAAATGGTATTAATTTATATAAATAAAAGGGAATAGTCTTAAATACCCATTTTAGTTCCAACATAGGGATAATTAATTCAATAAAAATGTTAATGTTAAACGGTTAGTTTATTATATCATTTTATTGACCATCAGGAACATGATTTATTTTATTTTAATAAATAATTATTAAGACATGACATAACTTAAAATAATATATAATATACCTATTATAATCATACGTAACCAAAATAATATTTTTATGACCATCCTTTAAGGCGGTGGTGGAAAACGAAGTATGTTATTCATGGATGCGTTGAACGAACCCTTTTCTAAACAGCATTTTCATTTCTAGACTCAATTAAGGGATATAAAAGAAGATGGATGGTTTATATTCAATTATAGCCATAATATTAATATATATATATATATATATCATATTTTAGTTATTAATCCATTTTAATGGAATTTTTTAGAAGGTAAGGAGGAGGAAAAATGAAACGAACCGGTTGAGAGAATTATAATCTCATTTAGATGTCTCCTCTTGGGAATATACTTTAGGAAAAATGGATTGGTCTTTGTGTAAGACGGAAAAACATAGAAATGGGGGAGTGGATTGGGTAGAAATTTAGAAATACTGAATCCATAGACGGTTTGGGGAGAAGGGGTTTTTAGGGATGGTATTTATTACGGCATGCGAGGGGTGTTTTTTAATATTATATTCATTAGTTTATAATTGTTCAATAGAGAATAAAAATTGTGTTGAATTTTGTGAAAGTGTACTATAAGTAGTCTATGTGTGCTTAAAATAGTATGTTATTGCAACATCTATGACTAGATAAATCTTATATCTATCATATAATATAAAATACCTTAATTTAGCGTATTTTTATATTCACCAAATAATTAACTATTCTTGTAAATTAACAAAAAAACCCAAAACATTTGACGTTTATATTCAAAATTTAAAACCATTTTATGAAATTATTTTTATAAATTTTATAAATCTAATTTTTAAATAAAATTATCAATTATTCAAAAAATACCAATTTTAATATTTTGATCAATTTTATGACCCTTTGAAAAGGTTTTTTATGTCTTAATAAAATCGTATTATCCTTGTAATAAAACTAAATATTAATTAATAAAACCATTTTAGGAAAATAAAAATTCTATTAAATAAATATATTTGTTATAAAATTGAAATTAAAACATATATGTCTTAAAAAAATAAAAGATTAGTTTATAAATTTTAAAACCTCATTTTCTTGAGACATAGTATAAATATATCATATTTTCATTTTATAAGATACATAAATATTATTTTACATTTAAAAAATTTATGTTAATAATATAATGGTTAGATTACTATTCCCAACTATCAGATTACAATATGAAGAGTAGGATTACTATTCTAATGATTAAATCACAACTCTAATTACTAAAGTATTATTTCAATAATTAAATTTATAATGGTTGTATAGTTCTTATAAATTCTTTAAATACCTCACATTTAATTAATTATTCATTCACCTATTTTCTCCATCATGTTTTTAATATATTCTGAGTTTCAAAATATATATTGTATTATTAATATTCTACTTCATTTCTATAGTGTTGTTCGTGACTTTAATTATTCTAGGGGATCAAGGAAACCCAAATTTTCCTACTATTATTATCTTATTTTTTATTTTTTCCCATAGTAATACTTTCAATTATTATGGTCTTTTTCATTCTATATATTTATTTTTTAAATTTTACAATAAAATGTTGTCGGTTCTATCATGGGATTGATGTGCATTATGTGATATTATATAACAAAATTTGAACCAATTATATAAAAATGGAAATTTTTGGAACGAAATGGATATGATATGGCACAAATAAAAGAGGGTGGCTGAATTTTATATTTAAAAATTGCTATAAAACCAATACAGAATGTTCTTAATTTAATATAGTATAAACTAAAAAAGTTTACAATACCTCATTTAAAACAAAAAAAATGATCAGACTGACTCTCAATCTGATGATATAATACCACATGATAAGAAACAATTGTATTCTAGTTGAATAAAAATTCTACAGTAATAAAACATGTAAATTATTCAACCATATAGTGTATAAAATCAATACTAAAAATTATACTATAATTAAAAAATAAAAATATAAAATAATAAAAATAGAAATAATAGAAAACAGTGTTCCATTTCTATTATAATATATAGGGGAAAAGAAAAATGTATTTCCATTCTTTTTTTTCAAAGAGAAGGGTATCCTATCACCTAGGATAATAGGTCTGTCTTACCAACCCTAGTAATCCCTCAAAAAGATTATCAGAACATCTATCTTTCTATCCTTGTAAGACCTTGATTTTATTGGTAATCACCACCTATCTATTTAAAACAATTGAAATCCCTAAATATGATGATTTTTTGGACAATATGCCTATACCAAGCATAACTTGATCGTTATCAATTAATCGGATACAAAAAGTAAAAACAAAGCACTTTTTGAAATAAAAAAACTAAGAATGAGCCATTCATGTTTTATAATTTCATGGCTTTGATACGATGTAAAAGAGATGTCACATAGTCTCACTCTAGAATTTGGAAATAGCTATAGTTGTTATCTATACATAAAATGACCGCCTAATTATAAGAATTAGGTTCCAACAATAATATTTTTTCCAAAGATCATATTTCACCAGAAAATTCGGAGGGACATGGACACCAGACATTGTAACGGTCATATTGAAATAGAAAACATGACATTTTTTGGATGGGATTGTAACTAACTCCATAACATCATTTGGATAAAAAAATATAGATATAATAAAAAGACAACATGACTATAATTGGTATAAAACACATGTTTTGAAAAAAAAATGAAAATATGTATTTGATAAAAGTATAACATGAGTATGATTAATAATCCGTGTATGATGATAGTTATTAATATGATTGTCAGTACGAATACAATACAAAATGCTGAGATGATGCAAAGTGGGTATGATGATCAATGTTTGTATGATAAACAAAGTCTGTATGATTGACAGAGTCAGTATGATAAATAGAGTGGGTGTGATGGCCAGATTTTGTATGATAAATGTAGTGAGCATAATGGATTGAGTTAGTACGATAAACATAAAACCACATTCAAAGTAAATCCTTTATTTGAGAATTGTGTATTTGGGCTTTCCAAGAAGTGTGAGATTGTTAAGTCAAAAGTCATCTTTTGACATAATAGAAATTATATTGATTAAAATATAGGACATCATATTTTCGTTATATCTTCGTATTCCCATTATTCATTTTTTAATCATATGAATTTCACATTTTTTTTCTAAATATCCCTAATTTTTTCCAAAACTCACCTCAAAACTCACTTATCTTTATTTTTCAATGTCCATAATACTTTTCTTGAAATATGATATGGAATTTGGTTGAATATTGTTTCCATTAATATTTATTATCATACATACACTAGATTTTTTATTTGTAAAGAGTTATTGGTATTTTAATTTTCTAAGACTATTGGTAATTATTTTCATAAGATTTTCAATATAACTTTTCAAATCATCCATGTCATTTTGTAAATTTCTAATCCTAAGATCTGATTGTTTTTATGTGTTTTTAATCATTGATTTATGGTTGTTTAAAGTGTTTATTTTATTTAAACGTGAGGGATTGGGTTACTTATTTGTTGTAGGTTTCTTGTAGGGTTATTTGACTTGTGGTGGTTGTGGATATTGATATTGGAATTAGGGTTTTTCTTAACATTTTTATCCCAAAATGAGTATTGGAATTGAGTAGTGTCTCACTATCCTTGATTGGGATTCTAAAATTTTTTATATTAATATGTATCTTCACATCTAATGTATACTTATATTTTTTCACATTTTTATGTATAAATGTCTATTTGAAGAATAAAGTCCACAGAACATAGAAATTGTGATTTTATCACCCAATTTATCAAAATTAAACTATCTAATTGTACTAGTTAGTTTTACAATTTTAGGCTCCAGCAATGAAGATTCTGTTCATCTTTCCACATGAATTCATATAGGTCAACTATATAAAGTAAAATACTGGTGGTATTTTTAAAGTATATTCATAAATAGTCTACTAGAATTATCAAGTGACATTAAAATGAAATAACATTCTGATGATGCATCCAATAAAATTTTATCTCTATATAGAAAAACATGATATAAAAAAACATAGAAATATTGTTCCTTAATTGATCAGTATGGTAAACATAAACATAGTTTCTCAAATAATTCCATTTATTCATAAAGTATATTGTCCATGGATTTTATAATGATATATATCACAATTATAATGGGATTTCTCATTGAGGACTAAAAAACAATGAATAAAATTCCTTTGAAGGCCATCCCAATCATTAAAACATTTAGGATTTAAGATATATAACCATTCATTAGCTTTGTATTTGAAATAAAATGGATAATCACTCTATTTTATTACAACTTAATATACATTCCTTGATTTGTGTACAACCCACACAAAGGGGGATTCTTGAATATTCTTATTAGGATCCTTTACTATAAGTATATGAAACTAATGAAAAGCTTGAGTCAATCCAACTTTTAATTCATAATAATCTTATAATGTATGGATGGACATTTTATTTGTTTGATTAATGAAATCTGGTGTACAATGATATTTATTATTTTGGTATGAACTTTTAACCATAGATATAGATTCTAAATGAAATCATGAAGATTCAAATGATTCGGTCTCGGAAATTTTTTCAAAAATAATATTATAGATTTTTGTTTTTGAGTTTATATAGTAATTCTCTCACAATATCTAGATCAAGAGTGTAAATATGGTTAGTTTTTTAGAATTTACTTACATTTATGGTTATGAAATTTAACACCACCTCCCTAAAAACGATAACAAGGATTTAAAATAACTATCATGGGTTGGTATAACAATAAAATAATTACCTAAGATAAATATATATTATAGTGGGTAATAAAGATGTCTACAAAGAGGAATGAAAAATTTAACTAGTCATTTTTAATAGAATGGAGGGGGTTTGATTTGAATTGATTTTAGAAAAAATGAATTATTATAAGGAAATAAAATTGATTTATTTTGGTGATGGAATATGAGATTGTTTTAGGGTTTTGATACCCAATTGATATAATATCATGATCATAAATTTTGTAACCCTTATAGTAAAAGATGATCAATGATAGAATTCGCAATCAGTTTATCTCTCTTCAAAGGGTTGTAATGAATGTGAGTTTCAAATCTGTAGTGATAACTGAAAATAGATTATCCTTCAATGTGTTGGAAATATATATAATGGGGTATTTTAAAATTACCTAAGAAATACCAGATTAGGTCAAGGAACTCTTGAGAAAAAAATAATGATCCACTACCTTTAGCACCTATAACAATAATGGCTCAGTAATTCACTACAAAATCATTCTTATTCCCTCATACATGAGAATCATAATGTGGAGGGAAAGAATATTACATCACTCCAAGAAGTTATTAGTTTTTAAAATACTAGATAAACATAATAACATTAAATTATATATATCAACATTAGAAAGAGATATCAAATAAAAACAAAATAATCCTAAATTTCAATTAAAACACAACTATAAAAAGCATTTTTACTCCCCACTACCACATCCAAAAAGGGTTTTAACCCTACATGTATATCATTAAATTACAGAAGGATTGATGTAATATAGAAATTTAAAATTGAATATAATTTCCGATCACTCCTAAACAAACCCACACAGACCCCCTAAATATATTATATTTCATTTTTTTGACATTGTGAACCATTTTTACATTAACACCTTCTATTCTACCATCCTTAATCAATTCCAAAAAATTCCTACTTCACAAAATTTTTTCCACATCTATTTTGAATATTTTTCTTTAGATTTAGGTTACATAAACTCTGTACTTTGAGTAATCTCTACCTAATTTCAGCTGAGAGTTGGACATTGATTTTGAATCTTCCACATTATTTTTTTCCATTTTTAATATTGTTTTAAATACACATGGTTGAATAATATATGTATGTATTTCAATGGATGAAATATTTTTGATGCAATGAAAGAGAATTGGTGATGATGTGGATATTGATGTCTTTTATTTATCATATTATATATTTCATCATGAAATGACTTTAGTCACCATAATGTAGAAACATCTAAATAGGTAATATCATTAAATCTTAGTTGAGATTATTCGGAGATCATGAAATGGATTAAAAAAACATGCTTCTATCTTTGGTTATTTTGATTCTAAAATTATATAAGATTTGTGTACCATTTCATCTTATAAAAATTTAACCCAGTACTAATCTCTACATAACATCCTGAATATCTTATGTATTCTCTTATGAATAATTATAAAATCTTACCCTTATCTTATATAGAATGATAAAATTTAAATATTATTAGACAAAGATTTATGTTATGTATAAAACCATTGATAATCTATTTTCCACTTCATGAAACTATTACATAATATATTTAATATATTACATGAGTGTTTTTAAAATTTTCTATAATTAAAATAGTTTAGGTAAGATCCAAAAATATTATGCATTGGTGAAATATATTTTTTATAGATCTTATCTTCAGCCAAATAAATATAAAATTATTTTTATTAACACTTGGGATATTAAAAAAATACATCGTAGCTCAGTTCCCACGTCCGCCTACAAAGTAAAAAAAATTCATCACTTTTTTCATGGAGAATTTTCTTATGTATCAGCTAAAAATGATACACATCACAACACTTTTCCAAATTATTATTTCTATTTCTACAAAATATTTTTTTTCATTATAATTCATCCTCAATGGTAAAGGAAAATATATTACATAAGAACCAAAATATTTTATTTAACACTTATAGAGTAATTCCTTTGGAAATGTTTTTTCCAAATCCTCCTTAGTTCCCTAATTACTTAGGTATCAACCACCTATGCCTAGAACATTCTCATTTTATTAGGAGGATATATTAATAATGGAATTATTAAAATTAATATTTCACAAATAGAACTAACATATTTTCATTCAAAAAAACTATGAAAATTATTATTAATATCCAAACAATAATTTTTTTCTAGAAATGTGTAAATCATTTAAATCTATAATTTTAAAATTTAATAAATATTCACAAAGTTCAATGAAATATAACATAAATTACAAAAATAACCTTAAAATGAATAAGTTATTGAATGAAAATTATAACATTAATTGAATTTTAATGAAATTTAATGAGTTTCTTTCCTATAACAAAAGAAAAATATTTAAAAGGGACATGTAGAGGCCCTTTAATATGATAGATGGAAACAATTATCCACCAAATACACCACCAATAGTCTAGTCTTTTTACAAAAAAAATATTGGGAACTATGAAATCCAATGAACCAAATAAATTACATTTAATGATAATTAAAGAAAAGAACCATAAAATCCATTGACCAGGTAAGAGATTACCCAATCACTATTATTGTGTTAGATTAATAAATTGATGTGATGAATGTTAAAAATAGTACTAACCTAATAATATAAATTCATTTATGTGAGTCATGTTTGATACATTCCATTATTTATTTTTGATTTATCATGAAATGTTGAATCACCTTTCTGATTCCTAAAATTTAATAAATAGATATATATGAATACCAATAGTGATTTTTAGATAACAAGTGTATTACTCATCCTTAATTAAAAAATTTTATAAATATATTTTAAAAAATATTATAAATATCCAAAGGTGGAATTTTAAATTATGCTGGGAATGAATTATATCTTTTAATTTAGAGTTGATATCGAATAGCAAGAAAAAGAAAATATTATTATGTATCAAAAAATATTCCATTTCTCTAATATAATTTCTTGGATAATTATGAATCTATTTTATCAATGCCTATAAAAGTATGAGTGTTAATACAAAACCACAAAAGAATATTTTCCTCAAATGGTTTAGATAGAGGAAAATATAAACAATGAATACTTTATTTTTTGGAGGAAATATAATGATATACTACATGAAGTTTTTCCTAGTCATACCCCTAATCATGAGGTAGCTTTCATAACCAGATTGAAAGTGACCTTATTAAATGGACCCACTACAAAATGAGGAAATAAATAAGAATCTATTTGAGATATTTAAAAATGGTTTAATATAGAAAAAACAATTCTATATGATGGATGACTGATCTATATCATGAAGAGTGATGGGATAATAACAATTTATATTGACTCCCAAAAGCATAAAGAGATCACTATAAAGAATTAGTATCATCTACCATGGTTTTATGAATTGTTCAATAAAATTAACGCTAGAAATATTTCTCAAAATTTGATATTTGTAATGGATATCATGAACTAATGGAAAAAATAAAAAATATTAGAAATATTTGTCTCCATGCATTATTATTAAACTATGTATTTATAAAAATTCATTATTGAAAAAAATACCATTTACATATTCTCGATTATAATTAATATAGTCTCTATAGACTATCTTGATAAATGTATATTGTATTTTATTGATGAAATTCTAAAAAAATAAAATTAATGATGAATATATTGAACCACTAAGGATAATGATGAAAATATAAAGGATAAATTCATTACAAAATTGAAAATGTGTGACTTTTGGATGTAGAAAGTAGAATTTATTGGGAATTTGAAAATAAGAAAATGGATTTTTATATACAAATCAATGAAAATAGTGTTTGGGGAATAGAATAGAGGAAATAATATAATATATATCTATTAATTTAATTTATTGAGTGGGTACTACCATCAATTTATGAATAATTTGTGATGATTTACTAACTTAATAACATTGTTATCATGAAAGGAACTTATGTTTATTTTGATAGAAGAATGTGAATAAATATTTAAGTAGATCATGAAGGGGATTCTAAAAAAACCTATATGTGAACTATATTTAATTGGATAAGGCTTTAAGATATATAATGAACATTCAATGAATGTTTACGTTTAATTCCAATAAAAAATATTAAAAAAACCATGGACTTATGAAAATTCAAGATTCTAGAGCATAATTACCTAACACGTGATTTGGATTTAGTATTTTTGATCCCTTGATTATTGATTTTGTGGCATTGAATCTATTATGAGGAAACAATTGTATATATATTTTAGAGTACCTTTCAATGAGATCATTGAGAGGGGGGTGAGGTGAATCAGTGATACCTTTCTCTTTTTATGAATGTTTTAATTTAAATTCAACCTCTATGACATGGTAAAGACTCATAAACTCTATATATATCTCTCATGAACATTACTAATTAAAGAAATAAATAAAAGACACAACACTCCTAAAATTTTATAAGGTTTGTAGCATTACATAATCTAAATCCTTTTTATGAAATGAAAGACACCATAAGCAAATAACATATACTATAAATTCAAGTGTTTTTATAGGAAACCATATAATCCTAATAGTATAGAGTCATTATATGGTACTCCCAGATTCCAAATGAAAGGAAAACTTTTCAATACTTATAGAACAAATATATTTCAAAACCAAAATAAGAATAATATCATCTATATTTAATCAGATTATGAAGAAATGATATGAATGTTACTCTTGATAATTAATGATAAATATATCAAGATAGGATCCCTTATTTAAGCACTTCTTCATCTACTATACACATCAGTCAGCCTTGCTAGTTCATGATGCATCTATATTAGATTTTACTATCAATATTTTAACACTAAAATATTGGGTCAAATAGATGTGTTTCTCATTGTATAATGGTTATATTCATTCTCAGTTATCTTATTTTTGTTTTTATAACTAAACCTCACAAACAAACCTTTATTTAATGATTATCACATATTTATTCATGAAAAAACTCCCATATTTTTTTTTGTATAGGCATCCCCATTACACTTTACGCCATACCAATATACCCAAAATAATATACATTCAGCTGTGATGATGATTCGACCAAAAGTTGGAATGTCTAGTACATTTTTTAGAATTATTGATCACTAATGAGGTTTTTTACCAAATATATACGTGGTTGAATATCCTATGTCAATTCAATAGAATTTCAAAAAAATTTCCTTCTCTAAAATTCCATAATATATCGTATTTAACCTTCAACAACAGACTCAAAAATGTGAAAATACTTTTAATATCACCAAAATAACAATGTTAAAATTATTATCTATGAAGGTATGAATGATACCTAGTAAATTACTTATAATGGAATGATAGCCTTCCTTGCAACATAGCTCACCCAACCCAGTTTAAATATTTGATCATCAAACTCATTCAATGTAAATCAATTTACATTGATTTATCTCGAATCACTTACATATTTTAGTAGATGTGATGTTTGCCTTTAGTAATTTTCCATTAAATACATATATTAATGATGATTATTAATGAAATTTTATAATTTTATTTCACTCAAAGATCATTTATAATCATCATGAATATCTTGTATTTTTTTGGGATAAAAAATAAATTTGTGAAGTTTGGTCCACTAAATAAAGGATTTAGCATCAAATGATTTTATTTTCTCACTCTTTAGAATCTTCTGTTCTGGAAAACTCATTTTTTCCAAAAAATCATTCTCAAATATTTTCAAATAGAGGAACTATACATAGTCCTCTAGAAGTTTTTATTTCCATTATAAGTTTTTATAAACCTAAAATTCTTTTACAATTTTTCATTACCATTTAATGTCTCTATATGTTAGATTCACTAATTCTGTATGGATTATTTGAACCCTATAAATTATTACACCTTATAATGCCTTCAAATTAGGGTTTACATACCATAAAAAATATGATGTTACACTATGATGGTTTACTCAAAAATGTTAAACATTGTCATATTTTCTCTAAGGGTTATACCCTTTGATGATCCCATGTACCATACGATGTCACATTATGATTGTTCTTTCATACCATATAACGGTTGGGGTTGTACACTATGATGATTCATGTAACTTGTAAAGATGGATATTCCTTATAATTATCAAACTGTATGAATTAGTAACCCTATGATGTTATATAATCATTTTGAAGATTCATTATTAAACATTATGGTGGTCTATGATATAATATGCATTGTTTTTCACCTATCTTAGGGTTTATACCTTTAATATTTTCTTACCTTTATATATGATATACCATATAAAGTAATATTTTACCATAAAAAATACTTGATAGGGTCAATATATTTACTATTTTCATGATTTTTATACATAGGATGCACATTAAAATATGTCAACATTATACCCTATTATGTTTCCACTATACCCCATGAGGTGTTTAGTGTTCAGCCCGTTGACAAATTTCCAACTTGGTACAATAGAAATAGACTTACCTCAAATAAACTCAACACATTTTCAACTCAACTAAATTATATATTAATCACATTAAACAATATTCAAAACTGTATAGATAATTATTCTAATCCAATATAACTTTCCATTAACAATTAGATCAACTCTAATAATTATCAGATGTTTTTACTACTACATTTAATACACATTAAGTATCTAAGAAAATTCCTTATATTTTATTTACCATTAATGATGGGAAACCTCAATAATATTAACATGGATCATTTCACTAACACATATTGATAATATTAATCCTCCAAAAGTAAACAACATTATTGACGAAAAATAGAATCTGGAAAACAAGACCTTGATTCTTCCCATTTGTGTTTGTTTTCAATACCTCCCAAAATTTTCATATCAATTTGTGTTCCATAACATATTTTTATCCTCCCACTTATTAATAAGAAACAACAATACAATAATGGGTATATTTCATTTTAGTCATTTAAAACTACATCCTCAACTTCTTTGGTTCACTATTACAACATATATCAATGATTCGGTGTTCACTAATATTAAAAATTATTCTTATAAATAATTCATCTCTTAAACACTCCAAGTCTTTTTGAACTGACTTGGGGTATAAAATAAGTGTTTATAACTAATAAACGAAGGTTCTCTATAAGTTTTCATCATATGATACCCAATAATATCACATCAATTCTCTCAACTCAGAAGATTCTACCAATAGATTATTTCATGAGTACAAAACCAATAATCAACTCAAAAAACCAATTAAAAATTTCAAGCATAAAAATTAAATAAATACTATATTTTTAATAACTCAATATGTTCCCTACTGATATCTAACCTCAAAGAATTTTGAATTAGTATTAGAGAGTATTTTCTTACTAAAACTTCTAGTTATATTTTTGATTTTATAACATATCCCTAAATTATTTATTTTCATGAAGTACATGATGTTGATGGTCTCTTTCTTACATAATATTCCCCCAAATGGATACACCAACATCCACTTCAGTATAATTCCTATAATACTCCCTAAAAGATAAATTACTTATTGTATAGAGTATAAAACATTAATTTATTTCGACATTAAATTTCATTATTCCTATTCTCTTCATAATATTTCTTATTAGAAAAAATATAATAGAAGAAGGATGGTCATATTAGTTCCTTAGTAATAATAAGGCTAAGTGTTTCCTCCCAACCAATATATTTTTATTTCTTCCAAACATAGTATAAAAATAATTCTTTATGTATCCTTTCCTACTAGGAGTCTTATATGCTTTCAAAATTATCTTCTTCAGATGAACTATTACCTTTTATAGAGAATAATTTTATAAGTCAGTCAATAAATAAATATCAATTTATATTGAATGAATCACCATTTTCATACGTTCCTCTTAGGCCAGTAGAATTTTTATACTATATTTTATTCCATTAATATCTTTCCCACATATTCATCACAAATTGTTTTAATGTATTATTGTAACTCCATAAATAAAATTTTTCACCTACTTCAATTTATGTACCTAAACATAGTTACATTCTAGTGGTACTATCACAAATTTTACCACTATCATTTTGTTAATACATTTATAATTAATCTTTTCAAGAAGTTAGGAATTATTTTTGACATTATTAGTCTCTTGAGATTTTTTCATTTTATTTTTTAGTACTCCTAGATGTGCATGAACTCTCTAATTGTGGATCATCTTCCCTATCCCACCATAGAGAACTTACCTAGAAACGATAGTCCCACATTCTTGAGCTTTATGAAACTGATGCTTAAATTTTCTACATATCACTTCAAAATACTAAAACCTATTTTATCTGTGTAGGCTTTCTATATTTTCCACCAAAACATTATTTCTTTAAAAATTTGAATTCTACTTCTTGGAATGAATCTATTTGGGTTATACCTCTACCAAGGAAATGACATATTATTCTAAAATGAGTAGGCCTTGAGACAAAATACTGAACAACACCAACAATATCATTGAAAAATTAATATTCTAGAATCATTAAAAAATATTGTTAAAAACTATTGTCTATATTTTTATTATTTTTACACTATTGGGTTTGGATTTTTTTGGGTTTGAATATGATTTATGATTTGTTAATTTTTATTAACAACATGTGAGAATGCCCATACCCATTCTTATTGGTCAAATAATGACCATATTTTGAGTATGGTCATATAATATTAGTTAAAATATGATTACAATATGGTTAATCGAGTACATATTAAACCTAATTTATAGTAAATGTTCTATCAACCACTTTAGAGGATTCATTATTAAATCAATTGTATTTTTGAAGTCCCATTTTGACTTCTTTAGAATAATCATATCCTTGAGTCACTTATAGTACATCTAAGACAATTCTTCTTCTTTCATATTGAAATTGACTTCAAAACCATTCACCATTGTTCATATTTACCTTGAGATTCCTGATTTTATCAAAGTAAGTCACATATTTCATGACATACTCATTATCCAACTTAACTATATTATCCTTTTATTTTTTAAGAGTCTTGTTATTCTTCTTGAGTTTTATATATTTCTCAAGAAATTAATAAAACTCATCATTTAATATATATTCGAGATCAGTTTTTCATTTTTCATCATTTTTATTTTATAATTCTTTAACATCATTTTTAACATGAACTATAAAATTAGTGTACTTAAAAATATTATCACCCTTAGAATGTATATTAATTGAAGCATTTTTTTATTTATTCAAAAATAATTTCATTTTAATACTATATACCTCCTTTTATTTAAATATTTTTTTGTTTGATTCTTTTGATCTTTTCTTCTTTTTAGAAATATTTATCTTCACACTCATCTGAATAATATTCTGTAGATTTCTTCATTGGATAGTTTAATTAAAAATTTATAATCCCATTACAAAAATACGATCATAGGGGATTCTTTTTATTTTTTTCACTAATATTACACTAGATAAACATCATTGATAGAAGATAAATTATATTATTGATATATTTTCCATGTTACTCATCCCCAAAATCACTTGATTTTGATTGTTATTCACCGCTCTTGATTTTAAGACTTCTCATGTCATCAAAGGCCATATCATCATTCACTTTATATTTAAAGGTTGGTGATTTTATCATTTCGTACTCAAATAGAATATTATAAAGTTCAACAATGTACTGATCTCCTCTATCTTCCATGTTCAAAAACATATAAACAAACATCTTTTTAATGATCATCACCTGCTTCTCTAAAATAGTGGTATTATCTAGTTTTTCATGAAACCTTCATATATTTTTTTCTATTTCATTTACTCTAGTGAAATAATAATCATTATATTTTTCATTAGGATTATTAATATCCTTAAATAAACTCCTATATACCAATAATTTCACTTCCTTGACATTCATATTTTCTTGATAGATGCTTCCCAATTTCTCTCATATTCCCTTGGTGATGTTATGTCTTGTGAGTTTAGAATATAATTCTTCTTTAAGGGAAATATGTATAGAATTATTATCCATATAGCATACCTAAATATTAATTTTATTTATTCCATTTAAAAGATCATCCATATAAATTAGTTCATATACCATAACTTCTATATCATTAGCTTCTATACAAAGAGATATAAGATAGGGTAATATCATATAATTACAACTATGATAGTTTTTTACTTCAAAAGTAGGGTAAAACTTTCTACATAAAAAATTTATATTTTATATACACAAAAAATGGTTATTCCTTAGAGATGAAATAGGGTCTAATAGAAATTGTAGTGTTTAGGTTAATGAGACCACATGGGGGGGTGAATCAATGATCCCTTATGATTTTTAAAAAGTATATCATCTAAACTAAGACAATGTGACCTATTAATGTTTGATAATATATATATCTCTCTCTCTGATATTACCAATTAAAAACATAAATAAAATAAAAAACCCATGTCATATTTTACTAGGTTTATTTCTTTCAAAGATCCTACTCCATGAGAATATTATTTAGGCACCCCAATCATAGGTTACCTACTATAAATACAAGTGGTTATAATAGACCCCCCCCAATCTCAATAGAATATAGTGTCACTAAGCTATTCCCAAATTCCCACTATAAGGATAACATCTCACAGTCAAAACTATAAAAATATTATAAACCAGAATAAGATAGATGCCTTCCAGATTTGGGTTTCTTTTTTAATAATGATCTGGGTCTTCCTCCTAATCCATTCATATAAGAAGATCCTAATAGGATACAAGTTTCAAGTATTTCTTCCTATGTTGTATATAAATTTCATCAATTAATATTTTATATATAACATATATTTTATTATTATCATAATATTCAAACATTTAATGAATAGTTCCAATGGTTGAGATACTCAATCTGGAATGTGAGCTTTAGCTTTAATTCAACTCATCAAGTTTTTCAACATTTAAATTGCAAAAATACCTTTCTTTCATAGTAATAGAATATTTAATTTTTTACAAACCCATCTATATTAATTCAATATAGTAAGATTCATTTAATTTCAATTGACACACAACATAAAAAATAGGATCCTTTTAGGTATGATTATGCTACAGGACCAAAGTGTGAATGTTAGTTACATTCTTTAAAATCAATGTTATCTCATTATATTTTCTTTCAAACTATTTACAAGGGTTAATATAAAATTTTATTTTAATTTAGTTTCCAAAAAAACATTTACATTAAAAATTATTAATAATATTCATAAGCCTTCAACAAATATTTCTAAAGAAAAAAATATTTAATATACCCATAAAACTACAAAAAAATTATTCTTTACGACTATAGGAATGATATCTTGTAAATTAACTACCACATCCTCCTAGTATTTCTCTTGGTGAAACTAACACCATATTAGGTTTGATAGTTTGTTATTAAAACCATGGAATAAAAATCAAACAACAAAAATTATCTTGAATCATGTAAGCATTTTAGTGTTTGGGATGTTTTAATCATATAACAATAGCTTGAGAAATATCTAATTTCATAAAAACACTCAAATATATATATATCATTCTTAAAAATATATCTTTAGATTTATATATCATTCACTTATCGATTACCATCTTTATGAAATTCCTCCCAAAAATGTTGTCGAATAAGAAATAAATTTGTGATATTTAATCCACTAAACAATTTCTATATAATTAGATGATATTATATTCTTTTCTAGAATATTATGATCTACAAAACTCTAATTTCACAGTAGTTGTTATCAAACTTTATAAAAGGGAGGAAATCTTTATAGTTTCCTAGTAGTGTGCTTATTTTTGTAATGTTAAATAGATATTAAATTAATCTTATTTTTTTAATACCCTAAGAATCCACATCCAGATGGTTTAAATATTTTCATAGGGTTCATTTAGAACATACGAAGTACTATACATTAGGATTTATTCAATTTAGGGTTCACATACCATATGAAATATCAAGATACTATATAAAAGTTTACAATATGATGTCCAAAAATATATAATGAGAATTTAAAACTCTATGATTTTATTACAGGATAGAATAACATGATAATCCCCTATAACATATTAAGTTGGTGTATGATTGTTCTATCATACATTAAGATGTTTTGATAAATACACTAGTTGGATTCAGATACCTTATTAATATAGATGTACCTTGTGATCTTTGGATTGTATTAATTTCATTGGAAATTTTGAATATCTATAGATGAACCTTATGATGGTTTCTACCTTATGATGAATTCTTTATCACTAGTCATAAGTTTTATTATTTTCATTATTTTCTAATGTTCTTTATTGGATGTACCTAATAATATTAGTCTATTCTCTATGATTTACAGTTTATGGTATATTACCATTCATTTTTCTTGTTTATTATTTTTAGGATGTACCTTATGATGTCTTGTAAGGTAAAATATAATGTTTTGAATGTGTGATATAAAGTACATCAGGTCAAACCCATTTTCAATTTTTTTATCTTAGTACAATATAGACAAAACTCACCCATATTAACTCAAAATAGCTCTAACTCAGTATGAATCTTTATTGATCACTTTAGAAAATCATCAAATTGTTGGGACAATAATTCCAAATCATCATAAATTTTCTTTTGACATTGGAATATTCTAACATAGTCATTATATTTTATTATTATTAATTTGAGTCCCCATTAACTATCTAATTATATAGAGACCCTCACTTTTCATACAATCACATTACTTAACTTTTATAGAATAATTAAAACGTTATAGAAATAGATGTCCATAGACCATATAGTAAAGTGCCTTTGGAAACATGGAAACATCAAAACATAAATATTAGTATATATGTGAGCTATATTATATCCCACTAGGTTTTTCATGACTAGAACCCTTCTTAGACTCATCAATCATAATGCACAACTTCATAACCTAGGGAAGGAAACATAAAAAGGGGTTCTCTCAGATTCTCATTAAGGGTAAATAATGGAAACATATAAGCATAAACATGAGCATATGGGTATGAGAATATTATAATATCATTAAAATATCATACTATATATATCATAAGATCATAAACATGAATTAGGGCCAAAATTTTAGATATTCTTAAGATATGAATCAGAAGTAAATAAATTACGTAATCTATGAAAGGATTAAATAAAAATAAGACATGGAATTGTGGAAGAAACATAAGCATATAATATTATTTTAATATTAGTCAAGGAATTTCCCCCATGTCCATCTTATTTGTATGGTTTCACACCCTATATGATCTTGGTATCCATGGTTCACTCCCATGACTATCTTAGTAGTATGAGTTAAATCAACATAACATCATGGTAGTAATGGATCACTCCCATGACCAAATTAGTAGTGAAGGATCAATTCCATGTCAACATTAGTCAATATTATGAGATATAAATCTTTACCTAATTCATTCTAGGGAGATATAGTTCCCATTATTCTCATAATGAAATCATACATACATGCATCCCAAATTTATAAACGATCATATCATAACTCAATAAATAAAATGGGTTTCATAAACATGTAATCATATCATAAAAAATGGAAAAAAGTAACAGGTTTCATAAAGATTTAATCAAAATTATAACCCATAAAAGTAAGATTTTTTCAAAAGCATATAACCCATCAAAGATAAACATGTTTCCTAAATACCATGCCACCTAAGAATAACCATTTAGAGAAAGAATATGAATTGAATCCTTGAATAATTTTCACATAAATGAATGAGTTACACCAACAGATGTCATCTTATATGGGAAATAATATTTATATATCTTTTAAAAGAATTATTGAAGAAAAAATCTATTCTGTACTAAAAAACACTTTTTTAAAAGAAAATAAATTTCCGAAATGAGTTTTCTTATAAAATAGCTGTGAAAACTTATAAAAAATGTTTTAAAAGAAATAAAAAAAATTTCCAATTTACTTTACATTAATTTTTTCATTAAATATCATTTGAATCCATTTTTTGAAAATATTTTTATTACATGTTTTTTGAAATAAAATAGATTTCTGATATAAGAGAGAAATACGATATGATTTTTCTTAAAAACATTTTAATAATTATATTAACTATCAAAAAGATAAAAAAATGGTACTAACCCATTAATAATTAATTAATATCCAAGTGAGAATAAAATTCATGAGTTTTCTTGAGAGATGGATCATAAGATTTTATCAATGAAAGCGGAATCACAAACAATCTCAATAAACAATGAGATTACTTTTATAAGATCTTACCATATAGTAACTTGGGAGCATACAATCAATTTAAGAAATTGAAAATAAATTAATGATAAAATATCTCGAAAAGAAGGATTTTCATGATATAACATGTCAAATAAACCTTAAAAATTAATTCAGGTGAACAAAAAATCACATGTCTCAAAGAAGAAAAATACAAAAAAAAACTACGTTTCCATTTTGGTAAATTTTGAACCATAAACCCAATTATATATGGATAATATATTGGATATATAAATAGACATAAATTTAATAATAATATTAATATAATATTTTCATGATAATTATATACACCACATAAATGAAAAGAGTGGTGAACATGGAATCTATCTCATGGATATAAAAAGTGAGATGAAATTCACATAACATGTGTCATTAATTTCATCATACTCATACAACCCTCATGTATAATAAGTATATGTTTGTCATAAATATATTATATATCAATATTTGTATATATAATAATATATATATTATTTTCTTATGACCATGTATTACCTTTTTATGTTGATTTAATGTTTAAGGTAATAACCACTTTGTTTATCGTGCATCTTTTGACTTGTCATTATTGATCATCTTACATAAATAATGATTTAAATATTTAACAAATGTAAAATATGACATATATATTATATATATTCAGAAAATAAAGATTTTTAATAATATATAATATATATATATATAATGGAATAAAACAGTCATGGAGAAGATACTTCGTACGTACGTATAAACACTATTTTCATTTTCATGGTGTATTGAATGAAATAGTGTATATAATATATATATATATATATATATATATATTTGAATATAATATCATTAAATTAGAAATAGAATTTCAAATATATATTATTATTTTACTTAAAAATCCTTAATTCATTCCATGTAAAGTGTTAAAGAAGCACATCGCTTTCAGGAGGCAGTAGTCCTCACTTCCACAAGTGAACTTATCGTATTCCAAAAAATGGAAATCATGAAGGTGGGAATTATATATTAAATATAGAAGTATAAATATATCATAGAAATAAAATATATCATATATGAATATAATTTACATCATAATTCGCTACCATAAGTTCTTTGAGTGGTTTGGGAAGGGGGGAGTTGGTGGCCTTTTATTGGTAATGGAGGGACACACTTAGAATTTTTAGAACAAGTTAGGTGTTCCTATGTTTTTACATAACATAATACATCCAAAATAATAAAAAATCAATATTGGATGATTTATGGCTTATATATGTCCATACAATTTGGTTTTGAAAATTGGATAGGTAATTTGGGCCCTTAAACTTAAGGTTTATTCACTTGTTATTCTTAATTTTACCTTAATACCTCTAATTAATCTTAATAACATTCACTAATTTTTTTGGTCAAAAATTATGTTGATCAATTAGACAATGAATATAATAATTATTATAAATGGGTATATTTTGTTTTTATAATTTCAATTCATAGAAGTTACAGAATTATGTTTAATGTTAATCTCACAATTTTGGTGAGATAGAGGGGCTTTAAAGTGAGAATGTTCATAAGTTTGTTAAGATTTTATATCTGAATTATATATAACAAGATTAAAATGATATAAATTAATTTCTATCTTTATAATTTATTTAATTTAACTTTAAAACAAAATTAACATATAATTTAACTATATCAATAAATTTGATGATAAATCAATTTTGAATTAAAATTCCGTATTTTCACTATTCATCAGAAATGATATTTCTCAGAGAAATCCTAAAAATCACCCAAATAAAATTTAAAAATTGAAAATTCAAAAATTATGTTTATATTCTAAAATTTAATTTCTAAATTTTTACAAAATTAATTTCCTTTTATTCACAAAAGGATAAGAAAAACATTTCATTTATGAAACTATTATTTTTAAACATAAAAAGGACTTTTCCCAAAAAAATGTGTTTTATCATCAATATGTTTTATTTATATAAAAAATTATAAATATTACTTAATAATTGGTTATTATTATTCATATTACTATTTTTAATGACTAGGTTATAACTATCACTTTTAATTAACTATAATAAAAAATATAGTCTCATAGTAACTCAGTATTACAAGTGAGGAATTCAAATCTAGTGTTTGATGTAGGACATAGCAAGTTAGCACCTTGTAAAAGGAATTTTTTACTTATTGCATTGAAATATATCAATGAAAATTAATTGAATAAAAAACGTCCATAAGAACACAAGAAGTTACATTATACCCCATCTAAAATGAATTTCCTCCATGAAAAGCATTATTCCGAAATAAAAATAATGATACTTCTACATCACCAAATCCTAATGTTCCCACATGGCTTCCTCTAAATGGTGATTACAAAAAAAACATTTGACTAGGTGACTAGTCTTATTTCATAGAACAATATATGTATGGTACATAATTTCAACTAGTTATTCCATGTAATAATGATCCTGATTTAGTTGTATGACCTCTAAGATTAGTACATGGGAAGGGTTATGTACGTACGTATTCAAGAGAGATAATTGGAACACATAATGGAATTGATAGATATTTAAAGGATGTTCCAAGTGATTGGCTACCATCCCGATATAATCAAGCATCTCAAAGCATTCGATATACCTCGGGATTAGTTTCCATTTATTTTAGAACCTCATAACATTCATCCACATAGAGATTCATTTAAAAAACTTCTCATAAACGTAAAATTTTAGATTATATCATTGGTTATCAGCATAAATATTGTGAAAACATTGATCTTCCTTGATATGTTGCTAAATGGTTCCAAACTTATTTACCATTTCTTTAGTATATTGGGTCCCAATATCTTTTTTTCTCCAACATCATCTTCACACATTAGAGATTTACATTTCATACCATAGAGGTATTCATAAGTTTCTATCTGAATACTTTAGTGAAAGAAATTATAGTAATAAAACTCAACTAGCAGTAGGTGTTGATCCCAACAACCTTTGAAATCCCAAGAACAGGATCACAACAAATCCTCTAGGGTTTGGATTCAGCTTTCAGATTGACCATCCAGATAAGGATGATAAATAGTATTGTAACTCAATTCCATATCAATTACATAATGAAGAACTCTCCAGAACATACAGTTAGACCTCATATCCCAATCTGATATAATGGAATGTGGTAATCCAGGAAGCCTTACCACTTCATTAATTTTTATCTTCAAAGGTTATAAAAATATAATTATTCTCTTATAGCAATGAAGTGTGTAGAAATTCTAAGGTGATAAACTACCACCCATATGAAATTAATCTATTTTGAGGTTTTGGGGATCCCAACAACAAAATCCAGAGTGAAATTCTCCCAATTCCATTCTGGTATGAGTAATGGATGAAATATCCCTTTAGACATTAATATTTTAGCATTAAATTGATGAAATACAAAGCACCAAGATACAAACACTACGACATCTCTCATTATCCCATCCCACCATAAGTATTCTTCTAATTCCCAATACAACTTCATACATCCATGATGAATATATAATGAATAACTATAAGATTCCTCTAAAATACCCTTATTCAAATCTTGTATGGAAGGAATACATACACTATTTCTAAAGATCATCATTCAATCTTGAGCAAGGTTAAAATAAAGATCATTTCTATATATTTTTTATAGCTTTACATCTTTCTTCTGTTCCTCGTTAATCTCCAAATGGATCGATTGTTTAACATTCTTTTAAGAAAGATAATATTTTTCGTATTCCATAAGGATTTCAAGCTCCATCCATTGAAAATCCAAAAATATTAGTTCTTTTTTGATCCACATCATGGATAAGTTGGCATGATCCTTTCGACTCAACGAATCGACCACCTTGTTCAATTTCATAGGGTTGTAATGTATTGCGCATTCATAATGTGTTATCCACAATAACCATCTTCTTTAGAACATATTTAACTCTTTCCCATGTGAATATATATTTCATTTTTTTATGATCTGTATATATATCACACTTTTCTACATAAAGATAATTCATCCATATATTGAAATATTAAATTACCATTACTAACTCCAAATCATGATTTGGGTAATTATTCTCATGAATATTAAATTTACATGAGTCATAAGCGGTAACCATGTCATTATACAAAATATCAGATCACAATCCCTTATTGGATGCATCACTATAGATTAAATGACCTTCTCCACTATAAGGTAATATAAGAACATGTGTGTTGTCTAACCATCTCTTCAGTTCCTTGAAATTTTCTTAACATTAATCTATCCAAAGAAAATTTTTACCCATCCAAAATCACTTAGTTAGAGGATTATATTATCATGATAAATTCTCCCTAATGTGTCGATAATAGCTAGCTAAACCTAGAAATATTGGGATCTAAATCACCATGGTTGGATAAGATAGCATTAAAAATCATATGTATTTGACGGATCTACTACAATCTCATTTCGTGAGATTGTGAGACCTAAAAAATGAAACAATTTGTTACCAAAATTCACACTTTAAAAAAATTTCATATACTTTCTCCTTCCTTAGAGTATTTAGTTCAATTATCTATTTTTTTCATGATCTTCCTTTCTGATTGAATATATAAGAATTCCTTTCATAAAAACAACCTCAAACTGATCGACATAACCTCTAAAGACTCTATTCATTAATGATATGAATTCAATAGGGTAATTATTAATACCAAACAAGATCACTATTTATTCATAGTGTCCATACATTGTATGAAATTCATTATTGGGTATATCCTCCGTATTGACTATTAATTAATGATATCCAGAATGATTCTCAATCTTGGAAAAGTATTCATCTCTCCACACTTGATAAAAAAAGTCATCAATATGAGGGAGATGATACTTTTATTGATTGTGATCTTGTTCAATTCCAAATAATCAATGCAGAGACACATTGATCCATTTTATTTTTCAAAAAATGAACAAGTGCACCCCATGGTAATATACTTTTCTAAATGATCCCTTAGTAATGTTTTCTTTTATATTTTTATTAAATTCAAGAAACTTAATCCGGACCATTCTATTAAGAGACTTTTAAATTATTATGGAACTTGATACGAGATCTATTGAGAACTCAAATTCATTTTTTTGTCGAATGTAAGGAAACACTTCTGAAAACACATCCAATAATTCATGGAAAATAATTTTATCATTGATTTTGATTTTCCTCATAACCATTTGAGATAAATATCCCTTCTAAATGACAATAAAGTCACATACATTGGATGTAATTTCTATAGGATGTTCATACACATCTTGACATTGATAGAAAGTCATATGAGGGTTTGAAATGTCATTCATAAATTCCCTTCATTGACAATTGATTTGGGATTTATGTATAGAAATCTAATCCATTCATAAAATGACATCTAATTCAACCAAATGAAGAATGAAAATATTTTCAAGAAGAACATTATGAAAAACGTAAACTAGAGAGGAATCAAAGACTTCGGTTGTGATGATCGTAACATGAGGGGTTTTCACTGCAAAATTCACTTCTAATATTTTTGGTGGAATCAAAAAACCCTTCCAAATTAATCAGATATGAAAGAGTGGGTAGATCCAAAATCAAATATGATAATAAAATTTATATAGTAGATTGTATGTTGACCTTTTACCATGTTAATATGACACCCCTCATAAAAAATAGAGATTACATGTGATTTCCCTTGGTCCCATGATATAATAATTTATTGAAATAAATCATCATCACCATACCTTGGGATTGGTATTTGGTTAGAATTTTTTCCAGTCTCTTTACACATGATTCATTGAAGCATTAGTGGTTCATTCTATACCGTTGCTTATCAATGTTCATCACTATAATAATTTTTCCCATCACATCAGCAATACAATCCATGATGGCCATCCCTTAAACACATAAAATAGTTATTTGACCCTTTAAGGAAATTTTTTCCACGCTACTTTACACACATAGAGAATAATGAAAATATCATATTCATGTTTTCATGGGTTTTAGATTTTCTTTAAACACCTACTTCTTTTTCATATCACAACCATAATATTAATATATGAGTCCAACATCTATTTCAAACTCGATTTCACAACACACAATCTCTCTCTATCTACCAAGGTCTCATATGACCAATTTTCTTCTGAGACTTGGATTTCACTGACCAAAGAACCTATCAACAATACTTTCAGGATGGATGATAATTAATGAAGCATACCTCACAAGCCTTGTGAAATTATCCTTGTAGGTACCATTCTATTCATCATCCCTTTGCTTCAACTCAAGTAACTCTTTCACCATATTAGTAAAAATAATATTTAGAAAGTAATTAATAAAAAATAAGTTCTTAAACTCATTTGAATCCATGGATTCAATATCATCTTGCTGCCTCTTACAATTGATTAGCATCCAACACCTTTTCCCTTCATCTGCTAACTAATAAACACCATGAATGAATTTCTCAGGATCCGAGAACAAGATAATGGATAATATTATTTTAGTATTACTGATCCATTATTCATAAAACTTATAGATTGTAATACGTATTGAAGGAAGGTGTAGGTTTCATCATAAAGAACTAAAAAAAATGCTTTTATATCCTTTACGCAATTATAATTTTATAATGACTCATAGATTGAGAATGATTTAAAAGCATAGTAATAATATTTTTCTATTCTATCTACCATAAAATTCAGTTTCTTGGGAATATAATCATTGCATTATCTATTGTAATCACATTTAGCGTAGTTCCTCATAGTTCCATCCATTTACTAAACAAAAAATCATAAACTACGAAATAATTATCATAGTGGGGTAATACATAATCATGAAAAATCGCTTATAGGATGTCTAAATTGTAAAGCCCCTTTAAGCAATGAATCATTATGTTTATCTTGTGTTAATCATATCCAAATTATATTTAAATACTTTATTATGGTTCATGAATATTTTTTTGAATTTGAAAAGTATATCCCCCATGAGGGTAAAATTAGGTGTGCAATAAGGACTATTTTTGTGTACTAGGTTAAGTCAGGTTAGGCCCGACAAGCCTTGTTGGGTTTGTAACTCCTATGTACATCTATTCCACAACCACATCCACTTATAGTATCTAGATCAATATTTACATTTAGGAAACCACTTTATTTATCCTCTATCAAAATTCAAGGGCATTTTCCTAGACTTTTCATTATCCTTATACCTATCCTTAGATATGTGCTTAGGGTTCTCACTAATGTTTTCTCATCTTAGATTATAAAGTATAACTAAACCTATTTTCTGATACCATCTATAGAAACCCTAATTTTTTATACATTGAAATTACATAACTTCTGAGGAATAGATAAACAATTATAATTATAGACTCCAAAAGACCATATTAGTATACTTACTTTTGAAACATGAAAACATAAACACTTGTACATAAGTGAACTACATCATATTCCACTAGGTTCCTATTTACTATCTCCTTTCTTAGAAACATCAAAAATAATATCAATGTTTCTAATATGGTGATGGAAACATAAAAAAGTGCTGATTTTAAATGCTCAATAAGTGTAAAAAAATGGATACATGTAAGAATAAACATGAGTATAAGGGTATGAGAACGAGATAATAAAATTATAAGATCATTCCCTACATATCATAATATCATAAATATAAATCCATGTAAAAGAGCTTGGAAGTTCATAAGACATGAATAATATAGAAATAAGGAACCTGATCCATGAATCCGTAACTTAGGAATAAGACATGTAATTATGGAAGACACATAAGAATATAATATGATATCCATAATATTCAATGCATTAATTCCAAGTCCATTGTAGTATTATGGCATCACTCCCCGTACAATTTTAGTAGACATGGTTCAATCCCATGTCCATTTTAGTAAAATGAGTTCACTCCCCATACCATATTGGCAGTCATGGTTCACTACCATGACCATATTAGTAGTTAAGTTTCACTCCTAATACCATCTTTTTCTTACTCATTACATATAAATATTTACCCAATTCATTATAGGGAGATATAGGACTCACCCATCCCATAACCAAATCATACATACATGTGCCACAAAATCATAAACAATCATATCATAATACACGAAATTAATTGTGTATCATAAACATATAATCATATCATTACATGTGAAACATATAATTTTTTAACAATAAATTCATCAAAATCGTAACCCATGAAATGAAGCAGGTTTTGAAATTATTGAACCCATGAAATAAAAAGAAGTTTTATAAACATCATGCCATCATAACAGAACCATTCAAAAAAATAATATGAACAGAATCGTTGAATTATTTTCTAAAAAAGGCCTTAGTAACACCAAAAGATTTCAATTTAGATGGGAACTAATTTATAAATATCTTTTAATAATAATTCTTATAGAAAATATTTATTCCATAATAATTTTTTTTCTAAAATATAATACATTTTTGAAAATAATTTTCTTGGAATATTGCATTTTAAACTTGTAAATGATGCATTAAAAACCCAAAAAAATTATAATTACTTTTCCCTAAAATTATATTTAAATATCATTTGAAAACTAATTTTTAAAACATTTTAGAAAAAATTGTCTTCGAAATAAAATAGATTTCTGACCGAAGAGTGATATTCTATCAGATATTTCATAAAAACATTTTCTTAATTATATTAAGTACCAAAGAGTGAAAAAAATGGTACTAATAAGGGAATAAAACAAGAATAGAAAAAATATTAGAAAATTTATTACTGTTATTGAGAGATGGATCATAAGATTCCATCAATGAAAGCATAATAAAAAAAGTCCTGATAAACGATGAGATTCTTTGTGTAAACTCTTACCGCATAGTAACATGTGATTATATTACCCATGGATGAAATTGAAATTAAATGAAGATTAAAATATCATTAATATAAGGGTTTTAATAATATAACATGAATAACACATTTCAAAAAGTAATGTAGGTGCATAACAAAAAATGTGTCTCAAAGAAGGAAAATTAAGACAAAACAGGCTTACCAATTAGATAACATTTGAAAAATAAACCCCTTGAAAAATGATCCTATAATATATAATTAAATACCCTTAAATTTTAGAATAAATAGACCATAAAATACATTCATGGGATGTATGTTCACCCCAAAAATGAAAAGAGTTGTCAACATGTCCTGTAACTCACAGATATAAAATGTGAGATTAAATTCCCTTGTGTCTTGAATTTCAATGTAGGTATAAAATCTCATTATATAATAAGTATGTGATTATTATACATCTATAAAAACCCATATCCATATATATGATAATATATATATTATTTTCTTATGAGATTATATTACCCGTTTATGTTAATGTAATGTTTCGAGAAATAACATCTTTGTTTATTGTGCGTGTTTTGACCTGTCATTCTTGATAATATAACTTAAATAATGATTTAAATATTTAAACAATGTAAAAAATATGACTTTTATATAATATATATTCAATTTATAAACATTTTTAATAATCTATAAAAGATAGATATATTAAATATAATAAACCATTTATGGAGATGATATTTCATACTTACGCATGAATGTTATTTCCATTTCTAGGGCGTACTAAAAGAAATAAATTAAAATAATATTTGTATATATGTATAGAATATAATTAAATTAAAATTACTATGTCATATATATAATATAATTTTAATAAAATTATACATAATACATTCAATGTAATGTGAGAATGAATTGCATTGCTTTGAGGAGGCGGTAGTCCACACTTCCACAAATAAAGTTATTGTATTTACCAAAATGGAAAGAATGAAGGTATAATTTCTATAATAAATAAAAAGAATAAATTAATTATATATATCACATATATCATATATAAAAATAGTTTCTATCATAATTTCCAACCATAATAGGTGGTCAAGCCAAAAATAAATAATATATTTTTGTGAGGTGGTAGTTTTCCATACATAAGAACGGTAAGTTTGTTACCCATTATATGGAAGTGTATATATGGGAAGGAAAAAACCATAAAATAACATCATATCAGTATATTAATGATACTAAGGATATTATTTTTTCATGTAATAAGATTAATTGAGGTGGTGGAGAAAGAAAATAAATGAAAGGAGATTGAGGAAGGATATTGACTCTTCAATGGGAAACTTCTTTTGGTTTGCACCAAAGGGATTACTTTGATTGATATCTTTCAAGAAGTAAGATTAATAGAGTAGGTAAGGGATTTTTGGAAGTGGATTTTTTATATAATGAATGCAATTAAGTAGTTTGGGAGGTGTGACGAAGGGGGAGAGGTGGTGTCCTTTTATATGGAAGGGAGGGGACACAATTGGTATTTTTGAAAACAAGTTAGGTGTTCCCCCGTTTTTACCAAAAAAAGTCATCAAAAACCACAAAACTCATGAATTTATGTTTTAAATCCTAAATATATCCATGAAATGGGTCTTTAATGAGTTTATAGTTCATTTGGGTTATTATGTTAGAGGCTTATTCCCCTGTTATGCTTAAGTTTACCTTAATAATTGTAATTAATATTTATCACTTTCACTAATATTTTTGGTCAAAAATAAATTTGATCTTAATATTATATATATAATACTAATTACAATAGTGTATATCCTTTTTTCTAAATTCAAATCATATCTGCAGAAAAATTATTTTTAATGATAATCTTACAAACGTGGCCAGAAAGTGAGATTTTAATGTGAGAATGTTCAAAAGATCAATAAGATTTTATATCTAAATTCGACATAAAAAGATTTTGATGAACTAAATTGTGTCAATATATTAATTATTTTTATAATTTAACTTTAAAAATAACTTAAAATTAAATTTAACTGTAAAAATAAATTAGACGAGAGACTAGTTTTGAATTATAATTCAGTATTTTTCATTATTCATTGAAAAATGAAGTTTCTCAGGAAAATAAAAAAAATCACCCTAAGATAATTTCAACATTATAAATTAAAAAATAAATTTTATTTTATAAAATTATATTATTTAATATTTCTAAAAATAATTTTAATATTTTTCAATGATGGACATGAGAAATAATTCATTGGTGAAAATAGTATTTTTAAACATATAATTATTTTACCAAAAAAATATATGTTTCATCATCATTATGTTTTATTTATTTAAAACTATTTTAAATAATGTTTTGAAGGTATTAATTCATATTCATATTATTATGTTTAATGGATATATTATAAATATCTCTTTTAATTAATTATAATAAAGGAATACAGTTTGATAGAAATTTAGTGTTGCATGTAACACATACCGAGTTGGTATTGCATGTGGAGAATACTCTGTTGTTACCATGTGAAAGGAATGTTTGAATTAGTGAAATTAAAGATATCAATGAAAATTAATTCATTAAATTAATATCTATAAAAACTCAGGGTGTTATAAAGTATCAATCTACTTCCTTCTATTATATTTAAAATGGAAACACCTCAATCATATTCACATGTCACATGTTACCAAAAATATTTGATAATATTTTATTACCGTATTAGCATTCATTATTGAAGTGAAATTTAATCAAATTCATAGTCTATATCTATATATTCTCATATGAGTATCTCAATGAGAATAAATTTAAATGGCTGTAGTTAATGAAAGGCAATGCACTCTTAATACACTACCATGATTAAAATATTAGTAAAGAAACTGATTTTCATAGAAGAATGTAATTTGATACATGATATATCAGTTTATAGATAAAAAATTAGTCTTAATCAATATATAATGTATTAATTTAGAAATCATATTGGTTGGGTGTATATATTAGCGTGACTGAATGATTAACCAACCATCCATAAAAATTAAAATTAATTAGGCATAAAGTAATTATTAGTAACTACAAAATAAGATAAAAGGACCTGATTAAAATAAGATACATGAATTTAACACTAAAAATGATAGATTCATTTAGTTTTTAATTTCATTATGTATTCCATCAACATCAGAGTATAAGAAGGATTTACTGGATAATGCACATAACTCATGTTTATCTATCCACCTATGAATTATAAGGATGTATTAATATCACAATGCTCATTTCTAGTGCGACAACATGAAAAACTATATTATATATTATACCTCACAAAACATAGATTTTATAAAAATTTAAGTTAGATAATTAGATATATAAGGGGATTATGTGCCCATTACCCATACCAATATAAAAATGTGATAACATTACCATTAATTTTTTTATTTTTATTATAAATAAATATATGTGGAAAATTATACAACGGTTATAATTGGTAGATTTATAAACACTCCTTGAATCATTTTAATTAAATAATATTTATTTCTTAATTGAATATTTATGATATATATTAAGGGATTTGTGATGTTGTATAGAAAACCAATTTTGATCAAATATGAGAAGCCTCCATGGTTTTCATCAATGTTTTGGAGGTGTTTTTAATATACTTTTAAAACATATTATAATATCACCCTGACCTATAATTCATATATTAAAAGTCAATCTGAATAGACTATTTAAATTTTTAATGACATGTTGTGATCTTTCTTGATGGACTTAACATGAGGTTGATATTAATATCTTCCACTAATTTATTTTTTATTTAACATTAGTTTACAATAATGTATACAAATACAACTATATAAAGAGTAATTTATGATGAAATTAAGATCACCAATATACAATGATCAAGTTATTGAATAGAATCTATTCACACATAGACATCTATAAAAAGTGACATATAATGTTATAACAATTACATAACACATTCAAGAACCAAAAAATCAATAGAATTGTTACACTAATAATCATTTATGTGAACATGTGTTTGAAGTTGATGAAAATTATCCCACCTTATATATCCTTAGAAGAGTGTTATTCAGTTTGGAAAGAAGGAAAATCCCAACCCAATGCACATTTGACCCTTTGATATTTTTGATTGTATATGAGAAATTTCCTTTTTATTGGAGCATCCACCAAAACTATATCAAGTTCATAATGTATTCAATTCATCACTATTGGGGAACTATATACCCAATTTCCAAAAAACATAGAATATGGATATGATACAATAGGAACTAGACATCTAAAATAAGGAGGAGTTGTGTAAATATATTAAATTGTATAGATAGATATTAATTAAATTTGAAATCCATTTCAACATACTTTTACATAAACAATGATTATAATGATCATTTGGGGAACATGATGATGTGATAGCATCGTTGTATGACCCTAATTTTTCAACTATCTGTTGATATTACAATTTTCTGGTGATATTTCTAAATGGTCTAAAATCTAATGACCATTTATATTCTATATGAAATTTTATTTCATAATATATATATACATTTTTATTATGAATGATATTATATAATATAATAAAAATTAGTCAAATAAGAAACACAATTTTATTGCATTAATAAAGAATATTTTAGATAATGGAAAAATACAGACCATAAATTTAACAAATATATTGGACTAATAAACATAAGTAAATAAATGGGAAACAAGTTGAAAATTTGATGGGTTATAGTCACTAATAAAATAAAATTCTATAAATAAAAATATAATAATAAAAAAATGGTTAATATTATTATTTACATAGTGTAAAAGATATATAGTAAAAATTGAGACATATGTATGTGAATAGAATGTACAGGATTTAAGTATTATATATAGTGATATAAAATACAATATGAATATTGTAATGGGTAAGGTTTCCATTAGAAATATTTATGTTAGTATAGTATATCGACTATCAAAATAGTAAAATTTCTAATGAGTGAAGTTGTGTAAATAACTATGTAATTAAATTGTTTGAAGATATGAATATTAAAATACCACAAAATAGTACATAATTTAATAAATACAAGTATTTTAAATATTTAACTCAAATAAAGTAATTATTCTTATTATATATTTTAATTAATAATTTATTATTATTATTTCAAATCCAATTTAAATTTTTAATTTTATTAATTTTTGAATTTATTTTCATTAAATTTATTTTGAATCTTCAATTAACACATTAGTAATATTTAATATTTATTTCTTTTGAATATTTCTAAATAATTGAATTTTGAATCCAATAGTAAAATATTCTCTTTAATATATGACAAAATATTTTAAAAAGTTAAAAATGATAAATTAGTTAAATATTATATTTAAAAAGTACATTTTTGATTTTGTTAAATTATAATGAAATTGATTGATCATATAATAATATGTGAAAATGGATATAAAATAATTTAAATTATAGAACCCTAAATCATGGTGTATTAAATTATTTTTTAGAAATTTATTTTATAAAAATTATAAATTAATTTTGATTAAATAAGTTTCAAATATTGTAATAAAGACAGAATTATTTCTCATAATACCCCAACCCTTTAGTGTTAAATATTCCCTCTCACACCCATTTTCAATCCACAATTAAAAACTCACCCAAAAACTAAGATCTACCAATATTCAGCAAATAATGTCCTATCTATTCTGGGGGAATTTTTTGTCTCACTACAACCTAATAACCAAATTAGTTAAGAATTTAACAAATTATAAGTTCAAATTAAAGGAAGGTTTTTTATATCATTAATTTTATTTTATTTTAATTCTTTTCACTTTTATTTTAATAGTATTCTTCTCTCAATCTAATGGTTCATTATTTTAAAATAATAATATTTTTATTTTACATCTAAAAATTTGATATAAACTATTTATACTATTTGAATATTTTCGATTTACCCCTTTAAAATGTCTTTAAATAATTTGTTCTACCACCAATAATGAATCATTCTTCTCATTATTCATAATTCCCTTCATGATTGGTTAATATCGAATATATAATGTATAAAAATTTATCTTTATATTTTGATACATCTTCATATAATGAAACATTTTGATAAATAATAAAAATAAAAACAAAAATATTAAAATAGATATGGACTAATGAAAATAAACACATCTTAATGAAACCAGTATATAGTATAAGGATAAAAATTAAATAATAATGGAGATAAAATATCAAAAATAAGTCAAATAAATTTATATAATTTCAATAATAATGTTATTATAAACATAAATTAGTTATATGTGAGGTTTAAGAAAGCATAACTCACACAATATATAAGGTAACAAGTTCATCTCCTAATTTCCTCACTTTTCTATCCATCTTTTCTCATGTCCTCATAATTATTTAATGATAATAACTATTTGTATATGAATCAAAATTATTTATATATATTGATTACCTTTGAGTATACCCTTTATATGGATTAATATATATATATATGATTTCCCACTTCTAATCTTTTAATTTCCCTTTCTCTTTATTTATTAATATATCTTCTTTTATAAATTTTCTATTCAATTTCAATTCCAAATATCAATTTCATTTTTATAATTATTTTAATTGGATTTACATGTCATTTATTATTATCAATTTATTTATTCTTAAAAAAATTAAATTACTTATGAGAGGTTATTTTACCATGTCTCTTCATGGTTTTGTAACACCTTGGAATTATATATATAAGTTCCTTTAAAATAAACAATAAGTATCCAACTGTTTGTTTTAAATGCAATCCGGAGTCAATATATATCGTGATATAGTATACTATTAAAATCAACCTATTATAATATAATTTTGGAATTGTATTTACCACGTTATGAAAAAAATATGTAAATGATGATGAATAAGTACAAAATCATTATTAGTAAAGTCAATCTAATCTTCAAAATTATGTTTTCTTAAAAAATGATTTTTATTTCATTTTATGTGGTAAAACAATAATTAATTTACACAATTTTTAGATATATTATTTTATGAAATTAAATTATAGTTTTAAATCATCATTTCAATATTATCTTAGGATTAGTTTTCTAATTAATTTTTAAATAATTATTTTTAACTAAACTATGAATAATAATATTTTTGTTAAAACATTTAATTATTCCTTAAATTATGTAATTTATAAGTTTCAGTGTGTTTCTAATTATATTATAAAGAAAATATGTATCATTAAATTATAAATAATATGATTAATTATATATTAATCAATGTTATACCATATTTTTTGGTTTAAAAATGTGTATTTTAATTACCATTTTTTCACATTTTACATGTATGATTTATTAAAAATTAAAGAAATTAAAGAAATTTAATTTTATAAAATTTAGTCATCAATTTGAATCATCATGTCACAATTTGGTAATGAGTTCACTTTTATTTTTGGTATTATGAATAGTAACCAAGGTAAAAATTCAATTCTATAGAAAATGTTAAAACAGATTAATAGGGTGGATAAACTAAAAACATAAGGTTTAAAACAACTTAAAACAACTATAAATCCTATTAGATATAAATATTTTTATAACATTAAAAATAAACTTATTTGGAATCAGATGGCTTGAGTAGTATATTAATATATTTAAAATTTTTAATAATTCCAATTGATTGCTCTACCACCATTATAGAAAGATACAACCTATCCTCTATTCCTCACACATCATGTGACCTTTAGAAAAACCAATTCCTAAAAATATTTATATAAAATCCCTCACTGTTATCTAGAGTTTCTGTTTTTATCAAAATATTGACCCTAGAATTAATAAGGTGTAGGCATAAGGGGGTTATCCAAAGAAGTTGTATAACTCCTAAAAGAGTGTTTTAATTTTATTTTTTATAATGACTAATTAAATTATTTTTCACACATAATTAAATAATAAAATTACATTATATAAAATAAATATATTTTATAATTTTTATTTCAAAACCTTTGTTCACCTTCTTCTCCATAAAATGGGAAATAAAAGCATCATTCGTGCTTATGTGGGGACTATCGTCTTATGAAGCAATTTTTTTTTCACCACCAAAATTATTGGATTATTATTATTATGTATATAATTTTTATATATTATATATAATAAATATTTACAGTATTATAATTGTAAGGTATAATATATATTCTTACACTTCTATCCAATAGAAAATGAAAAGTATCGCTTATGTGAACATGTGGACTATCACCTCCACATAGTGATATGATTCATTTTCTATCACTATCATTAATGATTGGTTATTAAGATATGTGAATATTTATATATATTATATAAATATAAATTTATTTTGAATATATAATTATATTTTCTTGTCTACCTTCCTACCTTTCTATTCACTATAGAATAATAATATCGGTCATGCATATGTGGGGACTTCTACATCTATGTAGTGATGTAATTAATTTTTCATAAATTCTTTATATAAATAATTATAAAAGATAATATAATGAAAATTATTATGCTTATCTTGTTAATAATATTTTTTTATAAGATTAAATCATAACCTAAGTATATGTACGAGATCTAATGAACTCAAACGTAAATGGAAAATAGACTGATTTTCACATAAAGATTTATATAATGAATAAATTGTTAAGAAGAATATAATTAAAAATTATAAAATAACAATACATAGTTTGTTATTTCTGAATAATTTTCTATAATATTGGTATAATTATACTATATTTAATATAAATAATATTTTGACATGTATGAAGAAATACGATAGTTGATGTAAATTTTTTTGCTACAGTGATATTTCATTTTGAGATTGTTTATGATAAATTTATATTGAGTGAAATTATATAGATATTATCCTTGAAAAACCATTTATTTTATTCTCATCTTATTATTCCTAATTTTTTTATTTATTATTAACATTTCTAGTATTTGGTACTTAAAATGATATACCAAATTTTTTTAATGGAAAATCTGAACATACTTTTTTTTGGTTGATGAAATTTCTCTTCCATATTCATAGAGTTAAAAAAAATTTATGGATATTTTTTAATTACACCTGAAATATTCATAAAAATTCATTTTAATAACCTTTTTATTTATTTAAATTTTTTTAAAATGAATATTTAAAAAGAAATATTTTATGAACAAGTTATTTTATGACTTTTTAGAATAGTGTGGAAAGAATTTTAACTATTTATATATATGGTATTAATGTATTTTCATTTAATCATGATAAAAATTTACACTAAAACTTTCTTTAATTGTTTCCATGGTTATATTCAATGACAAGGAAAATTTTCTCATATTTTCAAATAATGTTTTGAATGTTCATTATAATGTATTTGATCTCTAGAAAATAATTTTTTTTAATTATTATGCTTCAATAGGGACAAGAAATTATGATACCATATAATTTTATAATCTAGATATTATATTATTGTGATTATTTTAGGATGGTTCTACGAAAACCATTTAATTCCAAATTGAAATTTATGATATGATTAATCCATTATAAAACCATTTCATTTCAAAATCTTATGCTTTGATGAAATGATGAAATTTTTTTGAAACCTGTATGATTTCCATGGGTTATAACATGATTATTTAATAAATTCATTATGATCATTTGGTAAACATATTTATTGTTCTCATTACGTGATTGGTGGGACCAAATTTATATAATCCACTAACAAATTGGGTAAATATGGATATCCCATGAAATAATAAGGACTAGAATGGAGAGTGATCCAAAATTATTTGGATACTTTGTCCAATAAGATAGTCTTGGATATGAACCTTTAATATAAAAATAATGGAATGAGTCATTAGTGTGGTTATTGAAATTTTTTAAAATTTAATTTTCTAAATCCAACTAACACTATAATAGTATGTAATATTATTATTGTACCACCATGGAAGGTGGTATATAATTGTGTAACAATAAATCTTCTAGAAATCATATAAAAAAATAGTAAAATGGTGAAGTGAAAGTGCATAGTGAAGCAGAAATAGAAATGATTGAAACATAAAAGTGATGTTTTGTTTAAAAACATATGATATCAGGTTTATCAAATGTCTTGAATTTATTGAATGGGTCCTATGTTCTTAATCGAGACATTTACAATAGTATTAGTGATTAGAAAAAGAGAAGATGATCCATTGATCTCTCAAAATTTTTTCAATATAGATTAAAAAACATTCCTTTAATTTTTATCTTTCAATTAAAACATTTGAATAAGTTTTTCAAAATTTAAAATAGAAAATTACCATATCCAATTTTTAGTACTTCAATTAATATTCAAGAGTGATATTTTCCACTACCATCACCTGTTAGTTATTCTAATAGTACTAATATTATTGACATTTTCAATGAAAATGAGTACATTGAACTAAAATAATTCACTAGTAAGATTGTAAAAATAAAAGTATAAAAACTTTAGATATTCAGTAAATATGTTTCTTAGAACATTAATTTATTTAGTAATATATATAAAGAATAAAAATAATGATGTGGGAAGGGAGAGAATAAGAAACATCTTTAGTAAGATTATATCCTTCATTATTCACCATCCCTATGATCTTCTACCAACTCAAGTCATATAATCCCCAATAAATCAAGTTATCCTACATAAATTGATGAATAATCCCCAAATTTTGGTCAAATGCTCAAATTATTATGGATAAAAAATGCTAAATAGTGTTAATACAGCTGAAAGTCTGCATCCTCTACATTGTACACTCCCAAGGGACCTTTTTCTTCTTATAGTTCATATCTAGTGGCTACAAACATTCCCCTACAACTGATTTCCAACACCCCCATATGTACTTAGCTTTATCTCTAAGTAATATAAACGTGTATGCATTCTATTTTTGGTACAAAATTAATCATCCTCAACAAATAAAATCTATTAGCCTTCCATAACTATTTATTTACCCTATAAGTACATCCTTCACATAGCTTTAGATTTAGCTTATTCATCTTTCTCGATTTTCTTATATGTAATCTGGGCCACTGTGAAAAATTTGGCTACATTGGTAACTAAATACATATCAATTTGGATATGTTGTTTCATTGAATAACATATCTACCATCTCACATATATAATTGTCTATTTTAAAATTTATTTATATGACTTTCCATGATGAACATTCACATATGTGGACATTGGGATACATAAAAATTCATCCATGTGATCCTCCCACACATTAGAACTGGTCCCAAATCTAGTATGTAGATTTTATCAATATATAAATTTATCTCCACGAAGTTGGAAACATAGAGACATAGGGTTATTGAATAGGTTACTTTGGGCTTAATTTGGATACATGGATATTCCTATATGTATATTTTTCATACATTGAACAACTCCAACAATTTCTCATATACCGGTGATTGGTCACATGGGGCTATAATTTAACTACATTGGAATTTTTATATATATTCGTTAATATACATGAATATATTAAAAACCCAACATTATTGTTTCTAAAACAAACTCTAGAAGAAGAGATTATAATATAAAATCCATTAAAATTGAAAATTAAAATTCGAAATAGATTAAATTAATGATATTATAGATTACAAATAATAATTCATAAAATATGAAAAAAATTAAGACTAATAATACTTCAATAATTAATCACATTAAATTATCATTTTAATACTAATATTCAATGAATTTAATATTCATTTTGAAATAAAAATGAATTTAATATTTATCCATTATAAGTACAGTTGGAATTATAAACTCAATAAAAATACCTAAAAATATATCTGAAAACATGTAATAAAATATAACAACATCACATTCACCCACAAATAAGATAGTTATTTTACATAATCAATCCTTCGGTAAAATTGAATGAAAAAAATCAAAATTATAAAATCTAAACCTTATAAAGATTTTAGTCTCAAAATGATTTTCCCTTGTAGATTCTCTCATGTTAAAATGTATTTACCCTCTTGAATCAAATATCCTCAGTGAATGGTAAGATACTATTTAAAAAATGATTAAAATTGAAAATTCTGAATATAATTTAACACACCTCCATTTATATTGAAATAATTCAAAACATGTCTATACTTCGAGGGGAACAGACACATGTAATTTAAAACAATAATAATTAGACACAATGACTGTAATAATAAAAATTATAATATATATATATATATATATATAACTATAAAATCAATTAGTCAAAAGAATATATAATGGTAAGTCCAACTTGGATTACAATATTCATTTTATAATCTATTTGAATTAATATTTTAGGTTTATAATTAAAATATAAAAAAGATTAGTGCCAATGATTATTTTATATAAATCTCCCAAAGTCTTACTAGAAGTAATTTTTTTCAAATTTCAAATAGAAATGAAATTATAAAATAACATTTGAAACATAATAATGATTTACCACATCAATGTGGAATCATAACCCTTAAATTTGGGAAAACATATCATCCACTAAATATTCTTATGTAATTATTAATAATAATATAAATTGAAAAAATTTAATGGGGTTTGATGTCTTCTTTATTGAATTATAGTTCATCACATAAAAGAAACCTCTACCAAAACATAAATTACAAAAATGTGCCTATTATATAACATTAAATGGGAAGAAATAATAAAATTAGTAAAGCTAAAAAATAATTAAAAATGTTTCTAAGTGAGAAATAAGTTTTTTAGGGGTTGTTAGAATTATAAGAAATCATTTTTCAGTAAAAATAAAATATAAAAATAAATTCAAGAATTAAAAAAGGTTCCTAACTAACTAATACGTAAATGTATTAAAAAATATAACATTAAAATGTTACGTACTACATGAAATTTCTTGAATGATTGAGAAACATTAATAAGAATGTGTTACATTTTTTAAAACACCTTTAAAAATATTTCATCAGTAATAACTAGAAGTTTTCAACAAACAAATTCAACAAGATCAAAAATAATTGAAAAATAGGTTAAACCAATAAAAACCCCTTTAATTTAAAATATTTAACCATTAAATTAAAATATGGGATAAATACCTTATATACATTGAATAATAAAAATTGTTACAAGTTTAAGTACTAGAGTTATAGTAGAGGGATGTTATTTCTAGTTTTCTCTATCTAACTTCTCCTTTGCAACTGATTCACCACCAGCCTCTTCTAGTGAATTAACAAAAATAAAAAAGGTAAATAATTAAATCCATTCATGTAAAATCATAAAAATGGTACCATGAATAATGTGATAGTTTATTATAATGAAAATATATCCAACATTAGAACAAAGCTAACGGAATCACATTATTGATAATAGAGCATTTATTTTTAAGGGAAAGTAGAAGTAAACTAGTAGCAAAAATTGAAAAATAATGGTTTTCCACTCATATAGAACTAAATATAAATTCATCAACCATACATACCCAGTTAAAAATTCTATCCAATATCATTTAATGGGAATGATTTCTTTATAGTTTATAAATTATGTTTTATTTGTAAATTTTACCAAGATCTCTCAAATTTTCAATCACAAAGGCTTCTAAAATAAAAAATTCCATCAAAATTATCCCAAAATATTCTAATTCATTTTGAAAAATAATTTTATAATTAATTTATTCATGACCAATTAGATCACTAAAAAATTGAAATATGATAGAATTTAGCTCATAATTTAAAAGACGAAGACTAACTTTACTATGTAGAAGCTCTCATACACATAGAAATATTTAATTGATTAGAAAAAGGTGAAAAAAATTAATAGTTTTTTAATTGGAAGAAAAATATTATATTAAACACCCATACATGATATAGGTAGCCTCTATTAATGTTAATATAAGGATTCCATAAGATCTGGACCAAAAAAATATTTTTTCAAACAACTCAAAGAAATAGAATACTGTGTAGCAATTTCAACCATGATCACTTAAAAGAAATAACTTTATGTTAACAAAAAAACTATCTAAGGTCAAGAAGATATTAATATTAATCAGATAAAATTACATGAAATTAGATTGAGAAATTATCATTGAAAGAAAACTATCCAGGAACACTCATATTATCCTCTCTTCAGATGGGGAAGACTCATTTTCAAATATATGATTGGATTGATTGACAACATACTATTTTATAGTCTCTAAAAATAAAATCTATTCTAAGTAATAATCAATAATAGACAAAAAATTATCATGTCACAAATAATAGGAAGCAATATGACATTTTGGTATAGGTAAAGGTTGTGAACAATGAACAATACCATGAGAAACAATATCAATGAAACTGGTTGATTTTTAATAAACCACTTTATGGTCCTTGAAAATAAATCTCTTAATCTGGATCTCATGTTACCGTATAATTAAAATTTAAAATATATCATTAGATTAAAGATAAAAATTATTAAATTTATTATCTACAGATTCATTTATGACATCATCATAAAGAAGATGGATTTCCGTTTTAACTCTTTCTTTTAATACTTCCTTATAAACATTTATCATTTTACTACTCAAAAGAAGTTGAGACTCATTGAAAACATGAAATTATTCTTGATCCTCATCAGCTTATAGTGTAATTTTATCCTTTTATACATCTATAATGGAACCAATAGTGATTATAAATGACCTTATTAAAATAATAAATTCATTTTTACTCCATTACACCTCAAGAATAATCAATTTTTTATGGAATTACAATTCCCCTACATCATCGAACTGGTTATATACAATTTTATAAGGAAAATAACAAGACCAATTATCAAATTTCAGTTTCACATATGTTTGTTCAATATCTATAAGACCCATATTTCTGAACAACCTATAGACTATAAGGTTGATTTTGTAACCTAGCTCAAAAAACCTAATCTCCTCAAATCCTAAAATTCTATAAGAAATTATGGAGGATATATGGTATTTTAATTTTGAAGTAATACGTTTGTGAATAGTTGTACTATAATTCTCATTAATACTATTCATTCAACTATTAATCCAATTAATTTTTCTATTCAAGAACCATTTATAAAATTTAGCAGAAGTTGGAATTTTTTGAAGGATTACACTAATGGTATAATAACCTAATTCTCCATAAAACATAAAGAAATTTTGAGTAATCATGATGATCATTCATTCATACCCTCTCATGATACAGAAAGGGAGATGTATTCTTATTCAAGATAGGTTTATTTTTAACATTTTTCTCAAACCTAAACTTTTTTATTCCCTCATTGATCTGTTCCCCCATCATTTTATTTTTTTCATGGTATTTTTAAATATAATAATCATATTTTTTCATAGGTTGGTTAATTCTATCTAGATTTATACCTTTTCAATTTTCTAGATTTTCTTTTAAAATTTTATGTTTTTCTTTAGTTTTATCTTCATTATTCCATTCCCTAACATGTATATGAGTGTTTTAGGCTTGTTATATGGTTAAAAATATCACATTTTATCTATAATTTGTTGATATTGTGTCGTGTTGTAAACCATAATCGATTAAGCTCAAAACCCTACCTAACTAGACAATTTGGACTTGTTGGTTATGAATTTTTGAGTTAGTATATTTTTTTGAGTTAGTATATTTTTGGTGGATTTTATATCTTTCCTTTTATTTATTAGAGAATGGATAATTGGAAGCCTGAGTTCTAGCACAAAATTCATCTAATTGAGAACTTCTTCATTATAAATGGGTAAATAGAAAATTGTATAATATATTTTAGTATTACCAATCATCCCATAGTGGAAACATTATTCCCTATGATATATGTCATTAATAAATGTAAACTAGGTTATTTTTCACCCCAGTGAATAGCTCCCTTCTTAGTACACATATGATGTGATTTTTATGTTAGTATATCAAATTGTTTCATAAGATCATTAGTAGTAAAAGTTTATAGATATCCATCAGAATATTTATCTACTAGATTTTTACTATAATGGTTAAGGGATATAAAAATGTATACATGTGTATATGAATAACTAACTTATGGTTGGGACTTTTCCAATTAATATATCTAAACATATCCCATGCATTCTGAAATATATATCCTTTATCATAGAAAAAACTAATTATCTTATTCCTCACCTCTATTTAGTTATTTCGTGTATATAATTAGAATATAAATTCATTGGAAATATCATCTCATGTTTCAAATATCACTTCATATAGATTGTAGAACCATGTCCAATCAATACCCTTGAGGCAGAAAGGAAAAACTATCAATCTCAACTCCACCTCACTCAACCCTCACTATAAAAATTATTGTATAAGAAAATAAAACTTTCTAATAAACTCAAGTGAATCCTTTAGATGTACATTTTCAAATGAAGGAATCACAAAGAGATAAGAATATTTAATCTCAAATTCATAATCCTTGGGGATAGTAATGTGCATGAAGGATTTCTAGAGACTGTTGGAAGTTCCAACTCCCAAATCATATACCTCTCAGAAGTACCAGAAACATGTTTTGTTGCGTTGAGTATTTCATTTTAAACTATTCCTAAATATATGTTTTTATAATTTTTAATTCTTATTATATTTTTTATTATGTGAAAAAAATAATGCAAATTTATTTCAGAAAATTTTCATTCATGTTAGGTTCTATAATATCTTGTGAGTATTCAAAATGAAATTAATGTAGAATAACGAAATACTCACTATACCATTAGAAAAAATCTGTTTTAGTAGAATTATTGTGTGAACTATTTTAAACTTTTTTTTGAAAGTTTTTGCTTTCTTGTTCTATGATCATTCCCTCCCAAACAGCGATGCCAAAATATTGACTTGAATTGTTTTTTAAGTGACCTCAAATTTAATTATTTAAATCCTACTAAAACTAGTATAGTAAAGATTATAAGTATCATATACTTATTAAATTTTATATATTATATGGTTATCAAAAAAATAAATGCACAAATTAACAAGAATGTTGTGGAATGAGAAAGTGAAGTTATAGTTTATACGTTAGTGGACACATGAGTCAATTGAAAACAAAAGTGAGGTTGAGATTGAAAAATTGATGATATTATGTTTATCGACTATCATTAATTGATGTACTATAGTCCATAATCTTACTCAAGTCATTTGTGATATAAAAAATGAATAAAAACGAGGTGATGATCAATTGAGCTCCCACTCAATACAGAACAAATTTCAGTGAACATTCTTTCGTTTTGATCTCTAGATTAAAAATATTGGATCATTTAGTTCAGAAATGGAAAAGGGAACATTGTCATTTTCCAATTTTTTGTAATTTGGTTATAATTTATGAGTGAATGTTTCTACAACAATCACCCATCGATTCATGAAATAGTGTAAAAATGATTCTGATTATGAATAAAAAAGATTACTTATAAATAAAATAATCAATATATATGATTGTAAGTATAAGAACAAAATAGGTATAGATATTGAATCAATTCCAGTAGTATATCACAAATCTATTAATAAATAAAAACAATGAATAAAAATAAATAAGCATGATGGGTGATAATAGGAAATATCTCTTGTGTGTTTTTCACCTTCCTCAAGCTCTAGCTCAAGGACCTTCTCCCATCTCAATAATTTTCTCCCCAATGAATCACTTTCCCCTCCCTCCAAGGATAAATTAACCTCAAATTCAAGTCTACCACTATATGTTTTTGGAAATGGAAAATAAAAAATAGTGACAATCTTGAAAACCCGTTGTATCCCCTATGTGGAATACTCCCAATTGAACTTTAACTCCTCATAGTATAGTTAAAATTACCCCAACATTTCCTATATAATTATTTTCAGTCACCCCCATATAAAATTAGATTCAAATCAAGTTAATTTTCACTTTGATTAATTATAAGTCTATTATAGACATTATCAGCTTCAACAATTCAAATTTAGGAGACTATTATTAATCATTATTAATCCTCTAATTACATTCTTCACTCCACTCATTATGATCTTTTTTTGGTTTGATCCTGTTTCCCATATGTAGTCCAGGACAGTGTTGAAAATTTGGCTTCATGGGTAACTAGATCCATGACCATTAGGGTAAAATGCTACTTTTCAACACGTATCTTTCCTCTCACCTAGATAATGTGATATGGGAAAATTCAAATACATGATTAATTATTAAAAAAATTCATACATGCAGACATAGGGATACATAAAAAGTTTCCCATGTGATAATCTTGCATAATTTTATACATCGCAAATTGAGTATATAGATTTCGTCTTTGTGGGAATTCATCTCTATGGATTCGATTAAATATAGACTTATGGTCTACACTTTGGATACATTGCACTCAATTTGGCTATATTTATACTCTCATAGTTATATTTTTTATATATTGACAAACTATTGGTATTTCCATTACATAGTTATTTGACTACACGTAGATCTCATTTGAAAACATGGACATGTAGCTATACAGCCATTTAAGAACTTGGATTTTCTAATAACACCACATGATTCCTAAAAAACAAATTCTGGAAGAATATATGTGAGTTAGAAATATATTAATAATTCAAATTCAAATTCGAAAAATATTATGTTAATTAAATTCCATATTACCAAAAATTGTTATTAAAAATATGTGTATGTTTTAACCAAGAACACTTTAATGACAATTCACTCGAAATCGCAATTTTTATATCAATTCTCAATGAATTAAAATTTCATCTTGATAGAAAAAATTCATTATTTCTCCATTATAAGAACATTTTCTATTAAAATCCTAATAAAAATTCCCAAAATTATATGTGTCTATGTATAATGAAATAGAGACACATAAATGGGTAGTGAACCCAATTCACTAGTATTGTTAATGATCATTGTAAAAGGAAATGTTTTTCAATGCTTATGTTTTTTCCAATAACTTATTTCATATGCATATAATATATTCTGAATGCTTATGATTGATTATTGATGATTCTATGAACATATGAATTATGACTTTCATTATGGAAAATCCATATTCCTTAATTTATAGTTAATGATCCCTCACTGAATGATTATGATTATCATAAGTTATGATCATTTTTTAGACCATTAATATTATCTTATGCTTACATTTGACCATTGATTGATATCTCTGCTGTATACAATTAAGGGTAATATAATCTAATGAATTCTTATGTTTCTTTTCCACAGGTTATGGAAAATGGTTTTAAGTTTGGAATGTTAAAAAAATTACATTGTGAGAAAAGGTTCATGGGAGTTGTTAATGATGTTTTATGAAATTATAGGACTGTGTATTTGGTCTACAAATACACTAAAACATTTTTGTTATAGGAATTGTGTTGTTATGAGATCTGTGTAATATTTTTCTAAAATGATGTTATATATTTCTATGAAATGATCAAGTCACATATTTTGGTATCAGATCAGTGTATAGTTATTTATTTGTATTAGAATTAAAGATATCGGTTGAAAAACTAGGGGAAAATTCTATGTATAAGATAGCATCTTGGTTATTTAGTAATGTAGATATTATGTAGTTTTCATAGAATATACATCCTAGTCTAGATACTAGAATTTTCATGTGGTCATGGCACATATTCCACAAAGGAAAAAACAATGAAATTGGAGAATTGGGTATTAACTCAAATGTCACATATATAAAATGATTCAGTACAAGACTACACACCTGGATAGACACTCCTAGGTGATATTCGTGTGTTAATTCAAATTTTATTTATGAACCACTATAATTTATTTTATGAGATATTAGTCACTAATTACCTATGTTAAACCTGATATTTTATAGACTAAAAATAAAGAGTCACGGTTTAGGCATCTTATGAATTACTTTTCATGATTAAATTGTTAATCCCTATGATTATTTCTTCACACAATATGAATTTTTTTAATAAATTTCTAGAAATATGAGTAATTATTTAAAAAAAATTGAAAGAAAATGAAATTATCGCCCTTAGGATAAATATAAAGAGGTGTGAACTAGAATGAGAAACCTTATCATTATTCTTAACAGACTATATCATTGTAATATTTATAACCTCAATATTGGAGAGTCTCATATCAAAACATTAAAATAAAAATAGAGTCTAATGTGATTTATTTTGATGAAGACCATATAGAAAAGAAAATTCAATATTCTACATGTCATTAATGTTAGAAGAATCACTCGGGAAAATGCCACAATGTAATGGGACAATTTTTTATGCATAGAGAAGAAGGGTACAGTGAAAGTAATTGTTAGAGAAAAATGAAGAGTTATATCGAGGTAAATATATCACATCCTAATTCATAATTTATAGACATGAAAATAATTCTAAAAAGGTGTGGTCATTATAAATTTATAGGGATGACATTTTTAATTTCCAATGGCCTTGTTATATTCAAGGATTTCATGAATTGTGTCCTTAGAGATTACCTCGATCAGTTTGTGTCAACCTTTATATATAATATTATTATATATTCCAAGTGTAATTAATACTATAAAGATCATATGATGATTGGTTTTAAGATCCTAAATAATGAGATTTTGTGTTTCAATTTCAACAAGTGTATACTTTCTTTGTAAAATGTTTTATTCTTAGGTCATATAGTTTCAAGAAAGTGTATATCGGTGGATCCTTCAAAGATGGATGTTTTTTAGAAATGATGTAAACCAACCATGGTAACTAAGATATGTATTTTTTTTATTTTTGGATAATTATTATGATTTTTGAGTTATTTATAGTGAAAATATAATGCAATAACTGTGTTTAATTAGAAAAGATACATTTCCCATTGGGAGAATGAATATGATGAAAATTTTAAGGAGCTAAAAACAAGGTTGGTCATTGAACATATACTCACACTACCCTAAAATGGAGAATGATCTAGAGTGATTCATAAAAGTGTTTAATTTTATATATCCTCATGAAGAATGATATGATGATACATTATTCCCCATTCTAATTAAAAATTTATTATAAAAAGTACTTGATTCAGGATTTGGAGTTAACTACATTTATTTTTTAATTGCTAATATAGAGTACTTAACACTATAATGAAATTTTGGATATATATATTGATCACAACATCATGAGGAATATATTCACATATAAATAGTTGAATATGTTTCAAATAAGATTATTATAATTGATTAATGATTATTACTGCTTAATATATTACCACCCCAAGAGAGTGATCATGTTGGATGATGCTCAATTTTAGAAAGACCATGACATTTTTTCCTTGAATGGGATATAAAATGATTTAATTTTTATTATTTTGTAGAAAATAATAGCATTTTTAGATGAATATTCAACTATCCATTCATGTGAGTATTAAAAAGTCCAAAAAAATATTTGTAATTGAAAAAGACGGTGAGAAATTCTCACAATTTCAACCATGATAATGGTAGACTGATAAGGTTTAAGACCCTAATATTTCCCAGATTAATACCTAACTTGAAGAAAGAACTATTTGATGAATCTCATAGTTTATCATTTACTATTCATACCAAAAGTATGAATATATACTAAGATCATAAAGCGTATTTTAGGTTGGACACCTATAAAAGAACAATTGAAGAGTATATATCTCGATTCCCTATATGTTAGAATGTTAAGGCTAAGATATAGAAGTATAAGTTGATATTACAACCATTACCCATACTAGGATAGATGTGGTAAAACATTACCTTGTATTTCATCACTATAATTACTAAAAAATCCAAATGGAATAATGTTATTTTTGTTTTAGTGGATAACCATATGAAAAAAAATATACTGGAACATGATCTCACTGAGGAAATAGTATAGAAGGAAAAATATATTTAGCAGCACATCACAGAAGCATAGATTTGAGAAATAAGTTATGTTGACAGTCAATGGAAAGACATAAAATTAAAATTTGGTGAGAAGCTATTCCTATGAATATATATATAAAATAATTTTGTTAGATTTTAGAGGATGTGAATATTGATCAATGAATATATCAGTTCATTTTACATCCTAGATTGTATCAGGACCAGTCCCATGATAATAGTTTTGTGGAGAACCATAAATTTGAGGAAGATACATTGGATCCCATGGATGTGATGAAGTATATATATCATCATTTGTTTACATCAGGGTGATAATATTTTGATGATGAAATTAATTTCAAATGGGTCAGAATATAACACTAGAATATTATATATATATATAAATACATTCTCTTGAAATAAAAATGAAGTATTTAATAACATTTTATACACACAATACTGAGTCTAAATGATATATGATATAGTATACTATTATAACATAGCCATTGGGATAGATGGTATTAATAAGATTAAATATATTATGAAAATATTTATAATGGGGAATTCTTATAAAAAATACTAAATCTTGAGTAAAGTAAATTTAAACATCACTAATATGTTTTCATGAAAAATAGGTTTTATTGAATTTTATTCATAGATAATATAATTTGTTTATACTATTTTATGAAACATTTATTTTAATATATGATAATATTTTTTAAAATCACCATTTAAATATTATATTAATACTAATTTTTGTTATTTTTTCAGAAAAATTTTATTTTTATGTGAATAGGGAAAAATATTTTTTTAAACAATCATTTGTTCCATTAAAAAATTGATTTAAAACCCTCATTATGTTATTAATTTTATCATAAAGTAACATAATACAACTATAATTATAAATTATCTAATTAATATCATTGGAATACTCATTATATATAATTTTTTATAAGTTTATTTTAAGGATTAAAATTACATTTTTCTAAACACAATTTCTCATCACGTTTAACAGGTTTGTTTTTCATTAATTAAAATTTAATACTTATAGAAACGAAATATGATAAAATTTAATCTATAATTAGAATCAAAATTTAGAAGTTTGGTAATGATTCCATTTTAATTTTAAGTCCTTATGAAAAATAACTAGTGTAAATGTTCAATACTATAGTAATGGTTAAACAGATTAAAAGGGAGAAGATTAAACAAAACATATATGGGTTAAAATAACCTAAAACATTTATAAATACTATTATATATCAATATATATATCATTTATATATTTACATTTAAAAATAGATTTGTTTTGAGCAACATGTCTTTAGTAAGTTCTTAATATATTTTAATCATTCAAAAAATATCATGTGCATCATATCCATCTATTATAAAAGGTAACCCCCTATACTCTCTTACTCACACATCATGAGCCATTTAGATTGGCCAATACCTTCCCAAATACCTTCATAATATTTTTCTACATGATCAATAGGTAATATTTTGATCGAAATACCAACCATATAAGGGATAATGCATAAGACATTAGAGGTTTTTAAAAGAATAGGTGTAGCTCTAAATCGAGTGTTTTCATTTTATTCCACTTATGTATCATTAAATCCATTAGTTAATAGTGTTATATAAGAAAATTATTATCTAAAATATACTATAATATTATTATGTTTATGTATTGTCCTTTATTAATCTCTTTCTCCATCAAATGAGAAATGAGATCATCGTTTGTGTGTACGTGTAGACTATCACCTCACAATGTGATGTATATCATTTTTCATCACCATGGTAAATGGTTGGTTCTTTCTATGGACACAATATATTTATATTTTATTTAAAATATAATTATGATTCTTTAATTATTATATATAATATTCTTTATTACACATCCATTAAATTGGAAATGAAAATTATCGCACTTATGTACATTTGAGCTACCGCCTCTATGTCATGATATGATTAATTTCTCATTACCATACATTATATCTAGTTATTATTAAGGATTTAATGTTTATATTTTATATTTATGAATTGATTTTTATTTTTTAATTATAATATATTTTATAATTTCTTACACATTCATTCTTTGTATAATTATAATGCCACTCATGCAGACATGTTGAATACCACATTGACGTAGGGCTGTGATTCATTTTTCAACACCGCTTTTTATGAATTATTATAAATGTGAATATGATTAATATAAAAGATAAATATTTTATTATTAATAAAATATGAATATTTAAATATTTACCAAGTTTAAAGTAAAAAAACCATAAAACTGAATCGATCATAGAAAATAAACAAGTTTTTAACAAATTGTTGATTTTAAGGAAGAAGTTATCAATAATATTATAATTGTTAATTTTAAAGGAATGATATATAGTATGTCATATATAATTTATGTTCTATACTATATTTATGATAAATTTATTTTTATGATATACTTATATTTATTTTATTGATATTTGAATGCATATGAAATAAGATGAGACTTGATGTAATTGTTTTTGTTATAATATAATTTATTTTCATGTTTTTCTATGATAAATTTATATTAAGGGAAATTGTGTTTTTATTTTTCAATAAAAATCATATAATTTATTCTAAACCATTTATTCCTAGAATTTTTATTTATTAGTACATTTCACCACTCTTGGGAAATTAAAATGATCTAGAAAATATTTTTAAAGAAAAGGAAACCTTATTTCATTTTTGGTTGAAAAATATTTCCTTTATTCATAATGATCAGAAAAATTAGTTTAAGTAAGTATTTAATAATTAATAGAAGTTATAAAAAAGGAAATTACCATTACATTTTAATCTATTTATAATGGATTTAAGGGAATATTTTTAAATAATTTGTTTCTGAATAAGTTATTTTTGAATTTTTACAAAAGTGTTAAAATAATATTATCTTTTAAAATATATGTTATGAATTAATTTTACAACAATTAAGACTGTTTTTTTATTTAAATATTATTTTTACATGTTTCAATTAATATTTTTAATGAAAATAACCTTCTTAATATTCTAGTAATTTAATGTTATGATGTTATCAGAAGAAAAGTATATTTTCCTCATGTTTTCAATGTAATGTTCAAATGTTAATTTAAAGTTATTATTTATCTATATTAATATCGTTTACGGTTTTTATGATTCCCTTGGGAAATAATCATATGATACCATTCACTTTCTTCCATTGGATTTCATATATTGAAGATGATTTATGGATGATTTTATGAAACCTTTTCCCTTCTCATGGTTTAATTAAATTTTGATGAAACCATTCTAAAACCCTTTTCTTTACCATGAGTTAATTTTGTTATGGTAAGATTATTATGTAAAATATATATTTTCCATGGGTTATTCAATGATGAAATGATGAATTTTTTTAATTTTTTTTCTTTTCATGGGCTATGATTGTAACGCCCCGACCCCAGCTACCCAGAGTCGATGCATTACTTCGTAACATTGGAATGATCACAAAAGATCAAGTCTCGAAAGACCGATTAGTTTAGTAGCCTTGGAAACACTAGATACATTCGTAAACGTTACATTACATCATAAAGTGAAAAACTACAATAACAAATTCTCCATAGTCCACACTCATATCCTCTTCTGACAATCCCTGCAGGTCATTCATAAAATACTTCTTCACATCCTGGAAAATATTAAAACATTGAAAGGGGTGAGCTCAGATGCTCAGTAAGGATAACAATATTGCGGAAGCTTTCATAAATAAACATAAACATTTAAGGCAATGTATAACTAAAACAAAAGCCTTTTAAACTTGAACATCAATATAATATGGAAAAAGTAAAATGAGATAATTCCATTCACTTCTTCACATGGATATTCTACTGGTCGAATAATCACATGCAATATCAATAACCACTTTCATAATGAGGGAATGTATAATGCTGGACATTCTGAAACATTTTGTCAAGGCCTCGGCCAAGACGTCTAAAATGATTAAGGCCTCGGCCAAAACCATAAATCAAATTGGGAAAGGGCCTCGGCCAATTCCACGTCTAGTTGTCTCATGAGACCTACTGATGCATCAAGGAGCTATAGTGGGCTCCACCCGTCACTTATTAAATCCAATACATTCCTTATATGAATAGGTTTAAACATATCATAAACCATAACATAATCGTATCACATAAAACATGCATAAAGGAAACATAACATTTCCACATTTCAATCACAAGATATCAATACAACACATTGATATAATAAAAATGATTTCAAAACCATTTTCAATACCAAAATATAAGAAAGTTAAAACTTTGTATTTATTTTTCATTAAAAAAATGATGGCTTGTAGAGGAAGCCGAGAATCAAATAATGGTCATGGCGGCGGAGAAGTCGTTGTCGCCGCATATGTACGGAAAGAAAAACATTCCCTTTTTGTCGTTTAGTAAAATGCTTCGTATAAAAAGATTCCTTTTGAATAAACGTAAAATGTCAAAGGGGTTTATACACTGTACAAAAGAAATTTGTGTATAAAACAAAATATGCCTCAATGAATGGAGATTGAGACAAAGTCACTTAAAAAGATCATTTTTAAATAAAATATATCTATTATGTGTATTCACTATATGTACACATAAAGAAAGTATAAATACAATATACGACATAATAATATCATGACATAATTTGAAAGTAGGAGATTAACCCAAAGAATGGAAGTTGGGTTATGAAATTCCCTTACAAGGATCATTTTTTAAATAAAATAGATATATTGTGTGTATTCACTATAATTACATGTAAAGAAAGTACAAATACAAGATAGGACATAATAATATCATTACGTAATTTGAAAGTACGAGATTAATCCAAAGAATCGAAATTGGGTTAAGAAGTTTCCTTACCTTGTGTCCGACTTGACTCAACCGTTCTTTAACCTCCTGAATAATGAACTAGAGTTAATATCTACCTTATTAAGAACCATTTTCAATTTCACTATCCTTTTTATATCGCTTATTACAATGTTATGAACATTATGTAATTATTTAAGTTAATAACGGTCGTTTTGCCAATCTTTGGTAACTTGAGTCAACAATAAACTTCTTATAATTACAAGTTGTTCATGTGGTAGAATATACATTATATCCAGAATTATATTCATGATTTATATGTCATATATATCTTATATATCCAGTATATATATTCATTTATAATATTACGTAACATTTAGAGGTCAGAAATGAAATGTACCGTTCATGGAGACGGTAAGCCGTACATACGCATGAACGCTACTTTCATTTCAATTTCATATTTAATGGAACTAAATCATAATGATATAAATGTATAATATAATTCTAGTATAATATAGTGTATAATACCATTTACTCCATCCTTTATACATCCCACATATGGAATTAACGATTCAAATCACTTTGAGGGGGTGGTAGTCCGCACTTCCTAAAATGAAATTATCGCGTTTTACCCATAATGGAAATAATAAATTATGCCATAAATGAGAAATACAGAAGCATAAGTAAAACGTAAACATATTATATATCATATATAAAAATAGTGACATCTTAATGGACACCTTTGAAGGTGTTATATGAGTGTTGAACAATCATCGTTTCGTGAGGCAGAAATTCGCCATCCACAGAAACCGTATGTTCTTTAACCATTAGATGTAGGTGTGTGTAAGTGTAGCTCGAATACATATTATAACAACATCCTAGTATATTGAGGATACTGGTGTTGTTACAAAAGAAATGAATAAAAAGAGTTTAGGGGGTTGGAGAAGAAAAATAAAACAAAACAACTTTTGAAAAGACATTACCTCAAAATCGGGTAACTCTTTTTGATTTGAGCCAAAGGCTTCCTTGGGAAGAGTTATGCACAAAGTGAGGCTTCTAGGAGTAATAGAGGGAAGTTGGGAGAGTATTTGGGCAGAGTTTGACTGAGCCAAATGGCTTGAAAGTGTAAATGAGGTGGGAGAGGTGGGGGCCTTTTATAAGTGGAGAGGAGGGGCACTTTTGGAAAGATTGAAATGTTACATTATTTCACAATGCTTTTCGGATTCTAAAGGTTCCACACTTATATAATTCGAGGCTAAGGTGATAAGGTTTCGAAATATCCTCATCCAATAGGCTTTGGACAAGTGTAAGCCTTGGATTTTTCATTATCTTCTCATTTTATTTAAATCGTTAAATAATGATGTCATCGCTGCATCATAATGATGTCATATATAATTTAATTTATTTAATATCTAAAAATTATAAAAAAATACTATGATGTAGGAAATCTTTTTATCTTTCTAATGAATATTTAATGTCAGAATTTGGACATGTGTAACCGTACTTAAAAACTGTTTTAGTAAAACAACTCTTGTTTGTGTCAATTTAATTTTAACATTAAATAAATATATATTAATGTCATTTTCCAACTAAAGTGGCTCCATGGGGTCCCCAAGTTGACCCATGGGTTTTCTTGGTCGGCCATGACTCATCCAATAGGAGTAGGACAAGTGTCAAGCTCATATCATATTATTAAAACATTGTTTTTACCTTAAACAACACTAATTACCTCTAATCGCGATTAAGAACTTAAAAGTTACTATTCACCAAAAAATTATTTTAATCTCATTGAACCACATTTTACTTCTTTATGACAACCATTTATGTCGGATTTTTGAAAATAAAATCACAGAAGTGGTAATATTTTATTTAAACGAAAAATCAGTTATTTAACTACCACTTAGTGGTTTCACTATTCATCAAAATTTGATGTTTTTCAGAACAAGGCCAAAATTTCACCCTAATCTATAATTGATATTCCGAATTCAAAAATGATGTCTATTTTACAAAATTACAAACATATAAGTTGCATTAATTAATTTTATAATTAATTCCCACTGTTACGACAAATAGCGTGTTTTTAAGAAACAATTTATATCAAAAGATTGGCAATTGTTTATGTCCAATTTCAATGTTAAATTAATTCTAATGAACACCATTAGATAAAATGGTAAAAATATATTCTAATTATACCTTAAAACCACTAAATAGTATAATTTATCACAATAAATTATTTTGATTAAAAAAGTTGTTTTAAAGTATTTTTCACTATTCATAAAAAATTTGAAGTTCTCAGAAAATTACAAAAAATTCAACATAGGCTAATTTCAATATTAGGAATACAAAAATGAAGTCCATTTTAAAATATAAAATTTCTATAATTTTAAAAAGTGGTTATTACTATTCATAACGGCTACTTTGATTTGTCGCGGTGTTTTAGAACTCGAAGTTGCGTACAATGCAATCTATTGCATTATTGAACAAGAAGCGTATCGTGGAAGCTCGGGGTGTTACATTCTCCCCTCCTTCAATAAATTGCGTCCTCACAATTTGAAATTTTTCTTTGAAAATAAATGGTTGAAAAGAGAAAATACCTTTGTGGAAAACCCACATCGGAAATAAGATTAATAAAATTTAGCCTTAATAAGAGGTAAATGGAAATAAGAAAGTCACCACCAAATTATGATCTCAATAATGAGAACATTGGTGGAAATTAGAGACATATAATTGGATGGAAAACGTAAATATTTGTAGGGAGTGATTGAGGTCATCAATCACAATCAACTGTCAAATTGAGGGCCTCAAAGCCTTCAATCTATGTTGATTTAAAATATCATTAGTTCAACAAGACATAAGGTATTAGGATAACACATTTTTTGTTTTAATATCCCTTTACTAAATTTTAAGAATTAATTCATTCATTGAATAAGATATAGGTATATATATATTTATGCTTGACAATTAGAGTTTCAACCTTCAACTCATCTTTCACTCAAAAGATAATAGAACTCAAAAATATTATACTTATCCTAATTGTATAAGGTTCCAAATGTTAACACATACCATTTAGATTAGTAAAACTATTTTGTAAAAACCAGGGACTTCCTGTAGGCTAGTGGTAGGAAATAAAGGCATGTCGCACTATTATTGTGGGTTCGATTCTTGCAGCTTTGTCCGACGCGACGAGTTATTCCCCACCCTGCAGGTTGTCCTTTTCCTAAAACTATAGTATTATAATATTCCAAAAATAATCTTCATAAATTTTTTAACCTTAAACAATACTATCCAAAGATCAACTTAATCCACTCCAACCATTATAGTTATCCAAAATACCTCTGTCCAGACTTTCGCTAAAAGTTCTCTTAATTCCAAAATCAATTTATCAGATTCCCCAAACAAAGTAAAGTTTCTATTATTGTCACATACTAAAAATGTAATTACCTTCATCATATTAAAACCTTACTGAAATCAACAAGTACTGCAGTACAATCCATATATATATATCACATTATTCTTATAACCAGAATATAATCCTTGAGTCCAAAAGCACCAATACATTAATTATTCCGCTTCAACTGTAGTCACAGCATAAGATTGGCCTTGATCCCTTGGCCTTTTCTGAGGTAAGTTTCCTTGACACGTAGGACATTCATTTGCATAATGCTCTGTTTCCCTACAATTGTAGCATTCAACTTTGACAGCCTCTTTCTTTCCCTTGCAATCACGAGCCTGGTGACCCTTTTCTCCACATTTATAACAAACTCCCATTCCTTTTAGGCAAGTACCAGGGTGATTCTTCCCACAATTATCACATAATGGAAAATCCTTCTTTCCCTTTTTCCCTTTATCTGTCTCTTTTTCCACCGTTCTCTTCTTCTCTTTCTTTACTTTGTTGTCATAAGACTTAGAGAATTCCTTTTCTGTCTTGATAGCACACGAGACAATATCTTCGTATGATGAGAAGGATTGTGATACTAAAGCTCGACGGAGAAATGGTTTTAACCCATCAAAGAAACGATCAATCTTACTCCTTGGGTTACGTATATAATCGGCAGCATGCCTCGCTAACCTTGTAAAGTTAGCCTCATACTTTGCGACATTCTCATCCTCCTTCTGCCTCAAACTCAGAAATTGTCTTTCCATATCTGCTCGATGGTCACGAGGAAAATATTTTTCTAAGAAAACCTCTTTGAACTCCATCCATTTCATATTCGATACGTCATCATCTTTCTTTGTGTTTTGAATCAGCGACCACCACTGATCGGCATCTCCAATGAGGCGGTAAACTGCCATGACAACCTTCTCCCTTTCACTACTCCCCAAGGCATGGAATATTTTCTCTAAGGAATTTATCCATTGCTCAGCTACTGTAGGATTTGTACTCCCATTGAAGGTTGGTGGTTGTTTCCTCATGAAACGGTCTAGCATTGATCCTCCACATTGCGGATCAGGGTGCTCCAAACGAGTAAGGTTATTATTCATAACATGTGTGAGTTGTCCCAGTACGGTGAGAAGCTGATCAGCACCAGTTGTATCTCCAGATCCACAATAATTATCTTGAGCAGGAGGGAAATCCCTACACGGAGTTCGTGCATTGATACGGTTTCCATTCCTTCCACTAGGCGCCATATCTAAACAATGGCATAAACTAGATTAGTTTATGAATCAAAATACATAATTACATACTTGTTAAACACTTTACATAAATTGAACTATTTATGGATATAATCCATAATCATAAAAAGAAATGTTTTCTTTGAGGAAGTATGTACTCATAACCCTTCATAGTGGTTTGTAAATAAAATGAGAATTATCCTAAGCATATCCCCCGGGAGTGTCGTAACCAAGAGTGCAGCAAGGCCCGTTGTCGTGCACCAGTTCCCGTTCGAGTCTAGCTCAAAGCGGTGTTTTTGGGTTTTACCCCTAGGTACATCTGTGCCAGATCCGCCTCTACCTGCTCGTATCCAGACAGGGATGTATTGCTTGGAAAACTCATAACATCTTTATAATACCAAAATTCTAGGAAGTTCTTCTATACTAATCCTCAAAGTCCATCTTAGGTCTATGTGCTCTAATCAGAGTTTATCTAAATCTGGCTTCCAAGGTTAGTACTAAACTACCTCTGATACCAACTGTAACGCCCCGACCCCAGCTACCAAGAGTCGGTGCATTACTTCGTAACATTGGCATGATCACAAAAGATCATGTCTCGAAAGACCGATTAGTTTAGTAGCCTTGGAAACACTAGATACATTCGTAAACGTTACATTACATCATAAAGTGAAAAACTACAATAACAAAGTCTCCATAGTCCACACTCATATCCTTTTTTGACAATACATGCAGGTCATTCATAAAATACTTTATCAAATCCTGGAAAATATTAAAACATTGAAAGGGGTGAGCTCAGATGCTCAGTAAGGATAACAATATTACGGAAGCTTTCATAAATAAACATAAACATTTAAGGCAATGTATAACTTAAACAAAAGCCTTTTAAACTTGAACATCAACTTAATATGGAAAAAGTAAAATGAGATAATGTCATTCACTTCTTCACATGGATATTCTACTGGTCGAATAATCACATGCAATATCAATAACCACTTTCATAATGAGGGAATGTATAATGCCGGACATTCTGAAACATTTTGTCAAGTCCTCGGCCAAGACGTCTAAAATGATTAAGGCCTCAGCCAAAACCATAAATCAAATTGGGAAAGGGCCTCGGCCAATTCCACGTCTAGTTGTCTCATGAGACCTACCGATGCATCGAGGAGCTATAGCAGGCTCCACCCGTCACTTATTAAGTCCAATACATTCCTCATATGAATAGGTTTAAACATATCATAAACCATAACATAATCGTATCACATAAAACATGCATAAAGGAAACATAACATTTCCACATTTCAATCACAAGATATCAATACAACACATTGATATAATAAAAAGGATTTCAAAACCATTTTCAATACCAAAATAAAAGAAAGTTAAAACTTTGTATTTATTTTTCATCAAAAAAAAATAATGGCTTGTAGAGGAAGCCGAAAATCAAATAATGGTCATGGCGGCGGAGAAGTCGTTGTCACCACATATGTACGGAATGAAAAACATTCCCTTTTTGTCATTTAGTAAAACGCTTCGTATAAAAAGATTCCTTTTGAATAAACGTAAAATGTCAAAGGGGTTTATACACCGTACAAAAGAAATTTGTGTATAAAAAAAATGCCTCAATGAATGGAGATTGAGACAAAGTCACTTAAAAAGATCATTTTTAAATAAAATATATCTATTATGTGTATTCACTATATGTACACATAAAGAAAGTATAAATACAATATACGACATAATAATATCATGACATAATTTGAAAGTAAGAGATTAACCCAAAGAATGGAAGTTGGGTTATGAAATTCCCTTACAAGGATCATTTTTTAAATAAAATAGATCTATTATGTGTATTCACTATAATTACACGTAAAGAAAGTACAAATACAAGATAGGAAATAATAATATCATTACGTAATTTGAAAGTACGAGATTAACCCAAAGAATGGAAATTGGGTTAAGAAGTTCCCTTACCTTGTGTCCGACTTGACTCAACCGTTCTTTAACCTCCTAAATAATAAACTAGAGTTAATATCTACCTTATTAAGAACCATTTTCAAATTCACTATCCTTTTTATATCACTTATTACAATGTTATGAACATTATGTAATTATTTAAGTTAATAACGGTCATTTTGTCGATCTTTGGTAACTTGAGTCAACAATAAACTTCTTATAATTACAAGTTGTTCATGTGGTAGAATATCCATTATATCCAGAATTATATTCATTATTTAGATTTCATATATATCTTATATATCCAGTATATACATTCATTTATAATATTACGTAACATTTAGAGGTCAGAAATGAAATGCACCGTTCATGGAGACGGTAAGCCGTACGTACGCATGAACGCTACTTTCATTTCAATTTCATATTTAATGGAACTAAATCATAATGATATAAATGTATAATATAATTCCAGTATAATATAGTGTATAATACCATTTACTCCATCCTTTATTCATCCCACATATGGCATTAACGATTCAAATCACTTTGAGGGGGCGGTAGTCCGCACTTCCTAAAATGAAATTATCGCGTTTTACCCATAATGGAAATAATAAAGTATGCCATAAATGAGAAATACAGAAGCATAAGTAAAACATAAACATATTATATATCATATATAAAAATAGTGACATCTTAATGGCCACCTTTGAAGGTGTTATATGAGTGTTGAACAATCATCGTTTCGTGAGGCAGAAATTCGCCATCCACAGAAACCGTATGTTCTTTAACCATTAGATGTAGGTGTGTGTAAGTGTAGCTCGAATACTTATTATAACAAAATCCTAGTATATTTAGGGTGCTGGTGTTGTTACAAAAGAAATGAATAAAAAGAGTTTAAGGGGTTGGAGAAGAAAAATAAAAACAAAACAACATTAGAGAAGACATTACCTCAAAATCGGGTAACTCTTTTTGATTTGAGCCAAAGGCTTCCTTGGGAAGAGTTATGCCCAAAGTGAGGCTTCTAGGAGTAAGAGAGGGAAGCTGGGAGAGTATTTGGGCAGAGGTTGCCTGAGACAAATGGCTTGAAAGTGTAAATGAGGTGGGATAGGTGGGGGCCTTTTATAAGTGGAGAGGAGGGGCACTTTTGGAAAGATTGAAATGTTACATTATTTCACAATGCTTTTCGGATTCTAAAGGTCCCACACTTATATAATTCGAGGCTAAGGTGATAAGGTTTCTAAATCTCCTCATCCAATAGGCTTTGGACAAGTGTAATCCTTGGATTTTGCATTATCTTCTCATTTTATTTAAATCGTTAAATAATGAGGTCATCGCTGCATCATAATGATGTCATATATAATTTAATTTATTTAATGTATAAAAATTATAAACAAAACACTATGATGTAGGAAATCTTTTTATATTTCTAATGAATATTTATAGTCAAAATTTGGACATGTGTAACCCCACTTAAAAACTGTTTTAGTAAAACAACTCTTGTTTGTGTCAATTTAATTTTAACATTAAATAAATATATATTAATGTCATTTTCCAACTAAAGTGGCTCCATGGGGTCCCCAAGTTGACCCATGGGTTTTCTAGGTCGGACATGACTCATCCAATAGGAGTAGGATAAGTGTCAAGCTCATATCATATTATTAAAACATTGTTTTTACCTTAAACTACACTAATTACCTCTAATCGCGATTAAGAACTTAAAAGTTACTATTCACCAAAAAATTATTTTAATCTCATTGAACCACATTTTAATTCTTAATGACAACCATGTATGTCGGATTTTTGAAAATAAAATCACAGAAGTGGTAATATTTTATTTAAACGAAAAATCAGTTATTTAACTACCACTTAGTGGTTTCACTATTCATCAAAAATTGAAGTTTTTCAGAACAAGGCCAAAATTTCACCCTAAGCTATAATTGATATTTCAAATTCAAAAATGATGTCTATTTTAAAAAATTCCAAACATATAAGTTTCATTAATTAATTTTATAATTAATTCCCGCTGTTACGACAAATAGCGTGTTTTTAAGAAACAATTTATATCAAAAGATTGGCAATTGTTTATGTCCAATTTCAATGTTAAATTAATTCTAATGACCACCAAAGGATAAAATGGTAAAAATATATTCTAATTATACCTTAAAACCACTAAATAGTATAATTTATCACAATAAATTATTTTGATTAAAAAAGTTGTTTTAAAGTATTTTTCACTATCCATAAAATTTTTGAAGTTCTCAGAAAATTACCAAAAATTCAACATAGGCTAATTTCAATATTAGGAATACAAAAATGAAGTCCATTTTGAAATATAAAATTTCTATAATTTTAAAAAGTGGTTATTACTATTCATAACGGCTACTTTGATTTGCCGCGGTGTTTTAGAACTCGATGTTGCGTACAATGCAAGTTATTGCATTATTGAATGAGAAGCGTATCGTGGAAGCTCGGGGTGTTACAATGATATAAATATATGATGAATGCATATAGATCGTGTGTGTAAAAATATTAAGTTTTTCTTTATTATACTTCATAATATTTTAATGAATAATTTCAGATTTAGGATAAGACTCAAAATTAGATTCTAGGGCTCCAGGATCAATGGTGTCAAAATTTTTAAAATATTAAATATAATATATTACATTCAAATAACATTTTAAGTATAATGGAATATATCCTAGGAATTGTATTAGATGAGAAAATTGAGACTGAGATTAAATATGGGATGTGGGTTTACCGTTGGTGTGAGATAATATTTGTACACATCAGTTTTTTTGTTTAAGAGTAGTTATAATAAGAATAATAGAATGATTAATTTATTAAATAGTTATTTCTAGATCGATATTCCCCAACCTAATACTATTATGTTTTTCAAAAATATATCTATATTAAAGGGTTATCCATATAACCCTAAAGATATGAGAGTACCATGGAAGAGATCCTTGGTAGATGAAAATGGGATTGTGGTTTAAGGATTAATTTTCTATGCAATTTTCATCATCAATAGAGTTCCTGGATCTCACTAATGACAATGAATTAAAAATCATTCTATACTAATGATCTATATTATTTTGAGGTAGGGTTTTTGTTTTTTTATATTAGTACCCTTTTATGATTATCCAATGTCAAACATGAATTCGTTATTTTATAAAATTCATATATGTATAGATTTTTTATTTATGGTTGATGGATTTTTCCATAAAATATAGGATTTATGAATGGGGTAGATGATTCCTGATTTTATTCAATATTCATCATTTTCTCCATCAACGGATTGAGTCCAACCCAAACAACGGATAGAATTTGTGTCATCACTTTTTTCTCCTTTATTTTCATTGCTCAATAATAGAACATTAATTTGTGGTATTACATTTTACTAATGGTTTAAATGCAGAAGAAAACCATTCATTTTGTAATAAATATTTAGTGTATTTCATCAGTATAGTAGGTTTATTTTTTGTATCAAAGGTTTGATTAATATATAATGATAATAGATGATCAGGGCAGGATCACATTTTTTATCCCATGGGATGGTGTTTAGGTTATTTAGTGGTATGAGAGATAGTTTTTATGTTGATAGGCTGGTAGCATTCATTCAACAGTGAATGATCTAGCTAAATCAACCCAAGATTCGATTTTATGAGATTGATTTTTTACTAGACCAGAAGAGGAGGTGATTTGGGTGGATACGATACATGTATACCCTTGGTTACGTGGGAAAGAAACATCTACTATACAAAATCACAACTAGTGTACACATGAATGACCAGAGTAAACATGAATAGGTTGAAGTGCATAGACACGGACTCAAGCCAGCATAAGATTAATGGGACATGTTGTGTATTCCTTATACACATTTTTACCCCTATTAGGGTATATTGGAGCCCCCATTTTCCATAGTATATTATTTTATCAGTTTACGTATATTTCATTGGTCTATACCGATGAGGGTACACTGAGGCATCCCGTCCTGAGAATAAGATGATAGATCCCCTAAACATGATAGTTTTGGATATATTCATGTATTAAAAATTGTGGTTTGGGGTGTGATCCTCTATCAGTATTAACATGGTTGGGTCTTGTCTACCAACATATAATTTTATATTGTGTGATCACATTCCTAGAATGGTTTTCTAGACAGAGTTAGTTGTCCCCCATAGGCCTTGGTAGTGATCCCATACATATCAATTGACATATTCTTTGTTCTAGATTGTAGCACTACATAGATTGTCTAGTGAGAATAAAGTCTTGGATGATTGCCTTTAGAACTAGAAATACAAAGGGAGTGAGTAATATAAGATTATATTTACCTTGGATACTCATGTGGAATCATAGGATGATAGTGAGGATGTGAACTTACTTGGATATTTGGTCTCAATCTTAGTGAATATCTTGGTTGTTGTCATCCTTTTTTTCCTAACTCTATTTGATTTTTTTGAAATTTCAGGGTGTCCTATTATGTATTGTATCTACCCACATGTTTCATGTCTTATATATATGACCAAACATATGACGGATTCCTAGGAGGACTATGATTATGTGGAGCTTATTACACCAGATGGAGCACATATAGTTCTAGGAGTTTCATATTTATAATACCCCCTTCTTTCAAAAATGATCGACACATTTTCAGTTTTTGTGGGAATGTATTTGAACCTTTTCATTTCCCATACTCATTTTATATTCATATTTCATATTAGTATTCTACATAAATATTTGGTTTTAGTTGTTTCCTTTACTTTCAAATTATATTTGAGTTAGGAGTTGTGTGTCTGTGTAAATGTACCTTAGGTTAAAGACTCCATTGAGTGTGATATGCCTACTCAATTCTAGTGTATATCTCTTAGAATATTTGAGGAAGTCTTGGGGTGACACATTTTTCTTTCCCCCTACAAGGTGGGTCCTGGTGGTTTGGGTCATAACAGGGTAATATAATAGGAATAGGTTATCATAGGACAAGATTTTGGTGATAATTCTACTATGAGGATTTGTTTGGGATTTTGGGTAATTTTCTCAAAGTACCTTCAGTTTAAATCTCAATCTAAAGAAACTAGTAATAGTGTGATGAGAAATGTATACATTCACTAGGACTCTAAGAACATTTTTATTGGATCATTAAATATGGGCAATAGTTGTTTCGAAAACATCAGCTCATGAATTATATAAAAATGGGTTGTTATTTCCATGTACTTTTTGAGTCATCTGACTAGATATTCTCTTTAATCATTGTGCATAATGACATTTAAAAGATTCATCCATGATGAAAACCAGCAAGGATTTTATAGTAGGATTATTATGATGATCCTCTTAATGATGAGCCTTTAGTTTAAGGATCTTTATAGAAGGTAGTTCCTCTAGGATGTTTGATAATATTTCCCCTACATGCCAATTAGTTAGTTATACCTGTGGTACTAGTGGAGGGAAGGAATTTTATGATCACACTTCATGAGTTCCATATGTATAGACCATTTAGTTTTTCTGAAGAGCCAGACCCCTTGGCAGCAAAGTACTATCTTGAGGTAGTTGGGTGATTTTCTTACCATATAATGACCTATCCTAACCAGATTGTGATCCTATAGCTTAACCTTATCTATGGAATTATAGTTTCATGGTGGTGTTTGGGGATACACAAGAATGAAAAGTTGGATCTCACTTGTATAGAGTTTGAGTTCATCTTCAGAGAGGAGTTTTACCCAGTAATGTTTGAGGAACTATATGTTCATGAGATTATGGGGATCTGGTAGGGATTGATGTCATTCAAAAAATATATTTCAAGGTTCATTAACCTGTCATGATAATCAATGGACATTATTCATGATTCATACATTTTTTTATGTTCCCTACAACACTGACTTCAATAAGTGATCTGGGATGTAGTTTTATCTCTTAGTAACTCTTCCTATACAAGGGTTTTGATAAAATCCATGGTGGTGCTGAGATTTCTTACTGACCAAACACCGATAGCAGGTTTTTGTTGTTGACACCAAAGAGTTGAGACTTTTGGAGTAGGTAGTTACTGATAGAATCATGATTTTTAGTTTATGGGTCATTTTTATATACATTCTTAAGATAGTGGGACTATCATCTTGATATATCATGATTGTTATGGTCAACCAAAAGAGGGGATATTATACTCCTATGACTCAAGAGGATATACATTGTGGGATTTTTTGACCCAATATATAATATATAAGGTGATGGTTCATGGAAAACATAGTAAAGGTAGTGGTTAGAGAATGGAGGACCTTAGGGTGGTGGAAATGGAAGAGAAGATAAGAATGTGGTGGGATGTGGACAACATTTTGATCTTATTACATAGACATTACCACCACAACATGGTCTATACTAGGATCAAAAAGGTTATTTTCTAGAATATGGATGGATACAATTAGTAGAGGCCTATGGAATAGAGGCTATAAGTATTATTCAAGGCGTGATCTCTTTCTTCTCTACTATAGCTACATTATTGATAGATATTACCACAATCCACTCTATCAATGCCACAACCCTTAGTTAAGATTTTGAGATTCCAGTACAGCCTTTGGATAGACACTTTCATTTAGATACTTCTACCAGTGGATATTTGGTGATCATAAAATTATTCTGATAGTGTTCCATGACTCTTGTGAGATAGTTCTTCTTGAGGTTACTTTTCATTGTCATATTAAGTAATTGTGATTTCATTCTAGGTATGGACTAGCTCTCTACGGTTTATGAATAGATTAACTATTTAATTTGGAGGATAGGGTACCTCCAAGTTGATGGGAAAGGATTTATACCAATGAAGAGAAGGAAATATAGGTATATTAAGAGAGGATTTTACACAAGAGGATACACCGAATTACTTATTAGTTAGATTGTATTACCCTTGGCGTAGTAGACATTATGATCTTTCTATTTTTTATTATATTGGTGGAGTATAAGGACATCTTCACTAAGGATGTATTGATCTTACATATCCATTGATAAATTAATTTCTACATATAACAAAACTTAGGGAATTATTATATATTAATGATTGTATATGAAATTTTTCCCATTGAGCATTGAGAGTTAAAGATACAGTTAGAGGATTTGCAATGAAAGAGATCTATTAGACACAATGTGTCCCCTTGGGTAGCCCAAGTACTATTTTCTAAGTTGGTTGATGTGTGCTTGAGGTTATGTTGGTACTACCATTTACTAAATTATGTGACCATCAAGAACAAGTATTCAGTAATATTAATCGGTGACCTTTTTGACTCTTTGAAATGGGTGAGTTTGTTTTTGATGATTGACCTTATGTCGGGTTATCACAAGCTCTAAGTTTGATATGAGGATATACTAAAGATGAAATTATGGTGCCACAATGGTAACTATAATTATTGGATGATCCTATTCCACATAGAAAAAAACCTATCATTTTTTGTAGGAATTATTACATGAATATGTCAACCCTTCTTGGATAAGATCATATTAATCTTTATCGATTCCATTATAGCATACTTAGTGTTAGAGGAGGAGCATGAAAATATATTGAGGATGGTTTTTGACATACTATAAGAGAAAAATATTTATGAAATTATCATTTAGTGTCAATTCTAGATTAAATGGTTTCACTTACTAGTACATGTCATATCAGAAGAGGGAGTAGAAGTTATAAAAACACTATAGTTTAAAAATGGTATTTTTCCTTAAAATAAATTTGTTTTATATTGCACAATATTATACACATAAAACATATAATGAAACCACCAACCCTTGAGTTCATTAATATAAATAAATAAATCATTAAAATATTAAACCCATTAAAATTAAAAATAATGCATAGGGATATAAATTTAAATTAGGAAAACTATAAAGGAAAAATATAGATCACCCTAATTTTGTTGAATCGTCGCTCCCATGATAAATATTATTGAAATGAAAAAAATTATTAAACCAATCAATATTTTAGAAAACAGAAATATTGACCCTTGAGATTAATTGAGGTGAATAATTAATTAATTAATTATGGAATATTTATTTGTGGTAGTGTGAACATTATAATAGTAATGTGATTGTTGTAATTTTATCCTGGCCATTGGGAAAATTAACCCGACTATTGCAAAAAGTAAATTAACCTAAAAATAATAAAAGTTAACAAAAATATTTTTTATCATGAATTATTTAAATAAATATAAATATTATAATTTTATTAAATAATTATCAACATTAGAAAAAACCCATAGAAAATATAAGCACATTTATAATAAACATTTTTTAAGGTAGTTTGTAAAAAAATCATAATTTTTATATTAAAAATTAAAATAAATTATAATAAAAAATTATTTCTATAAAATGAATTTAATTTTTGAAATCATCACATTGAAATTTTCCAAGGGTGATTTTTTGGGTAATTTTTGGATATACATCAATTCTTTTGTTAATAGTATAAAATAAATGTTTTTTAGACCTAAAAATATTTAATTTGATAAGTGGTTCATTAAAGTACAATAAACCTATTTTTCAAACAAAAAAAATTTACTTTCTAAAAGTATAAAGTCGAAAGTATTACTTTTAAGAAACAATTTTTTATGTTTTCCACATGCATTTTTAATAAACTATGGAATTCAAATTATAAGTGGGTTTAAAGTCCAAAACCAATATATTTATTTATATATGATTCATTATTTCAAATATATATATATTTCAAGGTTTACCTGGGATATGGTATTTTATTAAATATTTTATCTAAAAATACCACTCACATAAAGTAAAAATAACCCCTCTCCCTCGTCGGGAAAACAAGTCATCCCACACTAAAAAATACCAATATCTACCCAAATATTATCTATTAAAAAATTATAAACCTTAGGTACATATTGGATTAAACAAAATCCATTCATCGTGGAATTTTATTTCAGTGGAAGGGAAGCAACACAAAGAAGATATCTTGTTTTTATGAACTCTTTTTTTGATTTCATCCACTTATATATTTTTCCTAATTACATTAAAAACCAAATATTATAATATTATTTATTAATTATTTTAAAATTATATCTATTTTTATAATATACTTAAAAAAATTATAATTTTTATCTATTTAAATTTTATACATCTTTTTCTCCTCCATGGGCAACGTTTAGGGTAACGATCGGTCAACCTCCAACGAAGATTTTTCCAACATCATCCATATCACCAATGTCAAGACCCCATTCCCACAAAGTGTACCAATTCGGGGATGGAAATGGGATAAGATAGATAATGACACCAGATTCCCTCCTTTAGTTGGTCCTGGGTTGGTGACTAGCATTGAGGGTATAATAAACACCGAGATCAGTGGAATTACCCTTTAAGAAAACACATGCAAAAGAGTGTGGTACGATTGACACCAACCAACTCTTTCTCAAAATACAATATGAAATAATTCTAAAATACACATATGTAATGTCATAAAAGAAAAACTATAACTGAAAAGGGGAAATCTCATGTACAAAAAGAAAGTAAAATTTTAGTGACCATAAAGCTTGAATAACTCATGAAAATCCACAAGATAGCAGTAACCAGCCTAATGTAAAACTTAATCCAACTGGAATGAAAAAAATTAAATAGAACATAGGTGAGTATAATAGTATAATTAATAGGATCCTCCTTGGAGCCTCTCATGTAAGAGTAATGAAATCATGATAAAGCACAGTGAAGAACAAGGGAAACTTACTCGTCACCTAACCAGGTATACTAACTTCCTAGCCTCACCAGGGATACTATCACGAAGTATCACATACAAGATCATATAATATAATATAGAATATAAAGGGTACCCTGCTACTACTACCCCATTGGTTTTCTAGTTTTCCACAATGTTTTACGTCATGAGTATCTCTATCCAAAAAATATTTCCCGCAGATACATGCGCAAAGAACCACATTACGCACCTCATGCGTCAATATAAACCTCGTGAATGACACCACCAGGTCCATTTATCCAAATAACTAGGTTGTTTTTTGGATCCATGAAAACTTCCATAAAATGTATCATACGTCAGGTATTATACCACAAGCCATTACAACCCATACACCGAGTAAGGATATTCAAGCCATTACAGCCTATACATGTTATACTTATAGTTGTACACTTGAAAATATATCTAGAATATAAGTTTTTGAGTAACCACAAGCTATTACATCCCTCTACACACATATATGTGGAGAACTAACCATCGTACATACTAGCACAAGTAACTACCAATAGAAGAGATAGGGTATAAAGGCGGTAGTAATCCATCCATTCTACCATCATGATGTAGGGGAAAACACCCACATGGATCAAAATCCATAGAGTGTTAACAACATTAACTGATAGGGTAGAGTGTCACATCAAAACACAAAATGTACAAGATATAATATAGCTCATACCCACACAATGGGAACAATATATTTTTAGAGTCATATCCATCTAACGTCTCTCGAACTTTGGGTTGTCATTGCTAAGACTAGATATCCTATATGAACACAACCATTTAAAGAGATACATTAAATTATATTATCCCTTTTTATCAATTTTAATTTAAGTTAATTAATTATTTAACCATTAATCAACAATTAAAAAATTCCACTTTACATTTCATTAAAATCACATCCAAGTTCCATGCCCTCCAGGAATACCAAAACCAAGTCCACAGTTTCTTAGAAAAAATGTGGCCTCAATATTGCATCCCAGCAAGATCCAACCCCAAGGGTTGAACATCATTTATTTACTTATTTTCAACATTTCCATTTTCTATATTCCCAAGAATTGTAGAAGAGATTTATAATCTACCAGACATAATGGGATCAACACAAAGAGTCGGTGAACTTCCCATGAATCATTTCCACATATAGTAGGATCATAAATCCATCTTTCATCATGATACTAAACATGGAAAGTACATGACATACCCTGTACCTCTTCAACCCTTTTAGAAAGAGGGTAAGAAAGACCATCTAGCACAAGAAGTGGGGAGTGTAAAGCAGATAAAAAACAATAGATTCAATAATAATCCAATATTCACATCATTGAGTATTCTTAGCTTCAACCAGTTCCATCATCTTTGGTGCCTCTGTAACACACATAAGCATAAATAGATGCATCTTTCCACTCTAGTAATAAACTACTACCACATCCACTAGGCCATCTTACCCCCATATACAAAAAAATTCCTCCAGGCTTAGCCATACTAGGCTCACATAACATATGGTCCACCCTATCCCCACAAAAACAACATCCCTCCTTGCTCAGTTATCCTAGGATCACATAACATCCGGTCCTCCCTACCCCCATAAGCACAAGTCTCATATCGAAAGAATATCAAAAGCTGTAGGAATTAGCAAAAATGGGATCTCTTCCCTAAAACAAGGCATCCAACCTTCACACCCAAAAATCTATCAAGGCCCTATCGTAAATGGACCTCAAACATTAAAATAAATTAGGGAACTATGGGCTGATAAATCCATTTTCTTTATCAGACAAATGGTTCTTCTTCCATCTTGAATTAACAAATTAATTATTTACATGTTCGAACTATGAGAAACATAAACCACAAGTTTCACATGTTATCCCAAATTAATTAAAATATTATATTATCATGAATTTTACATTATTATCAACTAGTATCATCATTCTTCATGTTCATCAAATAATTAAATTAAACATTGGCACTTGAATCAATTTTATTAACATCAAATTAAAACCACAAAATCTAATTCATTAATAATGCCTCAAAATATTTTATCCAATTAATTATTAATTAATTTTCCTCTTTTTGTTCTTTACCAATTTCTATAATGAACAATATTCTAACCAAGAAAGGATTTGATAGCACACTATCCAAAAAATCAAGAGCCAATACATTATTATGGTATAAAATAACAATATCACTATGCGATCGATACAAATTTCATTAATATGGATAATATAATTATTAGGTATATTTAATTTCAGTCCAAATCAATAAATCATTATTTATAAACAATTTCATATATCTAAATAGAGAGGCATCAAATCACATACCTCAAAAGATCGTTGATGATCTTCGCATGAGAACATATCAAAGCAAAAAATCACGATCACCTCTCTCGTAACAAATGCATCCACCAGAGAATTATACGACTGAACCACACCAACCAACCACCAAGAAGAATTCATAAGAAACATGGATATCATGAACCATCACATTGAAGGGATAAATAGATTTAAATATATCAAATAAACATCAATAACGATGGTAGATCATGCATTTTATTGAAGACAGTTTACTACAGATCAATGGAAGAATTTAGGGATCATTTCATGATAAAGGAATCCCCAAAACACTGAATAGTGGGTCGTCGGGTCGCCTACAGATAAGGGAGATCTACTGCATCCATAGGTTTTAAAAAAAATGAGAAAATGAAAAAATACATAAAAGATACAGCGTTGGGGAATTACATGACATGTAATCCCCTCTCACAACATGTAATTCCTTGAGGATGAGTTCCACTAAAAAATGTTTCACCTGAATGATTTATTTTATTTTTCATAAACTAAAGAATATTACACAATTAAACCATATTTCATTACCTGAAATATCCCATGAAACATGATTTCTTGTTGTGTAATTTACTTACACAACATTTAATCCTCTTTTTCCAGCTTTTACTTAACCAAACTTCTAAAAACATCTTCCAAGCCACCTCTGGTCACTTTGACATTCAAAAACACGAAAATTGTTGATCCACATAGATTAGAGTCCTTAAATCAGATACATGTAAACACATTCTCTTCCTCAAAAATCCAAAACCAACATAGAGAGGAAATAAAAAGGGTTCTTCTGAATATCCACCCCATGAGATACCTCTCAAGGCTCTCACCACCCCAGGAGCACAACCCCTTCAAAAATGAATATTGTGAAACCAGGTGACAACCACCACCGGATCTTAAACACTCTCTTAGGGGAGATTCCATTCAAAATAGATCAATACAAAAAAATAAACAAGATAAATTCATATATTAATAGAAAGGGGTCTACAACCACAATATGAACAACATTATAAGGGAAGAGCTAAACATTAAACGGCTTGGGGTACTAAGCACATATTTGAAACTCATGTCCCCAGTTAATCACCTCCATTCTACTATGCCACCACAAAACCCAAACTAATGGTATATAAATCACATGTAACACATTCTACTTGTGGTCCAGGAACATTATAGGACACTCCTCGAAGGTCGCATCATTATCAACATCAACCTCTCCCCAATCGATGATGTAAGAGTCATCAAGAAGGTAATGAAGAAACTGTGACACATGAAGAACATCATGTATTCAGATCATCTATGGGGTAAGTTATACTTGATACACCTTGACTCAAACATGAGCCAACCAATTAAAAGGCCCAACAACAGGGGATAAAACATACTCCCACCACCAAACATTCACTTCCCACGATGCCAAGGAACCTTCAGAAACATTTGATCCCCAAATTCAAACTCGAGAGGTCTCCTTTTATGATCGCTTTAAGACATCTAAAAATCATACGCTACCTTATTCCACTCATGAATCAGTTGAACTATCTATGCCGTACTATGTACCAGCTCCGGCCAGAGAATTGATGACTCTCTAACCCCATTCTCACACAATGAAGAATGGAAAGGTCTTCCATACAAGTATTCAAATGACGCCATGACAATGGTTGAGTGAAAAATATTGTTGTATGAAAACACTACCAATATAAGGTTCTTTATCATTGAACATCCAAAATCCATGAAACAAGATCACAACATGTCTTCAATAGTTTGTATGCACCGTTCTATCTCACCATCATTCTGTAGGTGAAAATTAGTTTCAAGGAATAGCTAAGAACCAAAATCATACTAGAGGCCTCTCGACACTCTAGAGGTAAAATAAGAACCTCGATTGGAAATGATATTCCTTATATTTCTTTGGTTCCTGACCACCCCTCCAGATATTGCCTCAATAGAACCTCTACAATGAACAACTCCCTAGTCCCTATAATGTGGCTCAATTTAGTCTAACGGTACAGTACCACCTATATAGGTCCATATACCCCTTGATATTGAGGTAAACCAGTAAAAACGTCCAATGTTATGTCCTCCCACCTACACTGAGGAACATCTACTAGCTGGAGAAAACCACTGAAAATGCGGTGCTTGACCTTCATCTTATGGAAGACTAAACATCGTAACACAAACTCTATAAATACACAATTAAAAGAAGGCCACCAAAACAGGCCTCTCAAAGCATGGTACATCATTTTTACAAAAAAGATATTATACTAAATGTGAAATATGGAACTCTTTGAGAAACATATCATGCATTACCAAAGGAATGGAATGACTTCTTAGAAATAACACCCGGTGTTGTTCATCCTTAGACAAACCATCAGGGGACTTTCCATAAACATCTCAGTCTCTCTAGACCTCAAAATCCAGATACCCTAACTAGGATAACTCCACCTACTGCACAAGATATGACTACACTATCTTCTAATGAAGAAAACCTATGCCCCCAACTCTTCCCATTTCCAGATGTAATGCAGAACGTTCTTCGGTAAATCTCCAAGAATTACCTGATTTCCGCACTGAATCACTACACAACTTCCATCTCCACACATCAGTGAAAACATTCCCCTTTCTGGGAATAATTGAAATTTTGATTTCCCATTCCTTTAAGAACTCAATCCATCATTGATTTTGCATTTTCATTTCATGATGGGAGAAAACACACCTCAAGATATCATGATCAATTGAGACCAAAAAATTATCACCAATATAGAAATGTCTCCATAACATCAGTGCAAACACCACTGCCACTAACTCAAGATCATGGGTGGAATAGTTATGTTCTTGTGGATGGATCTTCTAAGACCTGTAAGTAATTACCCATCTCTGCTGCTCTAAAACACAACCTAACCCCATATGAAAAGCATAATAGAAATCATAGAATTAATCTTCTTCTACTGGAAGAAAAAGAATCAGAGAATAGACCAACTTCTCTTTTAGATACTCAAAAGCTACCTGACCCTGAACCATCCATAGGAACCCCTAATCATTTCTAGTCAACGTTGTTAGAGAGGTTGTAACCCAAAATAAATCAGCTACAAACTTCCTATAATATCATGCAAGAACAATGAAAATTTTCAACTCTATCACTATCATGTGTGATTCCCAATACACAACTACATATACCTTGTATGGATTCACACCTACTCCCTGCTATGACACAACATTCCCCAAGAAATTAACTTATTATTCCCAAAAATTACACTTAGACAACTTCCAAAACAACTTATTTCGAAAAAGAACACCATAAACGACATGAATATGACATGTATTCTCCGCCTCAGACAAAGAGTACACAAGGATGTCGTCAAAAAAGACAACCATTAACTTATCCAAGAACTCATGAAACAAATGATTCATTAACCCCATGAACACAACATGTGCATTGGTTAGAAAAAATTTCATCACAAAAAACATGTAATGCCCATGAAAATAACCAAATGATGGCTTTGGGATATCCTAATCCCTCACATGCATCCGATGATATCCTGATTGGAAATAGATCTTTGATAGCCAACTTTCACCCTTTAGTTGATCAAATAAATCATCAATCCATGGAAGATGATTGTAGTTCTTCACTATCACTTGGTTAAGGTGATGATCATTGAAACAGAACCACAAACTATTGTTATCCTTCATCATGAAAAAAACTAGCACATACAATGGTGACATGATTTACCAAAAAAAATTCCACTACAACAGACCATCAAGTTGTATTTGAAACTCTGAAAACTTATAGGAAATTATCCTATACGAAGACATTGAGATAGGATACATCCATAGCTATAGCTCGATCTCTAACGTGATCTCCCTTTAAGTGGTAATGCTACAAACTCTTCTAGAAAGACATAATGGTACTCTTCTATGACCCAAAAACAACTATTTCTGAACATTCGATAAACTAAAAATCATATCAACCAACAAGGATGAAAATAAAAGAACACGTCTCTGACCCATCAGAGGGTCTCGCTCACCAACAAACACTGTTGGCCCTCTGTCCACATCATTGAAAACCTCCTGCCTCTAGATGTAATCCACAATATCCTCTAGGGAATACAACCAATCCATGCCGAGGATAAAATCATATAGTTTTATCTGAAAACATAAAAAATATCCTTAAGATCGGTTTTTCCCAGCACTATCTCACAGTCTCTACATACTTCTAACAAGTCATCTCGGCTTTCAATAGGTATGGTCAATGCCAATGGCACTGGAAGCCTCTCAAAAAGAAGTCCAAAAACATGTAAAATGGTAGGTGATATAAAGGAGTGTATCATTCCTAAATCAAACAAGGCATCCAACCAAGAATAAAACAAGGAATGGGTACCTCTAACGATGTTTGGGTCACCTGGAACAGGTATTACTAAAGCATGAATCTTTCCACAGCCTACTCAAAAGCTTCTCTAACCATAATAATGGTCGCCTCCATGGTTGTGCTTTTCTCTATGAGGATGAGGAGTGTCTCGGGGATATCACTTGCCTACCCCATTTTCTCTCTGCTAATCCAAAGCCAATGCAATATACTGCTGCTACCTCGGATGGAACTACATCAATAGAGGATCCTGGAGTAGAACACCTAACACACATTGACTTCTTAGAATGGTCGATCACTCTCATTGCTGATGACCTTATAATCCATAATAAAAACAATCTCATGATCCCTTTGGAAAGGTTTGATAGCCATGAACCCAAGAGAAACCAGACACGGAGGGCTAAGACCTACCCCCAGCTGAATGGAAACACTTATCTCTAGAACACTAGGAACTCCAGATCATAGTTATGCTTCGTGATGAAACATAAATACTCCACTCTCATGATGATTCAGTTTTGGATAACGTCCTATTGATGACGTCTTCCCTCACCAACACCTCAAGATATGTTGTCATTATAAATGGGGTGACCTAGCACTGGATCTCTAAATTCCAAGCCACCAATAAATTTCTTTCCCTTGGAACCTCCTCAGACAATAGGATCGAAGAATACTGTAGAAGGTTCCTAAAAAAGATCCTAAACTCATACACACTGAAGTTCCCCTACCGAAAGACAAGCGGATTATAGGATATTGATGCCTTCATAGTTAAAGAATGAATCTTGATATGAACTAATCTCAAAACTCCTCCCCTAAGACTTTCCACTCCTTGAGATCCCTGAGGAACCAGAACCAACAATTTTTCACTTCCCTATGCAACAACATCACATCCAACGATACCTACTGCTCTTTCCAACCACGAATAAAACTGAAGGTTGTCTCAACCTCTTCCAACCAGTCTTCAGGGAATGAATCTGAAATAGAGACCTCATACTTCTACAGACTCCGATAATAAAATTATCATAGTTTCCTCCTAGAAGTTTCATCATCGTCAACCTCTACTCAGCAGTGATCTAATGACGTAGTCTACTGAACATAATCTATGAACCTAACAAGGACGTTGACCTAGATCCATACATGCCATGGAAAAAACATTTATAAATCGTAAAACTAGAATATTGAAGTATTTAAAAATAATTAATTGGTTTTTTATTCATTTTAAGTTAACCTATCACAAGGTCTACCCATTAAAACACATGAACAAAGATGAATGATGAAAACTCCATTCCTAGTTCTCTAACTTGCAACATATATCACCTTGTTTTATAGCCACTATAAAAATAAAGGTCCATGCATCAGATAATGGGGGGCCCTAAATACCTTTTTCGTAGCCAATCTCTAGTTACCTTACTTTCTAAACATTATAGAAACCATTCCCCTACCAACCCATTCAGCCCCACTTGTCTCTAACTCCAATTCAATCTTATCCCTCAATTAGAAATCTAGTACCACTTGGTCATGACCCCCTCCCTACAATGTGTAACTGGTTGTGCCCAAATTTACCCAAGTTTTTTGGTGTAAACGGTCGTTGTAGTACGGCTTGGGTTATCGATCCTCATAGGCCTATGAAGAAACCTAAGAAACATGCATTCTAAGAAGGTGATTTGATGGTCTTGATTTGGCTATGATGTAGAGATCCTAATCTTGACATACATGGACATTACATTACTTTTTCGGAATACTTAGTACATAACAAAAACACACACACAAGGACCGTAATAGTTTAGTGTCTTTGGAAACTCGGAATATAATATTCTAATCATCGTGAAAGATCTTCAACATCTCCCATAAAGATCATCCCTTTTTTTCTTACCTAAAACCTTTCCTTATATAATGGGGAAAAGAAAACATAAAAGGGTGAGCTCAAATTCTCAATAATGGTAAACAAAAGAAATATCAATCACATCATATTCATAAGAACATAACATTTTGGAAATCTTAACCGGCAAAAGAGATCATAATATCATAACATGGTATAAATCATAGTAGTGAAATGTAATCCCAATAATCATAAATTAAAACATGAAACTTTGTGGCATACACACATAATCATAGAGAATCATTTCTTATTAGTCAAGAATCATTACCAAGATTATCTTAGTGGACAAATTCCATTTCTAAACCGAGGTCAGTCCTCATTGCAGTCCTGTTTCACTGAACCGGTTTAACCTGTCGTTCCTGCCATGTTTATCTCATGAGATATAAAATCTTTACCCAATGAATTTTAGGGAGATATAGGTCCCACCCATCTCATAATGATACCATTCTTATGTGTGCCACAAAATCATAAACCATACATCATAGCATAACCCATGTAATAAAAATGGGAATCTTAAACATTGTGACATCATAAAAAAATTCATATAAGATAAAGGAATTCATAAAAATATTTCCATCACAACATAATCAAATCAATGTAATAATAGAGATAGAAACAGAACCCTATATTATCTTAGATTGAAAATAATTTTGATAAAACACTTGAACTCCATTCTTGAGGAATATATCCTTTCTACTTCAATTTTTTCTCCATTATTAACATGTCATATAATTTTAAACTAAAAGAAGTTGATTAAAAATAAACTTGAAAACTTGTAAAGGAAGATTCTTGGAAATAATGTTTTAAAAATCCATTCAAGCTGTATATGTTAAAAAACACTCTTCTCAGACTTTTGTTGGAAAATTCAAAAAGTACCTCGTACGAAAAACGACAAAATATTCCTTTCTTATCGTTTACTAAAAACTCACCGAAGGGTAAAATTGGATTTAAAAATTTATAGTAGGATGTAAATAATATTACATATTGAAGAAACATGGATGTGGATGATAAATATTCCCCAGTAAGTCCTGAAGTATAAACAATATCGGATAAAAATTGAGATTGCGAGATTGTCCCTTACCTTAGGTCTGATTTGATTTGTAAGTATTCAAACATCCTGTATAATGATTTAAATAATGTTATTGACTTATTCCATAATCATACTTATTGTTATGAAATCATATATGTTTATATTCTAAGATTCTTATTAGTAATATTTCATTACTACTTGTTATTCTGGTGTTTATTACTTTTTGTTCTTATGCGTGTTTTGTCGAATAAATTATTATTCTTATCTTTAGGTTATAGATAACTCATTTCCATAATGGTATTAGTGTACTATATATCATATTTATTCATTCAATTCATTTATGTAATCTTTATGCAATGAAGATCATGTAGAACGAATCGCATCACATCGTGGAGACAATATTCCGTACGTACGCACGAGCGATGATATCATTCCCATGATGGTGGAATTGTATTGAAGTGTATGTATACTATTTCAGAATCAATAAAACTTTACAATAATCATATATAGTTATTTATTTACACCATTATACCCATCAATGTAAGGTGGTGATGGAAAATAGATTACACCACGTCGTGGAGACGGTATTCCGTACGTACGCACGCACGATAATTTCATTTTTCGTAGAATGGATAGATTGTGAAATAGGGTTGTTTCATACTTATAATAACATACCAGTATATGAGTTATACTTATGTTATTACTTCATAATGAAACAACTAAAGAAGAAGAAGTGTAAGAAGAAATAAAGTTGAAAGAATCGGTAACGGACATTACCTCTTCTTTGAAGCGCCTTTTTGAAACCTCCTCTTTGGGAACTAATATTGGTCTTTGAAGAAGACCTGAACCTATAGGATGTTTCTAAAAAAGTGGATAAGAGAAATTCGCAGAGTTTGGCCGAGGTTTAAGGCTCAAAGTGGTGTGAGGAAGAGAGGGAGGAGGTGCCCTTTTATAAGGGAGGAGAGGAGCGCCTTTGGAATAACTAAAAATATTATTTTATTATAAAGCCATATTCGGTTTTCAATAGCTCCAAATTGAGTTATTTCAAAGATAAGGTGGGGATGGTTCGAAACCCTCTCATCCAATAGAATTTAGACATGTTTAGGTTCCTATTTTAACCTTATAATTTAGATTTAACTTTAAGTTAGATAATTTTACTTTTACCGTGTCTTTTTGTGTTCTTACACTATAAGGTTAATTAACTTACTATAACAGGTCAAATGAACCCATAGTTTATTATTATTAATATATATAACCTTATATAAGTCATTTTTCTGAACCTTAGATTTTTAGGAATATAATAACAATTAATAGTATAATTTTTTTTAAAAACTATTTTATGTCAATTTTGACACTATTTGGTAATTGATTTTTGTGAAAATCATAACAGAATGATTAGTTAGAAAAAATGTAATTAAATCAACACTAACATGTCATATTAAAATATAAAATTATTGTAATTCATAAAAAGTCTCAAATTACATTTATTTGGGTATTTATGACATCAATTATGTCAATATTTCATTAATAAGATAATTATTGTATCATCATTGTTTCATAAATAAATTAAATTATTTAAAGTCTAAAAAATACAGATAAAATATCATTATGTAGGAAAACTTTTTATCTTTATAATTAATATTTATATTCGAATTTATCTTTTGTATAACCCTATATTAAAAATTATTTAGTTATTAAACATTTATTTTAACTATTTTAACCCTTTATTAAATAAATTAATATTATAGGTCCTAATCTAATCCAAGTGGGCCTAAATGGTCATATTTTATACCTAAGGTTGTTTTTGGTGGAATTTAACTTATCCAATAGAATTAGGACATGTGTTATGGTAATAATAATATCATTTTTACCCTTAATTACCCAATTTACTTTTAACCGTGGTAAAAAAAGTAAAAAGTTACTATTCACCAAAAATTATTTTCATCTCATTGAACCACATTTTACTTACTGAAATCAACCGTGTCTCTCGGTTTTTTGAAATTCCATTCACAAAAGTTGTAAAATTATGTTTTATGTAAATTTGCAAATTCTCCTAGGAGGTGGGTAAAAGACGGTCAAAAGTTCAATAAAATTTTTATATATCTAAAATTCTTATAAAATGACCCCAATGAATTACATTGAACTTATAGAGGTATTATGTATCAATTTTGACAAAAAATAAATTTAAATAAAATAAATAATTATTTAAATAAAAAGTTGGTTTTTTAAATAGTAACCCAGTGTTTTCACTATTCATCAAAAATTGAAAGTTTTCAGAAAAATACCAAAATTTTACCATAGGCTAATTTCGATATTCCGAATCCAAAAATGAAGTCCATTTTGAAAGATAAAATTTACAAAATTTCAAAAAGTGGTTATTACTATTCATAATGGCTAGTTTTAATAATATTTTAATAGCATATCGTTGTTTAGTGAAACTTGGTATTGCCTACAACACACGCTATCTAGGAAGGTCGCGATTGCGTGTAATGAAGCCATGATAGGGTTGCGTGTTGTGAAATATTCCTTTGTTGAATCGTAAAACACAAGAAATCAATAAAATTAAAAAGAATATTTTTCATAAAATCTCAGGGTGTTACATTCTACCCCCTTAAAATGAATTTCGTCCTCGAAATTCGTCGTGGTTATAAATGGTTTACTACTCGAAAGTTTCATTAATACAAACCCACGTCGTAAAAAGGAATACCAAAACCAATCTTTAAAAACTAAAGTATGAAACATAACGGTTACCCAAATTAACTAATCACTGGGTTTCCACATAGAAGAACATAGGTGAAAATATGGATATGGAAGAGAAACATCACCATCATGTTCTGATGGAGAGTGGTAGAGAACATAGCTATGAAAAATCCAACAATCACAAAGCCATAGATTTGTGATGATCTAAGGTATCATCCGATTTATCGGATATAAGGGAACTAGGACAACATTTTTGGTTTTCATTATCATTTCCCTAAAGTTGAAGAATTTGAATTAGAATAAATACTTACTTTATTTTGGTACAATATCACTATTGTTCGTGCTTTGAACAATTTCCACTTCATCTCTTAAATAAATAAAGTTGAATTTGTTATTCGTGAAGTGTTAACAGATCGTGTGATAGAATGATTGGTCATTCCATCTGTTTCAAACAAAAGGTTAGCAAAAGTTATCAAATATACATAAGTCCATCTATGGTGAGGTTAATCGTATAAGATTACAAAAATGAACTTATACTTCATCTATCATACCGCGTAATGAAATAAAAATAGTTTCTACTATCTAGGGACTACCTGTAGGCCAGTGGTAGGCGATAAAGGCCAGTCGCACTTCGGTTGTGGGTTCGATTCCTACAGCCTTGTCCTACGCGATGGGTTGTCGCCCATCCTGCAGGTTGTCCTTTTTCTAAAGCTATATTAGAATAACATCCCATCAATAATATCGAAAAAAGTTCTATCCTTAAAAAATACTAACTTATGTCCAACATAATCCATTCCAATCTTTAGGCTTATCTAAAATACTTCGGTCCAAGCTCATAGTATAAAGAAAATGATTACTTGAAATGTCACATAACAATCACGTGAATGCCATCATTTATCCCCCATATATCATAAGATATATCTTGTTGGTAAAATTACAAACATGTGAATACCTTAATCATGTATTCTCTTGAAGAATGAACACAAACTGAACCTTAGTGAAAACATGAATGCAGTTAGAAGTTAACACTTTCCACAAACCAAAATCCTCAAAATTCTTTATACTCAAACCATGATATCACTTAGTCCTTATATCAATCATGAGCTCATGAATACAATCAAACATCTCATTATCTTCTTATCCCTTCATTATGCGCATATCATCTTCTTACCAAGAATATCTCAATCACTTTCTATGGTTACCAGTACCATAAAATTATTGAAAACCACAATAGACCAATACATAAATATTCTAATATTCCACGATACTATATACAACATTATTTTGGAATCCCATTACATAAACACTTAATCATTCCACCACATCGTTTTAATATTCAACATTTCCAATAGTGATCACATGTGACTTCCTTTTGTCCTTTGCCTTAAGTGGTTGATCATGTCGATCATCATTAACCCTTGGATTCGGGCATTGATTACCATAATGCCTCATTTCATTGCACTTGAAGCATTGAAGTGTTGTTGGTATGTTCTCTACAGTCTTTTCATTATTCACACCATTAGAAACCCTTTTTCCATTACTTCGACACTCAGCTACCCGATGACCTTATTTTCCACACTTAAAACATTTTCTAGTCCCTTTAAGAAAATCTCCACCATGCTTCTTTCCAAACGTTGAGCATAAGGAAACATTCATATTCTTTTCACCATTATTCTGAGATTTGTCCTTGAACTCCATCTTTCATTTCTTGTCAAAACCATGAGATGGATATGTAACACCAACTTCCATTTCTACCTTAATAGCACAATGCACAATTTCTTCATAGCTACTGAAGTCTCTTATAGATAATGCCCTTCGAAGATTTGGTTTTAAGACACTGAAGAATCGATTAATTTTAATTTCAGGATGGATGATAAAGCCAGATGCATACCTTGCGAGCCTTGTAAAATTCGCTTCGTATATACCAACAGATTCATCATCCTTTATCTTTAGATCAAGAAACTCTTATCCATCTTTGTTCGAATAATATAGGGTAAGTACTTATTGAAAAATAATTTCTTGAACTCATCCCATTACATGGACTCAATTTCATCTCTTGGCCTCGTATTCTAGATAAGATTCCACCATTGATCAGCTTCACCTTCCAAACGATATACTGTTAAGATGAATTTATCATATTTAGAACATTGAAGAACTGAAAATATCTTTTCAGTGGTACAGATCCATTGTTCAGCAACAAGTGGATCAGAAGACCCACTGAAATAAGGTGGACGCTGCCTCATTAAGGACTCAATAGAATATTGTTCCCTTCTCTCCTCATTTAGAAGTCCAGAATGATTCATAGCTTGTGTAAGTATAGCAATAAGATTTTTCCCTCCATCTCCCATAACATTTGTTTATTCAAGAGGAAAATCATTGCATTGTCTATTACATTGATCAACACGGTTCCTTCGGGTTCCAGCCATCGTCTAAAACCCAAAAAGAATAGTGTGAGAGGCAAAAATCATGCTAGGGAAAAAAAATAATAAAGGGGGAGTAACTTCAATATCTAACATCTTAGGTTACCATAATTCTAGTACTATAACCTATACTTATACTTAACCTTAGGGACATCCCTATATATACCTTATAAATATCTATAGGGATCTCACTAAAGTTCTCGCATCCTAGTTTGAAAAGGTTGACTAAACCTTTCCTCTGATACCAACAATAACGGTCTGGAATTACATCCAGTGGACTATAATTGATACCTATCGAGGAACTCCATTAGTGGCTACACCCCCTGGGCGGGACACACCACCATCCCAAGTGGCAGCCATTTCCTCATGAAGCCGTTGGGCGGAGAGCCATGCTTTGTCCAACGCTCACATGTGAGAGTTCCCAAGGATCAGATACATTCCTACCTCCTTTACCTCTGATACCAACTGTAGAGACCTGAAGCTTGACGTACATGGACATTACATTACTTTTTAGAAATACTTAGTACATAACAAAAACACACACACAAGGACCGTAATAGTTTAGTGTCTTTGGAAACTTGGAATATAATCTTCTAATCGTGGTGAAAGATCTTCAACATATCCCATAAAGATCTTCCCTTTTTTTCTTACCTAAAACCTTTATTTATATCCTGGGGAAAAGAAAACATAAAAGGGTGAGCTCAAATGCTCAGTAAGGGTAAACAAAAGAGATATCAATCACATCATATTCATAAGAACATAACATTTTAGAAATCTTATCCTGCAAAAGAGATCATTATATCATAACATGGGATAAATCATCGTAGTGAAATGTAATCCCAATAATCATAACATAAAACATGAATCTTTGTTTCATACACACAAAATCATAGGGAATCATTTCATATTAGTCAAGACTCATTGCAAAGACTATCTTAGTGGACAAAGTCCATTTCTGAACCGAGTTCACTCCTCGTTTCAGTCATGTTTCACTGAACTAGTTTAACCTGCCGTTACTGTAGAGACCCGAAGCTTGACGTACATGGACAATACATTAATTTTGTGGAATACTTAATACATAAAAAAAACAAACACACAAGTACAGTAATAGTTTAGTGTCTTTGGAAACTCGGAATAAAATCTTCTAATCGAGGTGAAAGATCTTCAACAACTCCCATAACGATATTCCCCTTTTTGTTTCATTACCTAAAACCTTCATTTACTTCCTAGGGAAAATAAAACATAAAAAGGGTTAGCTCAAATGCTCAGTAAGGCCAAACATAGATAACATAAAACAATCCATAAACATTTAGAAGAAAAAACAGGAACATGAAATTTAAACATCAAAATCTTGAGAAAAGACATAAATCGTGGAAGTACGTAAGGCATATATCATAATAGAAAATCAACCACGATAAAATGGGAATAAAAAATGTAATTGTGGAAACCATTCAGCACATGTAATTATTTACATAGTAGCCAAGGCATTGCTGCCAAGATCATCTTAGTGGACAAAGTCCCTTTCTGAATCGAGATCACTCCTCGTTTCAGTCATGTAACACTGAACCGGATTAACTTACTGTTCCCGTCATGTCTATCTCATGAGATATAAGTCTTTACCCAATGCATTAGAGGTAGATATAGGTCTCACCCATCTCATAAATATACCATTCTTATGTGTGCCACAAAATCATAAACCATACATCAGAGCATAACCCATGTAATAAAAATGGGATTCTTAAACATCGTGACATCATAAAACAATTCATATAAGATAAAGGAATTCATAATAATAATTCCATCACAACATAATCAAATCAATGTAATAATAGGGATAGAAACAGAACCCTTTATTATCTTAGATGGAAAATAATTTTGATAAAACACTTGAACTCCATTCTTGAGGAAAATATCCTTTCTACTTCAAAAACTCTTTTCCTTTCTTAACATGTCATACAATTATAAACTAAAAGAAGATGATTAAAAATAAACTAAAAACTTTTAAAGGAATGTTCTTGGAAATAATTTTTTAAAAAACCATTCATTCCGTATAAGTTAAAAAAACATTCTTCTCGTACTTTTGTCAGAAAAGTCAAAAAATACCTCATACGAAAAACAACAAAAGATTCCTTTCATATCTTTTACTAAAAACTCACAGAAAGGTAAAATTGGATTTAAACAATTGTAGGTGGATAGAAATAATATCACATATTGAGGAAACATGGATTAGGATGATAAAATACACCCCAGTAAATTCCAAAGTATAAAAAATCTCGAATAAAAATGAGATTGTGATATTTCCCCTACCTTATGTCCGATATGATTCATATGTATCCGAACCTCGTATATAATGATTTAAATAATGTCATTTACTTATTACATAATCATATTGATTGTTATGATATCATATATGGTTAACTTATAACTTTATATTACAAGTTCTTTTGTAAATTCCATGTTAAAAAGCATTTTGGGTAAAAAAACGTTTCATTTATCATATGTGTTTCGACTCGTCATTCTTGATATTATTACATATATCCTAATTTAAATAATTCCAGAATGTAAAACATGATTTATATATAATATATATTCATTATATACATATATATTATAGATCGATAAAAGTAATGCAATACACCGTTAATGGAGACGGTAGGCCATACGTACGCATGAACGCGGTTTTCGTTTCCTTTTTGAATTCAATGGAATTGAGTATATGACTTACATATATATATATACATAAATCTAGTAGCATTATTATGTCATATATTTCATTATTATTCATTATATATACTTTATAATCATTTTGAATGGTTAATCATGGAAAATGAATCTCCTTGTGTTCGTGGAGACGGTAGTCCGTACGTACGCATGAGCGATGATATCATTCCCATGATTGTGGAATTGTATTGGAGTGTATGTATAATATTTCAGAATAAATATCACTTTACAATAATCATTTATTTACACCATTATACCCATCCAAGTAAGGTGTTGGTGGAAAAACAGATTACACCACGGCATGGAGACGGTATTCCGTACGTATCCACGTGTGGTGATTTCGTTTTCCGTAGGATGGATAGATGGTGAAATAGGGTTGTTTCATAATTACAATAACATATCCGTATATGGGTGATACTGATTTTATTACTTCATAATGAAACAACTAATGAAGAATAAGTGGAAGAAGAGATAAAGTTGAAAGAATCGGTAACGGGCATTACCTCTTCTTTGAAGTGCCTTTTTTAAACCTCCTCTTAGGGAATTAATATTGGACTTTGAAGAAGACCAGAACCTATATGATGTTTCTAGTGAAGTGGAGAAGAGAAATTTTCAGGGGTTGGCCGATCTTTAAGGCTCAAAGTGGTGTGAGGAAGAGAGGGAGGAGGTACCCTTTTATAATGGAGGAGAGGGGCACCTTTGGAATAACTAAAAATATTATTTTATTATAAAGTCATATTCGGTTTTGAATAGCTCAAAATTGAGTTATTTCGAAGCTAAGATGGAGATGGGTCGAAACCCTCTCACCCAATATAATTTAGACAAGTTTAGGTTCGTTTTTTAACCTTATCATTCAGATTAAACTTTAAGTTAGATTATTTTACTTTTATAGTGTCTTTTTGTGATCTTACACTATAAGATTAATAAACATAATATAACATGCCAAACAAACCCCATGTTGTTTATTATTAATATATATAACCTTATCTAAGTCATTTGGCCGAACCATAGATTTTTAAGAATATAATAACAATTAATAATATAATATTTCTTTTAAAAACTATTTTATGTCAATTTTGACACTATTTGGTAATTGATTTTTTTGAAAATCATAACAGATTTATTAGTTCAAAAACAGTTAATTAAATCAACACTAACATGTCATATTAACATATAAAATTATTTTAATTCATAAAAACTCTCAAATTACATTTATTTGTGTAATTATAACATCAATTATGTCAATATTTCATTAATATGATAATTACTGCATCATTATTGCTTCATAAATAAATTAAATTATATAAAGTATAAAAATTACAAATAAAATATAATTATGTAGGAAATAGTCTTAGATTTCTAATTAATATTTATAGTCGAATTTATCTTATCTATAACCCTGTATTAAAAATGATTTACTTATTAAACATTGATTTTAACTATTTTAACCCTTCTTTAAATAAATTAATAATAAATTTCCTAATCTAATCCAAGTGGGCCTAAATGGTCATATATTATTCCTAAGGTTGTTTTTGGTCTAATTACACTTATTCGATAGAATTATGACATGTGTTAGGGTAATAATAATATAATTTTTACCCTTAATTACCCTATTTACTTTTAACCGTGGTAAATAAAGGTAAAAAAGTTACTATTCACCCAAAATTATTTTCATCTCATTGAACCAAATTTGACTTACTAACATCAACCATGTCTCTTGGAGTTTTGAAATTCCATTCATAAAAGTGGTAAAATTATGTTTTATGTAAATTTGCAAATTCTCCTAGGAGGTGGTTAAAAGACAGTCGAAAGTTCAATAAAATTTTTATATATCTAAAATTATTAAAAAAAGTCTCCAATGAATTACATTGAACTTATATAGGTATTATGTATCAATTTGGACCTAAAATAAATTTAAATAAAACAAATAATTATTTAAATAAAAAGTCGGTTTTTAAATAGTAACCCAGTGTTTTCACTATTCATCAAAAATTGAAAGTTTTCAGAAAAATATGAAAATTTCACCCTAAGCTAATTTCGATATTCCAAATCCAAAAAAGAAGTCCATTTTGAAAGATAAAATTTAAAAAATTTCAAAAAGTGATTATTACTATTCATAACCACTAGTTTTAATAATATTTTAATAGCATATCGTTGTTTAATGAAACTCGGTATTGCGTACAACACACGCTATCGAGGAAGGTCGTGATTGTGTGTAATGCAGCCAATTTAGGGTTGTGTGTTGTGAAAGACTCCTTTGTTGTAGCGTAAAACACAAGACATCAATAAAATTAAAATGAATATTTTTCATAAAATCTCGGTGTGTTACATTCTACCCCCCTTAAAATGAGTTTCTCCCTCGAAATTCGTCGGGGTTATAAATGGTTTACTACTCGAAAGTTTCTTTAATAGAAACCCACATCGTAAAAAGGAATACCAAAACAAATCTTTAAAAACTAAAGTATGAAACATAAGGTAACCCAAATTAAGTAATCACTGGGTTTCCATATAGGAGAACATAGGTGAAAATATGTATATGGAAGAGAAACCTAACCATCATGTTCTGATAGAGAGTGGTAGAGAACATGGATATGAAAAGGCCAACAATCACAAAGCCATAGATTTGTGATGATCTAAGGTACCATCTGATTAATCGGATATAAGGGAACTAGGACAACATTTTTGGTTTTCCAGATAATTTCCCTAAAGTTGAAGAATTTGAATTAGAATAAATACTTACTTTATTTTGGTACAATCTCACTATTGTTCGTGCTTTGAAAAATTTCCACTTCATATCTTAAAGAAATGAAGTTGAATTTGTTATTCGTGAAGTGTTTACAGATCATGTGATAGAATGATGGGTCATTCCATCTGTTTCAAACAAAAGGTTATCAAATGTTATCAAATATACATAAGTCCATCTATGGTGAGGTTAATCGTATACGATTCCAAAAATGAACATATAATTCATATATCATACCACATAATAAAATAAAACTAGTTTCTAATAACCAGGGACTTCCTGTAGGCCAGTGGTAGGTGATAAAGGCCAGTCGCACTTCGGTTGTGGGTTCGATTCCCACAGCCTTGTCCGACGCGATGGGCTGTCGCTCGTCCTGCATGTTGTCATTTTTCTAAAACTATATTACTATAACATCCCATTAATAATATCTAAAAAAGTTCTATCCTTAAACAATACTAACTTATGTCCAACATAATTCATTCCAATATTTAGGCTTATCTAAAATACTTCGGTCCAAGCTCATAGTATAAAGAAAATGATTACTTGAAATGTCACATAACAATCACGTGAATTCCATTATTTATCCCCCATATATCATATGATATATCTTGTTGGTCAAATTACAAACATGTGAATATCTTAATCATGTATTCTCTTGAAGAATGAATACCCATTGAACCTTAGTGAAAACATGAATGCAGTTAAAAGTTAACACATGCCACATACCAAAATCCTCAAAATTCTTTATACTCAAACCATGATACACTTAGTCCTTGTATCAATCATGAGCTCATGAATATAATAAAACATCTCATTATCTTCTTATCCCTTCATTATGCGCATATCATCTGCTTACCAAAATCTCTTAATCACTTTCCATGGTTACCGGTACCATAAAATTATTGAAAACCACAATTGACCAATACATAAATATTCCAATATTCCACAAAACTATATACATCATTATTTTGGAATCCCATTACATAAACACTTAATCATTCCACCACATTGTTGTCATATTCAACATCGCCAATAGTGATTGCATGTGACTTCCCTTTGTCCTTTTCCTTAAGTGGTTGCTCATGTCGATCATCATTAACCCTTGGATTAGGGAATTGATTAGCATAATGCCCCATTTCATTGCACTTGAAGCATTGAAGTGTTGTTGGGGCGTTCTCTATAGTCCTTTCTTTATTCACACCATTAGCAACCCTTTTTCCATTAATTCAACACTCAGCTGCTCGATGACCTTCTTTTCCACAAATAAAATATTTTCTTGTCCCTTTAAGACAATCTCCACTATGCTTCTTTCCACACTTTGAGCATAAGGAAACATTCATCTTCTTTTCAGCATTATTCTGAGATTTCTCCTTAAACTCCATCTTTCGTTTCTTGTCAAAACCATGAGATGGATATGTAACACCAACTTCCATTTCTACCTTGATAGCACAATTCACAAATTCTTCGTAGCTACTAAATTCTCTTATAGCTAATGCCCTTCAAAGATTTGGTTTTAAGCCACTGAAGAATCGATCAATTTTACTTTCTGGTTGGATGATAAAGCCAGATGCATACCTTTCAAGCCTTGTAAAATTCACTTTGTATATACCAACAGATTCATCATCCTTTTTCATTAGTTCAAGAAACTCCTTCTCCATATTTTTTCAAAGAATACGAGGTAAGTACTTATTGAAAAATAAGTTCTTGAACTTGTCCCATTCCATGGACTAAATTTCATCTCTTGGGCTCGTATTCTTGATAAGATTCCACCATTGATCAGCTTCACCTTCCAAACGATATACTGCTAAGATGACTTTATCATGTTCAGAACATTGAAGAACTGAAAATATCTTTTCAGTGGTACTGATCCATTGTTCAGCAACAAGTGGATCAAAAGACCTACTGAAATAAGGTGGATGTTGCCTCATGAAGGACTCAATAGAATATTGTTCCCTTCTCTGATCATTTGGATGTCCAGAATGATTCATAGCTTGTGTAAGTATAACAATAAGATTTTTCACTCCATCTTCTATAAAAATTGTTTGTTCAAGAAGACAATCATTGCATTTTCCATTACATTGATCAACACGGTTCTTTTGGGTTCCAGCCATCGTCTAAAACCCAAAAATAATAGTGTGAGAGTCAAAAAATCATGCTAGGGAATACAACACAATAAAGGGGGATTACCTTCAACATCTAACATCTTAGGTTAAATTCTAAGATTGTTACTGTAGTTCTAGGACTATATCCTATACGTATACTTATCCTTATGGACATCCCTAGACATACCTTAGAAATATCTCTAGGGATCTCACTAACGTTTTCGCATCCAAGTTTCTAAAGGTTGACTAAACATTTCCTCTGATACCAACTGTAGAGACCTGAATCTTGACGTACATGGACAATACATTACTTTTTCAGAATACATAATACATAACAAAAACAGACACACAAGGACCATAATAGTTTACTGTCTTTGGAAACTCGGAATAAAATCTTCTAATCATGGTGAAAGATCTTCAACAACTCCCATAACGATCTTCCCCTTTTTGTTTCCTTACCCAAAACCATTCTTTACTTCCTGGGGAAAATAAAACATAAAAAGGGTGATCTCAAATTCTCAGTAAGGGAAAACATAGATAATATAAAACAATCCATAAAAATTTGGAAGCAAAAACATGAACATGAAATTTAAACATCAAAATCCTGAGAAAAGACATAAATCGTGGAAGTACGTAAGGAATATGTCATAATAGAGCATCAACCACGATAAAATGGGAATAAAACATGTAATTGTGGAAACTATTCAGCACATGTCATGATTTCCATAGTAGCCAAGGCATTGCTTCCAAGACCATCTTAGTGGACAAATTCCCTTTCTGAATCGAGTTCACTCCTAGTTTCAGGCCTGTAACACTGAACCGGATTAACATATCGTTCCAGCCATGTCTATCTCATGAGATATAAATCTTTACCCAATTCATTGGACGGAGATATAGGTCCCACCCATCTCATAATGATACCATTCTTATGTGTGCCACAAAATCATAAACCATACATCATAGCATAACCCATGTAATAAAAATGGGATTCTTAAACATCGTGACATCATAAAATAATTTATATAAGATAAAGTAATTCATAAAAATAATTCCATCACAACACAATCAAGTCAATGTAATAATAGGGATATAAACAAAACCCTTTATTCTCTTAGATGGAAAATAATTTTGATAAAACACTTGAACTCCATTCTTGAGTAAAATATCCTTTCTACTTCAAAAACACTTTTCCTTTATTAACATATCATACAATTCCAAACTAAAAGAAGTTGATTAAGAATAAACTTGAAAATGTTTAAAGGAAGATTCTTGGAAATAATGTTTTAAAAATCCATTCATGCCTTATAAGTTAAAAAAACATTCTTCTCATACTTTTGTCAGAAAAGTTAAAAAATACCTCGTACGAAAAAAGACAAAAGATTCCATTCATATATTTTACTAAAAACTCACCGAAGGGTAAAATTGGATTTAAACAATTTTAGGTGGATGGAAATAATATCACATATTGAGGAAACATGTATGTGGATGATAAAATACACCCTAGTAAATTCCAAAGTATAAACAATCTCAGATAAAAATGAGATTGTGATATTTCTCGTACCTTATGTCTGATATACTTCGTATGTATCCGAACCTACTATATAATGATTTAAATAATGTCATTGAATTATTAAAGAATCATATTCATTGTTATGATATCATATATGGTCCACTTATGACTATATATTACCCATTCTTTTGTAAATTTCATGTTAAAGAGCGTTTTGGGTAAAATCATTTCATTTATCGTATGTGTTTCGACTCATCGGTCTTGATATTATTACATTTATCCTGATTTAAATAATTCCAGAATGTAAAACATGATTTATATATAATATATATTCATTATATACATATATATTATAGATCGATAAAAGGAATGAAATACACCGTTCATGGAGACGGTAGGTCATACATACGCATGAACGCTGTTTTCGTTTCCTTATTGAATTGAATGGAATTGAGTATATGACATACATATATATATACATAAATCCAGTAGCATTATTATTTCATATATTTCATTATTATTCATTATATATACTTTATAATCATTCTTGAATGGTTAATAATGGAAAATGAATCGCATCGTGTTCGTAGATACGGTAGTCCGTACGTACACACGAGCGATGATATCATTCCCATGATTGTGGAATTGTATTGGAGTGTATATATACTATTTCAAAATAAATATCACTTTACAATAATCATTTATTTACACCATTATACCCATCCATGTAACGTGTTGGTGGAAAAACAGATTACACCACGGCGTGGAGACGGTATTCCGTACGTACGCACGCGTGGTGATTTTGTTTTCTGTAGGATGGATAGATGGTCAAATAAGGTTGTTTCATAATTATAATAAAATATAATTATATTATTGATACTTATTTTATTACTTCATAATGAAACAACTGATGAAGAAGAAGAGGAAGAAGAAATAAAGTTGAAAGAATCGGTAACGGGCATTACCTCTTCTTTGAAGCGCCTTTTTGAAACCTCCTCTTAGGGCACTAATATTGGTCTTTGAAGAAGACCAGAACCTCTATGATGTTTCTAGGGGAGTGTAGAAGATAAATTTTCAGGGTTTGGCCGAGCTTTAAGGCTCAAAGTGGTGTGAGGAAGAGATGGAGGAGGTGCCCTTTTATAAGGGACGAGATGGGCAGCTTTGGAATAACTAAAAATATTATTTTATTATAAAGTCATATTCGGTTTTTAATAGCTCCAAATTGAGTTATTTCGAAGCTAAGGTGGGGATGGGTAGAAATCCTCTCACCCAATATAATTTACACAAGTTTAGTTTCCTATTTTATCCTTATCATTTAGATTTAACATTTAGTTAGATAATTATACTTTAACCGTGTCTTTTTGTGTTCTTACACTTTAAGGTTAATAAACATACTATAACAAGCCAAACGAACCCCATGTTGTTTATTATTATATATATAACTGTATCTAAGTCATTTGGCCGAACATCAAATTTTTAGGAATATAATAACAATTAATAATATAATATTTGTTTTAAAAACTATTTTATGTCAATTTTGACACTATTTGGTAATTGATTTTTGTGAAAATCATAACAGAATGATTAGTTCGAAAATATTTAATTAAATAAACACTAACATGTCATATTAACATAAAAAATTATTTTAATTCATAAAAAGTCTCAAATTACATTTATTTGGGTATTTATGACATCAATTATTTCAATATTTCATTAATATGATAATTACTGCATCATCATTGTTTCATAAATAAATTAAATTATTTTTTAGTCTAAAAATTACAAATAAAATATCATTATGTAGGAAATATTTTTATATTTCTAAAGAATATTTATAGTCGAATTTATCTTATGTATAACCCTATATTAAAAATGATTTACTTATTAAACATTGATTTTAACTATTTTAACCATTCTTTAAATAAATTAATAATAAATGTCCTATTCTAATCTAAGTGGGCCTAAATGGTCATATTTTATTCCTTAGGTTGTTTTTGGTCGAATTACACTTATCTAATAGAATTAGGACATGTGTTAGGGTAATATTAATATCATTTTTACCCTTAATTACCCTATTTACTTTTAACCGTGTAAATAAAAGTATAAAGTTACTATTCACCAAAAAAATTCATCTCATTAAACCACATTTTAATTATTGACATCAACTGTGTCTCTTCGATTTTTGAAATTCCATTCACAAAAGTGGTAAAATTATGTTTTATGTAAATTTGCAAATTCTCATAGGAGGTGGGTAAAAGATGGTCAAAAGTTCAATAACATTTTTATATATCTAAAATTATTAAAAAATGACTCCAATGAATTACATTGAACTTATATAGTTATTATGTATCAATTTTGACCTAAAATAAATTTAAAAAAAATAAATAATTATTTAAATAAAATGTGGGTTTTTAAATAGTAACCTAGTTTTTTCACTATTCATCAAAAATTGAAAGTTTTCAGAAAAATACCAAAATTTCACCCTAAGCTAATTTTGATATTCTGAATCCAAAAATGAAGACCATTTTGAAAGATGAAATTTAAAAAATTTCAAAAAGTGGTTATTACTATTCATAAAGGGTAGTTTTAATAATATTTTAATAGCCTATCGTTGTTTAGTGAAACTCAGTATTGCGTACAATACACGCTATCGAGGAAGGTCACGATTGTGTATAATGCAGCCATGTTAGGGTTGTGTGTTGTGCAAGACTCCTTTGTTGTAGCGTACAACACAAGAAATCAATAAAATTAAAAAAAAAATCATTAAATCTCGGGGTGTTACAGTTCCAGCCATGTCTATCTCATGAGATATAAAATCTTTACCCAATGCATTGGAGGGAGATATAGGTCTCTCCCATCTCATAATGATACTATTCTTATGTGTGCCACAAAATCATAAACCATACATCATAGCATAACCCATGTAATAAAAATGGGAATCCTAAATATTGTGACATCATAAAACAATTAATATAAGATAAAGGAATTCATAAAAATATTTCCATCACAACATAATCAAATCAATGTAATAATAGGGATAGAAACAAAACCCTATATTATCTTAGATGGAAAATAATTTTGATAAAACACTTGAACTCCATTCTTGAGGAAAATATCCCTTCTACTTCAATTTTTTTTCCATTCCTAACATGTCATATAATTTTAAACTAAAATAAGTTGATTAAAAATAAACTTCAAAACATGTAAAGGAAGATTCTTAGAAATAATGTTTTAAAAATCCATTCATGCCGTATAAGTTAAAAAAACATTCTTCTCGTACTTTTGTCGGAAAAGTCAAAAAGTACCTTGTACGAAAAATGACAAAACATTCCTTTCATATGTTTTACTAAAAACTCACCTAAGGGTAAATTTTGATTTAAACAATTGTAGTAGGATGTAAATAATATTACATATTGAGGAAACATGGATGTGGATGATAAATATTCCCTAGTAAATCCTGAAGTATAAACAATCTCGGATAAAAATTGAGATTGCGAGATTGTCCCTTACCTTAGGTCCGAATTTCTTCGTAAGTGTTCGAACCTCCTATATATTGATTTAAATAATGTTATTGACTTATTCAAGAATCATAATTATTGTTATGACATCATATATGGTCATATTCTTAGCTTCTTATTAGTAATATTTCATTACTACTTGTTATTCAGGTGTTTATTACTTTTTGTTCTTATGCGTGTTTTGTCGAATAAATTCTTATTCTTATCTTTAGGTTATAGATACCTCATTCCCATAATGGTATTAGTGTTCTATATATCATATTTATTCATTCAATTCATTTTTATAATCATTATTCAATAAAGATCATGTAGAACGAATCGCATCACATTGTGGAGACGGTATTCCGTACGTACGCACGAGCAATGATATCGTTCCCATGATCGTGGAATTGTATTGGCGTGTATGTATACTATTTCATAATCAATAACACTTTACAATAATAATATATATTTATTTATTTTCACCATTATACCCATAAAAGTAAGGTGGTGATTGAAAATAGATTACACTACGGCGTGGAGACGGTATTCCGTACGTACGCACGCGCGGTGATTTCGTTTTCCATAGGATGGATAGATGGTGAAAAAGGTTTTTTTCATACTTATAATAAAATACTAGTATATGAGATATACTGATGTTATTACTTCAGAATGAAACAACTAAAGAAGAAGAAGTGGAAGAATAAATAACGTTGAAAGAATCGGTAACAGACATTACCTCTTCTTTGAAAAACCTTTTCGAAACCTCCTCGTAGGGCACTAATATTGGTCTTTGAAGAAGATCAGAACCTCTAGGATTTATCTAGGGAAGTGGAGAAGATAAATTGGCAGGGGTTGGCCAATCTTTAAGGCTCAAAGTGGTGTGAGGAAGAGAAGGAGGAGGTGCCCTTTTATAAAGGAGGAGAGGGGCACCTTTGGAATAACTAAAAATATTATTTTATTATAAAGTCATATTCGGTTTTAATAGCTGAAAATTGAGTTATTTCAAAGATAAGGTGGGTATGGGTCTAAAGTATCTCATCCAATAGAATTTATACAAGTTTAGGTTCCTATTTTAACCTTATCATTTAGATTTAACTTTATGTTAGATAATTTTACTTTTACCGTGTCTTTTTGTGTTCTTACACTATAAAGTTAATAAACTTACTATAACAAGCCAAAAGAACCCCAAGTTGTTTATTATTAATATATATAACCTTATCTAAGTAATTTGGCCTATAACTATATTTTTATGAATATAATTACAATTAATAATATAATATTTATTTTAAAAACTATTTTATGTCAATTTTGACACTATTTGGTAATTGATTTTTTTGAAAATCATAACAGAATTATTAGTTCTAAAAAGTTAATTAAATCAACACTAACATGTCATATTAACATATAAAATTATTTTAATTCATAAAAAGTCTCAAATTACATTTATTTTGGTATTTATAACATCAATTATGTCAATATTTCATAAATAAGATAATTACTGCATCATCATTATGTCATAAATAATTTAAAGTATTTAAAGTCTAAAAATTACAAATAAAATAGAATTATGTAGGAAATCGTTTTATCTTTATAATGAATATTTATATTCGAATTTATCTTATGTATAACACTATATGAAAAATGATTTATTTATTAAACATTGGTTTTAAATATTTTAACCCTTCTTTAAATAAATTAATATTAAATGTCCTAATCTAATCCAAGTGGGCCTAAATGGTCATATTTTATACCTAAGGTTGTTTTTGGTCGAATTGAACTTATCCAATAGAATTAGGATATGTGTTATGGTAATAATAATATCATTTTTACCCTTAATTACCATATTTACTTTTAAGCGTGGTAAAAAAAGTAAAAAGTTACTATTCACCAAAAATTATTTTCATCTCATTGAACCACATTTTACTTACTGACATCAATTGTGTCTCTCAAATTTTTGAAATTCCATTCACAAAAGCGGTAAAATGAAGTTTTATGTAAATTTTCAAATTCTCCTAGGAGGTGGGTAAAAGACAGTCAAAAGTTCAATAAAATTTGTATATATCTAAAATTATTATAAAATGACTCCAATGAATTACATTGAACTTATATAGGTATTATGTATCAATTTTGACCTAAAATAATTTTAAATAAAATAAATATTTATTTAAATAAAAAGTTGGGTTTTTAAATAGTAACCCAGTGTTTTCACTATTCATCAAAGATTGAATGTTTTCAACAAAATTCCAAAATTTCACCATAGGATAATTTCGATATTCCGAATCCAAAAATGTAGTCCATTTTGAAAGATGAAATTTAAAAAAATTCAAAAAGTGGTTATTACTATTCATAACTGCTAGTTTTAATAATATTTTAATAATATATCCTTGTTTAGTGAAAATCAGTATTGCGTACAACACACGCTATCGAGGAAGGTCACGATTGCGTGTAATACAGCTAAGTTAGGGTTGTGTGTGGAGCAATAATCCTTTGTTGTAGCGTACAACGCAAGACATCAATAAAATTAAAAAGAATATTTTTCACAAAATCTCGGGGTGTTACATATGAAGTGGCCAACTTTGGATTGAGTAGATTGGATTATTTGATATTTTAAAGACTTAAGTGAATTCAATTTAAAAGCATGAGTTGATCCTTGGGTATCGCATGGGGTGAATTGGATTAATTTCTTTTTAAATTATTTCAATATCTCATGTTTGAGCATTTCCTTTAACAAAATACAATCATCCCAAATCACTCACCAATTTAGAGTTTCACTATCCTAAGGCTAATCACATATACACTTGGAGGATCATATTTAAAAGCACTCCAAGGTTGAGTATAGTTTTTAGCACTCGAGATGTGTATCCTTAAAATTGGTGAGTTTAAAGGAGAATGTAAACCATTGAATGAAAATCTCAAAAATAGAATTGATTAGGAATTATTAAATTAAGAAATAACATCCAATTCATCCCCTTGCTACTCCCTTGGATCAACCCTTTAGAGTATTATCTATCCATTTATGCTATTCTATCAATGAAAGAGGGTAGTATACTTATGATGGTAGAATTGTAGAATAAGAAAAATAAATAAAAATCACTCCACCGCTGTGTGAAGAGTTTCACAAACGATTATGAGAATAACCTCACTCCCTAAGGAAATGGTATCAAAATTATATGGAAAATGCAATAAGCAATTAATAAGAAGAATATGATGGTATTTTATTAATTAAATGAAGGTCAACGAAAAACATACATGGAGAAATTGAAAAAACGATTACAAAATGAAAGCATGACAATATAAATTAAAGAAAAACATTGATTCCAAAGAAAAATAAGGGATGATAATTCCCTTAACCGCCAAATCCTTATATAGGAATTTTATGAGCCCTAGGTCCACCCCCCAATAATTAATTTACCCCCAACAATTAAGAGAGTCAAAAGGAGGGTGAAGAATCAAAAGGAAATTGATGTTTTGAAGTTGACCTGGAAAATTGTCCAGATTCATCCTTCATTTGGACGTTCGAATTTGACATTAAATATGGCCGAATAATCAACAGTCGTAGAAGAAACATATCTTATCCATGTTTCCTCTAACAGCTGTCAAAATTTCAGGTCATTTGGTGCATCCTTTTGAATGTTATTCCCAAAATGGTGAGAATAATTAATGGGAGTACATATCGGTCCCACCACTTAAATGTAAACTTCAGATCCATATATCTCCATGAAAACTTCGGAATTAGCTCTGGCCATAGTTGAATAAAATGATCTTCATATTGTTATCGTAATTCTGAAAAAATTTGAGCTTCATTGGGCTTGGTTTGTGGGCCCCACATTTGTTTGATTGGCCTTAGGCCCATTATGCTTTCTCTGCATTTAGGCTCAAAAATCACCATCTTCACTTGAGATTCATCCATCAGACCTAAAATATAAACTTTTCAAAAAAAAATTGATCAATAATATCCCAAAATATCAAATTCAAAAAATGAATATAGTGTTTTCCACAAATAGATTAGTGATTGGGACCAAATTTTCATTTTAATCATTAATTGCAATTAAGATGAGAAATGAAGTTCTATTTATATAATGCACTAAAAACAATGTTTATGGACTTTGGAAAAATGAATATAAAGATATTAACAATTAATATTAGCCACTTTTAGTGACAAATCAGTAACCATCCTAGGCCAAAATGGGTGAAGAGAGTTAATGACACCAGAGTCCCACCTCCAATAGGCATCATGTTGGTAAATAACACTGAGGGTATAGTAAACCCACTGATGGGAGGCATTACCGTATAAAAGAACACATGCAAAACAGAGAGATAAGATATACACAAACCTACTCCTACTCAAACTAATATATAAATGAAATCCCAAGTACATATGTTTAATTTCATGCCAGAACTTCTACAAGTGAATAACGGAAACTACATGTACAAAAAGAATGTAAAATGACACTAACCATGAATCATGAAGATCTCCAACAAAAAATAAGATATTAGTGACCAGAAATATCTCCATCCTACTCCAAGTGATTTGAAAAACCATTTATATATTGTTTAATGAGTATAATAGTATAGTTAGTAGGATCCTCCTCAGATTCTCTCAAGCAAGAGTAATGAAAACAAGATAAAGAATAGTTAAAAAAGTGTAACTAACTCATCACCTAACCAGGTATACTATGTTCCTACACTCACCATGGAAAATCTCACCAAGTATGACACAAAAGAGAATATGATATAATAAAGAATATCAAGGGTTCCCTTCTACCACTTCCCCACTGGTTTCCCACTTTTAACCAACATCGCACGTCCTGAGCATCTCTCTCTAAAAAGCATTTCTCACATACACCTGGGCGAAGCACCAAAAAACGCACCTCAGGCATCAACATGCACCTCATGAATCAAAACACCACGTCTACATATGCAAAGAAACCATGTATTTTAGTTGATCCACCATAGTTTGAATAATGGCCATCATAAGTCACGTGTTATACCTCAATCCATTACAACCCATATACCATGTTTGGTACCTCAATCCATTAGAACCTATACACATTACTACAATAGTAGTCCATTAGGAACTATATACAGAATATATGTGTGTGAATAACATTAATAAATTACATCCCTCTACACACATATATGGGTTGGACTAACTATTGTGCACCCAAACGCATGTAAATACATAGAGAATAGATTAAGTCCAAAGGGGGTAGTCATCCACCCATCCACCCATCAGGATGTTGCCGAGGGATCAAAATCTTTAGGGGAGTCAGTTGACCTAAATTATAGGGTGGATTACTATATCAGAACAAAAAAAGTATATTATTTAATATATATTATAGCCAAATAATGGGAACAAACTAGTCTTACTGTCATCTCTAGAAAACGACTCCTGGACTCCCATATACCACTACTTAGACTAGAAATCCTATAATCACAAAACCATTTAAAGAGCTACATTAGACTAATTTATAAGTTTTTATGAGTAGATATTTCTGTTAATTAATTCATTAACAATTAATGAACCATTAAAATATTCCACATTACATTTCATTTCCATCACAACCAAGTTCAATTACCTCCAGGAACAACCAAGCTGAGTACACTGTTTCTTAGAAAAATATGACCTCAACATTTCATCCCAGTAGGCTCCAACCCATAGGTTAAACTTCATTTATTATTTATTTAACAACATTCCAATTTTCCATATTCCTAAGAATTTTAGAAAATCAATATATGCTAACAGACACATGGGTGTTAATATGGTGAGGAGGTGAACTTCCCATCGATTCATTGACACCTATAATAGGAGCATACACCCATCCATCCTCAAGAATATAAACACAGATCGAAAATGGAATACCTTGTGCATATTTGGTTTTTTTGAATGGAGGATAAGAAAGAACGTATGGATAAATCATTGGGGAATGTATAGAAGATGAATAAGAAATGGATTCAACAAGTATCTAACATTCACATCATCGAGTAAGCCAATCACAAACTTGTTCTATCATCTCTGGTGCCCTCACTGACACACATATGCATAAACTGGTGCATCTCATGACTATAGTCATCAACTACTGTCATAACCATTGGGCCTCCCTACCCACACATACCACAATATCTCTTGAGGATTAGCCATCCTAGGCTTACATAACATCTGGGCATCCCTATCGCCACCACCGCAACATATCTACAAGATTATCCATCCTAGGATCACATAACATGTGGCCCTCCAAAGAACGAAAACCACAAGTCTTGTATCCAGAGAACATCAAAACAAGCAATAAAAAACAATACTAGGTTGTCATCCTAAAAACAAGGTATCCACCATTCACACACTACAAACACTCATAGCTCCAAAGTAGAAGGAACATGGAATTTACAAGAATGTGGGAAAATCACGCCCAATAAAGGAATTATCTTTATCAGACAATGATTTCTTATTCCATCTTGAATTAAACGATTCATTATTTACAGGTTCCAAATATGGTAATAAAAAATAAATCTTCAAAAGTAATCCCAAATTATTTAAACAACGAATTTACCATGCCTTTAACTCTATTATCAACACACATAAACATTCTTTAGGTTCCTTAACCAATTCAATTAAACCTGATGGCTTGCATCAATTTTATTATCATAAAATTTCAATAACAACAACCAGATTCACTAAACATTCCTCTATATCATATAGCCAATTAATTATCCATTAATTTTTAGCCTTACATTTTTTACCAATTTCTACAAGAACAATATGATAACCAAGAAATGCATAGATATCACTCTATCTATTAAATCAAGAGGAAATCCATTATCACAATATAAGACAACAACATCACTACATGATTGATGCTGGTTTCTTTAATTTGGTTTATAAAATTAATAGGTCTATTTAGTAATGATCTGAAGTGCTAAGTCTTCCAATCTAAATGATTTCAAGTAAGTAAATTGGGTAGCACAAAATCCCCTACCTCAAAAGGTTGTTGAAATTTTTTGTAGACGAATGGATCAAAGCAAGGAATCATTATCACCTCCCTCGCAATAGATGCATCCTCCCAAGGATATCATGACATAATCACACCAACCATCCACCAAGAATACCCCATAAGAAACATGAAGATCATGCACCATCACATGCCATGGAGAAATGGAAGGAAAATGATCAATGAATCCTAAATAACAGAGGTAGATCATACCTTTCATCAAAGACGTATCACTTCAGATCTATAGAGTAATCTAGGGCTCATTAATTGACAAAGGAATCCCCAAAATGTGGAGGAGAGGGTCTTTGGGTCACCTGGGATTGTGGGAGATTTGCTAAATCCAAAGGTTTCAAAAAAATAGGGAAGATGGAAAACACATAAAAAATATAGCATCAGGGAATTACTAAATGGGTAATACAATTTCAGATTGTGTAATTCCTCAAGTTTTTCTTCCACCTAAGAATGAATTTCCACAACACTTTATTTTATTTTTCATTCCCTGAAACATTTTATATTATTTACCATTAATTCATACCATGAAACAACCCGTGAAATAGGATTTCATGTTTTGTAATATAGTTACACGATTTTTAATCCCATCTTCCAAGGTTTTACTAAACCAAACTTCTACGAACTTCATTCAATCCACCTACAAGATCTTCAAAAATCAAAAAAAATTGAAAAGGGTTGATCCATGTGGATCCATTCCCTTACATTAGATTCCACTAAGAACATTCTCATCCTAGATAATCCAAAACAATCCCAGAGAGAAAATAGGATGGGGTCTTTTGAATAGAAACCACTTGAGATACCTCTCAAGTATCTCTCCACAAATGAGGTCAATGACTTCAAGAAAGGAACAACGTGAAAACACATGAAAACCACCATTGGCTCCTAAACACTCTCTCAGGGGAGATACCCCTCATAATAGAGAAATCCACAACAAGAAACTAATGAAATAAATCTTATAATAGAAAGGGGTCTATAACCACAAAATGAAATACATTATAGGAGAGGAGATAAATACCAAACAAATCATAGTACTGTGCACTTAGCTACAACTTATTTTCCTAGGTACTCTCCTCCACACCACTAAGAAACCACAAAACACAAACTAAGGTTATATCATACCAATGTAACACCTCATCCTTATAGTCTTTTATATCTACAAGTATCTCCACGAATGTCGCATCAATGTCAACATCAATCTCACCCAAATTGATGTCGTGAGAGTCATCATGAAGGTAATGATGGAGCTGGAAAATTTGAAAAACATCGTTTATCTAGGTCTTCTTGAGGTAATTACAACATGATATGACATTACTCCTTCATGATCTAACACCTAGGAAGGCCTAATAAATAGAGAAAAAAGATTACTCCCATGACCAAACCTTCAATTCCCACAATGGGGAGTCACATTCAGAAACATGTGATCCCTAACGTCAAACTGCATAAATCTCCTCCTATGATCAGTATAGGACTTCTTATAATCATGTTCTGCATTCATCTGCTCATGAATCACATCAACCGTCTCTATCATATTCTATATTAGATCCAACCTGATAATTGGTGACTCTCTTAGCCAAGTCTATCACAATGGGGATTGGAATGGTTAGTCCTAGAGGCGTCTAACAGTGGCATGATGATGGTGGAGTGAAAACTATTTTTGTTAGAGAACTCAACCAAAGGATGTTTCCCTATAATTGAACATCCAAAATCAAATAAATAAGAGTGCAACATGTGTGTCTGTCTGCATACAAAAAGTAGTTCTATGTCATAGTTGATAACTAAAATCATGATGGAGTCCTCTATACACCTTATAGTTAAAATGAGGATCTTGATTAGAAATTATCATCCTCGTATCTCCGTGGAGTATCACCATGTCCTCTATATAGTACCTCAATAGAAATTTTGTTGAGCTCAACTTCATGATCACTATAAAGTGGGATGATGTGGTCAAATGATCCACTACCACCCATATTGCGTCATAAATCCCTTGATCATTATGTAAATATGTAAAAAATTACATATAGATTTCCTCCCACTTCCACTATGGAAAATCCAATTAATACAGAAAATCACCGAGAACATGGTTCTTGGTTATCAACTTTGAGAAAACCAAACATTGAGACACAGACTCTACAACTAAATGATTCAAACATGGCCACCAAAACAGACCTCTCAAGGCTCGGTACATCTTTGTCACCCCAAGATGCACCACTAAAGGTGAATTATAGTTCTCTTTGAGAACAACTTCATAGATCTCCAAAGTAATTAAAATCCATCCCTAAAACAACACCTGGAATTGTTCATCCTTAGACCAACAATTAGGAACCTCTCCATAAACAACATGGTCACTCTAGACATCCACCTAAAGATCCCCCAACTGGGATTCCTCCACCTGCTACACCAAAGACAACTACACCATAATTTGAAAAAGGAAACATCTTCACCCAACTTCTCCCATATCTAGATGTAATATTTAATTTGCATCCATCACTCTCCAAGAATTTCTTGATTCCTACACTACATCATTGTGCTAATTCCTACTCAACGTATCCGCCACAAAATTCCCCTTTCTAGGCATATATGAAAATTTGAAGTTTTAGTCCAGTAAGAACTCCATCAATCAACACGTTAACAAGTTTAAGTCACTCAGATAGGAAACATACCTAAGGATCTTATGATCAGTGAAGACCACAAAAATCTCAAAAATGTGGTAATGCATTAAAAAATTATGGTAAAACCCACTACCACCAAATCACGATCAAGGGTGGAATAGTTACATTCATTGGGACAAAACTACCAATACCTATAAGAAATGTCTGATCTTTTCTGCATCAGAACATAACCTAACCCCAGACAAGAATCATCATACGAAACCTCAATCTAAATTATTTATACTGTATGACAAATGAACTAGAGCACTAAAATGCATTCCCTTCAGAAACTCAAAACCTATCTCACACTAATATACTCATACAAACACATGATTATTTCACTTTAATGGTATTAACGGGGTTGTAACCTAATATAAATCAACTACGATCCTCTGGTAATAGCCTCAAGACCAAGGAAACATTTTACCACATCCACTATCATGGGATCATCCCCAAACATGAATACTTATACATTTGATGGATCCTAGCTACTCCTTGCTGGGACAAAACATGCCCAAGGAAATATAATTATTGTGCAAAAAACACACACTTTGATAACATTCTAAATAGTTTATTTCAATGAAGAACTCCCAAAATGTCATGTACATGCTCTGCAAGATCCTCGTCAGATGCATTGAACACAATGATGTTGTTAATGAAGACCACAAATGACTTATCTTGGAACTCATGAAAAACAACATTCATTATACCCATGAACACAATTGGATGATTCATCACATCGAAAAACATTACAAAAAAATCGTAACACCCATGACAATAACAGAATGTAGTCCTGTGGATATTTGCATCCTTCACACACATCTGATGATATTCAGACCACAAATTGATCTTTAAGAACCAAATTTAACCCTATATTTGATTGAATAAATCATCTATCCTTGGAAGATGATAGAGATTATTCATTGTGACTTGGTTGAGTTGATTATAATCGATTCAAACCCTCAAAATAATTCCATCCTTCTTCGTGATCAAAATATGTGCACCCCAAGGTGACATGATTAACCAAACAAAACCTCACTAAAAAAGACCATAGATATATATTAATAGCTCCCACAACTCAAAATGGGTCATCCAATATGGAGATATCAAGATATATGACTTTCTTGGATATAGCTCAGTCACGAGCTCAATCTCCCATCAATGGGTGACACTACAACCTATTCTAGAAATACATCAGGGAACTCTTATATGAACCTTAGAAACATCAACTATTGAACCTTCAACGAACACAAAATCAGCTCATCCATCAAGGCTGACAAGTAAGGAACATGAATATGACCCATCTAGGGGTCTCGCTCACCAAAAAAACTGCTGGCTCTCTATCCACATCAAAGGACACGACATGCGTCTAGAAGAATTACATGATATCATTCATAAAATACAAGAAATACATGCAATGGATGAAATAATAAGGTTGTATCTATAAATATAAGAAATATCCCTAAGAGCAGTGTTTCCACAGCACTAGCCCCCAATATTTTGATATTTCAAACAAGTCAACTCAGCCTCCAACTAGCATAGTAAATGCCAAGGGCACTAGGACCTCTCAACATTAAGTACCAAAGCAATGATAAGGGAAAGTGATATGAACAAGTGTATCTCTCATGAATTAAACAAGGAATGCACCCAATTAGAAAATAGGAAAAGGGTACCTCAAACAATGTTTTGATAGCCTCGCACTAGAAATGATTGCTCACAAAGCTAACTTCAACCTACTCCATGGTTTCTCTAATCATATTGATGACTGCCTCTATGGTTGTGCTCTACTCTTCAAGGATGAGAAACATCCTAAGGCTACCATCTGCCTACCCTATATACTCTATGTTGATCCAATAATGGTGAAGCCTATTGCTACCACCTCGGCTAGAACTGCATCAATAGAGGAACATGATGTAGAACACCTGATGCATTATGAATTCGTAGAATGGTTAGGACCTCTCTCTATTAATGAGATCATTCTCAATAAGGAGAATAGGTGCATGATCCCTTAAAAAGGACTACGTGTTGTAGACCTTGGAGAAAACTGATACCAAGGGATGTGGCTTACCCCCATAAAAAAACTCTTTGGTCTTGAAAACCAAGAACCTTGGACTAGATCTCTACCTTTTTAGGAATCCTGATGACTCCCCACTTATGGTGATCTAGTTCTGACTAACGATCTCTCTATGACCACTTCCCTCACCAGTACATCAAGATATGTAGTAAACATAAATGGGGTGGCATGGCACTGGATATCTAGATGAAAATCTTCCTAGAAATTCTTTTCCATGGCCACCACATTTGACAATGGGAACGAAGCATATGGCACAAAGTTCCTGAAATGGATCGTAATCTTCTGTACACTATAGCTCCCCTATTGAATGGTAAGAAGTTATGGGTTACTGGATGCCTTCACAGTTGATGATAGAAACTCATCTCTAAACTACTATCAAAACATCTCCCCTAAGAAATATGAATCTCCGAAATCCCAAGGGAATAAGAACCACCATTTCCTCACTACCCCCGGTAGCATCATTGCAACAAAAGATAAATAGTGATCCTTTTGATGATGAATTAATCTAATGACTTTTTGAACATCTTCCAACCAGTCTTCTATGATTGCATCAAAATTGGAGCCCTCATACTTATGATGACTCTTGCACTGAAATTCCTAGATTTTCCTCTTCCATGTTTTTTCTTCATCATCCTCTACTCAGCAGTGATCTTCTGGTGCAGTCAGTTGAACATCATCTGTGCGAACCTAAAGAGGAAATCTAATAGGATCCATACCTGTCTAAGTAAAAATATTTAGGTCCCCTAAACGTGTAATAAAGAAAAAATTAACATTAATTAATTGTTTCCTTTTATTCATTTTATGTTATCATATCTCAAGGTATACTCATTCCAACATAAGCATAAAGAAGAATGATTCAAGATCCTTTCTTAGGTCTATACCGTATAACAAGTATAACCTTATTTAGTAGACACATTAAACATAAGATTCCATGCATCAGATCATAGGGGGTGGTAATTACCTATGTCGTAGATGACCTCATTTGGTTACCATGTTTGGTGAACTTGACTGACACCATTTCCCTACAAACCCATGAAACCCCACCTATTCCTAATTCTAACTCCATCATATCCCCTAACTAGAACTTTTTTTGCACTCTGTCAGGACCCCCTCCCCACAATTTGTACCCCTCCTATGCTGGAAATGGGATAAGAGGGATAATGAACCACAATTCCTACCACCTGTAGGACCCGATTGGGAAACATGCACCAAGGGTATAGTAAACACGTCGATGGTAGGAATTACCCTCTAAGAGAACACATGAAAAATAAAAAGATAAGATATACCCCAACAAACTCTTGCTTATACAATAATATAAAAAAATCCCAAGTAAACATAAATAATTTCAATTGAGAACTACTACAACAGAAAAGGGGAAACAAAAAGTTCCAAAATAAAGTAACACATCATCGACCATGAAGCCCGAACCGCACTTGTAAACATGCTTTCTAGTATTAACCAGACTAATCTAAAACCTACTCCAAGTGACCATTAAAATTGTTTATACGACATAGTGTGAGTATAACAGTATAATCAGTATGATCATTCCTTGATCCTCTCATTCAAGAGTAAAGAAATAATTATAAAGTAGAGTTAAAAATAACTGAAAGTAACTCATCACCTAACCATGTAAGTTAAGTTCCAAAACTTGCCATGGATACTCTCACCAAGTATCATATACAATATAATAGAATAGAATATATAATATCAAGGGCACACACAACCACTTCCCCAATATTTTTCAGCCATTCCTCGATGTCGCACATCCCTATCATCTCTCTCCGGAAATGATTTCCCACAGACACATAGACAAACAAGCACTATGTATGTCAATATGAACCTCGTGCATCACACCACCACTTCCATGTATCCAAAGTGACCAAGTAGTATCTAGGAGACAAAAAAGCTCTTATAACATGCATCATACATTGGGAATTATACATAAATCCATTACAGACCATACACTAAGTAAGGATTCTCCAGACATCACAGCCTATACACATTATACATATACTGTCGATTGGAAACTATATCTCGAATATTTTTGTGTGAATAACCACAAGCCTCTACATCCATCTAAACACATATATGGGGAAAAATAATCATTGTGCATTCCAGTACGAGTAACTACCATGATTAGAGTGTAGGTCCAAATGTGGTATCAACCATCCATTCTCCAATCAGGATGTTGCAGAAAACTACCTCCAAGGCTCTGAATCCTCGTGGTGTTAGTTTACCAAACTGATAGGGTGGAGTAGCATATCAAAACCAAAATTGTATAGGATATAATATAGCTCACAAGCACACTGTGGGAACAATCTAGTATTATAATCATCTGTAGAAAACATCTCTCAGACTCCCAACTTCCACTGCTATGAAAAGATATCATATAAGAACAAAACCTTTCAAAGTGATAAAATAAATTACTTTATCCTTTTTTTTCATTTTCACTTTACATTTATTAATTCTTTAACTGTTAATTAACCTTTTAAAAAATCCTCATTACATTTCATTATAATCACAACCATGTTTCATGTTCTCCAAGCATAACAAAACTGAGTCCATAGTTTCTCAAAAAAATATATACTTAGCTTGAATCATAGCAAGCAACAATCAAACAAGATAAACATAATTTAATCATTAATTTAACATATTTACCATTTTCTATATTCTGAGACATTTATAAAAATCAATTTAAGCTACCAGATACAAGGGTATCAACTTGGTGAGTTGGTGAACAACCCGTAGAATCATTTCCACCAATATTAGGAGCATAGAACCATCCATCCTTGAGAAGCAAAACAAGGAAAGCTCATAAAATACCCTATGCATCTTCAACTCTTATCAAAGGAAGGTTAGGAATACCATCTTACTCAAATAGTGTGGAATCTAAAGAAGATAAAAAAACAATATATTCAACAAAAATCCAACTTTAACATTATTATGTAATCACACCTTCAACCAATTCCAACATCTCTAGTGCCATCCCTGACACACATATGCATGAACTGATGCATCTCACCACTCTAGGTGTCAAATTATGCCCCAACCATTTAGGCTCCTTGCTCCCACATTCCACAACATCCCTAAAGTATTATCCATCCCAAGCTCACATAACATTCAGGCCTCTATACCCCTAAAACCACAACAACCCTCCATGCTCAGCCATCAAAGAATCAAATAACATACGAGCCTCTCTACCCCCACAACCCTGTGTCTCGTATCCAAATCACATCACATGGTGAAGAAACAAACAAAAACAATATTGCATCCCTAATATAAGGCATCCAAACACCACAAAAAATAATCTCTTATAGCTCCAAAGCACAAGGAACATGACCTTTATAAGAAAACAGTCAAACAAATCCCAATAATGGCATTATCTTTATCACAAAACTGGTTATTATTCCATATTAAATAAAACAAATCATTATTTATAGGTTCTAATTGTGGTAAATCATATAAACATAATTATAAATCTTTCCCCAATTAATTACACAATTAATTTATCATGCCTTTAACTATTTTATCACAAAGCATCAACATGCTCTAGGACCATCATCCAACGAAATTAAACATGCTCACTTTCAACAATTTTATTATCATAAAATTATTACAACAACAACAACTATATTAATTAAACATGCATCATTATATTTTATAAAAATAACTATCATTTGATTTCCATCATTAATTTGTTCACCAATTTCCATCAATAATAATATGCTAACCAAGTGAGGAATATAAATCAAACTATATATAAAATCAAGAGGAAAAACATTATCATGGAATAAAACTATAACATCGCTATGAAATCAATACCAATTTATTTAATCTTGTTCATATAATTACTAGGTTAATTTTATTGAGATCCAAAGTGCTAAATCATGCTAAATCAATGATTGCACATATGTAAATAGAGAAGCATCAAATCCCCTACCTCGAATGGTTTTTGATGTTCTTTGCACAAGAATGAATCAAAGTAATAGATCATGTCCACATATACTTCAACAACTACATCCACCTGAGGATGCCACGACACAACCGCACCAACCAACCATGAAGAAGATTCCAGTAGAAACATAGATATCATGTGCCATCACATGGAATGGAGAAACAGAAATAAATAGATCGAATAAAGATTAATAATTGATGTGGATCCTACCTTATATCAAATATTGATCACTACCGATGAAAGGAGGGAGATGGGAATCATTCAATGAGGAAGGAATCCCCAAAATGATGAAGAGTGGGTCGTCTATTCCCCTGGGGTCAAGGGAGATTCACTACAACCGTAGGTTTTTATGAAAACCTAGGAGTTGGAGTAGTCATAAAAATTATAGTGTTGGGGAATTAAACAACATGTAATCCCGTTTTGTGTCATGTAATTCCTCGAGGTTGAGTTCCTCTAAAAACTCGTCAACCCAAAATTTTATTTTATTTTTCAGAACCCGATGTATTTAATGTCATGAACCATTATTTTAAACTATGAAACAAGATTCTAAATTGTTCGATGCAGTTACATGATGTGTAGTACCCACTTTATGGATTCTACATAATTAATCTTCTCCAAACTTATTTCAAACCACCTCTGAGCACATCCTCATTCGAAAACACGTAAATGGTTGATCCACATGGATCTAGGCCCTGATAACCAACCATGTTGATGTTTATACTAAATTATTTATAATTAAAAGATGAATAAATATTATTATATTAATATTATGTAATTAATTCTAAAAAAGTAAATATTTCCTTGATCAAAATAGAGAAAATGATGAAAAGATGAAATTTTTAAGGAAAACATGATATCAAAACTCTTCAACTTGAAGAATGGAAATTAATAAATTTAATAAAATGGTTATAACTAATAAATAGTTACATAAATTAACATAATTTACTTCTATTTTAATGTTTTAATAAACTTAATATTATTATTCTATGGATGAAAAAGGTGACTAAATATATCGGTAATTTTGGAAAAAGGATTCTCATGCCTAATAAATTTCATTTGGGTTATATGCTATTTCACATTGATTTCATTATGAATATTCCCTTAATATCCTAAATATATACTATAAATATTCCAAAAATTTTCTTTCATGCATAAACAGGTTTCATTATGTGAAATATGATTTCTAATCCATTTACAATGTTTTTTAAAAACATTTCAATTTATAAAACATAAGTTGAATATTCTAGAGTTTCTTATCCATTCAATGAAGAAAATGATATTTCATGAAAAATTAAGATCTACCTTAGTAAAATTAGAATAATAATGTTTTCTTCATTATATATGATATGTAAAATATTTTAAGAAACTCATTCCTTTCCTCAGTTTACTTTATGTTTATCATTATTATCTATCCATCTGGAATGCATTATTATAATGATTTTATGATGTGATAGGTGGGATTGGAATTATATATCCCTAAAATGCATTATGTAATTTGATTTATCTCATGAGATTTTGTATACTATTTTTGAACTAGAATCTTGATTTTTAACATTTATGATGTTATGATTTTTGAACATATGTGATGTGTGGACATGACGCTAGAATTTTTTCAAAATTTTGTGAGGTATATGACCTATATTGCATGATGATTCATTTTTATGCATGTAAAACAATCCATATGTCTTTAAAATGTTTCCTTCTTGATTTTAATTACTATCCAATTATTATTATATGGTGATTTTGATAATTCTCACTCACTTAATATTGATTCATGTCCCTTACTCCTCCCTTTACTAGGATTTTTGCGCACCCATTTATTTGATGTATATAATCAGGTTAATACATGTACTAAGGGTATATTGAAAGATTTATAAGGTTATATAAGGATAATTTAAAAAATGTTTTTGTTCAATTATGTACAATTGATGTGTGATCCACATTTTTCCAAGGCAGTAAACCTTTGGATCCACGATTTATATTACTATTGTGTTTTTTATCCTCAAAATGATGTAATAGACATGTAAGAAATTTCCAAGATTCTATAGTTGGTGTCATATCATGGTTTAGTTATTTTTTAAATTTAGAATAGAATATGTTAGTGAAAACCATAAGTATAAGTCAATATATATGTTAAAAACATATAAGAATAATTTAAAAAAATGATAAACATAGAGAACACATTTGATATGCCTTTAGATTTAATTTTTCAAAATAACGATATATTAATTCATTATCTTTTGGATTATTTCTTATTCAAACCTTTTTTATTTTAGAAAATGGTGGGATGAAGGGATGACCATGCCAACCACATATGATAGTGACAATGCAATTATTTTCTAAATGATGATCCCAATGTGATTGTAGATTCCGTTTCAAATTTCATGGTGATTCTTACCCAGTTCTCTTAGGCTAAAAATAATAACCTCAACCCCATGGAACGTCCAACCTTAGCCAAGAATTATCAACTAGTTATTGAGACTTTTATGTGGAAATAACCAGTGACATTTTGTGGGTATTTTGATCAACTTATTGCTAAATTCTGGGTTAAATCAATTGATCATATCTTTTATCTAGTCCACTATTTTGGAAAGGATAAGGTTTCTTTTTATGTTTATAGACTAAATGGATATACCAATAAATGGTGGGAATTAATATAGAACACAAAGATTAGTGATGTAATGGAATAAATGCCGAGGTAATTCTTTTAGAAGATATTACTTAACAAGTATTTACCAATAAATCGTCATGTAAATATGGGGAGATAATTGTTAGAACTGAATCAAAATGTAGGTGATTTGGTCATGTATTATGATGAAAGCATAACAACTATTTCAAGATATGCTCCAAGATTTATTATCAACAATGATAACAATATTTATTGATTCTTTAGTGGTTTAAAACAACACCTCTCAAAGGATACAAATATCTGAGACATTGGGAGTTACAAAGAAGTATTTTGATATTATATCAAAGTAGATATGGAGTTTGGATAATAGTATCATTTTAATGGAGATATGAGTAGAAGAATGGGGTTTCAATATGGTGGGAAAATGAAAAAGGTGGAATGAGGATCTCACCGCACGGATGTCAAAAATGTGGGAAAAAGAATCATGGTAATTTATTTAAAGGGATGGGGAAATGTATCAAGGTTGGTGGAGAAGGAAACCAAGATAATGAATATTAAAGATATGTAAAGATGATTACAAACATGATTGTGGAATGGATGAAACCTCTTAATGAACCAACTATTGTTCAATGTGTCAACTATAGTAATAAAGGTCACTAAACAAGCTACTATAATATACTACAGTCTCTTAAAGGTAATCAGACTCTACAACCACCAAAGCCAAAGGGGAAAGGGAATTTTTATTCCATCACTAAAACTAATGTGAAGTGTGAACATGAATTCATATAAGGAAAACTTCCTATTCACTAATTAATTGAAAAACATTTATTTGAGTCTAGTTTTATTCATTCCTTCATATCCTAAAAGTTTTCAAGAATTGTTGAAGAGAATCCCCAACACCATGAAGTAGATATATCTATAAAAATACATAATGGGTTGAGCATTTCAACCCAGGTGTTGGAAACTTCCCCTCTTAGAATATATGGAAAAATTATTATATCGAATATTGTAATACATCCATGTTGTAATTTGTTGATAAAATTGGTTGGAATTATCTCTCATTATATAGAGAACACATTAAATGTTTTATAAAATAAATAACTTTTGATATTTTGATCCATATAATTGTCCTATAAAAATTCAAGGAAGATCATGGATCTCCTATGTATGACCCTTAAATAGTGGGGGCGATGATACCCTGTGAATAAGCATAGTATGCTCAAATGATTTTCTCAAAGAAGGTATCATCCTAGAGGAAATTCCCATTATGGATGATTACATTGATATTATTCCTCAAGAGTTATCTAGACTTTCATCAAATCCTGAGGTAGAGTTCTCAAAATAGATCATACACAGAGACAATCCTATCTCAAAACACCCATATAATATGGCTCATATTGAACTTGGGGAGTTAAAGACCAAGTAGTTAGTTCATTTAGAAAAAGGGTTCATACACCCAAGTGAATCTCCTTGGGGTACAATAGTGATCCTAATAAAGAAAAAGTATGGACGAATATGGATTTGTATATATTACCTAGGGCTCGACAAGATCACCATAAGGAAAATGTATCAAATTCCAAGGATTGATGACTTTTTTGATCAACTGCAAGGATCCCAATGCTTTTCAAAAGCTAATATTCATTCAGGATATCATCAGTTGAAGTTGAAGATGGAAGATATTCACTAATTTCTATATAAGGTATGGACACTACGAGTTTCTAGTGATTCCCTTCAAACATACCAATTCCCCAGAAATATTCATGGATTTGATGAATAGAGTCTCTAGATACTACAATGAATTTATTTTGATAGTATTTATTGATGATATTTTAATTTAATATAATATAAAGAAGAAACACAAAGAGTATCCAAGGATAGTTCTAGATATATTAATAATGGATAAAATATAATCAAAGTTCTACAAGAATGACTTTTGGATACATTACGTTTGATTCTTGTATAACGTAATCAAAAGTGGGGGAATTTATATAGACCCCTCAAAGACAATGAAAATTAAATAATTTCTTAAACCAAAAGTTTAGTTGAAATACATTTATTTCTACGATTATTTTTGTACTAAATATGTTATATGAGAAATTCATCATAGTTAGAATTCACAATATCTAAATTAACATAGAATAATATAAAGTATGTCTGGATAGATTGTTTTGAGGTAAAATTTGAGGAGGTAAAAAAGAGGATAATCACTACTCCGGTACTCAAACTTCCATCATTTGGAGAAGTTTTTGTGATATAAAACAAATATTTTAAGAAATTATTGGGTTCTGTACTCATGATTAATAAAAAATTGATATATTACACCTCATAACAACTAAATATCCTTGAGAATAACTACCCAACAGTTGATTTGGAATTTTTAGCTATGATATTCCCATTTAAGTATGATATGTGACATATATAATGATCAAAATAGTCTAATGTATATATTAATATAGATGGAGATCAATTGGAAACAATGAATATGGTTAGTGATAATCAATGAAAATAATTTATATATTCATTACCATATGAGATTGGTGGAAAATGTAGTTGTTTCTATCAGTAGAATTGAACATGATACTCAATCCATGATGTGGATTGAGAAAGACCCTATCTTCATAGATGTTCAAAGTATCGATATGTAATTCATAATTGTAGATATTACATTAAACCGTTCCCAATTGATTTCTCAACCATCTATCTATGATAATATCAAGGTGGAATAAAAGGATGGTATGGAAATTCAAAAAAGCTGAAAGAAGTGAAGGAAAGTAAAATTATTTTGTTCCATATTTATGAGGATGGTGTGATTTAATTTAGAATTAGGATTTACGTTCTTTCATCACCTAAGATAAATAATGTGCTATTTGATAATTCACAAATCTCATATTTCTCTATCCATGTTGTAAGTTCCATGATGTACCATTTTCTTCAAGAAAACTCATAGTGTTACAACATGAATATGGATATATCTGAGTATATCTCAATGTGGTTGGAATGTCATAAAGTTAAAAAAGAATAATAATATCCAAAGTGGATGATGCAACCATTACCCATACCAATGTGGAGATAGGAGAACATAACCGTAGAATTATTCACTAGTCTTCAAAAGATATCAAATGTTAATAATATGACATGGTGTATGCTAGATTGAATCCCCATGAGTGACCACATCAGCATTATCATGAATAATTACTTGATTAAATTGTAACGCCCCGACCCCAGTTACCCAGATTCGGTTCATTATTACATAACATTGGCATGATCACAAGAAAGATCAAATCACGAATGACCTATTAGTTTAGTAGTCTTGGAAACACTAGATATATTCATAAAGATTTACATTACATCATAAAAATGAAAAATGAAACAACATAGTCTCCTTATTCCACACTCTTATCCCCTCATACTATCCCTTCAGGTCATTCATAATTTACTGCTTCACATTCTGGGAAAAATAAAACATAGAAAAGGGGTGAGCTCAAATGCCCAGTAAGGATACCAATATAGCGGAAACAATAATAAATAAGAATAAACATTTAAGGCAATGTATAACTAAAACAAAAGCCTTTTAAACTTGAACATAAACGTAGTATGGAAAAAATAAAATGAAATAATTCCATTTACTTATTCAAATGGATATTCTACTAATCGAATAATCACATGCAATATCAATAACCACTTTCATAATGATGGAATGCATAATGGAAGACTATCATAACCACATAGCCAAGGCCTCGTGCCGAGACTACAAATAATATTTTGCAAAGGCCTTACGCCAAGACACTAGTTTGTCTAATGAGAGCTACTGATGCATCGAGGAGCTATAGCAGGCTCCAACCGTCACATATTAAGTCCAATGAATTCCTCATAGGAACTGGTTTAAACATAACATAAACCTTCGTATTAAAACTAGCATACGAAATGTCAATAATTTATTCATAAACCATGAATGGTATAAAAATTACACATCCACATTCAAACATATCAAAAAACTATCAATACAATATGGAAGTATTATATCATAATAAATCAACTCCAAATAAACTTAAAATCCATCAAAGGTTGTTGAGATAGATGAAATCAAAACTCTTTTTAAAGAAATATCTCTTTCAATTTTGAAATAATTTAAGAGACATATATTTATGAAATAAAAAATTTTATTTGAAAATATTATTATAATCCTGTAAGGGAAGCTTCAATGATTTTATTACGGCGGAATATAGCCGCACCCACTATATAAGTTAAAAAACATTCTTACCTTAATTCTGTCGAAAAGGTTAAAAAGCACATTGTTTGGAAAAGGACGTAAAGATTCCTTTATAAACCTCTTATAAAAAGTCAAACAAGGGTATAAATGACTTTAACCCATATTCTTGTAAATATTAAAAAAAATTGAAATAAATTTAGAAGAAACATGGATGTGGATGATAAATAAATCCCAGTAGATTATTACGTATAAACAACCTCGGATAATGAAGAGATTGAAAAATAAACCCTTACCTTGTACTTTTCCATGGTTGGGGGTAGGTTAACCTCCTGTATAATGGTGAAATAATTTTTATTAAATTATACAATAATCATATACATTCATATGATATCATATATAATCTTTTAACATTGATTTGTTAATAATATCTTAGTATTATCGTTGTTTCGGGTGTTAACTTACTTGTTTTATTTTATATGTTGTGTTACAAATCTTATTCATATCCAGAATGATATCAAGTCCTTAAAAATTATTTTTATTCATAAAATGAGAATTATACTTGAATGGATACGATGGAGAATGAATCTCATCGCGTTCGTGGAGAGGGTAGTCCGTACGTACGCACGAGCGACAATATCATTCTTTTGATAATAAAATAATACTTAATTGGATTTTATATCATATATACAGAATCATTATCATGTTATATTTATTATTTACATGAATTAGAAATCATTATTATACCCATCCAAATAATAATATATTGAATAACTATTACACCACGGCGTGGAGACGGTAAGCCGTACGTACGCACGTATGGTGACATGTCATTCAAAGGATGGATAGAATACTGAATATGGTTGTACCATATTTATAATAATATTCCAGTATATAGGAGATACTGGATTCATTATTTTAAAATGGGAATAAAAAACAAAGAAGAAGTTGAAGAAGAAATGAATTTGAAAAGGGGCGGTGAAAACATTACCTCTTCTTCGGGTTCTTCATTTTGATTTGATCAAAAGGGCTCCATAGATTGAATTTATGATCAAACTAATGCCTCTAGGTTGTAGTGAGGGAAGTTTAGAGAGTATTTGGGCATGTTTTGTCTGAACCAAAAGGCTTTAAATGTATTAATTAGTGAGAAGGGGGGGTTCTCTTCTATAAGAGGGGTGAGGGGTACCTTTGGAAAAGCTAGAAATATTATTTTATAATAAATTCATATTCGGTTTATAATGGCTCAAAAGTGAATTTTTTAAAGGTTAATGTGGGTATGGGTCGAAATCCACTCAAAAAATAGAATTTAGATAGGTTTTGGTCATTATATTAACCTTATCTTTTATTTTTAATTCTTAGTTAATTAGTTTGACACTTACCATGTCACTTTGTATTTTTATAATATATGGTTAATAAACTTACTATATACCTCCAATAGACCCCCCAAGTGGTAAATTAATGATATAACTATCATGGTATAACTCTCTTGGCCGAACCTTATATTTTTAGGAATTTATTATCAATTAATAATATAATATTTGTTTTAAAAACTCTTTTTATGTCAATATTGACACTATTCGGAAAATTGATTTTTTTGAAAATCATAACAGAATGATTACTTAGAAAAACATTAATTAAATAAATCCTAACATTTTCATATTAACCTAGATAATTAGTTTTATTTATAAAAAGTCTCAAATTATATTTATTTGTGAATTTATAATATCAATTATTTTAAATTTTTCACTATTATGGTAACTGCATCATCATTGTGTCATAAATAAATTAAATTATTCAATGTCTAAAAATTATAAATAAAATATCATTATATAGGAAATTTTTTTAGATTTCTAATGAATATTTAAAATCGAATTTATCTTATGTATATCCCTATATTAAAAATGTTTTAGTAAATAAACATTGATTTTAACTCTTTTAACTCTTCTTTTAATTAAATAATAATAAATGTCCTCATCTAATCCAAGTTTACCTAAATGATAATATTTTATTCCTAAGGTTGTTTTTTGTAGAGATACACTTGTACAATAGATTTAGTACATGTCTTAGGGTAATGTTAATATCATTTTACCCTTAATTACCATATTTAATTTTAACCATGGTAAATAAAAGTAAAAACTTACTATTCACCAAGAATTATTTTCATCTCATTGAACCACATTATACTCCTTGATATTAACCATGTCTCTCAAATTTTCGAAATTACACTCATAGAAGTGGTAAAATTAAGATTTATGAAAAAATTCAGTTTTTAACTACCACTTAGTGGTTTCACTATTCATCAAAAAATGATGTTTTTCAGAAAAAAACCAAAAATTAACCCTAGGCTAATTTTGATATTCTGAATCAAAAAATGAAGTCCATTTTGAAAAATAAAATTTATAAATTTCAAAAAGTGGGTATTACTATTCATAACGGCTAGTTTGATTGGTTGTGGTGTGTTAGAACTAGATGTTGCATACAACACATGCTATTGCATTATTCAAAGAGAAGCATATTGTAGAAGCTTGGGTGTTACATTCTCCCCTCCTTCAAATAATTTCTTCCTAGAAATTTCTAGAATACTACCGCATGAAAAGACTTGGGTGGTTCTTCATCATAAGTTTCTCGAGTTCCCACGTTGCCTCTTCCATCTTATGGTATCTCCACAAGACTTTTACCAGACGAGTCGTCCGGTTTCTCAGTACTTGTTCTCTAGTATCTAGAATATTGATGGGCTCTTCGCAATTAGATAGATCAAGTTTGAGTTCAAATTCCTCATAGGTGAGTACATGTGTTGGGTCAGGCATGTATTTCCTCAACAGAGATACGTGGAACACATCGTGAACTTTGGAGAGACTTGACGGCATTGTCAATCAATAATCTACAACCCCAATTCGTTCTAGAATTTTGAAAGGTCCGATGTACCTAGGACTCAATTTACCTTTCTTACCAAAATGTATGACTCCCTTCCATGAAGATACATTCAAGAAAACATGATCTCTGACTTGAAATTCCAAATCCTTCCTTCGATTATCGGCATAGCTCTTCTACCTACATTGAGCTGCTTTGATGTGATTTTGGATTACCTTCACCTTTTCCATAGTTTCTTCCACTAGTTCTGGACCTACATGTTTTCTTTCACCAACGTCATCCCAACATTTTTGTGTGCAACATCTCTTTACGTATAACACTTCATATGGTTCCATCTGAATACTCTAATGGAAGCTATTGTTATAGGAAAATTCTACCAGAGGTAAATATTGATCCCACATACCATGAAAGTCATGTGAGCAAGATCTCAACATGTCTTCTAAGGTTTGAATAGCTCATTCTGATTGTCCATCTGTTTGAGTGTGGTAGGCAGTTCTCAAATGAAGTTCAGTATCCAAGGCTTTCTGAAGACTTTTCCAGAATCATGAAGTAAAATGGGGATCACGATCAGAAACAATCGATATGGGTACTCCATGAAGTCTCACAACTTCATTAATATATAGTCTTGCTAGTTGTTCAAGTGGTAAATATTCCCTTATAATAAGAAAATGTGGTGAATTGGTAAGATGATCAACAATGACCCACATTGGATCGTTCCTTCTAGGATTCTTTGGTAGCCCCATCTAAAAGTCCATCGTAATATTGTCCCATTTCCACTTTGGTATGGGAAGAGGTTGCATGACTACTCCAGGCTGTTGCCTTCGAGCTTTCACTTGTTGACAAACCATACATCTTGACACAAAATCAGCAATCTCCCTCTTCATGTTTTCGCACCAAAAATGTTCCTTAAAATCTCTATACATTTTGGTTCCCCCAGGGTGTATAGAGAAATTGGAACTATGAGCATCATCCAACAATTACCTTTTTTAGATCAGGTATATCGGGAACATAAAGCCTCTTCCCGAATTTCAAAATTCCTTCTTTATACACAAAGTCTCTCAATATCCCATCATTCACAGCTTTAATCATCTTTTGAAATTTTTCATCATCGGTCTAAGAACTCTTAATCCTTTCTAGTAAAGATGGTTTGGCAACCATTTGAAAAAGAATTGATGTTTCATCTTCCCTAGTTATTCCCATGTCCATCATCACTAGATCCATGAAAATTGGATCCCTTTCAATTCTCATATTGTTCAAAACTCCATGATCTTTCTGCTCAAAGCATCTGTCACCTTGTTTGCTTTACCTGGGTGGTAGTGTATCATACAATCATAATCCTTGAGTAATTCAAGACATCTCCTTTGCCTCATGTTGTGTTATTTTTGTGAGAAAATATACTTCAAACTCTTGTGATCAGTATAAATCTCACATTTTTTACCATAGAGGTAGTGCCTCCATAACTTCAAAGCAAAGACCACAGCTACTAACTCGAGATCATGCATAGGATAGTTTTGTTCATGAATTTTCAACTATCGTGATGCAATGTCAATAACCCTATAATTCTGCATAAGGACACAACCAAGTCCTTTCTTCGATGAATCACTATAAATAACAAACCCATCATTTTCCGATGGTAGAGTCAATATAGGAGCATTGAATAATCTTCTCTTCAGATCTTCGAAACATTCTTCACACTCTTTTGTGCAAACAAATTTAACCCCTTTACGTGTGAGCTTTGTTAATGGGTTAGCCAACCGGGCAAAATTCTGGATGAATCGTCGATAATAACCTTCTAAAACAATAAAACTATAAACCTCAGTTATACTCGTAGGTAATGGACATTCTTGGATTTCCTTGGTCTTAGAAGGATCAAGAGAGATTCCATCTTTAGAGACAATATGGCCAAGAAAAAAATCTCATGAATCCAAAATTCACACTTGCTAAACTTCCCATATAATTCATGTCTTCTCAGAGTCTTCAGGATAATGCGCAAGTGATTTTCATGATCTTTGTAGTCTTTGGAGTATACCAAGATATCATCAATAAATACCACCACAAATTCATCAAGATATTCCTTGAAAACTCTATTCATTAGATCCATGAATACATAGGGTGCATTAGTCAATCCAAAAGGTATTACTGTAAACTCGTAATTCCCGTACCTGGTTCGAAATGTTGTCTTCAGAATTTCTTCCTTCTTCACACATAACTGATGGTATCCAGATCAATGGTCAATCTTTGAAAAGTATTGAGATCCATGTAGTCGGTCAAATAAATCATCAATGCGAGGTAGGGTATACTTGTTCTTTATTTTTATAGCATTCATCTCCCTGTAGTCGATACATAACCTCATAAATCCATTTTGTTTTTAACAAAAAGAACATGGGCTCCCCATGGAGAAACACTAGGGAAAATAAATCCCTTATTACTCAATTCCTCTAGTTGTTTCTTTAGTTCGACTAATTCCACAGTGGCCATTCTATAAGGGGTCTTCGATATAGGCCTTGATCCAGGAACTAAATCAATGGAAAACTCAACTTCTCGTTCTGGAGGATGCCCAGGTAAATCTTCCAGAAACACATCAACATATTCATTCACAATAAGTACATCCTCTATTTGAACATTCATTTCCTCACCCACAGTCATTTCATTCTCTTCCTCCCCAATAATTGAATTCAGTTGAGCTACAGGGGGTGGATCTAGATAAGAATTAGGTGGTGACGATTCTGCTCTAAAGATAAGGTGTTCCGTATCATCATCATAAAAAATCGTAACCTCCTTCTTCTTACAATAAATCTTCGCATCATGGTCCAAAAGCCAGTCCCTACCGAGGATTATATCAAACTCAATCATAGGTATGATGATGAGATTAGTTGACAATGAACATTTATGTTCTCTAATGGGGACGGATTCACAAAACATTCATGCAATGATACATCCCTTAGGAGTTTTAACTGACAACTCCCTTGTTAAATCAAATTGTAAATATCTAATTTTCTTAGAAAATTGGGAAGATATGAAACAATGTGATGATCCAAAATCAAATAATGAATTTTCTAAACTTGAGGAAACCATTAAATTACCTGCCACCACGTCTTTCGGAGCTTCTACCTCAGCAGTAGTGATCACATAAGCTTGGCCTTGATACCTTGGCCTTTTCTGAGGTAAGTTCCTCTGACGCTTAGGACATTCATTTGAAAAATTTCTCATCTCCATGCAATTGTAACATTGGATATCTGTAGCTTCCTTCTTCCCATTACAATCACGATCTTGGTGGCCTTTTTCTCCACACTTATAACAGACTCCCGTTCCTTTCAAACAAGTACCGGGGTGTTTCTTCCCACATTTACTGCAGGATGGATATTCAACTTTTCCCTTCTTCCCATTATTTCCATTCTCAGATTTATCAGCAGATCTCTTCCTCTCTTTCTTTACTTTAAAGTCATATGACTTAGAGAATTCTTTCTCTGTCTTGATAGCACATGAGACAATATCTTCGTACAACAAGAAGGATTGTGAGACTAATGCTCGATGGAGAAATGGTTTTAACCCGTTAAAGAAAAGATCAATCTTACTTCTTGGGTTACGTATATAATCTTTAGCATACATTACTAACCTTGTAAAGTTAGCCTCATACTTTGCGACATTCTCATCCTCCTTTTGTCTCAGACTCAGAAATTTCCTTTCTATATCTGCTCAATGGTCACAAGGAAAGTATTTTTCTAAAAACATAACTTTTAACTCCCTCCATTCCATATTTTATACTTCATCATCTTCATTTGTGTTTTGAATCAATGACCACCATTGATCAGCATCTCCAGTGAGGCGGTAAACTGCCATGATAACTTTTTCCCTTTCACTAGTCCCCAATGCCTGAAATATTTTCTTTAGGGAATTTATCCATTGCTCAGCTACTAATCGATTTGTACTCTCATTGAATGTTGGTGGTTCCTGCCTCATGAAGTGATCTAACATTGATCCTCCACGTTGAAGATCAGTGTGCTCTATACGGGTAAGGTTATTATTCATAACCTGAGTGAGTTGTCCCAGTATGGTGATTAGTTGATCAGCACTAGTTGCATCACCAGCTCCACTATAATTATCTTGAGCTAGAGGGAAATCCCTACATGGAGTGAATGCATTGATATTGTTTCCATTTCTTCCAATAGGCGCCATTTCTAAACAATGGCGTAAACTAGATTAGTTTATGAATCAAAATACATAATTCCATACTTATAAAACACTTAACATAAATTGAACTATTTATATATATAATCCATAATCATAAAAATGTTTTCTTTGAGGAAGTATATACTCATAAAACCTTCATAATGATTTTTAAAGAAAATGAGAGTTATCCAAAGCATATCTCCCGGGAGTGTCGTAACCAAGAGTGCAGCAAGGCCCGTTGTCGTGCACCAGTTCCCGTTCAAGTCTATCTGAAAGCGGTGTTTTGGGTTTTACCCCTAGGTACATCTGTGTCAGAGCCACCTCTACCTGCTCGTATCCAGATAGGGATGTATTGCTCAGAAAACTCACAAAATCTCTACAATACCAAAATTAAGTGAAGTTCCTCTATACTAATCCTCAAAGTCCATCTTAGGTCTATGCGCTCTAATCAGAGTTTATCTAAATCTATCTTCCAAGGTTTGTACTAAACTTCTTCTGATACGAACTGTAATTTCCTAACCCCAGTTACCCAGAGTCGGTGCATTATTACATAACATTGGCATGATCACAAGAAAGATCAAATCTTGAAATACATATTAGTTTAGTAGCCTTAGAAACACTAGATATATTCATAATGTTTTACATTATATCATAAAAATGAAAACTACAACAACATAGTCTCCATATTCCACACCTTTATCCCCTCATACTATCCCTACAAGTCATTCATAATTTTCTTCTTCACATCCTGGGAAAAATAAAACATAGAAAAGGGGTGAGCTCAAATGCCCAGTAAGGATTATAATATAGCATAAACTTTCATAAATAAGAATAAAAATTTAAGGCAATGTATAACTAAAACAAAATCCTTTTAAAATTGAACTTCAACATAGTATGGAAAAAATAAAATTAAATAATTCCATTTAAATATTCACATGGATATTCTACTAATCGAATAATCACTTGTAATATCAATAACCACTTTCATAATGATGGAATGAAAAATGCCAGACTATCATAACCTCATAGCCAAGGCCTCATGCCAAGACTAAAAATACGATTTTTCCAAGGCCTTGTGCCAAGACACTAGTTTGTCTCATAAGACCTACCGATGCATCGAGGAGCTATAGCGGGCTCCACCCATCACATATTATGTCCAATGCATTCCTCATATGAACAGGTTTAAACATAACATAAACATTTGTATTAAAACTAGCATACGAAATGTCAATACTTTCTTCATAAACTGTGAATGGTATAAAAATAACACATCCACAGTCAAACATATCACAAAACCATAAATACAATTTGGAAGTATTGTATCATAATAAATCAACTCCAAATAAACATAAAATCCATCAAAGGATGTGGACATAGATGAAATCAAAACTCTTTTTAAAGAAATATATCTTTCTATTTTGAAATAATTTAAGGGTCACATATTTATAAAATAAAACATTTTCTTTGAAAATATTCTTATAATCATGTAAGGGAAGCTTCAACAAACTTATAATGGAAGAAATTAGCCGCACCCTCCATATAAGTTTAAAAAAACATTCTTACCTTAATTCTATCGAAAAGGTTAAAAAGAACCTTGTTTGGAAATCAACCGAATGATTCCTTTATAAACCTCTTATAAAAAGTAAAACAAGGGTATAAATGACCATAAGACATATTATTATAAATAGTAAAAATGTTTTGAAATACATTTTGATGAAACATGTATATGGATGATAAATAAATCTCAGTATATTATTACGTATAAACAACCTCGGATAATGAAGAGATTGGAAAATAAACCCTTACCTTGTAATTTTTCTTGGTTGGGGGTAGTTTGACCTCCAGTATAATGGTGAAATAATTTTTATTAAATTATAAAAGAATCAAGTACATTAATATGATATCATATATGTTCTTTTAACATTGATTTGTTAATAATATCTTAGTATTATCGTTGTTTTGGGTGTTAACTTCCTCATCTTCTTTTATATGTTTTGTTACATAAGCCATGTTTGTCATGGATAGTTTGTATCTTAATCATATCCAGAATGATATCGAGTCCTTAAACACTATTTTTAATCATCTAATGAGAATTATACTTGAATGGATATGATGGAGAATGAATCTCATCGCGTTCATGGAGACGGTAGTCCGTACGTATGCACGAGCGACAATATAATTCTTTTGATGTTAAAATAATATATAATTGGATGGTATATCATATATACAAAATCATTATCATGTCATATTTATTATTTACATGAATGAAAAATCATTATTATACCCATCCAAATAATAATATATTGAATAACAATTACACCACGACGTGGAGACGGTAAGCCGTACGTACGCACGTATGGTGACATGTCATTAAAAGGATGGATAGAATACTGAATATGGTTGTACAATATTTATAGTAATATTACAGTATATAGGATATAGAGTATTCATTGTTTTATAATGGTAAAAAAAAGAAAGAAGATGTTTAAGAACAAATGAATTTGAAAAAGGGTGGTGAAAACATTACCTCTTCTTCGGGTGCTTCCTTTTGATTTGATCAAAAGGGCTCATTAGGTTAGCTTTCTGATCAAACTAAGGCCTCTCGGTTGTAGTGAGGGAAGTTGAGAGAGTATTTGGGCAGGGTTTGTCCAAACCAAAAGTCTTTGAATGTGTGAATTAGTGAGAAGTGGGAGTGCCCTTTTATAAGAGGGGTGAGGGGCACCTTTGGAAAAGCTAGAAATATTCTTTTATAATAAGTTCATATTTGGTTTCTATTTGTTCCAAAGTGGATTGTTTAAAGGTTAAGGTGGGGATGGGTCGAAAACCACTCAACCAATATAATTTATACAGGTTTGGGTCATTATATTAACTATATATTTTAGTTTTAACTCTTAGTTAATTAGTTTGACACTTACCATGTCACATTGTATTTTTATAATATATAGTTAATAAAATTACTATATACCTCCAAGAGACCTCCAAGTGGTACATTAATGATAGACCTATCATGATATAAGTCTCTTGGCCGAACCTTAGATTTTTAAGAATTTAATATCAATTAATAATATAATATTTGTTTTAAAAACTCTTTTATGTCAATTTTGACACTATTTGGAAAATTGTTTTTTGTGAAAATCATAACAGAATGATTACTTTGAAGAAAGTTAATTAAATCAATCCTAACATGTCATATTAACCATGAAAATTAGTTTAATTCATAAAAAGTATAAAATTATATTTATTTGGGTATTTATAATATCAATTATTTTAATTGTTTCACTATTATTGTAATTACTTTATCATCATTGTGTCAAAAATAAATTAAATTATTTAATGTCTAAAAATTATAAATAAAATATATTTATGTAGGAAATCTTTTTATATTTCTAAATAATATTTACAATCGAATTTATCTTATGTATTACCCTATATTAATTTTTTTTTAGTAAATAGACATTGATTTTAACTCTTTTAAGTCTTCTTTATTTTAAATAATAATAAATGTCCTAATCTAATCCAAGTTGACCTAAATGACAATATTTTATTCCTAAGGTTGTTTTTGGTCGAGATACACTTGTCCAATAGAATTAAGACACGTGTTAGGGTAATATTACTATCATTTTTACCCTTAATTACCCTATTTACTTTTAACCATGGTAAATAAAAGTAAAAAGTTACTCTTCACCAAAAATTATTTTCCTCCCATTGAACGACATTTTACTCCTTGATATTAACCGTGTCTCCCGGATTTTTGAAATTCCACTCACAGAAGCGGTAAAATTAAGTTTTATGAAAAAATTCAGTTTTTAACTACCACTTAGTGGTTTCACTATTCATCAAAAAATAAAGTTTCTCAGAAAAAAACCAAAAATTCACCCTAGGCTAAGGTCTATATTCCGAATCCAAAAATGAAGTCCATTTTTAAAAATAAAATTTATAAATTTCAAAAAGTGGGTATTACTATTCCTAATGGCCAGTTTGATTGGTTGTGGTGTGTTAGAACTCAATGTTGCGTACAACACACAATATTTCATTATTCAAAGAGAAGCGTACCGTAGAAGCATGGGGTGTTACATAAACCACCATTCATGATATATGTAATGTAGGCGGTGAGTCTACATGGGGAAATGATTCTGATTTTCTCTGATCATGAATCATGGTTCACATCTAAAATATGAATAAGTATTCACAATTCTTTTAAAATTGATTGAATTAAAATACGATTTATCACCCCCCAAGTTAATGACTAATTGAAATGGTCTATTAAGATGCTTGATGACATTTAAAGAGTTACATTATGAAATTTAAAGGTGGATGAGTTGATATCTTACATTATTTGGGTTCTCATACAAAAACAATTCCATGCAATAGCTTCCACTCAATTGTTAAAATATATCCATATAAAGATCTGTATATGAAGTGATGTAGAACTCCCAATCAATGGGATGATTTAAAAGAAATAATGATACACGGACCTGATATTCTATAAGGGATGTTTGGGAAGGATGAAATTATACAATAATATAAAAAATCATCTTATAGCTAGACAAAGTGAAATGCTGAAAACCAAGGAAGGGAATTGGATATTAATGTTGGGGAAAAAATTTTCTTTTTAATATCAACGTGGAAGAGAGTCATGATGTTTGGAAAGAAATGAAATCTTATCCCTATGTATATTAACCCCTTTGATATCCTTGATCCCATATGAGTAGTGGCCTATCATCATGCTCTTCCACCAAATATGGATCAATTTCTAGATTTTTTCCCTGAACCCCTCATGAGGATGTATGTACCTATTTTATCATGTCTATTGAATCTATATGTGATACAACTAGATAATCGTCTCTCATATGTAACACCCTAATATTCTACAGTAAGACCATTATATTACAAAGCTTGTTTAGCACACAACACCAAGAATGTAGTGGAATATAATATCCCTAGAATTTATTATATATTTACTATTTTAAATAAATTCAATATGTGATATATCTTACAATGCACGCCATACTAAGTTAGCTTTATTCGCAATCAACAATTCATTTCTTCGATTAATTGCATTACACACAAGACCGAGTATTATAGAACCCTAATATATTAATAAAAAGTTATTATTTAATATAATAATACATAACCTAGTCGTTAAATTGAAAGATACTATTATTATTAAATAAATTATAAAAATATATGTTTTATGAAAATATAAAATGAATTGATAGGTCACTAATTAATTATAACTGATTATAAAACCCAATAGATTATAAAGGAAATGTTTTTATGCTCAGAAGGTTTTTTTCTAATAAATTAAATTAAGTAATATTTTTTAATTATATTAATGAAATATATATGAAATATATTCAATAAAATAATGTTTACCTTCATCCAATAGATATTATAGGGATAATATAAGAACAAACACAATATTAAACATAAAAACAAATATTTTTATGACGTCAATTTTACCTCCTTTTAATGGAGAACCTGAGGAAAATAAAATTTATAGAACTTCAATATATTTAATAAGAAAAAAATAAAATTCATTTTAAACAAACATAAAAATTATCTCAGTTTGATTTTTTGGTATTTTTCAATGAGGCATTATTATTTTATAAATAGTAAAAAATACTTAATTTTAATATGAAATTACTTTTCATATAATTTTTTTATATAGTTAGATTTTATTTTATATTTTATTTAAAGTCGCATTACTTAATTTTTATATCAATTTATAGAATTTTTGTCATTGGAGATCTTTTTTGTTAAAATAGAATTTAAAGACATCTCTGGATTTTCAACATTTTTTACTTTAAAAACTTACATTGTCATCCCGTCTGTAGGATTAATTTTAAATCACTTTATACCTCTTCATTTATAATATTTTTGAAAAAATGATTCCATATTTGGAATCAGAATAATTTATATTTTCTAATAAGGTCAAATTATTTTTTGACACCAAATATTTTTGAATGTAATTCAAATTATTTACAAGAATTAAGAGAAATATTATCTTAAATAGGGACTAAACCATAAACATAAGGGAGAAAATGACCTATAAACATGTCAAAAAGATATTTTATAGGCATATAATGAACATATTCTATTTTTTAACGAATTTGGTCCATTATTGTATCTACTTTTCATTAAAAAAACGTCTGTAGAATTCCATTTTCAAAACATTACAAGAATTCCACTCCTCCTCCACTATAAAAATGAACTCACCAATCTTACTCATTCACACATCTCAATCCACGTTTTCCCAACAAAAAGCTATATAAATAATCTCCAAATATCCATAAAATAATAATAAAATCCTAAAATTTTGGTAATACCCGTCCATAGAATCCCTTTTGTTCAAATAGTAAGGAGTTACCTGAATAAGAGGTAACATACCTCCTCAAGCTCTTCTGTTTTATTTTCATTATCCCCCCTAAAATATTTATATTATTTGATTATATAATAACCTAATAAAAATAAATATACTGATATTTTTTTAATAATATGTTATATACCTACCCTTACACACACATCCATCTAATGGTAATGAACTTAATGTTTATGTTTACAGAGAGCTACCACCTTATGAAACGATGTCATTTGTTTTTCATTTTGAACCTATTATGGTTGAGAATTATGATGGAAATTAGGATTATATGTGATATATATGATATTTATTATGTCTTAATTCTTCTTTAATTTTTATATAACATATAACTTTATTCTTTCTATTTTATGGGAAAACAATAATATCATTTTTGGAAGTGTGGACTACAGCCTCGTCAAAGTGATGTGATTCATTCATGATATGAATGGAATTTATAAAGGATAGTTTTAATAAATAAATGTGAAATATATAAAATGAATATGATATGATAATTATAATATAAATATAAATATATAATTTACATTTCATTATTTTAACACATGATAAGTAAATGAATGTACTATTCATGCATACATACGACCTACCATCTCTATGAATGATGCATTTCTTTTACTATATCCAAGCATTATGGATTACTATAAATACTCATATAATGAATATATATTCCAATTAAATCTCATTTTAAAATATTTAGATTATGAAACCACGATCCAATTAATAGTGACAACATGTAAAATGTCAAAATACACTAAACAAATGGCAATTAACAACCAAGATAGTGAAATAATGAATGATTATTAACAAAGGGGTAATAAGATATTATAAGAAGATATTATATTATATTATAAGCCTAATGTTTTTTATAAGTTAGTGATAATTTCAAAACAATTATACCTGACATTAAAGGATATTTACTAGAAAAGAAAAATAAGGTAAGTTGTTCTTGTCTCACTTTTCTTTCTATGAGGTATAAACCATTTTCAAAAAAAATTATTTTATATGATATATATACTGCCCTTTGATGTGTAATATACTGAATTTAATTTTTATCATTATATTTTAGGATTAATTTAGTGTAATTCTTTAATGGGGATTATGATTTAAATGTTTCAAAGATGTATCCAAAAATTTGGAATGTTTAAAGATTATTTTCCTCAAGAATGTTCTTATTGGGTTTCTTTGAAATCTCACATAATTTTTTGATTGTTAACATCATATTGAAAAAATAACTTTATTTTTGTGAACCTAATTTCATATATATGGTGTACATACTGCCAAATTTACTTGTAATATCATGATTCATTTTGTCTTTCATGGTATTTAGAGTTTCAAATTCAGTTATTCATTATAAGGGATTTGAGTTGAAAGTTACTGAAGTGGAAAAGAAATTTCATAAACCCATCTCTATTTCATAGGGTTATACTATATCCTCATTGTCATTAATAATATATGATTATTTGTATAATGATGTTGACTATCTGTTGATGTATTTCAACTTTTTATGTGTTTTTATAGCTGATACACATAATCTAATCATTTATTGATTCTCAATTTAATTTTATAATATTTATAATGGTTTAGTTTGAAATCAAATTTTAATTACGGTTCTTTACACCTAAATTTCCATCAGGGTAAATTATTTGATCATTTAATAATAAAAATAATCATTTTCTTCTCCTCTAGTTATTTATGATCTTTATCAAGTAATAGTTCAATTTTCCCAATTTTTGGTACTTAAAATGTTTTAGAAAAGGTTTTTAAAAAAACATTAATTTATTTATATCTCTGTTCAAGGCAATTTTTTCTTATAAAAACCCAATTTTCTAAAAAGGATTTCCAAAAAAAATTACCCTTTCAAAAATTATTTTTTAAAAGAATTTTTTCTATTTTTTTCTTTTAGAAATGTTTTCAAAGGAATATCCTTGTCATTTTATGAACAAGGTATTTTTCTAAAAATTTTACAATTAAAAATAAATGTTATTTTTACCATGTATGGAAATTAGGGAATTAACCACAATCATTTATTTAAAGCTACATTTTTATTATTAAAATGATAATTTTTACTTAATTTTAATAATGTGATTTTCGAAGACAAGATTTCTCAAAATGTTTTACAAAATAAAAAGAGAATTTTACTCAATAATTTTTTTAAAATATCTTTTTAGAATTTCTATTCATAAATGAAAAAATCCATTTATAATTACTCCTCTTGGGATATTTTTTATTGATTTCATATGTATTCCTTCTTTATATTATTTATGATTTATTTCTATAAGGATAGTGTTGAAATTAAATTTTTTAATTCCTTATTTAGTCCCCTTGAAATATTCAATTTCTAATGATTAGTGATCATTGAATTTCCCATAATTATCCATATCATTTATCATGTGTATTTTAATTTCCTCTACCATATACCATTTTAACACATGGTTTCTACATGATAGTTATTTTATTAACTATTGAAATATTGACATATCTGTATCTTCTACTCCATATAGATATTTGATAAGGTACATTATTAAATAGATTGTTCAGTATATGATGAATCCTTTGGTTAGGTATGACACATGTGGGGCCCTTTATAGATAGTCCATTGATGCATCAGCAGTCTCATGGGATGACTCAATTGGTAAAAAGTACATAGTTATTTACCATATATGGTAAACCATCTTGTCAAAGGTTTTGATGGTAAAGTTACATTGTACATATGAAACATAGTGTCCAATAATTATGAATTTAATTTATTCAAATTGGGTTACTATTAATCCATGATATTTTTCATCGACATATATATTGATGCATATTATTATATATTTATTTATTAAAATGCATTTTTCTATTTATTACATTTATATATTAATCATTCCTTTACTCTTTATTTTAAATGGAATGTAATTTCAATTATTTACCTTACCATCTTTTTTATCGATTTAGTTTAATGATTTTATGGCATGTTGGTTCATTTTTTACCTTTCTATATTAACTATTATCATTTATTCATTATTTACTCCTATATACGTAACCCTTAATGAAAATTTGAGCTCACCCTTATTTTATTTCATTTCCCTATGAATTCATGATGTATACTATGAATAAAATGAAAGGATAATCTATAAGGAATAAAATTATTATCCTTGAAAGAAAGAAAAAAATTTGTTGTAATTAGTGAATTCATTTGTAATACAAGACACATGTATGTATCCGATTTAACAAGACTACTAAACTCTTTCATAATTTGGAATCGATTCCTTGTAATCATGCAAATGTAATGGTAGTAGACACTAGCACTGGTCTTTTTGGTTTTGGGTTTCTATAGTTGGTATCATATCCTGTTTAGTATAAACCATGGGAACTAGATTTAGGAAAACATAGATTAGGGAAGATAACATAAAGTTAAATTATGAGGATATGTATAGAATTACAAAATAGAATTTCATTATGCTAGTGATTATATGGGTATTCTAATAAATACTTCCCTATATAAATATTACAAGTGGATGTGGTTCTGGACTAGGTTTACCTAGGGGTAAGACCTCTAACGAGGTGCATTGGGACTGACTCAAGCTTAACCTGGTACATGAAAATAGGCCCTACTATGCACCTGGTTTGACACTCCCATGGGATATTCTTATGATAATTCACAATTTTTTACCAACCATTATGATGTATTTGAATATTTAATGACAATAAATGACCTATTTGGAACATTATACTAAGGAAGGAACTATTTTGAAATAAAACAAATGAAGTACTTATGTATTGAGGTTGTGTTGAAAACTATAAGAGAAAGTTTATTTAGTGATTAACCATATTTCTAGGACATCCATCACATTTTTGGGAATGTCATTGAAATTATTTTACTTTGATTTTATGAAAGTAAAACCTGCAATTCATGTGAAACCCATCGAATCTAGAAATGAGGTGGCGATAAAACCTATGACTGAAGGATGATAAGGGTTTTTCACCTACCACTGACCTACAAAATGTCCTAGTTAATATATCATTATATTTTGTTAAAAATTTTCATGAATAAAAAAAAATAATGAACCAGTAGTGTTACTTTTTTAGGATTACGGATTAATCTATTAAAAATATATTCTTTAGATAATATATAGAGACAACTAGTTAGACTTTTCACTCCTTTATGGTCCTTACAATCTTTTAAAAGTGTATTTTAGTTCTTCAATCATCAAACAAAATTTTCGATTTCAATTTCCCAAAGTAATAGATGAATAGGAAATTTATAGAATATTAAAAGAATGATAAAATTATGTTTATATAAATATATAATGTAAGTATATTTTCTTATATTATTAGGCAAAAAAATAACTAATCAAAAATATCAAAATGATAAAAAAAAATGTTGTAATAATTCCAATTTTTTGTTGAACTGATGGTCTTTTGAATCAACATAGTTTTTTATATTTGATTCCCTCAAAATTATTATTAACATTCACCAGTTTTTGATTTATAACCCCAATCAGTCCTTATAAATATTTACTCTTTTCCTCCATGTATGTTTCTCTACATTCCACTAATCTTCTCATACATATAGACCTTGTTATATGTTAGTGAACAACACAAATGTACTTATCATTTTCTCTCTTATAGAAGATATTTTTTGAAAATCCTTATCATAATGTCATATTTAAACAAAGAAAATTTCAAAAATTTTATTACCAAGGTTGATTTTAATTGCATTGATGATGCTTAATTAATGTGGGGAGAAAGTAACACCCTGAAATTCAATAGAAATAACATTATATTCAATATAGTGTATTCCATACAACAACAAGCTCACAAGGGAATACAATATCCTAATAATTTATATAATATTTAATAGTTTTAATAAATTCAATCAATGAAATAACTTGAAATGCATGAAATATGTGGTTTTCTTGTGTCACATGAAACGACATTCTTTAATGACTTTCCTTACATGTAAGACCGAGTTTTACTGAACAACAATATACTAATAAAAAAAATTATTTAATATAATAAAAAAAAACATAGATGTTAAATTAGAATTTATTAATAGTATTAAATTACTTATGAAAATATATATTTTATATTAATCTAAAATGAATTCATAAGTTACCAATTAATTAGAAATGAATATAGAAATCAATTGAATATAAAATAAATGTTTTTATTCTTACAAAGGTGTTTTTTCCTAATAAATTAAATTAATTACAGTTATGGAAGGATATTAATTAAATATAAACATTATATATTCAATAAATACTTTTTTATATTCATCCAATAGATTTTATAGGAACAAGATAAGAACAAACCCAATATTACTCTTAAAACCCATTATTTTTCTTTAGTCATTTTTATAACCATTTAATAAAAAACCAATTTTAAATCCAATTTATAGATATTTTTTTAATTTAATTCGAAAATATAAACGTAGTTTTTGAAATATAATCATAAACATTATATTATGTGGTTTTTTTAGTTTGTTTCTATGAGGTTTCATTTCTTGATAAATAATGCAAGAATATAATTTTAATTCACAAAAACCTTTTCTTCTAATTTATTGATAAGGAAAAAATATATTTAAAATTAGTTCTAAAATCATATTTGATAAATTTTAAATATATTAATCCAATTTAATTAATTTTAATCAATGTATCATTTAAACTGGATATAAAAACATTTGACATTGTTGAGCATTTTTTCTTTAAAAACCCACATTGTCATCCCATCCGTGGAATTAAATTTAAATTAATTTCATCAAAATATGTGATTAAAATTTAGAAAAATGTTTATATATATATTTTGAATTTTATTTATTTATTTTTTCTAATAGATTCAACTTATTTTTTAACATAAAATATTAGTGAATGTAATTAATATTTTTAACAACAATTAAGAGAAAACTAGATTCAAATGGGACTAAACATTTAGCGTATGGGACAAAATAACCATGAAACTTGTTCAAAATATTATTCGTAGAAATATTTGTACAATATAATATCTATTATAGAATGTTTTTCATTATGTTTTTAACATGTAATATAAAAAACATGGGGGTAATTCACTTTTAAAAACATTACAAGAATGTCACTCCTCCTCTACTATGAAAAGGTGTTCACCCCTCCCTCTCCCTCAAACCTCTCAAGACACTGTGTCTTTTCCATAATCTAAAACAATATGCTACCAATATTACTATAATAGAACTAAAATCCTAAAACTTAGTATAAATCTATCCATTTAATTACTTTGGTTCAAACTAACAGAAGTTACCCAAATAAGAGGTAATATCCTTCCTTAAGATATATTGTTTTATTTTCAATATCCACCCAAAAAACTCTTATTATTCTAGGATTATACAATAAAATAATTATCCTCAACATGCTAATATTTTTTTATTATAGAGTTTATACCAACCATTATAAAAACATCCATGTAATGGGTAATGAACTTACTATTTATCTGTATGGTGAACTACCACATCCCAAAATGATGTCATTTGTTTTTCATTTACCACTCCTCATGGATGTTAATTATGATGTACAAATTGTTTATATAGGATATATAGGATATGTATTATTTATTTATATTTTTTAATTTTAATATAACACATACATTTATGCTTTCCATTTTTTGGGAATGTGATAACATCGTTTGTGAAAGTTTTGACTATGACCTCCTTAAAGTGATGTGATTTGTTCACGCAATAAATGAAATATATAAAAGATGGTTTTAAAAATATATGTAAAATATATAATAGAAATATGGTAATGAAAAAAAAAATTAAATATAATTTTAAATAATTTACTCTTTATTCTTATAAAATTAAGGAAATGAACATCGTGTTCCTACGTAGGTATGGCCTACCGTCTCCTTGAACGGTGCATGTCATTTACTATAAAAAATTATTTATTATTATAAATACATATAAAATGAATATATAGTCTAATTAAATAATTTTTAACATTTTGGAGATAATGAATCACTGATATAATTAATAGAATCATCAAATAACATGTCAAAACATACTCCAACAACTAGGCAATTAACACCTGAAATAGTGAAAATAATGAAATATTTTCAAAAAATAGATAATAATATAATATTAGAGGATAATGTATTACATTATAAATATTATTATGGTCATGGTATAATATAGAGACATTCTTAAACCATTATACAGAATGTTAATGGATGTTCACCCAAAATGAAATGCAAGGTAATGGATTCTTGTCTCACTTTTCATTCTAGAGAAAATACATCATTTTCAAAAATTATTTATTCTAAATGGTTTATATAATACCATTTGGCTTCATATATAATGAATATACTTATTCCCATTATATTTTATGTTTCATTTAATGTCATTACATCATGGGAATTATGATTCAAATGTTTCAAAGTGGTATGGGAAACATTTGGAATGTCTAAAGATTAATTTCCTCAAAAATGTGCTTAAGGATAATTTATAAAATCTCAATTATTTTTGTAATTTTTATATTAATATTGAAATAATAAAATTATTTTTGAACACCTAATTTATTATATGTGTTTTATATACTTATTTTTTGAATTGTGATATCATGATACATTCATTTTTTCTGGTATTTTGAGTATCAATTTGAATTGTTTCATCAAATTAGATTTGAGTTAAAGGTTAGCCAAGTGGAAAAGAAATTTCTTAATCGATCCCATATTATTTGGGTAAAAATAATTCCCCACTGTCATTAATATTATAAAATTATGTGTATAATTAATATGACTATCTATTTATGTATTTGAACAATTTTTTAGATTATAGGTGATACACATAATATAATCATTGATTCATTCACAATTAAACATTAAAATCTTCAAAACGGCATACAGTAAAATATAAATTCATTCGTGATTCATTACAACTGAATTTCCATTATACAATTCTATATTATAGTTGTATAACAAACCCATTCATTTTCTCACCCTCTTTTTATTCATGTCCCATATCATGTAATAATACCATTTGTTCACTCTTTAGTACATAAAATTTTTTAGATAATGCTTTTAAAAAAACCTGACTTTCATTAATGATTTGTTCAGAGAACCTATTTTCTTATAAAAACCTAGCTTCCTCAAAATGTTTTCAAAAATATTTTTAATATTTTATAAATGATTTAATATATAAATTTTTACCCCTTTTTATTTTATAAATGTTTTCAAAGGAATGCCCTTTTTGTTTTCTATATGGGGGCATTAATAACCTTTTTACCATGAATATGACTGTATTTAACTTGTACTACATCTACAGAATTACCAACCATCATTTATTTGAATCTTCCTATTCATGTTTAAAACGTTAATTTTTAATAATTTTTTTAAAAAGTGATTTTCAATGAATATTATTTTATAAATATTTTTCAAAATAAAAAATAAAATATTCGTCAAGAATGTATTTGAAAATAACTTTTATTGTATATCTTTTCATCAATGGATAAAATCTTTATCCCTACTCAATTTGGGATATTTTTCATTGATACCATCCTTATTATGTGTCTAGATGTTTTATGATTGATTTTTCCAAGGATTGTATTGACATTCACTTCCTTGATTCCTTCGTCAGTTGACATGAAATATTTAATTACTTTTGATCATTGCTATAAGAACATAGTTTTTATTTTAGTTAAGGATACTTTTATTTATTTCAATTATCATTTTTAATGTCTAAATATTTCATAATGTGAATTCCCTATGAACATGTCTCCAATTTTGATAGTATAGTTTCACATGGTTCCACACTATTAGTAAACCCATGTGGGGTGCTCATCTCTAAAGCTAAGAGGACATGGTTGGAATAGGGTTTATCTAACGATATGTCCAAACCGTGTGGCCTTATAAATTGGGTAAAATTAAAAAAAATTCAATTAATTATCTATTAACACAAACTTAATTTATATTTCTCTACCACACGGAAAACTCGTCCCATTGAATCCCTCTTTGATGGTAATTTTTGGAATTGAGGGATTTTCTCCTTTTGGTGTCTGATTAAAGTGCCACTCATCTCATTAGATCTACATCAGTGAGTTATCAATTCTTTTTTATCCATTATTATTTTGTTTTTTATTGGATGTGCTATTTAGGTGAAAGATAATTTTCCCTATTATTATGTTTTTTGTCCGTTCTTCGATTTTCTCTTGATCTAAGTTGATTCATGAGATAATAGTGGAAAAGATATCCCCTACAAATCTCTGGTAGTTGGTATCATGATTTTTGTTTAATGTTGAAGTGTTTATATATATTCCATTTCTTAGTGTGCCCAATTGTTTGAGAGAATGCTTAGAAATAGATTCTAATCCTTGTTTTTGATTTGTAGATTGTTCCTTGGAAATTATTGAAACCAATGTAAATTGATTAATGTATCTGATATTTTATTTGAAACCACCCCTTAGCAATGTCAATAATTAACTGGACCACTGTGGGTGGTGATGGATCTTTGATTTAACTTGTGGTGTGTTGTTTCCCTTACTATGGGATTTTTATTGATGTATTGAATTATAAATTGAATTGTAAATTGAATTGAAATGTGAAATGCGAATTGTAATTTAATGATTAAATTCAAGGAATGGATTTACTCTAAATCTTGTCTCATGGTATGAAATTTATTGATAATTCATGAGTTTATTATTAAAATGATATTCTTAGTGAGTAAAATTATTTACCAATCCTTCTAAGATTAGCCAAGACTTTATCCACCTTTTGTGGTGAGGTCTAATTGGATGTTCTTGGTGATGACCATTAAATGTTCTAGTGGTATTATTAAATGAAAATGATTTAATGATATTGAATTTATATATTCCTTGGGTGACAAATGGATTCATGTGAGAATGTCAGTGATGCACTCATTTTCCTTTTACAAAGATAATTATCGAGTGACACTTTGAATACTTATATGGACTTCTATGGATGGACTTATAGGGGATTATTATTATATGTTGAGTGATGCATGGACTGAAATGTATTTTTTAGGATATACTCAATGGTAATTTGATCATATATGCCAAGGGTGATACTTGGGATCCCTTAGTGGACTGCAAAGGTCAAACTCGAATGGAAGGGTTGTTAAACCACACCTAGAGAGATATCCCAGTTCTTTGGTTTGATGGATAGGCTTATAGAGTGTTGGTTTATATTATTCCTGATGTGATAACTAGATTCCAAATTAGGAATTCCCTATATGGGATCAAATTCATAAATGAATAAATAATGAAATGAGTTTTATGATGCGTGTTTCAATCCAAATCACACGTTTCACTTCTGTATTTGATTACACATTATTGGGGACCTATTTAGACATCCTTTGATCAAGTTATCATGAGGGAAGCATGAATTTAATCTAGGTCTTGAGTCATAACTAAATGATTTGGAATGATTGAATGAAATTTTTTATAAATGATAACATAGATATTATAGGATCTTTAATTTCAGTAATTCATTACTTATTATATGGATGCCTAAAAACTATGACTTTTATATATTCAATGACTGGATAGCACTTGAACTTGGGTGGTTTCCTAGTCAATTTATGTCTCACTCACTATTCAAGAATCCTTGGTTACCCAGATTGATTATATGATTTCAAGTATGAATAAGGGTAATCTCTCAAATAGAGGTTATTGCTTTCTTCATGGGGGCAGAGCATATGGGACCGAGCTAAGGCTCGTGACGCTAGCTGAGATACTTTTGGACATCTCTTACTTTTGTTACATGTATCATACACCTTCCTTATATACATATTTTTTCTATTTTAATACACACATGATATGTAACATAATCACATATACATGAGCTTCCTTTTTGGGTATTTATATCCATTGCTAATGTTAATCTATTTTATTATTGTATTATAGGTTAGGGTACTTATTAAATATTTGTATTCAGCTATGCGACACTCTGGTCATGAATGAATAGTATCCCCATAGACACAACTAGGATCTCACTACTAGTAGGAAGACTATGGAAAATGTGGTGATTCTCTTGAGGCCATGTGGCCAACTAGGATCGAAGCATAGTTGAGTGGCTTTCTGGTTCGGAACATTACAAAGTGGTAACAAAAGATTCATTTTTATTATTATTCATGACTTGAATATGATAGAAAGGGATAGGAAGTAATTAGTGTTTGGTAATGATATGTGCTTGGAAGTAGCTACACCTCGTATAGGAAAAATTCATATTGCTGAGAATGAAATTATTATTTTCATGATTTACTTATTACAATTTATTTGATTCCACTATTCGATGATGAAATTTAACTTTGAGGTTTTATTGATATGATTACGGGTTCAATTGTATTTTAACCTGATATTATGAGCATACTTCATCTCATATATAATTTTATGAACTTTATTGGAATCATATTACATGAATTATGCCATTCCTTTTAGGATGCATTACTTGTTACATGGTATTGTGATATGTGTCTTGGTAGTTATACCTACTATTTTGATCTAACTTCTAGATAATATGATGGTGTGAATTTGGTGGACACCATAATTTGGTTCTTAAGGAGTATGGGCCCTTATGGATTGGAATTTTTTGAACCATTGGAGTGAATTTATAATGATATGTGTTTTAAATGTGTAATGAGTATGAATTCAAATGATAATGAATATGTGAATTCAATTGGAAATTAGAATGGAGACTGAAATTGTTAACGTAGAGAACTTGATCCAGAACCAACCTTAGTAGTGAGAAGTAGGTTGTGTCTCTTTCTTATATGTGAAATGTATGCCACTGAGACCAGAGTAAAGGAGGAGGATGAGTGGTGTGTTCTTATATAGGATGCCTTGCTCTTATACAATTTCTATATCTTCACTTTTTAGCTATGATATTTTATGAAGTTCTTCATCTGGGTTATATGCATGTAAATTTTATTGGTATGCTACCATGATATCCTCTAGTCATATGTTAATAGGGTGGCGACGACCAATCTCAAGAGGCGGTCCATGTTTTACTGATGGATCCTCCTTTATATACTATTGGAAAGAATATAGATGTATTACACGTTGGTGTTGAGGAACAAATCTGTGATGGGTTTTTGCACATCATGGAAACCATTCCTTGACTACTGCAACCTACCCTGACTATGGTAGAGTTGACACATGAGATCCAGCAGCATCATCCACCCACATTATTAGGGGATGTTGTATATAAGGATACAAAATCATAGATATGTTCCATGATATGTATCTTTTAGAGTCAAGATACAGCTCATTAGAGGAAGGTAAATCTCCTTATGTATATGATGCTTGATTCTGCCAAGAGATGGTGGGATGTCATTACTATAGAGGATCTTCAATGGGATATGGATTAGATGGATTTTCAAATAGAATTCAATTATTATTTATATCTTGAGACATTGAAGGCTATTATATATTGAGTGTTAATGCACCTAGAGCATGAAATGTTACTAGTTATATAATATTCATCATTTTTTTATGGTACATCACTTCACAAAAATTTTAATGGGTGATGAGGTAACAAAATCTAAGTGATTAAAGGATTTTATGAGTTATAATATCTAATCGAAGGTGAATGTATTTTTGTTGAATACTATTTCTATAATATTTAATTTGGGGTCTATCATATAGTGAAACCTATAAGAGGCTGAGGGTGTGATCTAGGGACATTAGATGTCGAACTCTATTGAAATTTTTATTGGTAGTAGGAAGTGTCATCTAGAGATTCCATGATGTGATATCAGTAGAAAGAGTACATAACCAGCTATCCATTTGAGGTGCAACCTGTGCTGGAGGCTATGAAATATGAGGCCCTGGTGTACGAGTGTCCCAAAAGAGTGATGATATTATAAAAACAGGGCCATAGATAGAACTTTTGCATAATTTTCCTATGAAATCCAGTGAGACAGGGAGTACACCCACTCCACATTCAGGATCAAGGTTAGAATATTCTCATCTAACATGTTGTTGGAGTATAACCATCCATTCAGTCAAAGGTGGTGGTCATGACCAGGGTAGTCAGAATGAAGATTAATATAGTTTGTAGAGTGAAACTACTCGGGGTAGCCCAGTAGTATCATAGAGTTGCAGTTCATGCCAAATAACCACAGTGCAACAACCCCTTCAAAACTAGGATCATGAACCCTCTACTATCAAAAGGGCTAGTCTAGTATCCTCTACATTAGCTTCTAAACTTTTTGATATATGAACATCACTTATCCTTATATATGTGATTGTCCTAGAGATCCTTTGATTTAGTGTTCATACCTATGATGGGTTCATAATGCTAGACATTATATTAGGGATTAGAATGGATGATGTATGTTAGTTTAGTGAGTACCCCTTATGGTTGGAAGGTGTCACATCATATGTTACCTCTTTTTACAAGAGATAATATGTATTTACATCGTTCCTAGGATATAAAGGATGGTCTCTATTCATGTTTTTTTATTTATATCACCGCATGGGGACCATCACATCCCCATAATGAAGAGTGTTTATTCAAAAGGACAAATGGGATGGCTAGGAAAGTAGAGATAAACCTATGAATCATGGTATGGGTAGGATGACATCCCAGATTGTGATTTTATATCCGCATTATCTGTGAAAACATCAGATATATTTCCCTCCAGTAGTGAATCATTTCATGTACATTTTCAATGATGATGTTTCATTATTACATCTAGTTATATTGGTAGAGGACTACATTGGGATAATTCCAGGAGATAAACCAATAACCATTACTTTTTATAGGATGAATACTATTGAGTTGCAAGATATCAAGATGAATCTAGATGATTTAGAGACTAAGGGGTCTATTCGACCCAATATTTCTCCATAGGGGTCGCCAGTCCTTTTTGTGAAAAAGAGGATAGCACACTTAGGATATGTTTGGATTGTCAAAAGTTGGATCAATTGAGGATTAATAAATTGTATCCTCTACTGCGAGTAGATGATCTCTTTGATCAACTTTGAGGAACTCAGCTATTCTAGATGACTTTTTGAGATTTGGTTATCAGTAGGTTAATATTTTACCATCAGATGTACATTGCACAAATTTTCATAGTAGGTATGGTCTATATGAGTATTTGGTTATAACATTCATTCTTATGAGCGGGCAATCGGTATTCATGGAATTGACGAACTGAGTTTTCGATACATATCTTGATTAATTCATTGTGGTCTTTATGGAACATATTTTTGTGTATTCTCATAATCAACACAACCATTCCAAACATCTTGAGATCCTTTTGAATACACTATGTGAGAATTAATTATATTATAATTTTAGAAAGTGACTCTTCTAGATTGATATTATTAACTTTTTTGTTACATTATCTTAGAGAAAAAATTATTAGTTATCCCAAGGAAGGTGGGAGGTTTAGTTTCCTAGGATAATCCCATGAATTTATTTGAATTATAAAGTTTATTTGGGATCTTTTGATACTATAGGTGTTTCATAAAGGGATTCTCATGCATTGTAGTACTTCTTAAGATCTTGAAAAATAAAGGTTTCAAATTTTTATAGCCATATTCATATGATATGACCTTTTAGGAAATGAAAGGGATATTGAATTAAACACAAATACTGATTTTTCATGAGATAGATAAGAGTTTCACTATGAACTATGATGAATCTGGTATTAGTCTAGGATAATTTCTTATGAAGGGAGATAGATCTGTTGGGTACAAGTCTCGATAGTTGAGGAAACTCAAGAAGAACTACCAAGAGAACTATCTCGATCTGGAATTGGTTGTTCATGTTATGGGTTTTTGGAAACATTACATACTTGGAGGGTGTTTTTTTGGTGTACAAAGACCAAAAAAATCCCCAAGTAAATATGTTCACAACATGATCTGAAATTGAGGATGTTTTGGTGTGATTATTATTGATAGTATTTCAACTTAGAGCTTTCCTACATGCCTGGTAAAATAAATTGAATGGGTGAAGCACTGAGAAGGATGACTCAAATACATGCAGTTCAGTGGAACAGTAGTGAGTGTTATATCATGGATTTGTTCACTAAGATGAAATTGGAGGTGTAGGATGGTCAGTGAAAGACTTATATATCATCCTTAGTAGTTAACTATACCTTCTAGATAGATTTTTGATGTGGTAACTAATAGATTCTATGATCCTAGCCCTAATGGAGAGTGTGGAAGGTGGGGACCCTCCTGTTGGATGGATTGTTGATATGGATGATATTCTATGTGTATATGGCAGTGGATGCATTACATTAGACATGTGTAAGGATCTGGTGGGAGATATTCACACTTCAATTTGGGAATTTCACCCCCACCTTAACCAATATGTATTAGGGTTTAGAACTCCAATACTGGTGGCTGGGTATGAAAGGAGATGCCACTAGATCGGTCATGAGGTGTTCCACCTGTCAGTAGGTGAAGGAAGAACACTAGCTACTAGAAAGACTTTTACAGCAGATTCCCATTATTAATTGAAAATGGAATGATGCCGCAATGTATTTAGTGATGGTCTTACTAGGGTCTCCTTGAGGTAATTATTCTATATTTGTTGTTCTTAACCGGATCATGATGGTTGCACATTTATTTTTGATCTTGGTGACCTTCAGTGTTGATAGGCATGAGAGGTTGTATATCTGTGAGATAGTATGACCTCATGGGGTCCCACATACTATCATTTCATATTTAAATGACATGTTTACTTCACAGTTTTGAAAATAGACATAGAGGGCATTAGGTACATAGGTTCTTCTGATCCCATAATACCACCCCCATACTAACGACCGGTGAGAGTGCATGGTTTATGTTCTTGAGGACATGTTGCAAGCATGAATAGTGGATTTTGGGGGGTCTTGGGAGATCCAAATAAAATTGGTTGAATTAACCTACAATAATATAATTAAAGATACTATTCAGCTGGTTCCTTATGAGGATTTGTATGGTAGGCTATTTCGATCACCCATGTGTTGGTTAGAGGCTTGAGAGGTAGCTAGGATTGGATATCATACTTATTTGGAGACCATAGAAGAGTTTCACTTGATTTAGATGTGGATTTATATAGAATATTATTAGTATAAATCTTATCCATATTTCCATATAAAACCACTAGTGTTCATAGTTAGGGATTAGGTTTTCCTACATGGTTCATTGAGGATGGGACATAGAAGATTTAAAAGATAGGTTAAGCTTTTATCATGGAATTTATGGCCATTTGATACTCTAGAGGGAGTCTGGCTAGAAGCCTGTTGATTTTAGTTACCTCAGAGATACCAAACCATGAACTAAGGATTCCACATATCTTTTCTATGATGTTACTATTCAGACACATGTCATTCCTTTAAGTATATAGAGGTTGATATATAGGTATATGCTTCATTTGAGGAGAATCCAATACGTATTGTGTATCCTACCATGGTGGGTCTCCAAGGCTGTTCATTTCATCTAGTAATGGTGTCATGGAAGCATGATTATGTACAAGATGAGACATGGGAGCAAGAGACTGATGTATTTGCATAGTGTTAGGATTTATTCTCATATTATGCTTCACCTTCCTTGGAAGGAAAATTCGGTGATGATTTTTTTATGTGGGGATGCTTTTAAGAACCAGTGTCTTCTTTGACATAAATATCTTTATATTTAAATTAATTATTAGATTAAATTTCTATATATTAATTAATTTGAATTCATTTTGAGGTCATGGAGGTATCAGGGGTGTTTAGGTTAGGTTTAGAGCATGAAACCCAATTCATTGGGTGAAAATCCCTAGAGAAATATTATAGGAAACTATGTGGTGAATTATGCATAGTTAGATAAAACCATGAGAGCTTAGATAGTGGGGAGCTACTGCCTCATAGTTATAACAAACCATGTTATTTGAGATGCATAACCATGTAGTCATGTTTTCAATATTGACTGTGGATATTTTCACTGTTTCTACATGGTTAGTAACATCATGTGAGGAAAGCATGTAGGGTTCCCATCCCTAGAGATAAGCATTCATGGTTGGTTCAAGATTTGGAAAAATATGCATCCAAACCATGCAACCCAATTAATTGGGTAAAATTATATTTTTTCCTTAAATTTTATATTAACTCAAACATAATATTAATTTATCTTCCACACAACAAACTTATCACTTTGAAGCCATCTTTGGTGACTATTCTTATAATAAAGGGATATCCTCAGTTCGGTGTTTGATTCAAGAATCTCTTATCCCACATGGTCTGAATTAGTGAGTTATCAAAAATAATTTAGCTATTACTCATTTATTTTTTTATCAACTGTATAATTTAAGTGAAATATAATTTTATTTATTATTTGGTTCCCTTTTCATTCATTGATTTTCTCCTAATATGAGTCAAATCATGAGATGATACTGGATGATCTATCCAATATAGAACTACAATAGGTATTCATGGTTTTTTTATTTAAATTCAATGTGTTGATATATATCTCATCATTCTGCTTTCCCAATTATCAGAGTGATGCCATAAGAATGGATTTTAATCCTTTATTTTAATTTTTTGACTTATCGTTGGTAATTAATGAGGCCACTGATAATTGATTAAAATAAATGAGATTTTATTTAAATCCAACCATTGGTTGTGTTGAAAATTAACGGGACATCCATGGGTGGTGATGGATACGGGATACACCTAGTGGTGTTCAATTTCCCTTAGAATGAGATTTCAATTGAGGAATTGAATTGTAAATTCAATTGCAATGTGAATTGGGAATTTTAATATATTGATTAAAGAGAAGGGATGGAATTAGTATTAACATTGCCCCTTAATATACAATTTCTTGATAAATATTTAGTTTTTAATTATAATGAGATGGACATGTGAGTTAAATTAAATACTAAGCAGTATATGCTTAGCGATTCCATTTACCACATTTTAAGGTTAGGTCTAATTGAATGTTCCTAGTGATGACCATAGAATGTTTAAATGGAATTATTAAATTAAAATGATTGAATAACATTTAATTTCTATATGACTTGGGGGACACATGGAATCATATGAGAATTCCATGGATGGGATCATTTAGATTTTACTGTTCTTATGACTAAGTGACACTTGGAGTCCTTATATGGGCTACCAAGGATGTACTCATATGGGATAACAATTATATTCTGAGGAATGCTTGGAATACATATGGATTTCAAATGATGGGGCCAAAGGGAATTCGATCATATATTTCCAAGGTAATACTTGGAATCCCATAGTGGACCACTGATGATGGACATGAATGGATGGGATGTTATACCACACCGAGAGAGATACCAAGGTTATTGTGAGGTTTTCCAAGGATGATATTATAATGTGTTGTCATATATTATAACTAGAGATATACATGTATTTATAATTAGGAATTTTGTGTATGGGTTCAGTTTAATAAATTAATAAATAACAAATGAGTTATACGACACATTTTCCAAACCATATAATAATCTGGGATTCAACCCTTATTTATAATTTATGGATGGCCTCTTTGTGAATCCTTTGATCAGGTTATCATGAGGGGTGATGGTCTTTATGCCAAATATGAATACACAATTAAATGGGTTATAATGATTAAATGAATTTTTTTATAAATGAGAACCTAGATATTATAGGATGTTTACTTTAAAAACAACTTTTACTTATTATATCATTGTTCACACATCGTGAATTTTATAAATTCCCTGATTGGATGGATGTTCACCATGGGTGGTTGCCTATTGGGATTTTCTCTCACATCCTATTAAAGATTCCCTAGGTACGTGAATAGATTATATTATTGTAGGTAGGGATAATGGTAAGCACCTTGAAATAGGTTCTTGACTGCTTCATAGGGGCTTGGAAGAAAGGAACTCAGTTGAGTCCCATGATGCTTGATGGGAAATTTTTTTAATTTTTATACATTTGTTCCATGTATCGTACAGATACCTTCTATACATGTTTTTTATATTTTACTATATACATTAAGCACATCATTATTATTTTTATATGAGATTATTTATTGATATTGATATGTATTTCTACTGTTGATAAATTTTCTTATTGTAAAATTTCTTATCCTACATATTTACTATTTTATTTTCACTGTGAAACACTCTTGTTATGAGTTTATATTCTCCCCATACAAACACCTAATACCTCACTACAAGTTTGCAGCCTCTCACATTTGTGGAGAAGTGCTTGAGTCCATGGGTCCAACTAGAATTTGGGGCACTGTTGAGTGGCATCAGGTTTTGGGAAGTCAGAATTGAACATTGAATTTCCCCTAATTATACATATAATTTATCATGGATATGTTTATTTCCTAAACCTAATACATTTTTGACATACGATGAATACAAGAATGTTATTAGATAAATTCAAGAAATACTGATAAATCTATAAATTCTAGTCCCAGAATATATTTCATAAGGTAAATTGTTAAATCAATTATTCAATATATGAGGAATGCATTAGACAAGTACGATGTAGGTGGGGATGAATTTTTGATATATCCTCAACACATTAGTAGTTTAATGGGAGTATTTAGTTTCCTAAATTTAAATGGGTTTTCACAAAATATATTATATCGTAATGGGAATGGTATTAAAGGTAAATATACCATGTATATAGGAAACCTTGAATCCAAAAATTTAGCATTTCTCTCATTCTAACTCAGTAACTATTCTTCTGGGAGATTTTTCTTCAACAAAACTATTGAATCATTTCAATATATGTATATGGATCAAATGGAAAACTTTTTACTTTTCATACCTTTCCATATTTATTATTTAATATCTAGATATTTTAAATGGCATGTGTTTTCAGTTATTTACCTTGAAATATTACTTATCAATTTAGTTTATTGATTTTATGACATGTGTGAAATTTTTTATTCCTTTCCAAATTTTTTTATGTTAATTTATTCATTATCACTAACACTATACTTAAACCTTAATTAGAATTGTATCCACAAAATATTTTATTTTCATTAATAAGGAATCAAATAGGTATACTAAGAAATATATTCAAGGATACATTGAATGGAATAATGTTATTATCCTTGAAATATATTAAAAAAATTTGTAGTTACTATATTCATTTGTAATACAAGACTCATGTATATATATGGTTTACTAAGAATCCTAAACTCTTTAGTCCTTAAAAAATTTATTCCTTATAATCATGGTAATTTCATGGTAGTAGAATCTAGCTCTGGGATTTCTAAGGCCTAATCACTACATCATATAAGGACATCCTGATGAAGATCTTAGATCGTAGAGTCAAATTCCAATATAATAAGAAAACACACTATGCAATAGTGTCAACGCAAAACCATAAGTATATAGTGGTTTTGTGGGAACTAGAGGTAACAATAAAACAAAATTACACTCAACTATTCTAAATTAAAAATATTATTTAGAATTTATATGATGAAATTTCTAAATGGGGGATGAATGTAACAATCTAGTGTTTTTAAATGAAACTTTTTTTCTTGAAATAAATGATTATTATATTACACAGTATAATACACATAAAACAAATACAGAAATAAAAAACACTTTGTTTTATTAATTAAATAATTTTATTAGTAATCAATTAAACCCATACAAATTTAAAATATTAAAATGCGACAAAATAAAAAGAAATAAAAAATACAATTGGGACATACAGATTTTCCCAATCTACTAGAATCATTACTCCCATGAACAAAACTACAGAAATGAAACAAAATATAAGTTATCCAATTGAAATTTTAGAAAAAGGGAATATAGATACCTGAAATAAATTGAGTTAAATAATTAATGAAAGAATTCAGTAGCATTTAATTGTGGTAATATTACCAAAGGAATAATAATGTAATAGGTCAAATCGTAACCTGGCCATTTGGAATACTAACATGACTATCGAGAATAATAAGATGACATTTGGAATTGTAAGTTTCCCTCTTCATAATAAAATATAATATAAATAATTTTTATCATGATAAATTTAATTAAATAAAAATTTTAATAATTCGATAAAATAAATATTAAGAACAAATAATTTAATGAAATTATATGTACTTTTTTAAAAAAACTATATTTTAAGGTAAAACATTAAAAAATTATAATGTTTTATACTAAAAATTAAAATTAAATTTTTTAGAAAATTTATTTGATAAAATTAATTTATTTTCTGAAATAATTATTTTGAAATTTTTTGAGGGTTATATTTTGGTAATTTTCTAAAATACATCAATTTTCTGGTGAATAGTAAAAACCAGTTTTTTCTGAAACTGGTTTATCGTAAATTACATAATTCTTGATGTAATAATGAATTAATAATTTTTTGAAATTGTGGGTCTAACAAAAAATATTCAATTTTATAAATGAGTAATTAAAATAAAATAAAGTCATTTACCACAACTAAAAATTAGTTTCCAATGTATAAAGTTAATAATATTCCTTTAAAAAGTCAATTTTCTCAATTTTCCACTGTCTTTTTTAATAATCTGTTGGATTAAAATTATAAAGGGTCTTAAATAAAAAAAACATTATATATTATTTATTTATGATTCTCTATGTCCAAAATATCACTATTACAAGGTTTACCTTGGATATATTATTCTATTCAATATATTAACTAATCAACACCCCTCTCCTAATTTATAAAAAATCCATCTCCCACCCCTTGGAAAACTGATACAACCACACAAAACAAATCCAAATCACTAATAAAATACTCTCTATCAATCCCATATAAACATTAGGGGTTTACTAAGGCAAACCATTTCCATTGATCAATTGTGTATGGTTTTGTATATGAGAAGAAAAATAGAGAAAAGATTAAATTTTTATCAACTACTCTCTCATTTTTATCTTATTTTTTACCAATTGAATTCAAAAAATATATTCTACGATTAATTAAGAAGTATTTTAAAATTATATTAATGGTGATAACCTACTGTAAAAATAATATTTTTTTGGTATTTATATTTTATAACTCTCTTTTTTCCCATTGGGACAATATTCCTGATAATGGTGGGTTAAACGGCAATAAGGACTTTTCCAACTTCATTCATATCACTACCCTTATGGATGTTTAAACTAAATTATTTATAATATAAAAATATAAAAATATTTTTATTTTAATATTATGTTATTAATTCTAGTTATATAAAAATTACCTTTAATAAAATAGCAAAAATGAAAGAAACAACTAAATTTTTAAGGAAAACATAATATCAAAACACATAAACGTCCAAAATAAAAATTATGAAATATAATAAAATAATTATAATTTATAAATAGTGAAATAAATAAGCATTTTTCATTTACTGTTCAATTTTATAATAATACTACGTTTATTATTGAGGATACATAAAATTGATGAAATATACTAGTAATTAAGTTAAAGGGATTCTCAAATGAAAAATTGTTATTTTTGGTTATCTATTATATCACATTGATTTAAGTATAATTATTCCAATAATAACCTAAATATTTCCTTTTAATATTCATTTTATTTTAATTTATGGATAGACATATTTCCACACTTAAAGAAAATTTCTAAACCATATACATTTATTTTTCAAAAAGACATCAATTTCCAAAACATCTCTTAAATACTCTAGAGTTGTTTCACCTTTAAAAGAAGAAAATGATATTTTATAAGAAAGTAAGAAATTCTTTATTAATTTGGAAATAATAATTTTTTTTCATGAAGTATAATATATGATATCTTTTGAGAAATCCATTTTTTCATGGGAAATTTCATGACTATGATTTTTATACATCCTTGTAAAATACATGATTATAAGTATTTTATGATGTAGCAGGTGATATTAGAATTATATAACCCTCCCATACATTGGGTAATATGATGTATCTAATCATAGTACATGAACTATGTTTGAAAACATTTAAACCTTTTTTCATAATGATGAAATTATGATTTATGCACATTTGTTTTCATAGTCATGATGTTAGATTTGTTTACAATTATGTGTGGAATTTTACCACTATAGAACGATGTTTCATTTTTCTGTATGTAAAATGTTCCGTGTATTTATCAAATATTTCCCTCATAATTTTAATTAAGATTCTATATTTATGGTATAAGGATGTTTGTTATGAACACCCATGCACTATTGATAAATTTCCCTAACTTATCCCCTTATGGAGATTTTATATCACCCCTTGCATTGATGTATATACTCAGTTAAAAATAATTTACTAAGAATATCATTATATATTTATAAGGATAATGAAAAATAATTTAAATAATTTTTATGATTTATTATGTAAAATTGACATATGAACCTAATCTTCCCATGACACTAAACTATTAGATCCCTGATTTTTATTACTATTATTTTGTTTTTTTCTAAGAAATGTAATATGAATTTAACAAAATGTATAGTCTATATATTGGGGGACCTTTCAAAGAGATAAGGATTTCTATCTTTTGAGACACATTAAAGAGATAGGTGTAGATATCCCTTCAATGAGTAGTATATTGTCATAGAATCATGTCTAATTTCTCCAGGATCAATGTGTCTCTAACTTCTTTAACCCAAAAAAGATATCCATTCATATGATAAAATAGATCCCAAAATTATTTTTTAGATTCATGGTAGAGTTTTATTATCTCCCCCATCTGAATACTAGTATATGATAGTGTTGAGTATGATGTTTTCCACAATACATTTTGAACTGGGCTTCAATTGATTCTAATTTAAATGTTGGTGGTGGTTTCTTATTGGTCATAGTAGATGAGAATATATGATAAAAACACATGAACCATTATTTAAAGTTTCAAGTAGTGTTATTATCCATGAATATTTGTAAACATGACGTAATGGGAGAGTGATTTATCTTTTATTCCAACCATAAGAGTCTTAGGTATATCTTTTCCTAAAAAGTCAATAACATGAGACAAAGGTGATGGATAGATTTTCTTTAGGATTTTGACTTTTAGATTGTCTATACATTAATAAAATGGAATATGGTGGAACATGATCTCATCAGGATATCTTGTTTATAGTTTTTGAGTAAGAAATCATAGTATTTTGCATTATTGAAATTGCCTTTAGTGGATAGAGATGGTGTAACTTGCCTAAAATCGACAGTTGTTACCCCCAAAATCTTTATCATGTTAAGAAAGCTTATATGTGAGTTTTATATTACATGTATTACATGGATATATATACAATGGACATGATCCTGATTAATTTTATGAAGGTGTGGTATATATCATTCTTTTCTAATGGTGGGTGATAGTACTAGACACACTATGAGAGGAGGTGGTAAAAGAGTTTCATATATTCTCTTTATTGGTACATATAGAAGTGGAAATGACATACAATGGACCTCAAAATTAGTTCTTATTTAAGTGGATAAATAATCTCATTGATGGTTTTATCTATTGATTCCACACTTTAAAGAATGTAAAAGGTGATCATTAGGTTCCAATAGGTTTCTATATCCTATTATATTTTGATGGGAATTCCAAAATCATCCAGAGTACATGAAACTCTCAAGGTGATTGTAGACTGACTCACCATGTCAAAAAATATCCTAGTCATATGATTGTATAGTACACTAGAGAGTTCGAGGTGTATATACATGAATGAGAAAGTTGATATTAATAGAGTTCCCTATAAAACATTTTCATAACAAGATTCTTATTTTATTTCTTGATTATTGAGTGGATTAAAGGATGAATTTGTGAATCATTTTTTTGAGAGAAAAATTCCACCATAAAATTATTTATTCATAGTTAATAGTGTTTAGGTTCTAGAGTTTAGGCTTCTGGATTTCATGTTTGACTTTTTCCATAGATTATATGATAAACTACCCTTGGTAAAGTTTATTTATAATAACATATATGGATCCACCATCACTGTGACACAATTTTTGGCCTTATATGAGAGACACAATATGTCAACACTATAATAGAAAGAGAGTGGGGATAGATATATTTTTAGCCTCGAGCTAGTGTGAGAGATTATAAAGAAGATACATGACATCCAGGAGAAGTTGAGGAATTCTGAAAGCCATCATAAGTGTTACACAGATTGATGATGGAGGCCCTTGGAGTTTGATGATGAGGACCATGTGATCTTGAAGGTATCACCTTGATGAAGATTTCACTTGTTTTTTTGGGTGGAATGATATATCTGAGATACATTTCCATCAACTAGGTATTACATAGGGTTGGATAGGTGGTGTACTACTTAGCACTATTGACACATTTAGACTAACTATACAATGTATTACACATGTTGAAGTTGAGGAGGTATGTCCATGAACCATCACACATTATAGTATGAGGTGAGATGTAAATTAAGGATGGGGTAAAATTCATAGAATTACCATTAGATATTAATGATCAATAGGAGATTATCCTTCATGGGAGAGAGATTCCCTTTATATGTGTTCGATGGAATCACAAGAATGATTATGTGACATCCTGAGATCATGAAAAAAAACAAGATCAGTACCCTTATCTTTTAGGGTGTGATATTACATTTTTGAGGAAAAATACCTATATTGGGAAAATTTAACAACCTTGATTTATCATTCTAAAAATTTTGGAAATATTAAAGAATATTTTCAAATATTGGTGCATTGCCAATACAGGATTCCAGGGCCAATGGAGCCATGGTGTTGATATAATAAAAATATTATTTATAATATATCATTTACATGTTTTTCTGGAATAATGAAATATCTCTCAAATGATTCCATGAATAGAGAAATAGATATCACTATTAAATCTTGATTGTGTGTTTTACCCATGGAATGACATTTTCTTTATGCGTGATATGTTTTATATGTGAAATTATTTGTATAATAATTGGAAAATGAATAAATTAAATAATTTATTTCATAATAATTTTCTATGTCATAATATTATTCTTTTTAATCATTAATATATAAATATCCTAGTGTTAGATGTATAACCCATGATATTTTTGAGGATTGTGGGGGAGAACCTCGGAGTACGAAAATTGGATTTTGGATTGATAATTAGTTTTAGAAGGAGTTTGTCATTTTCAATAGAGTTATTGGATGTCACTAAATAAATATTCATAAATCATTCATTTTTCAATTATTTATTCTATTTTTAGGTATAGAAATTTTGTTACTATATTGATCCCCATTTATGGTTATCACATGTCAAACACGTATTAATCATTTTTTGAAACTAATTTATAGATTGATTATTAGTTTTTAGTTGATGGGTTTTCTCTTAATAATATAGAATTGATGAGTGGGTTGATTATTCTTGATTTTAATTCTATTATATCTAGATATAGATTAAGGAAAACCTAAAACATGTCCAATATTCAATTCCCCACTTTTTTCATGATTTTCATTCCACATAATTTGAACATTTATAATCTAAAAGTCATTTCAACGATGGTTCAATCTCACTGGGAAAATGGTCATTGTGAAATCAATATTTTTCATGCTAGATCATTATCATGGGTTTAGATTCATAATCAATGGTATGATTTACATACGATGTTTAAATTGGATGATCATGATTGGATCTATTGGTTTCATCTTTAAGGTTTACGTTTTGGGAATGTAGTGTGTTGAGACATGGTTTCGGAATGGATGAGTGGCAAGAATGAATCAATTGGAGATGATTCAAGCTTCATCCACCTTAGATTTTACTTTTATGGATGTTTTTTGTAGATAGAGTGGAGGAAGAGGTGATTTAAGTACCTATCTATAAAGACTAGAGTATTCTAGAAAATTTAAATCGACATGGCATTCAGTTCAGAGGAACACATAATGTAAGGATTCTCTTCCACAAAGGGTGGGGGTACATGTGGAGATAAATATAAAAATTCATGTGAACAATCCACACACCATGTTACCTGAATTAGGAGACTAGATGTATAATCTTGGGTACATGATCATGATAAATACTTATATACACAAGCATAACTAGTGTACATGGGCATAACCAATGTACATGAGAACATCCATAGTACATGAGCTTGAGATTAAGTAGGAAAATAGGGACTTGGGTAGGTTATATCCAATTAGTACACCATGAATATTCCTTATATGAATCATTTATCCCTTCCAATTTTTGATGGAACTATCTTTCCCTTCAGTATATTTGGGTATTAGTTTTGTAACACCCAAGCTTCTATGGTACGTTACCCTTTGAATAATGCAGTAGCTTGCACTGTACGCAACATGGAGTATTAACACACCACGACCAATGAAACTAGCTGTTATGAATATTAATACACACTTTTTGAAATTTTATAAATTTTAATTTTCAAAATGGACTTCATTTTTAGATTCTTAATATCAAAATTAGCGTAGGGTGAGTTTTTGGTATTTTTTTGAGAACATTCAATATTTTATGAATAGTGAAAAACAATATGTTATTATTTAAAACCGGTTTTTTATTTAAATAATTAGTTATTTATTTCAGTTTATTTTAGTTCAAAATAGAAACATAATACCTATATATTTTTATTGTAATTCATTGGAGTCATTTTATAATATGATTAGATATAAAAATTTATATTGAACTTTTTACTGTCTTTTACCCATCTTCTAGGAGCATTTACAAATTTGCATAAAACTTAATTTTACCACTTCTGTTAGTTGAATTTCCAAAATATGAGAGACACGGTTAATATCAGTCAGTAAAATGTGGTTCAATAAGATGAAAATAATTTTTGGTGAATAGGAACTTTTGACTTTTATTTACCATAGTTGAAAGTAAATAGAGTAATTAATGGTAAAAATGATATTATAATTACCCTAACACATGTCCTAGTTCTATTGGATAATTTTAACACAACCAAAAAAACATTAGGAATAAAATATTATCCCCTTTGGTCCACTTGGATTAGATTTGAACATTTATTATTATTTTATTTAAAGAATAGTTAAAAGAGTTAAATTCAAAGTTTAATAACTAAACCGTTTTTTAATATAGGGTTATACATAAGATAAATTCAACTATAAATATTATTTATAAAGATAAAAATATTTTCTACATAATGATATTTTATTTATAATTTTTATACATTAAATAATTTAATTTAGGTATGACACAATGATGATGCAGTAATTACCTTATTAATTAATTATTAAAATATTTTATATTATAAATATCCCAATAAATGTAATTTGAGACTTTATCAGAATTAAACTAATTTTATAGGTTAATATGACATATTATGGTTGATTAAATAATTTTTGTTTGAAGTAATCTTGCTTTTATGATTTTCACAAAAACCAAATACTAAATAGTGTCAAAATTGAAATAATTGAGTTTTTAAAACAAATACTATATTATTAATTTATATAATATTCTTTAAAATATATTGTTTGACCAAAGGACTTAGATAAGGTTATATATATTAATAATGAACCACTTTTGGTTCTCTTGGCTTGTAATAGAATTTTTATTAACCATGTAATATAAAAATACCCAGAGACATGGTAAATGTCAAACTATTTAACTACAAGATAAAACATAAAGATAAGGTTAATATGATGACTTAATCCTATATAAAACCTATTTTTTGAGAGGTTTTAGACCCATACCCACCTTATAATCCAGATGAATCATTTTGGATCCATTAAAAACCAAAAACGATTTTATTATAAAATGATATTTCAACCTTTTCCAAAAGTGACCCTCACCTCTCTTATAAAAGGGTACTTCTCCTTCTCTAAATTTCACACCTCCAAAGCCATTTGGCACGGCCAACCCCTGACCAAATATCCTCCCAAAATTCCCCCTTCATTATATAGGCCTTTTTTTGTTCATAAATCCAACCTAAATATCCCTTTTGATCAAATCAAAATGAATAACCTGATGAAGAGGTAAATATTTCATCACCTCTTTCAAGTTATTTTCTTCTTCCACTTCCTCTTTCATTGTGGTTTCCATTATAAAAAATCAATTATATTCTATATAATTTTATGTTATTATAAAAATGCTACAACAATATTCATTATTTTATCCATCATATGATTGACGAAGTCACCAAACGTGCGTACGTACGGCTTACCGTCTCCACGCCATGTTGTACATTTTTATACAAACACATCATTATTAGGATGGGTATAATAATGAGTATAACTGATATAAATAATAAATATAAAATGTTAATGAATCTTTATATATTATATAAAATCCAATTACACATGATTTCAACATTAATATAATGATATTGTCCTTTGTGCGTACGTACGGATTACCATCTCCACTAATGTGATGAGATTCATTCACATCGTAATCATTCAAGAATAATTTTATGTTTATGATTAAAAATAATTTTTATGAACTTAATTTCATTCTGGATATGAATAAAATACATCCTATCCATAACAAACATGGCTTACATAACCGAGCATATAGAGGAAAACAGAGCAGTTAACACCTGAAACAATGATACTACTAAAATATAATTAACAAGGAAATATTAGAGGATCATATATGATATCATATTTATGTATATAGTTATTGTATAATTTAATAAAAATTATTTAACTAATATACAAGAGGTTAACGTACCCTCGACTGACGAAAATTAAAAGTTAAGGGTTAATTTCACAATCTTTTTATTATCCGAGTTTGTTTTTACGTAAGAATCTATTGGGACCTCTTTATCATCCACATCCATGTTTCATAAGATTTTATTTCAAAACATTTTTACTATTTACTTGACTATGGGTTAAATTCATTTATACCCTTGTTTGAATTTTTATAAAATGGTTTGAAAGGAATCTTTCCATCGTTTTCCAAACAAGGTACCTTAAGCCCTTTTCGACAAAATTATGGTAAGAATGTCTTCCTTTAACTTATACGGGGGGTGTGTCTATTTTCCACTATTATATTATCATCATAACTTCCCATACAAGCTTATAAAAATATTTTCAAAATAATTTTTTTCTTTTATAGTTATGTGTCTGTTTAATGATTTCAAAATAGAAAGAGGTATTTATTTCAAATAGTTTTAATTTCATCTATGTCAACATCCTATGATAGATTTTAAACGTGTTTGAAATTGATATATATATTGATTATTGAAGGTTTTGTAAAATGTTTTACTATGGATGTGTTATTTTTACACCATTCATGGTTTATGGAAAAATTATTGACATTTCGTATACTAGTTTTAATATGAATGTTTATGTTATGTTTAACCCTATTCTTATGAGGAATGAATTGGACATAGTAAGTGATGGTTGAAGCCCGCTATAGCTCCTTGATGCATCGGTAGGTCTCATGAAACAAAACAGTGTCTTGGCACAAGGCCTAGACAAAATCTTATTTGTATTCTTGGCACAAGGCCTTGACTATGTGGTTATGAAGTTTGGAATTATGCCTTCAATCATTATGAAAGTGGCTATTGATGTTGAATGTGATTATTCGACTAGTAGAATATAGATGTGAATAAGTAAAGAGAATTATTTGATTTTATCTTCTCCATATTATACTAAAGTTTAAGTTTAAATGGATTTTTTTATTCTTATACATTGGCTTAAATGATTATGCATATTTATGAAAGTTTCCACTATATTGTTATCCTTACTGAGCATCTGAGCTTACCACTTTCTATGTTTTTTTTCTAGGATGTGAAGAAGAATTTAATGGTTGACCTACAAGGATAGTATAAGGATATAAGTGTGTTCAAAAGGGGAAAAATGATGATAATGTTTTTATTTCATGAAGTAATGAATGTTCTAGTGCATCCAAGGCTACTAAAATGATCATTCTTTTGGGATTTGATCCCTTGTGATCATGACAATGTTATTTAATAATGCACGGACTCTAGGTATCTATGGTTGGGGTGTTATAATAGGTATTAAAGGAAGTTTAATACAAACCTTAGAAGATAGATTTAGAGAAACACTGATTAGAGAACATTACCCTAAGATAGTCTTTGAGGATTAGTATAGAAGAACTTCCTAGAATTTTGGTACAGTATAGATTTTGTGAGTTTTCCAAGAAATACATCCCTATCTAAAAACGATTAGGTAGAGGCGGCTCTGGCATAGATGTACCTAGGGTTAAAACCAGAAAATACCTCTTTGAGCTAGACTCGAACGGGAACTGGTGCATGACAACGGGCCCTACTACACTCTTGGTTACGACACTCTCGGGCGATATGATTAGGATAATTCTCATTTTCTTTACGAACCATTATAAAGGGTTTATGAGTATCTACTTTCATAGAATTTTTTTATGATTATGGATTATATCCATAAACTATTCAATTTATGTTAACTATTTTACAAGTTTGGAATTATGTATTGTGATTCATAAACTAATATAGTGTATGTTACTGTTTATAAATGGTGCATATTAGAAGTAATGAAAACCGTATCAACCTATGTAATCCATGTAGGGATTGACCTCATACTCAAGATAATTATAATGGAGCTGGTGATGCAACTAGTTCTGATCAGCTTATCACCAAACTGGGACAACTCACTCAAGTTATGAATAATAACCTTACCTATATAGAGCACCCTGATCCAAAACATAGAGGATAAATGTTAGACCGCTTCATGAGGCAGAAACCACCAAAATTCAATGGGAGTAAAAATCCATTAGTAGCTGAGCAATGGATAAATTACATAGAGAAAATATTTCATGCTTTGGGGTGTATGGAAAGGGAAAAAGTTGTGATGGTAGTTTATCGCCTCACAGGAGGTGCATATCAATGGTGGTCATTAATCCAAAACACTATGGAAGATGAAGAAGTAACAAACATATAATGAAGGGAGTTTAAAGAAATTTTATTAGAAAAATAATTTCCTCATGACAATCGTGCAGATATGGAAAGACAATTTCTAAGTCTAAGGATAAAGGAGGATGATAATGTCGCAATGTATGAGGAAATGTTTACAAGGATAGAAAGGCATGTAGTAGATTATATACGTAACCCAAAGAGTAAGATTGATCGATTCTTTGATGGGTTAAAACCATTTCTCTATCGAGCATTATTCTAACTATCCTTCTCATTGTACGAAGATATAGTCTCATGCGCTATCAAGACATAAAGGGATTTTCAAAGTCTTATGAATTTAAAGCAAAGAGAAAAAGAGATCTGATGAACACCCTGGAAATGGAAATAATGGGAAGAAGGGAGAAGTTTAATATCCATCCTACGGTAAATTTGTGAAGAAACACCCTGGTACTTTCCTGAATGGAATGTGAGTATGTTACAAGTATGGTGAAAAAGGCCACCGAGATCGTGATTTCAAGGGAAAGAAAGAGGTTATCAATGTTGAATGCTACAATTTTAGAGTAAAGGGGAATTATTCAAATGAATGTCCTAAGAGGAAAGGGAAATTACCTCAGATAAGGCCAAGGGAGAAAGTCCAAGCTTATGAGATCACAATTGCTAAGGTTGAAGCTCCGAAAGTTGTGGTGGTAGGTAATTTAATGTTTTCCTCAGGTTTAGCCAATGCTTTAATTGATTCTGGGTCATAACATTGTTTCATATCTTCCCAGTTTCCTAAGATAATAAGATATTTTCAATTAGATTTAACAAGGGAGTTTTCAGTAAAAACAGCTCATGAAAGTATCATCGTAACAATGTTTTGTGAATCAGTTCCCATTATGGCATATAAATGTTCTTTATCTGTTGATATTTTCATTATACCCATGATTGAATTTGATATAATCCTTATAATGGATTTGATTTCGGACCATGATGCAAAAAATTTATTGTAAGAAGCAGGAGGTTACAATTTTTTATGATGATATGGATTACCACATATTTAGAGAAGAAACTTCACCACCGGATTCTTATCATGATCTGTCACGAACCAGCCCAAGTCAACCCTGAACCAGTCACCCGAGCCTCTCCGCAGCAAGTCTCGAGGGGCGTTCTCGATCCCCCAAGGATGTAAACTAGTGTCGGGAATCATGTTTTAATCATTGGGAATGATTTATCCCAAACAAACAAAGATCCGTAATCGAAAACAACTAAGAAAAAAATTCAACACTAACAACATAAACAAAAAACTACACAACAAACGTGCATCCATGTGACCTCATGGGTCACCATCCAAAGAAAAACCAACGTCACTCCAACACTGAGCACCTCAAACCAGAAAACCTGAACAAAGGGAAACCTACAACTGGAATGGTAAATTATAGAAGTGAGTACAAAAATACTTAGTAGGAAAGCCAAGAGTAACCAACGACCTATCACCTTAACATTAAAATTTAAACCAAATGTGCAAGTTTGAAAATAATGCTTACTAAAAATAATGTTTTCAGCATTTTCAAATTCAAATAATGGGATTTCACATTTAAGGAAAACATTTCATTTCCAATAAGTTTTTAATAAAAATGGAAACAAGCATGCAATAACCTTTTGAAATGAAAAGAGAGCACTTTATAACAAAATGTGTTTTTTTTCACAAATGAAGCATTATACATGAAACAATTAAAATGGAAATCACACCACATGTAACATGTCACTGACGAACACTATATGTAATCTCTAAAGGTAACTAGAAAAATTTTAACCCTAGAGACCTCGTACCTTGGTGAAAATTAACCGTAACATTTATCTGTTCTTGTGCATGAGCCCCTAGTAGGAAATCATCCATAACCTAGTGGTCCCCAACATCATCATATGTTTAGTTAGTGTTGTTGCGTCAATACTACTAGACTAACCAGGACGAAACCCTACCGTGTCATATAGCATAATATTCCTAGTCTGCCCACATAGAAACTCGGGGTTTCCCATGTTCTCTATTCCAAAAAAAGCGGCGAGTTTTTTTATCAAAAGAAAAGAAATGAACATCACACTTTCTTTATCCAAAAACTCACTCAACCTCACCACCATTCTCCCTCCTTAAACTCATCCCCATTTTTTATACCACGTAAAACATCTGAAGAATCACACACTAACACACACATCACGTTTCTAAAACAAAGGGGCATGCCTTAAGAGGGGTTTTTCACATTTTAAAATCATTATCAAAGTTCCAAACAAACCTCATTTATTTTCAATGAATTTTAAAATTTTAGAAAAACACTGTTTCTAAACACCTTTAAGTTTCAAAAAACAATTAGAATCACACTTTCACAACCAAGGTAGCATGTATTTAAAACAAGCTTAAAATCATTCTTACAATGGGGTGATCTTTTTAAGAAAAACAACATGTCATTAGAAATACCATCCCTTTTTTAAAATTATAAGAAACCGCTTTTCAAGATCCTCGACCATTTATTCATAAGAAAATATATATATACACATTCATATGCATATTATATAAAGGCAAAAGAAACATTTTTAGAAACATAACAAGAATTATGGAAATTATAATTAAAGTTCAGGTCATATAGAAACCGACCTTAAACACGAAGCTCATACGATGGCAGCTCGAACTCACTTCGCACTTCTCGTACATAGACTACACAACAACAAAAACCCAAAACATGTTAAATACACATAAACACAATCAATAACAACCCAAAACAACCACAACAAGGTTCAACGCACACCAGAATACATTACCAGCAACTGGAATATCACAAAACCTCAAAATTAAAATTTAATTGAATCAAAATAATGAAAATATCTTATGGACAATGTGGAAAAACTCGCCGCCTTTCACAACCACATCCATAGAAATCGTCAATGGGACCAACCAACCCACTTGCACGATTAGGCTACTAGAGAGGGGTCACGTGAGGCGGTGTCGTCAGTGGGGCTGTAGGCTGCTGACGAGTGGAAATCTCACTAGCAAATAGTGGGAGGTCGCTGGAACACGACAGGGGGCATTGGAACGGCGCCGGATAGCAGAGGAGGGTCGTACGGGGGTGTGGGAGCGGGTTTCCGGAGGCCGGGTCACAGGAGGAGGTGGTCGGGGGCAGGCGGTCACTGGAGGAGATGGTCGGTGGGTAGGTGGGGTCGTTGGAGTTCAGGAGGCAGGTACGAGGGGACGCCAGAGGTCGCACAGGTAGGCGGGGAGAAGCAGAGGCTGGGGTGAGCGGAGCCGGGCACGGCAGTCAAGAGGGGAGCGCCGGAGTTGTGGGGCGACGTGGAGTGGTCGGGAGGGGAGGGGGGGAGCGCATGAGGATGGGGGGCAACGGGGAGGCGGCTGGGAGGGGATAAGGTTTGGGTTAGGGGGGGTTATATATATATATATGATCATAATAATAATAATAATAATAATAATAACAATAATAAAATAAAATGAAAGGGCAATTGCCCGACACCAGGGCCGACCGCGCAGTTTCTGCCAACCGCATGGTGACCACGCACACTAAATGACAAAAAAATTAATTTGGGGCTCAGCCCAAAAATCTAAACTAGGAAGAATAAAATAAAAAAACTAATTAAATAAAATGGAGGGTGTGAAAATTCTCCCCACCATAATGATTTTCACTCCCCAAAACGTTACCCAATAGAAAGATAGACGAATCTTGAATCAATGCCCAGTTGAAGGAAAAAATGAACCACAACATGAGAGGACAGGAGAACAGGGGAGGGTTCTCCCCACCACAAGAACTCAACTAGTGTGGAAATTTAACACTCAACCATACCACCTCGGAAAGGGGGGGATGCGGGAACTCCCAAACTAACCTATATTGCCTGAGCAAAATAAAGCATCCACTAAAACATGGAATTCTGGACCTATACCGAAACCCCAAACACTAGGGAAAAATAAGACTCTGAGAAGACATAAACCATGATGTAAACCCAAGAATTCTCACAATTTCATTTCTCCAAAAATACACTTACATCTCCAAATGAACACAGTCAAATCGAGATCAACTCACACATGATCCAAACACACCTTTAAGAAAAATGCACGATCCGAAACACCATAATCAGACAAACAAGACTGTTTGGATTACATATGAACATACTCATCCCAATTTTATGATGACACAATGAACCTACATAAATTTCAAAACTTTAACAGTGGAAGAACGAGAGCGGAAGAACCTTTAATGCTTTGTTTATAGAACCGAACACAAAACCCGAACTAAGGCTTCACACCCCCGTGAACTCCTGACTGTGCACGACCTTCACCCCAAGACCTGTGGCTAGGGATCTTATGGCTAAATCATCTCCTTCCTCGCAGTAAGTCACTGACTTTCTCTGATCATTACGTCCTCTTCAAGCGACGTTTCCTGCAAAACTTCTCTAGATAATCCAGACAACTACAATGATGAAACGTCATTGAAGGAGTGTGACATGATGGCTTTGTATACCCTAAACATCCATACTGACGTTACACCATTAGATGGTCCAACGAACTGAAATTCAGATCCACTATAGAGGACTCTTTGGAAACATATCCATCTGACACACTCTGTTCGTCAGATTGGGGACCTTCACGAGCAACTGGATACGGAGGATTGCCAACCATATGCGCTTCGGAGACCAACTCAGCTAAAACACCTCATGAACCAACTTATCAAAGTGATTCTTGGAAAAAGGTAAGACTCACTCCATGATCTCTGAACGAATACTGCTTTAAAGACATCTCACGTCACCCCAACTTACCGTGATGGTGGGGCGAACAACTCCTACTCTTCTAGAGCTGGACCTTCGAACAAACCCAAAACGGCATACACTCTAATATCTTTAGGAGTTCCCAACACTCAAAAGATGTGCTCAACCTCTTCAAATCACTCTACTGTCTCTAACAGACCCTGATCACCATAAAGGACAATCAATGTTTGCTAAGGACCAAAAACTGGGCATGACTCATCAAAACTATGGGAACCTTTCTGGGTGGCATTTATAAACAACATATAAAACACCAAGCTCAAACTGATATCAATCGAAACAACATCAATAAAACACCCTCATCCAATAATAACCAGCTCAAATCGAAACAAAACAAACACAACCCCAAATAAAATCCTCTTTTTATAATCCCCTTTTCATTTTAGTTTTCAAAACCACCTTCTTTCAAGACCGCCTTCCAAATACCAATCAACATTCAAACCAAAATCACATTCCAAAACCATTTCCCCTTTAAAAAAAATTTAGAAAACAAGGTCAAACCTCTTTTTTCAAATACACATCCAGTTAATCCCAAGAACCGTTTGACATGTCTTCATCCACTTTCCATTCATACATGCATGAAGACTCACTTCCCATGCATTCTCACACATGTGAAAACGTTCATAAAGAGGTCCTAAGGTTTCACCCCAAACTATTTTCAACCAAAAATAAGCAAACAACAGATTTACAAATCATGAGCTTTCTGTTTTTAAAACCATTTCATACATTTAAAGTCCTTTAAAAGAAATCAGTCCCATTTTCAAAAACCCTTTTTCATTTAAAAAAAATGCACTTACACCAACCAGAATGAAAACAACACTCAAATTGCATCAAACACTGGAGTGAGGGACTAGTAGTCATGCATAACTTGGCGACATGGTAGTGGGTCATGTCCCATGTAAGTTTCAACCACTAGGATGAATTCAAACTGTGTACCCGGACTCCACATGGGTCACTACTCCATGTGAGATGACGATGTAACATCAAATTTCCTCTGTTGTCATCCATCAATTCAAAACTAACCAGGACAAGACAATGACTCAATTACCGGACTACCACTGGCAACCCAGTGTGCAGAACGGGTGTGGTTTTATGACGTCCTTCCCGTACCTACCTCTCAAGTCCTGATAGTCTTAATACCCTCCTACCGAACAACCCAAATAACACGGGCCTCCTCTGATACCATTTTTTCACAAACCATCCTGAGTCAACCCTAAACCGGTCACCCAAGCTGTTCCGCGGCATGTCCTGGGGGGGGTTCCCGATCCACCCTGGATGGAAACTAGTGCCGGGCATCAAGTTTTAATCATTGGAAACGATTTAGCCCCAAAAAACCATGATCCGTAAAAGAAAACAACTAAACAAAACAGAAAACACTAATAACATAAACAAAAAACTACACAAAAAACGTACATCCATGTGACCTCACGGGTCACCATCCAACAAAAAGCTAACTTCGATCCAACACTGAGTGACTTAAACCAGAAAACCTGAAAAAAGGGAAACCTGCAACTGGAATGGAAAATGATAGGCCTGGGTACAAAAATACTCAGTAGGAAAGCCAAGAGTAACCAATGTCTTATGCTCTTAACTTTAAAAAAAACTAGATGTGCAAGTTTGAAAATAAAGCATATTAAAAATAATGTTTTCGTCATTTTCAAATTAAAATAACGGGCTTTCACTTTTAAGGAAAACATTTCATTTCCAATATGTTTTTAAAAAAAATGGAAACAAGCATGCAATAACCTTTTGAAATGAAAAGAGAGCAGTTTATAACAAAATGTGTTTTATTTCACAAATGAAGCATTAGAAATGAAATAATTAAAATGGAAATCACACCACAAGTAACATGTCACAGACGAGCGCCATGGGCAATCCCTAAAGGTAACTAGTACAAGTGGAACCCTAGAGACCTCATACCTCGGTGAAAAGTAACCATAACATTTATCTGTTCTTGTGCATGAGACACTAGTAGGAGATCATCCATAACCTAGTGGTCCCCAACATCATCACATGTTTAGTTAGTGTTGTTGTGTAAATCCTTCTAGGCTAACCAGGATGAAACTCTACCGTGTCATCTAGCATACTAGTCCTTGTCTGCCCACCTAGATACCCGGGGTTTCCCATGTGCTCTATTCCAAAAAGAAGTGGTGAGTTTTATTATCAAAAGATAAAATGAACATCACACTTTCTTTATCCAAAAACTCACTCAACCTCACCACCACCCTCCCTCCTTAAACGCATCCCCTTTTTTTATACCACATAACACATATCACGAATCACACACTAACACACACATCATGTTTCTAAAACGAAGGGGCATGCCTTAATAGGGGGTTTTCACATTTTCAAATCATTATAAAAGTTCCAAGAGGACCTCATTACTTTAGAAGAAATATTAACATTTTAGAAAAACATTGTTGGTGAACACCTTTATGTTTCGGAAATCAATTAGAAGCACACTTTCACAACCAAGGTAGGATGTATTTAAAAAAATATTAAAATCATTCTTACAATGGGGTGATCCTTTTAAGAAAAACAACATGTCATTAGAAATACCATCCTGTTTTCAAAAGTCTAAGAAACCACTTTTCAAGAACCTCGACCATTTATTCAAAAGTAGATATATATATATATACATTTCATATGAATATTATATAATGGAAGAAGACACATTTTTAGAAACATAACTAGTAGTATGGAAATTCTAATTAAAGTTCAGGGTATAGAGAAGCTTACCTTAAACACGAATCTCATACGACAGCAGCTCAAACTTAATTCACACAACTCGTACACACACTACACAAAAAAACATAAAAAACATTAAATACACTTAAACACAATACCCAATAACCTAAAACAACCATAGCGAAGTCCAACTCACACCAAAAAACATTACCAGCAAATCGAATATCAAAAAACCTCCAAATTAAAATTGAATTGAATCAAAATAATGAAAATATCTTACCGACAAAGTGGAAAAACGTGCCACCTTTGACAAACACATCCAGAGAAATCGTCAATGGAAACAACCAACCCACTAGCATGATTAAGCTAATGGATAGGGGTCACATGAGGCAGTGTTGTCGGTGCGGGTCGGAGGCCGCTGGCCAGGGGCGGGCTCGCCAGAAAACGGCTGGAGGTCGCTGGAACAGGGCAGGGGGCGCCAGAACGGCGCCGGACAGTGGAGTCGGGTCATGCGGGGGTGAAGAAGCGGGGCGCCAGAGGCCAGGTCACAGGATGAGGCGGCCAGTGGGCAGGCGGTCGCCAGAGGAGGTGGCCAACGGGCAGGCGGGGTTTCCAGAGGTCGGGAGGCTTGGATGAGGGGATGCCAGAGGTAGTGTGGGAAAACAGGGAGGCGGATGGGACTGGATAGCATTAGGGTTAGGGGGTTATATATATATATATGATAATAATAATAATAATAATAATAAGAAGAAGAAGAAGAAAGGGAAATTTCCCGACACCAGGGCCAACCGCACGGTGTCCGCCAACTGCGCGGTGAGCACGCACATTAAACGACAAAAATTTTAATCTAGGGCAAGCCCAGACCACATAACTAAGAAAAAAAATAAAGATACAAAATAAAATAAAAAGTCTGGTGTGACAAGACCCACCACTAGTAGCTCTACTAAATTAAATTATTGGGGAAGAAGATAGTCAAATAACTATGGGTAAGGAAAATAATGTTCGAATAGAGGACCTACCTATTGTGCAAGAATATGTTGATTGGTTTCTAGAGGATTTACCTAGACATCCTCTAGAATGAGAAATTGAGTTTTCCATTGATTTAATTCCTGGTTCAAGGCCCATATCGAAGGCCCCTTATAGAATGGCCACTGTGGAATTAGTGGAACTAAAGTAACAACTAGAAGAAATTGAGTAGAAAGAGATTTATTCGCTCTAGTGTTTCTCTATGGGGAGCCCCTGTACTTTTAGTTAAAAATAAATATGGATCAAGGATGTTGTGTATTGACTATAGGGAGATCAATGCTATAAAAATAAAGAACAAGTATCCCCTAGCTCGCATTGATGATTAATTTGAACAACTTCTTGTAGATCGATATTTTTCAAAGATTGACCTTTGATCTGGGTACCATCAGTTGGGTGTGAAGAAGGAAGAAATTCCAAAGATAGCATTTTGAACCAGGTATGGGAATTAAGATTTTACAGTAATGAATTTTGGATTGACTAACGCACCCTCTATCTTCATGGATATAATGAAAGAGTTTTTAAGGAATATCGTGATGACTTTATAGTGGTATTTATTGATGATATTTTGGTATACTCTAAAATATATGATGATCATGAAAATCACTTGTGAATTATTCTATATACTCTGAAAAGAAATGAATTATATGGGAAGTTTATCAAGTGTGAATTCTGGATTCAATACATTTCTTTTCATGGCCATATTGTCTCTAAGGATGGTATATATGTTGATCCTTCAAAGACCAAGGCAATCCAATAATGGCCAGCACCTACGAGTATAACTGAGATACACAGTTTTATTGGTTTAGAAGGTTATTATCGACGTTTTTTCCATAATTATTCCCAATTGGATAACCTATTAACCAAGATCACATGTAATGTGATTAAATTTGTTTTGAAAAATGAATGTGAATAATGTTTTGAAGAACTGAAGAGAATATCAGTCAACACTCCTATTTTGACTCTACCATCAGGAATCAATGGGTTTTTTATTTATAGTGATGCTTCAAAGAAAGGACTTGGTATTTTCCTTATGGATTATGATTGAGTTATTTCTTATACATCTGGACCACTAAAAATTCATAATAAAATCATCCCACTCATGATCTTGTGTTAGTAGCAGCAATCTTTGCTCTAATGATATGAAGACACTATCTCTATGGTGAGAATGTGAGATTTATACCGATCACAAGAGTATGGAGTATATTTTCTTGCAAAAAAATAAACATGAGGCAAAAATATGGCTTTAATTAATCAAGGATTATAATTACACAATACACTACCACCCTAGGAAGGAAAATAAGATGGACATGATTTGAGCGGAAAAGATCACAGAGTTTGGTACCATATGAGAGTTGAAAAGGATCCTATATACATGGATCTAGTAAAGATGGATATGGGAATAACCATAGAAGAAGAAACATCAATTATTTTTCAAATGATTTCCAAACCATACTTACTAGAAAAGATAAAAACTTCTTAGAGTGGTGATGAGGTATTTCAAAAGAAAATTAAATCTATAAACAATTGGATATTGATCGAATTCGTATATGAAGATGGAATTTTGAAATTTGGGAAGACACTTCATGTTCTCGATATACCTAATCTAAAGATGGAATTGATGTATGATTCTCATAGATCCAATTTCTCTATATACCATATTAGAACAAAGATGTATATATATTAGAAAGATCATTTTTGGTGGGACAACATGAAGGGAGAGATTGCTAATTTTGTGTCATGATGTATGGTTTTTCAACAAGTTAAAAAAGGAAGGTAACAACCTAGAGAAGTCATGCAACCTCTTCCCATACCTGAGTGTAAATTCAATAATATTAATGGAATTTGTCTTGGGGCTACCAAAGACTCCTAGAAAGAATGATGAAATATGGGTCATTTTTGATTGTCTTACCAAGTAAGCACATTTTATTGTTATAAGATAAGATTTACCACTTGATCATATGGAATGACTATATATTAATGAAGTTGTATGACTTCATGGAGTACCCCTACTGATTGTTTTTTATCATGATCCCTGTTTCACATCAGGATTCAAGAAAAGTCTTCAGAAGGCCCTAGATACTAAACTTCATTGGAAAACTGCTTACCACCCTCAAACTGATGGGCAATCATAATGGACTATTCAAGCCTTATAATACATGTTTAGATCTTTCTCCCTTGAATTTATGGCTATATGGGATCAATATTTACCTCTACTATAAGCTTCCTATAACAATTGCTTCCATTAAAGTATTCAGATGGAACCTTATGAAGCCTTTTATGGAATGAGATGTCTCACACCAACTTGTTTGGATGATGATGGTGAAATAAAACTTGTAGGACCAGAACATGTTGAGGAAACAATGGAAAATGTGAAGTTTATCCACACCCACATCAAAATAGCCTAAAGTATGAAAAAGATCTATGTCGATAACCAAAGGAAGGATTTAGAATTTCAAGATGGAGACCATGTTTTCATGAAGGTATCTCCTTGGAATGGTGTTATAAATTTTAGTAATAAGTGTAAATTGAGTCCTAGTTACATCAGACCTTTTGAACTTCTATAATGAATTGGAGTTGTAGCTTATCGTTTGGAAATGCCTCTAAGTCTCTCCAAAGTTCTTGATGTTTTCCACATACCACTGTTGAGAAAATTCATGCTTGATCCAACGCATGTACTCACCTATGATGAAATTGAACTGGAACCTGATCTATCTTATTATGAAGAGCCTATCAAAATTCTTGATACTAGAGAACAAGTGCTGAGAAACTGGACGACTAGTCTGGTAAAAGTTCTATAGAGAAATCATATGATTGAATATGCAACGTGGGAACCTAAGGAACGTATGATAAAGAACCACCCGAATTATTTTATTCAGTAATATTCTAGAAATTTTGAGGATGAAATTATTTTAAGGAGAGAAGAACTCAACACCCCAAGCTTCCATAGTACGTTTCCCTTTGAATAATGCAGTAGCTTGCGTTGTAGGAAACTTAGAGTATTAACACACCACAGCCAATTAAACTAGCTGTTTTGAATAGTAATACACACTTTTTAAAATTATATAAATTTTAGTATTCAAAATGGACTTCATTTTTTGATTCATAATATAAAAAATAGCTTAGGGTGACTATTTTGTATTTTTCTAAGAATTTTCAATTTTTGATGAATAGTGAACAACATTGTGTTACTGTTTAAAACATACTTTTTGTTTCAATAATTTGTTGTTTAATTTTAATTTATTTTAGCCCAAAATAGATACATAATACTTATATATGTTCAATTTAATTCATATGAGTCATTTTATAATAATTATTGATATATAAAATTTTACTGATCTTTTTACTGTCTTTTACCCACCTTTTAGGAGCATTTAAAAATTTGCATAAAACTTCATTTTACAGCTTCTATGACTTGAATTTAAAAATTATGAGAGACATGGTTAATATTAGTAAGTGAAATGTGGTTAAATAAGATGAAAATAATTTTTGGGGAATGATAACTTTTGACTTTTATTTATCACAGTTAAAAGTAAATATGATAATTAAAGGTAAAAATGATATTATAATTTTCCTAACACTTGTCTTAATTCTATTGGATAAGTGTAATTCGACCCAAAAAAACCATAGGAATAAAATGTTATAACTTTTGGTCCACTAGGATTAGATTAAAATATTTTTTATTATTTTATTTAAAAAGGAGTTAAAATAGTTAAATTAAATGTTTAATAGCTTAGTCATTTTTAATATTGGGTTATAAATAAGATAAATTCAACTATAAATATTCATTATAAATTTAAAATTATTTTCTACATAATAGTATTTTATTTATAATTTTTTGACCTTAAATAATTTAATTTATTTATGACTCAATGATAATGCACTAATTACCTTATTAATGAAATATTAAGATATTTGATATTATTAAAATCCAAATAAATGTAATTTGAGACTTAGGATGAATTAAACTAATTTTCTAGGTTAATATGAAATGTTAGGGTTGATTAAATAATTTTTTTGAATTAGTCATTCAGTTATGATTTTCACAAAAACCTAATACTAAATAGTGTCAAAATTGACATAATTGAGTTTCTAAAAGAGATACTATATTATTAATTGATATAATATTCATAAAAATATATGGTCTGGCCAAAGGAAAAATATAAGGTTATATATATTAATAATTAACCACTTGTGGTTCACTTGGCTTGTTATATTATTTTTATTAACCATGTAATATAAAATTACAAAGAGACATGGTAATGTCAAACTATTTAGCTAATAGTGAAATCTAAAAGATTAGTTTAATATGATGACATAAACCTATATAAATCCTATTAGTTGATAGTTTTTTGACCCATCCCCACCTTATCCTCTCGATAAGTTATTTTTGAGCCATTTGAAATCGAAAATTATTTTATTATAAAATAATATTTCAAGCTTTTCCTAAACTGACCCTCACCTCTCCTATAAAAGGGTGCTTCCTGTTATCTTAATTTCACACCTAAAATGCCATTTGGAATGTCCAACACATTAAAAAATATCCTCCCAACTTTACTTCCTTATTACTAGAGGCCCTACTTTGGTCAGAAATCCAATCTATGGATCCATTTTGATCAAATCAATAGAAAGAACCCAAAGAAGATGTAAACATTTCATTACCTCTTTCAAGTTCTTTTCTTCTTCCACTTCCTCTTTATTTTTTTTCCATTATAAAATAATAACTCCAGTATCTTATATATACTATGATATTTTTATAAAAATTTTACAACCATATTCATTATTTTATCCATCATATGAATGACAAAGTCACCATACATGCGTATGTATGGCTAACCGTCTCTACGTTGTGGTGTAGTTTGCTATTCAAACACTTCATTATTTGGATGTCTATAATAATGATTATAACTTATGTAAATAATAAATATAACATGTTAATGATTCATTATATATGATATACCTTCCAATTACATACGATTTCACCATCAATATAATGATATTGTCGCTTGTGTGTACATACGAATTACTGTCGCCATGAAATAGATGAGATTCATTCCCCATCGTAATAATTCATGAACAAATTCCATTTTATGATTTAAAATAATTTTTGAAAACATTATATAATTCTGGATATGAATAAAATACATCCTATCCATAACAAATACGGCTTTCATAACTGAGCATATAAAGGAAAACGGATCAGTTAACACCCAAAACTTTGATACTACTAAAATATCATTAACAAAGAAATATTAGAGGATCATATATGATATAATATTTATGTATATAGTTATTTTATAGCTTAATAATTATTATTTAACTATTATATAGGAGGTTAACGTACCCTCGACCATGGAAAAGTACATGGTAAGGGTTAATTTCACAATCTCTTTATTATCCGAGGTTGTTTTTACGTAAGAATCTACTGGGACCTATTTATCATCCACATCCATGTTTCATAAAAATATATTTCAAATATAAATTTACTATTTACTAGACTATGGGTTAAATCCATTTAAACTCTTGTTTGAATTTTTATAAAATTGTTTGAAAGGGATCATTCTGGCATTGTCCAAACAGGGTACTTTATGACTTTTGACAAAATTATGGTAAGAATTCCTTTTTTAACTTATACGGCAGGGGTGGGAATTTTCCGTTGTCATATCATCATAAAAGCTTCCCATAAAAGCTTATAAGAATATTTTCATAATAAACTTTTTCTTTTATAATTATGGGACTTTTAAATAATTTCAAAATAGAAAGAGGTATTTATTTCAAACAGTTTCAATTTCATCTTTGTCAACATCCATTGATTGATTTTAAACTAGTTTGAAGATGATTTATTATGATACAAATCATCCATATTTTATTAAAGGTTTTGTAATATGTTTGACAGTGGATGTGTTATTGTTACCCAATTCATGGTTTATGGATAATGTATTGACATTTCATATGCTAGTTTTAATATGAATGTTTATGTTATGTTTAAACCTTTTCATATGAGGATGGCATTGGACATAGTAAATGAATGGTGGAACCCTCTATATCTCCTTGATACATCGGTTGGTCTCATGAGACAAACTAGTGTCTTGGAACAAGACCTTGACAAAATCTTATTTTCAGTCTTGGCACAAGGCCTTGACTATGGTCTTATGAAGTCAGGCATAATGCATTCAATCATTATGAATGTGGCTATTGATATTGAATGTCGTTATTCAACTAGTTGAATATACTTGTGAATATGTAAATGGAATTATATGATTTTATTGTTTCCATATTATTCTGAAGTTTATGTTTAAAATTCATTTATTTTAGTCTTGTACATTTCCTTAAATGTATGTGCTTATTTATGAAAGTTTCCGCTAAATTGTTATCCTTACTAAGAAATTGTGCTCACCCCTTTCTAAGATTTATTTTTTCCAGGATGTGAAGTAGTATTTTATGGTTGACCTTCAAGGATAGGCTAAGGATATAAGTGTGTTCAAAAGGGAACAAAATGCTGATGATGTTTTTATTTCATGATTTAATCAATGTTTCTAGTACTTCCAAGGCTACTAAACTGATCATCCTTTCGGGATTTTATCCCTTGTGACCATGCCAATGTTGTGTAATAATGCCCTGACTTTGGGTAACTGGGGTCGGGGCATTACAAGTTTGGGTACATTCACTTGGTCCATCCCTATGAGGTTTTAGTAAGGAATCATATTCCAGGCATATGATATGTGATCACCTTTAAAAGATGTTTTTGGAAAGAGTTAGCTATCCCACTATGTGGCCCAGGGTGTGATCGTCTATCATTATCCCCCAGTTTGGGTTTGGTATCCCATTATCGAATTTTTGGGTGTGTGATCCCCATCCATGTGGGATATTATAGATAGGGTTTGGTATCCCCCATGTGACCTGGATGTGATCCCCAACAATATATTGACATCATATATATTCTAGTGTGTACCATTTATGGAGAGGATAATAGTAATAGACTATCATATGAGTTCCTATATTGTTATCAATATCCAAGGAACGAGTTCTCTTGGATGATTGTTACCATGGAGCCTTGAGTGGAATCCTAGGTGGTAGTGAGGATGTGACCATACCTTGAGACATGGTGTCTATCTTTGAGAATATATAGGCTATTATCATATTTTTATTGATATAACTCTCTTTGATGATTTATATTTAGTGGTTTCAGTGTGTCCTATTGTATATGTTTATACTAAACCCAAAATGGGATCTACCAACATGAGGATGTCTTATATAGATAAGAAGACATTAAATTAAGTTCTATGAGGGATTAAAGAAGGTGGGGATTTATAGAAAAATATTGAGCATATATGGTTTCATGAGTTATGTCTTCATTTAAATTCCCTTCATGCTAGAAAATGGGCCTCTTTTATAGTTTTTGTTGGATTTTATTTGGAACTTTTACTATTCTTTACTCATGTCTTACTCTGATGTGGGATTAGTTTTATGGATTCATATTCAGTATCAAATTTTTAGTTTATTGAAATATTATATTTTTGATTGGAGATATGTGTGAGTGTGTGTTTACCCCATCCTAAGGCCCCCATGTTTGTGATATTCCTACGTTGTGATAGCTTGTAACCCCTATCCTGTTAGAGGTAGGACTGGGGTGTCACACTCAAAATGAAACTGTCTTGGAAGGCTCTGGTGATCCTGGTCATTACATTGTGGAACATATATATATTTTTTCTATTATGTGCAATGTGGGCCTAAGATTATATATCCTTATAATTAATTGGGTAAATATAGATATATAATTTGATAATAAGGATTTGAATAGAGAGTAGACACAGTTTTATAAAAGACTCTTTATAATAAGATAGTCTTAAGATTGAACCATAACTAAGGAAATCACAAAATTCCTAATGAACCCTATCAACTATAAAAGTTTTATAATTAATTTTGACTAAGTAAATCATTTTATATTATTACGTGTACTCTAATAAATTATTTCTTATTTTTATCATATTTTATCATGGATCATGATTGATTATTGATGATTCTGAAAACTTATGATGTATTTCCAATGTTATGAAAAAGAATTATTCCTTGATTTACAAAAAAAAAATATTTTCCAATTTGGGTATGATTATCAAAATATATAATCGCGTCCAAATTCAATTTTTAATTTTCTTATTCTTAAATAATATCATTGATTGGAATCACTTATTTTTACCCTTAATGAGCATTAAAGGTCACCATTTCATGTGTTTTCTTCCACAGGTTGTGAAGAAATGTTTTAAGTAGTGTTTGTCTCATAAATGTAATATTTTAGAAGGACTATGTAAGAGATATTGAATATCATTAATTAGAAAATATTTGTATATATCTAATATCTGATGAGATTAAATGTTTATGGTTATGAGACATGATCTGTTATTTGATATATTGAATATTCATATAAAATTATATAATATACAAGTATGAAATACTTGGTTTGCCACAGCTATTTTCTAATTTTATATTTGACACTATTTTTTTATTTACAGTAAAAAAATTATTTAATGAAAATGAAATAACCTTATGACAATCCCAATTTCTAATGTGTTTTAAAATATTTATGGGTGTTTTTATATATGGAAAATGGTATGACATAATGTTTTAATGTTCTTTGTAGTACTTTTATTCTTCAACATGGGACCTAAATCATTGAAAAACTGGGTAAAAATTCAATAGTAATTATTCCATATAAGAAACATTATTTTAAAAAAAATTATTTTTTGATGGGTTGGATCAAAATTAAATATCCCACTAATGTCTTATGTTTTCTTTTTTATGTCATGTGATACTATGTATAGGAAATAATATGTGATCATAGCCCAACTATGGTATGTGTTATTAGAATTATACCTTGAGTTATGTTTTTGGGGTTTTATTATTATGTCAGTGCCACATTATGTTTCCCATTACATTGATTTACATATTCTTCTAAATATTTTTCATTTCTTATGATGTAATAATGAACATTATGATCATTTATGTACCCTTGTTTATTCACAACTCCATTACCACATATTAATCCTCATATATATGGATTTTATAGATAACCATTTTGTTGATGTACGTCCCCTATTTATTAGGACTTGACATATCATTATGAATGTATATAGGATGGATTTGATGAAGAATTTTAATAAGGTTATAAATTTTACATGTATTAGGGTTGTATAATCCTAATTTTCATGACACTAAATGAATCAATTTTGGTTTATGTAATATTTTGAATGTTTTCGTAAATTTAACATGTTAATTTTGAATATATATTATTTATTCATGTTATTTATTCTCTTATATATAGATTTTAAAAAAACTATCTATTAAAATATATCAATACCCTAAAAAATAAGATTATATACATTATCATTTTAACTCTATGAAATTATGTATTAATTAGTATATATAACTCTATATGAAACCAAAATTGATATATTAGTATATGTAATTAAGTATTCCTAACAAATCCAATATTATGAATTCTTATATAATCATGCATTATGATATATTGGAACTATTATTCACTATATTAACTACCTGTTCTAAAAACTGAGTTTTGGTTATCAATTAATATTTATAAGTTCTCATATATAAAATAATTCCCTATTAAAATAATCTATTAATCTATAAATATAGAATGTTTTAATACAATTATCATTTTATTAATTCTTATAACCATTATAGTTGACTCATTTTCCATCATTTATACTGATAATATTATCAATATGTATTCCACCGTACAAAATCACATGCACACGAACGTGTTCACAAACAAACATAGGGACATAAATAAATAGAAAATTTATTTTTTTTTATGGAAATTACATGATAATTGTTCTCTAGATTGATAAAAAATCCAGACAAAAGAGATATCATTTAGATGAAAACATACTTGTAAAAGTGTTATCTATTTACTACTTTTAATATATTCTTCTTATCTATTGAATATTTTTCCACCATCACTGATAAACTATATTCATATATAATATGAAAATATTATTTTAAATGGGGTGACCCCCCTCAGTAGATAATTCAACTTGACATACATAGACATTACATTACTTTTACAGAATAATTAATACATAACAAAAACATACGCCTAAATATTGTATTAGTTTTGAGTCTTTGGAAACTCGGAATATAATCTTCTAATAATGGTGAAAGATCTTCAACATCTCCCATAAATATCATTCCCTTTTGTTTTCTTATCTAAAACCATTATTTATATCCTGGGAAAAAGAAAACATAAAAATATAGAGCTCAAATACTCATTAAGGGTAAGCATAGAGTAAATAAAACAAATCATATACATTTGAACTTAAAAACATGAACAAAATTTTTAAACATCAAAAACTTGAGTGGTGAAATAAATCATGGTAGTACATAAGGCATAGATAATAAAGGAACATTAATCATGATAAAATAGCAAGGTAATAAAACATGTAATTGTGGCAAACATTAAGCACATGATATAATTTCTATAGTATCCAGGGCATTTCTACCAAGACCATTTTAGTGGACAAAGCCCCTTACTGAATAGAGTTGACTCCTCGTTCTGGTCCTGTATCACCGAACCAATTTAACTTTCTATTCTATCTATGTCTATCTCATGAGATATAAATCATTACCCAAATAATTGGAGGAAGATTTCGGTCCCAACAATCTCATAATGAAATCATTCTTACTTTTTCCAAAAAATAAACATAAATCAATCATCATAACCCAAAGAATAAAATGGGTCTCATAAACATCATCCCATCATAACATAATCCGTATAAAACAAATGGATATCATTTCATCATAATAATAATAAAACCATGTAAATAATAGAAACATTATACTTGAAACATAATCATACTAAATAATTTCATATTATATGGAAAATAATTTTGAAAAAACACTTGAAATGAATTCTTAGGGAAAATATCCTTTCTTATTCAAAATCGTTTTCTTTTCATAAAATACCATTCAATTATAAAATAAAAGGATTTTGTTGAAAATAATCATGCAATTTTTTACTGTAAGATTCATGAAAATAATTCATTATGAAACCATCAAAATCCGTTCACACCGTATAAGTTAAAAAACATTTTTCTCATACTTTTGCCGGAATAGTCAATAAGTACCTTAAATGGTAACCAAAGGAAAGATTCCTTCCATAGAATGTGGTAAAAAGTCAAAAAAGGGAAAAATGAATTCAAACATACATAGAAGAATAATAAACATTTTATGAAATCATTTTTAGAAAATATAAACATGGATGATAAACATAACCCCTGTAAATACTTATGTATAAGCAATATTAGATAAAAATGAGATTTGAAAAATTATCCCTTACCTTAGGTCCAATTTCTTCCATACATGTTTAAAACTCATTTATAGTGGGTTAAAATATATTATTAACTTGTAAAAGAACCATAATGATATTTATTATATCATATATGATTCACTTAGGACTTTATATTACACATTCTTCTGTAAATTCCATGTTAAAGCAGCGTTTTGGGTAAAATCGGTTCATTTATCATACGTGATTCGACTTGTTGTTCTTGATATTATTACTTATATCCTGATTTAAATATTTCCATAATGTAAAAAATGATTTATATATAATATATTTTCATTATATACATATATATAATAGATCGATAAATGGAAAGAAATACATTGTTCATGGAGAAGGTAGGTCATTCGTATGCATGAACGCTGTTTTTATTTCCTTATTAAATTGAATGGAATTAAGTAAATGAAACATATATGTACATAAATCCAGTATAATTAATATTTAATATCTTTCATTATTATTTATTTTATATAATTTATAATCATACTTGAATGGTTAATCATGTAGAATGAATATCATCACATTGTGGAGACGGTAATTCGTACGTACGCACGAGCGATGATATCATTCCCATAATTATTGAATGGAATTTAAGTGGATGATATAATTTATCAGAATAATTATTATGTTGTAATAATAATATATAGTTATTATTTATACCATTATACCCATCCAAGTAAGGTGGTGGTGGAAAAACAGATTACACCACAGCGTGGAGATGATATTCCGTACGTACGCATGCGCGATGATTTCATTTTATGTAGGATGTATAGAAGATTAAATAGAGTTGTTTAATATTTATAATGACATAAATGTATATTAGTGATACTTATGTTATTAATTTATTATTATAAAACAAAATAAGAGGAAGTAGAAGAAGAATGAAACTTGAAAGAATCGGTAGAAGAGATTATCTCTTCTTCAATGTGCCTCCTCTTAAGCTCCTCTTAGGGCACTAAATTTGGTCTTTAAAGAAGACCAGGACCTCTATTAGGTTTATATGGATGTAGAGAAGTGAAATATTTAGGGTTTGGCTGAGCTTGAAGGCTCAAATTGTTGTGAAGTGGAGAGGGAGGAGGTGCCCTTTTCTAAGGGAAGAGAGGGTACCTTTGGAAAAACATAAAATATTATTTTATAATAAATTCATATTTGGTTTATAATGGGTCCAAAGTGACTTGATTCGATGATAGGGAGGAGATGGGTCGATATCATCTCAATCAATAGGATTTAGACAAGTTTAGGTTATCATTTTAACCTTATCATTTAGATTTAACTCTAAGTTAAATAATTTTACTTTTACGGTGTCTTCTTGCATTCTTACACTATATGGTTAAGAAACTTACTATAAACTGCCAATAGAGCCTTAATTGGTTAATTAATGTCATATATATTCTTATATAAGTCTTTTGGCCTAATATTAGATTTTTAGGAATAGAATAACAATTAATAATATAATATTTTTTCTAAAAACTCTTTTATGTCAATTTTGACACTATTAGGTAGTTATTTCTAAATTCACAACATCATTATTACTTCGAAAACAATTCATCTAACCAACCCTAATATGTTATATTATCTTATAAAATTACATTAATTCATAAAAAGTCTCAAATTACATTTATTTGGGTATTTATAATATCAATTATGTTAATATTTCATTAATAAGGTTATTAATGCATCATCATTGTGTCATAAAGAAATTAAATTATTTAACGTTTAAAGATTATAAATAAAATAACATTATTTAGGAAATATTTTAATGTTTTTTATGAATATTTATAGTCGAATTTATAATATGTATAACCCTATATTAAAAATGGTCTACTTATTAAACATTGATTTTAACTCTTTTAACTCTTCTTTGAATTAAATAATAATAAATGTCTTAATCTAATCCAAATGGACCTAAATGGTCATATTTTAATCCTAAGGTTTTTTTATAGTCGAATTACACTTATCCAATAGAATTTGAACAAGTGTTAGGGTAATAATAATACCATTTGTACCCTTAATTACCCTATTTACTTTTAACAGTGGTAAATAAAAGTAAAAAGATACTATTCACCAAAAATTATTTTTATCTTATTGAACCACATTTTACTTACATATATCAACCGTGTCTCTAGGATTTTATAAATTCCACTTATAGAAGAGGTAAAATTATGTTTTATGTAAATTTACAAATTCTCCTAGGAGGTGGGTAAAAGATGGTAAAAGTTCAATAAAATTTTTATATATCTAAAATTTTTATAAAATGACTCCAATGAATTACATTGAACTTATATAAGTATTATTTATCTATTTTAACCTAAAAAAATTAAATTAAATAAATAAATACTTAAATAAATATTCGGTTTTAAACTATAACTCAGTGTTTTTCATTATTCATAAAAAATTGAATGTTTTCAAAAAAAATACCAAAAATTCACCCTAGATAATTTCGATATTCTAAATCCAAAAATGAAGACCATTTTGAAAGATAAAATTTATATAATTTCAAAAAGTGGGTATTACTATTCATAATGAGTAGTTTATAATATTTTAATAACATATCGTTATTTAGGGAAACTCGGTATTGTGTACCACACACGATATTGAGGAAGGTCACTCTTGCATATAATGCAAGCCTAGTTAGGTTTGCATGTAGGGAAAGCTTCCTATGGTGTTTTGTATAACATACTCAAAATATATTTCAATTATACATTGATTAAAATCTATACTTGGTGTTGTGTAAAATGAATTTTATTCGAAAGAACTTGAAATTGTGTGAATCACAAGCCAAGAATAGTGTTGCGTATACTACAAGCTAATACGGTGTTCCATATAGTGCAATATAATCTTGGTGAAGCATAAAAAAATAAATCAAAGAAATTAAAAAGAATAATTCTCATAAAATCTCAGGGTGTTACATTCTACCCCCCTTAAAATGAATTTTTCCTTCAAAATATGTCAGGGTTATAAATGGTTTTCTACTTGAAAGTTTCTTTCATAGAAACCCACATTGTAAAAAGAAATACTAAATCATCATTTTAAAAAGGAACATTAGAAACATAAAGAATACCAAAAGTAAATCATCACTGGTTTTCCACGTAGGAGAATATAGGTGAAAATATGGATATTGAAGAGAAATCTAACCATGATGTTTGGATGAAGAGTGGTAGAGAACATGGATATAAAAAATCCAAGAATCACAAAGCCATAAATTTGTGATGATCTAATGTACCATCAGATTCATCAGATATGAGGGCACTTGGACAAAAGTTTTGGTTTTCAATATCATTTCCCTAATGTTGAAGAATTTTTGAATTAAAATAAATACTTACTTGATTTTGGTACAATCTCACTATTTTTTGTGACTTGAACAATTTCTACTTCATATCTTAAAAAAATGAAGCGGAATTTTTCTTCTGTGAAGTGTTAGTAGATCATGCGATAGAATGATAGGTCATTCCATCTATCTCAAACATAAGGTTAGAAAAACTTATATACATAAGTCTATCTCATGGTGAGATTAATCATATATGGTTCCCAAAATGGAATTATACATCATCTATCATACCTCTTAATAAAATAAAACTAGTTTCTACTAACCACGAACTTCCTTTAGGCCAGTGGTAGGTGATAAAGGCCTGTCACACTTCAGTTTTGGGTTCAATTCCCGCAACCTTGTCCGACACGACGGGTTGTCGCCTGTCCTGCAATTTGTCCTTTTTCTATAAGTAATCTATTATATTATATTATGTGCAGCGAAATCCATTAAAAAATATTTAGTCTTATCAAAAATTATTTTATCCAATATCATAGTATAAAGAAAACGATTAATAGAAATGTCACCAACCAAGCATGTGAATACCATCATTTATCCCCCACATATAATAAGATATATCTTGTTGGTCACATTCCCATCATGTGAATACCTTAATCGTGTATTCTCCTGAAAAATGAATAGCCATTGAACATTAGTGAAAACATGAATGCTATCAAAAGTTAACTCTTTCCACATACCAAAATCCCAAAATTTCTATATACTCAAACCATGACATAACATTGTCCTTATATCATTCATGAGCTCATTAATACTATCAAACATTTCATTTTCTCATTATCCTTTTATTATGTGCATATCATCTGGTTTCTAAAACTATTTCGATCACTCTTCAGGGTTACTAGTACCATACAATTATTGAAAACAAATACATATATATTCCAAAATTCCACGATACTATAAATGAGATTCCATGAAATCCCATTACATAAACACTTAATCATTCCACAACATCATTTTCATACTCAACATCACAAATAGTGATCGCCTATGAATTCCATTTTTCCTTTTCCTTAAGAGGTTTATCACATCGATCATCATTAACCCTTGGATTAGAGAATTGATTAGCATAATGCCCCATTTCCTTTGACTTGAAACATTGAATTGTTGGTAGAGCGTTCTCCATAGTATTTTCTCTATTAACATCATTTGAAACCTTTTTCCCATTACTTCAGCACTAAACTACTCTATGACCTTCTTTTCCACACCTGAAACATTTTTTAGTACCTCTTAGACAATATCCACTATTTTTATTTCCACACATTGAGCATAAAGAAACATTCACCTTCTTTTCACCATTTTTCTGAGACTTTTCCTTGAACTCCATCTTTTGTTTTTTGTCAAAACCATGAGATGGATAGGTAACACCAACTTCCAGTTCTACCATGATATCACAATGCACAATTTCTTCATAACTACATAAGTCTCTTATAGCTAATTCCCTTTGAGGACTTGGTTTTAAGCCACTAAAGAATTGATAAAATTTAATTTCAGGTTGGATGAAAAAGCCAGATGCAAACCATTCAAGCCTTGTAAAATTCTCCTCGTATATTCCAACAGATTCATCATCCTTTTTCTTAAGCTCAAGGAACTCATTTTCCATCTTTGTTTGAAGAATACAAGGGAAGTACTTATTGAAAAACAAGTTCTTGAACTCATCCCATTCCATGGATTCAATTTCATCTTGGGGCGTTGTATTTTTAACTAGAGTCCACCACTAGTCTGCTTCACCTTCTAACTGGTAAATAGCTAAAATGAATTTTTCATGCTTTGAATAGTGAAGTATCAAAAATATATTTTCAATGCTACAAATCCATTGTTTAGAAACAAGTGGATCAGAGGACCCACTGAAAGAAGGTGGATGTTTCCTCATGAAGGACTCAATAGAATATTGTTCCCTTCTCTGCTCAGTCGGATTTCCAGAATGATTCATAGCTTGTGTAAGTATAGCAATCAGATTTTTCACTCCAAATCCTATAACATTGGTTTTTTAAGAGGAAAATAATTTCATTTCCCATTACATTTATCAACATGGTTTTTTTGGGTTCCATCCATCCTCTAAAACCCAAAAAGAATAGTGTGAGAGGAAAAAATCATAATAGGAAATCAACATAATAAACAGGGAGTACCTTCAATATATAACATCTTAGGTTTAATTCTGAACTCATTAAAGTAATTCTAAGGCTATAACCTATACTTATACTTTACCTTAGATACATCCCTAGACATACCTTCGAAATATCTCTAGGGAATTCACTAATGTTTTCACATCCTAGTTTCCAAAGGTTAATTAAACCATCACTATGATACCAACTGTAAAGACTGAAACTTGACAAAAATAGACATTACATTACTTTTGTGGAATACATAATACATAACAAAAACAGAACCCAAAGTCCATATTAGTTTAGTGTCTTTGGAAACTCAAAACATAATCTTCAAATCATGGTGAAATATCTTCAACATCTCCCATAAGTATCTTCCCCTTTTGTTTTCTTACATGAAACCTTTATTTATATCCATGGGAAAATAAAACATAAAATGGGATATCTCAAATGATCAGTAAGGGTAAGCATGGAGAAAATAATACAAACCATATATATTTGAACTTAAAAACATGAACAAAATGTTGAAACATCAAAAACTTGAGTGGTGAATTAAATCATGGTAGTACGTAAGTCATAGATCATAAAGGAACATTAATCATAATAAAATAGCATGGGAATAAAACATGTAAATGTGGAAAACCATTAAACACATGATATGATTTCCATAACAGCCAAGGTATTGCTTCCAAGACCCTCTTAGGGGACCAAGACCCTTATTAAATTGAGTTCACTCCTCGTTCTAGTCCTATATCACTGAACCAGATTAACTTTTCGTTCCAACCATGCCTATCTCATGAGATATAAATCTTTACCTAATGCATTGGAGGGAGATATAGGTCACACCCATCTCATAATGAAATCATTATTACTTTTTCCACAAAATAAACATAAATCATTCATCATTACCCAAAGAATAAAATGGGTTTCATAAATGTCATCCCATCATAACATAATCCATATAAAACCAATGGATATCATTTCACCATAAGAAGAGTCAAACCATGTAAATAATAGAGACATTATACTTTAAATAAAATCATACTAAATAATAGAATCTTATATGGAAAATACTTTTTACAAAACACTTGAAATGAATTCTTGATGAAAAAATCTTTTCTTCTTCAAAATCATTTTCTTTTCATAAAATGCAATTCAATTTTAAAAGAAAAGAATTTTGTTTAAATTAATTATGAAATTTTGTAGAGGAAGATTCATAAAAATAAGGCGTTATGAAACTGTAGAGACCCTAAGCTTGACGTACATGGACATTACATTACTATTGTGGAATACATAGTACATAAAAAAACACACACACAAGGACTGTAATAGTTTAGTGTCTTTGGAAACTTGTAAAATAAACTTCTAATCAGGGTGAAATATCTTCAACATCTCCCATAAAGATCTTCCCTTTTTTTCTTACCTAAAACCTTTCATTATATCCTAGGGAAAACAAACATAAAAGGGTGAGCTCAAATGCTCAGTAAGGGTAAACAAAAGAAATATCAATCACATCATATTCATAATAACATAACATTTTGGAAATCTTAACCAGCAAAAGAGGTCATAATATCATAACATGAGATAAATCATAGTAGTGAAATGTAATCCCAATAATCATAACTTAAAATATGAAACTTTGTGTCATACACACATAATCATAAATAATAATTTCTTATTAGTCAAGACTCATTTCCAATACTATCTTAGTGGACAAAGTGCATTTCGGAACCGAGTTCACTCCTCGTTTCAGTCCTGTTTCACTAAACTGGTTTAACCTGCCGTTCTAGCCATGTCTATCTCATGAGATATAAAATCTTTTCCCAATGAATTGGTGGGAGATATAGGTCCCACCCATATCATAATGATACTATTATTATGTGTGCCACAAAATCATAAACCATACATCTTAGCTTAACCCATGTAATAAATATGGGAATCTTAAACATTGTGACATCATAAAACAATTCATATAAGATAAATGAATTCATAAAAATATTTCCATAACAACATAATCAAATCAATGTAATAATAGGGATATAAACAGAAACCTATATTATATTATATGGAAAATAAATTTTGATTAAACACTTGAACTCCATTCTTGAATAAAATATCCTTTCTACTTCAAATTTGTTTTGCTTTCCTAACATGTCATATAATTTTAAACTAAAAGAAGTTGATTAAAAATAAACTTGAAAACTTGTAAAGGAAGATTCTTGGAAATAATTTTTTAAAAATCCATTCATGCCGTATAAGTTAAAAAAACATTATTCTCATACTTTTGTTGGAAAAGTCAAAAAGTACCTCATACGAAAAATGACAAAAGATTCCTTTCATATCTTTTACTAAAACATCACCTAAGGGTAAAATTGGATTTAGAAAATTGTAGGATGATGTAAATAATATTACATATTGTGGAAACATGGATGTGGATGATAAATATTCCCAAGTAAATCCTTAAGTATAAACAATCTCAGATAAAAATTGAGATTGTGAGATTGTCCCTTACCTTAGGTCCGATTTGCTTCGTAAGTGTTAGAACATCCTGAATAATGATTTAAATAATGATATTGACTTATTCCAGAATCATACTTATTTTTATGACATCATATATGGTCATATTCTTAGCTTCTTATTAGTAATATTTCATTACTACTTGTTATTCGGGTGTTTATTACTTTTTATTCTTATGCGTGTTTTGTCGAATAAATTCTTATTCTTATCTTTAGGTTATAGATACATCATTACCATAATGGTATTAGTGTACTATATATCATATTTATTCATTAAATTCATTTATATAATCATTATGCAATGAATATCATGAAGAACGAATTGCATCACATCGTGGAGACGGTATTCCGTACGTACGCACGAGCGATGATATCGTTCCCATGATCGTGGAATTGTTTTGGAGTGTATTTATACTATTTTAGAATCAATAACACTTTAAAATAATCATATATAGTTATTTATTTTCACCATTATACCCATAAAACTAAGGTGGTGATGGAAAATAGATTACACAACGGCGTGGAGACGGTATTCCGTACGTACGCACGCGCGGTGATTTCATTTTCCGTAGGATGGATAGATGGTGAAATACGGTTGTTTCATATTTATAATAAAATAATAGTATATGAGTTATACTGATGTTATTACTTCATAATGAAACAACTAAAGAAGAAGAAGTGGAAGAAGAAATAAAGTTGAAAGAATCGGTAATGGACATTACCTCTTCTTTGAAGCGCCTCTTTGAGACCACCTCTTAGGGCACTAAACTTGGTCATTGAAGAAGACCAGGACCTCCAGAATGTTTCTAGGGAAGTGGAGAAGATAATTTGGCATTTTTTGGCCGGGTTTTAATGCTCAAAGTGGTGTGAGGAAGAGATGGAGGTGGTGCCCTTTTATAAGGGAGGAGAGGGGCACCTTTGGAAAAACTAAAAATATTATTTTATTATAAAGTCATATTCGGTTTTTAATAGCTCCAAATTGATTTATTTTGAAGATAAGGTAAGGATGGGTCGAAATACTCTCATCCAATAGAATTTATACAAGTTTAGGTTTCTATTTTAACCTTATAATTTAGATTTAACTTTAAGTTAAATAATTTTACTTTTACCGTGTCTTCTTGTTTGCTTACACTATATGGTTAATAAACTTACTATAACAAGACAAACGAACCCCAAGTTGTTTATTATTAATATATATAAACTTATCTAAGTCATTTCTCCTAAACGTATATTTTTAGGAATAAAAAAAACAATTAATAATATAATATGTGTTTTAAAAACTATTTTATGTCAATTTTGACACTATTTGGAAATTGATTTTTGTGAAAAACCTAACAGAATGATTAGTTCGAAAAAAGTTAACTAAAACAATAATAACATGTCATATTAACATAGAAAATTATTGGAATTCATAAAAAGTCTCAAATTACATTTATTTTGTTATTTATAACATCAATTATGTCAATATTTCATTAATAAGATAATTACTGCATCATCATTGTGTCATAAATAAATTAAATTATTTATTGTCTAAAAATTACAAATAAAATATCATTAGGTAGAAAAATATTTTTATATTTCTAATGAATATTTATAGTCGAATTTTTCTTATGTATGACTCTATATTAAAAATGATTTAGTTATTAAACTTTGATTTTAACAATTTTAACCCTTCTTTAAATAAATTAATATTAAATGTCCTAATCTAATCCAAGTGGGCCTAAATGGTCATAGTTTATACCTAAGGTTGTTTTTGGTCGAATTTCACTTATCCAATAGAATTAGGTCATGTTTTATCGTAGTAATAATATCATATTTACCCTTAATTACCCTATTTACTTTTAACCGTGGTAAAAAAAAGTAAAAAGTTACTATTCACCAAAAATTATTTTCATCTCATAGAACCGCATTTTACTTTCTGATATCAACTGCGTCTCTCAGATTTTTTAAATTCCATTCACAAAAGAGGTAAAATTAAGTTTTATGTAAATTTGCAAAATTCTCCTAGGAGGTGGGTAAAAGACGGTCAAAAGTTCAAAAAAATCTTTATATATCTAAAATTATTATAAAATGACTCTAATGAATTACATTGAACTTATATAGGTATTATGTATTAATTTTGACCTAAAATAAATTTAAATAAAATAAATAATTATTTAAATAAAATGTTGGTTTTTCAAATAGTAACCCAGTGTTTTCACTATTCATCAAAAATTGAAAGCTTTCAGAAAAATACCAAAATTTCACCCTAGGCTAATTTTGATATTCCGAATCAAAAAATGAAGTCCATTTTCAAAAATAAAATTTATAAAATTTCAAAAAGTGGGTATTACTATACATAACGGCTAGTTTTAATAATATTTTAATAGCATATCGTTGTTTAGCGAAACTCGGTATTGCGTAAGACACACGCTATTGTGCAAGATCCTTTTGGTGTAGTGTACAACACAAGACATTAATGAAATTAAAAATAATATTTTTCATAAAATCTTGGCATGTTACATTCTACCCCCCTTAAAATGAATTTCCCCCTCGAAATTCGTCGGGGTTATAAATGTTTTACTACTCGAAATTTTCTTTAATTGAAACTCACATAGTAAAAAGGAATACCAAAACATGGCTTTAAAAACTAGAGTATGAAACGTAACGGTAACCCAAATTAACTAATCAATGGGTTTCTACATAGGAGAACATAGGTGAAAATATGGATATGGAAGAGAAATCTAACCGTCATGTTCTGATGGAGAGTGGTAGAGAACGTGGATATAAAAAAACCAACAATCACAAAGCCATAAATTTGTGATGATCTAGGGTACCATCTGATTCATCAGATATAAGTGCACTAGGGCAATATTTTTTGTTTTCAAGATCATTTCCCAAAATTTGAAGAATTTGAATTAGAATAAATACTTACTTTATTTTGGTACAATCTCACTATTGTTCGTGCTTTGAACAATTTCCACTTCATCTCTTAAAGAAATGAAGTTGAATTTTTTATTCGTGAAGTTTTAACAGATCATGTGATAGAATGATGGGTCATTCCATCTGTTTCAAACAAAAGGTTAGCAAAAGTTATCAAATATACATAAGTCCATCTATGGTGAGGTTAATTGTATACGATTCCAAAAATGAACTTATACTTCATATATCATACTGCGTAATAAAATAAAACTAGTTTCTAATATCGAGGGACATCCTGTAGGCCAGTGGAAGACGAAAAAGGCCAGTCGCACTTCAGTTGTGGGTTCGATTCCTACAGCCTTGTCTGACGCGATGGGTTGTCGCCCGTCCTCCTGGTTGTCCTTTTTCTAAAGCTATATTACTATAAAATCCCATCAATAATATCGAAAAAAGTTATATCCTTAGATAGTACTAACTTATGTCCAATATAATCCATTCCAATCTTTAGGCTTATCTAAAATACTTCAGTCCAAGCTCATAGTATAATGAAAATGATTACTTGAAATTTCACATAACAATCACGTGAATGCCATCATTTATCCCCCATATATCATAAGATATATCTTGTTGGTCAAATTACAAACATGTGAATACCTTAATAATGTATTCTCTTGAATAATGAACACCCATTGAACCTTAGTGAAAACCTGAATGTAGTCAGAAGTTAACACTTTCCACAAACCAAAATCCTCAAAATTCATTATACTCAAACCTTGATATCACATAGTCCTTATATCAATCATAAGCTTATGAATACAATCAAACATCTCATTATCTTCTTATTCCTTCATTATGCGCATATCATCTGCTTACCAAAAATATCTCAATCACTTTCTATGGTTACCGGTACCATAAAATTATTGAAAACCACAATGGACCAATACATAAATATTCCAATATTCTATGATACTATATACAACATTATTTTAGAATCCCATTACATAAACACTTAATTATTCCACCACATCGTTGTCATATTCAACATCGCCAATAATGATCCCATGTGACTTCCCTTTGTCCTTTTCCTTAAGTGGTTGCTCATGTTGATCATCATTAACCTTTGGATTAGGTAATTGATTTGGATAATGCCCCATTTCATTGCACTTGAAGCATTGAAGTGTTGTTGGTGCGTTCTCTGCAGTCTTTTCTTTATTCACACCATTAGAAACACTTTTTCCATTACATCGACACTCAGCTGCTCGATGACCTTCTTTTCCACACTTAAAACATTTTCTAGTCCCTTTATGACAATCCCCACCATTCTTCATTCCACACTTTTAGCATAAGGAAACATTCATCTTCTTTTCACCATTATTCTGAGATTTCTCCTTGAACTCCATCTTTCGTTTCTTGTCAAAACCATGAGATGGATATGTAAAACCAACTTCCATTTCTACCTTAATAGAACAGCGCACAATTTCTTCATAACTATTGAAGTCTCTTATAGCTAATGCCCTTCGAATATTTGGTTTTAATCCACTGAAGAATCGATCAACTTTACTTTCAGGTTGGATGATAAAGCCAAATGCATACCTTGCAAGCCTTGTAAAATTCAATTCATATATACCAACAGATTCATCATCCTTTTTCTTTAGTTCAAGAAACTCCTTCCCCATCTTTGTTCGAAGAATACGAGGGAATTACTTATTGAAAAATAAGTTCTTGAACTTGTCCCATTCCATGGACTCAATTTCATATCTTGGCCTCATATTCTTGGTAAGATTCCACCATTTATCAGCTTCACCTTCCAAAAGATATACTGCTAAGATCAATTTATCATGTTCATAACATTGAAGAACTGAAAATATCTTTTTAGTGGTACTGATCGATTGTTCAGCAACAAGTGGATCAGAAGACCCACTGAAAGAAGGTGGACGTTGCCTCATGAAGGACTCAATAGAATATTGTTCCCTTCTCTGCTCATTTGGATGTCCATAATGATTCATAGCTAGTGTAAGTATAGCAATAAGATTTTGCACCCCATCTCCCATAACATCTGTTTGTTCAGGAGTACAATCATTTCATTGTCCATTACATTGATCAACACGGTTCCTTCAGGTTCCAGCCATCATCTAAAACCCAAAAAGAATAGTGTGAGAGGAAAAAATCACGCTAGGTAAAACAACATAATAAAGGGGGAGTACCTTCAATATCTAACATCTTAGGTTACCGTAATTCTAGTACTATAACCTATACTTATACTTAACCTTAGGGACATCCCTATACATACCTTAGAAAAATCTATAGGGATCTCACTAATGTTCTCGCATCCTAGTTTCCAAAGGTTGACTAACCATTTCCTCTGATACCAACTGTAGAGAGCCTAAGCTTGACGTACATGGACATTACATTACTTTTGCAGAATACTTAGTACATAACAAAAACACACACATAAGGACCGTAATAGTTTAGTTTCTTTGGAAACTTGGAATATAATCTTCTAATCGTAGTGAAATATCTTCAACATCTCCCATAAAGATCTTCCCTTTTTTTCTTACCTAAAACCTTTCTTTATATCCCGGGGAAAAGAAAACATAAAACGGTGAGATCAAATTCTCAGTAAGGGTAAACAAAAGAAATATCAATCACATCATATTCATAAGAACATAACATTATGGAAATCTTAACCTGCAAAAGAGATCATAATATCATAACATGGAATAAATCATAGTAGTGAAATGTAATCCCAATAATCATAACCTAAAATATGAAACTTTGTGGCATACACACATAATCAAAGAGAATCATTTCTTATTAGTCAAGACTCATTGCGAAGACAATCTTAGTGGAAAAAGTCCATTTCTGAACTGAGTTCACTCCTCGTTTCAGTCCTGTTTCACTGAACCGGTTTAACCTGCCATTCCAGCCATGTCTATCTCATGAGATATAAAATCTTTACCCAATGCATTGGAGGTAGATATAGGTCCCACCCATCTCATAATGATATCATTCTTATGTGTTCCACAATATCATAAACCATACATCATAGCATAACCCATGTAATAAAAATGGGAATCTTAAACATTGTGACATCATAAAACAATTCATATAAGATAAAGGAATTAATAAAAATATTTCCATAACAACATAATCAAATCAATGTAATAATAGGGATAGAAACATAACCCTATATTGTCTTGAATGGAAAATAAATTTTGATAAAACACTTGAACTCCATTCTTGAGGAAAATATCCTTTCTACTTCAAGAAAATTTTCCTTTCCTTACATGTCATATAATTTTAAACTAAAAGAATTTGATTAAAAATAACCTTGAAAACATGTAAAGGAAGATTCTTGGAAATAATGTTTTAAAAATCCATTCATCCCGTATAAGTTAAAAAAACATTCTTCTCGTACTTTTGTTGGAAAAGTCAAAAAGTACCTCGTACAAAAAATGACAAAAGATTCATTTCATATATTTTACTAAAATCTCACCGAAGGGTAAAATTGGATTTATAAAATTGTAGGAGGATGTAAATAATATTAAATATTGGGGAAACATGGATGTGGATGATAAATATTCCCCAGTAAATCCTGATGTATAAACAATCTCGGATAAAAATTGAGATTGCGAGATTGTCCCTTACCTTAGGTATGATTTTCTTTTTAAGTGTTCGAACCTCCTGTATAATGATTTAAATAATGTTATTTACTTATTCCAGAATCATACTTATTTTTATGACATCATATATGGTCATATTTTTAGCTTCTTATTAGTAATATTTCATTACTACTTGTTATTCGGGTGTTTATTACTTTTTGTTCTTATGCGTGTTTTGTCGAGTAAATTCTTATTCTTATATTTAGATTATAGATACCTCATTACCATAATGGTATTAGTGTACTATATATCATATTTATTCATTCAATTCAATTATATAATCATTATGCAATGAAGATCATGAAAAACGAATCGCAACACATCGTGGAGACGGTATTCCGTATGTACGCACGAGCGATGATATCGTTCCCATGATCGTGGAATTGTATTGGAGTGTATGTATACTATTTTAGAATCAATAACACATTACAATATTCATATATAGTAATTTATTTTCACCATTATACCCATCAATGTAAGTTGGTGATGGAAAATAGATTACACCACAGCGTGGAGACGATATTCCGTACGTACGCACGCGCGGTGATTTCATTTTCTGTAGGATGGATAGATGGTGAAATAGGGTTGTTTCATAATTATAATAACATACCAGTATATGATTTATACTTATGTTATTACTTTATAATGAAACAACTAAAGAAGTATAATTGGAAGAATAAATAAATTTGAAAGAATCGGTAACGGACATTACCTCTTCTATGAAGCGCCTCTTAGAGACATCCTCTTAAGGAACTAAAATTGGTCTTTGAAGAATAACAGGACCTCTAGGATGTTTCTAGGGAAGTGTAGTAGGTAATTTGGCATGGTTTGGCCGATTTTGAAGGCTCAAAGTGGTGTGAGGAAGAGAGGGAGGAGGTGCCCTTGTATAAGGGAGGAGAGGGGAACCTTTGGAAAAACTAAAAATATTATTATATTATAAAGTCATATTCGGTTTTTAATAGCTCCAAATTGATTTATTTCGAATCTAAGGTTGGGATGGGTCTAAATACTCTCATCCAATAGAATTTAGACAAGTTTAGGTTTCTATTTTAACCTTATCATTTAGATTTAACTGTAAGTTAAATAAGTTTACTTTTACCGTGTATTCTTGTTTTCTTACACTATAAGGTTAATAAACATACTATAACAAGACAAACGAACAACAAGTTGTTTATTATTAATATTTATAACCTTATATAAGTCGGTTGGCCGAACCTTAGTTTTTTAGGAATAAAATAACAATTAATAATATAATGTTTTTTTAAAAACTATTTTATTTCAATTTTGACACTATTTGGTAACTGATTTTTGAGAAAATCCTAACAGAATGATTAGTTAAAAAAAAGTTAACTAAATCAATAATAACATGTCATATTAACATATGAAATTATTGTAATTCATAAAAAGTCTCAAATTACATTTATTTTGGTATTTATAACATCAATTAAGTCAATGTTTTATTAATAAGATAATTTTTACATCATCATTGTGTCATAAATAAATTAAATTATTTAATGTATAAAAATTAAAAATAAAATATAATTATTTAGGAAATCTTTTTATCTTTCTAATGAATTTTTATAGTCGAATTTATATTATGTATAACCCTATATTAAAAATTATTTAGTTATTAAACTTTGATTTTAACTATTTTAACCCTTCTTTAAATAAATTAATATTAAATGTCCTAATCTAATCCAAGTGGTCCTAAATGCTCATATTTTATACCTAAGGTTGTTTTTGGTCGAATTGAACTTATCCAAGAGAATTAGGACATGTGTTATGGTAATAATAATATCATTTTTACCCTTAATTATGCTATTTACTTTTAACCGTGGTAAAAAAAGTAAAAAGTTACTATTCACCAAAAATTATTTTCATCTCATTGAACCACATTTTCCTTACTGAAATCAACCGTGTCTCTCGGATTTTTGAAATTCCATTCACAAAAATGGTAAAATTATGTTTTACATAAATTTGCAAATTCTCCTAGGAGGTGGGTAAAAGACGGTCAAAAGTTCATTAAAAATTTTTATATCTAAAATTATTATAAAATGACTCCAATGAATTACATTGACTTATATAGGTATTATGTATCAATTTTGACCTAAAATAAATTTAAATAAAATAAATAATTATTTAAATAAAAAGTTGGATTTTTAAAAAGTAACCCAGTGTTTTCACTATTCATCAAAAATTGAATGTTTTCAGAAAAATACCAAAATTCACCCTGGGCTAATTTGGATATTCTGAATCCAAAAATGAAGTCCATTTTCAAAAATAAAATTCATAAAATTTCAAAAATTGGGTATTAATATTCATAATGGCTAGTTTTAATAATATTTTAATAGCATATCGTTGTTTAGCGAAACTCAGTATTGCATACAACACACTCTATCGTGGAAGGTCGCGCTTGCGTGTAATACAAGCCAAGTCAGGGATGCGTGTTGTGCAAGCTCCGTTTGGTGTAGCGTACAACACAAGACATTAATGAAATTAAAAATAATATTTTTCATAAAATCATGGGGTGTTACAGAAAACGTAAAAATATGTTCACATCATATAAGATAAAAAAACATTCTTCTCGTACTTTTTCCAGAAAAGTCCAAAAGTACCTTATATGGTAACCAAAGGAAAGATTCCTTCCATCGAATGTGGTAAAAAGTCAAAAAGGTTAAAAACTACTTTAAACATACATGGAAGAATAGTAAACATTTTATGAAAACATTTTTAGAAATCATGGACATGGATGATAAACATAACCCCAGTAAATACTTATGTATAAGCAATCTCAGATAAAAATGAGATTTGCAACATTATCACTTACCTTAGGTCCAATTTCTTCCATATATGTCTGAAACTCCTTTATAGTGGGTTTAAACATATTATTAACTTGTAACAACACAATAATAATATTTATGATATAATATATGATTCACTTAGGACTTTATATTACCCGTTCTTTTGTCAATTCCATGTTACAGTGGCGTTTTGGGTAAAATCGTTTCATATATCGCACGTGATTCGACTTGTTGTTCTTGATATTATTAATTATATCCTAAATTATATAATTCCAGAATGTTAAACTTGATATATATATAATATATATTTAGAATATACATATATATAATAGATCGATAAATTTAAAGAAATACATCGTTTATGGAGAGGTAGGTCGTACGTACGCATGAACGCTGTTTTCATTTCCTTATTAAATAGAATGGAATTAAGTAAATGAACCATATATTTACATAAATAATGTATCATTAATATGTCATATATTTCATGATTATTTATTATATATACTTTATAATCATACTTTAATGGTTAATGACGGAGAATTAATCTCATCGCGTCGTGGAGACGGTAATCCGTACGTACGCACGGGCAATGATATCATTCCCATAATTATTGAATGGAATTTAAGTGGATGAAATAATTTATAATAATTATTATTATGTTTTAATAATAATATATAGTTATTATTTCTACCATTATAACCATCCAAGTAAGGTGGTGGTGGAAAAACATATTACCCCACGGCATGGAGACGGTATTCCGTGCGTACGCACGCGCGGTGATTTCATTTTCTGCAGGATGGATAAAAGGTGAAATAGTGATGGTTAATATTTATAATAACATATCAGTATATTAGTGATACTTATGTTATTAATTTATTATGAAACCACACATTAATAGTAAGTAGAAGAAGAAAGAAACTTGAAAGAATCGGTAGAAGAGATTACCTCTTCCTCGACGCGCCTCCTCTTAACCTCCTCTTATGGCACTAAAGTTGGTCTTTTAAGAATACCAAGACCTCTATTAGGTTTATATGGAAGTGTAAAAGTTAAATGGGAAAGGTTTTTCCGATCTAGAAGGCTCACATTTGTGTGAAGAGGAGAGGGAGGAGGTTCCCTTTTGTAAGGAAATAGAGGGGCACCTTTGGTAAAACTTAAAATATTATTTTATAATTAATTCATATTCAGTTTATATTGAATCCAAAGAGACTAATTTCTAGGATAGGGTGGGGTGGGTACAAATCAGCTCAACCAATAGGTTTTATATAATTTTAGGTTACCATGTTAACCTTATCATTTATATTTAACTCTAATTTAAATAATTTTACTTTTACAAGGTCTTCTTGTATTCTTACACTATATGGTTAATAAACTTATTATAAACTTCCAATAGAACCCCAATGGGTTCATTAATGTCATATATACTATTATATAAGTCTTTTGGCCTAATATTAGATTTTTAGAAATACAATATCAATTAATAATATAATATTTGTTTTAAAAACTCTTTTATGTCAATTTTGACACTATTAGGTATTTTGTTTTTGCTAAATTTACAACAGCATTATGACTTCGAGAAAAATTCATCTATCAAACCCTAATATGTTATATTAACCTATAAAATTATTTTATTTCATAAAAAGTTTCAAATTACTTATTTTGGGAATTTATAATATCAATTATATTAATATTTCATTAATAAGGTAATTACTGCATCATCAGTGTTTCATAAATAAATTAAATTATCTAATTTCTAAAAATTATAAATAAAATAAAATTATGTAGGAAATCTATTTACCTTTATAATTAATATTTATAGTCAAATTTATCTTCTATATAACCCTTTATTAAAAATATTTATTTATTAAACTTTGATTTTAACTCTTTTAACTCTTCCTTGAATTAAATAATAATAAATGTACTAATCTAATCCAAGTGGATGTAAATGGTCGTATTTTAATCCTATGTTTTTTATGGTAGAATTACACACATCCAATAGAATTAGTACATGTGTTAGGGTAATAATAATATCATTTTTATCCTTAATTACCCAATTTACTTTTAACCGTGGTAAATAAAATTAAAAAGGTTACTATTCAAAAAAATTATTTTTATCTTATTGAACCAAATTTTACATACTGATATCAACCGTGTCTCTCTAATTTTTGAAATTCCAATCATAAAATCAATAAATTTATGTTTTATGTAGATTTTCAAATTCTTCTAGAAGATGGGTAAAAGACGGTAAAAAGATCAATAAAATTTTTATATATCAAAAATTATTATAAAATGACTCCAATGAATTACATTGAACTTATATAAGTATTATGTAACTATTTTGACCTAAAATAAATATAAATAAAATAAATAGTTATTTAAATAAAAATTCAGTTTTAAATTATAACGCAGTGTTTTTCATTATTCATCAAAAATTGAATGTTTTCAGAAAAATACCAAAAATTCACCCTAATCTAATTTTGATATTACGAATCAAAAAGTAAAGTCCATTTTGAATTATAAAATTTATATAATTTCAAAAGGTGGGTATTACTATTCATAAGGGCTAGTTTATAATATTTTAATAACATATCATTATTTAGTGAAACTCGGTATTGTGTACCACACACGCTATTGAGGAAGGTCATTCTTGCATGTAATGCAAGAAAAGTTAGGGTTGCATGTAGGGAAAGCTTCCTTTGGTGTTTTTTATAACATACTCAAAATATATTTTAATTATACATTGATTAAAATCTATACTTGGTGTTGTGTAAAATGAATTTTATTCGAAAGAACTTGAAATTGTGTGCATCACAAGCCAAGAATAGTGTTGTGTATACTACAAGCTAATATGGTGTTTTGTATAGCAAAAGATAATCTTGGTGAAGCATACAACAAAAGACATCATTGAAATTAAAAAGAATAATTCTCCTATAATCTCGGGGTGTTACATTCTACCACCCTTAAAATGAATTTTTCCATTGAAATTTGTTACGGTTATAAATGGTTTTGTACGAGAAAGTTTCTTTCATAGAAAACCACATCGTCAAAAGGAATTATAAATCATAATTTTAAAAAGGAACGTTAGAAACATAACAGATACCCAAAGTAACTCATCTCGGGGTTTCCACATCAGAGAATATATGTGAAAATATGGATATAGAAGAGAAATATAACCATCATGTTTGGATGAAGTATGGTAGAGAACATGGCTATGAAAAAATCCAACAATAACAAAGCCATATATTTGTGATGATATAAGGTACCATCTGATTCATCATATGTGAGGGCACTAGGACAACATTTTAGGTTTTCAATATCATTTCCCTAATGTTGAATAATTTTTGAATTAAAATAAATACTTACTTTATTTCGGTACAATCTCACTGTTGTTTGTGCCTTGAACAATTTCCACTTAATCTCATAAAGAAATGTAGTTGAATTTGTCTTTCATAAAGTGTTAGTAGATCATGTGATAGAATGATATGTCATTCCATCTGTCTCAAACATAATGTTAGCAAACGTTATATACATAAGTCATTTTTAGGTGAGATTAATCATATATGGTTCTCAAAATGGACTTATACATAATCTATCATACCTCTTAATAAAATAAAACTAGTTTCTACTAACCATGGACTTCCTTTAGTCCAGTGTTAGGTGATAAAGGCCTATCACACTTCAGTTGTGGGTTCAATTCCCGCAACCTTGTCCAAAACGATGGTTTGTCGCACGTCCTATAGTCTGTCCTTTGTCTAAAACTACACTGTTGTATTATCTTATGTTCATAAAAAACCATTAAAAAATCTTTAGGCTTATCCAAAATACTTTTATCCAATCTCATAGTATGAAGAAAATGATTAATAGAAATGTCATCAACAAAGCATGTGAATACCATCATTTATCCCCCATATATAATAAGATATATCTTGTTGGTCACATTCCCATCATGTGAATACCTTAATCATGCATTCCCTTGAAAAATGAATAGCCATTGAACATTAGTGAAAACATGAATGCTATCAAAAGTTAACTCTTTCCACATACCAAAATCCCAAAATTTCTATATACTCAAACCATGACATAACATTGTCCTTATATCAGTCCTGAGATCATTAATACTATCAAACATTTCATTTTATCATTATCCTTTCATTATGCGCATATCATCTGCTTTCCAAAAATATTTCAATCACTCTTCATGGTTACTGGTACCATACAATTATTGAAAACCAATACATTGATATTCCAAAATTCCATGATACTATAAATGAGATTCCATGAAATCCCATTACATAAAAACTTAATCATTCCACAACATCATTTTCATACTCAACATCAAAAATAGTGATCGCATGTGACTTCCCTTCGTCCATTGACATAATAGTATTCCCACTTCGATCATCATTAACACTTGGATTAGGTCATTGATTATCATAATGCCCCATTTCCTTCTACTTGACGTATTGAAGTGTTGGTGGAGCGTTCTCTATAGTATTATCTTTATTCACATCATTTGAAACCATTTTCCCATTACTTCGGTACTCAGCTACTCGATGACCTTCTTTTCCACACTTGAAACATTTTCTAGTAACATTTAGAAAATCTCCACTATGCTTCTTTCCACATTTTGAGCATAAAGAAACATTCACCTTCATTTCACCATTGTTCTGAGATTTTTCCTTGAACTCAATCTTTAATTTTTTTTTCAAAACCATGAGGTGGATATGTAACACCAACTTCAAGTTCTACCTTGAAAACACAATGCACAATTTCTTCATAGCTACTAAAGTCTCTTATAGATAATGCCCTTTAAAGACTTGGTTTTAAGGCCCTGATTAATCAATCGACTTTACTTTCAGGTTGGATGATAAAGCCAGATGCATACCTTGCAAGCCTTGTAAAATTCACCTCGTATATACCAACAGATTCATCATCCTTTTTCTTAAGCTCAAGGAACTCATTTTCCATCTTTGTTCAAAGAATAGGAGGTATGTACTTATTTAAAAACAAGTTCTTGAACTCGTCCCATTCCATGGATTCAATTTTATCTTAGCACCTTGTATTTTTAACTAGAGTCCACCACTGGCCTTCCTCAACTTCTAACCTATAAACAGCTAAAATGACTTTTTCATGCTCTGAACATCGAAGTATCAAAAATATATTTTCAATGGTACTAATCCATTGTTCAGAAACAAGTCGATCAGAAGACCCAATTAAAGAAGGTGGACGTTGCATCATGAAGGACTTAATAGAATATTGTTCTCTTCACTGCTCATTCGGAAGTCCAGAATGACTCTTAGCTTGTGTAAGTATAGCAATAAGATTCTGCACTCCATCTCCCATAACATTGGTTGTTCAGGAGGACAATCATTGCATTTCCCATTACATTGATCAACACAGTTCCTTTGGGTTCCAGCCATCATCTAAAACCAAAAAAGAATAGTGTGAGAGTCAAAAATCATGATAGTAAAACAACATAATAAAGGGGGAGTACCTTAAATATATAACATCTTAGGTTTAATTCTATAATCATTACCATAATTCTAGTACTATAACTTATACATATACTTATCCTTAGAGACATCCCTAGACATACCCAATAAATAACTCTAGGTATTTCACAAAAGTTTTCGCATCCAAGTTTCCAAAGGTTAACTAAACCTTCACTCTGATACAAACTGTAGAGACCCAAACTTGACATATATAGACATTACATTACTTTTTCGGAATATTTAATACATAAAAAAATAGACGCCCAAAGACCATATTAGTTTAGTGTATTTGGAAACTCGGAAAATAATCTTCTAATTATAGTGAAAGATCTTTAACATCTCCAATAAATATCTTCCCCTATTGTTTTCATACCTAAAACCTTTATTTATATACAGAGGAAAAGGAAACATAAAAAGGGTGATCTCAAATGCTCAATAAGGGTAAGCATGGAGAAAATAAAACAAATCATATACATTTGAACTTAAAACATGAACAAAATGTTTAAACATCAAAAACAGGAGTGGTGAAATAAATATTGGTAGTACATAACGCATAGATCATAAAGGAACATTAATAATGATAAAATAGCATGGTAAAAAACATTTAACTGTGAAAAACCATTAATCACATGATATTATTTCCATATTAGCCAAGGGATTGCTGCAAAGACTATCTTATTGGACAAAGTCCCTTACTGAATCAAGTTCACTCCATATTCCAGTCACGTATCACTGAATCTGATTAACTTGTTGTTCTAGCCTGTCTATCTCTTGAGATATAAATATTTACCCAATTAATTGGATGGATATATAGCTCCCACCCATCTCATAATTAAATCATTCTTACTTTTTCCATAAAAGAAACATAAATCATTCATCATAACCCAAAGAATAAAATGGGTTTCATAAACATCATCCCATCATACCATAATCCATATAAAACAAATGGATATCATTTCATTATAAGAAGAATCAAAACATTTAAATAATAGAGACATTATACATAAAACATAATCATACTTAATAATGTCATCTTATATGTAATGTTTTTTTTTGACAAAACACTTGAAATCAATTCTTGAGGAAAATATCATTTCTTCTTCAAAAACATTTTCTTTTCATAAAATTCCATTCAATTTTAAAAGAAAGGGATTTTTTTGAAAATAATCATGAAATTTTGGAGATTAATATTCATGAAAATAATGCATTATGAAACCATAAAAATCCATTCACACCGTATTAGTTAAAAAACATTCTTCCCGTACTTTTTCCTGAAAAGTCAAAAAGTGCCTTATATGGTAACCAAAGGAATGATTCCTTCAATAGAATGTGGTAAAAAGTATAAAAAGGCTAAAAATGACTTTAAACATACATGGAAGAATAGTAAACATTTTATGAAATAATTTTTAGAAAACATGGACACAGATGATAAACATAACCCCAGTAAATAATTACATATAAGCAATCTCTGATAAAAATGAGATTTGCAAAATTATCCCTTACCTTAGGTAAAATTTCTTCCGTACATGTCTGAAACTATTGTATATTGGGTTTAAACGTATTATTAACTTATAATAGAACCATAATAATATTTATGATATCATATATGATTCACTTAGGACTTTATATTACCCGTTCTTTTGTAAATTCCATGTTAAAATAGCATTTTGGGTAAAATCGTTTCATTTATCGTATGTGATTCGACTTCTTGTTCTTGATATTATTACTTATATCATTATTTACTTAATTAAATAATTTAAAAAATGATTTATATATAATATATATTCATAATATACATATATATAATATATCGATAAATGGAAAGAAATACACCTGTTCATGGAGACAGTAGGTCGTAAGTACGCATGAACACTGTTTTTGTTTCCTTATTAAATTGAATTGAATTAATTAAGTGAAACATATATTTACATAAATAAAATATCATTAATATTTCATATATTTCATGATTATTTATTATATATACTTTATAATCATACTTGAATGGTTAATCATGGAGAATGAAACTCATCGTGTCGTGGAGACGGTAAGCCGTACGTATGCACGAGTGTTGATATCATTACCATAATTATTGAATGGAATTGAAGTGGATGATAAAATTTATCATAATAATTATTATGTTTTAATAATAATATATATTTTTTATTTCTTCCATTATACCCATCCAAGTAATGTGGTGGTGGAAAAACAGATTACACCACGGCGCGGAGATGGTATTTCGTGCGTACGCACGCGCGGTGATTTCATTTTCCATAGGATGGATAGAATGTGAAATATGGTTGGTTAATATTTATAATATCATATACATATATTATTGAGACTAATGTTATTAATTTATTATGAAACAAAAAAATAAGAATAAGTAGAGGAAGAAAGAAACATGAAAGAATCGGTAGAAGAGATTACCTCATCTTCGACGCGCCTCCTCCTAACCACATCTTTGGGCACTAAAGTTGGTCTTTGAAGAAGAACAGGACATCTAGTAGGTTTCTATGGAAGTGGATAAGAGAAATGGTTATGGTTTGGCAGAGCATGAAGGTTCAAATTTGTGTGAGGAGGAGAGGGAGGAGGTTCGCCTTTATAAGGGAAGAGAGGGGCACCTTTGGAAAAACATAAAATATTATTTTATATTAAATTCATATTCGGCTTATAATGGATCCAAAGTGGATTATTTAGAGTCTAGGGTGGGGATATGTTGAACTCCACTCAACCAATAAGTTTTATACAAGTTTAGGTTACCATTTTAACCTTATCAGTTAGATTTAACTCTAAGTTAAATAATTTAACATTTACCATGGCTTCTTGTATTCTTACACTATATGGTTAATAAACTTAATATAAACTGCCAATAGAACCCCAATTGGTTCAATAATTTCATATATATTATTATATAAGTGTTTTTGCCGAATATTATATTTTTAGGAATAGAATATCAATTAATAATATAATATTTGTTTAAAAACACTTTAATGCCATTTTTGACACTAGTTGGTATTTTGTTTTTTATAAATTCACAACTACATTTTTACTTTGAAAAAAATTCATATAACCAAACCTAATATTCCATATTAACCTATAAAATTAGTTTAATTCCAAAAAAGTCTCAAATTACATTTATTTGGGTATTAATAATATCAATTATGTTAATATTTCATTAATAAGGTAATTACTAGATCATCATTGTGTCATAAATAAATATAATTATTTAATGTCTAAAAATTATAAAAAAAATACAATTATGTTGGAAGTCTTTTTATATTTATAATTAATATTTATAGTCTAATTTATCTTATGTATAACCCTATATTAGAAATGTTTTACTTATTAATCATTGATTTTAACTCTTCCAACTCTTCTTTGAAATAAATAATAATAAATGTCCTCATATAATCCATTTGGACCTAAATGTTCATATTTTAATCCAAGGGTTGTTTATGGTCGAATTAAACTTATCCAAAAGATTTATGACATGTGTTATGGTAATAATAATATCATTTTTACCCTTAGTTACCCTATTTACTTTTAACCGTGGTAAATAAAAGTTAAAAAGTTACTATTCACCAAAAATTATTTTTATCTTATTGAACCAAATTTTACTTACTGATATCAACTGTGTCTCTTGTATTTTTGAAATTACACTCATATAAGTGGTAAAATTATGTTGTATGTAAATTTTCAAATTCTCCTAGAAGGTGGGTAAAAGATGGTAAAAAGTTCAATAAAATTTTTATATATCTAAAATTATTATAAAATGACTCCAATGAATTACATTGAATTTATATAAGTATTATGTATCTATTTTGACCTAAAATAAATTTAAATAAAATAAATAATTATTTAAATAAAAATTCGGTTTTAAACTATAACTCAATGTTTTTCACTATTCATGAAAAATTGAATGTTTTCAGAAAAATACCAAAAATTCACCCTAAACGAATTTCGATATTCCTAATCCAAAAATGAATTCCACTTTGAATGATAAAATTTATATAATTTCAAACAGTGGTTGTTACTATTCATAATGGCTTGTTTATATTATTTTAACATTATATCATTATTTAGTGAAACTCGGTATTGCGTACCACACACGCTATTGAGGAAGGTCACTCTTGCGTGTAATGCAAGCCATGTTAGGGTGCGTGTAGGGAAATATTACTTTGGTGTTGCGTATAACATACTCAAAATATAGTTTAATTATACATTGATCAAAATCTATACTTGGTGTTGTGTAAAATTGTTTTTATTTGAAAGAACCTGAAATTGTGTGCATCACAAGCCAAGTATAGTGTTGCATACACTACAATCTAATACGGTGTTTCATATAATTCAAGCTAATATAGGTGAAGAGTACAACAAAAGAAATCAAAGAAATTAAAAAGAATAATTCTCATAAAATCTCGGGGTGTTACACCCTTCCCCCGTGATTCACATAGAATAAGTGTTTGTGTCTATATTTTCTATAACTATATTTACCTATCTACCCTATATAAATATACCCCCAATAATATCTTTTTATATAACATATGATCAACTTGATATATATAGAAATATACCCTTAATTACAGGATGAATATAATCAAGAAATTTATTCCATGTCTTTAAAAAAAATTTCATTATATTAGATAATAATGTATCCCTATGAAATACCTCTTAATATTTTTTGAAATTAAAAGAATTATGTTAACCTCATAGATATATACTTTATGAGTTATTTCAATTTAAAAAATAGTATATGGAATTATATCCTTAATGTGTATTGATTATTTTTCCCTCTATGTGTGAGTTTGAGAAAATTATGTTTTTGATATGATCATCTCTATGATCTGTCATGGTGAATTTAATGATTACAATCAATCAAATAGAATTAGATGATTCCTATATATGTTGAACATAATGGATAATTGTTCATAATGTGGTTTTATTTTTTTTATATAATTATATTTATTTTATAATAATGTGAGTTAGAAATAAAGTAATATATATTGTGATCATATGATTGTATGAATATTTAAATATAACCAAAAAATGAAATACACTTTTATTGTATGATGATGAATTTTGAATGTTTATCAAATAATAGTGGTTTATTATGTATTTTTTTATTTTTTATGAAGTATTTGAATGAAATAAAAGTGGCTATATGGGAGTTTTATGTATTGGAATTAGGAAATATAATTTTTATGAATAAAATAATTTTTTTCTTAGTTAAATGTTTATTATATATCATATATTAATGGTATTATAAAAACCTATAGATTTGTAAGTTTTTATTTTGATTCCAAATTTGAATGTCATATTTGCAGGATGGTTTTTTTAGAACCAAAACAAGGGCTGGTATAATAATAATTTAAAAATAAAAACAAATGATTATTTAGAAAGAAAACATAGTTTTGTGGATGCCTTTAGGGGTTCAAGAAAGTAGCAGAGAAAGAACATGTGATCAATCTACTAGAAAACTATAGTTGCATCCCATTGATGGAATAAACAATTGTTAAGGTAATTATAGTTTGGGGTATAGGGTAATCCTCAAATCATATGTGATTCATGATGTGAACATTATTTTATTTCAGGAAAGGTGTTTTCATGGTTTTACTAAATATAAACGGGGGTTAACCTCCACTTTTTTTAGCAAATGAGTGTACATATGGGGGGATGAACGACCATCCCTCCCCTTCATTCGATACACTTTAGAGAAAGGATTGTTTGGGTGGATTTTTGATATGATTATTTATATAATTATCCCTTTTACTCCATTTTATTTTTGTATTGGTTGATAAAACTAAATTAGACAATATTTTGGATAGGTTTTGGTTCTAATTCCACTGTATTATGGTGGAATTTGATGAAAATGAAGGTTCTTTTATGTGTAATAGAAACCCAAAGGTGATTTTTGTATGATGAATATCATCAATTTAATGGAGGTAAGACACTACCCAATTTTATTTAGGTTATATTCAAAATATTTGTGAAATTAATGCTTAACTAGGCATCATTTGTTAGGGGTTTTAGTTTTTGATAGATCCAAGTGTGTACCATAGACCTCTAACAAGTGGTTTGTTGTGGTTTTAGTATGATTGTGGTTCTCAGTGAGTTTTCTATAATTTATGACTTTTTGGTTTAAATTAAAAAATTATTTATAAATTTTTATAATTATTTATTAATTATAACTAGCATGAGATAGGATCTGAAGAGTTATTATAGGCTTAGGAGAAGAATTAATAGGCTTTTTTGAGGCCTGATAGATCAGAGAAAGGATGATATATCCTTGATAGAGGAAGTAATTGCCTTTAATAAAAATCCATATATATATATATATTTATTTATTTATTTATTCATTATCGGTTGCTGCATGCATTTTTTATGGTACATGCCATATGTTTAGGTATTGTATATGCCTTAGTATGAAGAGATAAGATGTATTTCATCTTCAAGGTCAGTACAATTTCTCATTAGAACATTGGTGGTTAGAGATTGACTAAAGACTATGTCTCCAATGGAGAGAGTCATTTCTGAGTTGAAAAGGGGCCTCTAATAGGTCATGGGATGTGATATTTAAAGTGGGTATCTTAGGATAGTTTCCCTGCGTATATTCAAATGGGAGAAAGTTTCTTAGGTATAATGATATGGGGTGATGTGATGGTTTTTCTCATTCATGATGAGGGACACTCTTCTCAGGTTTTTATAGAGTTTGATGAGAATTATTTGTGAGATGGATTTCATATGGACTATATTATTATCTCATATATGTTTTTACTCTATGTGAAGGGTTTAGGGAACTCCCTTAAGATATGTGATATAGGACCCATATATGATTTTGTTGTTTTTATGGGACTTGGGGTCTGTATGCCGAGCAGTTTAGAGTGTGATTGTTTGGTACGGTCCGTAGGTAGTGGGACCATGAGTATTAAGGGACATGCTAGGGATATTTACTAGTCCATGAGGAATATATTGGAGGATCATTTAGGATTTTTTATCACCATGGGGTGAAAATGACCAGTTAACATCAGTGAAAAGTGACAGTGACTAGTCCAGAGGGCCCATTGGACGTCCTAATAAGAGAGGTGAGATATATTCATGGTGAGGGGAAAGGTCTCGACTAACTAGAACCCTGTAATTAGCTAGAGAACTATGTAATGGGATTTGGGACCTATTTTCTATTATAAGTGTGTGCATTACATGACTTCCCTAGAGTCGACAGTGATGTTTCAATGTTCTTGGTACTTTTATAGAGTTTGAGTGGATGGGTTTGTGTGTCTGTAACCTCTCTATTGTCTATGATGATAGGTCAGTGTGCTTGTTACCTAACTTAAGCCTTCTTGGATTACTAAGTGTGAATGATGGACCTTTCATAAGATTATTTGGCTGGGTATGTGCATCTAGGGATTGGGTCTTGGGAAGACATAAGGCATGACCAATTGAACATTCCTTGATAGACAAGGAAATTCATTTAGATGTGGACATATGACCATATCTAGCTACTTTGGGTAATGGGTCGTGGTTTGGATGATTACCAACCCTATTTCTTAAGGTATCATCTAATCATCAATAATGTGGAATGAGATGACACATCAATATGGATTCACGCATGGAGCCATAATAGGTATATTCAGGTGCCCAGGTGACCTAGTTAACACATGGTGACCCAATTCATTGGGAGTTATAGTGGAGTGGATAGTACATGACCTTCAGCAAACATTCATGGCATGTTTATATTATTACTTGTCTATACATGTATATGATTTTATATACTATGATAAAAATGTGAGACCCTACTAAGATTTATATTTCACACCCTTCATGGGAACCATATTGAAATTGTATACCTTATTAATGATTTTTAATTGAGTATAGGACATGATGTGAATCTTAGTGGGAAGGATAAAGCCTATTTATACAAAATTCATATAGATTCCTGGGGTTAGTAACAAGTCTAGTGTGCATGCATTGTATTATTGTATTATTTGTATTTGGAATTAATCTAATGTGGATCAGTAATATATACCTCTATAAATTTTATGGGAATTTATAATAGAATTGTGTTTATTCGATATTGTGTACTCTAATGATTACTATGGTTGATTTTTTAGTTTTTTATGCAATATTATATGACTATGGTTTGGGTACACTGTCTACGTATTGTATGGATTTGGACCTTGCTTCTAGTCAGTATCCTCTTGTATAAAGGAGGTACAACTATGTTCATGTAGATCTCCTACCTAGACAAGAATATTTAGGATAAGGTTTTATTGATTGGTATTAGAGGATGGAGTTTTTGTCTTTATTATACGACAAAGTATAATCAATGATTATTTTTGACTTTCTACCTGGATAGATGGTAGTCAGGTGGTCTATGAATGTGTAGGAGATTATGATGGACCTTATATAGGTGAGTCATAGGAAATATTATGGTGGTAATTACTTCTTAATAGGGTTGAGATATTTATTTTCATTATTTGTTTTATTGTGGATGATATGTTTATTGAATATGATACGTTTATGAAAGATGATATTCATGGTTTTGGATCTTGAGCCATTGATTAGTGGCATGTGTACATGCATCATGACTAGACACATAGGAATAAAATGATAGGAGCCTAATTATTTTTGGTTATTTTCAATTGAGGGTTATATTTAATTAATGTGTCAAAAAACTTATATTTTTTTCTCCCATATAACATGTTTTTTTCATTAAAATTATCTGAAGTACGATATTTTCTCTGATGATAGGGCATGTGCATATTATGGTGAGGGGTTCTCTAGGGATAGTAATGTAGTACTTTCATCAAGGGACACATGGAGACCATAGTGTGTCACTTTAAGTGTTTAATTCATTAGTGATAGAACCCTAATGGGCTTTATATGGATTTTTGATAAGAGAGGAATTATTTTAAGATGGGATGGGTTTCCTTGGTGATGAGGGTTTAGTTACTTAATGTGTCAACAAAAACAATAATCTGTTTTCATATATTTATTTTTGGTGGTATTCTAGTTAACATTAATAAGAGGTTGAGGAATGGAAGATGAAATATCATAAGAGTTGGAATGTGAATAAATTAGAGTTCATTTCGTATTCTTGTTGGGGGATGAAAATATCAAATGGATGCTAGACCATAGGCTTATAAATATGCACATTGTTTAGCACTGTGGAATCACTTCTAGATACTCATGGTTTTATAATGATTCACAGGAGATGAGTTCTAGTGTTGTTAAATTATTCATGAGTGATATTCCTTGGGATACTAGATATGATTAAAATATATCTATGGAATGTTCAACGAGTTAAACATGTTTTTTTTGGGTTTGATGAGATGTGACTCATAGAATCATGAGTTTTTGTATATTATAATGTTATATGAGAGATTGTATCAGTAGGGTTTGTGTGATACTGATTAGTATTGGGATCGAGATCCTATGATATGGTCTTTAGTAAACCACTCTACCATTATAGGGGGAGAGGGATAATTGTTGTGAATTTTTAGTTAAAATTTTAGGTGTGCGAGTGAATGTGCTTGGTGGTAATTTTTTTAACAATTTGAGTCATGGATTGGTGGATGAGACTTGAATGATATTATTGAGAGTATTTTGGGTTAAGTATGAACATGAGTGTTGCCATGGAAGTAGTCCTTGGTAATACACTCATGAGTATGAATGATCTACGAGTAATGTGAGTTGTGGATATCCCTTGGTGGTGGGAGGTGGCATCAGTGAAGGATCGAGGAACCATGGTATGGCTAACATGAGGTTGTCCCTTGGCATGGAATGTTAGGGAGGAATCATATTGAAATTTTAGGAGTAGTGAGAATGTATTGGGAGAAGAAACATGTGTGTTGTGATATGATTGGATTGTTTCATCATTTGTGGGTCTATTTAATGGAATCTATGTAGAGGGGACCACAAAATTGGTTGTTAGAGGATAAATTTATCGTTAGACCGGGAATCAGTGGAAGTTGGTGTTTCATTTTGCTACTTAGGAATAAGTGGGATTACTACATAGAGTTTTTTATGTGAAAATGGTTGGAGTGTTAGACATGGATATAGTAATTTTGGTTCTTCATGTGATAATAATGGCTCTATTATGTGAAGTATAATATTATTCGTTTTGGGAGAATGAACATCATGTTTGAATGGTCATGGGGGTGGTGAGATTGTTCAGTGGATATTTGAGGTTACATCAAGATATAAGTGGGTGATGTGATCTGAAAATATCTAGTTCCTATAATAATACATTATTTTATGTACGGATTGTGTGTTGGTTAGAGTCTGTGTATTTGAATTCGGATTAGGGTGGGTTTTGGTTGGATATGAAGTTATGCATGATCTAGAAAGAGCCAGTACGTGGTGTTAGGAGCTAATAGATCTGTATAGTGAGTTAGTGGGTCAACCATGACTCATGAAATTAATTTGGGGTTGATCCATGATTTTTCATGTGATTTAGGAGGTGAATCATGTGGTAAAATGTAGTGAAGGTTCCATTTTACAACATCAGTTCTCAGGAATAATGGGGAGTTTTTGCAGTGGTTCAAGGTAAGAGTGGGACCCAATATTTAAGGGTTAGTGAAAATTCCATGTTGGTAGAAACTATTTATTTTTAGGAGATATTAGCTTCTGCGACTGAGTGATTTTATGTAAAGTCTATCAAATGTGGTATTACTAGTGGTTTTTCATAGATTTTAATGTCCTCATATTGGAATAGTGTTGAGAGTATTGTTGAAATGGGGTTGGCATGTTGATAGACCAATGAAAAATATTTATTACTTGGTGATTCCTTTGGTGGGGAATAATATATAATGAAATCATCCATTGTGAGTAGAGCCTGATGGTGGGAAGCTCTGTAAGCCTCATCTTGAATCTGTTTAGGGAATTTTAGTGTCCTATGATTGAAAGGTGTAGTTACCACCATATCAATATTGGTGTTGTGATGAGTCGGTGTCATGGTTCTTGTTGAATAGTGCGTTATGTGTTTGTAGTTTTTTTACAGAAATAACATTGGAATATGAGAGAATAATGACATGTTTTATCCATGATTTAAACACCATTGTAGTTCAAAAGATGTTGATTGAGGACCAACATTACTTGTTGAGAATGAAAAGTATTATTGTGGGGTGTTTGTAAGAAACTAAAAATTTCTAGGATATTATTTTGAGAAAGAGTTTTCATATCCCATTTAGAGGATAGTTCATTTTAAGAACCTAGACTCATACTAGGATATTGAACATTTTTATATCCTAAAAAGTATTTTTTGGATGGTGAATATTGTTTTTTGGACACCGTAGGGGTTTGTAAAAGTGTTATAAGAAGGAAATGTTGTCAGACTATAAAAAATCATAGTAGAAACCAATTCATAGAGTGAATAATTGTTCAAATTCTTAAAATATAAAGCATTGAAGATAATTACCGCCTCTTATGTATTACTAAAAATGGCCTTTAATTCATTTCATTAAATTTGTATTCATGTTATTTATACATAAAAGTTTTATGAACCTCACATTGTACTCAATGGAAGAGTGTTCATAGGAGGGGATGGATGGTTAGTTCACCCCTTCCTATGGTTCCCCCCTGAGAGGGGATGGTATTGGATTCATTTTGTAAACATCACAACTATGTCACTCACCCCCGTTTCAATTTGATTTGGTTTTTTTGTGGATATCCATAATTCTAATAAAATATTGGTTAGAGTTTGGTATTAATTCCACTATAGTATATTTAAATAAACTGAAAAAATAGGCTTTAACAGATGATGTCTCGAGGAGGAACATATTTGGGGTCTATGAACTGTATATCATAGTTTCTATAGTGGTATGTCACTGACCTGTTTTTTAGATTTAGCCTAAATTGGATGAAATTTATGGCAAATTCGGAATTGCATGTTTGGTATTTTGAACCAGATGGTGCCGGATGTGTTCCATAGACTTCCTACAAGTGGTTCATTTTAGTTTTTCTGTGACAGTAGTGCTTAATATATTTTTTTTCTATGAATGTTTATAGTAAAATAAATAAATAATTATAATTTTTTATAATTAATTATTTATAGTTTTCGGTACGATGTAGTAGAGTAGGAGTTGATATGTGATTGAATGAGTTATGGATGAGCTTAGTCGAGGTTTGACAGAGCTTGGTGATGATTGTAACTCCAAGAGAGATGTGGGTAATCCCATTAATGAAACAAAATATATGTGTTTATAATTTATTAATGATTCATGGATGTTTCATGAAACTTATAAGATCACTAATGATCATGGATTCCATCAGAATATGAGATCATATGTTTTTCATCCTCTTGTGCTTGAGATAATATCTCTTTACCACTTAGTGGTTTGAGATCACCAAGAAACAATGTCTTCGATGGGAAAGGGTGTTGATTATTAAGAAAAGTGTCTTTAATGAGGTATTGGGATGCAATATGTTATGTAATTAACATAGTATGGTATCTCATGAGCAAGAAAAATGATATAGGAGGCATCGGTTGATTGAAAATGGGTGAGATGGTTGTTCATCCCATGATTGATGAGGAAACCATTAAAAAGGTGGTTTGGGGCTTGATGAACATTATGGGGATGATTTTTTCTATAAGACTAGATGGGTGTCACATGGAGGGGTTTTCAGTAGTGTTATTCATAGGGATATCCTTTAGATGAACTAAGGTAGGGCATAAATTTGGATGAGGGTTTTGTTTAGAGCATAGCATCAGAATACATAGTTTTTAAGAGAATGATAGCTTGGGACACTCTATGGGTATAAATATAAGAAGTGTTCAGTGATAAGAATTTGATGTGGACCAAGTCATGAGGTCTAGGTCCAAATATCCTTCAATAAGTGTAGTAACATAGGGGAAATGGATTTGAGTTAAAATAAAAAATAATAGATTTTGAAAATTTTGGATGACTAAGTGGATTCCCTGATGGGTGAAGTGAGATATTTCTATGATTAGTGTCTATGTAATGAGGGAATAAGACCCTTGAATCAGATGGAGGGATATGTGATGGGAAAGATACATCTTGGGATATCTTATGTGTGTCTTATATACATAATATCCCAAAAGTTTATGTGTATGAGTTGGTGTGATTGTGACCTCCCCAAAATCTTTAAGGATGGACCTGTTACTTTTGACCTCCCTGGAGTCTGAAGGGATGGGTTTGTGTTCTTTTAACCACCCAAAGATGGTATGAATTGGTAGGGGTTCTTATAAAATCCCTTGAGAGTATAGAGTTAGATTAGTTTGGATTATTGACCTCTCCTGATAGGCATGGGTCATGGTAATAGACTATATTTCATAGTATGGGTTATGGGATGATGTATGGAAAGAATGATGGACCTTAAATTGTGTGGCCATTCAGTGGGATTAGATGTCAACATGTCGTTGTAACTAGTTTTTTCCAGAAATGGATTGATGTTTAGATGATTTCCTAACATGATTCTTTGGGTATGGGATGTAAATTGGTGCAGTGGTGTGAGAAATGATGTGAAGGTGGATTCTGGTATGGAAAAAAGTTAGTGTTACTGAGTTCTATGGTGTCCTAGTTAGAACATAATGACCTAATGAACTAGGAGAGTTATGGTGGCTTGGTTAGGAAAAAATATTCAACTAACTTCTGTGAAATATTTATTTTATATCTCATTTATACACTTATATTATCACATATAGTTTGGGAACATTTTGACACCCCACTGATTGTTTGGGTACCTTGATGTGTGTTTACACCTTTTATATAGTTTTGGGTTGAGAACAAATTGTATAGTGGATTAGGTTGTGGTGGTTGGAGTGTATTTGGAGATAATGTGTGTTTGAGACTAGGTTTAGCATTTTGGCTAATTTTCATGTGTTGTATTTTTTGTTTATTTATATTTGTGATCATTCAAGTTGCAAATCAGTGATTTATTCTTGTATATCTTCTATATGGAATTCATTATACCATTGTGTTTATTAGATATTGAGTACTCTAATGGTAGAAAGGAATGATTTTTTAGTTATTTTTTCCATGTTTTATGACTCCTATTCAAGGGAATAATATATATATTTTATATATTATGACATCTGCACAAGTTAGGCTCCTCTATAATATAAGGTGGAATACTGGTGGTCACATAGCTCTCTGGCCTGAACAAGGAGATTCCACCCATGGAATTATCGGTTTGTTGAGGTGACTATAAATCAATATAGGATTGGTTATTATAAAAAATTTAAATTTTTAAAATGATGGTGTAGAAATATTTATGATGAATTTTTTATACACTAATATTAATCAACATAATGATATATTGTAAATTATTTATTTTGAATTGAAAAATATTTTGTATAATTTTTTTTAGGATCATATTATTTTTTATTGATGTAATTCTTACATGTATATTTTGATACATTATTATCATGAATATTTTTTTATAAATTATAATGACTAATAGGGTAATCATGGATGGTGATATTAGAAACTAATACAATGTACTTATACCCTTAGAGGATCACCATAGAGGAGTTTCTATTTTATTAAATGAAATCTGTGAAACCATGTTGATTAATTTTACCTATAAGATATTATTAATTAAACATTTCATAACCATAATATTGGGTACAAAAGAAAATAAATTATAACTATACAATATGATACGTACCAAAGAGGTAAAATTATTTATAGAATCTTGACAAGAAACCTGTAACTCCCGGATGTTTTTATAAATTTTTTTATTTAACTAATTCTGATTCTTCAATATCATGAATTAAATAGAATCATGAGATTAAAATAACCATGAGACTCCCTTAGTATAAAATGACCATTATAACCTAGTCATTAGGTTATCCGGAAGAAATATAACTAACTTATGAAAATGTATTATGAATGAAAAATATAAATAAATTATATATTAGTATTTTTGTTAAGTTATTTAAAATTAGTAATTTAAATTAATGAAATATATTTTTTATATATTTAATAAAATATTTTTCATATTCATCCAATATATATTACAATCATAGGGTTGGAATAAACACTATTTGATATATAAAAACATATATATTTCAAAAGGGTAAATTTCTGCCTTTTAATGGTGAACCCATATTAAATTATTATTTTTAAACATTAATAAATTTTATATGGAAAAATAAACATTTTATTTGGATGTGTAATATAAAAATTTAATTTTGATGAATTTCTGATATTTTCTGATTACTTTCATGATTTAGTGAATAGAAAAAATACAATAAATTTCAATTGAAAAAAAAGTCATCAAAAGATTTTATATGGTTAAATTATAATATTTAATGGTTTTAAATTATAAATAGAATATATTTTGATCATTCAATATAATTTATGTCATTAAAATTAATATTACATTGTATTCAGATGTAAAAACATTTCAATATTTTGCAATGTTTTAACTTTTAAAATCTCTTCTCTCATTTTGAAAATGAGATTAATTTTAAATTAATTACTATAACATATTTTATTTGAATTTTAAAAACATTATTCCATATTTTTAATCATTACATCCAATTTTTTTAAATATCTTATTTTTGGTAATTATGAATAGTAACATCAGTAATTTTTATTAATACAATAAAAGGTTAATGAAGGTAATTTAGGGTAAAAATAATTGTATGAAATTACCCTAACACTTGTACTAATATCATTGGATGAGTTTGTTTCGGCCTAAATCATAATTGGGTCGAAATTGTGTCTTTTTCAAGTCACTTGGATGAGATTAGGATATTTTATTTATTTTATTTTATGAAATGATAAATATTTATTACATAAATTTTAATAAATATACCATTTTTATTATAAAATTATATAGAAGATAAATTCATTTATAAGTACTCATTTTAAGGATTATGTTTTTTGGTTTTCACTATAATTTATTTTTATTTTTTAGGAAATAAATAATTACCTTAATAACTTATATTTAATGATACAAAAAATATTTAATTGATGATAATGCAATAAAATAATAATTATTAAAGTGATAGTAACCATTAAAAGACCAGAAAACATTACCAAATCTTATTGGTCATGTATCTCTCTACCATAACCATCCATGGGTCGTGTTATTGACCATTTTCAGCCTTAGAGAAGATATTATGAAACTTTTATTATTTTATTTAATCTGAAGAAAAACTTGAGACATTAATGTTTTAAAAAGCATTATTTTTTTAATGATGTATTATATAGAATATGTATTTGATTATAATTATTCTTATTAAATATATAGGATTTATAATTTTATAGTATTTTATTTATAATTTTTATTCAACAAAAATGAATAATAAATAATTATACAAAACTGTTGTAGTAATTATTTTATTAAGGGAATTATCAAAACAATATTATTACAAATGTTAAAATAAATATAACGTTGGATAATTAATATGGAAAATTAATTTTATATATGACCTTGATCTCTTAAAAATATAATAAAATAATTTTTTCAAAGTTAATTTTTTATCAAAATATTTTTAAAACCTAATTAATAGGATAGTATAAAAATTTACTATTGATTATTTATCAAAATAATGTTTTATTAAATTATTTAAAAATAATAAACATTTTTAAAAATCTTTAATAATTATTATATGTTATAAATTGTTCTGAGGTATTTATTTTTGGTCCAATTTAAATCAAATAATTAAATATTGCTCCATTTTAATATTGATAGATTTAGTACCATAGTAAAAAAATTAAATATAATATCTTTGTGTTAGTTAAAATTATAAGAATGAAATTGATAGAAAAAATTATCTAAAATTTACTGGTTGATGATATTACAACCCTATGTCATCTAATATTTTAAATTAAGAAATTTTGATGGTTTTTATGGGTTTTTATGTTATTATAAATGAATATTTTTGAAGATCCCAAAAGTTCCCCTCACCTCAATTATAATAGGGCACCTCCTCCCTCACCCCTTTACTTCACTTTGAGCCTTAAAGATTAGAAATACCCTACCCATTTATTTTATCAACATTTATAGTTACATTATATAGGTTTTGGTATTCTTTAAAGACTAACTCTATTGCTTTAAGAAGAGATTTAGAAGGATCACATCGAAGAAGAGGCAATCTTCCCTACCGATTCATTAGAAAATCTTTCTTCTTTTACTTCATCCTCTCTAGATGATTCATTATAAAATAATAAAAAAATTATATATTATATACTGAGATTTTTTTATTATCATAATGAACCATATTCGACCTTCTATCCATCCTATTAAAAATAAAATCACCACACTTGCGTACAGACATCTTGTCGTCTCCACGTTGTGGTGTAATCTGTTTTTCACCACTACCTTACATGGATGGGTATAATGATGGAAATAATAACATTTTATGATTATTATGACATTAAATTTATTATGAAATATTATACACCACCCACTTCAATACCATTCAACAATTAAGGGAATTATATCATCCCTCGTGCGTACGTACTCCTATCATCTCCATCATGCGATTTGATTCATTCAACATGATCTTTATTAAATAATTATTATATGAATGAATGGATTTAATAAATATTATATATATTATACTAATATAATTATTTAATCTATATAACTATAATCTAATAAGAGACAAAAGATCTTATCTGAAAAAATGCGTAAGAAAAAAAAAAGCTAACACCCGATAGGTAAATAATAATGTTAATAAGAAAATGATGAAAAGATAATTATATATTATATAATTAAAATGATTGTTATTTTGAAATGATTAAATGAAATGATTTAAATCTTTATACATGTGGTTCAAATACAAACAAAGGAAATCATACCTAAGGTAAGGGATAATTTTGTGATCTCATTTTTAACAGAGATTGTTTTTAGGTAAGTATTTACTAGGGTATATTTATCATCCATGTCAATGTTTTATACATATATGTTATAAAATATTATCTATATTATTATAGAATTGTTTAAATTAAATTTTACCCATTGGTAAATTTTTAGGAAATGGTATGAAACGAATATTTTTTCCATTTTCAATACGAGGTATTTTATGACTTATCCAACAAAAGTATGAGAAGAATTTTTTCTTATATTTTTTATGAAATGATGGGTTTTTACATTTTTATAACCCCAAATTTCCATTAATATTTATTTATATGATTTCATGGGTATATTAAAAGAAATTATTTTCTTTTAAAATTTTGTGGCATTTTGAGAAAAGAAAATAATTTTTAAAAATTATAGATATTCTCCCCAATAATTATTTCATGTTTTTATCGAAATTATTTTCCATATTATATGACATTATTTAAATGGGTTGTGTTTCTATCCCAATTATAACTATTATTTTTTTGTTATTATTATGTAATGATATTTATGAAACTCATATTTTTGTATATGGATTATGATGGAATTATTTTTAGGAAATCACTTTTATTCCTTGGATTATGCTATGATTGATGATTTTTGTTTTTTTGGAACATGAAATAATGATTTATATAATTGAGACCTATATCTAACTACAATGTACTATGTAAATATTTATATATTATAAGATAGATAGGTATGTAATGGTAAATTATCATGGTTCAATAATATAGGGTTGGAATGACGAGTGAGTTCATTTAGTAATGGACTTTATTCTCATTGATAGTCTTGGAAATGATCCTAGACTAATATGAAATGTTTTTTTATGCTTACGTGTATGCCATAAAATTTAATGTCTTATTTTATGAATTTTGGTATTATTTTCACTGATTCTTATGAACTTTTATTATTTATCCCATGGCATGATATCACGATCATCCATTTGCAGGATACAATTTTACAATGTTATGTTCTTATATACCATGATTATGATATGACTGATGTCTCTCATGCTTACCCATACTAAGAATATTATATCCCTATTTCATATATTTCATTTCCTTGTTCATGAAAAAGTTTTTTAATTATGATATATCAAAAATGGTTTTATCTATAATGAAATAAGTGGGAGATAATGAAGATTTCTTTTGACCTAGTTGTTTTTGTTTAGTGTTTCTCATACTATGCTTCTGGGTTTTAGTAAATGGATGGAGCCTGGAGGAACCACATTAATGTTGAATGTGACATGAAATTAAATGATTTCCCTCCAATTAAACAAAATTTTTTGGGAGTTTGAATAATAATTTATATAGTTATGCTCACACAAAATTCTCACGCTCTGAATCATGCAGGACTTCCAAACGAGAAAAAGTGGAAACAACATTCTATTCAGTCCTTCATGAGGCAGTGTCCACCTTCATTCAATGGGACTTCTGATCCATTAGTCGGTGAAAAATGTATGAGTACCATAGAAAAAATATTTTCAGTTCTCCAATGTTTATAACATGATAAGGTCATCTTAGTAGTCTATCATTTTTAAAGTGAATCGAATCAATTGTGGAACCTTATCAAATATATGAGGCAAAGAGATGAAACTAAATCCATATAATGAGACGAGTTCAATAAAAAAAAATTAATAAGTATTTTCCTCGTATTCTTCGAACAAATATAGAGAAGGATTTCCTTGAACATAAGAAAAAATAGGATTAATCATTTGGTACCTATGAAGAAAAATTTGAATTGCTTTTAAGGTAAACTTATGGAATTTTTATCCAACCTAAGAGTAAAATTGATTGATTTTTTAATGGATTAAAGACAAGTCTATGAAGATAATTATCCATAAAGGACTTCAATATGTATGAGAAAACCATTCAACGTGCTCTCAAGAGAGAGATAAATATTATAGTAACCCATTAGTTTTATGGGTTTGATAAGAAAAGAAAAATGGAATTTAAGGGAAAATCAATAGAACACACTAGAAAGAAAATGTGTTTTACCTCATATTAAATGTGTGGAATGAAACATGGATGAAATTTTCTTAAAGAGACTATAAAATTGTTTTAGTGTGGAAATGAAGTTCACCAGGAGTTGAATGATGATGTGATAGGAAAAATATGTTTTATTATGTGTATAGAGGAAAGGCTACACAAAATGAACCTCCCATAGTTAATTGATAAAAGTGGAAGGAAATGGATAATTATTCCATTCAATTCCCTAATCTAATGGATATTAATGATGATCAACGTAAGAAAAATCTAAAGGAAAATGAAAAAGGAATGTCACATGAAATCACTATCAATGAGATGGAGTATGATAATGATGTTTTGAAAGGTACACATACCATCCACTCTAAAGTATAAATTGATTTATTTGATTCTGGATTCATCAACTTTTTTATTTCAGATGAATTTTCTAAGGGTATTTCTATATTATCTCAATAGTTAGATGTAGTGTTAGATGTGACAACTCCTAGTAGAACAAAGGTCACATCCAAAGTTCATAATTCTTCTCTGATTAAAGTTTGTGGGTAAGTGATTCTTGAGAATATTGTGAAACTTCCTATAGTAGAATTTTATTTTATTCCTATCATGTATTGGATTTTTTTATATGGAGATCATATTAATTTCCAAGGAAGTGATGTCACATTTTATATTCTGGACCAATGATTATCATCTATCAATGTAAGGATTAATATAACATTCCAGCAGAAATTTCATCCATTTTATGGGTATTGGTTCCTATAAATGAAGGTTATCAATCTCAAATGGTTGGGGAGAAACTAACAATTAAGAATAAACCCATTGTATGAGAGTTTTATGATGTCTTTAGGTAAGAATTAATAAGACTTCCATTAAATAATGAAGTTGATTTTTCAACATATCGCATACCAGGTGATATGCCAAATCAATGACACCTTATAAAATGTCACCAGTTGAGTTGTAGGAAGTGTAGAAGAAACTCAAAGACAACAGAGAAAAAGGATTAATACACCATAGTTAATCATTATGGGGAGAACTTGTTCTTTTTTTAAGAAGAAAGACGGATCAATGAGACAATACATTCATTATCGAGAAATAAACAAGATGACTATCAAGAACAAATATCCTAGTCAATACATTGATGATTTATTCAAAAGAAATATGTGGAGATCAATACTTATCCATGATTGATTATTGTTCAGGATATCATCAATTAAGGGTCAATAAGGAGGATATAAAAAAGACATAATTTCACCCATGGTATGGATATTATAAATTTATAGTAATATCTTTTGGTCTCACTAATTCCCCCACTATCTTCACAGATATAATTAATAGAGTCTCTAGTTACTATCTGAATCAATTTATGGTGGGATTTATAGAAAATATTCTTTTCTATTTGAAGAGAAAGTAAAAGAATAAAGATCACTTGAGGTAATGAAAGTGATGAACCAAGATAAGTGGATCATTCTGTTATGTTCTAGAATCCAAATCCACCCATATTTTGTGGTGATTCCAAACCAGAGAAGAAAGAGGTGTGGCCCAATATGTTGAATTAAATAAAATATTTCCTTAACATGCAAGAAAGGATGAATTTAATGTTGGTGATGTATATTCTAGAGGATCTTTCATGCCAATGGTGGGATTTTCCAATTCAGGTTATATTCAAGAAATGGACAACAATAGATGATTTTAATGAATTTTTAACATAAAGGTATATCCTAATACATTGAGGACTTAAATAATGACCTAATCTTTCATCATAAAGGAGGATAATCTCACAGTGATAGGGTATGCGTCTAAATTTAAGGATTTAGTCTACTTTTCACCTGACGTTTCTACTTGTGAATCCTTGATGGAACAAAATTTTTGAATTGGGGTTGAGACATGATAGTCACCCAAAGATTATCATCATTTTGATAATGGATTATAAAATGATGGATAACAGAGAGATAGTGGCATAAAAGGAAATATCATGAGCTACAAGTGGAGGGATTATGTTGATACTTATGGGAAACAGTTGGAACTATAATGCTAGGATAAAGTGTAAGATGGTCTCTTATTTCCAAGGAAGTGGAATGGCTCAAAATTATAGATCTATATTAGTGAATCATCCACCAGGACCCGTGATTAAATCTGGGTTTTTCCAATGTGGATCTTTTGATCACATGATGTAGGAATTTAAAAAAACACCTAGAGAAATCTACAATTGAAATAAAATAGGGAATATTTAGCGCTATTATAGAACTGATCCAAGTTTGAGTGTAAGGGAAATATCTCATGGTTCCCAGACATCATATGAATTGATATTTGAAGATAAATAATTATCATCAGAAAATTATGCTATCTAGGGTAATTACTATATTATGATGAATCCTCGACAAAGGAAATATCAATATAGAAATAAAGACAATTGTGTAGTAAGTAATAAGTTTTATGGAGCTAACAATTTTATTATGGATTATCAATTTTGACCTGTTTTAGTGAGTGGTTTGATTCATTTAAATTATACCCTTATGAATGTTTTTTTACCTCTGATGAATCCCATTTGTTTATTGATTCTCGTTCTATTGATTTGCACGATTTTCATGTTGAGATGAAGCCATCTATTTTGAAATTACAAACTCCTATTGGTCAATGTGAATACCAATCCATTATGGGTAAATCACGTTCTATAAATTTTACTATAGATGTTATGATGTCGGACTTCTCTATGGTTTAAATGGATGTTTATTATATAATACTAGGAATAGATTGGTGGAAAATGTTCAATGATCACATCAATTTTTATACCCAAATTGTGTGTTTTATGACTGAGGATGGAATAAAGAATCACTTTAAGGAGACCAAAATGTAAAGGAATGTGATAAAAGATTGTTGGCACCAGATGTTGGAATTATATAGTACCAGTTGGATGATTTGACTTTGGAATCAATGGAATATATTGAGAATAGCATATTCTAGCTGTTTTTGATCTGTTTCTAGATGTTTTTAATGAAAATATCTCTAGATTTCCATGCATAGTAGAAGTTATTTTTACGATTTATATCCTTCTAGGGACCAAACCTATTTCCCTCCCCTCTTACCAGATGACACAAATAGAATTATGAGAATAAAAAGTGAATTTGATAGAGCTGGAAATAAAAGTGTTCATTATTCCTAGCATATCTCTACGGGTAGCACCTGTCTTGTTTTTGAAAAATGTGGATGGAACTCTAAGGTAGTATGTTGATTCACATAATAATAATAAAGTTACGATAAAGAATCAATATTCACTTCCATGAATGAAATACTTTTTTAATTAATTGAAAGGATCCCATTGGCTCTCTATGATTTAATTTCTACCATGATATCACTAATTGTGAATTATGAAAGTGGATATTACAAAGGGATCAATCAAGAGTAGATATTTATATTAAAACAGTGTGTTTATACCTTTTGTTATTATAAATTTAGTAATTGTCTTTTTATCATTTATTAACCACATACTTCAATGATATATGGATTCTTTTTTAGTGGTGCTTTTGGATGCCATATTAGTTCATTCAAAGATAAGGGATGAGCATGAGAAACACTTGGAAATAGTTTTGGGAGTCTATATGGATCATTGTATGTTTGATAATTAACAAAGTGTCATTTTTTGGATATAAGAGTTACATTTCTATGACCATGTAATTTCTAGAGGAGGTGGTTATATGGATCTAGAAAAATATAGGCTATTATATTTAGGAAGTCACCATAGAATGTCTTCAAGATATGATGTATCATTGGATGGGATTATTATTATTGAAGATTTAATTATTGATTTTCATGAATAGCATCACCAATGGAATATGTTAAAGGTAAATATTTCACATTCCAATAGAACAAGGAATTTTATAATTATTTTAGAGATCCTAATGTTTTCCTTACATAAATCAAAAGTCATGATATTTATTCAATAATTAAAAATGTATGTGGTATATTGTGATGATTTTTGGACATAGTTTGGAATGTGTTCTCATATAGGGAGATCATGTTGTTGTGTATGGATTATGGTACTTATTATTTCTTGAGAATAACTAACTGAGACATTATTTGGAATGAACAACCATATTTCATGATTTAATGAAATGTTTCCATTACCTATTTTGTAATAAATATATAGTGTTTACAGATAATAAATTTGTAAAACATAATTTATCAAAAAGGATTTAAACTTGAGAAAATGAAAATGGATGACTTTTCTCCTGATCATTGAATTTGAATTGATGTATAAACCAGGTAAAATAAATTTAGTGGACAGTACATTAAGTAGAAATTCATATGCTACAATTGGGAAAAGAGGCCTCAAATTAATGGAAGTTGAAGTCGATCATAGCTGACATGGACTTGGATAGGGAAGAAAAATGTGATGTTGTGGTTTTTTTATTGTTTCATTTACATGTGATTTGGTATACATAGTTAAATACAAATGTTCTTATTACTCAGACTGTGTTATGATGTGGTCGAAACACAATACCGGGGAGACCATTGAGGGATGGAAACTGGATTGGATTTTAGTTTTGCGGTTTAAAAAATGTATGCTCATACCTATGTCTTTTCTAGAGAAACATATTCATTATTACCACCATTCGATATGGGATGATCATCCTAGAATAAAGAATATTAATAAGGCATTTAAATCATTGTTTTTGTGGTTCAACATGAAAATAAATGTGGCTGTGTTTTTTTTAATATTCTTAACTTGTCAGTAGGTTAAGAATTAACATTAGTGACTAGAAGGTATTTTCAATATTTAATTATTCATGTTCGATAATTGGATTTGACAATAATTAATTTCGTAACAAGTCACCCAAAAATTTTTAATAATCATGATAGCAAATGGGTGTTAGTGGATCATCTCACAAGGTCATCCCATTTCATCCCTATTTGTGAATCTCATACAATAGAGGATTTATCAAAAATCTATATCTGAGAAGTGGTAAAAATGAATAGATTAAAATTTTCAATAGTATCAGGCAGAGACGTGAGGTTTACTTCTCATTTATGTAAATCCTTACAGCAATCCCTCAGAACTCTGTTTACTATAGGTAAGACGTATCATTGTTAGATGGATGGAAAATTCGAAATGATGATACAACCATTGAAATACATGTTATGGGATTATTAAATTGATTTTGGTTGTTCATGGGAGGATACCATACCATTAGTAGAGTTAGAATATAAAAATATTTTTTAGGACTCAATAGATATGGATGCTTTTGAATTATTGTATTAGAATCCATGTCATTATACACTTTATTGGGTGGGAAAAGGTGATACTTCACTAGTTGGGTTACGCCTTATCTAAGAGACAATGTAGAAGATTTAGTTGATTTAAAAAGGAACAAGGATGGCTCAGAGTCATCATAAATCGCATGTCGATCATCATCGATGATTGTTTTCCATCAAGGTGAGTGATCTTGTGTTATTTAAAATATCTCCATGGATTATAAACTATTATTTTATAAAATAGGGAAGGATGTCTCCTCGATAAATTAGGACTTTTGAGATAACTCAATGGGATGGTGAGGTGGAATATTGGTTGGTTATTACACCATGATTCAGTTTTATGCATAATGTTTTTCATGTATCACAGTTGAAAAAGTTTCAACCAGATCCATACCATGCGATTTAATGGGATAATGTTAACCTATATATAGATGATTCATTGGTTCATATGCCATTATAAATTATGGATAGTCAAGAGAAATTATTTCATGGTAATATCATCGGCCTAGTGTGGGTTTTTGGGAAATATGGTTGTATTTAGGATGAGACTTAGGAAAATGAGAAATAAATGACCGAGAAATGGACTAAACACTTTTAGGGAAATTTTGCATTTCAACATTCTAGGGATGTCAAGGCCAATGTTGGGGAGAATGTAGCACCACTAGTTTCACGTAAGAAACCCTATATTTATGTATTTTTTGTATTTTATGTATTTAATGTGTTTTGTTGATGTTTGGAGGGGTTCAAAGTCTTTTGGAATGTTTATGGGTCTTTTTTGGATATGCATTCAATGATAATGGTTTATAGAAATCGTGCAACTCCTATAAGAAACTGTGCAAAGAGAGAAAGTTGGATCTAAAAAGGAATGTAGTTAGGTTCACAGTTGGAAGAAACCATGTGGCCACATTGTACTTACTATGAAAATTAAAATAGAGGGAAAACATAGTTGGTGAAAGGTTTTTCAGACCACATGGGTCAAAAATGTGATAGGTATGTAGAGGTAGTGTTTGACACACAGTTGGCACATTTTTTTCATAATCATGAGACCCAACTATACAATGTTATTTTTTAGATCCTAAAAAAGTGGATCTATCTCAGTTTTTCCAAAAATCCACATGTTGTCCGTCATTTTGACCTAAACCTGTTGTTATTCCTCCAAAAGGTTTTGGAGACAATTCCCCTTGGCCTCAAAGAAATTTGTTGAAAAATATTCTTGTGTTAAAGGCCTAATTTCTTTGTATGTCTCTATTATTTATGGTTTTTCTTAGATCTATCATTCTTCCCTATCTTAGATTCAAAAATATTATCTATTGGGGATATATCAATGATAGTGGATTCCAATCATGATGAGATATGTATATTTTGATGTTAAGGAACCATATCTAAGCCATGTTTTTGGGGATGCAACATGGTTTGTTGGAGAATTATTGACTTTCATTGTCTCTACTGAATCTTGTAAGGTAGGTGGATTCACTCTCAGACACCCTTCTTAGAACTTGATGTCTTTGTTTAAAATTAAATATATTTCATGAAATTGGTAGTGAAATTTATGTTCAAATAATGGTAGAAAACATCTAGTGGTGGTTATTATATTTCATGGAAATTAGTTCTTTTGTGATGTTATTTTTTTAATGACTATAAAATTTATGTTTTAAAATATGGATTTTGATTGGTTTATGGAAAAGGGTTTTGGAAATGTTTTAAAAAAATGTTTTTTTATTAAATGGATTGAATTGGTTGGTTTGACATGGTTTTGGCATAAATAGTTTTGTGTGAGTTAATGATTTCAATGTGACCATAAATATGGGGTGTGTTCCATTTGGGTATATGGTACATGACCCAAGATAAGGGGAATGCATCATTGGGAAATGAATAAATTGGCTACATAGTGAAGACTTAGGGAATATAATGAGAAACCAATCATGTGTATATAAATATCACATGGGGATGCATGTGTGGATTTTTGGAATGGAATGGGCTTATTCAATAAGAATTCTTGAAATTATTTGAAAGGTTTTTTTTGGTATTTTTCCATGGTAACGATTTTGTTGTGATTTTTTGTCTTATTATAAGCTTTTTTATGGAATTTGTTTTATATTCAGATATAAACTATTTTAAAGTGTTTTATATAATTTTTTAAATTAATTTAATTAACTCAACCCCAGTAGCCCAAAGATGGTTCCTCATATTAGTTCATTGACATAGATACAAGTTTGGAATCCCAAAGGATCGAGTAGTTTAGTCTTCTATGAAAACATATTACATACCTGAACCTTAAATTACAATTTAAAACATAAAATACAACCAATATAATACTTAAAAAATTCCATTATTCTACTAAATTAATCCTACATGTCAATCATAATATAGATCATGGCATCCTTCGAAAATAAAACATAAGGGGTGAGCTCAGATACTCATTAATGATAAATAATACAGTAGAATCCATCCTAGATAAACCAAAATTTTAATGGAAATGTATAAAATGATAACACAATAACATTAAAAGTAATACTGAGCATGATATGGGATGAATAAGTCTAATAAATCCATATAAACATTCTCATAAATATTCTACTAGTTGAATAATCACATGTAATATCTATAACTAATCTTATAATGAGGGAATGCATAATGTCATACATCTTGAACATACCTCCAAGGCATCGGCAAATACACCATAAAAAATTGTCAAAAAATCAACCTTGATTGTCTCCTAAGACCTACCAATGAATTGAGGGGTTATAGAGGGCCCCACCAAACACTTACTATATCGAATTCATTCATAATATAAAAAAGGATAAAACATTACCAACATAAACATTCGTATTAAATCTAGAATAAATAAATGTTAATATATTAAACATAAACAATGAATGGTATCAAAATAGAACATTCATAGTCAAACAAATCATAAACCCTTTAATAAAATAATTCAGATCATATCACAAGATATCAACCTCAACTAATCATAAAATCCAGTAATGGATGTTGACATAGATGAAAATAATCTAATTAAATCAATAAATATTTATATAAAGAAACACTCTTTTTATACATTGAAATCATTTAAAATATGTGAAATTATAAAAAAATATTTATTTTGGAAATAAACATGTAATCTTCTATGCGAATATTCAAATGTTTAAGTCATACTGATAGAAAAAAAATATGTTCATGTCATATAAGTTAAAAAACATTCTTACTGACAAAAAATTCATAAAGTACCTCATTTGAAAAATGACAAGAGATTCATCTCAAAATATTTTATAAAAATTAATATATGGGTAAAAATGAGTTTAAAAATTTTTATAAGATTATTAAGAATATTTTGAAATGCATTTTTAATAAATATGGGCATGGATGATAAGTATGTCATAGTAAATACTTACGTATAAATAATCTTGAATAAAAATGAGATTGGAAAATTAACCCTTACATTGTACTTCACATTAGTTGATGGTGTTTTAACATCCTTTATAATTGTTAATTTATGTTATTAAATTATTTCAAAACTATATCCATGTTTATGTTGTCACATATTATCTTATTATATCAGTTTATTAATAATATTTCATTATTACCTTGGTTTTAAGAATAAAATACTTCATTTTCTTACTGTTTTATCATGTAAGTCTTGTTTCTTATGAATAAGTTATATTTTATTCATATATATAATGATATTTAGTTTATAAATATTATATTCACTCATCATTTAAAATTTTATAGTCTTTCCAGAATGGATAATGTGGCGAATGAATCTTGTTTCATCATAGAGATGGTAGGTCATACGTACGCATGAGTGACAATATCATTCCATTAATGGTGAAGTGGTAAGGAATTGGATGATTCATTAATTATAAAAAATAAATATAATTTTATATTTATTATTTATATGCATTATATTCATCACTATACACATCCATATAATGTAGTGATGAAAAACAAATTACCCCACAACATGGAGACTGTATGTTGTATATACACATGCATGGTGATATTTATTTTCCTAAGATATATAAAATGGGTAATATGGTTGTATCACAATAATAATTGAATCTATGAATATATATTCTACTATATTTATTTTCTTAAACTATAAACAATTATTGAAGAGGAAGAATAAGAGTAAATAATTTTGAGGGAATCAGTAAAGACAATTACCTATTTGTTAGAAAACCTCCATTTGATATTTTATTATGGACACTAGGGTTGGTATTTTTAGGAGAAAAAAACCTTGAAAATGTTTCTAGGTATGTTTATAAGAGAAAAGGTAAGGTTTTGGTTGATTAATAAATCTAATTGAGATGTGAGGAAGTGAGGGAGGAGGATCCTTTTTATAAGAGAGGGGAAGTGTACTCTTAGAATCCCTTAAAATAGTAAATTGATAAAAATTAATTATGATATAAAAATGGCTATGAATTGAGTACTTTCAAATAAAATATGTATATGGTTACAAATAATCTCAATAAATAATTTTTATATGGGTGTTGAAAATATTTTTACCCTTATCTATTGGATTTTATCCAAAATTAATTCTTTTAACTCTTACCCTGGCAACATGTGTTTTTATTATTTAATAGTTAATGTAGTAACATTAAAATGCCAACAGAAACCTCAATGGATCCTTGAGGACATATTTAACATTATTAAGGTTTTTGGGATGAATTTGATATATATTTTAATTTTATATCATTTAATTAAATGTTATTTATTTATAAGTATCATTTATGTCAATTTTGATACTATTCAATATTTGCAATTTTAAAAATATCAGAATAACATTATAACATATAAAAAACAATTATAATATATCAAAACCCTATCAATCTTTTATATAACATATTATTCCATAAATTATGTCAAATTATAATATTTTTAATATTTTTAATATCATTAATTTGATATATCCAATGACAAAAAATTACTGCCTCACTATTATGGAAGCCTTTAATTAAATTATTTATTCCATAAAATTTAAAACTAAATATTCATGAGGAATATGAATTTATTATCTTTAATATAACTATTTAATATTGATTTTATATTTTATGTAACCCTATATTAGAAATTATTTTTTTATTAAAAATATGAGTATGACAATTTTAACTTATATTTAAACAGAATATAATAAATGTAATATTATTAGTCGACTGGCTTAAAAAGAATATAATTTCAAAATAAGGTTTATTTTGGTCAAATCCCACGTAACCAATTAAATTATGACATGTGTTAGGGTAATTTTATAATATTATAATAATATTTATACTTCTAATTACTTGATTTACCATTAACCGTCTTAAATAAAATACAGAAGTTACTATTCAAAAAAATTTAAGTAGATAATATTAGACTCTAAATATCATACATATTACAATTTTTTATTCCCATTTTTCCAAATTCAATTCAAAAATTTTCTCAAATTGCATTTAACATAAATCATGAAGATATGGTAAGAAGCTGGTAAAATAAAATGTACAAATTTTTAATTATTATTACATATAATTGAAATTTAAAATTTGAATAAAAAAATAATTTAGATTAATATATTTATTATTTATCTATTTCTTCTTTAAAAATAAATTTACAGTATAAAACTTATTTAAACCAAAAGTCTGTTTTTAACAACAACGTTATATTTTTCACTATTCATCAAACAAATGAAACTTCTCTAAATAATACCAAAAATTCACCCTAAGATAATTTTTACATTATGAATTCAAAGAAGAAGATTTTTTTTCATAAAAAGTTTCAAGAAAGTGAAAAAATATTTTGATTTAAAATGTGTTCTCCTTTAGAAGATGGTAAAATTACTATTTTTGAAAAATACTTTTTTTATCTGAAAAATAGGATTTTTTCTTATATATTCTCTAAAAAACCTATAATATTAAAGTCAAAATTATAATATATATATATATATATATATAAATTACTATTAATTCCAACTATTTTAACTTGTAGGTTATATTATATTTAATAACAATATCTTAAAAATATACTCTTGTTCAATAAAAGTCTGTCTAGCAGATAACACAATCTATCAAATAAATTATCTCCTGCATGTAACACAATATAATATGGTATTTCATGAATTAAAATATAAATAATATATTAAAAACTAAAAAATATATTAAATTCATGGGGTGTTACATTCTGTCCACTATTATTAAATTTTGTCCTCACAATTTAAATTTGATCTCGATAATAAAGAGCTTGATCTTTGAAAATATTATTGTTGAAGAATCCATGTCCGACATAGGGTTAATAAAAAATATTATTTGTAAGTTAGAAAGGGAAATTTGAGGACAAAAAACATTTATTTTGAATTGGAAAACCTTGATGGAATGTATATATACGTATATGGAGAAAAATTGTAAATATTTATAAGGAGTGATTGAGGTCATCAATAACTAATAAGTGAATGATCAATCGAAAATTGAGGTCTTAAAATCCATAAATATATTATTATTTAAAATACCATTGGTTCAAAAAAAGATCCTTTTCCTAGAGGATATTTTTTTTACTCTACAAGAATATTGGGAACATAGAATTACTTGATTAATTATTATTAACAAAATATAATCCTTTGGTTAGGCCTCTATCTATTTTTACATCATTTTATAAACCTAAAGAGGGATATTCAAGATTAATTTTTATACATGAATCACTTTTGGTAAATCATAAGGTCTACAAGTATTTCATTCATACTATAAATGTTAATTGAAACTAACATATTTTTTCCAATGTATCCATTATATCATACATTATTCTCAACAAATAATATACAACATTCAACTTAATACATTCCAACAATAAGACTCATGAAAAATAAATATTTATAAAATTATAAGGAAGGTAACTAAATTTAAAAAATGAATGTAACAATATATTTTTCCCAATCAATATAAAGCTAATATTTTTATCACATAACAAATATATGAATACCATTATCACCATTAAAACCTTAATGATAACATGCATTCTTTCCAATCCTTTATGAAGTATCATTTTAGTAAAATATTTATTTGATTATAATAACCATGATATTATAACATAGTTTTTAAATTCAAAAACACAAATACATTGATTATTCTACTTCCACTATAGTAACAACCTAGACTTGACCTTGATTTCTTCTCTTTTTCTGACCTATGTTTCCATGGTTCTTAGGAAATTATTGTGCAAAGTGTCCTATATCCTTTCAACTATATAACTTCACATTAATTGATTATTTATTTTCCTTACAATCATGATCCTAGTGACAATTCCTTAGACACTTTTTACCAACTCCCATTCCTATTAGGCAAATACTATAATGTTAATTCCCACAATTATCACATGTGGAATAATCATTCAATCCCTTTTCCTTATTGTTTTCCTCTTAGTCCAATATTCTATTCTTATCATACATTCCATTAATTCTATATGACTTAGAGAATTATTTATCCTTCTTGATATCACATGAGAGTATATCTTCACAAGATGAGATTGTTTGGGAAACCAATGCCTTTTGGAGGAATGGATTTAACCAATCAATGTAATAATCAATCATACTCCTTGGGTTATGTATGTAGTTCATAGAATGCCTTTCTAACCTTGTAAGTTCATCTTCATATTGAGAAACCTTCTCATCCACCTTTTTCCTTAGACTCATAAATTTCATCTTTATATCCTCTCTCTGTTCAAGAGGATAAAATTTTTCTAAGAAAAGTACCTCAAAATCCCTCCATTACATGTTTTTTGATTCCTTTTACTCTATAGTATTTAGATTAAACAAACACCATTTATCTGAATCTCTTGAGAGATGATAAACATCCCTGAAAACATCATCGATTTCGTTACTTCCCAAAGAAAATAAATATCTTCTATAAAGAACATATTAATTTTGTTAATATAAAACGTTTTTTAGTCCTATTGAATTTTAGTAGTTGTAGTCTTATGAAGCGATCTAACATTGTTCCTCCACCTTAAGGAGTAGGGTGTTCCATAAAGGTATGTTTATTATTTATAACCTAAGTCAACTATCTGAGTATATTTATAATTATTTCAATAGATGTTGTATCTCCAGCTCCTTAATCATTATCTTTCATAAGAGGGAAATCCCTACCTAGATTACATATGCAAATACAGTTTCCATTCCTTCCACTAGGTTCCATTTTTGAACAATGGCATACACTAGATTAGCTTATGTATTAGAATGAATAATTTCAAACTACTAAAATAAATAACATAAATTTAAAAAATTATGCATATCTAATCTAATAATCATAAATATGGTTTCTTTGGCTACATATTTACTTTTAAATCCTTAATAATGGCTTGTAGGGAAAATGTGAATTATTCTAAGTATATCCCCTAGAGGTTTCAAAATATATGCATTGTAAGGACCATTATTGTGTATTAGTTTTCCCTAAGTTAGGAAAAGGATGTCGTGTTAGAGTTCATACCCTGAGTACATATGTTCCAGAACCATGTGCACCTGTAGTATCTAGACATGGATGTATTTCTAGGAATACAAACACAACTGTTACCTTACATAAATTCTAGGAAATTCTTCTAAACTTATTATCAATTTCTATCATATGGTTATGTTCGCTAATCTATGTTTTATACATATGGATTCTATGTTTTCTTCTAAAATCCCTCTAATAAGAAATGTAATGACCCTGAACCCAATATCCTAGAGATGATGCCTCAATTTATTAAATTTTCATAGATACAAGTACTGAATCCCAAATGACCGATCAATTTAGCAGTCCATGAAATAGATTAAATACATTTACATTACATTAAAATTTCAATCATAAATTAAAAAATATATATAATCCTTTGAGAACACCATTATTCTTCTATATTAACCCAACATATCATTAATAATATAAATCATGGCATCCCGTCAAAAAACATAATAAAAGGGGTGATCTCATATGCTATGTAAGTGTAAATAATACAACAAAACCCATCAAATATAAACATAACATTTTAAGGAAAGGTACATAACTGAAAATAGAATCCCTTTAAACATAAAATTCAGAATAATATTGAAATAATAAATCAAAAAATTCCATATAAAAATTTACACGGATATTCAACTAGTCGAATAATCAAAGGTAATATCAAGAACTAATATCATAATGAGGGAGTGTATAATCCTGGACATCATAAGCATGAAATCAAGGATTACCCCAAGAAACCATACAAAAATAGGTAAAAACCCAAACTAGTTAGTCTCATGGGACCTACTAATGAATCGATGGGCTATAGTGGACCCCGCCCGAAACTTATTAATCCAATTCGTTCATAATATGAAAAGGGTTAAAAATAACCAATATAAACATTATTAATAAATATAGCATAAGAAATGTTTATACACTAACCATAATCCATTAATGGTATCAAAATAGTATATCTGCAGTAAGACATATCATAAAACCTTCAACAAAATAAGGTAAATTTAATTATAAGAGATAAACCCCAATTAAACCTAAAATCCAACTGAGGATTTTGACATATTTGAAAACAATATAATAAAATTATTAAAAAATTATTGAGATACATACCCCTTATAATTTAAAATAATTTAAAATACACTCAAATATAAAATAATTATTTATTTTTAAAATAACCATGTAATATTATAGGTTATGATCCAAAAAATTAAAGTGTCCTGGTGGTAGAAAAATATGCTCATGTTGTATAATTTGAAAACATTCTTACCATAAAAAATGTCAGAAAGTACCTTATTTAAAAAAAAGAAAAAAGATTTCATTCAAAAAATGTTATAAAAAATCAAAATTGGCTAAATTAATTAAAAAAACTTTTAGGTGGGTTTTACTTACATCTTGAAATACATTATTAGGAAACATGACTATGAATGACAAATATGTCACAGTAAATACTTTCATATAAACAATGCCAAATAAAAATGAGATCGTGAAATTTACCCTTAATTTTTTATTTCTTTTAGTTCAGGGTAAATTTACTTCCTTTATAATGGTTATTGTATGTTATTAAATTATAAAAGAACTATATCCATATTTATGATATCACATGACACCAAATTATATTAATTTGTTACGAATATTTCATTATTACCTTTTTTTTTGGTGTGAACTTCTTCATTCCCTAATGTTTGTTTTATCATGTAAGTTTTGTTTTTTACAAAAAGGATATATTTTATTAATACCCAAAGTAATATTATGTTAATAAATATTATTTTCACTCTTTATTTACAATTTTATAATCCTTATAGAATGGTCAATGTGGAGAATGAAAATCATTGTGTTGTGGAGATGGTAGGTCGTATGTACACACGAGTGATGATATCATTCCCTAATGGTAAAGTGGAATGGAAATGGATGGTATATTAATTATAAAGAATTAATATTTTGTAATATTTTTTATTTAGAACAATTATATTCATTATTATACACATTCAAATACATTCGTGATGAAAAAAATTACACCACAGTGTGGACATGGTATGTCGTACGTACATAAGGATGGTGATATTATTTTTCAAAGGATGGATAAAAATAGGGATATGGTTGTGACATAAAAATAATAAAATATAAACATAAATATGATACTAGAATTAAGTTTCTATAATGTAAACAATCCATGAAGAGTAATTATAAGAATTAATAATTTTGAAGGAGTCGGTAAAGATGATTACATCTTCTTTAGAGAACCTCCTTTTGATATATTCTTAGCGGCACTAGGGTTTGTATTGTGAAGAGACCAGCACAGCTATGATCAAGATAAGGAAGTTTATAAGGGATAATTATAGGGTTTTTTTTGAATTAATGCTCAATGTGGTGTGAGGAAGTGAGTGATTCGAGGCTTTTTTATAAAACTTGGGAAGAGCATTGATGGAATCCCATAAAATATTAAAGTAATATAAATTTCTCTTAAATTTTAAAATGGATAGAATGATATTTGTTTTGAATATAAGATGAGGATATGTCTCAATACTCTCATCTAGTAACTTTTACATATTTTTTGGATATATTTTTACACTTATATGTTTTCTTTAACCCTAATTTAATTCTTTCAACTCTTACCATGACAAAATGTTTTTTATTAATAAAGGATTAATATGGTTACAATAGAAGGCAAAAATAACCCCAACTGGATCATTGCTAAATATTAAACCTTATTATAATTATTTTACCAATTTGTTTTAACATTATGAGTTTAATATCATTTAATAAAATAAAATTTATTTTAATTATAATTTACTTCAATATTGAAACTATTAATTATTTTTCATTTTAAAAATATCACAAGAACATTATAACTTAAAAAATAACACTTATAACATATCTCTAAAATTTCTAAGTAATTTATACATATTTCTTTCATTAATTATGTCTAAATATATTTATTTTAATATTTTTTATAAGTTATTTTATATTTCCATTTTTTAAACAATTACTGCATCATTATTATAAAAGTCTTTAATTAAATTAATTTTTATCAAAAAATTAAAAATTAATTAGCATGATGAAGATGAATTTATTATCATTTAAATGACTATTTATAGAATAATTTATCATAAATATATAATTATATTAGATATGATTTGGTTATTAAAAATATGAGTATGAAATTTATAACTTATCTATAAATATATCATAATAAATGTCATGTTTTTAACAAATTGGCTTAAAATATTATAATTTAGTAATATGGTTTATTTTTGTTGAAAAAAAATTATGAAATGAAATTAAGTCAAGTGTTATGGTAATTTTATAATTTTATAATATTATTTTTACCTTTAATTACATGATTTACCCATAAGTGTGGTAAATAAAATACTAATGTAATTATTCAAAAAATTATATTGATACTATTAGAATCCAAATATCATACTAATTACCACTATTTATATTTGTTATTTTGAATTCAATCCAAAGTGTTGGAGAAATTAGGTTTAACCCTAATCCTGTATATGTAGAGAGAAGGTGGGTAAAAGAAAATGTTGAAAAGTTTTATACATTTTTATATCTAATTTCAAAATAAAAATGATTCTAATAGAAAATATTATATCAATATATGTATTATTTACCAATTTTTACATTAAAAATAAATTAAAATTATATTAATTGATTAAATGAAAAGTATGTTTTTTAAATAAAATTATTGGTTTTTCCTTATTCATAAAAAAAATTAATCTTCTCATAAAATTACAAAAAATTCACCTGAAGATAATTTTGAAATTCCTATTTTAAATAGAGAGATTATTTTTCATATAAAATTTATTTATGTGTCCAAAACTAGATTTAAAATGGGTTCTCCATTAAATGGGGGTAAAATTAATTTTTTTTTAAAAATAATCCTTTTATGTGAATATTTAGATTTTTTCTTATATAATTTATAGAAAACATATATGTTGAATATTTAAATTATATGGAATATATATTAATTTCTATTAATTCCTACTATTTTAATGGATATGTCCTATTATATTAAATAATAATATATTAATAATATACTATTGTTTGGTAAAAGTAGGTCTTTCGTAGAACACAATATATCAAATAAAGTATATCTTATGTGTAACACAAGCTAAATCAGTCTTACATGCATTTCAGGCCATTGAATATATTAAAAAATATCATAAATTACTAGGGTTTTATAATTATCGTGATAACCTATTTTATCCTAGTGGTGGGAGTAGGGAAGTTATTTTGTGAAAACCAACTGACATTCATTCCTCACCCCTGCTTTGGACCATTTATGCTTTTACAGATGTTTCTTATCAAGACACATGTAAAGGAAATATATAAATTTTATTAATTATTATTATTTATAGTTAGATTATTTCTTATGGTGTTCGAGCTTGGAGAATGTTGATATGGAGTCGGTGACCTCGGATACTTTGTGTAGTTTTTGTATTGTATTTAACTTTTTCCTTATTATAGTTGGGTTTCATCATTGTTCTCTAATAAGGTTCATGTTTTTATTTGTGTTTGACTATAAATTTTTATACATTGTGTTTTATAAATTTTAATCATGCATAAAATTGTGGTTTGGGATATTGTGTATTTCTCTAGGTTTTTTTATTTCTCAAGGGGAAAATCATCCCACAATTGTATTCAAACCCTTGTCATTAATTGCCAGCCTTTGGCATCTTGGGGATGTCGCCTAAGGAAAAGTTTCAATTTCACCATAACTCAAGACAATGAGTAAGGGATTGATGTTACAATTATAATTTTGTAAAGGTAATATATTACTTATATCTTTTCTATAACATTCATTGAAAATTGGAAATGTTACTCATGCATATATACAACCTACCATCTCCATAACCGTAACGAACATCATTCCACAATAAAATACCTCATGATTAATCTTAAAAGTATAATTTTTGTATAAGTACAATAAATATTTCATTATTATTATTATGGATATTATTTTAAAACATAAAATTCTAAAAATTTGGAACTTTCATGACAAAGAATGATGGATAAAATAATTAAATCAATACCCGAAACAATGGGATAATGAATGATTATTAACGATGGAGTGATAAGATGTTATAAAATGATATTATATGATATTATAAATATTAATATGGTTGTGGAATTAGATAATAAAACCTTTAAGACCACTATATATTAGGTTAATGTACATTCAACAAAAATGATGTGTGAGGTAAGGGAATTCCTCTCAATTTCATTACATTAAAGAATATTTCAATGTTATACACATAATTCCTTTTATATGATGTATATAATTCCAATTTAACATGTAGTATCCTTAATAATTAATTAATAATGGCATTTTATGTTTCAATTTGAATTATTTAATCTAATTGGATTTTAATATAAAGTTACCATGTGCTAAATAATTTTATAATGGAATTACTTTTCATTAGATTATATTACTCCATAATGGTCTTTAATATTCATAGATAATGTATGTATTTAATTTTGACTATTAATTGTTTTATTTACACTTGTTTTATGTGTATTTTTAGTTGACACACATAATTGATTCATTGAATAATTATCATTTAAATTTGATATTCATTTTAAAGAGTTTATTTCACATTCTCATTCTAATCAAAATTATTTATTCTTGATTTTAAGTTGAAGGAAATTATATGATCATTTCCTAAAAAAACAATTTAATTTTATCATCATTTTTTATTCATTAAATGTTCATGTAATAGTACCGCATTACAAATCTCAGGGTACTTAAATTAATTAATAAAATGTTGTTAAAAAATCCAACCAAATTTCTTTCTTCGGACTGAAATATGTTTTCTTCCAAAATTATTTTTTGAAAAATGTTTCTAACCACATAAATAGTTTTTATTAAATACATCTCTACCCATTTTTGACATTTATATTTTCTTTATAGGTACTAATTTTTCCATTATCCGAACAATGAACTATTCTATCCATTTTATAATAGAAATGGAATGTTCTTTTTTACTTGTACAACTTAGAAAAAATTACCCACCTAATGAATTTAATTTCTTTGAAGATTCCACTTCTTTTTTAGCAGAATATTTTTAAATAATTTTTTCCTTTATATTCAAGAAATTTTTGGCTTTTAAAAATTATTTTCATATAACATGATATTTTCCTCAAAAAAAATTTAAATATATTTTTATTTTTCTAGTATTCATCACCAACAAAAACACTTTATTTTTACTCCAATGGGTATATGTTGTATTGGTAATATACATATTATTCCTCTGGATAATTTATGATCATTTTTACTAAGGAAAGTATTTACATTAACATAATTGATTAATTTTTTCATTCATTTACTTTCCATTGAATTGTTGATGTTCATGTAGAAATTAAATTTCCCCTGAATATCCATATTATTTATAATGGGTATTTTATCTACATGATGAATATATAATTTCTATATATGATGTTATATATTTAAATTAATTTAGTTGCCCAGGAAAGTAGTGATAAATCTGTATTCCATAAAAAATAGGGGTATAAAATGATAAGTTCCATTATTCATGCATTAAATAGTTCACTTGAAATATGAAGAATGATTGAGAAATTAAATATATGGTTGGTCCCTAGTTATAGATATCTTCTTGATTCCTCATTATTAAAACGAGGAAAATTAGTAATTTATGAAGAAATAATTTGGATAATGAAAATAAATTTATACATAGTGGTTATCAAATTTATTTTGATTAGTCTTGATGGTAGATATATCACGATTCCTGAGATCGTGGAATCCATTAATTAAGAATGACCTTTTTTTAGAATTCCGTTATTATTATCCATGAGAATTTTACAATCAAATAATATCAGGATTCATTTCATTCTCAATTAGTGAATAAATAGAAAGTGTTTTTAGTTCTTTACGAGGCTATATTTGTTTTTTACTATCTAGTTAAAATTTTCATGTTTTCATTAAATGAAATTTGTTTCAAATTACAATCCTTTTCCATAATTATTTTTTTCCATGAGATGTTTTCATTGATATTTTTTCTGGATGATATTCCTTATCAATTTATTGAATACATGGAATGTATGTTTAGTTATTTATCATTCCATATTGATTATTCTTATTGATTCTTTATGTATTCCATTTTATTGAACCCTTAATGAACATTTTAGATCACCTTTTCTTTATGTTAATAGGAATACCTAATGTGTAATATGATTTACATACAAGGATATTCTAGAGGGAATAATGTTATTCTCGAAAAACAATTACGTTGTACTTTTTGTAATAAAATGTAATGTAAGACTCATGTATGTATATAGTTTACCAACACAACTAAACTATTCAGTCCTTTATTATGTGATTACATGTATCTTATTCCAATATAATTAATTGCATATCAGCTCTAGGATGCTGTGGTTAGGTTCCCTATAGTTTCAATCCAACAAAGATTAGTAAAATCCTTTGGAACTATATTTGGGAAAACATAGATTAGGGATCATAACCATATGATATACTTTTATGATATGTATATAAGAATATCCTAAAGCTTTGGTAAGATTTATATTGTGTATATTTTCATTAAAATACAACACTTCTTGGAAATGAAACGTGGAATTGATTTTGGAAAAATATGTACCAAGGGGTAATAACTCTGAAAAGAGGGAATTGGTCTTGACCTAGCCATCACTCAGTGCTAGAAAATAGGCCTTAAATCACAACAAGTTTGAAAGTCCTAGGGAATATACATAGGATAATTCAAATTTTCTTTACCACCCATTATTAAGGATTTGAATAGATTATGAAAATGAATTACCTAAGTTAAACCTAATATTACATATTTTGAAAATAAGGTTCCTCAAATGAATAAAAACTTTTTTGGTGTAAACGGAAGGACACAAACTAATGAATTACAGAGGAAAATTAATTATATAATACAAGTAAATAAATATAAACATAGGGATCCATTTTTATATTTTTTAAATGTTGATACCTTGGGAATTATCCAATTAAATTCCCTTATATAATGGTTAAATCCTATACCATGTAATTATATATGTTATAATAAAATAATTGATTTAGTTATAAGGATTGCAGAATGATATTATATAAGTATTTTTAACAATAGTGTAATGGTATAAGAATAACAATACATTTATGTATTATGTAATATTTTAGAAGAATATATGACTCCATTAAATTAAGATTTATGGATACCATTTTGGGGCAATGAGTTTAAGAATGTTCATAATTTCAATTTCTTAGAAACCACTTATTGGGTTTTATGTTATGTAATTCTACAAATATTATAGAAATTCTGGAAGAAATTTATGATACTAATTTGTTTTAGTGGAAACATTATTTTAGGAAAAATTTCATTACATTTTATAGACATAAGTTTAAAGGTATTGATAACCATTAGTATTAATATGATCATTAATTAAATAATTAAAATAGTGAAAAAAGATTATCAAACTCTGTAAAAATATGGTTGTGTTAAAAACCATTGTAAATAGGTTATTTAAGGGTTGATTTTATTTTGATAATTTCCATAATATTTTTTCAACTTTATAAGAACTACATAAATATATTTTTTAAAAAGGAAAACCTGCATGATGGGTAAAACTTATAATATCTAGCAAGGAAACAAGGCTTAAACCCACTACCGTAGGATGATACAGGTTTTTCACCCAACATTATCCTATAATATTTCCTAATATATAGGTTATATTTTGTTGGTAAAAATATTAATAATGAACTATTAGTGTTTCTTTGAGGTTTAAATGTTTCTTTATAACATTTCATAACTTGTTCTTACCATAATGGTTTCAGAAAATATTTGGAGACCAACATAAATACTTGTCACTCTTTTATAGATCCTAAAATATGTGAAAATTACATTTTAGTTCTTTACGAATAAAAAATTCATTTTTTGATTTTCATTTCAATATATAAGGGATGAATTAGAAGTTGATTGAATCCAAAACAAATGATGAAATTATGATTGTTTCCTTAAAATGTATGAAGTAGTTATATTTAATTATATTCATGTGATGTAAAAGAATTAGTCAACATTTGTAAAATTATATTGAAATAAACAATTTACCCGATAAAATTCATATTTAATGAATAATATGGTATTAAAAATTATTATAGTGTTAGGGTTTTAAGGACCTTTACATTTCATTGATCATTCAATTGTTTGTGAAAAATAACCCCAATCACTATTTATAATTATTTATAATTTCATTCCTTGTAAATGTATTTGTTATCCTCCAATGTTCTCCTACATTGAATCCTAGTTATTTGTGATTCTATATGACTTTGGTAATTCCCTTGATATATTATTATGTGCGTGTTTTATTAACTATTTTAACAATGTGTGTCTTCAATAAAAGAATTTTAAATTATCCGACCCTTGATTACCAAGATCAAATTCAAACTATAAGGATTCAATTTATTTAATTTGGTGAGAATGCAATACCATATAATTAAAAAAATAATATATATTTTATATCATATTTTACATGGAACACCGAGCTTAAATAACACACAAAATATAATTCTTTAGTTTTAATCTCTCTGATAGCTTGCAGAACACATAGCCCAGAGTAAAAAATGAATGGTAATATAGTATAACATTATAACTTATCAATTAAATTATTTGTTATAAATAGTAATAAATAAAATATTAAAATTATTTTTATCAATAAATTACATATAAATTAAGAAGCATTTAAAAGATAAAGAAATACTATATTGAAAAAAAACTGTTTTTCCTAAAGGATGTGTTAGTCGTGCTTTTCACACATAATTTGAATTTATCTCTTAACAATATTAGATAATTTTATAGAAAAAATAATATATATTTTTTAAATCAGAATATAATTATTTATTAAGCATGAATTTACGAGAATTTTCTAGAAAGATAAATTTTTTGATGAATATTGAACAATACTGAATTTTAATTCAAATTTATATTTTTCTTTAAATTTTTAATAATAATAAATTATATTTTTAATTACTTATAATATAAAATTATTTGATTTATATATCTATTTATCTAATTTAGATCATTTTTATCATTTAATAATAATTGTTTTGTAAAAACATTGTAAAATTTTGAAACATTTCTCTCTGAAATTCCTCATTCTCCTCATGTTTGTGGGATTAATCATAAATTAAAATTTTCCAATTCATTGTACGAAATTTAGAAAATTGGATTCTATATTTGGAATCATAATTATTCATATTATCTAATAATTTTTAATTTATTTTTGACCAAAATGAATAGTGAACTAGTAAAAATTATTTACCATCGTCGATGTACAAATGGATTCACTAGGGGTTATACTAAAAAGATAAGTGATGAAATTTCAAAAACAATTGTCTAAAGTCTATTTTATGGAGATATTGTCACCTAATACCTTATATTATGAATAATGTTCTACTATTTTTCTCTATTAAATGAAAAAATTAGGGATGGAATTCATTCATTTCAAAAATTACAGGTGTGCCACTCACCTCACTTATAAAAGACCACCCACTAGCCTCTCTTCTTAAAACCATTAAACCAATTTGGTTCGGCCAAGACCTACCAAAATACCTTCCCAAATTCACAAATCTCATCTTATAAGGATTATGTTTTTATAAATATGCCATATTAATGATTTTTTAAAACATAAGGAGGATACTTGAAGAAGTGATAGTGTTCATCAATGAGCATTTTTATTTTTTTATTCCTCAAAAAATAAATTATTTCTAACTCATTATTATATAATAAACTCAATATATTTCATATATTATAATGTTTTTATATTATATTAATTATCTACAACAATCCCCACTTTTATCAATTATGTTTAAAAAATCATCATTCGTGTGTATAGCGAACTACCGCATCGCGAACTGATGTCTTTAATTTATCCATTACCACCTCTCACAGAGGGCTATGATGATGTATAAAAATTATTTATATAGAATTTATAAAAAAATTATTAATATTTATTCATAATATCTTATATTAATTTTTAACATTTTTTTCCATAGGGGATACGATAACATCTCTCATATGTACGACCGACTGCTACCGCATGAAGCGATGTGATTTTTCTTCCACTAAATCTATGCATGGATATTGATAATGATATATTTAATGATTATATATTATATGAATGAAATAATTATGATATTAATGTAATATTTTTCATTATTTAGAGAAAATATTTGTCATTTTCTTTCTCACCTTTTTAATTAGTGAACGATAATAATGTTGTTTATGTATGTATGGAATACCACATACACAAAATAATGTGAATCTATTTTTATTAAATAAAACATGTGGATTATATATACAAGTATATTTACAGAAAAAATATGATATTATTATCTTTTTATTAGTATAAAATATTACATACCTCCTTTCTAGAATGATCATAGGAAAATGGAATCCTTACTTATGGGTATATATGACTTATGTCCCCATGATCATAACATAATTCATTTCGAAAAACCATATTTAATGATTTGTATTATAATTATAATTCATATATAAATTCTATAAATATTTTATGTTTTTTTACTCTTTGTGTGATATAACTATAATAAAATTCATAATAATCAAAATATTCATGGGAAACCAAGAATGAATTAATCATGTGATTAACACTTGAAACAGTGGGAATAATAAAATTTGTTTAACAAATGAGTGATAATATGTTATAAAAGGATTTCAAATGATATAATAAATATTATTATGTTTTTTTATAAACTAATAACCTATTTAAAACCACTATAAATGAGGTCAAATCCCATTCAACCAAAAGAAATCATGATTTAATGGATTTCCTCTGAATTTCATTTCAGAGAGAAATATTGTAATGTTATACACAAAATTTCTTATATATGATTTATGCAATGCCCATTTTATGTTTAATGTCCTGAATAATTCATTATTAATCATATTTTATGTTTAAATCCAAACTATTTCATCTACAGTGATTTAAATTAAATGTTTCCAAGTGGTAAAGAATTTTATTACTCAATTTCATTCTATTTTGTTACATTAAAAATTCCATGTATTTAATATTATATGATTATGTGTGTAATGAATTTTACTATCTATTTTTTTATTTCCAATTTTTTTATGTGTATTCACATTTGAAAAACATAATCAATTCATTGAATAACTCTCACTTCAATGTTATAATCCTTTTAAAGGGTTTAGTTCGCAATGTCTTTCTAATTGAGATATTTTATTCTTTATTTGTAGTTGAAATAAATTATTTTATAATTATATAATAATCCCATTACATTTTATAATAATTATTTTATTCAAGATATTTTCATGTAATATTACCATTTTTTATTATCTGGTACTTAAAGTAATCTGGATTTTTTTAGATAGTGTCACATCATTTCTCTCTTGGGTCAGAAACTCATTTTCTCCAAAAACTACTTTTTCTAAAATAAATTTCAAAAAAAATTAACATGTTAAAAGTGAATTATTTAATAAATTTATACCCATTTTTTAATTTTTTTAAATTTTTTTGAAATGAATGTTCTTATCATTTTATAAATAATGCATTTTTAACCTTTTTATAATGAAAGATGAATGTTCTTTTTAACATGTATGACATGGAAAGAATTAACAACCTCCATGAACATTATTTATTTGACAATTCATTTTCATATTTATAATTATTTTTTAAATCCTCAAATTATCAATATTTGGAGTTTTTAAATAGGATTTTCAATGAAAAGGATATTTTTCTCAAGAATATTTTTAAATATATATTTTTTGTATTTATATTAATAAATGAAAACTACCCATTATTATTTCTGAAATGGGTATATATATTTTTAGTACCATCTATATTCTTCTAATGGATTGTTTATGATCATTTTTAACAATTATAGTATTGAAATTCACTTACTTGATTCATTTTTCTATCCATTATCTTTCTCTTAAATTATTCACTTCCATGTGGATATTAACTTTCTCCAGAATATCCATATTATTTTTAGGGATATGTTTATACATTAAACCATATATCATTTCTATATATAGTCTTCTATAATAAACATTATTTTTTATTTGGAAAAATACTAATAAATATGTATTCTTTACTCAATATTTATATTAGATGATATGAAACATTGTTCATAAATTATATCGATTATTCGATATAAGGGGTATGATTTCGATATACATGAAATTGATGAGTATAGGTTATAAATATCCCCTATATGATTCAATAGTCTCATGAGAAAAATCATTAATCTTGAATGAAATCATTTTGACTAAACAACTGACTTTGTACCCTATAGTTTTAAATAATATTGTGAAAGGTATTGAAAGTAGAGGTATCGTGATGCTTGAGATCATGACATCCAAAAATTAATAATTTCATTAATTTATAATTAAATTATTATTATCCCTGATATTTTATTAGTGATATTATTTCTATATGAATTTTATTCTATGTTATCAATTAAGTGGGGGTGTTTTCAGTTATTAAGTCTTCACAAATATTACGACTTATCCAATTATGTTATTCATGAGTATTGATAAAATGGAATGTGTTTTAAATTATTTAGATTTCTATATTGAATAATATACTTAATATTTTTACATTTATACTATCTCTGGAAGAAATTCTCTCTCAGTTTATATATAACATGGTCTACGTTTTCAGTTATTTACATTTCCATGTTGATTATTATTGTTGATTCAAGACTGATTCTGTAGTACTTATCCTTTAATTAAAATTTTAACACACTATTATTTTCATTATTTTCTCAAGAATCAAAGAATTTTACTATTATTTAAACACAATTTTATTCTATTAGAAATAATTATATTATTTAAAACAATTTATATTTTAATTTGTGAATTAAAATATAATGTGATACTCAAGTATGTATCATATTCACCAAGACCAAAAAACTATTTGGTCCTTTGAGATGTGATTACTTGAATATTATATAATTTTAATAAAGAATATACTATCTCTAAGTTAATGGGGGTACAGGTCACTATAACAATAACCTCAAGTGCATATTGGTTGGGAAAAAATATACGGAGTCTTCAAGTCTAAGATATATTTTATTTAAATCTCAACAATTCACATTTCATCTCACTAAGTGAATTCTTATTATTTTTAAAATAGTTTTTCTAATTGAAAAAAACCAAAAATGGAATGAAAGAACATAAATTAAATTAAATAAAATATAAGGGAATAATTAGACCATTTATTGAATTTTAATTTCAATTCCATTCATTATCATTCAATTCATTTATATAATTTTATGTCTATTATAATAAAGAAAACCCCATGTGGGTTGTGGTGGGGAGTGAGTGTACCATGTGCTATGTCTGGGTAAAATAAATTGAGAGATTCTATTAATATTACACTATGACATACATGTTCTCCATTTACACGGTAAATATTATAGAAAGAACTGGTGCTATTAAGATTAATTAGACAAATTTTATGTGAATCACAATTGTGATATGGGTTTAATTGACATTTAAACTCAAACATAGGTATTTTTTGGAAAAGTTCAACCTTAGGGACCTAATGTAAATGAAAATATGATAAATCATATGAACTAGAGTAAAATGAGTAGTTAGAATCACATTCCAATTTCCATATTGTATTTTAGAATTGGGTGTTTGAGTAAAAAAAATCAAATCCACAAACAAGAGTCTTGGGAAATCTATGACAAAACTACCCATACTCTTATAACTGCCCTAGTTATCTATATAATCCCAATGGATAGCCATTATAATTGATTTTTTAATTATATATTAATCAAAATAAACTAATAATTTAATTCATATACCAAGGCTCAAAAAAATAAAAACAATATTAGCATACATTTATTAAGGGCAGTGGATTGTAAAAGGAGTAATGAACTTAGATAAAGAATGGGAATGTAACTTCTAACATTATTTCTTAAGTTAAATAAAGAATTGTTAAATAGAAAAAAGGATGAGAAACTCCAAATGGATGAATCTATGAATATTTTCACTATCAAAATATTGATTCAACTAATATAATGTCATTTTACACTCATGTACATAGGAATTTAATTATATTGAACTAAAAATGTGGTGAGAATATTTGTTGAGAAAATTAATTTGTGGAAAATTAATTTTTAAAGTGTACTGAAATTTGATTTTCATAATCGTTTTTTGTTTTTTATTTTTTTAAATAGTATTTTATATTTTGTTGTAATTTTTTTATGTTGTCCATACATTCACAGTTTTTTGAATTCTGCTGATTAAATTATTATCTCGTACTAAAATTCTAAATTTCATTGATAAATTGATGATTTATGAATAAATTTTTATTTTTAAATATTTTATTAATTTTTATAGTAATGTAATATAGGGTAATTGTATTTGGATGATTAAATTTATAAATATAATGATTGCATATAAAATAGGCATGAGTAATAACACAGTTGTAGGTGACTAGTGTATTGTGTTTTTTAACCTGTGACTACATTCCCTTATGAGGAAATCTCAATAACATGACATATGGAGGTATTTGGAAGACAACATATCCTATTCCATCAGTTTAGATTATATCATTCACAAACATAACCATATGGAGATCCTTAAAAATCTATAAAAAATAATGGTTTCATGTGATTCATTTTAACACAATGTACATACCAACACATATGACATGAATTACCTAGGAAAAAGTTCTATAACCAATGAAATTTCAAGATCCAATGTACATTTTAAACTAAACGTAATATAAAATTAATTTAAATACTTTATTTGGTGAATTCATACTATCACAACAATGTGGCCTCAATATTTGTTACATATATTTATGGTAAAATATATGTTGTGTTTGCCACAAAATTAAGTTTGCATCATGTGTTCAGAATACATTTACCTTAAAATTTTGTCATTTATTCAAAGTAAAAAAAATTCCAATTCAAGTATTATCAATAGATGAATCTTTTTAAATCCATGAAAATTCAATATGGTTGAATATTATTTGAGAAATCAAATTTCATCCATGGAAGTGGAGAAATACACATATCTATTAATAAAAAATTGATCTATAAGGAGCACATACACTAGATATGGGAACCAAAATAATAATCATTCAATCTCTCAATCCAAATATGGTAATGTCCCTAAAATAAATCCACATGGAACGCAACAACCCGAGTCTTCAGTAAATGGGGAATTTTCCTATTTTGGTATATAATTGTATATTCAATTGTATTTAATATATTAACATGTATTTAAGTATAAATTATTATTTTTTCAATGGATTATTTTGATCACTGAGAGATATATTCAATGAAATATTTATTTTTTTCATTGAAAAAAAATATAGAAAATTCATGTTGATTATTGTATTGGATTGGAAAATTTTCTATTTCATTCTATCCAGAACATACTACTGAACCTAGAGAAGATATTGTTCAAATTTTTAGTGATGAAAAATTGGTTTCCAATGGTGGTGAGCCATTATTTAAAATATTTATTATATTTATTTTTCCATAAAATATAATTTCCCTAATTATAAAAAATTTTCAGAAAAATGAATGGGAGATTAGTATTCTTGTAAAAGTGATATTTTTTCATGGAAATATTGCACTAAAATTTATAGGATTACTATTGAAGGATCGCAGGATTGCTATGAAAGGTATATTTATTTACAATAAACATTATTTATTTTGGTATAATCTCCCATATTCTAAATTTAATATCAAATTATTGAATCATATAATTTAATTTTTTTACTTTTATCTTTATTATATAGGGAATCCATTGGAATTGTATTTAGTGATATACAATGAATTGTTTTGGGATATTTTAAAATGAATTCTCAAGGACACAATCAGAAATATGTTTATATTTATGTACTTTATTATATCCCAAATATTATGATACATAATTTTAAGGGTCTTAGGGATATGATCCAATGCATTTGGAATCACTCCAATTAGAGTTTTGGTTTGTGAGAAAAAAAATTAATATATTTTTGGAATTTTAATGTCTCTCTTAAATTTTTGACACATATATAGGGAATCAAAAATATAATATCCCAAGTAATACAATCATGGGGGGTTTAAAATAACAAGGGTATGAATTTTTTAATTCATATAAAAAGCTTCTTGATGGTCAAACCAATGCCATTGGTGGTCAATGATGGCATGATGATGGTATGTGGTGATGCACCAACAGTGGGTGGTGGAGGATTATAGAAAATTTAGAAATTGATCAGATAGTGTATTTTAGGGAAATCATTCTTATATACGATGCATGAGGGGTGGGTTATTTGGGGGGTGAAGGCTATTACATTTCACTAAAAGGCATAGAATACAAAACCCTTCCACAGTCAATCCCAACCATCTGATTGAATGAATGGATTACCATGGTAATTATTTAAGTAATGTTCCTTTGTAGCAGTGTTGTATGATCTCCCAATATCCTATTGGTCAAAATATGGTCACAAATGTGTTGGGGTTATGATAGGGATGGCTAATTTAACTCAACTCTTTCCATTTTATCAACATATAATGTAACATAAATCTAATGATGGTGGTTGGGGATAGGGTGGCATGTGAAGCATGTGTGGGGAAGACACATGGAACTCCCATATTGGCTGAGATATATTCCCTGTGTGGGTCAGTGTGATCAATCAAAACTGTACATCAAACAAGATTTATAATTAAATTTTCATATTATATCCAATGAATCCATGTCTAGGTTTTTTTGGGGTGGATATATGGTTTCATTAAGTGATAAAAATATTTATTTATGAACATGAATGAAAATAAAATTTTCATAGGTCATTAGAAATTATTGTAAAAACTGAAATAGAATAAAATATACAATTAATTGATGCATGTTGTTTAAAATATTATTATCCCAAAATTAATAATATTATTTTTTTAAAAATAGATGAACATTAAAAAAATCATTAATTTATCACAAGAATGATTTTCCTAACTATGATAGGTGGCGTTTAGTCTATACTGAAAACATTGTGGTGTTAATAAGTAATTCTTAATAATGGGATGAGAATAATAAAATCATATAATTATTTTACTTGAAATATATTAATGATACACACATATATATATATATATATTGTGAATGTATTATGAAAAAAATTAATTCTAGAGGATGATCATATGTGAAGATAGCTGGGAAAAAATTATTGAAATAGAATTAGTTATATAAAATATGATGATATTTTGAGTAAAGATTGAATACCATGATTTATCTACATAAATAAATTAAATAGTCATAATAAAAAGTGATTAAATGTTGAATGATATGCCCATTAAGGAAATCTATATAGTAAAATTTCTCAAAAAAATGTGATAAATTAAATCTTGAAAGAGTATTAAATTTATTCAAATAATGGGGGTTTAGTGATAGAATTGAAGAGATAGCTAATAGTGATGAGTGTTAAATGTCTATAAGGAGAGTTTATAATAAAACAGTGATGAGGAAGAGTATTCCCCCAAATAGTGTTTCCAAATTGGAAAATAATTATTAGTTCATAATGAAAGTTCTATAATGGATGAAAATATCTGATAGGGAAAGATTACATGAACATTAGAGTCTATGTTGGTAGAATTGTTACGATAAAGATTCATCAAATTTATGAGAATAGATATGTAGGTGAAGAAGGTGGTATTATCCTATTTTGATTTAATAATAAAATAATTCTATGACATAAATTTACATTAGTAAATTATTATTGCAAGTTGGAATGAGCTGTGATTGGGGATATCATAGCATCCCTTAATGAATAAGTGGTATGTAATATCCACAATGTTGTGATGATGATAATTAGATAATTAAATAACTCATATTAATAAATTATTTAATTATAATTTCATTCATATTATCCTAGTTATTGTGGAAATCAATGTGGATGATTTAGAAGCATTATATTTATACTCAACAGTCTTGAAAGACTAATTGAGGGATCTGTGATTTTGATTGACGTAGTTGACTATGTGTAGTCTTATTTTTTGAGATTTCATATAGCGTGTAATAGAATTAAATCCATAATGATGAGATATGTTAATGTATTATCCTTTACACTCTTTAATTTTTTAGGATTGGAGTGGTATTATAGTTTCATACCTTATCTTACCCACTTATTTGTGTAAAGTCAAAGGATAATATTTACATATATCTTGTGTTGGAGTTGGTGCCTTAGAATAAACATCTATATACATTTTTATTACCTTCATTCATGGTTTTTAATTTTAATAAACTTTTTATCACATAATTGTTGTTATTTGTATGAAATTTAATGTTATAATGTCATAAGGGTACTTATCTTTCTGAAAGGTCATACCAGATCCCCATTATGATCCAAAACTATGGGTTTTATGAAAATATTCCTAAATAAATGTCTTTATTTCTAAATTATTTCATTTAAAATGTAAAAAATTATGCAAGATATTAGTGTAGGAGGATCATAATATGTGATTATTTCCTTTAAATATGTTATTATATAGTAGTACCAAGAAATAATATAATGAGAATATGACCTTATAGTAGGAAATCCATATTTATTTTTATCATTAGGTGTTCTGATCCATGGATATGAGAAATTTTCCATATAATTTATTACTATTATTTATTTAATTTCAATAGTAATTTTCATTTATTTATTCAGGAAAACCATGGAGACATATGATTACATCAACTTAAGAAATATTGGGTTTTTCAAGAGTGATATGACATTAGTAAATAACAAGTGAAATTATTTATCTCTTTCTTCATTTAACAGATGCTAATATATTAGTCCCATTAATATAATAATATTACCTGATTAACACCATGTCCATGGATCTCTGTTGGCTTATTTATTTCTAAAATGTCAAATAAAGAGACATCAAGTACATCGGTTGATGACCTAAGTACACTACTAGTATGATTATTGATATTGAAGTAGAGAGATTTTTACTACATAGTGTATGCTCATTCGTGGTTATTATGATTGATATGTTTAACATAATTCACTTTGGGAACCTTAGCATGTTTACATATGTTAACTTTGGAGTTTAGGTGTAATAACTTAATTCCACTAAGAAGGGGTCCCAGAGGGTCACACACTAAGTGCAATCAGAACCACATTTAAATTATATATAAATATACGATGTGGAATACATATTATTCCAGAATTTGGTTTAATAATTATTCATGTGATGTTGAACATAAATATTCAATCAATATATATTTTATTGAATATATTGGAGATTAATATTTAATAAATAGTTATCCACTTTTTTAATAAATATAATATTAATTTATTTATCAATGAATAATGCTAGAAAAATTATTTATATAAATAAATTCTAATTATTCAAGGTCTAATTAATGTTGAATAGGATGATTGATGAATTAATAGTTAGATGAAAAAAATAATATTATACATTATTTGAATAAATATTGATTTATTTGTTACATAACAATTATATTTATATTATCACTGATTTAATGGAATGTTAAGTAGATATTAATTATAGTTTTATTCTAGGAAAGTGGTTCACAAAGGATTTAATAAATAATAAGTGCCTGAGTTTTATAAATATTTGTCTACCCCTGTCTGTATATAAACATGATTGTAAGATTTTGAAACATAATTTTGGTTGTGAAAAATAAAAGTTGAGAAAGAATTAATTGAAGCACTCGATATATTTTTCTTATAACACTATCAAGAATTAAGAAAGATCCTCCCCCAAAAACCTCAAATGAATTGATTATTCAAGAATTTTCCTTCAATATATCTCAAATTATTCAATGATTATGAAAAAAATCACATTTTTATCTAATGCATATGATCTTTAGTTGTTCCTGAAACCATCATATATCACCAATCACCCACTTGTCTATGAAATGATAAATATAAATTTTCCATCAAATTGTTCATTTTTGAAATACCTCAAATATTTTTAATTTTGTATATATTTTCATGGGAAATACCTTTAATATCCTTTATATGAGTATTTGAGGGATGTTAATTCACCCAAGTGTTTTATATATTCCTCCTCCATAACTACTGAGTTGCAGTTGATGAAATCTCACATTGATATTATCTCTACTTCTATGGATGACTCTTGAATTTTAAGCACTTGATATACTGTTTAATCCCTGGGTATGTGTATTTTCTCTCGTTTTCTGGTTTATAGTTTTTTCCTAGTGCTGTGTGTTTATTTTCCTTTATGAAAAAGTATATGTAATAGGCTATGTAGGTGTGAATTTTTTTGGTAGAGTTGTGTATTTCTTAAAATACAATTAAAATAGTTGGATATGTATATTTCTTCTAGTGCAACCAAAATAGGTGGTGATGTATATTCCCCCACTACCTCATGATGAGTTTTTCTAGAGTGAATTACAAAGAATGAAATACATCATAGTGTTAGGACCATTGATTTTTATATCTTGATTAATAACTTTATTATATTGTGAAAACTCGGAAAGTGGTCGATGATAGGTATGATCATGATAAATTATGGTTATGTATTGTGATGATGTTGTGTGATGTCATATCATTAAAATTTTACTTAGTAGTAGTGTTTCTAGACACTATAAGTAAATGTGGTTGAATCACTTCATGGGATAAAAATACTATGTGTTATAATAATCAGTAATATATGCACAGTTGTACATAGTTTCACTTGCGTCAATATATATTAGATAATATAGAGGGTGGATGATCATGGATCCAGGAGGTGGATTATAGATACAAATTTCTAATAGAGTAGATATCTCATGTTGAAGACCACCCTCAATCCATGAGGTACAATATTGGACTCATAAAATATGTGGGAGATCTATTTATGGTTTTATTTGTAGTAATTCACAACATATTATTTATATATGTGTATATTAATTTTTTCATAGTTTTGTTGATTTTATATCAATGCTTTGAGGAATATTGATGTCTGATACCTTTTGATACCCATTATATTATAGATACCTTAGAACTTTTTAATATTTTTTGACATAAGGTAGGAGGTCTTAGAGAGCTCACCAACCTATAATTTTTTATGTAATAATTTAGTATTAGAGTAATAAGATTGCTTATAAATGTCAGAACACATGTGGTTTGTAACACATTGAGTGTAATAAACAGATATTTTTGATATCTTACTTTCAAATATATTATATAGTTTGTGTCACATGAAACATGAAAATAACACAAATATTGATTAAAATGAACCAAAAAATATTAAAAATACATAAATAATATAATAAATAGTAGATAAAAGGAAAATAATAAATTATTTTAATTATATATAACTATCCTCATATATTATTAATTTAAAATATGTTCCTCTCAAAGAACCATTTAAAAGGCGTACAATATATTACCTTAATAAATTATATTTATAAAATTTAACAGTTTCTTATAATTGTTTATAATTTATTTCAATAATATAAATTTTCAAATTTAATTATTTGTAAATTTATATGAAATAGTTTAAATAAACATGAAGTTTAAGAAGTAAATTTTTAATACAAATAGTCTTTCTTTACATTTAATATTTTTATTTAAACAAATAAATATATAAATTTTGTAAAATTAATTTGATAATGAGAACTTTGTTTTTTAATTTATAATGAAAACATTATCTTAGCAATAATTTTTTGGTTTCTTTATAAAAATATTGATTTATTAGGTGATTAGTGAAAAATAATGTTTTTAAATATTCAATTACATTTTACCATAATTGGTACATATAGATGAATTTGATACTTATTAAACCCATTTTTATGACCATATATGTATTTTAAAAGCCAATATATAATTATGAAAAATCAGGTTTTAGTTTTAAATCCCATATTTGGCATTTTAGAATTTATGTTATATTTTCCAAAAATTATTTTTAATTCATTATAAATTTAGTATTTTAAAATTAAATTTATCACATTAAAAAGAGTGAATGAAATAGAATATATTTTAAATTTTGAATCATTTTTTTGTAAATATTATAACAAGGACCGTTTTATTTTTGGGAATAATGGTTAAATTACTTCTGTAAAAATAGTTACCGTGGTGAAAACTGAAATGATAAAAACTGATTGTAATAAGAGGTAATGGGTCAAACGTGTTAGAAAAATAATTTTGTTATGTTTTGAAGAATATAATGATCATATCATTTATCTTGTATATTATTTTTTAATTTGTTATCTCTTTTCATTGAGTGAAACTTTACATTATTTAAATGTTTTGGGTATTTATAAAAATTCAACACCTTTCCACTTATAAAAATGAAATTCAGATGCTCAAACCATAGATCCATTATATTGGATAAGAATATTACCAAAATTCCATAAACCCTCATAGAAACCTTATGGATGATTAGATGTTCTAAAATACCATCCCCATGAGGTTTAATAACCCTCATAATGGAGATAATCCAAGTAGTAAGGTATATAGTTATACCCCTTCTTCCACTGTCCTATTTTATTATGCGATTTTAAAATTCCTAAAAAAAATTTAAAAATTATAATATTTAAATAATTATATTTATTATTCTTTTATATTATTATAATTATGGAACAAGAATTAACCACCATCCATTTTACCATTTTGGATCACAAATACATGTATAGTGTGTTATGCGGACTACCACCTCATTAATTAACATTTTTTCGTTATATGATTTAAAACGATGGTTATAATATGTAATTTAATATATAATTAGTATATTCATAATATTATTTTTTCAAATTATAAAAATTCTATCCTTTCTGTGAAAAATGCAATCTTCAACCACTTACGTGTGGACTACCACTTCCATGGGATAATTGATTTCTATTTTTTAAAACATTCACTACATGGATGGTCATGAGAATATATTTAATAAATAAATATTATTTTTATTACGGTAATGAGGTTATGGTATGAAAATTTTTAGAAGCTATTAATTATATGACCATCAAACAATTATTGTTAATTCCATCATTTAAAGAAAGTATACTAAGAGGGAAATCATTAATTCAAATATGTAATATTTTCATATCCATTACTTATTTTTATAAATATATTACAATTATTATATATCACACTAATTATCACTAAATTATTTTATTATTATATAAGTGTATTGATGTTAAAACTAAATCACCTCATAATCATCAATAATCAACTTATGATCATGTTTGAGTTGGTTTGACAACATACTTGAATAGTTCCATGAGATTATGTCATGTATAATTATGAAAACAAAATTACTATTATAATATTATTAAAATATGAAAATAATGATTTACTATTAGAATTGGAAAGGATAAATCAATATCTAAATAATTAATTAATAAAACACCCTTTGTAGTTTAAAAACACTGAAAAATGATCATTGTCCTTTTCATCATCTCAAATAAAGACTAAAGTATAGATGAAAAGAAATTTAAATTTTATATATGATTATAAACAATAAATTAATGTTTCAAAATATATTTTGTAATTAAAAACTTTTGAATGAGAACAAATACAAAAAATGATTCTATAAATCTTGTCTAAAATATTGAAAGTATAAGCACCTTGTTTTGGAAAATCGGTAAGAACTCACTAATTTATATTTTTATCTAACATTTATAAATTTGTATTAAAAATTTTTATAGTTATTAACATATTTATCTTTTATAAAATTAATAATATTTATGTACTTATTTAGGATTAATTTTCCTAGAATACGATGAATCGTGACAATGGAAGGGTTTTTATCTCAAATTCCTCTCTTTGAGACATTTTTTATAGTTTTCACCTAATTTATTTTATGTGTTATATATACATACTATTTGATATATAATAACAGGAATCGTCATTGAATATTTTTATTTAAATTTAAACTATAATTTATCCTTTTCAATTGGTTTTGATTAAAATTTTATTCAACCTCCAAGGGGTTCTTTGTCTCAAATTTTAATCCATAAAGAAATGTTTTTTTACACCATGTTTTTATTTAAATTGAGTAAATACTTTATATTGTTATCTTATAATAGGATTCTTTTATATTTCATGATATTCAATGATCTAGTTGATGTTATACATCTCATTGAGTTTTGATTTAAATTTCACATATGTTATAAAGGATTTTATTGACTCAAATCATTTCCTTGGGTTATAATCCATTCTATTTCGCTACAAACATTAGAATTTTACCTTCTCGATAATATAATGATTTTATATTGTAATTTAAATTTTTTGAAAGAATATATTTCTGTTATTGATATCATATTCCTTTGATTAAATACCTTCCAAAATAAAATTCTAACATTGGAAAGAATAACTCTGATTCTTTCTAATGGATCTTTTCATCCAAATCCATAATTTGATTCCCTATAATGGCATCGTATCTTTTTAAGGAATATGAAATTTTATAATTTATATAATTCTATGAATATTTATTACAAGTTGGAAAAATAAAAAACCTAATACAATTTTTATGATATGGGTTTTCAAATAAAGGATGCTCAAATTATTTTCAACCCCACAATTATTTTGACAATATTTAGGATTTTTATAGGAGTCAATTATTGAAGTTTAATTTTTAATTTTTAATGTCATCCAAAATTTTCACATAATTATTTTTTAAAAATAACATTTGAATGTATCCTATAAATTTATCATTTTATAAATATTTTAAAAATGATATCTTTTAGTGTTTTCCAATGGAAAATATCTTTATGTGACATATCCCATTTTAATTGAAAATGTTTATACAAATTTTAATAGCTTCTAAAAGGAAATCTATTTTCCTTCTATATTTTAAAAATAACATAATTGATATAATTTCAGAAGATCACTGTTTTTTTTATATTCCGAAAGTTATTTTTCTAAAACTCCATAATTTTTTTCATCTATTTTATTCTCCATTGACAAGTCTTAAAAGTTATCATAGATTTCATGAAATTATATCCATGAAAATTATTTCATTGTGTGTCTTATGTAATATCCCTTTCTTTTAGAGGAATGATAAATCACTACCTCTTCCTTTCCTAGTTGTTTTTATTTTATAATCATAAATTTGCATCTAATTCCATCCACTATGAATTCCATATTCCAGAATCCATTAATTTAAGGGTGATCATCTAAATTTCATAAAATGATGGATTTGAGAAAACTAGTGTCTTTATAATAAACCCTTTAGGTATATGATGTAAATATAAAATGATTTATAATCTTGATTAAATGGATTTTACCTATAAAGTTACTTGTTTTCATTGGATAACCATTTATTTCACATGAGTTTATCATTTTTTATTATTTATGGAATTATGATTGATTTCCTCTTATGAATCCATTTCAAAAGGATATGAAACCCATGTTCATTTCTTGGGTTCTTTGTGATGTTTTGATTTAACCCAATTTTTTTCTAGGATTTATTTATGATATGATGAATTATTTTTTTTATTATGCTACTTATATGTGTGGATAGTGATGGGTGGGGTCTAATATCACCCTAAAATATATTTTTTAAGGATTATATTTCATGATAAGTGTAATCATTATTAATTTTTAGTTGCTCAAAAACATGTACACAGATTGTTTGGATCTTGAATGATATGTTCCATATACTATTTTTTGTGCTATATTTGAAAAACAAATCACATTTTATATTTCATGTTATCTTAAATATGTTATTATCTCATGGATCATGTTTATTTTTACAATCTTTTGATTCATGTATTATTATTTTTCAATATTTACTCCATAATTAATGACAAAATAATTTTTGTTTATTTTTTATTATATATAATAATTATACCCTTATTATAATATTATGATCACTTATGATATATGATTTTTATTAGTTATTATTTCCAATACTATGTATTTGATTAAATAACTTTCATATGTTTTTATCTCCTTAGTTTATTAAGAAATTTATTTTTTAAGATGTGTCTAGAAGTGTATCGCCTGAGAAAAGTTTTTTGTATTTTGTTTTGACTATTTATAGATTAAATGGTTTAAATTATAGTGGAATTAAAAATTCCTATCAGTTAAAAAATACCCAAGTTTTATTATGACATGGTTTTTCTAAATTCTATAAATTTTTAAACCTAAAAGGTTATGGGAATGTGTTTCATTAAAATATTTTATTTCTATAATGTAATTAGTGGATAATTATGTTTGGGTCATCATAGTTGGCATAAGAGTAGGGTTTAGATAACTTTGGATATTTGGATGATATTGTTTGAAGATAAACTATATTCAAGAATTATCATCAATGGTTTATAAAATAATGTTGATTATAATTTTAAAGGCATAGATAATCTTATAGTTCAGTTGAGATAATATTGTATGTATTAAGAATAGATAAACTTGTTGAAAATCCTAGGGGTAAGTCTGAGGTGTATTTTTTTATAGTAAAACATCATTAACATGGGGTAAAGTTGTAACTGTGTGGTTTCACTAAAAAATACATCTTAATATGGGTACTAGAAAGTCGATGTAGCCTCAAAAATAGTTATACCTATGGGTAACTACCCTAAGGAGGGTGTGTGGGTAATTACGCATCCATGATATGGGGAATGAAAAAGTTTCCTAACTACGAACCTGGCTAGACATTCCCTTGGGATATCATTTGGTAAACTCATTTTTTCTTTATGAATAATTATAACAGATTTTAAAATAATATTATGAAATTTTATGAATAGAACCTAGTAGGAAAATTTATATCATACACATGGGATTGAATAAAAAGAGTCATAAGTGTATCTAGAATTATTATATATTAAAAAAAGTGTTATAATAGAAGAAATATTTTTATTGAGGTTTTTATATTCATATTTTAGATAACTATTTTGGTTTTAGTTGAAACTAGATTATGAAGATGAAAATTAAAACATTATGTATCTGAAAATAACTATGTATTATAACTACATAGGGGAGAAAACATTAATAAAAATCGTATTATATTCATATTATAATTGAAAATGTGAGTTTCATAGTCTTATAAAAAGTAGTGACTCTAATATCAAAATGATAATTAAATATCATTTCATTTAACTAGTTTCATTATTGATTGATATTTTTTTTATTAATAATGTAATTTAGGATCTTATGAAACATCTTATAAATTTTCATCAGTAGTTCTTTTTAAGGGTTTATAATCATTTATTATATAATATTGGTTCCCAAAATGTTTTTTGATATAATGTACATATTTTTAGGGGAAACTTTTGAAAAACACATATTCAAGGATGGATAAATCTGTTTTTTAATATATTCTTTATTTTTTAACGTAAAAATGTTAGGAGTTATTTTTTAAGAAGTAATATATTATTTATATCATTTGGATTGATAGTTGATGCATGATTTTTTTGAGGTTATTTACATAGTGGAGTTATAGTATTTGTAGGATAATCTGTGATTTTATTAACTAGTATTTCATAAAACTTGGGGATTAAATATATAATTATCTTTTTTTCAATGAAATTATGATTTCATTATGGTTTTATGAATTAGATAATTAGGTAATTTTTGGAAAGGTATACTCTACAGAATATATTTTTAGGGTATAAATAATCAGCACTGAGAAAATATTACAATGTTTAACAAGATTAAGACAATAATGTATATTATTTAATGGAATTCATTTACAGAATAATATATATATGAAGAATAACCTCTCCAACTTTCATGAGAGAAAAATATTTAAAATTTCAGTGACATAAGTTATTTAGGTGGTAGATGGAATTCCTTAATATTTTGGATCATTAAAATTAATAACATCGTCTGTATATTTTTTCACACACAATACTGAAAAAATGAAACAACCAACTAAAACAAACAATCATATATTCAAAATACATGAATAATATAATAATTTTTATATTAAATGATAATACTCAATCAAAATAATTATATATTATTATTATCTTCGACTAATATGTTTAAAAGGATTCCTTTTAAAGAATAAATAAAAAGGGTATGGTATATTAACATAATAAAATAAACATATCACATTTAATAAATTGTTATAATAGGTAATAATTATATTTTTATAGTATAATGTAAATAATAAATTATTTATAAATTTATATGAAATAGAAATCAAGTCACTTGAATTTTAAAAAGTCATTTTCCAAAAACTATTTTTTCTTTATAATTAATTTTTTTAAAAAAATTAGATAAATATATATAACATTCCATTTTATTAAAATATTAAAATATTTTAATTTGAAATGTCAAAAATAGTTAAGGGTTAGTTTTTAAAAAAATTTCTAGAAAAATTTATTTTAATGTGAATAATGGAAAATACCATTTTTTTCAATTAATATTACTATTAGAAAACTTTTAGTGTATTTGTAAGAATTTTAAATTTATGAAACCCATTTTTTAATACCAAATATGTGATTTAAAAAATATATAATTTTAAAAAAATTTATGGTAATTTATAAACTCGTATTTGATATTTTATAATTTAAGTTATATTTATCTGAAATTATTTTTTAATACATTATAAATTTGGTATTTTAAAAATAATATTTATCAATTTTAAAAATTGTATAAATCAATATGGATTTAAAATTTGGAATCCTTAGGTAAGACTATTACAATAAGGGCCATTTTTTGGGAATAATGGATTAATTACCAAGGTATAAACTATTTAACATTGTAAAAAGCTAAATGTTAAAACAAATGAGTATCCTAAAATTTAAAGGTCCAAAATAGTTAACAAAATGTTTTAACTGAGTTCTTGAGGTGTGTATCAAATTTATAAATTATTCTATTTATTATTTCTCAGTTTTTAAGCCTTTTTCATTGATAGGTAATTTACATTATTGAAATTTTTAGGGTTATTTTAAATAATACCACTATGTTCTACATCTAAAAGGGGGACACCTCTCCTCACTTCCCCTCAAAACAAAACCATTTAGTTTAGAAAAAATTCTACCCAACCCCTTGTAAAAACTCTTATATTTCATAATGCGGTTTTTTTGTTTCAAAAAACAATAACTAATAGGTTTAGTCCCCATCACAAAAGAGATAATCCAAGTAGTAATGAACAAACATCAATGCACTTTTCCTTTATTCCTATTTATTTATATTATTTCATATTTCCTAAAATTTATATTAACCATTTTATAACGATATAGTCGGTATCATTATAATATTGGTATGTTATTATAATTCTTGTATAATCTTTATGAACACTCCCCTTTTCTGTTAATAAAAACAAACGTGAATCGTGCATTGTGTGTATTACTACCTTCATGATGTAAAATGTTATTTTTTCCTTCACCAACATACAATGATTCTCCTAATAAGGAATTTAATATATAATTATGATATTTAAATGTGATTTTAAAATATTAAATAATAAAACATACTAACCATTCCTCTCATTCTATGGAAATTGAAATCATTAACTGTGGGTGTTTATGAACTACCACCTCTCTGAGAAAAATGATATCCATATTTTATTTTCACCACCACCTTAAATGGATGGTCCTTAGAGTGGGTTTAATTATTAAAAAAAATTATTTTGGTACCATTAATTTTTTTTATAAAATCATGGAGAACCTATTAATGATATGACCATAAATGATTATCGTTAATTCAATCATTTAGAACAAGTGTACTAAGAGGAAAATTCATAATACAAATAATGTAATATATATATATATATATATATGTTTTTCTTATTTATATTTTATAATTAAGATATATAACTCTATTAAAAAATAAATTATTTAATGACTATATTGGTGTAAGGATATTGTAACTAAATCACCTCATAATCATCAATAATAACATTATGTTCAGGTTTGTGTTGGTTTGACAGCCTACTAAAAATGATATTAAATTAAATCATGGATGATTATTTAAACTTAATTACTCATATTATATGATATAATTATGTAAATAATTATTTTTTGGTTCTTTAATGGATATAAAAACATATAACTCTTGCATTTATAAAACACACTTCATAGGTTAAAAATCATTAAAAATGCTTGTTATTGATTTCATCTTCTTAGATAAAGGATAAAATAAAAATGAAAGAAAATTTTAAATTTATTAACCTTTATAAATTATCCATTTCAGTATAATTAAAAATTTTAGAAATATTATATTTGTAATAATAGAAAATACTAACACTAATCCTCTGAAAATAGTATAAATGTCTAATATTATAAACACCGGATGTGGGAAAATATGAAAAAACTAAATAATATATATATATGTATGAAATTATTATAAATTTAAAATATTAATGGATTTTGTTATGAATAACTGTATTTTTTATTTAATTGATAACACTAATTTAATTATTCAGGATGTTTAATGCAAATGTAGAATGAATTAAGACCATGGAAACAAATTTTTGTGTCAAATTCCAATCTTTGTGAATAATTTTACACTATAAACCAAATTTATTTTATGTGGTGAATATGATAACTATTTGAGATATCATATAATGAAACCTATTTTACTATTTTTTGTACTATTAATTACAATCCCACAATTTATAGGGGTTTTGATTAAAATATTCCTCAATCTATAAAGGGTTTGTTGTATCAAATTTTAATCCCAGAGACATTTTAATTTATACAACATGTATTATTTTCAATAGTTTAAATAGTATAATAGTTTAATTTTCATCATTAATGTTCTATATTTAATTATATTAATTTTTCTATTTTAATTCATACTTCTCATGGGGCTTTGATTAAAATGTTTCAAAGGCTGTAAGGGTATTTCAGGACCCAAATAATTTCTTTATGTCATAATAAATAATCATTATCTAAAACATTTCAATTTGAAAATTATATATCCTATGATGATGGTGTGATTTATTCACACTATCGTTACCTAATAATTTACTTATATTCATTGATATCAAACTCTTTGATGAAAAAATTATCAAATAAAATGTTCATGTCGGAAAAAATTACACTAAATCAGTAGACCAAATATTTTCCTCCACATCCAAATTTTACTTTACATCAATATTCTACTCTAATTTTTGGGAAGTTAATACAGATTATTTAGTTTTATAATAATATTTATATTCCCCCCATTTGAAAATGAAAACCTAAAACTCTTTTTATGATGTGGGTTTTAAAACAAAAGTTTTTCAAAATACTTTCCACCACATATTTCATTTGAAAATCATTATGATTTTTCAATAAGTAATTTATTGATTATATTGTTCAAACAAAAATGTTTACCAGATTTTTCACACCACATTTTTTAAAAATTATTTTTGAATCTATCTTTCAACATTTTCATTTTACAAATTTTTGTGAAAATTATCTATTTTAACATTTTCAATGGGACGACATCCTTCTGACATAATTTTCATTTTGATTGAAAATTTCTCACTAATTTTGTATGGTTTATAAATTAAATATTTTTTTGTATCATAGGTTTAGAAAATATATCTTTTAAATTGATTTGAAAATACAATGGATTTTTTATATTTTTGAAGTGATTTTTCTAAAACTCCTTGAATGTATTTTGAACTATGTTATTGTTCGTTAACATACATTATTACTAATCAAGGATGTTTTTAAATTATAACCATCCACAGTATTTATTTGCATTGATTATGTAATTTACTTTTCTTTTAGAGGTATGATCAATCATTTACCATTTCTTTCTAAACATTTCTAATTTATAATTGTAATTTTTACTTCACTTCATTTTCATTGCCAATAATAAATTATTTATTTATTTGATTGATGTTTGTTTATCTAAATGTCTTACAATGATAAATTTTAAAAAAAATTATTGACTTAAACATATAAATATTATATATAAATTTTAAATACCACATGATTTATTTCTTGATTGAGTGGTATTCTCCTAGAGAGATAGTTGATGTCATTGGATACCAATTTCTCTTCCATGAGTTTTTCAAATTATTAATATCGAGTGAATTATAAATGATATCTTTATGAAAATACATTTAAAGGGATATGGTACAAATTTCTATTCCATGGGTTCTTTATAATGAGTTCCAAAAAAACATTTTCTTTCTATGGGTACATCATGATATGACGATTTATTATCACCACAATTCTTTTAACATTTTCATAAATTATTTTTTGATTGAGTGAGAACTATGTAAAAGTATTGAATAAACAGATGTTACACCCAACAATCATCCTCATTCATACCTTTGAAAACATCCTTCTCTATCTCAGAACCAAGATATGAATGATATTACATGTGACTTGATTAGCGATTGATAGAGGGAGTGTTCATCTTTCCCATCCTTTTAGCCACCTCCTTCATTCCAAATATGTCCATGGAAACACCACGATTGGACCACAATATGAAGGGTGATTTATTTTTTAATAATAATCATATGTATGGATGATTATGGGTGGGATCATGTTTCACCCTCTAAACCATTAGTTAAAGGTTCATGTGTGATGACCCATTACCATTCTCTTAGGTATGTTGTGACCTTTATTTTTGGTTCCCCTTTTTCATTGGGTGAGTATTTTCGAGCATGGATTGGGAGGATTCCTTTAATGGTGTAGTTAGGGATTTTTTTTTTGAATATTTAGCCTTTCCATTGACAATTTTCAATTCTATGGGATGTTACACAATATGTAATGGGATTACACAATGCGTAATGGCCAATGAACATATTTTAGGAATAGGATTACACATCGTGAAAATGTTACATGTCATGTAAGTGTTACATGTTGTGTAATGTAAATATTCATTTTTTAATAAAAAAGGAGACTCATTTATTGGCGTAACATAAAATAAAATATATTCAATAAATTTAAAATTTTACATGACAAGTAATTATGTGATTTATAGTTTTCTGGGTTCCATGTGGGTGTTTGAGGCTTCATTTTTTTAGCATCTTTATCCACTCAGTCAGAGCTCTTACCCAATGTTGTTTTTTGGGAATTCCTTATTTCTTGATCGATTCACTCAGAGATTGATCAATAGGCTTAGTCACTCTATCTATCTTAGTAAGCCTTCCCCTCAGTTTCCCTCGCATTTATAGTTAGAGTGACATTTTTTGTATGGATTGTTAATCAGATTGTGTTTTCTATCAATCTTTTTCATTTATTATTCATTCCTTGTATTCAATAAGAAAATATTATGGTTTCCAATCCCCATAATAAAATGATCTTATGTTTTATATTATATTTTTTCTGATGGAATATGTTTAATTTTTCTAATTTTTGATTTTATTTTTTTTTCATACTGAAATCATGATATTTGAAGTGGAATTTCACTTGTTGAAATAGAAAGGGTCATGTGTTAATGTTTGAAAATGGGTTTTTGAATGGAATTAACTTTATTTGAAATTGAAAATTGAATTTATAACCATGAATAAGATTGTATTGGATTTTATATTTATTAATAAAAATGTGATCATGGTTTTTAAAACAAATTGATGGACATTTCACAATAGAAACATTGGATATATCACTATAGAGGAATAAGTATCCTAATTGTGTTTGAAACCACTAAGAGGTTACCACTTGTATTATAATGGTCTATGTAATCACTTAATGTTATTTGGATAAAAACATACACATTATTATTCTCATGAGTTTCTAGTATGAATTTTCTCATAAGCTATATCCTGACTAGTTGTTGTATTGTTGTGTATGATTTTCATTACATTACAGATTATTCCATAAATGTTGGATCACATGTATAATAATATTTTAGTATATTTAAATTCATTTTTTTCTGGATTTGTAAAATATGAAATGAAATATATGAAAACTAAAGTATTTTTTGAGAAAATTTTTCAATATTTTTATTTTAAAAAATGATTCCAAAACTATTTATTTAAATATTGGAAATGTGCATACTTGTTATTATAACTATGATAGATCTATTGGTGGTATACTTTTGGGATCTATTTATCACAACCTAATTATATCTGTGGGTTTATGTAGGCCTTCTTTTGATAGATTAATGTAAAGGAAGGATCTTCTTATAGAATACATACCCCAAGTTATATTTATATTTCATATTAGGATTTTTATGTATGTGACATTTAGTCACATGGGGTCATTTTTTATAGAGTTTTGTTTCTTTATGGATTATTATATTTGGATTAGTTTTTTCTTCTATTGTTTCCTATTTGTACTCTGGTTCTATGACTTGTTTTTATTAAATGTTAGACTAGTTTTTTTATCTTCTTTTTACCCCACCCTGTGATGGGTAGACTTAGGTGACTGGTCTAGTTGACATTGGGTGGTCTGTTACAATTTTGTATCAAATGGAAAACTCATTTTCAGTTAATTCATTAATAACTATGTTGTTTCATTCTATTGGGTAGACAAGAGTAGGGTCGTCAAAATTCAGATAGTAGGTGCAGAAAATGGGCATGTTCATCTCACTCTCTTTAATGAATGTGAGTTTCCATGGGTGGTCAGAAAATAATGACCATGCTCAAGATATAGTATTGAAGTTCATTTGACTAAATTATATTATTTTTATTTAAATAAAAAGTCTACAATGTTTGGAGACTTGGTGGGTGTGTATAGTTATTTTAATAAAATAAGTGGGGTGTTGATTTAGATAGACCAATTTTTTCTAAAGGTGATACACTTTTATGATATAATTCATAATTTATTTAAATTATTATTGTTTAAAATCATGGTATAGGATTATTGTTTTTTGTTAAATGGATTTTGTGTTTTCTCGTGGATGATTTGTTATTGTATTGGATTCAATAGAAATTTCATACTAAAAGAGATCTTTCAAATACAAAGGGGAAGCTTTGCGGTAGACTACAAAGGTGGATCATCTTGTAGACACTTCTTTGGTTGGAGTAGTGATATGTGGTATTAATAATCTAGGGTCAGTGGGCATAGTGAGCCTAGGATGGGTAGTGGATGATGGATAAAAATTTAGTAAGCAACATCAGTCTATCATCTATGGTGACAATATACCATAAGAGTTAGAGGAGTTTCATTAATTATGTGATAGGATCACTAAATTTTTAAAGACTCATGATGACAAAAAAGGTTTTTTCCCATGAATATTCATGAAGTTCAATGAAAAAAATAGTGAGATTCAATAGTGATGCTATGTTGCATGAAGGCCTTACCTGGGTTTTATTCAAAAACATATTTAATCAGCATTTTCATCCTAAAATTTTAAGGGGAAAAAGACCATGGAATTTTATAATTTTGAGCAAGTGGGGATTATTATTTTGGAGTAATCTTCCCATTTTACTGAGTTGGTGCATCTGGAACCATAGTTTTTCAACAAATACTACCTTAAAGCTCAGAGGAATGAGATAGGGATGAGTTTCAATATCGGTCAATTCATTAAATATGTTGCCTTATAAGATTTTTTAGAGATGTTGGATAAATAATATTTTGTTGTGGCAAAAATTTTTGGAATTAAATTCTTGGTTGGATCATTAGTGGGTGAAACTATTAGCCAAAGTGTTTCTTGTCAGAAAATAAATCACAAGAGTTGTTAGTGTTTTTACAGGACCAGTTTTAGGGGTTTCTATAAGTATGCGATGAGTTACTTTCTTCCAATGTGGGAGGAATGGTCACGCCACACCTTAGTTTGTGGAGGCACCTAGAAAATGTCATATTTATTGGTGATATGTACATATAAATCATTTCTGTTGCAAGGTTTACCAAGGATGTAAGGTGGGATCCACTTTCACCAAAGGGTTATAAGTTTATCTTGATGCTTCCAAGGGTGGTTTGTCTCATTATCCAGCCATGGGGGGTGTCTAAGTGGTTATGTCTAGATAGATCTATGCAGAAGATTTTGTGCCAGAAGAATCTAAATTAGGGACAACTATTATATGTGGTTTAACATTTAAATTGTATTCTATGGTGATATTTTTTTTTTGATATAGGTGTTACTCATTTTTTATATCTTCATAGTTGGTCAAAATGTTGGGTTTCCATTCATATAATACTCTATTATTGTTGGATCATTCCAAACCTTTTAGAAAGATGTCCAAAAATGGTTTAAAATGTCCCACCATTTGGGTAGTGATAGGAGACTTTGAGGTGTTTTAGGACATCATAGTACTTGATCTTTACCAGATTTACATGGTTATCGACATCGATTAGATGATTATTTTAAAGGTCCACATAGATTGTTATAATTGATGCATATAGTTCTTATCTAATAAAGTTACCACTCATGTTTACCAGGATGAGTGTGACTCTATATTGGGAATGAAAGGGGTAGTTGTTCCTTATGTCTGTTTAATCTCATCACTGTATTTCAAAAGGTTTCTTAATATAGATTACCTGTTCTTGGGTAGTCAGTTATATTATATTGATGGTGTGTACCTTAAGGTCATTCTAGATGATTTTTTTAGTTTTCCTCCATAGAGATAGTTTTATTTTACAATTGAACTATTACCTGAAATGATGTACATTGTTAAGAAATCATATAGAATGGAACCTGCTATGTTGGTGGAACATAATGACTAGATTGAGGACCTAGAGGCGAATGGATTTATTCATAATATTTTTTCAATGTGTGATTTTCTTGTGATCATTTTTAAGAATCCAAACATAAGACTTAGACTTTTTATTTAATATTAGAATTTGAATCAGGTGACCATTTAGAACAAGTTTCATTTACATAGAATTAAGGATTTATTTGATCAGTTGAGAGGGAATTTTTGGTTTTCTATGATTTACATGCATTTGGGGTACCATAATTTGGGATTTTAAGAAGATGATATAACCTAGACAACATTTTAGAGTCGATGCGGGCATTTAAATCTTATGGTTTGTTAATTCATAATCATTAACTCTCTTACAGTATTGCTGCATTTGATGAATTAAATCCCTAATCGATTCTTGGAATATTTTGTTGTTGTGTTAATATATGATATATTGGCGTACTCCAACAAAGAGTAGGAGTAAAGAGAACAATTGTATATCATTCTTCAAACAATGGGGAAATATTCCACATCATAATCTTTTCAAGTCTACGTTTTGTACCAAGGGAGTGAAGTTTATAAGTCATGTGATATCTGAGAGGGAAATCTATGTTTATCCCAAAAACAGTGCAAGAAATTACATATTGGTTGAACTGTAGAAACAAGATTGAGATATTAAGATTCATGGGTATGGAAGGTAACTATAGATGGAATGTTTGGGAATTCTCTAAGCTCACATATATTATTATTTATTTAACCCATATGTGCATAAAGATTGAATGGAACGATAAGAGTTAAAGATATTTTTGGGATCTAGAGATGAGGCTGAATTACAAACTAGTTTAGATTCTTCTAGAACCTAGTTTGGGATATGATGTTTTTGATTCTTCATCTGGTACATGTTTTGGATGCCTCTTGATGTGGAGGAAACACATTTTGGGTTATGGATAATGCTAGATATTCCCTCGTGATTTAAACTACCCAAACCATGATCTTGAGTTTCTAGTGGTTATTCATGTTCTCAAAATGTGGCATCAATGTATCTGTATAGAGAAGTTTAGGGTATATTCTAATCATAAAATCCTGAAGCATGTTCTTACATTGAGAGATCTGGATGTTAGATAGATTATACGGTTTGTGTATCATAATACCTCTGATTTTTATATCATATATACCTATCGAAATCAAAATTTTATGGATGATGCATTGAGCATAAAATTACTAACAGAAGTCATGAATGAATCAGTTTTTTAGTGGTCTCTGATGAGGTTTTTATTGAGACAATATTGGGAGTGGATGAGGTTGCTGGATAGGTGTTCTTGGTTTTTATAAAAATGAATATTATTTTTATAAGTAGGTTTCAATTGAGCATATGATAAACACTAAGAGATGATGATTAGGTGAAATTATAAATAGTGGGGAGACCTTTTGTGAGTGGTCTCATTCTCCCAGTGGATATTTGTGCTTCTGAATCTGGTTTGTTGTTCTATTTTCTTTAACATATGATTTTCTAGAAACTGGAAATTGTTCATGTTGGTCTATGAATCCTAGGGATAATAATATTTACCATCATTTAAGAGGTATAAATTGGTGTCTAGGTATGTGATGGTCATTTTTTGATTTTCAATCAGGGTGTCTCTCATATCAATGATTCATGGAGGAACAATAGATACATGTAGTTTTTTTATACATTTACTATTCCAATATAGAAGGGGGAAGAAACATACATGGATTTAGTCATTGGGATACCATGGGATCCTAGTGGGAAGGATGAAATTTTTTTTATTATTGATATAATCAATAAATGAACTCATTTATTTCTAATAACAATATCAAATAAGATAGAACATATTGAGGACTTGTTTGTCCCAAAGATTGATAAATTTCATGGGGTTCCCTATGAATTTGTTTCTGATAGGTACTTGAGGTTCCCATCTTGATTTTGGAATGTTTTTCAGTATTAAATGGGTTCCTAGTTGAAATTTAGAATGACTTATCTTCCACAGATGAATGGAAAGACATATAGTGAAATCTTGGTTCTAGAATATATTCTCTAATATTTAGTTCTTTTATTTAGTATATCTTTGGGAAATAATTTTAATTTTGAGGATTTTTTACTTTAAACGCAGTTATCATCCTTCGATCAGGATGGTACCCATTGATGATTTTTATGGGATGGTATTTTGATCTTTCTTATGCTTGGAAAAAATTGGAGAGCAATCCTTGGTTGGTTCTAGTGTTGTTCAGGTGATGACAAAGGTAGTTCAGTTGATATTGAGGCATTTGGTCATGGAATAGAGTATTTTAGACTATTATATGGACCATTGACATTGGTTGTTGGATTAAGAGTTTGGGGAATGGGTATTTCTCAGAGTTTCACCTAGATTAAGACTTCATCGGTTGGGTAACCAGGGTATGATGTATACTAACATGAACTATGATAAATTAAACATCCGTTATGATTAAATTAAATGTATTATTATGTAATATGCATATAGAAAACACATTAACTTATATGGTTTTTTTATACCTTGTCATATTGAAATGGAGTTAATCATCTTTTCTATTGATAATATATCCATTGAAAAAGTGATCACATGATTAGTATAATTATATGGGTTTAACAAATCCAATTGACATAGATAAAGGGATGGACTCAACTATTTAGATCGTACACTATCAAACCCTTCTATCAGAGATTCATAGGGAGATAACATCTTTTGGATTTTCCCTTGACCAAGACAAAGATGAGATCCAACAAATTAATCATGAGAGAAACCATTTACGAGAGAAGTTCATGATCATCTAGACCACGGCCCGAACCATGTATATCAAACCACACCATGAAAATACCCCCATCGTGCACCTTACACTTTGGTGGTTTGCATGTGTACTAAAGGAATATGTATCATGACCCTAGAAATCTGATTATGTACATTATTTTTTATAGAATAATGAATATAATTTCAACCTATTTTTGTTACTTTTTAAATGATTAATACAATAAAAGATAGTATTTTTTGTTTATATTAATATTAAATTAATGAATTTATTTTGATGAGTTAATAGATTTTTGAAATCAACGACATTTCTATTAAATATTATTAATAAATAACTTTTATTAAATAAAAATTATCATATAATTTTCATGAGGTCAAATGTACTTTTTATAATGGTTTAAAAACTGTTATTGTCAAAAAAACCATCATTTATTGATAAATGATGATTTTATTTGAAATGTAAAAATTAAGATATTAGTAAAAATATTTTGATAAAATTTTATTATTTTTTGAATGAAAATGTAAAAATTATCCAATGGTAAATTTTTCATAAATTTCTAAGACAGACGAATTTTTGAGTAAAAATTATAAATCGAATAAATATACATTGTGTATTATGAAATAAAAATGACACAAAAGAGATGTAATAAATACGATACATAGGATCCATGGCCAAATCAATTTTTTCCATTTTATGTAATGCAATTTTATGGTTTTTTTTAATTTTATAAATAATTTTTGAATGCTCTGAAACCATAAATATATTTTTATGCATTATAATAATTTCGTTAAGAGGGTGGCTCACCTATATATAATAAAGGTTACTTTTTAATTATGTTTAATCCTTGGAATTATAAATTATTCAAAACATCTCAAACATGGAAGAAACTATGAGAAAACCCATATAAAGATTTTTTTTGTTTTGTTTATATTATCATATTGAGTTCAAAACCTATGTTTGAGAATAATAATGAAATCCCCACTCAATTCCTATATAATCCAACCTAGGATCCCATTTTTCTTCACTCAAAATCCCCGAATAATGTTCTTAATATTCCATCCCTTATCTAGGGTCCTTCCAATATGCCCCAAGCTCTCAAGAATCTCCTCCTAGATGTTTGGATTCACACACTAATGTAAGGTATCATCTAATCTCTTTTTCTATTCAAGAACCTCTTTTATTTCATGGTTCTTAATTAAAAAATTTTCATGTTGGGATATATTATTCCATATCCCCTTTACTTTTTATTAATTTTCTATATGTTTAGATACAAATTTCCCTCCCATAAATCCATATGATGAACATATATGTACATCTACTAACATACCAATATTTAGTTAGGGATCATCACCTTCTATTATTTACTCAAGTTTATTTATTACATTATTCCTCAAATATCCAATTCATAATGTATAGACATGTATTTCTCTGTCCCTATTACTACTCATTTGGTTTCCAAATAAAGATACACCCCATTGTTTCTTATTAACCCATTTTATGAATTTTTATGTGATGTCCTTATACTATCAAATTTATAATATGATTTTCTAGGAAAAAAACTTTTTAGTGACTACCATGCCCATTTTTTATCATGTTTCTTCACCTTTAAGCACATAAAAATATAATTTGGGTAATTACATATATGAATTCTACAGTCCTTGATCATGGTATAAAATATAATGATGAATGAATCAGTGTTGTATGATTTATGTGGCACAATTAAGCATGAAAATGAAATGAATTTCACGGTGGTGCCATGAATTATACAGTATTCCAATAACATAGGTAATGTTTAGTATCATGATAGGTCATGTTGGGATAGAGATTGAACCTGATTCTTATATGGGACGTTCTCCAACATTATTTCATGGCAGTTAGCCTTGACTAGTGATTATAATGCAGTGTTTTATGTTGTTTTTATATTTCTGATGTTGCCTTTTTGTTTATCATGTTCTAACATGTCTCATTAATCATGTTTAATATTTTTACTCTTTTTATGCCTCATCATCATCATCATACGTATTATCATTTTTATTCAAGATAAACCACAAAGTACAAATTACATGGTACAAAGTACAAATTACAAAGTACAAATAGCAAAGACAGCGGGTTAGGGGGGCCTAACGTAATGTAGTCCAAGGGCATCCCCTCGGATCAAATACACCCCTCAGGCTTAAAGGGAGAAATATTGTATAAACAAGCTATGTTGGAGCCTTGGGAAGCTAAAGAGGTAATGTAATCCGCTACTCTGTTCCCCTCGTTCCATGTGTGTGTAACCAATTCATGGTTGTTGATGAGTCCCTTGGAACTCCTGATGATATAAAATATTTACCATTGAATAGAGAATCTCTTGTGAAGGGAACCATGAATGACATTGAGTCGGTTTACACTTAGGATAGGGGAATGTTTTGCTGAGCATAGAGGTTGAGCCCTGTGAGAACAGCTTTTTCCTCTGCCAGCATGGATGTGTCACTATTGTAGTGAGCAATGAAGGATAGCCAAACACTTACCCTATGATCGCGGAAAACCCCACCACCTCTCATGTCCCCCAAGATGCAGGATCCATCTGTATTGAGCATGGGGCTGATTCTTTGGGGAGACCATCTCACCTAGGGTCCCCGAATAGGAATGTTAGACGGTGGGAGAGCCTGCAACATGCAGAGAGAATTTTCCTCCTTCCAGTTTTTGAACAGTGACACCATGTCAACCAACATACTCTTTTTCCTCACAATGATGGCCCGCCCTATTAAAGTACTCCCCTCATATCTTTTCCTGTTTTTGGCCTGCCATAAACACCAGCACCTAGAGCTGAGAATCACGGTTCTTGCTGTTGTTTCTAGGCCTTTTTCATCTGCTCCCCTAAACCACCATTCCAAGAAAATATTATCATACAGCTCCCGAGAAGAATAAGAAATGATCCCACCAAACGCACTCCACACCTCATGAGCCCACTCCACTTCAAAGAATATATGAGTCATATTTTCCTCTCTTCCCTCCTTACAGCATTAGCATATGGAAGGCATTCTGATGCCCATCCTTTTGACATTTTCATCTGAAGTTATCGCCTTATTGTTGATCCTCCAAATAAGAAAGTTTTATCACCTTGTATTCCATGTTTATTTCTTTTCTAGGCTTTATATTCCACCCATTCTTATGTTTTCCCCTATGATATCCAATTTACTTTTATGTATGATCATGTGAATGATTTTTCCAAAAAATATTATGTGTTTTCCTATTTTTAATTGATATGTAATGTACATAATTAAATAATAAATTAGACTTATCAATCATACATGTAGTTTTATCTGTAATCATATATAATAAATCATGTATTAATATGTAATAAATAGTATGGTTGATATAGTTGATATCAAAGGATAAATTTAGTTATTTAGGAGATTAGGATAATAAACCGTTAGAAAAATCCTTTAGGATGAGACTAAGTATATAAAAACACCCCTAAATTCTTGTATGTATAGAGTATGTAGTTTATCAAGAAAATACATCCCTCTTTGGATACTAAAATTGTACATGGTTATGGAAAATAAGTTCGTAGATTTAATTACTCCAACAAGGAGTGTGGGACCTGACATGGTGTTACCTGGTACATGAAAATGGGAATTACTATGAAACTTTTATGAACTTCCTAGGTGATATGCTTTTGTAAAAACATGAGCTCATTATGAACCATTATCAAGGGAATGAAAAAAAATCCCATAAGAGTACATGTTAAGAAATAGATCACGGATAACAAAGATTGATTACATGAAATTCATTCATCAAAGAACCAAATTTAATTTATATGTTATCTCATTAATTTCCTTGAATTTCCATTTATGTCTTTAATAGTTTTAAAAAAATTATCCTTATTTCTCCCCTAATTCATTCCAATGGCTAGAAATTAGAGGAATTAGGAAAATAATCAATGCGACGATAAATGGGATGACTACCGAAACAAGATTCCCAACCTGATGAGAGAAGGAACCACGAAATTGATGACGTCAGTCTATATGATGACCTAGGTTCTGAGTGGAAACATGGATGAGGAGGAGAATCCAAATACTACAAAGATATAACAAGATATGATTGTTTACATTATGCGGCAAAGGACTATGAATTTCAATGAGTCATACAAACCCTTAATCGTGTAACAATAGTTAAACTACATTGTGATGATCTTCTCCATCCTTAAATTTTCTAAACAAGAGAATATTTTACTGGGTTTAATGTATATAGTGAGAAGATGATTAGTGGTGGAAAATGATCAATAATATGAAGCATGAGGAATAGTTCAATGTTATGGGGTAGAATTAATTCTGGAACATGTTTTTTATAAATATTTTCATTACATAATTCGACTTTAAATGGAAATGGAATTCCATTCTCTCGTGAAAAAAGATGATGAATCTATTAGTCCATAAAATAAAAACATCACAAGTATTTCACCATACACCTCTTACATTATTTTTAACCATGAATGCAAGCTTAACCACATCATTGGTGGTCTAAAACCTATTCTATAAAAAACCCTGACGATCTAAGGCATTGATAGCTATAAGAATGTTTCTTGATGTGTCGCAAAAATTATAATGGAGATTGGAGAATATAAATGGTATCATGGGGATAAGAAATATAATTTGGAGTTTAATTTGGGTGGTATAATGGAGAAATATTATGGTGATAATAAATTGTAACTTCCCACTTGTCAAAGGATTAGAAAGAATCACCCTAAAAAATTCCCAAGGGGAGAAAGAAATGCTTTAGGTGTAGGAACGAAAACTAGATAGAAATTTATAGCATGATAAACCCACTAATCCAATATATGAATTTAATTCTCTAGTCAACCATCATTGTGTTTCTCATTTCTTGAACTATAAGGAACCAAATAAATTTTAAAATCAACTACCTAAGCTAAAGATTTTCGGAGACAACCAAAAACTTCTAGGGTAGTAAGGGTGAGCATTTCTCTATAAAAACTGATGAGGTGGATCTTAAAAATGAAGTGGTGATAGGTTAGATATCTATTCATTCATGTATAGTGAAATTAATTTTGGATTCTGGTACTACACATTCCTTCATACTATAAGGAGCTGGACTTATTACAAACATAATATTGAATTTAGTCAAGAAATCACTTATCTTACATTAAGGATCGTCTCAAGTTTAGATAATTATATAATTGAGACATAAAACATTCATAACATTACACATTGTTACATAGTAGATACCATAAAAACAGTTTTTATTTTTTTCCATAAATAAAACATTAAAACATAAAATCTTACTCCTTGACAATTATTAAACTTTTAACATGGATGCCTACTTTGTCTTACACATCCATTATCTTGTAAAAATCATTTAAAAATTTGGTATTATCACAAAATCTTAGTAAAGGATTAAAAATAAGGAATGAGCACATTAGTCCACAAATACTTATAACGTAAGAAATCATTTTCAAAAGACATGCTTGTCACCCATATATACATACTATGTGTAACATGAGATTTACACAAGATCTACAAAAAACATGAGAACATAAATATAATAATAAAGGTATTTGGGGAATTACTTATATAATATATTAACCCTCATGGATACCTTATAATTTGCAACCCTCATGGCTACTTTACATTTTGTGTAAACATCGTAGTCACACTTGGAGTAACCATATGGAAGACCTCCAACTTATATATACCCAATGAATTGTAGGGAAATATAGGTATCAACCTTCATCATAAACAATTCCCAAGAACTATACCATAATCCTACAGCATGAATAATTTCATAAAAAAATTCCTTTGGAATTCGTAAAACATAATTTTAAAAGAAGATTTTAAAAGAAAAGTCCCTTAAAAATATCAAATAATTGATGTGAGATTTAATAGAGTGGATGGAATATGCATACACACTTTAAATACATATAATTAAACATAATATATCCAAAAACCATTACACAATAAATTTTAATACCACATAAATAATGAAGTAGAATGTTAACCCAAAGAATGGAAATCAGGTTAAGAATTCCCTTACCTCGGGTTTGTCTTACTTCCAACTAGTTTAAACCTCCTGTATAATGATTAAAAGAGTGTTATTGATATTTTACAGAAACATGTTAATTTTTATAACATCTTTTATGATCATTTCATAACTTCATTTCACCCTATAATTGTTAGTATTTTGTTCCTTGCATTGTTTAGGGTGAGTTCTTTACATGATTTTCAAGATTGGTTCATGATGGATGTTCTTGTCGATTGGAAGTGAAACACCAGAATTGGAATGGAGTAATGTTTAAATATATCCAGTAACATAAATTATACCATTTATGATTTTTAATTCTTACATGAGGATGATTCAAAAATTAAAACATTAATGATGTTCGTTTACATCTTTTTAGTGGTTCTTTGACAATAACAACCTCATTTTGTTTTATAAATTACAACCATGTGTACAAAATAATTCCAGAACAATTGATGAGACATAATACATATATTATAACTTTTTTCAACCATAAAAATTGTTTCATGACTAGACTTGAAGGATTTAATGAGAAATTAAATCACATCATCCATGATGTTAGTAGTTCGACACATCATGGACAGTGTTTTTAATTCCTTGAATAAGTGGGATAGGAATAGAATAATTATGATGAATTTTCCATGAACTTGAGAACATACATAAAATACCTGATTCTTGAGTTTTCATGCTTCTTGGATAAGATGAGGTGTGTAAATAAGAAGAAGTAATTGAGAAATAAAAGGAAACTTGAGAAATTTCTCACAAAAATTCAGCAGCCTAACGACGTCTCTTAAAATTTCATAAAAATAGTTTGATGAGAGAAAGGGGATATCTCATAAATATTACCTAATATGGAAAGTAATGTGGGGATTTGGAATGAAATATTCCAACATAAGTGATAGGTAAATTAAGATAATAACATAAAATCAATGAAAAGAAAGAAAATAAAAGAGGATGTTTACCTCTTGATCTTTTCTCCTTAAAATCCTTCTTAAGGGATTTGGTTTTGGTCTTTTGGGGAGACCAGTAGATCAAGGACATGGGGAGTAGCCTTGGGAGGATTATTGGGCAGAACTTAGACATGGCTCAAGGCTTGATAGGTGTGGAATGAAGAGGGGGTGAGGGTTGTATTTATAGTGTAGGAGAGGGGGGGTTTTCATTATTTTAATCATTATTATAATATTTTTTCCATGATTATGAGTAGTCTTAGTTCATGTGACCTAAAAAAGTAATAATTTCATGTGAGTTCAAACCTATTATCTTTACATCACTTGTGATGTCATAAATAGTGTATTCTACAGATAATTTGATTTTACGGTATTTGATCGTATTTCACTATTCATTGAAAATTCAAAAATTTAAGAAAAATACCAAAAATTCGCCCCAACCATTGTTCTATGTGTATATTTCAATAATGAATTCCATTTTTTGAAAATAATTTTCTAAATATTATTAATTAAATTTTTCAATAAAGGCATACTTAATTCAAAAATTAACAATTTTAATTATATAAATACTTCAATATCACAATGAAAAATTAACCAAGATGTTGTGATCTTAAGTCCTTAAGAAAATAAAATAATAATAAAATTTACTATTCATTAGGGTCATATTACTATTCATATTACTATTCATAATGGTATGTTACTCTTCACCAAAAAACAAGGTGGTTCCATTAGACTCAAAATAAGATACTGAACACAATTGTTGATGGCCATTTTTCGAAATTCAAAACATGTAAGGAGTAAAATTATGATTAAAGGATACTTATAAGTATCTAATTTAAAAAAATTTAAGTATTTCAATTTATTTTTAGAAAACCTTGGGGCGTTACATTATCCCCACCTTCTGGAAATTGCATCCTCACAATTTTATTCACTTATTAAACAATTGAGTGTACATTTCCCTCATAAAATTTTCAGACTCCCATGTTGCTTCTTCAACCATGTGGTTTCTCCACAAAATCTTTACCTGGTGGAATACCTTATTTCACAATACCTGTTCCCTTTGATCAAGAATTTGAACCGGTTTTTCTTCATAACTAAGGTTCTCTTCCAAATGAATTGCTTCTGGGCTCAAAACATGTGATGAATCTGGCACATACTTTCTCAACATTGAAACATGAAAAAAAAATTGTGTACTTGAGACAAAATCTAAGGAAAATCTACTCGTTATGTGACCGGTCCATCTTTCTCTAGGATTTCAAAAGGAAAGATAAACCATGAACTTAGCTTTCCTTTTATACCACAATGCATCACACTTTTCCAAGGAGGGATTTTAAGGAAAATATGGTCACCTACCTCAAAAGAGAAGTATTTCCTTCTATTATGAACATAACCTTTATGCCTGCTTTGAGTTGTCCTCATGTGTTGCTAGATCATCTTCACTTTCTCTACCACTTCCTCTACTAATTTTGGCCCCATCAACTTCATTTCACTAACTTTATCCTAAAATGTTGGTGTTCGACACCACATCCCAAACAATGCCTCAAAAGGTTCCATCTGAATAATAGAATGAAAACTATTATTATAAGAAAACTCATCTAAAGAAATATATTGATCCCAACATCCTTGGTAGTCCATTTAACATGCTCGAAGCATATCCTCCAAAGATTGAATTGTTTGTTCTAACTTCCAATCTGATTGAAGATGAAAATCTACACTGAAATTTAATTCTATGCCCACCAACTTTTGATGTCCATTCCAAAAGTTAAAAGTGAACCTGGGATCTTGATCAGATACAATGGAAAGAGGAACTCCATGTAACTTGACTATCTCTTTGAGGTACAGTCAAGAAAGCTGATCCAAAGACATTTTATCTTGAATAGAAAAAATGTGTTCATTTTTTCATCCGGTCAATAATAAAAAAAATCGCATTATTACCTCCAGTGGTCTTTGGTAGTCCCACCACAAAGTCCATAGATTCATTCTCCCATTTCCACTCTGGCACTGGAAAAGGCTGTATGATCCCCTTCGGTAACTGCCACTCTACTTTTACCTATTGACATGTCAAACATTTCATAGTAAATTCAACAGTGTCTTTTTTCATTCCATCCCACCAATAATACTCTCAAAGGACTCTGTACATCTTAGTACTACCAGGATAAACAAAAAACAAGGAACTATGAGCTTCACACAATAATTCTTTCGTCAATTGGGAATCACAAGTCACACACAACCTTTTACCAATTCTCAAAACACAATCTTTATCAAGGTTAAATTCTAGTAACTTATCCATTTTAACCAATTGTTCCTTTTTCTGTAGCACACGATCTTCCTTCTACGCTTTTGTTAATTCTGTCTGATAATAAAGACTGCACTGAAACCAGAAAAAAAATAGATGTATTCCCTACAAAAAAAACTACTAATCCAAAAAACATCAAAGCATTAATCAAGCGATCATGTTCAAAACGTAACATTGTTAATGATTCATGATGTTTCCGACTTAAGTAATTTTCTACATTGTTTGCTTTTCCGGGATGGTAATTAATCATGAAATCATAATATTTTATCAGTTCTAGCCATCTTCTAGGCCTCATGTTTAATTCTTTCTAAGTGAATATATACTTCATACTTTTATGGTCAGTATATATTAGACATTTGGCTTTGTATAAATGATGCCTCCAAATTTTCAAAGAAAAAAACCACAGCTACCCATTCCAAATCAGGTGTGTTGTAATTTATCTCATGAGGTTTTAGTTGTCTCGAAGCATAAGCAATTACCTAATCATTCTGCATCAACACACAACCAATTCCCTTCAACAAATCATCACTATAGATGATGAAATCACCATTTCAGGAAGGCAAGTCCATAATTATAGCATTCACCAATCCCTTCTTCAGTTCATAAAAACAAACATCACAGTCTTTTGTCCAAACAAATTTAACCCCTTTCCGTGTTAACTTAGTTATCAGGATAAATAATCATGAAAAGTTCTTAACAAACAGTCACTAATAACCTACTAAACCTAGAAAATGATTAATCTCTATAACATCTGTGAGTCCTTTCCATTCATCAAACACTTTTTTTTGGTAGGATCAACTATTATTCCATCCTTATTTAAAATGTGCCCATGAAAAGAAATCGGTTGCAACCAAAAATCACACTTGTTGAATTTTCCATACAATTTCTTTTCTTTTAAGGTTTTTAAAACAACCCTTAGATGTTTTCCATGTTCCTCTTTATTTTTAGAAAATACCATAATGTAATCAATAAATACAATAAAAAACTTATCTAAAAACTCATAAAATACTCTATTCATAAGATTCCTAACTACAGTAGGTGCATTTGTTAACCCAAAGGTAAAGAAAAAAATTTATAATTCCCATATCTAGTATGAAAGGCTGTTTTGGAGATTTGATCCTCCTTTACCATCAACTGATGGTATCCAGATCTCAAGTCAATCTTGTAAAAGTACTTAGCTCCCTGGAGATGATCAAACAAGTCGTCGATATGAGGGAAAGGATACTTTTTTTTAATAGTGATGTAATTCAGTGCTCTGTAATCAATGAAATGTCTCAGGGAACCATATTTCTTTTTAAAAAACAAAACAAGATCACCCTATGGTGAAGTGCAAGGATGAATGAAGCCTTTATCAAGAAAATCTTGTAACTGATTTTTCAATTCAAGAAGATCTATTTGAGACATATGATAAAGGAGTTTTAATGTTAGCTTAGCATCAGGAACTAAGTCAATTGTGTATTTGACTTCCCGATCAAGAATGACACTAGGTAACTCATCATGAAAAACATCAAGGTTTTCATTTTCTACCGGAACATAATTAATATGAACAGTTTCCTTGTTTTCAATAACATGAGCAAGATAGCATTCAATTCCATCTTCCAAAATTTTCTCAGCTTCTTGATATGGTTTCAATTGTATAGGTCCATTTTTGTATAAAAATTGAATATCTTTCTAAAAACCAAATTTTTTATCTCTACGGTCAATCTTAGAATGATAAATAGAAATCTAATCCATTCCCTGAATCACAAAAAACTCAACTAAGGGTAAAAAACAAGGTTTTACTGTAAATTAATTCCACCAACAACAATAATAAGATTCTTAAAATTCCTCTTTGATATAATATTTTCCCCTAGAATTTTAACAACAAGTTCTGGTCTCATTTGTTGATGTGATATTTCTAATTTTCCATAAAATTTCTCAGAGATGAAGGAATGTGTAGACCCTCTATCAAACAAAAACTTCGCAAAATCTGAGTGAAAAAACAAAGTACCTGATACAACATCATTGGATGGCCTGAAATATGCTTTCGTAGTCGCAAAGGATCTCACTATACCTTTCTACTTATAGTATGGATTCTTTGTGTCATTTGGATCTGTCTTTAGGTAGGCATTTACATAGTGACCCATCTCACCACATTTAAATCATTTTACAGTTTGCTTATCAGGATTTCTCTTGGGATCATTTTCATTGTAATATTTTCCCATATATCCAAACTTACCACATTTAAAACACTTCCTGGTTTTTCTAAGACATTCCCCAAGGTGTTTTTTCCAAACTTTTCACAAACTGGAGACAAGATTTTCTTACCATCAGATTTCTTTGGTTGATTCTTAACCATCACTTGACACCAGGACCTCTTCTTTTCCTCATTTCCAAAATGCACAGGATCATCATCAAACACCATCTCTACCCTCTCAGCACATCAGAAAAGTTTCTCATAACTTTTGAAATCACGAGAGGCCAACTCCATTCGATACCTTGGCTTCAATTCTGAGTGAAAGCAGTTGATTTTGATACCAAGATCCAGAATTAGATTTGGATAATACCTCCCCAGTAGGGTGAAGTTCTCTTCATACATAGCCACTAAATCTTCCTCATTTTTCTTCAATTCAATGAATTTATTCTCCATCCAAATTCGCACCACCTTAGGAAAATATTTTTCAAGGAAAATACTTTTAAATTAATCTGGCTCTAAGGCATAAAAATCCTCTCTATCCTTGATATTCCTTACCATTGACCACCACTAATCAGCTTCACCTTCAAAATGATAAATAGAAAGACTTACCTTTTGATTGTATAAAAATCCTATAATATCAAATATCTTTTCAAGGGCTTTAATCCATCCTTCGGCTGCTACTGGGTTAGAATATCCATTGAAAGAAGGAGGGTGTTGCCTCATAAAATGTTACACTATTGTCATGTTCTGTTGTGGTACCTCTGGTTGTTCTCTTGCATGGATGTCACTGACATTTATTGCTTGCATTATCTGAGCCATTACTATTACAAACTTCTTGGTTCCAATCCCTACCATTCCGGGATGCAGATTTAGAAGGATGTCGTTCTGTCGATGTGTCTCCTCTTCCGCTTCCCTATTTCTTCTGCGGAAAACCATTCTAAACAAAAATATCTCAGACGAAGAAACATTTTAATCATTAAATTCTATAACATTTAAAAGGAATAATAAAATAAATATCATTTATGGTATTCTTTTAACATCATCATAACCCCTAATGTTATCAAAACCATCCTCTGATACCAACTATAAGGACCCGACCTTATTACATAAAAAATCTTGAATTTAGTCAAAAAACACATCTCTTACATTGAGGATCTTTTCAAGTTTATAGATTTAGATAATGGATATATAAAACATTCATAACATTACACATTGTTATAGAGTTGATACAAAAAAACAGTTTCCATTTTTATCAAAATATAAAACATTTAATCTTAAAACATGACTCCTTGACAATTATTCAACATTTAACATGGATTACTTCTTTATCATACACATACATTAAAATATGAAAATCATTTTAAAACTTGGGATGAGCACAAAATCTCAGTAAGGGATGAAAAATAATTAAAGGGCACATTAGTCCACTAATACTCATAACGTATGAAAGCATTTTCAAAAGACATGTTTGTCACCCACATATACTTACTTTGTGTAACATGAGATTTACACAAGATACGCACAAAACCTGAGAACATAAATATAATAATAAAGTTATCTTGGCGATTTACTTACATAATCTTGTAACCCTCATGGCTACCTTATAATTTGTAACCCTCACGGATACCTTACATTTTGTGTAACCATCGCAGTTACACATGGAGTAACCATACGAACGACCTCTAAGTTACACATACCCATTGCATTGGAGGAAAATATAGGTCCCACCCTTCATCATAATAAATACCTAAGAACCATAAAATAATCATAAAACATTAATAATTTCATAAAAACATTTCCTTTGAAATTTGTAAAACCTAATTTTAAAAATAGGATTTTAAAGGAAAAGTCCCTTATAAATATCATATAATTAAAGTGACATTTGATAGAGTGGACGGAATATGTATACTCACTATAAATAAAAATAATTCAACATAATATTTATAGAACCCATCACATAATAAATTTTAATACCACAAAAATAATGAAGTATAATTTTAACCCAACAAATGGAAATCTGGTTAAGAATTCCCTTACCTCGGGTTTGTCTTACTTGGAAGTTGTTTAAACCTCCTTTATAATGGTTAAAAGTGTGTTATTAATATTTTGAAGAATCATTTTCATGTTTATAACATATTTCATGATCATTTAATAACTTCATTTCACCCTTTAATTGTTAGTATTTTGTTCCTTCCATTGTTTAGGGTGAGTTCTTTAAATGATTTTCAAGATTGGTTCATGAGGGATGATCTTGTGGATTGGAAGTCAAAATGCAGAATTGGAATGGAGTAGTATTTACATATATCAAGTAACATAAATTATACCATTTATCATTTTGATTTCTTACATGAGGATGATTCATAAGTTAAAATATTAATGATGTTCATTTAGATCATTTTAGTGGTTCTTTGATAATAACGACCTCATTGTGTTTTATAAATTAAAACCATGTGTACAAAAGAATTCCAGAACCATTGATGAGACATAATAAATATATTATAACCTAGTTCAACAATAAAAATGGTTTCTTGACCAAACATTAAGGATTTCAAGAAAAATTAAATCACATCGTCCACGATGTTGGTAATTCGACACATCATGGACAATGTTTTTAATTTCTGTAATAAGTGGGAGAGGAGTAGAATAATGATGATGAATTTTCCATGAACATGAAAAAATCCAAAATATAAATGATTTTGGAGCTTTCATGCCTCTTTTATAAGAGGATTTGATGAAAGAAGAAGTAATCTTGAAGTAAAATAACACTGAATAAATTTATCATAAAAATTTGGCAGCCTAACGGTGTCTCTAAAAATTTCATATAAATAGTTTGATGAGAGAAAGGGGGTATATCATCACTATTAAATAATATTGACAGTAAATTGGGATATGGAATTAAATATCCCAACATAAGCCAAAGTGATTAAAAGATAATAACATAAAATGAAAGAAAAGAATGAAAATAAAATAGGATGTTTACCTCTTGATCTCTTCTCCTTGAGATCCTTCTTAAGGGCTTTGGTTTTGGTGTTTTGGTGAGACCAGAATCTCTATGTCGTGGGGAAGAGACTTAAGAGGAGTATTTGGAAGAATATAGGTATGTATCAAGGCTGGGGAGATGTGGGAAGAAGAGGGGGTGAGGGTGGTATTTATAGTGGAGGAGAGGGGGTATTTTACATTATTTTAATCGTTATTATAATATTTTTTCCCAATATTATGAATAGTCGTAGTTAATATGACCTAAAAAAGTAATAATGGTATGTGAGTTTGAACCATGTTTCGTTACTTCACTTGTGATTTCATAAATATTGTATTTTACTGATAATTTGATTATACTGTATTTTACCGTATTTTACTATTCATCGAAAATTCATGAATTTCATAAAAAATCCCAAATATTTACCCTAACCATTTTTCGACTTGTAGTTTTCAAAAATGAATTCCATTTTTTAAAAATAATTTTCTAAATATTATTAATTTAATTTTTAAATGAAATCATACTTAATTGAAAAATTAACAATTAAAATTATATAACTACATCTATATCACAATGAAAAATTAACCAAGATGTTATTATCTTATAGAATTAAGAAAATAAAATAATAATAAAATTTACTATTCATTAGGGTCATATTACTATTCATAAGGGAATGTTACTATTCAACAAAAAACATGTTGGTTTTATTATACTCCAAATAACATACTGAACACAATTTTTGATGACCATTTTTGAAAATTCAAAACATATAAGCAGAAAAATTATGATTAAAGGATACTTATAAATATCTAATTTAAACAAAATTTTTATCATTTCAATTTATTTTTAGAAAACCTTGGGGTGTTACACATATAATGAGATTTTAGTATAACCATTCAAACACAACAACAAAAAATTGAAGAAGAGTTGTTAGTGAAAATGGAAAATTGGGAAATTATTGTATCCCAAGTATAAAACTCATCATCAGTCAAAATTTGGAGGATGAACTTCCCAGTGAACCTTGTTATACCCACTTTAGTGTAATATGATGCAACTCAACAAATGAATTTTCCTCCCCTATATAGATCCAAAATAAACTATCATGAGAAGGAAATCACTCTCTGTATGGAAAATGGACCCTGGACTCTGTACATGTTCAAGGAGGAGGTTGAATCTTCACTAGCCCCAAAAAAACAAGTATGGATCTTATTTCCCAACAAGAAATCATATATATCTCAAATTAATGAGTCTACATATAAAATCATCCATTCATACATTCCCATTGTGAGGTAATATGTTCACTTGTTTCCCGAGGAATTGATTGGTCTTCCACCAAGTTGAGAGGTTGAGTTTTCAATCCAGATTATACATGGTTCACTACCATTATCATAGAATCTATATATAATTGGTGGAAATTGAGGATATGGATATAAAAACTACAAGAAAATCTTGATAAACGGATCATACACCTAAGTGCTTCACCATGCAGTGCACCAGTCCACTTCATCAAGAAGAAGGGTGGGTCAATACACCTTTGAAATGATTATCATGTGCTCAAAAAGATCATGATAAAGATTGAGTATTCTCTTTCACAAATTGATGACTTGTTTCATCAGCTATATTGAGAAAAATAATTATCTAATTTGTATATGCAGTAAGGATATTATCAAGGTTGGGTAAAGAAGGAGCATATCCCCAAGACAACTTCTCATATAAGCTACGATCAATATGTGTTCATAGTAATTCCATTTGGACTCATTAATGCACTATCCATATTCATGGAATTGATGAAATGAGTCTTTATATATTACCACAACAAATTCTGGTATTATTTATATGTTATATTCTAATATACTCCAAAAGAAAGGTGGAGCATAATGAAAATCATAATAATGTTCTAAAGACTTCAGGATAGGGGAAGCTTTATACCAAGTACATAAAATGTGAGTTCATGTTGAAGGAAGTATCATTAATGGGGAATACAATCAAATAAAATGGGATATCTATAGAACCTTCAATGAAAAAAGGATTTTATGCATGACTAATGCCCACATATATGAAATATATTCATATTTTTCTAGTATTATTAGTGTACTGTCATTGATTTTTGAAAAATCTATCACTATTGTAAACCCTTTAACCATGCTAATTCTGAAGGGGGCCAGGTTTTCATGGAATGCTGAATTTTGAGAGAGATTAAATTTGTTGAAAAGAGACTTATCACTTCCCCAATGATCCAAATACCCATAGGTGGAGAAATATTCATAGTATTCAATGATTCATTGAAGGAGGGAATGGGATGTGTGTTAAGACAAAATGAAAAATAAATAAACTTTTTTTCAAGGAAGTTGAATGTTAGCATATATAAATACTCAATGCATGACCTAGAGCTGGCTTTAGTGATATTAATATTCAAAATATAGTAGAATTGTCTATTTGGGGAGAAATGTGAAATATATACGGATCAAAAAAGCCTCTAATATTTATTCCCATAGAAAGAGTTGAATATGTTCCAATAAAGACGGTTATAGACAATAAAGGACTATGACTTCTCAATTCTCTACTATCTCGCAAAACATAATAAGTTGGATGATTCTCTATGTATAAAGTATATATAAATTTTATCATTGATAATAATTGAGAAGAATTTGATCTTCGTTGATTTTGAAAGGATGGACATGGGGATTATAAAGGAAGGAACATCACCAATCCTTTCACAAAATTCTGTTTCACCATCCCTTCTAGATAGGGTAATGGATCCCCAAAAATATGATGTGGGAATTTAGAATAAATTGAAAACTATATGGAAAGGTAAATCCTCGGAGTTTAATGATAGTAAAGAAGGATATGTGATATTTGGGTCAGGATTATGTGTACCATCAAATAACGAGTTAAAGAAAGAACTATTAGATGATCAGGACCGGCCTGGTAAATTCTGTTGCCCAAGACTGCCTATGAAATTTTTCCCTAAAATGTATTAAGAGCTACAGTGAAATGGTGAATTTTTTGCCCTTGGTTTTGTATTTTTTTTCATTGATTTTCTGTTGCCCTAGCCCGGGGGCTCTCTGGGCTTGCCCTAGGGCCGGCCCTGTAGATGATGCACATAGTTCAATTTTCTCCGTTCACCCTAGAAACCCAAGGATGTATTTAGATATTCAGGAAAACTGTTGGTGGGAAAATATGAAGTAGGGGATCGCTGGATAAACATTAAAGTTCCTATTATTTCAGCAAGTGAAGGATGAATGGTTGAAGTCTAAGGGAATGATGCAACCATTATCCATACCAACATTGTAACACCCCGAGATTTTATGAGATATATTATTTTTAATTTCTTTCATATATTCTATTGTACGCTACACCAAGATTATCTTGTGCTATACACAACACCGTATTAGCATGCATTATACACAACATTATTCTTGGATCGTGTTACAAACAATTTCAAGTTCATTTGATAGTAGTTATTCTATGAAATATTGAGTGTATATATATATATATATTCAATGTATAAATTAAATATGGTTGGATTCCTTTATATAAAACAACAAAGGAGTCTTGCACTACATGCAACCCTGACTTGTCTTGCATTACACGCAGTCGCAACCTTCCCTTATAAGTGTGTGTTGTACGCAATAACGGGTTTCACTAAACAACGATATATGGTTATAATATTATTATGAACTAGCCGTTATGAATATTAGTAACTACATTTTTAATTTTATGACATTATAATTCATCTTAAACATTTTATAGAACATGGTATGAGAACAAAATAAATTATTCGGGTAAAATAAGTATTTTTAAAGAAATGAAGTTTACCACCTTTTAATGGCGCACCCAATTTAAATCTAGTTTTTGAAATTTTTATAAGTTAAATTTAACAAAATAAAATTCTTCTTTGGAATCAGGATATAAAAATTTACTTTGGATAAAATTTTCATATTATTCTGATAACTTTCATATTTTAATGAATAGTAAAAACACGCTATATTTTAATTAAATTTTTTTTCCATCGCAAAAATTTATATGGTAAGATTATATTTTTAATGGGTTTTAAAGTTTAATTAGAATATATTCTTACTATTTAATACAATTTTGCTTATTGGAATTAATTTCACTTTGAAATTGTACATAAATAAGTGTCAGTATTTTGATAGTTAATGTTTCTTAAAAACATGCTATTTGTTTTGATAACGGGAATTAATATTAAAATTAATTAATTACACTTCTATGTTTTGAATTTTAAAAAATATACTTCATTTTTGAATTTGGAAAATCAAATATATCTTAGGCTTAATTTTTGGTATTTTTCTGAAAAACTTAAATTTTCGATGAATAGTGAAACCACTTAGTAGTAGTTAAAAAAACTGACTCTTTCATTTAAATGAAAATTTACCACTTCTATGAATTTAATTTAACAAATCTGACATACATGGTTGTTATCAAGAAGTAAAATGTGGTTCAATAAGATGAAAATAATTTTTGGTGGTTAGTAACGTTGGACTTTTATTTACCGCGGTTAAAGGTAAATAGGGTAATTCAAGGTTAAAAGAATATTATAATAATTCAAAATTAACTTAATACTTGTCCTAACCTTATTGGGTGGCCGACCATGGGCATCCTTGGGTCGATTTGGGGACCCCATTGAGCAACTTGGTAGTTATAATGACAATTTGGATTAATTAATTTACTGTAAACACAAAATTGACATTAACAAAACTCTTTTAGTAATTAATTTTTATTAGGGGTATATCAATTATCTTTTTGACTATAAATATTAATTGGAAATATAAAAAGATTTACTAAATGATGGTATTTTTTTATAATTTTTAAACATCAAATAAATTAAATTATTCATGACACAATAATGATGCAATATTTACTTCATTAATAAATGATTTAAATAAATATGATTATAATGATTAAAATATTATCCAAAACATGTAGAATTATGATTGGATGATTTTATTTCTACCATGATTCATCTTATATTCCTATTTAAATATTTTTGGGCCTTTTTAAACTGAAGATAAGTTTATAATAAAATAATATTTTCACACTTTCCAAAGGTGCCCCTCTCCTCCCTTATAAAAGGGAACCACCTCCCTATCCTCTTCACAACACATTGATCCTTCAAGCTCGGACAACCCCAGCCCATTTCTCTTCTCCACTTCCCTAGAAACTTTTTTGAGGTTCTGGTCTTCTCAAAAGACCAACTCTAGTCCATTAAGAGGAAGCTTAAAAGAGGAGCGTCGAACAAGAGGTAATCTATTTTACCGATTCTTTCAAGTTTCTTTCTTCTCCAACTTCTTCTTATTTAGTTGTTTCATTATAAATTAATAACATAAATATCAATAAAATAATGATATTTTATTATAAATATTAAACAACCACATTTCACCTTCTATCCATCCTATGGAAAACGAAATCATCGCGCGTGCATACGTACGGAATACCGTCTCCACGCCCTGGTGTAATCTATTTTGCACTACCACCTTACATGGATGGGTATAATGGTGTAAAGAATAACTATATCTGATTATTATGAAATGATACTAATTCTGAGATATTATATCATCAACTATAATTCCATTCATATAATTATGGAAATGATATCATCGCTTGTGCGTACGTACGGATTACCGTCTCCACGACACGATGAGATTCATTCTCCATGTTAACCATTTAAGAATAATTATAAAGTATATATAATAAATAATAATGATATATAAGACAAAATAATGCTACTGGATTTATTTATATATATATATATGTCATACACTTACTTCCATTCAAGTCAATAAGGAAAGGAAAACAGCGTTCATGCGTACGTACGACCTATTGTCTCCATGAACGGTGTATTTCATTTCATTCATATATCTATTTTATATTTGTATATACTGAATATATATGATATATAAATCATGATTTAAATTTTCTAAGTATGTAAATCATGATATATGTAATAATAATATTAAGAACAACAAATTGAAACATGTACGATAAATGAAACGATTTTACACAAAACACTGCTTTAACATGGAATTTAAAAAAGAACGGGTAATATAAAGTCATAAGTGAACCATATATGATATCATAACAATGAATATGATTCTGTAATAAGTAAATGAATTTATTTAAATCATTATACTGGAGGTTCGGATAGGTACGAAGCATATCGGACCTAAGGTAAGGGATAATTTTACAAATCTCATTTTTTCTGAGATTGTTTATTTGTATGTATTTACTGGGGTTATATTTATAATCCACGTCCCTGTTTTCTAAAAATTGTTTCATGTATGTTTAAATTCAATTTACACATTTTTTACTTTTAATACATGGTATATAAGGAATCTTTCTTTTGTTTACCATACGCGGTACTTTTTGACTTTTCTGGCAAAAGTATGAGAAGAATACTTTTTTAACTTATACGGCATGAATGGATTTTTATGGTTTTATAATGCCTTATTTTCATGAAGCATAATATACAATATTTAACGACTATTTTCAACAAAATACTTTTATTTTAAAATTTCATGGCATTTTGTGAAAAGAAAATGATTTTGAAGAAGAAAGAATATTTTCCTCAAGAACTCATTTCAAGTGTTTTATCAAAACTATTTCCCATCTAAAATGACAGGATTTGCTATGTTTATGTTTCAAGTATAATGTATATATTATTTACATAGTGTGACTTTTATTATAATTAAATGATATCCATTTGTTTTATATGGATTATGTAATGATGGGATGATGTTTATGAAACCCATTTTATTCTTTGGGTTATGATGCATGTTTTAAGTTTATTTTGTGACACAAGTAAGAATGATTTAATTATGAGATGGGTGGGACCTATATCTCCCTCCAATGCATTGGGTAAAGATTTATATCTCATGATATAGACATGGATGGAATGGAAAGTTAATCCAGTTCAGTGATACAGGACGGGAATGAGGAGGGAACTCAATTCAGAAAGGGACTTTGTCCACTAAGATGGTCTTGGCAGTAATGCCTTGGCTACTACGGAAATCATATCATGTGCTTAATGGTTGTGACAATTAAATGTTTTATCTCCATGATATTTTATGATGATTGATGTTCCTTTATGATATATGCCTTGCGTACTTCCAAGATTTCTGTCTTTTCTCAAGATTTTGATGTTTAGATTTTATGTTCAAGTTTTTTCATTCAAATGATTATGGATTGTTTTATATTATCTATGTTTACCCTTAATGAGAATTTGAGATCACTCTTTTAATGTTTTATTTTCCCCAGGATATAAATAAAGGTTTTAGGTAAGAAAACAAATGGGTAAGATCTTTATGGGAGATGTTGAAGATCTTTCATCGTGATTAGAAGATTATTTTTCCGAGTTTCCAAAGACACTAAACTATTACGGTCCTTGTGTGTTTGTTTTTGTTATGTATTAAGTATTCCAAAAAAGTAATGTAATGTCCAAGTACGTCAATCTTTGGGTCTCTACAGTTGGTATCAAATAAAATGTTTAGTCAACCTTTGAAAAATGGGATGCGATAACTTTAGTGATATCTTTAGATATATTTCTAAGTTATGTCTAGGAATTTCCCTATGTTTAAGTATACATATAGGTTATTGTCCTAGAATTATGGTAAATATCCTAGAATTAAACCTAAGATGTTATATATTGAAGGTACTCTCCCTTTCTTATGTTGTTTTCTTAGAATTTTGTTTTGACTCTCATACTTTTTTTTGGGTTTTAGAAAATGGCTGGAAACCGAAAGATTCATGATAATAGAGGATATTATGGACAATGGAATGATATTCTTCATGAGAAACCAAATGAAACGGGATTTGGAAGTCAAAAAATCATTATTATTCCTAATCAGCAATCTCATAATATGATCAATAATCTCAACTTTGGTAAGTATCCCGACTCATCTAATAAGAGAAAGATAGAGTTTCATGATGATTATAGATGAAAGAAAGTTCAATTTCCCTTATGTAAATCATGTGGGAAGAGGCATCAATGAGAAGGTTTCAAAGGAACTGGAAGTTGCTTTGGGTGTGGAAAGGAAGGACACAAAGCCAGTAAGTGAAAAGGAAAAGGTTCAGTTAACACCATGGACAAGGATAATGGTATTTCTACAACATCAAAAATGATTAAATGTTTTAAATGTGGAATGTATGGGTATTATGAAAACCAATGCCACAAGGGAAAATCTCATGAAAAGAATCATCATAGTCGTGTGGGTAGTATTTATATTGATGATGATTATGAGACTACAAATGATATGTGAGATGAAATAATTGTTGAGGCTCATTCAATGGTTTAAGAAGGTAGTGGAATGATTTATCTTTATTAAGAGTCATGTTGTATAGGTAATGGTACTATGGAATGAAGACACATCTAAGGATTGTTACACTATTGTTTTTTCTAAAGTATTTGAAATTATATGTTGAATGGTACTGGTAACTGTGAAAGGTTATTCAGATATTTTTGGAAAGAAGATGATATGTGCATAATGAATGGATAAAGAGAAAATAATATTTTGGATATTATATAATGATCCCATTGATGATATAAGGACAAAGTGATATCATGGTTTGAGTAAATAGAAATTTTGGGATTTTTGTATGTGGAAAGAGTTAACTATTGACAACATTCATGTTTTTCACTAAGGTTCAATGGGTATTCATTTTTTCAAGAGAATACATGATTAAGGTATTCAAATGTTTGTAGTGTGACCAAAAATATATATCTTATGATATATGGGGGATAAATGATGGTATTCACATTCTGGGTAGATGACCTTTCTAGTAATCGTTTTCTTTATACAATGAGATTGTACATATTTATTTTGGATAAGTCTAAAGATTGGAATGGACTATGTTTGACATCAGAAAGTATTTTTTAAGCCTAGAACTATTTTTTCAATATTATTTCTATAAGGTTATAATAGTGTAGTTTTAGAAAATGGACAACATGGAAGACGGGCGACAACCCGTCGTGTCGGATAAGGCTGTGGTAATCGAACCCACAACTGAAGTGCGACATGCCTTTATCTCCTACCATTGGCCTATAGGAAGTCCCCGGTTTGTATAAATTAGTTTTAATTTATTGCGTGGTATGATATATGATGTATAAGTCCATTTTAGGAACCATATACTATTAATCTCACTATAGATGGACTTATGTATATTTAATAACTTTTGCTATATTTTTGTTTGAGACAGATGGAATAACCTATCATTCTATTTCATGATCTGCTAACACTTCACGAATGACAAATTCAACTTCATTCCTCTAATAGATGAAGTGGAAATTGTTCAAGGAACGACCAATGGTGAGATTTTACCCAAATCAGTAAAGTGTTTCTTCTAATTCCAATTTTTTATCAACTTTAGGGAAATGATCTTGAAAACAAAAAATGGTGTCTTATTGCCCTTATATCTGATAAATCATATGGTACATTAGATCATCACAAATTTATGGATTTGTGATTGTTGGCTTTTTTCATAACCACGTTCTTTACCACTCTCCATCAGAACTTGATGGTTAGATTTCTCTTCCATATCCATATTTTCACATATGTTTTCCTTTGTGGGATCCCAATTGATGAGTTACTTTGTTTATCCATTTTGTTTCTAATATTAATTTTTAAAATTATGTTTTAGCATTCCTTTTCACAATGTGGGTTTCTATGAAAGAAACTCTCAAGTAATAAACCATTTATAACCCCGACGAATTTCGAGGGCAAAATTCATTTTATGGGGGGGGTAGAATGTAACACCTTGAGATTTTATGAGATATATTCTTTTTAATTTCTATCATATCTTCTGTTGTACGCTACACCAAGATTATCTTTCACTATACGCAACACCGTATTAGCTTGCATTATACACTACATTATTCTTGGATCGTGTTACACACAATTTCAAGTTCATTTGATAGTAGTTACTCTATGCAACATTGAGTGCATATATATATATATATATATATTCAATGTATAAATAAAATATTGTTGTATCATGTTATATAAAACAACAAAGGAGTATTGCACTACACACAACCCTGACTTGGCTTGCATTACATGCAATTGCGACCGTCCTCGATAGCGTGTGTTGTACGCAATACCAGGTTTCACTAAACAATGACATATGGTTATAATATTATTATGAACTAACCATTATGAATATTAGTAACTACATTTTTAATTTTATGACATTATAATTAATCTTACACATTTTATAGAACATGGTATGAGAACAAAATAAATTTTTCGGGGAAAATAATTATTTTTCAAAAAATGCAGTTTTGCTGCCTTTTGATGGCGCACCCGCGTTAAATCTAGTTTTTGACATTTTTATAAGTTAAATTTGAAAAAACAAAATTTTTCTCTGGAATCGGGATATAAAAATTTACTTTGGATAAAATTTTCATATTATTCTGATAACATTCATATTTTAATGAATAGTAAAAACACGGTATATTTTATTTAAAAACAATTTTTTTTCATCGTAATAATTTATATGATTATCATTTTAATTGGGTTTAAAGTGTATTTAGAATATATTTTTATCATTTAATCCAATGTTGTTCATTGGAATTAATTTCACTTTTAAATTGGACATAAACAAGTGTTGATCTTTTGATAGTTATTGTTTATTAAAAACCCGCTATTTGTTTTGATAACGAGAATTAATTTAAAAATTAATTAATTCCACTTCTATTTTTTGAATTTGTAAAAATAGATATCATTTTTTAATTTGGAATATCAAATATTGCTTAGGCTGAATTTTTGGTATTTTTCTTAAAAACTTCAATTTTTGATGAATAGTGAAACCACTTAGTGGTAGTTAGAAAACCTAACTCTTTCATTTAAATGAAATTTTACCACTTATGTGAATTGAACTTCAAAAATCTGACATACATGGTTGTTATCGAGAAGTAAAATATGGTTCAATAAGATGAAAATAATTTTTTATGAATAGTAACATTTGACTTTTATTTACCACGGTTAAAGGTAAATATGGTAATTCAAGGTTAAAAAAATATTAAATAATTCAAAATTATCTAAACACTTTTCCTAAAATTATTTGATGAGTATTTTCCGACCATTGGAATCCTTGGGATTATTTTGGGACCCCATTGATCCACTTGGTAGTGATAATAACAATTTGGATTAATTAATTTAATGTAAAGACAAAATTGACATTAACAAAAATCTTTTAGTAATTAATTTTTGTAAGGAGTTATATAAATTATAATTTAGACTATAAACATCCATTAGAAATATAAAAATATTTCCTACATGATGGTATTTGTTTTATAATTTTTAGACATCAAATAAATTAAATTATTTATGACACAATAATGATGGAGTATTTACCTCATTAATAAACGATTTAAATAAATAAGATTATAATGATTAAAATATTATCCAAAACATGTCCAATTCTATTTGTATGATTTTATTTAGACCATTATTCATCTAATAGTAATTTTTAATTATTTTTTGACCTTTTTAAACTGAAGATAAGTTTATAATAAAATAATATTTTCACACTTTCCAAAGGTGCCCCTTTCCTCCCTTGTAAAAGGGAACATCCTCCCTCTCCTCTTTACAACACTTTGAGCCTTCAAGCTCGTCCAACCCCTACCCATTTCTCTTCTCCACTTCCCTAGGAAAATTCTGGAGGTTCTGTTCTTCTCAAAAGACCAACTCTAGTCCCTTAAGAGGAAGCTTTAAAGATGTGCGTCGAAGAAGAGGTAGTCTCTTCTACCGATTCATTCTAGTTTCTTTCTTCTTCCACTTCTTCTTCTTTAGTTGTTTCATTAAAAAGTAATAACATCAGTATCAATAATATACTAATATGTTATTATAAATATGAAACAACCCCATTTCACCTTCTATCCATCCTATGGAAAATGAAATCACCGCGCGTGCGTACATACAGAATATCATCTCTACACCGTGGGGTAATCTATTTTCCACCACCACCTCACTTGGATGGGTATAATGGTGTAAATAATAACTAGATATGATTATTTTAACATGATACTGATTCTGAGATATTATATCATCAACTCTAATTCCATTCATATAATTATGGTAACGATATCATCACTCGTGCGTACGTACAGATTACCGTCTCCACGACGCGATGAGATTCATTCTCCATGTTAACCATTTAAGAATAATTATAAAGAATATATAATAAATAATAATGATATATATGACATAAAAAATTTACTAGATTTATTTATATATATATGTCATACACTTACTTCCATTCAAAGCAATAAGGAAAGGAAAACAGCGTTCATGCGTACGTACGGCCTACCGTCTCCATGAACGGTGCATTTTATTTTATTCATCTATCTATTATATATATGTATATAATAAATATATATGATATATAAATCATTATTTACAATTTGGAAATAATTAAATCATTATATAATTAATAATAATATCAAGAACAACAAATCGAAACATGTATGATAAATGAAACAATTTTACCCAAAACATTTCTTTAACATGGAATTTACAAAAGAACGGTTAATATAAAGTCATAAGTGAACCATATATGATATCATAACAATGAATATGATGCTGTAATAAGTAAATGAAATTATTTAAATCATTAATACAGGAGGTTTTGATATGTACAAAGAAAATCGGACCTATGGTAAGGGATAATTTTACAAATTTCATTTTTTCTAAGACTGTTTATTCGTAAGTATTTACTGGGGTTATATTTATAATCCATGTACCTGTTTTCTAAAAATGGTTTCATATATGTTTAAAGTCCTTTTTACACATTTTTTACTTTTACTATATGTTATGTAAGTAATCTTTCTTTTGTTTACCATACGAGGTACTTTTTGACATTTCTGGCAAAAGTACGAGAAGAATGTTTTTTTAACTTATACGGCATTAACAGATTTTTACGGTTTTATAATGCCTTATTTTCATGAAGCTTAATCTACAATATTTCATGAATATTTTCAAAAAAAATCCTTTTCTTTTAAAATTTCATAGAATTTTGTGAAAAGAAAATGATTTTGAAGAAGAAAGGATATTTTCCTCAAGAACTCATTTCAAGTGTTTTATCAAAACTATTTCCCATCTAAAATGACATTTTTTTTCTATGTTTATGTTTCAATTATAATGTATATATTATTTACATAGTGTGACTTTTCTTAGTATGAAGTTATATCCATTTGTTTTATATGGATTATGTGATAATGGGATGATGTTTATGAAACCCATTTTATTCTTTGGGTTATGATGAATGTTTTAAGTTTATTTTGTGGCACAAGTAAGCATGATTTCATTATGATATGGGTGGGACCTATATCTCCCTCCAATGCATTGGGTAAAGATTTATATCTCATGAGATAGACATGACTGGAATGGCATGTTAATCCGGTTCAGTGATACAAGACTGGAACGAGGAGTGAACTCGATTCAGAAAGGTACTTTTTCCACTAAGACGGTCTTGGCAGTAATGCCTTGGCTACTATGGAAATAATATCATGTGATTAATGGTTTCAACAATTACATGTTTTATCTCCATGCTATTTTATCATTATTAATGTTCATTTATGATATATTCCTTACGTACTTCCAAGATTTATATCTTTTCTCAAGATTTTGATGTGTAGATTTTATGTTCATGTTTTTGCATTCAAATGATTATGGATTGTTTTATGTTCTATATGTTTACCCTTACTGAGAATTTGAGCTCACTATTTTAATGTTTTATTTTCCCTAGGAAATAAAGAAAGGGTTTAGTAAAGAAAAAAGGGGAAGATCTTTATGGGAGATGTTGAAGATATTTCGTCGTGATTAGAAGATTATTTTTCTGAGTTTCCAAAGACACTAAACTATTACAGTCCTTGTGTGTTTGTTTTTGATATGTATCAAGTATTCCGCAAAAGTAATGTAATGTCCATTTACGTCAAAATTTGGGTATCTACAAACATGGAATTGAGAAAACATCACCCTGAACCTTTTCACCATACATCCAAATAAATCAATGGAAACAATGTTATTTGGGTATTTATGGATCTTCATACAAACATAGCTCACTTTATATAAATTTTGGAGGACTTATTACTGGATAAACTTGCATGGATATATATCAGAGATGTGGCAAGGTATCCTGGAGTAGCACCATCAATTACATCTGTTCAAGATATAAGATTCACCTAGATGTTTTGGAAAAGTATCCAACATTCTCTAAATAATGATATAAACATTAGTGCAACCTAACATCCTCAAACTGATTGTCAATAGAAGTATAAAATTCTGACACTGGAATACATATTGTGAACAAGTTTTATAGACATCAATGGATTTTGGGTCCAACATATACCTTTGGTCAAGTTCTCTTACAAAAACAGTTTCTATGCAAACATCCAAATTACTCCACATGTGGCCCTTAATGGGAAGAGTTACATAACACCTACATGTTTGGATGATTTTGGGGAATGCCAACTTATAGTTCTTGAAATAATTAAGGAAGTGGTATAAAATGTCAATACCATTCAACAGAACATCAAGGATTATTAGAGTCGACATAAGAGTTATGATGAAAATCATCGACGTGACAAAGAGTTTGACATTAGAGTCATTATATTCCTCCACATATCTCCATGGATAAAAGCGATGATATTTGGGATGAATGGAATGATTAGTCCAATATACATATCCCCCCTTGAGATCCTTGATTTCATTATAATGGTGGCATGCTGACTTGAACTCCTGCCTGACATATCTCATGTACATTATGTATTACATGTTTCCCTCTTAAGAAAGTACATAACAAACCCATCAAATGTACTCAATCTGGAGGTTGTACCATTGGAGAATGACCTTTTTGATGAGGATCATCCGATGAAGATCTTAGATCATAGAGATAATGTTTTACGAAATAAGACAATGAACATGGTAGAAATTATGTGGAGAAACATAAAGTTTAAATAATAAATGTGGTAACTAGAGTAGGTGATGAAATAGAGTTACCCTCATCTGTTTTAGTGAGGTCCAAAAAATCTTGAGGGTGAAATTTAATAATGGATAATATTGTAACAACTGGAACTATTATAAATTAAATTTACCCTATGAATTAATTAAAGGACTTATTTTGTAATATGGATATCTAAAAAACATGAAGTTCTATGGTTTTATTATATCCTATCAAATTTAGTTAAATGTTAATCATATTTACCATTGATAATATAGTCGTTCAATAAGTGATCACATGATTAGTAAAAATATAGGGTTTGGAAAAATTCAATTGAAACAAAAAAATTAATTGATGGCCTCAACTAATAGGATCTTACCTTATGTATCCCATTTATTGAAACTTATCAGGGTGATTAGATATATGCGAATTTCTCTTCACTAATCCCATTTGGAGATATAATAACTTAATTATGAGTGAAGCCATTTATGAGAGAAGTTCAATCTCATCGAGTTCACGAACCAAACCTTGTTTTCCAAACCACCCAGGGAAAATAAAACAATCTTAAAACTTACTCTTAGGTAATTTGTGGGGGTATTAAAGTGATATCTATCAAGACCCTAGAAATATGATTATATAAATTATTTTTTATAGAAAAATTAATATATTTTCATCCAATTACTATTACTTTATAAATTATTGATATACTAAAACACTATTAGGTCCTCTAGGTTTGATACCCTCAGAGGGGGGTGAATCAATGTATGACATATTAAAAACCCCGCACCTATTAATCTTGTTTTTTTATTAGAAAAACTCTCTTATCTCTTCATAAAATTGTATATTATGAACAAATATTAAACAAATAATAGGACACAACAATTTTACTTGGTTTAACCTCACTGGGATACATCCAAGGATAATGCACCAGAGATGTGTCGATGTACCAATTCCAATAAAAGCGCACTATTGTTTACAATGTTCAGATAGGACTTACTGTCCCTCCTAGTTTACTACCAATCAAAATTCAAAATCTCACTGGTCTCTCAACTGAAAAGTGTTTACTGCTTTATCAAGAAGATTTACTCACAGTTTAAATACTTGTATGTCCTTTCATTATCTCTAATGAATGCATCCTCTACTGCTTGTAGATGCTCTATTTAAGTCCAATTTTCATCCATTGATAAATATCCCTTTACCACAGGTTTACTCGGAAACATCCAAATTTCACACAATCCTAGGGGGAATTGTGTTCCCCATTAACTAGTGCAAAAAATCTACCTTTGTTGTGGGAAAAATAACTTTCATGCCAATTTTTTACTTTCATGCCACTGCTTTTTCCCCACTGCTTGCACGCTACTACTTTTGTGCCACTACATGAATTCCACTCCTTGCGCGCCACTTATTTTGTGCCACTTATTGTGGTCTACTGCTTGTGCGTCACACTCCATGTGTTCCACTACTTGCGTTCCATAGACAGTGAAACTCACTACTTGTGAACCACTCAAAACATGCCCTCCACTTCCACATGAGTGATCAGAGCTCAGATTTTGTTTAACAGTTGAGCTACTCCAAAATAAGGAGGGTATACATATATTTATAAGCATTTTAGAGACCTTATGTGTGAGGTCCACCACTCACCTTGTGCGCCACTTTGTGACTTACACGTTGCTCCATAACTTGCGTTCCACTTCTTGACTTGCAAGAGTATTGATGACTTTCACACCGCTTTCATTCCTTTGTCATATTTTGATGTGATGAAATTGAAATATGATTTTTGCGCGCCTTCTTTACTTCGTCGCCTCTTCTTAACTTGTGCACCCCTATATAACTTTTATGAAACTTATTAAATTGTGCACCACTTCATGAAATACATGACACTTTTTTTTCTTTTGTCACATTTTGATGTGATGATCTTGAAATAAGACATACATGCCACTTCAAGAATTGTGTTCCACTTTATGACTTGCACACCAAATAATGATTTGTTCCCCAATTCTTCAGTGGTGCACCAATTTCATTCCTTTGTCATATTTTAATTTTCTTATTTTAAAACATTCCTAGTGTGAAATATTTCAATCAACCCTATTTTTCAACAAACACAATCTCCTAAAAATGCTTTAATGACACGATGAGGGATTTTTTCCCAACAATATCTCCCTTTTGGTTTGTAGACAACAATTTCATAATTTGATTCCTCATTATAGCTTCTTCCATTTGTATCCACCATTCACCTCATGAGATTCTGATAGTGATCAAATATTTACTCAACACATACTCTAATCCCACATGAGAAATTCTCAGCGCGAGAAAAAATAGTGGTAATAAAAGTTCATCAAGAAATCCTTTCATTATTGACACCAATTATTGAATCTAATCAACTATATTCATCAAAAACATTACCAGTCATGATATATCTTCTTTTCACTAATCACTACTGGTATCGTCAAACTTAAAAAACTCCCCCTATATCATTGGTCCCCCACTATCTTTCTCTTCCACTAGTCAGCTTCTCCCCATGTATTTGACTAAGTCATTTTCTCCCTTCTTCAGCCATAGTTTCTCACCCTTTAAGAGTCACTCTTTCTACCCTTTCTCAATGAACTCAAAGGTCACTCCTTCGTGCTCTGAAACAAAGTAGAGAATACATAACAACAAACTAGGGGAAAATACCCCATACCTCTGGGAGAGTGGGTTTCCACAACCACACTCTTTTAAGTGTGGGGAGTTGACTAAACACCCAGAGCTAGTCGATGCCTCTCAAACACTTCCTTGGGTAAGGACTTCATCAGAATATCAGCAACCTATTTCTCTGTAAGCAGATATTCCAACTTCACTAGCCCTTGCTCCAGATTCTCCTTATTAAAATTCTATTTTTTTCAATTTGATTTTTCCTAGATGATAAACGATATTTATGCTATCATTTATAGCACTTGAGTAATCACACTGATTTCTGATCAGATAATGCACTGTCACACCAATGTCATAAAACTATTACTTCATCTACAATAACTACGTGCATGCTTGGGTGGAAACAATATACTTAGCATCTGCATTGATCAAATAAAATCAATCTTGTTTCTTTCTCAACTATGAAATACTCAATCCACCATGATAAAAAGAACCCCTAGATGTTGATTTCCTATCATCTGCTGAACCAGCCCAATCTGCATCTGTATATCCCAAAAGATCTGGTTGATATTTTTCACTATACATTAAGCATAAATCAATCATTCCGTTGATATGATAAAGTATTATTTTTACAGAAAACATGTGTCTTCCAATGGTATTACATTGATATCTCACTACTTGGAATGTGTAAAATACAATGTCAGGCCTTGTCATGGTCATGTTCAATAAAAATCCAATAAATTTCTTGTATTCTATGAAATTAACCACCATGCCTTCATCATCTTTTGAAAATTTCATCTAGGTAGCAAATAGAGTCCACATTTTTTTGTAATTATCCATTCCAAATCTCATCGAAACCTCCTTGGAATATTTGTATTGAGAAATAAATGTTCTATTACTTCTTTGTGTTACATATAAACCAAGTAAAAATGTCAGTATAACAATCATAGTCATTTCAAACTCATGTTTCATGAGTTTGGAAAATAGTCTTCACTGTGCTTCATCTGATCCACCAAATATTATATCATCAATATATACTAGCACCATCATCTATTGATTACTATCATTGTTCACATATAAATTTTAATCAACTCCACCACACTAGAAACTGAGCTTCCTCAAAAATTTATCTAGCCTAGATTAACATGATCTTACTTCTTACTTCAACCCAAAAAATTATTTCTTAATCTAACAAACTTTGTTCTCAGCTTCATGAATTTAAAATCCATCTGGGTGCTTAAAAAAACTTCTTCATCCAAAACCCCATTCAAAAATTCTTACTCGACATCCATCTAGAATAATTTGAACTTCAATTTCACTCTAGCGGACAAGACTAATCTAATTTTTTCTAGCCTTAACATATGTGATAATGTCTAATCAACATCAATAACCTATAACTTGGAGTATCCTTTGCACAAAAGATGTATTTTGTTTCAGATCATAATACCATCTTCATTCATTTTCTTGCGAAATACCCAATTTTTTCCACTGACATTCTTATCTCCCTGCCACAAAATAGTCCCCCAATTCTAATTCTTCTCAATCTGGTCTAATTCTTCCTTCATCTTCTCAACCTAGTTTTCATCTTCATTTACATCAGCAAAACATTTAGATTTCACTTCAGATAAAAGAGACATCTGTTGTAGTGAATTAATTATTCTTGTCTAAACTAGCATTTTCTGATCACCAATGATATTCTAATAGTCTATTTCGGCTTGAATATTTAGATTCTTTGTAGATACAGACATGAATTCTTCTTTTTCATCACCAGAATCTTCTTCTGAGCAATAATTTGCTACTTCTTCACCCCATGTGTTACTTTCCTCTTGATCACATTCATCAAGAAATTGTTCATTGTACTATTGATTATTCTCTTCCTTTTCCATAACAGTGATATAATATCTCTCAATTACTTTTCACAACCTCTTTTTAAATAATTTTTATGATTTTATTTTGGATGAGTGGCTATGGAATATACCTTCTTCTCCACATGACTCAAATTTCTTATGTTTTTCTTTGTTGAGAATTAATCACTTAATTCCAAATATTCAAAAGTATTTCATTTTTGTCTTATTTTAGTACCACATCTCATATGGAGTATTTATTCTCATCAAACACAACAGATACTTGTTAGAAATTTAGACAAATGTCAATACTGGTTGTTTCCAAAATTTCTCTAGTAGGTCTTTTTCTATAAGCATCATTCTGACCATATTGCTGATGATCTGATTTCTCCTTCAAACCACTCCATTCTATTAGGGAGTTCTTACTAAAGAAACATGATGCATTTTCTGATGTTTATCAATATAGTCTTCCACCTGACTATTTGTGAATTATGCCCCACTGTCAGTATGAAACTTCAAAATTTTCCTCCCAAGAATCCTTTTAGATTTCCTCTGATACTGTTTTAGAAAACTGAACACATTGGAATTATTGGAAATGGAAAAAACATTTCCATTCTTATATAATAATAAATGAATAGAACTTAATATCTCTTTCTGTCAATTTCACATGCTTAGATAGGTCCACAAAGATCAACATGCACCAATTTGAGCACTCTTGTTGACTTCTTTTCCTTTTCTTTATACGACTTTTTGATGATCTCCCCCTATTTACAAGTATCGCATGCATGTGTATGATAACGTGATAGCTTGGGGAGATCTCTAACTAATTCACACTTTACAATATCTTCTAGGGAAGGTTGGAATAGATGTCCAATTCATTTATTCCATAACTTGTTTTCCTCCTCTCCAGATAAAAAGCACACATCTTTATCACCACTTACAAGATAAAGATTTCCCCTTTTCATTTTTCATAGTATAATCACTACACCATCTCTACCTTTGATGATTCATGTCTTCTTAATAATCCCTATATAATTATCTAAGTCAGTCAGTTGACTGACATTGATAAAATTGTGATTGAGACCTTCTACTACCAAGACATTTGCACATCTCATTTCTTTTCCCCCAAAATTGTCCTTTCCCGAGCCAATAATCTTTAGGGATTCATCATTTCCATCCTTGAAAACTCCTTCTATGTCATATTTTATTCCTATAACTAGTTCTTTATTACCTATCACGTGAGATGTGAAACCACATTTAAGGATCCAGACACCAGAACGGTATGATGATTTATGGGAAATTTCTGCAACCACTGCCTTCTCAACTCTCTTCTTCTTGATCCATGTTTTTGAATTCATAATCTGAAATGAATTAGAAATCATGATATTACTTAGATTATGATGGACCATCTTTATCTTCCAGAGCTGAAAATCGATTTTGTGTCTTCATATCGTGTGTTGATTCTCTGATTTTTAGCATGCGATCGCTCGAGATTTGTTTTGGAACATTCCTTTGAATGATTGATGTACAGTATGTATCGATATTCCCAAATCCTCAAAATAAAAAGCAATTTCTCTCAAAATATGTTCTATAGTATTTTTCCCTTTTTGGATTCCACTGTTTCTCTTGATCCCTTCTGTATCTCTTAGCTATGTAATATACCTTCTGTGAAGTTCCCATATTTCCACAACAATAACGCCTGATGTAGGGTAATTCTTATATTTCACTTTTTCATTTCTTATTTCCCCATGGGTAATTTGAATCTTTTGATTTCTATTCATACCCAAATAAATATAGAATTTCTACGTGGGTGCTTGTTTTTTAGCTTCAAATTTCATAGTTTTTTGTTTTCTGTCAAGCCCCACATTAACCTTAACATCTTAACATGATTATTGATTCTTTTATTCTTGGTCACTATGCTCTATTTTCATCTTTTTGGTCTTCTAAATGATTTTATTTTTTGGTATCATATTGGGAGTCAAAATTATTTCTTGATCCATTATTTCATGTCATATACCAACAATATATTCTTCATGTTCTTTGATATGCTTCATTTTATCATTCACTATGTTATTCAAGACATCAAACTCATATTCCTATTCTTCAACCTTGAGTTTCTGTTTATCAAACATTCATGAGCTCTATGCCTGGATAACTTATGTTTTTCAATTTCTTTTACCAGCTTATAATTCTATTCTTCCTGTTGTTTCATACAGAGTTTGGCATCATGTACCAATTTGTTTTCTTTCTTCATTTTTTCTCTCCAAAGTTCTATATCCTCAAGAGCTACTTCTAATTCAACTTCAATAGAAAATATTCCTTTAACTTCTTCTTATTATTCATCAATTTTAGTTTGATCATTTTTCTGAGAACTACCAATAACTACCACCATTGTTGTTTCTCTACAATATTTGTAGTTCCCTATCTCATCAACCTCATCAACCTTAGACTCATCTGAACTATAAAATTCTTGGTAAAGAATAATATTTTTCTTAATGAAATTTCTCTTTATCTTTTTCTTTGCTTTCACATAGGCGGAAGAATTTTTCATTGGAATTTGTTCTTCATCCTCATAATATTCTTGGAAATTCTTGGGGAACCATTCCAAAAGATGTCTGACCTTTCCACATCAAAAACAAGATAGTTTAAGTTTCCCTTTGAACATTCTTTTTCCTCTTTGTAGGTTTGAGGAAAGTAATGACATCACCTCGTCTGTCTCTTCATATTCTTGATAATCTTCAATTGTGTGATTCTTCCTAGCCTTGAATACCAACTCTTTAGATTTTCCCTTCTCCATGGCATCGTTGTCATCATTACTCATTTAATATGCAATAATGGTGTAGTGTTGGTTATCCAATGTCAGTTCTTCTGGGTCTTTATCTTTCAAAACTGAAACTTTTAGATTGAACTGAGTTGGAAGTTTCCTCAATATTCACTTCACAACATTTATGTCATCAATAACTTCACCATGACCTCGCATGTTTTTCACAATAATATTTACCTTATCAATGAATGCGTCAACAAAATCATTCAGGTTCATTATTATATCTTCATACTTGTTCTACAAAACTTGGATCTTTTCCTCTATAACCTTTATATCTCTTATATATATACAATAGATTTTCTCACATTGTGAGTGATGTTTTTCATGAAATCACCTTCATATAAATTTCATTTGATAGGGATCCCCATAAAGCATTGATTCCCTTAGTGTCAGCATCTAGTTCTCTTATTTCAACTTCTAATAACGCATGACTATTGATGTCAGTTGAGATACCATGCAACACTGCTCTAAACTTATCGATTCCCAAATATCAGAAGTAGTGGTTCATCCGATTAATATATAATTAAAAGTTGTTCCCATTATAGATCTGAATACCTTTATGATTGGAGACCTCTATTGAGAGAGAAACACTGATATCAACATTTCCCTCAAATATTAATTTTTAGGTCTACAAGGTTAGATACCTTGAGAGGGTGGGGGAATCAGGGTATGATAGATTAAAAACAACTACCCCTATTGATCTTATTTCATTGTTATACAAAACTCTCTTCTCTCTACTTCTTGTGGAAAAATATGAAAAAATCTTAAAAAATAACATAACATATCGATTTTACTTGGTTCACCCTCACAAGGATACATCCAAAGAGCATACCTCGATGATATGCCGATGTACCAAATCCACTTAAAGAGCACAATTGTTGAAAATTTTATGAGAATAATTAATGTCCCTCCTGATTTACAACTAATCACAATTTGAAATCCCTCTACTCTATCAACTGAAGAGAGTTAACTGCTTCTTCATAAGATCCCCTCACAGTTTAATTACTTTTATGTCCTTTCATTATCTCTAGTGAATACATCCTCCACTATATGTAGATGCTCTATTGAAGTACAATTTTCATCCACTAATTAATTCCTCTTTACTGTAAGTGTCCTACTCAACATCCAAATTTCATGCAACCCTAGCGTGACTTGTGTATCCTTTAACTAGTGCACAACCTCCGCCTTTGTTGTAGAAAAACCAACTTTCATGACAATTTTAAACTTTTTCACCACTGATTATGTGCCCCTCCTTGCATGCCACTACTTGTACACCATTGCTTTCATACCACTTCTTCCATGCCATTGATTGCACGTCACTTCTTGTGTGCCAAACTACTTGCACGCCACTACTTGTGCACCACTGACAGTCCAACTCACTACTAGCGCACCACTCAGAACTTGCACACCACTTCCACTTGCACAATCAAAGTTTGGATTTTTGAAGTGTTGACCTACTCCATAATGAGGATGCTATCCATCTATTTATAGGAATTTTAGAGAACTACGCATGAGATGAAAAAATCACCTTGCGCGCCAATTTGTGACTTGCTCACCGCTCCGTAACTTGTGCACCACTTCTTGACTTGTGTACCCATTGATGACATGTGTGCCACCTGTTAACTTGTGTGCCTCTTTCTTTCCTTTGTCATATTTTGGTGTGACAAAATTGAAATATGACTTGTGCATCCCTTCTTCACTAGTGCACCAATTCCTAACTTGCGCGCCACTTTATGACTTGTGCACCACTTCTTCACATGCGTGCCACTTCATGACTTGCATTCCACATTCATTCCATTGTCACATTTTGATGTGTTGATCTTGAAATTTTACTTGTGTACCACTACAATAATTGTGTGTCACTTTATGAATTTCATTCCATTTAATTACTTGCATTCCAATTCTTCACACGCACACCACATTCTTTCATTTGACATATTTTGATGTTCTGATTTTGAAACATGCCTGGTGTGCAATATTCCAATCGTCCGCTTTGTCAACAAACACAATCACCTAAAAATGAATCAATGATACCTTGGGGGATTTTTTTCTCCCCAAACACAAATACTATTTTTATGAATATTTCAATTACACTAAGGAATCTATCTTTGATGACTTAATGTCTCTTTTAAATAAATAATATTTTAATAAAACAACATTATTAAAAAAAAAAAAATTAAATTTAAAATATTATTTAATTTTCATGAATTGATATATAATTTTTATATGGGTTTGAAAATGTAACTGTAAAAAAACCCTACATTTCATGATAAATGTGGATTTTATTTTAAAAGTGAAAATTCAAATATTTAAATAATTGTTTAGATGAAATAATTATTTTTTATAAAATCCTATGATGGAAATTGTTCAATGGTGGATTTGTAATAATTTCCAAAGATAATTGAATATTTTTGTAAATATTAATTACTGTATAAATATACATTGTGTATTATGCCATCATAATAACTAAAAAGTGATGTAATAAATACTATAAATAGGATCCATGACCAAATACATTTTTCCCTTTTATGTATCATTATATTATGTTTATTTAGTCAATTTTATAAATGCTTTATGAATCCTCAAAAATCATTAATATATTTTAAGGTTTTAAAATCATTTATTTAAGAGTATGAATCACCTCCACATAAAAAGGGTATTATTTTATTATGCTTGACCCTTGGAATTATAAAATAATTTAAACCTATCCTATTTGGTAGAAACTATAAGGCCCCAGTCATAAACATTACTTAATCTTGAGTTACTTCAAGAATACACGTTGAGGATCTTTTCAGGTTTAGAGTTTTAGAGAATTAGATCATAAAACATGCATTATATTCCACATTTAAACAAAGTGGTTACATAAAAGATAGTACTCATTTTTCCCATCAACGGAATCATATTTAAAATAAAACATGGATTCTTTCTTGACACTTCCTTGAAACTATCATCACGTCATGTACCATTCCCTTGACCTGTGAAAAACATTTCAAAAACTTGAGATGATCATAAAAAGATCAGTAAGGGATATAAAAGTATCAAAATGAAAACATTATTCCATGCATGGAATCATACATTACTAATAAAACATAATCACATACCTCATAAAATCATGAATAAATCATAGAAATCCTAAGACATAAAGGTAACTTGAGGCATTCATAACATTCTTACGTAGGGAGTAACCCTCATGGTTACGTTTGGAATACCCATCACAGTATATTCCCTAAATCTCTTTGGAGAATCCTTAACGTTTATATCCTTTACGTTACCCAATGCATTGGAGAGCTATATCGGGCTCACCGGCCCTTAGTTTATCACGAAACCACCCGTCTTCATAACAATGCCCAAGAACCATAACATAATCGTATCACATAAAACATGCATAAAGGAAACATAGAATTTCCAATTTTCAATCACAAGATATCAATACAACACATTGATATAAAAACATTATGAAAACCATTTTCAATACCAAAATAAATGAAAAGTAAAACATGGTATTTATTTTTCATTCAAAAAAAGTTATGGCTTGTAGAGGAAATTGAAACTCAAATAATAGTCACGGCGGCGGAGAAGTCGTTGTCGCCGCATACATACGACAAAAAAAACATTCCATTTTGTCATTTAGTAAATGCCTAGTATAAAAATATTCCTTTTGAATAAACAAAAAAGTCAAAGGGGTCTATACACAGTATAAAAGAAAGTTGTGTATAAAACAAAATATGCCTCAATGAAAAGAGATTGAGATGATGTCCCTTACCTCGTGTCCGACGTGACTTAATTGATCTTTAATATCCTGAATAATAAACTAAATTTAATTTATACTTTCTTGAGAACCTTTTTCAAGTTTATTATTCCTTTTATATAACTTATTTCCATGTTATAAACGTTATGTAATCATTTAATTTAATAAATATCATTTTGTCGATATTTGGTACTTAAGTCAAAAATGGACTTCTTACAATTACATGTTGTTTATGTGGTCAAAGGTTCATTATATCCATAATTATATTCATGATTTATATATCATATATTTTATATATATACAGAATATACATGTATTTATAATAGTACATAACATTTAGAGGTAAGAAATGAAATGCACCGTTCATGGAGATGATAAGCTGTACGTACGTATGAGCACTAATTTCATTTCTATTTCGTATTTAATGGAGTGAAATCATAATGATATAAGAATTTATTATAATTCCAGTATGACATCATATATAATAACATTAACTCCATCCTTTATACGTCCCACATATGGCATTAACGAATCAAATCACTTTGAGGGGGCGGTAGTCCGAACTTCCTAAAATGAAATTATCGTGTTTACCCACAATGGAAACCATAAAGTTATGCCACAAATGAAAAATACAGAAGCATAAGGAAAACATAAACATAATATATATCATGTATAAATAGAGTTACATCTTAATATCCACCATTAAATGTGTTAAAATAACATCGAACAATCATCTTTTTTTGAGGCAGAAATTCGCCATCCACAGAAACATTATGTTCTTTAACCATTAGACGATGGTTTGTGTAAGTGTAGCTCGAATACTTCACATAAAAACATACTAGGATATTGAAGATACTGGTTTTATTACAAAATAAATGAATATAAAGAGTTTATGGGGTTGGAGAAGCAAAATAAAACCTAAGAACACAAGAGAAGACACTACCTTTAAATCGGGTAACTCTTTTTTATTTGAGCTCAAAGGATTCCTTGGAAAGACTTCTGCCAAAAGTGAGGCTTCTAGAAGTAATAGAGGGATGTGGAGAGATAAAATGGGCAGGTTTTGTCCTTTTCAAAGGCTTGAGAGGTGTGGGTAAGGTGGTAGAGGTGGGGGCCTTTTATAAGAGGAGAGGAGGGGCACTCTTGGAAAGTTATAAAAGGTTACTTTATTATAAAATACTTTTCAGATTTTAAAGGTCCCAAAATTATATATCTGGAGTATAAGATGATAAGTGTTCTAAATCCACACATCCAATAGGTTTTTGACAAGTTTAGGTCTTAGAGTATACATTATCTTTTCATTTTATTTAAATCGTTAAATAATGACGTAATAGATGCATCATCATGGTGTTATAAATAATTTAATTTATTTAATGTCTAAAAATTATAAAAAAATATCATGATGTAGGAAATATATTTAGATTTATAATTAATATTTATAGTAAAAAATATGACTTGTATAACCCCATTTAAAAATTGTTTTAGTAAAACAACACATGTTTGTGACATTTTCATTTTAACATTAAATAAAAAGTTATTAATGTCATTTTCCTACCAAAGTGGCTCCATGGGGTCCCCAAGTTGTCCCATGGATTGTATTGGTCGGCTATGACACATACAATAAGGGTAGGACATGTTTCAAGGTCATTTCATATTATTAAACATTATTTTTACCTTAAATTACACTAATTACCGCTAATCGCGATTAACAACTTAAAAGTTACTATTCACCAAAAAAATTGTTTTAATCTCATTGAACCACATTTTACTTCATAATGACAACCATGTATGTCGGATTTTTGAAATTCAAAACACATAGGTGGTAAAATTTCATTTAAATGAAAAATCAATTTTTTAAGTGCCACTTAGTGGTTTCACTATTCATTAAAAATTGAAGTTTTTCAGAAAAATACCAAAACTTCACCCTAAGCTATATTTGATATTCCAAATTCAAAAATGATTTCTATTTTATAAAATTAAAATCATATAAGTTACATTAATTAATTTAATAATTAATTCCTGCTGTCAGAACAAATAGTGTGTTTTTATGACATAATATATATCAAAAGATTGACACTAGTTTAAGTCCAATTTCAACGTGAAATTAATTCCAACGACCAATATTGGATTAAATGGTAAAAATATATTCTAATTTCACTTTAAAACCAATTCAAAAGATAATCTAATCATATAAATAAATTAGATTAAAAAGAGGTTTTGAATTAAAATACAACATTTTTCACTATTCATTAAAATATGAACTTTATCATAAAAATCCCAAAAATTTACACAAAGTAAATTTTGATGTCCCGTTTCTAAAGAAGAATTTTATTTGGTCCAATATAATGTATAATATTTACCAAAACTATATTTAAAGATGGTTCTCCATCAAAAGGCGATAGTTCGACCTTTCAGTGAATATTAGAGTATCTATGCCTAAAATTGAATTCTTTTCGTATTTTAAGCCTTTATCCTTTATTGGATAAATGTAAAAACATTTAACAAAAATATATAATCATATTATAGTTATTTCTATTCATTCCCATTAATACAACGGCTACGTGTTAACTACCATTTAAAATAATATTATTTTATTACTAGTGTGCAACGTAAGATTTCAAAGAAACTATTTGTTGCGTATCGGGCACGCTATCGAACATAGCAACCCATTTAAAGTAAAATTAATATTTAATTCGTAAATATTAATAAATATGAAAATTTTTTATTCTTTATTTACCTGGGATGTTACATCCTTCCCCCCTTTTGGGAATTGCGTCCTCGCAATTTTATTCACTTATCAAAATAAGTGGGGGTATTTATCCCTCATAGCATTTTCAGATTCCCACGTTGCCTCTTCAACCATATGGTTTTTTCACAAAACCATTATCTAGTGAATTACCTTATTTCTCAACACTTTCTCTCGTTGTTCAATAATCTGGAATGGTTGTTCTTCATAAGAGAGATTCTCTTCCAACTGAACTACCTATGGGCTCAAAATATGAGATGGATCTGGCATATACATTCTCAACAAAGAAACATGAAAAACATTGTGTACCTGAGATAAATTCGGAGGTAAAGACACTCAGTAAGAAACTGATCCATCTTTCTCCAGAATTTCATATGGTCCAATAAACCTTGTACTCAGCTTTCCTTTCTTACTGAATCACATCACACTTTTCCATGGTGAAACATTAAGAAAAACATGATCACCTACCTCGGAAGATAGATCCTTCCTCCGGTTATCTGCATAACTCTTCTGCTTGCTCTGAGCTATTCTCATGTGTTTCTGAATCAAATGAACTTTTTCTACCATCTCTTATACCAATTTTGGTCCCATCAGCTTCCTTTCACCCACTTCATCCCAAAAAGCTGGAGTTCGACACCGTTTACCATATAATTCCTCAAATGGATCCATATGTATACTGGAATGAAAAATGTTATTATAAGAAAACTCATCCAAATAAAGATGTTGGTTTCAACTTCCCTGATAATCCATCGAACAAGCACGTAGCATATCCTACAAAGTCTGAATCATTCTTTTTGACTGCCCATCTGATTGAGGATGAAAAGTTGTACTAAAATTTAATTCAGTTCTGAAGGCCTTTCCAAAATTTAAAAGTAAACCTGGGATCACGATCAGATACAATGGAGAGAGGAACTCCATGTAACCTGACTATCTCTTTAAGATACAAACAGGAAAGTTGATCTAGGGAAAAAGAATCCCATATAGCAAGAATATGAGCAGATTTAGTCAAGCGATCAACAATAACCCAGATTTCATTATTACCTCAAGGTGTCTTCGGCAATCCCACAACGAAGTCTATGGATATATTCTCTCATTTCCACTCTAGTACTGGTAAAGGATGAAGCATCCCTTTCGGTAACTGCCGCTCTGCTTTTACTTGTTGGCAAGTCAAACACTTTATAGTAAAATCATCAATATTCTTTTTCATTCTGTCCCGCCAGTAATACTCCTGAAGATCTCTATACGTCTTAGTACTGACTGGATGAACTGAAAACGGAGAACTATGAGCTTCACACAACAACTCTCTCTTCAACTTTGAATGAAATGTCACTCACAATCTCTTCCCAAATCTCAAAAAACAATCATTATTAATGTTTAATTCTGCAAACTTACCCTTCTGAACCGGCTCTACCTTTTTCTCCAACTCACTGTCTTGCTTCTGTGCTTGCTTAATTCTGTCTGATAGAGATGATCTCACTGATACCTAAAACAAAACAGAAGAACTTCTTTCACCAACAACTTCTATTCCAAAGTTCATCAAATCCTTAACCAAAGGATCACGTTCCAAACGCAACATTGTTAATGAATCATTACTTTTTCGACTGAAAACATCAGCCACTTTATTTTCTTTTCCTGGATGGTAATGAATTGTACAATCATAATCCTTGATTAATTATGGCCATCTCCTCTGTCTCATGTTCAATTCTTTCTGAGTGAATATATACTTTAAACTTTTGTGATTGGTATATATTTCACACTTTACTCCATACAGATGATGCCACCAAATTTTTAAAGCGACAACAACAGAAGTTAATTCCAAATCATGTGTAGGGTAATTTTCCTCATGAGTTTTCAGCTGTCGCGAAGCATATGTAATTACCTAATCATTCTGCATTAGGATGCAACCAAGTCCTTTCAATGAAGAATCATTGAAGATAACAAACACACAATTCCTGGCAGGTAGTGCTGAAACTGGAGCATTCACCAATCTTCTTTTCAGTTCCTGAAAACAATCATCACATTCTTTTGTCCAGATAATCTTAACACCCTTCCGAGTTAGCTTAGTAATTGGACTAGATAACCGTGAAAAATTTCTAACAAACCTTTGGTAATAGCCTGCCAAACCAAGGAAGATATGAATCTCAGTTACATTTGTGGGTCTTGGCCATTCTTCAACAACCTTTGTTTTTTCAGGTTCAACAGTTATCCCATCTTTAGAAACAATGTGACCAAGGGAAGAAATTTGTTTCAACCAAAACTCACACTTGCTGAATTTTCCATACAATTTCTTTTCTTTTAAGGTTTTCAAAATAACCCTTAAATGTATTTCATGCTCCTTTTTACTTTTCGAAAACACTAGAATATCATCAATGAAAAAAACCACAAACTTATCCAAGAACTCATGGAAAACTCTATTCATAAGGTCCATGAATATAGCAGGTGCATTGGTTATCCCAAAAGGCATTACTAAAAATTCATAATGGCCATATCTTGTTTGAAATGCGGTCTTCGGAATATCTTCTTCATTTACATTCAACTGATGGTACCCCAATCTTAGGTCAATATTTGAAAAAAACTGAGCTCCCTGGAGCTGATCAAACAAATCATTGATATGATGCAAAGGATACTTTTTCTTAACATTGATATTATTCAAGGCTCTATAATCAATTCAAAGTCTCATAGAACCATATTTCTTTTTAACAAATAAAACAGGAGCACCCCATGGTGATGTTCTAGGTCGAATGAAAACTTTCTCTAATAAATCTTTCAATTGCTCCTTGAACTCTAAAAGATCAGTTTGAGTCATTCAATAAGGGGGTTTTGAAATGGGCTTAGCATCAGGAACTAAGTCAACAGTAAATTCAACTTCCCGATCTGGTATTATTACAGGAAACTCATCAGGAAAAACATCAGGATACTCATTTACCACTGGCACATCATTAAACTGAACAGTTCCCTTGTTGTCAATGATATGTGCACGGTAACATTCATTGCCATCTTTTACAAGTTTATCAGCCTCTTGATATGTTATCAACAGTAAGGGTTAATTATTGTACACAAAATGAATTAATTTCTGAAAAGAAACTTCTTTAGCTCTACATTCAATCTTATCATGGTAAATAGAGAGCCAATCCATACCCAGGATAACATCAAACTCTACTAGAGGTAAAACAATAAGGTTTTCAAGTAGGTTCTTTCCACGGATAAGGATAGGAAGATTCTTATAAATTGTTTTTCCCTCAACATTTCCCCCATGTGTTTTTACCACAAGTTCATGAGTCATTTCTTGAGATGGTATTCCCATTTTACTAGAAAAGTTTTTTGAGATGAAAGAATGTGTAGACCCCAAATCAAACAACACACTGGCATAATCTGAAAAAACAAAAAAAGTACCTGAAACAACTTAATTTGATGGCCCGACATCCGCTGAAGTAGTTGCAAATAATTTCACCACCCCTTTCTGCTTGTAGTATAACTACTTCCCATCACTCGACCTCTTTGTCAGACACTCATTTTCATAGTGGCCCATCTCATTGCACTTAAAACATTTCACTAACTGTAAATCAAATTTGTTCTTACCATCACCCTGATCGTTTTTAGTGCAATCACGAGCCTTATGTCCCATCATACCGCATCAGTAGCACTTTCCAGAATTCAGAAGACATTCCCCAGCATGACTTTTACCACATTTATCACAAAGTGGAAAGTTAGTTTTCTTACTGTCAGACCTTCTTGAAGAATTCTTTCCTTTCTACTGCCACCTCGGTCTCTTCTTCTACTGGTTGTTATAGAACACTTGATCATTGGCAAACTCCATTTCCACCTTCTCAGCACATCGAACAGCTTTTCATAACTCTTGAACTCGTGAGAAGCTAAAGCCCTTTTATATTTTGGCTTTAATCCTGAGTAAAAACTATTGATTTTACTATCAAGGTCTCTGATAAAATTTGGAGCATACCTTGCCAATCGAGTGAACCTTTATTCATAGGCAGCCACTGAGTCTTCCTCTTGCCTCAATTCTAGGAATTGTATTTCCATCCTCAGTCGAACAACCTTAGGAAAATACTTCTCAAGAAACATACCTTTGAATTCATCCTAGTCGAGAGAATCAATCTCATCAGCATCCCTGATATTTTTAACCATCAACCACCACTGATCTGCTTCACCCTCCAAACGTCAATTAGCAAGACTAACCTTTTGATTGTCTGAACACCCCATGACATCAAGAATCTTATCCAGTGCTTTAATCCACCATTCAGCTAGCACAGTGTCAGATGATCCCCTAAATGATGGTGGATGTTGCCTCATGAAATGTTTCACCACTGACATGTTCCTCTACGGTTGATCTGGCTGATCTCGTGCATGGATACCACCACTATTTATCGCTTGAGTCAACTGCGTCATTACTGCAACAAACTGTTCAGTTCCAATTCTGACCATCTCCGGATGCTGATTCGGAAGGTCATTTCCTTATGTATTCCTTCCTAGCACTGCTTCCATGTTTCCTCTGCGGAAAACCATTCTGAACAAACATGTCTTAGATGAAGCAACATGGTAATCTTCAAATGCTATATCATTTAAATTTGACCATAAAAAATATATTTTTGGATAATCATTTAATAGAATTCTAACTCCTAATGTTATCTAAACCGACCTCTGATACCAACTATAAGGCCCCAGCCTTAAACATTACTTAATCTTGAGTTACTTCAATAATACACGTTGAAGATCTTTTCAGGTTTAGAGTTTTAGAGAATTAGATCATAAAACATGCATTACATTCAACATTTAAACAAAGTGGTCACATAAAAGATAGTACTCATTTTTTCCATCAAGGGAATCATATTTAAATTAAAACATGGATTCTTTCTTGACACTTCCTTGACATTATCATCACATCACATACCTTTCCCTTGTCCTGTGAAAAACATTTCAAAAACATGGGATGAGCATAAAAAGCTCAGTAAGGGATATAAAAGTACGAAATGAAAACATTATTCCATGCATGGAATCATATTTTACTCATAAAACATAATCACATACCTCATCAAATCATGAATAAATCATAGAAATCATAATACATAAAGGTAACTTGAGGCATTCATAACATTCTCACGTAGAGAGTAACCCTCATCGTTACGTTTGGAATACCCATCATAGTATATTCCCTAAATCTTTTCATAGAAACCTTAATGTTTAACTCCTTCGTGTTACCCAATGCATTGGAGAGCTATATCGGGCTCACCCACCCTTAGTTTATCACGGAACCACCAGTCTTCATAACAATTCCCAAGAACCATAACATAATTGTATCACATAAAACATGCATTAAGGAAACATAACATTTCCACTTTTCAATCACAAGATATCAATACAAAACATTGATATAAAACTATTATGAAAACCATTTTCAATACCAAAATAAAAAAAAAAGTAAAACATGGTATTTATTTTTCATTAAAAAAATTATTGCTTCTAGGGGAAGCCGAAACTCAAATAATGGTCACGGCGGCGGAGAAGTCGTTGTCGCCGCATACGTATGAAAAAAAAAAGCATTCCTTTTTTCATTTAGTAAAAGAATCATATAAAGAGATTCCTTTTGAATAAATGTAAAATTCAAAGGGGTTTATACACTGTATAAAAGAAAGTTGTGTATAAAACAAAATATGACTCAATGAAAGGAGATTGAGATGATTTCACTTACCTCGTGTCCGACGTGACTCGATTGCTCTTTAATATCCTGAATAATAAACTAAAGTTAATTTCTACTTGATTAAGAACCTTTTTCAAGTTTATTATTCCTTTTAAATAACTTATTTCCATGTTATAAATGTTATGTAATCATTTAATTTAATAAAGTTTGTTTTGTCGATATTTGGTACTTAAGTCAAAAATGGACTTCTTACAATTACATGTTGTCTATGTGGTCAAAGGTTCATTATATCCAGAATTATATTCATGATTTTTATATCATATATTTCATATATATCCAGCATATACATGTATTTATAATAGTGCATAACATTTAGAGGTAAGAAATGAAATGCACCGTTCATGGAGATTGTAAGTCGTACGTACGCATGAGTGCTACTTTCATTTCTATTTTTCATTTAATGGAGTGAAATCATAATGATATAAGGGTATATTATAATTCCAGTATAAAATAATATATAATAACATTAACTCCATCCTCTATGGGTCCCATATATGGCATTAACGAATGAAATAACTTTGAGAGGGCGGTAGGCCGCACTTCCTAAAATGAAATTATTGTGTTTACCCACAATGGAAACCATAAAGGTATGCCACAAATGAAAAATATAGAATCATAAGGAAAACATAAAAATAATATATATATAATATATAAATAGAGTGACATCTTAATGGCCACCATGAAAGGTGTTAAAATAATATTGAACAATCATCGTTTCGTGAGGCAGAAATTCTCCATCCACAGAAACATTATGTTCTTTAACCATTAGACAAAGGTTTGTGTAAGTTTAGCTCTAATAATTCACATAAAAACATCCTAGTATATTTAAGATAGTGGTTTTGTTACAAAATAATGGAATAGAAATATTTTAGGGGGTTGGAGAAGAAAAATAAAACATAAGAACACAGGAGAAGACACTACCTTTAAATCGGGTAATTCTTTTTTATTTGAGGTCAAAGGATTCCTTGAAAAGACTTATGCCCAATGTAAGGCTTCTAGGATTAAGAGAGGGATGTGGAGAGACAAAATGGGCAGGGTTTGGCCGAGGAAAAGGCTTGAGAGGTGTGGGTAAGGTGGTAGAGGTGGGGGCCTTTTATAAGAGGAGAGGAGGGGCACTCTTGGAAAGTTATAAAAGGTTACATTATTATAAAATTCTTTTCGGATTTTAAAGGTCCCAAAATTATATATTTCGAGGATATGGTTATAAGAGTTTGAAATCCACCCATCTAATAGGTTTTTGACAAGTTTAGGTCTTAGATTTTACATTATCTTTTAATTTTATTTAATTCTTCAAATAATGAGGTAATCACTGCATCATCATGGTGTCATAAATAATTTAATTTATTTAATGTCTAAAAATTATAAAACAAATATCATGATATAGAAAATATATTTATCTTTCTAATTAAAATTTATAGCCAAAAATATGACTTGTATAACCCCATGTAAAAATTGTTTTAGTAAAACAACACATGTTTGTGACATTTTCATTTTAACATTAAAAAAAAGTTATTAATGTCATTTTCCTACCAAAGTAGCTCCATGGGGTCCCCAAGTTGACCCATGGATTTTCTTTGTCATACATGACACATAGAATACGGGTAATACATGTGTCATGGTCATTTCATATTATTAAAAAATTATTTTTACCTTAAAGTACACTAATTACCTCTAATTGCGATTAAAAACTTAAAAGTTACTATTCAACAAAAACTTATTTTAATACCATTGAACCAAATTTTAATTCATAATGACAACCATGTATGTCGAATTTCTGATATTCAAAACACAGAGGTGGTAAAATTTCATTTAAATGAAAAATCAGTTTTTTAAGTACCACTTAGTGGTTTCACTATTCATTAAAAACTGATATTTTTCCGAAAAATACCAAAACTTCACCCTAAGCTATATTTGATATTCCAAATTCAAAAATTATGTCTATTTTACAAAATTAAAATCATATAAGTTACATTAATTAATTTAATAATTTATTCCCACTGTCAGAACAAATAGCTTGTTTTTATGAAATAATATATATCAAAAGATTGACAGTAGTTTAAGTCCAATTTCAAAGTGAAATTAATTCCAATGACCACTATTGGATTAAATGGTAAAAATATATTATAATTTAACTTTAAAACTAATTCAAAATATAATCTAATCATATAAATAAATTAGATTAAAAATAGGTTTTGAATTAAAATACAACATTTTTCACTATTCATTAAAAAATGAACTTTATCGAAAAAATACCCAAAATTTACACGAAGTAAATTTTGATATCCCTATTCTAAAGAAGAGTTTTATTTGGTCCAATAAAATGTATAAGAGTGACCAAAACTATATTTAAAGAGGTTTCGCCATCAAAAGGCGATAGTTCGACCTTTTAGTGAATATTAGAGTATCTATGCCTAAAATTGAATTCATTTCGTATTTTAAGCCTTTATCCTTTATTGGATAAATGTAAAAACAATTAACAAACATATATAATCATATTATAGTTATTTCCTTTCATTCACGCCAATACAAAGGCTACATGTTAACTACCATTTAAAATAATATTATTTTATTACTAGTGTGCAACGTAAGATTTCAAAGAAACTCTTTGTTTCGTATCGGGTACGCTATCGAACATAGAAACCCCTTTAAAGTAAAATTAATATTTAATTCGTAAATATTAATAAATATGAAAATGTTTTATTATTTATTTACCAGGGATGTTATAGAAACAATGGTAATATTTTTAGTTTTTTTATTTTATAATATTCAGTCTAAAACCTATGTTTGAAAAATAATAAATAAATGCCAAATAATTTCATATATGGACCCACAAAAAAACCCACTTATCTTCACAAAATATTTTTTTACAACTTAATTACTCTATTTTACCCTCTCTATAGTCATTATATACTTTCCCCATGCTCTTAAGATGCTCCTCCCAAACATTTCGAGTCACACACTCAAGTAAGGGATCTCCCACTCACCTTTTTTATTCAAGAACCTCATTTATGTCATGCTTATTAATATCAATTTTTTCATATTGGGATAAGTTAATAAAAATCCACCTTACTAAAAATTAGCTTTCAGTTAGATTATATACATAAATAAATTTCATTAATCCCTCCCATTAACCATTATGCACACCTGTTACCATGCCTGAATTTATTAACAAATCCTCACATTCTCCTCTTTATTCAAGTTTAGTTATTATCTTATGCCTTTTTCTTTACAATTATAATGTTTGGAAATTTCTTTCCACGTCCCTATTATTTCCCATTTGATTTAAAAATTATGATATACGTCTTTCTCTCTCATCTAAAAATTTTATGAATTTTTACATGACATCATCATGCTACTGAAATTTCACCGTGATTTTCCATTCCAAAATAGTTGTGTAGTGTTGTGGAAAGAAAATATGATAAATAATAAATCCATGATGTATGATCTATGGGGAACATGTAAAAATTTGAATGAAATTAATCTTATTGGTGTTCCTTGACTTATATAACACTATAATGAATTGGGTAACGTGTAGTATCATGTTATGTCATGTTAAGAAATGTAGTGGTCATGATTTCATTATGGGACTTTTTTCATCATGGTGTATTAGCAGTTATCATTGACTTATATTTATGATGTAGTGTATTAACTATATTCCACATTTCCCATGTTTCCATTATGATTATCATGATATATCATGTTTTATTGTTCATGTTTATGGTTAATTTTTTATTCCCCATTGATATTACTATTGTCTAACATGTATAATTATCTTCAAGTTATGCAATGTTTATTCCATTACAGTGATTTATAGCTCACCCATTTCTTATGTTTTCCCCAAGTTATCCCATTCAGTTTTTATTACATGCATGGTAAGGATGTTTGGAATAAATATGATGTATTTTTATATTTCAAATTATTATGTAAAGTACCTAATTCTCAGATATACTTGACTAATTGATCTTCCAGGTTTTATTAATTGTAATATCCTATAATAGATCATGTGTTAATCTATAATAAAGAGTAGGGTTTTTATAAGTTGGAATCAAGGTTTGTGGGACCCTTTGGGATCATTGAGTGACTAGGGATGGTGGCCTATAAGTTATTTTTACACTATGGATTGACTTCTATACATGATGTGTTTCATGTTTCTCTATTGAGGAAGTATATCCCAAATCATTCCCATGTGATTAAATGGATGCATGAGTTTATTAATCCTGATACCACTTTTGTTGAGCATCCAATTTAGATTATTGATCTCTCAGATAATGTACTTAATGGTAAACTGATCCGAAAATTCATGGTATTATTTTTGTATAGAAATGATCTCTACAAGACATGGGTGTAGGACTCATCAAGGAGGCAGGAGTGGCCTACTCTTTTTGATGATCCATGTTCTTTATCTATTTCTGGGGAGAAACTATTTTATGTTTGGGAGATTGTAACACATCATTACCATTATGTTAGGTATATTTTGATATATATTTTTCATTTCTCTTTTTTGGTGAGTATTTTCAACACTGAATTGGGAGGATACCTAAAATGGTGATGTAGGGGATTTTTTGTATTTTCAGAATTTCCCTTCACATTTTTCTATTCTTTGGGTAGTTACATGATGTCTAATGGGATTACACAATGTGTAATGGATACTGGGAAGATTCCATAAACTGGATTACAAATCATTAAAATGTTAAATGTCATGTAAGGTTAACTTGTTCGGTAATGTGGAAATCTATATTTTAATTAAAAAGTAGACACATTTTTTAGTGTAACATTAAATAAAAGGGATTACTGACATGTAATATATTACACGACAATTAATTACATGTTTTATTGATTTTAGGGTGTCATATGTGTGTTTGAGAATTCATTTTCATTGCATTTTTTCCACTCACTCAGAGTTGTTTCCCTAAGTGTTTTTAGGTGAATTCCTTTCATCCAGATCAATTCGTTTTGTGATTTATTAGTAGGGGAAGGTGGATAAATTCCCTGGATAAATATTTTTCTTAATTTTACTCTCATTTTGGGTGTTTTGATATTTATTGTATGGATTATAAATCATATTTTGTTTTCTATCAATTCTTTTCTATCTTCAGTTATACATTGTCTTTTAATGGTAGATCTTATGGTTTCTAATCCCCATTGAAAATTTTGGTTAGGTTTTCTATTCTATTGAGGTATGGGGTCTATTTAATTGTTCATATTTCTTGAATTTAATATTTTTCATATTCACTTCATGATATTTAAAGTTAAATTTCATGCATTTAATGTGAAAATGGCTTGATTTTGGGTTTAAAAATTTGTTTTGTCATAAAAAAAGAATTTCATTGTTTTGAAATGGGAAATGAATTTTTATACTCTAAAGTTGATCATATTTGAATTTAAATTGTTTTATAAAAAATATATCATGGGTATTAAAATATTAATTTATAACTAAGAAAAGCATAAACCTTGGGTACATCGAGATAGAGATACAAATAGCCTTAGTGTGATTGAAACCACTATGAGGTATCCTCTAGTATATGAATAGAATATAGAAGGCCATAGTTTTTTTGTACCTAACCTTATGCCATGTTAGTATCATGAGTGTGTTATACATATATTATCATTGGCTATATCCTGACTGGTATGTGCATTTTTTTCTAGATGATTATTACAAGATTCATTATTTCATGACCATTGGATCACATGTCCATTTATATTTCTGTATGTTTACCTAGTTTATTTGTATCTTTAGAAAATAAGAAATGATATTTTTTAGAATGAAAGGATTTTTTGCTAAATGTTATCATACTATTTTCTACCAAAAGTCTTGTAGACCTTTTCTAGTATCTTTCACATGTGCATACTTGTTGTTAGAACATTTAAAGATATCTTTGTGGAATCATTTTATGCTCTATTTCACACACCCAAATTCTTCTTGTAGGTCATTATAAACATTATTTTGTAGGATTCAGGTAAAGGGAATAGCATTATCTATCATGTAGGTTTCACTTTATGTTCTTTTTTCATTTTGGGATATTTTGGAGGTGAGTTTTGGTCACATGGATACTTGTAATCTTGACTTGTATTTATTATTTGGTTTATCCTATTTATCTCAGATGTTTCTATCATTATTTTCAATTGGTACTATGGTTTCATGTCTTTTTTTCTTATATATGAGACTAGTTTTTATCCTTTTTTACCCCAAACTATGATGGGCTAACTTGGTTGACTGGTCTAGCTGACCTAGTTTGGTCTGCTAAAATATATCTCATGAGATAGGAAATCAAGAGTATATTTTATATAACTTCCCTACTCTTTATTATACACACAAGCATGATTTATTACATAAAATTTTCATTTAATGAAACATTGTTGATCGAGAGGTCTAGTGTCTAGGGAAATTAGAAACATTTCAAGAAAACATTAAACATAAAACAGAACATCATTATTGAAAACTTCTTTTACATGACCACGACATTACTTCGTACTTAGAATTGTATGTGATAAATAGAGGACATGCATATGACAAGGGTGATATATGAAGACTAGTAAGGGAGTAAAAAGGGAACAACATGAATAATATAGGATATGTTATGAAATAGTTGTATCAATGGATCACAAGAGAAACATGATCATAAAGGCATGATATAACTTGATTATCATAACATGGAAATGTGGCAACAACATTTAACATGACATTAGCATGAGCCAAGGCTCATTGCACATGGAGAATGGGTAAACACTCATTGCACTTGATTTATTATGATTAAACCATAATTTCTATTCAATATCCTTTATTAAACCCTCATTTCACTTGACATATCATGATACTAATCTTTACCCAATGTATTAGATCGCTATCAGAGTGCACCCTTTATAAACGTTTCATTTAATGCATAAGTGTGCCACATTGATCACATAGAATGGGATCATTCAACATCATAAATTATTCCACGATAAAGGAATGTGGAATAAATACACGAAATTCTATAATCAATAAGTATATGTGCGTAATGGTGAATACTTGTGATAGAAAAATCGATATGGTATTCACTACATGAGGAAATGGCTTTGAAAAACGTGGTGCAACTTCGACTGCATAATGGTGTGACATAATCATTCATAAAAATGGTTTATGAGAGAGAAATGGATATATCATCACATATAAAAGAAATTTATATTAATGGGGTCATATAGATACATGTCTCAACACATGGAATTTGGAAATAGTAGGCGTAACATATTAAAGAAACTTGAAGAAGGAGGAGAAAGGGAATAACTGTTATGAAATTTCGGCATGGTAACAGGTGTACATGGGAGGGATTGATGAGAGATAGAGAGAGGTATATAATCATTCAAACATAAGGAGGGATGTATGAGGGATGTGAGAAATAATACCCCAACGTTTGCAATCAATTGTAAAAGGTTATATCAACATAAAAAAATATGGACAAAAATGTGAAAGGAAGAAATCCCTTACTTGGAAGTGTCATCTTCAAGGCTTGAGAGGGGCTTAAGAGAGGCTTCTTGGGAGATTGGGGAGCCTTGAGAGTATTCTTGAGATATTAGGTCAGGGTTTGGTAGAGCTCAAATGGTTTTAGTTAAGATAAATGAGAGATTGAGTAGTTTTATATAGGAAAAGAGATAGAATTTTTATTATTTAGGTTTTGGAAATTACACATTAAACTAATGAAAACCACAAACCATCCAATGGTTTTGTCCCATGGTTTTTGGAAAATGGGGTGAAAAACATCATTTTATAAGGAAAATTGCCAAACATATTAAAATATTAGGCTGGCTTATGTGGAGGTCAGTCACATTCTCTAGTAAATCATTTTTAAGTTAAAATATTGTGTAAGTCTCGGAGTGTCCAATAGGGCACTATAAAATTAATCAAACAAATCTAAAATCACTTTATTTTAAATTTAAAGCATATATTGGATGAAAAATACCTATTATAGTATTTTCTTACATCACTATTGTGTCATTAGGATGTCATAAAAGATATTATATATTCTTTCGGTATTTAATTTTTACCCAAAAAATCAACTGTCTCAGAAAATAATGAAAAATTTACAATTAGATAATTTAGACATCCTAAATCCAAAACTTATATTCATTTTATATAAATAATTTTTTAATATTTGAATTTTTACTTTTAAAATAAAAACCAACATTTAATGAAAATTCATGGGTTTTGACAAAAACTGCTTTCAAACCTTAATAAAAATTACAATTATATTCATAAAAAATTATATGGTTATTTATATTTAATATAACTTAATTTTGTAATAAAATTCTAATAAAATATTATTTAATTAAAAAATTCATTATTCTATCAAAATAGACTTCTTAATTGAATGATAACTACAAATAATATTTGTGATTTTAAAAAGCATTTACAAAGTAACAATTTTAAAATAAATGTATATTCATTATACAAAAAAGAAAATGCATAATCATAATAATAGGGTATTATTAAATAACCCCTTATAAAACCCACATATCACCTAATGGTATGGTGTGCGATGGTGACCAGCTTTTGGGGTGTCTTAGATAATATCACTCGGGTGGTGATCTCTATTAAAATACACTTCTCCTAAATGTGGTTCCATTTAAGCTTATCATGTTGAAACTCGGCTTGGGATTGGTTAGCAGTGAAGCACAATGATGCTACCTCCTTTTTGAGATCTGACAAAAGGGCTTTGAATGGATAAATTCTACATGATGAGGCCATAACTTCTTTTGTCTGATTAAATTGGATTTGTTAAAGCCCTATATTTTTCCGAATCATTTGATCATTGTTCAATGGAAATATTTTCAGCAATAACAATTAATAATGGAATTTTAAAATACTAAAACACAAAACCTAGGAAATTCATAATTCTTATATAACCATTTTACCCAATAAGACCTTTAATTAGATTAATAGTAACATTCATTAATAAAATTTTTGGTCATTACAATCTCCCCCCCCCCCTTATGAAATTTCCCCCTCAAAATTTATTTTTACCACACTAAAATTAGAGAGGGTAAATTTTCTTCATCACATCATTTGATTCCCAAATTGGTTATTCAAACATGTGTTTTCTCTACAACACTTCGTTGAGGGACATTTTCTTATTTTGTAGAACATTTTTCCTACGATCTAATATCTTCACTAACTTCTTTTCATAAGAGATGTCATTCTCCAATCGTACCACCTATGTATTTAGTATATGATATGGGTTAGGTATGTACTTTCTCAAGAGTGATACATGGAATAAATCATTTTCTTGATATAATTTCGGTGGGAGTGCTAGTCAATAGGCCACTACTCCAACGCGATCACGGATCTCTAAAGGGTCGATATACCTCGGACTAAGATTTAAATTCTTTTAAAAAATCATAACTCTATTCCATGGTAATATATATAGTAATACCATATACCCAATATAAAACTCTAGGAATCGTCGATGACTGTTACCATAGCTCTTTTTTTAGCTCTGAGCAGCTTTAATGTGCTACTGGATGGTCTTAACATTCTCTATAATTTTTCGACAATTTCTAGACCTTGGAATTTTCTCTCCCCAAATTCATCCCAAAAATATGGTGTTCTACACCCCTTCCCATAAAGGGATTCATAAGTATCCATTTGTATTCTTGAGTGGAAACTTCTATTTTAAGAGAACTCAGCCAGAGGAAGATGTTGATCCCATCTTCCCTAGAAGTCCATTGATTGGGCTCTCAACATATCCTCACGTGTTGGGATAGTCTGCTAAGATTGTCCATCAGTTTGAGGATAATAATTCATAATGAATTTCAACTCAATATTTATAGAATTTTGGAGACTCTTCCAAAATATAGATATGAATCTTGGATCTTGATGGGATACAATCAATAGAGGTACTATATGTAGCCTTACCACTTCTCTAATGTATATTTGTGCCAGTTCATCCAATGAGAAATCCTCTTATTTTGAAATTAGGTGTGAAGTATTTGTATAAATATCAAAAATAACCTAAATATAATTATTTCCTTTGGATGTATTCATATGTCCGGTGAAAATTTCCATGGGTATGTTTTCGCATTTCCATGTTGGTATGTTTAATGGTGGCATCATCCCCTTGGACTTCTTCCTCTAAACCTTAACATTCTAACATACCAGGTACATTCATGTATACTTAGTGATCTCCTTCTTCATGTTATCCTACCAATTATTCTCTTGTTGATCTTGATACATCTTTGTGTTTCCTGGGAGAATAGAGAAATTCAAACTATATAAATCATCCCAAAGTTCATTCTTTAACTGCTGATTTGATAGAACACATAGTCTTGACCCAAATCTCACAATTCCTTCTTCATTAACATTTAACTCCAAGTATTTTACTTTTTTAATAGTTTCCAATTTCTTTTTAATTCCCACATCATCTATTAACATTTCTATAAGAGATAGTTGAGCAATAATTTATGAAAGGATTTTTGATGTTCCCTTATTTATGATTCCCATGGCCATTTCATCAAATCTAAGAAGATTGGATTATTTTCAATTCTAATAAATGATAAGATAACTCGGTCCTTTCTACTTAGATAATCCACCACCTTGTTCAGTTTCCTATGGTGGTAATGGATTGATCATTCATAATGTTTGATTAGATCAAATCATATTCATTGGAGCATGTTCAACTCTTTCTATGTGACAATATAATTGAGTATTTTGTGATATGTGTATATTTCAAGCTTCTCCCCAAATAGGTAATGTCAGAATATTTTTAAAGTTAAGATTACAACATCCAACTCCAGATCATGTATTGGATAGTTTTTCAAATGAACATTTAATTTACTTGAATCATAAGCAATGACTTTGTCATTCTGCATCAGCACACATCCCAAACCCTTCTTAAAATCATCACTAAATACCACAAAAAGTAATCCACTTGAGGGCAGTATGAGCATGGGCTTAGTGATAGGCCTCCTTTTAAACTCATTGAATCTCTCTTCACATTCCTCACTCCAAGAAAACTTGACTCACATCAGAGTTATCTTAGTAAGAGGGTTTGACAATAGTGATAAATTTCTCACAAATCTATGAGAATATCCATCTAACCCCAGGAAGCTATGGATATATGTCACCAAATTTGACCTCATCCATCCCTCAATTGCATCTATCTTATAGAGATAAATAGATATCTAATTTCTTTTAATGATATGACCAATGAATAAAACAACCTTCAACCAAAACTCACACTTTCTATACTTTGCATAAATATTTTCCTTTCGCAAGTTCTCTAGTACAGTGCTTAGATGTTCCTCATGATCCATCTTGGTTTTGGAGTATACTAAAATATCATCTATAAATACCAACACCAATTTGCTGAGGTAATATCTAAAGACTCTAATCGTTATGTCCATGATTATTTTTAGAGCATTAGTGAGTACTAAGCACATTATTATGAATTTATAGTGCTTGTACATTGTATGAAAATCATCCTTTGGGATATCCTCTTTCATCACCCTTACTTGGTAATATCCCAACCAAAAATTTACATTGGATAAGTATTGTGCTCCACATAGATGGTCTAACAAGTCATCAATTTGGGTCATAAGATAATGGTTCTTTATTGTTATTTTTTTGAGATCCTGATAATTAATTCAAAGGCACATTTACCCATCCTTTTTCTTGACGAAGAGAACTGGTGCACCCCCTGGTGATGGATTTGGGTATATAATACCTTTATCTAGATTCTCATTTAGTTTTTTCTTTATCTCATCAGGATCCATAACATCCATTCTATATAGAGTCATGGATATTGGCAATGTCCCAAGTATAAGATCAATCAAGAATTCAACATCTTTTCTAAGAGGAAGACTAGGAAATTTCTCAGGATACACTTCAGTGAATTCCCTCATAAAAAGAATGTCTTCAAGGATGTTTTATTCCTTAGACTCAATAATCTGATCAAGATACACATGTTCATGTGGCATCAATATCCATGCTTTATATGACGGTGTGAAAGAAGATTCATCCTCTTCATTGCACTTGTATTGAATTGGGGGGTTGATTCTCTGTGTGGAGTGTGATTTCCCTCTCACAGAAATTTATGTTGTTTCTATATAGGTAAAGCCAATCCATGCCAACAATTGGATAAAATTATACTAGAGGGATTATGACAAGGTTTTCTGGGATGTTCAATACAAAAATTGTGACAGGGGAGGAGTTATATTTATGGGTTTCAATGATTTCCCCATTTCTCCTTCTCACTGACATATCTACTTTCATGATTTGTGGGGGTGTTGGAATAGTTCTACTAAACTTTTGAGATATAATAGAATTAATAGTACTAGGATTAAAAAGTATGTTTTATATACTTGAATGAATAACTAGCCTACCTATCACCACATTGTTGTTGGGTTCACTTCGGTATCATTAAAGGAAAAAGTTATCCCTTTCTACCTTGGAGGTCATTGGTTGCCTCAAAAAACCCTCGGCTTATAGAACTAGTTAGTAAAGTGCCCTGGTTTTTTTTAGTTGAAGTAACGAACAATACATTGAGGTTCAGACATAGTGTTCTTCTCCTCAATAGTGATAGCAGGTTTTTCTTGTTGGTAGATAATGGCTAGGTGACCATCTCTTCCACACCTAAATAATTTCCTCATCCCTTTTAGAAAATTTCTGTGGTGTTTCTTTCTGTACCTTTGTCAAGTGGGGTTCAAGAATTTCTTAGCACTGCTGTATTTATCAATCAGACCTCTAGAATTAAAGACTACTTTCTGCTTCTTATCCACATGATACCCCTAAGATTATCTATCTCTATTTCGAATTTGAGGGAACATCAGAAAATTTCTTCATAACTATCGAAGTCACAAAGCTCCATAGCTTTTCGTTGGCTAGGATTTTTCCCACCAAAAAGCGTTCAACCATACATTCAGGGGTAATGACAAAGTCGGAGCCATATTTTGCAAGACTTTTGATGTTTTCCTCATATACACTGATGTATTCATCATATTTTTTCATGGGGGGAAGGAATTCCCTTTATATCTTATGTTGGAGGGTGTAAGGAAAATATTTATCCAAAATTTTTTTCTAGAAAACCCCACCTTAAAACGCCTCGATCTCTTCCTCATGCTTCATATTTTTTTATCAATTTCAACCATTTATCAGATTCACTCTCTATGAATTATGAATCCAGAAAAAACTTCTATTGTTCGGAACATTGGAGGATGTTCAAGATCTTTTAAATGGAGTTGATCAATTTTTTGGAGAGTGAAGGATCAGACGATCCATAAAAAGTATAAGGCCTTTTGTCTCATTAAGCTCCCGACTGTGGCATCTTCTTTCTTGGGGGGGGGGGTTAAATGTTCCTCTGGAACCATGTTTCTATTTGAAACTTGAGTTAATAGAGAGTGTATCGATACAATTTTTGTGATTCCTTCCCCCGTCATATTGGTAATCTCATTATAATATCAATAAAATTGATCTTTGCATCGATTGTTAGCCTGAGTCTTCCTATTACCGGCCATTGGTTGGAAAAAAATGAAACTTACTGGTAACACATAAAGGGGAATCGAAATACAAAAAGGGATAACTTATAAATTAAATTTATTTCCATAAATTATATATTTGTAGGCTTCAATCTATGTTATCCGTGATCTACTTCCCAACATATATTCTTAGGGGAATTTTATTTATTCCTTTAATAGAAGTTCATACCAAGCTTATGAATTTACCAAAGAATATCCCCTAGGAGTGTCTCCACTAGAAGTATAGAAAGGCCTATTGTCAGGCACTAGTTCCCATTCGAATCAAGCTCAAATCCATGTTTTTGGGTTTTACCCCTAGATACATGTTTGCCAAACCCACCTCTACTTGTTCATTTCCTGATAGGGAGGTATTTTCATGGTAAAAACATTATCTATACTCACAAAAATTTATGAATGTCTTTATTATACATAGTCTTATCCCTGATGTTTTCACTAGGTGTTTCTAGTATTAATCCTAAAAATAACTAATCATATCCTCTGATCCCAACTATAACAACCCTTATCTTTATTACACAAATAAAAATGATTTATTACATAAAATTTCACTTAATAAAACTAAGAGGATAGAGAGGTCTAGTGTCTTGTGAAATTAAGAAAATTACACAAAAACATAGAACATAAAACAAAACATCTTTATTGATAACTTCTTTTAAATGACCACATCATTCGTTCGTGCTTAGCATTGCATGGGATAACCTGAGGACATACATAAGAAAAGGGTGAGATATAAATATCAATAATGGATTAAATAATACATAACATGAAGAATATAATACATGTTAGGCGATAAGAATATAAATTAAGCACAAGAAAAAAATGAACATAAAGGCATGATACATCATGATTATCAAAACATGGAAATATGGCAACAACAATTAACCTGATATTAGCTTGTGCCAAGGCTTATTGAACATGGAGCATGACTAAACCATCATTTCACTTGAATTATCATGAGTAAACCCTAATATCACTTGAATTAACATTATTAATCCATTATCACACTTGAAGTATTTTGATACTAATCTTAACCCAATGCATTGGAGCGCTATCAGGGCACACCCTTTATAAACATTTCATTTCAAGCATAAGTGTGACACATGGATAACATAACATGGAATCATTCAATATCATTTTTTATTCCACGATAATAGAATTTTAAATTCATACATGATATTTTATAAACAATATGTATATGTTCATAAAACTTTATACCTTTGATAGATAAATGGGTATGGTATTCACTACACGTTGATTTGGCTTGGAAAAACGCAGTGCAATTTTGACAGCATAACGACATGATATAATCATTCAAAAATATGTTTTATGAGAGAGAAAGGGATGTATCATCACATGTTCAAGAAAAGTACAATAATGGGGTAATATATATACATTTCAAAACATATGGAATTGGGAAATATAAGTTGTAACATATTAAATAAACTTGAAGAAAGATGAGAAAAGGAATAACTCTTATGAAATTTTGGAATGGTAACAGCTGTACATGAGAGGGATTAATGAGAGAAAATAAGGTCCCACATCATTAAAAAATAATTAGGTTAGTACTGGGGTGGTGAGAAATCATACCCCAACATTTTTATTTGAACATATAATGGTATAAAAACATAAAGAAACATGGGTAAAAAATAAGAAAGGAAGAAATCCCTTACATGGATGTGTGATCTCAAAGGCTTAGGACAGGCTTGAGAGAGGCTTAGTGGGAGCTTGGGGCACCTTGGTTGGCATATAGATAGAGGAAAGTAGAGGTTAGATGAGATACAAATGGTTTTATTGAAGAGTAGTGGGAAATTGTGTGGCTTTATATGGAAAAGGAGAGGGAATTATTTATTATTTACGTTTTTGACACTACACATTAAACAAATCCAAACCACAAACAATCCCTTGGTTTTTTATCATGGTTTTTCTAAAGGGGAGTGGAAAACATCATTTTATAAGGCCAATGGCCGAACTTATTAAAATATTAGGCTTTCTTAAATAGAGGTGAGTCACATTCTAGAAGAAATCATTTTAAAAAGTTACAATATTTTATAAGTAATGGAGGGTCCACTAAGGCACCATAAAATTAATCAAACAAATCTAAAATCACATTATTTTTAAGGTAAATAATATATTGGCCTAACAACACTTTTATAATATTTTATTACATCACTATTGGGTCGTTATGATTTCAAAAAACACAATATATATTTATTCGATATTTAATTTTTTCCCAAAAACTCGACTATCTCAGAAAATTATGAAAAATTCACCATTAGATTATTTAGGCATCCGGAATCCAGAAATGATATTATTTTTATCTATTTTTTTTAATATGTGAATTTTTAATTTTAAAATAAAAACCAATATTTATCAAAAATTCATGGGTTTTGAAAAGAACGGCTTTGAAAACTTAATAAAAATTACATATGTATTCATAAAAAATGATACAATCAATTATATTTAATAAAAATTAATTTAGTAATAATATTTTAATAAAATGTTATTTTATTAAAAAATCCATTAATTCATCAAATTAAATTTTATAATTGAATGTTAACTAAAAATAATATTTGTGCTTTAAAAACCATTTAAAAAATAACAATAACAAAATGGATGTATATTATTTATACAAAAAATAATGTACATAATCAAATTTCTAGGGTCTTGTTACATAATCCCTTATAACACTGGCATAAGAACTAAGGGTAATGTGTGCGATGGTGATAGACTCTTGGGCGGCTCAGATAACAACCCTCAAGAGGTAATTTCTATTAACTTCCACTTCTCCTATAGGAAATTCTATTCAAGCATAACATGTTGAAGCTCAGCTGGGTGTTGGTCATGAGAAAATACCATTTACTCTAACTCTTACACGAGAACCAAAAAAATGGATTTTTATGAAAAAATTTGACTGGATGAGGCCATTGCTTTCTTTTTCTGAGTAAATTAGATTTGTTAAAGCCCTATATTTATACTAATCTTGTGATCATTGTTCAATGACTATATTTTCATCTGTAAAACTTCTTAACGATATTTTAAAATAAAAAAAAACACAAAACCACGGAAGTGCATATATCTTATATAATCTTTTTACATCATAAAATATTTAATTAGATTAAGATGAACACTTATTAATAAATTTTTGGGTTCTTAAATTTGAGATTCTCAAAATAATGGGAACTGATAGTGTGGGTCATGAATGATTTTATCCCTATAATAATTTATCTTCTATATAAGAAATATATTTCATAGTTTTATGCATATTCTCGTGAATATTTTTCTCTCTCATGGATGACAGTTATTAACTCATTCTTCTAATTCATATATTATTTTATGTAAAACATTATGCTAGGTTTCATGACCTATGATTTACTGGTATGCTTTTATTATTTATCCTTATTACAATCATATTTTCATAGTATACTCACTTATGATCTTTAATTTTTATCACTTGTGTTTACATATACTTATAATCTGACCTCACCCACTTATTATGTTACCATTTCACAAGGTTATATATAAAATACATACATAATATATGCATTTAAGTGTATTCTTTGAGTTGGATTTTTTGGAGATACTGAAGGTTTATTATGGATCATGTAGTTTCTCTCAAAGTGAAAAGAAAAAATTCCATAATTTTAAAAAATCATGATTTTTGTTATTTAATTTATTTTCTAATTATTCAAATCTATAAACATAATTTTTCTTGGGAATGTTTCATAATGAAATATTTCCTTTATTTCCCATAATAATTGGTTGATTAGGTCTGGGCAATTATACTTGGATTATAGTACCAAACTTTTTTGAATAAATAATATGTTGAATACATTGTATAATTCCTAACATCGAACAAAAAATGAAATGTTACATATTTTACAATAAAATATATATGTTAAATTATTATATAAATGAAACTAGAAATATAAAAGAATAAATTTACAATTAGAGTTAAACTTCAAAAAAATATAAATGTACATAAAAATACATATACTAATTTATAATATTTTCTTAATATTTTTACATAATAATTATATTTTCTCAAATACCAATGAACTATGCAAATTTAGTGGTTATATGTGAGTAAAATCATTTACTATTAAGAGTCATATTTTTCGAATAACTATATAAATATATATATATATATATATATTATGTATTCTTATTCTTATAAATTGATTTTAACACTTTTAACAGATTGTTCTAATTAAATTTTTCAATGAAAAAAAACTTATTGATTAAAATTAATTAATTAATAATTAATATGAAATATTATAAAAGGAACTTGATGTTTAAAATGTTATTTTATTTATAGTTTTTTCAATTATATTATTTGTTTTAATTTAATAGATGAAGTAATTTTTTTAGAATTCTAAGGTAATAATATGTTATTAATTATTGAAATCATTGCATGAAAATTATATTAGGCTGAATTTATTGAATATTTTCTGTACAAATTTATTTTTTATAAGGTAGGGTAGATTATTTTTTTTAATGAATACTACAACTTTTATTATATCTTTATTATGTGAGCATGGATTAGAAATTGATGAAGTGTTTTTTTTGTAAAAATTTATTGAAGGAGTAAAATGATAAATTTTGAAATATTATTTCAAATTTAGAAACATATATTTGGAACTTTCATATGTAAATTACATTTTCTCATGGTAAAAAATATTTTTGGAATTATTTTCATTTAATAAAAAAGTTATTATTTTCCTTTTTGTTTTATATTTATTTAAATTTCAGAACTCCCCCTTGTAATAATAATCCATAAAATAATGTGGGAATCTATTACACCAAAAATTATATTGATAATATAATAAAGTAATGAATTTTTAACCAAAAAATACCCCCTCCTCATGTTTAAATACCCTCATATTCTCACATTCCTAAACTCTCTAAATCTATTTATCATGATATACCTATAATTTTCTATATCAGGATTCTCTATAATGAATTTAAAAAATTCTTGGGTGTTTCCATTGAGATTTAAGATAAAATTTCACAATTTATGAGTTCATTAGGACATCTTTACCATTATTTTAACAGTCCTTCAATTTCTATTTATTTTTGATGAGAAATTTTGTTATGATTAATTTTTACAATTTTAATTATTATATTGTAAATGATACTAATGTATTTACTTTCTTTATACTTCATTAATAAGCTTTCTTAATGCTCAGACACTCACATAGACAAAATGAATCCAAAAGTTTTGATAAAGTAATGAGTGTGCAGTTTCCTAACAACTAAATCCCAATATAAATACAAAAATGTGGATGATGTTTATGAAGTTGGTGGCACTAGGGGTAATAACCATAAAAAATATTTCTTTTACTAACATGATCTTTTCTAAATTCATGAGAAGAAAGTATAGCTTTACACAAAGTTTGAAACCCCCAAGGGATATGAATGGGATAAATCATTAACATTTTTTGAATCATAAGAAAGAATCATTTCAGAAATATACCATATAAATGGGTGGTTAGATTAGTTTATTTTATATAAATATATTTTAATTTATTATATGAGCCTAGAAATATTTTTAATAAATAATAAATTACTAATAATCAAAATAAAATTTTTAAAAGGGAATGGAATAATTTAAAAAAAATATGTCTTCATATTATTCTTTAGAAAATATTTGTAAGAAATAAACTCCAATTATAATGACTAATAAAGAATTTAAAAGGAAAATAATACTTTTCTAGAGTCATGCTTTAATAAATATATTCTTATTATATAAGAAATGAAAATTTAATGGAAAAATGAGGCTTATAGAATGGTTCTTTATCTCAATATTAATTCCTTGAGATATTTTTCATATATTTCACAAGATTTCTTTTATATGGTGTAAATAATATCCCATTGATCTATTGAATCATAAAATTTTTATATTATTGGTAATTCTAGTTTCATTTAATATCACATTATTCTATATCTTTGATTGATAAAATACATGATTCATAAGGGTTATTTTTTACATAATTTTCTTTTGCTATATTATAACATTTTTTGATGAACTGTATCTTTAATAGATTTATTTACTACAACCTATGACTGTATTATATTTTATTAACTCTTTATTTTTTAGGTTTTAACATTATTCATTAAATCTTAACTCACATTGGTTCATAATTCAACCAAAGGATTACTTATAAGTGAACTCAATCATATCTATTTATTATGGAATAGAATATATTCCTCTAGATATGCATTCCAAATAATAAATAAATAATTTACTTTTATATACATCAATTATTTCTTATGTTAGTTTTCTACTACCTTTATCATTCCTTACAAATGATTTAGAAGGATTATTTTTAATATTTTTTCTATCAGTCATTTTTTTCTTTTAATAATAAATTGTAAAAAGAATTTTTTTTATCAGTAGCTTACATGAATTGTATTTTCTCACCCTTATGATTTTATTTGATATTTAATATTTCTATTCAAGTTTCTATGGGTTTTTAAACAAAATCGTATTCTCGTTTTTCTATGAAATTATCATGTTAAAAATAAAGTGTAATATTTTAAAAAATAGATAAAGTGATTTTATTCCAGTTATGTATATTTTATACTTCTATCCACATTTATTATGTTTAAAATTATTTATTTTCCATGTTTCAGATTTTTTAATTCACTTAAAATTAATTTTTTTGATGTCCACTTTATTACCATTTGAAATTTATTTTTAATTGATATATATGTTTGTTTTTAAAACTACATTACAAATGTTTTATGATTTTTTTATAATTTTGATTCTGTTTCCCTCTTAAACATTATAAAATATAACACCTTAAGTATTATGTCTCATGTATTTTCCATTAAAATTTTTAATGAATTTGTAGTTCATATCTCATCTTTTCTATAATGATTATGTCATCTATCACTCTTCATCTCTAACTTTATTTTTTTTAATTCATGCCCATATTATTTAATATCACAGTTATATTCAATATCACTTATGCTATTTATATATTATGTTTTAGAGTATTGAATTCTATATATACCCATTACTATATAAAGTGTCATTTTGAAGGATTCATAAAATGAAAATTACTACATTTAATGAAAATAGAATTCATGACATCCTATATATGTATTATTTCAATTTTAATGGTTATTAATTAATAATAAATGATAGCTAAATATTGTATTGATTATTCATTACTTAATATGATGAATGCATTGGAATTAATTATTGTTGGGTTTGGACGAAATATATGTATCCCCCCCCCCCAATTCATCATTTGGACTCATAAGAATAACTATTTTTTGTGAATGGTGTAAACCTATGTTATCTATGAATGATGTTTGGTCAAGAGGTATTGATAGTACGTTAATTATTTCTAATGTTATGCATTCCATAAATATAAAATTAGATATTTTTGTGCATGTGATTATTTATATTGTTATGTTATCCATGGATATTTCATATTCTCGTGTTTTCAGTTATATGTAGTTTTTAATTTATTTCTTACATATTATTTATTCCTTGTTTATTCTACAATAACCACTATTATTTTCTACAACTTATTTACAATTTTATCTCACCATTTTTATGTCTTATATTTCTCTATTTATGAAGAATATTGTTGTTTATGATATGTGTATATGGGTTATATGTCTGGATAATTTTTTTAGAGATGTTAAAGACTACTTATAAGATGATAAATACATAGTTTAATTACAAACAATACCCATTGGATTAGAAATATATGAGTTTTTTTAATGAAATACTTTTACTAACTATATAATAATATAAAACAAAAAAATATTTGCTGTGTAGGTGGATCAATATTAATTATTTATATTTTAATCATAGATGGTTATGTTTTTCTCACATCATTCGGTTTTAAAACTAGTATATAGTAAATATGTTTATTAGAACCAGATCCAAAATTGTGGGTATTGGGCATCAAAGTTGGAATAAATTTATATTTTATATAACATTATGTGTTAAGATGTTATTAGATCAGTATTTTTTTTTTGGATACCATATTGGGTTTATAATTTTAGGGTTGAAAATTAGTTCAAAGGTAGAAATAAACATTTCAGTTATTATTTTATTTAATTTTATGGTAATTATTCATTGGGTTTTAGGAAGAATATATTATTGTGGAATAGATATACTTTATGGTTTCTATGTAATTTTTATTCAAAGGAAATTTAGGCAATTCTTGGAGTATATTAATATTATTTATGGAGAAATTAACATTGCGAGGGAACAATTTATTTATGGGGGTAGAATGTAACACATCAATATTATAATACATTTTTTAATTTAATAAATACTTGATTGAATATATTACTTCATAAACAACACCAAACTAAAATTAAGTATTACATATTTATAATGAAAAATAAAAATTAATACATCATGAGAACAAAATGTGAAATATCAATGTGAAAATTACAAGAAGTGTAAAACCTCTTGTAAATAAAATAGTTAAAATTGATTATTTTAATTACCTATATATTATTATTATTATTTTTAAATAAAAATTAAATGTTATCTAGTACCAATTATTTGATTAAATGTACTAGTGAGATGTTATTAAGACCATTTAGTGTTAAACCACCAATTTCTCAGAGAACTATAATTTTTTATATATTATGTATTTTTATCATAATAAATTTAATTTAATAATTTTAAATTATAATTATAATTAAATTTTTCAATGAACTTGGTAATATATTAAAACTCATTTAATTTTAAATTAATATAAAATATGATTAAGAACACTTCATTTTTAAAAATTAATTTTTATTAACATAAACAATTAGTATTATATGATATGTTTTCATTTTAAAATATTAAAAACTAAATTTTAGAGTTTTATTTTAAAAGAAATAAATTAACTCTTTAAATTAACATTTCAAATTTAAGATAGCGTGAACTTTTAGAATTTTTATGAGGAGGCTAATTTTATGGTGAAATGTGAAAATTACATTCTATACAAATTCAAAAAAAATTGAAATCCTTATGATGTAAGAATGGATTAAAAAATTATGAAACCATTTTTCAAAAAAATTATAGTTTAAGGATTAAAATTATGAATTTTAAAAAATAATTTAATTTTGGAACAAAAAATTTTAAATATTAGAATTAATCTTATGTTTTTTCATTGTAGAAACCATTTTTAGTGATTCATTTCATTTAATGGTGGTTTAAGAGGTTTCATTATTTTTTTGATTGATTTAAATGTAAAATAACCAAAAAAATTAATAATAGTCCAATTTTTTCATGGGATTAAATTAAACCAAAAAGTAGTTGGCTTAAATAAAAAAATAATCAATATTGTTACTATAAAATACCCCCTTCTCAAGTAGAAATACCCACCCAATCTTCAATTACACTCCCATCCAAATTAATTAATCATAGATTAACAATAATTTTCTCTGTCAAAAGTCCCTAGAAAGAGTTTATATGGTTATATGGTGGTCCTATCAAGCTCTAAGAAGATACATTACAATATAAGGTTTTCAAACCTCTTCATTATGTTTAATTAATAATGTTTTAAATCCTTCAATGATAAATGTTATTATTATTAATTTTTTAAAATTTATAACTATATTTTCAAGTATATATCATCATTACCTCACATTATTCTACATTAAAATATGTTTTATTTCTCAATCACTCCCACAACCATAAAACATAATAAAATTTTAGCAGAGTAAGAAGTGTGTGGTTTTTTAAAAATTACATCCATGTACAAATACCAACAATTGAATTCACACTCTAAATAAGATGAAACAAGTGGTAATAAACCTAAAATTTTTTGGTTGGATATTAACTCATTCCTTTTTGGGTAATGATAGAAGATCCTAATCACAAACCTACTTTGGCACTCCCAAGAGATATGCATTTGATAATCATAAACTATATACTAACCATAATGAGGGATTATTTCCTATTGATACCACATACAAGACTATTTAGTTCATATTGTGTAATATAATATTATTTTAATTTATTTTAATATTTTATATATAATTTCTAATAATGATAAATTAAAAATTAACAAAATTGAAAAAGTGAAATAAAAACATGAAAATTTAAAAGAAAGAATATATTTGCGAAATTATCATTTCAAACAAAATAGAAATAAATAATTCAAATGATTATAAATGACGATTAATGAAAAAATGGAAATAAAATTCACTTATCAATTCATTATTTAATGAACATAAGATTATTATATTGGAGGTGAAACTGAAAAAAAATAAAACAGGATATAAGGGAATAGTTCTTTGTCATAGTTAAAATTCCTTGTGGCATAATTATAATTATAAACCAGTTTAATATTTTAGGATATAAATAGAAAATTATTGAATTTTTAAATCTTAAACAATTGTTATTCTTAGATATTTAGTTTCAGTTAATCTCCACATATCCCTTGTCTGTATGTTCATTCATTACAAGATTAGTAAGGATTGTTGGTATCATAATTTCTTCAATTATGATAAAATATGTATTCTAGGATATTATCTTTAAATGTTTCTTTTATTCCATAATATGATTATATGATATCATATGACCTATTTATGTTGTGAGGTTTATAGGTATTTTTTAAATTTCACCCCCTTTGGTCCACAATTCAACCAAACATTTCTTGCATGTAGAATCAACTACATCTCTTATTTTCTATCGAAGATCATTTCTTCAAAATAATTATTATAATTATAAATAAATGAATATATTTCTATATACTTAAAAAATTTCTTATGGAAATTTTCTATTATATTTTTAACTCTTTAAAAATGTTTTAAAAGGAATGTTCTGAACATTTTCTATATGTTTAATTTTTAAATTTGTTAACAAAGTGTTACTTTTTTTATTATTATTTTTTCATGAATGCATTTGACCATAATCTTGAATTTTATTCATGATTAATCTCCATATTAATGATTCTATTGTTTTTCAAATATAATTCTTCTCCCATTATTATATGAGTTTCCAATCTTAAAAATTAAGGATAATATTTTAGAAATACGGAATAATTGGAGTTTATTCCATTTATGTATATTTGATCTGCCACTTCCCCTATATTTTATTTTTCTTTATTTTTTTTATTAGTTTTAATGTTTTTAATACTATAAATATCAGTTTTTGAAATATCATTTTTTCCCTTTCAAATCAATTATTAAAGTGAATTATAAGTTTTTTATAACCTTATTATAATGTTTTATGAAAACTTTTTCTGTAATTTCACTTCCATTTTCCCATAAAACTATAAAAGTTATATCTTTATTGGGGTTATATATCTTGTATTACCCTTTAAATTATAATATGAATTTATATATCATACCTCACCTTGTTCATAGGGGTTATGTTCTCTATTACTCATTATATCTCTTGATTTAATTTTTCTCCTTTATATACATATACACTAATTACATGGATAAATTTTATATATCATACACTAGTTATATGGTTTCTCTTTAAAGGGTTATTATAAAAAAATCATTACATCAAATGACTAGAGAAATAATGATAGTCCGTATATTTGTTATTTCCTTAGTGATGTTCATTGATTACTAAGGTATGTTAGTCATGTATTGTATTGTTTATTCATTCCTTAATATTAGTAATGAATTATAACTAATTAGTTATAGACGGAGACTATAATTATATGTTGTATAAATGCATCATTTGGTCTAATGGGAAAAAAATATCTTGGGTATTTATTGTGATTCATAAATGTTTATATATGATTTCATTGAAGAGAGACTTAATAGTATATTTATTATGTTTGATATATTATATTTCATAATTATGGTATCATTTATTTATGTACATGTGATTATTTACAATTTTATGTTATGTAGGGATATATCAAATTCTCATGTTATTTGTCGTATATTTTTTTGAATATTATTTATTTTAACAATTTTACTTATTCCTTTTCTATTTCAAGATAGATTTTGTAGTATGATACCCCTTGAAGATTTTTGAAGATCACTATTATTATGTTTTATTTGTCACTATGATATGAAGAAGAGTATTTTGTATGATATGTATATATGGGTTTTTTGCATGTTGTAACGCCCCGACCCCAGCTACCCAGAGTCGGTGCATTAATTACATAACATTGGCATGATCATGAGAAAGATCAAGTCTCGAAAGACCGATTAGTTTAGTAGCCTTGGAATAACTAGATACATCCATAAATTTTTACATTATATCATAAAAAAAACATCTTGTCTTCATATCCCCTCATACTATCCCTGCAGGTCATTCATAAATTACTTCTTCATAATCCTGGAAAAAAAAATAAAACATTGAAAGGGGTGAGCTCGGATGCTCAGTAAGGATAACATTATAGCAGAAGCTTTCATAAATAAGCATAAACACTTAAGGCAATTTATAACTAAAACAAAAGCCTTTTAAACTTGATCTTCAGCATAAAATGGAAAAGGTAAAATGAAATAATGCCATTTACTTACTCACATGGATATTCTACTAGTCGAATGATCACATGCAATATCAATAACCACTTTCATAATGATGGAATGCATAATGCTAAACTTTAATTTCTTTTCAAGGCCTCGTCCCAAGACCTTGGGGCTAACTGTAACCGGAACCCAACCCGGAGTGCCTCTAATAACCGGACACCAACCCGGAGTGCCTCTAATAACCGGACACCAACCCGAAGTCCCTCTAATAACCGGAGACCAAACCGGAGGGCTTACTTTTACCAGTCCCTAACCTGGAGGGCTTACTTTTACCAGTCCCCAACCTGGAGGGCTTACTTTTACCAGTCCCCAACCTGGAGGGCTTACTTTTACCAGTCCCCAACCTGGAACATACTTGTCCAACACATTCATATGAAGTAAAGGTTTAAATATAACATGAACATTCTTATTGGAACTAACATACGAAATGTCAATACTTTACTCATAAACCATGAATGATATAAAAATAACACATCCACAGTCAAACATAACTCATTAGATATAATATGGAAGATTGTATTGTATCACATTAACCTCAATCAAGAATAATGAAGGATGTTGACATAGATCAGAACAATTTGAGAGAAATATCCCCCTTTTCTTGAAATCATACAAAAGTCACAATATTTGTCAAGAATCCATTTAAAATAGATTTTTGAATCAAAGTGTCCCATACCACTTTGAAACTTTTAAAAGGAGTTTTGATTTTAAAACTTTAATGTCCATATAAATAAATCCTTAAAAACCATTTTTAAAACATGGACATTAATGAGAAAGATTTAGATGAATAAGTCTTTAAAACATTTAAAAATGGTATTTTAGTTAGAGATTCTAACCAAAAGAGACACTTGAATACAAATAATTGAGGTGATCAAAACTTTGTAATATCATGAGAATAAAGGGATTCATGATATACTATGTCAAAGTACGTTATATACACTACATAAAAGTGATTTGGTGTATATCAACAAGGAAGTCTCAATGGAATGTAAATTGAGATGAAATCTCTTGTAAAGGTTGTATCCTTAGGTTAAGGATAAATCAATGACATAATTATGTGTGAAAAATATAAATACACTAAATATGATTGGATATTTCAGTGTAAAACAATCAAAGGACATTCACACATATTCTTGTAAAAACAATACCAACGAATTGGATGTTTAACTCAACAAATGGAGAATGAGTTAAAATTACTCTTATCAAATTCATATCAATGACTTGAGAATTACCAATGGAGTTATTATGTGCATCAAACTTATATCCACAGGAAGGGGAGTGGAAATTATGACATAATCAAATGAATAGTGATTCCACACATAATCTTGGGGTAATATAATCAATGAAATATGTGTAAAGCCAAATGAGTGGAAATTGAAATCTCAAATTCCCTTATCGATTAGGTAACTTACGAAACATACACCCATGAAAGAAGTATCATACCATGATGATGTAAATACCCATAAATTAAAGTATATTACATAATGAATACGATCATGGGCAGTACACATACACCACATGCAATAATTAAGTGGTGATCAATGGAATTCTCACGGAATTAAAAGTGAGATAAGAAAACCCTTACATTGTACTTTTTCCTTGGTCGATAGTAGGTTTACCTCCTTTAATTTAGGTAACTCACTTTGGTTGGAACCAAAGGACTTCTTGAAATGCTTTCTGCCTAAGGGGAAGCTTCAAGGAGGAGGAGAGGGATGTGGGGAGCTTATTTGGGCAGAGTTTGGACGAGCCAAGTGGCTTGAGAGGTGTGAGGAATGAGTAGAAGTGGTCTCCTTTTATAAGGGAGAGGAGGGGCTCTTTAGGAAAGAGTGAAAGTATTACTTTATAATATAATTATATTCGGTTTATAATGGTCCAAAAATCATTGAGGTCGAAGATAAGATGACTCATATTCTAAATAACATCAACCAATAAGAATTGGACAGGTTTTAGATAATATTTTAATCATTATAATCTTATTTATTTAAATGATTTATTAATGAGGTAAACATTGCATCATTATTGTGTCATTAATAATTTAAATTATTTGATGTCTAAAAATTATAAATAAAATATCATTATGTAGTAAATATTTTTAGCTTTCTAATGAATATTTATAATCGAAAATCCAACATGTATAACCCTATGTAAAAATTGTTCTTCTAAAAGATGTAAGCTTATGCCATTTTTATTTTTATTTTAACTTTATTAATATAAAGTGTCATTATCACTTACAAGTGGATCAATGGGGTCCCGAAATTGACCCAAAGATGCCCATGGTCGACCATGTATCAACCAATAGGGTTAAGACACGTTTTAGGGTAATTTAGTATTATTATAATATTATTTGTTAACCCTTATTTACCGGATTTACCCTTAACCATAGTAAATAAAATATTTACCGCAGTAATTATTCAAAATGTCTAAAAATAAAAGTTACCTATTTACACAATTTGAACATCCTGATTCCAAATACGGAATCCATTTTTCTAAATTCAAAACACAGAAGTGGCAGAAATTAATTTAAAATTAATTCCCGCTGTCAAAACAAAAAGCGTGTTTTTAAGAGATAATAACTATCAAAAGATTGACACTTGTTTATGTTCGGTTTAATTGTAAAATTATGTCCAATGACCAAAATTATATTAAATGGTAAAAATATATTCTAAATATACTTTAAAACCACTCAAATTCATAATTTATCACTATTAATTATTTTGATTAAAAAATTTGTTTTTAATTAAAATTTAGTAATTTTTACTATTCATCAAAATATGAAAGTTATCCGAAAAGTACCAAAATTTCACCTTAGGCTAAATTTGATATTCCGAATCCAAAAATGAAGTCCATTTTGAAATATAAAATATATATAATTTCAAAAATTAAGTATTACTATTCATAACGGCTAGTTTGATCGGTTGTGGTGTGTGTTAAAACTCGAAGTTGCGTACAACACACGCTACTGTTTTATTCAAAGGAAAGCGTACCGTGGAAGCTTGGAATGTTTTATTTTAAATTTTTTGATGTCCCCATTTAGTCAAAAGGTTTAAAATATTGTATATAAAAAGGGTTCACTATTAAAATTTGGTAAAAGTGCAATATTGAAAATGAATTTGTTCTTACATTATGTCTAAGAAACTCATAATATGGATTCTAAAATTATAAGGATTATATAAAGTTTAAAATTTAGTTAACACTATTCATAACCTCTTTTGAACAGCCTGTTTGGTAAGTCATGGTGCGATTGAACTTGGTGTTGCGTGTAGTGAAAGTTATTGAATTATTTTGAAGAAATAACACACTATAAAATCTTGGGGTGTTACATTCTCCTCTCCTTCAATAAATTGTGTCCTCGCAATTTGAAATTGTTCTTCAAAAATAAAAGGTTGAAAATAGAAAATATATTTGTGGGAAAACCCACATTGGAAATTGGTTTACTAAAATTTAGTCTTAATATGAGGAAAAGAGAAATGAAAGGGTCACCACCAAATTATGATCTCGATTAGGAGAACATTGGTGGCAATTAGAGACATATAATTGGAGGAAAAACGTAAATATTTATAGGTAGTGGTTGAGGTCATCAATCACAAACAAGTATAAAATTGAGGTCCTTAAACTCATCAATCTATGATGATTTGAAGTACCATCGGTTCAACAAAATATAGGGTATTGGGATCACACATTTTTGACATTTCAAAATATCTTAGTTGAAATCCCACATCGAAAAATGAATTAATGAGGCCTTTATTTAAAATAAAGAGTGGAAAGTATGAAGATTACCGAAATTAACACATACTAGGGTTCCATGTAGGAAAATATGGATATGGAGGAGAAATCTAACCATCAATTATCTGATGGAGAGTGGTAGAGAACATGGCTATGAATAGGCCAACAATCCCAAAGCCATAAATTAGTGATGATTTAAGGTACCATCTAGGACAAAATTTTTTTTAAAGTTACATTACATAAGGAAGAGGAATTAATTTATGATATTGACTAAGAACATTATGAGATATACTTAAATTTTAAGTAGATTTTCATTCTTTAATAAATTTCCACCACTAACTCAATTTTTTTTTAAACGATGAGTATTCAAGAAGACTTGGTCACACTGGGAGAGCTAGAATAAACTTCTATAGAATCACATGATCCATGCAGGATAAACCATATATTTACATTGTCTTTGAAGATTAATCAAAACCAAAATGGTTAGTGAATGATCTAATGATCCCCCAAAAGGATATTCATTGAGATAAACATGCACTAATCTTAATTTCTAAAATTAAACCAACAATACCCCAAAGTTAAATAGATACCATTCAATAACCAATTGTCCTTAAAATCCTTTAATATAATCCAAACTAATATTGAAACCCAAAACATAGAAGAATTTGATTATGTAGTCTCCCATGTTACATTGTATCTCCAAATTACATCAAATACTCTTAAAGTCACATACTTAAATGTAATCAACATCATCACATATTCTCTGTTATAGGTTAATCATTTCCATAAATAACCCAAATCACTATAAATCAACAATAAAAATGTAGATAAAAATCCACCATTACTCTACAAATGAAACCTCATTGTATTCTATTTTCCTTGGGCATATAGTGTTCCTAACAAAATGAACATCTTCCAAAATAACATTTATCACTTAATCACCAAATCATTTTCCTATACCAAGGGTATTCATTTGATAAGACATAAGAACCCAAATCATCTTATTATTGATCAATAAAATCATTTAACAAAAAAATAGTCATACTAACCAGGGACTTCACGTAGTCCAGTGGTAGGCGATAAATCCCAATCGCACTTTGGTTGTGGGTTCGATTCCCACAGCTTTGTCCGACGCGACGGGTTGTCACACGGTCTACGTGTTGTCCTTTTTCAAAACTATATTTTATAATATTACCAAAATGAGATAAATTCCTAAAAATAACATAATTTAACCACAAATGTTATATCATACTTTGCATTTTCATCCCAAATTATAATAACTTATCATTTTCTCAAACCCCAATGATCATATAAAACCAAATGGTTATTTATACCTATATCCACAAGAGAAGAGACAATTCTTCCTCAAATATCATTCTCACATGGCAAACTGCGGGGTTACAAATACAAGAGAAAATTATTCCAATGTAAACCCATCAACAAGTAGTGATAATTTTTCTCCAACCATTTATTTCCACATAGCTTCTTCTTTGACCAAGAAAATATCCTATAGAATAGGACATTCACTCGGGTAATGGCCAGGTCCCCTACATTTACGACAAATGACTGTAAATGGACTCTTGGGACCATTTTTATCTTCATCCATAGTACTCTTCATTTTTCTTCGACAATTCTTCACTTTATGTCCTTCCTTCCCGCACGTAAAACATTTCGTTTTCCCATTGAGACACTTTCCTGGGTGTCTCTTTCCACAATTCCTGCATGATGAAAATTGAGGTTTCTTTTCTCCATGGTCTCCATTGCTGGAGATCTTATCATTTATCACCTTTCTCTTCCTCGTTGAGTCTGGGAGTTGGTTAATATATATGTTGTTGATCATATTTTTGGAAAACTGATTTGGCATAAAGACGATATCTTTTACGCCTATCAACTTTCCATTTTGTTGCTCATTGCCACCACTGTTCCCAACTTGTACATCATTCTCAAAGTCACTATGACTTCCTTGGAATCCAGCCATTGACTAAAACCAGAACGCATTGTGTGAGTAATAGTAGTCGTAAAATCATTTAGAGATTAAAATGTCACCATATTCTCAATTTGAAACATATTAGGATTAACCAAGGTCATTTACTCTCATCTTATGTATATATTACTTAAATCGGTTTGTAAAGAAAATGTAAATTATCCTAAGCATATCCCCCGGGAGTGTCGTAACCAAGAGTGCAGCAAGGCCCGTTGTCGTGCACCAGTTCCCGTTCGAGTCTAGCTCAAAGCGGTGTTTTCGGGTTTTACCCCTAGGTACATCTGTGCCAGAGCCGCCTCTACCTGCTCGTATCCAGACAGGGATGTATTTCTCAGAAAACTCACAAAATCTCTACAATACCAAAATTCTAGGAAGTTCTTTTATACTAATCCTCAAAGTTCATCTTAGGTCTACGTGCTCTAATCAGAGTTTATCTAAATCTAGCTACCAAGGTTTGTACTAAACTTCCTCTGATACCAACTGTAACGCCCCGACCCCAGCTACCCAGAGTCGGTGCATTAATTACATAACATTGGCATGATCATGAGAAAGATCAAGTCTCGAAAGACCGATTAGTTTAGTAGCCTTGGAATAACTAGATACATCCATAAATTTTTACATTATATCATAAAAAAACATCTTGTCTTCATATCCCCTCATGCTATCCCTGCAGGTCATTCATAAATTACTTCTTCATAATCCTGGAAAAAAAAAATAAAACATTGAAAGGGGTGAGCTCGGATGCTCAGTAAGGATAACATTATAGCAGAAGCTTTCATAAATAAGCATAAACACTTAAGGCAATTTATAACTAAAACAAAAGCCTTTTAAACTTGATCTTCAGCATAAAATGGAAAAGGTAAAATGAAATAATTCCATTTACTTACTCACATGGATATTCTACTAGTCGAATGATCACATGCAATATCAATAACCACTTTCATAATGATGGAATGCATAATGCTAAACTTTAATTTCTTTTCAAGGCCTCGTCCCAAGACCTTGGGGCTAACTGTAACCGGAACCCAACCCGGAGTGCCTCTAATAACCGGACACCAACCCGGAGTGCCTCTAATAACCGGACACCAACCCGGAGTCCCTCTAATAACCGGAGACCAAACCGGAGGGCTTACTTTTACCAGTCCCTAACCTGGAGGGCTTACTTTTACCAGTCCCCAACCTGGAGGGCTTACTTTTACCAGTCCCCAACCTGGAGGGCTTACTTTTACCAGTCCCCAACCTGGAACATACTTGTCCAACACATTCATATGAAGTAAAGGTTTAAATATAACATGAACATTCTTATTGGAACTAACATACGAAATGTCAATACTTTACTCATAAACCATGAATGATATAAAAATAACACATCCACAGTCAAACATAACTCATTAGATATAATATGGAAGATTGTATTGTATCACATTAACCTCAATCAAGAATAATGAAGGATGTTGACATAGATCAGAACAATTTGAGAGAAATATCCCCCTTTTCTTGAAATCATACAAAAGTCACAATATTTGTCAAGAATCCATTTAAAATAGATTTTTGAATCAAAGTGTCCCATACCACTTTGAAACTTTTAAAAGGAGTTTTGATTTGAAAACATTAATGTCCATATAAATAAATCCTTAAAACCCATTTTTAAAACATGGACATTAATGAGAAAGATTTAGATGAATAAGTCTTTAAAACATTTAAAAATGGTATTTTAGTTAGAGATTCTAACCAAAAGAGACACTTGAATACAAATAATTGAGGTGATCAAAACTTTGTAATATCATGAGAATAAAGGGATTCATGATATACTATGTCAAAGTACGTTATATACACTACATAAAAGTGATTTGGTGTATATCAACAAGGAAGTCTCAATGGAATGTAAATTGAGATGAAATCTCTTGTAAAGGTTGTATCCTTAGGTTAAGGATAAATCAATGACATAATTATGTGTGACAAATATAAATACACTAAATATGATTGGATATTTCAGTGTAAAACAATCAAAGGACATTCACACATATTCTTGTAAAAACAATACCAACGAATTGGATGTTTAACTCAACAAATGGAGAATGAGTTAAAATTACTCTTATCAAATTCATATCAATGACTTGAGAATTACCAATGGAGTGATTATGTGCATCAAACTTATATCCACAGGAAGGGGAGTGGAAATTATGACATAATCAAATGAATAGTGATTCCACACATAATCTTGGGGTAATATAATCAATGAAATATGTGTAAAGCCAAATGAGTGGAAATTGAAATCTCAAATTCCCTTATCGATTAGGTAACTTACGAAACATACACCCATGAAAGAAGTATCATACCATGATGATGTAAATACCCATAAATTAAAGTATATTACATAATGAATACGATCATGGGAAGTACACATACACCACATGCAATAATTAAGTGGTGATCAATGGAATTCTCACGGAATTAAAAGTGAGATAAGAAAACCCTTACATTGTACTTTTTCCTTGGTCGATAGTAGGTTTACCTCCTTTAATTTAGGTAACTCACTTTGGTTGGAACCAAAGGACTTCTTGAAATGATTTCTGCCTAAGGGGAAGCTTCAAGGAGGAGGAGAGGGATGTGGGGAGCTTATTTGGGCAGAGTTTGGACGAGCCAAGTGGCTTGAGAGGTGTGAGGAATGAGTAGAAGTGGTCTCCTTTTATAAGGGAGAGGAGGGGCTCTTTAGGAAAGAGTGAAAGTATTACTTTATAATATAATTATATTCGGTTTATAATGGTCCAAAAATCATTGAGGTCGAAGATAAGATGACTCATATTCTAAATAACATCAACCAATAAGAATTGGACAGGTTTTAGATAATATTTTAATCATTATAATCTTATTTATTTAAATGATTTATTAATGAGGTAAACATTGCATCATTATTGTGTCATTAATAATTTAAATTATTTGATGTCTAAAAATTATAAATAAAATATCATTATGTAGTAAATATTTTTAGCTTTCTAATGAATATTTATAATCGAAAATCCAACATGTATAACCCTATGTAAAAATTGTTCTTCTAAAAGATGTAAGCTTATGCCATTTTTATTTTTATTTTAACTTTATTAATATAAAGTGTCATTATCACTTACAAGTGGATCAATGGGGTCCCAAAATTGACCCAAAGATGCCCATGGTCGACCATGTATCAACCAATATGGTTAAGACACGTTTTAGGGTAATTTAGTATTATTATAATATTATTTGTTAACCCTTATTTACCGGATTTACCCTTAACCATAGTAAATAAAATATTTACCGCAGTAATTATTCAAAATGTCTAAAAATAAAAGTTACCTATTTACACAATTTGAACATCCTGATTCCAAATATGGAATCCATTTTTCTAAATTCAAAACACAGAAGTGGCAGAAATTAATTTAAAATTAATTCCCGCTGTCAAAACAAAAAGCGTGTTTTTAAGAGATAATAACTATCATAAGATTGACACTTGTTTATGTTCGGTTTAATTGTAAAATTATGTCCAATGACCAAAATTATATTAAATGGTAAAAATATATTCTAAATATACTTTAAAACCACTCAAATTCATAATTTATCACTATTAATTATTTTGATTAAAAAATTTGTTTTTAATTAAAATTTAGTAATTTTTACTATTCATCAAAATATGAAAGTTATCCGAAAAGTACCAAAATTTCACCTTAGGCTAAATTTGATATTCCGAATCCAAAAATGAAGTCCATTTTGAAATATAAAATATATATAATTTCAAAAATTAAGTATTACTATTCATAACGGCTAGTTTGATCGGTTGTGGTGTGTGTTAAAACTCGAAGTTGCGTACAACACACGCTACTGTTTTATTCAAAGGAAAGCGTACCGTGGAAGCTTGGAATGTTTTATTTTAAATTTTTTGATGTCCCCATTTAGTCAAAAGGTTTAAAATATTGTATATAAAAAGGGTTCACTATTAAAATTTGGTAAAAGTGCAATATTGAAAATGAATTTGTTCTTACATTATGTCTAAGAAACTCATAATATGGATTCTAAAATTATAAGGATTATATAAAGTTTAAAATTTAGTTAACACTATTCATAACCTCTTTTGAACAGCCTGTTTGGTAAGTCATGGTGCGATTGAACTTGGTGTTGCGTGTAGTGAAAGTTATTGAATTATTTTGAAGAAATAACACACTATAAAATCTTGGGGTGTTACACATGTGGAATTTTGTGAGAGATATTATTGAATAATTGTAGGATAATAAATACATGGTTTAATTAGAAAATTTCACATTGTATGAAAAGATATCTGACTCATTAGATAAATGTTTTTCATAATTATATAGAACTATAAATATAAAATATTATTTGTTTTTAATTGTTTTAATATTCTTTATAATATTACAATAATTGATGTTTAGGTTGGTTATCTTCAATAGACATTAAAACCTATATATTAACAATATGTTTATTAGCACCAGATCCTGGCATGTTAGGTTGGGATGTATCATTATTAATTATCATATAATATAAGAAATAATATTTATTATTTCCTATATATATTCAAAATTTAAGAATATTAAAGGATGATAAAATTGAAATTTATCTAAGAATGGTTTTTATTGATGAAATTTAATTGGGATATTAGAATATGAACCATGGATGTTGTAGGGGGACAAACTTCATATAGATCTAGGTCTTGATTTTTTTCATGATTTATCTCATATCATCTATGGATAGAATGAATAATAAGTTTGTTTAGAATATATATCAAATTTCTAATCATTTACTATTATTTCAATGTTGAGGTGATGTTTGCAAGAAATAGAGAAGTGATTTCTAAGATTGAGAATTTTTTTATACCTCATTGGCAATGATAAAGATTTGTGGTAGAGAAAATAAATTATACACCATGTCATATATTTAGGTAAGTATACCCTAGAAACATCATAAATACTCATATATCATTGTTTCTATATAGTTTAATCAATTTTGTAGAGAATAACAAAACAATTGTTGTTATTTATTGAATTTTACTGTATTTATGTCTATAATTTTGGAAATTTTGAATCTTTTCTTATAGTATATTTGATACACTATATACATATAAAAGATTTTGATAGCTATATCACTATGTTTTCATCAAATAATATTCCATTAATGTGTATTCTAATATCATGGGATTCTTATGATCAAAGAAGCACACTAGTGGTTTATTGGGAACATGGGGATCTTGTAGTGATAAATGATCTCATAAAATAATTACCATAATTGGGATTATAATTGATAAAAAAGATGAGAAATTCATTTATGAGAAATTTCTGAGTCATTATTATGACTTCTTAGGAAAGGTGACATAACATGGGAAAGAAATTTGATAATTCTAATTCATAATGAGATATTTTTATTTATTTGTGGGTCTCCATAATTACTAAGAATATCTTATAGAGATTATTATGATGAAGGTAAAAGGATTAATGTTGAGTCTTATTATGGAACCATCAATGATTATATACTCTTCCAAGGTGATATGTTGGAGTCTAGTAAATACTGCTTGAGGATATACATATATAGACATGATTTACCCTCCAAATATAGTGTAAAGGGTCCTAATGAACTTTGAATTATTTCATTCCATAGATTAAGAGGAAGTTTTAGATACAAGGTCACCCTTTGATTATATTCCACCATATAAAAATGTTGATATTGGTAGACCTTCCTTTGAGTATTGAGGAATTACTTTTATCATAGTCATTGGTGAATAGATTCTATAGAATTAGAATAGAGGATGCACTTGTCAGATCATAGTATTTATGTATTAGAGTTATGAGGTTTGTGTACAATGGAGATTATTTTTTCCCTAATTGAGATATTTGTGGTCACCTTTATTACCTAGAATGTAAAAATTAGTAGCTAAAGATAAGAACATTATTAATAGGTGTGATTTGTGTGATTAATAATCCTAGTGGTATTTGGTGGAAGACGGTGATTTGTTGGGAATATAATAAATACTTTTATGATGAGATCCTAAGTAGTTTTATGAAGTCTCATGGATATAAGAGATGGTTAAGAAGATTAATTTATTTCTCTCAAAAATTATTTATTTTATTTTTAGGAAAACCAATTTTATTGGTTTAGTTAGAAACATAACTGAAATATCATACCAATACAAATCATAATAAGTATAAGACATCACAATATAATTCTATTTTTTACGTATTAGATCCATGTAACTTATGTAATATCATCTTTATGGGAATTCCCCCATTTATGGTTCATCTTTTTTAAGGTCTTTGTTGTTGTAAAATATTTTTCCCTAGATCATGATACACTATTCTAAACTGATGTTCCCTTTATTATTACCATTGATAAAAATGTGATCTTTTTTTATCCATGTTGATTTATCATCATATGTTACCAATAACAGAACTATTTTATACATTATAATGTTATCCTCTACTGATCAATTGAATTTAAAGTATCTCTTTAAATAATTACCATTGTGTGAAATATCATTTCAAATGGAGTTTCTACCGTGCTTCGAGATTACCATGTCAATTGATCCTTAGAAACCATTGTTATGGGTACATTTGGATCCATAATAGACATGGAAGGATCATATATACCTTTTGTAGCTTACTCCTCTCTTCTTGGTAGCCTATTTTCTATTGATATCACCTTATACATAATTTTCCATTTGAAGGGATATTTATCATAAATTTTCAGGCCTTATTATTCCTCACTAATCTGTTGAGCATCATTTTGGGATGATTCAAATAGTCCTTCATATTTATAATTCTTTTGGTTTGTTACTATAAAAACATCTGAAGACAAAAATACCTAATTTTTGATATTTTTTCACAATCATTATTGAGCTTAATATCCAACAAATCCTGCTCATATTTTGGTCATCCCTATATAGAAATATCTATTTCCAATATATCCGAGGTAGAAGAAGTATTTTCCTTGGTCATATTTTGGTATATCTATAATTCATTGTTTTCATTTTTTTAGTTTGGTATTTCCCATACCTCATCATCCTCACTAGCCAGGATATCTTCACTAAGGATCTAAAACCTATTATGAAACTTAATATCTTCATATACATCCAATTACACAAAATAGACATTATGGAATGTTGAAATTCTAAACAACCAATTATTATAGTCAAGACTAGAATTAAAAATTTCACATCTATTCCACAGAAATAGAATACCCTCATCAACTAATAGGCCACAATGGGGTTAGTTTGGGTCACACCACATCCACAAGTTCCAATAGTTGTTCCAAATTTCCAATATAAAAACATGGGGAAGTTAGAAAGGGGATAAACTCTATATATGTTAAAGGACAACAATTCCCTAATCCTTCAAGAACATATATACTATATAGTATAAGGGATTTATTTTTCAATGAATCCATCCTCAACTTTTGTTCATAAGTCACCACAATATTAGAAAACATTAAACCAACATCGCCTTTTATAGATATACTGCATAATAGATAATTACTTGGAGGATTATTCATCTTATTATCCTTATGACCCAAATCTAATAAATCTATAATGAAAAACTTCTTCTTAGTAATACCTTGATTGTATTCCTACTGTAAGTGACCAAAATGGATCCATGTAGAACAGTAGTCAAACAGGGCCATGAAATATACCATATGAAGAAAATGAAATCCCACTCTAACCTAAATCCACTTAGAATAAACCAGTTTATTAGAAATATAATCATATATATAGATATGGGTTATATGTGATGACACAATTCTATAACTTATCTATATAATAACACAAATCAGTCCACTAAATTCTTGAAAATTTACATGATGTTGGTGTTTCGAAAAGGAGGATAAATTCATAGTAAGATTATTAAAATTACTATAATGGTAGATTATGTTTCATATGATATTAGAAGGTATATATAAACATGGAAAATTAGAATCCATTAATACGACATTGTTATTCAAAACAAGAAAAAATGTTCCCATCTTGTACTATAATGCAAATGAGTATAAGGGATAGAACTAGAAATCTAATTATAGAAAACTTTTATAAACCCAAGAAACCATTGATAAAGCAATTAAAATTATAAAACATTATACATCTCTAATGTAATCAAGACATCAAGGTAATATCATTGATAACCAATTCCATTGTGGAATTCATAGAGTGATAATGGAATCTTTAAAGCCCCAATAAGACATAAATAATACTTTAGGATAAGGTGGTTGAGGGTAAAATCATGAAGAGTTATAGGGTTTTTATAGTGGTGAATATCTTATATGAATTGATAGGGTAACTAGCCTAACTCCCATCCCCACCATGCAATGGGGGAGGGGTGAAAAAAGATAAATGACTTTTAATGGAGAAATGGAAAAAAGTAACAATGTATGAGAATAAATTTTATATTTACCATGTATTGTTAAGTTATTCGGTGAATTTCTTATAAAAATTTTATTAGTGTTTTAATTTTAATGAGTGAAATAACCTTTTATTCACTCTAGGTAGACCAATTGAAGACCCTTGAAGTGGGATATTTAAAGAGGATAATATTTAAATCAGATGTATCTTTGTTAAACTAAGAAAATTTCTTTTAGGATTGGGATATTGATTCTACACCTATGTTTGATGTAAAATTTAATAATGTTCTAAAATAATGAATCATACATGACTCACAATTTTCGATGATATTATGCTTTCAATGGTTGAACTATTTTATATGTGGATTCATTTTCTATATTATTAATTATAGGACCTTGGAACACTCTAAGAAGGGAGGGGTGAATCAGGGTTTTACATTTTCTTTAAATGATATTGGTATTGTCTCCAGGTTGACAGAAACTTGTTATGTTTGTTTGATGGAATAATATAATTTTTAAACACCTAGATGCAGAAATATAAAAAGAACATTTCTTTTACTTGATTCAATAGTAAGGGCTAGTCCAAGAAGAATATGCTAACAGTGCATTGATCATACCTAAATCTACTAAGTTCACTAGGTATTGTGGATTATAATTATTCAGACATGTTTATTCAATGTCGAGAACACATACTTTATATGATTTTTTGGGATAACACACCACATACCTCAGATCACATTAATAAAATTCCCATTTCTCACTTTCTTTTGTAATGACTTAGTCCGTTTATCAACATTAATGGAATCTCACTAGATTTGGACTAAATTTTTTTTCTAAGATTAACCTAAGAACCTTATTTCATCATAGTCTTGATTTGATACACTAGAAAGCATTGTGCACTAAAACAACATGTTCAACACGTTTATTCATGAAGTTATAAGGCTTCATGAAACCCCCTTTCTATTTCAAATATGTTTTATCTTTCTCAAACAAATAAAAAATCATAAAGCTCCCACACATTTCAAAGCACTTAGACTTCACCAATGTTCAAACCATCATGAAGCTCCCAAAATTCACTGAACTCCCAACGATCGCATAACTCTCAGTATTCATGAAAACACTTTTTCTAATAAATCTAAATGACAATTAGTTATAAACCATTTTTTGAGTTAATTTTTCTCATGGAGAGTTCCTGATTCATGAATCTCATAGACCATTAAAAAATAATAGCATTTCACCCTATATCACAAATATAATTCTCTAGAAAATGATATGTGGGTGCCTGTTTATAAGAACCACCTTCTTCAAAAAAAATTCAGGCTGACCATAGATTTTTTGTGACCCGATTCATCCTTTTTCATGAAGATCATTTTTCTTGAAACATCTCAATAAAAATTAATCAATTTTCAAAGATTCGCATACTCTCGAAGATTACCATCTTTCCATCACTCTCATAAATTATTCACGAAGCTTCTTCCAAGAACCTTCAAACCTTAACAACACCATATTCCTTTCTGATGATCCAATTATTCCTAAAATTGCAAATTTTTTGATACTCCATTACATTATTATAATTTTCAAAGTGAGTCCTGAAAAACCACATTTCAAGAAGTTCTCCCCTTCCTCATTATTTTTGGCACTATGAAATTTAGAATACACTCAAAAATTCCACCACCATAAAAAATGAATCCATGGGCATCATATAATCACTTGTCTTCAAAACACCTTGAGAACACTTTTTTGATTGATACAAAAAAATCTATATATGAAAAACCATATTAAAAACATTAATGATACTGATATAGTTAACACTTGTGATGAATTTATTTTAAATTTAGAAAGGATTAATAGGATATAATTATAAACATTAATTTAACTATGAATTAAAAATATCTAAATGGAATCCTTGACATAGGTAGTTTTTTTAGAGAGGAATGTTTTTGTATTCTCATGGGATTGATTTTATTGGAGAGATAGTTCTTGAAAATAAGTTATACCGTATAGTTCTTAAAATTTTAGGTTAGTAATTTATAGAAATATCCTTTCACTGTTGATGTAATAACTAATTTATGGGTTGATTTATATTTCTATATATTATTATTTTCATTTAAGAAATGTTTTAAGGATGAGAAGATAAAAAAAATTCACCAAAGAGTAACCTTTAAGGTGATCAAAATATGATGATTGAATCTGTGAAATTAAATTTATTATCACTATTTAAATATAATTGATGTTTTTTAGCATCATAATTTGATAATTGGGAGTTAAATTCAAAGAAATATTAATTTTCGATTAAAAATAAAACAATAGTAAATTCACCTAGATCAAGGTATTAGGATGGGAAATGTACTACATTGTTTTGTCTGATAAAGAATTTTTAAACAATCGTATACATTGTATGAATTTTGAGTGATGATTAATGTGTACAAAATATCTGAGAACCATTATTTAAAAATACATAATATATTTACTTAATCATTTAACCAAATTATCCCCCTTAGAATCATATTTGAGACAAATAGATGAAATAATTAGGGTGTATATGAAATTAAGATCTTTTCATGGAATAATTCTACTTGGAATTAGAGAATTATTAATTAAGGATCGCTATAACATTGGAACATGTATGGTTATTTTCATCAATCCATTATTATTTGGGTAAAATCAAATATCTTATCTCAAAAAAATTATTAAATCTCATGATATAAATTTACTTATTTTTATCTTTATTATATGATGAATCTAATTTATTTGTATTCCTGAAAATCTCGTAAACTGGATTTGGGATATTTTATAGTGAAATTACAAGGTAATAATTCTAAATGAATTTATTTTATTTTAATATTATTTCATCCAAATTCCTATGATTCATCATTGGGTATTTCTAAATAATATGGATCTAACTACTATTGAATCACCCCAATCAAAGTTATGGTATGAAAAAAACATAGAGAGATTTTTTTTTCAAAATCACCCTCTCTAGAATTTCATGTAGTTATATTGTGAATAATGAAGAGAATATTATATTTCTTGGATAAAGGGTTAAAAAAATCCAATGTAACAATTTGTTTATTTCAATAATATAGTTCATGAAAATTTAAAAACCACCAATGGTGGTCAATGATAGTGGGATAATGACATGTGGAGAAGTACTAATGTTAGGAATAGAAGGATTTTAGAATGTATTAACATCAATCTTACAGTGTATACTAGATAAACCTAACCCTAATAACACATGAATATGATCAACAGTAATAATTATCCACCTCATCTATGATTGTTATATATAATGATCAAACTATTCATGGGATACCCTATAGCCTAAATAGGTCCAAACCACATGAAATTTTAATGATTAATCACATCCATCCAATTATTTGGTTAGATTTATATGGAAATGTAACATCAACCATCCCTAGGTGGGGATGTGAAAAAAATTCATTCCATTCTATTAAAAAATCATATGTCCTTATAAAATGTATGAGTGCATGATGGATGATCCATGTTGAACAATGCCTACTATTCTATTTGAGGATTTGATGGACTTGATCAACCTAGAGATTCCATGAATGGGGATATTAATTGATAATTGATGGTTGTTCCAAGTGATACCCTCAAATATTATGAGACATATTCCATAATTGGCTGAACATGAGTGGTCCAAATTGGACCAAAATTTGTAATGGATTTCTATTTTCATCCTCAAACTAATGGGACCATGTTTGGGTCTTTTTATGTAAGTTAAATGGGTGAATTTGGGGATAATTTTTTATTTATTATTAAAAATTATTATTATTAAATATAAAATAATTTTAAATGGTTTGGGAACTTAAATCAAGTGATAAAATCTATGTGTTACTGAAAATTCATGTAAAGAGGTAAATTCAAGGAATTAACATTTGTTAATCATGGGACATCAAATTTATGAATATAAATTTGGGTAAAATATTATTATCACATAATAATATTATTTTATTTTGAAAATAATATTACCTTTTAAATAATTATAAAATTGATCACTTTAGATATTTTATTAACCAAGATAGGTTGGGGTTAGTCAATGATGAAAACCTTGTGGTGTTGATAAATTGTATATAATAATGAGAGTAGACTTTATTATGATTTATATTATAAGATGTTGACAAAAATTATGGTGAATTTTAATTATATATGAAATCATTAATTCAAGATATTGATCCTATGTGATTAGGATAAATGGGAATTAATAAATTTAATTGATAGTATTATAGAAAATAAAATTCTTTCCTAGTAGAGAATGAATAGAATGATTTAATAACATAAATGGAAGGAATAATTATAATTAAAATTAATGAGTTTAATCATATGAATATAATGATATAATTATATTTAGTTAACTATCTCACATAAATATGATTAATTATATCAATGAAAACAAATTTATTTATTAAAATAATGGGGATTAGGGTTTTGAAAATAATATAAAGATAAGGGACAAAAAATTTATAAATCATTAACTATTGTAAATAATTGTTTAGAAAGGAGGATGAGTATTCCCTAGAAAGTTGTGACATGATCCCAAATAATTAATGGTGTATGATGAATGGATAATATTCAATGAAAACATATGATTATTAATAGTGACAGGAACAATGGGATCTGTAGTAGTAGAATCTTTCTAATATTTATTTGATTAATCCATGAGAATTAATGGGTAATAAAATAGAGTAACATAGGTTACGTAGAGAGTATTCATATTTAAATATATGTAAAGAAGGTGGTATCACCCAAGTACACATATTATAATATAATAATTAAATAACACAATTAATCATAGTTCAATTATTATAACAATATTGATATTAGTTATGACTGTAGGTGTTGTAAAATCCAAAGATGAATAGGTGTAAAGTGATATAAATTGTTCAATGATGTGAATAGAAGGATAATTAAATAAATAATATTCATTTTTTATTTAATTATTTGTTTATTTTTATGAGCCTGGTACTTGGGGAAAATTGACAAGGATGATATAGATACTCTAGAATGATACATGGGAATCTTGTACGAATGATATGAAGATGCATAATTTTGATTGAGTTGGATCATTATGTGTAATCATCTTATTTATTATGTTATGAATCCTATTATAGATTGATATCCATGATGATGATAAATGGTAGTTGCTTCTATATTAAACACCCCATTTGTCAAGGGATGGGGTGGGAAGATAATGAAAATACACTATCTTACATTTTAATCTTGGTAGAAATCAAAAATTATATTTACATAAAACATCCAACACTGACCCATTTCATTGGGATGAAAATGGTCTCACATTTATATGATATATTTTGGTATAAGTTGTATATCTAATATCTTAGATTCAGGATAAATAGATATCATTAATAGCTAAACAATACTTAATATAAGGGAATGTTATATGAGATGGATAATTCCTCTATAATCACCTATATGTGTTTGTGATGGTTGTTATTTCACCAAACTATTGAATACCTTCCTCATCTATAACTTTGGGGTCAATGTGGATGATAATTCACTTGATAAAATATCTACTCATGTCCATCGCTCTTTGACTGAGAATACCTGATTTACAACTACATCCCTATAGATTTGTATTTACTCCATTACTCTATTATAAATATTTATCTACAGAGATGTGAGTTTTCTCTATATTCTATATATGTAAACACTAGTAGATACAAATATGTGTATTTACTATTGGGGAGATATTTATATCTAATTGTTCTTTTCAGATAATTATAGAATCATATTTCCTCTAAGGCTACAGATAGTGACAGGGCCATCTATTTCATCCACTATATATTGACTAGTGAATCTAGTATGAAATACTGGGTGGAAAACAAAAACACCACAAAATTTTATAATATTATATATATACTTAAAATAAATTATATTTTATAGAGAGCTCGCATTACACACAATAGTGCGTTTTAACAAACCTCAATATAATTTTAATATTATTATTTAAACATGGTCATTATAACATAGCCATTAAACATGAATGTATGGATAGGAATAAATATTTTTTAAAATTTATGTAGAAGGTTATTATATAAAAAAAATATTTTTAGATAAGAACTTATTTCTAGTTAAAGTTCTTATAATAATCAAAAATACATTTTTTCCCAAATTGATATTTATTAGTGTTTTTTAACTAATATTAAAATTTAAATTTTACACCTTTACAATATTTATTTGGAAAAATTGCCTTCATCTATTGAATCAACGTGTTAAATTAATCTTATAGATAATTTTTTAGAATGTTCTCAAATGATAAATTTTTTTATGAATAGTCAAAGTAATAATTTTTATTAAAAATGTCTTTTCATTTAAAGAAATTAAATGTTTTATTTTGTTTTATGTTTTTTAAAAAAGTAAAATTATGTAGTTATATTTTTATTAATCCAATTTATTTGTTAGGAATAAATTTCATGTTTGTTTTTTATATAAAAACTTTTTATAGTTGTGAAAATAATATTTCCTTGGAAATGTTTTTTATCACTTCTACGAATTTCATTATAAAACTTGTTTACCAGAGAGATAGACTAAAAATATAGGATTTAAAATGAAATAAAAAATTTCCAATTCTTAATTTATTTATATAATTATACCTTATAATTTCAGAAGATTTATAATAATCTATTTTGGATCATTTTTTCACATGTAAAATGTTGGTATGCATTATTCGTTTCAAAAATTAAAAGTGTTTCTGCTCCCTCGCTTATTAATGGGAAACCCTTATCATATCCCATTCACACATAAAAAGCCTTTTGTTACAAAAAAATACCTTTCTAAATTCCTACCTTACATACACATCTATGTACTATAAGCCTTATATTAATTATTAAACTCTCTTATTAATGGTTTAGTTTAAAACATAAAGAGGTTCTTCAAAGAAGTGGTACTATACCTAACTGGGAGATTTTATTTTATTCCTTCTTCCTCCTCCTTGGAATATTCATAACATAAAATGATATAATTAAAAAATTACATCATATATAATGATATTATATTATATTAATTTCATATCATATATCCATCTCATATTTCATCCAATGGGAGACAAAACCATTGATTAAGTGTACAACAAACTACCGCCTCACGAACTAATATAGTTCATTTTCCATAATTTCTTCGAAAATTTTTATATAATGATGTATATAAGATATATATGTGATATTTATTATCTAAAAATACATTTGAAATTATAATATCACATATTTATTCTTACCTTATAACATGTTGGAAAACAATAACATTGCTCATTTATATGGCTGATTACCTCCTCACAAACCAATGTTAGGTGTTTTTCACCTCCTTTTTAACAAGATTGTAATAAGGATAGATTTATAGAATATATATAATATATATATATATATGATGTAATAATTATTATTATATTTTTGAATTAGTATTTATCTTCATTCACCCCGTCCATTAAAAAATTGAAACATTGTTCTTGTGTACATATGACCTATATCTCCATGAATGTTGTGATAATTATTTCCATCTATATATTTTATGGGTGACTATAAATATTTATATATTCTATATATATTTAATTTATATCATGTTTTAAATTATTAAGGTTATGTAACCCTGAAAAAATCATAAGGGCTAAATATTACAATCCAGAGCTTATAAGAAAAAGAAGAATTTATCAACCTAAATATAAATTTTAATAAAGAATATTTAATAAATTAATAATAAAAAGTTAAAATTAAATAATTTATTTCATTATATATATGATTATTTTTATTGAATACATTTATAATAAATCTAAATTTTTTATACGGGTTTTTTATATTTCAATGATGAATGTCAAAACATAATTTAAATTATTTTCAACTGACATTTATTCTTATTTGACACATGCTATATTCAACACTGGCTTTTTAGTGGTTTAAATATGAAAAATTAATATATTTTATGATTATAATTATGGAATTTCTCTGGATTTGCATATCTATAAAATTTTATTTCTCTTTTTGAGTATATGATTCAAAAGTTACCAAAGTGGAAAGGGTTTTATGTAACAGGATCAATATATATCATGATTGTTTATGATTATGATTAAGATGGTAAAATATTATAAAACAATTCTTAAAAATTTAATGAATTTGTAATCATTTTATTATTTCTATATAAAATATATTTTATTTTATTTTTCCTATCATTAAGAAATAATGATACAAAAAGAAAGTTTTTAAGGAAAATCAACTTTATCTCTCTCTTCAGTAAAAATTATATCTTTACATGTCTATGTTTTCGAAAAAATAGTTTTAAAATTTTTTTTATTCTAAAAGACTATTGAAAATAATTGTTAACATTGTTTTATTATTTATAAAATGGTTTAAAATGGATCCTTTTTTTTCAGTTTTCAAATCGAGTTACTATTTAATTTTTTTTGAAAATATAAAAGGAATATTTTATTTAATGTGCATGGGATTAATTATATTTTACACCATCATGACTACTCAATGATTAAAAGAATCTATCATAGGTTTTAAAGGTTATTTTCCAATAACAAATCTCATTAATATTTTAAAAAAGTTTTATATTTTCATTATGTTATTTGAGAAATGAAATGAAATTTTCCTAAGGAATGTTGTAATGATATAGTTTTTGTATTTCTATTAATCATTGAAACAACCATTAGTGTTTCTTTTTTTTTATAAGGGATATGATCCAATGATACCATCTATATTATATATCTCTATGATTTACTATTATGATAATGAAATTTTTGTGAAGCCCATTTATTCTTAAGGGATATACTATAAAAATTGATGAAATATTCATGAAACCCTATTACCTTTCATATGTTATGATATTATTATATTAAGAGTAATTTACGATATTGAGGAACAAATACGTATGGTTTTCATTATGTGAAAGGTGGTTATATTATAAATAAAGGATGGTGGTTAGTTATAAATAAGTACGGATAGTTATGTTATAAACCCAAGATGGGTGGTTCTCATATTAACCAATGGTTGGTCGTTATGTTATAAACTAATGAAGGGTGAGAATTTTATAGATATCCAATTAATTGAGTAAACATTCATAAATCGTGAGGTAAATTTATTATGCATGATAAAAATTTCATGTTCACAATTCTATAAAGGGACATGGTTTTCATGTCCATATTTTTAAAATTGGACCCTATACTACTTTCCATAAGTTTATGTGAGGGATTGATTTCATGTTCATTACCTAATGAGTGAACCTATTTTTAATTATACATTTTCACAATATTATGATCTTTTTTTCAACATTCTTATGTCTATGTTATTATTCCAGGGCTCATAGTCGTTGATTTTTTTATGATTCATGTATTATGAACTACCAAGATGTATACCTTTAATTATGTATATGATCTTTTATAGATTGGGTCTGAACATTGTAATGTTATGGTCTGGATATCAAACCATTATGATTAAATTCTGATTTCATATGATCATCAATTGATATCTCACATGTTTACCACTACTGAGCATATGATTTGACCCTTTGTTACGTTTTATTTTCCAAGACCATCAAGAATGGTATTAAGTTTGGTATGTCTATGAAGATTAGTAACTATGGAGCTATTTTGGGGAGACATTTTATATCTTTCATGAAATAAAAATACTATGTATTTAGTCTCCAAAGACTCTAAAAATTTACATTCCTTGGGTATGTGTTAGTAAAATTTGATAAATATTCATCTAAAAAGTTGTATTATTTATGTCTGAAATTCTTAAGTCATTAGAAAATGTTTGAGAGGTTGTGAGGAATGATTTTTTTTCCTTAATGAGGAACCTTGTTATTTGTAGAGAATAATGGATTTGAGTGATGGGATGATTGATCAGGATTGATCATGGTTATCTATGACAGTGAAATTAGGGTAAATAAGATCATCCACAATTTAATAACTATTCATCCACATAGACCCTATCTATATATGGGGTTGGATCACTAATTGGGATGAACATACTAGGTATTTTTAGACTCTCCCTTCATGTGTACTTTCACATTGTTAGAATTATGCCTATAAAGATCCATTGATGTAGAGGTTGGATGATCATTATTCCAAGATTTGGATGTGATCTATATGGGAATATTTATTTGTATTTAGAGATTTATTTATATCAGGTCAAATTATATAATTAATATTTATATATATATATATTCATTTATTTTATTTTTAGTTTATTTTAAATTAATATTATGGTACATTTTGATATATGTTTGCTAGTAATGGGTTGATTACAGGTTGTTCCCCCTTTAATCAAGTGAATTACTCATTTTTGGTCACTAGCCAATATGATAGTCGATATGGGATTATGACTTTGATGTAAAAATAATTAAGTACATGTGAAGAAAATAGAACACAGATAGAGGGATAATAGAGAAGATAAAGGAACCCTAAATTGAAACTAATAAAATTTCAAATCCAAATTCCACTTGGAATCGTATCTCACATATTCAATTCCATGCAGTATTGACCCAAAAACCTAGTGAATAAATCTTATATGACCTACCATTCTGAGGAGGAATAAAAAAATAAAAATGTATCATATTCATTAAATAGTAATTGTATAAATTCTCGGGGGAGACAAAAGATGAATTAGAAGAGATAACATAGAGAGAGATAAAGGTATAGGAGCACATCATCATTGATAGGATATATTAAGAGTGTTCATTTAAACTTATATGATTTCATATCCCTTGGATATCTTTTTTTATTTTAATATTTTAGTATCTGGTATTTCATTCATGTCTATGTTAGAGTTGGATTGTAATTTATTTTCCTTTTGATACTATTATGATTGTTTATATTATACCTGTTTATAATTCATAACACATATTTAGATGTCTAGTTTGTGGATATTGTATGAATATGACTGATGTAGTGAATGTGGAATATCACACACTCACATGAGTATCAATAAAACTATTTAATGTTGCATTTTATTAATGTGGGTTTGAAATGAATATTGAAAAAACATTGAGAATATTTAGTTGATCTATATTAAAAATAGTGAGATTAGTGTATATGAGTTACAACCTACATATGGGTGATTGAAAACTATACCAATATAGTCCTGGATAACTAAATATGAACATCCAAACAAATTGAAGTAATGGAATTGAAACACTATGAAATTAAAACTCCATTTATAATAGGGAGGATTTCTAGTAAACCTTATGGGGTTATATATTCTCATTAATAAGAATTTTAGGTTCACTGGAACAAGAATATTTTGGTTCAATGTTGTTTTCTCAAAATAGATTCTTGAGAAATAGGAATCTTATATAATTTTTTATTATTTTAAATTTTACTTCAATGTTTTTCCACTCTTATGGAAGTGCGTCTACTTTTTCAACTGAAGGATATGATTATTTTCAGTTTTCTTTTCAACTAATCTCAAAATAATCCTTCTTTACCGAGTTATTAATTTTTTAATCATAATTGTATACCAATATTTAAAATCAATCCATTATTTCCTTATATAGAGAAATGAAATGGCATTGAACAGTATTTTCCATGAAGAACCTGTGTACTTACAATAGAATGGGTCCTTATAATGACACATCTGAATCAACCATTTCCCTTGTAAATATTACAAGTCTTTAACTAATTAAATAAAAAAGGAAAGAAACCATAAATACATTCAAATTCCAATAAAAATGTGAAATTATGTATAAAGAACCTAAAATTTTCATAAAAGTAGGAGATTAAATATAGAAATAATATATAGAGACTTATAAAGAACAAAACTAAACAGATATAATAGAGTCAAAGAGTCCAGTTTTTTAAAAAAAATAAACAATATGAAAATCATTGAGGGTGGAAATTAGAACATTAAATCCTTAGATATAAATCTAAAATATTATGATGCTCATTAAAGACTATAGAGATCATTCATAAAATAGAATATATAAAATAGAGAATCAATACTTGAAAAAATGATCATTTAAAATTGAAACACACACAAAAAATGTAAGGTAACAAATTTTAATATATAAGAGTTAATAACACAAAATATTATAGGACATAATTTTTTATAAAAATTTTAATTTTTTTATTGTGGTATGACATGGTCCTTAAATTTGGATTTGGTAAAGATTTTAAGAGATATAAAATTTCCTTGGATGTTTTTATATCTTATTAGAGGTTGGAGAGGTGTTTCAAGTTCTTTGGTGGATATCCAATTGTTTTAATAATGTTTTATACAGTTTTGATATTGAAATATTTTTAATTTGAATGATATAGATGTTTATAAAATTATGTGAATATTTTGTGTAATTTATTGAATTTCTAGAAACATAGGATTCTAGTTATTGGATATGAATGGTGAAATTCCTAGTTAATAAGTGGTATGAAATGACTATCGATTTTTTAGAAAATTGATAGGTCTTAGAATGTGTTGAAATTACTCTTATATATGGACACCCCATATATAAGAGTATTACACTTGTGTGAAAATAGATATATAACACCCTAATATTTAATGATATTTTTCTCATTAATTTTTTTGATAATTTACATTACATGAATCATCGAGTTTAAATGAACCATGATACACTATTATAATATTATTATTTAATGTGAAAATTATTAAATAAATTTGGGATTAGAGGGTATAAATAGGTATAAATAAATTATGAAAATATATTATTTACATATGTATAAAATAAATTAATTTTATATCAATTAATTAGAAATGAAAAATTAAATGTTTGAAAGTATAGGTAATGTTTTTTGATAAAGGTTTTTTATACACACAATGAGTTTCAATATTAATAAATTTTATTAATCACTATTGGAGATGTATTTTAATGATATTTTTATATTTTATATTCAGTGATGTTTTTTAACATTGATATAATTTTTTTATAGTCATGAGATATTAATTGATATAGTTTTATGAATTAAAATGTATTTTTCTAAAAAATGGGTTGTGTCATGTTTTCAGACATATTTTAAAATTAATTTTCTCCCCTTCTAGATTTTAATTGTGAAAAAATAAATTCCATATTTCAAATTTGGAGGTTCAAATTTGTTAAATATTCCCCTTTAATTTTTTTGTCAATATGAATAGTAACCATAGAAAATATTTGTCACCATGGTAAGGGTAAAATTGGTAAAATAGGGTTAAATATTTGGGATAAGGATTTAAAATTTATAAAACAGATGCCTCTATCCTATTGGATGTGTAGAGTTTATCTATGCTCATTAAATTCTCAAATATATTTAAATAAATATTCTTTTTTCCATGTAAATATTTGGAATATATAAAACAATATTATCAATGATAGAAACTGAATTTTCATTAGATTCTAGGCCAAGGGGAGGCTTGGTATTAATGTAATAAAAATATTAAATATATTATGTCATCAGTGTGCAATTTTTCTGAAATAATGATGTAATTCCTAAAAAAAGGATCAAATGGGAAATTTGATAAATCCATTAAATATTAAATATGGGCTTTACCCTAGGGGGGACACAATCATTGGGCATGTTGGCTAGTTCACCTGACCATAGTCATGGGAGGATTAATAATTAAAAAAATTAAAAAAACTATTTAGTTGTTAATAATAATGAAAGACCTAATATCCTTCTATATTATCCCTATTATAGCCAAACCCTTAGGGTAGCCACATGACCCTATAATTCTTGAGAGGGTTGAGAAGAATAGTTAGTCAAATGAAAATAAAATCATGGGTCAAAGATTTTTTTTCCAAGGTATAATCTTTACCATTGGTGTTTGGGGATCTCATCCATGATAATGGCCAAAACCCATTTTTCATCATGGACCAGTCCAAACACAAGGTATGGGATTATTTTATATTGTATTTAACCCCTATATTTTTATCCCAAATTAAATGTGAAATAAATCATTAATAAATTAATTCATGGGTCAGTCGTAGGAATACAACTAATGATTTATCCACCTAGAATTAAAAATTCATGTTTATTGGTCATTTTCTTCTTTATTCAATATTATCATGACAATGGAATTTAGATAATCTAAAAAATGGGTGAATTTTGTTCATAATGATTCAATTTTTCGAATTTTTACCACTATTCATCAAATATCAATTCCCAGTATATCTTTTGTACAATGGTTTGATAAATACCCAATAATTGATGATTGCAAAATTGTTTTTTGGAAAAACATTTCAATACCATGAGTTCATGTTTAGAATTGATAGCATAATTTTGATGGGTGGATATAGATGATATTTTGGAATATATTGGGAGATTCACATTCATGGGTTTTGGGAATTCCAGTGATACAGAACAACAACTGATGTTTCTCGAGTGAAAGGTATTTCTAGAATCTATCCATTAGTATTAATTGGGGTTTGGACAAACAAGATAAATTTTTCCCATGTGATATTGGTGGTCAGATAAAAGGAAAATGTAGTGTTTGTGAAACCACAAGGAAAACCAATTATTCATATAAAATACCATTATATACGGTGGGTATTCGAAATGATACACAAAAATTTGTCACCTCGTTATAGAGGCTATGATTTTTGGAGAAAATTAAATCTCTCATGTCATGTGTCACAAACCACAAGACATATGACCCCCTGTTGGTGACTCTGTGTATACCCCTGGGTATATGTTTAGGGACACGAACATGACCTAGGTACATGGGGACAACCTAGTATTCATACATGGATAGGCACCCTGACATGACCAAGTATATGAGCATGATCAGAGTAGATGGGACAACCTAAAGTACATAAGAATGGGACGAAGTATATAGGAAAACCCAAGCTAGGGAATAGATGTAGTGTATACCCTATACACGTCATGTCCTTTTTTAAATGGTAGTTTTAGTCCCTCGTTATGTTTTTTTGACTAATTTCTCAAGGATGTGTTCCCTTGGTCCATCCCCAAGAGGGTATAGTGAGTTATCATGTCATTAGAATAGGATGTGATCCATTCTAAAGGATCAATCTAAAATAGTGTTTTTAACACCCCCCCCCCCCCCCACTCCACTATGTATCCCAAGGTTTGATCTTCTATCATAACCTTTATCCCTAGGTGGGGTTTCAAGAATCATCAAGACAAATGTAACTGGGCATTGATCCCATACCTAGCTGGTTGTTCAAGTTAGGTCATGTATAACCCACACACCCTAAGAGATATCCCTTCTCTTTGTATCAATATCCTCTATCTTCTAAAATTTGTTCATTCCAAGATATTTCCAATTAGTGTGACCTCTTAGATGGGTCCCATCTATCTAATCAGACTCATGGGGTGAGCTCTCCTTGATGAAGTTTACATTAAAGCCTTGAGTATAATCCTTTCATGGGAGTATGGTTATGGATTTACATTGAGACATAGTGTCAACCTTAATTATATTTTGGTTATTATAATTATTTTCCCCATTCTTATTGACATGACTTTGTGAGGATGGCATTACTACTCTCTAGATTCATTATGATCAGTGATTTCAGGGTGTCCTACTATATATTATTATACTCAACCCTATAGGGAAAATTTGTACACATTTCATGTGTTATGTAGATGACATTCCTTTTGAAATATTCCTAGGAAGACTATGAGAACATGGTGCATAGTTATGATGGATTGATTATGGTTCATACGAGGTGTTACATTTGAAAACAGTCCCCTCCTTCTTAGAAAGTTGAACTATTTTTACAACATTGGTTGGATTGTATTTATACATTTAGGATTTTTGGAACTTTTTTCATACTATAATGTGGGGTATAGATATATTCATTAATTTTGGTATCAGCTATATTTTACCTTTCAATGTTATATTGGTATTTTCATATGTGTCTAGGTGTATTTATATTATACATTAAGGAATGAAGTGTGGGTAATATTACATATTTACATTGGTTTCCATCCCATATCCTATTGGAGGTGGGATTGAGGTTCTACACTTTACTTACCACCAGGTCGGTGGGCCCTAGTGGGATAGGTCATGATAGAGTGGTATCAGAGTTGATCCTCTTAGAACTAGAGTTTAGCAATTTTCATGATGTGAGGTTTGTTTTGGGAATAAGGATTTTTTAATTTGGTTTAAGATCATATCTCAGTCTAGGGAATCTATTATTGATTTGGTAGCTATAATATATGTTCAATAGGACTCGTATAACCTTTTGGTTGACTTTTTACATGTATGAAATTGTTATAGGGAAAACATTAGAAGATGTATAATATAAGAACGAACTGTGTTTTACATATCCTTCTTGAGTAAAATCCCCAGATATACTATTTAACTATGGTATGTATTCTATATTTAAGGATTCATCCATGTTTAATAATACCTATTATCTTACAATAGAATCATAAGGATGATCCACCTAATGAATATTCTTTGATTTAGGGACATGTTCAGGAGGTGGTACATCTTTGCAGTCTTCTAATCACCTATTAAGAATAATGTCCAAGAAAATTACCAAAATATGATGTTCATAGGATGTGTTAACTCCATTATTTTTAGAGTAAAAGTATTATTATCTTTCTAGAAAAGTAAGACCCTTATAAATATGAGCACATGCTAAAGGTAGTTATGTTATTTTTTCAACCCTGTTAGGACACCTGTTGACAAGATAGTGAACCTAGTGGAATGACTTATAAAGGTTCCATTGGGAAAAGGTGGATTCAGGTGAATCTGATGTATGATGAGGTGGATCATTCATAGAAAAAGTTAATACTCCTCATTAAAGAATAGTTCTATCCTACAATATTTGGATGAGTGTATATATTGGAGCTTCTTCCAATTAAACAGGGAAACATGATAGTATAAAGGTATTCAATGAGGTTCACAAAACAATAACGATATTCCAGGGATATAGATTTAGATATATTATTCTGATCACAGACCTTTGAGCATAGCCTGTAGAAAGATAAAAGGGATCATGCAAAAACACTTTTTGTTCTAACTTACGTTTCAGTGCTCAAGAAAGATTTGGTTGTGGTGGGATTCTTGGTGGGGTAGTCACTGATAGTAGGTGGAAGTAGAGGGACACTTAGAGAAGAGACTTTGGGGGTGGGTAGTGGATATCAGACTTTGAGATCCAATCAAAGTGGAGGACCACACTATGCCACATCCAACAAAATAAGATTTCATACACATGTTATTTTCCACCAACATATAGGTCCTCCTCATGCCAATGTTTTTCCTACCTTGAGAAACGATCCTAGTGCAGAAGAGAGAACCAACATCACCGAAGGAAAAACTCTGGGAAGTCTTAAGTCATTGTCAATCCTGTTAACATCTCATATTCAAAGGAATATTACAACTCAATGACAAATCCTTCAACCCATTCATCTAAGTAAGAGTATAAGGCATTAGCCCGATAGGTGAAATTCTTCATGTATGATGGTGAGATACAAAAATTTCATAAATCCACACACATTTACATGTAGGTGGAGGAATATGTGTCTCTTTTATAGGTTATAATTGTGTAGTCATATCTTTTACCACTAGATTCTTTCTATATGTCTACCCATGATCAAGAAAAATTGTTCTAGAAATTGATAGATGATAATTATCAGATAGACTTGACAATGAGAAATATTTCCCTTTCATATGAGGAAATAGTGTAAACCTAGTCCTACAAGGATGTGAGGATGCGGTTTCTAACACCCTCGAGTGAAAACCTAATATATAATGAATAATAGGCTCATTTAGAGGCTCCTCTACAAACCAAATAGCTACATCACTAATCTCTGTTAGTGATACTGTCAATATATTAGCAGGTGACAATCATAGTTTGGTTAACCAAGAGAATGACACTACATCGGATTAAGAAAGCATGTGGGATTCACTAGATTCTAGTCAGTTGTATTTTGTGTTCTAGAAAAATGAAATGTTCGACTTCGATATCCCATATTCCCTCACATTGGACTGTGTTATGTGCTTCCTCTGAACGATCTAGGCGACACGTTTTCATCTCTTTGGCAATCATCATGTCTACCCTGGAAGCTCAAATCATTTTAACAATATTAATCAATAGTTCCACATGGATGAGTTAGTAGTGCTCTTAGTGTCCCAAAACCCAACACCACCCATATACCATTAGGCCCTCTAATTGAGATGGATAAAGAGGTTTTCCCTGCTCAACCGAATCATTTAAGAGGTCACTCTACGCATGCAGATCTGAGGTTGTGGATATTAAGATTATACCTACATTAATCCCATCATATGAAATTGGATATAAAAATTGATATTGAGGACAATATTTAGAGTACCTTCATAGTAAATATGATCATCCCATGAATATTCAAGGACATGGACACAAATGCTTGGTTTGACAGAGAGAGCTCTCCATCAAAGGTAGTATATAATTAGAAAGATCCCCAAAAAGGTGTTTGTACTCTACTACAAAGGTAGACACTCTACCTCTAGGAACCCTCTAATTCCATTCCCACTGGTCCGAACACAAACAAGGATATGGAATATATCAACCATTCTAATCTCTCTAATATCTCACATATGATAATGATTGATCCCCTTATTATTTCTCTTCTCTTTCAGGTTTAAATCCGAAGAGGCTCATCGGAGAACTGCTTATTGAGCTGTTTCTAACCTATGGTTCTCAATGATATGATAATGTACATCATCCACAAGAGAATTACGGGTAGTCGTAAGTCCTCCTTGAATAGTTGCTTCTGATCAATCCCAAAAATCCAACACATCTCGATAGAGAAGAGGCATGACTATTTGGAAATTCATTGCGATATGAGTCATAGAATATTCTTTAGTAGTGTGATAATCTTCATCGAGAACCTAGATCGAAATTCTCCATGATCTTCATGGCCAAATTACATTTTGTTTATCTGATAAATGCTCTGGTGGTAAGGGATACCAATCAATATAGGGACCCCCAAAATAATGAGATAATGTATCTCATTGCTCCCCTCAAATCCCTGGAGATGTGAAATTTGAGAATCCATCCCAATGGAAATTCATACCCAACATGGGTGGATGACCTACAAGAACCCCAAGACATTATGAATCCAATATTTTCTCCCTTCAATAGGATTAGAGACCCTATACTGTATTTGTCCCACATTATCGCAAGGCATGGACCCATGTTGGGTACCCCAGAGCAGAAGGATACCACTAAGATATGATGTTTTTTTAGATATTGAAATGGCTTGTATTTATCTAGTATATCCAGTTTCTTGTATGCTCTATCACTAGTCAAGAAGAAATCCATAGGAAGTTTCTCTACCAGTTCAACTGCTCCACGTGCATGAAAAGTGTTTTAGAAATTTTAATCTGCAAGAAACTTCTAAATGAGTGAATCAATACTCTTCTCTCCAAGTATAAGGACCTCATGTATTCTCTAGAAATGCCACTGAACCAAGAGCATATTCTGATGATGTGTCTTGGGAACTTCAATACTGAGTTGGTCCCCTTAATCATCACATATAACTTCATAGGTGGATTTTAATATTTCACTGACAAATTCCAGCTCTTGGAGGAAGCCTTATAGTATGACAATAAGGCATGTACATTGCCTCTCATTTCCCCAAAACGTTGATCATACAATGCAGATACTATGAACATGGTATACGTAGAATCCCTAGATCCACTAGAGGTGTTTATAGACAAGCTTCACATAGAACAAACTTGTTGGTTGCAACAACCTCACCAATCTAAGACCCACATAGTAAAGAATCGGTAGGTTCTGCCCCACAAATCGCAACCACATAGAATAGATAATGAAGCTTCATCCCCTCTTTTGGATCAAGTACCTCATCAGGGATGGTCTCATGGAGTTCCCTTTCGATATAGGAGAAATAATATATATTATTTCAAGGAGGTGCATGTTCTTGGTTATTTCCACAGTGCTTTAGCACAGGGGATTTCAAAATTTCTACATTTCAAGAAGACAATGGCACTAAACCCACTGATCATCCTCAACACATCCATTACCATAAGATCATTATGAATACTATCACAAAATTATATGTCTCAAAGGATTGGATTTTTGACAAGGTGGACTGTGATATGGTCAACTTGTCCAATGTCTCGATGTAGGTGGCACATATCATCATCGAGCCTGACAATGAAAAAAGGGTTCCAGTGAATGGAATATGGTTTTAAAATTAGGGACTCATAAGTATGATTACATGTTAGATAAAATATCTATCTATCATTCTCATGGTATCATCCATGCCCAATTACATTGGATCAAACCTCCTCATGTTTTCATACATTCTAAAGATACTACTTCTACATGAACCTCATGATCTCCCACATCATAGAAGTTTAGCCACCAATGATGTAAGGGGAAAAAGCGTCAAATAGAAGGTGTAGCCCTGTCATACACTTGGTGACTTCATGCCTCCAGAATTGGGAATCACACTCAGGGTTTTCTGAAAATTGGAAAATTCTTCTGTGGATGGCCAAGAGTATGCCTATTTGGATACTATCTAGTTTTTGGATCCCTTCATGGTCCCTTATGATAAGGATTAATAATAAATATCCATATGTTCTCCCAAAACAATGTCATTAATTAAAACTTCGGGGGCATGAAAACATAAATAATGTTCAGTCCGGTGTTGCGAGCCAAGCCATGCACACTACCAAGACCAGTCAACAGGTGTTGCATAGAGCTCAGTAGGCACAATCCTCTCAACCTGCTCTGTGAGAAATGATGCCATATATAACCATGATAACTCACTAGGATGAATAGATGAAGTTTCATTTTGTTCAAATACTTTCATATTGATCTAGGACATAGTCATCCAATATCCATCCAATTGTGGTTTTAATTGAATTGTCTAATGAGTATATGTACATTTACATCACTAGCTAGAATCCAGCAGTTCAGTCATCAATGTCTGCCATTCATTCGGCCAATGAGAGACATATTTTGGAATTAAAGATGTGTATATCATGAATGTATGATATGTTTAAGCACATCACCATCATTTCTAAATATCTCTTTATACTCACGTCTAACCATTTTTTGAGAATAAATTCATGAGGCCCTCTCAAAATCCTTGAAAATCCCCCTCTAGTTCAAAACAGATGTAGTGGTTGTAGAGAACATCTATTATGGGGAGGTTGAGTAGGATCAATTTCAATCAATCATCCCATTATTAGGTGAAGTTTTCCACTCCCTTTTTTTGGGTATTATCTATCTGTTGAACTTAACAAGCATGTTCAATGGTGTGGAATTTCACTTGTTCTTGGTGTACACATATTCTAGGATCAATCTCATCCTAACATGGATGCTCTGCAAGTTAGGACTAACTAAATTATATTTGAGTCCCTCCAATATGATGATTCAAGGTTATAATAAGACCAATCATATATTATATAGTTGGATCCATTTGAAGACCTTATTCTGTGGTTTGGTAGAAATCACTAAATTAATGGTTGTCTTATTGGATTCCACATACAATGCAATGATGGGTTGTCACTGACTCCATCTGCAATGAGCAGTTCACTCCTCATATAAACAATGCCTCAAGTACTCCCTCAAAAGTAGAGTAGGCATTATCCAAATTGATTCACCCCCTTAGACTCCTATGAAACCATTTATATGGATTTCATATATTATTGGAGAAAGGAAATGTTGGTTCGGACCAACATGGTCAAGCACACCACATTCTCAGACAACAAATGGATATATTTTGATGACTCATCCGTCATATCGATTCACTAATTATAATCCCTAACACTAGACCAAGGAAGTTACTATTTTTTTAGGAAGAATGGATTCCACATACCTATGTATTAATAATTTTTTAATATTACTTCATATTCCAACAAAGTTTAGTCTCAAGTGATAACATAAGCTCCCACCCCTATAAAATATAGAGATGTTCGCCCCATGGCTAACTCTGTGTGTCATACTAACCTATTTCGCTGAGCCAGGATGATCTAATAGAAACTAACCCTCCACCATTGCACCGACATAAAGCATGGACCCCATAGTCCAATGAATGATTGAATTGGCATAAAGGACTCTATCACCATTGTTTCATTAAAGAAGGTGTCTCCCAATGAGAATACCACATCTGCAGCCCAAGCCACCTGCAATGTTAACCTAGAAATAGTTGGTCTATATGAACAATCTCCTCCCATGGATTCCCATTCCTTAGTTGATGGGGAGGATTTATAAGATTCTCCTCTCACATTTTAAGAGTGTGTATCCATCACAGTTGATGAGTAGGTTCAGGTAAACTTTGGCACTCAAACATATGCAATATCAACAGCGATTAATGTAGCTATGCCTCTAGAGGAACAACAACAATATATATCTTTCCTGATATGACACTATGATTCATTTTAATATAGTTATGATGAGATTCCATGACTATAACCTCAGGATTTAATCCACCATATTGGTCTTCTAGAGAGTCATCGTGAGTTCCAGAAGCCTCATTGAAAAATGTTTCCTTCTCATGGTTATGTGGTCATGGATAAAGTTGACAAGCATATCAAAGTAGACTTCATCAAGGAAGTTCAATACCCTAAGTGTCTTTCTAGTATCGTCATAGTCAGAAATAATGATGTGAAGATCAAAGTATGTATTGAATTTCAGGACTTCTACCTCCATTATCTAAAGGAATATTTTCCCCTTCAAGTGAAGAGTTTTTTACTGATTATAAAGTAGGTTTTTGGGATCTCCCCTCTATAGTGAATAATATATGTACAACTAGGTAAATATGTCCCCCATATATGAGGTTTTTACTAAAATAAAAAATGGAAAGGGACTTTCTACTATAATTTAATTCATTTATGTTGGAATAATATAGCAGCCACTTACCAGCAACCCATACACTACATCTTCAATCCAATCCTTGTAACTCTATTAGAATGCTATGTGGATGGTATGGTGATAAATACCACTATATTTAAGACCATATTAGAGATCTTGATAAAGGTTTTTACTTATTATGCTCCCATCATTTGAAGATGAAACCATTGAAGTCTGCATTCAGGGTTCCCTATTGGATGTTTCTTAGCTTCTTCTTCAGATATAAAGGAATCAAAAGTGTCCCAAAGAAGATCAATTCCATTAGCCAGATGCCTCCTCTGAGAAACCACTGGGATCTCTAGGTCCTCTAGGGCCACATAGCCTACATACACCGATTCATTGTGGACCTAGTTAGAAAGTTTAAGTCCTTCTCTAGGATCAGGATGTAAGGTATTATATACCAATGAGATGAAGAGTGCCTAAATGAATTTGAAGGAATCAATCAGTATCTTCTATAGTCTTAGTTATGATTCCATCCATATTCAGAAATCCTTTAGTACTTTAAGTGACTTCCATAGAATGATCCCCTGGCTCCATTCTCACCTAGAAGAATAGTGAAGGAGAAAATGTCATTTTATACTATCTCAATCAAATTCTCCATCACAATGATTCTAGATAATCTTCTATAAAGAAGACCTTACTTGTGCTAGTTTTCATAGTGTAGAAGCTACAACATTATCTATAGAATCATTATATATAGATGGTGTCCTAGGTGTATCCTAAAAATTATATCCTAAATATATTGATGTTAAAAGAAAGGTTAGAAAACTAAGAAGTGATCCTTCAGTAGTTCAATATCAAGTTCATTTGGTAGAAGGTAATCTTGGGACAAGCATTGGAAGGATTTCTAGATACACATCTAACCCCTTAATAATTTTAAGAAGATGACTATTTCACAAATTAGGAAAACATTTCGGTAGACCTTTCCATGCGTGATGGAATATTCATTTCGATGGTGCCTCCTACATCCCAATCGATAATAGGATCAATGATCCCAAGATAAATATAGTAGTCATGGGGATTGTTTTTGTCATAGAAGCAGAAGAATTTCTTCCATACTAATTTATGTTGTCAGAAGGATGCACAAACAAATGGGTAGAGTATGAGACCTTAATCACTAGTCTTGAGATAACCCTCGAGATTTATGTCCCCCTATTGAATGTGAAGGTAGGATCTGAGTATTTCATCAAATAGATAAATGTTTATTACATCATCAGGATCCAGATATCAAAACCATTCTAACAAATAGTCACTAGTTGATGCCCTAGTTCCCTTTCAGTCGTAGGTTACTCATTATCCCCTATCATAGAATAGTCGATCTAATGCCTTGTCTAGTCTGGTCATGTCCCATGAAGAGCCTAAACATGATTATCTATTCATTCATTTGTCACAATAGAGGGTCATGCATTATATCATCTCTGATTATTATAAAAACCATTAGGTAAACTAGCTGACTTCTAGTGCTTCTATGTAAGGATCTGCAGATTCCCCCGGAGTGCAATGAACCTCATTTTGGGGAAATCAATTCATTGAGTATCTCCATCATAGTTCTGTCTAACTAGATAGTGTTTAGAATTATTGAATATATTAGCATGCCACAAAGTTTACCCCCAAAGTGTGAAAACCATGGGTAGATACTCTTCAAACAAGATTTTGATAGATGTATCCTCTATTGTATCCAAGGAGATGTGATCCCCCAGGTCATGTAGGATGTTCATGATATTTCATGTAGTGATCATCAGGTAGATTTTAATATTTCCCACTAGATTATAAGGCTTAATTACATCTGGGCCACCATTTTCCATGAATGCATTGAGTTTTCCAAGAGGTTTCACGCTTGTTAGATTCATGCCAACTTTGTTAATTGACCATAGGACCCCTTCAATATTTCCATGTTTTATGGACCCATTATTGTGTGAGGTTTTGATTTCATGGTACCATATCTACATGTAATACCTTTCCATTGATGGTTCATTCTGACCACAATTGACTTATTTTCCCTGTGGGAAAATAATTTCCAATTAAGGAAGTGAAGGACCAATCAGTGGTTGAATTTATGAGATCTAATATCATTTATTGATTCAAAGTCCCTCACTCTATTCTCACCAATAATGAAAAACACATTTGGGAAGCGGATTTGAATAATTATTATTCCTATTATAGAATCTGATCTAACCATACATCCTTCTACCATGAATAGGTGAATGGAATGATTGAGGAATTAAAAAAACCCCTATACAACATTCTATTGAAGATAGTGGGACAAATAAGTTTATTTGGATAGATGAGCTCCCAAATTATATATGGTACTATGGGACCAAGACTCACAATTCCACCCAGGTGAATTCAAATTCCATGGTGTAGATAATGAAAGCAGTCCTTCCCATTGAGATTCATTTTTCATCATTGTTTCCTATGGAAATGGGAATGACCTCATTGATTTAAGGTTCAAACATTCCAAGCGGTTTCTAACGGGTTTGTTTGTAGAACCGGAAACATCCAATGATTCCATATCCATTTGGACCTACTTTCCAAAGGTAGGTGCTCATTAGTTGTAAACAGATGAGGCTTAAGAATTTTCATTGGTCGAGAGGATGGGAGGTCTGACTCATCACACCTTTTTTAGGGGAATTATTGTCTACTCTGGGACTCTCTTTAGAGATTTAAGTCATGTTCGTGAATCCTTATTAAATTACCAAGTATTAAAATGAGCTTTCCTTTAGATCTCAGAATAAATAATTTGTATGGATGAGATTTAGAGAATCTTTTATATTTATTTGAGGTTCTTCATCGATAGAAAATCATCTGTATTTGTTAGATATTTTTAGTCAATGGTATCCATTGACACATTATATAGAAATCTCTTGGTCATTATGATAACCATACTGGTTTTAAATCATCTCAGTGGGGCACTTGAAGTTTATTGTCAATAAGAAGGACATATATTATTTCAGAGTTGGGATCGTACCCACAGATAGGCTACCTACGTATCCTTTATTTTTGAAAAGGAATCAGAACCCACATAGTTCAAGTAAAGAAGTATGAGTTTTATTCATGATTTATGGCTCAAAGAAATATTTCATAATTACTCTTACACTCTAAGCTCACGTGAATCATGTTCGTTGTGAGAAACGAGAGGTATTGGTAAAACCAGACAATTTTGCCCTAAAAGATGCAATTATAAGAAATGATGTGGGGCTTATGTATTTATGACTTCCCAGATAGATGAAAATTAGGATTTACATCAGGGAAGAAACCTGGGAACAAGGTCCATAAAGGTATATGTGCTTTATGGAGATTTGGATACTTAACATAGGACTTATTCCTGAGAAGGATGCCCAAATTGGAGAGGGATTATGATTGTGTTTTACTCTTGAGAAGGAATCCCAAATTAAAAGTAAATTTAGACAGGTTATGAGAAATTATGATTGGGGATTACTCTTAAAGAAGAGGCCTAGGTTAAAGGGAATTATGACTGGGGCTTACTCCTAAAAAATAAACCCAGGTTAAGGGAGTTTGGATTCTGGGAACTTGGGGCTTACTCCTAAGTATGATGCCCATATTAAAAGAATTTTGGTTGGGGATTACTCCTGAGGATGATGCCCAAAATTAAGGGAACTTGAAGACTGGGGCTTACTCCTGAAAAGGAGGCCCGGGTTAGGGGACTTGGGGCTTAATCCTAAAGGGGATGCCCATATTTGGGATTTTGAGATTGGGACTTACTCTTGAGAAGGAGGCCCAGGTTAAATTTCCTCTCATATTTAAAGGATGAGGTTGAATGAACTAAATCTCTAACCTTAGTGACAAAAAGATATGTAAATTACTAGGTTTTGAGAAATGTTCCACAGAATTCCTTTCAGATAAGGAAGACAACAAAGGAAACATGTCATAAATAACTTTGAAGAGGGTTTTGAAGGCTAAATCTTGAAAAGGAGAGGTGTATTTGAAGAAATCATGTGAATAGGCAAGAGGGGCACCCAAAAAAAGAGAGGTGTGAAAGTCCTATGTGGGCGCACAAGTCCTGGTCGCGCAAGTATACTTGCGCGACACATGGGTACTTGCGCGATGGTCAACCCTTAGGGTAATACATGGGCGAGACCTGGCTCAAGCCCTTAGTATTATCCCTATAGGCTTCCAAAAGAGTCGCACACAAGTTTTATTGAAGGGATAAGGTGGCACATAAGTGTGTCCATTTCCCATAAGGGATGGCCACTTAGGTGCACAAGTGTTGATGAGTTTCAACACTTAGGCCTTTTTTCCCCTATTTAAATCTTACATTATAGGTAATAAATTACCTTAGAAGTGTTCGGAAGACTTCCAGAAGAGACTAGGGTGCTGGGAGCTCGAATCTAAGTTTTGGAATTTTTCCGTCCGGAAATGGGGGGGCCCACAAGGGGTATTTATAAGGCTTTGAAGACCTTGGGTGAAAATCAAAGAGGGTGATCAAGTCACCTATGTGACCACTATGCAGCGCGCAAGTATACTTGCGTGAGCATGATGAGACTTGCGCGACCCAAGTGAGAAAAAATCATTATTCATGCCTTTGTCGATTTTTGATGTTTCTTAAAAGGATGAATCACTTTGGATTAAGGTATTTCCCTTTTTCAGTCGTTAGACTTTGTGATGGAAAGGAGAGTCAACAAAAACCCCCCTCAGAGTTGGATCCAAAAGAAATGATGATGTAAATTTAAGGTAATGAAGAAAATCAAGGATCATGCGGCGCGCAAGTGTTGAGCACACAAATGACGACGTGCAAGGGTGAGTCATGCAGGCTTTAGCGTGCAGGGGTGCACCCTTTCCTATATATAGGCGGTCATTCCTCATGAAAGCACCAAATCTGAATTCTTCTGAGCTCTCATCACGCAAGTTGCCTTTGCCACACAAGTTACTCAGTTTTCCACTACTTCCTTTTGTGTCGCACTACTATAGAGGTATTTGGACTTGCACGGTGATACCTGCATGACAACACTTGCGCGATGCACTTATACTTGCGCGCCAACTTTGGGACTTGCGTGCCTTACTACCTTAGCCATTTTTTCACTTCTCTTCACAATTTTTTTGAAAACTCAACTTACTTAAGAGTTAATTATTAAACCTTTGTGCATATTCAATGGCTCCTAGAAGAATCGGAACTGCTGATGAACTGGACAGCAAGTGAATTGATGATATGATGAACATTGTTGGCCATGATTATTATACTATATACAATAGAACTCTTAAAGATTTGGACAATTACTTGAAGAAGTATCATCTTGACTTCCCACGGAGTATTTATCTACCTTTGTATGGATATGGTCATCTGTGTGAAGTCGCCATTCCAGAGGCAAAGAACTATCTCCCAATTTCTTGGTTTCAGAATTACACCAGTTTTTCTTCAGCAAATATCTCAATTGGAGGAGCATTTATAAATACCGGAACAGTTGAGAAGGCCTACATAATGCATCATAACCCTTGCACCTCAGATCTGAAACCTCGCAAGCATGAGCTAAAACCACATTGTTAACCCTCAATTTTCCAAAACTCTCAGATGGATCAATCCAAAGGCTAGAAGAAGAGTTGGGACTTTCTTCCTAGAGGAGGTGTGAAGCCAACTTGGATGTGGGCATACTGGGTACGACAAACTTGCACAGAGTTTGTTGAGGATTTAAAAGGATCTGCAATATATGAAGTCGTCTGGGCTGGGCAAACATATGTATATAATAATGATGACTTTGTGCTAGAGATACTCAGCCATTATAGCCCAAAAACCAATTATTTCTATCTGACTAATGGATAAGTAGTCATCAGTCTGTGGGTTGTCCACAAGATCTCAGGGGCTCTAATTTTGGGTGATATGTATGATGAATTCTCCCCCCAATGAAACTTGGAATGATTCAACGAAGACTCTGGCTTTAGCTCATGAATTATTGAAAATATTCCACAAGATCAAGAGTTCAGAGACTTCCTTAACTCATTCTTGAAAGGATATTCATCTAGAGGAGTGGATAAATATGTTTCTTACCAAGAAGCAAGAGAAGGAGCTAAAGGAGAATGGATTGAAGGGGAAGGGGCCCAAGGAGAAGGGGTCCACCTATACTTGTCCTACCACCTACCCCAAAACAAAGAATAGGGGTGCTCCTGGCACATTCTGGCCGATTCTACAAGTAGGAGAATATGAGAAGTGGGGATATGAAGTGAATTAGAGAATCCCTAAAAAGACCCGTCTGGCGGGATTCTTGGCCATGTGGCTTAGTGTTTATCTTTTTCTAGTCTAGTATTCGAAGGGAGGCGTCAGGCCAGGGACCTTCGTTTTCGCATCCAAGTTGGATGAGGGGAAAATGGTTTGGTTGGCTACCCCAATTTTAGTAAAAATTCACAGGAGCTTACTCCATGTTTTCAGGGGTAAGTCTCTTTTGAGAATGATGGGACCATTCCAGGTTTTTTTGTCGATGGATCACCACTCACTTTAGAAAATATAATATACAAAATGGAGTAAAGATCCATGAAAGTTCTTTTAGGCCATCATTGCAGGCATTCTCTGGAATTGCTCTGCTAGCTCTCAATTCCTATGACATGAAGGAGAGGTTGAGCATGTATAAGGAATTCAGTTTCTTTCCTTATGGAAACCTGCCAACCAGTCATTTTATTGATGATGGAACAATCAGCCTGGAATTGAGGGAATACATACTGGCCTTCAGAGATGGTGTACTGGTCACCAAGATTGATGGAGAGATTATATGCAAGGCCTATGCTCCATACAGATTTGCATGTCAATTCAAGTGTTTTCAGCAGACTATTGTATCTCTCCCTATGCATGTCCGGTCAGAGCAACATCTGATGGTTGCCCGAAAACTATGGTTGCTGACATCTTGGGAGAAGACTGGGGTTATGTTTGATTTAACAGTTGATAAAGCGGTGAGTAACTTAACTACGTGGTATGCCGAGAACTGGATAACATCATACCCTGGAGGGGTTTTGAATCACCCGGTTTATCATGTGGTGAAAAGGAAAAGAACCATAGAGTAAGAAACCCTTCATATGGAAGGTGATTCTTCTACGCCACCCAGAGCTGATTCACCGTGTTCTTCACCTAGGGCTGACTCGCCGGATTACCAGGATGGGGTTGATGAGGCACAACATGTGGCAAAGTGGCCTCATGCCAGATATAATCCCCCTGTCAGAATCAAGAGACCAACTCCATCGACTCCTAGTGAGTTACTTCATTGGGGAAATTTAATCACCATTACTTTATAGATCAACAAGTATTATTTCCTTATCCTTTATCTATAGTTGCATGAACTGGGAAGAAGCTGGAGTCTAAAATTGTAGGACCCTCCTCATAGCCTTCTGGTACACATGCTGAATATTTACAACCAGAGGCTGTCCATACATGGCAAAGTTTATATTGCGGTGCTGAAACTGCCTGGATGGATCTGTGCGAGGGGCTAAAAATCCATGGAATAGGTAATCTTTGGGCTTCTACAGATATCTGTTGCAAGGATAACCCTAATGAAGTGTGGTCTTACATCATAGAGCTGGATATGCTCATATATTCCACTGATGATTCCATTCCTGTCACCTAGTGGGTGAAGGAAATGATAAATCATGGTTCCACTAAGGGTGGTTCTGAAGATGAGGAGGGGCACGATTATGTGGCTCCTAAACATGTAAGTCTCTTTCCTTATTTGCTTTGTAACTTTATTTCAGTCAAAGCTTTGTTACAAAAGGAAATTATTTTCTTTATCCTGAAGCTTGTATAGAAAGTAACTGCTGAGGTTCCTTCACCACAGTATAGCCCTGGTGGTACTGCCATCAGGGATAATGAATCTCCTCATGGGTAGGGTGAAATATCTCCAGTCCAACAAGCCATGGATGAGGAATTAGACATGTCTTTTCATTCTCCAATTCCTGTACATATAGATGATGATACCCTCACTCCCAAAAATCCAAAGAAGCAAAACCATCGAAGGAGGAAGTCCACGGTTAAACACTTCATCAGTAGTGGTAAGTCCTTTAGATAATCATGAGTCTTAACCCACAAAAAGATTACTCATACTTTTTGTGATTTGAGGGGCTTCTTCAATTTCCTCTTTGAGGGAGAGGACTGACCCTCCTCAAAAACAATGGAGGGTGATGGTGAACAATCACAAGCTCATGCTGGCTTGGCTTCTCTTGAAGAGGAACTAGCATATGTTCCCAGTATCACTCCTACTGCTACAGGAAGAAGAGAAGAACCTACTTATGTTAAGTTAACAATGCTTTATAAAATGTTGAATGATACATCAACTGACTTCCATTCTGTAGTACATTAGGTGCATCCCCTGCACTAGGTATTTTAACCGCCATTACAACTGATGCTGCTATTTTATCTGAAGAAGCTATCCAGGGTCAGTGGCCGCAGAATAAAGGTTTCCAAGAAGACATATCTAATGTTCCCACTGGTGAGATTAACTAGGATTCTGAGATTACATTGGACGAAATGATGGAACTAGGCACATATTTTGAAGATTTTTTAGATCATCTTAAATTACCATGTAATTTAGAAGACTATAGATGTGATTGTTATAATTTGTTCTATTAAAAATAACTTCTTATTACATATCTGATCATGATCGGTTGAAATGTGCAGTTCTATCTGAGTAAACTGTTGAACTTTCAATGCTTGAAGGGGGTACAGAAAACCCTACTATTGCAGAGACATTAGCTCAAGTGGAGCTTAACCTAGTATAGCTTCCTGAAACTTGTCCTGAAAATCCTATTGAAGCTAGGAAATATGGGGAGGATCCTTCACAAGTTACCAATCTACTATTGGGTAAGAGATAACAATTTTTGCGACTGTACTTAATTTTCAAGACAACCAATCAACTTTTGTTATCTTTTGAAACTAACCAAAACATTCAATTGATTATGTAGGGCCATCAATTTCAGTGGATAGATCTAGAGATGAAGCCTCAGCTTCCACCCTAACGAGAATAGAAAGTGAAGAAACATGGTTCAGGGGGGAAGGATCAGAACAGGGCACTTCCCTAAGTGCGTTAATCCCAGATTATATTCTTCCTTGTGACAGTGATGCAGAATCAGACCCAGAGATAAAAAAGGCTCTCCAATTTTCATGACGCAAGGCATGGAAGAATATATGGAAGATCATATCTAATGTTCCTTTAGAAGATTTTTCATCGAAGATTCCCTGACTGTCATCCATGTTCGTCATGTTGGGACTTGGCAGTTTTGGATATCAAAAGATCCATGTCGTGATAAAACATGTCATCTTAAGGAGGGAGCAGGAGCAAAAGTGCAGTCAAGATTTGACCAGGGTGAGGCTCTCAGTCAATATCAGCAAATTTGAGTCTGTGGTATCCAGATCTGAGGTTAATTGTGCTGCCAATTTAAAGGAACTGAAACATAAGATCAAAGAGAAATTCATCTAGTAGATGCATATTCAGCAACAGTTAGATGATGTTACTGGAGAACTTGACCAACTTAATAATTCACTGGAAAGAGCTCAAAAAAATGGTAAGAAAGCCATTATAGATGCCAAGAAATCACTCCATCAAGCTGAAAAGATTGAAGTTGGTTGAGTACATGAGCTTCAAGTGGTTTCTAATGAAGATCGGGATGCTGTAAATCAAATAAAAATTTATGTTGACAGCCTTTTGTAATTCTTGGAAAAGAGAAGAGAGTCCAGTCTGTGAATTTCCTTCTAACTTTTGTGCATCAAATGAAAAACACTTTCATCTTCAATCATTAGTGCATGCATTCTCTTTCTCTACCTGCATTAAATTATTACCTAAGCCAATGGGCCTAGTAAGAATAGTTTTATTTTTGCTAGGATTATCATAAACAACCCTACAAACTTTAAATATTTCTATTTCTCAATATTTATCTAAATCATACAACCTGTATGTTTAGTGAGTTGGGACTTGACTTTTTTTCATAGTTCCCTGGTATTTCATGGGAAGTTTAAAGTCATGCACTTCAGACATAAAAAGGCTAATGTTTAAGTTCGAAATAGATTTGACCGAATGGATTAAAACTGACTCAATTCCTTGATAATTTATCTGAAAACATATTACCATATTCATGTATGTAGAAAAGTATGTAAAATATGACTTAAGAAATTTTGAATCTGAGGAATGATATGAAAAAGGGCTAAAAGGCATTAAAATAAGTATTTCCCAAGAATGAAGTTACCACTTTTGAAAAAACCCGTTAGGGGGTTGAATTATGCAGGGCCGCCTAAGGGCTTTGGCTGCATAGTCAAATAATAGCATCTTTTGGCTGACAGGTCTGTTATGTAGACTACTTATGCAAGGCCGCCTGAGGGCACGTGCTGCATAGTCAGACAAAATAACTCTTAGAAATTTACTTTTCTACTACTAAAAAGCCAGTGGAAGTTTATGAAGATTCAAATTTTCCAAAGCAAAGAGTATGCTGTATGGAGAGACGTACTTGAATATGGAGTGGATATTTCCAATCAAGATTGTCAAAGAATTGGATGAATGTCACTCCCATGAAGGTCTGACCCAAATGTATGGAAGGGAAATATAAACCATAGACTTTAATGCTTTCAGATCATGAAAAAGAGTATGGGACAAATATGTTAAGGATGGCTATTTTTTGGATCTTTAAATATTGTCATTAAAAAAACTAAGGAAAAAAGAGGTTTTCCTCCCAATAATTAAGATACCATTATTTGAAAAACCTGTTAGGGGGTTGAGTTATGCAAGGTCACCTAAGGACGTTTGATGCATAGTCAAATAATAGTATCTTTTGGCTGAAAAGTCTGTTATGTAGACTGTTTATGCAAGGCCGCCTAAGGGCACATGCTGCATATTCAGACAAAAAGAAATCTCAGAAATTGGACATTTTATGACCAGATGTCAAGAAAAAGTTTATGGAGATCTGGAAGTATTTAAGGTTAGGATTATGACACATGAAAATTTTTATTTTTCAATGCATGAAAGAGATACATAGATCAATGCTAATCACAATCATGTTTTGGCTAGGTCCCGAATTGAAATGTTGGACTTCACTATGTATCCCATAAAGATAGGAATCAATCCATACGTAGTTCTTGAAATATAGTTTAACGTCATGTGGGACGAGAGTATAGGAAATCTTAGTTTAGGGTCATAGAGCTCAGACCATAATAATGAATACACTGTGTGTTTTCACAGGGACTTTTCAGCCAGGGGACTGAAAGTGGAATTTGGGGTCAGGCCCAAAGACATTAGGCTAGATTCGAGGAATGTTAGAACATTCCTACATATCCCATAAGGATGGGAATCAAGCCACACTTAGTTCTTGAAATACCCTCTGCACAGATTAGGTTCGTACAAGTGAAGGGTGAAAGGGGACTTTAGTGCAATGATGGTTTGACCCGAGATAAAAGGTTTGGGCATTGCCATGTATGCATGTAGTCTTTGGAATATAACATGATTAGAGATCAATGTAAGTAATGATTCCCTCTTAGGTGAGAGTGTAAAATAATGTTGTAGTTTATTTTCATACGGGACAAAATGTGCAAATATTTTAACATCATATAGCAAGGATGATGGTGAACCAATGTAAAAAGTATTGGTTATAGGGCTTCTTCACAGATCAACATCATATGAGATGGAGGTGAACCGATGTGAAGAGATTGGTTTTGGTCTTCAACCTCAAGAGGTTTCCTACATAACCAGCCTAGAAATCAAGGATCAAATTCCACATAGTTCAATTAAAGAATGAATTGGTGATCAAGTTGTTTTTGAGGACAATGACCTAAAAATGGTGTCAGGAATTACACATGGTTAGCAGCCCAGAGAGGGTGTTATGGTTTAAGTTTACTCTAAGATCAAGTGAGTCATACTCAGTGTGATAAACAAGAGGTAGAAACAACCTTAATGATGCACAGTTTAAGGTCATGCAGGACGTATGAAGGGACTATGCAATTTAAAGTCTTGTAGTGAGGACTATTGGTGCTGCACAGTTTAGTGTCATGTAGCAGGGACAAAATACAGTTTAACGTCATGTATGACATATTAAGGGACGCATTTTAACGTCATGTTGGATGTAAGGGTGTTTTATAGTTTAGCGTCATGTAGCTAAGATGATGAGGAAATTACAGTTTAACGTCTTGTTGGACGAAAGGGGGGACTGTGGAGTTTAATTTCATGTAGTAAGGACAAAATAGGACACAATTTAACATCATGTTGGACGTATTAGGGACTTTTTTCACAGTTTAATGTCATGTTGGATGGTGGCATAGTTTAAGGTCCTATACATGGACCAAAGATTATGAAATTTAACGTATTGCTGGATGTAAGGGACTTCTGTATAGTTTAGCATCATGTAGTTAGGATGTCACAGTTTAACATCGTGTGGGACATAAGTGCAAATATTATAAGGTCATATGCATAGACCGTGGATGGAGCAGTTTAACATCTTGCTGGACATAAGCGACCATGCAGTTTAAAGTCTTTCAGCAAGGACAACATAGTTTAATGTCATGTTGGACAATATGGATGCAAATAGTTTAAGGTCATATGCATGGAACGTGGATGTATTTTGTGTTTATACAAAATATTCCTCCAGAAATCTGGCATTGTTTGGAGTAGTGATGGGTTATCTATCCATTGAGATTAAAGAATATGCTCTATTAGAGTAGACTTTACGTATTGAATAAGGTCCTTCCCACTTTGGATCAAGCTTGGGAGGTTTTTTTCCTGGTATCATTGGTGTTTTAAGAACCAGTACCAATTCTCCCTGAATGAATGAATGAAGATGAACTTTTTTGTTGAAAGCTCATGCTATTCAATTCTGATAGACTTCCAAATGGTGCAAGGTGCATAATCTTTTCTCGTCTAATCGTTCCAATTCATCCAATCGCTTTTGAGATTGTTCATATGTATATAACTAATCACAAATGGATACTCTGAGTGAGGGTAATTGAACCTCAATGGGAAAGACTTCTTCTGTTTCATATACCAATGAATATGGATTTGAACAAATTTCAGTACGGGTTGTGGTCCAATAAGCCCATAAATCATCAAAGAGTTTATCAGGCCATGATTTCTTATCTTTATCCACCATCTTTTTCAGTATATTTGGAAGAGTCTTGTTGAAAGCTTCTATCTGGTCATTGTCCATTGCATGATACCGAGATGAATGATAGTATTTGATGTTGTATTCTTGATACAACTTCCTCACCTAGGATGAACAGAAATTGGTGCCATTTTCTGTCAATATGGTATGAGGGACACCAAATCTGGTAATAATGTTAGACTTGATGAAGCTAATAATGCTTTTAAAACTGACTTCTTTAAGGGGTATTTCCTATGCCCATTTGGAAGAAAAGTCAGTAGTAGTAAGAATATACTTAAACCGCTTGGTTGTAGCCGAAGGATAAGGTCCCACTACATCCATTCCTCATGTGGCAAATGGCCACGAGTATTTAGCTGTATGAAGCAACTTTGGGGGTTGATGAATGAAGTTCGCATGTACTTGGAAAGAATGACACTTCTTTGTGAAATCAACAAAATCTTGTATCATTAAAGGCCAAAAGAATCCAAGCCTTCGAATTTGATCAGATAGTCTATGTCCAGACCGGTGGGCACCACAGACTCCTTCATGCACTTCTTTCATGATAACAGTTGTCTCTTCACCATCAATGTAGTTGAAGAGAACCCCATCAAAACCTCTTTTGTAGAGAATTTTCTCTAGGTTATTCAGGCTATCATAAAGAGTAAAATTGACCACAGGTCACCGGATTTGTTCTTTACCGGATCTATCAGGTGGAAGTGTTCCATTTTGAAGGTATTCCCTGATAGGTGTCATCCATCTTGTAGTATGACCATATGGTTTAGGAATGGGACTAATTTTATTGATTTCCTCTGCTCTAGTTTGAACATTAGGTGAAATTGTATGATGGTGGGCAATACTGATATTTGTCTCGTCCCGATTTGGATCTTCCAAAGTTGTGCCTATATTAGCCAGTGCATCATCTTGGGAATTTTGTGATCTTGGGACATAAGAAAATGTCGTTTCCGAAGGAAATTCTGCCATTAACTCTCTGATATAATCATACAAAGGGATTAGTTTTTATTTTCTGATTGCATAATACCCGTTGACTTGTTTGATTACCAGGTCTGAATCACCTTTCACCTTTAATTGATTCACTTTTTCTTGAAGCGCCAACTCCAATCCTGCGATAAGAGCTTGGTATTATGCTTCATTATTTGTCCTGATTTCCAACAATGAGAAATAATATGGTAGCACTGCCTTTTCTGGAGAAATGAGCATAATTCCTAACCCAACTTTGTTGAATTTAGGATCTTCCATTTTCCTCCCTATTGGACTTCTAGAGGCACCATCAAAGTACATTTCCTATATTTGAAGAATATCTTGAATAGAAAAGACTTCCTCATCAAAAAGTTCAATATCTGAAGATGTATCTTATACTGAAGGATGTTCAGTAAGGAAATCAGCCTGATCTTGGCCCTTTATATCCTTTTGAGACATATACTGAATATCAAATTGCTACAAAATAACTTCCCACCTTTCCAGATGTCCTGTAAGTATTGGACGACTAAGGATGAATTTGAGCGGGTTATTTCAAGATACCAATTGGACCTTGTGATGTTGTAGGTAGTGTTTCAACTTCTAAACTACAAATATTAATGCTAGGCAGCACTTCCCAATATTTGAATATTGGGTTTTTGCTTCAATCATAGTCCGACATAAATAGTAGAGGTTGTTTTCATTCCCATCATCATTATTCTGAGCAAGAAAGGAACCCAATGATCGCTCTAAAGATATCACATAAAGAATCAATGGTCTTCCTTCAACAGGTGTCATTAATACTAGTGGACTCAAGAGATATATCTTGATAATATTTAATTCCTATTGAAATTCTTCAGTACATTGGTATGTGACTCCCTTCTTCATCAATTTGGTGAAGGGTAAACTTTTTCCTGCTAAATTGGCAATGAAACTCCAAATATATGCTAAGTGTCCTTGAATTCCACTCAATTATTTCAAATTCCGATGAGGTAACATACCAAGGATATACTTTTTCTTCTTAGGATCGACTTCGATACCACGATGGCATATAACAAAGCCGAGAAATTTTCCTAAGGTTACCCAAAAAGCACATTTTAAGGGGATCATCTTCAAATTATATTGCCGAAGATTGTGGAATATGACTTCAAAATCATCCAAGTGATTAGAACATTGCCTAGATTTAACTACCAATTCTTCCACATAACATTCAACAAACTTCCCTAAAAAGGGTTTGAAGATACGATGCATGGCACGCTGATATGTTGCGCCAGTATTCTTCAGGCCAAAGGGAATTACCTGATAGCAAAACACACCCTAAGGGGCTCTGAAGGCTGTGGATTCCTCATCTTTTGGAGACATTCAGATTTGATTATATCATGAATATCCATCAATGAAGGAAAGTGCTTCATAGCCAGTTGTTGCATCAATTAATAGTTCTATAATCGGAACTGGAAATCATCCTAAGGACAATGCCGATTAAGATCTCTGAAATCAATGAAAACTTCAATTTTACCGTTCTTCTTTTTCACAGGGACAATATTAGCCAACCACTTGGGATATTGAACTTCTCTAACAAAGTTATCTTTGATAATATTATCCACTTCAGCTTAAATTTTGGAAGCATAGGTTGGGTGTGTTCTTCATGCAGCTTTCTTAAATCCTCGGTGTTCTTCTGGTAATCTGAAACGATGAGTAGCAACATCAGGATAAAGCCCTGGAATCTCTGTATAGTTCCAAGCAAATATATCTCAATTTTTCTTTAAAAATTAAATACAAATCTCTTTCTCTTCAATAGTCATGGCTGCAAAAATTAAAGTGGGGCGTGTATCTTCTTTTGTAACCAGATTTATTTTTCTGAGTTCATCCACGGTGGTAGAGATACCCTCTTCAAATGATGGAGGAGCCTCCCTGAGATCTTCCTCTTCTTCTTCAGCATGTGTTATTTCTTCTGTTTCTACTTTCATATTATATGGTGAAGTAGAATTTCCATGATCAGAATAGATGTTAAAATTTGAACATCTTGAAGAAGAGGCTTCCATTTCTGACCCTATTGATGATGAAGGGTCTTCCTTAGGTAATAAAGAGGAGATGATGGATTGATAATCGACATCATCGTTCACCTCTAACTTTGTTATAACTTCTTATGGCCTGATTGTCGAAGTATAGACTTGTTGTATTTCAGCAGATGAAATGAAGACATCCCCATTTGAGCTAACATCATTTCTTGGTGAATCCCCAATTTCCCCCATGTTTTCTGCCTTGATTGTCGTAATTGACATTATGGAGGTTTCCATAAGAGTATTTTGATTTGGGTCTATCATGTCAATTTGACTGATAGGAAACACATAATATGCACTCACATGTATAAATGGATTTATTAGAATCTTTTCCAAACCAAATGGAGCATTAACCTTGGTAACCTCCCTTATTGTGGATTTCTCCTTACCCTTCATGTGATAGAATTCCACCTCAATGTATTGAGATTCACATGTTTTGAATGGGGATTTATCACCATACAATGTCCCAATTTGACCATCGAAACAATATTTGATGCATTGATGGTATGAAAAAGGGGTAACCGCATGTTGATGTAGCCAAGGTCTTCCAAGTAAAATATTAAAGGTTGTATCATGATCAACAACCATGAAATCTAAATTGGATACAAGGTCTCCAAACTGAGTTTTGAGTGTAATCTCACCCATTGGTTCTTGTTCATTTTTATCATATCCTTGCAACATCAGAGTAGAAGGAGATAAATCAGATTCTGTGTGGCCCAATCAATGAAGTATACGAATAGGGATGAGGTTGACTGCTGAACCATTATCAATGAAATCACTTCGGACATCTACACCATTGACCTTGCAAGATAAGTATAAAGGTCTAATATTTCCTTGCACGACGTCATATTCATCTTCATCTGTGAAAGATATCACTACATGACATTCTGCAGGATTATTCTCTACATGGTAGACTTCAGCTGCAACAATTTCGGTTTCAAATTCATGAGGACTTGACAAAGCCTCAATGAGTGGCTCCCAAAGATCCTTTGATAAATTTAAGGCATCCAAAATTAAGAAATTGGCCGGTACATGGGCCAAGTGTTTCAATACATCATACTTTTGATCCAAAGGTATGTGTTTCCCTACAGAAACATGTGGTTTCACAGGTACGTTATAAGTTTATGCTTTGGAAGTAAAAGCATCTTGTATCAAGGTAAGAGTTAGAAATACTCATGGATTTAGAAGATTAGACCAAATATGTCTATTTACTTGCTGAGAGGAAGAAGGTGGAATCTCTAATCGATCCTCCAGAATAACTGATCCAGGACTAAGTCTGCTATTGGTGGAAGAATTTTCTTATTATTGTTGAGTTCGTTGAAGGGCTCTGCCATGATTTTATGATGCATACACAGTTCTAGAAGGGGTATAATTGGAATAGTGGTTTCTAGGATATCCACGTCTTTCTCTATATCCCAGACCTCTGGAAATCTCTCTAATTCTTATATTTGATACAGGTAATTCAGGCTCATCAAAATCGAAACTACGACTAGCATAAGGATCGGTTAAATGAATCATATTAAAAGGACCAAAGATCAACTCCTCATCTGATGAAGACTCTTCCTGATTATCCAATTTAGGTTGTGCCTTTTGGTAGGGCGGTGCCCGTGGATTCAAATTAGATGGAATGAAATATTCCAGAGTCAATGAAAATTTGGGCTTTTACACGATCTCATCTTCTTCTGATTGCTCTTGTTTCTTTGAATTATGCCATTTCTTTGAGGATTTTCCCTCTAATGAAGGGGGCTTTGTGGTGGCATTCATAGCAGAAGACACAATTGGTTTCTACAATTGAGTTCGTAAAATGGCATGAGTTTGGTTGATCATTTTTTTGACCATCCAATCATCATATTTTTGCGCATTTTTGTTCTTCAATTCTTGCCACTAGCCTTCTTCCTCTGGATTTGTAGCAGTTACACATGCTACCTAAGCTGAATAACCTTTCAACTTGACTTTTCTCTAGTCCACCATTTTTTTCAGGAGGTATTTGAAGACAAAAATACTCCTGAATGGGATTCCCCAACATCTGATGAAATGGGAAATAATTAGGACGGTCTTCATCTCCTTCCTTGTTCGGCCTCTTAGGCCTTGGAAATTGAACTAAATTATTTTCCAGAGTGGAAATGAAGTTACTAGGAACTTTTTCATTTAGGAAAGTGTAAACTTTTCTCTTCAGATCCTCAAATTGTTTCCGTCTTTGACCTCTTTGATCATCTTAACAAAACGGGCTCTATTGTTGATGCTCAGGAGGTGAAACCATTTGGGAAGATAAAGGTTTTGAGGTGAAAGTAGGTACATGTGCTTGTTTAAGCGTAACTGTAGCAGTCTCTGCTTTACCCATTCTCCTTCCTGGAGCTGATGGAATTACATGAGATTTATCCTTAGTCTTTATAAGAGATTCTTCAATCTGTTGAGCGATTGAAGTAAGGTCTCGAAACCCTCCTGTGTATTTTATAGGAATCAATGGTGTGTGCAACTCATCACGCAAATTTGCCACACAGATTGGAAATAATTATTCTTGAGGGAGTGCTAAGATCAGGGAATATATTAATCCCTTCAACGATCAATGAAATCTGAAACTATTTCATTATCCCTTTTCTTACAGTTTGTAAGATCAGAAACTGTTGTCTTTGGAAATTTTGAGCTGAATTGAAGAAGGAATTGTTGACAAAGATCCTCCCTCATAGTAATTGATAGGGATTGCAAGATTGTATACCAGACAAAAGCAGGCCCTTGTAATGACTGTACAAAACACATGAGCTTAACTACTTCTTATTGCTGAGGGGTTCCCATCATATGATCGCAATGAGAAACAAAATGTGGTAAGTGTTGCTCTGGGTCTCCCAAACCATTAAAGATTGGGAATGTGGTACGTGAAAAATTTGATGTGGGAGGAATTGTGTCTACTCATTCAGGGTAAGCTCTCTTCTCTGGTAGAACCATTGCACGCTTTCCTTCCATAGATTCCAAATGAGCTTTTAATGACTCAATGGTAGTCATTAACTTTTGAGAAACATCTGGTTGAGCTTGGACCTGTGTAGGTGAAATAACTGGAGTTTGGATAGGTGTGGTGACTGAGACTATCACTGATGTTAGTATTGCCAGTTGTTGTTGAACATGACCCATAGGATTAGACCTATGATGGTGTACTGATAAAGGAGGATATTCTTCATCCATATCATTAGCTGCAACAAATTCCCTTGGATGACTGACTTCAGCACGATTAGGAGGAAGACTAATTTGAAGAAGTTCTGTATTCAACCTCCTTAATTACTTCATCTCTTCCTCTTGTTGTGTGAATCTTTTCTCTAGTGAGAGTGATTGGCCTTCTCCAGAGGAAGGTTATGTAACGTGATTCTTCCCTTCTCTTTTGTTGTACACCTTTTGGAGAGGGGGAATTGGGTTACTTGAAGGAATACCCAGATTCTGGGTAAGCCTTTGATTTCTTGTACGCACACCTTCTCCATTTTTGTCTTTCTGTACAACTTCTTGAGTAGGAATGTATTCATCTGATCCCTCTGAGTGAGCCTCATTTGGGGAATTAGCAACAACGGCATTGATAAAATTAATTGATTCATAATGCATTGCATCTCTTCTATCACCATTTCTGCGATATTGTCTTCTTCCATGTCCTTGATGAGACATTTGCCTTTTGTTGATTAGATCCCTCGGGAACTTCTTGACGAACCTTAATGTGGAGGGAATCTCCTGAAAATTTGGTACTTCTTTACTCGGGGCTTCTTCCCTAATCGAGAGAAGACTGAATTTCTCTGAGGAAGAGATTGAGGATTTGAAAAAGTCCCCAGTTCGGTGGACATGGGTTGTTCCTGCTGTTCCTGTTCAACTCCTCGAATCCTATTTGTTGATTCTAAGGGCTGGGTTAAAAGAGTCCCCAGTCTGGAAAGCTAGGGTGGATCTTGAGTTTCTATTTCTGAGACCTTTTTAAAAGCTCTCCCGATCTTATAAACTTTAATCTAGAAATTGGTTGGATGCATCAACCTGCATCCACTCTTATCACCCGGCTCAAAAGACTGTTTTATGATTTCTGACACATCTGTCACTTTATGATGTGCATGCTCTAAACGAGAAGCGTGTTCAATATTACCGTTTTCCTAATGCAATATTAATTCGACAACGTGATCTATGTATTCCTTATTTTGAGAAGAACTAGTTGAGTCATGTCCTTGAGAAAGCCTTTGATTACAAATAAAACGAATTGGCTGTGGGCGGCCATGGGAAATAACATTGCATGAGACCAAATTCGGCGGGCTTTGTTGATTGGAGAGTACAGTGAAATGCAGTGCTCCATGAACACCCCATCCCCTGATATGAATACTAGATGGGGAATTGGCAATTATCTGGAGAAACCTTCTTAGTGCACTAATGCATGAACATTGAAGGGTTCTCTGTTACTTTTTAGCCTTCGGATATCGAGAAACTGAGAGAGATGCCAAATCAATTTGGCATTGTAACCCTTCTATTATCTTGATATTATTTTCGTATTCATCATAAAATAATATTTTCTTTTTCAATTGAAAAAGAGTTTTCCACATGTTGAGATGAATATCTTAAATACAATCTTCTGTCAACATCTCTGGAATGTCATACTGAGAGTCAGCCAAAGTCCAAAACATGACTGGCACTTCACCTTTCGCCAGTTGTTTTCTCATATTCAGTACTTCCTCCTTATCAGTTGATGAAGGTTCTTCTACCTGATTAGACCAAAGATAGTGCTTCCTTATTTCTTCATCAGATTCAACATGATCGTTAGAGAATTCACTTATCAAACTAGAAGATGCATGACTCAGGGTTGGTTCGGAGAATGACCTACTCCCTGGGCTATCTTCTTATTGAGAAATTATTTCACCTGCTAGTAGTAAAACATCAGACATGACTGGATTCACATTTTCATTTGCCTCAAGATAAGAGGGATTTCTCATCACTTCATTGTACATTGGAGAATTTTCCATGCAATGTGAATTATTAATTTGGAGAGGACTTTCGCAGCTAGATTCATCATCATGGGGAGGACCACCATGGTGGGTTACAGCAAAAGATGAATCACTTTTCTCCTCGGTCTTCTGGCCACATAGAGGGTTCTTGTGGCTCTCATCTGAAGATGAAACTTTGAGATTGAATGAACTGCCATGAAGCAATCCTTCATGAGGATGTATCTAATGTAGACCTTCAGAATTAATGTTCCCACTATTGGGAACTGAGAGAGTAGAATCTTGAGTTTCAACAGATAATTGTATGAGTACATTAAGAACTCCAGCATCAATCAAGGCCTTGTTACAAATTTTCCCTTGATTTATTGGAAGTGTTGGGAAGTTCTTATTCTTATATGCCTTCTTAACCACTTTAGGAACCACTTTTTGACGAAAGTGGTCATTATGGGTAGGTGTATGTGCCTGCTCAGGAAAAAGGATCTGGTTAGGCTGGTTATCTCCACTCAAATCAGGTGTATGTGCCTGACTTAGTTGTCCGTATGATATGTGGGAGTATGCCCCACAACCCTCTTGGACTAGAATAGAGGTGTGTGTCTATTCCGAAGTGAACTATTGATGTGTCACTCTACTAGTAGGTATAGATTTTCATTTCTTTCCCTGTGATGCTGCTGAAGCTGTTATAATACTCTGGAAGGCATCCAGAATATGATCAGGGATTTTCTTTTGCTCTTTCACCATTGACAGAATATGTTTGGTGACTTCAGCTTTCGGAACGGGAATATACATCCATTTCGTGCTTGGAGTAGGTGTGTGTTCCTACTCTTGTCCTCTTTTTCCTATCAGAGAATTCTGACAGTACTCAAGTGTGGGGGCAGATAGTTGAGTCTGCCTCCTGTTTTTCGCTGGAGCTTTCTGACTAACTTCTCTGAATCCTACCAAATGAGATTGTTGGTAGGATTTATAAATACTAGCAGGTGTATGTTCCTTCTGATTGCGCTCCACTGAATGTGGTTGATGAACCTCCTTTAATACTTGAAGACGAGACTGCAGGTAGGATTGATGAGTGTAAGAAGGTGTATGTGTCTGTTTACCAGTTGTCAACACATTGGGTTGGAAGGCTTCATCGTATATAGCCAGACGAGCCTGCTGACTAGCTGATGACTTATAAACAGGTGTATGTTCCTTTCTATAGTACACCACCGGAATTTCCTGGCGGGATTGGCGTGTTGCTGCCAGACGAGTCTGCGGGAAAGAGGAATTAAAACAGATGGGTGTGTGTGCTTGCTCGTTTCTTGCCACCAAGCTAGGTTGGTATACTTCTCCAAAAATGGAATAGATAAGAACTTGCTCACTGTTAATCGGTCGTCGCTTCTGGTGGTTCTTCTTTCCTACTCAGGTTCGAGGAACCTGAGCTGAACGCCTGGAGACGACACCCTCATCATGTTGAGGGCGCACTACTGCACAAGTCTAGCGGCGATTTCTTATTGGATCCCTTGGGAAGGACTTATGTCTCTTTGAATTAAGGCCCTGAGGGACCTTCTCATTCACCTCCCCATAATATGGGAGGGACTAGTGATTGCGTTTCGGGGATAACGACCCAAAACGGTTGGAAACGGTGGTTGGAACCACCAGCTTCTTGATCGCTGGTCATCGCTGTCCGGATGGCCAGGATAAATTATTGACTTGGAGGGCTTGTCTAGCAGCCTCTAGAGTCGTAATATTACCATTTTGATGGTATTCCTTAATGAACACATTTGATACCCAGCGTTGAAGACGCTGAGTAGGTGATGTCGTCCTCAGAGCGGACGGCGATCCAGCAGGAGTAGTAGCAGAAGCATTCACAGTAGAGGTATTCACAGGCGTGAACTTTAGAGAAGCCATTTCTGTAATGCAGAAGATCTTGGAAAAGAGTGCTTGTTTGATATAACATACATAATCAAGATATGTTCGTCCACTACATCTTTTGAATGAGAACATATGTTATTGATTGTTCTGTTGTCCCTTTCATTGAGTTTAAATAAGGTCCTAAAAAAATAAGTAAAAACATCATTTTAACTTGGTTAAGGATTCACGTCGGGTTCACCATTTTTTGTTTCCTCTGGAAATAGGAATTACCTCATTGATTTAAGGCTCAAACATTCTAAGCGGTTTCTAACAGGTCTGTTCATAGAACTGAAAACATCCAATGATTCTGTATTCATTTGGACCTACTTTCCAAAGGTAGGTGCTCATTAGTTGTGAACCGATGAGGCTTAAGAATTTTCATTGGTCGAGTGGATGGTAGGTCGGACTCATCACACCTTTTTAAGGGGAATTATTGTCTAATCTGGGACTCTCTTTATAGATTTAAGTTATGTTCGTGAATCCTTATTAAATTACCAAGTATGAAAACAAACTTTCCTTCAGACCCGACAATCAATAATTAGTATGAATGAGATTTAGAAAATCTTTTATATGTATTCGAGGTTCTTCATAGATAGAGAATCATCTGTATTTGTTAGAGATTATTAGTCAATGGTATCCTTCGACACATTATATATAAATATATTGGTCATTATGATAACCATACTGGTTTTAAAGCCACTCAGCGGGGCACTTGAAGTTTATTGTCATTCAGAAGGACGTAGATTATTTCATAGTTGGGATCGTACCCACAGATGGGCTACCTACGTATCCTTTATTTTAAAAAAGGAAGCATAACCCACATAGTTCGAGTAATGAAGTATGAGGTTTAAGCATGATTGATGCCTCAAAGAAAGATGTCATAATTAATTTTACACTATAAGCTCACGTGAGTCATGCTCGGTGTGAGAAACAAGAGGTATTGGTAAAATCAGACAATTGTGCCATGAATGATGCAATTATAAGAAATGATGTGGGGATTATGTTTGTATGAATGCCCAGATAGATGAAGATTAGGATTTAATTCAGGGAAGAAACCCAAGAACAAGGTCCATAAAGGTATATGTGCTTTATGGATAGTTTCATACTTAACATAGGACTTATTCCTGAGAAGGATGCCCAAATTAGAGAGGACTTGTGATAGGGTTTTACTCTGGAGAAGGAAGCCCAAATCAAAATTAAATTAAGATTGGTTAAGAAAAATTATGACTGAGGCTTACTCTTAAAGAAGAGTCCCATGTTAAAGGGAATTATGACCGGGGCTTACTCCTGAAAAGGAAGCCCATGTTAAGGGAATTTGGATTTTGGGAACTTGGGGCTTACTCTTAAGGATGATGCCCATATTAAAAGAATTATGGTCAGGGATTACTCCTTAGGAGGATTCCCAAACTTAAGGGAACTTGAAGACTGGGGCTTACTCCTGAAAAGGAGGCCCAGGTTAGGGGACTTGGGGCTTACTCCTAAAGAGGATGCCCATATTTGGGATTTTTAGATTGGGACTTACTCCTGAGAAGGAGGCCCAGGTTAAAGATCATGTCATCTTTAAAGGATGAGGTTGAATGAAATAAATCTCTAACCTTAGTGACATAAAGTTATGTAAATCACTAGGTTTTGAGAAATGTTCCACAGAATTATTTTCAGATAAGGAATCCAACAAAGGAACCATGTCATAAATGAATTTGAAGAGGGTTTTTAAGGCTAAAACTTGAAAAGGAGAGGTGGATTTAAAGAAATCAAGTGAATAGGTAAGAGGGCCACCCAAAAAGAGAGAGGCGCGCAAGTCCTGGTCGCGCAAGTATACTTGCGCGACACCTGGGTACTTGCGCGATGGTCAACCATTAGGGTAATACTTGGGTGAGACTTGGCTAAAGCCCTTAGTATTATCCTTAAAGGCTTCTAAAAGAGTAGCACTCAAGTTTTATTGAAGGGATAAGGTAGCGTGAAAGTGTGGCCATTCCCTTTAAGGGCTAGACACTTAGGCGCGCATGTATTGATGAGTTTCAACACATAGGCCTTGTTTCCCCTGTTTAGAGCTTCCATTCTTGGTATGAAATTAACTTAGAAGTGTTCGAAAGACTTCCATAAGGGACTAGGGCACCGGGAGCTCAAATCTATGTTTTGGAATTTTCTGTCCCAAAATGGGGGGCCCAAAAGGGGTATTTATAGGCCTTTGAAGACCTTGGGAGAAAATCAAATAGGGTGCGCAAGTCACTTGTGCGGCCACTATGTGGCGTGCATGTATACTTGTGCGACCATGATGAAACTTGCACGACCCAAGTGGGAAGAAATCCTTCTTCATGCCTTTTTCGATTTTTTATGTTTCTTTAATGGATGAATCACTTTGGACTAAGGTATTTCACTTCTTCAATTGTTAAACTTTGTGATGTAAAAGAGAGTCAATAATCACTTTGAACAACTACCAATGATCAGAAGTTTCTATTTAGAAAGGAAGAAGTAAATCTATATGAGGTAGAATCCATCAATGAAAAAGTATTCAAGCCTTGAACAATATAGTGAGGCAACATAATAAGATAGTGAGATCATTCAACAAAAAGGTATGCTTCACTCTATCCACTAGGGTGGCATGGTACTGGCCCTCATAATGTTAATGATACAATGAAAGAATATTCCAATGTTCGATCCCACGGGGGAAAGACCTTACATCATTCATAAGTTCTATCCCAATGGAACATAATATTTGATCACCATTGATGGTAAATGAATTACTCCTACTATGAATGAAAATATTCTCAAGTAGTACTTTAGGAGAATAGAAACTTGGTATGAACAACATGACCATAAATTGAGATTCCAATTCCGAACATCATGAAATTAAACCATGTGCAAGATTCTTCAGGAATGCGTCATGTGGCATATGCCCCCTTGGCCCTCATTCACATTAGGTTATTCCTAACATCACCAAAAACCCCCTTTGTTTAATATTCTTATCTCTTTGGTCTAAAATCTAAGACCTTTAACTAGGATTTCATGTCCTTACCACATGACATTAAACTGCATGGACTGGTCCGATCACATATCCTTATACTATGTCATCATCATTCTATCCATAGAAAGATAAATTTAATAGCACCTGTGTCTTAGTTGTATGAAATTAAACTACATAATATTCATAATCCTTTAACCATGTGGATAACCATCACAACACCACAATTATGTCACCTAGGAGGACATCACATTTTACAATGACCATCTACCATTCCATTTTGAAGAACTATGTAATGTTTGATTCTGGTAGATACATGACATGTAGTGACGCATAGATTTTATATCCCATTCTTGACACCGAATAAGAAAACTCCCCCTCTATGTGTATGGGTCAAACCTATATAGGAAGATGTCCTATAAAAACTATGTGTTCCATAATTCCCATCCTCATGGGATACATAGTGATGCCCAAACACATCATATCTAGACCCAGAAGTAAGTTTATCAACCCTATGTCTCCCTTATACCCTATTTATGGCATGTTGTGACTCCTTGGTCCTCATTCACAACTAATATTTCATCAATATCTTCCATGTAGGTGTCAATTGATCCTATTTTAGTTATTCAAAACTCTATGACCCAAAACGGAGAGATGTTGGTCCCAAAAATATGATTGTAAACTATTTTCACCAAGTATAAGCATCATGAAATTAATCTATATGGAGGATTCCTATGAGGTCATGTCATGTGGTGTTGATCCTCTTATGTCCTCATTCACATCTGTTCTATTAGGAAATCATGAAACACAAATCCACTTGAAACATTTATACCATTACGGCTCAAACTCTATGACCCTAAACTGGGAGCTAATATTCTCAACGCATGACATGAAACAATGATCATACCCTGAATAAGTAAAAGATGCCTCATGATAATCATGGGGTAGTTCAGTCCTCTTTCTATAGAAGGTTTTCCCCATTGGTGTTAGCCTCTCACCATGTGGTTTTCAAGAACTACATGTTACCTGATTCCCATCTTTATGGGATATGTAGTAACGCCCAATTTTTTCCCTTGGTTCCAGCTAGAAATAAATAAACCCTTTGGCACATTTTCCGTAGTTATAGTCTAATCATTGCAAACATAATCTATATGTGGTTCACCATAATGTAATCATGTGACACGTGAGCTTCCATGCTACATTAACATTGGTTTTTATTTATTCCATGGTATATGCATACCCTCTGAGTGAAATTTCCACTCTAGTACAAACAACATGTACTATACTATTCATTTTTGTTCATATGGTAAAAACTTAAACTATATATATTAAAATTAATATTTTCCAAGAATTAGAAAAGTAAACTATTCACAATACCTGGATTTGAATACTGCTTTCCAATCCACCCCACTCTACAGTTTGAGTCCTTACTGATTTGTATTTACATCACATTACATGTCTTTATTGAATACCTAATGGTGATGGTATTATTCCATTTTGGCTCACCTCATTTATTGGGACAATTCCCAAATGTATTATTGGTAGTAAATTATGAATCTTTTGTTTTGAACATGTTCAATAGTCAATCTTGCATTTTATTACCTCATTCTTCAATAATGTGGTTGAGATTCGTATGTTCCAAATATGGTCAAGGTAAATCCCTACTCATCAGTCACCCCTGATCTAAATCTTCTAAGATATAACTTACCATCTTTCCTCTTCCACGTTCTTTAGTGGGATTCTCAACCTGGTATCTCTCCACCCCAAATGTGTAATTTCATAGTTCAAGAAAACCACCTGATTGTCCCTTGTTTCCCACATGAATGATGACAAGCGTGGAAATATTAATGATAGTAGGGTGTGTACCGATGTGGTTGAGTTGTAGAATGGAGCCAATGTGTCATCTCTATGACCATAAAATGGGGGTCTAAGTCCCAACATAATAAATTTAAATAGAATACAGGTTTTCTTACCTGGGATATGTCGTGTGGTGTTTGGGCCTCATTCATCTCATTCACATCAGGTTCTCCACACATTCACACTACCAATGTCTATTTGGGATATTAAACCCTATATGGTTCTGAAAATATAACCATAATCTATGTGCAATGTCCCGACCACATGACCTTAAACCGTGAGACACATCTTGATCACATTATGATAAATGTTTCAGTGCTCTATCTTTACCATATTAAATTAAACTTCTGGTACAACATCCTCACTGCCTGATGTAAAACTATATATTTATCATCTATTTTTTCATGATGTAAAACTGTCAGATATCATAGGCCCTTACCTTAGAACCCTTTCTTTAGTGACAGTCATCTACCATATTAGCCACATTCCATTAGCCCTTTCCCGAAATCTAAGATTAATCTCACCCATGGAAAAACATGATATTTTTTCGGAACAATACCTTACACCGAGGTGTTCTAATCCACAATGTTTTAGTTACAAGAGTGTTAGTATACATTTGAACATTTCACCACTATGTTCTGACACCTTTAATGTGCAATTATTTCAATCCACATTATCTTCCACATCTGAAGGGAACCCCTTAAAACATAGTGTCATGCCATTTTGGCTCACCTACTATTTTGGGTCAATGTCCTAAAAGACATTAGAAGACATTCTGAGAGAGGTTCGGTGTTTTGAACATGGTCAATAATCGATCCTCATTTCCCCCCATACTAGGATAATGATACAGATATTGTGTATCCAACATGTGTAGTAGTTAGGTATCACCATTCCACTTTCCTTGTGATCCAAATTATGGGAATCCTAATTCACACTTCACATTTCCCTTTGTCTGGATAGTTTCCAATGCCCTTGGAATTATCACTTTTCATTCATTAGTGCATGTTGGAAAAGAAATGAATCTGTTCTAAGAGTGTTATTCTCTAGGAAAAACTTATTTCAACCCCAACATAGTAGGTTTTCAGTAAATAATAGTAGGCCTTTTGTGTTCAAAGAATATCTTATAGTCCCATACCAATGGGAAATCTTGTGGTCGTCTCTTCTTTCTCACACCAGGAATGACCCACATGAGATTAGGGATTGATCGTTTGTTGTCTCAGACATATAACCAAATTGTGATAGTCAAATATATGAAAGAAAATGTTTCCATGCATGAAGTAATGTTTCAATAGAAATAAATAAGATGAGAATGTTACAAGGGACATCCATATGTTTTATTATCTCAAAAGTTTTATAAAAAACACACTTATTCATCTACTTTAGTGATCAAACATTGTAGCTCCACCAAACTCTAGTTCATAGCCTCTAGGGTGTACTACCGCCTTATTAGATACCTTTCTTCCTAATAAACCACTAAATGATGATAGTCTTCCATGATTTATTCCTAATCCTACTCATCTCAGATATTATATACATGAAATTCCACCTTCCTACCTATCGACCTCCTCCAACTGATCCCTCATTTGAATGATGAGTTATGATTGAGTATTTGTGAAGGTGGAACCCTAATCCATATGTTCATCCATGATTTGGATATATTGTTTGACTTTATAGAGCTTTTGAATTCTGTTGGAATTCCATTGATTCTGTGAAATATCTATATGATGTCTCCCTTCATCAATTGTTTGGGTGAGAATGTCGTGAACTAACTCTTGGAGACCTCAAGCGTCTTCCCCTCCAGCACATAGGTTGCCTGAAAAATGGTGATGTGACCCCATCACTACCACTAGATGTGGCTCCAGAGTCTATTTGATAAATAATTTTATGAACTTCCATTTCATGTTCCAAATTATTCTATTCTCTTTGTCCACTTTAGGATTATAGTCTTCTAGCTCTTTATGCGGTCTTGGCTCATACTCTGGAAAATCCATAAGAAGCTTAACAGCAAGATCCTTCTCTAGTATCCTATTAGAGGGTATGGGATCCAAATAATGAGGTATTTCATATTTATTTTACCTTACCTTATCTAATTCATCTCCACCATCTTCAAGTTCTTCCCCACTAGTGGAATAACTCGTAGCCGCAACCAACTATTCACCTAGGGCCATGGATAGATCATCTTGGATGACCGAATCCTCAGGAACCTTTTTGGATATTATAAAAGTACACCTAGATAATCCTTTCTCATCTAAATTTCATGCATGTAGTACCTCAATCAATATTCAATAAATTCTCATGTCATTCAACTTGATCAACAAGTAATGGGTATGGATCTATGAAAGCACGGGACTTATGAGAGTTGACCATCGACAAATTGAGTTTCGTGGTCATGGTAGGGACATCCACCATAGGTGACCCTTAAAAATTTGGAATATCAAAGACTCAGACTATCTCATATTATGTTCCACAATTTGGAACTGCATGATGTTGGAATAAACATTAACACAATGTCTCTACAAAGCTTTGTTATGGATGAATTATTAGAGATTTCTTCTTAACATGAGTTGGATCAATTTAAATGATGATATATCTTAGATTTACCACTTCTAAAATAGTTGATGACATCATAATAATTCCAGGGTGTGTCCCATCATTGATAACATAGTGTAAATGAGGCTATATAGACATCAACTTGTCCTTGTCAACCTCGTTTGACTTTCCAGCCGCTTTAGTCCCGAGTGCATGCCCTATAACATGCTCCTTTGCACCTGTTGGTGAACCTTCATACCCACAAGTAGGATCTCCCATTATCAATATTGTCCTATAAAAAATGTTTCATCAAGATAATATAGATAATGAGAAAAGGGAAATGTGTGGGAAGAGGTGGTGATTTAGGATAAACCCTGAGGAAATCAAGCAATTATTCTGTGGAGACTGCAATTTCTCCAATCTTCGTGGGAGTCCCTTAAGAGAAGTCATCCCCTACAATTCCTCATCATTAGACTCTATAACCCCTTCATCGTTTGTTGACTCCTCACTTGAATCCTCTAATGGTTGTGTATCTGTAGCCCCCAAATCTCTACCAAACATCACCCACACTAGGGTGAAAGGAAGAATGGATACCCATCATTGGAATGTGAAGTCAACCATGGATGAAATGTACATATTCCTCTCATGAAAATCCACATTGGTTGTTCCCCCACACAAGATCAACCTGTAGTAGCTCAACCCCACTCTAGGTTGACATCTTCCTCAAGTCCACTGTCATTAGTGATGCTCAACCCCACTCTTGGACCCCAAAAAAAATTCCAGGACCCTTACCCTCTATGATTTGGAGGTACCAACAACCCTTACGATGTCCACACCATCATGGTATGAATTTAATACACCCCATATTCTTGACCTACTTCTTTGAGGAGATGTCTTCCTTCTTACTCATTACTCATGTACCTCTCTTTCATGTTCAATCACCTGAATATGATTTCATAGGATTTCCTCCAAATATGTTGCTTTCTAGATAATAGCATATTTTGTCGATAGACTTGCATCAATGTTAGTTGGTTGTATCATAATGGCCTCTCTAAATCCCACAATTACCATCATTCACCATAATAGGAAAAGAAAACAAGGGATCCAGACTTCACATAATCCCATGAAAGTCATCGTGTGCACTTGCTGAAAGAATCCAAACTTCATAGAGAAGTGTCACAATGTGTACGTATCGCAGAAAACCATTTTGTAAATCTAGGACACTAAAACTCGACCACTAAAATATTTATATTACTCCCAATGCTCCCATGATCCTTAAATGTTTTCCACCAATGGAAAATATGAGATGAAAATGGGTGTAAGTTGATGTTTTCCTAACATCCAATCAAAACCATGACCTTGACCTCATCAACTGTCACTATACAGACTCCTATAATGTTCATCAGAGATAGCTATAGACCGATGTTCAGAGGACTAATGGAATTTAGGAATTCATAACCCATGAAATGTGTTTTAATCCAACCATGATGAAATGAAAATTGTATGATGATACTAATGGGTGTGTTTCTCATTGCAACATGGCATAGTATACTGCAAATACCGACCAACATATGTGCTTATAGGATGAACTTGTTACCCAAAACTAGGATGACTTTAATTACTAATGTATGTAGACGTATTCCCATCTATGTATCTCTCACTATAAGTATTGACCATCTTATAAAAGTGGAAGGTAAAGCATTAGAGTGAACCAGTGAGTCCCAACCTTCAACCATGATTTACCACCATTCCAAATAGTTTCATTATTCATGGATGAACTAGTATGATCCTACCATACACCACTCTGATGCAACTGGACACTATTTTCCTTAACTTGGTGTCCTCACATATGATTCCTACTGGAAGAATAGGTTGAACCATGATCAGAATAGGATACCCAAGTGGAAAATAAGAGTTAGTTTTATATTTTCCCTCACAACCTCAAGATGATGTTTCACCAAGAGAGGATACTTCACACTATTACTCCATGTATTATTGGATATAAGTAAATCGTTGTACTCGATCCCTCTTGAGGGATGCTATAAATTCATAAGATGTTTCATAAGATGATATTTAATTCTTTGTAATGGAGGTGGAATGCATTTGTATCAGGGGACAATGGACTGAGGATCTTTAGAACTGGAATCTATTGGAGGTAAAAAGGTAATTGTGACATCTATACTGCTTCATATAACATGATGTTTTTCAACTAATCCCCATACTCCTAGAACATGTAGCACACACAATACACCCACACCCCCCTATATTGTAATTTTACTGGCAGACAATAGGTCCCCCTCTTTATGTTAGCCCTGGCTATTATTATTTATGTTACAATTGAAAGTTGTGGAAAAGTGGTAAGGGAACTCTTATTTTTCTTTATGATCCCCTAATACCATCTTAGTCCTCCCATTTAGTGTGTAGAAAATAATGGCCTTGTTATATCTAGACGCATGAACATGAATAGTGATTTTCCAGCATTATATATCATCTTTACTTGTGAGCGTGATCATTGTGAATCAACCTAAATGCTGGCATGGTCACTTCATTGGGAATCATAAAATTTCATAGTGGGTGATTGTCACTAAAAGGATAATCATTCTATAATTATTTCAACAAGCCCGAAAGCATTTATTTGTCTGATAAAACCATCTTTACCTGAAGTATATGAGGGTTTCTAGTCATTTTATCTCTTTTCATAGTACCAATATGTTCAATATCAGAAGTGTTTTGTTGTTCAGACATATTGAATGAGTCATGATAAAACCTAAAGGTGGAGCATGTATGATCATATGATCAACATGAATGTGGAAAATTTGGATGAAAATTTGACCAATGTACATGAAAAACGCGCAAGTGTTTCCTCAAAATTATATTCTCACAATAAGGAGTTGATGAACAGAAGAAGCATTTGGAGATCAGTTTTTTTGCACATAATCATTAAACTTACACACATAATAGAGAAGTGTGTATCGTGAAAAAATTAAATTTACTATACAGAATCCCCATATACATATTTAAAATTATGGACCTAGGCATCTTCATGTGTGTCAATTCTAGTGTTGTGTCTTGTTCACAGCCATGAAAATAGACCTTATCATCAGTGTTTCCATTGGAAACTGACCTTCTGGTCTCGTTTCATATTAGATTCCAAGTGGGGATGGCAATGAATTCCACGTGAAATCACAAATGTGAAACTATGGACAATAAAGTGAAATGATCTGACTCAGCAGAACATTTTGATAACATAAAGGAAGGTTCGTGGATGTTCGGAGGTGTACATAAATGATTGGAATCTGCACACAAGATTCTTGTGCTCCAAATACTACATTCAGCCATCCCCTTTCACAAAGGCTTCTCAAATGGATAATCCATCCATGAACAATATTTCTACATTGTGTGTAAGAACCTTAATCATTTTTCTACACTCTTCCATGAATGAATCTTTTGGACCATCGACATGGATTTTAGCTATAAGTAGTCGTCACCCCCTTCTCTAAGGTGATCCTTGAGAAGTTGAATTTCCACTCTGTTGATCATAATACTAGTCTTCAAAAACATCATTAATTAGTGGAGACCTCAAGTTATAGTTCTTTCATGATAGGTTTCCTATGTGTCCTCCATTGAGTGGGCCAACAATTGCACAATCCTCTCCCAATCTCTATCAACCCATGTTGGGTGTGCATAAAAACTCATATTACGTAGACCCTTGACATTGCATGAAAACTGAAATCTTATATACAACCCTGACCCTTTCACCAAATCCTTAAATATTATATACACCCTTTCCTTCAAGCTTTATGGCTTCCCAATATTCCAACACACCATGTTTTATTAATAATTACATACACCCCCATGTCGTACATGAACCTATTGCGTGCACCCCACCAAGTTTGCATGTAATAATTTCTTGGTCCCTTGTGAGATGTCCCCTATTTCCCAATTTCATGCTTTTCCATATATTTTTTTTTCTCATAATAGGTTCTATAATTCCAATATCTTTTTATCATAGGCATGAAAACATGGACATCATGATTGACCACTCCTCCACGCCGTTACACCCTGGAATTGCTAAATCCATTACCCTCCTAGAGGTACATGATCTATTGTTTTTTATATCCATGGGGTGAAGAGTTAGACCCCCACATCTTCACAACATGACATAAATCTACATGGCACCTACATCCACATCAAATGACATTACACTATAGTCTTAACTCGTGTGATGCTAATGAGATTCCCCAGATATGATCATCAAGGGATACCACTTTTTCTCCCTTGTTGGATGATGTCCATGAAAAGGTGGGATTTTAAACTCAATGAGTGAGCCCCACAGGACTTGTTCCACATTCATAGGATGTTCCATGTATAACTCATTTAGAATTAGATCCTCCTCACGTGAATATTGCCCTTGTGGAATGACATACTCCTAGGGTAGACTCTAAGTATATGCCCCATACCATCTCTTGTTGGGTTATATTTCATGACAAGACCATCCATTCTATAGCTTCCTCTTTTTTATCACATTGAACATGACTCACATGGCCTTATATTCTTTCAGAGACCATGACATCCAACCTCGACATTCATGGAAATCCTTCTATTGTAAACCACAGCTTCAACCTTCACAGGGATGTCTTATGTATATGACTCATACCATACATGCTCCCTAGGACACTATTATGAACAATACCATGTCATATACCCTCAAATGGGAGTTTTAGTCTATTTTAATACATAAAAATTCCATATTTTGTGGGATTTGATTCCCAAAAAACAAGGATATATAGGAAGCCTATCAGAGGTCCAAACCCATAACTCTAGTACTCTATCAACTCTATCAACTCCATCAACTCCATCAACACTATCCACCTTATCATATACATGCATATCCATACTCATTTTATTTGAGCCACCACATCTCAGTACAATCGTTCCCATACCCATAGACCCCATCTCCTTTGTGTCCATTTGGGCAGCTCTCATGCATTAGCCCCATCCACATCATCACTACTCACAGAAGTACCCTAGAATCATCCATGTGTATGTCCCATTAAAACCACCATAAAACTAATATAAATATTATTGAGAGGTGAGTGTCCCATGAATAATCCCAACACTATTCCTCTATCACCATCCTTTTGATATGAGAGCTTCATTCACACAAGACTTTAAACTAAATGGACTGGTATTTTCACACGAACATAAATTTCCTCATCGAAATATGTGGGTTTTGATCCCAATATTCTAAATTTAGTTCATAGAACACCTCTCTGAAGGCCAATACCAACCACTGATAAATGTGGTTTCCCCCTCCTAGGAGTTCAAACCATTGACCCACCTCTAATGGTGTTCCGATCAACCTCTGGGTGTGACATATTTCCTTCTCAGGATGCACCTCCCTCGAACTTCCTCCATGGGGTGTCTTGATAAGTCAACTCTATCTCCACAAGGTGTTAAACTTGTGACCCCAAACATATACCCCATAATAAACATGGGATGCATTTTGTTAAATCCTTGAAAGATATGCGCTTATGGTTTAAGTTACATCATGCTGAAAATTTGATTCTTGTGGTGAAATCCTTAGAAGATAATCCTTTAAAATTAGATACCTTATGATCACCATTTAATTCCTTGGGATTTGCAAACAAGATGCCACTATGTGATTTCCTCCCATGATGAATAATAATAGTGACCAATGTTCATGTCATCCACACATGCTAGTAATGCCCAGTGTAACTACTCAATTGATCGAAGGTTGTTGCCCTGTCAAGAATCTTTTTAATGTTTAGACTGAAGAATCATATTTAATCAACATCCCCAAAGATATTTCACCTAAAATGAGTTTCATGAACATGACTTAATCAATAATGTGGACTCTTACTATGTGATGAGTTCCATAGAGGAATCCGTGGAAGGAGCAACTAGCATCCCATCATCCTATAAGGATCAAGGAGTAGAAATATCCATTGAAAGTGATGAAATATTCTTACCTTTGGAATGTGGGAACACAGGGTAACAATTAATTACATCACACATTAACATATAGAAGGCATACCCTGGTGATAGCATCAAGAATATGTGTGTTGGGATCTGTTCTCTCCACTAATTTTTTCCCTAAATCTAATCGATTATAAGATGTGTGGAATCAATAAAGTTTCTATTTTGTTGTATTTTTGTTCTCTAATGTAGGTGGATTTCATTGTGGGAGTGTGTGACTATAGTTTTAGGTTTTTGGTTCCATATGTATACTATGTTGGATGAATTACACTATTATAATTTGATAATTGTTTTTATAAATGAAATATAATAATGGTTTTATTAATTTAATTGTGTGGAAATGAGTTTTTGACAAAATATGGTTTTACCCTTATTTTGGTAAATGGGAGATTACATTTCAAATAATTTTGAAATTGATTATTAAAATAGGTTTCAGTGAATAGTTTTGATGAAATCATTTGTAAAATAATGCACAAGGGAATCCTTGGGTAGTTAGGTAGATGGTTTAGAATATGGCCATCATCCATGGGTTATCTAGGGGGTCACTTATGAGGTGTTTCTTTGTTCTTTAAGCCTTTTATTATAAGGAAATAATATTAACATTGTTAGTGGATTCACACTTGGGGTGTCTTTTCCCCTTTATGCTTGTGTTCTATGGACTTGATTGTGTTTTATTGATTGATTGTGCATGTTTTTATATTCTAAAATTACCTATAATTATCCTTTGTGTGATGTTATCTATTATTTTTCTTCCCATTTTTTATCTTTTAATTCCATATATTTTATGTGATATGTGATAAAATAATTTTTAATATTTTTTATATGTAAAATTATACGGAACTTGTTTACCTAGATTATTATATAAATGTGGGAAAGGGTAAAATTAAATGTTTTCCCATGATTTTGATATAAAAATTTAAAATATTTACCACTACTTGTTTTCTTTAATGTTGAGATTTTTTATATTGTTATACAAAGGATTGTTCTGGAACACCTTGGTTCCATCCTACATAGCCTATTATCTCACACCATGTGCACCAATTTAGTGTTGTGTAGGACTTTGTATGTTTTTTGAGGTAGGTAAAGGCATGGTGTTATAGTTATGTGGTCAGGACTTATGTTATATGTGTCTGGGTATCTCATGGTTAGATGTTGGGATTGTTTGTATACTATCACATAGAGTATTTGGTTTCTTTTTAGTTTTCCTCTAATGGTTGGGCTTATAATTCTTGATTTTTTTCTAAAAGCTTTTGTGTTGTATCATTCCAATTTTTTGTTTCTATTCTGAAATAAAATTTTCAATTCAGATATTTCACATTGTTATATAAATATATATATTCCATGTGGATGATTCTATTTTTTTTATTAAACCATTAATTATATTTTTTGATGTATGAGTATTATTCATTGACCAATAGTGATTAGGAACACCCATTGGGTTTGTGTAAATTTGGGTCGGGTACTTGTTTGAGATCGTATTTGAGTCGGTTTCATCACAATTTTTTATAAGTAGAGGTTTTACCCAAAGATTTACTATCTTGGGATTATTGGTAGACTAGATATAGTATTTTCATAACATGAGTGGTGGGTTACAATGAGTGCATGGCTAGTTCATTCCATTCCAAGACTCAAGTTAACATAATATGTTGTGATGTGTGTCTTCGATTTTGAGTTCATGACTTTAATATCATTTTTTATTATGGTTTTCTATTTCGAATTGAGATTATTATATTGTATCATCATTTCTAATAATTCATTGTTCATCGATATTCCTCTAAGTCATTTTCCATGGGTTCTTTAGCAGGTTACAGTCAATATTCCTCAATAGAACCCACCAATAGATCAAATATTTTTAAGGATATTGTGCGCGCATTTTGGGATGTATATAAAAATGTACAAAAATTCTAGAATGTAGCTTTTGAGGTACATCCATTAGATTTAGGATAAAGGTATCGTTCATAGGAGTCCATGGATGTGAATCCACCATTCTTTAAGGGTATGAATGAAACTCAATAGTCATAGGAATGGATTGAAAATATTCATCTGATTTTTGACTTTTTGAAAATTCCTTGGAGTGTCATGGTGAATTTTGAGGCATTCAGATGTGAGGGAGCCAGAAATATATGGTGGGATTCCATGGTACTTGTGAATAGTAATGTGCTATTGGACTATAAGGGTTTTATGACTATTATTCTATAATTTTTATCGAGAGTCTCATATGATAGAGAAGTCTATGGAGTTATTCTCTTTGCATTAGGAAAAGATTTTGGTGTCAGAGTTCAAAAATAATTCTACTGAGGTGGTTAATTTTTCTCAGGAGGTAGTAAAGAATGACTAGATAATGTCTTAGAATTACCTGTAGGGATTTCAATCAAATACCAGATCATAGATATTTTGGTTGTATCTTTTGACCTATGTAGATACGGTTATTAGGGTGATAAATTTAGAGATGAACATAGAATGAAAGGATTTATATTATTCCCCTTATCCTCTATATAATGGAAGCTTCTGTGAAACATAAAAGAAAATAGGAATTTCAAAGATCATTAGTGGAGTGGTAGAGGTGGTTCGCAGCAACAAGCCTCATATGTACCCTTAGTTACCGAGAGCATTGTGCCCCTGAAATGATATCCATGTGGTAGGGTTTGACACACAGGGAATTATTTTCATGCACCTATAAAGATGTGTAATAGTTATGGACAATATGGAGTTCTAAAATGGTTCAGTTACACACCAAGTTATTTTCAGTTATAGTCGACTCCAACATCTACTATAGCACAATCAGATTCTTTAAAGAATACAGGGCTCCACCCGCATGCCTTAGTAATGAAGTAATTTTACATATTAGATGAGTTTATGGTTGAGGTAGATGTAGGTCAAGTAATAGTGAGATGGAAAATCATTATTTCATGTTCTGAAAAGACTATTTTATTTGATATTAGTTCTTCCCATTAATTTATATATGGACATTAATTATATGATTAAAAATCCTAAGAAACTCATGTCATTTGTTTTATAGTCCTTGAAACCTCTTGGGAAGAGAAAATAGAAGGGGTTTCAGTGTTCTTATTTTTCACTATCGATAGGTGATGCAGAGTTAGTTTGGAATTTTCATATCCTTGATCTAGATATATTTGATGCAAACATTGGGATGGATAAGATTGTTTTCTATCATGTTGAGGTTGAATGTAATCATCAGCATGTCTCATTTATTGAGGATGATGGAATCTCACGAGTGTTTTAGGGAGAGCGAGATTTGAGGTCTCTTCATTTAGGACCCCCTACCTAGAGATAAATAGATTGTTGTCTACTATATCATTTTTAATTTTGGTGATTCTTTTATTCTTGATCTTTTCACTATCATTCTGGAAATTATGATCATTTTACAAGATGACTTATCTAGTATTCCTCTAGAGAGGGAGGTAGAGTTTCTGATTGAATTGGTTCCAGTAAACATTGGATTTTGATACCCTATTTTAATATGGATCCTATATATCCGAAATGGCTCAATATTTAATTGTTTGACTTGATAGTGAATGGTTTTATTTTCCATAGTGTTCTTACTTGGGTGGACCATGTTCCTTTTCCAACAAGGAATATGGTTCACTTTGACTATTTTTGGACTATCAGAAGTTGAACTGATTAATGGTTATGAAAAAATATCCTTTTACTCGTGTATATGATTGTTTTTATTAGTAAATTTGGGAAAATGGGTTTTCTACTTATAATATTTGGTCAGGAAATTCTCAACTCAATTTTTGGAATTTTGGAATATTGGATAAGGATTTAAAGATAAGGTATGGTCACTTCAAATATCTTGTTATATCAGTCAGTCAGTCTAATTATCTTGTAGATTCATGGATGTGATGAATCAGATATTCCATTCATGTATAGAAAATTTTGTGGTACTATTTGTGGAAGATATTTTGGGGGCTTTGAGTTCTAAGTGCGATCAAGAGCATCATTTTGGATTGTTTATAGTGATAATGAGGAGTTATAATTTTTATAGAAATATTTATAAATTAAAATTATATTACCATGAGGTATTGTTATAGGGGCATGTGATCTCGAGCATGGTATATAAATTGATCATTAATAGTTAAAGGAAGTATTTTCATGGGAAGAGCCACATAACATCTTCGAGATTCATATCTTCCTTCATATTTTTTTATATTATCTATTTTTCTTCAAGAATTTTTCAAAGATATCATAATATTTCAATTATATTACTTGGAAAAGGGGTAATATTCACCTTAGATACAATGTGTTTTTCTTCTTTTGAAGTGTTGAAACAAATTTTGACATCATCCCCTATTCAAATCATACTCGATCATGATATGGGGTATGTGGTTTTGTCTGATTCTTATTGAACCGGTTTTGGTTTTGTGAATATATAGGATAATAATGTGTTTTCTTACAACACATTTCATCTTTCAACACATCAAAATGATTAACCAATTCCTTATTTAGATCATTCCATGGTTATGAAAAAACATAAGAGTTGGAAACACTATCTTTTTGTAGAGAGGTTCATAGTCTTTTATGATTAAAGAGTTTGAGTTATAACATTTATTATAAATAATTTAATGAAAGATTTTTTAGTTGGTTGGAATTACTTTAGTTATTATACATCAACATCACCTACACCCCTAAGAAGTGTAATGTTGTTGTAGACACTCTCGGTAGGAATGTACCCTAACATGATATTCTATAATCGAAGCAATAATGAACCCTTATTAGGAATTTGATCAGTTTCACTTAGATACTTAGTAGGATGTTTCATGTATGGTATGAATATTTTTTAGCTATCGTCATATCTCCTTAATACTATTCTATAGAGTCAATAGTAATATGTTGAATTCATAGAAATTCAAGAAATATTATTGGGTGGGGTGATCATTTCTAGTTATTCTCTCTCTTCAGACAGTATACTCTGTTTTCAGGATCAATTCATTTCCCAACATCTTATAGGATATCAGGATAGATTGACTATCATATTTCTTCATGGTCTATTCATTTGAGCACTATAAATATGTACTATGAAATAATGAAATGATTCATGTGGACAAGCATGAAATGTGATATTGCATATTATATGTCCCACTGTTACACCTTCTAATAGATAAAAGTAGAGCATCTAAAACCTTCTAGTTTGATCCAGCCTTTTTTAGGCCAGTTTAGAAATGGGAAGAGGTATATATGGATTTTTTTGTATTACCATAGACTCCACATGGGAGAAATTAAATCTGGTTGGTGATTAATTGGTTTGAAAAACCATATTACATCATTCCGATCAAGGGAACTGATAAAGGTGATTATCTGGGTAATCTGTATCTGCAGGATATTGTGAGGCTATAAAGTGTTCTTTCAACCATTGTTTATAAAAGGGATCACTGGATTACATGAATGTTATAGAGGAGTATATTGGAGTCAATGAGGACTCATCTCTGGTTGATTATAATTTATAATCAGTAGATAGACGACCAAATAGAGAACACTATTTAGATCCTAGAGGATATGCTCAACGCCTACATCATAGAAATTGGGGGATCATGGGGAAGCCAACAAGGACTAGTTGAGTCATCTTATAAAAAATGATATCAATATTTGATTAGAATTTATACCTTTATGGAGTTTTCTTTTCACCTGTGCAGTTCACCTCTTTGATGGGAAGAGGTGGGATAAGAATATTTGGAGGGATTGAGTCTTGTTTAAGAGTTTCATTGGAGGATTCAAGATATATATTGATTCCTAGTTACATATAAAAGTCTATATAAATATTATGTAAATTAGGGGTATCATGATTTGGAGTTTACTTTAGGATTATAAGTTTTCTTGAATGTTTATCCCTGATTGGGTAACTATTAGCTTAGAAAATAGGGAAAGTTGTCTTTGATTTATATTGGACCATTATAGGTAACTGAACATCTTGGGAAGGTTTATTATTAGTTGGCATTGATAAATTAGTTGAAGAATATTCAGGACGTTTTCTACATATCTCACAAGAGGAAATACCATTTTGATCCCTTTCACTTTATGATTTGGTAAGAGATTGAGTTAGAGATAGATTTTTCTATTATGGGAGTTGCAATGGAGATCATTGAATCTCAAGTGAAAGTGTTTTGAGGAAAATTGATTCCATTGGTCAGAGTTTTATTGCATCACAGATCATATTCTCATGACACTTTGATTAAAAATTTATTGATGGGGGAGCAATGGTCTTTTCTCTTTTCCAGACTTCATCCACCCAGATGACTTCTCGGGGATGGAAAGTAAATTTGTAGGTAGTTTGTGACATCCTATTACCTACATTCAAGTATTTATCATCTCTCTTTTCATTTTCTTCTTTATATTTATGAGTTTTGATACTACCATGTATGGAAAATATTTGATGGATGAAATTAACTAAACATCATGGATGTTTGCTCATTTAAATTAATGTAGTTTGGTTATAAAAATGTTAATGGTTGTGCTTGGTTCTCCTTGAGTTCAAATAATTTTTGTTTTTTGGTTTGGAATTTTCTTCTCAAAACTGGGTTTTTTCCATCTTCAAGGCATGTACACTAAATTTAAGGGGATTTCACACTCTGTAATGTTCATAGAGATAATTTTGGGAACTGGGTATAGGGAGTGAATGGTTTACACACCATGAAATGTTTACACACAATGAAATTTTATAAATTTATGTTAATCAAAGTGATGATTTTTCTAGCATACATGGGTTTTATAGAATACATGATGTGGAGAGGGATTATAGACCATATAGTCCTCGTGGTTTTTTCTTTTAGGGTACTGCTCAGATGATTTCTTCATTCATTCAGTTACATCCTCAATGCTCTCAACCTAGGTGCTCCCCATGACAAATTTGATGACATGTTCTCCTTCCTAATTTCTTTTTCAATTTATCATCACTACGATTTCAGTGCAATTTTAATGGTTAGTATTTATTTATGATTCTTCATTTCCTTGGACCATGGTAGAGTTGTTTCATGTATTTTAAAATATATTGATCTATTGTGTTGAGTTTTCTTCTTTCCTTCTAGATCTACCGTGAGATCTGTCTCTGGAGGCTAATCCATATTTTTTCAAGCAATGGCATGGGATTTCATTAATTTATATTGTTTTTTTTTATCTTAAATGAATATTTTTATAAATTGAATCAATTATGAGATGTGTGTGTGTGTGAGACCCATTACTGGTATGTGTGACCCTAGAGTCAGGTTGGTCATTCAATACGATGCCAAAATTAGATAATATAAATTTATCATCTTTCATTAATTGTTTTATAAATGAAATGATTTGATTGATTGATCGATTTTTGTATGTGGAAATAGTTTTTTGATAAATTCTGGGTTTTCTATTATTATTAAAAATGGAAAATGTTTTGTCAAAGAATTATGAAATTTAGTTCTGAAATTGTTTTTATTTCTTGGTTTTGATGAAATATTATAACAAATTCTGCAAATGGGAAGCCTTGGGTACTTTGGTGGGTTGTTTAGCTTGTGTTCATCATCTAAGAGTTATGTGGGGGTTTACTCATTGGGTGTTCATATATTCCCTAGGCCAATTTTTATAGGTAGTTAATGTTGTTATTTTTTGTGGATTCACTCATTGGGTGTTTATCTGCTCCATATTCTTATGTTCTATGGACTTGATTATACAGTAGCCATTGATTGTGGTACAATTAGAATGCTAACATGACCAATAGTGATCCTTGGAATTATGTTACCTATGATTTGTATTTTAATTTTTATCTCATACTACCATATATTTGTTGTGATATGTGATACTTTTTTTATCTAATTTGATATATGTAGAAGTTATTAATACTGGTTTGTTGTGCTTATTTTGGAAATGTGGAAAAAATTAAAATTATTTTTTTTCCATTATTTGAATATAAAAATATCTACTATTTATCCTGATTTTTTTTCATTAAAGTTTATCATGTATAGATTATTATACATAATTTTTATTGGAACACCTAGGTGGGATCCAACTGAGCCTGTTAGCTCAAACCCTACCAACTCTTTTATAGAATAGTATGCCTTTTATATCATTCATTATGGGGGTATAGGGGAGGAGCTACAGTGAGGTGGTGAGGTATTGTGCATTCTGTGGCTTGGTAGATGGAGGTTAGATGGAGGGAGTTTTCCAACTCTATCACATGATGTATTTGGTTTCCATTTTATTGTTCCATTGATGGTTGGACTTGTTTTTGGTGTTTTTTATAGATGGTTTTATGTTTTATTGTTCTATAATATTGTTTCAGTTTTTGAATATATTTATATCATTATATATTTTACTCTCATATATATATATATATATATATATATCCCGTTCTTGTTTCTATTTTTTCAGAGAAACCAATCCCTGTAGTTTATCTATGTTGCCCGGGTTTAATCACCACCCCATGAGTATTGTAAAGACCCTTTGGTTATGTGTAAATTAGGATCGGCTACTATTTTAAGAGGTTATCCGAGTCAGGTTTATCACATGGGTGAAGTTAAATTCTCTAAAATCAATAAAATCTGAAAATATTGATGTGAATAAGTGTAAGAATATTTTTCCCTAAATAAAGCACAAAGAGATAAAAGTTCTGCCAAAAAGAAGAAATCATCATGGATAGTCTGAATGTTTCACATAAGAACAAATAAATATTTTATTGCTACTATTGGGAGTATTGAAAATTTAGTCATTAGAAAAAACATTATTGCCACAAAATGTCATTGTTTCAAAATTACAGAAATCCTACATTAAGTGAGAGAAAAAAAGAAGAAAAGAGGAATCATGCACAATGGAAGCATAATTCATAGGAAATTGATTGGTTTGTAAATAAAATAAATGAATAAGTTGAAAATTTATTTAACTATTTCCATAAAATATGTCAGTATTATGATGATTAATCATATATAAAAATCATTAAAAATCACCTTTTGATGTAAATAGAAGACCACAATAAAAATTAATGTGGGAATGAAAAGAAGATTATAGGTCATCCATAGGATTTGAACAAAAGAGTAAGGCTGTTAAATAATAAAATCCCATGAAAATTGGGATTAATTATCTAAAGAGTGTCACATTGAATAAAAGTGCATTTATTTTGGTAGGAAAGGTCACATCATGGACCCTTTTTAATTTTCCATGAACATAATTACTAAATGAAAAAGATATAATTGAATAAAAAATCAATACATAAAAGAAAGAAATGATTGGTTTTCTAAAATACATAATAAAATTGTAACTTGATTTATGAAAAAGTAGTGTGTGAATGTTTTCATATGTTTGGACATTAATATAAAAAATGATTGACATGGGTACCTGGATAAGAAGAATTATTAATAAAGAAAGGAAAAAACCTATATATTATTTTTTTAAAAATATCATTGAGTATAATAGTAACACGCATAAAGTGGAGAATAAGAATGTTCTTAATAAATTCCTAGAATTTTTTCCAATTCATTTGGAAGCGGAAAGATAGATTGATAAATCATTGAAAACTAAAATAGCTTTGTTAGCTAATGTCAAGTATCATATTTCATCTATGAGGATAGCTGGGATGAGAAGAAACACTCAACCCTATTGATCTAATTGAGTATAATTGAACAACCACATCATAACCATATATACATTGTGTTTGTTTTCATGTATGTTATCAAAAGTAAAGAATTTATTCAGTTGGAAACCAAATATATTATAAAATTGGTGAACATGATACAACTATAATGTTAACCAGAATGGATGACTATTGGTATAATGATACCTTTTAGAAATATTTAAAATAATATTAGAATAATTGTTGAGTTTATTATTGATGAAATCAAAGCATAATAATTAATTATTGAGTGAAAATATTGATTGGGATCAAAGAAGAAGAACAACCATATATCGTATTCTTATTTGATATCATATGAAAATTTCAAGTTCTAATGAGGTGTGAATATGATAATTCAAGATGTTAAAAATCAAGATATCGAATCCTATAATCATTGAGTATATTGATTTAAAATATTTTGAACAACCCCTGATATAGTTTTTTATTGTTGGTATCACATACTAATGTTTTATTGACATAATTGATGTGAAATTTGTCCACATTTTTTCTACATCATCCAGGGATCATGAATACATATAATTTATAAATTTTATCTCGTATATATGATATTAGTGATTACATGGTTCTCTATAGTAAATAAAACTATAAGTGATTGATTAAGGGAATATGTTCTTAAACTTTGAATGATGGAGATGACATTTTGTTTCCATTCAAAAATAATCAACTTTATGATCAATAAGGGGGAATTATAACATTTACTCTGGAAATGAAATCAGTATTCAAAAATAAAATCCAAAGGGGGAGACTGAATAACCTAAAATAGTTACTGATTTGGAATTTTTTTTCAATAAGTTGAGAATATGGAAAGTTAATGAGTTTTAAATGTGATATTTTTTGAACTCGTCATTAGTTCCATGATTTTGTTTAATATGGACACAATTTTTTCATCATAGTGAAAAAAGAGAAATCATGGAAGAGCAAAAAAAATTATATTTTCATGAAGAACGTTTGAACATTATTTTATGAGAATGTTCTCTCTGAATTTTATATTTATAAGAACAAACAACATTTTTAGTAGCCTTTATTAACAATATAGAACCCATGCCAATCCTTTCAAACAAACGGTTGCCACTGGTAGGTGGGTATTCTACCAATAGTTTACAAGGGTGAGTGCACAATGTAGAAATACATAGTGCACCCTTAGATAGGAAAATAGGATCATGGAGGGGCCACCATTCTTGGTGGTACGATGACAGATAAGGGGTCTGAAATGGGTAGATGCTAATGGTAGTTTGGGAGTAGACACCAAACTCGTATATACAGACTCACCACCACATATTATTTTTTTAATGATCATGAGAATGAATGAAAAATTATGTATGAATCTTATTTTTGAGAACATTGTTTTTATGATAAAAATTTATTATTGAATGGAGGTTGTTTGATATATTTGATAATCACCATTCGATCCAACTACCAATGTCTTCTTCTCCCTTGATATAACTGAGGAATCTGCATGTGCCAGAGTACATCGATTGTTCTTCATGCAATATAATATGTATTTAATTTTCATTCATTTGATCAAAATTTTCAAGGAATTTTAATATAAGTTAACCAACCCGAAACTATGTTTCTATAATTAAATGAAGTTAAAACTGAGTAGATATAGTATGAATAATTTTTTTGAAATGGTGATAGTGATTAACATTATCCTTGATCATGAGTGGATATGGGGTTTTTGAGTTATGTCGATGGATTTAAGTTCGTATTTATCATCTATGAATACCTTATAAGGAGCTCATTTAGCACTATAAGCTAAAAAATAATTGGATAGCATTGGGAGAGTGAAAAATAGTGACTGGAAAGCGCTCTATATTCAAAAGAAGCCTCCATGTGATCATGCCATGATTCTAACTTCATGAAAAAATAATGGTGGTTTTATTTCTCTAATCCATTGAATGTGTAATATACTCCCTCTATTCCACATAAATAAACTATTATTTCATTGTGATATTAATATTTATAATGATATTTAGTTTATATTAACTAACTAGATACATTAAACTGATATTCTCTAGGGTTTCAAGAATAATGGTTTGCATTCATGTGATAATATATATTAGTTAAACGCAAATACAATATTGAGTTGTGTGAAAAAATAGTGGAATCATGTGAAATAACTATGAAACATAAGATAGTTTTGAATTGAGTTGTATGAAATAGGTAGTGAATTGGTGTTTTGAGAAACAGATTGGAAGAAAGTGAAATACCTTGTGGAGTTCTAATATTATTAAATCTATTTTTCATGTGCATGGGGACTGAAGCACATAATGAAATGGATTTATAGGAAGTGTACATATTTTTCATTCATGTTAAATAATTGATGAATAAAATTAATAAGGAAAATATATTATTTTTACATGCATGAATATATTGAGATGTTTATGCAATATTAATTTCATAAAATGTGTGTAGTGATTTGAGAATTAACTGAGTATTATTTTATAATGTTTTTTTATCTGATTTATCCATACATTGACATTAGTTCAGTAAATTGAGTATTAGTGAATATATAGTGAGTCCAAATCTTCATCAGATGAAAGAATAGTTTCTATATTATATTAGCAATGATGAAACTGATCATACACAGATGAACAAAATTAATTGAAAAATATGTCTATAGGAGGATCTTATGATTGGGGCCTCACCAGTTCTTAAAGGGGCTTGAGAGAATGTGGGTTCTTCCAGTAGAATAGGCCAGGGTTTAAAATATTAAATAAGATGAGTTAGATCACCATGGGGTATACCCAAGTTCAAATAGGGGATTAATTACTAAGTTTTGTAACCAGTTTATCCCAGAACCATTGTAATTGAAAACAATATTATACTAGGGAATCCATGTATGAGTGACTAACCAACATAGAAATGACTAGGTCTTTGTATCAAAAATTGTAAAAATATATTTTTTTCATTTAATTTATATTATTTATATTGGATCCCCTCTTATTAATAGGTGATATAGGTTTGAATTAAAAGATGAAAATTTAATTCAATTAAATTGGTCACACCTGATGCACCCCTCTCCATTTTGTTGCACGATACATTTGGAAATACTGTTTGGGCCATTTGTTTCCATAATATAGTGAATGGACCCATAAAATATTATATCTCCCTCTCCCTCTCTCATATTTCACCACCCATTTCAGGATTTCTTCATAAATTATTGTTGGATATTTACAATGTATTTCAAATGAGTGTCCATATGTAAGTATATCTACCCATGGATTTTTATTTATTTTTCCTTTAAAAATTTTCTTTATTTTCTATTGGTTTCTCCCTAATGTAGGTTTTTTTTCAAATAAACAAATTTCTTCCGATTATAGCCAGATCGACTAAGGTTTCTCTTCAAGTAAAGTTTGGTTAACAACGAATGACATAAGTGGCCCTGTAATTCATGAATCAATTTCTCATTTTGTAAGTTTTTTTCTTATTCTTTCAAAATTATTAATTTTAAAAAAGTTATGTCTAGATTTATATTTCTCATGAATTTGTATGGGATTATGTTAGATTAACTTTAAATAAATACTACATATATTTATAAATAGTTGATTAGAGGAAACCTATTTGAACGAGTTTCCATATATGTCATTATAGTGTTTGGTGGTGTGAGTGATATTTGAAAGAAAAATGGTTAGCCCTTTTTATATTGATATCACTGAAGTGGTTTCAATTAAAAGTCAATTCTTAAGGGAAATGGTTTAAAATGAAATTCTATGGTGAATTGAATTATTTTAAGTAGTGATTTTGAAATTATTTTTCAAAAAATAATAATGGGATTTATAAAATAATATATTCATTAGTATTGTATACAAGGGACTATAATGAATTAATATTTATTTAGATGCCTATTATATATGATTTTATAAAGATTACATGATGTTTATTTTTAGGTAAATCCAAAATGAATTGATTTCAAATTTTTTTGATTGGATTGTCCTTGAATGGGTAACACCGTGATTTTTAAAAATGTTATTTCAAATCTCTATACATCTTAGTGCTAACAGGTTGTATAGAAAAATTGGAGCTATGAGCATCATCTAAAAATTCCCTTTTTAGATAATTTATATCGAGAACACAAAGTCTCTTCTCAAATTTCAAAATTCCATCTTCATATACGAATTTGATAAATTTCTCATCGTTCACAGCTTTTGTTTTCTTTTGAAATTCCTAATCATCAGTTTGGTAAATTTTTATCCTTTATAGTAAAGATGGTTTGGAAAGCATTTGAATAATAATTTATGTTTCACCTTCCATGGTTATTCCCATATCAATATTTACTAGATCCATGTATATAGGATCATTTTCAACTCTCATCTTTTTCAAAACTCCATGGTCCTTTCTGCTCAAATCAACTACCACCTTATTTTTCTTCCCTGTGTGGTAGTGTATAGTGAAATCATAATCCATGAGTAGTTCAAGACATCTCCTTTGCCTCATGTTGAGTTCTTTTTGTGAGAAAATATACTTCAAACTATTATGATTAGTCTAAATCTCACATTTTTCACCATAGAGATAGTGTCTATATATTTTAAAATCAAATAATACAGTTTATAACTCAAGATAATGAGTGGGATAGTTTTGTTGATGAATTTTTAGCTTCTGTGATGCATAAGAAACAACTCCATCGTTCTGTATAATGACACAACCAAGTCCTTTCTTTGAAGCATCACTATAAATAACAAACCCATCATTCCCCGATTGTAGAGTCAGGATAGAAGCGTTAACTAATATTCACTTCAGTTCTTCAAAACATTATTCACATTCTTTTGTACAAACAAATTTAACCCCTTTACGTGTGAGCTTGGCTAATGGGTTTTCCAATCGGGAAAAATTCTGGATGAAATGTCATTAATAACCTGCTAAACCAAAAAAACTGTGTACCTCAGTTATATTTTTTGGTGCTAGCCATTCATGGATTGCCTTTGTCATAGAAGGATCAAAAGTGATTCCATCCTAAGAGAAAATATGGACAAGAAAAAAATATCATAAAGCCAGAATTAACACTTGCTAAACTTCCAATATAATTCATTTCTTATAAGAGTCTTTAGGATAATGCGCAAGTGGTTTCCATGATCTTCATAGTTTTTTGAGTATACCAAAATATCGTCAATAAATACCACTACAAATTCATCAATATATTCCTTGAAAACTATATTCATTATATCAATGAAGACAGAGGGTGCATTAGTCAATCCAAAAGGCATTATTGTATACTCGTAATGCCTATACTTGGTTCGAAATGTAGTCTTTATAATGTATTCCTTCCTTATGCACAATGAATGGTATCCAGATCAAAGGTCAATCTTTGAAAATATTGAGCTCCGTGAAGTTGACCAAATAAATCATCAATGTGAGGTAGGGGAATCTTGTTATTTATTGTTATAGTAGTGATCTCTCTGTAGTCAATGCACAACCTCATAGATCCATCTTTCTTCTTATCAAAAAGGACAAGGGCTCCCAATGGAGAAATAATAGGGAGAACAATCTTTTGTTACTCAGTTCCTTTAATTCATCCTTTGGTTCCACTAATTCCATAGTAGCCATTCTATAAAGGGGCTTTGATATGGGCCTTGAACCAGGAATTAAATCAACGGAAAACTAAATTTCTCATTCTGGAGGATGTCCAAGTAAATATTCTAGAAACACATCCCCATATTCGTGCTCAATACGTACGTACTATATTAGAACATTATTTTCCTTACCCATAGTTATTTCATTGTCTTCTCCCCCGATAATTTAATTAAGTAGAGTTACTGGGGGTGGATCTAGATAAGAATCAGGTGGTGACATTTCTTCTCTAAAGATAAGGTACTCCTTATCATCATCAAAAATTACAACCTCCTTCTTCTTACAAATATTTTTTCCATCATGGTCTAAAATCCAATCCATTATAAGGATTATATCAAATTCAATCATGGGTATGATGATGATATCAGTAGATAAAGAACATTTTTATTCCCTAATAGGAACTGATTCACAAAACATTGTTGTGTTGATACTTCCCTTATATGTTTTGACTGAAAACTCCCTTTTTAAGTCAAATTAAAAATATCTAATTTTCATAGCAAACTAGGATGATATGAAATAATGTTATGATCCAGAATCAAATAAAGCATTGGCTAATCTTGGGGAAACCATCAAATTACTTCCCACCATGTCTTTTGAAACTTCAACGTCAGTAGTAGTGATTGCATAAGCTTGGAATTTTTCCATTGGCCTTTTCTATGGTAAGTTCCCTTGGTGCTTAGGAAATTGATTTTCATAATTCCCCTTTTCTCTAAAATTGTTGCATTTAACATTGACAACCTCTTTCTTCTCCTTAAAATCATGAGTTTAGTGGAATTTTTCACTACTCTTGTAACAGACTCTCATTCCCTTCAAGAAAGTACCTGGGTGTTTCTTCCCACCTTCACCACAGGATGGATTTTCTAATTTTCCCTTATTCCCCGTATTTCTATTTCAATAGTGTTCAGCAGATCTATTCTTATCTTGCTTTCCTTTGAAGTCGTAAGACTTATATAATTCCTTTTCTATCTTGATAGCGCATGAGAAAATATCTTCGTACGATGTGAATGATTGTAAGACTAATGCTCGACAAATAAATGTATTTAACCCAACAAATAATTGATCAATCATACTACTTGTGTTACGTATATAATCTACAACATTCCTTATTAACCTTGTAAAGTTAGCCTCATACTTTGTGACATTCTCATCCTCCTTTTGCCTTCGACTCATAAATTTTCTATCCACATCAGATCAATGGTCATGAGGAAAGTATTTTTATAAGAAAATTTCTTTAAACTCCCTCCATTCCATGTTCGATACTTCTTCATCTTCCCTTTGTTTTGAATTTATGACCACCATTGATCTACATCACCCGTGAGGCGATAAAAAACCATGAAAACTTTTTATCTTTTGATACTCCACAAAGCATGAAATATTTTCTCTGATTAATTTATCCATTTCTCAACTAATAATGTATTTTTACTCCCATATAATGTTGGTGGTTTTTTCCTCATGAAGCGGTCTAACATTTATCCTCCACGTAGTGGATGAGGGTGCGCTATACTGGTAGATTATTATTCATTACTTGAGTGAGTTATCCCAGTATGGTGATAAACTGATCAGCACCAATTGCATCACCTGCTACACTATAATTAAATTTAGTCAGAGGGAAATCCCTATATAGATTACATGGGTTGATACGGTTTCCATTCCTTCCACTAGGCATCATTTCTAAACAGTGGCATACACTAGATTAGTTTATGAATAGTAATACATAATTCCAAACTTGTAAAATAGTTAACATAAATTGAACAGTTTATGGATATAATCCATAATCATAAAAAAAATTCTTTATGGAAGTATATACTCATAAAAACATCATAATTTTTGGTAAAGAAAATGACAATTATCCGATGCATATCCCTTGGGAGTGTCGTAACCAACAGTGCAGCAAGGACTGTTTTCGTGCACTAGTTCTCGTTCGAGTCTAGATCAAAGTAGTGTTTTCAGGTTTTACCCCTAGGTACCTCTATTCCAAAGCCACCTCTACCTACTTGTATCTAGACAGGGACGTATTTATTGGAAAACTCCCAAAATCTCTACAGTAAAAAAATTCTAGGAAGTTCTTTTATACTAATACTCAATGTCTAACTTAGGGTAGTGTTCCCTAATCAGAGTTTTTCTAAATATAGCTTCCAAGGTTTGTACTAAACTTCCTCTGATACCAACTATAATTACCCAACCACAATTACCCTAAGTTGGTGCATTATTACATAACATTTTCATGATCAGAAGGGATCAAATCCTGAATGATTGGTCTGTTTAGTAGCCTTGGATGTACTAGGTACATTTATTACATCATGAAATAAAAACATCATCAACATTTTTCCCCTTTTTAACACACTTATATCCTTAGCATATCCTTGTATATAAACCATAAAATACTTATACACATATTTTGAAAAATAAAACATAGAAAGGGGTGAGCTTAAATGCTCAGTAAGGATAACAATATAGCAGAAACATTCATAAATAAGCATAAACATGTATGGATATGTATAAGACTAAAACAAAAGCCTTTTAAACTTAAACTACATCATAATATGGAAAAGATAAAATCTAATAATTTCATTTACTTATTCACATGGATATTATACTAGTTTAATAATAATATGAAATATAAATATCCACTTTCATAATGATGGAATGCATAATGCCAGACTTTATAACAACAAAGTCAAAGCCTTCTGCCAAGACTACAAATAAGATTCTATCAAAGCCTTTTTCCAAGACTCTAGTTTTTCTCATGAGACCTACTGATGAATCGAGGAGCCATAGCGGGGTCCATCGGTCACTTACTATGTCCAATACATTCCTCATATGATACTTTTTAAACATAACATAAACATTAGTATTAAAACTAGCATACAAAATGTCAATACTTTATCCATATACTATGAATGGTGTAAAAATAACACATCCACATTCAAACATATTACAAAACCATCAATATAATATTGAATATTTTTATCATAACAAATCAACTTCAAACAAGTTTAAAATCCATCAAATGATGCTAACATAGATGAAATAAAAACTATTTGAAATAAATACCTCTTTCAATTTTGAAATCATTTAAAAGTCACATAATTATAAATAAAACATTTATTTAGAAAATATTATTATAAGCTTGTATCAGAAGCTTCTAAAATTATTTAATGGCAAAAAATATCCACACACACTGTATAAGTTAAAATAAGACATTATTATTATAAATTTATTGAAAAGGTCATAAAGTACCTTGTTTGGAAAATGATAGAAAAATTCCTTTCAAACCAGTTTATAAAAAGTCAAAGATGTGTATAAATGACCTTAACCCATAGTCTAGTAAATAGTAAAAATGTTTTGAAATAAATCTTTATGAATCATGGATGTAGATGATAAAGAGGTCCCAGTAGATTCTTACATAAAAACAACCTCGGATAATAAAGAGATTGTGAAATTTACCATTGCCGTGTACTTTTCCATGGTCGAGGGTACGTTAAACTCCTTTATAATAGTTAAATAATTGTTATTAAATTATACAATAAAAATATACATAAATATTATATCATATATGATCCACTAGTATTTATTGGTTAATAATATTTTAGTAGTATCATCGTTTTGGGAGTTAACTGATATATTTTCCTTTATATGCTCGGTTACGTAAACCATGTTAGTTATGTAGAGGATGTATTTTATTCTTATATAGAATAATATTAAGTAATTAAACATTATTTTTAATCATAAATTTAAAATTATTCTTGAATGATTATGATGGGGAATGAATCTAATCGCGTTCATGGAGACAGTAATCTGTACGTACGCACGAGGGACAATATCATTATATTGATGGTGAAATCGTTTGTAAAAGGGCTCCGTAATTTGGGTTTCTGACAAAAGGAAGGCCTCTAGGTTGAAGGGAGGAAATTAGGGAGGATATTTCGGTCGGGGTTGGAAAAGCCAAATGGCTTTTGAGATGTGAAATTATGAGAAGGTGAAGTTCCCTTTTATAAGAGAGGTGATGGTCAATTTAAGAAAATCTTGAAATATTATTTTATAATAAAATCATTTTCATTTTCTAATGGCACCAAAATGATTTATTTCTAGGATAAGGTGGGGATGGGTCGAAAACCTCTCAACCAATAGGTTCTGGATAGGTTTAGGTCACCATATTATCCTTATCTTTTATATTTAACTCTTATTTAAATAGTTTGACATTTACCATATCTCTTTGTATTTTTATATTATATGGTTAAAAAACATACAATAAAAAGCCAAGATAACCCCAAGTGTCTCATTATTAATATATATATTCATATATAAGTCCTTTGACTAAACCTTAGATTTTTAATAATTTTATATCAATTAATAATATATTATTTATTTTAAAAACTGAATTATGTCAATTTTGACACTATTTAGTATTTGGTTCTAGTGAAAATCATAACAGCATGATTACTTCGAACAAAAATTATTTAATCAACCCTAACTTGTCATATTAACCTATAAAATTAGTTTAATTCATCAAAAGTCTCAAATTAAATTTATTTGGATATTTATAATATCAAATATTTTATTATTTCATTAATAAGGTAATTACTCCATTATCATTGTGTCGTAAATAAATTAATTTATTTAATTTATAAAAATTAAAAATAAAATACCATCATGTAGAAAATCTTTTTATATATCTATCTAATATTTATAGTCAAATTTATCTTATGTATAACCCTATATTAAAAATGGTTTAGTTATTAAACTTTGAATTTAACTCTTTTAACTCTTCTTTAAATAAAATAATAATAAACGTCCTAATATAATCCAAGTGGACTAGAAGGTATAATATTTTATTTTTAAGGTTATTTTTTATTGAATTACACTTATCCAATATAATTATGACATGTGTTAGGGTAATTATAAAATCATTTTTACCATTAATTACCCTATTTACTTTTAACCGTGATAAATAAAAGTCAAAAGTTACTATTCACTAAAAAAATATTTTCATCTTATTGAACCAAAATTTACTAAATGATATTATCCATGTCTCTCAGATTTCTCAAATTCAACTCACAGAAGCAGTAAAATAATGTTTTATGCAAATTTGTAAATGCTCCTAGAAGGTTGTTAAAAGATTGTAAAATTTTCAATAAAATTTTATATATCTAAAAATATTATAAAATGAATCCAATTAATTAAATTGAACATATATAGTAATTATGTATCTATTTTGATATAAAATAAATTAAAATAAAATATCTAATTATTTAAATAAAAAATTGGTTTTAAACATTAATGCAGTGTTTTTCACTATTCATCATAAATTGAAAGTTCTCACAAAAATACCAAAAATTCACCCTAATATAATTTCGATATTTAGAATCCAAAAATAAAGTCCATTTTGAAAGATAAAATTTAAAAAATTTAAAAAATTGGGTATTACTATTCAGAACGGCTAGTTTGATTGGTTGTGGTGTGATTGAACTCGAAGTTGCGTACAACACAAGCTATTGTATTATTCCAAGAGAAATGTATCGTGAAAGCATGGGGTGTTACAATAAAGCATGAGATTGTTTGAGTAAAAACAATTCTTAAGTGTTGGGGAATTTTATGTGCTCGTATTTTAAAATAGTTTTGCCACATCATTTTATTTAATTTTTAATGATTTAATTAATTAATTTTACTCTTTTTTATAAATATTCTTAATTTTTTTATAATGAAATTCATAAATTTACCAATTTTTATAACAAATTTTGTATTTTTAGACTTTAAAATAATTAATTTAATCTAACTAATTTATCAACTATAAGTATTTCTTATTTAGTTTGGTAAATATTTTTTATGGTCACTTTTTAATAATTTGTTACATTTATTAGTTAATCATTTGGTCATTATGTTATTTGTGTTTTAATTAACTTAGTTCTTAATTTAATAATATCACTTTTAATTTAGACTGATTAAAATAACTTAACTTTATTGTTATGTCAATTAATATAAATTAACAATTTAAGTCTTATTTTATAACATAATGTGTTTTTTATTTTTAGTGTGTAGTTTGTTAATCAATTGATTATTTTAGTTTATTGTAATTTTTTCATATTAATATTATTTATGAATTTCTATAACTAAATCACTTTATTTTTAATTTTTTACTATTGGGGGCACTGTTCACATTCGAGGCCACCCTTTTTCTCTTCTATCAGTGGGTCATATCACTGATGTATCTAACCCTCGCCCTCTCGGTCTCACCAACTTTTTGCTGTTTTAATTTTTATTTCGTTAGTTTTAATTCTTTAAATCATTTAATAAAATTTAAGGTCTTTTAATTTAATTAATCGTTACATTATTTTTAAACCTTTGACAATTTGTTTTCTTAACTTTAGTTTATCACTTTAAAATTCTAGTTTAATTACAATAATTAATTTTACCCTTTTTAAATTTATTTATTTAATTCAATAATAATCCTTGTTTTTTTATAAATTAGTTTGACTAATAACTTAATGAGTTTTTAATTTAATTTAACTATTTAGTCATTGATATATTAGTTAATTGTTTTAATTTATGTATTTTTATTTGATTTGATAATTTGATAACCTTAACTCTTCAAATTTTATCAGTTAACTCATCGTTAGTCCACTGCTTATTTTGTACTACTAGTGAGTCGACTCACCGATCACTTTACAACGACATCGGTTTCATATTGCATCGGTGTCAATTATATTCTTTTTTCCTCGTCAACGGAACCATTTATCATCGGTGCCTCCGTTCATTTCCTCCTTTTGGTTTCACATGGACACACTGATCACTCATCGGTCTCACCAACGATTCAATCCTGCATTGGTCTTTCACTACCCACCAACTCATCCCTCTACCACTATGGAGGGTCGCCACTGATGATCCTCACTGTGAGGAGGAACCGAGGTTGATTTGAGGGAGAGTTTACACTGTCCGTGTTGGATCAAGAAGGAACCCATCTGTCGCCTTAGAGAAGAGGGCTAATCCACCCGGGCCATTGCCGTTGAGGGTATCGCTATCGTGAGTTCTGCTACCGCCTTGAAGGAGGCATTACTGCTGATGCCTTCTGAGAAGCAGGGTATTGTCGCTACCCCTAGAGTCTGAAGTCGTGACGCCGAGGGAGATTAGTTGCGCCACCAAATGAAGTTCTGGAGAATGATGCCTCCTTGCTGAGGCCGAATCGAGGAGGAGCAGACGCGTCTCCGTGGTGAACTTGAGCTACCGTATGGCGCTGTGCTGGAGTGCTCAAACCCCCTCCCCTTTTCCGGTGTAAATAATATGGGAGGGGAAAAAAATATAATTAAAAAAATATAATTCTAAATAAAATAACAAATCAATATAGTAATAAATAATAAAAATTAATTAAAAAATTAATTATATAATATATAATTATAACAATTATAATATAATGTGATAGATAGTTAGTAATAAAATTTAATCAATTAATAATATTTATAAAACTAAATATTTAATAATAAACAAATTAGATTTAAATAAATTTAAATAAATACATTAAAAAAATTAATAATTAGAATTTGTTAATTAAATAATTAAAATTATAATATTAAAATTAATAAAATAAAATTAATTAATTCAATCTGTTTTGAAAATATTTAATTACTTCATTATTTATGATGTTGAGTTATAATAATCTTGTTAAAAATTATAATATTAATAAATTAATAATTTTAATAATTAACATAATTTAGTTAATTACTTTTTAGTAAACTTAAGTTTTACCGTAATAATAATAAGTGAATAACTTCATTAATTACTAAAATTTCTTTTAATAAATAAATATGAAAGTAAATAATAATTATCAACTAATATTTTTATTAATTAACATTAATTAACATTTTAATAAGTAATATAAAATTAATTTATAAAATAATTATAATATATTAATTAACATTATTCATGTTTTTAATTGTTCTTTTTTGTACTTTACTGTTCATGCTCACACCAATGTCCGAAACACGTCCAAGTGCATTCAACTAACTCGCCCCAAGTTAGCTACAAGGTAAAAGCTAATGCAACGTGTGGTTCGCAAAAAAATGCACATGTGCGGTGCAATAGTAAAAGACTACTTTAAGTTGGTGAAAACTATCAGTGATATGTAGCAGATGACAATGGGGTTTAAAGCAGAGTAGTTGAAAAACATTTTCCGGGGAACTCTCAATTCTGACTCCACAAGACGGTATTTTCAAGTGCAGACGTGAGTAGACTCTCGAGAGCATCACATGAGCAGACTTGAAGGCGAAGGAGCCCGAGAGTAGAGCATCAATAGGGAAGTCCTTCTTTCCCTTGTACTCAAATTTCAATACTCTGTAATTGGATGTTCTTCACTATTGGAATCAATATTATCAAAGTCTAAATCGTCTTGCTCTGGAATTTTTAATCTTGGTTGGTTTATCAATTAAATCCTTCACTTTATCATTGTCTGAAATCAAAGTTGATTGGCGAGATCAGATCTGATGATCAAATTATTTTTTTACACCTTACTGTTAAAAAATCTTCAAAGCTTCATGTTCATTCAGCGTGGTTGAACTTGAGCATCTTCATTTTGTTGAAGCGTTGACGTCATTACAGTTGGAGTTTTACAGTGAGTTTTATTTCAACTGTATTATTTTTAAAAGTTTTACCAATCGATAAATATTGGAGTGGAGAACTCCAATTTTCATACCTCTGTTTGAGGTATCTTTTGGTGATGAAGATATATTAATATAGTCTTATGGTTTGAATAAATAGATTTCAATGGAGATTTATTTTTTTAACAAGAATGTTTTGAAATTCTGAGTGTCTTACTTGATCTCTGTTCCTTCAGCATTACGGCCATATTTTAGTAATTTTCTTTCTTTAAATTTGTACATTCTATTCCTTCAGTTTATCTGTACTTTAGAGTATGATTTGTGTAAGATTTAGTGTTGGATCTTGTTTCTTAGAAAAATTATTGTGTTCACATTTCTTTTAGCTAAAGAAAAAACCCCCCTCCACTGCTAACAATAGTGGAGTTTAATTTCAATAATACCTTACAAAAGTCACCTACCTTCTCTATGGACAAACCCTACACCACTATGCTAGTGTAGGTTAAAAAAAATTATTTTTAAGGTCGTGAAAATGTCTGACCTCAACAAAATTTGGAACTGTTGCTGGGGAAGGCACACACTGAATTATCTTAAGGTAAAAAAATTCAAAAAAACCTCAAAAAACACATAAAAAATATTCTTCATTGGGAACATTCACGATTGTTTTGATTTAAAATTTATGATTTAGATTCTTTACTTTTTGTGTGTGTTTAGTCTGTTATATACTAAAAAATGGAAGTTCACGAGTGCTAGAATCAATATGGATCGCATTGTGTATGTCGTGAATTTTACGGGCACACAGCCTAGCAGTGTGTCTGTAACCAGCTACAACAAGATGATTTTGTTGAAGGAAATGAATATTTTGATCACAATCCTCAAACTCTAGCTAATATTGACCTATTTTATTTTAAATTGGCCAATAGGGTGCAATATTGGAATACTTTGTTAGATATGAACCATGAAATTCAAGTTAAATATTCTCAAGAGCAAGATCAAAGACTAAAAATATTAGAAAATATTCTCTTAGAATTACAAAAAAAGGGTTAATGAACAAGAATAATTTAATGTAAAGGAAGAATAAAATGTTTATAAAATATTTAAAAATCATATTGATAAGGAAATTGAATCAGAAACTGGGAAACAAACCATTTACTTTGAAGAACCTGAAGAAGTTGAACAAAATCTTGAAATAACCATATCATTAAACAAAAAACACATCATTGAAAATATAATAAAGAATCTTAATGGAATTGAGTTGTAAATTTTTTGAAATGATTTAAAATAGATTGAAAAAGATTTCCAAGTACTTTGCATGATTCCTAATTTTGAAAAAGACTCGCTGTTTTAGATGTTTTGAAAAGGAAATCACATGTTTTGAAGAGAAATTATAAAATGGGAACTTTGATGTCAAAAAATATTCACCAAACGTTTCTGAAGCAATGAATAATGAGTCTGAACTTGAAATGGGAAATATGTTAGAAGAGAACCTTTAGCTTGAAGCCAAATAATCTGAAATGTTTGATCCTCAACTCAAAACATCTCTTCCCTATTTTGAAACTCTAAATCGAAATATAATTGAAATGATATTTGATGTAGTTGATGATGGTATAGTTTTTGAATATAAGATGATTGATGATCTTTCATTTCCATATTCTCACATTTATCACTTTTCTGAAACATTGTGCAATGAAATGGAAATCATTGTTGACCAACTTGAGGAGAATTGTCTTAATTTGAAAATTCTAGAAACTGAACATAATGAATCAAATTTGAACAATTCTTCCCCTATAATTGAATTGCAACACTAAAATGACATTGTTTTAGAATGTGATCCTTTTAAACATGAACTTGAAGTAGAGGTTGAACACGCACAAGATTATGGCTGCAGAATTTATTTGTCTAAAGCAGTAGATGTTGAGTTTAAGTTAATTGATGAGGAACTTTTGGAAAAGATTTATAATATTGTTAAACAAGAATTGGTTAGTGATAAATATATTATATTCCATGTATGTCACTTCATTCCTCAACTGGGTAGAGGGATGAATCCTTCCTTTAAGATGATACTAGTTTAGAAGAAGAATTGCACTTGAGTTCTAATGTACACGATTCTTTTTAGCACTTAATTGATCTCCTTCATGAACCCACTAATTATAATTCACCTATAATCACCACGAATATTGAATTGGTTTGTACTGAAGTTTAGAGAGATACCTGTGAGAATAATACCACACCCGTTGAAGCACCTAATTCTTTGTTTCCCCTTCTAAGAATTTTCAATTCTTTCAAATCTGAGCATAATCTGGAAATTGACAACACCATACCCACAAATGTTATAAGGTTCTATATAGGGGAAATTTTAGCTGATGAGAGTTTGGTTTTTGTTTTACTAAGTCATGGTGCCCATAAATTTCATTGTTTTGTTAAAAACAATTGGTTCAAGAACATGTGGTGGTTACTATTAAAGAAACCACATCCACCTAGTGACTATGGTTAGTCTTAGGTGAGTCTAGTTGTGGAGTATAAAACTAGTACTGCATGGTAGACAATGTAAAGACCCCCGAAATTTCAAGGGATTTTTTTTTAAAAAAAATGCTTTGGAATTTTACGACTCTGTGGCTTCTGATGGAACTTGATTCTGAGGCCCGGTGTACCCGAAATCAATTTCCAAAGTTTATCTCGGGTACGTTCAGTGAACGAATGAGAGAGTTTTTCTATCTTTTGAACCCGTGCCCGAAATTGAAATCTGAGGGCACCGATGAACTCGCAGCGCCGGTAATTGCTTAAGGGGACATTTACCGCAGTTGCGTTTTAAGTGGGTTTGAATTTATAATTTGGGGTTTAATTAAGAGGTAAATAAAATTGTTTGTGCAATTTTAGTTTATATCTAGGGAGGTTAATTCCTCCCATGGGTAGTTAAGAGTGGGACCCACATCCTCCTAACTACACAATGGTAGATGTTAGAGAAGTGGGGACCACACGAGCCCCAACCATTCAATTTTCCTCTTACTCTTTAAAACCCCCCTCATTAAATTGGAAACCCCCTTTTTATTGACAACGTGTTTAATTAATGAGGATCTTTCCTCTCCCTCCCATTTAATTATTTTCCAGTTCATTTAATTAGTGGGTATCTTCCCTCTCCATTCCTTAAATTAATTGTCATCACGTTTGTTAAATGTGGTGATTTGAATTTTTGGAAGTTACTTTGCATGAGAAATAAAATAATAGGAGGAGCCTATTATTTTAATTTGGGGAGAGCTTCCGTTGTGCTAAGGAAGATCGAGATAGCTCTTGAGAATTTGGAAGATTGCTGGCCTCCGACGAAGAACGACGTCTCCTTCGACGAAGAACTATGGTTCCTTGAATAACGACAACGTGCCACCCATTCTCTTCTCCGTGAAAAGAGAGGAGACACCGCTTCCTCCTCGGCACACTCCGACTTCGCCTACGATCTCTTTCCCCGCGACGCCGTCTACCGTGATGCCAACATACGACATCGATTGTTGAGGTAGGAAAAAATTTGTATATTTTTCTTTTATGAGATTTACACCCTCATACTTGGCGTTTAAATTGTTGGGTGATGATTTCAACCTCTAACGCGGTGGGTGCGGGCTAACGAACAAAACCCGGACCCACTTCTATTTTGTTCTTGATGCGCGAGGTGATTAGCGATGATGAAACGGGACCGCAATGGAAAATGGGAGCCTTCGCAGTGGAACTCGGGTCTCGAGATGACCGCAGGCGCAGACAAGAGCAAAAACTATACACCGGAATGACTCCGGTGGCCCGCGGAGTACCACGGCTGTGCCCCGACGCACCGCCGGCTGAAGCCCACCATGGCATCGGCCGCAGAGGTGTGGGAGTAGGATCCTGTGGCCACGCGGGATCCGGGATGACCAGCGATGCCACCCTAGCGCCACGTCCGCGGAACAGTCCCCCCCCCCCCCGCTTGGCTCGCTGGCCGAGCCAGGGCACCACCCCCCGACCGGGCCAGGGCAGGTCACACGGACCAGGCCGGGCCACACCCTCCCAGGCGGGACCCAGACCCTGGTCGGGTCGACTCGGTTTGGGCTGACCCAGGGGGTTGGGTCGGGTCGGACCGGGCCCAGACCCCTACTTTGGACCGTTTTTCGGTCTTTTGCCCATAACTTGAGATACGTACCTCCAATCAACGCACCTTCAGTTGCGTAGTAATCCTTGGATCGAGATGATCATTTTTTTATATTACACTCGAGGTTTTGGAAAATTTGGGGTACAACTATGTTCATTCGAACCCGAAACCAACCGGGCCCTTGGAGCGGAAATGCTTATAACATAAGGACCGGACGTCTGATTGACGTGCCGTAAACTGCGTTGAATTTCTTTTGTTGAGACGGTTCTTTTGGCATACTCCACTTGAGGTTTGGATGCATCTGGAGTATGGTTGGGTTGGTTTTATCTTAAAAACCAACCAGGCCCCTGGGACGGAAAAGCCAATAACTCTCAGACCGGGCGTCCGACTGACGCACTGTCTGTCGCGTTGGGTTTCTTTTGACGAGAGGGAACTTTGGGATACATCAACTCTGAGCTTTGTGACAGTTGATGTATCGACTCTTTTTCTCAAGGAGAAGACCCTCCCGGAATCGAGCATATTGTGTGCGGGAACCCTAGAGCTGGCTGCGACTACAATGACTACTATACTGGAATCCTTCGTGGGTTCGACAGCGAAAACTACCATACTGGGATCCTCCGTTGGTTCGACGACGATGACTACTGTTCTTGTATCTTGTGTGGGTCCGGCAGTATTGACCTCTATATTTGTATCCTGTGTGGGTCCAGCAGAGTAGCTGGTCTTGTATCCTGTGTGGGTCTGACAGCTTAGCTGGACTTGTATCCTGTGTGGGTCCGACAGCTTAGATGAATCAATGACTACATCTCATCGTCTCTATCTCTATACTAAAGATGTATGCCTATGTAATCTGAGTCTTTATTTTCAATCATTATCATCGATGTGATTGACTTTCTTTCTTGTATGGACGGGGTTGTGCTTTCATATGTGGACTGGGTTGTGTTTGGGCTCAAGAGTTGGAGCTGTTTTATAATTGACGACTTAGGTATATGTATGGGAATATACCTAAGTAATGTCGGTTGATACTTCGTTATTGTATCTTTCCTTTGTGGTTTATCCTTCTTGGATTCTGAGAGACCTTCGGGGGTCTCTGGATCCCTACTGAGTATCGTATACTCACCCCTGCACGGGCTATGCCCGCACTACGTTGTATTGGATGCAGATGACGGACAACACTGATCGAGGTGGAGGCTTGTGGAGCTGCACGATACCCAGAGGAGGACCACTTGGCGGGACGTACACAGAGCGGACGACCAGACCTGAGGAGCTGAGGAGACTATCTGTACCCACCCTTCAGGTGGTATTTCCGGAGGACGACTCGGTGTTGCTGTTCTACTTTACTACTACTGTACTTTCTATCCAGTTGAACTGTACTTTCAGTTGGGATTGTATACTGGCCCATTTACTTTTCAGCACTTACTTTTGTACTCAGTTTTACTTAGTGCTTACTTCACTTTCGTACTCTTTTTTGTGTGTTTACTCTATAAAGGAAATGTCATCCTTTTTATCGGGGTTTACACCTTTGGTGCTAGTCGTCAGCCCCTGGCCTATAGAAGGTGAGCTTGGGGTAGTCACAGCACAGGCCCCGAGGACAAGTCGTGAAAAATGGGTATAAGAGGAGTTGGTTCTACCACAGAACTTCAGACTCTGATCTTTCCTTTCTATGAAGCAATAATATTAAGAGTATTGAGTGTGGTTTTCAGTCCAGGGAGTCCAGTGTTGGTGCGGCGGCCAATGTATCCATACACCAGGACCCTGACCCTTGATTTCCAACTTAGTGCACGAAAACACTGATTTCGTGAGTGTTTCCTTTCAAAAAATTTCTTTGTGATTACTTTGTGTCAGCTCACTAAGTATACTGTTTGACCATGGTGCACCTGTTTCTTTTCAGGATGGCCCCACAAAGGCAGCCAGCCAGGGTTCCTAGTTACGTGCGGGATGACAACCCACCGAGCGACGAGGCCTCGGTGCAGGGCCCCATTACAGCGGAGGCACCAGCAGTACCACTACCCGCTGAGCCAACAATGCTACCAGCCCCAGCAGCGGAGAGTGCATGCCGCCTGAGCAGATTGCATGAGTTTCGGAGACAAAGGCTGCCCAGGTTCCGCGGAGAGATAGACCCTCAGGCAGCTGAGGATTAGTTGGAGGCTATCGTCAGAGTCTTCATATTGGTAGGGACATCAGTAGACCTTATGGTGATAATTTCCATGAGTCTCCTACACGTGGAAGCAGGTAGATGGTGGAGCCTGATACTCTAGGTGCATGATGAGCCATCTCTACTTTGTATGGACTTCGAGAGCCTCTTCTGCTCGAAGTTTTTTCCAGCCACCCTCCATGCGGTGCGCATCTAGGAGTTACTTTATCTGTGGCAGGGCAGTATGACAGTGGATCAGTACTCGGCGAGATTTAATGACCCCTCGTGCTACTCCACATACATGGTACGATACCCATACTTCGGGCCCGGACCTTTGAGCAAGGACTGAGACATGAGATCATAGCTTCGACGATTCCCCTCAGCATCCCGACGCAGGCAGGGGTGCTGGAGCGAGGCCTTTTAGTGGAGATCTTTCTTGATGAGCAACCATCAGCACTGAGACCCACCAAAGGACGACACAAAGTAGAGTCTTCTACAGTTGGTAGTCGACAAATGTCATAGGGGTCCAAGAGGACTAGGCCATCAGGCGGGTGACCCCAGGATACAGGTTCGGCTGTGCAGGGCACACGGAACAGAGCCAGCCTTACGAGGTGAAGGAAGTGCTATGCATGCTGCGAGAAGGCCCACTTGGCTCTTGACTGTCCAACCCGCCATGCAGATGAGCAGAAGACTGTGGAGGGACCTCCTAGATAGAGGCATAGGTTCGACCATTGTGGTCCACAGGTAGCAGGCGGACGAGGCAGAGGAGCTGGCCGAGCAGGGGGTGGTGGATGATGTTTCGAGGGTCTACCACCACCACCCCTAGTAGATCCACCCCGACCATAGGGAACTGGTGGGCAGAGGTAGGCTCAGCTCCAGGCAGCAGAGGCTTATGACCACAACGCACCTGAGATGATTCGAGGTACTATTTGTGTCTACTCCACCCTTGCTATAGTTCTTATAGACACAGGTGCGAGTCATTCTTTTATTGCCGCTGCCCTTGTTTGGAGTTCGGAGATTCCGACGGAGCCATTGGATTGATCCTTACGGCTAGAGACTATTACATGAGCAGACTCAACGATCACGCACTAGTGCCGGTAGTGCGAGCTTACTCTAGGAGGCGAGATCTTTGGCTGAGATCTTCTTGTAGCGGCATCGAGGCCTTACAATGCCATCTTGGGTATGGACTGGTTATCCACAGTCCATGCTCAGATCAACTTTATTAGGCACAAAGTGCGGTGTGTTCACACGGATGAGACTAGGTTCACCTTCACCGGCGAGAAGGGAACCTTCTCAGCACAAGATGGACTTATACAGAGGAGATTATAGCCGATCACACACCATTTGGCTTGTCTCATCCTCGAAACAGTTGATATTTGGAGTCTGAGTTTTCCTGTTGTGGTGGATCAGTATGCGGACATTTTCCCTGACGACGTTTCGGGATTACCTCCTCACATGGAGGTAGATTTCTACATTGACCTATACCTTGGGACATCACAGATATCTAATCCAGCATATTGGATGGTTCCCACCGAGATCCGTGAGCTGCGGGTACAGCTGTAGGACTGACAGGGAAAGGGATTCATCCGACCCAGTTTTTCACCCTGGGCTTCTCTGATTCTGTTCACCAAGAAGGCAGATGGGAACTTGCGACTGTGTGTCAACTACTGTCACCTCAACCAGGTGACCGTGAAGAACAAGTACCCTCTTCCGAGGATTGAAGATCTCTTCAATCACCTCAAGGGATCATGATGGTTCTCGAATATAGACCTCAGGTCAGGCAATCTCCAGCTCAGAGTTTGAGACCAGGATGTGCAGAAGACGACCTTCAAGTGTCGGTATGGCCACTACGAGTTCTTGGTTATGACCTTCAGCATGAACAAAGCTCCATTAGTGTTCATGAGTCTCATGAATAGGATCTTCCAGCCTTAACTTGATCGGTTTTCCGTAGTCTTCATTGACGACATATTGATTGACTCAACTACTAAGGAGGAGCACGCCTACCACTTGCGGGTTGTACTGGATACATTCTGAGAGCACCAGCTTTATTGTAAGCTCTCGAAGTTCCAGTTTTGGATTCAAGAGGCTCACTTCTTAGGGCACATCATCTAAGAGTCATGAGTTTCAGTGGATCACGCGAAGATCGATGCAGTACTTTCTTGGGAGCCACCCAGGAGCGTGACGAAGGTGTGGAGTTTCATAGGTCAGGCTGGGTACTATCGGATAATTGTTTCAGACTTCTCCAGAGTTACAGAACCACTTAGAGCTTTGATGAGGAAGGGGAAACCCTTCGTGTGGTCAGACAGATGTCAGCAGAGCTTTCAGGAGCTGAGGCGGAGATTGACCAGTGTGCCCATCTTGAGGCTGCCGGAGGAGGGCGTAGGGTACATAGTTTACCACGACGCATCAGGGACCCGACTCGGGTGTGTCTTGATGCAGGAGTGAGCAGAGATCACTTACAGTTCACGACAGTTGAGGCAGTATGAGCAGAACTGCGCTACCCATGACATGGAGTTAGCAGCAATGGTCTTCGCTCTGAAGATGTTGCGACACTATCTGATGGGCGAGCGCTTTATAGTCTACTCTGGCCACCAGAGTCTCAGGTACATTTTCTCGTAGAAGGACCTGAACCTGAGGCAGTGGCGATGGATTGAGTTCTTCTAGGACTATAACTTTGAGATTGTCTATACTCTTGGGAAAGAGAATGTTGTGGCTAATGCTCTCAGTAGGAGATCAGGCATTCAGCTACTTGAGAGGTGACAGAGCAGTTAGCCACTTTGCAGATATCCTTCGTGGATAGAGATGGGGAAGCCTATCTACAGTCCCTTATAGTCACTCCTCCACTACTTCATCGGTTCATAGAGGCACAATGTGGAGATGTTGACTATGAGGCACGACGTGCTCAGATATCCTCAGGGCTGGCACCCGATGGATTTTTTGAAGGTGGGGAGCACATCCTCCTTTTTAGGTGTCGTACCATGGTACCAATTTCACTATTGGAGGAGGTGCTGAGGGAGTTTGACACTTCCCCTCTAGCGGTACATCTAGGAGTAGTGAAGATGTATCAGGACCTCATACGACAGCACTGGTGACCGGGTGTAAAGAAGGATGTAGCGAAGTTTGTTTCTTGATGCCTCACTTGTCAGCAAGTGAAGGGAGAGCACCAGGTACCTGTAGGATTGGTAGAGCCCTTAGAGGTCTCAGAGTGGAAGTGGGACGGGATATCCAAAGATTTCGTGACGAGGCTTCCACGTACTTTCAGAGGGCACGACTCTATCTGGGTGATTGTCGAATGAATCACCAAGTCGGCCCACTTTCTACTGATCAGGGAGCAGGTCTTAGTAGAGAGTTTGGGACGCCTCTACGTCCAAAAGAACATACGACTTCATGGTGTGCCATCATCTATCATTTCCAATCAAGACACTCACTTTACTTCCTGGCTTTGGAAGGGGTTATAGGAGGCTTTTGGGATGCAGCTACGCTTGAGAACTGCCTTTCACCCTCAGACGGATGGCCAGACGAAGAGGACCATTCAAACACTAGAGGACATGCTCCATGCACATGTACTTAACTTTGGTTGCAGCTGGGAGAATCACCTACCCTTGTTGGAGTTTGCATACGACAACAACTACCACTCCACCATCGGGATGACACCTTACGAGACACTGTACGACCGACCATGCAGATCACCTCTGTGTTGGACTGACCCGGGGGAGTCAGCACTCCTAGGACCAGAGATGGTTCAGGCTACAATGGAGAAGGTGCAGATTATCCAGGAGTGGATGAGGACTGCACAAAGCAGAAAAAAGTCCTTTTCTAATAGGAGGCAGAGACCATTGAAGTTTGAGAATGGTGACCGCGTTATCTTACGGGTCTCACCTAAACATGGATTACAGAGATTTGGCAGGGGTGACAAGTTATCTCTGTGATTAATTGGACCATTCCAGGTCCTCAGTAGGGTATAAGAGGTGGATTACCACCTAGCCCTTCTACCTCAGTTGCACCGGGTGCATGACGTCTTCCACATGTCTCAGCTGAGGATATACGTGCACGACCCGACTCACATCATCGACCACGGGGAGCTGAACATCAATGAAAAGGCTACCTTCATGGAGGTCCCGGTGGAGATTGAGGATCGACAGGAGAAAGTCCTATGTGGATGGTTGATTCCTCTTGTGTGGATTTGTTAGAATCACGAGAACCTCCAGGAGAACACATGGGAGAGGGAGGCTCAGATGCGTGCTCAGTACCCTCATTTGTTTCCCTAGTTTGTGTTGTGGCTTTATGGGGACGTAAATCCCTGAGGTGGGAGTAATGTAAAGACCCAAAAATTTCAAGGAATTTGTTTTTTTAAATGCTTTGGAATTTTATGAGTCTGTGGCTTCTAACGACACTTGATTCCGAGGCCTGGTGTGCCCGGAATCAATTTCGGAAGTTTAACTCGGGTACGTTCAGTGAACGAACGAGCGAGTTTTTCTATCTTTTGAACCGGTTCCTGGAATTTAAATCTGAGGGCACCGATGATCTCGCAATTCTAGTAATTGCTTAAGGGGACATTTACCGCAGTTGTGTTTTTTGTGGGTTTGAAGTTATAATTTTGGGTTTAATTAAGAGGTAAATAAAATTGTTTGTGAAAATTTATTTTTTATCTAGGGAGGTTAATTCCTCCTATGGGAAGTTAAGTGTGGGACCCACAACCACTTAACTACCCAAGGGTGCATGTTAGAGAAGTGGGGCCCACACTAGCCCCAACCATTCAATTTTCCTCTAACTCTATAACCCCCCCAATTAAATTGGAAACCCCCTTTTTATTGCCAACGTGTTTAATTAATGAGGATATTTCCCTACCTCCCTTTTAATTATTTTACAACCCGTTTAATTAGTGGGGATCTTTCCTCTCCCTTCCTGAAATTAATTTTCAACATGTTTATTAAATGTGGTGATTTGAATTTTGGGAAGTTACTTTGCATGAGAAATAAAATAATAGGAGGAGCTTATTATTTTAATTTGGGGAGAGCTTCCGTTGTGCTAAGGATGATCAGGAGAGCTCTTGAGATTTTGGAAGAATGCTGACCTCCAATGAAGAACGACGTCTCCTTAGATGAAGAATGTCGGTTCCTCGAAGAATGACGACGCACCACCCATTCTCTTCTCTGTGACAAGAGGGGAGGTGCCGCTTCCTCCTCGGCGCAGTCCGATGTCACCTACGATCCCTTTCCCCACGAAGCTGTCTATCGCGGCACCGATATACAACATAGATTATTGACATAGGGAAAATTTTTTATATATTTATTTTATGAGATTTATACCCACTTACTTGGCGTTTAAATTGTTGAGTGACGATTTGAACCTCTAACGCTATAGGTGCGGGCTAACGATCAAAACCCGGACCCACATCTATTTTGTTCTTGATGCATGGGGTGATTAGCGATGACGAAAGGGGACCGCAACGGCAAATCGGAGCCTTCGTAGTGGAGCTCAGGTCTTGAGACGACCGTAGGCACAAACGGGAGCAAAAACAGACCACCAAAATGACTCCGGTGGCCCGTGGAGGACCGCGCCGGCGGCCGGCACCGGCCGGCCGCCTGGAGGTGGTGGTGCCCCGGCGTGCCGCCGGCTGAAGCCCGCCATGGAATTGGATGCGGCTGCGAGGGAGGAGGATCCCGTGGCCGCACAGGATCCGGCATGACCAGTGGCGCCACCCTACAGGCCCCCCCGCTCGGCTCGCTGGCTGAGCCAGCGCACACCCCCCCCCCACCCTCCCCCGGTCGGGCCGGGGTGGGTCACGCAGACCAAGCCGGGCCACGCCCAGCCTAGCCGGGTCGGGTGGACCCGGTTCGGGCCTACCCAGGGGGGGTTGGGCTGGGTCGGACCGGGCACAGACCCCCACATCAGACCGTTTTTCAGTCTTTTGCCCTTAACTTGAGCTACGGACCTCCAATAGATGCAACATCAGGTGTGTAAAAATCCTTGGATAGAGATGATCATTTTGGTATATTACACTCGAGGTTTTGGCAAAGTTTGGGTACGGCCAGGTTGGTTCGATCCCGAAACTAACCGGGCCCTTGGAGCGGAAAGGGTTATAACTTAATGACCAGATGTCTGATTGATGTGCCGTCAACTGTGTTGAATTCCTTTTGTTGAGAAGTTTAATTTGGAATAATAAAATTGAGTTTTGGATGCAGCTGGAGTATGGTCAAGTTGGTTTTAGCTTAAAAACCAATCGGGCCCCTAGGACAGAAAAGCCAATAACTCTCAGACTGAGTGTCTGATTGACGCACCGTCTATCGCTTTGGGTTTCTATTGACGAGAAGGAGCTTTGGTATACATAAAATATGTGATTCATGATAGTTTATGTATCGAATCTCTTGCTCAAGGAGTGGGCCCTCCCGAAACTGAGCATACTGTGTGCGGGAACCCTAGAGCTCGTTGTGACTGCATCGACTACTGTACTGGAAACCTCCGTGGGTTCGACAGCAACGACTACCGTACTGGGATCCTTCACGGGTTCGATGGAGATGACTACTATTCTTGTATCCTGTGTGGGTCCGGAAGTATTGACCTCTGTACTTGTTTCCTGTGTGGGTCTGAGAGAGTAGCTAGTCTTGTATCCTGTGTGGGTCTGACAGCTTAGCTGGACTTGTATCCTGTGTGGGTCCGACAACATAGATGAATCAGTGACTACATATGATCATCTCTATCTCTATACAAAAGATGTATGCTTGTATGAGATGAGTCTTGATTTTCAATCATTATCATCGATGTGATTGACTTTCTTTCTTGTATGGACGTGGTTGTGCTTTCCTGTGTGGACTGGGTTGTGTTTTCTTGTGTGGACTGGGTTGTGCTTGGGCTTGAGAGTTGGAGCCATTTTATAATCGATGAATTAGGTATATGTATGGGCATATACCTAAGTAAAGTCGGTTGATACTTCATGATTGTATATTTTGTTTCTGGTTTATCCTTCATGGATTCTGAGAGACCTTCGGGGGTCTCGGGGTCCTTATTGAGTATCATATACTCACCTCTGCATGGGCTATGCCTGCACTAAGTTGTGTTGGATACAGACGACATGCAACATTGATCGAGGTGGAGGCTTGTGGAGCTGGATGGTACCCAGAGGTGGACCACTTGGCGGTACGTACACGGAGCGGACGACCAGACCCGAGGAGTTAAGGAGACTATATGTACCCGCCCTTCAGGTGGGATTTCCGGAGGATGACTCGGTGTTGTTGTTCTACTTTACGGCTATTGTAATTTTTTTTCAGTTGTACTGTACTTTCAGTTGGGTTTGTATACTGGCCCATTTACGTTTCAAAACTTACTTTTGTACTCAGTTTTACTTAGTGCTTACTTCACTTGCATACTCTGTTGTGTTTGTTTACTCCATAAAGGCAATGCCTTCCCTTTTATCGGGGTTTACGCCATTGCTGCTAGTCGCCAGCCCCTGGCCTATGGAAGGAGGGCTTGGGGTAGTCATGGAACGAGCCCCGAAGACGGTTCGTGACAGACAACCCTTGGTTTTTCTTTTGTTTTTAATAACAAAAATGTTATTAAATAAAGGCTAACTGAAGAATATACATGCAGTTCTTCATTGGAGTCAACCCATGGTTTCGCTTTTCTTTTTACTCTTGTACATGATTTTTTTTCAATAAAAAGCTACATGATGCTATCATTGTACTCTGTCTCTACTAGATTTGTACTAGTTCTTTCTGATCTATGATTTAGAGTGTGCTTATACTATTATTTTCCAACTGGAGTGGAATACTAATGTTGGATCATAATTAGAAAACTGTTCAGGGAGGTTTCATAATTTTTATAGTCATCTTTCTACTCCTTTCACATTAATTAATATTCACTCATAATTTACAGTCTTAATACTATCAGTGAGTCACTGACTCACCGAAGCACCTATGACACCAATAAACTACTTTCAGTGACTCATTGGTAGTGATTTTGGTGACTTTATGATAAAATACTAATGCTAAATCCTCAAATGTTGTTTTTAAAAAAAATCTTCTTATTCTTTGTTGCTTCATGTCACTTTTCCATTTTTTCTACACATGTCACTAACCTTTACAATATATCTGCATGCACCTCTTTTCTAAAAATTAAAACTCATTGTTTAAAAACATTTAACTCTTTGGACTTAAGTGTGTGTGTGGGGGGGGGGGTGGGGGCATGCTTGCTAGTTCTTGTGTTTTATTGAATCTTCTTTTATCTTTGGTTTATAGAGCATGATCTTGTCTGCCTTACTGAAAATCATTTTTAATGTAATCATTGAACTTTATTTCACCCTAATACACTGTCCACCTACAAGTTACATGTTTTATCTTTTTCTTTAATGAAAATATTTATCACCGACTTAAAATTTTCATTCATGTACTTGTTTGTGAACCTGCTGTTTAATAATTATTATGGAAAACAATATTTTTTAACTTTAATGTTACCCTTAGATAATGTCATAAATCTACTTAATTGAAAACTTAATTGAACAATATTTGTTAAATTGTTCTTCTATACATTAGAATTCATCTTTGGGGACAATGTTGGTTTTTAAGTGTGGGGGAGGGGGTCAATTATTGATGTATCTAAACTATATTTAATGATAAGTCCATCAATTCCCACTGAAACTTCAAATTTTTTTCAAAAAAGTTTAAACATTTAAAAATTCATTCATAATTTTATGCTTTACACTTTACCAAATTGGGTTTTCCCTTTGTATTATTTATTATTAGTAGTTTAGATCTGTTTTGGTTATGAAATTAATAAGGATGGATGATTGCTAAGTGATCCTTGCTTAGAGATTTAATAGATTTTTTTTTTGTTTTAGGAATTATTTTTGAGAGCAATGTCAGTTACCCATTAGTTGAGTTATGATCATAACCCTTGAAACTGGATGTTTGATATTGATCCTAGGGGACACACATTTTTATTATTTTTTAAAGTAATCACTATAGTAAGTAAATTAAAATGATTTTTTATATAGATATTTTGAAACAATAGTATTTTGGTCATCTAGGGTCCCACGGTGATTTTTTGAGACCCTAGATGTTGGGTGCATTTCAATTTCCTATAATCCCTCTATACACCTTGAATAAGTGCATTTCACAGTGCTTATCAAATGTTACATGGCTTGGGAAAAATAAAATAATGTGCCTAGGGTCAAAAATGAGTTCATTAAGGTGAGGGGGACGATGAACACCAAATGAAAGAGGGGAAAATTTATTTATATAGTAATCATTTAGGTTGTATCAATAAAGTGATTCAGAAAAAATAATATTTTTGGAACCTAAGTGATGAGTGAAAGTAAAGAGTTCTTTGGATTAAATTCGCAATTCTGTATAAATTTTACCTAATGTCACTCTTGGACTTTGGACTTAATCCTGGATTATAATGAGTCACTAAGCAGTTCTTCATAAGAGGTTGGACATCTTCATTTCTTGTTGATTCATATCTTTATAGACTATTAGTGAGAGATTATTTTAAGGAAATATTTATTTGATCATTTTATTTTCATCAGCCTAAACCTAGTTTCCGGTCCTCTGTTTGAAAAAATGTTGGTCATTCTACTTTTTGAGATGAGTATTATAAACACTTAACTATTTTTCAAAGATAATAAATAAAGTGAATGTTTTAGGACAAAAAATGTTTAAGTGTAGAATAATTTGATGTATCCTTATTTTTATATAGTCTTCCACATCTTTTTATTTAATTTTTTATGATTTAATTAATTAATTTTATGCATTTTTATAAATATTCATATTTTTGTGTTTTTATAATAAATTCACTAATTTATAAATTTTATTAAAAATTTAGTATTTTTATTCTTTAAAATAATTAAATTTATCTAACAAATTTATCTAATAAGAGTATTTCTTATTTAGTTTGGTAAATCTTTTTTCTTCCCTTTTTTAATAAATTTTTACTTTTATTAATTAATCATTTAGTCATTATATTATTTGTGTTTTAATAAACCTAATTATTAATTTAAAAATACCTCTTTTAGTTTACACTTAATAAAATAACTTAACATTATTGGTATGCCAATTAATATAAATTAACAATTTACGTCTAATTTGATAAAAAATGTGTTTTTAATTTTAAATGTTTATTTTGTTAATTAATTGATTATTTTAGTTTACTATATTTTCTTCATATTAATTTTATTTATTCAATTCTAAAATTCAAGTCACTTTCTTTGTAATTTTTGTATATTGGTGCCACCTTTCACCATCAGTGCCACCCTTTTTCTCTTCTATCAATGAGTCATATCACCGATGCATCTAACCCTCACCTTGTTGGTCTCAACATCTTTTTTCTCTTTTAATTTTTATTTTTCTTAGTTTTAATTAATTAAATCATTTAATCAAATTTAAACTCTTTTCATTCAATTAATCTGTACATTATTTCAAAACCATTAATCATTTGTTGTCTTAACTTTAGTTTATAAATGTAAAATTCTGGTTTAATTACAATAATTAATTTATCCCTTTTTTAATTCATTGTTTTAATTCAATTTTTGTCTTTTTTCAATTAGTTTGAGTAATAACTAAATTATTTCTTAATTTAAGTTAACTATTTAGTCTTTGAAAGATTAGTTAATATTTTTAATTAATTTTAGTTTTATTTTATTTGATAATCTTATTACATTAATTTTTCAATTTTTTCGTTAACTCACCATTAATTTAATCCTTATTTTACACTATTGGTGAGTCAAATCACCAATCACTTCACAATGGAATAAATTTCAAATTGCATTAGTGTTAGTCTGATTGTATAGTTACCAATCAGTGGAACCATTCATTATCGGTGCCTCAGTTCATTTCCTCCTTTCGGTTTCGCATGCACACACTGATCACTCATCAGTCTCACTGACAATTCAATAATGTGTCAGTATTTTACTACCCACAAACTCTTCCATCATCCACCGCTCCCCTATTATCCACACCATCTATCTCACTGATAGGTATCAGCAAGACATACCACTGATACTTTTCCACTACTACTAATGATGTGCATCGATCTCATAGTGTTAGTCTTTCTGACCCCATCATCATCGATCTCACCATCTTCGCCACAGACCGACATATCTCATTTCACTAGTCTCACCATCTCAATGAACCATTCACTTCCCCTTCACACATTGTTCTTCATCTTCTAATTATCATCAATTCATCAAACTAGTGCTGCTAGTAACTTCCAATTTCGACAAATTGAAACTCATTTACACGCCACCACAACACAAACAAATCAACATATTTCTAAATCATTTCAAACTAAATACACCCAGATACATTTCTAAAACCCATAATTTTTCCCAGATATTAAACCCACACTCTATGCCTTGTCAGATCTGCTATGGGGGGTCACCACTGATGATCTTCACTATGAGGAGGAATCGAGGTTGATTTGTGGGATAGTTTGCACTGTCTGTGTTGGATCAAGATGGAACCCATACTCCGCCTAAGAGAAGAGGGCTAAGCCACCCAAACCATCCTCACTAAGGGAATCAATGCCATGAGTTCTTCTACCATCTTGAAGGAGGCCTCATTATCGACGTCATTCGAGAAGCAGGGTGTCATCGCTACACCTGGAGTCTGAAGTCGTTTCATCGATGGAGATTGGTGTCAAAGCCATTTTTCACTAAGGTAGAGCAACCCCGCAGCAGGAAGGGATTAGTCTTGCCACCAAATGAAGGTCTGTAGAAGGATTCTACCTTGCCGAGGCCGAATCTTGGAGGAGCAGATGCGCCACCGTGGTGAAGCTGAGCTACCGCTGAGCGCTGTAATGGACGAGAGCTGAAACCCCCTCCTCTGCCGCTACAAAGAAGATGGGAGGGGGAGGATAAGTAAAAAATATAAATTAAAAAATTAATAATAAATAAACAAAAAATAAATAAAGTAATAAATAATAAAATAAAATAAAACAATTATTTATATAACATATAATTATAATAATTATAATATAAAGTGATGGATAGTTAGTAATAAAATTTAATCAATTGTTAAGGTTTATTAAACTAAATATTTAATAATAAACTAATTAGATTTAAATAAATTTAAATAAAAAATTTTAAAAATTTAATAATTTGAATTTTTAATTAAATAATTATAATTATAATAATAAAATTAATTAATTAAATTCAATTTGATAATATTTAATTACTTTATTATTTATGATGTTAAATTATAATAATCTAGTTAAAATTTATAAACTTAATAAATTAAAAAATATAATAATTAAATTAATTTAATTAATAAATTTTTAGTAAACTTAAGTTTTACCTTAATAATAATAAGTGAATAATTTTATTAATTACTAAAAGTTATTTTAATAAATAAATATAAAAGTAAATAATAATTATCCACTAAAATATTTATTAATTAACATTAATTAAATTTTTAATAAGTAATATAAAATTAATTTGAAAATTAACTATAATATATTAATTTAATTCCTTCGTGTTTTTAACTATTCTTTATTATTCTTTACTATGAAATTTCACACCATTGTTTTAAACATGTCCATGTGCATTCAACTAACTCATCTGAAGTTAGTTACAAGGGAAAAGCTAGTGCGACGTGTGGTTCATGAAAAAACACACTTGTTTGGTGCAATAGTAAAATACTACTTTAAGTCGATGAAACGTATTGGTGATATGTTGCAGATGACATCAAGGTTTAAATAAGAGAAGCAGGAAAACATTTCTTGTGGAACTCTCAATTCCGACTCCCTGAGATTATGTTTTTGAGAGCTGACCCGCGGAGACTCTCGGGAGCATCACACGAGCAAACTTGAAGGCGAAGGAGGCCGAGAGCATAGCAGCAATAGGGAAGTTCTTCTTTCCCTTGTACTCATGTTTCAATACTCTGTAATTAGACATTTTTCACTCTTTTAAACAACCTGATCATAGACTAAATTTTCTTGCTCTGGAATTTTTAAGCATGGTAGGTATATCCTTTAAATTATTCACCTTATATTTGTTTGACATCAGAGTTGATTGGTGAGATCAGCTCTGATGATTGACATTTTTGTTCACACATTCTTGTTAAAAAATATCCAATGATTCTAGTTCATTTGGCAAGGTTGGACTTGAGCATCATAATTTTTTTGAAGTGTTAACGTCATTATAATTGGATTTTTAGGGTGAGTTTTATTTCAACTGTATTCTTTTAAAAAAATTTAGTAGTCGATGAATATTGGAGTGGCGAACTCCAATGTTCATACCTTGGTTTGATGTATCTTCTAGAAAGGAAGATATATCAATATAGTCTTAAGTTGTGAATAAATAAATGTCAATGGAGAGTTATATTTTTTAACTAGTAAGTTTTAAAATTCTGAGTGTCTTACTTAATCTCTGCTCCTTTGGCCTTTCTGCCTTATTTTAGTAAATTTCTTTCTTTATATTAGTACACTTTATTCCTTCAGTTTATCAGTACATTGGTGTAGGATTAGTGTTTGAGTTAGTGTTAGATCTAATTTATTATACCAATGCTTCTGTTCAAATTTATTTTAGCTAAAGAAGAAAAAAACCACCTCCACTGCTAACAATAATGGAGTTCAATTTCAATAAAACCATAAAAAAGTCACATACCTTCTCTATGGATCGACCCTACACCACTGTGCTAGTGTAGTTTAATAAATTTAATTTTCAAGGCTATGACGATGTCTAGCCTCATCACTCATAGGGAATTATGTCCCAAAGTCTTACTGTAAGGATTTTGAGAAATGAGATGTAAACCTCAGATCTTGGTAAAATACTATCGAAACAGGTATACCATGTCTCTTTACCACTTATCATATATAGATTTTAGAAAATTCCTCTAACATATGAGATTCAAAAATAGCGATGAAATGGGATATCTTTGTAATCCAGTCCACTACCATCCATATGTAATATTATTTCTGAACCATTCATGGGAGGCCTGTTTCAAAATTCATTACTATCTACTCCCACTTCAAAATAGGAATAGATAAAGAATATAACATACCTATTATCCACCGATGTTATTCCCTACACTAATGATTGGTTAAGTATATCAAAACAAACTCTTCCATATTTCTTTTTTATATCGACCCAATAAAACTTTGATTTCAGTGCCTTATATTTATTCTATATTCTAGGGTGAATAGACCATCACGAATAGTGGTAAGAACAAAGATGTATTTCCCATGAAGCACATGTATGAACATCTGATCTCAAAACCACAACACTAAACTCCCATCTGAATTCTCTCCCTTAATGGTATCCCCACCAATGAGTTTAGACCTCACTACAACACATTCTAAATTGGATTTCTATGCCTCTTTAACTATATTCACCAAATTTGGAATAAAATTCACTAGAAATAAAATTGAAATGTCACCTCAGTCTACACAATCTAGTTGCATGTCCTCTATCACTGACATCATCTAGAACTGACTTGAATCATATTTTTCTAACTAAGCATATGATTTTTTTAGAATTCATCCACCATTGAATTTAATTTAACCAATTTATACATAATGTCAATGTCGAAAATTTTAAGATACTCTATAAATTTTCTTTGTCTTGGGTTCAAATCCATTTATAATAAAATATGATTCAAGATCTTATGTTTAGTAAACAATATAAATTTCTTACCAAAGAGGTAATGATGAAATGTATTCAATGCATGGACTATGAGAGCTAACTCTAAATTGTGGGTTGGTTAGTTCTTATCAATAAACCATAATTGTATTGATATATAAGAAGAATCATTAACTCCCTGCATGAGAACACTTCCCAACATATATTCTGAAGAATCACAGTACAATACACACATTTTTTTTCTGATTCTTAAAATATCAAGATCAGTGTTGATGTAAGGAAAAAATTAAGGTCTTGGAAATTATTATAATATTCCTCGTACCATTATAATGGATCATTGTTTCTCATCAAATTTATCATTGGTAATGCGAGTCATGAGAAATAATAAATAAAAAATCAATAATAAATAGCCAAACCAAGAAAAATGCATATTTATAAGACATTATTTAGTGGTTTCCAAGAGATAATAGCATCTATATTCACTTAATCCAATGAAAAACATCTTTTTGAGATTAAATGGATGAGGAAATATACCAATTGAATCTAAAAATAAAATTTTGTTAATTTGGGTTATATCCATTGATCCCAGAAAATTCAAAACAATATCATCATGTGTTTCTCATTATCATCCCTTGTACTTAAATACTCCAATATATCATCAAAAAACACAACACAAAGGAACCCATATATCTTAAAAATATCCTATTCATCAATTCCATAAATATTCCTGGTTTATTCATTGGACCAAAATCCATAACCACATACTCATAAATTCTATATCTACTCATAAAATCTATCTTTTGAGTGTTCCCCTTTAGAACCCCTAATTGGTGAGATCCTTATCCCATGTCAATCTTATAGAACCAATGGGCTCCACTAAATTGATAAAATATATCATCAATGTGTGGAAGTGGATACTGATTCTATATCATAACATGGTTATGCTTAAAATAATACACACACAACCAAATATTTTCATTTTCATTTTTGACAAACAGGACTAGTGCTTCCCAGTCAGACGTGCTAGACAGAATGAACCCTTTACTTTCCAGTTCATCCCAAAACACTTTTAGTGCCCATAATTCAGTTGGATCCTTTTGATAATATGAAATATATATATTAATGATCCATATAAGGGAATAAATCAAAAAGTACACTTCTCTTCTAGGTGGAAATCTGGATAAATTCTCGAAAAAAACATTATGAAACTGACCAACAACTGCTCAAAATCTACTATTCATGATATCTTTCCCTGATTCCAATGTTAGTTCATCCCATTGGTGGAATATCATTCCATATATAAGTTATAAGACCATATTTCACCGGAATTTATATTCTACTCCCTTCTAAATAGATATTTGATTCCATCATAAGTCATAAAACTTTCTTTTTTGTATAACAGTCATTGTGATCCTTGAACATTATTAATAATTCCATAACCAATATTATATCATCAAAATACATCTAAAGAATAGATAAGTACCATATTAGATCATCTCCATCAATATTTATAGAAAATTAATTACACAAAAAGGATCGACATTCACTTTGACCAAGAAGAGTATGATGTTTTATAATGAGAAGCATCATCTCAGGATTTAAACACAAGAGATCAAGAACACGAGAAGAAATAAAAAAAATGAAATTCCCCCATATCAAAAAAAAAAATTCATAAGGGATGAATTCAAAATAATCATACCTCTCACTATTGATGGAAGAGTCTGATCATCCACAATCACTTCCATAGTTCAATATAACATCTTTCTTACTTCAAGTTGTTCTTTATTTCCCTATTTAGATTCCCTTAAAGAGGAGTCATGTTATTCCTAGAATCACCATGGATATTTAGGTTATAATGATGATATTTATTTTTATTCCCTCTTCCCATCAGATAATATGATGTCTATGACACATGAGGATCCTTAAGAACACCTAACATTGGACCAATGCAACAATAGTAATGAATATGGACTATCTAATTGAAATTTTGTAATGTTCTAGGTGGTTTTGTACACTCTTACTTCATGTGGTCGAACAAACAACAGTGAGAATATCTATTTTTTCTCTTATATTTTGGAGGATGAATCACTGATATAGTTGTCTAATTCTTTGTCATCTCACTACCTTGTAAATAGGTTTTCCACATCATCTTGTTTCTATCATTAGAGTTACCACCATTTCTCATAGATATCAACATACTCCCTCTAACCATATCTCTTGAGATGTCCCTTCATACCACTATATATCTATTGACTATCTCTGTATAATCTGATATAAAATTAATGAAAATCTTTGGATGAATATTTTTTCTCTTTACCAGTTCAAAAATTTGTGCCATTGAGGATGTAATAGCTGCAATCTCTGGCGAAAAAAGTCTAAATTAAAAAAATTAGTAGCACACTATATTAATGAAAGATTATATTTAGTCAGGTTGAAAAACTTATATCATTGAAGAAATATATAATTTATGAAGAAAGAATTGTTTGTTAATGATTTTAATAAAATATACTCATCCAATTCCTTGGAATAATTTAGCCTAAAATGTTAAATCCCACCATTAGCATGAAAGATCTTCCAACATATATATCACCAACATTAAATTTATATTATCTTGGGTGCCTATGAAATTGATGATTCGATTTATCCTATTTAGCCACACCTATTATTTTTTTGGTCTTGAATATCCTAGAATAATGGGCGGATTCTGATTCTAGAACTGAACAGAGTCGTCCAAATTCCTAGGTTCATCCCTTCAGTTCCCTCTATCCACACCCTAAAATTCAAAGACAATACTTTGAACTAGTTGTTGGTTCACATGTGACTCAGGTGAAACCACATTATCTGTAACCTCAACAGGTTGGATCCTTCTATGCTTACTGGGTTACATTTTATATATCTATAAAACACCATAAGTCTCACTCTCAATAAATAGAAGGGTTAAAAATATTAAATTCTACCATATAACACATATCATAACAAGGATCTCTAAAATTCAATATTTTCCATAGTTAGATATTTTGAAAAATTCCACCATGATTTTGAAAATCAAATCATTTTCAAAATACCCTATCATTCCTTTTCTAAATCTCACTTTTGATAATAATTAAAATGATTTTCAAAAATCAACATTTTTAACAAAATTGTTAATTAATACTCAAAATGGAATATCCAGTCTTAGTGGGATGCCATTTTTAAAATTCATGTTATTCTTGCCTCATTGGATAAACCCATGAAAACGACATTGGAACACCTATAAGTGTCTCCTAAACACTTTTGCACCTAACCCCATTGTAACTAGAATTTCAACATAAAAAGGTTATATACCTCTTTTTGTGATAAAAATTTCAGGTCCCAAAAATCCTACTCCTTTATACCAATCAAAATCAAGGACTACAATAGAATGTATTTCAACTATAAGACAAAAAAAAAACAATTAGTCACAAAATTAATGATAGAATGACCATGTCTAATATAATTATTATTCTAAAGACTGAATAAGATTATACCACTTGTAACAAGCAACCCATCCTCATTATCTTGAGTCAAGGAAAAATTATTAAATAGCCTTAGGTTACAACCCCCAGATTCCAATAACTGGAAATAAATGTTAAGAGATTCAATAAAATTGTGGATTATTTTCCGTTAGAAAATAAAATAAAAAAAATTAAAATATACCATAACCAAAAACATTATATGATGTATGATAACAGTATAATACAACTCAATGTATAAAAAATTAAACAAATTATAATAGAGTACCAATCAAAAACCATGATCACAATCAACTACAAAGTGGAAGGATAACAAACAAAACTCAAAAACTCCAAAGACATAACTCCATATATCCCCACATATTTCATTCTCTGTCCCCATAAAACATCTCAAAAATCACAAAGAACCATTAAAAAAATGTGATACTTTCCCTTAACCTATGTCTCAATAAACAATATCTATAATATCAACAACGTTCCAAAATAGGGGGGTAGTAATAAAACACAGTACTATTTTCAAAAATGAATTCCCTACTCATGCCTTTTGGATATAAAAAGTTAGAAAATATATAAAAAATTATATAAAAAAATTGAAAACATTTTATCTCAAAACATATAAAAATTACCATAAAAAAAATTTCCAATGAAAAAACCGAATAATTTTTTAAATCCTTTCACATTCATTTTTGGCATACCCATTACATGATTCGAAAACTCACCCACACATGCATGCCTCAATGATAGCTCCATACTCATGATTTATCTATCTTCCATCAAATAAGTAGACACTATCCTTATTCCCTAATTGAACACTCCCCTTATCCAAGGTCATGTCTATTGTACCCCATTGGTACATGCCGCTTATTTAGGGTCACACCAAAAGAATGATCTCACACTAACATGTGTGTAACAAAACCATGTAAAACTACCCATTTTAATAAAAAAACTATAGACAACATTTCCAAAAAAAACTTTTTCCATAAATCTATCCAAACACATATTTTAAATCATAATTTTAAAATCATTAAAACAAGTACCAAACACAATAGTCAATTTCAAAAAAATCACAATATATCACTAAAGTGGGATTATTACATTAATTGAACATCTATTCCATAACCAATATTATTCAATTAATTAAATTTGATACTAGGCCTTCATGTTATAATAAGAGGAGTTGAGAGTGAAGATACCTATCTCAGAAACTATGTAGGAAACAATGAATGAAACTTATTCCTCAACAAACCCAAACTGGGTCTCCATAAAACCACCTTATATCATGGTATATAACATCAAAAAAACCAAATCCCCTGATTATTGGAATATAAAATCATAGATTTATCCCAAATAGACTAGATATATGAACCCAAGATAGTGAAGGAGGGTAGCTCTAAGAAAAAACATCATGAACGGAGACTTATCAATGAATTCAGCCTTTAATGCACCATGTATTTCAAACGGATCACTCCATGATCAAGGTGGAATGTCTGTAATGTCTTTTAGAGGAAGAAAACCCATGATTAGGTAAAAATAGTTAAAATCATGGGATTTGGGGATAAACTAATCTATATTCACTTTTTATGATCTCACTTTTAACCATGCATGGTTGGGCCACACAGTTTTCAAAACGATGCCCCAACAACGCACCAATCCATTCCTCCAATCACATTTCACTTGGTTGGCCTGCATGGTCAGATAAACTGTGTACCAATAATGTTTTTTTCTCTCTTTTAATTTGTATATTTACTCTAAGGGTGAACATATGGTTTGGAAAAACTATGCGCCGAACAGTGTGGTTTTCCAAAATCCTTTTTTTCACATTGTGTAGTTTCTTATAAGTGTTTCATGGTTTCTACTAACCATTATCAAACTTTTCACCTCTTTAAATGCCTCAAAACATTCCAAAAATATTCCAATCCCTCCATATCATCACCCAAACTATTTACATACTTAAAATATATAGGGAAATTGTTATATACTAGAAATCGGTAGGGGGGGGGGGGTGATACATGGGGTTAATGAGCTTGTTCATGCATCATGATAGTGGAATGTTTAGGAAATTATACTCATGCTCTTGGTAGTTTTATGGACTTCATGTATTACAACCAAGCTTTAATTACAATAAGTTTTTATTTCTAGAGAAACAATAACACAATGCACACATCATTATCAAATAATTTGATTCAAATCAAAATTACCTATTTTTATAATTTGAATTTTGAATAAATTAAATTCATTTTTTAATTCATAATTTCAAAATTATATAAATGTGAATTTCTATGATTTTTCATAAATAATCGAATTTTTGGTGAATAGTGATAAATAATGATTTTTTAAAAAATTGTCACATTTACGATATTATTAGGATATAAGAATAATTTGAAATTTAATGAAACATTTTTATATAAATATATATATTTAAGAAGTAATATATTTCATATAAAAGTCTATTTCTAAACATATAATTTTTTTCTCAATATTTTGTTAATATATTTATTTTTTTCAAATAGAAAATATTATTAGTTATTCTCTCTTAACTAAGTATATCAAATGTAATATTCGGTTTGCTTTAGTTTAACAGAAAAATAAGTAAAATTTTGTTTCAAATAATAAAATTATTTTCATAAGAATAAAAATATTTCTTTATTTTCCTATAAAATCCTTTTTATAATTAAAGTAGATATTATTCTAAAAATTGTTCTTATTTTTTTCTATTCATTTATTTTAAAATTAATTTCCAACATTAATAAAAATTTAATTTTGAAAAATTGATTAATTTTTTTAATTTTAATAAATAACATTACTTGAAAATTTATACTTATTTTTTGTTCATAATAAATAAAAAAATGTAAAAAATAGTTTACAGGGTTTGGGTTAATATAGGTGTACCTAGGGGGTGGGTTAAACTAATATATGAGTGTAAAAAATGTGACTAAAATTTTATAAATATTATTTGTTGAATATATTTAGAACCTATATTATCTATAAATAAAATAAATATCCATTCAGTACCCAGTTCACTATAGATTTTCTTTATATTATTAAATTTTTTAATTAATTCAATATGTGTCCCTTCCCTCACTTATTAAAGGGAACACATTATCCACCCTAATTCACAATAATTGATACCTATATTTTATAAAATCACTTCCCTGAAACCATCCTAGATTTTTCTATTTATTCTAGACCATCCGGTCTTATTTAAAGTCCTTCCTATAAAGGCATAAGATTAAATTAAAATACGGTCTCTCAAACAAGAGCTACCCATATTACTCGATTACTTCAAAGGTTATTTATTTTTCAAATTCTTATAAATATGTTGTATAAATAATATAACAATGAATATAGTATCATAAATATACTAAAATAATGTTAAGATAATGGGACAACCATTTCCCACGTCTTTTGCATCCCATAGAAAATTTAAATATCGCTTGTGCGTATGTATCACCTACAAACTCCACTCAATGGTGTAAATAAGTTTTGTCACCAATTTATAGGGATGGTTATACAAATGGATAAAATGAATATATATATATATATATGATATTTATGACATATTATTATTTTTTAAATATAATTTATCTTTTCTTTGTTACCCTTCCTCCTGTTAAATAATTATAACCTTGGTCATGAGTACATGTGGAATACAACCTCCATGAAGTAATGGGATTCATTTTTCATGAATAAATTTAAAGGATTTATATATATATATAATAATTCATATATATGATATTTGTATCATAATTAATGTTTCTAATATTATGGAACCATTATTAAGATGCAAGGACCATAACTGAAAAATCGAATCATATAGGATAAATGAAGTAGTTAACAACCAAAATTATGATGATATCAAAATATTAACAATTAATGGTTGTTAAGATATTACTATTAAACTGTATATTTTATTATAAGTATGAATATTATTTTCTTATATAAGTATAATACATTTAAATTTATTATACATGAGGCTAAAATCAGTTACGAAGCATGTTAGACATGTGGTAGTTATTTTGTTTCAGAATCTCATTCTTATTTGAGATTGATTATGATTAAGTTTTCATTGAAAACACTATATTATTTCTTAATCATTAAAGAAATCTATTTTCATTGAATATATTTATTTTTATAACTTAAATATTTTCCCTTTCATTTTTCTGTCAATATACTCAAAAGTCCAAAAGAACACATTTAATAAAATCGTCTTTGTTTTCCTTTTTGGTTGGCAATATTTTTCATCAGTGTCTGTAGTTTCATTAAAAAATTTTCAAAAATGGTTACAGAATTATAAAATGATTTATTAAATCCATTTATACACATGATTTATTTTCTATAAAATAATTTAGAAGTAATGTTTTTTTATTTGACGATCAAGCTAGTTTATATTAATGGTGTGAAAAAACATTTTTTAACATTTACCAAAAGAATGAATTTTCATACCATAATGAATATTACATTACATGTGGATTTTTTTACATGTATCCATGTTTATTTTTAAATAAATATTTTCCACATATTTTGGAATTTTTTAGGTTTTAAATAAGAGATTTAAAAATGAAAATGGCAGTTTTCTTAAAAAATGTTCCAGTGAATTTTTAAATGTATTTTCATATATGTAAACATACTTTGATGAATATTTATATTAATAGGGGATATATTCTAATTATATTTTCCCCCATATTACTCTAGATATCTTATTATCATGTTTTTCTGTTAATTGAACTTGGAAAAATAATAATAGTTCTTATGAGAGTTTTTCAATAGGAATGTTTATATTGACCATGTATTTAATTTCTATTAACTTATTTCATATGATGAATTTAGTGGAATTAGTATCTTATGGACATGGAAAATTTTAGGCCATCGATGTATCTGTAGGTCTAATGATACAACGTAGTTTGTGTATTTTTTGTACATATTTCTATTTATGTAAGATGTATTGGGACATGGACATGACTATTAGATTATGATGTCCAAAAATTATACATTCTACCACTAAAAAAGTATTAATTGTTATCCATGTGATTATTTATGAAATTATGTCATCCATTGATATATTTACCTTTTTTATGATATTATTTATTTGGAATATTGTTTTATTTAATATCTCTATCTTATTATTCATGCTTTATTTATCATGTGATACATTTTGTTGTAATATTTACCTTACTAAGAATATGATTTCACCCTTTATAATTTTTCCTTTTTTACTTGGCTTCCAATAAGATATATAGGAATGATTTAAAGGACTTACTTGAATAAATAATAATTTATTCACTAGAAATTTTATTTTATATTTATTATTTTAATATTTAATGTTAGAATCATGTATTTATCTAGTCTTATAATACTACTAAACTATTAGATCCTTCAAGTTGAGATCCATTATATATTTTTTTCCAATTTATTAAGACAACCACCAACTATGGGTTACTGGATTTTGGGTATTATAGTTGGTATCAATGGAAGTATAGTATAAATCTTAGAAACTATATTTTGGAATCTGAAGATTAGAGAACATAACCCAATGACTGACTTTGAGGATATATCTATGTATATGATAACATGATAAAGTTTTGGTAATTACTAGATGGTATGAATTTCCAAAAAAATACATCATTTTCTTTATACTAGAAAGGGAATATGGCATTGGAATAGATTCACATAGGGGAAACAAGTTTTAATGGGGTTGATTGAGTATTATCACAATCATCACTAGAGCATGATCAGAAGACAAAATACATCAAACCTAGCTAGACACTCCATAAGGATATTATTATGTTGATTCACAATCACATTACAGACAATTATAAAATATATAAAAAGGTTTTTATAATTTAATGATATTTCCAAAGATACCGAGTGTATGATTATGATATCATCTATACATAAATCTACAAATTATGTAATGTGTTTCCCCATATTTATAATTATATTCTATGATTTAAAATTCATAATGTTATGAGATAATTCAGTATATGACATTTTCTAAAAATGGTACCTATTAGTTTGAATGGAAAGCATATAAATTCTTATAATCAATGTAGATATTTCCATACTAAGAAAAAAAATGAAGTAGGAGTTGGTTATAGATCTGGAGATGAATAATTTATAACAATTTTTGGGTAGCTGACTCATGTTATAACAAATAACATTTCCCACATGGAGTATCTTCTTTAAAACCAAAATATTTATACATTTTTTGATCACTTCATGCATCATAAACCTCTATCATTCAGCGGTACTACTAATCCACTTGTAACTAAGAAATGGATCTTTTTCTTGGATAACACGTTTATCACTTTGTAAAGTATTGAAAGTGAAAAAGTTACCATGAATGTTTGTCATGTTAAATGTTACACTAATCAATGGATTTCATTGATATAGATCATTAAGGAGTGATTAGAAATAAATAGTTTTGTGTAGAATACATTTAGTGATATATTTTATGTAAAAAATATTCCTCATGATAAATGAATTGATATAGAGAATAAATTATTCAATCTATAGAAAAGGAAGGAAAAACTATTGCTAAAAATGATGATAAATTTATAGGGTTAGAAAATGATGGTGAAAATTATGTATGTAATCCATGTCATATTATTGATCATTTATTTGATGGGATAATTCCTAGGCTTCCAATATATTGACACAGAATTTCGCGATTTTAGTTTTAGAAATTATTTGTGAAAATTCTGAGACCAGGTGGTGAGACGACGTGTGATTCCCTGGCCCAGGGTTCCCAAAATGGTTGTTTAAAAAATGTTATATTTTTAAAATCACACACACATGACTATTATGAAAAAGTTAAATATCTATTAAAATATTTCCTAGATTTGTTATCTGAGGGCGCTGTTGTGCTCAGAGCAGTGGATTTACCATAATTGCAAACTAACAATGGTCGGTGATGGTCATCTGTAGAAAACATAACCAAGGGAATAACCTTATATAAAATAATTAAATAAAAATAATTTTATTTTGAAATCCTAAAACTCATAAATGGTAACTTTGATTGGAAATTTGTGACAAATTTTGACATCATATGGGGGTGTTTTCAATGTTGCCAAACATCGTCCAGCGTGTGTCTGCAGCAAAAGTTTGTTTATGGATGTGAACGCCAATAAATTTTTTAATAAAAAAATTATGTTTTCATTACATGTTGACACAGGGGAAATTTAATTTTCTGGTAATCAATGTCATAGGAATTCAGAGTTATCACCATAACCCTGGAATTACCATAATGAAAGGAGAAGGAAGCTCTCTCCCGATGAAGAACATTGATATATAGAGGATGCATGAAGACAGAGACATTTGTTCTTCGCAAAGACCAATACAATAATTGAGTTTGGGTGTTTATATATTCATGATCTATTTTCCCATCCTTAGGATCAAAAGATGAATGCGGACCAACCCACGGATAGGTTGATCCATGGTGAGATCATTTTTGTGGGAGGGATAATTATTATGGGATTAATGGGAATAGATCTTGGTGATTATTATATTGTTTGTTTTTTCAATATCCCTCAAACATGAATGAATTAAGTCCAAATGAAAAAGCCCAATGCCCATTCTTTGGGTGTTAATGTGCTTAATCTCTCCCCACTAAATCTATCATGTTCTTCATGAGTTCATTTCCATTTGAAACACTATGTGAATGATCGATCGTTGTGCCCACGATCCATGGAATAATGATTCAATACTGAATGTTTTGATCCACGATACAATTTTAGAGGTGTTATGAGTGTCCAATATGAAGGTGGTGGCTTATGGAAGAGGGAGAAACGAAAGGAGCGATGCTGACTGGGTGGTTGGTAGCAAGGGTAGCACATGGCCCGATGGGAGGGTGGGTTCCAACGGGGTGCACAACCGTGGTCCAACGAGACTACACCGGAGGAGGAGCCTGTGACAACACAGGCCATGGGCGGTGGATATGAACCATAGTAGAAGGCTTTGTGGGACACATCTCAATGGTTGTGTATAAGGAGGGCCCTGCAGAAGTGGGAATGTTGGACCAGGTGTTCGGGACATAGTGCCTTCTGCATTGACTGAGAGCGCACAGCTGAGCCGTGTGCTGAAGGATCCGGCTCACATGCATTGGGATAGGCTAGGTCAACAGGGCTTCTCCAATGGACCAACGGGCTAGATAGCACCCCCCAATAGCCCATCGGGCTGGGCCGGTTCATGGAGGCCCAAAACAATTAAGTTAGTTCGGGTTGTCTATACTGTGTAGGACCCGGACAAGTCGCTTTTTACTAAATTGTCTGTATCATTCAAAGGGGAGGTCTATTTGGCAAGACATTTGCAACATTTGGACCCATGTGATGAAATTTTCCATTTCAGATACTCTATATGAGTTTTTTCGAAGTTGGTATTCAAACTAATGACTTGATGAGTAGGTTATCCATGAAAAAGTATGATATGAGTGGAATCCTGTGACTGGTTGTGACTATGTGACTTGGGGGAGTGCTTGACCCATTGATGCTCCATGCTCTATTGATTCTCCCGGGGATACTAATGATTTGTGCTCTACCAAAGCTCTATGAACCACCAAATCTCTTTGTTCCATCAATGTACTAGATGCCATCACTACTCTAGGTGCCACTGAAGCACCATGTGCCACTGACGCTCCATAATCCATTGAAGCACCATGACCATTTGACATCGCATGCGACATCAATGCTCCATTCATCACTAACACATCTAGTGTCACAAGGACTGGGAGATCTATGGACTAATTATAGAAATCCTTTACATCATGATTTAGTCTTATATCTTTGTTAGTTGACCATATTGATTATACTTCATGTGTTTCTGTTGTGCTGAACTTTGTGGGTTTCATTTGTCGGGTACTTCGTGTATTTACTTTGTGGTGTACATCAAGTAATTTTTAATGGTATAGCTTTGTGGTATTAGGGTATGTATTAGTTTTTGGTTTACTCACCCATGCATGGGATATTCCAACATATTTCATGTCTTGTGTAGATGATTGATGCTTTTACAAAGTCTTTGGTAGACCGGGGCTTGGTGGTGCTAAGATAGAGGCATGACAGACTTGGTGCGATTCAATGACATTAGACAATTGTTTATGTACCTACCCTTTAGATAGGGTTTTCTGTGGACTAGATTCAGGATCATGTACTTTACCTTTTGGATGGTCTTATAATCTGGCCCCATTTACTATTTAGTTTGTGTACTATCATACTTTGTTGTTGGTATCTTGGAGGTATGCTTTCTGTATTACATAGTGTTTCTAGGTCAGTACTTTTGGTCTTGTAAATGGGTGTACATGTACAAGTACTTAGGAAAATTACTCCCATTTGTGGGATATTCCTACTCAGTTATAGTCGCTAGCCCCTACCCTATTTGAGGTAGGCTTTGGGTAGTCTTGATATGGGCCCCGTGGGATCGGTTGTGATATAGTGGTATCATATAGGGCTGACTCTAACTAATTAACAAAGAGTCTGTGAGATTGGTTTGGGGAAACTGTGTCGAGTGTTATGAGTTCGTGTTTTAGTCTAGGAAATGGGTGTTGGGGCGGTGGCTGATGTATCCATACACTAAGACTCTGAATTCTACATTCAGACTTGTTACATGAAAACACTGGTTGCTAGAAAAATAATGGCACATGCATCATATAAGATTGAGGGTGTTATGATATACTTATTGTGTCAGTGTGAGTTCACCGTGTATACTCTATTGACTATGGTACATCATGATCTATTTTATGATTCCTCCACTCAGACAGCTAGTAAGGATTCCAAATACTGATCACGATTATGATCCACCTAGTGATAAGGAATCAGTAAAATGACCAATACCATAGATATCACCCTCGGATGGTGTACAAGTAATACAACCACCCAGAGAGAAGCAGTTACTACCAACGTCACCAGTATAGGATGAATGCAGGATGAGTGCATTACATGACTTTTAGGGGAAGTTACCTCCAAGGATAAGGGTTAATCCAAACCCCTAGGTAGTCTAGGATTATAATGAGGCGTTTACACATGTCGTCCCCCTAGTGAGGATGCCTCTTTACAATATGGAAGTCCTAGTTGTGAGTCTTTTGTATGGATCAGTGGGGAGATGTCATATCTTAGTGGTCCATATTCATGAGAAGATGTCCCTTACTTGGATAGACATTGAGCATATCTTTAGGGAGGAGTTATTCCCAATTACATTACACTCTATGTGTATACATGACATACTGAATCTGTAGTACGGAAGACATAAAGTAGTGGAGTACTTAGTGATAATTAAGGATCTCTTTCACTAATCCACATATATGGTTCAATATATGTTCTTCTGGTCTCGGACCTTCGAAGAAGGGCTATGCCACTAAATTAGGGCATCCATGATATCCCTTATCATTCTAATATATGATGGGGTACTAGAGTGATCTCTTCTAGAAGAGAACTTTCTGGGGGAGTAGACACCGACAGTGGGAGCTACAACCCGGAGTCAGGTAGCTGATTCTTCTACAGTTGGTAGCCCAAAGATGACATAGGGTTCCAAGTGGATTAGAATGTTTAGGGGCTGACTCTAGGACATAGGGTATTTGGTGTGAGGCTCCCTGGTCAGACCAAGTCGGCTAAAGGATAGGTTTTACTACACATGCGGCGATCAGGGAAAAATGGTTAGAGATTTTCTAACTCATTGTATGGATGATCAATAGAAAATTGAGGGACCTCCAAGGCAGAGGTGAAGGTAGGAATATGGTGGTTGTCCAGATAGTGAACATGGAAGAGGAGATGGATGAGCAGAAGGATGTGGGATGAGGTTTAAGGAACCACCAACATCACCACCCAGGTGGTCCACCACATGCTTTGGGAGCTGGTGGATAGGGACAAGACCAAATTTAGGCAATGGAAGTATTTGACCCCGATGATCCAGATATAATTAGAGGTAGAATATATGTCATTTCCACTCTAGATATAGTTTTTATAAACATAGTTTCCAGTCACTATTTTCTCTCCAAAAACATTGTTTGAGACCCGAAGATTACAATGGAATATTTTACTCGATCCATACTATTAAAGACTATTACAGAGGAAGATTTTTTATTCAAAAAATGGTTCCAATAAGGTTCCCTTACTCATAGGGGAATGATTTTTGGTTGGGGTCTCTTGGTTGTAGCGTTGAGGCCTTACGATGTCATTCTGGGAATGAACTGGTTATCTATAATTCGTGGCTTGATTGATTGTTTCAAGCACATAGTGCGGTGTGTCTTTGGAAATGGGACTAGGTTTTCCATTGTTAGAAAAGAAGAAAACCCAAGCAGTGCATGACAAGATCACATGTGTGAGGGTGAAGCCTATAACACACCAGTTAGCAATAATTACCCTTATTGTAGCGGATGAGACAAGTCCTTAGTTTCCTATACTGGTGGATGAGTACACAGATGTATTTCTGGAAGGTGTTTGAGGATTACCTCCCCACTATGAGGTGGATTTATACATTTATTTCTACCCTAATAAGGCATCAATATCTACACCTACATATCTGATGGTTCATGTGATGTTTCATGTGCTAAGGGTATAACTAAAGGACCTGCAGGGAAAAAGCATCATGAGACCTAGTGTTTCACCTTGGTCATCCCTAGTTTTATTTGTTAAGAAGGAAGAATGAAGCATGAAATTAGATATGGTCATCCGGTGCCTAAACCAGGTGACAATGAAGAACAAGTAACCACTACTGAGGATTGAATACCTCTTCAATCATCTAAAGGTAGGGAGTTGGTTCTCAAAGATAAACCTCAAATTAGGCTATCACTAGCTTCAAGTATGAGATGAGGACATCTTGAAGACAACCTTCATATGTAGGTATGAACACTATGAGTACTTAGTGATTATTTTAGATGTGAAGAACTCCCCAGTAGTGTTCATGGGACTTGTGAACAAGATCTTCTACCTTACATGGACCGATTCTTCATGGTCTTCATTGATGACATCCCGGTGTACTCGGCATCCAAAGAGGATCACATGATACTCTTGAGGATAGTCCTAGACACACTCCAAGGTCACCAAATTTATGAGTAGATCTCAAAGTGTCAGTTCTAGAAATGATAGGTTCACATTATAGGACATGTAGTTTTAGATGCTGGAGTTGTAGTAGAGCCGTCAATGATTGAAGTTGTGCTTTCTTGGTAGCCATACATTAGTTTTACTGAGCTACAGAGTTTTTGGGATTTGACTAGATACTATCAAAGGATTGCACCTGAATTTTCAAGGGTGGTATCACACTTAATGGAATTTGAATGGAAGGGTATCCTTTCATGTGGATATAGAAGTGCCAACAGTGATTTGAGGTGCTAAGTCATAGGTTTATGAGTGATCCCAAATAGAGATTACTGGAGGAGGGTGCTGAGTACATGGTGTTCTATGATGCATTGAGGACCGGTCTTGGTTTTGTCCTGATGCTGGGGAAATCAGCGATTCCCTATGTTTTCCGCCTGTCGAGGTAGCATGAGAAAAAACACTTGAACCATGATCTGGAGTTAGAAGTTGTATTCTTTGCATTGAATATGTGGTGATACTTCCTGATGGGAGAGTGGTTTAACATCTACTCTAACCACAAGAGTCTCTAGTATATCTTCTCTCAAAATGATTGGAACTTGAGACAAAGGTGTTGGCTAGAGTTCTCCCAGGACTACGTATTTGAGATAGTCTATACTACTTAGAAGGGGAAAGTGGTGGAAGATTATCATATCCAGAGAACATTTCACAACTACTAAATGAGGAATTAGGGTAGTTATCCTCCTTATATATTTCCTTTGTGAATAGGTAAGTAGAAAATTATTTCTATATGATGGTGGTCTCCCCTCCACTATTAGAGTGAGTCAGGGAGGCACAACTTGGAGATACTGACTACGAGACTACATGTTCCCCGATGTCTATGCGGCATGCCCATAATGGATATTTGAAAGGTAGGAGCACGTCATTCTCATTAGAGGGTGCACAGTAGTGCTTTTTATATTGTGGGAGGAGATATTGAGGGAGTTATATACTTCCCCTTTGGCGGTACATCCAAGAGTGGGAAAGTTGTATCAGGACCTCTAACATGAGTTCTTGTGTTTGGGGACAAAGAAGGTGGAAGTAGAGTTTGATTCTCAATGCCTCTTGTGCCAGCAAGTGAAGTCTAAGCCCCAAGTTCCAAGAAGTTTAACTCAACCCTTTAAGGTACTGGAGTGGAAGTCGGATTCGATATCGATGGAATTCATGGTGGGTCTATGATGCATGTATAGGGGATATGATTCCATCTAGGTGATTGTGGAAGGACTCACCATGTCGGATCACTTCCTACCAATCCATGACCATATCTCAGTAGAGATATTGGGTTGAATATATGAACAAGAAATAGATTGGCTTCACGAAGTGTCATTAATGATCATCTCAGATCATGATGCTCACTTTACATCCAGATTGTCGAAGGAATTACAAGAGGTTTTTGGGACTCAGTTGTTATTGAGAACAATGTTTCATACCCAAATGGATGGCCACATGGAGAGGACCATCTAGATTATATATGACATGTTGTGTGCTTTCATCTTAAATTTTGGCCGTAGATGGGAGGACCACCTTCCTCTGGAGGATTTTTCATTAAAAAGCAACTAACACTCCACCATTTTTATAACACCATTCAAGGCATTCTATAAATGACCATGCAGGTCACCATTGTAATGGACATACCCAGGAGAGTCAGCACTCATGGTTCTAGAGTTGGTATGGTCTACTACTTAGAAGGTGAAGATCAAATAAGAGTGGATGAGGAATACACATAGCCGTTAGAAGTGATATGATGATAGGAGATTGAGTAATTTTTACTTTGAGGAGGGAGGCTATGTGTTCATTTGGGTCTCAAATCGATGGGGATTGTAGATATTTGGTTGGGGTGGTAATTTATCTCCAAGAATCATCATCCCTTTTCAGATTCTTAGTAGAGTAGGATAGGTGGTGTACCGACTAGCTCTAAACACATAGTTTCATTGGGTGAATTATTTCCTCCATCTGTCATAGCTGGGGAGGTACATGCGTGATCAATATCACATCATCGAATGGGGAGAGCTAGAGAGTGATGACAAGGCATCTTTTTTGGATTACCTGGTGGTGATATAGGATCAACAGGAGCTGATCCTTTATGTGCAGTCTATTCCTCTAGTGCATGTTTTGTGACAGTATGGGAATCTCCCAGGAAGAACTTTGGAGCCGGAGGCACAAATTTGTACATAGTACACTCATATTTTTGTTGAGTTGCCATTGTTTTGGATTTTAGGGATGTAAAGCACTATTATGGGGAGAATTTAATGACTCTAAATTTCCTGATTTTATTTTTAGAAATTATTTGGGAAAATTTTAGGACTAGGTACTGAGAATTCATGCGATTATGAGGTCTGGGTGCCCAGAACAAGTGTTTGAAAAATGATATGTTTTTAAAAACATGCACGACAATGTTTTCTCAAAATGTCAAATATATATTAAACGAGTGTATGGATCAAAAATATGAGGGAACAGTTGAGGTCAGAGTAGTGGCTATACCCTATGTGTGGCCTAACTTTGGTAAGCATGTGTCATCTGTAGAAAGAGTTACTAGGGGAATAACCGTAAATAAAATAATGGGATTAATATCATTTTATTTTGAAATCCTAATAACTCATAAATGATAAATCAGATTGAAATATGAGACCAACATTGGGTTTGTAAGGGGGTGTTTTCTTTAAGTGATTCCTAACATCGACCGACACGGGTCGACTACAAAAGTTAGTTTCTGGACGTGAATGTCATTAAAATATTTTAAAAAAATATTTTATTTGGATGTTACTTGTTGATGTAGTGGTGGTTTCCTTTTTTAATAATCCATGTCAGATGAATTCAGGGTTATGGGAATGTGCATGGAATTCTCTTGAGGTAAAGAGAATGAATCTCTCTATCGATGACGTTTGCTGAAGGATCGAGCATCGGCAACGACATAGATTATCGTTCTTCATTAATGAAATATCCAATCATCGAGGTAGAGTTTCGATCTCTTATCCATTTATTTTCTCATTGTTAGGATCAAATGATGAATGCGAAAAAAAACAACAAAACGTTTGATCCATGGTTTGATCATTCTTGCGTTAGGGATATTTATTGTGTGATTAAAGGGAATAAATATTGGTGATTATTTTGTTGTTTGTTTCTTCATGATCTCACAAAAATGAACAACTTATGGCTGAATGAACAATACCAAGATATGTTATTTGGGTGTTCATGTGCTTAATCCATCCTTGTAAATAAATCATGTTATTAATGCAATCTTCATATTTCAAAACCCTATATGAATGATCAACCATTACACGCCCTATCCATTAAACAATGATCTGAGATTGAAAGTTGTGATCCATGATGGTGTTGAAGATTTTTGAAAAGAGCGTAGCAAGAAGTTGGATACTTATGGAGGAGGGTGCAACAAAAGGCAGGCCACTAGCATGGTGGTTGGTGAAAATGGTAGCATGCGACCCAGTGGGGTGCACAACCATAGTCCAATGGGACCATAACATTGGAGTATCTCGTGGCATTGTAGCTCAAAGTGGCTGACATGAGCGAGAACAAGAGGCCCCGGTAAGACACAGCATGGAGGTAGCATCAGTAGAGGACCCCATGGTAGCTAGACCATATGACCATGAGGTCTGGGACGCGGTGTCATCAGCGTTGAATGTGGCGGCTTCTTTGACCGACGGTGCACGACCGAGCCTTGATCTAATGCAGTCAGCCCACATGTGGTGGACTGGGATAGAAAAACTAGGCCACTTTGAAACCCCATCAAGCTGACCATGCCACCCAGCATCACATTAGGCTAATCTGGTTCTGTACAAACCTGACCGACCAGGTTGGGTCATGTCAGGTCGGCCGAACCGGGTTAGCCCGAAACAAGACCATTTTTACTAAATTTTCCATCTATTTCAAATGGTAGGTCTATTTGATGAACTGTTTATGGCGTTGGGGCCCTTGTAATGAGACGGTCCTTTTGATATAATCTAATTAGGGTGTAGGGGATGTTGGTTTATGAACTAATGTCTTGAAGAGTAGGTTCTCTCAGAAAAATAATGCTACGAGTTGTATCCTGTAGCTAGCTGTGACTATGTGACTTGGGGAACTACCTCACCCATTGACACTCCATGTTCTATCAATGATCCATGCACCATCGACCCTCCACATGCCACTAACGCTTCTTTCACCATCAACATCCCAGACAACATCATCACTCTAGGAGCCATCGATGGTACCTATGCCACAACCGCTCCGTGCACCATCGACGCTCTGTGTGCCATCAACGCTCCATGCATCATCGATGCTATGTGCACTACCCACACATCTAGTGTCATTATGAATGGGGGATATGTGGACTAAAACTAGAAATAACTCTCTTTATTCATTATACTTATATCTATTTTAGATAACAATATTGACTGTACTTAGTGTTTTTCCTTTGTTGTATACTCTCTGTGTTTCCTTTGTGGTTTACTTCATGTGTTTCCTTTGTTGTGTACTTTTTGTAATTCATAGTGGTTAACCATTATGATTTTATGGTCCCTACTAAGTATTGTATTACTCAACCCTACATAGGATATTCCCACACGTGTTGTGTCTTGTGAAAACTATCAACGCTTTGATGAATTGCATGGTGTACCTAGGCCAGGTGGGGCTTAGTGAGAGGCCCAATAAGAGAGGTGTGCTTCAGCGAATTTAGAAAGCTATTTTTTACATACCCTTCAGATAGGGTTTTCTGCGGATGAGATTCAGGAGCTTTTACTTTCCCTTTTGGTTGGGATTCTACTTTCGCCTCGTTTAGTTTTTAGTTTTCGTACTATCATACCATGTTATTAGTATCTAGAGGTATGAATTCATGTTTACTTAGTGTTTTCAGTTCATCGCTTTTGGGCTTGTAAATGGGTGTTTGTGTACAGTTACATAGAAAATTCCTCCCATTTGTTGGATATGCCTACTCAGTTCTAGTCGCCAACCCCTGACCTATTGGAAGTGGGCTTGGGATAGTCAATGGACATGCCCTGAGGGACGGGTCATGATATCCAAAGGAGTTGGACTCTGATAAATTTTCAATTCATGATGATATAATATCAATTTTAGTCCAAATAGATAAGTAATTAACAAAGTCCAACGTTTTATACGGAAAAAAAAGAAAATTAGCGGGTGACTTAACACTGTAGAAAAGGAAATACAAAAAAAATATGAACAAAATGGTGTAATTACAAACTTTTAATCATTTTGGAATGAAAAAACAAGTAAAATTTATAATTAGAATGATATTTTGTATTATATATGGAGAGAATGTCTATCAGTCTTGTTATTGAAAGGGTAATAAAGAAGTATCTATTTTCTAATGCTTCAATTGAAAAGAGATTGGACCCTATTTAATCGAACACCCAAAGTGTCAAGGGTATTTTCCTTATAAAATCAATAGGTTAAATGTAAAAGATTATAAGATCCCTATAGATGAGTTTGAAGATTCTAAAGATGTAGTGGTAGGTTTTTTAACAAAAAATACAAATTTAGAAAAATCAATATTTGATTCTAAATATTCACAAAATTTTATATCTTCTACATTTTCCAATAATGTTAAATATTTCCCTAAAATACTAGGAAGGTTGTTTTCAAATAAGACTAATAGTGGAAATAATAATGTAAAATGTATAAGTGGGTTAGTAACCATTATAAAACACAAACTTACCATACTTATAATATAAAATTATTTTAACTATGGTTAAATTTAATATAATAAATCTTATGGATTGTTTATAAAATAATAATCAAAAAAATTATTACTGATAGAAGGATATGATGATATGTGATGGAGATATGGAATCACTTGTCTTAAAATGGAAGAATACATAATCTAAATCATGTCTAAAACAACATCTTATAGCTATCAATAATGAAATTATTAGAGATGAAAAATTAACATTAACTATGAATATAGAAGGTATGTATGAATAAGGGATATACCTAATATTCATGAATAAATCAATGAATTTCTTGATTAACTACCTAGACACTCACCATAACTTGAGGTCAATTTTTTGATTAAACTAATCCCTGAAGAAAACCTATAAATAATGTTCCTTATATGTTTTCCACAATGGAATATGAGGAAATAAAGAAATAAATACACAAGTAGTGTGATAAAAGAATTATACACACTAGTTTTTCCCCATGGAGAGCCCATTTTCTTTTTTATAAGAAGAAAAATGTGTATATGAAATTGTGTATTGATTATAGGAAAATCAATAAAATCTTTATGAAGAAAAAGTATCATCTACCCCACATTGATGACTTATTTGATGAACTTAAAGAAGATTAATATTTTTAAAATATTGATACTCATTATAAGTATCATAAATTTCATTTAATAAAGGAAGATATATCAAGTATTACATTTTTATGAGGTATTGAAATTAATCGTTTATAATAATTTTCATTGGATTGATTAATGAACTCTCTTTTTTCATGGATATAATGAATATATTATTCAAGTATTGTCCTGATAATTTCATTATGGTATGTATTATTTTTATATTTATATACTCACAAATATATGAGGAGAATAAGAGTTCTTTTTGAATCAATCTTAAGAATAATAGAGAAAATGATTTATGTATAAAATTTTGAAAATCTGAATTCCAAATCCATGAAGATTACTTTCTCTAAAATATTATCTCTAAGGAAGCAATATCAGTTGATACTCAATGATAACGGTTGTGAAAACATATCCAATGAAAATTATTTTAACCAAGGACTTTTTTTCATATATTTTATTGTTATTATTGATGTTTTTTTCACAATTTTTCTTGATTAGCTGACCCATTAACATAGTTGTCATGTGATAGGGATATTTTTACATGGTCAAAAGAATGTATATACTGTTTAGAATAATTAAAGAGGATTTTGGTCAATGAACCCATACTGAGTTTTCCATCAAGAAGGGATGGATTTGTGATACATATTAATCCATTAAATAAAGGACTTGGATATATCTTTATAAAAAATTATTCAATTATTCCACATGCATCATTGTTATAAAATAATCATGAAATGAATTATCCAAACCATAATATTGACGTGGAATCCATAATATTATCATTTAATATATGTAGGACTTATCTTTATGGTAAAATATTTGATATATATATATATATATAATAAAATTTTTCAATAAAAATTAAAATAGAAACATCTAAATACATAGAAAATTTGATACTTACAACTACTCAAAGATTATGACATTTCAATACGCTACCATACTGAAATGGAAAATAAGGTAGTTGATGTGTTGAGTCGGAATGATCATGGTGTTTTCACTAAAATATTTATCATCAATGATCATATATTTATATATTTGGGAGAATAAGATAATGGAATCATTAATTAAAGAGAAACATAACATCTATTCGAAATGATTTCCAAACCATCGTTTTTAAAGAAAATAAGAAGTTCCTGTCTTTATTATGATAATATTACAAAGGAAAATGAAGATTCAAATGACGGTAAACTGGTATAATTCATATATGAAGAATGTATTTTGAAATTTGGTAAGAATCTATGTGTTTCATCTATTCATGATTTTAAAAGCTAATTATTAGAGGAATATCATAACTGAAATTTCCCTATATACTTTGGGAATCAAAAAATGTATTGAGATTTGAGGTAATATTTTTTATATGATAATATAAAATGCGAAATTACGGTATATATATCATGATTCTTGTTTTTTAAATAGGTAAACGCTAAGAAAAAGCATCTTAAATGAATCATTAAATATATACCTATTCCTATGTTGAAATAGAATGATATTACTAGGAACATCATCACTAGATTTTCAAATACTCATAGAAATAATGATTCCATATTGGTTATTACAAATTTCAATACCACATGGAAACATTTACTCAATGTAAGGGAAGATATATATTTCAGGTTCCTCTCACAAGTCTATATTAATGACAATGTGAGACATAATGGTGGACTACATCCAATTGTATCTGATCATAATATTTAATTTACATCAATATTATAGAGGATTATTCAGAAGGATCTTGATACCAAGATAAAATTGAGCACAACCTATATTTTTGAAACTGATGGGAAGCGAGAAAGGACTATTTAGACATAATATATATATTGAGTCCATGATAAATTTACATTACATGTATGTGGGTTTAGTATTTACCTTTGGTGAAATTTTTATAAAATAAAATCTTCAATTAAATCATTCTAATGGAACCACATGATCCTTTGAACAAAAAGAGTATTGAAGATATAACTTTTTGGAATGATGTTTTTGATTGTATGCTTGTTGGACAAAATCATTATTAGGAGGCAACGGTGAAAGTGAACACAATTAAAAATCATATTAATGTAGATCAAAGAAGAAAAATGGTATTTAGATAATAGAATGAAATATGTAGAATTTGAAGTGGGAGATCATGTTTTCCTAAAGGTATATCCATGTAAATTATTTATTAGGTATGGTATGAATGGAAAACTGTGTCCTAGGTACACTAGGATTTTTGAAACTATGTACATAATTAAAGTTGTGGATTAGTATTTGGAAATGCTGCATAAAATATATATAGTTCATTGTGTGATCCATATACTTTTATTATGGAAATACATTATATAATGAATGAATGTGTTAAATGATGATTAAATACAATTGAAACCTTATTTATTTAACAATTACTACCATATCAAGTTTTTTTACTCAAGAAAAAACATGTTGAAGAATAAGATGACTCGAATAGTAAAATTAATTCATAGAAATCATGAGATAGAAGGGGTGAAATGGAAACCTAAAGAATTTATGATTAAAAACTACCCACATATGTTATTAAGGTGGCAGTTTATAAGTTTATAGGATGAAATATTTGGATGAGTGAATAATTTAATACTCATTAATCAATTATACTAAGATTTTCTTTTGAGAGAAACAATATCACAATGCACATAACTTTATCCAATAATTTGATTAAAATATAAATTTCAACTACTATAATTTTAATTTAATTTCTATTTTTATTAAACATGTAATAATTATAATAGAGGAAATTATTACAATTTTTCATATTTAGTTGATTTTTAGGTGAATAGTGAAAATTACCAATGTTACAAAAACTGTAATTGTTATTAAACAAAAATGATATAAGAGTGAGTAGAATGTTTATGTTTTTTTTTAAAAATAATAATAATTAATATCATTAATATAAAAATATAATGTTGATCTTAGAAATATATTCTTAATATTTTGGAAATATAAGTAATTTTTTTTGTTTAAATAACAACAGTTTTAGTTATTATCTATTATTAAAGTATATAAAAGGGTAATTTTTGTTTTGGTGTGGTTTAAGTGAAAAATATTCCTCCTATTATTCAACATAATATAATTACATCCATTGCAATAAAAATTATACATTATATTTCAATAAAATCATATAAATGCTTAAAATAAAAAATATTCTAAAAACAATTATCATTTAATTTTTCAGAACATTATTAAAATTAAGTTCATCCAATCCTAAAAATTGAATACTATAAAATAGATTTCATATGTGGAATTATAATAGTAAATTATAGTTAATAGTTTCAGCTTAATTTTTTTTATAATGAATAGTATGAAAATTTATTATGATAACTTGAGTTAAAATTGATTTGTTGGGTGTTATGCTATGAGATAAGGGTAAACACGGCACAAACAATTTTATAAATATTACTATATAAATATATTTTGATCTTATTTTATATAAAATTATTATTCATGTCCATTTGGGATGCACTGGGTCTAGAAAATGATTTTTTTTATCTAAATATTTTCTGTAATTCCATGTGTGTCCCTCCCCTAACATAAAAAGGCACCTCTTCTATGACCTTAATAAAAAAATATTGATCCCTCTAGATTGGTTAAACCCTACAAAATTTTTTTATTAAATTATTAAACTTTATTCAATATCTTCTATTATTCTCGTAATATCATCATAATAATTCCTATGTTGAAACCTAAAAGAGGCATATCAAAGAAGTATTTATCGTTTTACCCAACTTTTTAAAATTCTATTTATTCATTTACATAATCTAAAAATATTAAATACAAACTAAAAATTTATCTAGTTTAACAAAAATATTAATATGTTTCTATGGTTGTTGTAAAACAATTTTTCCCTCTTTTTTATTTAATGGATGAGGAAAACATCACTCATGCATATGTACGACCTATCATCTCCACATAGTGGTGTAATTTATTTTTCATCCCCACTTTAAATGTATGGTTATAAATATGGAACTAATTAATATATATTATATTTATGAAATAATTATGATTAAATAAATATAAGATATCAATAATCTTTTTAAATTTACAATTGTTAATAAATTATAACATTACTCAGGTGTACATGTGGACTACCAAATCCATGATGCAATGAGATTAATTTATCACATATAAATTATTGGACATAGTATATATAAAGAGGGGGTGGTAAATTTAAATTTTTAAAATTAAATTAAATTCAAAAGGTAAGGATTAATTAAAATCTAAACGATATTTAAATGAAAAATTGATAAATAACATTTGATACGTATTTTAATTTTAACATAAAAGTACAATAATAGAGTAAGTAAAATAAAAATAATAGTATATTTTGTTCAATTATGTGTATCCATGATGAATTATAAAACATGTAAAATAAAAAGAGAGAAAATATTGTTTGATATGGAGTTCAGTAATAGCTCATTATGAGCCACAACATTTTCACCCCTCAAATTGGGAGGTCTATGTTATTATACCCTTAATCATGGAGGTGATCAAGAAACCCATATTTAATAGTTATGGTTTATTGAAAAACCTCTTGAGATACTTGGGAATCTAAGGAACCCAACCCTTACATTTTAGATAGTGATAATACATTTAAGAAATATATTATAAGTGAGAAAGTTTTTTATTTGAAAAAATCATTACAAATCCTCACCCTAATCTCTCAAAATGATGATTAAATATTTAAGGAGGGATTATGGAAATGGGTGAGAGAATTTGAGTGGTTGAGAGATGATAATTGGATCTTTTAAGAGGATTTTGGGATTTCTAGTGATTCAAAATTGATTCAATCTGAGATAGTCATTGGTAAGAATGCCTCTTTTCTATATAACGCAATGTCTCCTTTTATAGATTCCAAAAGATTCAGGAAGGATCTAGACAATATCAAGGAAATCAAGCTAAAAAATATAAATAATAAAAATCTTACCATATATAATATATTTATTGTACAAGGTGTCCTTATGCCACCAAATACACAGTAGCCTCCACTGAGTATCTGATGGACCACTTTGAGAATACTGCCCTTCCGAAACTGACATCAACAATTTTTTTCTCATCCACTGGCTGACTGGTGGACTCATGTAACAAATATGATCTAATTTGTTCACCATCAGTGGACCTATGGGACTACTCAAACTTTTTGATGGGTCTTCTTTTAAATAAGGTATCTAGACATATGGCACTTGCTGGATCGTACCCTTCAATGGATGGATGGTAACCTACATTGACAAGATAGTGCTACCTTCACTACTCCTCCTTCATGTAGAGCCACTTCTACTTCCTTCAAAGATCAATGATTTATCATCAAACATCATTCCATTTTATTGAGTTATTAATTAATATATTTTCAAGTCTTCAATAAGATAAAAAACTCATATGAACTAGCTTTAGGATCATAATTAAGACCATCAATGACATGTGTTAATGTTTAAAACAATCATCTAAATATCATTCAATTAAATTTTTAGAAGAATAAATGTGTGTTTGTGATCATGAAAAACCCCTATGAGAGAGTGGTACAACAATATCTCCATTTTTTATTACAAACACATATAAAATTACATATTAAATATAAATCTAGTGTAAAATATATGACAATGCAATTCAAGACATTAGAGATAAATATATTCAAAATTATGGTTAAATAAAATAAAATATATTTAATATTTATCAATAATGTAAATAAATAAAACATGACATATTCAAGAAAATAATAATTGAATCAAATTTTAATAAATCCCATTTTTAGAAAAAAATATAATAAAATAAAATTTCTCAATAAAATCATCCAATCAAAGTTCAATAAAATCAAAAACAAATCTCTGTAATGATTTATGAAATTTATTCCCCTTTGTAAAAAACTCAAATAATTTCAAGGGACTTCACCATTTTTGTGATTATAAAAAATAAATACAAGGATATGTAGAAGAAATATTAAATGAATGTTTTTTAAAAACAATATAATGATTAAAATATTTTTTTGAAACTCCTAAATATATATTTGATAATATAGTTCCAGACAAAAAGAGGGATTGAAAAATAGAAATGATTTTAAAAACACCTCTTATCTTCCAAACATTACCATAATAAAATAGAGAGAGTGTGGGTTAAGTGTAAAAGTATTATTTGAATAGAAAAAGGAAAAAATTAAATAGAGAGAGACAAAAATTTAAAGAAAGTGAAATGGGTGAAAATAATATTAATGTGGTAGAAACCTTTTCCCATTTGTTTATTATTATCCTTTAAAACTTGGTTTGACCACTGAGAATTATTTCTCCATTGAAATATATTATAGGAAGAATGTTTATTGGATGTGAAGACATTATTATAAATTCTCCCCCCATTTAAATTTTTTAAATACATAAAATATATAATTATATATAAATGTTTTTACTCATTATTAATCTCCCTTTAAGGGAGATTAAAATGATTTTTTATAAATAAGTAGACCATATAAATAATATCACATATATTTTTTGATAAATAATTTAAATATTGATTCTAATGAATAATAAAATTTATTTTAAAATAGAATAAATATTATATATATAGTATTGTTTAGAGAGAATAATTTTAAATATTGAAAATAAAGGATTTTATTTTCAAATTTAAAACCTAATTTGAAAACAAAGGTCTCTATTAACGAAATTTTCAGATTTATTTGATAAGGTTCCCCCTGAAAGTATTTCCCAACTTTGATGAAGAGATCATAGTCAACATAAAATAAATAATAAATAAATACTAATTTTAGGATAATTTTTTTAAAAGCTACATAAGGTATACATTTTAAAATGATGAATGTCACAATTGAAACATTACCAACTCACCATTGATAGAATTCAAATGATCAAGAGTAAGGGGTCTGTTGAAAATAATTCTATGTTGATATTCAATCCTAATAAGTTCCAATAAGATATCACCCTTTAATATTTGATCTCTTAATTAATGGTTACTAATTTAAATGTTTTTATTGTGAGAGTGAATGATTGGATTTTGAAAAATTTTAGCAGAACACATTTTTCACACTTAATATGGATATGGTAAAGTATAAGTCTAAATACTTAGAAAGTGTGTTTGATACATATTATTTAGGTGAAGTTACTCCGGTATTCTATGTATTAAACTTTATATATAGAAATGTAAATGAGTTTTTCTTCTTACGACATAGTGATACGAGTGATTTTTCGTGTAGGTGGAAATTTCCACTTTTCATCTTCCCATATAGTAGAATTATCTAAAATTATCATTGAAAAAGGGTTTCAATTCAATATACGTTCATTTGGGATAAAAACCAATGATTTTTAGTACATTTTGAATAATAAAAAATCATTTTAATAAATTTGAAGTGAGATTCCATTGTATTTGATTGGAAATGAGCACAAATGAAAAACACTAATTTTTATTTTAGGTCAAGTTACATAAAGGTAAAGTATACTTCCATTCATACATATATAAAGATTATTATCATCCCACTTATTGTATTTATGCAACATTATCTTACATATTATACTCATTAGAATATTAATTTCCATATTGGGATCGATTCTGATTTTTTTTTGAGTTTATTTCCATATTTATAATGGTTTATAAAAATAACATCTCTATTTTAAGAAATTTTAAAATTGATAATGAATTTAATTTCTCCCATAATTCTTATTTCAAATGAATTTTTCATTAAATCAGTAAATTTAAAAGAATGATTTTTATTTGTTGAGATAAAAATAATATAATCAACATATGTTTGTAAAATTAAAAAATCACATGATATGTGTTTTATAGAAAGATTTAAATAAAATTTTACCATTATAAAACCATTTGTTAAATAAAATTATAAATACGTTCAGACTAAGACTGAGGGGTCTGTTTGAAAAATAGATTATGTTTTTTTGAAAACTTTATTCTGAAAAACAATATTTTTAAATCTAGGTGGTTATTAAAAGAATATTTTTCAATAAAACAATTATAAAGGAACTTATAACATCCACTTGAATGATTTTGAAAATATAGTCAGATTAAGATTTCAACAAGCATCAAATGGATTATAACCAAGTGAAGTTTTAAAAGGATTTACCAAAGTTGATCCCTTATTCTTAGTGATAAACATTAGCTACTAAAATGGATTTTTATATACATATATTAACATGATCATCTAACTAATTTCTAAAATCCCATATTGAATCTATGATGGTATAATAAAATTTCTTTTCTATGAGATAACATACATTATTCTAAGTGAATTGGTTTGGTTACTCTTGTATGGAACAATCCCAATTTTCATTATTATGGGAATTAATGATATTTTTGTGTTCTAAGTGAGAGGCATATAAAAAGTGTTCATTATCTTTTAAGACATATATTATAGTATGAGTTTTTACCTAAAAATATCTGATGACATTTCAAGGGGATGGTCATAAGATTTTTTTAAATATTTAGTTAAATAATTTAAAATATATTCTTATTCAACTTAATGTTCCTTTGATAGAAAATGTACATTTAAAATATTATTTTCATAAATATTTTAAAAAATATATTTTTCAATGTTTTCATCAAATAAAAAACTATTTGACTCTTTCATACTTTTTATACATTTTATTAATGATAATTCATGGCCTACTTGAGCTATAGTTCCTAAGAATTATACATTCATCAGAATTTGAATCAAAATTTCAAAGATATTTTTGTGAGTGGAAAATAAAACATTTGTAACCCAAAACATTAAAATAATGGATTTGCATTATTTATTATTCCAATTTTCGTAATGGGGTTTCTTGAGAAAATGTTTTATGAGAATGGGATTAATGATAACGAACATAATATCTATTTACTATACCAAAAAGTATTTTAGCAAATTAAATTAATATAAAAGTGTTAAAGTAATATCCCAGATAATATAATTTCAACTCTCTACCACACTATATTGATGAGGGGTTTGATGGGTATATAATGAATTATTATAGCCTTCATAAGAACATAAATCATTTAATTTAATATTATCTAATTCGACACCATGATCACTTATAATATTAAAACTTTTAAAAACTATTTTATTTTAAAATATTTTAGAATAATTGATGAATTATTTTCATGATTTACTTTTATGAGATAGGAATTTATCTGATGATAATATTTTAAAACAACTAAAAATTACAAAATTATAGGAATTACCACATAACATTTGAAGTTTATAAATCACAAACTAATCAAGATAAATTATTTCTAATATATTTTTCAGAATAAAATCATTTTTAAGTATTATGAGATGATTTCTATTTATTATATTTTTTCATTCTTCCTAAACTATAACATATATGAAATATTATTTGGGAAATTCTCATAATAGTTAATAATTTTTGAGTTGGAGAAGTGATTATCTGCTACCATGACCAATGAATCTATACCAAAACCATGACTCACTAACTAGATAACTCAATCATATGATACATTTGTAGAGAGATATTTTAAATTGATTATATTAAAAAATTTAAAAATGAGAGGTGTTAAATAGAATTATTACATTTGAGATTAAAATATATGAAAAATAATCTCCAAAAAAATATAAAACTACAATCAAACAATTGAAAAAACTCTTAATAAAATCTATTTCAAACCATTGATGAATAAAAAAATTAATAAGACTTGAGTTAGAGAAATTTGCAGTACCTCATTCAATATCTTATCATAATAGTTATTATTGATGACGAGGTATCATCCATCATGTATATTAATTTTTTTGAATTTAATGTTTTCACCACATATAAATCTTCAAAAAAATATATAGGTACTACAATGCTTCTTGGGTTTTTATCTTAAATTGTTTTCCACAAAATCAAACAACTGATGGATTTGTTACTTAAAGAAGCATGGGTCTTCAGATGTTAACCAATAAAGATTTATATATCCAAACTTGTAGAGAATGTTATTTTTTGTGAAAGTGGATTAAATATTAATTAACATTGGTGATCTATATCTTTTATTATTGAAATAAAAATTTTAAATTAAATTAATTATTATTTTTCATTAATTACCTAATTTATCTAGTGAGGACCCATCAATAAATGTATTTTTTAATGGATTTACTAAGGTTCTTCTAGGATTTTATAAACCTGGACTAACCCAATATTTTAAATGTCTTTGAGAACCCAAAAGTTTATTTATATTATTTCAACAATGCGTGAATTTAGACATATGTATTTTGAGTCATTTGATTGTGAATTGGATTTTGTTGAAATTTAATTTATTATTAACTTCATGGATAATTATTCCTTTTCCATGAAGAGACAATTTTTATATTTTTGAAGTTGTTATTTTTCATCAAAAAATTGATTTTATTTATTATCAAGTTCTTTATTTAATGACTAAATATTTTGAAACCATTTTGAGTTGATCATGATAATATTCCAAGTATTCATAGTTAAAGTTACTTGAGGATTAAGGAGAAGAATAAAATGAGGCCATATTTGGATAAAAATATGTGTATGAGGAAATAGGATGAGTGGTTTTGACCTCATTGTGATCATCAAAATGTTTCATAAGGCACTTAGAACATGAGTCATTTGAATTGGATGAGGACGTTGATTCCACTATGTCATTTATTTCACTCTAGATTAAAACATTTAAAGACATATTATAATGACCCAACCTTTTCTTACATTACTATTACATTATTTTAAGATAAAAAACATAATAGTATTACAAATAGAGGATCCAGAGGTTTAGTGTCTTGGGAAAACTAGGACAATACATAACAATTACAACATCAATAATAAACATTTTTTTAATTTCTTCTTCTCTAGCTTCTTATTTGCACTTGTCCTCTCCTTAGTACATGTAGCCACCTAACGATATAAATCAAAAGGGGTGATCTAAAATCCCAGTAAGAGGATAGATAACAAAAATATAGCATGGGGTGAGAATAATCATAACATGGGAAAAAGATCATGAACATGAGAGGAAGCATAAATATAAGACTTCAAATGTGGAAATGCATAAAAATGAGACATCATGTCGTAGTGGTTAACTACCACACATTCTTGTGAACCAAGCTAGAATCTTTTTCACACATCATTTAAAATTAACTCATCAGATTCATCACTTGACCCAATGCATTGGAGCGCTGTATAATTCCGGGCACACCCGTCACTTTGAAACATTTATATTGCGCTATATAATTCCGGGCGCACCTGTAACATCATAACATTATCATTATCATGCTTGCCACATAGAACACATATAAAAAATGAACATAACTAACCCATGGAAAGGAACGGGTCTCATCTCATAAGAACACATTCATAAACTTTGGGTTCCCAAAATAAAGAGTTAATAACATACATGTTACAAGAACCGTCCACTTTGAGTGAGAAGTAAAAGGTGCGTTCTTAAAAGAAGAGTAATTTTGGAAAACATTTTGTTTGACATAAAAACCAGGGACAACATGTATATCCAAGAAAATTAAATACGATTATGAATAAATGATCTTTAAGGAGTAACCATATCAAAAATGTAGTGAAAGAGGGAGATCTTGAAGGATGAAAGTTGGGTTTGAGAATTTTCCCTTACCTTGTACCTGAATGATTCCTTATCTTTAATGTCCTGTATAATAAAATTATATTCATTAATTAAATATACATAACCTTGTGTAAATTAATATGGTTTTTTATGGTTTCATTATGTGATTTTATGTGCCTTTGGATGAGTTATAGAGTTTTAAAACATTGTTCGAGAATGTTTGTTTTTATGGTTTTCTTGAGTGGTTCACTTGTATTCTTAAATTGAAGTTTTGGTAGAACATGGGTAAACATCCATAAATTATATTACATGTTATTAATGATATTATAGGAGTTTTAATTATCTTATAATGAATCATATTATATCCGTGTGGATGAATCATTAGAAAAGAATTAAATGATGATTGTTTGGGTTAATTTGAATGGTTTTTTGATCATAATGAACTTGTTTCATTTTATCACAAGTAATATGGACATAAGTTATTTAAAGAACTTTAAATAAGATATAATAAATATGAAAAATTCTGGTTCAACCATAAACACAGTTTCCTGACCAGATCTGAAGGTATAAATGGAAGAAGAAAACATGCCATTCTAGAATGTGAAAAATTAACACCTCATGAACAACGTTCTCTTTAATAACATAAAAGGAAGAGGGAAATGGGGTTGGATGATATAATATCCCATTAGAATCATAAAATTTTATTACATGTATAATACTGGAGTTAAAATTCCATTTGGGCGAAGATAGGTGGAGAGAGATCAAAAAATGAACTTGAAATTGAAAGGAATTTAAAGGAGAAGAGGGAGAGAAATTACTTTTTAAATCCTCCTCTTGAGATCGTCCTTAAGGAAGCTAGGATCGGTCTTTTGATTAGACCAGCAGCTTTTGGACGTGGGAGAGTGGAAAGGGAATATTTTTGTGTGGAGTTTAGAGAAGGCTTGGAGCTTGAGAGGTGTGAGGAAATGAGGGTGTGAAGGGTGGTTTTTATAGTGGAGGGGAGAGGGGTTTTCATAATATAAAATTCAATTGTTTATTATTTCTCCAAAAGACAAGGAATAGTGAGTATTCCATGACCAAGAATAGTAATTTTACCGTGTGATACCGAACCGAGTGGTCTTACATCAGCATAACATCACACATGACTCTATAATTATCTTATTTACCTTATTTATGTAAATTACAATATTTCACTATTCATCAGAAAATCAAGTATTTCAGAAGAATCCCAAGAATTTACCCCAACCACTTTTCAATTTTTAGAATCCAAAAATGAATTCCATTTTTCAAAAATAATTTTCTAAATATTATTAATTTAATATTTAATTAAAATGATAACTTATTATTAAAAAATACTTTTAAAACATGCATTTAGTTATTCTAAAATATAGGTAGATCATACATTCAATTGAATAATATTTTTATACTATCATAGGCAAGGTTACTGTTTATTAGGTTATATAACTATTCATAAGGGTATGTTACTATTCATAAGGATAGGTTACTATTCACCAAAAATTATTTTTGTTTTATTAGACTCCAAAAATCATCTTGAACACAACCGTGTATGTCAGATTTTCAAAATTCTCAATACAGAAGTGACAAACTTATGTTTAAAGGCCACTTAGCAGTTAATAGTTCATTATGTTGTGTTTTCATTTGATTTTATGAAATATTTATAAGAAGGTAATTTCTATTGAAAAACTTTGGGTTGTTACACATATTAACTTATGTCATTTATATAATTGTTTTTGTTGACGGTGAATTACAATGGGATGTGACATTTTTTTTACATTCATATAATGTTTCTTCCAATTCCTATTTATGGTTTACATTATTTTTTCAATTAAAAATTTTCTTATTATTAGATAAATTGTTCTTTTTTTAGAGAGTTGTGAAATTCCATAAACTTAACGTCTATATGAATCATTATAGGAAACATTTTAGATTGTGGTTTTATTTATTTATTTTAATTTATTGTCCTCTTTGTCATCATTAAACTTCATTATAATATCATATATTTTTATGGATCTGATATCTTTTCTATATATTATTTTTTTCACAATCTTTTCTTCTTATATTGTAGTGACATTGGGTTTCCAATTTCCTAGTAGGACCAATTATATATTTTTCTCTAGGGATTCTATAGAAAAATAATCACCAATATAATTTGAACCATTAAAAATTCCAGTGAAGCATTTAAACATAATATTATTAGGCTTGTTTGGATAAATAATAAATATTTTTAAAATAATTAAAATATTTGTCTACACTAGTATCTTTAACATTATTCATTCCTTCATTTTTTAATGCATGAATTTTCTAATATCAGGATCCATTTTACTCATAAAAACCTAATTAAATTAATTTCAATTAAGGCTAAAATGTATAGAATTAATACATTTTTTACTAAGTTTCGCATATTTGAAAAACATTCATCATCCATGTCATGACCATCATTCACCATGATGAGGGAAAGGATGGCAAGGTGCCCTGCCCTTCGTTCTTTTAGGTGAAGGAGATAAAATGACCCCTGAGTCCTACCTTTAGTAGGCCCTAGAGTGGAGACTAGCACTAAGGGTATAAAATCTCACATAAATATAAGGCATTACCATTTTATAGAACATGATCGAGAGATAAGATGATAAGTCCCTGAACCACTAAAGAAAAAATTTAATAGTAAATAAAAAAATCCATCCCCACATGCATGTTAAAAATAAAGTGATGTAAATTAAAAGGAATATCTGAAGGAATGTACCAAAATAATGAGAATAAGAAAGGACAATTTTCCTAATGCCTGAGCTAGTAAGGTCTGAAACAGTCCTCAAGGTCCTCCTAGAAACCTGAAAGCAGTTTTATATGTGTAGGGTGAGTATAAAGGTATACTCACTAGGGAACCCAAAATATCTTATGCATAAGTGGGGTGACATTATAATGCTCCGTGATAAATAGAGGTTACCAACACACCTAGAAAGAAAAACTATCCACCCAACCTCACCAAGGAATACTCCTTAATTAACCCAAGTTAGATAAGATAATAGTAATAGCACATCAATATTTTGGTACCCCACAATGCTTTCCCATTGGTTATTTTGAACATCCTATGCATCGTACTCACCCACCACAAATCCCACTATAGTCCCACTGCCTTCCCCAACAACAACCAAATGGTCCATCCCAACTGCTTTTTTATCCTGCCCGCAAACATCTGGTCCACCACAGCCACAAATCCCACTTGTAGAAAACTATTCCATCACAAACACACCTCCTACATACAGATAAATAGGCCACCACAACCACACTTCTAGCCCGCATACAACTGGGCCTCATCCTGAAGAAACATGGGTAAAAAACCTTCCCACACACACCTGGTCCAACCCACGATAACACATCATACCCGAAGAGTGTTGGGACATAATGAGCCTCATGCCATCAAAGCCTACCTGAAGTGTCTTTGGCTACCTTGGAGAGGGATCATAAAGGAGATAATAACCAGCCACTCATAGGAATGTTTGAAAAAACACCCTCCTCCATGAAATGGGGGTGTTCTGCATGATGTTCGCAACATGTGTGTTGATCTTATAAGAAACAAAACAACAAAATTTAATATATATATAGGTAATAAATCACTCATCCAAACCAAAGGGTCCCAAAACCAATAACTAGCCTATATACTACCACTCTTGCTACTACCCCTACATGGCCAAGTACAAAACAACCACAACCATAGCACAACCCATTTTGGGAAAACAGTTTCCCAATGTACCCGTTATAATTATAATGTTCATGTGATTCTATTTAAATATTCCTTCACTACTAGGCAACTAACAAGCATAACCACAAGCCAAAAAAACAAATGAAAGAAAATAGTGAAGCAGATGTTTAAGCATTCACTCCCATTTCTCTTGTAAATAAAAACCATTAATATAATCAGAACAGAGAATAAGAGTTTTTAGATTTATCCAACATCATTCATTAAGTTCCTTCTTTCAGTTTGGTCAACTAGGGTGATCACCCAAGGGTTCTTGTCCATCTGATATCCATTTAATCAACCAATTTTCTGTGACTAATTGGTTTCAGTGTTATAGTCATTCAATCAAATGATTATCCAAAAAATAGAGCTTCATTAGTGCGTAATAAATGACCACCAATTGCCATGATTTTCAGTGGACACGATCCCATACAATTCAAAACATAATAGAGTAGATAAAATTCAAAAACATCATCATATTTCCCACCCCTTCATTAATTAATTTTTTTATTATCTTTTTTAAAGTTGGTCTCATCTATGTACCAAGAGAACATCATCATGCCCACCTCCCATAACGCAATGTAAAGAGAGACGGAGGAAGAACCCCAACATGGATGATCAAGGTTTGATGCTTTCTCATTGCGCCAAGAACAGGGGATGACGTGACTTGAAGAAATAACTCCAAGGCTAGGAGGGAAGGGCTCCAGTATGGGAACATGGATTGTCTTAGGAGAAATTCTCTAGGTGCACTTATAAAAACTGAAAATGTAATGACCCAAACATTCATTAATGATTATTCATCTTGATCTAATTAAATGTCTTATTATGGTTATATAAAATGTGAACTTCATTGGTTTTTTTTGGATTTTAAAATACCATTATGAATTGTGATTGTTGCTAATATAGTCGTTGACCATTGATCAAATGATTAGTATAAATATATGTCTTTAACAAATCTAATTTACTCAGAAAAAGGAAGCGATGGCCTCATCCCGTAGACTTTCCCCATACAAAGCCCATTTTTCGGAACTCAAAATGGAGGTGGTGTCATTGGTATTTTCTCTTGACCAATCCTAAGCCGAGTTTGATCATATAATTTTATAAATGCAACTGTAATTTTTATTAAGGTTTGAAAACTATTTTTCTCAAAACCACTGAATTTTTGTTAAATGTCAGTATTTATTTTCAAAGAAAAAATTCACATATTTATAAAATTATTTGGATAAAATGAATACTATTTTTTAAATCAGGACGTTGAAATTATCCAATGGTGAATTTTTCATAATTTTCTAAGAGATTCGAATTTTTGGGTAAAAATTAAATACCGTTTAAATATATAATATGGTTTATAAAATCATAATGACCCAATAGTGGGGTAATAAAATACAATAAACATTATGTACGTCCAACATATGTTTCAGCATTACAATAATGTGATTTTATATTATTTTGATTTATTTTAAAAATCTTTTGTGGACCCTCCAAGACTTATAAAACATTTTTTCTTTTTAAATTGTTTACCTTGAGAGTGTGACTCACCTCCACATAAGCAACCCTATTATTTTAAGAATATTGTCCATTGGACGTATAAAATAATTTTTTCCTCTCCCCTTTAGAAAAAATCATGGGCAAAAACCATGGTCTGGTTTTTGGTATTGATTATTTTAATGTAAGGTGTCCCAAACCAAAATAATAAAGAATTCCCTCTCCTTTCTTATATAAACCCACCAAAGCTCCCACTTCCACTTCACTCAAATCCTTTGGAGTTCGACCAACCCCTACCCTCCTCTATCTAGAATCCACTCAAGTTTCTACAAGCTCCCAAGAAGCCTCTCTCAAGCCTCTCCCAAGCCTTTGGGATCACACTTCCAAGTAAGGGATTTCTTCTTTTCTCATTTTTGTCTAATTTTCGTTAAGTTTTTATGCCCTTATATTTTAAATTAATAATGTTGGGGTTTAGTTACACTCCTCCACCATATTTTCCTCTTTATGTTTGTATGATGTGAGACCTTTTTCTCTCTCATTAAATCTGCCAATTTACACTCATTACCATTCTGAAAATCCATGAGGGATTTCTATATCCTCTTTTACATCCAAGTAATTATTTTGTATTATACATCTAAATTACATTAATTTTTTTTGGGACATGTATCCATATGACCCCCTTACTATCCATTTAATTTAAATACGATGAGACATCCTTTTTCTATCTCATAAACTATTTTCATGAATCCTTATGTCATGTCGTTATGTTTCCAAAATTGCACTACGTTTTTCAAAGCCAAGATCATTGTGTAGTGAATACCATACCCATGTCTCTATCAAGGGTATTCACCTTTATGAACATATACCAATTGAATGGTACTTTCATGTATTTATTCCACATTACTTAATCATGGAATAACTTATGATGTTTATTGATTCCATGTTATATGATCCATGTGGCACACATATGCATGAAATTAAATGATTAAGAAGGGTGCACCCTGATAGCGCTCCAATGCATTGAGTAAAGTATAGTATCATCATATGTCATTTGATATGGGTGTTGACTCATGATAATTCAAATGAAATGAGGTTTTACTCATGCTTCATGTGAAATGAGGTTTTACTCATGCTCTATGTGCAATGAGTCTTGACTCATGCTAATTCCATGTTAAGTGTTGTTGCCACATTTCCATGTTATGATTTTTAAGATTTATCATTCTTTTATGTTCATGTTTCTATTCTGCTCCATTTATATGCCTATTTTCTAACATTTATTGTATTTCTGATGTTATACCATGTTTATTCCCTTACTGAGCTTTATAGCTCACCCTTTTCTTATGCATGTCTTAAAGTTATCCCATGTAATGCTAAGTACAAGGGAATTTAGTGGTCATGTAAAGGAAGCTTTCAATAAAGATGTTTTGTGTTTTATGTTCTAAGATGTTATGTAATGTTCCTAATCCCCAAAGACACTAGTAGTATTGATCTTCTATGTGGTATCAAGTAATGATTATATGTAATAAATTAGGTTTAAGTGTGTAATAAATAGTAGGGTTGTTATAGTTGGTATCAGAGGACAGGTTTAGTTATTTTTGGGATTATGATTAGAAAACCATAGTGAAGACATAGAGACAAGAATAAGTATAATAAAAAAATCCCTGAGTATTGGTGACTATTGATTTAGTGGTTTATCAAGAAAATACACCCCTATCTGGATACGAGTAGGTAGAGGCGGCTCTGGCACAGATGTATCCTAGGGGTAAAACCCAAAAACACCACTTTGAGCTAGACTCAAATGGGAAATGGTGCACGAAAATGGACCTTATTGCACTCTTTGTAACAACACTCCTAGTGGATATGCTTTTGTAAATTTATAAGCGTATTATGAACCCTTATTAAGGGAATTAAAAAAATCCCCTAAGAATATATGTTACAAAGTAGATCAGTGATATTATATATTGAAGCCTATGGATTCATAAGTTAAGGAAATAAAAGTTATTTATAATTCATGAGTTTTTTCCATTGATTATACTTTATGTGTTACCCCTTGCATTCCTTTTATTCCAGCTAATGGACGGTAATAGGAAGACTCGGGCTAACAACTGATGTGAATATCAATGTGATGATTGTGCAAATGAGATGACCAATCCGATGGGAGCGGGAATAGAGAACTTTGTCATGATTTTCTCTCTGTTAATTCTAGATTTTAATAGAAACATGGGTCAAGAGGAACATTCAAACCCCTCTAAAAAAGAATAATTCTCTATCGAGAGCTTCATGAGAAAAAGGCCTCATATTTTTAATGGATCGTATGATCCCTCAGTCGCCGAACAATGGATAAACTCCCTTGAAAATAGATTCTCCATCCTTCAATGTTCAGAACAAGAAAAGGTTCTTCTAGCTGCTTATCATATGGAATGTTAATATGATCAATGGTGTATGTTTATAAAAAATATGAATCCTGAGGAAGAGATCAAGGCATTGAAATGGAAGGATTTCCAAAAGATGTTTTTAGATAAATATTTTCCACACACCCTCTGACTTAAGATGGAAAGGGACTTCCTTTCCCTCAAGAAAAAAGACGATGAATCTGTCAGAGCGTATGAGGAAAACATCACAAGGCTTTCAGGATACGCCTCTAGCTTTGTTGTTACCCCCAAATGCAAGGTTGATCACTTCTTTGGTGGGCTGAAGCCTTGCCAACAGAAAGCGTTGGTCATCCGTGACTTCGACAGTTATGAGGAAATTGTCTGATGTGACCTTAAGGTCAAAATGAAGATCGGATAATCTCAGGGGTATCATGGGGATAAGAAGCATAAGGTGGAAATCAATGTTGGTGGTCTGATGGATAAATCCAATGGTGTTAATAAGATCCAGCACCCCACTTGCTAAAGGTGCGGAAAGAAGCACCAAAAAATTTGCTTGAAGGGGACAAGGAAATGCTTTAGGAGTGGAAGAGAAGGGCACCTAGATGTTAACTTCCAACAAGAAAAACTCACAACTGCAAAAGAGGAGAGTACAACTCTGTTTAAACCTCAACGTCTTGTTCATTGCTAAAACTACAAAGAACCAGGGCATCATGCAAATCAATTCACTAAGCCATGGAATTTTAGAGGAAACCAACAACCTCCAAGGCACCAAGGGAGATATTTTTCCATCCCTATTGCTGAAGTGAACCCTCACAATGAAGTGGTGACAATTACACTATTTATTCACTCAAGAAAAGTGAAAATGCATTTTTATTCAGGTTCTATGCATTATTTTATATCCAAAATGTTTAGTAGAACAATCCTAACACCACCACAAATCATCGAATTAAAGATGTCAGTGAGTACGAAAAATGGGGAAATCATTGCATCCCATGAATACAACTACCCCTCTGTTATAATATGTCGATTGAATTTCCTGGAGAACCTCTTCATACTCCCTCTGGTGTAATGTCATGCAATTCTAGGCATGGATTGTCATTCCTTATATATAGCCAACATAAATTGTTGTGAGAGAGAAATCACATTCCATGTGGAGAATTGATCCCCGATTTTATAAAAATTCAAGGAAGAAGATGAATCTTCTTTAGCTCCATCATCTCAAGCATGAATATTACTACTCGATGAGCATGAATATTTGGCTCAGATGATTGAGTCTAAGGAGGCAACCATCCTTGAAGATGTGCTTATTGTGAGGGAATTTGCTGAAGTGTTTCCCGAGTAATTTTCTGGTCCTCCTCCAATAAGGGTTTTTAAATTCTCAATTGATCTTATACCTGGGGTGTTTCCAATATCCAAGACTGCATATAGAGTGGTTGTTTTTGATCTTGAGGTGATTAAGAAACAACCATAGGAGAATCTGGATAAAGGGTTTATATTCCCAAGTGTTTAACCATGGGGTGCACCAGTCCTCTTCGTCAAAAAGATGGATGGTTCAATTCCCCTTTGCATCGATTATCATGAGCTTAAAAAAATCACGATAAAGAAAAAGTATCCTCTCCCACGAATTAATGACTTGTTTGATCAGTTGTGTGAATCACAATACTTCTCCAAGGTGAATTTGCAGTCGGGATATTATCAATTAATGGTGAAGAAGGAAGATATCCCCAAGTCTTCTTCTCTTACAAGATACGGGCACTATGAATTCATAGTAATGCCTTTCGGACTCACTAATGCTTCATTAAATTTCATGGAATTGATGAATATTGTCTTTAGGGATTATCTAGAAAAAATGTTGGTAGTATTTATAGATGATATTCTGATATACTCCAAAAACAAGGAGGATCATGAGTTGCTTCTGAGAACTATACTAGACACCTTGCGGAAGGAGAATCTCTATGAAAAGTACAACAGGTGTGAATTCTAGTTGAAGGAGGTCTCATTCATGGGCCATATCATCACAAGCAATGGGATATTTGTGGATCTATCAAAAATAGATGAAATTGAGGGATAGTTGAGGCCAACATCTGTAACGGATATCCATAGCTTCTTGGAGTTAGCTGGATATTATCAACGATTTGTGAGGAATTTCTCACGATTGTCCAACCCTCTTACCAAGCTAACTCGAAAGGGAGTAAAGTTTTCTTGGAGTGATGAATGTGAAGAAAGCTTAAAGTAGTTAAAAAGGAGTCTTATCACTATTCCCATGCTCACTTTACCCACAATTGGAGAACATTTAGTTGTATTCAGTGATGCTTTGAAGAAGGGCTTGGGCTGGGTGTTGATGTAAAATGACAAAGTCATTGCCTATATTTCAATCCAATTGAAATTTAATGAGCAGAATTATCCAACACATGATTTTCAGTTGGCTACGATAATATTCGATTTAAAAATTTGGTGGCATTATATCTTTAGGGATAAGTGTGAAATATATACGGACCAAAAAAGCTTCAAGTATATATTCACACATAAAGAGTTGAACATGCACCAACGAAGATGGTTAGAGCTTATCAAAGACTATGACTGCTCACTCCATTACCACCCTGGGAAAGAAAATAAGGTGGCTGATGCTCTAAGTACAAATGACACAGCAATTCAATCATTGATGGGAATTTAGAAGGACCTAATCTTCTTAGATTTTATGAGGATGGACAAGGGAATCAAAAATATGGGAACATCATCAATCCTTTCACAAATGATTGCTCAACCATATCTTTTATAAAGGTTAAATGATGCTTAAAAGGATGATGTGGGAATTCAGAAGAGAGTGGAATCTCTCAAAAAAGGTAAATCCTTGGAGTTCAATGTTAATGAAGAAGGAATTGTGAGATTTGGAAAAATACTATGTTTTCCATCAAGTCTGGAGTAGAAGAAGAAACTTTTTGATGATGCGCATAGTTCAAATTTCTCTATTCACCCAGGAAACACAAATATGTATCAAGATCTTCAAGACCATTATTGGTGGGATAATATGAAGAAGAATATTGTTGAGAATACATCAATGAGCCTGGTGTGTCATAAATTGAAGGCTAAGAGGTAGAAGTCTAAGGGGATGATGCAACCCTTGACCATACCAGCATCGAAATGGGAGAACATCACCATGGACATTGTCACTGGACTTATGAAGACATCCAATGGAAAAAATGCAATATAGGTTGTTGTGGATTGTCTTATAAAGTCTTTCGAATTCATTTAAATTTGGGAATATTTTTCATTGGATCATCTAGCATGGATATATATCAGGGAAGTGGTAAGGCTGCATGGAGTACCACTATCTATTGTATCTGATCGAGATCCAATATTCACCTCTATGTTTTGGAAGAGTCTTTAACATTCTCTATATACTGAGTTGAAATTCAGTACAGCTTATCAACCTCAAACTGATTGTCAATCCAAGCGGACTATCCAAACACTTAAGGACATGTTGAGAGCGTGTTCTATAGACTTCAAAGGATGTTAGGACTAAAATCTTCCACTGGTTGAATTCTCCTACAATAATATTTTCCACTCGAGCATCCGAATAGCACATTATGAACCCTGTATGGGAAAAGGTGCAGAACACCGGCATGTTGGGTTGAAGTTAGTGAGGATAAGCTGTTAGGACATGAAATGGTCGACAAAATGGCAGAGAAGGGAAAAAAACATTCAGCAGCATATCAAGGCATCCCAGAGTCGACAGAAGAGTTTTGCAGATAACCATGAATGAAAACTTGAGTTTAAAGTTGGATACATGTTATTTCTATGCTTATCTCCATGGAATAAGGTCTTGTGGTTTATAAATAAAGAGAAGCTAAGTCCTAGGTACATTGGCCCCATTGAGATTCTTGATCGTTTTGGGGCTGTGGCCTATCGACTAGCACTTCCACCTACCATGGCCAAAGTACATGAAGTCATTCATGTATACCTCTTAAGGAAGTACATACTAGACCCTTCACATGTACTCTCTTTAGAGGTAGTATAGATAGAGGATTCTTTTTCTTACAAGGAACAACTAGTGAAGATCTTAGACCGTAGAGAAAAAGTTCTATGAAATAAGACAATGCCCCTCATCAAGGTGTTGTGGCGAAACCACAAGTTTGAATAAGTGACATGATAATGAGATGAAGTGATGAACCAAATTCACCAACATATGTTTTAGTGTGGGAAAATGAAATTTAGAGGGAAAAATATTTTAAGGGGAAAGATTGTAACGACCCAAAGATTCATTAATGAAAATTCTTCTTGATCTAATTAAATATATTATTATCATTATATAAAATGTGGAATTCATTAGTTTTATGTTTTTGGATTTTAAAATACCATTTTTAATTGTGACTGTTACTAATTTATCCATTGAACAGTTATCACATGATTAGTATAAATATAGGGCTTTAAAAAATCCAATTTACTCAGACAAAGGATGCGATGGCCTCATCCAGTAGACTTTCCCCGTACGAAGACCATTTTTTGTAGCATGGAATGGAGGTGGTGTCATTGGGCTTAGCTCTTGAACAATCCCAAGCTGATCTTGAAGACGTTAATCTTGAGTGGAACTGACTATGGGAGAAGTAGAAGTTAATAGAGATTACCACTTGAGCAATGTTATCCGAGCCACCCTAAGAGTCTACCACCATCACACACTTTCCCCTTCGGTCATATGCGGGTGTTATAAGGGGTTATGTAGCAATAACCTAGCATTATGACAATGCACTTTATTATTTTATAAACAACGTGTACTCATTTTATTATTGTTACTTTGTAAATAGTTCTTAAAGCACAAATAGTATTTTTAGTTAATATTCAACTAAGAAGTCTATCTTGATGAATTAATGATTTTTTTAATTAAATATTTTTTTAATTAAATATTATTATTAAATTAATTTTATTAAATATAAATGATTCTGTAATTTTATGAATGAAATTGTAATTTTTATTACAGTTTGAAAACTGCTTTTGTCAAAACCCATGAATTTTCGGTAAATGTCACTTTTTATTTTAAAAGTAAAAATTCACATATTTATAAAATTATTTAAAACAAATGAATATTATTCTTGGAATCAAGATGTCAAAATTATCCAATAGTGAATTTTTCATAATTTTCTGAGACTGTCAAATTTTTGGGTAAAAATTAAATGCTGTTTAAATATATAACATGTTTTATGACATCACAATTACCCAATAGTGAGGTAATAAAATACTATAAACATTATGTTTGGAAAATATATGTTTTACCATTAAAATATTATAATTATAGATTTTTTTCATTTAATTTACATATCTTTTGTGGATGCTTCAATACTTATAAAACATTTTTCCTTTTTAAATTGTTTTCCTTTAGAGTGTGACTCACCTCCACATAAGAAACCCTATTATTTTAAGAAGTTCAGACATTTTCCATATAAAATATTTTTTCCACCCCCTTTGGTAAAACCCATGGGAAAAAACCATGGGTGGGTTTGTGGTATTGATTAGTTCAATGTGCGGTGTCCCAATCCTAAATAATAAAGAATTCCCTCTCCTTTCCTATATAAACCCACCAAAGCTCCCACTTCATCTTCAATAAAAGACTTTGGAGTTCGACCAAACCCTACCCTTATGTCTCTATAATCCTCCCAAGGTTCTTTAATCTCTCATGAAGCCTTTGTCAAGCCTCTCCCAAGCCTTTGGGATCACACTTCCAAGTAATGGATTTCTTCCTTTCTCATTTTTGTCTAATTTTCATTAAGTTGTTATGCCCTTTTGTTTTCAATTAAGAATGTTGTGGTATGATTTCAAACCTCCCCCATGCATTCCTCTTTATTTTTGGATTATTAGAGACCCATTTCTCTCTAATTAAAGTTTAATATGTACACCCATTACCATGCCGAGATTCTGTTTGGGATTTCTCTCTCATCTTTTACATCGAAGTAATTATTTTTTATTATACATCTAAATTCCATTAAGTTTTTTGAAAAGTTATCCATATTACCCCCTTGAATTCCATTTCATGTACATATTATAGGACACCCTTTTTATCTCATCAACTATTTTCATGAATCCTTATGTCACACCATTATGTTGTCAAAATTGCATATCATTTTTCAAATCCAAGATCATTGTGTAGTGAATACCATACCCATGTCTCTATCAAGGGTATTCACCTTTATGCACATATACATATTGAATAGTACTTTCATGTATTTATTCCACATAAATTAATCATGGAATAAACTTATGATGTTGATTGAATCAATGTTATATGATCCATGTGGTACACTTATGCATGAAATGAAATGTTTAAAAAGGGTGTGCCCTGATAGCGCTCCATTGCATTGGGTAAAGTATAGTATCAATATACATCATGTAAAATGGGTGTTGACTCATGATAATTCAAGTGCAATGAGGTTTTACTTGTGCGTCTTGTGCAATGATGGTTTACTCATGCTCCATTTTCAATGAGCCTTGGCTCATGCAAATTCCATGTTAATTGTCGTTTCCACATTTCAATGTTATGATTATCATGCTTTATCATGCCTTTCTGTTCATGTTTCTCTAGTGCTCCATTGATATACCTATTGCCTAACATGTATTTTACCCCTCTTATTATTCCATGTTTATTCTCTTACTGGGCTTTATATCTCACCCTATTCTTCTGCATGTCCTCGGGTTATCCCATGCAATGCTAAGTACGAGGGAATGTAGTGGTCATGTAAAGGATGTTTTCAATAAAGTTGTTGTGTGTTTTATGTTCTAAGATGTTATATAATGTTCCTAATCCCCAAATAAACTAGACCTTTCTATCTTCTAGGTTGTATCATGTGAATATTTCATGTAATAAATCAGGTTTAAGTGTGTAATAAAAAAGAAGGGTTGTTATAAAAAATGAAGAAGGTAGAGAGGATCATGGCTTAAGAAGTGGATAGATCCTAAAATTAGGGATACCAGTTTAAAGTACATAATGGTCAGAGCATTTTCTGACCACACTTCTCGGTGGATTCACTAATTAGAATTAATTGAGATTTAATAATTCCCCTTGGAAATGGTAGAGATAGACAAGCAGATGGTTGTGAGTTGGTAGATCAACTTTAAATGTAGAAAAACATATAACAACAGTGAAACTGCGAAAATAGGTAAGACTAGGCAAGATAGAAAAGGGTGTGACACAGATAAAAAGGCCACATGTTTTGGAAATTAAAGGGTGTTACATATCTTAGGGGATTTAAAATATCTTTTACATGCCTTAAATAATTTGGAATGGGGGTATTAAAACACTTTTATGTTAAAAGATATGTTACTGGAGAAAAATGAAATGTCTCAGGAGATTCTTGGAATGACTCACTGATGGGTGAGTAACCGACACCCTAGCATCGGTCAGTGTAGCACCGATACCGATCGATGCCATTGATGCAGATTGGTGCCTCTAATGGCTGATTGGTGCCATAGATGCCGATCGGGGCCACTGATGTAATATTGGTTCCATTGATGGACTATCAGGGACACTAATGTCGATCGGTGCCACCATGACGATCGGTACCACCGATGCTGAATAGTTCCACTGATGCTGACCGGTGCCACCGTTTGTTCAACTTGAAATTTGGAAGAATTCTCAATGAGTCACCAATGGTCACCATGATTCCTTAAACATCTTGATTTGGAAAATTAATGGACCAAGAGGGTAGGGGCCATTACATCAGATACGTCTCAAAATATTGTGGACCTCATGAATTCCAGTGTAAACCTGAAGAAAAGAGGGGGGGGGGGGTTCGAACAACCACCTCATAAGATATCTCTCCAGAAAAAAAACTTCCATATATTTTTTCAAATGTTGGAATAAAACCTCAATATCCCAAAACATAACTTTCACATCTATATCCTAAAAAACTTTAGAAATACTACCGCTCCTCTCCCTCACGTAACCACACAAAAATAAAAGGTTCACACTTTCCACACACATGGATTATGGAGATCCTTCCTCCTTATTAAGATAATATCCACTTTGGGTGGAAATGACTCATCCACATAGGTTTAATACCATTCACATTAATGTGTATTGATTAGGGATTTGGTTCTCCCCTCCCCATAGTCAAGACTGTTCACACAAAAAAGAGAACATGGAAACAATTTATCATACAACAAGTAGGGTCAAAAGTTTTCTTATATGTATGTTACAAGGAAAATACAAGATCAGAACTCAGAAAATCTTTGGGTAATGGGAACACATTAGAGCCTCACATTCTTAGGTACACTCTTAGAGGCCACCTTGCCATCATAACACATGAAACTAGGGAATGGTCCAGCAACGAAGCACCTTATCCTTATGATCCTCAATTCTCACTGGCCGCTCCAATGACGTCACATCATCCTCGATATACAACTCTCCCCAGTCGAGAATGTGGGAGTCATTGTGTAGATAATGACGAATTTGAGAGACATAAAATATGTTGTGGTAATGAGAACTACATTGGTAACACCATCTGATATGCCACCTCTCCAACTCATCCCAACACCTCGAAGGATCCGATGAACCTAGGAGAAAGATTACTCCCCCTACCAAACCTCTGATGTCTACACTGAGGGGAGACCTTTAGGAACATGTGGTCCCCAGCCTCAAACTACAAGGGTCTCCTCCTATAATTGGCATATGAATTCTGACAATCCTGAGCTTCCTTCATCCTTTCACGCACAAGATAAACCGTCTCCTTCATGCTCTGCACTACCTCTGGGCCATGAAAACATACCTCCCCAACCTCTATCCATCACAAAGTTGAACGTTAGGGTCTTCCATTCAAGGATTTGAATGGTTTCATTCCAATGGTGGAGTGATAAGAATTATTGTACGAAAACACCACTAGGGGAAAGTGTCATACCCATGATCCTCGGAAGTCTAGAACACATGATCGTAGCATATCCTCCAACATATGGATGGTCCTCTTTGTCTTCCCATCCATATGAGAGTGGAATGAAGAGTTAAGGAATACTTGGGTTCCAAAATCATGTTGTAATACCATCTAGAACCATGAAGTAAAGTGTGTATATTGATCTGAAATGATGGTTCTGGGAACTCAGTGCATCTGCACAACTTCACCCACGTACTTCTGTGCTAAGGCATCCACTGGGCTCAAATCCTTAACCACTAATAAGTTATCTGATTTAAATAATCAATCCACCACTACCTAGATGGAATAATAGCCTCCCTCAGCCCTGGGTAGTCTTGGGACAAAATCAACTGATATTTCATCCCACTTCCACTCGAGAATGTCTAAGGGCTGCAACAGACCACTGGGATCACAGTGTTCAGCCTTCACCTATTGACACATGAGGCTCTTTAGCACAAACTCCACCAATTCCAAATTCACTACGATCCACCATAATGGAAATATCAAGCCCCTATACATCATGAAGACTCTTGGATGTAATTCCAGGGGTAAGTTATAGATTACAATGCAAACTCCCTCGTACATTGCCACCGAGACAAACAACTTCCCACAAAAAAACATTTGATGATAACTATCCTCCGACCATACTTTCACAGCATCAACCTAGCTAACACGATCACACATCACTTAATCCTCCTTGTTTCCCCAATGAGACTCCTCCACCTTCCATACCAAGGAAGACTACACAGTCATCTGAACCAAATAGACTTTACCACACTCCACTCTCATGCCAAGATGTAAATCAACCAACTCCTCCATTACCTTCCAAGCATCTGATGACTCCCAAACCATATCCTTCAATAAATTTTTACTGAAGGCATTGTCCACCATGTTCCCCTTTCCTAAGGTGTGGGGGAGCTCAAAGCCAAAGTCCTAATGAAACTCCATCCACCTTCACTATCACAAATTTAGGTCTCACTAGGAGAAGATGTACCTTAAGCTCTTTTGTGATCCATTAAGACTACGAAGTGTTCTCTAATGAGGTAATGCCACCAAAACTTCAGAATTAACACCACCATTGAATGATCAAGGTCATGGGTGGAATAATTATGTGATTGAGGGTGTAACTGCATAGACCCTTAATAGATCACCCTCACTACAGCATCAGCACACACCCAAATCCTAGACCCGAAGCATCACAAAACACTTAAAATTTTATGCCTTTCACTAGACACCTTGGCACTAGGGAACTAACAAGATTCCCTTTAAGATAACTGAAATTTTACTAAAACATCTCACTCCATACAAAATCATGGTATTTTTTTGGTAAATGATGTCAAAGTATTCGAAACTCGATAGAATTCAGGTACGAACCTCTGGTAGTAACCTACCAGTCCCAAGAAATTAAAAACTTATGCCACATTATTGGGTGCTTCCCAAGAAACAACTACTTCGACCTTTGAAGGGTCCACTACTATTCTCTTCTGGGACACCACATGTTCAAGGATGTGAACCTCTCATGCCCAGAACCTGCACTTGGACAACATCTCATAGAGCTGGTGGTGTCGAAGGACCTCTAAAACATTATTTAGATTCTCAGCATAATCCTCCTCTGATCTTGTGTAGATTAGAATGTCGTCGATGAACACAACCATGAACTTATTGAAATACTCACAGAAAATAGATTTCATAATCCCCATGAACACAACTGGTTAGTTTGTAACACCAATCTTCATGACCATGAAATCAAAGTGCCATTACCTACATCTAAAAGCAATCTTTTGGATTCCACCCTCCTTCACCCTCAACTGGTGATATCCAGATCATAGGTAAATCTTAATGAAACAAAATGCTCCCTTTAACTAGTCAAAAAGGTTTTCAATCCTTTGGTGGGGTAACGATTCTTGAACATAACCTAATTCAGTCTTTGGTAGTCTATGCCCATCATGAGACAACTATTTGTTTTCTATGCAAAAAAAACTGAAGAACCCCATGGAAACATGCTCAGTCAGATAAAACCCTTCCTCATCAGTTCATAAACTTGAATCTGTAACTCCCACAATTCAGAAGGCTCTATTTGATAGGGTTCCATAGAAATCAGATGGGCTCCGAGTTATATGTCTATCATGGACTCAACATCCAATCAAGGGGGTATATTCACAACATCTTCAATGAATACATCCATGAACTCAATGACAATTCCCGAAACTTCCACCATCTCTGAGTCTGTTGATTCCAGTGACAGCTTGGGTAATAAAGGAAAAAGGGCCTCCACATGCCGTCTACCTTCTTAGAAACCCCTATCACTAACAAAAGATATATTACGACCTCCCATATATTAGAACACGACCCATATCCAGAATCAGTCGATAAAAACATGCATGGAAAATAGCCTGTAAATGCCTAGGAAGACATCGTACGATTTCATTTTTAATAGAAGAAGATTACTAATGGACTGATGTAGCCCCAAAATTAGTCTTCATCCTTGAAAAACATCAAACAAGATGGTATGTCCTCCAACTAACGTACTCAACCCTATGTCCATAGAAAGTCAATCTATATCTAGAACAAACTCATTGGCTAGACTGAGTGAAACCAAAAAGTGAAAAGCTCCTGAATCAAACAAGTCACTTGAAAGAGTACTAAATAGACTTATCATACCTCGAATGACCTTTGGCTCTGCGAGAACAGCAGCCTCTGCGGCATGTAACTGCATAGAGCCAACTCTTATTCCCCTCACATGCCATCCACTTCCACAACCACAACTTTGTTGTGTTCCCTAAGGAGCACCCTAAGGTCGGCATCCCCTACAACATCTGCTCTCAGAAGAGAAAGGGTCTACTGCTGCTTAAAAGATCTTGCCCGAAACTGGTGCTATTGAGGTGGGTACTGAACCTGCCCACCCCCACTATACTGAGATAAAACTAGGCACTGACTCTAGATATTCCCAAAACCTCCACAAGAAAAGAACCTCAGTCCCATCCCTATGGTGAAAGGGTGAGGAACGAAAGATAAGAAATGGAACTGGTGAGGCCTTCTCCCTACCAACCGAAATCGGGAAGGCCTTGATGCTCATGGCATGCTGTTGACTACCTTCCCCTTTGAAAAACTCAACTACCTCCCCTCTCACGGTAAACCACCTAGCATGTGCATTATCTTCACTACATTATCTGTCTTTTGAAACTCAAAGTTACGTCAGTAGAGTGATGAGAGTAACAACAAACTGAAGAGAAGTTCAGAGTGCCTCCTCTAAGCATCTTGAACGCTACTCCTCATCTAGAAAGAGTACTGATGAAAAACGGAGGAGATCCTTAAACATGATCTCCAGTTCCCTCACCATCATACTCTATTGTTGTAGGAATAGAATCCCTTGCCTCTTTTCATTATTCATCATGGAAGAAATAAATTATATCTAGAACTCCCTTTCAAAGTCAATCCACGAAACCTCAATTTTATTCTTCCCCTTGAGGAAAAGCGCCCACCACTGATGCACCTCTCCCCACATCTAGATCATGGATAGAGGAACCTAGTACTCCAGCAGATCCTGGATCAAAATGAAAGCAATCATTAGCTCCTCAATCCAGCTCTTCTTCTCCATGTTAGAGATGCAGCCCTCAAACTCTCTGAGAGTCCGCCCCTAGAAGGCATGAATAATTTTCTGCCACTAGTCATACTCATCCTCTATATCACCCTTCCGCTAATCAACCATATCAACCTATTGTGCCTTGAAATCCTTTACTACTTGTGGAAGATACCCAGTTTCCATAGTTGGAAAAGAAAACAAGAAACTCTTAATCCTAAGTAGTGTGAAAAAAATTCTTTTAATTTTTGTTTGAACTCATTTATTTTAAAATCTCAAAACACCCAAGACCCATAAGAAAAAAAGTCATTAGGATGCATGTACCTTTCCTAGGGTCTCTTTCCTATAATTAGTCTAGCCTCGCTTGGTTGTATAGTAGGTCCAGAGTACTTGCATCAAATCATAGGGGGCCCTAAAATACCGTGTCCTATCTAGTCTTCCATGGACTATTTCATGCAATAGGATTTCCTAACATTGTTTCTCAACCATCCCATGAATTGATTACTTTTCCTAACCCTAAACTCCTTACTATCTCCCAAACATCACCTTTGATAACATTCTATCACGACCTACCTTCTCCAAGACGAGGGAAAGGACGATAAGGTGACCTAACCTTCCTTATTCAAGGTGAATCAGAGATAATGACCCCTTCAGTACCACCTTCAGTTGGACTTGGAGTGGTGACTATCACCAAGGGTATAGAATCTCACATAACTGGAAGGCATTTCCCATTTTATAGAATAATATCAAGAGATAAGAGGGTAATTCTTAGCAACATCAAGGACTAAATTTTAATGTAAATTCAAAAAATCCATCCCCACATGCATGCTCCAAATAAAGTGATACAAAGTACAAGGAAACTCTGAAGGAATATACCAAAAGAATCAAAAGAAGCATTGAAAATTGTCTTGATGCCCGAGCTAGTAATGTCTGTCATGATCCACAAAGACTTCCTAGAAACCTGAAAGTAGTTTTGTATACGTAGGGTGAGAATATAGGTATACTTGGTATGGAAACCAAAAGATCTCATGCACAAGTGGGGAAACATTCTAATGCCCTATGAGAAATAGAGGTAACCAAAACACCTAGTAATGAAAACTATTCACTCTGCCCCACCAATGTATACTCCCCAATTAATGAAAGGCAGATAAGATAATAGTAATAGCACAATGATACTTGGGTACCCTGCACAACATTCCCACTCCTTATTTAGAACATCCTACGCATCAAACCTCCCCCCAAAAATCCCACTACAGCACCACTGCCTCCCCCAACAACAACCATATTGGCCATCCCAACCGCATGTTTCTCACCCGAAAACACCTAGGCCACCAAAACCACATATCCCATCCGCAAAAACCAAATACATCACACCCACACTTCTTACCCGCAGACACCTGGTCCCCCACAACCACACTTCCTACCAATAGACACCTGGGCCTCATCTTGAAGACACTTGGGGAAAAAACCTTCCTACACACACCTAGTACAACCCACCACAACACACCTTGCTCAATGAGTCTTGGTTCGTAATGAACCTCAATCCATCGCAACCTTCCCAATGTGTCTTGGGCTACCTGGTATGGGGAGAAGAAATGAGATAATAACCAGACAATCATAAGAATGTTGGGAAAACACCCCCCCACACACACACGAAATGGTATTTTTTACCATGAAGTGATCAACATGGGTGGGGTGTGCATATGAAATGAAAGAACTAAATTTTATACATACATGTAATCAAGAACTCATCCCAACATAAGGTTCCTGAAACCAACAACCACCCCAATCGCAACCACTCTTACTGCTACCCCTACAAGAATAAGTACACAACAACCACATCCCTAGAACAACCCATTTCTAAAAAATAGTTCCCCATTATACCCATTCTCGTTAACATGTTCATGTGATTCCATTTAAAAATTCCTTCACTACAGGGCAACTAAAATGCATAACCACAAGCCACAATAACAACTGAAAGAAAAAAATCCAAGCCGGCGTTTAAGAATTGATTCTCGGTTATCTTGTAAATAAAAACATCAAAATGGGATCCCATGAGATCACTCGAAGTTCTAGAACCAAAATAAGCCCCAACTTACCGAGTCCTGAATATTTATTGTCATCTCTACATGGCCTCAGATTCATAAACCAACAACCTCTCATCCAGAGATTCCATTTCCCTCTACATCAACCCTCAAACATCAAACAGAACATCCATGAATATTGTGACAATATAGAAAGGGAGTTTATAGAATTATCCAATTCCATTAATTATATTCGTTCATTCCATTTGGTTAACTGCGGTGATCACACAAGTGTTCTTATCCATCAGGAATCCATTTAATCAACCAATTTTACATGATTAATCGGTTTCCATGTTATAATCATTTAATCATAAGATTATCCACAAAACATAGATTCATTAGTGTCTAAGAGAGGAAAACCCAAAACCATGATTTTTAGTGGACTTGTGCCCATATAATTCACAACAAAAAAGCAATGGTAAAATATAACAACATCAACATCTTTCCCACCCCTTAATTTTTTAAAATTCCATTTATAATCTTTGTAAAAGTTGATTTCATATGTATCCTAAGAGAAAATCATCATACCCACACTGTATGATTCATAATAAATATAGGTGAAGGAAGAACCCCTACTTGGATGATCAAGGATCAATGTATTCTCATTGCGCCAGGAACATGGTATTATGTTACATGTAGAAAGAACTCCAAGGATGAGTATGAAGTTCTCCAACACGGGATCATGATTCATCTCATGAGGAGGTCTTGAGGCACTCATAGAGAAATGAAAAAGGAAGAAGGAAGATAGGATCTCAGCTTAAGAAGAGGTCAGATCATAAAATCATGGAGACCATTTCGATGTACATAAAAGTCGCATCGTGGATCGACCACACTGTTCAGCAGTTTCAAATGTTGGAATTAATTGACAGTTAATAATTTCCCTTGTAAATAGTGGATATAGACCAATAGAAGATTATGAGTTAATAAATCAACTTTAAAAGGAGAAAAACACATAACAAGGGAGAAACTGGGAAAACTCAAAAGACTGGGAAATGGGAAAAAGGGTGTGAAATCGATAAAAAGTCAACATGTTTTGGTAATTCAAGGGTCTCCTAACTCTAAGGGGATTTAAAATAACTTTTAAAGGACATAAATTTATTCAAAATGGAGTATTAAAACACTTTTACATTAAAATAAATGTTACTGTAGTGAAACTAAAAAGTCTCGGGAGAGGATGGGAATGACTCACCAAGGGGAAGTCACTGACACCCTGACACTGATGCTGATTGTTGCCACCGATGCAGATCAGTGCCAATGATGGCTGATCAGTGGCACCGATGCCAATCTGTGCCATAGTTTGTTCAACCTGAAATTTGGAAAACTCCTCAATGAGTCACCGATAGTCCCCAATATAGCATAAAAATCATAATTTGGGAAATTAATTGACCAGAAGGGTTTCGACCATTACAATCCACTTATCTTCATGTTCTTGAGTTTGAATATAATCATGCATTATTATCTCGTAAATAGGGTCACTGATACTAAAAATAATGTATGATATAATGTTTTTCTAATTGGAATAATAAATTCCATGAAAATAGGATTATGTGAATATGAATTTGATTCCATCGTAAAAATGTACATTGAAATAAATTAATATTTGGAAAAAATATAATATAAAAAAATTTTCAGAAGAAAAAAAGAAACATTTCATAACAATTTTTTTCATTCAAGTATATTGTAGCAGGGCGTGTGAATTTACTTTTTAATATTTATTGAAAAATGTAAAGGTAATTTTAATTTCAAATATAAATGATATTTAAATGATAAAGTGATAATTCGATAAAATGATTAATTAATAAATTTAAGAAATGTTATCATGTTAATATCAATGAAGATTATGTGAGTATGTAAAATGTAAATGATCATAACAAATTTATGAAATTATGTGCAATAATGATGAATGATGGGCGAGATCCATATTTTGATTTTGGGAAAACCCCTAATTTTACTAGTTAAGTTGGAAAGAATATAAATCCAATGGAAAAAGTAGGCTAAGCCCCATATTATAGCTTCAAGATGTTATATATTACTTGATAAAGACAGAACTTATAGTTTCAATAGTTGAATCATAATTATGCTGCAACATCCATATTTGAAAATACAAGTCAATAAAACCACCATATTCATCAATACACTTTTTATTGCATTTGATAGCTCCAAACAAAATATAAGTGGAAACAGGAAATGTAAAAAAATAAATTTATCAACCAACTGCTAACCCCTGTGATTGAGCTAAGTTTGATAAAACCAGAACCACTAAAAAAGAAAAAAGAATGCCAACAAATAGGCATGAAATCTGAAAAAAGTGACACTACAAGAGGGAATGAAAACCAATCCATGAGAAAACAGAAAGAATCCATCACTTAATTTTCATGAAACATGAAATATTTCCGAATATGCATAAATTATAGAATAATAAACACAACATTAATCATTTCCTTCATTCCACCAGCATTCAGTATTCATTAAGGAAGTAGACCACACTATCCATCAAGGCTATAGACCCACACCAGCCACGTAATTCCATTCTTAGTCTCTAATATCATTTTTTGGGATTGTGTCTAATTAACTCTTTAAATTGATAGAAATAAAGTTTGTAAAATCCATAAATAAATCCATATAAAATGGAGGAAAAAATATAGGAAGAGAACATCATGTTGTAAGGTGAACCACACTATCTATTCTAGGCTAGGATTCTTTGAATATTTTCCCCAATCTTGATTGTTCCACTCCTCCATTGTCAATGCATCATCACCATGACATTCAATATCTATTTATTCTTTTATATACCTTACAATAATTATAAATTTCATAAACATGTTATCATTGTGAAATATGGTTCTCAAACAGTCTCTCATATTCTAACTTTTTGATGGTTCACCATCCTACAAGGGGTTGAAGACTAATAGAACTTTTGAGATCATGGTTCCAAAAAATTAATTAGAGAATTGATACATGGGGGACACCATGCTTCCCTAATTATGTATTCAACATTGTTTTGGGAATATATGAGTAGTATTTTTGATTCATTTCCTCCATTTTATTATAGGATAAAAAGTCATCGAAATACCAAGCTTATTTGTACCTTTACTCCTTAAATGAATAAATCCTTCCACAAGATAATCCCATTCTATTTATGATGTGTATCATCTACCCAAGTTTATGTATTTTTATTTCTGTATCCCAATTACTTTCATCCTTCTTCCTAATTGGAGGATAGGACAACATCTCCTAGGGGATTAAATCAGTTAGATAATTGGACCCCTATGAGTACATTATCTCTTAAATAATTATTAAGAAATAAAATTTATATGTCTATAATTGAATTATTTATAATGGGACTCAATTCTACCCTTTATATGTCTCTTAAAAGAGAGTGACCGATATCCATCAACACTCAATGCAAAATATCATGATTTCCTTGACCATTATTCTTCCATGGATGATTGTGCTTACCTTTAAAATCCAATAGAATATTTGATAAAATGCCTTTTACAATTAGATTACCGAGATCCCACAGATAATACTTAATTAATTTTGTGATGGAATCTCCTTGGAAGTCCAAACTATCCATAGGAGAGTGCACTAATATCACTAAAGAGGGGACCAATCTATGAATTCTCAGTGTGAAATCGTATATCTACACCCCTAAAATTGATTGATTTTTGTTGTTAGACCCATAATATAGGTGATGATCAAGAAAAAAATCCCCACAATTATGGCTATTGATCATCCTCTTGAGGTTCTCTGGTAGCCAAGAAACATGTCCCTCACTATTTTTTTAGTGAGAACCCATTGAAGTAAGAGATGATAAGAGAGTGGTTTATTTTGAAAAAAAATTTAAAAATATTCTCCATAATATCAGGAAATTATGACTACTATTGAGAGGTATATTTATAGAAACTTTTATTTTATTTAAGTTGTTGAAAAATATAAAATGAGGCTTTTTGAGAGGATCTCTATGTTAATAATGATTAAGAATTTATTCGATCAAATAGCATCATTAGTAAAAAAAAGTCTCTTCCAAGATATCATAGGTATCCTTTTATAGACTCCAAAAGTTCTTGGATGGATCTAAAAGTCTTTATGGGCCTTAAATCTAAATATGAAAACAATTATTAAAATTTAACCACCAGTAAATGAATATTTAGACTAGCTATCCCTATTCCACCAGATACCCAATAGCCTCAATTGGGTAGTCAGTGGGACACTTAGATATCATTGTGCTTCTAGAACTAGCACTGACCTATGTGTGCACCTGCACCGGTTAGCTAATGGACCCCTAGGGAAAATATGGGCTACATTCCTAACCACTGGCTAGCTGATGTTTCTTCTTCATCACTAGGATTGCTTAAATATGGAATCGACTAGCCGAAACCTTGCATCAACAAACATGTTCTACCTACACTATCCCATCGTCAAGAGGATCCTCCTTGAATTACTTCCATACTCAACTATTGATCTGGTAACCTAACTCTATGGTCTTGAGATGTGAATTATTATATGTAAATTTCTTAAAATAAGATAAAAAATATTCCATTTAGTTTAATTTGATATCATCATTTGGATCGTCAATTACATTAAATATTGTTAAAGCTATATAACTGGAAATCATTAAAGGAAATTGTTAAAAACATAAATGAGTGTTTGGGATCATGAAAACACTATTAGGGAGAAAAAACATTTAAATAATTATTTAAATATTTATATAATAAATATTTATGATATTTATATCTATATTAATGTTTTGCAGATGAGGTAACCCTGACAAAAATATGAGGACAATATCTTTTAAATTGAAACATTCATGAAAAATTATGTAGTTAACACCTTAATGATATTGATAATGAAATATTGTTAATAATTGGTTGATAATCTGTAAAAGTAAACAATTTACTTCATTATATTTCTAAGTTTAATTTTTATCGAGTAAAAAAATGTATATTTATTATAGACAAGGTTAAGAGATCTTACCAAGAATGTTAGACTAGAGGTGTGAGTTTATTTCCCAATCTCATCCTTATTTAGGGTTGTTAATTTTTATGTTTTTATTAGAGTAATTTTAAGATATTTTTATCCTATACACCATTTATTTTCTTCCACTCTTTTTATTTTTGGAAATTATATATTTCTATTCATTTTTATCTAAATTCTCAAATGTGGGAAAGAACACATTTAGGAAAAACCCATATTTTTTAATATCTTGTGATTTTTTATCTAATTCAATATTTTATTTAAAATGTTTTTATTAATTTTTTCTATATTATATTATAATTTTTCTAATTCATTTTTACCCATTTTTAAATTATAAAAAAGGCATGAAAGTATTATTCTTGTCATTTTCCAAATGTGTTCATATTTAATAAAAGGTACGAACAAAATCATTATTTTATCATTTACTACACAAAGAAATTTTTTCTTCATCATGTTTATAATTTTACTTTAATCCTCCTTTAAATATTTCCATGGTTCATGTTAATGATATTTTAATAATATTATATAAAGTTTTATATTTAAATTTATAGATTTAAAAATGAAAAGGCAATTTTATTGGATAAAATTTCTAGTGACCATTTTCAACATCATTCGATTAATATTATAATTTACTTGGGATATAATTTAATGATACCATCTACCATATTAATATTTATTCCTTATAATCATGTTTTATTGTTCATTTACAAGGGAAATATATTAACATTTCATATGATCATTTTTAAATATGACTATTTATGTTAATTTTGTATCGAATTGTTATTTATTTATTTTTCATGATTAATGCATTGGACTCATTATGTGATTTGAGGAGCCAATTATGTCTCATAAATAAAATGATATGTCTCATTAAGAAAACTATTCTTGGTAATTATTAAAATCATTACCTATTTATATAGGTTTTCTAGGAAAAGGGTCTTGATGAAAGTTATTCAGGTTCTACATTATGCATTCTATCATTATAAAACTAGCAAATTTTATTCATGTGATTATTCATTTTTTTATGTCATATGTGGATATATTTATATTTTTATGTGATTATTTATAAATTGAATTTGATTATTTTTTATCTATGACAAGTTATTCATGCCTTATTTATCCTATTATTGCTTATATTGTATTCATTCCCTTAATGATCATGTAAGATGACACTTTATTAGGTTTTCTATTCCCTAATATACTATGAAGTGAAATATGAATGATTTAAATTATTTAAAAGAAATTAAAAATTTATCACTATAATTTTAATATTATATTTTGTTTTTTAGATATAATATAGGAATCGTGTATGTTTCTACTCTCAAAATATGACTAAACCATTCTATCATTCATGATGTGATCCATTTTAATTTTTTTCCAATATAGTAAAATCACCATTGGATCTATTTTAATGTAGTTAGGGTGTTACATGCTTCCTCATCATGATCCACTATTAATTAAATCAAATTATAATATAATCTATGACTTCTTGAATATATTATATGGTTTGATTAGATTAATATAGATTCTATGGGCTTTTTTGGTTGATTATGGATTGTGACTATTTGGCACCATTTTGAAAATATTTTCATGATATTTGGTATATTAGAAAAAACCTAATATTCTATGTAGTACTCATGCACTAGAATGGGGTGTACATGATTTTTTTAAGTTACTTTTGTTTTAAATGGAATGAAAAGATAGTGATTTAGATTTTTTTTGTGATTTTATGGTTTTTTAAAAATATGTGATAATTTTTTTGAAAATAGTTTTAAATTATTTTTTTTAAAAACGGATTAGTTTTTATTAAAGGAATCAACAAAATTGTATAGGGTTTTTATTTATTTTTTTTGAAAAAAAACTTTTTATTTTAATTTATTTTTAAAAACATAGTTGAGCTTTGGTTTTCAGTTAGATGTTTTGATCTAGTTTGAATAAGAAACATTTATATATATATAAATATTATAGATTGTTTTTGTGTTTTTACATGGGTGATCCAAATTATTGAATTTTGTAATTTTCTTACATGTCACGTTATTCTGGAAAGATCCATGTGAGGTTGGAGAATGTGAACTGATTTAGTGTGGTGTTTTAAAAAAGTAACAGCTACCTATGTAGAGTAGGGTTTCTTTGTTTCAAATGGTATAACAAGAATTGTATAGGTATTTTAATTTTCCAATCCGTAGTCATTCCATAGTTTTTTTCATATCCATGTGTTTCAGATCATGAAATAGTATTTTAAAATTAGGCTTGATTAGCTAGATGTGAGGTATGATGGGTCCATAGATAAGACTAATCTATTAAGGGTTTATTAACTAATTCCATTATTAGGGTGCACTATCACATGAAACTGAACATTATTAAAGGAGTCACATAGTGTGGAGAACCGTAGTTCAAGAGATAAACTGATTATTTTTAATTATAAGTATTAGTTTTGATAGATGAATTCATGTATTATCTTGGTGTTATAGTATTGGTTATGATTGGGTTGGTCTTTTCTAGTCATTATTTTTGGTAATGGATTCAATGTAATTTATAGAGATTGGGTTTTTAGTGTAGAAATTTTATGATTTGAATACTCCATTGGTAGGGATACTTGAATCGTTAACTAATGTATTACCCTCAAGGTGGAAGGGTCATATAACATCCTAAATCTAAACCACCAGCTCTATGTCAGAAATCCACATTACCTCATATGCACATCCACATTTACAAGCAGATGATGGCAAGTAGTGAGGGTCCAAATCTAGTAGTGAGGAGACTATACCCTTTGAATCATGTCATCTAAAATAAAAATAATGAACAATAATAAAATAATGAATAAATAATCAAAGTTAAAATATAGAAAATGAATTAGTGATGAAGATATAGAAATATCTCTCAAAGTGGTAAGCATGTCTAGAATATAAGTAGTAGGTAAATAAAATAAATGTAAATAAAAAACATATGTGAGGTACTCCAGTGTTTATCTAGGTCTGATCTAACTCTGTTATCCACCAGTTAACCATCAACCATAGTCCCTTTTTCCTTCACCGGATGTCTAGTCCTAAAATCTACAAGTGCACTAAAATTCCTGAGTAGTGTGTGAGTATGATAGTAAATAGGACACCACTAATGTTTCATTATCAAAAGGACACAATATATATAAGTGTATATCATGAAATAAGTAAATTATCAATAAACCTACATGTGTTTAGTCATCATGTTCTGGCGAAGACACCACGAACTCTAGCCCCAATTACATTGGATCATTATTGGTAAGAATGTCCATAACTCAAATACCTCCATTAAGGTCTCAATGATCACCCCATAATTATGGTTGTTGTTTCAATAACACATCATGTTCTTTCAATCCTATACTTGGTTTTATTATCCTTTTAATCACTCAAAATCCATGTATGTAAGAATCATTGACTGGTATCTTCCATAAATATATTATGATTTCCCCTCTCCACGGGTAGCAACATTTTCCCTTATGGATGTCAAGACTACATAGGGATGGGTAATCGACCACTAGACTATGTAACTACCACCCTCAATACTCCACCTATGTATCTCGGTATCTGCTAACTAGACACTATGAATTACCATTTATAGGGGTTTCCAGTCCTACCTTTGTGAAGATTAAGACAATATCAGTTTCGGTAACCTCATAAACAGAACTCCAAGGCTCCACCTATGTAAATTAGAGCCTACTAAATAGTCACTATGGTTTCCTCTCTACAAGGGTATCCACACCTGCTATTAAGGACATTAGGACCACACCAACTTGGGTAACCTCATAAATCCAACCTCAAGGCTCTACTAAAAAATCATGGTACTTACAATATAGTTCCATAGGCTATGTAACACACAAACAATACATGTCATAGAAAAGAATTATAATCTACACCATGATCAATGTCAATATAGTCATATGTAAACAAAAATTTCCATGGATACTCAAATACTCAATTGTGTCCCAAAAATATAATGGGTTAGAAATGAATATCATATCGTCATGATAAATTCATAAATATAAGGACCAACATGGAAAGGAACATCCTACCTAAAAATTTATCGACATTAAAGGCATGGATGAACCACCATATGTGTTTCAAAATATAGAGTAAGAAAACATAAACATCAACAGTCAAGAACACCTCCTTGACACATTATTAACATAACATCAACAATCGAGGTTCACTAAGGCTCCCAAAGACCAAAAAAATATTTTATTTCAAAAATATAAAACATATCACATGCGATGACACATTTTCTATTCTATATAATTTCCTAATTGACAATAAAATATCACATGTGAGGATATTTTATCTTTCATGAATAATTTCCAAATTATCAATTAGTTCAACACATATGCTCACAATATTCTCCTCATGAATAACTATATTTTTATAATTTCTCATAAATTATTCATTTATAATTATATATTGACAAATTTATTAAAAATTATCATTTTATAACTATCTTTTGATAATTCCTCTTAAATTATACTTTTATAAATATATTTTGATAATTTATAATAAATTATCCATTTATAAATATATTTTTACAATTTCTCATAAATATTCCTTTTATAATTATCTTTTGAAAATTCCTAATAAAATAAAATTTTATAATTATATTTTACAATTTCTCATAAATTATCCTTTTAAAATAATATTTTGATAATTTTTCATAAATTATCAATTTATAATTAAATTCTTCATAATTTTTAATTAAATATCCATTTATAATAATCTTTATATAATTTTCATAAATTATCCTTTTATAATCATCTTTTGTTATTTAACATAAATAATTCTTTTTTATTTATCTTTGAAATGTTTTTCATAAATTATAATTTTATAATTATCTTATGATGATTTCTTAATAATTATACTTTTCCAATAATCTCTTGATAATTTTTCTTAAATTACCCCATATAATTTAGTTTAATTTTCATTTATTAATTATATTTAATTATCCAATATAATATTTCAAAAAAAATTATTTTGTTAACTTTTATATAAATTAATCTCGATAATTTTCGGTAATTATATTTTAATAATTCATTACAATATTCATTTTTAATTTGGTAGAAATTCTCTATTGATAATTATCTTATGATAATATTTTTAAATTATATTTTGATTATTGTATAATATTTTCATTCATAATCTCATGTAATTACCCTTTGATAATTCATGGTAATTAATATTGGATATTTTGTGGAAATTTTATTCAGTTAAAATTATGAAATTTCCACGTGATAATTTTCCACAATTATCATTGTTTAAAATTTCATAATTATCATTTAATAATTTTACAAAATTATCATTACTTAATATTTTGAAATTATCCTTGGTTAATTTTCTACAATTATCTTTGTTAATATTACACAATAATGTTTAAAACTTGTATAAATTATCCTATAATATTTCATTGGAATTATCGATCTATAATTTTAGGTTTATCATATTTTATTTAAATTAACCATCATTTTAATTTATAAAAAAGGAATAAATTGAATAAATTAAATAAAATTAAATAAAAAACTAACCTTCAACATTGTGTGTGATACTCCGGGGGAAAATAAGTAACATTGTATACACAAATTAATTGATCGAGGTTCCACCAAATGTGTTTTGGGGTCTATCGAGATCACTTTGACTGAAAGTGGTCAACTAACAACGAAGGAAGAAGAGTCAGCAATTTAGAACCCAAAACTATAGCAATCAAAAAACATATTTAAAACAACCAAATTTATCCCCAATTTTACCCAAAATGTATGAAGAATTCATTAATTTCATATCATTAAGGTGTTGTAGTAGAAACATATAAAAATTGTATTTAATCAAAAAAATTATAATCTACAGTTTAAAATAGTGCTGTATTAGAATTTGGGGAAGAAGAACCCACATTTTAAAATTTAAATTTAATTTTTTTTAAAAAAAATAAATAAAATTTTTCTAAATTAACATTGAGTGTGATTTGAGAAAATTTTTGATGTGCAGAAATGTTATGTTTCAGATAGGGTAAACCCCACATCCTAGACCAAACTTTTATGTCATATTACTCATATGATGCATAGTTTCTGTTATATTAGATTAATTCAGAAACATAATATAATAAAAATGTTAAATAAGTTATCCATGCACAGGATCTAACCAAACATCCAATGTTAATAAATATTATGTCACACCTAGAGTAAACCCATTATCCAAGACCTATCGGTGGTCTTGTATTTCTTAAATGAGGCCCATTTTAGATATATTAAATTATTTAGTAAGAAAATAGACAAAGGTAATGTAATATATTTAGTATTTTTATTTGATCTACATCAAGGATCTATGAGACTCAAAATCACATCCAATATCAGTCCCTAAATTCGAAAATATTCCACATATTACTATAAGGTGTTAACTGGTATTTTACCCATACAAAAATCCTTCAAACCCTATATTATGTATTTTCATTAGAAAATTAAATTATCATATAAAAACAATCATAAATTATTTTCAATGTAGTTTTTTCTTGTATTTCTAAAAATCAGGATATTACAATTCTCCCCCTATAACTAATTCTAATCCTTAAGATGTATCTCTAATTGTAATGTCCCGAATATGGATGTCGCTCAAAGGTTCCCTGAACCCGGGTTTTTCACATAACCTCTAGCGCATTTCTCCAAATGCTAGAGGCTATCGACTAGCAGTAAAGGCCAATGTGTGATAATAGAGAAACTATTCCCTCATTGGTAGAGTAGACACAATGAAAACAAATAGTAAACCATAGTTGAAGTAGTAATACCATAAAAAATAAGTAAACAACATAAGACTAATATAAATAAAACAACTGGAGAATATATATAATAATCCATGTCACATATGTTTAGGAAAGCTACCAATCATGTCACAATACTAGAAATACAATATAGAGACCAAAGAACAAAAGAAACAAATACACTCTAATAGCATCGCAAGCCTCATCTTGGTCACATTATCTCCAGCTCCAACATCAATAATGTTCCTGATGAAGAAGGGGGCTTTCGCTTATCTATACTAGAAACTGTATAATCTGTTTGAGTCCAAAACATGACCCAAATTGGGTGTGAGATGAAACCCAGTAGGTAACCAATAAAAGATATATGCCCAACTATCAGTGAATATATATAGTAAGTAATATATAGAAATAAAGTAACAAACTAGGAAGTACTCAAAAGTAAAAAATCCTATAGTTTTAAATTACATTCATTTACATTTATAATTTATCCATTTAATCATGTAATATTAAGATCTAGCACATTCTCTATATTCCCCCAATGTAATAGTAACAAAACATATATCTTAGAAGACCATCTAAATAGACTAGTAAGATTGAGTCCTAGCTTGTGAATTGGTTTAGGAGACTCATCATAGACATGCAATAATTTATAAACCAGTCTCTAGGGAATTTCTCATAGTCTAACCCCTCTGGTCTAACATAACATCAATTAAATATATAATAACCCTATGGGAATTCTCTCACAGTATAAACCATTTGGCCCCCCATATTATAGATTAATTTCAAATGACCACCTGGCTAGCTCTAATGGCCAATACCCCTTGGTCAACATGGAATCAATAAAATATAAAAAACCACCTAAAAGCTCTCATAATAAATTCCCAAGGTTCCAACATTCCTTTAATCAAATAATAATGATCACCTGGGCATCTCTCAGGGTCAAACCTAGTTAATTATAAATGACCACCTGAGCAGTTCTCGTGCTCTAACCCCATTGGGAATCTCTCATAGTCCAATACCAGTTGGTCAACAATCACAATGCATAACACCTGAATTTAACATAATTAGCAACTCCATCCTCACAAAACTAGGTATGGAAACCAATTAAAGAGTAACAGGAATCCTAGACCAAATGGAAATAAAAAACAAACAAGAAAACAGACCCATGGGGTATCCAATAAACATGGTATACAACCTTACTCATAAGAAACTAACCTTTAACAATTAAATAAATAATATCTGGTGATAAATATGGTTAAATTCCAAATAAAAAAATACCCCAAATGTGGGTATGCGAAACTTTAAGCATATATAATCCAGAAACAAACAATAAAAGGCATAAACCACCTACCTTGATATCGCACGATTGATATCCTTGAACGTCGACCCTTGAATCATCCATGATTGGGGTTGATCTACAAAAAGGGGAAAAATGTTAAACCTCTAATAACTCACTAGAGAGGATGGGTTAGGAATAAATTCTCTTGAGGAATTTAAAACTCATCGGTGAGATTCCAACACAATCAACAATGTCATGAATCAGAGGTCAGATAGAGAATCAAGAGGGGTTCAAAGTTGTCAGTGGTTCTGCCTCCCTCCTATACAAACCATGTGGTGAAGAAGAGTGTTTTGGACATGAGACATGACCTCGCTCCAATATATCTATTAAAAATAAAAAACGTAGTGTGTTCATTAAATGTACATGTCGTGTAGTAGCCTTAACCACCCCTTAACTTATGCGGTCAACTAGGTCATCACAAGGCCATGTACTCAGCCATTCCATGGAAAATACATGGATGTACACGACAACTGAGTACAGAGTGTGGACTCATAAGTACAAAAAATGCACTTTGAAAATATAAATTTCTTCCTTTTACCTTAGAAACAACCAAAATCAAGATCCATTCCTGAAATGAAGGTCTAGTTTCTTACACTAATTGTCTTCCTAAAACAAATCATACCACTGAGCTCGAAAACCAGACACATGATCTCATGTGTCCTCTTTTATTTTCCCATGTTGTAACCAAAATTCAGACTAGTGGTTCCATATTCCCTCATAAAACATTCTCTTTATTCTCCGTAATCCACACCAGATAATTTTAAAATATGAAATAGGTTACAAATAAAAATCATTATAGTCTATTACATTTGTAATAACTGTTTTTGCCTATGGGGATGCGAAACATAAAGCACATGTTTCATTAATCAATAAAAAAATCTAATACCCTGATGGTATGCCACTATACCCACCTGTTCAATGATCTAAAATGGTCCCACAAAACACTGTTTATGTTTTCCTTGCTTCTTTATACATTAGCGACCCAATAAAGATTCACTCATAAGGAAAATCTGGTGACTCACATCAAATTATAAAGGTCAAATCCTATAGTTGACATAATGTCATTTTCTACATTGAGAAGTGGTCAACCTCTTCTTAATAAAGTAGACTCTCTTTGAAGACTCCTGAACCAAACCTGTCCAACAACCATTACCTCACATTCCTCATTCCAACAAGTAGAGATCAACATGGTCACCCTTAAAGAGCCTATTATGTTTCCATTTGAATAAAATAATTGTATTTGTTATTTATTTCAAACTCAATCAAGACAACATTGTCATCTTGAAATCCACTAACGTCTAGAACCCAATATTGAATCATATCTTCTAATTTGTATATAGACTACTCGTACTATCCATTGGTCTGAGGATGGTACACCATGATCGATCTCGAATGAGTCTCATTTTATTTCTTTAAGACCAAACTATATAATGATGTGAAACAAAAATGTCGGTTCAAATAAATTCTTAAGGGATCTCTATGTAGGCATATGTTCTCTTAGACATAAATCATTCCCAACCCCTCCACTGAGTGGGTCTATCTATTTGGTAAGAATAGGGATGACATCATTCTCTTAAATTTTTTCACACAGACAACATCATAAATCATTAAGGAATTAGGAAATTAAATAACAAGTCTTTCATGATGTTCTATTAATTACATAGAGGCATAAAATGGTTCTGGATAAAATCACTAAGATGTTGGGGATTAGAATTTATCATCTGGAAGGTAAGGTATTGAGAGACGAAACTATTAACGTCTCTCTACATACCAAGAAACTAGAACTACCACCAAAATTCATTATACATCTTGGTAAAACCAAGATTTAATATACATATAGAGGTATGGTAATCCCAAATAATCTACTATCAGATTGATTATGGTATTGTTACTCACCCATATTCCAGGATTACATCATCATTTTCTATCAACCATCCAGGCATTAGGTCACGTTCGGCTATAATTTTCTTTATCATAACACACTATAGGTCTGAATCATGACCATACCTATCCTATTAAATAGGTGAAGATGTGACTAAAAAGGGATAATAAGTCATAAAATCCTATACATATGATGAATCCAGTATCTAATCAGTCAATATACTCATAACATTCCACTACTCCTCTGAGGCCCTCTCACTGAGATCATGCTCATCCTGCATCTTACATATTAGAAAATCCATAAAAATGATACCTTTTCCTATAATTATATTATATATTTATGTCAAATGTTTGTAGATACTCTAACTTATGTATGTGTCCCTAGTTATGGACCCTCTATTTCATGATATATCAAATTACTTTTTGGTCTATATAATCAATAAATATATCACCAAAGAGATAGTTTCACCAACAAATCAAAGTGTGGACCACATATTCCATCTCTAAGTCATCCTGTTGTACCTTGAAAACAATTATCTAAGTGGGAAAAATATTATATGGGAGTGTTGAAATGGTTGTGCACCTGATATATGGTTCATATTAGATAGACTTTATGATCCTTTAGAGTCTCAAACACCAAAAATATTATGTCAATCATTTCAATTGAATAATTAGTATCTCAAAGACCTATGGTACCCTAATAGAATGGAGAATACTATAATTTAATGTCATAAAATATTCGATCATAGCTCAAGAATTTTATACATTTTTCAAACACTAAGAGAATGTCTTCTTTATGATTTTTCTCATTATTCTAACAACATAGTAGGTGTGGGCAGATTTTGAACTCCATCCATTCACACATATAGTTGAAATTCTAAAATGACATCCACTTTTGAAGTATTTTGACATAAATACCAAATATTTTTATATTACTACATCAAGGTTTTTTTAATATAAAATAAATAACTTTAGAAATTTTTTTTGGAGTCATTAGGATAAACCCTAACTAGTCTATGAGACCACACAAGGATTCTTCTGACTAGTTTATAGGATTAAAAAGACTCCCTAGAAGTCAACTCTCTCCCCAAAGTATAACCCTCCTAGATATAACCCTTTTCCCTTCCCTCCATGTTTGACATAGTCGTCATACATATACTAACACAATAATATGTTTAGATCAACTAATTAATTCTAATAATGATATATCATAAAATCATGCTACAATAAAATATCTCACAATGATAAACTATCCTGAATAGATTGAAAATATTTACGAATTTTATCAATTAACTACTATCCAGCACAATAAGAGTTATATATGTAGAATTTGAACCTAATTTCCTAGTCATGATTATGAATGAACCAACAATTACATAAATCACACATAATTGTTTTTGACTAACCCAATGTGAATTTAATTAATAGTAATCAAAAAATTAATTTAATATTTATGGAAAAATATGTTATACCTGATAACAAAAAGTTACATATGCATTGGTGGTGCCCTACTAGGCCTTATAATCACACACTACTATTCTATTTTGTTGATCTTATAGATTTATTGATGGATATAGTGAAGGGAAAGAGAAATGGGTTGGATAACTGAGGAGTGGTGCATGAAGATAGTAGAAGACTTGGATAGAGTCTTAAAGCCCACTTTATTTATTTATTTACATTATTAACTTTATAAAATCTAAATAAGATTACCACTTTGGGAGCTTCATTTATATAAATGTAATTATTCTGTTTACACAATTCACTCTAATTATTTTTTATTATTTTGTTATTGATTATTATTTTCCTTCTCTATTACAATATACATAGGGTACACTCTCCAAATATTTAGATATAGACCATCAATGTTAGTAAAAAACCTCTTGCCTATAGAGAGGTATGCATGATGTCACATGGAATTCAAGAATGGACCCTGTGGTTTGGTTTGGGATGTTACAAGTCAACAGTAAATAGAAACTAGTTGGTGGATGATTTAGATGGCACCGGGACACCGATGAGAAGATATTTGTTAATTATCTAGTTCTTGGATGAAAATAAGATTTGGGGTTTATATAAATTTTTTAAGGGATTACAAGAATAAGTATTGGTCTATATATAAAACTATGTGTGATATGGGAGTGAGGTTAATTGTAAATATATCGATACCCATTGAGGGAGTCATATTATTGATTTGGATGGCTGAAGGTCTTCCCATTTATTTATATCATTATCATGTTCATAAATTTGTGCATTAATTTGGATTATTTTATGATGCATCCCCAAATTAAAGATTCTTGATTGAATGATATAAAGATGTGATAGTGGATGAGGTTGAAAGTTGTCTTGGAATGTCATTTGGAGAAGGACTAGATGTATTTTTTCTGTGGAACTAGATACAGTGAGGTGGGATCAACATTGATGGAATTGATTGAATTGTATATGATGTGTATTAAAGATTGAACAAGATTTTTTGAGAAATTGTTAGTGAATTCAGGTTTAGTTCATGAAAATTTAATATGTATCCATTATATTTTGTAAATAATAATAATAATATGTGGTAACAATTTCCAATTAATGGGTGGGATGTTAAGAAGAATCACTAGGTTCTTCTTAGGGATGAGAAACCTTGTGTCAAGGTTTTTATAAGATCCTAAAAATTTATGTGTAATTTTTTCTTGAAAAATTCAAATTATTTATCCTAGGGTAAGTGTTGTTCTTTAAATTTTGGTTTAGATTGAGATTATAAAATTTAAAACATCTTCAATATATGTTATTGGATATTCATAGAGGTCTGGAAAGTGAATTTTGTGGTAAATGATGAAATTATATTGTTGTGAGTATATTATATATAATATTTCTATGTAATATTCATTAATTTGAAGTCTATAGGTGTTTCTATAGGGCTAGGTTTGAATGGATGAATTTTTGGGAATTTTTAAAAATTTTTTGTATAGTCATAAGATATGAGTGGTGAAAGACATATACTATAAATAGTTTTTAATTTTTTGTAGATTTTATAAAGAAATTATTCAGCCCTAGATTTTTTGGAAATTACTCACTTTATGGGTTCTTAATAAATAAGAGTCCTCCTCTTGTGTAGAAATGGATAAGTGTGGGAAAATATCAATGATGTGTTACAGTAAATTCTTCATAGATAATATTCATTGTTTAAATGGTTATAAAAAATGGATAAGTGTTGGGAGACCTATAATATTAAGAAGTAACATTTTTTAATTTAATAGTATCACTATAATATGTAAAAGTAACTCTTGGATACATTAGAGTTATTTTATAAAGGAGATACATAAGTTTAACTTCTTCACATGTAAGGGTCACCCAATGATGTAATGTTGGATAATTATTGAATTCCCATATGATATGTAAGGGTAATATGAGATATGCGATGTCCATATAGAGTGAAAGTATAAAATGTTTCAGTGTTGGAGTACCCTGTGAAATTTAAGAGTAATAAACATAATGATAACTTCGGTACCATATGAAATGTAAGGACCCCATACATGGCCAATTTTGACGGTGGAAAATATGAAATGGTTTTTTAATATATATGGTTCATTTCAATAATATGTAAGGGTACTATATATAAGGTCCAATGACTTTTAAAAATTTTAATGGATGGTGCATAAGGGTTATATAAATTATGATGATTAATGAAAGTGGTATAGGAGTGAAATACAAGGGTCATCAAGGATGTGATTCATAAAGATCATTAGGGTTAATATGCAAGGACCCCAAAATTTTCCAAAATCCATATTTTATAGGGGTTTTCAAAAATTTTTATAAATCGTGAATAAAATGTTACAATGAAAATTTGGTGGGGAATTTTTTGGATAGAATATAGTGAGAATATCTTGACCCTCTTCTTTCACATATTATTATATCACATTGGAGATATATTGTTTGATTATCATTGGATCTTCACACCATTTGTTTTTAAGAGTATCCAAAGGTAATTAAAAATTCCTTAGGGTGTTTATATATGATTACTCTCTCCATTAACTTGTTTTTATTGGATTTACCTTGAAATATAGATTTTTTAGATTATTATATTTTATCTCATCAGAGCCAAATAAATTAGGGTTTCTCCATAATTAGAGTCTAATTAAATCTGAATGAACCTACAAACCATTAAATTCTCAAGACTCATAATAATTCGGTGATTTTAGTCTCATAAGTGTTCCTCATGATTATTTTTTTTCATGTTTTATGATTTTTGTAAACTTTCTGATAACTTTTTGGGGGATTTTGTCTTATTAATAATTAATATTGGCCACATAGCTTTCTAAAATTTTCATAGTGGTACCTTGATCAAAATATTTCTAATGACCCTCATTCAAATTTATTTTTGGTTGTGAGTTATAAATTCAAGAAAACTGATATTTAATTTTTAAATTGGGATTTAAAACTTGTTATTTTACCATATAATTTCCTTCCTATATGAAATGGTTTTTAATGAAATTTGAAGGTGAATGGAATGTTTATATATAAATGTTTTGAAATAATTTTTTTTTAAAAATAGTGATTTATAAAAGTAGTCCTTAATTTGGATTTTCTCCGACATCTATAAATGAATAAAGGTGTCCAATGTTTCCTTTTCTAGATTATTTTTAAAATATTATTTAATTTTTTTATGGAATGTTAAAAGGGATTTATTTGAGAGTTATTTTGGTTTCATTGGCATTATGTGAAAAAAACCATTGTTCTTTAAAATTGTATTCTTAATATCCATAAAAATTATGTTTTTATAGCCATTAATTCTTATTTCACAATGTTTAATGATTTTATAGGAATATCCAACCATGTTATGAAATTATATATTTATTTATGGAATATTAAAAATCCAAGTGCATGATTTTTCCTGGTAATGTTTTATTTTAGTATAAATGTGGCCAGGTAGATCTAATTTTTATAATTGAAACCATAGAGGGTACAAATTTGAGAAATGAATTAGGTTTTATGTAACTATACATAATTATATGAAGTGAGTTTGATTTTTCATCTTTGGTAGATTGGGTCAATGATGAGTTGTTTAGGCATGAATAAGGCTAGGGGTTTAGAATATGGTTCTAGGTGATGGGCCCTTCATTTTTTAAGGCGATGGATTTATGGATACAATCCCTATTATTAATATTTAGAAGTAGGTATTAAAAAATACAAGGGTCATCCTTGTAGTACTCTAATTCATAGAATATTCCATTTCTCTAGATATGACATGGTTATGTGAAATTTTAAAATTATTTCTACTTATTATGTGATATTTTGAGATTGATAATAAAGATGTAATCCTATGTGAGAGGATGATGTGTCATTATGTGATTGTATGTGATGGGGTATTATTAGACTAACTTGAGCAAGAATGTTTCACTTTGACATGTTTATATAGGTTCTTATCTTGAGTGATATGGTAGTTAATGGGAAGTTATATAGGACCCTACCATGAGTATGAAGGTATTGGTTGAGATGTGATGTATGTATTTTCCCTGAGTGATAAAGTATTTGTTAGGATGTGATATGTGACCAAACTTGGATAAAAATATAGATTTTAGATGAATATGTATAGCCAAGAATTAGTGTGAAGTTGTGGTCAAGATCTTGGTATTTAATTTGTTTGGTGACGTCAATTGAGTGAAAATAGTGTGTCCATATACATTATATGAAATAACAGTATATTTATGATGATTGTAATAACCATTGATTTTTTAAAATATATCTATATTTAAAATTAATGTAATTTATTCAATATCTTGTACTACATGAAACAACATGTTTTAACAAACATGACAGACTATTATAATATTATTATTTAATATGATAGGTATATTCTAGCCATTGAAATGGTGGTTATGAATAAGATTATCTAAATTGTAAAAACATGTCATTTATAAATGAATAAAAAATTATTTCTTTGGTTACCAATTAATTTGAAATGGAAATAAACACTGTTAGAAAATAAAGGAAATATTTTTATGAAAACAGTATTTTTATGCGAAAAAACATGTTTTATCTCGATAAAGTTGAGAAATAAAGTTCATTGAATGGAACTAACTAAATACATATATAATATAATCATTATACTATTGTAATAATAATCTTATATTCTTTCTACTTATGAGATATTAATAAATACAATTTTACGATTAAAAATTGAATTTTACAAAAAAAGTTGTTTTGTCACATTTTGAAAACTATTTTAAATTAATTTTGGTCCCATTTATAAAAAATATAGTTAACAATGAACTTAATCTTAAAATAATGACGTCAAACTTTTATTATATTTAAAATAGTAGAATATCCTAAAAATATTAATTTTTCAATGACTGGTGTAAAATATTGGGCTTTATTAAGAATTTCCATTTTGTTTAAAGAATTTAAATACAAAAAAAATTGGTTCAACATGGATTAAAAAGTAAAATAAGTTCAATTATATATTTATTATTTCAATTTATTTCATTTTACTAAATTTAAAATTGAAATATAATATGAAAAACTTCTATAATTAGTACAATTTTCTCTTTTAAAAACATCATTTTCGTCTGACCTATGGGTTTTATATTAAATTAAAATTATTCACTTCTAATAAAGGAATTTAGAAAGATAGATTTAAAATATAAAATTATAATAACTACTATTTTTTAAAAAGTTCAACTTCCTTTTTATTCATAGTTTATAGTAAAAATAGTAAAAATTAACTATTGTGGATAAGTTCAAATAAGGGTTTTGCGTGTTACATGTACTTGTGTCAAAATTAATTACACACATATTGAGGATTTGTATTAATTAAAATAGATTTAAAATGTAGAGTAAATAGAACCAGATTATATAATAAGAAAAAAATTGTGTTATACGCGATAAACCACATATTCAAATAATAACGCTAGTTTTTGTGGTGATAAATAAAATGGTAAACTTAAGTAAACATAAGGGATATGGAATAAAATTATTAAATATTTTCTTTTTGAGTTTTTATTGGCAATATATTAAATAAAATAATTTAATTATCAATTATTTGGGAACTTTGGGTGATAATTACTAGCCATTACTGAGTAGTTTTGGGTATTTATAAAAATATCACTCCTCCTCAGTTAGAAAATGGAATTTCATCACCTCACATATTCATATTGATTAAGCCATTTGGATTAACCAAAACCCAAAAAATAGTTTTCCATGATCCTCAAAAAATTCTATTTCTGATTTTCACCCTAAAAGACCGACCCTACTGTCTATAGTAAGATATCCAAAAGAGGTGCTTCTAATTTAATGTAATTATATTTACTAAGATAATTAATTTTTTACTTCTTCTCTTACCACCTACATTATATTCCTAATTATTCAAAAATTTTAAAACAAATATCTAAAATATACCGAGATGTTATTACGTTGGTTTTATAACCTATATTCATCTCCTCTTCCATTAAATGGGAAACTAAATCATTGATCATGTGTACGGAGGACTACCACCCTACAAACTGATGTAATTAATTTTCTAACACCACCTACCACATATAGATATAACAATGGATTTAATATATGTCTAATATTTATTTCAAATTATACTTCTATAATTTTAATATCACATATACCTTCTTTATTTCTATTCTGTTGGAATATGAAAACTTCACTTGTGTGTATGATGTACTACCACCTAGTGAAGTGATACGAATGGGTTTTCACATACCCTATACATGAAAGGTAATTTTCAAAAATTTAATTAATATATTTGATATATATTAAATAATAATTATTCTAAAAATGTGAATTATTGTTTAGCTTTCCTTCATTCTAGCCATCAAGAAAACGGATACACCGTTCATGAAGCTGTACGACATACTATCTTCAGGAACGATGTCATTCATTTTCTATCTCAAAATTTAATGGATTACACCAAATACATATATAATGGTTATATATTATACATATATGATACATATATGATAGTTAAAATTCATGATTTTATTTATCCATGATCATATTCAATGATCTAAAAATACCAAACCAAAATAAATATGAAAAATGAAGAAATCATTACCCAAAACAATATTTTAAAAAAGAATTGATAAAAGGGGTAATAAAGGGTCATAAGTAAATAGTCATTTTAATTATATATATAATTATGGTCCTAAAATATATGTACACTAAATTTATATTTATTATATTGGATATTTGAATGTGTATAAAGGAAGTTGAAATATAAGGGAAGGGATTTTTTTCATAATTTGTTTTCTTTTGGAAAATGTTATATCCAAGAATTATGTATTATCATGATATTTAATGTTGATTTTAAATTATTCCCTTAAAGGGTCAGATAATTTGGATGTTACTATGTGGTAAGTGGTTTTTGTCCCACTTTTCTCTCTATGAGACAAATGCCATATTCACCCCCAGTTTCTCTTATGTAATGTATACAATAATCTATAATTTCTTTTATTATTGTTCTTATATATGTATCAATATTTATACATCCATATATTATTATTTATTTAATATTTATTATGATTAAGAAGATACCATTATGGTAAATATTTTTATGTTATAATCTCCATTTTCTATTGGGATTATTAATGATTATGCTTCCAATGAAAAAATATTATGAGCTACCTCTTAAGAATCTAATGAATTTTTTATCCTATAGTTATTTCATGAAAATAAATATTTTACATTAATTTAACTCTCTATATGTACAAATAATTTAAAAAAAATGTTTTTTTAGGAAAAAACGAAATTATTTCCCTTTGTAGTCAATTTTTTTTTAATTCCAAATCCATGTATTATAAAAAAGTTTTCATGAATGTTTTTAAATAATTTTTTAATTTAAAATTTATTCACCAATTAATTTTTTTAAAATTTTTTTCTAATGGAATCATCCTATCATTTTCCCTAAAAGATTTATTTTTTATTTTCTTACAAAAAATTGAACAGACTTGTTGTTTTCATGTGTATGATAAGAATGGTATTTACTACCACATTAACCACTTAATGATTGAAAGGTTCCACTATAAATTTTTTAAGTTTTTTTAAATAAAATGTTTTATTTAATATTTTTGGAAATTTCTTTATTGTAAATAAGTTATTTCAATGTGAAAAGGGTATTTTTCCCTCATAAATTTTCCAAGTGATCCATGAAAATAATTTTCTATCTAAGATGATAGAATTTGACATTACTTAAGATTAAAATGAGATATTATCCAATTATACCGTCTTAATCCTTTATATGGATTATTAATTTCTTTGATGAAAATATGTTTATGAGTCTTAATTATTTTCTACAAGTTATGTTATGCTGAAAAAATCAAATGTTTATGAATTTGTTTTTCATAGGATATGCAATAGTGAAATCTTTATGAAACCCATTTTTTCATAGTTTCAGATATGATGAATGTTTTATGATATTATGGCACCCTAATATATTGTTTTTCTAATGTGACTATGGTTACATTATTATTAGGTATGGTGGTTATATTATAATGAAGAATAGTGGTAGCATTTTAACTAATGATGGTGGTTACATTATTGCTATGGACAATATTCATGATACAAAAAATGATCTGTGTGACCTATATCTATATCAAATTCATTGATTAATGATTTATATCTTTATAGGGTAACAATGGGAAACAATTCAATGGGCTTGATCCATAATTGGAAATAGGTCGACAAGCTTGAAGAACAATGTGAAATAGGCCGATGGGATTGATCTGCATTGGGAAATAACTGGATAGGATTGATACATATTTGGAAATAGGTGGAGACTGACCAATGGGTTTGATCCAAAATAAGAAATAGTTTTTTATGCCTGATCCACTATGTTTAATGGTCTTACTAGTTCCCTGAAAAAACTAAATGGTTTCTATACCTATGTTGGTACCAAAATTTTATGATATAAGATTATGGTTCTTGAATTAAAATAACATAAACTCTTACAAATCGTTTATTATTGAATTATAATGCTTTATTCCACAAATAATGATTATTTTCTATGAATATTTGGGTATGTACATTGTATGTTATGTTCATTATATCATACCCTTATACCTATCTTATTCATTCATATGATCATAGAATGATATCCCCTATGTTTTCCCTCACTGAACATATTATCTCAACATCTCTTATGTTTCTTTTCCCTAGGTTATAAAGTATGGTTATAATAAGGTTATGTTTAAGATGGGTATAAAAGGGTAAGATATTTATAAGAGACACTGAAGATTATTTATTAAATAAGAATATTACATATCTAGTCCCCAAAGACACTAAACTATTAAAGTCTTTGGATGTGTATTTCTGAAATGTATTGATTATTTATATAAAATTTTGTAATATTTATATATTAAACACCTTTTTAATTAATTTTGGTATCAGCGGAAATGTTTAGTAATCCTCTGCAAACATGGATGTGAAATCTTCTTTGAGAATCCAAGGGATAATCCTATGTCTGGGTTAACATCCTAATGTACTGGTATTGAATAGACTATTTGGATTTCAAAGTAATATGTCCTTTCTAGATACTAAAAGTGGAAGTGTTTTTTAACAAAGATTCATCTTGGGGATACAACCCTCAAGAAATTTGGTTTAGTATATTTTTATCAGCATTCTTATAATAAACCCGACTTTTATAAACGATATTAATTTTTTTATTCAAATAAATATCATATTATGTATTATTATTATATAAAAACATGCACTTATTTTATTTTATTATATCATATCAAATTTAAAATACCATTAAGCATCATACCCATTGTTAAAATATAATTTTAAGAGTGTTAATATGAAAAGTATAAATATAGGGTTTTGAAAAATCCATCTAACATAAAAAAATTATGTAATGGCCTCAACTAGTAGGATCATACACTATGAATCCCATTTATCAAAGCTTCTAATGGAGATAGAATCACTATGATTTTCCCTTAACAAATCCCATGTAGATATTAAACAACTAAATCCTGACTGAAACCATTTTTTGGGAGAAGTTAAAGCTCATCGAGATCAAGACCCTACCCATTTATGTTGAACCGCCACAAGAAAATATAACAAAAGAGAAGCATAACCCTAGGGAGTTTTTCGATGCAATAAAGGTATATATATGAATACCTTAATATTGTGAATATTTATATTGTATTTTCAAAATAATAAGGTTTATATTGACTTATTATTATTGTTTCTTTATTAATGATTTTGATTTATATATGATAAGACCTGAATTGTATTATTCTGTAATATAAATTTCAATTAAGACTTTTATTTGGATTAATTAATATATTTTTGAAATAAATTATATTTAAATAAAATATTAACATTAAATAATTTTATTAAATATAAATGATAATATAATTTTTTTAGGTCATATGTAAATTTTATAAGGTTTTAAAACACTATTATTGTTAAAAGCACCACATTTATCAATAATTTTTTCTTTTTTTAAAAGGAACATTTTATGACATAGTTAATTATTTTGGGTAAAAATTAAATAAGGTATAAATAAATAGTTTTTATTTTGAAATCACAATGAACCAAAAGTTATATAATAAATTGTATTAAATATATACATAAACTAATAAATGTTTCAACATTAAAGGAATCTGTTCTTGAAGTTATTTGATTAATTTTAAAAATACATTATAAGTCCTCCAATACCTATATTTTATTTTAATATTTTAAAATCATTTTTAAGAACATGAGCCGCTTCCAAATCACCAAGGGTAATATGATAGCGATTTCATCCCTAATCCAGATATAAAAACTAAAATCACACCTAATTGGTAGAAACCATGGGAAAACCATTGTAGGGTTTTCAGTTTTGATTACTTTATTATATATAGTCCAAAACCTATGTTTTTAAAAAAATTAAAGAACTCAACTCTCCTTAAATATATAAAACCTCCATATCTCCCATTCTTATGTACTCAAAACCCTTGGATAACATCCTTAATCATCCACCACATGTTTATAGTTCTTCCAAAGTGCTTCTATGATCTTAAGAAGCTCCTCCCAAGCTTTTGGAATCAACCTCTCATAGTGTAGGATAATTTCTTTATCATATATATTTGATAATCACCATTTTCATATGACCTTTATCTCAAATTCATAATTTTGGGATATTATCTTCCATAAACCCCTTATTTCAATTAAAATTTATAAATGATTTAATAACCGTTTCACTCACATTAATACCTCCCATGAAAATTTATATTCCCCCAGGATGTTGTTGAAATTTTACTACTATTTTACATTCCAAAAAATTATATAGTGAATACTTATACCCATTTACTATCAAGGGTGGTGACATTTATGAACATATACTACCATGATTGGGGAATTAGATGTATTTATTCAATATTAAATGATATTGTAATAAATATTATGAAATATGAACCAATCATGAATGGAATATACAGAACACTTATTCATGTACATGATATAAAAGTTATGGGTGTGCCTAGAATTAAATAGCAATCCAATAAATTGGGTAGTGTTTAAGTCTCGTGATATATCATGAAAGGGGTTAACGAGTAAACCTAATCAATCATGAAACTTTTTTCACCATGTTATGATATCTTGGTGGTTATCCTTTACCTATGATTTTTATTTCTTGTTTAAAGTTATAACAACATTTCTCATGTTACCATTAGGTTTTCAAGATATATCATGCCTATTCCCTCATGGTTATGATTCTCACACTTTTTTATGTATCATTAAAATGAATATTTCTTAACATTAAACACTTTATTCAAGTTATTTCATGTTCATTCCCATATTGGGATTTATAGATCACCCCTTTCCAATTTTTTCCCATATTATCCCATGTAGTTTTATGTACCGTGGAATATTATGGTCATGTTAAAGAAGTCTTTAATAATGCTGATGTACCTTCTATTCTATGTTATTATGTATTGTAACTGATTACCCAATGAAAATATAATTAGTTATCATTGGGATTATATTATGTTTACCATTATGTGATAATTCATGAATTAATGTGTAATAATTATAAGGGTTGTTATAGTTTTATTAGGGGAAAGTTTTCTTATTTTTGGGATTACAAGTTGTAAACTCTATAGAAATTTTAAGGATAATATTAAACATAAGAATTCATTTGTAAATATTTATAATGTATTGAAAAAGTTGTTTCTTTGAAAACACATCCTTTTATTGATAATACAAGTGTATGTGCCTTTGGCACAAAAGTACCTAGGGGTAACACTCAAAATCCCTGCATTGGGCTATACTCGATCGGGTCCTAGTGCATGACAAAAGAACTTGATTCACACCTAATTTTACACTCCCATGGTGTATTTTTAGATAAATTAATAAGCCTATTAGAAACTATTAATGTGGGGAAAAAATTTCCATAAGAATTTATTATTGGATGTATATATCATGGATAATATATATTGATGTCTATAAATTCAGAAGTTAATTAAATATGCGTCAGTTATAAATTATCCCTTTAATGTTATTGGATTCTCATTTATTTTTTGAATAGTTTAAAAATAATCATCAAATATTCTACCTTTATTATAGTGATTGGAAATAATTAGGGGGAACCATGTAAACAACCAATATTAAGGGAAATGTGAGAAACTCCCAAATCAAATTCCCAACCTAATGGGAGCATGAGTCAGAAACATTATAATGGTAATCTCTCAGTTGACATATGTTTTGAATAGAAACCTGAATTTGGAGAAATTCCAAAACACCCCTAAAAAATAATAATATTTAACTGATACCTTTATGAAATAAGTTCCTCCAAACATAAATGGGCCAACTGATCCCTTAATAAAAAAAACAATGGATCAACTCTGTGGAGAAGATGTTCTCCATACCTTAGTATTCCAAATGAGAGATTATAACAATAACTGTTTATCATATCGATAGTGAATATGATCAGTGGTATTCATTCATCAAGAATATGAATCTTGAGGAAGATATCGAAGTGATGTGGTGGAAGAAATTCTAGATCATTTTTTCAAAAAATATTTCCTCACACCCTCTGACTTAAAATGGAAAGGGGTTTTCTTTCCCTCAATAAAAAAGTTTAAAATCCCCCAGGGAATATGAGGAAACATCAAAAATATTTTCAAGATAAATCCCCAAAATTGTCATTACCCTACAATTCAAAGTTTATCATTTATTTGGTGAGTGAAAAAAAAGTATACAAAAACCCCTAGAGATTTTATAATTTGATATATAGGAGGAAATTTCAAGATGTGAACACATAGTCTAAATTTTGATTGATGATATAAAGTGTCTCATAGGGATAATGAGTGGATAGTAGAGGAAACTTTTGGAGATGAAATGGAGAAATCTAATGGTGGTAATAAATTTAAACATCATAATTGTGAAAAGAGTGGAAAGAAGAACCTAGAAAATTGAATAAGGTGGCTGAGAAAATTCTTTAAGTTTGAAATGTAAGGGAGCCTAGCTAGACAGTTTTGATGGGAGAAACCAAAAAATGTGATGGAAGATAGGATTTCTCAAGTCAACCCTCATCTATTTGTCCAATTTTTATACTATGAAGAATAATGAAAATTTTCAAACTAACACACTGTGCCATTGGTGGTTAGATCCAATCCAGACCAACACCCTCTTATGTTGAAAGGGGGAGCTTATCCCGTCATTACTACTAAGTTTGATTGTGAAAAAAATGTGGTGATTTGTACGATAGGTTTTTATTCAAGTTTGATGATCTTAATCTTTGACTATAGTTCCACAAATTCTTTTTTATCATAGAAGTTTATTATAAATATTCAAACACTACAAAAAATCATGTATTTACTATTGTTAGTGAAAAAAATGGGGAAATTACTTCTTCCAAACAATATAAATCAACCTATAACAAAAATGTTTGGGATAAACTTCCCAAAAAACCACATGATACTCCCTTTAGTTGGATTTTATAAAATTAAAGGTATGAATTTTCTTTCCTAATATAGATCCAAGAAAGATTCTTCTGATATGGAAATCAATCTCTATATAATTAATCGTCACCTGTTTTTATACAAGTGTAAGGAGTGGGATGAATATTTTTTAGCACCAATAAATCATGATTTGATATTATTTCTCTATAAAAAAGTATATCTAACTCAAATTATCGATTTTAATGGATATATAATCTTTGAATACATTTCAATTGTGAGGGAATATGGTAATGTGTAACCTGATGAATCTTATATTCATCCTCCTAGTCGAGAGGATAAATTTTTAATTGATCTTATAACTAGAGAACTTCAACTATCTAAGACTCTATATCAAATTGTTTTTGTGTAAAATGAGGATGTTAAGAAACAAATATAGGAGAATCCTGATAAATGGTTTATATGCCTTAGTGAATCACCATGGGTTGCACCAATACACTACATTATGAAGAAGGATGAGTGAATGTGGATTGGCCTTGATTATCAGGATCGAAACAAGATCATGATAAAAAAAAGTACCCTCTTAAATGGATTGATGAATTGTTAAATCAGATATGTGGATCCCAATACATCTCTAAGGTGTATATTCTATCATTTTATTATCATGTAAGGGTAAAGAAAGAGGATATTCCCAAGACTTCTTTCCATACAATGTATAAGAACCATGAGTTCATGGAAATTCCATTCAAACTAACTAATTATCTATAAATATTGATTCACTTTATGGATATATACATTAAATATTATATTGATTTTTTTAATAATATTTATAACTGATATTCTAATATACTCCAAAATTATATAGGAGCATGATCTCATAACTACGATAGGGATCACTGAAAAGGAGAATATTTATGTAAAGTGTATCAAATGTTAGTTATAGTTTAAGAGGATTAATTCATGGGGAATATTATCAAAATAAATAGAATATCTATATACCCTCAAGGATATATGAAATTGAATGATGGAAAAGTCGAACTACAATAATGAAAATCCATATTTTCCTTGGATTATTGGGGTACTATCATAAATTTTTGATAAATATATTTGGTTTTTCAAACAATCAAAACAAGGTAACTCAAAAGGGGGTAATGTTTTTTTGGAATAATGAATGTTAAGAGGGATTCAAGAAACTAAAAAAGATTCTTATCACTACACATATACTTACATTACCCACAATTGGGGAAGTTTTTGTGGTATAGAGTGATGAATCAAAGAAGGGATTCGAATATTTATTGATTTAATATTGAAAACTCATAGGCTATGCCTCAAGGGAGATGAAACATCATGAACAAAACTACCAAACACATGATATGGAGTTGGTCTTAGGGATATTTTCATTAAAAATTTTCTATTTCAAGAGAAGTTTTAAATATATACATACTATAGGATCCTCAAGTATATATTTACATATAATGAGATGAATATTCACCAGTGAACACGATTTGAGATGTTTAATTACTATGATTTCTCAATACACTACCATCCTGCGAAACCAAATAATGAAGAATATTATCTACGTTTAAATGATCTTGCAATTTTATCATTGTTGAGAATTGGTAAGGATCTAATCTTCATATATTCAAAAAGTATGGACATGGGAATCATAAATTAATGAACATCATCAATCATTTCATAAATGATTTCTCACCAATCCCATTTGGAGTATACGAAGGATGATCAAATAGACTATGTGGAAACATAGAAATAGTTTGAATCTATATGAAAAGGTAAATCCTAAGAATTAATAAATAATTAAGGAGTTGAAATATTTGGGCCATGTTTATGTGTTCCATCAAATCCCGAGTTAAAGAAATATTTGTTGGATGACAGACATATATTGACCATATCCATCCATTTGTGGAGAAAAAATTTGTATCGAGTTATCCAAGATCACTTTTGGTGGGATAATATGAATAATGAGATCATGAAATATACATCTAGGTGTCTTCTATGTCATATATTAATGGATGATAGAGAAAAATACAATAAGATGATACAACCATTACCCATGTCTACAAGGAAATGGGATGACATAACCATAGACTTTGTCACCGGCCATTTGAAGAAATCAATAGGAAATGCTGATATATGGGTTGTGGTGGATCATCTTAAAAACACTGATCACTTCATTACTATTTAATGGGACTTCCAACTCAATCAACTTAAAATGACACAAATTAGAGAAGTAGTGAGGATACATGGAACACCACTATTGATTACATCTAATTGAGGCCCAATATTTTCCACCATGTTCTCTATGAATCTAAAACATGATCTAAATATTGGGTTAAACATCATAACATATTATCCCCCTCAAACTGATATACCATATGAGAAAACTATCTGGACACCAGAATACATGTCGAGAACATTCTCAATTGACTTCAAATAATGAAGGGGTCAATATCTTCCACTACATGAGTTATAACACAATAATAGTTTACAATAAATCATAAAAATGGACTCATATGAATACCTTTAATATAATTGGTTAAAAACATCAACATGTTGATATGAATTTGGGGAATGAATACTTCTAGGACATAAAATGGTAGATAAAAAGGTGGAAAAGGTCAACACAATTCAGCCGCACAACATAGCTACTTAGAGTTGATAGAAGAGATATGCTGACAATGGTTGATGAGACCTAGAGATTGAGGTTAGAGATATGATATTCCTCTACATATCTCTAGGGAACAACATTATGATATCTGCGAAGAAGGGAAAAGATTATCCAAGATGCATTAATCCCTTTGATTTCTTTGTTTCATATCATAGAGGTGGCCTATCAAATAACACTACAACCAAAACTATATAAAGTACATGATGTGTTCTATGTATCCATATTGATGATGTATATACTAGACCTCCCACATTCACTCAATATAAAGGTGGTACCATTGGATAATGATCTCTCCTATTTGGTCAATCTGGTGAATATATTAGATAATAGACACAATGTTCTATGAAACAAGACAATGCACCTTGTCAAAGTGCTTTGGAGAAACCACATGTTTAATGAAGTGAAGTGGAAATTTGAGGAGGGGATGAAACAAATTAAACTTTATCTTTATTAGTGTTTGAAATTAAATTTTGGAGCACAAAATTCCAAAAGGGGAAAGATTTTAATGATCCAAACTTTTATAAATAAAATTCCCTCGGTGATTTAATTAAATTTATTATTATGTATTAAAGATATAAAGAAAATATGGAATTAATTGTATTAAATATATTATATCAAATTTAAAATAACATTAATAATCATACTTATTGAGAATATAGATGTTTAATATTGATCATATGATTAGTAAAAATATGGGGTTCAATAAAATCTAATTAACACAGAAAAAGGAAGTGAATACCTCAACTAGTAGGATCGTACCTTATGAATCCCATTTAGAAGAGATTATAATAGAGATAACATCACTAGTCTTTTCCCTTGACCATAGACAAGATGAGACCTAATAACTAAAGCACACACAAAACTGTTTATGGGAGATGTTGAAGGTCATCGAGATCATGGACCAAACCATGTACGTTAAATCACACTAATAAAATATCACAATCACGCACTATACCATTTGGGAAGTTTTGAGTGTAATTAAAGGATATGTATCAAGATCATAGTAGTATAAATATGTATATTTTATTTTCAAATTTATAATGGTGATATTTAATTTTTATTATTGTTTCATTATAACTGATTTTTATTTTTATATGATAAAAAAAATATAGTACTTGTGTGTTACATGAAAATTAAATTAAGACTTTAAATTTAATGAATTAATTTATTTTTGAAATAATTGATATTCTAATAAACTATTATTATTAAATAACATTTATTAAATATTAATGATAATATAATTGATTTGTTATCAAATTTAATTTTTATTTGAGATTAAAAAAATGTTATTCTCAGAAAACCATGAATTTGCCAATGAATGTTTATATTATTTTAAAAGAGAAAATTTATATATTTAAAAAAATTATAAAATAAATATTTTATTGGAATCATAATGTTAAAATAATCTAATGGTGAATTTTTCAAAATTTCCCAATATAATAAAATTTTAGGTTAAAAATTAAATATGGTATAAATATACTATGTTTATTATTACATCATAATGACCCAAAAGTGATGTAATAAATTTTATAAAAGGTATTGATGACCAAATATATGTTTATAATTTAAAATATTTTGTTTTAGAGGTTATTTTATAAAGTACATATACCCTTTATGAATCCTCCATAAACTATACTATACTTTATGATTTTAAAATCCTTTCATTAAGAACATTACTCAATTCCATATCATGAGGGGTAATATTTAAATTATTTTTTCCCATAGAGTTATATAATAATGAAAATCACTACTATATGGTATGAAAAATGGTCAAAATCCATGGATTGTTTTGTGATTTTGATTAAATTTTTATATAAAGTCCAAAACATTTGTTTCTAAAATAATAAATAACTCCCCTATACTTTCCAATATAAATCCACAAAAGCTCCCATTATTCTCAAAAAATCCATGGATCATTTACTTAATCTTATATACCAACTTTATATTACTCTCAATGTTTACCTAAGATCTCTATAATCTCCTTATATTCTTTTATAATCACCCACTGAGGGAAAGGGATCATCCCCTTCTTCTATTTATTCAATCATATTCATTATCCTATGCCCTTTATCTCCAATTCATATTTTTGGGATATGATATTCCATATCAACCTTACTTACATTATGATTTATAAATTATTATATACCCCTTCCACTCTCACTAAACCATCCGATGAACATTTAGGTTCCCCCATTATTCTATCGAACTTTCACTACGATTTTCCATGCCAAACAATTATGTAGTGAATACATATACACATTTCATATGAAAAGTGTTCACCTTTATTCAGTAATAATTACATGATTGGGGATTGAAATGTATTTAATTCACATTACCTGATTGTGTAATTAAGTATGATGAAATAAGAACCAACATTGAATGATATATGTGTCACACTTATTCATGTTCATGATATGAAAGTGACACATTAACCAAAAATTATATTGTTCTCAAATGAATTGGTTAATGTTTTAGTCTCATGAGGAATCATTCAAGGAATTAGGGAGTGATCCTAATCCATCACATATATTTTTACACCATGTTCTAATTTCTTGGTGGTTAGCCTAGATATATTTTTATTGTAACACCCTGAGACTTTGTGAAATATTATTTTAATATTATTTTAATATTTTTGATATTTCTCATTTCACCGAACCCTGAAAATGGTTATTTTTTTATAAATTAATGTACTAGGTTTGGATTAAGTTATAAAAAATTACAATTTAATCATTCACTACACACAATATGAATGCTATCTTCCTCTAAAAGGAACACGGAGGTAAGCTTACCTCTCATGTAAGACTACATTCACTTGATGTCATGCGTAACACTCAAGGCCGAGTGTTATCGAAAAATAATATATTATTAAAATATATATTAGAGTATATAACCTTTATGTTACACTATATTTTATTAATATTATTAACTAAATTATGTAAATATATGGTTTCATAAAATATAGAATGAATTAGTTGTTTATAAACGTATATAAGAACCATATTGTATATAAAGGGAGTATTTTTATAGAAAACTATGATTATGCCCAAAAAGTTGTTTTCATACTAATAACATAAATTAATTATAATTAATATGTGATATTATCGTATTATTTATGTTATATATATATTCAATCAAGTATTTTCTTTATATTCATCCAATAGATCTCATTGACATAATATATTAACAAACCCAATTTTATACATAAAGACCTATATTTTTTATAAATGTAGTTTTTTCGCCTTTTAATAGAGAACCCATTTCAAAAATAGGTTATTAAAATATTATATATTTAATATATAATAATAAACATTATATTTTCAATTTAAACATAAAAATTACATTAGGATAACTTTTTGGTATTTTTTTTAAGGTTTCATTTTTTAATGTATAGTTAAAAATAATATATTTTATTTCAAAACTAAATTATGAAACAATAAATTATAAGGTTAAATTAATTTTTAAATTGGTTTAAAAGTTTAAATAGATTTTTTTTTAATAAAGTAATCCAATTTAGGTCATTGGAATCAATTTCTATTGGAACTTTACTATAAAAACAAAGACAAGTTTTTGAATGATTTTACTTTCAATAAACCTACATTGTTGACCTGACTATGGGATTATATTTAATTTAATTTCGGCCACTTATGTGATTGGAATTTCAAAAAATGTATTTGATATATTCATCCTCATAATTTATAATGTCTAATAATGTAAACTTATCTTTTACCAAAAATATTAATGAAATAATTAAAATTATTTACAACGATTAAGGTTAAAATAATCATTTTAAGTGACTAATCCATAACTTGAATGCAAAAAATGAACTATAAACATTTCTAATGCCATTTTATTTCCATATTTCTACCCTATCATCCCTTTTATAAAAATGTTTCCATTATTTAACCACATTAAATAAAAAAAATGTGTGGGGTTTTTTTCCATTAAAATAATAAAAGAGATTCCACCCCCTCCATTATAAAAAGCCTCCTCTCCTCTCACTTCCTCACACCTTTCAATCCACTTTTAATAAACCAAAGATCTACCCAGGTAGTTCCCTAACATCCCTATCTTCCACCTTGAAGCCTCCATTTGTTAGAAAACCTTCCAAGTAAACCCTTTGGTGCAAACCAAAAGGAGTTACCTAAATAAGAGGTAACACCCTCCCTAAAACTCTTTTATTTTATTTTCTTTATCCACTCCATAATATCTTATTATTATGTGATAATATACAAAACCAATATCATAAATATATTTGGTTGTTTTTATGTTATTAGTTCAACCTACACTTACAAACATGCTTTTAATGGGTAACAAACATATTGTTTACGTGTAGTTGGACTATCGCCTCACTAAACAATGATTGATCAATTTTACTTTGTCACCTCTCATGCTAGAAATTATAGTTTAAACCCTATTTATATAAGATATATATAATATTTATCAAGTCTTTAACATTTTTTTTATTATTTCACAACACACATATTTATACATTCTATTTCTTGTCAATATGATTATTTTATTTGAGGAAGTGTGGATTACCACCCCCTCAAAGCGATGTGATTTAGTCAAAAAATATATGGAATGTATTAAAGATGGTATTAGGGAATATATATGATATATATGATATAGTAAAATTAATTTTTTAATTTTATAAATACATATATATACATATATTTATTTTAGTTTCTTTCAAAATGACAACTAAACGAAAATGACATTGATGTATATGTACATATTACTGTCTCCATGAACTGTGTATTCTGTTTAGTACATCTATATTAAATAAATTATTTTAATAAAATTATAATGGATATAAATGATATTTATATCATGGTTTAAATATGATAATAATTATATAAGTATAAGTACACAATAGATAACTAATTAAGACACATACGAAAAACAAAGATATTATTATCCAAAGTGAAACCTTCACATATGATGGTTAAAACATGAGTAATATAGGGTCATAATAATACCATATATGGTATATGATATAATAATATGGTTTGGTAAAATATTTAACATAAATTTTTATTTATTAAAGAGGTGTTTTCAATGAGTACGATGAGAGTCAAGACACAAGGTAAGGGGATTTTACGTAACTTTTTATTTCTATGTGATACATGTTATGTTCTCCAAAATTCATTTTTTTATATATGAACTTCCAATGATTGTATTATATGATTATTTTACTCAAATTTATGGGTATTGACATATCCATTTAATGATCTTTCTTTCATGGAGATTAAGTTTCAAAAGTTTCAAAATTGGTGAAATAGTTTTGTATCAATTTTCTTTCTTGGAGACTCATGTTTTATTATACACCTAAATTTTCTTTTGAGGTGTGTTAAAATCCATTTCACCAGTTATATTATGAAATTCCATATTTTCATGATATTTTTATGTTTCATGTAATATCCTTTTCGTCCATTTAGACTATGGTCCCAAGTTACCATGTTATACGAGTTTATTGAAACAATCTCATCTCTTTTTGATATTTTTTAGGTTTACACTTCCTTTGATGAAAACTTATACCCATATCTTAATAAAATTCAAGAAATTTATTATCCAATGGTTATTAATGATTTATTCATATATTCGTACCATTTATTCTAGTCTTTAGTATATAAGATTATTAAGAAAGTGTTTTTAAGAAATCCCGACTTTACCCATTCTTTTGTTGGAAATTTATATTCCTTCAAAACCATGATTTATAAAAAGGGTTCCTAAGAATATTGCACAATTATACTTTTACATTTAAAAGAATTTTTTTCCCTTTTACCAATTTTTCAAAGGAATATTCTTTCCTCTTTCTGAACAAGGTATTTTCTAACCATTACCATGCAAAAGGAATTTTCTTATTACCACGTATGACGTGTATAGATTTATCCACCATCAATCCTTTGATGTTTTATTTTTAGGAATAAAGGCTAGTTTTTAAAATAATGTTCTAAAATATATTTTCAAGGAAAATGGTTTTAAAAATGTTTTCAATATTATTTTATATGTTTTCATAGAAAATGGATATCAATATGTTTTGAATCCTTATTTATATGTTTTCAATGTATTTTCAATAAAAAGGGTTTTAAAACGTTTTCAATAATTATATATATGTATTCAAAGTGTTTTCAAAGAATTTTTTTAAAATGTTTTGAATCTTACATTATATGTTACAGGGAAAATATTTTCAAAATGATTTCACATCATATTTATAATTCTTAAAGATATTTTCTATGAAAATTATTTTTAAATGGTTATTTTTATTAAAAAGAGTTTTAAAAATAAGAAAAGATATTTTTATCAATAATTTTTTTTAAGGAAATTTATAAATTATTTTTCATCATAGATAAAATCCATTTATTTTACCCATTCCCTTCAAGGAAATGATCTACTAGTTCCATTCATATCCTTTGTAAGAATATGATATGCATAATGTCATGGTATTTATGAAACCTGTTTCTCTTCCACAAGTTATATGTTAATGAAACCCATTTTTATTTTTAGCGTTATGTATTTATGAAATGATTATGAAATCTATATCTTTTCCATATGTTAGGACATGATTTCAAATTTTTGACATAGATTTAATTTCATGGGTTATGATATGATTATTTTTTATTTTGTGGCACATATATATATGATTTCATTATGAGACACTTGTGACTTATATAACCCTCTAATTAAATTGGTAAAGATTTATATCACATGAGATAAACATGGATGTAATGGGAAATGAACTCAGTTCAGAAATATATGGATGGAATGTGCATTTACCAGGTTCAATAATACGGGGCATGAATGGGTGTTTAACCATTTAATTAATATAGTGTTGGAACAGTGGTTTACTCAGTTCAGTAAAGGAAATTGTCCAATAAGATGATCTTGGAAGAGATTCCTTGGATACTATGGTAAATAATTTTATGTAGTTTTGTGTTTTCCACATTTCCATTATTTATTCCTATGTTATTCATTCATGGATAATGTCATTTATTTCCTTATGATTCATGACTTATGAACTCCCAATGTTTATGACCTGATTCATGTGTATGATCTTTGTTTTGAAGGGTACAATATTCTATTTTCATGATCATGTTCTCATACATTTAGGCACATTATTATTCTTTAATATCTCCCCAATTTACCCTTGCAGATCATTTGAACTCACTAATTTGTTTATTTCCTTCCCCAGTTTATGAAGGTATGTACTATGTTTGATGTGTCTAAGAAGGGTTCTAGTCAAGAAGAACCTAGTGGGAGATAATGTAGATTTGTTATGTATTAGTGTTTATGTTTCCTTATTTCCAAAGGCCCTAGACTAATACTTTCTTTGGTTGTCAGATTGTATAATGTGTTATATATTCCAAAAATGTTATGTAATGTCTATATATGTTAAGACTAGGTCATTAGAGTTAGTATTTGAGTGAAGGTTTAATTAAAATTTAGAGACTATGATGACAAATCTTTAGTGAGATACCAAGGAATATTTCTACGGAAAAGTCTAGGGATATCTCTATATATAAGAATAAGGATGAGTCAATTTTTAGGAAAATGTCCTTGAATTTTAGTAAGTTATAGAGTGAGTGGTTTTCATATAAATACATCATTTTCTAGATACTACAAGTAGCTATTGCTCTGGAAAAGATTTATATAAGAGTAACAAATCTGACAAGATGTGCCAAACCAAAATTAGGGTAATCGGGTACACAAAAACATGTCTTCCTGCACACCTGGTTTGACAATCTCATGGGAGATAATTTGGAAGGTCAAAAACTACTCACAAACCATTGTGAAGGATCTGAATCCAATATGACAATTAATAACCTATAATGAGATTATAGTGTCATATATTAAGGAAGGTATCATGATTTATACATCCTATAAATAATTCTTTTCTTGAAAATGTGGTTTTATACCATGATATGTAATGATTAAAATATGCTTATAGTTATAGCCAATTAGGGTAACTATAAGGAAATGAATTAACATAAAATGTTATGGGAGATTTATAGATGAGAAGTCAAGTGGGATGATCATTGGAGTGAAAGAAGTTTTGATCATGCATAATCAATTTTCACAGGACATGATTAACTACATGTACCTTAACAAACTATTAGATTCACCATGGAAGAGCAATAAGGAATTTTCTATGAGTACATGTATTGGATACCTAGGAGGAAAGAAGATTTGGTTTATATTATATCAAGAATGTGGAAAGAATCACCTATTTGAATGTCTTAGAGGAAAAAGAAGGTGTTTTGAATGTGGAAAAGAAGGACAAATAGAAAGTGGCTGGAAAGAAAAAATGAATTGTTTGGTTAATTAAATAGATGAAAATTTTGGCCCCCCTAATTCATCATCAAAGGTTAAGTGTTTTATTTGTGGAATAAATGGTCATTATGCAACTCGATTTACAAAGATTAAAGATCATAATGGGAATCAACAAGGTGGTGCGAGTAATGGTTGAATTGTTTGTGATGAATATACTACTGAGGAAATGTAAAAGGAAAGAGGTATTATGTAATAGGATGAGTTATCCCTTTTTATCGCATAAGGATGAATCAAAATAATATAATTTTGTATGTATTTGTATTTAAAAATTATGTTACATGAATTTTGAAATATACAAGTATTGTTTTTCTCTAAGGGCATACAAGTTTATATAGAATGTTTACAATAAAATAAAAAAGGTATTTAATGAAAAAATGTTATTTTGATTAAGGTTACATAACCCTTAATATGTTCCTTATGAAAATATAATTTTATTCTGATATATTGGATATGAACAAGTAAATTGGATGGAACTAATCACATCAGAACCAATAAAGGGTATGTTGAAAAATTAGACTTTGTTATCAGGGATGATGTTTTAATATTCTTGGGTTTAGGGAATATATCCAGTAAAATTTGGAATAAGTAATCATGTATGTTTTTGAAAAGTATTTAAGGTAAATCAAGTTATTACTATGTTTAAATAGAATATATGATTTGGGTATTCACATGTTTGGAATGTGAACATGAAGAGCTATTTCGTGATATATTTGGGATCAATGTTATACTCATTTCGTGACCTTATTTATATTGTTTATGGGTTTTTATCATTCATAAGTGTTATAAGGTAAGACATTTATGGAATGTTTATGTTAAACATTAGTCAAAGTTAGTAAGATTAATGTGTTTTCTATCCATATGAGGATTTAAGGATATTTTATATCCTATTCAAACTACTTTGTGTTGATGATAACTGATGGCACATCGTGGATCTCAAGATCTATGAGTTCATTAGGAATTAAAAAGTCACCTTTTTTTATATAAATAGTTGAATTGGATCAATGATAAAAAGGGGTAACCTTGTCCTGAAATAATGAAATTATAATTCTTCTTGAATATTCTTCAACTATATGTAAAAAGATCTTGAAACCAGAAAAATGTTTTCTTATACTTAAGTTTCTATTGAATCATAAGGTCCCTTAGGTCATCACAGATTTATGAATTTGTGGTTGTTAAAATTTTCATAACTTTGTTCTCTATCACTTTATATAAAAACATGATGCTATGATTTATTCTACTTCCATGTTTTCACTACCATCCTATGTTCTTCTATGTTGGAATCTCGTTATGAGTTACTTTCAGTAACTATTATGATTCCAAAAATTCTTTTCAAAAAGAGGTTTTAGTGTTCATTTTTATAATGTTGGTTTCTATGATTGGGAATCCCAAGTATTAAACCTATGATAATACAAATGAATTTGGAAGGAAAAATTCATTTAAATGGGTGACAATCTAACACCTGTATATTGTGTGAAATATATATTTTTCTAATTACTTTAATCTTTTTGATATTTTTCATTTCACACAACACTGAAAATAGATATTTTATATATATTTATGCACTATTATTGGATGGAATTGTAAATAATTCCCTTATAATCATGCAAAAAAATGCAACATAAAGGTTATCTTCCTCTATAAGGAATATAAAGGTAATCTTACATCTCATGAAAGACTAACTTCCCTCGATGGATTATGTAACACACAAGACAAAGTGTTACTAAAAAATTATATTAATAAAACATATATAATAATATATAACCTTGAGGATAAACTAAATATTATTAATATTATTGAATAAATTATTTAAATATATTGTTTTCACATGATGTAAAATGGATGTTTAATTTATAAATGAATATCATATCCAAATTGAATATAAAAGGAGTATTTTTAAAGTGAACTATTATTTTTCTCACAATATTGTTTTATTCATAATAAATTAAATTAATTAAAAATATTAATATATATATTTTTAATATATATGTTATATATTTAATAAATTAGTTTTTATAATCATCTAATAGGTTTGAGAGACATAATATAAGAACAACTCCAATTTTATGCTTAAAAGCCTATGTTTTTTATAATGGAAGTTTTAACACCTTTTAATAACAAACCAATTTATAACCTAAATTTTGGAACCATTATATATTGAATATGTCATAATATAATTCATATTTTTATGAGAAACATAAAAATTAGGTTTGGATAAATATTTTGTATTTTTCTGTAAGGATTCATTTTTAATGAATAGTTTAAAATAAAGTATTTTAGTTTGAAACTAATTTTTTATCTAATTTACTTATAAAGTTAAATTAAATTTTAAATTGGGTTAAAAGCTTAATTATATAATTTTTTTATCAATTTACCCAATGTATTTCATTTTAATCAATTTCATTTTCCAAGAGACTACAAAAACATAGAAAACTTTTGTATGTTTTTACTTAAAGAAACTGTATAGTCCACCCGACTGTGGGATTATATATAAACAAATTTCTGCTAATCATATGATTGAAATTTGGAAAAAATAATTCCATATTTTTAATCATAATAATTTATAATGTCTAATATGTCCAACTTAGTTTCTGACCAAGACAATTAGTGGAGTAATTATAATTAATTATAAAGATTGAGGTTAAATTAAGCACAATAAGGGACTAAAACATAACATTGAGGTCCAAAAAGACTAATAAACTTATGATAAATCCATTGGATGGACATTTTTAGACCCTATACTCCATTTTATCGACATGGTACCATTATTTAACAACTTTCAATAAAAAACGTTGGTGGGGTTCCTTTCCTTTAAAATAATACAAGAGATTCCACCCCTTCATTATAAAAGGAATCTTCTCCTACCATTTCCTCTCACCTCACAAGAAACATTGTCTCAAGAAAAAATCTACCCAATTACCTCCATATAATCCCTCCTTTTATCCTTTGATCCTCTGTTATGAAGAAATACTTCCACAGAAACCCTCTGGTGCAAACCAAAATGAGTTACCTGATTAAAAGGTAAAACCCTCCATTAAAATCCTTTCATTTATTTTCCTTCTCCACTCAATAAAATATTATTATTCCATAATAATAATAAAAATTATCCTAAAAATACTAGGATGTTTTTTATGTTAATTTTTTCTTAAACATACAGAAAGATTCATCTCATGCGTAACAAACATACTATTTACGTGTAGGCGGACTACCACCTCGCAAAACAATGATTGTTCAATTTTTCTTTACCACCTCTCATGGTGGAAATTATGGTAAAAAATCTATTTATATATGTTATATATAAAATTGATTAGGTATTTAATCTTTTTCACTTGTTTTAAAATACTCATCTTTGTACTTTCCACTTAGTGTTAATATGATAATTTCGTTTGAGGAAGTGTAGACTACAACCCCTCAAAGATTTGTGATTTGTTCATACAATACATGGAATTTATTAAGGATGGTACTGGTGAATAAATATGTTATATATCATTTAATAAATCTAATTTAATAATTATATAAATATATAAATATATATATATATATATATTTATACATATATTTCTTTTAATTTCTTTCAACACGATAAATAAATTGAAATAGCGTTAATGCATACATACGACTTAACGTCTCCATAATCTATGTTTCTAGTTTGATAATTTTAAATTCTATAGGTTATTATTATATAGATATACGAAATATTACATCTTGGAATCATGATATAAGTATAAGGACAAACGATATAACAAATTAAGATACATGTGGAAAATAAAGCGATTACTATCTGAAGTGAAACCACATCATAAGTTTGTAAACAAGTGAGTAATATAAGGTCAGAATAAAAAAATATATGGTACCGTATATAAGTAGATGGTTCTACAAAATATGTATAATAAATATAGTTTTATTGTATACATTTTTTGGATGAGTACAATGAGAGTCAAGACACAAGGTAAAGAGATTTCACCTTAATTTATATTTCAATGAGATAAATGTTATGTTCTCCACACATTCCTTTTGTGTGGTATATGCACAACCCATGATTGTATTCTATAAATATTATATTAAAATTTATTGGTATTAAAACATAAATTTTATTATTCTTCTATCATGGGTATTATGTTACAAAAGTTTCCAAATCGATGAAATTGTTTTGTCCCAATTTTCCTTCCATGAGACTCATATTTTGTTATGTAGCTAAATTCTATTTTGAGGTGTATACACAAGGATTTTACATGCTATATCAGGAATTTATATATTTTTATTATATTTTATGTTTCATGTAATATCCTTTTCATACATGGATTGTATGATCCCAAGTTACCATGTTATTAGATTTTATTGAAACATTCTCATCACTTTTGAGATTGTTTATGTTTGTGATTTATTTGATGAAATATTATGACTTATATCTTCATAACATTCATAAAAATTCTTGTCCTATGTCTATTAATTTTGAATAGATATATTGGTACAATTAGTTTCAATATTTGTAACATAATATTATTAAGAAAGTGTTTTTAAGAAATATTGACATTACCATCTCTTTAGGCATAAATCTATGTTCTGTCAAAACCAAATTTTCAAAAAACTGTTTCCAGGAATGTTGTACCATTTTACTTTAATATTTAAAATAATCATTTACCTTTTTTTCCTTTATCATTTTTTTCAAAGGATTATTCTTATCGCATTTTGAATGATGCATTTTTTATCCTTTACCATTCAAAATGAATGTTCTTTTTTTCTTCGTATGATATGCATAGGTGTATCTACTATAAATCCTTTGAAGCATTATTTTCTTGTTTAAATTTTATATATTAAAAGAATGTTTATAAAATATATTTTCATGTAAAATGGGTTTCAAAATGTTTTCATGCATATTTTATATGTATTCTTGGAAAATTGTTTTCAAAATTTTTTCAAGACATATTTATTAGTTTTCAATGTTCTTTCAATGAAATGTTTTTCAAAATGTTTTGAATAATTGTTTATAAGTTATCAAAGAGTATTAAAAAAGGTTTTTTAAAAACATTTTGAAGCTTATGTTATAAGTTTTAAGGAAAGATAATTTCAAAATGATTTTACGTCTTCATTATAAGTTTTCAAGGTATTTTCTATAAAAAATTATTTTTAAATGGTTTTATGTATTAAAAATAATTTTTTTCTAAGGAAAAAAGGATATTTTACTCACTAAATGTATTTGAAATATTTTTCAAAAATAATTTCTATCGAAGATGACATATTTTTATGTTACTTATTCCATTCTAGGAAATGATATAATGTTTCCATGTGTATCTTTTTTTTGAATGGGTTATGATTAATGTCGTGGTATTTATGAAACCCATTTCTATTCCATGATTTATATGTTTATAAAATCCGTTTCTCTTCGATGGGTGATGATTTGATAAAATAATAATGAAAAATCTATCTTTTCAATAGTTTAAGAGATGATTACATATCGATGACCCACATTTCATTTCATAGGGTATGATATGATTGTTATTGATTTTGTGGCTCATGTATGTATGATTTCATTATTAGATAGGAGGGACATATCTCTCTCTCCAATGAATTAGTTAAAGATTTATATCTCTTGAAATAGACTTGTATATAACGGGAAATGAAATTATTTCATTAATACATGAACGGAATAGGGGTTTACCAGGTTATGTAATACTGGGTTGGAATGGGGGTTTACCCAGTTCAGTAATACATAGCTAGAATGGGGGTGTACCTGATTCAGTAAAGGATTTTTTCCAATAACATGGTCTTCGTAGTGATGCCTTGGATCCTATGGTAAATCCTATTGTGTACTTATGTGGTTTCCACATTTCAATGATTTATTCCATTATTATGATTTCATGGCTTATTTCCTTTATTTCTTTATGATTCATGTCTTATAAACATCCAACCATATGACATGATTCATGTATATGATCTTTGATATGCAGGGTATGATCTTTCATTTTCATGATCATGATCTCATACCATTATGCTCATGATTATGCTTACATGTCTCCCTTATTTACCCAAACTACTCATTTGTGATCACCACTTATTATGTTTCCTTCCCTAGGTTATGAAGATATTTATTATGAATGATGTTTCTAATAATGGTTCAGGTGGAGAACAACCTTTTGGGTGGTAATGTTGCTCAATTATATACCATATATTATGTTTAAATGTTTCCAAAGTCACTAGACTAATAATTTATTTAGGCATATATTTTTATAATGTTTTATGTATTTAAAAAATGTAATTTAATTTCTATTTATTTTAATACAATGTTGTTACATTTATGATGTCATGTATAATTTTTATTCTACATTTCCCATGTTACCTTTATGTTATCATGAAATATCTTGACTCTTTTTTCATGTTTATGAATATCCCCATTTTTATGTTCCACTAAAATACATATTTAATAACATATAATTCATTCATCAAGTTATTCCATTTTTATTACCTTACTAGGATTTATATCTCACCCCTTTCTTATGTATGTTACGAAGTTATCCCAAGTCATTTTAATTATGATGGAATATTATGAGCATCTTAAGGAAACATTTAATAATAGTGATGTACCACTATTTTATGTTGATATATATTGTATGCAATTCCAAAAATACATTATAATTATGGACCTTCTAGGTTGTATTATGTAAAACAATATATAGTAATCCATGAATTAATTTGTAATAAAGATAAAAATTTTCGTAATTTGGGTGCATGGTGAGTGAGACCTTACTGTGAACCTAGTTAACAATGTTGGATTATATTCATTTTTAATCAAAATTATCATAATAACCATTATAAAATATTTTAATAGATGATAATCAAGGGTAACACAACATAAACAAAATTTTTTATAGATTGAAATTAAATATTTATGATTTAGACATCATATAAATCATTTTCCATATATATGTGGTTTTCCATTTTTATTGTCGTTGTACTCACTATTATATTTGGTTTTAGTAAATTGAAGGACACTAAAGGAATAATGTTCATGTTGAATTTGTTGGACAATGTAATTATTTTAATCCTAAGTAACCAAATATTATGTAATATGGAATAAAAATTCTCATTACTATCTTTACACAACTTTCTCATCCTATGATTCATTATGGACATCCAAATGACCAAAGGAGGGAACAATATTCTATTTATTACTTCATTAAAAAATATTCACATTCATTTAGTGGGTCCATTGACCCATTAGTGACTGACTAATGGATTAGTACCATTGAAAATATATATTCTATTCTCCTGTGTTCATATCATGAAAATTTCATTTTGGTTGCCTATAATTTGGATGGAAAAGAAGGTAAATGGTGGAGCCTTATTAATAATATGACTAAAGATGATGAAATTGAATCCATTTAATGTGATGAGATTAAGAGTATATTTTTATTTAAATACATCCCTTGTATTCTAAATACAAAGAAGGAGAATAAATTTCTCAATCTCAAATAGAAGGATGGTCATTATATTTGAACTTATTAAGATAATTTTACAAGACTTGGAAGCTACTATTATAGTTTAATCATCAACCCTCAAATAAAAATTTGATCAATATTTTGGTGGCCTGAAAATATGAATTTTAATGGTGTTGGATATAAGATACATATGTAGATTTGGAGATATCATTCAATGTGCACTGTAGTTAAAAATATAAATTTGATATTCTGACCATTCCCACTATTTTGATAAAAGAAGAAAGATCGAGTCTCACGAGAACTAAAATAAATCAAATATTAGAAAGAAACTTTATACCATTATATTTAAATAAATCTTTAATAAGAACTCAACTAAATTATAGAAATTAATAAGAGGGTATTTCAAGTGTGGTAATCCTATTGATCGAGAAAAATAATTTAGATTTTATGAGAAGAGACCAATCAATGAAATGATTAGAGAGAGAGATCAAAAGAAGGAACCACTAACACTCCATTTTTTTATAATTTATAGATTTTTTTCACTGTGAAAATAAAATTCCTAATCCAAGGGCTATTGAGGGTGAATCAATAAATAAACATTAAAGATATATAACAAAGACAAATCTTATGAATTCAGTACAACTGATGTGAATCATGATAACTAAGGAACTCAAATTTGGGAAATTAAAATTCATATTTTTTAATGAATGAGATAAAATAAAATATAATTATTCATACTGTAGTGAAAATTTATTTGATTATGATAAATTATTAATTCTCTATATATATTTTAGTATAATGGAATAAAAATTGTTATTTTGAATGAAATTATAGTCATTTATCGAGTCAATGATGAACCTGTATTTTCAATGGAAATGTTTTTGCTTAATATAAGTAATAGAAAATGATTTATCTTTTGAAAGTATATATGTATTTATTTTTGACTTTTTTGAAGTGATTAGGGTTTGTACATTTTTTTAATTCATTATTATTTTTATGTTGATCATTTAAGGATATGAGATCAATTCATTATAATATTTTGGATTCAATTTTGGCAAGATGTATTTTGGAGGATTCATAAATATAACTATTTATATAATGTATTAAATAAAACATTTTATGTAATTAGATAAATTTTGATACAAATTTTTGATTTGGTAAATGGTTAAAGGAAAATGTAATAATTTAATGATATTATTATGATTTAAGTTCTCTTGGAATGAAAATTAATCAGCATGAATATTAATTTCATGGAGTAAGTGGTAAAGTGGATGTTATTTGAAGCAAAAACAAATGATGAAATTATTCATATGGTATAAATGAATGTTAAGCCCTAGATATTTTTTTCTATTTGAAATTTACTATCAGATTGGAATATTATCTTACTTTTTTATTCTTCCACTAAATCTCTCTCAATTACACAATGTGTTCCATGTATCTCTTTTGATGTCGTACATACCCGATCCATTTCATATACTAATCCTAGATGTCATACAATTGAAAATGATATTTACTATGAGGAAAAACCAGTAAAAGTTCTTGATCATATAAAGAATGTGCTATGAATTAAGAACACTCACTTAGTCAATGTTTTGGGAAAAAATCATAAAATTTAAGACACTATGTGGGGATCTGAGGGTGTGATGAGGGAAATTTATCATCAATTATTTGTAGTAGAGTGATATAACTTTAAGGTAGAAATATTTTTCAATTGGTGTAGAATTTTATAGCTTGATATTTTATGATGTATTTTTTTTTCAATGAAATTTAATTTATTCGATAGCTTGTGTTATATGAAAAATTAAGTTTTAACAAAGCACAATATACTATTAAAATATTATTATTTAATATGACAGTTGTTTATTTTCCATTATAATGACATATATGAATATGATTAAACAAATAATGAAAATATATGGATTACATGTGTATATAAAATTAATTTATAGGTTACTAATAAAATATAAATGAAAATAAAAACCATTCAAAAATTAAGGAAACTTTTATTCTGAAAATATATTTTTTTTGTGAAAAACACATTTTAACTCAATAAATCAAACAGATAGATTTTTATTAATAATTTTTATTAAATTTATATATTATATAATAAATAAATTTTTCTAATATTTTTCTTATGTATTTTCTAGGTGTGTGATAAGAATAAATCTAATTTTATGCTTTCAAACTGTATTTTTTCAAAAGGGGAATTATGTCACATTTTGTCTACTTATATTAAATTAAGTTCTTTTTGAAATTTTTAAAACTAATTATAAAAATTAAATTCATTATCAATATGTAAATATTTTATTACATTAATTTTTTTCAATTTTTTTAAAAAGATTAATTTTTTATAGTGAAAAATAGGCATTTTTAATATAATGTTTCTTTTATTGTTGAAGCATTTTAAAAAATAAAAATTATTTTGAGATTGTTTTAATTTTAAAACCACTTCAATTATATTTTTATTAATCCAATTTATTCCATTAAAATATATTTAATATTAAATTATGATATTAAATCATTATGTGCTTCTGAAAATGTTCTCTTGAAAAAACCTTTTTTTCATCGCATATGTGGGTTTAATTTCCAATAAATATTTTATACTTATGTGAATGTAAGTTATAAATTTTTTTTGGCCAGAGTAAATACTCAAGAGGGGGGTGAACTGAGTTCCAATTAAAAATTTCTGTTTAAAAGATTTGTATTAAAATCCCCCAATCAATAAAACAAGTTAAAATGTAGTGAATTTAGAATGACTATAAATGTTCGATTAGTTTATCAATGATTGATTATTTCTCAGTTAACTTAATATGATTATTAAATTAGCTTTTGAAACTAACATACTAGTTCAAAATAATTACAAACACTTTGTAGTTCAACAATAAAAGTCACTTTAAAATAGATTTGAGTTTCAAAGTAAATAGCAGCAGAATGTAAAAAAATATTTTAAACTAAAATAAGATGCACAATAGTGTTAACCAAGAGGATCACTCTCAAACTGAGAATTATTTCTCTCAAAAAGTTTATATAAAACTTTGATCCACACCCCGGATCGGGGTTAGAATAGTACTCAGAATGCCCAAGTCCTCAGACCTCTACCACAGTTCTACGTGGGAAAGCAATAGTAACAACACATAGGCTGTCCAGGTCCTCATACCTCTACCACTATCCACAGTGGGATATGAGAGTGTAATGGAAATATTGAGTGAGGATTTAGAAATCCTCCAGTTCAGCACACGAGACAGTGTGTGCTTAAAAATATAGAGCACACACACTGCTCTAAATGAAAAAAAGGATGATCACAACAGAGAAAGAATATGGAAATGAGTTTAGAATGCTCTTGTGTGATGTCAATGCAGCTCTGGACTCCTTTGGATTGAAATAGATGAAGCTTTGAGTCATTATCTGGAAGTTTTTTGGAAAAAAGAGTGTTGTGGTTTTGGTTCTTCACTTCCAGTAGAGGTGTTCAACTTGAATGTGACATTATTCCATGTGGTGCTTGAACCTCCTCTTGGAGCTTCTGTTCTTGATGTGTATGAGTGTTCTTCAAGTTCTTTGTGTGTTCTTCTCTACATGTACAGGTGTATCTTTTCTTCTTCCTTATGTACATGTCTCAGTGTATGTCTCTATCTTATAGTAGCTCAATATTCCCCTTATTTATTCCTTTTTCTGGAAATGGGAATGATTACATTTTATAGGTATGAGGTACTGTTCCCTGACATGCCAACAACCCACATTAATTAATGGCAGTTTCATTAAAAGAAAAAAATATGACCGTTGAAAATTAAATTGAAAGATGACAAAATAGTTTAAGAAATGGTGTCAAAGTAAGTCATGGAAATGGTGTCTCCTTCACACGGTTTCTTGGTTGATCACGATGTCTGAGTGTCATGGTGTCTTAGTGTCACAGTGTCTCATGGTCACGGTGTCTGCTTCGCGGTGTCTGGTTCGCGGTGTCTTGTTCACGATGTCTTGTTCACGGTGTGTTGTTCACGGTGTCTTGCTTCATGGTGTCTTGTTCACGGTGTATTGATCACGGTGTCTTGCTTCACGGTTCCTTGTTCACGGTGTCTTGCTTCATTGTGTCTTGTTTCATGGTGCCTTGTTCATGGTGTCTTGCTTCACGGTGTCTTGCTTCACAGTGTCTGGCTTCACGGTGCCAAAAATACATATCTAGTGGCAGACTCACGGTGTCTTAAACATTCCAAAGTAACTATGTGAAGACTTAAATAAAGATGATAATAGAAAGGATTAAACGTAAGCATTTGTTAAAGAAGGTATTTTTAGAATAAACAAATGATAATATAAAGTAGGTAAATTGAAAATAGAGAAATTAAGATCCTGCAAGGCTCTTATTAAAGAATAAGAGAACTATAAACATAAATACACTGATTGGATATAATGTATAGAAGTTAACTAGGTTTAATAAGATTTGGGATCATTAACACATGATTAAATAATATTTTTGATCATTAAAACATGATTAATACTTGAGGAGTCCAACAATCTCCCCCCTTTTTGATGATCACAAATCATATACAATTAAGGTGTATATTAGATTCAACTATAAAGATAGTGTATATTAGATTCAACTATAAAGATAAATTCCTAACATAGAAACTTCTCCCCCTTTTGGGATTATCAAAAAGATGAAATAAGAGAGGTCAAAACGGTTCACAATCCATTAATAGAAAATGAGTGACAGTTAAACAAAAAAAGTAATACAAAAACAATAACATCCCTATCAAAAGAATGTAATCATTGTTATTATTCATGGTCCAACCTTATATTTTCCTTTAGCAGTAGTGGGAGAAGAGGAATCCATAGGGGTAGAGGCCAAGGTAGAAGAAGGCAGAGGGGTGGTTGATGAAGAGTGCAAAGGGAGACCTTCAAAGACTAAGGGAGCCAAGGTAGGAGTAGTAGAAGATCAAGGTAGTAGTTGATCAAGAATCACATGCTTGATGTGACTGAGTTCTTGTCTGATAGACATGGTGGTTGAGGCTAGAGCAGAGGTGAAGGTAGGCAGCCCATGTGTATGAGGTGCAGCCGTTGGAGCAACAATGGATATACTCTGGACATGAAGATAGGGCCTCAGGAGTTTGATGAAATCTGTAATAATCTCTCCACCATATTTCATGGCTTTCTCAAAATCATTCTTGTTCTCCATAAACTTGTCCAACAATTGAGAAAACTCTGTGATTTTCTAGACTTGGTTCTAGAAAGTTTTAGTAATAGGATGAATCCTCAGATTTTCTACAAGGTACATAATAAGGTTTGTCATATCTGTCTTGGAGAGGATTCTATTGAAGTAGAAATCCACTTTCCTAGAAATCTTTTGTTGAGCATCATTTGTAATTTTGGAGTGGATTTGTACTAGGTTAGGAACTATATCACTATTTTTGACCACTTCAGTTAAAGAATCCACTTTGAAACCACAAAAAATATTCTGAAGCCCTTCTTTGATTACAATTCTGAACAGATCACTGTCCAAGGAGGGTTTAGAGGATTGACCAAATGCTTCGACAGCTATGGTCAGAGATTTTAGTTGATCCAAAACCTTTTAGAAGACACCCTGTATACTCATCAGTGAGTTTATTTAGATTAGAAACAAGCTCTTCCATTTCATTCACAATTTGTTTGTTCCTTTCAGTGATCATTTCATCTAAAGATTCTTGATAAGGTTGAATCTGAGACACACCAACTTGTGGGATTTGAGGTGCAGTAGGTTCTATAGGAGGAACAACAGATTCAAATCTCGAATGGAGCTCTCTATGCACTTTTTCAACCATACTTATTAGGGTCTTTACTTCATTACTGAGCAGTTTATTGTCAACTCTCACTTCTTGAATTTCATGGATCATCTTAGGTTGTATTTGCAAGATAATCTTCTCCAATAATAGTGAAGCTTTTCTCTCACATAAATTTGTCACAGGAAGAGGTTGGGTATTCATAAGTTTTTCAACTCTGGATAAGAGAGTAGCACCAAATTCCTTCAGATAATCCTTAATTATAAAGGATGGATGTTGAGATAAGGGTTCAGAAGTAGGGACTATTACAGGCTCAGGTTCCTTCGCAGGTGCAAAATTGGAGACTGATTTCAATTGAAATAGGGAGGAAACATAATGTTTGGTTGTGGTAACCTGCTAAGAATAATTTACATCATAGAAACTGGGAAATTTATATTGTGTGTCTACAGGACTTGACTCAGTTGGATGTGAGGCTTAAACAGACTCACGATTTGGGGTTTTCTCCCCCTCAACAGGTGCCTCCTTCTTAAGACTGAGAGTCTTAGAATATTGGTCTAAATCCATAGACTCAACTCTGAGTTCCTCACCCATTTCTTATCTATCCAGCTGAAAAGCTAGCTACATTCTTTCTTCAGCAGAAGGTATGATTTCAAGAATATATTGTTCCACAGGGTTCAAGATTGACCTCTTGAAAAATAGGCATCTCTTACACTATAGGCTCTTCTATTGTAGCCTCTTCCATGGAATGCTTTTCATATTCTCTGTTAATTGATTCTTTTATAGCTTCATGTTGAATTTCCAAAATGTCAGCTTCTTTAGGAGCATAGACTTCATCTTCATGAACTGCATGAGAAACAATAGTCATGTCTTCCTCAACAATAACTGCTTCCCTCGGTGGCACTTCAACCTCTTCTTCCTCTTCTTCAGAATACTCAACAATCTCATTTGGTTCCAAACCAAGATTGGAAATATGTTTTGGTCTTGAAGGATAATCCAACGGATTGAATTTTTCATAAATTTTATCATTTCCTTCCACCCATTCATTTTCCAAGGATTCTAGTTTGTCTTCATTCTTTTGATAGTAGCTTTTGAGAGGAAGTACTCATAGTCCATAATCACTTCCTCATTAGGTCCAACCACACCTTTTGCAAGAATCGTGGCTGATATTAGCCAAGAGTAAAATAGAGAAGTTGTCTTGGATATTACTTTGATTAACTCATGTATATAGTGAATGATATACTTTCATAGGTTGATCTTGGCCTATTTTTCATGGGGTTAATAAAAAATACATCTTGATATTTTAACATAGAAAAATCACACTTTCTTGGACTGAACAAATTCTGTACAAACATAAACAGAATCCTTGTTTCTCCATCTAATTCAGCAGCAATTGCTCTCCTCTAGGATCCATTTCCAATTAGGGTTTTCAGTGCATCTTCTAGATCAAAGAAATCGGTTGAAGGTGGAGGTCCTCTCTAATAATCCTAAAAAATTTCTTCATGAGGTATCCTAAGGCATGCAGCCCATATCCTCAAAGAGAAAGAGCATATTTGGCCATTTATCCAGCTCCTCACAACATAACTCTCACCAGAATCAATTGAGAACTGTATGTATTGGTTAAACTGAGCTACTAACCTAGAATAGATGGGTCTATCCTCCTTCAAGAACCATTATAACCAGACTTGTTGTTCTAACACATTCAATACCAAAGACTTACTAGTCAAAAGCCATTTGGGGAAAATCTCTTTCACAGGTACAACAACGCAGTTTACCAGATTCAGATTTAAAGGTCCTTCAGGTGTCATCTTAGGTGCAATCTTCTTCTTCTATAAGATGTGTTTCTCGGGTGTCGATGATGACAGACGTTTCATTCTTGGTATTCACTGAAGGTATGAGCGAGAGAAGGGTTGTAGGGATGAAGAAGGTTTTGAAAAGAATAGGTAAGAGAAACCCTAAGTGAATAAGTGAGTGATACTTACTTTGTTTTATCATTTATGAATACCAAACATTGCTAAAATAAAAATGTAGGAAGATAAAAAAGGTGAAAAGGATAATTACCGCAATATTGGTTTAAAAAATATAAATAATTTTTACAGTGAGACCATAAGTGGTCATTATGGTGAGACAGTAAACAAGTCTCACGGTGAGATCATGAGTGAACTTTTCAGTGCATGTTACGGTGAGACAGTAAACGTCAGACCGTAAGTACAAAATGATAATGGTGAGACTGTAAAAAAAAACTTTACAGTGAGACAGTAACTGAGAAACTGTAATCATGAAACAGTAAAGTATAACACAGTAAGATATCAAATAGTAAGACTTGAAATAGTAACTAGTAAGGTATCTATTTGAGATTTATCATTCCCAGTTCATGTATGATGTAGTCTATTATCTCATGATTTAATGGTTTAGTGAATATATCAACAAGTTTATATTCAGTACCAATGAATTCCAAAGGGATATCACCTTTTTGATAATGATCTCTCAAAAAGTGATGTCTAACATCAATATGGTTTGTCCTAGAATGTGAAATAATATTTGTTGAGATGTTAATAACACTTATGTTGTCACAATTTATAGGTACATGTCTAAATTGATATCCATAATCTAGTAATGTCTATTTCATCCAAAATATTTGTGCACAACAACTCCCAGTAGCTATGTATTCAGCTTCTGCAATAGATAATGCAACAGAATTTTGTTTCTTACTACACCATGATACTAGTGACTTGCCTACAAGGTGACATGTTCCAGAGGTACTTTTTCTATCTAACTTACATCCACCGAAGTCAGCAACAGAATAACTAAATAATTCAAATGATTGTCCTTTAGGATAAAACAATACTATATTGGGTGTTTTCTTGAGTTAATTTAAAGTTATATTTACAAAATTTAAATGAGATTCTTTAGGATTTTCTTGAAAACAAGTGAACATACACACACTAAACATAATGTCAGAAAGACTAGCAGTTATGTAGATTAAGCTTCCAATAATTCCTCTATAAGTGGTTTGATCAACAGATCTTCAATCTTCATCAAGATCCAACTTACATGTGGTACTCATGGGAGTGTCACTACTTTTAGTGTTATCCAATCCAAATCATTTTAAAAGATCCTTAGTATATTTAATTTGATTTAGAATAATACCATTTTCATTTTGAAAAACTTGAAATCCAAGAAAATACTTGATTTCTCCCATTAAACTCATTTCAAATTTGTTTTGCATCATTTTAGAAAAATCAACACATAAGGAATTCTTTGAAGATCCAAAAATAATGTCATCTACATAAATTTGAACATATAAAACATAATTGGAAATTCTTTTAATAAAAAGAGTAGGATCAGCTATTTCTTTTGTAAATCCTTTGGAAATAAGAAAATTACTAAATCTGTCATAACTAGCTCGTGGATCATGCTTTAAACCATATAAAGCTTTTGATACTTTAAAAATATGATTTGGAAAATGAGGGTTTGTAAATCTAGGGGGTTGTTCAGAAAAAACATCCTCAGCTATATACCAATTTAATAATTCACTCTTAACATCCATTTGATATAGTTTTAAATTCAAATGTCCTACATAGGCAAGCATGGTTTTGATGGCTTCAAGTCTCGCTACTGGTGCAAAGGTCTCTTTATAGTCAATTCATTCTTCTTGATTATAGCCTTTTTCAACTAGTCAAGCCTTGTTTCTAACTATTTTACCTACTTCATCAAAATTATTCCTAAAAACCCATTTTTTCCTATGGTCAAAGTGTCATTATGTCTGTCAACAAGTTTCCAAACATTGTTTTTTTCAAATTGATTCAATTATTCTTGCATAGCCATCACCCAAAATTCATCATTGATTGCATCATTAATATTTTTAGGTTCAAGTTTCCAAAGAAAAGATTGATGTTCAACCTGTTTTTTTAGAGAAACTCTAGTTTGTGTCCCTCTATCTAAATCTCCTACTACAGCATCTAAAGGATGATTTTTAAGAGTCCTAGTTGGTCTAGAAAATATAGGGCTATAAATTTATGGTTCACTTATAGGTTTGGGTTCTACCAAAGTATGTTCTGGAAAATTTCCAAAACTACTTGTCTCAACAATAGGTTCACTGTTTTTGTCATTGAGGTCTAGAATTGACATATCTTCTTCATGATTTTCAAGATGGGTATTAGGTTCATGTGGATCAGTTTCAACAAATTAGATGTGTACATATTCTTCCATGCATTTATTTCTCTTATTGAATACTCTATAGGCTTTACTGGTTGTAGAGTAACCTAGGAAATTGCATTCATCACTTTTGGAAGAAAATTTTTCAAGATTATCTTTAGTGGTAAGGATAAAAAATTTGCAACCAAAAAACTCTAAAGTAATTATCCATAGGATTCTTATTGTTCCAAAGCTCATAACTGTTCTTTTTTAGAATTGTTCTAATCAAGACTCTATTGATAATGTATCAAGCTGTATTGACAGCTTCAGCCCAAAAGTAAATAGGCAAATCATATTCATTGAGTATTGTCCTAGAAATCTCTTGAAGAGTCATATTTCTTTTTTCTACTACACCATTCTGTTTAGGTGTTGAAGGAGTAGAGAAGTTGTGACTATAGCCATTATGTGAGAAATAGGTTTCAAACTCTTGATTTTCAAACTCACGACCATCGTCACTTCGTAAAGTCTTTATCCTAAGTCCACTATGGTTTTCTACAGGCTTGGAATATTTAAAAAAATATGAACAAGCTTCACTTTTGTGAGCTAGAAAGTATACCCAAGTTTATCTAGAAAAGTCATCTATAAGGACATATACATAGTGCTTCCCATTAAACTAGAAACTATAGATGGTCCAAATAAATCCATGTGAACCAACTAGAGAGGTTGAGAAGTAGAAACTTCATTCTTTGATTTGAATGAAACTTTATGTTTTTTCTCTTTTACAAGGATTACAAACATTATCTATTGGGAATTTTAGTTTGGGCATGTCTCTAACTAAACCTTTCCTAGTTAGATTCCTGAGAGAGTGTACATTAAAGTGTCTTAATCTTCTGTGCCATAGCCAAGGTTCTTTATAAAAAGAATTTAAATAAGTAACATTTTGTTTAGCTGAATAATTAAGATCTACAGCATAAATATTTTAATTTCTTAATGTAGTAAACACCAAAACATTTTTAGAATCAAATACATTGCAAGCATCATTTTGAAATTTTACAATGAAACCACCATCACAAAATTGAGAAATACATAGCAGGTTGTATTTTAATCCATCAACAAATAGTACTTTAGAAATTAAAATTTAATCAGTGTTACCAATCTGGCCTAAACCGATGATTTTTTAATTTGAGTTACCCCCAAAGGCGACGTGTCCTCCATCAACATTGATTAATCTATTAAAGAATGAGTAGTCTCCTATCTTATTCCATGGAAATCCACTGTCTAAATACCATATCTTCCCATAGGAACTTTTCAAGCATGTTTCCTACAAAAGAGATTTAGACAAAAAATGATTTTGGTACCCAGATTTTCTTCGGTTCAGACAAGTTGGCATGAAAAACTTTTGGTACCCAGATTTGTCTAATGGGTTTCATATAATCAATAGATTTAAAATATTTTGAAAGATAAACGTTTTATGATCTACAAATATGTGAGTAGATAGTTGAAACTTAATAATTTCCAGAACTAAAACTAGAAGCGTAATATCCAGATTTAGGAATAAATCTATTATTTGTAATCTATCTTTGTCCAGGATGATATCATAAACCAGTAGTATACATTGGTGCTACTTGTTTTCCTAGAATTTGTGTAAGAGTGTCCTTTCCATTAGTAAATTTTTCTAAATCATTCCTGATTTTATCATTAGACAATTTCAGTTCAGTATTCTCTTTGAGTAGCTGAGTATTCTTTTCATTTTCTACTTCTAGTGCATATTTTGTTGTGATAGTTAAAGCATGTTGTTTATTTAAGGCTTTATGCTTGTCTTTCAGCTCATTGAAGGAATCCTCTAACATGTCACAGTATTCAAAAAAAATTTCACTAGACATGTTTTCATAATCAGAATCAGAATCATCTCCAGAATAATAAGTGTTTAGAGAAGGAGCATCCAATGTTACCTCAGATGTGTTTATCATAAAACACATATTATCTTTTTGAGATTTTTCATCCTGAGTGGAATCAGAATCACTTGAACTGTATTTTTAAGCACTCCAAGTTTCTTTAATAGCTTTCTTATATTTTTTGTCCTTGTACTCATATTTCTTTTGTACTTTAACTTCGGGCAGTCAGCTTTCACATGTCATTTCCTCTTTCATTCGTAGCAGACTATGTCATCAATTTTATCTGTCCTTTTCTAATCCTTCATCCAATGAACTTTATTTTCATACTATCCCTTATAATTGGATTTTCTAAAAAACTTCTTTTTCCTATAAAACTTCTTAAATCGTCTAGTAATCAGAGCCATTTCAGCATCACTGTTAGATGCACTCTCTTCACTACTAGAACTATCACTTGTAGCTTGAATTTTCTCTTTGTTCATGATTTTTGAATTAGATGTCTTGAAGGATACTGATTTGATTCTTGGTTCATCATATTCTTCTTTGTTTACCTTCAACTCTTCTTCATACATCATCAACTTACCAATCATCTCCTTGAAATGAAACTTTCCAATGTCACATGATTCTCGTATAGATAAAGAGGTTCCTCCCCATCTGCCTGGTATGCATCTTAGTATCCTCATGAATAGATACTTTTCTGTAATAGCTTTTCCCAGTGAGCTCATTATATTGACTATCTCATTAAACCTGATATACTTATCAGAAATAGATTCATCAGTTTTCATTTTAAAATTATCATACTTAATAGTGTATGTGTTTAGTCTCATTTCTTTAACATTGGTTATTACCTCATGGGAAACATCCAGAGTATCCCATATTTCATAAGAAGTCTTACAAGAAGATATTTGATTAAATTATTCATCTCTTAAAGCACAATACAGATCATTTATTGCTTTATAATTATTATTGTAAGCAGCATTAATAGGATCATCTCAAGTAGTTCTTATAGTTTCTGGAATCTTATTCTGAGTCTCTATTGCAGTCCAAATGTCAAATCTCATCCTTTATAAATGAATTTTCATTTTGATTTTCCATTGGGCATAATTAACACCATTAAAGAAGGGTGTCATGTTGGTAGCTACACCTTATAATCTATTATCCATAATACCTATGTTATATAATGATATAAAAATTTAAAGTTAACAGAAATTTTAAGATCTTTAAGATACAACTAAAATCACAGTTGAAAATTTTTCACAAACAGAGTGTTTTGAAAACCTTTTATCAAAGACTTTTATACTAAAGTTAGTCATAGTGGATACTCAATAGGGGTGAATTGAGTTCCAATTAAAAATTTATGTTTAAATTATTTGTTTCAAAATCCCCTAATATATAAATCCAGTTAAAATGTTGTGAATTTATAAAGACTGTAAATGTTTGATTAGTTTCTCAAAGATTGATTATTTCTTAGTTACCTTAATCTGAAGATTAAGTAAGATTTTGAAACTAACTTAATAGTTCAAAATAATTACAAAAACTTTCTAGTTCAACTATCAAAGTTACTTTAAAATAGATTTGAGTTTCAATGAAAATAGAAACAGAATATTGAAAAATAGTTTAAACTAAAAAAAGATGCACAATAGTGTTAACTAAGAGGTTCAGTCTCAAAATGAGAGTTAGTCCTCTAAAACAGTTTATATTAAACTTTGATAGATACCCTGGATCGGGGTTACAACAGTACTCAGACTGTCCAGGTCCTCAGACCTTTACCACAATTATATGTGGGAAAGCAACAACAAAAACACAAAGGCTGTCCAGGTCCTCATACATCTACCACTATCCACAGTGGGATATATGAGTGTAATGGAAATATTGAGTGAGGATTTAGAAATCCACCAGTTTAACACAGGAGACATTGTGTGCTTAAAAATACAAAGCACACACACTGCTCAAAATGTAAATAAAAGGATGATCACTTCAGAGAAGGAATATAGAAATGAGTTTAGAATGCTCTTGTGTGATGTCAATGTAGATTTGGACTCCTTTGGATTAAAACAGATGAAGCTTTGAGTCCTTCTCTGAAATTTGTGTGGAAAACAGAGTGTCGTGGTTATGTTTCTTCACTTACAATACAGGTGATTAGCTTGAATGCGAGAGTATTCCAAGTGGCACTTGAACCTCCTCTTTGAGCTTCTGTTCTTGATTTTTATGAGTGTTCTTCGAGTTCTTTGTGTGTTCTTATATGCATGTACGTGTATATATTTTCTTCTCCCTTATGTATATGTCTGTGTGTATGTCATTGTCTTGTAGTAGCTTGATATTCCTTTTATTTCTCCTTTTTTCTCGCAATGGGAATGATTAACGTTTACAGGTACAAGGTACAAATCCCTAACATGCCAACAACCCACATTAATTAATAGGAGATGCATTAAAAGCCCAAAATATGACCATTGGAAATCAAATTTAGAGACGACAAAATAGTTTAAGAAACAGTGTCATAGTAAGTCATGGAAACAGTTTCTTCTTCACACGACGTCTAGGTTGATCATGGTGTCTAAGTGTCACGATGTCTTAGTGTCATGGTGTCTCATGGTCACGATGTTTGCTTCACGGTGTTTGGTTCATGGTGTCTTGTTCACGGTGTCTTGTTCACGGTGTCTTGTTCACAGTGACTTGCTTCATGGTGTCTTGTTCATGGTGTCTTGTTCACAGTGTCTTGCTTCACGATGCCTTGTTTGCGGTGGCTTTCTTCACAGTGTCTTGCTTCGGGGTTCCTGGTTCATGGTGTCTTGCTTCACAGTGTCTTGATTCACAGTCTCTAGCTTCACGGTGCCAGAAATACATAGCCAGTGGCAGACTACCGGTTTCTTAAACTTTCCAAAGTAACTATATTCATACTTAAATAATGACTATAATAGAAAGGATTAGACTTAATAATTTGTTAAAGAAGGTATTTTGAGAATAGATAAAAGATAGTATAAAGTAGGTAAATTGAAAATAGATCAATTAAGATCTTATAAAGCTCTTCTTAAGGCATGATAAAACTTTAAACATATATACACATGATAGGATATAATGTATAGAAGTTAACTATGCTGAATGAGATTTGGAACCATTAAAACGATTAAATAAGATTTGTGATCATTAAAACATGATTAATACATGATGAGTCCAAAAAAATTGATTTAATATTTCTAATCATCATAATTAATATTAGCTAACAAGGTCAATAAAATTTTTATCAATAACATATAGTAAAAATTAATTACAATGGTATAGGTTAATAATGGGATTTGAACATCACATGCACTTGCGTTAAAATTATTTTACCTGAACATAATATTTTTATTTAGTTAATTTGTTCTTACATTTTGATTAATTGGACAAAATTATATAATAATACTCATTTTATTTTTATTCTAAGGAATAAATTAGATCAATAAATAAATTTAAAAACTAGATTATGTGCTGAAAACCAAAATTATAAAATAATGTAATAATAAATTCTAGGGAATGAAAAGTTTAATCATGTGTTTTTTAGGAGGTGTATTTCCCTAAAAAATTTAATAATCAATTTTTTAGTCACATGGGGTGATAGTTACTCCTCATTATGGAATTGTTTTTGGTATTTACAAAGATGCCACTCCTCCTCAATTATAATAGGGAACTTTATCTCCTCCCCTATTCACACATCTTATACCATTTTCCATGAAGAAACCATAAATAAATCCCTACAAAATATCCTTATAAACATTATAAGGCTATTTTTATTCCTAAATGACCAACCCTAGGATACATATTAAGATATCCAATGGAGGATTTTCTAAGTGAAGGTAATTTTATTCACTAATATCTTTTTTTTTCTTATCCTATTATGAACATTACTATTGTCATAATAATTAAAATATAACAAAACAAGTATCTAACATATAAATAGATGTTTCTATTTTGATGTAATTACCTATATCCATGAAAACATCCATAAAATGGGAAACAAAACCATCTATTGTGTGAAAGACTTTCCACGGGCTCGTGAATCGATTTAATTTGTTTCCCAAAACCAACAATAATAGCTATATATAATGATTGATTTACCAAATTTTATGATATTTAGAAAATAATTATACTTATTGATGTATAATATAACAAATAAATTCACTCATGTGTATAGTGAACTACCACATCATGAAGTGATGTGATTCTTTTTTCACATAATATTTACTTGGAATGTGATAAGGATAAATTTAATGACTACATTTTATATATATTAAATGATAATTAATCTATAATGGTGAATTATTTTTTACCATTCCTTCATTCTTAACCATTAGATAATGGAAATAGAGTTAATATGTATTTTCAGCCTCCCATCCCCATAAATGGTGTAATTAATTTTCTACCACTATATTTTATGGATTAAAATAAATACATATATATTTAATATATATTATATTGATATGATTTTTAAAAATAGTGTTATTATCTTACCATGGTCAAATTAAAAAGACTGAAAAAACCAAACCCAATCAAACATGAAAAATGAAGCAATTATAACCAAAAACATGATTTTAACAAGGAATTATTAACAAAGGGGTAATATAATATCACAAGTAAGTCGTATATGGAATGATATATATAAATTTTTTTATCATATATTTATAATAAATGTATATTTATTATACATGAGGATTAAATTTATATGAATGATTTCATGATGTAATGTATGCGATTTTTATCTCAATTTTTCTTCTTTGGGAATACGTTATGTTAGGAACCCATATTTATCTATGGGGTGTATACAAAGTGGAATTGACATGTGAAATCATGAAATTATTTAATCCAAATATATGTAATGTTTTATTTAATGTTATTCATTCATGGTGATTGTGATTCATATATTATAAAGTAGTATGTGATATCTATCTCACTCTTATCCCAATAAGAAACATGCCATATTCACCTCTTATTTCTTTTATGTGGCATATGTACATCCATTACATGTATTTTATTATTAGTATTATTAATTTTATGTGGATATAAATATCCAAATAATATTATTTCCTTCATAGATATTATGATTATAATATTATTAATATGGTAACATATTTTATATTACAATCCCATTACTTCTAGGGATTGATTTTATTACGATTTTGATAATAAAATATTATGATTTTACTATCAAAAATTTCATAAATTTTCATATACTATAGTTATTTTCATAAAATTCTTGTTTCCCATCATTTTACTCTGGTTATGTACTCAATATTCTAAAATATCTTTTTTCATGAAATGAAAATTTTATTTATCCCTTCAGTAAAAACCCTTTTTCTTCAAAAAGCATATTTTCTACAAAAGTTTTAAAAAATTATTTACAATGAATATTTAATATAATTTATTCCCATAACGATTTTCATAGATTTTTTTAAATGAATCATATTATCATTTTCAAAACAAGTTATGTTTTTGAATTTCGTACAATAATATGAAAGGAATAATTTTTTAATGTGTACTAAATAAATAGTAGTTCTCAGTATCATGACCAATCTATGATTTTAAGATTAATTTATATTTTTTTAAAAGTTTATTTTTTAAAAAAAATTTCATTAAAATTTGTGAAATTTATATATTTTAAGTAATTTATTTCAAATTTAAAATTGTGTTTTCCACAACAAATGTTAAAAGTTATCTTTCAGAATCATTTCCCCCATAAAATTACATCCTTTGATGTTACTTAATATTTAATGAGGATGTGATCTAACAATATCATGTTTAACCATTCTGTGGATTATTTATTTTTATGGTGAAAAAATATTTATGAATCCCATTTCATTTCTATGGGTTATGGTATAATGAAATGATAAAATATATGTGAAACCTATTTCTTTTCCAAGGGATATGCTTTTATGAATTTTTTTTCAACCCATTTAATATCATGGGTTTTGATATCATGAATTTTTTATGATCTCATGTCAAACTAATTGAAGGATTTAAATTATTTAATAGTTTATATGTTATAACCATGGATGGTGGTTATGTTATTCCCAATGATAGTGGTACTAAAATTTTATTAAGTTTTCTTATGGTGGTACTAAAATTTTATTACGTGTGCTAATGGTTTCTGAATTATAATTATTTCTCACTCTTATGGATCATGTATTTTGGAATGAAAATTCATTAAACAATGATTCATGTTTACGATCTATGATAGGTTGGGTATGAACGTTGTAATCTCTATTCATGATCTCATACTCTTATTCTAATCTTATGATTTTATATGATCATTGAGTGATATATCACATATTTACCCTTATTATTCACCTAACCTCACACATTCTTGTGTTTCCATACAATATGTTATAATGAGTGGTTTTATGTTGGGTATGTTTATAATGATTATAAATATAGAAGATCCTTACAGTGTTTGTAGAAGATATTTGAATAAAAAAACTGATGATGTATATATTCTCCAAAGACAGTAAATCATTATAGTCATCTTCTATTTATTTGTTAAATGTAATGAAAATTCATATGAAGATGTTTTGTTTATGTATGAGTTTCATGTGTCTCTATAATGAGGGACCACCCTGGGTGAGGGGGGTGGGATACACTGGTCTGTAGTGAATTGTAATATAGGATGTTATTCTAGAACACTGCCCCATGTAAAAGGGTAGATCTCAATACTTTGGGTATAGTTATTGAGATTTTGTGTATGTCCCACCCTATGTAAGAGTGTTGTGATCATACTTTGTATGACACCCTACCTTACATAATTCAGTATGGTGGTGTCCTTCTTAGCCCATGGTGACTTAACCCATGTTCTTATATGAGCGTGTGTGTTATGTTTATAATTGTGTGTATTTCATAATGATAAATTTCAACATTATATATATTGTGTGCACAATAATTTTAACCTACTATTTTTAATTATATAGATGCATTAGGGATTTCTACTAGGTCATACGAATCAACCCCAAAACATGTACATGACAAGAGATTTGATATATGTGGGTAAATATTAATTTTTTTTTTCAAGGGAACTAGTATTGATTTTAGTTAGACAATTGGTTCAGTCTAGTAGGCTATGTAAAGTCATGGATTTATCTTGATTGATTATGTGAATTGGTTTAGAGGTTAACTATTTATTTTTCATTTATTACTCACATTGTTTACTTTCTAGTATAACTAAATGTTTAATTATATTACTATTACCATAGGACATATATATCTACTATTCGTACTTTTTTTACATTTTGATGCATTAAATATATCTACTTTGTTACATTTTGATTCATTATATAGATTTTTTTTACAAATTTATATTATATACTATTTTTACCACTTGGTGTATAGTCCAAATAAGTTTGACTAATACACTACATGTGGTGGATGAAATGTATTTTTAAAGAAACTAAAAATTGTCATCCAAATTAAAAAATATATGTATCGGTATTAAAAAGAATCAAAAGACCAACAAAAAATTAAATTAAAATCAGAGTAACCATATTTATGTATCCATATTTCATAATTATCAGTGGACATAATTTTTATAACTAAAATATAACAACAATCAGTATTACAATAAAATATTGATTAAATAGTCATCATAATGGAAATTTAAACTGACTATGTCACAATAAATGAATAAATAATTATCATAATGGTAATTTGTAAAAGAATAAAATACCAATTTAAAAACTAAACATAGAGTTCTGGTTAGAAAACCCATAAAACATATAATAGGATATTAACAAAACCTCCTTTTAAACCAAAGTGAATTGAAGATATGTACACATGAGTTGTGGTATCTTTGACTATCAACTCATCGAATGATATTGGATTCTTGAATCTTAAATCATGGATCTATAATCCTTACATTGGAAACCCTAGTTCAACCTTATCAATATTCCCCCACTATAATAACTTGTTACTCGATTTTCCTTCCACTTTGAATAAAATATAGATACTTATTCTATAACAACTAATGACTCGGTTCACCAAAAATAAAAATATGTATCACAGTGTAACCAGAACATTAATTAGTATCTCGGTAAAATGTGTACAACAATAGATTCTATTAGATTTCACAATGACACCTCTCAATAAAAATATCTTTCAAAACACTCTAAAATAAAAAAATTGATGGTATAATTGTCAACATGAAATTAAAGACTTTAATAAATTGTAACTCTCAGAGTATTCTTGTGTCAAATTATATGTATTCTTACCCATGATGTGTAATTATATTTATTATAATTACATCAATGATATTATTATTCATATATCAGGGTCTGTTTCAATAATAAAATCATTATATTATTGATCTTATTTTGACAGACTAAACATCATTCCATAATTTTCGATGTGTTTATTCATCACCACTTCATTTCATTATAGCATTGGTGCAGGAAATATGAATTTCATTATTCAAGTATTTTATTTTATATGAAAACATTAAACTATTAGTTCTACATAGTTCCTCATGTTATTTGATTTTCGTAAATAAGTGTAATCTATTTTTTATATCACAAGTAATCAGAAATTCATTTAATGTTTTCATATATACTAAAATCCTCAATGATAAAAAAAGATACATCAAATACTAAATGATGTGTTTCTTTATTTTCAAAACATGTGAAGTAATGTTTATCAATGACTCAGCAATATCCCCATTTTAAAAAACCAAAACACACTAAGAAAAATTAAAATGAAAGGAAATAATCCATGCATAAATATTCCCTATATATATTGATATAAAGATATCTTTATTGATTTCTTTATATAGTTTTTTCATTTTGAAATAAAATACCCCCTTTGTAAAAAATAATAACAATGAAGATTATAATGTATACCCCCATGACTCTCAAAATACCACCTACCACTTTGATTTTCAAAGTTTTTCCCAAACATTTAATTTTTTATGAATTTTAACCCCTTTTTTTAAAAAAATAAGGAATTAAAATAAAAAATTTCAATAAAAAACATAAGACAAATTAGATTCTCCTTACATAGATAATGATAAAAAATTATTAGAAAGATTACATAAATCTAAATACTCATGAAATTTCATTCATATTGGAAAAAATAATATATCCATAAAAATTATCAAGATAACATTATCCAGAAAATAAATAGAAAATGTTTGTAGAATAATTTTTCAAATATACCAGTAGTAAAAAATTTAAAAATAAAACTTTATTAATTTAATTATTCAAAAAGTGATTTAGCTTCATTGTGTAATTATATTTCTTGAAAATATATCATCATAAATTTAGAAATTCTGGTTAACATCATCTATGTCCAATTAAAACATATCTATATAATCATTGTACTATTATTTGTTCACTACATAGTTCTCTTTTATTGAAATGAGGTTGAAGTTATGCTCTATGGATTTCCCTTACCAATCAACGAACTAAATATTCAACTCCAATGACTTAGATTTAACCCCAATAAGACATATTATGTCATATTTATTTATTTTTTGATTTTTTTAATTCATAAATTTATAATTATTTAAATATTTAAAATAATTTTTATAGAATTTTAGAATTTGGGTAAATAAGAAATAATTTTGAAATTATATAAGTTATTATGAATTTTAAATTATAGTAAAAATTTAAATAAAAACCAAGTAGATAATTTACAAAAATCCTGTAAATAAACAAAAACTCTAAAAAATTTAATGAACTAAAAAATGTCTTAAAAAATTAAAAGTTAAATTTCATTAAATAATAATTTGATCTTCTTCTTTCAAGCATAGTTCTATAAATGATTTTACACAATTATTAACTTAAAAAATAAAAAAGATTTATAGAAACAATTTAAAAATACCCACCCTAAATACATGGAATAAAAAAATATTTTATTAAATATTAATTAATAGTGTTACTTAAATGTAAATATGGAATAATATAGGTGATTTTTTTATATAAAAAATAATTGAAACTAAATGTAATGATTAAAAAATAGTTTAGAAATAAAAAATTCACTATTGATAAATATTATGACACAAATTCATAATTATTTAATCCTTTTTAATTTTAATTTGGTTAGATATACATTATTTTTCCTAGAATAATAAAAAAATATGGTCGTTAGGACCCATACTTATTTTGATTATTGATACTCAAAAGCAACCTATACTTTTGAGAAATATACAATATGTCTTCTGAATGATTGAACTCTTTTAATGAAATTTTATTCCTCCAATGACCTCATATGATAAAAATAGTATAGAAGGGTTCTTAATTTAGAAGAAAACACATTTCCTAGTATATTTAAATTTAGTTTGTTTTATAACCCAATCCTGATGATTTTTATTAGGTCTCAACTGACCATACATTTTCTCAATTTTGTTTGGTCATAAACTTATTTGAGAATATATTTATACATTCAATATCTAAATTTACATTGTAAAAAACATTTTTATTGAATATTTTATAGTTAATAAATTAAATAAATTCCTCACCTTGGGTTAAGTATGTTTATTTATAGAATATTTTGTTTTAGATCAATCATTTTCAATTTTGATGAAAATTTCAATTTGACACTTTAAAGTGAACTATCGTATTTTAGTCAAAATTATTTTTCTATAGGGAATATGATGTTTAAATTTCCAAAAATAGTTATTTACTAAATGGAATAAAAATTTCCATTTGACCATCCAAGTCAGATCATGTATTTTTTGGAGTAATTGGGACATGAATTCAAAACTGGAGTAGACTCACTATTTGGGACATCACTCCACAATTTTCAATATATCTTATAAATTTTATCTTGGATTGAACCAAATAAGGATAGTATATAGAGGATGAAATTTTGAAAAAAAATAATCCTCCTGTAAGGATATATGGTTCACAGTTTTGGGGTTAAATTTTTTGAGTAATTTGGATTAAAATATTTTTCTACATTCCCCATTCACACTTGTAAAGACATGGAACCCTAGCCTCACCACCACAATATAAGTCTGTGGTGTTATAATTTTGATGGGTTTGGTTATGAATTAGTAATTTTAGTTTATATGATATGTTCTTCCACTACAATTCTCCATAAATTGAAAGTGTGTTAGCTCTTGAAGCAAGGATCCCATCATCAAAGCCTCCTCTTTTTTATTTGTATTGTGATTTTTGTGTTTTCAAATTAAACACTCCATTTATCTTCCATTTCATATATTTTTTGGTACTAATATTATATATAATTTTACTATTTTTAATTTAAATCATGAATTTAAATTGGATTGGGTTTTATCCTTTCTAAACCTTAGCACATGAAAAATGTTTCTATGATGAATACACCACCCATAAAATAGTAGTTTTTTAGTAATAGATCAAATTGTAAACTATTTCACTTATTGGTTTTGAATAAATTAGATGCTATAATTAAAATAATATGATATATTAATATTGTTTTTAAAATAAAATAAAATACACAAGAAATTGAACAATTAACAAAAAAACATGTGAGGTCAAGTAAAGTGTAAAATTTTAGAGCACAGTTGAAATCGGTAAAACAAAACAACACGGAATTAATTTGTAGAGTTACAATTCAATCTAAAAAAATAGTCGACCAGTGGTTGGTTAATTGGTACCATGAAAGGTAGCCACTCCCTAGAAATGGATGTTGTGTTGGTTTGAGTCATACCATACTCGAATTTTATTGGGGCTTGTAGCGCACAGGTGGTTGGTTGGGCCTAGGATATGCATGGTGTGGCACCCATATATACCTCTTTGTCCATAACACATTATTTTATTAAATAATGGAGACTTATCCTTTTGGTAAAGAATAAAATTTACCTAAAAATCATATAAATCAATTCATCTTCTTTTACAAAATTGATATATTCCTTAATTTACCTATAACCGTAAGCTATACATAGAACAATAATCAATGTAGAGCTATAAAATTTCTATTTCCAAAGATATACAAGTGTTTAATTAATTTTATCTATGTGGTTATGTTAATTTTTATAGGTTTCAGGGATAATAAATAATGGGATCATAATTAAGCAGATTGTAATTTTAATGGTAATTATTAATATTTAATTAAAGTGGTAGAGTTAGATCGATTACACCTTCCCAAAAAATATTGTCTACAAAAACTCTCATCACTATGTTTTATTAATCAATTTTTAAAAATAATAAAACAAAAACCTACATGATTTCCCCATGATTCATTTTTAACATTTTTCAATTATAAAAAACCCCCATATTTGTATTAAGTGTTTTTTTTTCAAAATACTATTAATATTTTATCATAAGATTTTCATCCTTATGAAAATAAATTAGTTAGCCAATCTAAAACTCATATAAACCCACAAACCACACATCATTTTAGAGTTCCAAAGAAAATATCTTTCAAATTGGAACCATTTATTGGGAAGAACGTACTTTATAAAATTATTAGAGTTATTTAATTAATTTTATTTCATTATCTTCTTATATTTTTATTCTTCCATATTTCCCATTTATAATGTTTTTTCTTTTTTCTTCTTTTTGGACCATGAATTCAAACATCATATATTTTTATTAAGATATATATTTTTTCTTCATCTCCTATTTTTATTTATTTTATCTATTTCATGAAATAATCAATAGGATCTCTCATATTTTTACACCAAGATTGAATGAAACCTTGGGTATCAAATCAGACAGTCTCAATATATATGATGTTTCATCATTTACCTAGTTTGAGAATTACTCGTTTTTATGAATATTGAAATTATAATAAATTCTAAATCAGATATAAAACATGAACCAATGGATGAAAATAATTTTAATGAACAAGATACAACAGTTCGATAATTGGATGCATTAGACATTATTTATCAACCAACTTGTATTACATACCCAAACATAGAATTAGACTTTAATCTAAAATATATAATGATAGATGTTATTCCCAAATTTATGTCATATTTGGAATGGATCCAAAAAAGAATCTAAATTAATTTAAAAACTTTTTTCTCATCCCTAAAACCAAGGAATATATCTATAGAACAAATTAATCTAAGATAATTATCATTCCCCCTTGATGGAAATGTAAAGGGTTGGATATAGTATTTAAAATCTCAAGATATAATGAGATGGAATAATTTGAAATTCCTTTTCATACAGAGATCATTCCAGTATCAAGGATCACTATTATTAAAAAATAGATATCAGGGTCCATGAAATCATAAGGGTAGTCAATGTTTGATCACGAGGAGCAATTCAAGATGTTTTTTTACAATATGAAAGAATCAATAAATTAGTGGGAAACACTTCATCCAATACTTCTACAAAGGCTTTACCCCTATAGAGAGGATCTATGTGGAAGTCTTAGTTTGAGGGTAATTGACTAAAAAACACTAAAATTTTTACATGTGTTGATTGGAAATATAAAAAAAATCCCATCAATTAGATGTTGGAGGTACACAACATGATAAAGGAGTAAATATAGTAATTATAGCTTATTCTAAATATAATTTAATTGATACCAAGTTGGAATAATTATCCAATATGGTCTGATAGATGTTTTGGACTCAAAAGACATCCATAATCACTCTTACATGGCCCTATGGAATTTTCACTAAAATAGATCACCCTAAAAACTACGTCCCCTAGTTAAAATATACAAAGTATTATGAATATATATTCCTTGGGAGTCCATATTATCAGTAAAAATAACTTTATGTACAAAATAAATATGATTCCTTTGCACCAATATACAACTAATGGATGAAGTATCACTTAGATATAAGGTGTGGATTTTGACAATAACAAAGTCCCAAGTTTCATCAAAATTTCTAGTAGCCTATAACTTATGAATATGTTTTTTAAAAAACCCAAATTATATTTGAATCCCAGTAATAAAAAAGTCAAAAAAAACAATGGAATTTTCTAGAAAATATAGATTCTAATATCTATGACATTTTGAATCAAATGTTTCTTAATCAATAAAAGGAGACGAAGAGTCAAGTTATAGAGCTGAGGGAGTTGAAGATAACAATGAGGCATATTTACACCATCCAACATGAACTTGTAAGTAATAAATCCATATATTTTACTTCCCAACCTACTCTAAATCTTAATGGGAATATTAGTTTCATCATATAATGAAGCTAGAAGAAAACAACTTTGACATATTCCCACATCTATCACCAAGATTCATCAAAAATATATTGAATACCCATTTAATCACAAATGATGAGTATTTAAAGGAAAAATACATATGTCAAAATAATTTATGATGTTTTTTAGTATAAAACCATAAATGTGTGTTTATAGTTTTTCTAGGATGAGTTTGTTGGTTGAAAAAGAAGGTTGGCCAGGTTAGTTGTAGTGCTCAAACCTGATTGTTGAAAAGTTATGTAGATAAAAATTCATGATAGAGGTATAGAATATCTAGAATTAATTTATGAATATTTTCATAAAAAACGGATCCCTTTACTAGTGTTTTCTAAATTATTTGGGATTCAATATTTTGAGAATCGAAAAAGATTTTTGAATGTCGGATTTCTAGGGATACATCACAAAAATATGAAAATGGCATATAATTTGTGAAATTTTTGCGTTTTGGGAATATATACTATTTTGAGAAACATTTATGATCCCTAAAATATTGTAGATTTATGGATCACATTTTATAGAATGATGATATGATTCATGGAAATGAAAATTTCTTAGAATGTTTTTAGAAGGTTGTGAATTTCATGAATATTAATAAACAGTTTTGTGAAAGGTAGTGGAAATAATAAATGTTTATTAAAGGGGTGATAAGGTACATAAATAGGATTATACAACCCATATTTGATTAAAATAATACTTAATGATGCTCTAAAGTCATTAAATTCAAGAAATATAATTTCAAAGGTTTTCCTTGTATAAGTGTTTTATTAGAATGATAGTTCTGGGGGGAGGCATCATGTTTCAACCTGAACAAGGTTATTTTTTCAATATTTATAGAAATTTATGAATAGTTTGGGTTTTATTAATGTTTTTGGGTATCATTAATGTTTGAATTTTCATGATTCAATTTTTTTTGTGAATATTGAAAAATGGTTTCTTGAAAGTGAATCTTATTTGAAATAGAAGTGATTACCCAAATATTTTTTTGGTGATGTGGTTTTCATCAAGTGGATAACATTATTTCTTCATTACACACAAAATGAGGTTTATAAGATATTAATTCTTGTTGTTAAGGATATATTCGTTTAAAGAATATGTGATCACAATTCTACTGAGAGGGAAGTGAGATTTAAAATTATTAATGATGGAAAACCGTGTGGGACAGTGATTCTACTCCAAAAATTGTAACAAAAGTTCACTTTGGTTAATTTTTTATATTGTCACATTTCCTATGTATATTCCATATACATATAATAGTGTAGGTGAAGAAAGAAAAATTTATGTGTATTTTTCTATCTTTTATTTCTTCTCATTTAATGCCATTGTAAAAGCATAAAATAGTGTTTTGTTTAATGAATAATCTATATCTCAAGGGGTATTTTTTAATCAATCATACCCTGATTTACCCCATTAGAGTATGTAACCTAGTTTTGATAACAATTAGTATTAGAGGGAAAGGTTAGAATAAGTTTTTATCTCTCAGTGGTTTTAATGGTGGTTGTTAATCACAAAGGTATTCTAATATTCAATTGAAAAATCATTCAATTATGGAAGAATATGATGAAATGTGACTTTATAACATTAGATATGGATGTATCTAAAATGGTGGTGCATGGTATATTAGCTAGTATGGATAGTGGTTCATTTTCAGAAAAATATCAAAGAAAATTTGATATTGATTCCATATGAATAAATACATCAGGAGTATATTTATCCCACAAAATCTATAAAAATGTAATATCATGTAATTTAACACATTCCATGTTTGTAGGACACAAGAGCACCCCGAGAAATGGTGAGTGAAATTAGTTTGTCAAATTTTTATTCTAAAGTGAAGGATTTTGTTACCACATTGGTAAGAACTCATTAAAACCTATTTGTTGGAATGGTGTAGTAATAAAACATTTACATGAAAACAGAATACACAATAATTTTAATTGGTTCAAAACTAAGGGCTAGTCTAAGTAGCATATGCCGATGGTGTGTTGGTAATACTAAAGTAAACAAATATTCACTATTTTTAGATTAAAAAAGTTAAGACATAGTCACTCTGTTCCAAGAACAATTCTTTTACATGAATTTAGGGATATACCACTACATCCCTTAGAACACTTTCATCAACTCCCCCTAGATCATTGCCTTGAGAGAAGTCTTACTCATTTTTTTGACATGAAGGTCTTTTCAATAGATTTTCATTGAATTCAGTGTCTATGTCTAGCATGAGACTCATCTTGCATCAATGTCATGAATTGATTCCCTTGAAAGAAATGATCAAATAGGATATATGTTCAAAGATTAATAGAAGCACACACCGACACTTGTGTGCAACACCAAACCTCGTACCAATGATTTCTGATTGTCTGGAAAGATAGATTTAATGTAGCACTTATTTTCCACGCAACCATTATCTTTTGAATAACTATACCATAAGGTTCACTTGGTCTTATTAGACTGAAAGAACACTTTTAACGCCTGATTCTCTTCACACTTCTCTTCTGTGAGCAAGTATTTCACACGGATGTGGAACTAAATCATTATTAAAAAGTTATTCTCCTTCAATGGGGGTAGCCACCTCTTTTTAAAACTTGATGATCACAAATGAAATATTTTGATGCCTCTTCTTTAGTGCACATATGTTTCAATCTGAGTGCGTAAAACCCATTTTGACATCGTATTTGGTGCGTAAGTATCTTTCACCCTACTTTGTATTTCACGCACAATCTAAATGTTTTTATAACACTTTTAATTTTCCATATTATGATGATATGATCCCCAAAAATTATTTTCATTCATGTTTCCAAACCACCTTCACTCTTTTGTGCAACTACCTTTCCCAAAAACACAATTCTCCATTTTCTAAATTTTAGACCCAGATATTTGGAAAGAAATGTGAAATGACACCACCTTCAATATTTTTGTCTGTGTGGATATTATTATCCTATTAATTTAAAATTTCATAATATTAAATATGAGTATTAACAACATACAGAAACCATACTCCATTTCTATCGAAGAACAGCCTTGGTTCTGTCAATTTTGGAAAAGAAGTTAAATTTATATGATGTAGATATGAGTTTTAGAGAATTTAAATTGAATATTCCTTGAATAAAATATATAGACCTGAGAATAAAACCAAATGTTCATGTAGATGCATTATTTGACCAATTGAATGTTTTGGGATATATATTCATGGTATTTGAGAATTCCCCAATGATGTAAAGATCATCAAGATAATCCAGAGAATACTACCACCTCACGTAATTCTAAATGTCTCAATACCAGGGGACACTGATTCAAAATATTTATCATTGGATAGTGTATATAGTATTCCTATTACATAGGATATGGGAAATGATGATAATGATTCTATGGGATGTGTAATTCAAGGATTTTAAGAAACTCACTATAGAGTATGACATGAAGAAGAATATATAGATGGGATTCTGTCATTACTTTCCAAAAATATAATAACTGTAATGAGAAATATAAAGGTTAAAATTACTCTATAATTCATTAAATGTTGAATGGTTATACATATTGTAGTATGGTTCTCCAAGAATTTCCAAGATGATGATGAGGATGATGTTTAAATTCCCTTGATGAATTATTCAAACAATGTTAATGGTATAAAATATGTGAAGAGAAAATTATTTAAAATTAAGAATGTACATTCACAATAGAATGAATTTTATAAAGAATCCAAGGTAGAAGAGATAGATGAATGTAATGATTATAGATAGAATTATTCTCCTATAGTTTCAGGTAACTCCCACGAAAGTGTGTAAATTGAAAATGATGAAGGATAAGTCAAAGGAAGGTTTTATATCTTGGCTAAATTAGAACCCACACATGAAAAGATAGATTCTTGGAGATCCAAAATGAAGAAATATTGTAAAGTGGTTCGTAATTACATACCTTATTTGCTACATTAGAAAAAAATAAGTATGAGCTGAAGAATTAAATTTGAAATATTAAGGATTCAATTATCGTGATATCATAAATGTTCATAGAGTAGAAGATCAATGTTAAATAACATAAAATATTGATCAATGGTTTGAATAAAATAGAAATCAAATTACATGAATTGAAAAACATGAAGAGAAAATTTTTAAATAGTGAAAAGAATTAGATGATTCAGAGTGACTCTTGTCATCCAGTATCACTCAAGTGATATAAAATATGGATGTGGAATATAGAGGCCTGATAAAATACAAGGGATAGGCATATTGAATTTAGTAGGCTGGTATATGGATTTATCACAAACAATAAGTTATGATGATGGATTCCATAAGGCATGCACCCACTTGGATGTTCAAAATGGATTTAGGCACAAATAAGAATCGTAAGGGTTGGATGAGCCATGGAACAACCAGTATTATAGCAATGAATCAATATAATCCACCTCATATAAGGTATTATCTCTATGAAATGATAGGAAATTACCAAAAAGGTTTGTTCCATAGCCAAAATGTTCCGAAGGGAAAACAATTAAGCAAGGTCAGCCCACAGATTTCAATATTTCATAAATCATTTTGAAGGTAACTATTTTTGTTGTAGTGGACTGAGAATCATCGATAGATATCACTAATAAAAAATGAAGAGGAATCTATTCAAGTAGTCTCAAAGTGGTGTAAGTAGTATCTCATAGGATTAATAATTGAGATAAAAATAAAAAATATATTTGTACTAATATAAGATGGAGTTGATCCATCATACTTTGATGAAGATGAATAATATCATTATTCTATAAATATGAAGTCAATGATGTGGATTAGAAAGAAAAGAGTTGAGTAGGATGTGGTTGTATAGATTTAACTTAATGAATCAAATCATAATGGTGTATATATCATTGAAAGTGGATGTACATAGAATATGATGTCAAATAAGTATCTTGTTATAGACATGAAATATGACAAGGAAGGTGTTTTCAAAATTGGAAATAACGAAATTCGAAATATTATTTCCTTGGGAAATCCATATTTGGGGGATAAATATGAGATTTTTAAATTTCTTGGTTGTTGAAGGTCTCAGTCACAACTTGATAATTATTAGTTAATTTTCTAACATGGTTCATGCTATAAGATTTTATAAGAAGTCGTGTATCAGAAATGGATAACAACGTAGGGTTGTTTTATCCGAAAAGATAATGAAGGAGAATCTATACCTTTTTATTCGAGAAGAAGATATGTTTTATCTATCCCAAGAGGAAAAATTGGTTGTGAGATAAACAGCTTGACCATATATGAAAACTGTCCCTGGATGTCATGGTTAAATATGATGATGCTATAGATCTCTCTAATATATCACATGATCATACTTACACATGAAATTCCCTTTAATAAGGGAATATTTTTAAAAAATACATAAAAGAAAAAATAAAAAAATTCAACAAGAGTGCTTTAATTAAGGCATAAATATTTTTATGGACCTACTCATCAAGAGCCATTGTTAGGAAGAGGTATTATTTTCTTTTTATTGATATATTCGTTATGAAAACACAGATGTTTTCTATTTCTCAGAAGTCCTAGGTTTTCAGTTTCACAACACAATATTAAAGGGAAGTTGAATGGATTCTTTGATATAATAATACAATGTTTCAAACTGATAATGGTATAGAATTTAAAAATACCCTTGGGGATGATTATCTCTAGAAACATGGGATATTGCACCAAGTTTCTATAGTGAGAAATCCATAAAAAATGGAGTAGATGGTAGGATAAATCATATATAAAACAAGATAGTTAGAACAATGCATAATGAAAAGGAATTACCAGATATATTATATGAGGAAGAAGTTTTTACATCATTTTACATATCCAATAGAAAGTTTTGTGTATATAAGATGAAAAGACTACATATGAGGTGTGGTATGGAAGGAATCAAACATTGAAATAATTTTAAATATTTTCAAATAAGTGTTATATTCTTAATAAGAAGAGACACATAAATTTTTTTGCATCAAGTATATGAGGTGATATTCCATGGATACTGAAGAAAAATAAAAAAATATAAATTATTTAAAAAGAGGCAGGGATAAGTGGATAAAATAAATGAATTAATTTTAGTAGAAAATGAACAAAATATTCAACTACATAGTTTATAGTTCTGTGATGATAGAGACAAGTAGGTTCAAATATAAATGGAAAATTTTGATTCTGAAAAAGATAAAAGAGATGGGTTGGATGGGGTATGACCTATTTTTAAATATAATCTGAAGAGGCATTCAGAAATTAACAAGAATAATATCATTGGTGATCAAAAAGCACCAGTTAAAACAATGATAATGAAGTCTTTATATCAATAATCATTTCAATATCACGTAGAAAAAAGTGGTTTGAATAAGAAAATGGAGAAGAAAATTAGGTTCATACTATGAATGAAGAGCACGACCAAATCAAAAAGAACCAAACATGGGAGATTGTTTCAAGATGAGAAGATTAGACATTCATCATAACCAAATTGTTATTCAGGAACAATATAAATGAATATTGATAAGTAATTAAAAAAATATGACTAGTATACAAGGGATACTCTCAAATCAGGGTAACTAATAGTGATGAGACATTTTTACATGTTTCAAGGCTAGAGACTATTCTCTTATTCCTATCCATAGAAGTGAAATAAAAGGTTAATGTATTGTAGATGGATGTGAAGTAAAAATGTTTCAATTGGGTAATTTAAGAAGAAGTGTATATCAAGAATTTAGATGGTCATATTATTCATAAAGTGGAGTTCTGCTTTTTTAGATGAAGAGGGTTTTATATCATTTGTTGCAAGCACTATGAAAATGGTATTCAAGACTTGATCAGTTTTTGAATATGCTCTGTTTTAAGTGTGGTAGAGGTCATTACTATATCTATATCAACGATGATAGTAAAAAATGGATGATGTCATTAGTGTACATCTATGACTTAATATTTGGTGGATCATATGAAACATAGTTCTAACAGTTTAAAAAATTTATGAAAACTATGTTCAAAATGTCAATGATTGGTGGATGAAAAAATTTCCTCAATTTATAGGTGTTATAAGTAATAAATGGGATATTAATTTCTTTCTAAAAATTAAATAAAGAAAATAAAATATTATTTGGAATGAATAATTATAATGAAATTAAATCTTTTATGGATATCAAGATGAAAATATCATGAGATTGTGAAGAAAATGATGTTCATGTCACAAAATATACACATGTCATTGGTAGTCTATTGTACATAAAACAAATGACCCAATAATTTTTTTCACACATTCCAATTAGCATGGTGTAAAACAAATCCTAAATAAATATGATTACATATATTAAAAAATAATACATTAGTATATCATGGGAATAATGGGTTTTTTGTATAATAAAAAATCCTCGATAGAGTTATTAGGATACACAGATGCATACTAGGCCAGTTTCAGAAATGATAGAAAATACACATCAAGTGGAGCATTATATCTTGGTAGATACTATATTTTATAGATAACAAAGAAATAATATTTCATTTCATTGACCACCATAAAAGAAAAATATATTTTTTCTACTCAATATTTCACTAGTTATTGTGGATGATGCAGTATCTTGATGATATGAGAGTTAAAGTAAACTCCCCCATTACAATCCATTATGATAATTAAAGAGATATAAATATTAAAAAATATCCATTATGTCACTCATGAACAAATAAAATTTAAATCATGTATCATTTCATCAAGGAAATGGTGGAGTGTGGGATTGTAATATCAGATTATGTGCTGAATAAACAACAAGTAGATGATATTTTATGGAATTCCTTAACAAAATAAGAGTTTAAAAAAGCAACGAATAAGTCTTTGAGTTCAATCAACTCCCTATAATTTAACAACTATGGATGTGGGACCCCCTCTCACTGAGGTATGATGTTCCATTTCCTTATGTATTGATATGTGATATTTATAATGTTTCAATCACAATAGAGTGACCATTATGATTCTTCACAAAGGGGGGGGGGATATCTTGAATAATATAGGGGATGTATTGAATTAATGGGAGATTGTTTTAAATCATAAAATGTTGAAGATGTTCATTCATAATTTATATATCATGCCATTTGGGGTACATGATGAAAGTGGTTGCCTAAGGGGGTGTTTCATGGATAAAGTGGTTAATTGAGGAAATTTTCATGATACTCTTGTTTATCTTGCTAAGAGTGGATCATGTGGGCTTAGAGTGTGTGTTTATAAAATCTTTGATTTCAATTCTGAATTGTAGGAACCTAAATGTGGTCACTTATGGAAGAGCGCAATGTTTTATCCAAAAGCTTAATATACATATTGAAAATAACAATTAAAGGGTGATGATTTGTAAAAACCCACAAAGGGGGAGTTATTCGAAAAAAACCCTTAATATGAGTTTACAATGCTTTTAGGTAGATCATGATGTTTGATAATGTGGGTTTTCAAGGTCAACTATAAATTTTTACCATGATTTTAAAATTTATATTGAGAAATATCCAACATATAGGTATGAATGCTTTGTAAGTGGTTCTGGAAATTCGGTTTACAATGTGGCACCATTTTATTGTATTTTCCAAATTTATGGTGCTCCAAATTCAGAGGATGGAACATGTTTTGTGATATTTGGATTCTCTTTGATTCCTAATGAAAATATAGAGTATATATGAAATTTTTAAATGTTTTGAATTTCATGAATGTCAGGTATTTAAGGAATTTTGGGTGATTCAAGAAATATTGATGATTCATAGAAGGATGTTTGAAAAAACCATGTATGATTCATGGAAAAGACAATTATCATTAATGTTTCATTAAGTATTTGAGTTTAAAAAAATGAAATGAAGAGTTTTAAGAAAAAGATATAGAAATATTTACTATTTCACTAATAGGATAAAACATATATAAATATAAAGTTACCCCATCATTTGATTAGATAAAACATTAATAATGATCCAAAGGCTCTGAATTTGTGAAATAGTTTTACAATGGTTTTTCATACATGGATATTTTATAAGAACATTAGTTCCATGAATAAACAACTTTTTTTCAACCAAAAAAACATTGTTTCATGAAATTTTAGAGTGATTTATGAAATATATATGTCTAGAAATTTTTTGGGCTTATGAAGTTTTAAAGTTTCTATATTTTTGAGAAATGTTTTTAGAAAATGAATCTTACACAAACTATATGTGATTGACCAGAAATTTTATGGTAAATTAATACTAATTATATGGAAGAAATTGGAGATTCATGACATAAAAAATGAGGTTTAAATAGTTTTTTTTCATGTGAGTATGAAAATACTCTTCCCAAGGAGGACTGAGAACACTTCAGTTGAGAGTGTAGTGAAATTTCATATAATGAATGGTAGTAAACCATGATGGATAGTGAGTCTAATCCAAAATTTGTAACAACGGTACACTTTAGTGGATTTAATTTATAAGAAGATTTTCTATCAGTGTTCTCGGGACATAGCATATTGTGTATTATCCATGTGAAATTATTGTGTCTCAGGAATTCATTCATTTATATTCATACATTGTTTTGAGAAAGGGAGAGAATAATTTTTTTAAATGATATAATCTTTAAAGGGGACTCTTTTAAATCTACCATACTATGATTCACCCCACATGTACAGTTATTTAACATAGATGGGATAAAAATATTATGCACCCCTGCAATTATTGGATTGATATATAAAAACCATGAATTTGGATAAAGATTAAAAAAATTAGTTTTTTCATATATTCCAGTGCATTGAGATTAACATACATCTACTTGAAGAAATAAAGGAAATTCAATGTAATGGAATGATTTTGAAATAACTATATAAAATAGAATATTTATAAAGGGGAAAGAGTGAATAAAACATTGGATAAATGTATCTATTCTCATCACACCATCCCTAGCGATGCCAATAAAGTGAAAAGACATGGGGACATTCTCAATTTCATTCATTATAAGAGAGTTCTAGTATTTTGAAGATTTATTTGATTAGGAAGGATCAGTAAAGTTAATTTATCACTCTATTTTCTCTTTATTATATATTTCTGAGTTAAGGATGAAAAGGTTTATTGTGAAATTGTAAAATATATCTACAAATTATCGGGTATGAGTCCTCAAAGACGTACATGGTCAGGTATGTGACATGATTGTTCCTACAGATTTCTATGTTTAGAATACAATGGATAATTAGGAATCATCTCATGATTCCATAATTATTATAAAATCAATCCTTAGAAATTTCATGAAAATAATAAATTTCAATGATTTTACACTTTCTTTGTATTTTAGAGTTGGGATCATATGATTTAACATTTTTGACTCCCTAAGGTACCCCTAATAAGATTATTCTACTCTCTTCATATCCCATTCAGAACCATCATATGTTGATTCTAAAAAAATGGTTTTCAATCTTTTTCAAATTCAGATCATCCCTTTTTAGAGATAAATTGAAGATTATTTCTAGTTTTATGTTCCACTATACCTTTAAACCTATTTTTTATGATTAGACAACTCTAATTTCTAATTATTTTTTTCATTCAATTTCTAATTTAGAGAATTTTCTTTCTAATTATGATATGGATGTTTCTTTTTTAGATCTATTTGATGATTTATTTCCTCATTTTGATGATCTATATCCAATAAATGACATTAAATGTACATATTTTTTAATCCTGACTTCATTTTAATTAATATAGAACCCCCACAAATCCAAACCCAAACTATTTACATCAAAAAAATAATATGAATATAATAGAATAATGAAAAATTACTTGTAATAATTTCTAATAATATCCTACCTAAATAAGAAAGAAAATGTTTTAAATCTTTTAAAGCATAATATTCGGGAAATTTTTTGGAACTTAGAAGACATACTAGGTATTCTTCCCACAATTTTCATTATTAATGATATTTTTTGAGGATTTTGTTAACTTGATTAAACAACCAGAAGGTAGACTTAACCCAAAATTATTAAAATTGTAAGATATAGTGAGAAAAATTGATTGATGTGGGTATCATATACCCTATTTCTAACTCTCAGTGGATCTGGCCTATTAAGGTTAAAATAAATAAATCCAAGTTCACTGTTAAAAAAATGAAAATGATGAGTTTATTCCTAGGAGTGTAAAAATAGTTTCTGAGTGTGGATAGATTATTAGAAACTCAATCAATCAACTCATAAGTATCATTTCCCCTTCCATTGATTCACCAAATGCTTTATTTTAGTGATTGAAGGAAACCCAATTTCTTCATTAATGGTTTCTCTTGCTATTTTTAGGTTTCCATTGTAGTAGAGGACTAGAAGAAGGAAATATTCACCTTCTCAATTAGTATATTTTCATAATTAATGAAGACATTAGGACTTTGTAACACATCAAGTTACATTTATAAAAGAATGTTGGGTATTATTTCTAATTTACTTGAAAATTGGATGGAGATGTTTATGGATGATTTTAAAGTATATGGTTCCCCATTTGATGAGTGCATATTGACATTGGGTAATGTGTTTCATCATTTCATTAACAAAAATATGGTTTTAAGTATTGATAAAATTCATTTTATAGTATAGAAGGTAAATTTCTATGGTCATGTAGATTCAAGGAATGGAATTGAAATTGATATATCTAAGCCAGATATTATATCATCCTTCCCATATCCATCATGTGTTCATTAAGTTCGATCATTACTTGGACATAATGTTTTAACAAAACTTCATTGGGGATTCTAGTATGATATCTCCAACCTTATATAAAATTCTTTAAAAAATTGAAGTATTTTTTGGATGAAACATGTAGGGTATCAATTGATGAGTTATAGAAGGATATCATCAATCCCCCAATCAAACAAACCACATGGTGTGACATCCCGTTTGAGGTTATGTGTGATGCTTCATGCATAACAATTGGAGAATTATTATCCTGATGGATGAAGGGTAGTCTCATGAGATTTATTATGCATTGATGACTTTGGATCCAACAAAATAAAATTAAACCATAATGGAAAATGATTTTCTTGAAGTCATATATACTTTAGAAAAATTCTACTCTTATTTTTTATGATCTAAAGTGGTTTTATTGTCTGATCGTTTAACATTGAGGTACTTCATAAATAATCTTGATCAAAATAAATGACTTATTTAGTGGATTCTTATTCTTCATGAGTTTGGCATTATGATAAGGGATAATAAAGTGGTTAGAGAACATGAAATTTTACCACATAAGCTACATAACCCACATGTTGGATAATGATTCCCCATACTAGGTACCTTGTTAGGTAACTTTCCGTAATGAGAATCTCTATGTCATCTCCAAAACACATCTTTAGTATATAGATTTAGTGAAATAATTTTTTAGTTTTTAAATTTCTGAAAAATTAAAGAAACATAATTTTTAAAAATTAGATATTGACTCTTGGTTTTATATGTTGGATGATCCTAACCTTTTGAACATTTGTAGTGACCAATTCTTAAGGATATGTATGAATGACCATGATTTTGAGTTTGTTTTGAAATTTTTTCTTACACTATCTTGTGGTGGACACTTTGGACTCCAAAGGATGGCTAGAAAGTTCTTATACATTTTATTATGTTGTAATATATTGCTTCATGATTCCCATGATGTTTGTAAGTCATGTTCTCATTTCCAAAACATTGGAAACATTTCGTGGAGTCACATGATTCAACAACAACCCATTTTATTTTGTGAGATTTTTGATATTTGGGGAATTGATTATTTGGGTTTGTTTACATGATCAATTAGTTTATTTTACATTATTTTAATTGTATATTATGTTATTATATGGGTGGAGGAAAATTCCATTGGGTATTTTGATTCTCATGTTACTGTGGATTTTCTCATGGCTCAAATTTTCAATAGGTTTGGAGTACCAATGTATACCATTTGTGAGTAAGGGGAACCCTTTTAGAACCCAAATATGACTTACCTACTTAAAAATTATGGGGTGACACACAAAACATCAATACCATACCATTACCAAACAAATGGTCAGGTTGAAGTTTCAAATTGCACTTTGGGAAAGACATCATAGAAAATGGTATAAACAATTTGGATGGATTGGAGTGATCAATTGAATGATGAAATATGATCTAATTCGAAAGTTTTAAAAACTATCATTGGGTTTTCCCTAGTGATGAATATTTTTGGGATGTAATGACATATTTTTGTATAGGATGATCATCTTGCTTATTGGGTTATAAAGAAATGCAAAATTAATTTTGAAAAAGATCGAGATAAAAGGAACCAAAAAATTCAAGATCTTGGGGGATTCAATTTTTATTATGTGATAACTCAATTCACTACCAAGAAATATCAAAATACAATCATGATAAAATGATCCAAAAAATAGAGTTTCATATATCAGAAAATTTCCTTCTTAATGGTTAATGATTGAATATAATTTCTGGCATAGTTTGTTCTATATTCATAAGAACATATGTTGTATCTAATTATATTCCTTATATTTCTATGGAGGTTACTCTAGATGATATTGGAAGGATCATTATAGTAAATGGGAAGTGTTTAAATCTGTATATTGGGGGAATCCCCACACATGAAGTTGATTGAATAATACTACATGAGCCTATCCTCACTTGATATTATCCATCTTTTCCTTACCCTCAAAATATTATGTTATTTGTAGAAAATTTAATTATGAATTTCATGTTCATATAAAATTTCATTAAGTCACATAGAGGAAAATATAATATTTTAGTTGTGGGTGAGGTGAATTTTTCTTGACGTATATTCTTTTGGATTTTTTTGTGTTTTGAAATACTTTTTAAATATATTTTGAAATAAATGGAAAAAATAAAAAATTGGAAGTAAAAATCTTGTGACAATCTCATTTACATGTAATATATATGTAATTTTTTCAAAATTTCATTGGTGGAATGATAACGATGGGAATTATGTAATAAATAAGGGTTTATTTTTATAAAAATGGATGTTTCTGATGATATTATTGGTCATTTCATTTTAAAACCATTTGTATCATGACACTATTACTTGTGATATGTGTTCAAGGTAAATTGCACAATTTATTTTTCCACACACTTTTGACATGACCATAACTTGTGGAATTTAAAAAATGAAATTTATCTTATATCCAAATTAGTTAATATGCCTTTCATCCTATATAAATAGTACATCCATAAGTTTTTATATCCTTTGATCAGTTTCATTATGGTGTCAAATTTACCTATGCATTCGTAACTGATAATCGAAAATTTTATTCCCAAACAAATAAAAAGAAAAACCAAGAAAACCAAAAAATATATAATATTTTAATAAATATGAGAGTTATGAAATTTAAAACTTGAGGGGATATCTTGGTTGGGATTTTTAGGTTTGAATTTTAGGTATTCACAACTAAGAATGTCTTGAAATTCAATTACAAAGATATCTAGAAAAATATTGATGGAATTAAACAAGGTAAGATGAAATTTTTTACATGACCTGAATATATTGAATAAATGGTTGATATAAAATCTTGAAATATTTGGAACACACATAGATGATGTATTAAAGGAATTATAAAACCCTAACTTCTTTCTATATTATTATTTACATTAATTTCACTAGATTTTATTTTTAATCATTTTATGAGACAACGAATTTCAAATTTATTGAGATTTACTCTTGATGAGATTGTTAATTTTTACATATCTCCACAATGGATTGAAGAGTATGAACATTCATATATTGGAATAATTATCTCAAATACAAGATATGAGATTCTTCCCAAGAGTGAAAAAGATCAAGTTTGATAGAGTTGATAAAAAACATTTTTATTAAATATATTATTGATAATAAATGACATAATTTCATTTAATAATGTTTAATATGGTAATTTATATAATATTTAGGATTATATCATTCATTTTTATGTTTGATAAAAATTCTAATTTTGAACCTTTAAAGTGAACAGTATTATTTTTGTCATAACTAATTTTTTATTGCGTATTTTAATTTGGTAATTAATAAGAGAATTCAATACATAATGAGGTCAAAAATTCATTGAGAACATTTAAGATAGATATTGAATTTGATTAGAGTAAATGGGACATTATTTAAAAGATGAATTGAACATTTTATATTCGACCCCACTTCCCTATTTGGGCCACATCATTTTTAATCAGGTTTGGATTTAGCTAAAATTATTAATTTACAGAGAGGAATAAATTCCAAAAAAATAAACCTCATTTATGAATCATTTATTAGTTTATTTTTATGGTAAAAATCTTATGAAATAAGGAATAAAATATTTTTTTTGAATTTTCCATTAACATATGTAAATTATTAGAAACATATCCTCACATCTACTCTTTAAGTGTGTGTTTTTCTCATTTAGAGGGGGTGTCTATGAATGATGAATATTATTGATGATGATAATTTTTGAAATCTAATTATTTAAGAATTTAATTAGGGTTAGATCATGATGCAAGGGTCCCCACATCGAAGCCTCTAACTTCTTCTTTTCATTGTAATGTTTGTATTATGTTAAAAAAATATGAATTTACATTAAATTTAATCTATTATTTTTAACTTATTTATTCCCTTATTTTTATATTTTTCTAATAAATAAAGATTAGAAACATGGTTGGTTTATACCCTTTCTAATCCATTACACATTGAAAATGTTACTATGATGACTGCACCACCCATGGAAGAGTAGTTTTTATTATTAATCGATATCATTCTAAATGTTTTCAATTATTTTTTTGAATCAATGAAATATTATAATTAAAAAAAAATTATCAATTAATTGAGTGTTTAAATTATAATAAATGAATTGGGAAATTTATCGGAAAATAAAAAACAAATGAGGTTAAATTACATGTGGATTGTGAGAGTGAATATAGTTGAAAAAAAAGAAACGACATATAAATTTGTAGATTTAAAAAACAATAAAAAATTTCAATTCATTATTCACTTCTATAATATATATTTCATTTAAATTAACACCTTCCATAATCAATTCATATAATTAAAATCAAATTAGGGTCTGGAAATTTCATGTTATGAAGATAGACTAATTTGTTATTGATTTCATCTTTGTGGTTAATTTAATTCTCAAAGGGTTTATTGGTTAAACAAATAGGTGGTCATAATTTAGTGGATTTTAATTTGAAGGAAAATAATTAATAATTATCTGATCATTTAGAGTACGATCATTTAGAAATTAAAAAAATTATAATAAAATATTCTCTTTTCTTTATAAATCAAATTTTAGAATGGAAAAAAATAAATTCTTCTTCCAATATACATACTCAGGTTTTATAATTGGTTAAAAACCAAAATTATTTTAAGTAGGCTGTCTATTTTATTTAATTATGTTTCCAAAACAACAATAATTTTTTTTCTTATGTACCTCCCCCTTATAAAATGATCTAACTCAGCCACTCTACTTCACTAAATGAACCAAAAATAACACATCATTTGTGAGAAACCATGTAGTGTCTTTCATCTTGATAGAATATTTATAATTAATAGTAGAATATAATCTCATCATTTTATTCTTACAGTCTTCCTTCATATAGTTATTAGAATTGGGATAAACTTTTGATCAATTTAATTTTTTTTATTTCATCTCAGTGGTCACCTTTTTTGCTTTTTTATTTTGACATATCCATCATAGAAATTGGTATGGAATTTACTTTTATTACTTCAGTATGTTTCCATTCAACTTTAAAAAATCTCTCTTAAAATTATAAAGTTTATTTTTTTGATATTTTTTTTATTATAGAATTTATGATACGTATCTTCACATTTATTCATATAAGGTTTCATCTCATTATAGGTTTTTATAAATTTTTATTCTTTATTAGAATATAATAAACTTTCATCACAATTTTAACATTCAATATCTTCAATATAAAAGTTTTTTAGAATCCTGAATGAAATTTAAAAGGGCTTTTGTATAATTTTTTGCAATGAAATAAATATCATTTTTAGATGAATTGTCATTATAACATATAATTTTTCTTTCATCCACACTTTATTCAGATGAACTATCTGAAGTAGAATCACCATAACTAGCACTCCATGTTTTCATAACTTCCATAGAATTATTTTTTGTATTTTTGAAAAACTATATATAAAATTTATTATCATTAAATTTATGATTAGGATAATATGGTCAAATAGGACCAGGTAATAAACATTCACAATGGGTATGTTAAGAAGAATCAATCATATCCTTTTTATCATTTCTAGATTTTAAATAATATATTTTTTAATTCAGATTCTTGAACTTTCTTCTTGTCATCCTAGAATTCTCTACATTTGTTTTTTCACATTAACTATATTTTGAAAAGTTCATAGATTTTTTTTGAAATATCTCATTAATATTTATAATTAAAATATAATCTATTATTAATTCATTCCTTTTAAACACACATTTTTAGTCATCTTTCATAATATATAATTATTCATATAAATTCATCAAATAATTATTTTATTAATATGATTTTTGTCATCTATTGTCCTTATTTTAGACTCCAATTTTGTATGTATAATTTATATAACCTTCTAAACAATTTAATCAGTAGTTAATTCATTTTCTATAAATTATTTTAATTTATTTACTATATACATGAATATTTGATTCATTGAAGTTGTAGATTCACTTGGTAGAAAATAAAATGATTGATAATCATATTTTAACATTTCTATTTTATTTTTAATTTCTTTTCATCATATAATAATAGTGATTTCATAATTTTTCCATATACCACAAGCTATTATATATAAAGAGACTAGACTAATTTTTTCTATTTATAAAAAATAAGATAGAATTTATTACTCTAAAATTAAGCAGGAATCCACTATTTTCTTCTCTTAAAAAATAATTAACATATTTTTCCATAATTTTTCAATTTCTAATGATCATATGAAAATTTTCAACTCCTTTATTTATCAAACATATTTTCATTCTATCACAAAAGTACTAAAAATACAATACATGACATATTAGTGTTATATTGGGAATTATATAATCAATTTATCTGATATATAATCACACCATACACAAAAAATTCTCAACACAATTTATGTTGTAAAGAAATTGAAATAAGAAAATATGATAATGTTAATAAAAATATCATGTTGTAATAAAAAAATTAGAAACCATATATGATACAAAATTTAGGATCAAAACAGTAATGAAAATGAACTATAATAGGGGAAAATTTTAGTTTGATGTCAACAGACAACTATCACCCTTCTTAAAAGATATATGTACTTGTACTATAAAGAACCTACTAACACACAATATAATAAATAGGAAATAAAAGTTACAATATTTAATTATTTTGTATTTTATAATTATCGATGGAGTTAATGTGAAAATTGAAAATATAAAATCTATCGATATTATAATGAAATTCAAATAAAATAGGGAAAAAAATTTAAATTTAAACTAAATTTATTATAATGATTGATGAAATAATTAACATAATATTAATCTTGTAATGAAAAAAATGTAATTTTAAAAACCAAAAAATGGCATTGGTTTGAAAAAAATACCCCTTTAAAATAGATTATTAAAACCACACTTTTAAATAAATGTGATTGATACCCTTGACATTCAAGACATCGAAAGGTATATTGTTTTTAAAACATTGTTACTAGCTTTATCATCCATACTCTAGAAGTCCTAATCCATCCAGATCGGTATTTCCATAATAAAATAACTTTTATTTCATTTTACCATTTATATTAACCATTAACTTAGTACTTCCACTACTAAAACTAAAATACTAGTTAACCAGCTAAAAATATTGGTAGCTCATTGTATGTGATACTTTAATATGTATATCAGTATAAAAATTATTTAAATAAATTCTCGAATATTTTACCATGAACCCTATAAAAAATAATCACTAGAAAAAATTCAAAAAGAATAACAATATGAAGTACAATATTCAAAAAAAAAGAAAGAATACTTAAAGATATTTTAGATATCATAGTATTATCTAATAAAATTATATGTATTGTGATCTATGAGGTGAATCTCCATTAATAGAAAACACTTCAATGGTTAGATTCTTAATATCTTAGGTTTAGTTTCAATAGAATCCCTAATAACTTATTTCTCCTCTTTTAATGGACTGAGATTATTTCTATATATAATTATGACTTGACTAAGAATCACTAATGTGATTTGTAAAATTGGTGAAGATAATATGAATATCATTATTTAGTTTATCAATTTTATATGAAATCCTTAAACTATCAAGTATTATAGAAATCATCATGATATATGTTTTTCATCAATCAGTTGCAATGATATTTTGTTATACCTCATGTTATCGGTAATTCATTTTCTAGTTTTTATATATTGAAATAATCAATGATAAAAAAACCTAATTTAGATCAAATAATAAAAGAATTGTTTTAGGGTTATCGAAACCAGTTATGAAAATTGCTTCAATGAATTAACACTTAGGTCCATGATTCTTGTCTATAGGATTATGGGATATCCATTATATAGATATGTGATGATGAGTTATTCATAGAATTGATTTGACTATTGGTGTTTATTATTAATTGTATAGTCTCTCCATTATTGATTTTGGCCCTCATCAATATTTATTATCCTCTCGTATACAAGGAGGCATTGTTGAGGTTATATAACAGCCATCCCCTAGGTTCCATTTCAGAAATTTGGGGTAAGGTTTTTCCCAATAGAAGTAATGATATAAAAATTAACTCAAAAAAGTAATATGGTAAGTAAAAGTTAAAATATATCAATAATAATATTTAATGGATATGATAAAACCTATTGAAATGAAAAAGTAAAATAATTGAGATTTAGAAGAAAATATCTTACCTCAAGTCGCAAATTGGTTTATATGTCCTCTAAATCATCAATAATTCATTTCTATTTATTTATTTATTTATTTAAAAGAATACTAATTTTTTATTTAATTTTTATTTTCCCTTCTATCACATTTCAAATCATCAATTATTAATTTATTAGATAAATTATTCTTATATTCATCTTTTTCAGGAAGTTCAATTTCTAATTTAAAAACTACTTCTATGTTAAGGTAACAGTAGATAAAAACTATCTAATGGTTCCATGAGCTCATGTTTTTTAGGGTATTGTGTTCATGTCATTAAATAAATAAATATGACCATTTTTTAGTTCATGGTCACATATTATATAATGTTTCTCAACAATTTCATTTTTTAGAAATTAAATAGAATAATAGAATAATTAAAATCATATTAATTGATTTTTTTAAATTTTTACAAAAATAATATTTTTAAAGTATTCATGAAATGAATAATGGAAAATAAAAATCATTATATACATAGGTATTATAGAATAAAAATATATAAATGATTTTTTTAAGAGACATTAAAATAATAATAAAACCTATAAATATTTATATTTAATAATAAAATTAGAGTAGAATTGTAATATTGTTTTAAGTTTAATATAATGATTTTTTATGTCATGGATGTTGAAAATGAAAATCGAAGTGAAAGGAAATGGGTTTTGAAGCTCATAACTTATTATTTGAGTCTCTACTTTTTATTGAGTTTATAACAATCAAAGGTTGGTCTTTCAGTTAAATTAGAGCCTTAAGAATATGGGATCAAAGTTTTAAAGGGTAATTTTGATAAGGTTTTTTTAGAGAATAAATATTTTAGTGTGATGAAAATGGGGTAGAGGGGGGTTTCTTATAAGGTTAAGGTTGAGGGTTATATTTGATTAAATTAACTATAAATTTATTAATTTGGTTGATGATAACAAATTGTTTTGATTTTTCTGAAATTTATTAATTTTTTATATTATATATTTTAATTATATTTAAACACACCTAGAATCAAATTCAATATTGTAAAAAAATACATTATAGAATCAAAAAACTTATTATAAATAAATTAAATATAGTCTTTCGAAAATGATATATAGGTTTGGAAATTATGTTTATTATTTTTGAACACATTATATTTCTATGTAAATAAATTTTATTTTATGAAAATTAAATTATAAATTATTGATTCTTTTTTATCATAAAAATGTTTCCTTTAAACATAAAGTATGTGAATAAATTTAATTTTTTTTTTCAATTCAATAAAATTTATAGTTTTTTTTGAAAAATAAAAAAAACGATTGAAGAATATTTCAATGTGTTGATTCTAAAAAATTTATTTTTTTTAAAATTCATCGCGTAATTTGAGTGAAATTTACCATTTAAAATAATATTAATAAAAATTATTTTTGTGAGATTGAATTTATATATTATGATTAAAATGTTATATCAATGACCATATGAATTTTATGACGACCACACTATCCAAATATTTTTTCCATTTTCTGGTAATAAGAAACTGAGTATATGAGGAACTAATGTTTTAATTGAAAATAACAAATACATCATCACTACAAAAAGTTAGATATTGGGTGTAATTTGTTTTCAAGACACTGTGGTTTAAACTGCCTCTACATGGTTTAGTGGCAGTTTGAAAAACCACCAGATATTTTATGATTGTAAATCATTTAGTTTTGCTTGTTCTTTTTTAGTGGTAGTTTTTATATGTGTCGTATTTAAGGAATTTAGTAGTGGTTCTTAATTAATCTCATGGAATAATAAATTTTAAAAAATATAAAAAAAATATAAAATATAGGAAATGAACATAATCGTCTCAATAAATAATAGTAGTTGTTATGTTTAGTATTATTTTATTATAGCCATTGAAGAATAGAATTTCATGTATCTATATTGTGGTCGTTATCAAAAGACATCCCAAATTATATTACTAATTTTTCTCCAATATTAACTAATATATATATATTTAATAAAAAAGAAAAAAACTAAAAACTAAAAACATAATAAACGTAGTTTACATTCACCATCATATATTTGTAGTGATATATATACAAATGCAATCACCATAACGTCATTAAACCAATTCCTCAGTAAACACATACCTCAATAATCAATATATAATCAGAAAATATGTTCAAAAAAACATATCCAACATACATCCATCTCTGGACCATTGCTACATCCATCTACCTCCACCTCATCTCATCAACTAGAACTGACCAAATCATCTCAACAACAAGAAAAAAACGAAGACCAGAATTAGTGATGAAAATAATAAATAAAAATCAAAATTGAATCATTGATAGTATTTAAACATACCACAAAAACAAAAAATCATCACACCTGCCATCTGATGAATGTAGTGGATCAATATTTTTAACCTCCAACATGATGTCGGTATCTAACCACTACAGTAAAAACAATAAACATTTAAGAACAGGAATATGAAAGAAAATATACATAGAATATATTAATAATGTTGAAAATAAAAATTTCATGTTTTTTAATAAAATATATTAAATTTTAACATAAAATAAATAACACATCTTGAAGAACACATTGAACACATAAACATAACTATTTAAGATATCATTCATCACTTGAAACTGAAAAGGGATAAATATATAACAATATAATCAATTATTAATTTAACATATGGTGTGCCTAAAATTTTGATAATAAATATATTTTAAACACTTTAATTTTGAACCTTATCCTATATTTCAAAAACAATTCAATGTTGGTTTTCTTATGATATTACATCATTCTATGGTTGATTTATATGGTTTTGACCATTACATGAACCTTTTAGTGTTTTAAAACACAAAAAGAATGTTTACTAGCTACTTAATTTAATCTTTAAATGGAATAATAGATTGTCAGTTCCAAAATTTCAAGAATCAATATATGGAAATTATTTTATGATTTCATGGCCATCTAAAATCCTTTTCTTTCTTTTGACCCCCTGAAATATATTTTTATGGACTTTGATATCATTATAACATATTTATTTGGTCATTCCTAGAACACAACAAGTAATATTGATGTGATGTTTATGTATACATGTCATAAATAATTAAATGGTGGTTGTCCTGTGATTTCATGATAATCTGAAGTCATTTTCAATGGTTTTAACAGTTACATGGATGTTTTAGTGGTTTAAAACACTAGAATCACAATTACGAGAATCCTAGGAAAACTATTACATGTAATGACACCTTTAGTTATTTGATTTATAATATATATATATTCTTTTTTCCTATGATTTCATGGCCATCAGACATCATTTTCCCAATTTTGACCAAATGACAAAGGATTTTAATGAGTTTGGTATCTTTAAAAACTGTTTATTGGTTCATTCTGAGGACATTCAATATCTAATGGAGGTGTTGTGTGTGAGTACATGTATGAAATATTTATAAGGGGGTTTTCCATTATTTTATATGAATATGATATTGTTTTCTATGGTTTTGCAAATTACATAAACATTTTATTATTTTAAAACTCTAAAAAGATATTTACATGAATTCCAAGAAAACCATTACTTAGGATCAAATTCCATCTATTCCTACTTTCCCAAAATGATTATATAGTCATTGTAAAATGATTTCATGGCCATATGAATTATTTTTCTTAGTTTTGACTCCCCCCCCCCCCGCACACACATTTTTTATGACTTTTTTATATTAAAACATTGTTTGTTGAGTCATTTTGAGAACACTGCATGTCGAATGGATGTGTTGTATATAGATAAACATACAAGATAATTAATTGGGTTTTTTTCAATGATTTCATGTCAATATGAGGTTTTTTATTATGGCTTTTCCTGTTACATGAAATTTTTAGTGTTTTTAAATAATAAAAATGTTTTTAAAGGAATCCAAGGAAAACAACTACTTAGAATGATTTTTCATCATTTACTATATTTTATAAAATAATATTATGTAATTTTAAATGGATTTCATGTCCATGTGACATCATTTTCCACATTTTTGACTCGTATCACGAATTTTTAAAGAATTTGGTATCATTAAGAACAATTTATTGAGACATTCCACAAACACCACATTTGTATTGATGCATTTTTTATGAGTACATGTAAGAAATAATTAAATGGTTTATATTCAATTATTTTTCATCAACATGATGTAGTTTTATATAATTTTGATCACTAGACACATGTTTTAGTGTTTTAAACCACAAAATACATATTACATGCATCTTGGGGTAACAGATACATAGAAAGACATTCTATAAGTTATTAAATTTTAAAAATAATTTTATGGGCATTTTCTCTAATTTTGTGGCCATGTTTTGTTGTTTTCTTAGGTTTTACCCTCTAACAAACATTTTTAAAGACATTAGTATCTTGAAATATTGTTTATTGAGTAATCTGAACATATCACACATCAAATTGGTGTGTTATTTACACCTACACAACACAAAAAATGTGGTTTCCCCGTGATTTAATATCAATATTATGTTGTTTTATATGGATTTTACCATTATTGTCTCATTTTTTGTTTTTAAAACATTAAAACACATTTAATATTATCCTAGGAAAACCATTACTCATAATGATTTGATGTTGGTTCCAACATTAAAATTAATAATATATGGTCATTTCCTTTTGATTTCATGGCCATTTGATATAATATTATTCTATTTGACCCCATGTCACATGTTTTTAGAGACATGGGTATGTTTAAAAATAATTTATTGAGTCATTTTGAGCACACCTTATGTTTTATTGAAATGTATAATTTTTTTACCTTCTCAAATTAATTAATCAATGGTGTTTCCATGATTCTACATCAATGTAAGTGTAAAGGCCCAGAAATTTCAAGGAAAAGTTTTTCTTAATTTTCTTTGGAATTTTACAAGAACGCAGTTTCTGATGCCGCCTGATTCTGAGGCCCGGTGTGGCCAGAATCAATTTCTGAAGTTTAGCTCGGGTACATTTAGTGAACGAACGAGCAGGATTTTCTAACTTTTGAACTGATGCTTGGAATCAAATTCTGAGGGCACCGATGGAATCGCAGCACCGGTATTTTCTTTGGAATGACTATTCTGGTGTTGCGTTTACACAAGGGAAGTTGTTAAAAAATTGTGAAAGTTAAAATAAAAATTTAACTTCAATTTTTATTTTCCTTAAGTGTTTTTATCCATTGGATGGAAGTTGGGTAACTACCCAAATTCCCTTGGGAGGTTAAGAGGGTGGTGGGGCCCACACGAACCCCACCCCTTCATATCCTCTAACCCCCTAAACTCACCATTAATGTTGTGAACTTAAGTTATAACTTATGACATTAATGTAGTGAGTTTAATGTGAGTTTTTGAAATTCAAACACTTGAATTTCAAAGGTTTATGTTGTGTTAATAAATTAAGTGTGGGCTTAATTTATTTTGGGTTAGTTTCTTTGTTGCTTGGGAGGTTTGGGAGAATCATTGAGAAACTTGAAGATATTCTTTGTCTTCGACGAAGAACGTGAAGAACGGTTCTTCTCCGACGAAGAACATCGACCCCACGACCGAGAAGGCTTGGCGTCCCGGATTCTTTCATCTTCATCTTCCTCCACGACAAGGGAGAAGTTGCCGACCATGGTGATCATCGTCAACGACAACGTTCCTCCTTTCTTCATCATAGCAATAAGTGAGGAGACGTCGTTTCCTCCTTGGACGCACCCCGACATCCACGGAATCTACGTCCGACGCCGCGACACCATTCTCCGCGATACCCGACGTGTGACGTCAAATATCAAGGTAGGGGTTTGTTTCGTTTTATTCTTGATTCTATCTTTGACGTTCTATGGGTAATGAGAACCCCCCTTGTTATCGTTTAACGGGAGGAGGTCGGACCACACGAACACGGCCGATCCTCCTCCCTTTTTATTCTTTCTTGTCGTTGTGGATCGAAAGAGAGTGACGCGGTGCCGTCGCACTGTGTGGGTATTTGATTGCAAGGTGATCGTATAATTTATTTTGGATAAATTATACTCTCTTCAATGATTAAAATCATGTGTTTAATTATTTTTCCAATTGATAACACCTAACGCGGAGGGCGCGAGCCGAACAAACACGGCCCGACAACCCTCCGCAGCTTGTTTATCGATGTGAAGATCGACGGATGACGACGAAGCAGGCCGCTATGGCGTTTGAATTCCTTCGCAGTGAAGGTCGGGTCCCAAGAGGACCGTTGGTGAAGACGGCTGGGGAAACGGACCACCGGAGCGCGTCCGGTGGTCTGCGGAAGACGGTGGCGGCGCGCCGCCAGCTTCAATTAGCGGCGAGGGGGCGGCCGCGCACACCCCCACCCGCGGCTTCCGCTCGGCCGCGCTGGCCGAGCCGGGCCAAGATGGGCGGGGCCGGGCCCCGCTGGGTCGGACTCGGTTCGGGTCGACCCGGGGGGGGGGGGGGGTCGGCCCGGGTCGGCCTTGGTCCAGACCCCCCGATTCGGACTACTTTTGGTCAAATGCTCATATCTTGGGCTACGGACCTCCGATCAATGCAACGTCAGTTGCGTAGAGATCCTTGAATTGAGACGGTCGTTTCGGTATATTTCACTCAAGGTTTCGGAGAACTCTGTGTTCGTCCGGGTTGGTTCGTACACGAAACCAACCGGGCCCTCGGAGCGGAAACGCTCATACCTTGAGCTACGGATGTCCGATTGACATTCCATCAACTTTGTTGGATTCCTCTAAGTGAGACGGATCTTTTGGCTTACTCCGCTCGAGGTTTGGATGCCGACGGAGTGCGTTCGAGTTGGTTCGCTCACGAAACCAACTGGGCCCCTAGAACGAAAAAGCCAATAACTCACAGACCGGGCGTCTGATTGACGCACCGTCTGTTTCGTTGAATTCATTTTGAAGAGACAGAACTTTTGGCATACTTCGCCCGAGATTTGGATAATGTTGGATAGTGTCTGGGTTGGATCGTACCCGAAATCCAACCGGGCCCCTGGAACGGAAAAGCTGATATCTTTCAGACAGGACGTCCGTTTGACGATCCGTCAGCGGCGTTGTTGATCACGTTGAGAAACGGTCCCAATGAGTATACCCTATGAGAGTTCGGGGTATAGTTGAGATACGGCCGGGATTGGTTCGCTCACAAAACCAACCGGGCCCCTGGGACGAAAAGGCTAGTAACTCACAGACCGGACGTCCGATTGACGCGCCGTCTGTTGCGTTGAGACCCCTATGACGAGGCAGTCCTTTGAGGTACTTCTTCATGGGACTTTGTGATACATGGAGTATCGACCTATAGCCCGTGGAGCGGACCCTCCTGGAGATGAGCGTACGGAGTACAGAGACCGTATAGCCGGCTGAGACCTGACGACTGCTTGACCGACTCAACTTGGAGTGAGTCGACTAGCCCAGTGGACGGAGCACCCGGTATTTGGCGACAGACCCACGGCAGACGGAACATCCGGTAGTTGGCCGCAGACCCGCGGTACTCGACAGGAGGAGTACCTCTGTAGGCTATTAGGGGGAGCGCCCGGTATTTGGCGACAGAACCACAGCGGACGGAGCGCCCGGTAGTAGGCCGCAGACCCACAGTACTCGACATGAGGAGTACCTCAGCAGTCTTAGGTTTGTGAGAAGTACCTCGGAGTCATGACATGACCACTGTACACTTCAGATACGGAGCTCTTCAGTAGTTACGGTTTCGATAATGAAAATCTTGGTTTGAGCTGAGACTTTTGACCTTTGTGTTTACCTCATGATTGAGATGAGTCACTTGATAACTTAGGTATATATATGGGCATATATCTGGGTAGTGGTTATCCGTTGATTTCATAATCTTTGTGTTTCCTCATGATTCAGATGGGTTACTTGATAACATAGATATATGTATGGGCATATACCTAAGTAGAGGTTATCTATTGAGATCTTCTTTGTGGATATCCATGTTGGTTTTAGTGAGACCTTGAGGGTCTCGGGGTCCCTACTGAGTATCTTTATACTCACCCCTGCACGGGCTATGCCCGCACCTCGTTGTGTTAGTTGCAGACGACGGGCAGTGCTGACAGAGGCCGATTGTTCGAGGACTGGACGGTACCCGGAGGTGGACTACATGACGAGTCAGTACCCGGAGGTGGACTACACGACGAGACGACATACGGAGGAGGTTGACGGGTGAGAGCGTTGAGGAGGCTATCTGTACCTACCCTTCAGGTAGGATCTGTGGTGGACGATCCAGGAGCTGCGCCATCTGTACCTACCCTTCAGGTAGGATCTGTGGTGGACGATCTAGGAGCTGCTCCATCTGTACCAACCCTTCAGGTAGGATTTGAGGAGGACGACCTAGGAGCTGCTTCCTTTCTTCCAGCTGTTGTCTTTTTCTGTTGTACTTCGTTCTGTTGTACTTCGTTCTGTTATAGTTGTACTTTCATTTGGGTTTGTATTCTGGCCCTTTTACCTTTCATCACTCTTCTTTGTACTTAGTGTTTTACTTCCGCTTGTACTCTATAGTGTTTTGTTTATTTTTATAAAGGCAATGCCTTCCCAGTTATCGGGATTTACGCCTTTAGTGATAGTTTCCAGCCCCTAGCCTATGGAATGCGGGCTTGGGGTAGTCACGACACGAGCCCCGAGGACGGGTCATGACAAATTGGTATCAGAGGAGTTTGGTTCTACCGCAAAACTCAGGACTCTGATCTTTCTCTATGTGAAGCAATAGTGTTAAGGGTACCGAGTGTGGTCTTCAGTTCAGGGAGTCCAGTGTTGGTGCGGCGGCCGACGTATCCATACATCAGGACCCTGACTACTGATTTCCGACTTTGTACACGAAAACACTGACTGCGTGTGTGTTTCCAAAGTATTAAAGTCAGCTCAAACCAGGTCAGCTCACCAGGTATAAACGTTGACCATGTCGCATCTGTTCAGGATGTCTCCACGCAGACAGTCAGTTGGAGTTCCGAGAGTGTACTCGATGATGGCTCACTGAGCGACGAGGCTCTAGTGCAGGGCCCTTTTTACTATGTTGGCACCCTCGGGTGGTGTACCATTAACACCACCACCTGTTGGGTAGTAGATTCCAACAGCTATACTAGAAAACTGTGCACGCTGGCAGAGCACGTTGCACGAGTTCCAGCAGCAGCGGCCTCTGAGGTTACGAGGCGAGATAGATTCCCAGACAGCAGAGCAGTGGCTGGAGGTGATTGCTAGAGTTTTCCGCCTAGCTGAGACATCAGTAGAGTGAATGGTGGACTTGTCCACTAGTGTTTTCCAGTGAATGACCATGAGGATTGTCCGCACAGTGATGAGGCTTCGGTACGTGGACCGATGCATGAGATAGTACCTTTGGGTAGTGTGTCAGCTATACATCACTACCTGTTGGTCAGCAGTTACAACCGGCGGTACCGGTAGGTGACACATGTAAGCTTACTGCCTTACATGTGTTCTAACATTAGATACCCTCATGTTCCGAGGTGAACCTGACTCACAGGCGGCTGAGGACTGGCTTGAGGGGGTGGCAGAGAGTTTTCTAGAGCTTATACAGTTTTGGCGGGACGACGTGTTGATAGCTGAGAATTCATCGAGGCATACCGAACATACTGGGTACTCGATGGATGTGTTTCGATCAGTGCAATAGAGGTCGGACCTCTGAGCATGGTATGTTTAAGGGCTTCTAAGCCAGCACCATTTCTCTATGCATTCCTACTTAGGCTAGGGTGATAGAAGGAACCTTTTTGGTTGAGAATTCTTTGCTGAACAAATATAGCCAGAGAATGATAGAAGTTTGGAAAGCAGGAAACTGGCGCCAGTCTCGGGGACTTGGGCGTGTAAAATGTTTCAAGAAGAGGAAATGTTAAGGACAGATGAATCTGTAGAGCAGCAGACATGGAGGCAATGTTAGGAGAGCAGCTTGTGGTGGTGTACATTTTAACATGTTACCGTCACCCGCCTTTGTAGTCCCCACTAGACTCAGGGAATTGGAGATCAGGGGAAGAGATTAGCTGCTTGCAGTCATGGAGTGCATCCAAAAAGGGCTCTAAGGATGATTCGAAGTGCGGACATTGTCTTCTACTATCTATCGTAGCCATAGACTTCGATACGAATCATCCCTTCCTTCCATGAATCTAGTCCCAAACCTAGAGTTTCCATTTAAGCCGTTGACTTGACCCTCACGTCTGGAGATACCTTTGGGAGGAGACTCTATAGTCACACTTACGCCGATGGTGTGATCTGAACCTTGAGGCGAGAGTCTCGATTGGGACCTCTTGGTGGCAGCGTCAAGGCCTTATGATGTTAGTTTGAGTATGGATTTGACAATCACTGTTCATACTCAAATTGACGGTATTAGGCATACGTCGGGATGGGTTTTCCTTGGTCGGCAAAAAGGAAACCCTGGGCAGCACAAGTTAAACTCATGCACGGGAGGGTGCGACCGATCACTCTTGAGTTGGCCAACCTTACCCTCGTGGCAGCAGTCGTTTGAGTTCTAGTTCTAAAAGAAATTGGAAACCTCTGGATTTTGAGGATGAAGATCACGTCCTTATACGGGTCTCACCTCGATGAGGTTTACAGAGATGTGGCCAAGGTGGAAAGTTATCTTCGAGGTTCAACGGACCTTTCTAGGTCCTCAGCTGGGTAGGCGAGGTGGTTTACCGCTTGACCCATCCACGTCAGTTGCACTAGGTGCATGACGTCTTCCACGTATCTCAACTGAGGAGATACGTGCTTGATCCTTCACACATCATCGACCTCAGGGAGTTGGACGTCGATGATAGGGTATCATGCACGGAGGTTCCAGTAGGGATTGAGGATCGACGGGAGCAGGTCCTACGAGGACGGTTGATTCCTCTTGTGCGTTTTCGTAAGCAGCACATAAACTTCCAGGTGAGCACATGGGAGTGGAAGACTCAAGATGCGTGCTCTGTACAGCTTTTGTGACCCTGGTATGTGTTGAAGCTTTACGGGGACGTAAAGCCATGAGGTGGGAGTAATGTAAAGACCCGGAAATTTCAAGGAAAATTCTTTCTTAATTTTCTTTGGAATTTTACAAGAACTCAATTTCTGGCGGCGCCTGATTTCGAGGCCCGGTGTGCCCGGAATCAATTTCCGAAGTTTAGCTCGGGTACGTTCAGTGAACAAACGAACGGGATTTTCTAACTTTTGACCCGATGTTCAGAATCAAATTCTGAGGGCACCGATGGAACCGCAGCGCCGGTATTTGCTTAGGAATGCCTATTTCGGAGTTACGTTTACCCGAGGGAAGTTGTTAAAAAATTGTGAAAGTTAAAATAAAAATTTAACTTCAATTTTTATTTTCCTTAAGTGTTTTTATCCATTGGATGGAAGTTGGGTAACTACCCAACTTCCCTCGGGAGGTTAAGAGGGTGGTGGGGCCCACATGAACCCCACCCCTTCATATCCTCTAACCCCCTCAACTCACTATTAATGTTGTGAACTTAAGTTATAACTTATGACATTAATGTAGTGAGTTTAATGTGAGTTTTGAAATTCAAACTCTTGAATTTCAAAGGTTTATGTTGTGTTAATAAATTAAGTGTGGGCTTAATTTATTTTGGGTTTGTTTCTTTGTTGCTTGGGAGGTTTGGGAGAATCGTTAAGAAACATGAAGATCTTCTTCGTCTTCGACGAAGAACGTGAAGAACGGTTCTTCTCCGACGAAGAACATCGACCCCATGTCCTAGAAGACTCAGCGTCCCAGATTATTCCGTCTTCATCTTCCTCCATGACAAGGAAGAAGTCGCCGACCGTGGTGATCATCGCCAACGACAACGTACCTCTCTTCTTCATCATAGCAACAAGTGAGGAGACGTCGTTTCCTCCTCGGACGCACCCCGACGTCCACGAAATCTACGTCCGACGCCGCGATGCCATTCTCCACGATACCCGACGTGCGACGTCAAATATCAAGGTAGGGGTTTGTTTCATTTTATTCTTGATTCTATCTTTGACGTTCTACGGGTAATGAGAACCCCCTTTGTTATCGTTTAACGGGAGGAGGCCGGACCGCACAAACACGGCCGATCCTCCTCCCTTTTTATTCTTTCTTGTCATTGCGGATCGAAAGAGAGTGACGCGGTGCCGTCGCACTACGTGGGAAAGAATGACAAGAAAAACGTGACGTCCGAAAGAAAGTGATGCAGTGCCGTCGGACTACGTGGGTATTTGATTGCAAGGTGATCGTATAATTTATTTTGGATAAATTATACCCTCGTCAATGATTAAAATCATGTGTTTAATTATTTTTCTAATTGATAACATCTAACGCGGAGGGCACGGGCCGAACAAACACGACCCGACAACCCTCCGTAGCTTGTTTATCGATGTGCGGATCGACGGACGATGACGAAGCAGGCCGCTATGGCGTTTGAATTCCTTCGCAGTGAAGGTCGGGTCCCGGGAGGACCGTTGGCGAAGACGGAAGGGGAAACGGACCACTGGAGCGCGTCCGGTGGTCCGTGGAAGACGGTGGCGGCGCGCCACGCCGGCGCGGCGGCCCCAGCGGCCGGAGGCGGCGGTGGCACCCTACGCGCCACCGACTTCAATTATCGGCCAGGGGGCGACCACGCACACCCCCACCCGCGGATTCCACTCGGCCGCGCTGGCCGATCCGGACCCAGCCGGGCTGGGCCGGGCCGGGCCGGGCCTAGCCGGGTCGACCCCGGGGGGGGGGGGGGGGTCGGGCAGGGTCTGCCAGGGCCCAGACCCCCCCGATTCAGACTACTTTCGGTCAAATGCCCATATCATTGGCTACGGACCTCCGATCGACGCAACATCAGTTGCGTAACGATCCTTGGATCGAGACGGTCGTTTCGGTATATCGCACTCAAGGTTTCAGAGAACTTTGGATTCGGCCAGGTTGGTTCGTACACGAAACCAACCGGGCCCTCGGAGCGAAAACACTCATATCTTGAGCTACAGATGTCCGATTGACGTGCCGTCAACTTTTTTGGATTCCTATAAGTGAGACGGATCTTTTGGCTTACTCCGCTCGAGGTTTGGATGCCGATGGAGTGCAGTCGGGTTGGTTCGCTCACGAAACCAATCAGGCCCCTTGAACGAAAATGCCAATAACTCACAGACCGGGCGTCTGATTGACACATCATCTGTTTCGTTGAATTCCTCTTGAAGAGATGGAACTTTTGGCATACTTCGCCCTAGATTTGGATACAGTTGGATAGTGGCTGGGTTGGATCGTACCCGAAATCCAACCGGACCCCTGGAACGGAAAAGCTGATATCTTTCAGACAGGACGTCCGTTTTACGAACCGTCTGCGGCGTTGTTGATCACGTTGAGAAACAGTCCCAATGAGTATACCCTATGAGAGTTCGGGGTATATTTGAGATACAACAGGGATTGGTTCGCTCACGAAACCAACCGGGCCCCTGGGTTGAAAAGGCTAGTAACTCACAGACTGGGCGTCCGATTGACGCGCCGTCTGTTGCATTGAGACCCCTATGACGGGGCGGTCCTTTGAGGTACTTCTTCATGGGACTTTGTGGTACTTGGAGTATTGACCTGTAGCTCGTGGAGCGAACCCTCCCAGAGACGATCATACGGAGTACGGAGACCATATAGCCGGTTGAGACCTGACGACTGCTTGACCGACTCGACTTGGAGTGAGTCGACTAGCCCAGTGGACGGAGCGCCCGATATTTGGCGACAGACCCACGATAGATGGAGTGCCCGGTAGTTGGCCGCAGACCCGTGGTACTCGACAGGAGGAGTACCTCTGTAGGCTATTAGGGGGAGCGCCCGGTATTTGGCGACAGACCCACAGCGGACGGAGTGCCCGGTAGTAGGCCGTAGACCCGCTGTACTCGACAGGAGGAGTACCTCAACAGTTTTAGGTTAGTGAGTAGTACCTCGGAGTCGTGACAGGACCACTGTACAGTTCAGAGATGGAGCTCTTCAGCAGTTACAGTTTTGATAATGAAAATCCTGGTTTGAGCTGAGACTTTTGACCTTTGTGTTTACCTCATGATTGAGATGGGTCACTTGATAACTTAGGTATATGTATGGGCATATACCTGGGTAGTGGTTATCCGTTGATTTCATAATCTTTGTGTTTCTTCAAGATTAAGATGGGTTACTTGATAACTTAGATATATGTATGGGCATATACCTAAGTAGAGGTTATCTGTTGAGATATTTTTTATGGATATCCATGTTGGTTTTAGTGAGACCTTGAGGGTATCAGGGTCCCTACTGAGTATCTTTATACTCACCCCTACACGGGCTATGCCCGCACCTCCTTGTGTTGGTTGCAGACGACGGGCAGTGCTGATGGAGGCCGAGTGTTCGAGGACTGTACGGTACCCGGAGGTGGACTACACAACGAGTCAGTACCCGGAGGTGTACTACACGACGAGACGACACACGGAGGAGGTTGACGGGCGAGAGCGTTGATGAGGCTATCTATACCTACTCTTCAGGTAGGATCTGTGTTGGACGATCCAGGAGCTGCGCCATCTATACCTACCCTTCAGGTAGGATCCGTGGTGGACGATCTAGGAGATGCGCCATCTGTACCTACCCTTCAGGTAGGATCCGAGGAGGACGACCCAGGAGCTGCTTCCTTTCTTCCAGTTGTTTTCTTTTTCTATTGCACTTCGTTTAGTTATAGTTGTACTTTCATTTGGGTTTGTATTCTGGCCCTTTTACCTTTCAGCAGTTCTCTTTGTACTTAGTGTTTTACTTCCGCTTGTACTCTGTAGTTTTTTGTTTACTTTTATAAAGGCAATGCCTTCCCAGTTATCGGGATTTACGACTTTGGTGCTAGTCGCCAGCCCCTGGCCTATGGAAGGCGGGCTTGAGGTAGTCACGGCACGGTCCCCGAGGACGGGTCGTGACAGTAAGATCATTTTATATGGTTTTTACCATTATATTGTTGTTTTAGTGTTTTAAAACACTAAAAACAAGTTTACAAAAATATCAAAAAATTCTTTACTCAAAATGTTTTGATGTCAATTAAAACTTCTCAATAATAAACCTTCAGTCATTTTATTATTATTTCTTGTCTATATGAAATAATGTTCCTAGTTTTGACCCCCTATAATATGTTTTTAAAGACTTCAGTATCTTTAAAACTGTTTATTGTTTCATTCTAAGACCACTACACATAAAAGGGATGTGTTGTCTATGTATACACACTAGAAATAATTAAATAAAGTAATTCCAAGTATTTCACATCAATATGAGGGTTTTTATATATTTTGTACCCTTACATAAATGTTTTAGTGTTTCAAAGCATTAAAAATTTGTTTACATCCATTATAGGAGAAATGTAACTCAGAATTTTTGTTCCATTGGTTTCTATATTTCAAAAATAAATTAGTGGTTATTACCCTCTGATTTCATGACTATTTTACATCACTTTCCAGGTTTTTACCCTAGGAAACAAATTTTTAATGATCTTGGTATCTTTATGAATACCTTCTATATAGCCAAAACTAACAAAATAAGATCATATCATTTTGAAAATTTAGGAAATGTATATATAATTCATTAATACATATAGTAATTGATCACTTTTAAATATGACACATGATGTTTCTGGTATTACTCTAGGTTCACATTTTTAATAAAGAAGTTTCATTTTTGTTTAATATTACCACCACATAGTAAAGGAAAATAAGATGAGTTTATATTATTTTAGAATTTATAAAAGTTATCCATAATTTATTTTAATTGTATAGGAATCGACCACACCTCAATCAAACACAAAAAGTGAGAGGCATGACTCAAAGTGAACGTTTTCATCATAGTTGTCATTTTACATTAAAACACTTATTCCATAGTCAAAAAATATAAAACGAGATATAATTGTTTTCTAACAATAGGTAAAAAACCATAAGTCATTTTTTATGTGTAGGAATTGACCACATATCAATATGACACATGATGTGGAAGGTATAACTAAACTTTCATGTTTTCAATAAAAAATTGTCGCTTAATTTTTATTTATGTATGTTGTATGTGTTCTTTAAAAATGATTGAATGATATATGGATTTTAGGATTTACCTTTGAAGGAAGAACTGTAAGGTTAGAAATTTCATTGTGGATTATTCACGTCATCCTATGAAATATGTAAACAAAATAATTTTTAGTTATAGAATACCATTGATCCTTTTTTCTATAATATTCTCATTCTTTCACTTTTTATTTTTGTCTAGAAATTTCTCATTGTGACTCCTAATTAATTGAACTAAATAAACTTTCATTATGTGTAGTATGTAAATGATGATGAAACCCTTCCAAATATAGATGATAGAGAAAGATGAGAACTGATCCTAATACACTCCATAGAATCTCCTTCCCTAAAAAAATGGCAACTGCATTAGTTTATGAAACCAATAATGATAAAAAGGGTTCAGATCCCCAAAATCTTGAATTTTTACTAGATAACCCTATAATATTATCAATGTTTTTTAAATTATATGAAATCCATAATATTATCTAATTAGAAAATGTTTCATTACTATTTAATGTTATTTTATTACATTTTAGACTTTATAATGAAAAAATATATTTAATAATAATAAATCCATAAATTCAATTAATTTGGGCCCCTACTGGAGTCAAAGAGTTCTAAATTAGCATCATTTGATCCACGTATCAAGCACCATTTAATTGGGTTTAAGGAATATTTTTTAATTATTATGTTTTTATAGTAATTAAAAAAATTATATAGCAATGAAATATACTTACTCAAACATCTAGGGTAGGTTCAATCACAAAACTATTTCCAGGTTTCCTATTAACTTTAGGTAATATATCAGTCCATCCAACATAGTTGCCTAATAAAATAGACCTTATAAAAAATATATACACGTTATAAAAACATTAACATATAGTTAAATAATAAAAATAATAATGGTAAAAATAAGAACCATGCTTTGTTCTTTTTCATAAAAAACAATGAGACCTATTGATATAAGGAATGTTTTTTTTCTTATCATTAATAATTTTTTTAGATAATTTCTACCAAAAAATGGATCATTAATAAAAGCTATAATGCTATTGTGTTTAAGTTATTAATATACTTTAAAATATTCAATTACCTCATGGGATGGATCTCTATTAGTATTGAAAAATATCTTCCATTGTTCATGAGAAACACCCTCATGTACTATCTCATAAATATCATGTGATATCATATATGTGTTTATAAACTCCTTCAATAATCTCCATTTAAAATATTTTTTTTATTTCCCAATAATTTTAGAGTCTATAAGAATAAAACAGAGTCAAGAAAATCAAAATAGAAAAACATCTAGAAATTAAAAAACATATCACTTTATAAGTGTATTAATAATTTTATCCATGTCTTTTAAATTTTTTATCAATGAACATTAAATAATATTACCTTTACTTGATTATCATAGAAATAATTTTTCCAAGATGTGGAAATGTTCCTCCAATATTTATAATGAATGATAAAGATCATAGGTCTCACAAGCATGCTACCAAATAATTTTTCCATAGGTTTCATCTGTACCATAGGTTGCACTCAAAAGTCATCAAATGGAATGATAATATTGATGTCTTTGAGGTTTTATACATATTTCATGTTCATATTTATATCCCATGTATTTTTATCCTTATATTTTTTGAAAATATAGTTGAAAATTAATCAAATATATTGTTTTTATATGTAATGACATACATACTAGTATTGGTAAATCACCATTATCCTCTAGTTGTATGGATGACCAATAGCTCTTTTGCTGGAGGAGCATTGGAAAGTTGGAAATAAGAAACATCTGGGGAAGCTGCAAGCCCTCTAGGAGTCACTATAATAATAGAATCCCTTGAATCCACTAAAGGTTATGGTATCAGTGGTGTGTGCTGAGAAGTTGATCTAGTTGTATATCTAAATTTTACGATCCTAAAAATTATGAAGTTCAATAGTTTAAGATATATTTAATGTATAAAAAAAAGAAAATGTAAAATATTTTTTATGAAACAAAATAGAAAAAATTATATATGGATGAAGAAATTCTAAATTTTAAATTTTAATATATTTTCAATGCCAATTTATAAATTAAATTATCTCCATCGTCATTATCTATAATTATATCGACCTCTGTTGTGATGTTTGGTTCATATTCACCCTCTCTTATAAGTTCATTTATTCCAGTATTGTCTCAAATAGACTATTCAATGTTTCTTTGTTGATGAATCTCACTATCAAAAATTTCTAATTGATCTTGATTCCCATTATCATACATGTACGTCAATAATAAGTATAAAATAACACTACAACATTCATGTATTTCATTATAAAAATAATATACCATCTTGGATTGTGAAACCAATATAAATGGATCATGTTCTCCATGATGACCAATATAGATTATGCGAGTGAAGTTGCAAGATGTAAAAAGTAATGAATATATCATTCTACCACCAATAATTTTAGACCTTATTTCATTTTAACAATACAATTGAAAATTGAACATGAATGTTTAATTCAATTGAATCAAGAATCATTCCATAGTATAATACCATTGTAAGAGTAAATACAACACTATTTTTATTTTTTATATCTTTTTCCTGATAAAATGTACGATATGGGAAGTCATGAAATTTTTTATAATAAAATTCCTTATCCAGTCTTTGAAGACATCAGGCCAAAAAAACAAATTTGACATTTCATCACAATTCTCAACATTATTAATCGAGAAAAGAATATATAATGTGAAAATTTAACATAGAAAAAATAACTACACATCAATAATATGAATTTGAGTGTATACATAAACAATGGGAGAACCATTTGATAATCTTCTTACTGACGAGTTCTTTTTAATTCTAGATCATTTCAAGCTCGATTCCATAGTCTCCTATTTGTTTACAATCAAAATTCTCAAAATAAACAGGGCTATAATATGAATATTTAGTAGCACATATCTATGAAATTTTAGTAAATCCAATTATTTTATTTTAAAATTTGACCCATTTCCAATAAGTTAACAAATAGTTGGAAATACCGATGACTATTTTTCAGAATGAGATTCAGTAGAGCTATCATCAATATGTCTAACATTGTTGAATCTACTATCATTCCCAAAAAATACCTTGAAAATATGTTCAAAAACTCATTATCTATGTTTCCATTAGAAATAAATCCTTCTGATTGATCTTTATTCCAAATATATGATTTCAAATCACATAATTGTATGATGAAAAAATAAAAAACATATTAAAAAAATTTACAAAATGATTTGATAAATTGGAATTATTAAATGAAAATAAAAATAATGTTAACATAACTCCCAATTGGATACATCCATAAATAGTGTACTATTTTACCATGGTTATCTACTTCAACCAAATGTATAGTAAAATGAGTCATGACTTTAAAGAATGATGGGGAAACTAATTTCTGCAAAGGAAAAGTGTTAAAAAATTATTTGTAGAAGTTTTTCTTGTTTAGCTAGATTAAGAGTTTTTCCAAAAATCTCTATAAAAATGGTAAAAAAACTAAAATACAAGCATTGTTACTTATGTTATTCCAATGGAAATATTTTTTTATTAGGATGTGTGAGTAATGAATATCAAAAACTTCAAATAATATGATAAGGACAAAAAAATGACCACCAAACTTAAAGTTTCTAAATTGGGTCAGTTTATTTCATTAATTTATATCCAAATTTTAAGAATATGGAAACTCAGTGCCATATTTATCTAATTTTGACCATTTTATAATTTTATTTATAGAAAAGTAAAAAAATGGCACTCTTTATTGCATTATCTGTAATGTTTACATATAGAAATAAACAGAGGATTTGTTTATTTAAAAATGGTTATATGAAATATAAATGATTTTTTTCATGTTAATTATTTTAATTTTTAATGATGAAATAATTACCTTAAATTCTTATGCAACGTCGACAAGGTATCTATTTAATTCAAAAAAAAAATAAAATCTATGATTTTAAAAATATTAAATGTAATATAATATGATTCAATTAAGTTGTTTCATGAATTTTATGGATAAATAAAACTTTTTAGTGGTGAATTAAATGATTATATTTGAATTCATGTGATAGAAGTTTGTTTGTATTGTCAAATTAACTCAATAGTGTCAAAAAATGATAGTAATGATATTTTATATTAAGTAGTGTTTTACTAAATTATTTAATTAAAATAAAAAATATTTTAAAAGGATAATTACAGTGATAAAAGGTCGAAAATTTTAACCCTGATCCATTTATGAAATAATTTTCATCTTATAAGTAAAATTATAACACTTTCATATTGTACAATTTCATTATCTATGTTAAGGATAAAATAGGTTAACCAACGCGTTAATCAAAATGATGTGATTTTAAATGACATAAAAACCTATTAAAATTTTATTAAATGGTTACATGAACATCATATATTTCTTATCATCAAATACATGTCATTTTGGAACCATGTTATTTTATTTAAAATCATACAGGGATTAATGTGTATTGAAAATGAGGTTTCCCAAAGAAGAGGTATAGTTCTTAACTACTAATTTTTATTCTATTTCAAATTATATCTCCTTAAGATATTATTAAAACATGATAAAATAGTAATAATAGTATATTCAATATAAATATATGTTATTATGTTAATGTAATTAACTATACCCATTTCATCTTCCATCAAATGGGAAACTAAATTTCCCTTATTATGTACGTTGGACTACCACCTCACGACCCGATATAAATCATTTTATATCACCCCCTATAATGGATGGTCATAATTATGGAATTAATGTATATATATATGTATGATATTCCTGAAAAATATATCAATATGAAAGGATAACATATCTTGTAGTTTTTACCATTACATATACTGAAAATTGATAAGATCCTTTGTGCATACATGTAGACTAGAACCTTCATGAAGCCATATGATTCGTTTTTTTATAACCACAAAAAATAGATGATATATATATATATATATATCTTTAAATAAATAATTTTTTTAATAATATACTAATCATTAGGAATTTAAAACAATACATACCTTCTTTCTACCATTCTCATTGAAAAATGGAAACATTACTCATTTGTATGCATGACCTACCATATCTATGTTTGTAACATAGTTCATTTTTCACAACCATAATTTATATTTTCTTTTAAAATTATTTTTAATATATAAAAAACATAATTTTTTCATCAATGTTGTTATGGGGATGATGGAATAATTACCTCATTGACCATAGTCAACCTATAAACTCCATTTTGGACATATAATTCAAATATCATCAAAACATCTGATTTGAAAATGATTTATTTTGTAGTTGACTGTAACATGATAATGTAAATAATAATACTAAAATTTTTTCTTATGAACTAAAACCTTTAAAAAAAATTTTATTCAAGAAGATATATAGTATATAGGGAGTGACTGACTCTATTTAAGATTCACTTTTACTTTAAAAACCTTGTTCTTAATGTTTTAAATATTTATGTTCTAAATTTTTATCTTTCATTTCTATATTCATAAAACTAGTTTATGGGAATATTTATGAATTCCAAATTAAATTTTATGCACCTTTTAAATTTATTTAAATGTTTTTTAAAATTAATAATTATAGGTATTCTATAAGGAATTTCTTATATTCATTACAAATGATAAAAGGAATGTTCTATTTTAACATACATGACATCAAAGTATTTTCCCACTGGTAAAACCATTATTTTATTTTTGTATTAATTTATAATATTCCATGATTACTTAAAATAGAAACCAGGATTCTATTTATTCTTTGAATTTTTGCATTGAAACATGGGTTTTAAGGAAAAGGTCTTTATCACGGTCCAAAAATAATTTCTCATGTATGAGGATAATGTTTTTATAATGCAATATTCCATGTATTATGGTTATACCATAGGATTGATTTCCTTTTGTGATGCACATAATAATGATCATCTTATAATGAGTGAACTTAGAATGTGCTATAATGAAGTTGATAATATTGTTTTCTAATGATAATTTATATATAGGATTAGATATTGAACCTAATCTATCATGGGACGTTTTCCACTATGTGATATTTTATTGGCAGTTAGACATAACTTATGATTATTCCATGTTATTTGTTTCCACCACATTTTATTTTTGAGTTCTATTTTCCCTTAAATATTTATTATATATTTATTTATTAAAATATTTGGGTACAAAAGCTAATATTTTTGGAAATAAAATATTAATTTTGAGTATAAAGTATATTTTTAAAAAGATAAGTTTTTGTATAAGTATTCATGACTTAACATGGTTCTTTATTTCATTTTATGTACCTTATTGATCATTTTTTCTCATTATATGTTATTAAATGTTTTTATAAGAGTTTAAGGATCATTAGAAAAGTTAACAATGTTATATTTCTAGATATGGACGTTACCATTAGTAAATCATAAATATCATTATAAAGAAATTAATTTCTTTTGGGAAAAATGAATTTTCTTTTACAGTTTCCACTTTCAAATACATTTTATTAATTATCTAAAAAAATTAATGTAAAATAGAACCTTGGTATGTACGTGATCTAGTATTTCATTTTTATTTTGAATGTTTCAATGGGTAAAAGTATCCTACATTTATCAGTACCAAACTAGAAATGTAATATTATGTTTTTAGTACCAAATACAGATGTGCGGGTCTTGGGTTGAAATTTTTGGTATCAGAATCAATTTTAGATAAATTTTTAGATTTTTATATTTTCATATGATATTATATTAAGTGTTCTGGATACTATCATGGGTTTATATGTTACTATTTAATTATAATTCCATGATTTTAGGAACACCTTTTATATATTACGTGATGGGATTTTAAATTAATTGATGATATTTTGGGAGACTTTTTATATGTTTGAGGTATTAGTAACTCTTAGGTTACAAATGTTTTATTATTTGAGAAATATTTCCATTAGATTTTATTAAAATGTTTTTAAAGATATTGATATCATTTATGGTTTATATATTATTTAATTTTTAGATAATTATGGGTTATTATTATTTTGGAACTTATAATATAGCTAATCATGGGATTGAAAAGTGATTTGGTGACTATGTGACTAAATTTATTTTTGAAGAATTATATTATTTTGGGGAAAATTATAAGATATTTTGTGAATAAATGATGAATTATATTTTGGAAGCAAATATTAATTTAATTTGAATTTATAGTGATTAGGTTCATTTATAGAAATAATTTTCATAAATTATAGATTATATAATTATTGAGTATTTTTTTTTCTATGAGGTGTAATGATTGATTATGGTTATTTAGATATAAATGTTAAAATTTATCGTGTAAGAAAATGTGATCAAGTAATTCTATTCAGTGGGTTCAAATCTTATTCAATAGTATTTTGATGATTTTTAAGGTTTGTTATTATAGAATGATTTATTTTAAACTTGGGATATAATAGTTCGATTTTTTTAGATTAATATATTTTTTTATTATATGAAGGTTTATTAATTTTGATAATTATTTTACCTCGTGATAATAATTATTGTTTTTTAATGAATAACTAAAATAAGAATATATCATTTTCCTTTTTTGGATTATGTGATCCATTAGAAGTTTATTTCAATTCATCAGGGAAAAAAGATATTCAATACTCATTTTTTGGGACCAAAGATGATATTATTAAAGAAATTGATGAGAGGAAGAAATTATATTTATAAAAAAATATTTCTTTATATTGTTTGTGAATATTCAAAATTAATTCCTTTATCTTAGTAAAATGATATTGAAATAAAAAAAATATCTTATTTCATTTATTTCTGAAAAATTGATGGAGATTTTCACATATATCTGGTTTATGCTTTTGGGTTTATTAACTTTATCATTGCCCGAATGGCCCGAAGGCCTTTATTTTTATTGATTTTTAGATAAACCCCTTTCAAGGGATGAGGGGAAATATGTACAAGGCCAGTAGTACTAGAGATTACATGGAATGTAGGATTAAGAAATTACATGCCCCAACGGTCTTAAGGAATTCAAACAGACTATCTACAAGGAACTACCCCTCCCTATCATCTGCATCATGATAGTAGCTCTCCTTATTTGCATGGATGTTTGGCTAGGCTTCCCATGCAAGCACGGTCCGGTACCGATGTCATAGTCATAACCTCTAATTCTGACAAATCCATTTGGTTCAGCACTGGTGAGTACACTTGCTATGAATCCTCTTCTGGGGATGCTTCTTTTCTGTAGTGTCTGTCTGGGGAAACTACACTAATCATATGGCCTGAAGGCCTTGAGGTGGCCTGAAGGCCTTAAAGGGTTCCCAAAAGCCTTACTGGACCAAAGGTCTGGGTATTCCAAAGGCCTTAAGGACTCCATGCCCAAATGGGTGGCCCAAGTTGAATAGTTACAACTGGTATAGAACCGAACAATACCTGCTATAATACAAATATAGTACCAGAATTATGCCTATGCCTAGTTTCAAATATGGGTATCATGGATTCACTTAAAGAGTCCTCACCATCTGGGCTGAGGCGCATGTGCATTAACTTTATCATTGTCATTCATATTATTGGATCAATTGTCTCTATCACTCCCCATCATTATATGAATATTAATTTTCCATATTTTCTATATTTTAACTTCCCACTAATGTTCTTCTTTTTGGAAACATGGTTTGTATTATTCGATATAACCTTCTTATTTCCCTTTCCCTATTTTAGAGAGTATGTTTTATTATCCCTTTTTAGGTTATGAGATTAAGAAAATGTATTTTAAAATGTAAAAAAATTATGTTATTGATTTGAAATTAAAATTTCAAGGATTAAATTTATTAAAATTTTTGGGGAATAATATAATGCACTGAGATTTTAAAAAAGAACATTATTTTTAATAGAGTATATGAAACGCAACACTAAGCCTAAAAGAACCATGAAATATTTTTCTCTAAATATGATCATTATAACATAAACATTAAATTTTTGTGTATTAATAATATTAAATTCTTTACAAAATATATATATATAGGTCAAAATCAATATAAAAGTATTGAAAATCTATATGTAAACAATTATTCTATTTTTAGTAATGTCATTTTATACTTCAAAAATGGGTTTTTTTCCAAATTAGTTATTATTTTCTTTTGGGACAAAAATATTCTAATTAATTTATTGACATTTTAAAAATTTTATATTATTATAAGTATAAATGTATTGAAATTATAATATTAATATCAAATTATTTTAAAATTTTTTAGCTTTTTCTAATAAGATTGATTTTTCAATAAATAGTAAAAATTCTAATTTTTATTGAAAAATGTTTTTTAATTTAATGTATTTAAAAAGTAAAATTTTATTATGGATTAGTTTTAAAATTTAATTAGGTACTTTTAATTATAAATAATCTAATTATAGTCTTTTTATTGAATTTTATGCCTAAAATGGTATATAAAATTTTTTATACTTAAATTGTTTTTATGAAAAACTGTTTCTCATTATGTTTTTCATTTCCATCATAAATTTATTTCCACCACTTTTAGATGTCTAATTTTGAAAAATTGGATTTGATAATTTGAATTATGAGGTCAAAATAAATTTAAATAGGTTTATTTTATATTTTTTGTCATTTTAAATAGTAAGAAATGTAAATAATTGTCACCACTATAACATTTCATCGAATAATTATGGTTAATAATAATATTAGAAGTAATTAAAAATGTTTGTGAATTTTTTTTATCATATTGGTTGAGTTTAATATGTATATTTTTATCAAAATTTCAAATATATGGAAACTTGGTTTGAAATTTCATTGATTTGGACCTTTATAATGATTTATGTTAAGAACATTTAAAAAATTAATTCTTCTAATTTTTTAAACTATAAATAATTGAAATAGGTTATAAACTAGTTATTTCATAGATAAATAATATTTTAATCATGGGTTTTCCTATTTTTTATTGATGAAATAATTTAAAAAAATGCTCACACAATTCTAACCCAGTATTTCTTCAACTTATAAAAAAATAAAATATATGATTTTAAAAATAATAAATGTAATAAGATATTAATTAATTATTTTGTTATATTAATTTTTCTACACATATAACAGTTAAGTGTTTTTAATGAATTATATTCTAAATCATTTTCTTTCAAATTATTTTCAAATCAAATTAAATGAATAATGTAAAATATAATATTTATGATATTTTGTGATATATAATATAATATTTTATTATTTAAAGGTCATAAAAACCTTAAAAAAGTACAATTATTATAATTAATTGTATAAAAGTTTATCCCTTCCAAATTTTTGTTCCAATTTTCACATAATATGAAAAATTAGAACCCTTTAATATTGAAATAAATAATTACCATAGTGATGGTTAAAATTCAATAACCAAAGGGTTAATACAAAAAATAAGGTTTAAAATTATTTAAATACAATTGAAAAAAATTACTTATGGGATATTAAAAAAATACCTATTCTATTTCATTTTTGAACCATTTTACATCATTTAGAATGATATTATATTATGATAATTCATGTATTCCAAAAAATGAAATAAATGATATTTTATAAAAAGAGATATATTATTAAATGATTCAAAATTCAAAAAAATCCTAAATTTTTGATAATTTATAAGAATTTTTTTATAATATCAATGTCTTTCATTTATAGGTAATTTATCGCTTTAATTTATATATCATGACCAATAAAGACTAAACAAAATTTTTACCGTGCTATTCATCAAAAGGGTTAATGGAGGGTCAAATAAAAAATGAATTCTCTCAAAAATCACCTAATCATATCCAAATTTTAATGTATAAAATTAATTGGACCTATTTTCATCTTGTATTCTAATTATATTAATTTTGAATGATTTTCTCATGAACATTAATTTATATTAATGTAATAATTTATGAAATTCAAAAAATAGACCCCCCTGCTCTTATAAAAGGTCACATATTCTCTTATTGAATTCAAATATTAATATGTTTTTATAAAATAACTTCATAAAATAAAATCCCATGTTATATATGTCTTATTTTCATAATGTATCAACCTATATAAATATCCTCTTTCAACAAATGGGAAGAAAAATTGTTGTTCTTGTGTACAGTGGTCTAATGCCTTACAAACTGATATAATTCCTTTTCAATCACCATCTTTCATAGCTTTCTATATTGAGGGATTTAATATATATTTATATATATAAGAGATAAAAAACATACATATAATTCCCAAAATATAATATCTCATATACATTCTTATGATTCCATCAATTGATAAATTATAATGCCATTCATGTGTACATGTAGACTACCAACTCTCCAAAGCAATGTGATTTGTTTTTCATAACCACATAAAATGGATGGTATATATATGTTTACTTAAATAAATAATATGGTATTTATGATATAATTATCCTTTTTAAAATAAAAAAATACTTACATTTTCAATCACGATTGGTTGAAAATGGAAATGCTGCTCATCATACGTACAACATAATATCTCTGTCATTTTAACATAGTACATTTTCATAACTATCATTTAGAGTTCATTTTGAAAGTAAAATTTAAATATAATAATGATAATTATTCAATTAATATTATTATTGAGGTGATGGAATAATGACCACCTTGACCATAGTCAACCAACTAATTTCATATTGGACTTATGTGTTGAATATTATCAAAACACCAGATTTGTGCTTAATGTATTGGGTAATTGATTATAACATTATAAACTGAATAATAAACCTAAAAATATTCTTATGAATAAAATATTTTACATATTTTTCTTATTTATGATTATAAGGAATGCACATGGAGTGTAGGACATGATAAAAATGACATAATAATTGAAAAAAATTAAATGTTTTAAATATTTTTTTAAAAAGAAATTATCTTCCATGTTCTTATTAGTTAAATTATTTTATTGAAAAAATTATAAATTATAAATAAAATTTTATTTCAATTTTTTATTTTATTTCATTGGTTTTAAAAAGGAATATGTATAAATATTTTATACAGGACATTTTTACACTCATAAGAGAATACAAATAGAATGTTATATTTTAACATATACAACATCAAAGACTTTTCCCACCATCGAAACCCTTATTTTATTTTTTTATTCCTTTATAAGATACCGTGTTTTATTCAAAGAAAATTGATTAATCCCTTTATTCTGGGAATTTTAGTTGTGAAATTGTTTTTAAGGAAAAGGGATATATCAATATCTGAAAAAGTTTTCTTTTAGGTTAAATGAATGTTTTTATGATTAAAGATTTTGGGTGTTATGATTATGCCATATTATATACTTCTTTTTGTAGAACACATAATTATGAACATTTTATGATGGGTGAAACCATATAGATTACCAATTAATTGGGTAAATTTTTTAACTCATGAGATTTCTTGTATGTGATTATGGATTAAACCGAATCCATGAAGGGACTCTGTCCACAATGTGTCGTTGTCTCGTTAGTTATCATTGATTTATTCTTATGTAATTTTTTATGTTTTTTTTCATGTTTCCTTTATGAATTTTATATTTCATTCAATATTAATTATTTTATTTTTGAGGAATATAATTGGGTAGATAAGTTTATTTACTGGTAAATAAAATGTTTTTAAGACCAACGTTTATTTTTGGAAAAGTAATTTTTTAAAGTATTCATATACTAACCATTTTATTTCATTCTTACTATTTCCATTACTGATATTTTTATTCTCAATCCATGTTTTTAAATATTTTTATAGGTTTTAAGGATTATTAGAATAGTTTATAAAGTTACAATTGTAGATATGGATGTTACCTTGAGTAAAACATACAGGCCTTTATAAAGAACTTTTTTTGGAATAATTGATACATCATAGAAATGACCACATTGAAAGGGATTTTAATAATTCTATAATAATGTAAACCTAAAAAGGTCCTTGGATATGTAAGTGACTGGATATCTTATTTTTATTTTTTAAGCTTTTATGCATGAAATTAGACCACATTTATCAGTATCAAAACAAAAAATGTAATGATTTTGTTTACAGAATGAGATCTTGAAGTACTAGTATCGGGTCATTATAATTATGATCAATGATTGATATCAAATAGTTTTTACCACTTAATGGGAATATTTTCACACCCATTACTATTTTCTCATTCCCCATCTTATGAAAAAGATCATATCATATGATATGTATTGAAGGTGTTCAAAAGTAGTGAAAATATAAGGAAATATTATTATGCCCTAAAATAAGTCATTTATGTATCTAATATATAAATACATGTAACCTATTCGTTTTAAGATGTGATTTATTGATAAGTATATATGATATTTATCTAATATTATATATCTTTTATGTATGTTATGGTTGGATCATGTATGTTATTATTAGAGTGAGGCTTGGGTATTGTGTAAGATTATTTAATTGAAAATAAGAAGAAAAATCTAATAGAAAAAATGATTGAACAAAGATTAAGTGTCATAAGTTGTACCAGAAGTGTTATAGGTTAAACCTAAAGTATCATAAGTTTAAATTAATCTTTTATATTCCAGGTAATCATATATTTCTTTTATTATATGATTTTTTAATATAGAATTTGTTTTTTAAGAATAATGTAAAATAGTTTATTCCTATGCATGACTAGAACACAAATTAAATATAGAGAGGTACACTTAGTGTCATATAAACAAAAAAAATTTATGCTTTATTATTTTTATATGCACTTCATTATATTAATAAATTTTTATAAAATTTGTAGAAATCCAACCCAATGATTTGATATCAAATTATCAGTAAAAAACCTTGTGGTGTGATAATTTCATCTTATATTTACAACTCTTCTATGATTGAGGATTTTTGGAACATGTATCATGTACATCTTTTTTATCCTCCCATTATTCAAATTTATTATGATTTTAAGAATTAACTTATATTATCTATATTAATAGCATATCAATTATTTAGATGGGTAAATTTATTTCATATTTGAAATCATCCCATGATTAAATATTGATGAAAGGATGGTTTTGAACTCCAATTGGAAAAGAATTTCTTGATTTTGATAATGATACCCAATAATAATGGATACTTGGTTTAAATTATTAGATATAAACATAATATTGAAGGCATGATAAGTATATGGAAATAAGTCAATGCATTTCCTAACGTGTTACCTTTCCTTTCTATAAAACATTACATTAGGTTTTCTGTTGGACTCTTATAGGGATCAACTCCTATATTTTATATTCCTTTTATAATGGACCCTATTGAGCCTAGAAAATTCACGATACCACTTCATGAGAATTTAAAAAAGGGTTTAATATTATCTTTTATAATGCCATTAGGGGAACCAATCCACTTTTTTATGATAAGGGATCAATCAATGTACCTCTAAATTTATTATCATTAACTTACCAATATAAAAATTAATTTCTAATATCCACAACCCTGCATTGATGATTTTTTCAATCAACTTTTGGGGGATCAATACTTAATAAAGATGGATAAATCCAAATATCAAAATATAACGATGAAAATAGATGATATACCCAATATAGGTTGTTATGCATGATTAGAAAATAATAAATTTTTATTAATTCTATGTTGACTTAAAAATACCCTCCGCTTTCATGGATTTAATGAATAGAGTCTTTTGATATTACCTCAATTAATAGGTGGTATTCCTTATTGAAGAAATTGTCATATATTGAAAGTGTAAAGAAGAATATTAAAATCATTTGAGAACAATTTTGAAGACCGTGATAACGGATAATCTATTTACTAAACTTTCCAAATGTCAATTATAGATAAATAAATAATCATTAATGGTTCATGAAATAACAAGTGAGCTATATATGTGGGCCCTTTAAAGATACATATTGTTAATTTATAGACTTGTCCAACCATTATAACATAGATATGTATCCTTCTTAGAGTGAATGGATATTTTTTATATATTGTGATAAATTTTATATGATTTTCAAATTGAAAAACATTGTTAATTTGGACATATGTTAGGTTATTTTGGTTGAATAAACGTAATATAGTTTCTAGAACCTATATAGAATGTTGTGTTGGGATACAATATACAACAAATTAATTAGAAGAAAAACCTATATAATGTACGAAGGTTGAATAAATGTTATTGAGATTCATAGACAACATGTTGCCCATCAACATTGATTAAATTTAACACTGGAAGTTATATCAGACCCTAAATCAACACACTAAGTTAAAATTGGAAACACTCTATAAAACACCACAAAAATGAAATCATTTGAAGTAAATTAATATAATAATGCACATAATGATTATATTGTTTTAATGTTAAGTACTATACCCATGGGTTAACAATAATTTCCCATTTCCTTAATTTAAAATGATAGTAATACATTATAAATTTGAAATTAAACCAATTTTAAAATTACTAGTCAAATTATTCAGTCCATGTGTACAAGTCAAAAACCACAAACTTTATAATGGGATATTACTAGTCTTCCAATTGAATTCAATTTTAATCTTTATGTAAGTATTTCCTTATAGATTAATAACCTTTAATCTCTTTTATAAATTTGTATCAATCCACAAAAATATGATGAATAGTACAAGTCATAATTACTCATAACTTAAATAAGCCTTACATATAATTATTTTTTGTAATAACATGATAAAAGTCTTTAAAATATTACCAACAATGGAATATTAATTCCATCATCTAGATTCACCCAAATTCAAAACCATAACATTCTTAACCTAGTTCCAGAACATATCATCTAGAATGCCGACCTAAGGTGGAGTTTTCTAAAACAACTATCATTTCATTATGTTGAGTCTTATCTTTTAAAGATTCTCTTTTAGGTCAAATAATTTTAACTTAAATTCATACATCACCATTCCTAAAAATCATTGAATCACATACACCATTCAAGGACTATATGGAATCCAAAAACACTTTGTAAAAAATAAAATCTTTCTTATTTCATATAAAACAATAGTGTCACCAACAACATATGATTACACATGTCCCACTAATGTAAAATGTTGCCTCAAACATTCCTAGGCTATAACCTTAGTGAACATGTTATCTGGATATTTTATTTTTAATTTCTTATGTAACTCTATCAGTTATTCTTTAAATAGATTTTGGATGAAATCATTTTTTAGGTCGATGTGTTTTATTCGCTAGTGAGACAATAGATAATTTTCCAAATGGATTGCACTATAACTATCCTATTTGATAAATCAACATTTTTAGTCATTTCAAAATACCTCCAAAAACATTGCACCATATTAATTCATTAATTTATTATATGATGACTATTATCATCATCCATTGTGATCAATGCCACAACTTGTTTTATCCTTGACATCAAGAAAACTATCATTCCTAGGAACATAAATATATAACATGTTGTACTATTCTGAGTGTCTGAATCTACTCCATTGTATTAATCTAAATAACCCTACAATGGGTCATCCTTTATAAAGTATAGATATACATATTCATATCCATTAAAAAAAATTAATGATCCATGTTATGACATCCAAGTGTTCATTCCCATGATTTTCCATGAATTGACCAAGGAATCCAACTATAAATGTAATGTCTTATCAAGTACATACCTTGAATAAATAAGACTACCTAAAAATAATTTGAATTTTCTTTCTCCATATATTTTTCTCATATTAAATGTTTTATTATTTATATTTGCATAGTCTGATGTTTTTGGTGAATGGGGATGAGATTGATCTATGTATGAACATCAGAAACTATTTAATTATCTTATAATTCCATTCCATCTATGAAAAAACCGTAATTCTAGTTTTCCTATCTATCTTATTCATCATTTCTAATATTTTCTTGTCCTTACTAAGATATTTTATCTTTAATATTCTATATTTCTCATTATTTACCATCTGGATGCTCTTAATTTTAGAACATGTTGGTGAATTTCATCAATATAATGTGGTAGAATGAAGAAACATCCATTATAAATCACATTAAAATTATAATAGTGAAATAAGTTTATCAACATGGAACATTTTTTTTGAATGACACTAAATTATTATTACATTAGTTTGGTTCCTACTCCAATATATAGTGACTGGTCTCCATCTTAAATGACAATTCATTATTGTAATGATCCACAAAACAATTCAGTTACATGATGTATATTTAATTTTCTAAGTGACCATAATGGAATTAAATTATCATATATATATATACTCTAGATGAAATATATTAGATTATAGAATCTTAATACCATCAAGATGGTGGTACGTTTACCTACTAGTGAAAATATTTTACTGAAGTCCATTTTTCATTCTTATGAAATTATTTCACCACTAACCTTTATTTCACCTCTTTTAATTATTAATATCTAATTTCAAAAAGTGGGCCCATTATTTCTATCAGAATTTATTCCTTTACGGTAGTTCTATTTTCTCCCCTGATACATTTTCAAAGAATTAATCTATCATATATTTAATATTCATCTTCCACATTTTAGAATCGTTGAGACTATATGTCTCTTTTGGGATATCAGGTTCTCCACCATCCATTAAAATAAATTAGTGAAAAATTATATTCAAAACTCTTTACTTTACATATAGTACTATAATATCTCTAAAATTGAGCTTGTGGATCCACTCTTTTAATGATTAAAACACCAAAAACATCACCTTCCGATAATCATACTCTAGCCTCTGTAATCCTAAGGAATTTATATACAACTTGCACTAGACTAACATTAAAACATTATTTTCCCTGGTTACTATATAAAACATTCACCCTATTATGAAATCCATTAAAAAAAATTGGTTATAAAAAATTATCATATGTTCTCAAATTCCTTTTCATCCATGTTCTAGTCATTCCACAAGTCATTCTCAATGAATCAAACATTTTGGTTTCTTGATGGCTTGTTTCTTATCATCATCCCAAATATCAAATATATTGTTTTTATTTCCATATATAATAAAGAAACATTCATAGGACATAGATTTTTTATTTTCAAAAAAATGGAATCAATATGTAAATAGGATAAATGATATCCTTATGAGTGTCGTTAATTCTTGATGGGTTTCTAAATTTTCAAATTTATAATAAAAAACAAAGATCTAAACTATAGTGTCATAGTGTAATTTCTAATCTATGGTCAAAACCATAGATATAGGGTTGTAGAAATTATTATTTTAATAAAATAAACCAAAACTATTTTATTTAAGAGACCTGAACTAATTAATTGAAAGTTGATATCACTAATTATTTCGATTTTAATAAAATATAAATATCTTCATAAAAAATTTAAATATGGTTTCCTAATAGACTTGGCTATAAAAAAAATTAAATAACGATAATATGGTGTCAAAAATGAGTTTAGTATAATCCAATGGTGATGGTAGAAAACCCCAAAATCATTAAAATTCCCAATTCACAATGGTCATGTTACTTTAGGTAGTTGACAAAATCGTAACATGGAACCATATTTAAACATATAAATTAATCCACCCAATTGTCATGGTGTGAAATATTCACTATTAAATGCGTTGAAAATATTACTTCTTCATCGATCACACAATAATTATGAAAGATATGAAAAAGAAGATATTTATGAAATTTGGATTATAGAAGATGACCCAAATGAATTGAATTTGAAATTAAAATACTTTATTATAATCAGTCCCCTATCATTAAAATTTCTTTGAACAAGGTATATGCACTCATTCTATCCATGAGGGTGAAGGAAAACAAAAATTATATATGACACATCACGACAATGGTAGTACTTAATCTCAGTGGTAGCGGCTATTCAAATGATCCATTAAGTGGTTGCATGGCCTATTATTTATTGAATTCCCTAGGTCTCCAGTAGAAATAAAAGGTATAATAATTGAATTATAAAGTCATCATTGTTAACCCTAGGTTAAAATGTCTATGATTTTCCTTAAAAATCCCTTAAAAGGATCGTAACTGGGTCTATTTGGATATTACATGATGTGTAAATAATTACAGAATGTGTAATATTCAAATTTACACTGCGGGAGAAGACAACATGAATTTTTATTTAACTATTACAAGAACATATCCTAAAAAACTCACATTGTTTAAATGGAATATAAGATGTGTAAATCCCATGCTCTGGTTTTACCCCTCTATTGAATCCTCAAAAATATGTTCTTGTGTTGTAAGTGAAGAAAACGACATGAAGTGTCTTTTTTCACCAATATTAACCTCTTTTCAGTCCTTGTTCACATATCTATTCTTCCTACCATAAAACAAAAAATACATCATATCATTCAATAATTTGAAAGCTTAATCATTTAAATATAGAAATAAAATTATTTAAATATTATGAAATATAGGCATGAAATACAACTACTAATAGTCATGTAAAGATAATGATTTGGTTATCTTCCACTATTTTTCATACCATATAATTTCAATAATCTTATACCCCTTTAGTGTTGATAGACTCATGTTATCAATGAATATATCATTATTAACCAATTCCACTAAATTTTTATAGATATTATAGAATTTCATCTCATTCACATTTTCTTTTTTATAAACATATGATTTAAATGATCTGATATACCATTCTAATTTGTTATACTATGTATAGATATTTTAATTTTGAATGTATTTTTTTGGCAGTAGGTTAATAAGTTCTTTACACTATGTTCAATACTATTATCTCACTATCTTAATTTTAACATTCTTATAGTCTTCATTTCCATCATATACATTCATTAAATGAACACTTTGAACACCATATATTTTTGTTCCAAGAATTAAACCACATAAATTAATTGTTTAATAATCAATGAATTTTTTTTATAAGGAACCTCTATGAGAATGAGTTGGGCCATGATCCCTAGAATTGGAATGAAAAAACATTAAATTCTAAGACCAAAACTTCCTTTTAGTTGGGATAAAAAAAAATTTCTCTTTATTCAATGTAAATTACTCTCACAAATTCAAAAATTCTAATGATAGAGATGTATTACACCATTTACAACTAGACATTTCATTTTCATCACACTGAGGATCCTATGAAAATAATGACACAATTCCAAACTTTCAAAAGTTAATTCTTCAAAAATTATTTCTCCATTTAACCATCATGTTAAACATAGGATCCCACATGTTACTTTCTTTACCACAACCATAGTTTCTAGTGTAATTTTTCAAACTCCATTTATGAAGATGTTTTTAAATCTTACAGCATACAGTTGAATAAAAAAATTATATTCTTCTATAAACCTAGTATATTCTAAACTATTGTTAAGTCAAGGTATCTTTTATTTGATATCCAGAATATTTTATCACCATTTCCCATTTATTTAGGATCATCATCATCATCTAGGTAAACCTTGCTATAATTTGTAGATGCATAATTCTTCAGGAACCCCTTCTTAGTCATTGAGTGAAATGATTCCCTATATTAAATGATCCATTATTACAACAAAACAATAATGGTACATAATAAAATGATACTTCCTTAAACTATTTTGTTGATGGATGTAGAAGTACTAGAATCCTACCTTCCATCTTTTACCCTTATTTACCAAAAATTCATTACGAGAAGTCCTATTCTCCCATAATGCGGACATTGAAGTTTTTGTTTTACAAATTTAGCTTGATTTCTCTCTTTGAACAAAACATATGATTTTATCTATCCATTATACAGAGGTATAAGTCCTTTATGTCATTATTTTAGTGTGGATGCTGAGAAATTACATTATTTGAGCAATTTATTCAGAATTTTATCTCTCACATCCACAAACACTAGGTTAAATTTATTATTTGAATTATTAGGACTATTACCATCATTTAACATGACTAATGTTTTTTTATTTTAATGATAACTACTTTTAAAGGATGATCGATAACCAAACAAATACCAAGATGGAAACCAAAAATAGTATATCAAAATTTAAAATTCAATGTTCAAACATTAAACATTACCCTAACACTGAACCCTATGATATATTAATCATGACTATATGCACCAACCATGGTCACTTCGGTGGCTTATGTCATCATAAGAACACCACCATTGATGCTGGAGATTCCCAATCCAACCAGAGCCAGAGTTGAAACATGAAACACTGTCACCATAAACAGCTTTATCCACCTTTGTCAAAACCGAATCACTTGTGAGATTCCACCAAACAACACCCCTCCCCATCATGAATCCACCATCACAGAAAAACCAACCTCACCAAAGTGTTACCAACATCAACGCATCACCATCATAAACCACTGATACCATAGAGACTAGTCATCCCTTATCACTGGAACAACATTATCCTTGCCCCCAAAAAATACTATATCTTCATTCACCAAAATCTAAATCAATCATCACAAAATAAAAAAGAAAACCCATCGTTGCTACACCATTTACATGATGATGAATCCTTCACCACACAGAAAAAACATCACTAAACTAGATACCCAAATAAAATACTTCAAAACTTATCCTTATAAAAAAGAACATGTCACACAATCATGAGGGAGGGGAACATACACTAGACTAGCCTAAAGTGCATTCTAGAGGAAATTGGAGGAACCGAGATGTGAATCAAATAGGAAAATGGAGCAGCTATTAAGCACATCATAGAGTCATATGGAGCAACCAATACACGGATCATAGAGGAATTATGAGCAGAGTAAATTCATATCATAGATCCAAGAAACTATACAGCCATTTATATGGAGACCAACTTAGCACCAGGTGCTAATACGAACCTATGAGAATCTAATTTCATATCTGGATGTTAGAAAATTCATTTTTGGGTAATAAAATTTGATTTAATCAAAAACATTTCCATATATCTAGTCCAATTTAGCTTTTCCTTTTTCTCTATCCTGAATCTACTCGATTTAAATTACATGTCCTTTTGAATCATATATTATTATACCTCTATCATCTTGAAGCTAATAACTTTTCGACATAAGTAGTGAATCCATAAATTTCTGTCATATAATTCCATTAAATCTGATATAAGTCATAATAAATCAACAAAATATAAATAAAATAGTTAATGTTACATGAATTTTCTGACAAGTGTTTGTTGTTGATCCCTTAACCTAACCCAGATGATGTTTTTTGGTATACACTACCCTAATAATCTGTTAGATACACCATTTTTGAAACATTCAAAGGTTAAAAAATGATATGGAACTTCTTAGAACAAAATATACACATCAATTATAATGTTTGAAAACAAATTATTTTTTCCACACCCTAAATACCCACATTTATTTGATCCTCTCACACACCCAGCTAAAGCTAACTAACATTAAAACAAGAGAAATAATGATATTGAAAAAGGTACATAAGGATTACATGTTTCATAAATTCAATCTTACTTCCATGGGAGAAAATATTGTTCTATATCATTAATAAAAAAATTATAACATTACATCCTCAAATGAAAATTCATCAATTTTTTATATCAATATTCGTGTCTTTCAATCCACATGTACAAGTGGTCCCCCCACCGTTATTTGGAACCCAAATCATCATACAATTATACTAAATATTTATCATTATAGAAGGACATATGTTTACCCTGGAAATGTTTGATAAAACATAGAAATTTATATTCTACCATAAACTCTTGGTGAATTGTGGAACTCAATTTTAGGTATCACTTCAATAACCCTTTCATAACTTATGTTTCCATAAATCTGTAAGGAATAACACTCATATATAAACATCAGTGACTCTTATGTTTTATGGTAAGGTCAATTAAAAAAAAATTATAGATGATATATTTTAAAAAATTGTTTTAGAATATATCATCTATAATTCCTTCCCCTGTTAGAGTTTTCCACTTCTGTAGTATTTTCATTAGGATAAGTTGTATCATCTAGAGCTTCTCTTTCTAATCAACTAATCAAAACCTGAAATCAAAATTAACCATTACTAATATTTCAGTCACAATATTTATACTCACTAAAACACTTATTATATAAGGGTTTTATAAATAAAAATATACATTAAAAATCGGTTTTTTTGTTTGTCCCAATATAAAATAAAAAGGTTGTATTTTATACCCCACATAAATTAAAAGTCTATGAGAAAGTTACATGATACATGATTTAGGGTTAATAGGAGTAATAGATTAATTAATGATGTGGTGAAATTATCTATATGGTGAAAAGCATTATAAATATATTGATCATAATATTTTATACTATATATTCATAGATTAGGGGATAAATATATGCAAAAATGAAATGATTAAGAAATATCAAAGATAACGACTATTCAAGAGATTTCAACCTGAGGTAGGAAAATAAGGAGGATGATACTTTTAGAATGAAGTAGTATTCTACTTTTTCCTTGATGAGGATTAAAAAATACCCAATACGCATGGATTTCTGAATTATAGGCTTCGAAATCATAATGGTAGGGGAATCTCTAATATTTATAAAGTATCTACACAACCATTTATCAATATGAACATCAAGGACGCACATAATGTGGATACAAATCTTTATAAAGAAAGTAAGTAATATTCTTGTGTTATGAAATGAAAAGGGGGTAAATATAAGATTTTTGGAAATTGATATGTCTCCCTTTAAAACAAGAATTTATGATGGATAAAATATATGTTGCACTTTCCTCAAAATTTTATAATTATCCAAAAAGCATAAATATGTATATAGATATCAAGGATCCCCATTGGTGGTATAACATGAAGATGTTCATCATAGAGTTTATATCTAATTTCTTAGTCTATGAACACATTAGTATTTAATTATAGAAGTATAAGGGTATGATTCAATCATTACCCATAATCATAAGAAAGATGGTGGAACATCACTATGAATTTCATTATTGATTTTCCTAAGACCTCTAATGTCCATAATGTTATTTAGGTTATGGATGATCACCTTATGATGTCGAAAAATTTCACTTTTATTCAATATGATTAATTACTTAATAAAATTTCTATGATATACATATAAAAGATTAAAGCATTCTTGGAATACCAAATTTAATTCTATTTGACCATGATTTGTGGTTTAACTAAAAGATCAAGGGGAGTATTCTACAATAATTGGATCCAAACCAAATATTTAACACATAATATCATCGTAAAATAAATGATTAACATAAAATTACTATTCAAATCATATAATATATATTGATACCATATTCAATGTATTTTTAAGGATGTTGGGAACAATATCTTCCTCTGGTAGAGTTCCCATTCAATAAAAATTTTCATTGCCACATTAAAATCAAACCCCATTAAGAAATATATGTTAATATGTATAAACCCACAACTAGATAGTATGAAGTTGGATACAATAAGTAGTTGTTACTATATCTAGCCCAAGAGATGTAAATTAAAATTAAAAATATTTAGAAATAAACTAAATAAGAACAAAGTTTAAATAAGATAAATAATAATCATCATCAATGGGATTTGAAGTTTTAACACCGTGTGTTATGATTGATTCATTTATGTTATATTATATTATGGTATTTTAGAATTTTGGAGAGTATAAGGTTGAATTTTATTTTTTTATTGTTTTTTTATACCCTATAGTTTCTACTAGGAAGACACTTGATTTTTGTAAACTGTGTGGATTCCACTTTTGTGGGTGAGGATACCCCTTATGAATGTGATGTTTTTAGATCTTTTTAATGTGAATGGTTTTTTTCATGGTTAGCATGTGGTATTGGTAGACCATGTGGTAAAACATCACACAATGTTTAATCAGGTATCTTAATAATAGATGTGGGTTGTGGGATATAAAATCTACACATGGTTATAAAAAATCACGTGGAAATTGCTTGATACATGATGCAGCAGAATATATTTTTTTCATATAGTTTTCAAAATTTTTACCAAAACAGGTTTTCCAAACCATATGAGTTTTTTGGGTTTGTTAAAAAGTGGTTTTACAAGTTTTACCTCTCAATTTTATGGGGTTTTAACCTCCCCCCCCACCCCCACCATCTCTTGTTTATGTAATTCAACTGCTCAAGTTGGTTCTCTTCCCTTCTTTCATTATCATTCCAAGCCTATATTTCTTCAAATTTCTTATGTGTTTCTTTATTTTTTCATCATACTTTTTTATTTACATTTCCCAATATTCATCTATGTATTTTACTTAGTTGTCTACTCTCTCATGATCCATAGTGGTTCTGTGGATCTATTTATGGTTTGAGGTGGCCAAGTATTGGTACTTTTGATAAATATGGGTTTCTCGGGTCCCCTTGTTTCTTTTTTGAGAAATCTCTATTTAAAGAAAAAGATTACAAATTTTTTTCTTGATTCCAAAATATTGAGGTAGGTTTTTTCTAAATTTCTAATATTTGAAATAATATCTTATCTATATTTTTTAAAATGTTTTATATATTAGATAATTCTTATATACGGAAAAAAATAATTTATAATTTGTTTGGAGTGATTCATCACTTGGAATAAATATTTTTTGAATGAGATTTTGTTTTATTAATAATTTTTTCCAAGAAAGTGTTTATGAAAAGTATTTGATTATTATATCAAATGAATTTTTTATTTTGAAGTCATTTAACCATGTTTGTGTATAGAAATGGGTGCTATCTTGCTTTCATAATTTTTTTTAAAGAAAACAAAAGGTTTTTTGATATCAAAAAAATTAATGAAAAAGGCTCATGAATTAAATGGTATTGAATATAGTTTAAAAGGGTTTTCTAAATAAATATTTGAAATGTATTTCATTGATTACAACTAACATAGTCTCAGGATTTGGTTTTTAGGATGGTCCTTTTGTATTTTTCATGTAGTTTTAAAAAAATTTGGGTGTGGGAAATCATCCTTTGGACCCTTTGTTTATGTTCCAATTTCTGGTGGTTTTTCTTGTATGTAGTGATTAGGTGATGTATGGAAATGGGATTTTTCATGAGAGGGGTTTTGCATTGGGGAAAAATAATTCTATTATATTTATTGATTCATCAAAAGATTATTTAATCACCTTCATTTTTGTTTTGGTCATAGAACATAGTTAAGTATGAAGGGGTGGGGGATATATTTTTTACTGAGCTATAAAGATATATAGTAATATTGTCCCCAACATATACATTAGGGATATTGGGTTTTACCATTGAATTTAGGATGAGTGTACACTAGTTAAGCATCTTGTGTTACGACAAAACATAGGCTAGTAGCCAGTCTGTTTTTTAGAAGATTCTTGGACAATTTCATATTAATACATATGATAGAACCCATACATCTATATTTTTTAATGATGGATTATATTATGGGTTCTTTGGTTTGTTTTTTCCCTACTTGGTATATACCTATTGCACCCATGGAATGTTTGTTATTTTTTATTGATGATATAGTTCCATCATTATTTGGGATGTGTAGATGTAGTTTCCTAATAAATTTAGAAAGGTTTTAAGTAATTATTTTTTAAATATAAGATTAATATTTTTCAAGATGTGTAAGATTTAAGAAGCATTTCTAGAGTGATTTTTTTCATTTCCATAATATAATGAAAATAAAATTTATAAATCCATTGTGGAATTTTATTGGTCTTAAAATATTTATATGTGAATATCATATTTTAAAATGTATTTCAAACTATCATAAATGAAATTTAATTTTTAAGGAATGATACAAACTCCATCGTGGGATCGTACTATACTGGTTTTCACTCACACCCTACGAACACCATTTAGTGTAAACAAATTTCAGATTTATTTTAAGGTTTTTTTCCTTTAGTCATCCTTATGTTAGGAATGTATTATACCTAAGATGTTTAGGATGATATTTTGATAGTTATTGGGAATCGCAAAAACATATTTTTTCTCATAGTTAAAGTTTATATTTTTTCTTCACGGTTTCTTATGTACTTGTTAGTTACATGTTATTTTGCGTTTTTCTCTATACCTCTGAAGTTAACTATTTTTTATTGTTCATTATATGATTTACCATTTATATTCATTCTATGTTTACTATGTTTGGATGTATTTATACACTTATCAAGGGTGAAATCACTCACATGGTATGCTCTATTAATAGTCTCTTCCTTATCATTATCCAAATGAAATTTGGAACATTCCTTGGCTATGTTTTGGGATGACACAGATGCCCATTTTAGGGGTGAACCAGGATGGTTTCTGATGAAATGGTACTAGAGAAACCTATTTATATTTATTTAGTGTGTAATGGTAGAGGATAATTATAAATATATAAAGTATCTACTGGAAGGGGTTGTAAAGTTCTTGGCTAGATCTCACCCACACTGAACTGTGAGTTTCCATGGGTTTTGAGGGATTCTGGTCATGATTTTGAGTTTTCTTTTGAGAATCTTTTATGGATATTACTATGTTATGATGATATTTTAACCCTCAATGTGTACATTATGGATTTTATGGGGTTGGTTTGAGTTTTGAATGTGTAGGTATTGAATAAATATTGGCCACATGGTTTTATCAACTTGTTTAGTAAACCATGTGTTTCCCATGTGAAATTGTTCTACAACCAATACAAAGAGAATCATAAGGTTGGAATAGGTTTTAATAGTTGGTGAATCCAAATCATGTGAAATTTTCTTTATTCTTCAAAATTTTAATTTTTCATCACATTATTTTTAGTGTGATTCTAATGGTGTGCACGAAAATGTTATTGTAGTAACATGAGTTTTTTGTGAAATTTGTGATGTTGGATGTGGTTTTTGGATGATATTTATGATGGGTTAACGATTTCATTTTTGAGGAATATTGTTTTATGTGATGTGAATGTTATTTTTTTAGTAAATGGAATTCCGTGGACTATTTGTTTAAAAAATGTTATATAATGTATGTGAAGTGATTATATTACTGATGAAATTTTTTAATGAATGTTGGCTTTGAGAAGTAAATGGAATGTTTTTTTTACATTAGGGTGGGTATTCAAAAAAATTTGGTTTGAAAATGGGTTTTTCATGAAATTTCTAAAGAGTTTGGGGAGTTTAAAATATATTTATACCATGGGAATTTAAAATGAAATTAATTTTCCTAAAGTGTGACTTGTTTTTAAATAGAATGATTTTTTGTAAAAGTTTTTTTTTGATAAATTTATTATTATGGGTGTGGATTTGGGTGGTTATTTATTACATGTTTTATATTAATGAGTAATGATTTAAAATTTGTTTAATAAATTATGATTTATATGTTTTCTCACAACCAGATTGTATTTTGTAGTTATTTTTATTTATGAAGGTGTGGTGTGATATGATTTTTTAAACATGGAATGATTGAGGTTCATGTTCTCTGTGTTTAGAAAATTATACTAAGTTTTTGTTAGGAAATGTTTGATGGTCTTTCATTGGGATGTTCATTAATATAGATCCTAAAGTTATCTTGGAGTTTTTTATTCACCTTTCAACCCAATACATCATCATGATGAAGTTGGGGAGAAAAGTTCCTCCTTTAACTTAGACACCATAAAAGTCATTATAAATCATAATCTATCTCATTTACAAGGAGACCAAGGTTTACTCATGGTTGTAGAGTGTATAAATAGGATTAAAGAAATTCTCAATCCTCTCAACCCTCCTGAGTTTTCAATAATTATGTCCACTATTCAATTATAAAGTGTCCTATCAAATAATAATATATAGATATGGTTCTTTCTTAGCTAAATGAGTGAATTTATATGGATATCAATATAATTTTATTTTCTCAATGGTTCTATTATTATTGGGTGTCTTTGGAATCCATTTTTGTGGAGGTCAGTTTGAACGTACCAGTTGAAGTGAGTGTTAATGCTATATCTAGTGAGAATTATCATATTGTGTAGCATAATATTAAAGTGTTGATTGATGATTATTAATATTATTAAAAAAATATTAGGTATTTTTTTGTTTCTAGTTTGGAATATCTAGACATTATAAGTACTCATGTGTCAATGGGTGGATGGATTTCCCCTTGTGTGGATGGTTGGTCCATCTCAAGAGGTGTGTTATGTTAGAGTATCATAATTGGAATTTTTTGGGTAATAAATTTACTTAGTGGTGTGTTGTTTTTTAATTTTTTTCATTTAATATATTGAGTTTTTTTCATGTAATTTTGTAAATAGTTATGGATTTTGGATTCATGAATCACTCATAGATTTAGTTTTAGATTTACTTTATTTTTTGGAGATGTGTGATTCTGTTGGGGATATTTTGATGTTGGATTTTGATGTTTAATCATGGGATATATTGGGTCAATGATTGGGTACCTGTCACGCGGGTTGGTTTTTGGCTGTTGATCACACCATAGTATTTTTTTCTTTGTGGGTTCACTATAAGATGGTTTTTTACATTCAAAGTCATTTATTTCTATATTCAAAATTATGATTCAGGGTCTAGAACCAATTTTGATCCTTGGTGAGGGATGGTTATGATTTGTTGTAGTGTGTTTTTGTAGTTGAAATTTATTTTTGATCTTGGTGATTATTTTTTGAGGATATTGAGACTTGTTGTTCTATGTTGTTTTTTGGGACATAGAGATAATTCTTACTGATTTTATAGGTTAATGAAATTTTGTTTCTTATTAGGTTCTTTATAATTTTTTTCATGGTCGGTGTTTGTTTGGGAATGTGCTACCACTTCATATCACCGTTTAGAGAAATTTTAAATTTTGGAGAGACCCAACATAGGTCTCCACATTATTTAGATCTTGCATCCCCTATTGATAGATTATTTTTTATTAGATGTGTTTAATAATTTTCATGGATTTTTTTACTCACTAGGAGTTGTGATTTTCTTCTTGGTGGTATTGTCCTAAGGATATCCTCAAGATAGTTTTCCCAACCACCCACCTGAAATTTTGAGGTGTAGTTATATATTTAATCTTATCATATTCAACTTATATTACCAACTTTATTTGGGAAGAAAGTATCATGTTTGGGTGATTGTAGCTATCACGACCTGACCTCGGGGCCCGTGCCGTGACTACCCCAAGCCCGCCTTCCATAGGCCAGGGGCTGGCGACTAGTACCAAAGACATAATTCCCAATAAAAAAGGAAGGCATTGCCTTTATAAATTAAAAAAACACAATAGAGTATGCAACTGTAAGTAAACACTAAGTAAAAATGTATACAAAATAAAGTACTGAAAGGAAAGGGGCTGGAAATACAAGCCCAATAGTAAAGTACAACTGCAGAAAAGTAAACAGAAACTACTGAGTCGTCCTCCAAGAATCCCACCTGAAGGGTGGGTACAGATGGCTGCCTCAGCACCTTAGGTTCGCCCGCCCGCTCTCTGTACGTCTCGCTAAGTGCTCCACCTCCGGGTACCATCCAGATCCACAACACTCTGCCTCGATCAGTGTTGTTCGTCGTCTGCAACCAACACAATGAAGTGTAGGCATTGCCCATGCAGGGGCGAGTATAACGATACTCAGTATGGACATCGAGACCCCGAATGGTCTCCCAGAATCCATGAAGGATAAATCACTAAAGGAAAGAAACAGTCACAAAGTATCAACCTACCTCACTTAGGTATATTCCCATACATATACCTAAGTTATCAACCAGAGTTCATCTCCAACTCTCGAGCCCAAGTACAACCCATTCCACACAGGATGTAAATTCAATCACCTCGAAGATAAAAGAATGAAGTCAAGGCTTAGCCCACACAGGTATACACCTCTTGTATAGCGATAGAGATGGTCTGATTTAGTCACTAATTCATCTAAGCTATCAGACGCACACGGGATACAAGAATAGTAGTCATCGTTGTCGAACCCATAGAGGATTCATGTACAACAGATGTCGTCGTTGAACACATGGAGGATCCCAGTACAATGGTTGTTGCTGCTGAACCCACGTAGGATCCCAGTACAGTCGTCATCAATGCCAAACCCACGTAGGATCCTAGTACAATAGTAATCACTGCCGAACCCACGTAGGATCCCAGTACAGCAGTCATCGCTGCCGAACCCACGTAGGATCCCAGTACAGTAGTCGTCACAGTCACAACCAGCTCTAGGGTTCCCGCACACAGCACGCTCGATTCTAGGAGGGTCTACTCCTCGAGCCAAGTTTATATACATCAACTATCATGAATTCCGGAGTTGAAGTATCCCGTAGTTCCATCTCATCATAAAGAACCCAACGCGACAGACAGCGCATCAATTGGACGCCCGGTCTGAGAGTTATTAGCATTTCCTTTCCAGGGGCCCGGTTGGATTTACGCTCGATCCGGACCCGTCCATTTTTCCAAAGTCGTCCAAAACATACATAAATTATCGCAAAAAGACCGCCTCGTCGCAAGGATCCCAGTGCCATAGACGACATGTCGATCGGATGCACGGTCTAGAAGTTATTCGCGTTTAAGAGAAACGAGTCCGGCCCATCAAGCCTAATAGGTTGGCGGGTTGGACTGACCCTGTGGGGCACAACCCACCTGCAGACCCGACCCACGGTTGTGGGATAGTTCGTCTTGCCCAGTGGCACCGAGCAGTGCCGCTACTCCTTGCTGCATGGCCGGCTGAAGTCGGCCGGTTTTGTCCGGCTCAAGCGGCCCGTACATCAGGACGTTGTTTCTGCCAGGCGGCACCTGTGGGTGCCGTAGTTTCCTTCAGCCCGGCCGGAAGGTGGCCGGCCGGTTCACCCGCCATATCAGTTCGCCTAGCGTGGGCACGGTATTCTTCACAGCGCGGTGTCGTGGTCTCCTGCCCGGCCGGCCGTAGCCGGCCGGCAAGTCCAGCAAGTGGCCCACAGTTGCGGGCCGCGGTTGCCTCCGTCGCGCGGGACTTGCGGGTGCCACAGTTGCCAACAGACAAGCTGGTTTGGCCGGCAGGTCTCTTCACGCGGACGCCGCTGCCTCCAGTTTCTACTACCTCTGGTCACCGCCGCCTCTTCCAACACCGCCTTCGATGCCAATACATACAAACTAACAAGAATCAATGGAGGGTCATCGGGCCGTGTTTGTTTGGCCTGCACCCTCCGCGTTAGGCGATAACAAAAGGCCATAGTCAAACCGAAGCATAAATCAAGAACAAGGGTATAATTTTATTCATTTAAAATTATAAAAAAACTCTACCTCGATTCAAGAGCATTTTCGAAGTCACGGAAGATGGCGTCACGGAAGTTGGACGTCTTTCCATCAACGTTGGATGAAAAGACGTTGTCGTTGGCGACGACGACATCATCTCCCTTGATGCAGAGGAAGAGGAAAGTAGATGGAATTCTTCATGGGAATCACCTCACTTTCTTTCCCTAGTTGAAGAAGGTAGAAGAAGATGTGTCTTCATTCTTCGGTGGAATCAACATTCTTCATTGGAGGAAGGCTCTTCCTATTTCCCTGAGGCTCCACCAATTCTCCCAACCAAAAGCATTATGCCAACCCAAACATAATAATATAACCCATATTATTATTCTCGCATAATGAATTCAAATGAATTAAAAATATATGAGCCAACTTATTAATTTCATGCTAGATAATTAATTGAGAGAGTGTTGGCATCTTAAATTAGAGAATATAGAAGGTTAAAATTAAAAGAGAGGAGGTGGAGAGTTTTAAGAGTTAAAGGGGGGATTCAAGGGGAGTTGAGAGGTTTGGTGTTCGTGTGGGCCCCGCCACACATTATCCTCTCATGGGAGGTTATGTGGGGTGTGGGCCCCACCTCCAACTCCTCTTTGGAGAAAATAACCACCACCAAATAAAAATGTGTTACACACACATTTTTATTCAAACTTTAACTTTTAATCAGAAACCCCAATTTATAACTTCCACTCTCATCCAAACGCAACTACGGTAAAGGTCCCCTTAAGTGAATATCGGCTCTACGAGTTCATCGGTGTCCTTGGATTTCAATTTCGAGAACTGGTTCAAATGATAGAAAAACCCACACGTATATTTACTGAACGTACCCGAACAAAAGTTCATAAATTGATTCAGGGCACACCGGGCCTCGGAATCAGCCACTGTTAGAAACTGGAGACTCATAAAATTCCAAATAATTTAAGAAAAAAATTTACATAAAATTTCAGGGTCCTTACAGTACCCCCACCTCATGGATTTACGTACCTGTAAAGCTACAACACACACTAGGGAAAGAAATGAGGGTACTGAGCACACATCTGAGCCTCCCAGTCCCATGCGCTCTCTTGTAGGTTCTCGTGCTTCCAGTGAATACAAACCAAAGGAATCGACCATCCACATAAGACCTACTCCTGTCAATCCTCGATCTCCACTGGGACCTCCGTGAAAGTCACCCCGTCATCGATGTCCATCTCCCCATGGTCGATGATGTGGGACAAGGCGTGCACGTATCTCCTCAGATGAGATATGTGGAAGACGTCGTACACCCGGTGCAACTGAGGTGGAAGGGTCAGGCGGTAAGCCACCTCACCTACCCTTCCGAGGACCTAGAATGGTCCGATGAATCGCATAGATATATTTCCGCATTGGCCAAATCTATGTAGACCTCATCGAGGTGAGACCCGTAGGAAGATGTGGTCGCCATCCTCGAACTCTAGTGGTCTTTGTCTCCTATCAGCATAGGACTTTTGTCTGCTCTATGCAGTCTTCATCCGATCCTGGATGATCTGAACCTTCTCCATTATAGCCTGCACCATCTCTGGTCCTACAAGTTCTGACTCCCCTGGTTCAGTCCAACAAAGAGTTGATCTAAAAGGTCGGTTGTACAGTGCCTCGTAAGGTGCCATCCCGATGATGGAGTGGTAGTTTTTGTTGTACTCAAACTCCTCAAAGGGTAAGTGATCCCCCCCTCTGTGACCAAAGTCAAGGACACATGCACGGAGCATGTCCTCAAGAGTCTGAATGGTCCTCTCAGTCTGACCATCTGTCTGAGGATTGAAGGCGGTGCTTAGATGTAGCTAAGTCCCAAAAGACTCCTGCAAAACCTTCCATATCTGGGAAGTGAAACGAGCATCCCGATCGGAAACGATCGTCAATGGAACACCATGAATCCATACGATATCATGTATATAGAGGCATCCCAAGCTCTCCACTGAGCCCTGCTCTTTGATCGGTAGGAAGTGGTCCGACTTGGTGAGTCGGTTGACAATCACCAAGATAGAGTCATGTCATCTGGATGTACGTGGAAGCCCCATCATGAAATCCATGGATATTATGTCCCACTTCCACTCTGGGACCTCTAAGGGCTGTACCAAGCTTACTGGTACCTGGTGATCTACCTTCACCTGCTGACATTTGAGGCACCATGATACAAACTCTACTACAACCTTCTTCATACCCAACCACTAGTGCTGTCGTCTGAGGTCCTGATACATCTTTGCCACTCCTGGTTGTACCACTAGAGGGGAAGTATGAAAATCCCTCAGCATTTCCTCCTGTAGTGCAATTGGTACCATGGTACATCCTATGAAAAGGATGGTGTGTTCCCCACATTTAGAAAATCCATCAGGTGCCTACCCTGAGGATATCTGAGCATGTCACGTCCCACTATCAACGTCCCACGCTGTGCCTCCCGGACCCACTGAAGTATTGGAGGAGTGACTGTGAGAGACTGTAGAAAGGCTGCTCCATCTATATCCACAATGGATATATGAAATGCGGTCGGCTTCTTTGTCGCCTCTCCTAGCATCTGAATGCTTGATCTCCTACTGAGAGAATCTACTACAATTTTCCCCTTCTCAGGTGTATAGACTATGTCGAAGTCATAGTCCTGGAGGAACTTGAGACATCGTCACTATCTCAGGTTTTGGTCCTTCTCCGAGAAGATGTACCTGAGAATTTGGTGGTCAAATTAGACTGTTAAACGCTCTCCCATAAGGTATTTCCGCCAAATCTTCAAGGAGAAGACCACTAATTCTAACTCTAGGTCATGGGTAGCGTAGTTCTGCTCATGTTGTCTCAACTTCCATGAACCATATGTGATCACTGCTTGCTCATGAATTAGGACACACCTGAGTCCAATCCCTAATGCGTCGCATTAAACTACATACCATATGCACTCTTCTGGTAGCCTCAAGATGGGTGCACTGGTCAATCTCTGCCTTAGCTCCGGAAAGCTCTGTTGGAATCTCTCTGACCCCAGGAAGGGTTTCCCCTTCTTCATCAATGATGAAGGAAGTGCTGCAACTATGGAGAAGTCTGAAAAAAATCTCTAATAGTATCCATCCAAACCCAAGATACTTAGAACCTCCATCACACTCCTGGGTGGCTCCCAAGAAAGTACTGCCTCAATCTTGACTGGGTCCACTGCAACTCCAGCCTCTGAGATAACGTGTCCCAAGAAGTGAACCTCTTGAATCTAGAACTGGAACTTCAAAAGCTTACTATAAAGCTGGTGCTCTCGGAGTGTATCCAGTACTACCCAAAAATGGTAGGTGTGCTCCTCCTAATTAGTAGAGTAAATCAGTATGTCATCGATGAAGACTGTGATAAAGCGATTGAGGTAAGGCTGGAAGATCATGTTCATGAGACTCATGAACACTGCTGGAGCATTGGTTATGCCAAAGGTCATAACCAAGAACTCATAGTGGCCATACCGACACCTGAAGGCTGTCTTCTACAAATCCTCGTATCGAGCTATGACCTGGTGATAGCTTAACCAAAGGTCTATCTTTGAGAACCATTATGCTCCCTTGAGTAGATCAAAGAGGTCGTCAATCCTTGGGAGTGGATACTTGTTCTTCACTGTCACCTGATTTAGGAGATGGTAGTTGACACACTGTCACAAGCTCTCATCCTCCTTCTTGGTGAACAAAATCAGGAATGACCAGGGTGAAACACTGGGTCAGATAAGTCCCTTCCCCTGAAAGTCCTCCAGCTATACCCACATCTCACGAAGCTCGGCGGGAGCCATCTGATATACTGGAGTAGATATCGGTGTTGTCCCGGGGTACTGGTTAATGTTGAAGTCTACCACTTTGTGAGGAGGTAGTCCTGGAACGTTGTCAGGGAAAACATCTTCATATTGATCCACTACAACAGGAAAACTCGGACTCCACACATCAACCACTTCGAGGATGAGACTAGCCAACTGATGTGTGATCAGTTTCACCATCCTCTGCGTAATCCCTTCTTGCACTGCAAAGGCTCCCTTCTCACCAGTGAAGGTGAACCGGGTTTCATCCATGCGGATACATTGTACTTTGCGCCTAATACAGTCAATCTGAGCATGAACTGTGGATAACTAGTCCACACCCAAGATGATGTCGTAAGGCCTTGACACCGCTACAAGAAGATCCCAGCCGAAGCTCTCGCCTACTATATTAATCTCACACTGTCGGAAACAATGCGTAATCATCATGTTTGTTCTCATAAGAGTCTCTAGCTGTAAGGATAGAGCCAACGACTCTGTCGGAATCTCTGAGCCCCGAAAAAGGGCAGCGACAATAAAATAATAACTCACACCTGTGTCTATAAGTACTGCAACAAGGGTAGAGTAGACATAGATAATACCACAAATCATATCAGGTGCACTATGGTTGTATGCCTCGACTGCCTATAGCCGAGACCACCTCTGTCCGCCATCTCCCTGTGGTCAGGGTGGACCTCCTGGTGGTGGTGGTGGTAGTGCCTCGAAACATCTTCCACCACCCGCTGCTCGGCCTACTCTTCTGCCACATCTGCGTGCTCCCACCAGACCACCATATTCAAACCTCTTCCTCTGCCTGGGAGGTCCCTCTACTATCTCCTACTCATCTGCATGGTGGGTCGGGTAGTCATGAGCCATGTGGCCCTACCCTCCGCATGCATAGCACTGCCTGCTCCTCATATGGCTGGTTATGTTTCGTGTGTCCCACACAACCGAACCTATATCCTAAGGTCTCCCACGTGATGGTCTGGTCCTCTTAGACCTCTACATTTACTATCTACTTCCGGCTACAGAAGAATTTGCTACGTGTCGTCCTGTGTTGGGTCTCGCTGCTGGTGACTGCTCAACGAGAAAACTCTCCACTAGAAGGGCTCGATCCAGCACCACCACTTGCATCGGGATACTGAGGGGAATTTTTGAATCCCTGATCTCATGCCTGAGTCACTGCTCAAAGGTCCGAGCCCTGAAGAAAAGGTCTCATACCATATCTGTGGAGTAGCATGAGAGGTCAGTGAACCTCTCTTAGTACTGAGCTACTATCATGTTTCCCAGTTGTAGATGAAGTAACTCCTGAATCCACACCGAACGAAGGGTGGCTGGAACAAACTCCGAGTGGAAGAGACTATCGAAGTCTGTCCAGAGTAAAGATGCCTCGTCATGCACCTGGAGCATCAGGCTCCACCATCAATCTCCTACTACGTGAAGAAGACTCACGGTAAGGATCACCATAAGGTCAGCTGGTGTCCCTACCGATCTGAAAACTCTAACGACAGCCTCTATCCAATCCTCAGCTACTTATGGGATTATCTCTCCTCAAAACCTAGGAGGCCTCTGGCACTGGAACTCATGAAATGCACTCAGGTGGCGTGCACTCTCTGCTTCTAGGGATGGTGGTATCGGTGGTCCTGTGGGTAGAGGTGTTTCTGGTACCTACACTGTGATGGGGCCCTGCACCGAGGCCTCGTCGCCTGGTGGGCTACCATCTCGTACTTAACTCGGAACCCTAGCTGGCTACCTTCATTGGGTCATCCTGAAAAAAATAGGTGTTCCACAGTTAAAATAGTATACCTGGTGAGCTGAAAAAAAGTAATCATGAATAAAACCTTTTCAAAGGAAATACACACGCAATCAGTGTTTCGTGCACTGAGTCGAAAAACAAAGGTCAGGGTCCTGGTGTATAGATACGTCAGCCGCTGCACAAACACTGGACTCCCTGGACTAAAAACCACACTCAATAATCTTAACATTATTGCTTCAGATAAATGATTGATCAGAGTCCATTAATCTGTGGTAGAACTGACTCCTCTGATACCAATTTGTCACGACCCATCCTCGGGGCTCGTGTCGTGACTACCCCAAGCCCGCCTTCCATAGGCCAGCGGTTGGTGACTAGCACCAAAGGCGTAATTCCCGATAAAAAGGGAAGTAATTGCCTTTAGAGAGTAAAGAAATACAACATAGTATGCAACTGTAAATAAACACTAAGAAAAACTGTATACAAAAGAAAGTACTGAAAGAAAAGGGACCGAAAATACAAGCCCAATAGTAAATTACAACTGCAGAAAAGTAAACAGCAACTACTGAGTCGCCCTCTGGGAATCCCACATGAATGGTGGGTACAGATGGCCTCCTCAGCACCACAGGTCCATTAGTCCACTCCGTGTACTTCTCTCCAAGTGGTCCACCTCCGGGTACCATCCAGATCCACAACACTCTACCTCGATCAGTGTTTTCCATCGTCTGTAACCAACACAACGAAGTTCAGGCATTGCCCGTGCAGAGGTGAGTATAACGATACTTCATAGGGACCCCTAGACCCCCGAAAGTCTTCCAGAATCCACGAAGGATAAACCACTAAAGGAAAGATACAATCAAGAAGTATCAACCAACCCCACTTAGGTATATTCCCATACATATACCTATGTTATCTACCACAGTTCAGCTCCAACTCTCAAGTCCATGCACAACCCAGTCCACATAGGAAGTAAATTCAATCACCTTGAAGATAAAATATTAAAGTCAAGACTCAGCTCACACAGGTATACATCTCTTGTATAGAGATAGAGATGATCAGATGTAGTCACTAATTCATCTAAGCTGTCTGACCCACACATGATACAAGAAAAGTAGTCATCGCAGTCGAACCCACAGAGGATTCCGGTACAATAGTCGTCGTTGTCGAACCCACAGAGGATCCCAATACATTAGTTGTCACTACCGAGCCCACGTAAGATCCCAGTAAAGTAGTTGTCATTTTCGAACCCACGTAGGATCCCAGTACAATAGTCGTTGCTGCCAAACCCATGTAGGATCCTACTATAGTAATCCGCACTACCGAACCCACGTAGGATCCTAGTACAGTAGTCGTCACAGTTGCAGCCAGCTCTAGGGTTCCCGCACACAACATGATCGATTCCAGGAGGGTCCACTCCTCGAGCCAAGTGTCAATACATCAACTATCATGATGTCTTGAGTTGATGTATCTCGTATTTCTGTCTCATTATAAGGAACCCAATGCGATAGATGGCACGTCAATCAGATGCCCAGTCTGAGAGTTATTAGCATTTCTGTTCCAGGGGCCCGGATGGATTTATGCTCGATCCAAACCCGTTAGTTTTCCAAAGTCATCCAAAAATTACTTAGAGTATTGCAAAAGGAACGCCTCATCGTGAGGATCCCATTGTCATAGAGGGAGCGTCGATCAGACACACGGTATAGAAGTTATTCTCGTTTAAGCGAAACGGGTCCGGCCCGTCAAGCCCAGTAGGCTGGCGGGTTGGCCCGACACGGTTTGGCGAGTCCGAACCGGCTAGGGGTCGGCCTGGCCCGATGGGGTGCGGCCCACCCATGGACCCAGTCCGGCGGGTCTCACCTGTTTGGGGGGTCGGCCCCACCCGGTGGGGTGCAGCCCGCCCACGGACCCGGCCCGCGGTTGCGGGCCAGTTCGGCTCGCCCGGTGGCACTGAGTGGTGCCGCCTCTCCTTGCTAGCCAACCAGTTTTTTTTCCAGCTCAAGTGGCCCGCATAGCAGACTGTTATTTCTCCCACATGGCACCTGTGGGTGGCGCGGTTTCCTTCATCCCGGACGCCAGGCAGCCAGATGATTCGCCCGGCGAAGCGGCCCGCCCAGCACGGGCCGCGGTCTTCTCCGCTACGCAGTGCCAAGCGGCGCCGCGGTCTCCGACCCGGCTGGCCATAGCTGACCGGCTCGTCCAGCAAGTGGCCCGAAGTTGCGTGCCGCGGTTTCCACCACCGCGTGGCACCTGTGGGTGCCGCGGTTGCCAGTGAACCTGCAGGTTTGGCCGGCTGATCTCTTCATGCGACCGGCAGGCGGACGCCGTTGACTCCAGTTGCCGCCACCTCCGGTCACCGCCGCCTCTTCCAACACCACCTCCATTGCCAATACAAACAAACTAACAAGAATAAACAGAGGGTTGTCGGGCCGTGTTTGTTCGGCTCGTGCCCTCCGCGTTAGGCGATAACAAAAGGCCACAGTCGAACCGAAGCATAAATCAAGAGCAAGGGTATAATTTTATTCATTTAAAATTATACAAAACCCCATACCTCAATTCAAGAGTGGTGTCAAAGTCACGAAAGATGACATTGTGGAAGTCGGACATCGTTCCGTCAAAGTTAGAGGAAAATCCAATATCATTGGTGACGACGACGTCTTCTCCCTTGACGCAGTGGAAGAGGAAAATATATGGGGTTCTTTGTGGGTGTCTCCTCACTTTCTTTTCCATGTTGAAGAAGGTAAAAGAAGACGTGTCATCATTCTTCAGTGGAATTGTCATTCTTCGTTGGAGTAAGGCTCTTCCTATTTCAGCGAGGCTCCTCGATTTCTCCCAACCAAAAACATTATGCCAACCCAAACATAATAATATATCCAATATTGGTATGTTCACTTAGTGAATTCAAATTAATTCAAAATTTATTATCCAACTAAATAATTACATGATAGAAAATTAATTGAGAGAGTGTTGGCATCTTAAATTAGAGAAGATGGAAGGTTAAAATTAAAAGAGAGGAGGTGGAGAGTTTTAAGAGTTAAAAGGGGGTTTCAGGGGGAGTTGATAGGTTGGGTGTTCGTGTGGGCCCCACCACACATTATCATCTCATGGGAGGTTATGTGGGGTGTGGGACCCTCCTCCAAATCCTCTCTGGAGAAAATAACCACCATCAAATAAAAATGTGTTACACACACATTTTTATTCAAACATTAATTTTTAATTAGAAACCCCAATTTATCACATTCACTCTCATCCAAATGCAACTACAGTAAAGGACCCCTGAAGTGAATACCAGCGTTAGGATTTCATCGGTGTCCTCAGATTTCAATTCCATGCACCAGTTCAAAAGATAGAAAAACCCACATAGACATTTACTTAACGTACCCGAACAAAACTTCAGAAATTGATTCCAGGCACATCGGGCCTCAGAATCAGGTGCTGTTTGAAACTGCGGACTTGTAAAATTCCAAATAATTTAAAAAAAATTCCTTGAAATTTCTAAGTCTTTACAGTATCACCTCAATTTACTATTGTTTTCTTTATATTATATTTTTTTTGATAATTCTATAATTTTAGAGTGTTTCTATTGTAGTTTTTATTTTTTATGTAAATTTTTTTATGTGGGAAACAACTGTTTTGGGATTCTTCACAGTTAGTTTAAATAATTTGAATTACTATTACATTGGTGGGGATATCCCTTATGTAAGAGGGTTTTTTAGTTCATGTTCTATTTTCTTAGTTATGTATGAACATGTAGTTCATGGTTTTGGTAAAACGTATAGTAAACCTTTATAAAAGGATTTATCTAGTAGATTCCCATATATATAGGTTGTTGGATACACATATTGTATATAATTATGAAAAATATTATGGTAATCATATGGAGCCTGTTGCAGCTTAACAAATCTTTTTTGGCTTGGTTATCATATGGTTTTTGGATTTGTCATCAAAACTCTACAAATTGTCCTATTTAATTAAAAAGTTATTATACTATTTTTATTGTCTTGATTTTAGTAGTGTTATAACTCACATCTCCCCTATTTTTCAGTGATATATTTATCAAAGTTGGTTCTCCTCCGCTCAATCCTTTCAATTTCATGCTTTTTTATCATTAAATAAAATTTGGATTTCTTATGGTATGTCATTTTCTTCTATATTATGTATTCCACTTCCTTCTTCATCTGATTTACTTGTTTTATTTTATCTAGTGAACTATAAGGGAATACCTAGTTTAATTTAGTGTTAAGGGAGGCATTATCCTGGGTTTTTTGATCCTTGGGTATTTCTTGGGTCTGTTTGTGGTTTTATATGTATTTGTTATCAGAGGATACACATACAAAGTTTTTTTGACTTGATTCCACCATATTAAGGGATATTTCATTGTGATATTTTAAGAATAAAGTATATTTATTTTAATTTTTGAATTTTTTATTTGGTCAATTATTCCTATATATGATAATAAAAGGAAAATTTATAATAAATATTTTGTTATTCCTCACTTAGAATAAAGGGTAATTCAATGGTATTTTGTTTTCTAAATAAATGATCCCATATCAAGTGTTTTTTATTTGATTAAATGTTTTATTTCAAAATAATTTTTTATTCTAATGTAACATAACCTTGTTTGAGTAAAAAAATTGGAGTTTTTTTTGTTTAATAAATTGGTTTTAAAAAATCAGAGGCTTCAGGATCTCAAAACGTTTTCAAAGAAAAATATTCATGTTTTATATTTATTTTTATAAGGATTTAAAATTATTTCAAGAATAATTAATTAAAATTGATTTTAATTGTTAAAAAATAACATATTCAGGTGAGTTGGTTTTGATGAATGTCTAGTTAGAACTTTCAAGTGGTTTTTAAAATGTATGGGTGTGTGTGAAGTTCACATTGAGAATATTTTTCCCTTCCATTTATGGGTGGTTCATTGTGTAACTAGAGATCATATTATTCATGAAAAAGGGAATACTTATTTTGTGGGTGTCGTTGGTGAGGGTGAGTTGTTGTATTATATTTATTGATTCTTGCATTTATTATTTTTTTAACATCACTATTGTTTTGGTCATGGGAATATAGTAATTAAGACGGTTGTCCAGATTTATTTTTCACAAGCAAGCCACACACATGTCCCCCTATTTATCTGTTAGGACTAGTGGGTTGTGACCTAGATTCTAGTTTGGGTGTAGGCTATATGGGTGGATTGTGTTGGGATGAAATATAGGCCAATTATTCTTTTGTGTTTGGTAAATTCTAGGAATATCTCACATTATTATCTATAATAAATCCCATGACATCGTATTATATATTTGGGTATTTATATCGTGAATTTATTGGCTTCTTTTTACCCTCATGACTAACATGTGTGGCACCCATTATTTAATTTTATGTTTATTTATTAAGAGATTGGTGCCTTAATTATTGGAGAGGTTTTGGTCGGGTTTCCTAATTATTCGATAAATTTTTTAAAGAATGGGTTTTTAAATGAAATATGTTTATTTTTTAAGGTGTGTTAATTTGAGAAAGTTATTCATAGTAATTCTATTAATTTCATGGAAATAGAAAAAAAAATGTTTATAAATTAATTATGGAATATTTTTTCAAGTACTTATATTTGGAAAGATTTTTTTATAAATATATTAGAAACTAGTATAAATTAATTTTCATTGGTAAATAACAAAATAGACTCTTTTGTGGGATCCTATAAGGCTTGGGTTCAATCAAAACATGCGTAAAACATTTTGTGTATAAAACTTCCATTTTTGTTTTTCAGGATCTGTGGTTTCTATTACCCATTTTTGGGATAAGATTATACCTAATATTTTCAATATGGTGTGTTGAGAGTGACTGATGGTCACATAGAGTTGATGGATATCATGGAATAGTTTTATTTTATTTTATATTAAGAAGCATATATACTTATTGATTACATGTTGTTTTGGCACTATATTATACCTTGATGATATGTATTGTTTATTGATTAATATATGAATTAATTTATTAATTAACAATTATTTTTACATTGTTTGGTTATATCTATTAATTTATCAGTGGTGAAATAATTCCCATTGCATGACCTATTGATACCATGGTTCTTGTCCCTAGTCCATAGTGATCAGGGACATGCCTAGGGTTTTTCCTAAGTTGACATGAGTGCCCAATTAAGGGTGGCATTGGTTGTTTTTGGTAAAAGTCCATTTTGGGACAAAGGTGTTCCTATGAATATCAACATAAAATATGTTTTGGAGATTTTTTAATAATTTAATGTTGATCCATAGATATATTTTCTCCTTTAATGACTATTATAACATGTGGACCCTATCTTATTAATTGTTTCTTTCACTAAAAATCTCATATGTTAAATTTTTTTTACCTACATAAAATTTATGGAATTTCACTCTTGATCAATCACATGTATTGAACTCATATTTTGTAAAAAAGGAACATGATACCTCCTATAAAAAACAATTAGTCAAGATCTTAGATCAAACAGATACAGTTCTATGATATATAACCACTCACTATGTAAAATTTCTCTAAATAAATCATATGTTTGAGTAAAAGTTGTGGAATTCCAAATATGAAATGAAATAAAATTTCTAACATACCATTCTAGGTATGTAATGACATTTTGTGGGTGAATTTAGTTAAAGGGGTTAGAATATAATAGTTGATAATTTTATTCTTTTGGAAATATTAAGTAGATTTTCGTAAACAAAAAATACACTAAATAGTAAAAATAATATATTTTATTATCTTAAAATTTAACTAAACATCATAATCATTATTACAGTATGTAAAATAAATATTAAACATCATTATCAAAATTACATAAGGAATTATAATTGAAGTAATTAAAAAACTATGACCATGAAATCAGCATTGAAGATCATAACATTGATTACTACTATGGAAAAATTGAAAAAATTATATATTTTGATAGATAAATAAAAAATAGGTTGAATTAATTTAAATGAAACATATAAGGTCATATATATAGGAAATGTAATAAACCAGCCTTTGAATTTATGTTCATTGGATATATGGTCATTGGATATATCATCATTGCATCTGAGTCATTGGGTATACATATATCCAATATATAAATTGAGTGTGTCATAGTAAGATGTAAACAAAACAATACCCATAAAATATCAAACATATAATTAATATAAACTAATTTTTTTTAATGAAATAATAATATAATAATTCATTTTAAAAAATATCAATTATTTAAATAGTGTCTTATTTTCTAGAACGTAATATATTTTTAATTGTCTTTATATCTTAAAAATATTTATTTAAAAAATAATAATTAAAAAAATCATTTGTTTATTATTAAAATAATTAAATTAAATAAATTAAATAAATAATGAGTTAAAATGAATAATAATTTAATGATTCATGTTAAAGAAAAAATGTTCTTTTAACCATGATTTAATTATATTTTGTATATTTTTATTTAATAGAAAAATTAAATATATTTGGAGTATAAAAAATATTGAAATTTATTTATTATATATAAAGTAAAATAAATTAATATTCCCATAATGATTATTAGTATTTAAAGAGTATGGATAAACTCACAGTTCTTCATAAAAAATATTTTTTTCTGAAATTTTTTTGGAAAAATTTTAGAAATAAGATTTAATAAAAAAAATATTTTATTCATAAAGTGTTGAAATATAAAATATATAAGAGGGTCAATTTAATTTATGAAAAAACTATGATAGCTACATAAATTTTGAGTTACTATAGTAAGGGTAAAATGAGGTAAAATGGTTTAAATTAGTGGATAAATCCAAACATATCTATATCCTTATATCTATTTGGTGAATATGAGGTGATTACTAGCCCATATAATTTATGTATCCTATTTTGGTCTACTTTACTTGTAAAATGACATCCGTGACCTATTAATAAATGGGTATTTTTAAAAATACCCTCCAAGATAACCTATAAAAGGCCCCTGCATCTTCATAATTTAAACCACTTTTTTTACTTTAACTTATGTTTAATAATTTTCCCATTTATCCAACCTAATAACTTACTAATTTTTTTTTCTAAAATCTAGTTATATGATGTTGGCCCAAATCTTTCATTCTAATGGACCATATTTTAAGAAAGAGAAATTTCATCAAATTTATTATCATGTACTTCTTGATTATTTTCAATTACATTCCCATTGACATTATTTCTACACCTAATTCACCACTACAATGATATTATATTACCACCATTATGAATTTACCAAGATTTTATTTTTGTAATATAACACTATAAACTTAAACTTTAATTTGTATATCATGTTCTTGTTTGGGTTGGTTCAACCACTATCATGAAATGTGTCATAAAATCTTCACTTTTTATAATACAAATAATTATCAATATATTCTAGATTTTATATATTAAATTATAGAGTAATTTATTTTTTGAATTTCATTTTTAATAGTGACACATTTATTAATTGTCATTATAATATAACTTTTTATTGTATATAAATTACTTAAAACCTGATCATTATAATATCTACTACCATGAACTATGCCCATTAATTCCATCAAATGAATATGGGAACAATTAAATCATTTAATCATCGTTATTCTAATACCTTAAATATATGGTTAATGATTATCTTATTATCAAATTATGAGGATCAACATTGACATTATGAAACATGTACGAAACAATCAAAATATGAATCTTCTATTGATGAAAATAACCAACTACTAACTAATGTATGTGTAAAAAGATTCATATTTAAAATTATAAAAGGTAATATATGTGAATATGGTTCTGATATTTTCAATTTATATGAATATATTTCTTATATATGAGTTTAAGGTAATTTTGTTGGAGTTGAGAGTAAAAGTATGAGTTCTCTCCAAATCAATCTTCTTTATTGAGACTATAAATTCCAAATATTTCATTTTTATAATATGTATAAAAATTCTATATAAATCACACTATTTTATTTTCCTTCTTTTATTTGAGTGATCTATATGTCTTTTTTCCATTTCCTTTGTCAGTGATTCATATTTCACCAAAAATGATTTTAATATTGGGAAATAATTTTAACTCTACATTTCTATTATAATTTTTTCTTCAATTAACATGTTACCTATTTTATTGTATATAAATATTATCTATAATATCTATATATTTTAAACTAACACTATATTCAATAGAATATAAAACACACAACACTAATCTTTAAAACTATGAAATGTTATTATTTCTATGTTATAGTTATAACCTAGCAATTAAATTTTTGAATATGAAAATGATTAACCTTATTATGAAGTATATATAATGATGCAACAAAATAATTTTTTTATTAATTATATGTAAATAAGCACTCATTTTTTTATTGAATTCATTATATGCATCTAAAATAAGTTTCCTTCAAAAACATGTTTTTAATTTAATTTTATGTGAGTATTATAATTAATTTTGGGAACAATTTATAAATTTTATTTGATAAAAATTTTATAATTGTTTTATTCATCATTTCAAAATTATCTTTGGATGATTATATATATATATATATATATTTTAAAGTATGATTTGTTAATGAAATATGGAAAATACTGATTTTTATTGGACACTGTCTTTTCTTTTCAAGTAATATCAATGTCATATTCTATTTTAATTATTTTAAAAGAAATGTTAATTTTTATTAACAATAATCTATTAAATATTATTTTAATCAATATTATACTTCCATTTAGTATACAATCATTTTAAAAATTTAAAGGAATTTTTCTACAAAATCCCATATTGTGTATTCTTAAGGATTAATTATATGTTAAATTATTACTCTTATTTGAATTGAATTCGGTAAAATGGAATAATTGTTTTTAATAAGAATAATTAATATTTCATAATGAGGTCAACTTTGTTTTTTTCAATATGATCAGTAATAATAATAAATTATTATTACCGTTGTTGTAGTAAAATGGGTTAATTTGGGTAAAAATAATGTGATGAGGCTTCAAATTCTTTAAAACAATTTGATTTATTTTATTTTATGATTCTGTTTCATCCACAATCATATAAAATCTTAAAAATATAAGCTTTTTTCTAATTAACTTTGATTTTGACCTTTATAATATTCTATATAAATAATAAAGTAAAAAATAATATTTTCCTGCATTTAATATTTTAAACATTTAATAAATTTTAAAATAAAAATAGGTTCAAATTGTTTTTTTCAAAATAAAATAATATTTTATATCTTGTTAATTTATTTCCAATTTTTTTGAGTAAATAATTAATTTAAATGGTTATGTAACATCAATATAGTTCTTGTGAAAGTTGTAGATAAACAAAGTAAATAATTTTAAAATCTCTAAATGTAATATTATATGGGTTATAAAAAGTTTCCCTTGAGTTCTATAGTTTGGTATAAAATATTTGGGATGTTTTAAAAGTCTATAATATAATTCAATTTTCAAATTTCTAACTTTAAAATCAAACTGAATGAATAGAATCAGAAATGAAATTAAAGATGTTTTATATTAAATAATATTTTATGAAATTAAATAAATATTTTAAAAATATTGAAATAGGAAAATTAATATTATTAATGTAATAATATTTCATAAATTTTTTATTTATGATATTATAATAAAATTATAATTATATTTATAACCCATTAATATTGAAGAAGTATTTACCACGGTTAAGGTTAAAATTATTTTACCAAGGGGTTAAACCAAAAGGTAAGGTCTATAATGACATAAAAACCTATAAATATTTTACCTAGTGATTATATTATTATAATACACTCATTATATTTTATATCATTTCATTTTTGAACCTAATTTAAAAATTTATAAAGGTACTATGTTATAATATTTCGCGAACTTCTTAAAAAGAAGCCATTCCCCACCCCCCCCCCCCCCTTATAGAAGGGCACCACTCCTTTCTCTTCATTACACAACTTTGAGCCATATATATCATCCAAAACATTCCAAATTACCTTATAAAAATAATTATCCATGAATTATATGTTCTATATTATTAAAACACTATTTCATATGTCCTTAAGAAGGGATATAAAGAAGGTTTACTGAAGATTATGTAATCATCAAACCCAACCTATTTTAATTTATTTCTACTTATACCTCCTTCAAACCTTATTAAAACATGATGATATATTAAAATCAGTATCTAATTTATAAATAAATGTTGTTATTAATATTTTTAATCCCTTTTTCTTCCCATTTTTAATTCTATGGGGAATGCATCCATCATTTGTTTATACACGTGGACTTTGACATCCACAAAGTGATGTATTTTGTTGTCCTTTACAACCTCCCATGGATGTTCATAATGATGTTTTTAATGTATATATATTATATTAATTACATAATGATTATTAATGGAATATAATATAAAATATATATTTTTAACATTCCATCTATTAAGAAAATGATAACACTGTTTGTAGATATGATTATATTACCACCTCGACGAAGTGACGTGATTCATTTTTCATCATCTCATCACACAGTTCATATATAGAAATTAATTTAAAGATATAATATGATAATTATGATATAATAATAATTATATAGTTATAAAATGATACTTACCTTCTTTCTATCATTTTTTTTTTGTAAATTGGAAACCTTACTGAGGCATAAGTATGCAATACAGTCTCCATGAATTTAACACAGTTTATTTTTCCTCACCATTATTAATGATTTTTTAAAAAACTATAATTTATATATAATATGACAACCCTATTTTTTATTACACACTTAAACCTGATTCATTACATAAAATATTCACTTGATACAACATAAAAGATCGAGAGGTCTAGTGTCTTTGGGGCTTAGGAACATTACATAACATCTTACAATATAAAACACACAACATATTTATTGAAAACTTACTTTACATGACCACTACATTCCCTCTTACTTAGTATTTAGTGGGATAACATGGGGACATGCATAAGAAAAGGGGGAGCTATAAATCCAAGTAAGGGAATAAACATGGAATAAACATGGAATAACATGAGGAATATGATACATTTTAGACAATAGGAATATCAATGGAGTACAAGATAAAAGTCAACACAAAGGAATGATAAATTATGATAATCATAACATGGAAATGTGGCAACAACACTTAACATGGAATTAGCATGAGCCAAGTCTCATTGCATATGGAGCATGAGTAAACCCTCATTTCACATGAATAAAAAGAAAAACCTTGTTTCAATTGAATTATCATGAGTCAACACCCAATGCACTTGACGTATCATGATACTTAATTTACCCAATGCATTGTAGCACTATCAGGGCACACCCTTCTTAAACATTTCCTTTCATGCAAAAGTGTGCCACATGGATCATATACCATGAAATAAATAAAAATCATAAGTTATTCCATGATTAAGTAAAGTGGAATTAATAAATGAAAGTACCATTCAATAGTTGTATGTGCATAAAGGTGAATACCCTTTATAGAGACATGGGTATGGTATTCACTACATAATGATCTTGGCTTGGAAAAACGTGGTGCAATTTCAGCAGCATAACGACATAAAATAAAGATTCATGAAAATAGTTGATGAGATAGTAAAGGTTGTCTCATCATATGTACATGAAATGGAAAGTAAGGGGGTCATATAGATACATGTACCAACAAACTTAATGGAATTTAGATGTATAATATAAAATAATTACTTTGATGTAAAAGAGGAGAGATAAATCTCTCACGGAATTTCGGCGTGGTAATAGGTGTACATGGGATTCTTTAATGAGAGATAAATGGGTATCCCATCATCCAAACATAAATAGGATAGTATGGAGGAGGTGAGAAATCATACCCCAACTTTCTTAATTGAAAACAAAATGGCAAAATAACTTAAAGAAAATTAGTCAAAAATGAAAAATGAAGAAATCCATTACTTGGAAGTGTGATCCCAAAGGCTTGGGAGAGGCTTGAGAGAGGATTCTTGGAATCTTTGGGAACCTTGGGAGGATTATAGAGAGAGGAGTTCAGTGGTTGGTCGAACTCAAAAGGCTTTGAGTGAAGAGTAAGTGGGAGATTGGGTGGGTTTATATAGGAAAGAAAAGGGAATTCTTTATTATTTAGGTTTCGGACACATCGCATTAAACTAATCAATACCACAAACCAAACCCTGATTTTTTCCAAAGAGGAGTAGAAAACAATATTTCATAAGTCCAATGGTCAAAATTCTTAAAATAATAGGGTTGCTTATGCGGAAATGAGTTACACTCTCGAGGAAAACAATTTAAAAGGACAAAATGTTTTATAAGTTTTGGAGGGTCCACAAGAGCTTTGTAAAATAAATCATAAAAATATAAAATCACATTATTTTAATTATAAAAAATATATTGGCCAAACATAATGTTTATAGTATTTTATTACCTCACTATTGGGTCATTATGATGTCATAAAAAACATTATATATTTAAATAGTATTTAATTTTTACCCAAAAATTCAACTATCTCAGAATATTATGAAAAATTCAACATTTGATTATTTCGACATCCTGATTCCAAAATTAATATTAATTTTATCTAAGTAATTTTATAAATATGTGAATATTTACTTTTAAAATCAAAACCGACATTTATTGAAAATTAATGGGTTTTGACAAAAACAGTTTTCAAACCTTAAAAAAATTACAATTGCATTCATAAAATTATATAATCATTTATATATAATAAAAATTAATTTAATAATAATATTTTATTAAAATATTATTTAAATCAAAAATACATTAATTCATCAGAATATATTTCTTAGTTTAATATTAACTAAAAATACTATTTGTGCTTTAGAAACTATTTACAAAGTAACAATAATAAAATGAATGCACATTCTTTATACAAAAATAATGTACATTTTCATAGTTCTAGGGTATTGTTACATAACCCCTTATAACACCTGCATAATACTGAAGGGTATGGTGTGAGATGGTGACAGACTATTGGGGTGGCTCAGATAACATCGCTCGGGTGGTAATCTCTATTAACTTCCTCTTCTCCCATAGTTGGTTCCTCTCTAGCTTAACATGTTCAAGCTCAACTTGGGCTTGGTCAATAGCAAAGCCCAATGACTCCACATCCTTTCTGAGCTTTGACAAATGTGCTTCATATGGGGTAAGTCTACTGGATGAGGCTATCACTTCCTTTGTCTGATTAAATTAGATTTGTTAAATCCCAATATTTATACTAATGATGTGATCATTGTTCAACGGATATATTAGCAATGATCACAATTCATAACGGTATTTTAAAATCCATAAACATGAAATCAATGAATTTCACATTTTATATAACCATAATAATACATTTAATTAAATCAAGACGAGTTTAAATTAATGAAAGTTTGGGTCATTTCATATAAAAATTATAATTATTCAATGATTATTTTTCTTGAAATTAGGGAATGAATATCCCTTTTAACACTAGAAATATACAAATGATTTTTTGAAATTAATAACCGAACAACCTCAAAACGCCAAATGTGGACTTAACTAATTAAGTAATTAAATATATAATAAAATTAAATGAAATATATGGTTTATGTATAAGTTATTAAACATTAAATAGACTCTTATTAAATCAAATAATATATATAATTTTAATATACATGAGTTAATGGACATACATGGAATGTCTGGACTCAAGGCATGTTATTTCATCTCAAATTCCCTTTATCGATGAATAATTTAATGTTATGAACCTAAAGTCATTTATATGTTTTATACATTACTCATTTTAACTTTTATATCATTAATATTTCATAATTAATGTTATTTTATGATTTAACAAAAAAATATCCATGGGGATTTAACTTGAAAGTTACCAAGTGGAAAGGGGTTTCTTAACTCAATTTCCATTAATTGTGTTATAAATATTCTTCATTGACTTTGTTTTTTCCATGATTATATGTGACTTGAATTATGTTTCTATTAAGTTTTATTTAATTTTTTTTGTTTTTATAGTTATAACACATATTCACTATTGATTAAATCATAACATCGATGAAATTATCTTCTAAAGGATTATTCATCTCTTTAGTTTTTCTTCAGGGAATGTCTTAAATATGCACCTAATTCCTTTTATTGATGTACTTGATACCAATTGAAATATTATAACATAAATGGATCTATTTGATCTTGATATATACTGTTCTTTTTTATGTTCTCTCTTTTAAGATATATTTATTCAAATGTTATATATTTTTGATGGGTTTTTACGGTCTCAATTTCTATTCATTGGGATACAATTCATGGAAGGCACCAAGATTTATGTTATACAGTGTGTTTATTATTCCATTATTTTATTTTAACATATTATTTCATTGAAATTATTTATTTTTTTAATCAAGTTATGTTAGTTAATTCAAAGTCTTTTTTAGTCATGTTTTTCCCAAGTATTAAGGGATTATCTTCTCAAACATTCTTCATAAAGACATGTTTTGATTGATGAGCCTATATTCAATTATGTTGTCAATATATTGAATACATAAATATAATATCATGACTCCATTTATTCTCATATAATTTTATTTTCTTTATTATTTTATTATTTTCAAATTATTATTATTTTTAAAGTTCTTAATGGGGGTTTTCTTAAAAAAAATATGTTAATGGGTTTGAAAACCATTTACCAACACTTGTTATATATTATTTATGGTAGTACATGAATTATATTTTATAACATTAAATTTCATGAACCATCCTAGATACCCAGATACACTGTTATATGATTCATCTATGACATTTCATAAAGGTATTTCTAGATCTCCATGGGATGGAGATTAGAACATTGATTCACACAAGATAAAAAGTGAATGATTTTTCCAAAAAAAACAATGGTATATAAAATATACAGGTTATTATTCTCAACACTACTATGGGGGAAGTAATAGAAAAAACAAATAAAACAAACCCCAAATGGTATATCAAAAAGTTACACAAAAATATCCAAGAAAAATCTTAGGCAACCCATGCAATATGTGGATCACATCTCCAATAGTCACTTCCATAACTCCATATCCCAATAATCAAGAAAATACACAAGTTCCAAGTGTAACACTACATTTACACAAAACTATAATAATATAATCTACATATCTAGAAAGAAAATGGTAGGGAGTGACCAAATCCCCCTAGTGGTGTCTCGCAAAGTGTTTCATAATCAGTACCATAACAATAAAATATTTATTCTTTCAATTTGAAATAATAAATTCATTATAAGGAACATACATATTAAAAAACATTGATTCATACTAACAAATATGGTAGATTATTCAAAACAAGAATAAATGAACAATTTATATAATATATTTTAAATAAAAAAAATTAGTAATAAAAAAATTATATTATTTAATGGAAAGTAATCATCAGATCATAAATATAATAGAACCATTTGATTAGACCTAAAATATGTTAGTTATCGATAATGAGATCATCTCACTTATCAATAATGATCATGAATCTAAATAGGTGTGCACACTCAAATAAAATAACTAACCTTTAAGGGAACCCACCATGGGAAATCATGTTGAACCAGATTTAGTTAGTATATTCAACATCACTCCCTTGTTAGGGAAACTAATTCCTAGCATGATTTTCTTAGTTAACCACTTACTAACCAAGCACACTTATGATCTAAGAAATCAATAAATCCTTTCATCATGGGAAAATAAAAAAATTCACATCAATTATATATATAATCTCCCACTTTTAGTATCCAACTATCATTTCTCATTTCAAAACCAAATAATAGTTTTTTCATAAATTTACACATCTTTCAAAGAAAATTTCAATTTATGCCATTTTTCTCAAGAATAAACATCCAATGATTTAATTATCTCATTTCAAATGATCAAAATAATTTCCCAAATTGAGAAATTGTATAAAATCCACCCTGAAATTCCAATATCATTGTAATTAATGGGGTTTTCTAAATATTAAACACATTCCAAGGCACACATTTAATAATGTCAATTAAAGGATTTAAAATTATTTAAAAAAATTAAAAAACAAATAATATATTTAAGGTCTCAATTATTGGTTAATATCTTATAGAACCATGAGCCTTTATTCATGGGATAAAAAAATACATACACATATAATGGGATCCAATGATGCATAAAAAATGCATAAGATATCTAGAAAAAATCATAAAACCACTATCTAAAAAACAAATATTAGATCCATCAATAACATGATGAACTATAAATATCTAACTAGGAGAGAAGAGGATATTAGAAGAAACCACTCAAGGATATAAAGTTGTAGGAAGGATTTCTAATGAGTTTATCGGCACATAGATATGTAACGAAAAGGGGTTTGAGGAGTTAAAATCACCTCTTGGTAGTCTATATGGACCACATCATTAGTTTGGGGTCGAATTGGTGTGGTTAGGGATCAAATAAGTTGGTTTTAGTATTATAATTAAAAATTAATTGGAATTAATAATGAATACATAATATTATGGAGAGAACACACTATTAGAAGTAACTTTTCACCTATACTAGAGTTCCTAGTTGCACACATGTTTTCAACACATAGTTAAAATAACCATGAGCCAACCATGAAGAATACACTTTCAATAGGATGCATAGTTTAGAGGGATAGCTACATGGTTTTGAAAAACCGAACGCCCCCATATAGGGTACCAACCATGGTGTATGGTTTATTGGGCCAAACTGCACGGTTATCCCTAATAATGTACCAATAATGCACAAACTCATGATCCTAGAAATTTTTCAAAAAACTACAAAAATGACCCCCAATTAACATCTAAGTATATAATTATCAAAACAAGGGTTAAAAGTCCTAAAATAATTGAATGGGATTTTACAACCTCCTCACCACAAAAAACCCCTTTCCTTATAAAGAGTTTCATAAAGAATATAAGAAAAATAGATGATCCCACTAATGTCACATAATAAAATCACACTACCATGTATCCTAAAAATAAAAACCATTATAGAATATCAAATGGTGGAAAGGTATCATCTTCCCACAAAGAATTGTTATGTGAGAATGAATAATCCAAATTGGATTCTTAGCCACATATAAATCGGGCTTGACATGAATATATTCCCATATTGTGACATGACAAGGGTTACAATGATAATTTTTCTCCTACAACATAGGAAACACATTGTGGGTCGATGTCGATTAAAATGGAAGTTCGAAATGGTAAGACACTTTCCCCACATTTCCAACAATCTCAAATAGAACCAAAAGACTCAGTGTAATATTTTCATGTTTCCCAAGACCTCAGTGAAATAAATAAGGTGAAAATATAAACAACATAAAGTCACTAATAAAAACACCCCAATGGTCATTGAATATTATCAATACATGATTTAAACAAGCTATGGGGTGTCTCCATTATCTTATGAATAAACTAAATATTATCTATCGTATCTTGGATCAAACTCTATGAAATCAGGGAAATTTCACTAATATCTTACCAAAAAAATGGATATATTCAAATAATTCTATACAATGACTCAAAATGATACATTAGGCTTGGGGATTTGTAACCATTGTTATAATAATCCTTCTTTTATTATACACTTAAACATGATTTATTACATAAAACATTCACTTGATACAACATATAACATTGATCGATCTAATTTCTTTGGGGATTAGAAACATTACATAAAAAAATTAAATCATATAACACAATATATTTTTAAAAACTTCCTTTACATTACCACTACATTCTCTCATACTTAGCATTGAATAGGATAACCGGAGGACATGCATAAATAAGGATGAGCTATAAATCCCAATAAGGGAATAAACATGGTATAACATGAGGAATAAAATACATGTTAGTTAATAGGAATATCATTGGAGCAAAAGAGAAACATGAACATAAATTCATGATAAATCATGATAATCATAAGATGGAGATGTGACAACAACACTTAACACGGAATTAGCATGAGTCAAGGCTCATTGCACATGGAGTATGAGTAAACCCTCATTGAACATGAAGCACGGGTAAACCCTTGTTTCAAATTATTTTTATGAGTTAACACCCATTTCACATGACGTATCATGATACTATACTTTACCCAATGCATTTGAGCGCTATCTGGGTGTACCCTTCTTAAACATTTCATTTCATGCATTAATGTGCCACAGGATCGTAGAACATGAATTCATAAAACATCATAATTTATTCCATGATTAGCAATGTGGAATTCATACATGAAACTATTACATCAATTTTTAAATGTTCATAATGGTGAATAGCCTTGATAGAGAAATGGGAATGGTATTCACTACACAATGATTTTGTCTTGGAAAATTGCGGTGCAATTTCTACATTATAATGGCATGACATAGGACTTCATAAAAAAATTTGAAGAGAGAGAAATTGGTGTATCATCATATGTAAATGAAATGGAAAGTAAAGGGATTCATATATATACATTTCCCAACATGGGTAATGGAATTTATATTTATAATAAAAAATAATTTCTTGAATGTAAATAAGAAGAGAGAAATTCCTTATCGAATTTTGGCATGGTAACATGTATATATGGAAGGCACAAATGAGAGATAAAGGGGTATATCACCATTAAAACATAAATATAACAGTATAGGGATGGTGAAAAATCATACCCCAACATTTATAATTGAAAATAAAAGGGAATAACTATATTAAAAAACTTGCATAAAATGAGAATGAAAGTAATCCCTTACTTGAAAGCATGATCCCAAAGGCTTTAGAGAGGCCTGAGAGAGGATTCTTGGGAGCTTGGGGCACCTTGTTAAGATTATAGATAGAGAAGGGAAGAGGTTGGACAAACTCCAAAGGCTTTGAGTGAACATGAAGTGGGAGTTCGGTGGGTTTATATAGTAAAAGAGGGGGAATTCTTTGTTATTTTGATTTGGGACACCACACATTAAACTAATCAAAACCAAAAACCAACCCATGTTTTTTCCCATTGTTTTTTCTAAAGGGGAGTGAAAAACAATATTTTACAAGCCCAATTTCCGAACTTATTAAAATAAAAGGGTTGCATATGTGGAGGTGAGTCACACTCTCAAGGAAAACAATTTTAAAAGAAAAAATGTTTTATAAGCCTTAAAGGGACCACTTAGGCTATGTAAAACAAATAAAACAATACCAAAATCACATTGTTTTATTTTTAAAACATATAATGGCCAAACATATTATTTGTTGTATTTTATTACATCAATATTGGGACATTGTGATGTCATAAGACACATTCTATGTTTAAACGTTATTTAATTTTTTCACAACAATTTGACTGTCTTGGAAAATTGTGAAAAATTCACTGTTGGATAATTTCGAAGTCCTGATTCCAAAAATAATATTCATTTTATATAAATAATTTTATATATAAGTTAATTTTTACTTTTAAATTAAAAACCAACATTTATTGATATTCATGGGTTTTGACAAAAACAGCTTTCAAACCTTAATAAAAAAATACAATTGCATTCATAAAATTAGAGGATCATATATATTTAATCAAAAGTAATTTAATAATAATAATAATATTTTATGAAAATATTATTTAATTCAAAAATCCATTAATTCATCAAAATATATTTATTAGTTTGAATATTAACAAAAACACTATTTTTTCTTTAAAAAATATTTAAAAAGTAACAATAAAAAAAGAATTTATATTCTCTATAAAAGACAAATTTACATAATCTTAGTACTAGGTTATTGTTACATAACCCCTTAAAACACACTCATAAGACCTTAGGGTATGGTGCACGATGGTGGCAGACTCTTGAGGTGGCTCGGATAACATTGCTCGAGTTGTAATCTCTATCAACTTCCACTTCTCTCGTAGTTGGATACGCTCAAGCATAACGTATTGAAGATCAGCATGGGCTTGGTTAAGAGAATATTCCAATGACTCCACCTCCTTTTCATGTTCTGATAAATGGGCTTCATATGAGTCAATGATACTAGATGAGGCCATCACTTCCTTTTTCTGAGTAAATTGGATTTGTTAAAGCCCTATATTTATCATAATCATATGATCAATTTTCTATGACTATATTATAAATGGTCACAATTATTAATGGTATTTTAATGTCCAAAACATAGAACCAAATAAGAACACATGTTTTACATAACCATAAGAAGACATTTAAATATACCAAGATGAATTTTCATTAATGAATTTTTGGGTCATTAAAATCTTCCCCACATTAAGAAATTTCACCCACAAAATTTCCTTTTCCGACACTAAAATTGGTGTGGGTAACTTTGATTCATCACTTATTCCAATTCCCACATCGCTTTTTCAAACTTGTGGTTTTTCCACAGCACCTTAATGAGGGGCGTAGTCTTATTTTAAAGAACTTTTTCTCTAAAATCTAAGATCTTCACTAGTTTCTCCTCGTAAGAAAGATCGTCCTTGAGTTGTACTACCACTAAAAAGAGTCCTTTATAAGGGTCTGGTATGTACTTTCTTAAGATGGATACATGAAAAACATCATGTACTTTGGACATGGTAGTTGGAAGTGTTAGTCGATAGGCCACAACACCGACACGATCAAGAATATCGAAGGAGCCGATGTACCTAGGACTTAACTTCTCCTTCTTTCAAAACCTCATGACCTTCTTCCATGGTGATATGAATAGAAATATCATGTCTCTATCTTTAAACTCAAGGTCTCGTCGATGGTTATCTGCATAACTCTTCTGTAAACTCGGGGATGCCTTGATATGTTGCTGAATGGTTTTCACGTTCTCCACTATTTATTCAACCTTTTTGGGTCCTAACATCTTACTCTCACTAAATTCATCCCAACATGCTGGTGTTATGCACCTCTTCCTATACATGGCTTCAAAATGTGCCATTCAGATGCTCTTGTGGAAACTGATATTATAGGAGAATTCAACCATAAGAAAATGTTGATCTCATACTCATTTAAAGTCCATAAAATATGATCTTAAAATATCTTCTAGAATCTGAATATTTTTCTCAGATTGGCCATCAGTTTGAGGATGATAGGTCATGCTGAAATTCAGTTCAGTATTCATAGCATATTGAAGACTCTTTCAAAACATAGAGGTGAATCTGGAATCTCAATCGGATACAATAGATTGTTGTACTCCATGAATCCTTACCACTTCCCTAATATATATCCAAGTTAGTTGATCAAATGAGAAATCCTCTCGAATTGCAATGAAGTGTGCAGACTTTTTAAGATGACCCACAACAACCCAGATTACATTGTTTCCTTTGGATGTCTTCAGAAGTCCAATGACAAAGTCCATGGTGATGTTCTCACATTTCCATACTGGTATAGGAAATGGTTGCATCATACCCTTATACTTATTCCTTTATGCCTTCCCTGGAAGACACACCAGGAAAATTGATGTATATTCAGAAATCTCCATTTTCATATTATCCCAAGAATAATTCTCTCAGAGATATCGATACATCTTTGCATTTTCTGAGAGAATAAAGAAATTTGAACTATGTGCATCATCCAAAAGTTCCTTCTTCAGCTCCAGACTTGATATAAAACATATTCTTCTCCAAAAACCCACAATTCCTTCTTCATTGACATTGAACTCCAAGTATTTTCTTTTCTAATAGCTTCTACATTCTTTTGAATTCCCACATCATCCTTTTAAGCATCCTTTATCCTTTCCAAAAGAGACAGTTAAGTAATAATTTGTTAAATGATTGATTATGTTTCCTTCTTTATGATTCCCATGTCCATCTTCATCAAATATAAGAAGATTGGATCCTTATCAATTCTCATCAATGATTGAATTTCTGGGTCCTTTATACTTAGAGCATCTTCCATCTTGTTCGCTTTCCTAGGGTTGTAATGGATTGACCAGTCATAGTATTTGATCAACTCTAAACATCTTCATTGGAGCATGTTCAACTATTTCTGTGTGAATATATACTTGATTATTTTTTGGTCCATACATATTTGCAAATTCTCCCTAAAGAGAAAATTTTTCCAAATTTTTTAAGATAAGATCACCACAACCAACTTCTGATCATGTGTTAGATAATTCTGATCAAGAACTTTCAATTGCCTTGAAGCATAGGCAATGACATTGTCATTTTTCATCAACACAAAGCCCATGCCCTTCTTTGAAGAATCACTGAATACCACCAAAAGTTCTCCACTTGTGGGTAAAGTGAGCACGAGAATAGTGATAAGCCACTTTTTCAACTCCATGAATCTTTCTTCACATTCATCACTCCAAGAAAACATTACTCCCTTTCGAGTTAGATTGGTAATAGGTTTGGACGATCATGAGATATTTCTTACAAATCATCGATAATATCCAGCAAACCCCAAAAGGCTATGGATACTCATTACCGATAATGGCCTCATAAATCCCTCTATTACAGCTATCTTGGAGGGATCCATGGATATCCCATTACTTGGGATGATATGGCCCAATAATGATACTTCCTTCAATATGAACTCACACTTATTGTATTTCATATAGAGCTTCACCTTTCGCAAGGTCTCAAGTATAGTTCTTAGATTCTCCTCCCAATCCTCCTTGGTTTTAGAGTATAATAGATATCATCTATAAATACTGCCACAAATTTTTTGAGGTAGTCTCTAAAGACTATATTCATAAAGTCCATGAATATTGTTGGAGCATCAGTGAGTCTGAAAGGAATTAATATGAATTCATAGTTCTCATATCTTATATGAAAAGATGTCTTGTGGTTATCTTCTTTCTTCACCCTTACTTGATAATATTTTAATCACAAATCTACCTTAGAGAAGTATTGTGATCCATGAATCTGATCAAAAAAATTCATCAATTCATGGGAGAGGATACTTGTTCTTTATCTTAATTTTGTTAAGCTCACAATAATTGATGCAAAGGAGCATTGACCCATCCTTCTTCTTAACGAAGGGACTCGTGCACCCCATGGTAAAGAACTTGGGTGTATAAACCCTTTATCTAGATTCTCATGTAGTTGTTTCTTCACCACCTCAAGCTCTATAACAACCACTCTATATGGAGTCTTGGATTTTTTCAATTCCCTAGGTATAAGATCAATTGATAATTCAACATCTCTTCTTGGAGGAAGACCAGGCAATTCCTCGGGAAACACTTCTGTGAATTCCATCACAACAGGCATGTCTTCAAGGATGGTTTCCTCCTTAGAATCAACCATGCGAGCTAGAGATGCATGCTCATAGGGGAGTAATATCCAAATTTGAGATGATGGATATAAAGAAGATTCATCTTCCTCCTTGCACTTGTACAGAATCAGGGGTCGATTCTCCACATGGGGAGTGATTTCCCTCTCAAGGTAATTTATGTTGGCTCTATATAGGGAAAGCCAATCCATGCCATGAATTGCATAAAATTCCCATAGAGGGAGTATGATGAGGTTTTCCAGGAATTTCAATCCAAAAATTATGATAACAGAGGAGTTATATTCATGGGATGCAATGATTGCCCCATTTTATCTACTTACCGACATATTTAATTCCATGATTTGTGGTGGTTTTGTGGTTTTTATAGTAAACTTTCAGGATATAAAATAATTTGTAGAACCTGAATAAAAAATTATGCTCGCTATTCTTGAATGAATAACTGGCGTAGTTTTCACCACTTCATTGTCGGGTTTCACTTCGATGGTTGTGATGGAAAAATAACTCCCTTGTTGCCTTGGAGTTTGTTGGTTGCCTCTGAAAACACTTGGCTTAGGTCACTGATTTGCAAAATTCCCTAGTTATTTGCAGTTCAAGAAATGAACAATGCGTTGTGAGTTAAACGGAGCATTCCTCTCCCCTATCGCAACCATGGGTTTTTCTTGTCGTTAGTTAATAGCTAGGTGTCCTTCTCTTCCACACCTAAAGCATTTTATCATCCCCTTCAAGAAATTCCCAAGGTGCTTTTTTCTACACCTTTGTCAAGTGGGGTGCCAGATCTTTATAGCACCATTGGATTTATCGATCAGATTTCCAGAATTGATATCCACCTTATAATTCTTATCCCCATGATACCCCTGAGATTCTCTAATCTCCATTTCAATGTTGAGGGTACATTAGCCAATTTATTCATAGTTGTCAAAGTCACAGATCGCTAGGGCTTTTCGCAAGCTAGGTTTTATCCCACCAATTAAGTGGTCAACCTTGCATTTGGGGGTAATGAAAATTCCATAGGCATATCATGAAAGCCTTTTGAATTTTTTCTCATACACTTTGAAGGATTCATCATATTTTTTCTTGAGGGTAATGAATCCCCTTTCTTACTTAAGCTGGAGGGTGCATGGAAAATATTTATCAAAAACATCTCCTGGAAATCCTTTCATTCCAACACCTCGATCTCCACCTCAGACTTCATATTCTGGATCAATGTCCACCATTGATCATCTTCACCCTCTATATGATAATCAGCCCATGTAACCTTCTCTTGTTGAGAACATTGAAGGATAATGAAATTTTTTTCAATGGAGTTGATCCATTTTTCAGAGATTGAGGGATGAGATGATCCATTAAAAGTAAGTGGCATTTGTCTCATGAATCTTTTGATAGAAACTTTTTCTTTCTTGGGGGGTGGTTAAATGTTCCTCTTGACACATGTTTCTATTCAAAGCATGATTTAACTGATATATAATCGGGACAAAGCTTGTGATTTTTGATCCCATTGGATTGGGCATCTCATTAGCATAGTCATCACATTGATCTTCACATCAGTTGTTAGAGTGTGTCCTCCTTTTACCAAGAATTGGCTGGAATAAAAAAAATTAGGGGTAACACATTAAGGGTAATCCAAGGAAAAAATTGATGACTTATAAATAGCTTTTATTTCCTTAACTTATAAGTCTATAGGCTTCAATCTATATTATCCATGATCTACTTTCTAACATATATTCTTAGGGGAAATTTTTATTTTTTTTAATTCCCTTAATAATGGTTCATACTAAGCTTGTGAATTTAACAATGCATATCCCCCCAATATTTTTGTAACCAAGAGTGCATAAAGGCCCATTTTCATGTACCAGGATACCTCGAGTCAAGCTCCAAACTCTTTGTCACGGTTATCACCCATAGGTACATCTGTGCCAGATCCACCTCTACCTGCTTGTATCCAGATAGGGATGTATTTTCTTGATAAAACACATAATCAATACCCATCAAAACTTAGGGATGTTTTTATTATACTTATTCTTGTCTCTAAGGATTCACAAGGGTTTTCTAATCCTAATCCCAAAAATAACTAAACCTATCCTCTGATACCAACTATAACAACCCTGATTTTATTACACACTTAAACATGACTTATTATATAAAACCTTCACTTGATACAACATAGAAGATCAAGAGGTCTAGTTTCATTGGGGATTAGTAACATTACATAACAAATTAAATCATAGAACACAACATCTTATTGAAAACTTCCTTTACATGACCACTACATTCCCTCGTACTTAGCATTGCATAGGATAACCTTAGGACATGCATAAGAAAGGGGTGATATATAAGGCCCAGTAAGGGAATAAACAAGGAATAACATGAGCAATAAAATACATGTTAGTCAATAGGAATATCAAGGGAGCACAACAGAAACATGAACATAAAGGCATGACAATTCATGATAATCATAACAAGGATATGTGGCAACAACACTTAACATGGAATTAGCATGAGGCAAGGCTCATTTCACATGGAGGATGAGTAAACCCTAATTGCACATGAATCATGAGTAAAAACTCATTGAATGTGAATTAGCATGAGTCAACACCCATTTCACATGATTTATCATGATACTATATATTACCAAATTCATTGGAGCGCTATCATGGCACACCCTTCTTAAACATTTCATTTTATGCATAAGTGTGCCACAAGATCATTGAACATTAATTCATAAAACATGATAATTTATTCCACAATTAAGGAATTTGGAATTCATAAATGAAAATCTTACTTCAATATGTAAATGTTCATAAAGTTGAATACCCTTGATTGAGAAATGGGCATTGTATTCACTACACAATGATTTTGGCTTGGAAAATTGTGGGGCAATTTCAGGAGCATAATGACGTGACATAAGACTTCATAAAAATGGTTGAAGAGAAAGAAAGGGGTGTATCATCATATGTAAATAAAATGGATACTAAGGGGATTCATATAGATACATGTCCCATCATAGGTAATGCAATTTAGATTCACAATATAAAATAATTGCTTGAATGTAAATGAGGAGAGAGAAATTCCTTACGGAATTTCAGCATGGTAATAGGTATATATCTAAGGCACCGATGAGAGATAAAGGGGTATATCATCATTAAAACATAAATATTATAGTATAGTGGTCTTTAAAAATCATACCCCAACATTTAGAATTGAAAATAAAAGGGCATAACAATATTAAGAAATGTAGCTAAAATGAGAAAGGAAGGAATCCATTACTTGAAAGTGTGATCTCAATGGCTTGGGAGAGGCTTCTTGGGAGATTAGGGGGACTTGGGATGATTCTCAAGAGATAATGGAAGAGTTTGGACGAACTCATAAGGATTTGATTGAATAGAAACTGGGAGCTTGGGTTGGTTTATAAAGGAAAGGAGGGGAAATTCTTTATTTTTTTGGATTGGGACACCACACATTAAACTAATAAAAAACACAAAACGGCCCATGATTTTTTCCAAAGGGGAGTGGAAAAAAATATTTTATAAGTCAAATTTCCAAACTTCTTAAAATAATAGGTTTGTTTATGTGGAGTAGGGTCACACTCTCAAGGAAAACAATTTAAAATGGCAAAATGTTTTATAAGCCTTCAAGGGTCCACTTAAGCTTTGTAAAATAAAACAATCAATTATAAAATCACATTATTTTAATATTAAAACATATATTGTCAAAACATAATGTATATACTATTTTATTACGTCACTATTAGGTCATTATGATGTCATAAAACATATTATATGTTTAAACGGTATTTAATTTTTACCCAAAAATTTGACAGTCTCTGAAAATTATGAAAAATTCACAATTGGATAATTTCAATGTCATCATTCCAAAAATAATATTCATTTTATCTAAATAAATTTCTAAATATATGAATTTTTACTTTTAAAATAAAAAATACATTTATCAAAAAATCATGGGTTTTGACAAAAACAGCTTTCAAACCTTAATAAAAATTACAATTGCATTCATAAAATTATACGATCATTTATATTTAACAAAAAGTAATTTAATAATTATAATAATATTTTATTAAAACATTATTTAATTACAAAATCCATTAATTCAGAAAAATAGATTTATTAGTTTGAATATTAACTAAAAATAATATTTGTGCTTTAAAAACTATTTACGAGGTAACAATAATAAAAAGAATGTATATTCTATATACAAGAATAACGTACATAATCATAGTACTAGGGTATTGTTACATAACCCCTTAAAACACCTGTATAAGACCTTAGGGTAAGGTGTGCAATTGTGACAGACTCTTGGGGTGGCCTGAATAAGTGGAAATCTCTATCAACTTCCACTTCTCTCATAGGCAGTTCCCCTTGATCTTAACATATTCAAGCTCGGATTGGGATTGGTCAAGAGAGAAGCCCAATGATGTCAGCTCATTTTTGAGCTCTGACAAATGGACTTCGTGTGGGGAAAGTCTACTAGTTAAGGCTATCGCTTCATTTGTCTGAGTAAATTGGATTTGTTAAATCCCCATATTTATACTAATCATGTGATCACTGTTCAACGGCTATATTAGAAATGATCACAATTCATAACAATATTTTAAAATCCAAAACATAGAACCAAATAAGTGTATACATTTTACATAACTATAAAAAGACATTTAAATAGACCAAGAAAAATTTTCATAAATGAATTTTTGGGTCGTTATAGTTGTTAAAAGAAATCTTAGCTAGTTCCATGGGGTCATCACAAGATCCATCGATGTCTAAAACAAAAGCACAATGCATTTCTTCAAGAATCGGTATAGTTTTCTCAATATTCCCACCAATATAAGGATGATAATTCATTGTCAAATTAGCTTGATATCCCAATGCCTCCTAGAGGACTTTCCAAAATCCTTAAGTGAATCATAGATCCCTATCCAATACTATTAATGATGAAACTCCATGTATTCTAATAATAGACAATATGTAATGAAATCGCATGCCATTAACATTGGTTGTATTTCAAATTGGTAAACAATGAGCCTTATTTTAATCATATCTATAAAAAATAATTCATTCCTCATGGGATATATGGAAATCGAACCATAATATCCATAGATATCTCATCCCACATAAAATTAGACACTAATAGTGGATGATGTAAATCTGAAGGTCTTTAGTTCTAAAATTTTACATTTTTGAAGGTACAATAATGAGACACAATGTTAGTGACATCTCATATCATACTGTACCACAAAAATAATGTTGTATATTATAGAACATATTTTTGGTTCCCTGGTGAAATTCTCACTGGAAGATATAATAGTCTTCTATCACAACCTTCCTCGTGGGAAATTTTTTGATGTCTTGGTTTCGAAAATTTATGATACCCTTTGGAATTAACATCCACTCTCCAATGGTCTCCTATTAAGAAAAGATTACATAATTCAAACAAAAATTTAATATCAGGATGCTTCTCCTGAATAATCATCTCCATTAGAGATGTGGCCAACTGCATGTTTGTCAAAACAACCTCTCAATCACTCTCTCTGATTCCCAAATGAAAATATGCAATGTGTCCGATCTGATTCCACTCTTTTGGAGATTATTTTACAGCATGGGTCAGATGTTTCCTTCTCAAAGAATCAATAATGACATTCCTCATAATAGGGGTGTAGGAAAAATTAAAATTATAATAATTTAGGTACTATACCCAATAACTATGTTAAGGATTACGATCTTTTTTGGAGAAAATATAACTGAGGATTTTGTTGTTAAATAAATGGTAAACTGTTCTTCGAAAAGGTAATTTATCCATATCACCTGAGAATGTGTCATAGTTTCATGTTTCCTATCATGGATTGGGTAATTACTCTCATGTAGACTAATATTTCTAAAACTATAAGCTACTACATGATCACCATTAATTATAACACTTTCCAAACCCAAACCTGATGCATTAAAAAATATCGCATAGCCCTACCCAACATCTAGAAGAGTCAACATGGGTACATTAGTGAATCTATATTTTAACTTAAAAAATTAACTCTAAAATTTTTCACACCAAATGAGCCTTATTCATTTCTAGTGAGAGAGTTCATTAGAGAAGCCTCCTTCAAGAAATATTTTATGAACCAATGGTAATATCCTTCTAAAACCCATGAGCTCAGTCTCTTAAAAACATTATTTTTTATGACCATGCCATAAAAACTTTCATTTTATCAAGCTAAACTAAAATACCATGTTCAAAGACCACAATGCCCAATAACACCACTTTATGAATATAGAAATTAATATTTTAACGATTCTCATAAATCTGTTTATTTATCAAAACATCCATAACATCTCTAAAATGATGGACATGTTCCTCCTTAGAATTTTATCATACCATAATTTCATCCACAAATACTTCCATTAACATGTTGAGTTACTCATTGAATATATGTTCGTCAATTCTATAAAAACTGTAGGACCAATGGCTATCCCAAATGGAGTAACAAGATACTCATAATGGCCACACCAACACCCTAAGGTGAACTTCTAAAGGTAAAACTCATTTTTTTAGAACCGGTGATAACCAGATCGAAGGTCGAACTTCAAGAACTATTATTTACTTTTCAATTGGTCAAACATGACATCAATCTGTGGTATTATATATTTTTTCTTCACCATACCTCAATTGATCTTTCAGTAATCCACAAAAACGTAAATTCTTCTATCTTATTTCTTATTAAAGAGAGTATACATCACCCAAGGAAAAACACAAGGGAATATAAATACTTTCTCCAGAATATAATCCAAAGATGTTTTTGTCTCTCTTATTTTATTTGGAGACATATGGTAAGAAGGAATATACATTGGATAAGTAGAAAGTACTTAATCAATGGATAATTTTTTTTTCCTTATGAGTGGAAACCCAAAGAATTATAGTAAAAAATTCCAAATAACATGATGAGAATTGGAGGGATATATTCAATCAAATATACTCACCCTAAGTTAAATTAAAACACCAATATTACCTGCCCAACTCTCGGAAAAGGAGTTCCATGTCTACTCAACCTCGAGTCCCATTCTGTAATGCCCCAACCCCAGTTACACAAAGTCGGTACATTATTGTGTAACATTGGCATGATAACAAAATATCAAGTCTCGAAAGACCGATTAGTTTAGTAGCCTTGGAATCACTAGATACATTCATAAACATTACATTAAATCATAAAGTAAAACAAAACTACAAAAACTTCTTGTCTTCATATCCCCTCATATTATCCCTAAAGGTCATTCATAAAATACTTCTTCACATCCTGGAAAAATTAAAACATTGAAAGGGGTGAGCTTAGATGCTCAGTAAGGATAACAATATAGCGGGAGCTTTTATAAATAAACATAAACATTTAAGGCAATTTATAACTAAAACAAAAGCCTTTTATACTTGAACTTAAATATAATATGGAGAAAGTAAAATGAGATATTTCCATTTACTTATTCACGTGGATATTCTACTGGTCGAATAATCACATGTAATATCAATAACCACTTTCATAATGATGGAATGCATAATGCCAGACTACCATAACCACGTAGCCAAGGCCTCGTGCCAAGACTACAAATAATATTTTCCCAGGGCCTCATGCCAAGACACTAGTTTGTCTCATGAGACCTACCGATGCGTCGAGGATCTATAGCGGGATCCACCCGTCACTTATTAAGTCCAATGCATTCCTCATATGAACAGGTTTCAACATATCATAAACCATAACATAATCATATCACAACAAACATGCATAAAGGAAACATAACATTCCCACATTTCAATCACAAGATATCAATACAACACATTGATATAATAAAAACATTATCAAAACCATTTTCAATACCAAAATAAAAGAAAATTAAAACTTGGTATTTATTTTTCATTTAAAAAAAATTTATGGCTTGTAGAAGAATCCGAAACTCAAATAATGGTCATGGCGGTGGAGAAGTCATTGTCACCGCATACATACGACAAAAAAACATTCCCTTTTGTCTTTTATGAAAACACTTTGTATAAAAAATATTCTTTTTGAATAAACATAAAAGTCAAATGGGTTTATACACCGTATAAAAGAAAGCCTTGTATTAAAACAAAATATGCCTCAATGAAAGAAGATTGAGACGAAGTCCCTTACAAAGATCATTCTTTAAATTAAATAGATATATTATGCGTATTAATTATAAGTACACATAAAGTAAGTAAAAATACAAGATAGGACATAATAATATCATGACATAATTTGAAAGTAGGAGATTAACCCAAAGAACGGAAATTAGGTTAAGAAGTTCCCTTACCTCGTATCCGACTTGACTTGATCGTTATTTAATCTCCTAAATAATAAACTAGAGTTAATTTATACTTGATTAAGAACTTTTTTCATGTTCATTATTCCTTTTTTATCACTTATTACCATGTTATGAATGTTATGTAATTATTTATGTTAATAATGGCCGTTTAGTCGATCTTTGGTACTTGAGTCAAAAATAAACTTCTTATAATTACAAGTTGTTCATGTGGTAAAATATCCATTATATCCAGAATTATATTCATGATGTAGATATCATATATATCATATATATATCCAGTATATACATTCATTTATAATATTATGTAACATTTAGAGGTAAGAAATGAAATGCATCGTTCATGGAGACGGTAAGTCGTATGTACGCATGAACGCTACTTTCATTTCTATTTAATATTTAATAGAATGAAATCATAATGATATAAAGGTGTATTATAATTCTAGTATAATATCATATATAATATAATTTACTTTATCCTTTACACGTCCCACATATGGCATTAACGATTCAAATCACTTTGAGGGGGCGGTAGTCCGCACTTCCTAAAATGAAATTATCGCGTTTACCCATAATGGAAATCATAAATGTATGACATAAATGAGAAATAAAGAAGAATAAGGAAAACATAAACATAATATATATCATATAAGAAAATAGTGTCATCAAAATGGCCACCATTAGAGGTTTTAAAAGAATATTGAACAATCATCGTTTCGTGAGGCAGTATTTCGCCACCTACAGAAACAATATGTTCTTTAACCATTAGACGAAGGTGTGTTTAAGTGTAAAAAAACTCATTACCATAACAACATCCTAGTATATTTTATATACTAGTGTTGTTACAAAATAAAGTAATAAAAAGATTTTAATGGGCTGGAGAAGCAAAATAAAACAAAACAACATAAGAGAAGACATTACATTAAAATCGGGTAACTCTTTTTGATTTGAGCCAAAGGCTTCCTTGGGAAGACTTCTGCACAAAGTGAGGCTTCTAGGAGTAAGATAAGGAATTTGAGCGAGTATTTGGGCAGACTTTGGCTGAGACAAATGGCTTTTATGGTGTGAATAATGTGCTAGTGGTGGGGGCCTTTTATAAGAGGAGAGGAGGGGCACTCTTGTAATGTCCTGAAATGTTACATTATTATGAAGTGCTTTTCGGATTTCAAAGGTCCCAAAATTATATATTTCAAGGATATGGTGATAAAAGTTCTAAATATACTCATCCAATAGGTTTTTGACAAGTGTAAGTCTTATATTTTACATTATATTTTCATTTTATTTAAATCATTAGTTAATGAGGTAATCGCTGCATCATCATGGTGTCATAAAAAATTTAATTTATTTAATTTCTAAAAATTATAAAAAAGTTTCCATGATGTAGGAAATATTTTTATATTTCCAATGAATATTTATAGTCGAAATTTTACCTTATATAACCCCATGTAATAATTGTTTTAGTAAACCAACACATGTTTGTGACAATTTTATTTTTACTTTAAATAAAAAGTTATTATTGTCATTTTCTTACCCAAGTGGCTCCATGGGGTCCCCAAGTCAACCCATGGATTTTAATGGTCGGCAATGACTCATCCAATAATTTTAGGAAAAGTGTAAAGGTATTTTCATATTTTTATAATATCATTTTTACCTTAAATTCCACTAATTACCTATAATCACGATTAATAAAACTTAAAAGTTACTATTCACCAAAAAATTAATTTAATCCCATTGAACCACATTTTACTTTCTAATGAAAACCATGTATGTCAGATTTTTGAAAATCAAATCATAGAATTGGTAATATTTCATTTAAATGAAAAATCAGTTTTTTAACTACCACTTAGTGGTTTCACTATTCATCAAAAATTGAAGTTTTTCAGAACAATGCCAAAATTTCACCCTAAGCTATAATTGATATTCCGAATTCAAAAATAATTTTTATTTTACATAATTACAAACATATAAGTTTCATTAATTAATTTTATAATTAATTCCTGTTGTCACAACAAATAACATGTTTTTAAGAAACAATATATATCAAAAGATTGACAATTGTTTATATCCAATTTCAAAGTTAAATTAATTCTAATGACCACCACTGGATAAAATGGTAAAGATATATTCTAATTATACTTTTAAACCACTAAATAGTATAATTTATAACTATAAATTATTTTGACTAAAAAAGTTGTTTTTAAGTATTTTCTCTATTCATATAAAATTGGAAGTTCTCAGAATATTACAAAAAATTCAACTTACGATAATTTCAATATTATGAATACAAAAATGAAGTCCATTTTGAAATATAAAATTTATATAATTTCAAAAAGTGGGTATTAATATTCATAACTGCTACTTTGATTGGTCGCGGTGTGTTAGAATCTCGAACTTGCATACAACGCAAGGTATTGCATTATTCAAAGAGAAGCGTATCTTGAATGCTTGGGGTGGTACATTATCCCCTCCTTCAATAAATTGTGTCCTCGCAATTTGAAAATGTTATTCGAAAATAAGAGGTTGAAAATAGAAAATACCTTTGTGGAAAACCCACAAAAAAAATATGGTTAATAAAAATATAACATTAAAAGAAAGAAAGAGAAGTACAATGGTCACCCGAGATAGCCCATACTAGGATTCAATGAAAATATGGATACGGAGGAAAAACAGACCATCATGGTCTGATGGAGAGTTGTAGAAAATAGGGTTAGGAGAAAGTTAATTATAAGAAAATCACAAAATTTTGATTGGTTAAACGATCATTGATTCCCCAGTAGGAAAAGTTAACCAACAACGTCTTTGTTTTAAGTTACCTTTCATAAAGTTGAGGAATTTATTTAGAAGATTTACTAAGAAGTTAAGGAAATATACAAACTTTTCATGCAGACTTTCATTCTTTAATAAATATTTACCACAAACCCATCTTTCACTCAAAAAGATAATAGAACTAAAAAATATAATATTTATCCTAATCGTACATGGTTCCAAATATTATCACAGACCATTTAGATTAGGAAAACTATTTTGTAATAACCAAGGACTTCCTGTAGGCTAGTGGTAGGTAATAAAGGCCTGTCGCACTATGGTTGTGTGTTCAATTCCTACAGCTTTGTCCGACGTGATGGGTTATCCCCCAACCTGTAGGTTGTCCTTTTCCTAAAACAATAGTATTATAATATTGCAAAAATAATCTTCATAAATTTTTTAACCTTAAATAATACTATCCAAAGTTCAACTAAATCCATTCCAACCTTTATTGTTATCCAAAATACCTCTGTCCAGACATTCTCTAAAAGGTCTTTAAATTCCAAAATCAATTGTAACATCATATTCCCCAAACAAGGTAAAGTTTCTCTTATTCTCACATACTAAAATTATGATTACCTTCATCATATTAAAACCTTAATGAAAACAAAAAGTACTGCAGTACCATCCTTATATATATCACATTATTCTTATATCCATAATATAGTTCTTGTGTCCAAAAACAAAAATACAATAATTATTCAACTTCATCTGTAATAACAGCATAAACATAGCCTTGATCCCTTGGCCTTTTCTGATGTAAGTTTCCCTGATGCTTAGGACATTCATTTGCATAATGCCCCATTTCCCTACAATTGTAGCATTCAACATTGATAGCCTCTTTCTTTATGTAACATACCAAGTATGTAATGAATAATATATATTCTTATCTATGTCTATTTATGAATTAGATAGTGTTTTATAGGCTTAAAATGAGAATAAATCTAATCTTAAGCATGGAATACACTAATATTTTTAAAATATTGTTTTACTGCCTTTTGATGGAAACCCATTTTTAAATCAAACTTTTGACAATTTTATAAGCTTTGTTTTTCAAAATAAACTTATTATTTATTATTGGGACATTGAAATTTACATTGGATAAAATTTTGGTATTTTTCTGACCATGTTCATTTTTTAATGAATAGTGAAAAATAATGCATTTTACATCAAAACTGGTTTTTCATCTAATTTAATTATATGGTTATTTTATTTTTTTAATTGGTTTTAAAGTTTAAATAGAATATATTTCTACCATGTAATCCAATGGTGGTCATTGGGATTAATTTCACTTTAGAATTGGGCATAAACAAGTGCCAAACGTTTCATAGATATTGTTTCAAAAAAACCCGCTATTTGTTTTGACAACGGGAATTATTTTTAAATTAAATATTGCAATTTATATGTTTGGAATTTGGTAAAATGGATTACATATTTGGAATCAGAAGGTCCAAATTATTTAATAAAAATCTGTTGTTTTTGGACATTATAAATAGTAACGATGGTAATTATCTTTAATTATCTTGATTAATGAGTAATCGGGTAGTTAAGGATAATAAAATAATATCATAATAATAAAAGATGACCACAACATGTGTCCTAATGCTACTGGTTGTCTCATGTCCGACCATGGGATGCCTTGTTCCAAAATTGGGGACCCCATGGAATCAATTTTGTGTGAAAGTGACTTTTTATATATATTTTTTTAAAGAAAGTTAAATATAACAAAGAATGTATCACCTGATTAAAACATTTTTAATTTTGTCTAAATAAATGATATATTGGAATATAAATAGTAATTTTAAATCTAAAAATATTTCATACATCATAGTAGTTTTTTTGAAATTTTTAGACATTAAATATATTAAATTATTTATGACATCATGATGATGGAGCGATTACCTCATTATTTAACGATTTAAATAAAATAAACAGATAATGTAAATTCTAAGAACTACACTTGTCAAAGACCTATTGGATGAGTATATTTCGAACCCTTATCACCTTATCCTCGAAATACATCAATGTGGGACCTTTAAAATCTGAAACTCAATTGAAAATAAAGTAACATTTTATAACTTTCCAAGAGTACCCCTCCTCTCCTCTTATAAAAGGCCCCCACCTCTACCACCTTACCCACACCTCTCAAGCCTTTGGATCGACCAAGCTCTGATCATTTTGTCTCTCAAAATCCCTATATTACTCCTAAAATCCACAATTTGGGCAAAAGTCTTCCCAATGAATCCTTTGAGCTCAAATCAAAAAGAGTTACACGATTTTAAGGTAATGTCTTCACTTGTGTTCTTTTGTTTTATTTTTCTTCTCCAACACCCTAAAATATTTTTATTAATTTATTTTGTAACAACTCCAGTATCTTCAATATACTAGGATGGTTTTATAAGAATTATTCGATCTACACTTACACACACCTACATCTAATGGTTAAAGAACATATTGTTTCTGTGGATGGAGAATTTCTGCCTCACGAAACGATGATTGTTCAACACTCATATAACACCTTAAAAGGTGGCCATTAAGATGTCACAATATTTATATATGATATATAATATGTTTATTTCTTCCTTAAGATTCTGTGTTTTTCATTTATGGCATACATTTATGGTTTCCATTATGGGTAAACGCGATATCTTAATTTTAGAAAGTGCGGACTACCGCCCCCTCAAAGTGATTTGATTCGTTAATACCATATGTGGTATGTATAAAGGATAGATTTAATGATATTATATATGATATTATACTGTAATTATGATATAACATTATATAATTATTATTTCTTTCCATTAAAGTACTAGATATAAATAAAAGTAGCGTTCATGCGTACGTACGGCTTACCGTCTCCCTGAACGGTGCATTTCATTTCTTATCCCCAAATGTAATGTACTATTATAAGTACATATATATAGTGGATATATATGATGTATTTTACATCTAAATGATGAATATAATTCTGGAATTAAAATATACATATCTCTCATTTAGATTTAATTCTATTAACATGACATAGAAATGAAAGTAGCGTTCATGCGTACGTACGGCTTACCATCTCCATGAACGGTGCATTTCATTTCTTACCTCTAAATGATTATTTAATATTTTAAATGCATGTATATACTGGATATATATGATATATATGGCATCTACATCATTAATATCATTCTTGAGATAATGGATATTTGACTACGTGAACAACTTGTAAATATTAGAAGTTCACTTTTGACTCAAGTACCAAATATCGACAAAACGACCGTTATTAACTTAAATGACTACATAATGTTCATAAAATGGTAATAAGTGATATAAAAGGAATAATGAACTTAAAAAAGGTTCTTATGCAAGTATAAATTAACTCAAGTTTATTATTCAGGACATTAAAGAACGATCGAGTCAAGTCGGACCCGAGGTAAGGGAACTTCTTAACCCAATTTCCGTTCTTTGTGTTAATCTCATAATTTCAAATTATGCCATGATATTATTATGATCTACCTTGTATTTTTACTTCCTTTTTTTGTACTTATAGTGAATACACATAATAGGTTTATTTTATTTAAAAAATAATCTTTGTATGGGACTTCATCTCAATCTCCATTCATTGAGTCATATTTTGTTTTATATACAACTTTCTTTTATACGCGGTATAAACCCCTTTGAATTTTATGATTAGTCAAAAGGAATCTTTTTATACGAAGCGTTTACTAAATGATAAAAGGAATTGTTTTTTTATCGTACGTATGCGGCGACAACGACTTCTTCGCCGCCGTGACCATTATTTGAGTTTCGGCTTCCTCTACAAGCCATAAATTTTTTTGAATGAAAAATTAATACCATGTTTTACTTTTATTTTATTTTGGTATTGAAAATGGTTTTCATAATGTTTTTATATCAATGTGTTGTATTGATATCTTGTCATTGAAAAGTGGAAATGTTATGTTTCCTTTATGCATGTTTTATGTGATACGATTATGTTATGGTTCTTGGGAATTATTATAAAGACGGGTGGTTCCATGATAAACTAAGGGAGGGTGAGCCTGATATAGCTCTCCAATGCATTGTGTAACGCGAAGGAGTTAAACGTTAAGGTTTCTCCGAAGAGATTTAGGAAATATACGGTGATGGGTATTCCAAATGTAACCAAGAGGTTTACTCCCTATGTAAGAATGTTATGAATTCCCCAAGTTACCTTTATGTCCTATGATTTATATGATTTATTCATGATTTGATGAGGTATGTTAAAATGCTTATGTTTTATGAGTGAAGTATGATTTCATACATGGACTAATGTTTTCATTTCGTACTTTTATATCCTTTACTGAGCTTTTTATACTCATCCCAAGTTTTTGAAATGATTTTCACAGGTTAAGGGAAGGGTACATGATATGATGATAGTGTTAAAGAAGTGTCAAGAAAGAATCCATGTTTTATTTTAAATATGTTTTCATTGATGGGAAAAACGAATACTATCTTTTTATGTAACCACTTTGTTTAAATGTGGAATGTAATGCATGTTTTATGATCTAATTCTCTAAAACTCTAAACCTGAAAAGATCCTCAATGTGTATTCTTGAAGTAACTCAAGATTAAGTAATGTTTAAGGCTGGGGCCTTATACTTTCCCTTTCAATCACGAGCCTGGTGACCTTTTTCTCTACATTTATAAAAAACTCCCATTCCTTTTAGGCATGTACCGGGGTGATTATTCCCAAAATTATCGCATAATGAAAAATCATTCTTTCCATTTTTCCCTTTATCTGTCTCTTGTTCCACCGTTCTCTTCTTGTCTTGATTTACTTTATTCTCATAAGATTTAGAGAATTCCTTTTCTGTCTTGATATCACATGAGACAATATCTTCGTACGACGAGAAGGTTTTTGAGACTAATTCTCGATGGAGAAATGGTTTTAACCCATAAAAGAAACGATCAATCTTACTTCTTGGGTTACGTATATAATCTGGAGCATGCCTTGATAACCTTGTAATGCTAGCCTCATACTTTGCGACATTCTCATGCACCTTCTGCCTCAGACTCAGAAATTGCCTTTCTATATCTACTCGATGGTCATGTGGAAAGTATTTTTCTAAGAAAATTTCCTTAAACTCCCTCCATTCCATTCTTGATACTTCTTCATCTTCCTTTGTGTTTTGAATCAGCGACCACCATTGATCGCCATCTCTAGTGAGGCGGTAAACTTCCATGACAACCTTCACCCTTTCGCTACTCCCCAAGGCATGGAATATTTTTTCTAAGGAGTTTATCCATTTCTCAGCTACTAATGGATTTGTACCCCCATTAAATGTTGGTGGTTTTTTTCTAATGAAGCGGTCTAACATTGATCCTCCACGTTGCGGATCAGGGTGCTCCATACGAGTAAGGTTATTATTCATAACCTGAGTGAGTTGCCCTAGTATGGGGATAAGCTGACCAGCACTAGTTGTATCACCAACTCCATTATAATTATCTTGAGTAGGAGGGAAATACCTATATGGAGTGCGTGCATTGATACAGTTTCCATTCCTTCCACTAGGAGCCATTTCTAAATAATGTCACAAACTAGATTAGTTTATGAATCGAAATACATAATAACAAACTTGAAAAACACTTAACATAAATTGAACTATTTATGGATATAATCCATAATCATAAAAAAAATTTCTTTGAGGAAGTATATTCTCATAAACCCTTCATAATGGTTTGTAAAGAAAATGAGAATTATCCTAAGCATATCCCCCGGGAGTGTCGTAACCAAGAGTGCAGCAAGGCTCATTGTCGTGCACCAGTTCCCATTCGAGTCTAGCTCAAAGTAGTGTTTTTGGGTTTTACCCCTAGGTACATCTATTCCAGAGCCGCATCTACCTGCTCGTATCCAAACAGGGATGTATTTCTCGGAAACTCACAAAATCTCTATAATATCAAAATTTTAGGAAGTTCTTCGAAACTAATCCTCAAAGTCTATCTTAGGGATATGTGCTCTAATCTGAGTTTTTTCTAAATCTAGCTTCCAAGGTTAGTAATAAAATGCCTCTAATACCAACTTTAACTCCCCGACCCTAGTTACCCAGAGTTTGTGCATTATTGCATAACATTGTCCTGATCACAAAAGATCATGTCTCGAAAGACCGATTAGTTTAGTAGCCTTGGAATCACTAGATACATTCATAAACATTACATTACATAATAATGTAAAACTAAACTACAACAACTTCTTGTATTCATATCCCCTCATACTATCCCTACAGGTCATTCATAAAATACTTCTTCACATCCTGGAAAAATTAAAACATTGAAAGGGGTGAGCTCAGATGCTCAGTAAGGATAACAATATAGCGGAAGATTTCATAAATAAACATAAACATTTAAGGCAATGTATAACTAAAATAAAAGTGTTTTAAACATGAACTTCAACATAATATGGAAAAAGTAAAATGAGATATGCCATTTAATTATTCACATGGATATTCTACTGGTCGAATAATCACATGTAATATCAATAACCACTTTCATAATGATAGAATGCATAATGCCAGACTATCATAACCACGTAGCCAAGGCCTCGTGCCAAGAATACAAATCAGATTTTGACAAGACACTAGTTTTCCTCATGAGTCCTACCGATTCATCGAGGAGCTATAGCAGGCTCCACCCGTCACTTATTATGTCCAATGCATTTCTCATATGAACAGGTTTGAACATATAATAAACCATAACATAATCATATCACATAAAACATGCATAAAGGTAACATAACATTCCCACATCCCAATCACAAGATATCAATACAACACATTGATATAATAAAAACATTATCAAAACCATTTTCAATACGAAAATAAAAGAAAATTAAAACTTGGTATTTATTTTTCATTTAAAAAAAAGTTATGGCTTGTAGAGGATGTCAGAACTCAAATAATGGTCACAGCAGTGGAGAAATCATTGTCACTGCATACGTTCGACAAAAAAAACATTCCATTTATTCATTTAGTAGAAAAATTCGTATAAAAAATATTTCTTTTGAATAAACATAAAAGTCAAAGGGGTTTATACACCGTATAAAAGAAACTCTTGTATTAAAACAAAATATGCCTCAATGAAAGAAGATTAAGACGAAGTCCCTTACAAAGATCATTCTTGAAATAAAATAGATCTATTATTCGTATTCAGTATAAGTACACATATAGGAAGTACAAATACAAGATAGGACATAATAATATCATGACATAATTTGAAAGTAGAAGATTAACCCAAAGAATGGAAATTGGGTTAAAAAGTTCCCTTACCTCGTGTCTGACTTGACTCAATCTTTCTTTAATCTCCTGAATAATAAACTAGAGTTAATTTCTACTTGATTAATAATGTTTTTCATGTTCATTATTCCTTTTATATCACTTATTACCATGTTATTAACGTTATGTAATTATTTAAGTTAATAATGGTCATTTTGTCAATCTTTGGTACTTGAGTCAAAAATAAACTTCTTATAATTACAAGTTGTTCATGTGGTAAAATATCTATTATATCCAGAATTATATTAATGATTTAGATATCATATATATCATATATATCCAGTATATACATTCATTCATAATATTATTTAACATTTAGAGGTAAGAAAAGAAATGCACCATTCATGGAGACGGTAAGTCGTACGTGCGCATGAACGCTACTTTAATTTCTATTTCGTATTTAATGGAATGAAATCATAATGATATAAAGGTGTATTATAATTCCAGTATAATATCATATATAATATCATTTACTCCATCATTTATACTTTCCACATATGGAATTAACGATTCAAATCACTTTGAGGGGGCGGTAGTCCGCACTTCCTAAAATGAAATTATGACGTTTACCCATAATTGAAATCATAAAGGTATGCCATAAATGAAAAATACAGAAGCCTAGGGAAAACCTAAAAATAATATATATATCATATATGAAAATAGTGTCCTCAAAATGGCCACCGTTAGAGGTGTTAAAAGAATATTGAACAATCATCGTTTCGTGAGGCAGTATTTTGCCACCAACAGAAATAGTATGTTATTTAACCATTAGACGAAGGTGTGTGTAAGTGTAAATAAAATAATTATCATAAAAACATCCTAGTATATTTTAGATACTAGTGTTGTTACAAAATAAAGTAATAAAAATATTTTAATGGGTTTCAGAAGCAAAATAAAACAAAAGACCATAAGAGGAGACATTACCTTAAAATCGGGTAACTCTTTTGATTTGATCCAAAGGCTTCCTTGGGAAGACTTATGACCAAAGTTAGGATTCTAGGAGTAAGAAAGGGAATTTTAGAGAGTATTTGGGCAGAGGTTTTCCGATCCAAATGGCTTTGATGGTGTGAATAAGGTGGTAGTGGTGGGGGCCTTTTATAAGAGGAGAGGAGGGGCACTCTTGGAAAGTCATGAAATGTTACATTATTATGAAGTTCTTTTCGTATTTAAAAGTTCCCAAAATTATATATTTCGAGAATAAGGTGATCAGGGTTCTAAATATACTATTCCAATAGGTTTTTGACAAGTGTAAATCTTATATTTTACATTATCGTTTCATTTTATTTAAATCGTTAGTTAATGAGGTAATCGCTGCATCATCATGGTGTCATACAAAATTTAATTTCTTTAATGTCTAAAAATTATAGAAAATTACCATGATGTAGGAAATATTTTTTATCTTTACAATTAATATTTATAGACTAAAAGTTAACTTATATAACCCCATGTAATAATTGTTTTAGTAAAACAACACTTGTTTGTGACAATTTTTTTTACTTTAAATAAAAAGTTATTAATGTCATTTTCTTACCCAAGTGGTTCCATGGGGTCCCCAAGTTGACCCATGGGTTGCCTTGTTCGGCCATGACTCATCCAATAAGGTTAGGACAAGTGTAAAGGTATTTTAATATTTTTATAATATCATTTTTACCTTAAATTTCACTGATTACCATTAATCGCGATTAATAAAACTTAAAAGTTACTATTCACCCAAAAAAATTATTTTAATCCCATTGAACCACATTTTACTTCCTAATGACAACCATGTATGTTAGATTTTTTAAAATAAAATCACATAAGTGGTAATATTTCATTTAAATGAAAAAAATCAACTTTTTAACTACCACTTAGTGGTTTCACTAATCATCAAAAATTGAAGTTTTTCAGAACAGTGCCAAAATTTCTCCCTATGTTATAATTGATATTCCAAATTAAAAAATGATGTTTATTTTACAAAATTCCAAACATATAAGTTGAATTAATTAATTTTATAATTAATTCCCACTGCCACAACAAATAGTGTGTTTTTAAGAAATAATATATATCGAAAGATTAACAATTGTTTATGTCCAATTTGAAAGTGAAATTAATTCTAATGACCACAACTGGATAAAATGGTAAAAATATATTCTAATTATACTTTAAAACCACTAAATAGTATAATTTATCACTATCAATTATTTTGATTAAAAAATTTGTTTTTAAGTATTTTCTCTATTCATAGAAAATTGGAAGTTCTCAGAAAATTACAAAAAATTCAACTTAGGATAATTTCGATATTCCGAATAAAAAAATGAAGTCCATTTTGAAATATAAAATTTATATAATTTCAAAAATTGTGTATTACTATTCATAACTTCTACTTTTATTGGTCACAGTGTGTTAGAATCTCAAACTTGCGTATAATGCAAGCTATTGAATTATTGAAAGAGAAGCGTATCGTGAAAGCTTGGGGTGTTAAACATTCTCCCAGAAAACACACACACCCAATATGGTATAGTGAAGGAGACCATCCACAAATAGAATTCAATAAGAGACTGATTATAAATCCCCCAATCAATCCAAAAATTAGTGAAAATATGATTCATTTCATGAACAAGAAAACTATAGGTATGATCAATCTATGTTAAATAAAAAACACAAGCAAGAAACTGAACAACATGCTCACTCTTCATTATATGGGGGATAGTAATATACATCAATAATGAAAAAAAGTCTCTAAGAATTTTTATAAATTAAAAAATATGAGCCTATATGTAATATTTAGATTCACCCATATCAAATAATGGTGTCATGAAAGATAAATCTATAATGATGGTACCTATCACTATTTTTGGACATGCATTAGATTCCTCTGGAGACTCTTCCACAAATGAAATAAGCTTTATTCCAAATTCTTGTTAGTAGAACCCCTAAGTTATTGAAGCATCTAAATATACTAATTTTTTTGGTGCTGAATAGCCCACAAAACTACACAAAGTATAAAATTTATGTAATAACATCTATAAGTCTCCATAGAAAATACATAGACTATATATCATAGGTGAATCAGTGTAATCACACATTAAATGAACCTTATTTAAAAATATAATGCAAGTAAAATTACATCTATCTGGAAGTAAAAGAGTTTTTGATGACACCGACTATCTAGAACCACTATGTTCCTTATCACCCTTTATCTTTCAATTAAATAATCTCTTAAAAACATCTACTGGTATACTGGGGAAATCTCATCATACCTGACATATTGTCCTAGTCAAACTCATCTATAAATTCCATATCTAGTATGTCAGCATATTATGTGACCTTCAACATGAAGACTTGATATGATATTTAAAAACAACCATATAAATTCCTCATACATTTTGTTTCTCATTTTTCACCACCTTAGCTGTGAACAGAACCATATTAGTAAAAAATTCACATACGGTATCACAGTTCCACGGGCCCGCTAGAGGATAGGGAACTCCTTGTAATTTTTTGAAACAATAATATTTGGATATAACTAATCAAAGAAAGTGAATATAAATTCTTTTCACTCTAAGACTTAATGATTCATCACTATCACCATTAAATCCCACTATCTTTTTCTAGGTCCCTCAAGATTTAAGGTAACATATTTCAATCAAATCACTTCAGGAACTTCTATGAACTCAATAAATAAGATCAATCTTCTTAATCCTATACTTATCCTCATTAGGATCATTAATGACTTAGAAATATGATTGATTTTTGTGAAGAAACACTTGGTCATGACTCTAAGATTCATCCCATTTTGTTTCCACCATAGTATCTTGAACAAGAATATGTTCAGTTACATATCCTTGAGTTTAGATAGAATATACCACTATTCCAACAAGATTTTGGTCCACCAGAGGATTCTCATTTTATGGTTATCTAGTAGCTTCCTACCATGGCCTTCTAAAATATCCTCTTGGAGGTTTATTGCTAAAAAACACTATTAGAAAACACTTTAACAACAACAAGGGTTTATAAGTCAAAAAATCAATCATGTGATTCATGTAATAATATTCAGTTATATCAACTAGAAAAAAACTAGAAACTGATCAAACATACATCGAGGATACTTCTCACAGACACCCTTGGTAACTTATAGTACATTAAAATGAGATCTTTCAAAGAAATCTCTCAAAAATACCTCACATGTCATGAAACTCATGTATCTTTTTTACTAGGACAACCCATAATGCATACCAACATCAATGAATAATTTAAAAACTACACCATTGATACAACTTTATTAAGAACCCGAACATATAACTTAGTACGCTGATACCTGATCTGGCTCGGCCATAGCTCAAATAGAGTTCTTGATGCCCAAGGGTTATAGGATATCAACTGGAAACATAAAATATAAAAATGGAATTATTCTTCCAAAAAAATATGAAGATTAAATACATATGTCGGTATGTTGAATGATCCAAAGCTAAAATGTACCTGAAACATTGGAAAAACAAAGAAAAAATGTTAAATCACCAATTGACACAAGAGCAACGAAGATAAAACTCCTACAACCCATGTAACAGTTGGACCAAATCCCTATTGGCCACCTCAATCACTCTGAGTCCTAAGGATTAAGATGATTGGCCAATTCCAAGTCGAACTTTCTCATTGCTCATGCCAGGAAAAAGATAATCCAAAAACACCCAAAGAAAAGGGTACAATATGATCTGAAGAACCTAGTAGGAACTCACCAAGGGTTCCATAATCACTAACATAAAATGTTTATATCAATTTAAATAACATAATGCATGAAACTAAATTTATATATTTTAAAAAAACATTCTTTAAAACTTTAAAAATGGAAGATATTTCAAAAAATTAATAAATTAATAATTTGTATAAAATAGTTTATATAAAAAAGATGGAATGAGAAAAACATATCTATAAATTAGTGGAATGTAATTACTAAATCTAAAACCTCATAGAACCATGTGTAAACTTAGTGGTACATTAGTTACAGGTAATAGGATCCTTTCATTTCGCAATAATCAAAACATGACACTATATAGGTTTCCAAACTAAAATCAAACTACATCACATTAGGGGAATCCATTAGGGGAAATCAGGTGGAACATGGTTTAGTTAGTTTTTTCAAAATCATTCATTTTATAGGGAATCAATAACCAAGGATTATTGTGCCCACTATCCTATAACTTTTAGGATCACATGTTATGAAAGAAATTAATCAATCATTAAATCATGGAAAAATAAATAATTTCAAATTTGTTCAAAAGAAAATTTCCCACACTATGTTTTTAATATACCTTTCTCATTTTTAAACCAAATCATATGCTTTTATTAAATTCAATCAAAATTAAAATCAAGTTTCAATTTAAGACATTTTTCTAAAATATCAACAATTTATCATTTCATTATCTCAAGGAAATCAATTTGATAAATTAATAAAAGCAATCCATAGTTTGAAAATCCATCCCACAACTCATATACCATTAGAATTATAGGTTTTTAGAAATTTCCATTCCATTTAAAATATCATATCAAATAATTTAAATTCCATATTTTTAAATCATTTTAAAACTCATATGAAAAAAAATATTCAATTTAAGCTTTTATTTGAAGGTAAGATCATATGGAATAACCTACCTTTTTTCAAGGGATAAAATTGACACAAAACCTACAATAAGATCCACCAATAAAAAAACAAGGAATTTGAGTTCTATAAAAACCCCACAATAAACATCATAAAAAATAACGATTAAATCCTGAATCAACATGATGTTCTATCAATATCTAATGAGGAGAGAAGAGGATATCAGAAGAAACCACAAGGAGATGATATTCACTTTCCTAGAAGGAGATCTAATGAGATTAATAGAACATAAATCCATAATGAAATGGGGTTAGAGGGTTTAATATCACCTATTGAGATCATTAAAGGAAATAGAAATCATGTTAAGGTCGAATGGGTTTATAAGGAATTGAACCAAAGATTTTTATAATTATAATTAACAGTTTTGAGCAATTAAAAACCCCACATACAATTTTATGTATAGGATTCATGGTTAATCATAATAGATAACCTTAACTATGTTACCCTATTAGACTTATATAAGGGGCACATAGTTTGGATTTATAGTTAAACTAACCATGCACAAACTATAATAAACCCATTGTCTAGAGGCCACAAGTTTTGGAGGGGCAGTTGGTTGGTTTAGACATACTATTCACCCCATTAAATAAAACCAACCGTAAAAACATGGTTTACTAGGCCAAACTACAAGGTTTTCCATAACTGTGTTCCAACCATGGAAAACCCCAAGGGCCTCTACAAATTTAAAAAATCTCCGAAAACAACCCCAAAGCATGAACCAGAAAAATAATGGAAAAAACATGGTTCCAGAAGTAACTAAAATAAGGTAACATGATGATATAATATATGATTTCAAAAAGATATTTTCCCTGAACATTGATCTTATTTTAAATTTTTTTAAATGTAATTGTTTTAAGGATTTCTATATGAGTTACTTTTGAAACTTTTCCCAAAATATTGAAATGAAAGTTTATTTTTAACGTATGAGACATGAATGGATTATCCTACCATCAGAAAAACTCTATATTTAGAAATAACCTTTATAAGTTTCCATGGTTATTTTTAAAGGAAAAATATTTCTCAATTCTATGGAAATATTAATAACATATTACCAAATTAAAATTGAACTTTTTTTCATTATATTATAACTGTTACAAATATTCTTTTAATTTAGTTTTCATCATTGTAAACATCCTTTAGTATTTCATATACTTCACTGGGAATAACATCTCATGATATCATCCATCTTCTTTCTCTGGAAATATTATTATGAATTTTTTAAATAGATTATCACAAATCCCATTTAATTTTTACATGTAAGATAAGTTATAAGGAAATTTAAGCTACTATTAAAATATTGGTGATGAAAATAAAAGCTTCCATGTGTTATATTCATGTAAGGATCTTGGAAAATATTGATGATGATGGGTGATCTTGATATAATGTAAAGACCTAGACCCCAGTAGCCTATAGATAGTGCCTTATCTTATTTCACTGATATGAATATATGAAAGTCATATCCGAAAGGACCAAATATTTTGAAGTTACCCAGTCAGGATCCAAGTATCACTAAGAGGGGGAGGGGTGAATCAATGATATCTTGTTCTTTTATGTTTCCTTTCATTTTAAACAACCTTCACCTCCTATTAAATAGTTCTTTCCCTACTAAAGGCACAAAATTATAGGAACACAAGATTTACAGGGTTCGCTACTCAACAAGAGTAGATACGTCCATGGTATGGTACATAAATAATCCAGTACCACACAATAAACTAGAAAACAATCCTTTTATGTGAAATACAATGAGAAGGATATACCCTTACACTCGTGTATAACTTGAGAGATAATCCTCAAGTGTTTGTGCACCCTCGTAGCATAAATAGGGTAATGCAATATCTCTGTGCATCTTGACCAATCTTCACAAATATGATCTTTGAAAACAACTCTTCTCTTTACTATCTAGAAGTTGATATGAACTGCTTGAACCTATACCCCATTCTTATCTTGATCCACTTGAAAGAACTTGTCAATTAATTTGGGTAATCAAATCTTTAGCTCACAGAGCTCCTTCACGAAGCACCCAGCTTTGCGGAGCACCCTAGTTCGCAAAGCTCCCCTAGTTCTCAAATCTCACTAGATCAATGATCTCATTATTTCATGTATCACATATTGGTCTTCACAAATTTCTTGTTTTTCAAACCTCAATGGCTCACTGTGAAGCTCCTTTCCTTCATGGAGCTTACTGCCTTCGCATAGCTCGCTTTCATTGTGAACAACCTTCCCAATTTGATAGCTCTAAAATTCTCGTTAAGTCTCTATACTTCTCTGAAAGGTGGTAAAGACCGATTTATTGGATTTTTCTACAAACTCTAGAACCTTCTAGCCACCTCAATGCCATTTCTAGATCAAATTACGGAGCTCCAAATTTTCCTTCGAAATTCACTCTGTTTCGCGAAGCACCATGGCTATTTTTTGGATTCGCAAAGCTCTTTGTAATCGCAAAGTGTTTCATCAAATATTTTGTTTCGTCGCAATGATATTTATTTATTTTCACCACCAAAATACTCCTCCCTTCTTTTCACCACAAAGGTTTCATGCAAAGCTCTTCACCTCTGTCATTTGTGAAGCTCGTCGTAATTGTGAAAAACACCATCATCTATCATCATATCTTTGTGAAATATAATTCATGAAGCCCATCTTCACAAAATCCATGCCTTTTCCATATTTTAATATGCTCTTCAAGGAGATCCACTTTTCACGATGCTAGCCCAACTCCAAATTTTTGACCCCAAAAAATTGGCAAACTCTAGAAAACTGCGCCACCTTAGACACTTGCTTCGACAAGACCAACCATCCTAATTGGAAGCATTTTTTCTCCACCTTTACTTCATAATGATTTCATCATAATTTCTCCAACCAAATTATAGTATTTTCGAAATAAAGACCAAAAAATCATCGTCATATATACTATGGGGAGTATTGTAACTTTCTTGTCTCTCCTCACCCACTTATACAAATTGAGGTGATATCCTTTATTCTCAAGCTTCCTTGACAACAAAAGACAATAATTCATGCATCCAAAAACGTCATCATCCAACATGGTCCCAACAATATCCCCATTGGAATTTTTTGTCAACCAAGATTCATAACTAAATGAACTTTTAAACCCCGATAAATGGGTCGCTTATCAAGAATTATATGTTTACATGAGATAAATCATTGTACGAAACATGAATTATTGATAGCAAGTCCATGTTATCTAAAAGTAGTGACTATCAGACCACATCACATCGTCTTTCCTCCTCATCCTTCTTCACATCATCAATATTCTTACAAATAAGAAAAAAATGTGTTTCCCATGACAACTCTACAACTATTCTGCAACACTTCCAACAAACATTTAGAATAGTTCACACACTTACATGCTAAATTCACAGCTTACCCAAAACTCCCCCTTTATACATGCCTTCTCAAAGATAGATTTAGGAAAATTCTCCCCCTTGACAACACTATCTAAAGTTAAGATGAGAGAGGGGACATATACATGTACCTCAACCTTGAAGAGATGGAGGTTGGACACCCATGTTCAACCATAATTTTGCAAATGATTCCTTTGGAAAAGGTGTTGTGATTATTTCAGCAACTCGATCCAATGTAGGAACATACTCCAGCCTCAATTCAATATTCCCCACATGTTCTTTTATGAAGTGGTTCTTTATGTCAATGTGTTTTTAATGAGAATGTTGTACTGGATTCCTTGTAATATTGATTTCACTCTTATTGTCACATAACAAGGGAAAGGGTTTCTTTACTTCAACAATGAGATCTTCCAACTGAGTCTTCATCCACATGAGTTGGGTAGTATCTTGAGTATCAACAACATACTCAGATTCACCTATTCTAAGAGTTACTGAATTCTATTTCTTAGTATGCTAACTAACACAAATTTTTTTTAGAAAGAAAACTCCACCATATGTGTATCTTCTATCATCAACATTTCCAACCCAATCAACATATGAATACCCAAATAGATCAATATTCTCTGAGCTATCATACCTGATTCCTAAATTTGGTGTTCCTTTGATATATCTGATAATTCTATTTCTAGCAATCAAATTGGATTCTTTATGAGCACTCTAAAATCTTGCAGACAAGTAACATCATAGATGATTTCGGGTCTTGAGGCAGTCAAGTATAACAGACATCCAATCAGTTTTGGAAAAACTTTCTGATCAAATTTATTTCCTTCTCTATCTTTAGACAATTTTGTTCCCACATAGATTGGTGTGGAAAATAGTTTCGAATTTTCCATGCCAAACTTCTTCATAAGTTATTTTGTATAATTTTCTTGAGAAAGAAATATGTGGTTCTTCTTCTGTAAAATCTTCAACATGAGAAAGTACTTCATTTCTCCTAGCATGGACATTTCAAACAACTTCTTCATCTCCTCATAAAATCTTTCACAAGATCTTTCATCATTTCAAACAATTATAATGTCATCAAAGTAGTCAATAACCATCAAAGAGAACTCCTGACATTCCTTGACGTAAATATTATTGTCAACCCTTCCCTTTTTGAAATTCATTTTCTTCAAGGAAGTAACCAATTTTGAATACCATGCCCCTGGTGCTTGTTTTTTTCCATAAAAAGCCTTCTTCACCCTACACACAAAACTTTAATCTCTTCCAATAACAAAGACACAAGGTTATTCAGTATAAACTTCTTTGTTAATATTTCCATTAAAAATGTAGATTTGACATCCATTTGAAATATCTTGTATCCTCACTGTGCAGCAATGGAAAGAACGATTCTGATCATCTCCAACCTTCCCACTTGAGAAAATGTTTCATCAAAATCAATGACTTCAATTTTTGAATGCCCTTTGCACACGAGTCATGATTTGTTTATTATTACTTGACCTTCCTTGATTATCTTGTTTCGGAAAACCCAATTTTTCCCATTAATATTCTTATTATCTTGATTGAGAAGAAGATCCCAATTATCATTCTTGTCTATCTGATTGAGCTCTTCACCCATATCCTGAACCCATTCTGAATGATCAAAAGCTTCATTCACAACCCCATATTCAACATTTGAATATAAAGAAGTGTTTGAAATGGAATTTATTATTCTTCTTATTTAAACCCTATGGTATTGATCTCCAATAATGATCTGAGCCTCCACTTGTTTCATCAGCCTATGATAGGCTATTTGAAATTCATATTCATCACTTGAGATTGTTGAGTCCGATTCCTCTTTGTGAGGAGTATTAATACATTCTGTATCATTATCAGGATTGTTAAAAAATTCCTCACTATCATGCTCAACTTACACATTAGCATTTTATTTTTTTTCCTTTTTCTACAATTTCAACAACTTTAACATCTACATAATCAATAACGCTTCATCTTTTTTTATTGATACATCTATATCCTCTTCCTTCTAGAGAATAACCATGAAATATTCCATCATCACATCTCTACTCAAATCTTCCAAGGTTTCCACCTTTCTTCTTTATGATGCATGGACTCCAAAAAATAGTTAAATTTTTTAGACATGGAGTTTTTTCATAGAACATTTCATATGGAGTCATATCTGAATTTGGATGGTAGAAACATCGGTCTTGTATATACATAGAAGTGATCATGGCTTGCCTCCAATTGTATTGAGAAATACCATGTTCAAGTAACCTAGTTCTCCCCATTTCCACCAGACTACTATTCTTTCTTTCGATAACCCCATTTTGTTAAGGGGTGTATGGTGAACTAAACTCATGCGGAATTCTATGTATCTCAAGATAGATTTCAAATAATTCATTCTTATACTCACTGCTATTTTCAGTTCTCAACTTTATCACTGCATACTCACATTACTTCTCCGCTTTCCTCCCTAAACTCTTAAACATGTTCAGAACATCTGATTTATGTGCCATGTATATAAAAGAAGTAATGCAAGTAAAGTCATCAATGAAAGTAATGAAATACTTATCTCTATTTTTTAACTTCATTCTCATTGGCCCACAGATATCAGAATGAATAAGTTCCAAGGGTCATTTTGAACGAATGTTAACTCTCTTATAAATAGTGTTTCTAATATTTCCTTTCTCACAAATAGTACAACACCATTCTCTTTTTCTTAACAAATCAGGCATATCTCGAACACTGTCTCGCTTTGATAATTTGAAAGTGTTTCTCTAACACATGTGCCCCATCGTTTTATGCCATAGGTGATTTTCCTCCACCATACCCATGTAACAAGAGTTTTGTACTTATCTTACTTGAAATAAGTTCCCTTTTGTACATTGGAATATAGTAATCACCTTTCCATTTTCTTCACATTTCACAACAAACCAATCGTTCTTGAAGATAACTTTTTTACCCTTATCACAGAGTTGTGAAATACTCAGAAGATAGTGTTTTATCCCATCAACATATAATGTTTTTCTAAATTTCATCTTTTCTTTTCCAATGATGGATGATTCAACACATTTATTCATTAAAGATTAATCGTTACCAAATATAAAAATTACTTATTTTAAGTTTTTAGCATTTTTTTACAGCTTTAAGATTCCTATTATATGAGAGGAACACCCACTATCAAAAATCCATGGATGTTCTCCTTTTGTAGCTTTCAAAGTGGTTTCAACAATAAGATCTATTTCTTCTTCCTTTTCTTCCACTTTCTGTTGTGCTTCCTCCAATTTCCTAGCTAAGTCAATGTGTTTGGGCCAGACAACTAAGCACTATTTATTTTTAGATGTATCATATCTTTCTTATTTAGCCTTTATAATCTGCATATTTTGATAATTAAAAAATATTTCTTATTTGTGTAACACACTTATTCAACGCTTAGCAAGATGTCCTGGTCGATCATATCTTTCACATATAGTTTCCAGTGGTTGGAACCTATTCTCAACTTTCACGCCAACTTTATCATATGTCTTTTTGGATTTCTTTTGAGGTTTTTTCTTTTGAAATGATTGAATCACCTTTAATCCCTGTCTTTCAATTTTTGTTGAATAGTAGTAATGTTGTTGGTTGAACCAACACATATTTTCCATGTGTCTGAATCCACCAAAATACCACTAGTAACCACATAATGAATATTTCCCTCTAAAAGTTCCATACTGACCAGAGTTGTGAATATGATTATGAACAATGTTCTTACTACAACTCTGTAAACAATTAACCTTCATATTTTCAATTGTAACTTTCTTCTTTAGCTCAGTTGTTTTCTCAACCTTACCAGAACCAGAATTAATAGAAATCGTTCCAAACACAAGATTTTTAAATGCCTCAAATTTTTTAGTATTTCTATCTTTAACCACATACATATCCTTTATAGCATTGTTTTTGTCAGAACCAGTTCCATAATTCTTTTCAAACTTTCATGGTAACTTTTTTGGTTCCTTCTTGGGTTCAGTCTTAGCAGAACATTCACCAAATTCTGTAACATATTTTTTGAACGTTGTGTTTCTTTACTTAGTTTCAGAAAGTTTTGTTTGTACAAGTTCCAATTCATCTTCTTTTTCCCTCATCTTTACTTCTAGATGATCATTATGATTTTGTTCAATATCCAGAGAATTTTTCAGACCATTAATATCCTTTTCATATTTTTTCTTTCTAATCAAGAAAACCTTCTTAGTCATTTGATTATGAGTTTTTATTTTTCAATTTCTATTTTCCTTCTCAAGACTTCTGATTTTTCTTAAACATTATTTCATCTATTATTTCTAATACTATTCAAGTTGAGTTTACTCTTCTTCAGTACTACTGATCACACAATAATCATTATTTAATGTTGCAAAAAAGGTACTCTCTCTTGCTTTCTCAGCTTTAGATTGTTTAGATTCAATCTCGCTATCATAATCTTCTTCATTTTTTGATAAAAGTATTCTTATTTTTTCTTTGATGAACTTTTTATCCTTACCTATACCATAATATTTATCTTTTCCACCATGTTTTTTCCATGACCTTCTCGGTCTTCTGCCTTCTTCATCATTGTCTTTATCTTTCCCTTTTTTAGGGAAATTAGCTACAAAGTGGCCAACAGCTCCACATTCAAACCATTTCAAATGGAGTTTCCCTTTGTATTTCCTTGTTCTTCATTTCTCATTTTTAGAAAAAAAGGATAAAATTTCATCAAAATTTTGACATACCACATTTGCAGAGTCAGATTCACCAGCTTCATCTTCAATTAGAATTTTCTTCAACTTATCTTTCATTTCATCCTTGAAAGACGTTTCTCTATCATCTTTTTCCTTTTTCTACATAGTATTCTCCCTTATAATTTCATAAGTGATGAGAGTTCTATAAAAATAATCCAGAGATAATGTTTTAGGGTCTTAATCTTCCAATGATGAAACTTTGTCATTAAATTTGTTGAGAAGAATTATCAAGATCTTTTCAAAAACTATAGAATCTTCCAAATTTTTACCAAGACATCTGATTGTACTAAAAAGGTCATTTATCATGGTAAAGAAGTCCCCAATAGATTCATACTCATTCATTATTATGTATTCATACATCAACCTCTAGATTTGAAGTTTTTCCTTCTTCACTTTCTTATTTCCTTTATAAATATTTTTTAGTTTTTCCTAGATTCCTTGGGCTGTAGCGACACATTTTACTCTTAAAAATTCACTCTCAGAATGAGATGAGAGTAGTGCATTTTTAGCTCTTCCATCATTCTGAAGATTCTTCTTATCTTAAGGAGTAAGAGGAACATTGTCATCAACAATAGGAAATCCATCTATTGTGGTTTCAAGAACATCATATCCAAGAGACATAAGATATGGAATCATTATATCATTCCATATATAATAATTCTTCCCATAAAATATCGGATTCCCTCTATTTTTCATGCAATTAGGATTCTCCATCAATACTTCTCTTCAAAACTTCAGAAAAAAACAAACAAAGGGAACATGTCCCTCTGATACCAATTGAAGTTACCCAGTCATGATCCATGTATCACTGAGAGGGGGAGGAGGTGAATTAGTGATATCTATTTCTTTTATGTTTCCTTTGTTTTGAAACATCCTTCACCTCCTTTTAAATGGTTTTTCCATCCTGAATGCACACAACCATAGGAACACTAGTTTAACAAAGTTCACTACTCGACAAGAGTTGCTATGTCCTAGGGATGGTATGGAAATAATCCAATACCACACAATCCACTAGAAAACAATCCTTTTATGTGGAATAAAATGAGTCATATATACCCTTATACTCATTTAGAACTTATAAGATAATCCTCAAGTGTGTGTGAACCCTCTTAGCACAAATAGGGTAATGAAATATCTATGGGCTTCTTGACTGGTCTTTATAAATATGATATTTAATAACAACTATTCTCTTTCATATTGAGAACCTAATAGAAAATACCTAGACCTATACCCCAATATTATCTTGATACACTTTAAATCACTTGTCACTTAATTTGGGTAATCAAATCTTCAGCTCGCAGAGCTCTATCATAGAGCTCCTTCACTAAGCTACCAACTTCGTGCAGCACTTTAGTTCACAAATTTCCCTAGTTAAAAAAATCTCACTAGATCATAGAGCTCACTATTTCACAGAGTACAGATTGGTCTTTGTGAATTTATTTTTTCACAAAGCACAACGGCTCCCTATAAAGCTCCTTTCCTTCCTGGAGCTTACTGCCTTCACAATGCTCACTTTCTCCACAAACATTCTTCGCAATTTGAGAGATTTAAAATTCTTGTTAAGTCTCTCTACTTATATAAAAAGGGTAGGGACCTATTTATAGGCTTTTCCCACTGACTCTATAACCTTCCATCCACCTCAGTGCCAAGTCATCATCAAATCACGGAGCTCCAAAATTTCCACTTAAATTCACCCTGTTTCGCAAAGCACCATGGCTATTTTCTAGATTCCTGAAGCTCACTGTAATCAGAATGTGTTCTGTAAAATAATTTGTTCCACCATGATGATATTTCTTTCTTTGCTCCACCACGATAATTCATCTTCCTTTTATCCCCAAAGCTTTCTTGTGAAGCTCATCACCTCTTCCATTTGTGAAACTCGTCGTTATCACGAAGAACACCATCTACTTTCTTCATGTCTTCGTGAAATAAGCATCGTGAATCCTATCTTCCCAAAATTCATTCCTTTTTCATTTTTTGATATGCACTTCAAGGAGATCCACGTTTTTTATGCTAACCCAACTCCTAATTTTGGACCCCAAAAATTTGGAAAACATTGGGAAACTACACCACCTTAGACACTTTCTTTAGCAAGACGAAACATGCTGATTGGATGCATATATTATCCCCCTTCCCTTCATAATGCTTTCATCATAAATTATCCAAATAACTTATGATATTTGTGAAATACAAACCATCAAATCATTGTCAGATGTACTATGGAAAGTATTGTAACTTTCTTATCGCTCCTCACCCACATATACAAAGTGAGGTGATTTCCTTTTTTCTGAAACTTCCTTGATAACAAAAGACAATACTTCATGGATTAAAAAACTTCATAATCCAACTTGGTCCTAACATGTTTTAGTTGTTTTGGAATACCAGACACAAACATAATATTTACATTTCAACTTTAATGGAAAAACAATATAGCAATTCCATTGGGAACATCCATTACTCCTAGATTATCCTTTCATATCATTCATAATATTTATCTTCTCATCCGTAGGGAAAATAAAAATAAGAATGGAGTGAGATTAGATTCATAGTAAGGATAATTAATATAGTAGAAGAAATCATAAACATAAACATTAGGCATGGTTAACATCTAAAAACACTTTCCTTTAAAAGTAAACTTGGGCATTATATGGTAGGAATGAATGTGTTGTAAATAAATCCATATAACTGATTATAAGATAGTGAACCATAAACATGGATATTATAATAGTCAAATATCACATGGTTTATTAATTAATAATATCATAATTATGGATTGAATAATTTAAGATATTTGAAACATATCATCAAGGCTTCGGCTAAAACTTCTGAAAATACTAGTGTAACTCATCAGCAATAACCCAATTATGTTTTGTCTCATGAGACCTATCGATGAATAAAGGGGATACAACAAGACCCACCCAAAACTTCATAGATCTAATAAATTATTTATATGAATGTGTCTAAACATAATGGACATGAACATATGAAATTTAAATAACTTTCTCCAATCTATAATCATAATCACTATCCCATCTAAGTAGCATGATGAATGGTATCAAGATAGAACATCCAAAGTCAAAATAATCATAAATCATTTAATATCATATAGTATATGACAATGATAAGATATCATTCGTAAAAAATCATAAAATTCAATTGAGGTGTTATAATAGATGAAAGTACTCAAATAAACTTATAGAGGAATTCTTGAGAGAAACAACCCTTTTCCATTATAAAGAGGACTTCTTTTCGAAAAATATTTTTTATTTATCATAAATTTTGTTATAAAACTGGAAATTAAAAAATTAGATTTTTTATTGAATAAATTATTTATTTTAGAGAAATAATGTTTTTTTAAAACATATTATGGATGGTACTTGAAAATTGGTGAGAAATTGAGACATTCCCTTTAATTTGGTTTGTATATCGAGAAGAATTAAAAAATAGAACCTAGAAAAAATATGTATTTCTTGTAAATGAAGGATGAACTATTCTGAAAACATGGGTTCAGAAAGTATGCATAGAATATAGAATATTTATATTAAAATAATGAAGAATTATATTGGTGTATAGGGGAATAGAACATAACCCAAATGATAATGGATATTTGGGAAGAAAACTCTTACTTTATATTTGAATGTATTCTTGCACTTTATCTTAATGTACAGGATAATCCAATTAAATCAATTAGTTAATTAATTTATAACTTTATAAACATTTTTTGGATTTACTATAATTTCATTATGTTGATTTATAGAAGTTTTATGAGTTATAAAATATAGTTTTATTGCCTAGGGAGTGTTTGTTTCCATGGTTTTCATGATCGGTGTACTTGTATATGAGTTTGGAAATTCATGTTGAATTGATCTAATTATCCATAATTGATTTTATATGATATTATTTAAAATTAAATTTTTTTCATGTTTATATATATCATTTTATTAAATTTTATGAGGACAAATCACCAAATAAGAAATTTAGTGATAATCATTTGCATTATTACAGTGGTTATTGATCATAATAAACTCGTTTTGTTTTATCATTCAGAATTATATAAATATGTTACATAAAGAACAAGAGAAAGGTTATAATACATATATTATGATATTGTTTAACCATAAAAATGGATTCATTACCGTCATTGAAAGAGAAATTGGTGAACCAAAATATGTCGTCTATGAAGGTTGTAAATCTGCACCTCTTAGTCAATGAATTTATTTATAAAATAAACGAGAGAGAGAGAAAGGAGTTTGAGAAAAAATATTATATTAACATGATATCATTATATTATATAGATGATACTTTTTTTATCATGATCATTGGAATTGAATATGTGAGGTGATAATAATAAAAGAAAAGAAACTGAAAAGAAATTAAAAAGGTAAAGGAAGAGGATTTGACCTCTTGAATACTCCTTGAGAACCATCATAATGGGATTGGTGTTTGTCTTCTATTAAGTCGAACAGCTTCTAGACGTGGATAGAGGCATGGGAAGTGTTTTGGGAAAACATTTTACATGGTTTTATGCATGGAAGGTGTGAGGAGAAGTGGTGGTGAGGGGTGGTATTTATAGTGGATGCGAGGATTGATTTTTGAATATTGTATTCATTTTTTTAATTTTGATCATGATTATGAATAGTTTGAGAATTATAATTAAATACATTAAACTAATTAAGGACAGGTATAGATTATGTTGGTTAAATCTGTAATGAAATATGGAATAGTTTGTTTATCTTATAATGTATTTATACCATAAATTACCATATTTAATTATTCACCAAAAATTCAAGTATTTTATAAAAATTCCAAAAACACACCCTAAAAATTTTCCAACATGTTAAATTCAAAAATGGACTTAATTTTATGGAAAAAGATTCTAAATACAAGAGATTAAATTTTTAATTAAAACAATCATTTACACAAAAAAACTGATTATGAATTGAAAAATGATTTTATGGCACTTTCAAGAATTAACTAAGGTCTCATAAAAATATCCAAAAATAACAAGAAAATAAAATATTATTTTATGAATAATTTTTATGAAAAATTATTTTATTTTAAATTATTTTATTAAATATAAAATTGTAATTAAATATTTATGACTTACAAAAATACCAACACCTAATTAATATATTTTAAAATATTTATTTACTTATACTAGGATATAATTTTGTCAAAATCATATTTATAAGTTGCCTAAATATTATCTATACAAAAATGGGTGAGGTTACTATCCATTTGGATGATTTACTATTCATAAGGGTCATATTACTATTCATAAGGTCCTGTTATTATTTCATTGGTATAGGTTCCTTAACATATAGAGATACCTATTATTTAATTAATTCTTCAATTATAATGTTTTTATTGTGTTCTATATGTAAAATATACTATATGAAAACATAGGAAGGGAAATTTCATTGATAGAGTTCTAGGTCATAACATTCTCCCCTCCTACCAAAACAATTCCCCCTCAAAATTTTCCGAATGTCACCTCATAAAAGGTTTTGGATATTTCTTCATCCTATGTTACAAAGGCTCCCATATCACGTCTTCAATTTTATGATTTCCTGAAACTACCTTTATCAAATGAGTCATCCTATTCCTCAACACTTGTTCTATAGTTTCCAAAATATGGATAGGGTCTTCACAATAAAATAAATCCAGTTTTTTTTTTCAATTATTTTAGAAGATAGTACATGTGCTAGGTCTTGCAAGTACTTAATTAAAAAAAGATGTATAACAGATTGTGTACCTTAAAAAGGGTTTCCGTTATTTCAAAATAATAATCCATAGCTCCAATTCTCTCCATAATTTCAAAATGGCCAATTTAGTTGGGGATCATTATCCATTTTTACCCAAATCATATAAAACCCATCCAGGAGGACACTTTAAAGAAAATGTGTTCTCTAACTTGAAGTTACAAATAATTTATTTGATATCAGCATAGCTATTTTTCACAATTTGAGCTAATTTGATATGGTATTTAATAGTTATAACCTTCACTATTGTTTCATCCACAAGCTCTTGGCCTATAAGCTTCATTTCAATAACTTCATCCCAACATGTTTGTGTACAAAATCTCTTTTTATACAATGCTTTATATGGTTCCATTTTAATAATATGATGAAAACAATTATTATAAGAAAAATATACCAGAGGTAAAAAATGATCCCACAAACATTGAAAATAAAATTTTCATGATCTCAAAATGTCTTATAATGTTTAGATTATCCTTTTTAACTGCCCATCAGTTTGAGGGTGATAAGGAGTACTCAAACGATTCTCATTATCCAAATATTTCTAAATATTTATCCAAATTTTATATGTAAATCATGGATCAAGAACAGAAAAAATTGCGATTGGTTATCGATGATGTCTTACAACTCAATTAATATAGAGACGTGTAGGGAACTCCAATAGAAAATCCTTTCTTATTGTGTGAAAATGTGCATATTTTTTAATTTAATCCAAAATCACCCATAATGCAACATTATTTCTTGGGGTTTTTGGTAACCTAGTGACAACATCAATAGTTATGTCATCCCATTTCCTAGTAAGATTAGACATTGGTTTCATGAATCCTCTAGGAGTTTTTATTCATCCTTTACCTTTTGAGAGACTAAACATTTTGATACATAATCAACAACATTATGCATCATATTATCCCATAAGAAATTTTTATATATATATCTATACATCTTCGTGCTAATAGGGTGTGTAGAGAAATTCAAGCTATGGGAATCATCCAATAAATACCTTTTTAGATAAAGTATAGATGGAACACATAGCCTCCTCCCAAATGTTAGAAGTCCATATTCACAAAGGATGTCTTGTAACATCCCAACATTTACAACCTTAATTTTCATTTGAATATTCTCATCAAAACATAAAGAACTTTTAATTTTCTTCAATAAATATGGTTCGGAAACTAGTTGAAATAAGTAATGATATTTCACCTTACTTGATAATTCTCATATTCATCTTTTCCAGAAAAGTATACTCAAGATCCTTGGAAATCCTCATTTTTTTCATAACTCAATGATCCTTCCCACTCAATCCATATGTTACCTTATTCACCTTCCTAGGGTGGTTGTGTATTGAACAGACATAATCATTGTGTAAATTATGCCATCACATTTTCCTCATTTTAGTTATTCTGGTGAGAATATAGATTTTAAACTCTTGTATCTGTATATATCTCACATCTTTCACCATAGAGATAGTGTCTCCATATTTTTAGAGCAATGATTATAGCTGCTAACTCAAGATCATGAGTTGGATAGATATGTTCATGATTCTTTAATTTCCTTTATGAGTAGGAAATAACTCTTTTAATTTGTATAAGGATACAACTTAGTTGTTTCATTGATTCATCACAATAAATTAAGAAACACCATTTTCTAATTGTAGAGTTAGGATCATAACATTCTCCAATATCCTCTTTAATTATTCAAAACAAAATTCACATTCTTTTGTCCATAAAAACATAACACCATTATGAGTTGTCTTGGTTAACAGTTTTTTAATAGGTCTTGGTTAATGGGTTAGATAATTGGGAAAGGTTATGATTGAAACACCAATAATAACATATAAAACCAATAAAACTACGTACCTCATTTATATTCGTTAGTGTAGGACATTCTGGAAAGGCCTTTTTCTTTGATGGATCAACTGAGATTTCATACCTTGAGATAATATGACCAAGAAATGAAACTAATTGATGCCAAAAATCAAACTTGATAAATTTTCTATAAAATCCATTTCTTCTAATAGTCTTTAGAATAATCCTCAAGTGATTCACATAGTCTTCATATCTTTTTTATTATATAAAGATATCATCAACAAATACCACCACAAAATAATCATGATATTCCTTGAAAAACCTATTCATCGTATCCATAAAAACAAAGGGAGAATTAGTTATTCCAAAAAGAATTACTATAAACTCAAAATTTCCATTCCATGTTTGAAATTATGTCTTTATAATATCTTTCTTTTTTACACAAAATTTATGATATCTAGATCAAAGATCAATCATTGAAAAATATTGATCTCCATGAAGTTGATAAAAAAGTCATCAATATGTGGTAGGGGATACTTGTTAATTATTGAAATAGCATTGATTTCTCTATAGTTAATTCACACCCTCATTGATCCATCTCTCTCCTTGACAAAGAGAACAGGGGACCCCCTGGAGAACACTAAAGAGGATAAATCCATTATCACTAATTCCTTTAGTCATGTCTTAAATTATTTTAATTCCATAGTGTACATTCTATAAGGACTCTTTGATATAGTCCTTTCTCAAGGAATTAAATCAATAGAGTACTCAATTTCCCACTCCATTGATTGTCTGGGTAAATCTGCTGGAAATACATCATCGTATTCTTTCACAACAGGCATATCCTCAATTTGAATATTTCTTTCCTTACCAATAGATATTAAGTTCCCTTCTTCCCCAAGAATTAAATTTAGTAGAGATACTGGCAGTGGATCTAGATGAGAATCATAAGGTGATGTTTCTGATCTAATGATAAAGGACTCTATATCAATCTAAAAATTATTTATATACTTCTTATTGAAATAGATTTTCATATCATATTTTGAAATCCAATCAATTAAAATGATTTTATCAAATTCCTCCATAGGTATGATGATAAAACTAGTAGATAAAGCACATTTACATACAATAATAGTAACTTCATTACACATATTTTTTTCAATGATACTTCCCTTTGGAGTTTTGACTAAAACTCTCTTTTAAAGGATAATTGGAAATATAAATTGTTTAAAGAAATTAGGGAATATATAAAGTAATGTGATGATCTAGAATCAAATAATGAATTGGAAAAGTTCTATATAATGATTAAAGTACCTACCATCCCAATATTAGGGACTTCAACCTTATTAGTTGTGATAAAAAAATCAAGGCCTGCTCGCTCGACATTTTCTAGGGAACTTTTCCTTGACATATAGAAAGTAATTTCCATGATATCTCATATCTTTTTAATTGTAGCATTGAACATTGTGATATTTTTTATTTCCCTTTAAATCACAATCATAGTGTCCTTTTTCTCTACACTTATAACGGACTCCTTTTCTTTTTAGTAAGGCTATGTGGCATTTTCTTCCACAAGTATCACATGTTGGGAAACAAACTTTTCTATTCTTCCCTTTATCCATTTTCCCACCAATACCCTCTTCTTTTATTTGTTTCCCTTAAATTCATACATCTAAACTAATTATTTCTCTCTATTGATAGAACATGAGACCATATCTTCGTATGTTAAGAATGTTTGGGAAACTAGTTCCCATTCAAGGGATGATTTTTAACCATAAAAGGATTGATCAATCATGCCAATTGTATTACATATGTAGTTTATAGATTGACATTATATCCTTATGAAGTGGGATTCATACATGGAAACATTCTTATCCTCATCTTGTCTCAGATTCTAGAATTACATTTATATATCCACTCATTATTAGAGAGGAAAATAATATTATGGGAAATTTTCTATAAAATCCCTCAATTCCATATTTGAAATTTCTTCTTACTCCTTTTGGTTTGGGATTATTGATCACCCTTGATTGAAATATCCTGATAGATGATAAACCGCCATGACAACCTTCTCCCTTCCACTACTTCCCAAAGTAAGAAATATCATCTCTAATGAGCTTATCCACTACTAATCTACTAATGGGGTTGTCGTTCAATTGAATGATGGAGATCGTTATTTCATAAATCGGTCTAACATTTCTCATCCACATTGTGGATTAGGATACTCCATATTGGTAATGTTATTGTTCATAACTTGATTCATATTTCCCAGTATAGCTATAATATTTTCAACACTAGTCATAGCTCCAACATAGACATCATTATCTTTTATTGTAGGTAAATCCCTACTTTGGAAAAATGTGTTAATACAATTTCTATTCTATACACTAGTATTCATTGAAAAATAATGTAATGAATTAAATTAGTGTATTAATTATAATGTATAATCTCAGAATAAAAAAACACTTAACATAAATGTATATTTTATGCATATAAAATATCATAATCATAACTATGATTTCTTTGAGGACATGTTTAATTTTAGATCCTTCATAATGATTTGTAAAGAAAATTTGACTTTTTATAAGAATAACCCCAAGAGTGTCAAACTAGGTGCACAATATGGCTCATTGTCATGTATCAGGTTACCCTAAGTGTGGCTTGTGACACCTTGTCATATTTTTTACCCCTAGGTATATCTATTTCAAAACCACATCCACTTGTAGTATCCTGACTGGGCTGTATTTCAAGTAATATCCCCATAATCTATACCTTCCCAAAATTCTTGGATGTTCTTCCATTATTATCCAAAAACTCTATATTATGGATGTGTTCTCTAATCTATGGTTTCAAAATATTATTTCTATTGTTTATACAAAACTTCATTTAATACCAACTATAACGACCCCAACCCCAATATCCTGGAGCTGGTGCCTTATATTATTTCATTAGTGTGATTTTATGGATGTCTTATCCCAAAGAACAAAATACTTTATATGTTTTGGAAAACTAGATAAAAAAAATATTTACATTAATTTGTTAAAGGAAAAAACAATATAGTAATTCTATTGGAAACATCCATAACTCATAGATTATCCCTCTAAGGAATTTATAATATTTTTCTTCACATCCTAGGTAGAAATAAAACATAATAAAGGAGTGGTCATCTATGATCAGTAAGGGTATGTAATAAAATGTATGTTATCATAAACTAAAAAATTAGGAATGGTGAATAACTAAAAGCACATTCCTTTAAAAATAAACATGATCACAACATAGAATAAATGAAATATGAGTAAATAAATCCATATAACTGGTCATAATAGAATAAAACTCAAACATGGATATTCTACTACTCAAATATCATATGTTTTATCAATTAATAATATCATAACAAGGGAATTTCTAATGTCATACATCTTAAACATATCATCATGGACATAGCTAAGACGTCTAAAAAAACTAGGGTAAGGCATCGTCAAATACCCATTTGTATTTTTTATCATTGGACCTGCCAATACATCGAGAGATATAGAGGGCCCCACCCATCACTTTTTCAATCTAATGAATTCCTTATATGAATGTTTATAAACATATATAACATGAGCATATGAAATATATATAAATTTCCCCATATTGTAATCATAATCACTAACCAATCTCAGTTTCATAGTGAATGGTATAAAGATAGCACATCCATTGTCAAACCGGTCATAAACCATTTAATATAATATGGACGATTAAAATGATAAGATATAAATCTTAATAATACATAAAATTGTACAAATTTTTTGTAATAGATGAAAATACTCTAATGAAATCAAAAAGGAATTCTTGTGAGATATACCACTTTTTCTTTGCAAAGAAGAGTTCTTTTGGAAGAATAATTTCTATTTTTGATAAATGTTTTTATAAAACCAAAAATGAAAAAATATAGTTTTTCTTTAAAAATTTATTTCTTTTATAAAAATAATGGTTTTTTAAAATATATTTTGGATTGTACTTAAAAATGGGAATGAAATCGAGATGTTCCCTTTAATAAGGCTTGCTTATTGGTAAGAATAGAAAAGGGAACCTTAAAAAAACATGTATTTCTTATAAAATAAGTACAAAATGTTCTGGAAACATGAATTTAAAATGTATAAACATAATTTATAATAATTGAAAAATAACAACGAAGAATTAATTTGTTTTAGAGAGGAATATAACGTAACCCTAATGAAAATGGTGGTTTGTGAAGAAACCCATTACCTTATCTCCAAATGTGTTCTGCACTTTAACTTAACATCCTGGAAAATACAATTAAATCCATTAATTGATTAATTAATATCATAATATAATTTTTTTTATAATTTCATTATGTTAATTAATGTTTTTTTGATGAGTTATAAGACACAATTTTATTTCATGGGAGCGTTCTTTTACTTGTTTTTCACAATCGGTATACTTTTTTATGAGTATGAATGTTCATGTGGAATGTGTATAATTATCTAGAATGGAATCTATATTATATGAATGATAATCCATAATTGTAAATGATTATATATATCATTTGGTTATATGGTATGGGGATGAATCATTAGATATTAATTTTAGTGATAATCATTTTCATATTTACAGTGATTATTGATCATAATGAAATCATTATGTTTTATCATTTATTATTATGTAGGAATGTTACTAAAAGAACATAAGAAATTTTTTATACATATATTACTATATTTTTTAACCATAAAAAAGGATTCATTATCAGTATTGAGTTAGAAATTAAAGAACAAAAATATGTCGTCCACGAAGGTTATAAATTGGCCCCTCTTGGACAACGATTTCTTTTTTAAATAAAAGAGAGAGAGAAATGAGTTTTAGAAAGGATATTTCATTAACATGATATAATTCCTATATATAAATGATATAGGATTCATCATGCTCATTTTTCTAGATTTGGTGAGAAGATAATTATAATAGAAAAGAACATGAAAGGAAATTAAAAGGAAAAGGAAGTGGATTTTACCTCTTGAATACTCCTACTTGAGAACCTTCTTAAGGGGATAGGTTTTGGACTTTTGTTAATACCAAGTTCTATTAGACAAGTGGGAGAGGCTGGGGAAAAGTTTTTTGTAGAAATTTGACTATGATAAAAGATTGTACTGTCTGATTAGAAGGGGTGGTGATGGGTGTTATTTATAGGGGAGAGGGGTCATTTAAGAATATTTTATTAATTTGTTTATATTTTGGAAAAATAATGTCAATAGATTGATCATTATCATCAGATATATTAAAAATAATTAAGGTATGCTCTATATTCTTCTACTTACATCAACTATTTCTTTAGGAATAGTGTGTTTATCTTATAATGTATTTATACTCTAAGTTACCGTATTTTAATGTTAACCAAAAATTCATATATTTTAGAAGAATACCAAAAAATCACCCTAACCATTTTTTGACATTTATAACTCAAAAATAAATCCCTTTTATGAAAATAATTTTCTATATTTGAGAAATTTAATTTTTAATTATAACAATAATTTACTCAAAAAATAGAGATTTTAAATTTATAACTAATTTTATAACACATTAAAAAATTAACTAAGGACTCATTAAATTATCCTAAAATCATAAGACAACACATATTTATTCATCAATAAATTATATAAATACTAATTTTATTTTATATAATTTTATTAAATGTAAAATTATAATTAAATATTTATGACTCCCAAAAATACCAAAACATAATTAATAATGGCACTTGCAAGAAATATGATGGAACTGGAATTGTTGCTGATATTGTAGATCAAAAGATATGTGCACAAGGAATTGTTCCTAGGGATGTTTTCAATCTTCCATTTGAGGGTGACCGGCCAAGAGACTCACCTAATTCTAAGCTAAAAACGAAGTATTGGGCTGCCATTATCTCTAAAGAGCTGAATGTCCACAAGGAACATTCTTTCTGCAAAGGTACAAGTGCTAAATTAAAAAAATCCCAAATACCATTAGATTTGTGGATTCTATGTGGTGACAATTAATTGATGGTTTATTAAGATAATGAAGAAGAGATACAAAAAGAGGTTGATCATCAGCTTTCAAATGAATTCATGGTTACTTTAGGCAATAAAAAGGGCAAGAATGTTTTAGAATCAGACTCTCCAGTCATTTCTAAAATCGGTTCAAAACCTGTTGTGGATAATGAAGGATTTTAGCTTGTTTCCTACAAGAATACTATGTCTTTGGTTTCTCCCTCTATGCAATCAGATGTAGGTATCCCGGCTCTTCTCTCTCAAAATACTGATGGTAACATTATGGTGCATGAGTCTTTTCTATATTCTCTAGACGTGGAAAGGCAACAGGAGACGCTTGCTATGACTGAATCACCAAAGGATGAGGGGATTAAGACACCGCTAACAAGATATGTCTCTCAAAAAAATTGTGAGGCACAACAGGAGGATAGCTCTGACTCTAAAATCACAGATGCTGAAACATTACTTGAAAGACTTAAATCCCTTCCTCCAAGCAAGGGGAGGTCGAGAGGTCTGGGATGTGGTTGCGGTCATGGTAGAGTTGGCTGGCATGAAATTAGAGAAGTGGAAAGGCCTCTAACAGATAGATTGAAGAAAAAAGTTAGGCATCTATCTATTCCCTTGAGCATTTCTTTTGTTATGTTTTCCTGCATTCTTTTGGACTTGTATCTTATACTTTATTTAATAAAAGAGGCATAGCCTCTATCTTTCTCAAAAAAAATTACATTAAATATGGTATAGTTATATCATAATCTTATTTATAAGATACCCAAATTTTATTAATAAAAAACATGCTTGAGGTTACTATTAATTTGGCTAAATTACTATTCCTAAGGGTCATATTACTATTCCTAGGGCCAAGTTACTATTTCATTGTTATATGTTCTTAAACTTCTACAGATACCTATTATTTCATTCATTCATCATTTATAATGTTTCTATTGTATTCTATATGTGATCTATACTATAAGAAATAAACATATGATGTGAAATTTCATTTATAGAGTTCTTAGTCATTACATATAACTTATATTATTGGTGAGCTTAATACAACTTATATGATGGGTGACCCTGATACAACTTATATGAGGAGTGATCCCAATAACGATATCTAATGTATGGTGTAATGTTACTTGTATTTAAATCAATGAAAGAGGGAATTAGTTTAGAAGGTTAATCCCATGGATTTAACTGGGCTCTAGTTATTTTTGACACGGTTTATGATGATAACTCTACAAGATACAAACACATTTTATTTATGATTTATATGGGTTATTAATGATTCATTTTATAAAGATTGACATCATATGGATCATGATTTTTTGTTATTATTAATATTTTATTATCTTTATTATTTATTCAATGTTTACTGAATGACGATCTAGGTTTTTATTTATATTAATTTTGTTATGTTATTACCATGCCCTTTGATTATGGCGTTATATCCTTATGATCTTATGATTACCCTTAATATGTGTTTGACGTCACCCATCATTTTTTTCTTTTTAAAATGATATAAATATTGATTTTAAAAAACATATTTCTAAAAAGCATTCATATGTGATGATTTTTTATGTGATATATTGAAGACTTAATGTGGAATATGGTAATATGGGTATAATGGGAAAAAATATCACTTCAATGCATGGCCATTATTATTTAAGAGTTTTTCCTAATTCTCTATAACCTAAACATTATGTACCCTTAGATATGTAATTGATTTAGTATTTTTAATTGATGTAGTGTGTTTTGGAACATTAAAATTGGGAAATTTTTATCAACATCATTGTGTGAACTGTAAAGATTATGTTCTTAGCATCAGATCTGGGAGTGAGGGTATAGAGCTATAATATTATCTATCTTTAATTTTACCTATAGAATTTTTTATGGATTATAGTTGTTTTTTATTTAAAAAAAATTATGAGTTGAATATTTTTAAATTCCATCTATTAAGTTTCTCATCCATTCATTTTATATAATGCTTTTACTTGGTTATATATATTAATATTCCTTTTCATGTTTCCATGAATATTTAATGTATTTTTTATCCATCTAATTATTTTAGGATTCATTTACATATAAATTATTTTATTCTAAATGTTATAAATATATAATGAATATTTTTTTATTCTATAAATTTTTTTCTATGAATATTCTAAATTATTTACATATATCCCAGCATCCTTCACTTATTTTTTCATGATTTACAAGGGATTATTCATAATGAAATATTTCACATTCATTCTCTATATTATTTGTTTATTAAATACAAGAAATTTCATAAAAAAATTTGTTTCCCATGGGTTATTAATGAAATGGTTGATTTATGAATGTTATCATGTTCATGTATCCGATTTATATTAAGTTTATTAATATGTGGTGGGTGGGTCTAAAAATTATTATCTGTAATTAATTTTGGATTATTTATATGTCATGAGAATATATTTATGGGGGTGTATATTAAACCTAATAATTTGTTTATGGAATTGGGGACTAAACTAAATCCACGATGTCTATGGGAATCATTAAGGAACATAATATTCTATGTGATGATGATCTTAGAAGTTAACCTTGAGATAATAAATTTCTTATCGATGTTTATATTTGGTTCACTATCTAATATTATGTTTCACAACACATAATTATTGTCTAATGTTTCCACATTTCTTTTCAATATTAAAAAATTATTCCAAAATCCTTATCACATATTCATGTTTTATTGGGTGTGTTTTCGTTATTTTTTGTCATATTCCTTGATTATGTTCTGATATCCAAATATTTATCTAATGTAAACACAAAATTAAAATCTGATATCTCAAAATTTTACCCTATGCTGATATCTAACTTCACTATTTATTATGGTTCCATTCTATTGTTTGTGACAATGAATATAAAATATTATATATCTAAATGGGGAAAATAATGGTTATAATATATATAACTATTCTAAATATTGTAAAAATAACTCACTTTGGGGATATTATTAAAAAAATACACATAACCAATACTTTTTTAGTGTCTTATTTATTATTATATGTAATTTATATACATATAAAATGATTTATTATTTTGTTATGTTATAGTTGGGCCACCCCAATAAATGTAGACATATGTGGCAAGGTTATATAGACATAGTGGTTATATATGTAATTATTTCAACCCAAATTCATCACATCCATAATTTAAAAATATTGAAAAAATAATTCTAAAACAACAAATAATTTCCCCATATCCACACCTTTGGATTTTGTGTTAAATAAATTTACATTTTTTATATAACATTAATAAAAACAAACTCCCGAATAAAAGTTTAATGTCTTTGGGAATATAGTATACAATACATCCCCAACCTATAATAAAAGAAGATAAATAATAAAATACTACATAATTAACCCCATATAATCAATTAATAAACTCTTTAAATTCTATGACCACCTCATAAAATTGATGAAATTTAAGAATCCATTGAGATGAAATACACTGTATGGGGTAAAATATTACCATTGTGAAAATTGGATGTTATTACCAGATCAAAAAACAAGTATGTAGAATGACCATGAGATAAATAGAATGATTAATGGATTATGATTATGAATCATATGACAATATCAAGATAAATGATATAATAATCATAAAACATGGAATAGAATCCATAAAAAGATGGTCTAAAAAGAAAAACACATTCCATGTTTTGAGGATAATAAATAGGAACTGTTTTGACATAAAAATGGATTATAGAATAGGTGTATTAATATTAAATAATAACATATTTCATGAATGAATCACTATGACCATCATAACATAATTAAAAATTCTAATCCCCTCATTTACTAAAATAATATAATATAAAATGATAATTATATCATGTTTAGGAATTACATTATAAAGAATGCTAAGTATATCATGTTCCCATATAAAATTGAGATCTCAAGATATTTAAATATTTACCTAATTCATTGGAATGGTATATAATTTTAGGCCCATGAATCACATAATTATATATCCATACATATGTTTAATTTATGAATTTTAACACAATCATACATTCTTGAAAGTCATATAATGATTAACCTAGGGATATAAAATGTATATCAAAAGACAAAATGTGATAATCAAGGAAAATAGTGATCAATCAAGACAATGTTTTTTTGTGTATTCCCCAAATATAAAATAATGGGTTATATGGTAACATAAATAGTTCTTTTAAATAATCAAATGGTGTGCATATCTAGGTTAATACTATTCAATTAGGAGAAGAAAGTATAGGGTATTCCGGGTAAAAAGGTACTAGAATAAATAATATATTTTTTATATTCAATGATAGGTAATAAATTGGGAAGTTATGGATCATTTATTTCATTGGTAATTAATTTCAGAAAACCATATATACATAAGAAATTAGATAATGAATCACAAGATCTTTTTTACATAGTAATGAATTAAGAAAATGATTCTATCAATGGAGGTTAAATATAATAAATGATCAGCTGATTCAATATAAAATGATAATAAAACTTATAAAAAAGCATTATAATGAAAATAAGAGTTGTTATTTTAAGAAAAAAATCATAGATTTTACACAACATTGATATAAATAGAGAAAATATTACTTTCAAGGAAGGTAAAAAAAATTGATTATTTTTTAGAAAATATATTTTAAAATTAACAATTATTTAAAAATATTATATATTTTTCAACGAATATGGATTATAATATAATGATAAATTGAAGGGAAATTGTTAAAAGAATTTTAAAAATATTTACAGAGGTTATCTAAAAAATAGTAAAGAAATTTAAATTCGGTAATAATTTTTAATAAGTAAGTAAATGAATTATTAAAAATTATTTTTATAATAAAGTTTATTTTTAATTGTACCATAAAAAATAAATAGAGTTTAATTTGAATAAAAATATAGAGTAAGATATTAATATGAAATATTTCACTAATAAAATTCATATGATTTGACCAAAAAAATATCAGGAAGGGAACCATAAAGTCATAAATATCCATAGAAATGGGAATTTAATGTAAGTGTATATTCCATAACTCTAGAAAACTATAAATATAGAAGGAGGGATAAATAGAGATATAATTTTATATTGGTCCTAACTTTATAATAAAAGAGTCAGTGGGTCCCTATAAATATAATGTTAGAAATGAACCATATATCAAGAAATTAGGAAGAGAGACTACTAGAACATAAAAAACAATAAAAAATATTAATATATATCCCATACATTAAAGATAAGTTATAAGAGATAAGATAGGAAAAAATCAATACTTGAAAAATAAGGAGTATTTGGAACAGAAACACATATAAATAAGGCAACATAAGAATTTTTTATATATCAAAGAGGAAATGAGACAAATTAGACTACAAAAGGATAAAAATTATTATATATATTAATTTCTTTTGTAAAAATATATTGACAAGAAGATAAACCATAGGAATAAATATATAGAATGAATTGATATTTGGAATAAAACCTTGTTCCTAAAGTCCCGACTCACTCCATATGTCATTTATTATTTTAAATAATAAAATTATATTAATTAATTAATTTATTAAACACATTATTAACATTTATTTCATTGTTTTAATTTCTTTTAGTTAATTTATTATCATGTTTTATTTACCTATTATAATAATTGGGTTTGTATTTTTTATTTTGATGTTATTCAGTTCATTATTTTGAAATAAATTAATGATGAGATAATGGTAAGTAAACTCTAACTAATTATTACACATGATCTAGCTGATTTATCTAATAATTTTTATATCATTATATAATTAAAGGAATCTAAATAGTTCAATATATTTTTCTGTATGATTGGTTATTTGAAGTAAATTTAGTTTTTGTTAGAATAAACTGATCATTAATTTTTTTGTAATATACTTAACGTTATACAAATATTATCAATTAAAAATTTTATACATGATATTAATTTATTATTAGATTTATGTTTTATACTATAAAAAAATGTAAAAAATATAATGAAAAAACACTAAAGGAAATAAAACATCATCACTAAGATAGTTATAATAAAACTACTATGGGTGAATAATTTATTTAATAAAAATTAAAAGTAAAGGAAAAAAACTAAATATTTTTTCCATAAAAATATGTTTGATTAAAATTTTACTTTTATTTTTTATACTTTATTTATTATTTAGGTTATTGAAGGAGTAGAATATGAATTGAAATGAAAATACCAAGGTTTTGAACAACATTCCATTATCATGAAGTCACCACCTTTTATTGAGTCTAAATCATTCAAAGGACTCTAATTTGGCTAGAACATCTCCGTAAGAACATTTTATGGAGGGTTTAGAATGATATTTCGATGTTGTTTTTTGAAATGGATGTTATTTTTGGATATGAGAAGATAGGGGGGGGGGGTAGGATGGGTGTTTATATAGAAAAGTGGGAGGCGTATCATTGAATAGAATATAGATTAATTTATTATCTATGATAAAGACTATGAATAATGTTGATACATATGAATTTTAACTTAATTTTATTGTACATATACACACTTATATATATTATCATATTTAAAACCACACAAAATCAAATGGTATGTTTGAAATATTTTATTCAATGTAAAGAATTAATAATATTTTTTTGTCAGAATATATTGTAGTATATGTTTATAAAATTTATTTATATGTATGAAAATTAAGTTTATTATTTTTAAATACATTATTTTACATAATATATACATTTTAGGTATAGTATGTTTTTTTAATTATTGATTCATATTTTCAATATAATGATATAATAAAATATACCATATAGAAAAAAATGTATTCATTTGGTTCAACCAAAAAAAAAATTAATTAGAAATATACTAAAAATACACTATGCGAATTTTATAGTGCTAATTTTAAAAATAAATTCCATTTTATAAAATTAATTTCTTAATTAAGAATAGTTTATCTTTTAAATAACTATTTTTTATAGTTATTTTTGTGTGAAAGAATTTATATGTTGTGTTTACTAATGAATATCAAGGATCCAATTTCTTTTAATATCCATATCCAAATGTAATGTTTATTTTTTTATAATAATACATTATTTATACAAGAAATGAAATTTTTTATTTAAATATTAAATACATCATAATATTATTTTATAGTAAAACATGCCACACAACCTTCCATAAGATAATTTTTGGAGTATAAAAACATTCAAAAAATTTGAAAACATGCATTTAAAAATTAAATGAATTATTATATAAATTATAAATTCCTCATAAAATATTTTTTTCATGTTAAAATTTTTATTTAGCGATTTAATTTTCTCATATTATGCATATAAATCTATTATGACATTATTGATTATTTTTTAAACATATATAGTTATATGTTAAATTTTTGTCACTATTAAAACATTTATAATGTAACATCCCTTGAATTTCGGGTCTATTACATTTCCAATTATTGGTGGTTTAAGGTGTTAAGGAGAGGCTATAATACGTTTGATAGATTCAGAGATGTAGTAGAACTAAAAAATTCTTTTTATGCCATAAAAGAGAGATTTTTGTTGTAAAATGGTGGTTTACAGATTGTTTGGCTAGCTCGTTTATGGATTGTATATGGCGAGGGTTGTGAGTGAAATGTGATTATTCTTTAATAAATAATTTTATGTTGTATGTTAATACTAGTCTAGAGAACCATGTTTGTGGTGGAAAAAGGTTTCATGACCTAAGAGTTTGTTTTATACTATGGGTTATGTGGACTCCTGTATTTACTCCGTAAGAGAGTGGTTTTGGCCATGATTTGGGTGAGTTATTAGTTTTAGATAGATTTTTTTTGTTCATTATACACCTATTCGACCATGACCTCTTCTTCAAGTACTGGGGAGCACAAAAAGAGTTGGTGGGTTGAGGAAAAAATCATCACCAATGTGATGGAACTATATCTTATTCATTAATATGAGCCCCAATATATTTCTTAAGATCTAACAATAATATTTTAAAGCACAAAAATAAATAAATGAGTAACTCATTTGATTAGGCGGTGCGTTCCACTGTAGATTGTTTTTGGTTATTGTTTCTTAGTAAATCTGAAGCCAAAACCATCAAGATTTTCCACAAATGATCCAAGAATATATATAGACTCCAATCATCAAATTACAATAGCTAGCACATAGATCTAAGGATTCCTTCAACATCCTGAAGATCACCTCGACCATGTCCCTTTAATCCATCAAAGTTCTTATTGGATTGATCAATCAGATACAGACCATATCCCTATAGGATATAGGAGGAGATATAATCTATCAATTCAAAATTAGTTAATAGTACATGAAATTAGCTTCTCCATTATTTATATAGTAGATTTACCGAATACTTGGGGTCCCCCAAACCCCATATATCCAACATCCAGTAAATTAACAATAAATAAAAAATTTTGAAAAAACATTCATCTATAAAATTATATATATTTTGTCACCTATGTGTAATATATAATATATATATTACCTGATAAACCTAATTCATTTACTCTACTCACAATTTCATCAATATTAAATAACCCATGAAAGTAAAAATAATATTTTTTCATATAATATTTTTCCTTTAGTAACATAATAAATTATAAATAATTTTACTAAATAAATTCAATATAATTATTCTACACTTTACTACTAATGAATTTACTTATTCATTAGTGATTGGTTACTCAAACGACTCTTAGACCCCATGGTCTCTCTTAAGAAGTCCAATATTCATGTTCACCATAATTACATAGATTCTAGAATATACAATTGTGTATGACCCTCTTGAATGTTATCTCGATAGCCATGACTGTTATTCATAGACCATGTGTAGAGCCTAGAAACCCTTTAAGAACCCTAATTAGATAATGAATATTCATATCGAGGAAAAATATCCTAAAAACACTCACTACGTAATATAATCTCTTTCTATCACAATGTGTGATAAAGAAGGATGAACAACTTCTGAAAAAAATCAATTATTGAATTATATTTTGTTGATATAAAACCATAGACTTACCATAAACTACATTGTCCAATGAATTATGAAGGTACAACCTTCCAAATCAAATATACTAGATATAACATGTAATTAAATCAGAATTGAAAAATTATATCATAATCATTCCCACAATGCCATATCACCAATAACACACCCAACAAAGGATACCCCACCATGACTTCAATGTCATGATTTTTTCTATCATCAAAGTATATGATCAAATGGTACACACTGATAATGATATATGGTCAAGAGACCAATACACATGTTCATAGGTTATTACAACCAATGAATCCCAAAACATAAGGAGTTTATATTAGAGGCTATGTCCTCATGATCTCACATAATAGAGATCACAAAGTGAGAACTTCATGAGAAGAAGTCCCAACGCTTATGATCCCCCATCACCTAATAGTTTGACATCCAATGTGTCTCATTAGTATAATTTATAGAAACCATATGACATATGTTTGAGATTAATGTCATATTATTTTGAGGTTTACATTATATCTTTGGAACTACTACTACCCTTTGATATGAAAAATAATCTATGGGAATTTCCATTTAAATAGTGGATGTATAAAAATCAATATTGTAATGGTAAGTGTTTATTACTCATAACTCATTGTATACATGATAAGGTAATCAAAGAGTTCTATTAAATTTGGGTCTAGGGAACCCAATATTATACCACTCCCACTCCCGCTATAGGAAAATTAATTACCATCCTTATTATGTCTCAAATGGAAGATCGTGTTTCAGTTGAGTGATGCATTTACTCATGGTCTTGGAATGTCTCTGATGTGTGCCTATTATATGGTATGTGACCTCACCTCCTCATATAAGACAGCTCAAGATATGTTATTGTCAGGTGTAATAAATTTTTATACTCTCTAAACTTGAAATAATAGCTAGTTGAATTACAATAATTATCATCACGAAAAAATAGTACTTACTACGTGGGATTCCAAGAACTATAACAAATCATTAGGTATTTTACACACTGCTTCATAGCTACATCTGAAGTAGAAACATAATTAGTATTTTTAGATTTTTATACCACTATATTATATGAGTAGTCTCTCCCATTACCATATCCTGAATGAGATATTAGATAACACTTATATAACAAATAATACTTTTTGTCCCCTCAAAACAACTATCAATTCCTCTCTATATACTAGGATCATACATTTTGTACTTTCTGAAGAATAATTGGATAGTTCTGACAGCATCCTAGGAAGTTCTTCTAAATAATATTGATATCTTACTATCATTACATTTATTTTTGGCAATATAAATATATAGTACATAACATGTAATATGTGTTTAATCCAACTCATAAGCATATGGAATTCAATTAATAAAATTAATCTCCATTATATCCAATACATTTACTCATAAAACAATTTATTTCAAGTGAAATTTGTAAAAATTCTCTCTAAAATTATACCAACTTCTGTTTTCAATACCATGTTAGTATATGAACCATTGAATTGGTCAAATAAACTATTATACCTTCTATATAAGATATTATTCCCCACAACATAGGATTATATTTAATGTCAATATCTTGAGAGTTACATTCATACATTTATGGACTAACTATAATACCAATATTTTCTTTCTATATGTTATCATGCATTTTTTACATAGAAAACAGTTATTCTACCTCTATCCTCTAGTAGACATATAGAAAAAGAAATCATTACTAATAAATATTATATGACTTTATTTCTTACTTTAATCATAAAATAGATTTCTATAACCTAAACCATTTATTTAAAATCTATGGCGTCTCATCCCTTCTAGGTTGCATCATATATTCAACTTCAACAATTATAGGTCTTTTAATCGAATGATTAATAAAATTGTCATACAAAATAACTATAAAAACTAAATTTTAAACTGAATTAGGAATTGATAGGTGTTACAAATTTAGTGTTATTGGTGCCACACTTATACCATCCACGTATAGTATCACTTGAATACCCACCATTGTATTCAAAATAATAAGACCATGTACTTTGATACATGGAATCCAATATAAAATTTTAATTGATCTTCTTAATCATAGTTTATTTCCATACATTGTATACCAGTAGGTTTTATTATTCCCAATAAATAATTTACCTATAAACATTGTGAAAATTGTACAATCTCCATGGTTTAAACCTTCATGAATAGTATGTGTCTCTATAACATTTATTTTCAAAGTGTCTTGTGGATCTTGTTCCTTTGCCAACTATTTTTGAGTATCAAGATTTAAATAAATCCAATTCAATTTTTCTCTATCTATAAAAAAAAATATGTTAACCCTTTATATTGAAATATAGTCTATAACTTGGCTATAAATTCTCTATATTAGGGTTTTATGTAATATCTTTAGATACTATAGGATTATTACTACAAATGCACATTATGTTTTTATTGATGAAAATTTTTAACATCCTAAAAAATATTTTCATCTAAACACATTATCTTATGAAATAATTTATGTAAATAAAATTATAACTCATAAGATATTAATTTTTAGGATAGTTGGAAATTCTTAATGGGAAAATTCAATTTTTTTCAATCAATTCCTTGAAAAATATTAGATATATCTGCAATGGATGTATAATTTATCATTAATTCTCCGTTTAATTTCATGATCACTTTGATGTGTATAAAGAAATATGTGTCAGGAATTATGTCACATTAAATTATATTGATCAACTTTAATATTTAATACTTCTCTTTTTTCCTCCTTATTAACATCACATCTACAATATATACAAGGTTAGTGACTTTAGGAATTATACTGCTCTATATTATAATTATTGATCAATGCATGGTCAAGATATTCTACAAAATATAGGCCTAAAGTAGCTCATACCATTTATAAACATGAATATACCATAAATAACTTTTAGGTTCCTTAAAAAACATAAGGGAATAACATGAAATATATTCACCACTAAATTACCATTAGAGTTGTTCACACTCTCTTACTGAACTAATTAAAAAATATTTTTGAGTTTCCTTTATTTCTAGTGGTTTCTTTTCCAAAATTCGAGTACATAAGTATGTCAATAATACCTAATCTATCTTACACAAAATGAGTCTAAAACCATACTCTTTATATCCTTGAAAACTATTCTTTTTTTTCTTGAAAAGTCGTTATTTTTTCACATCTTAGTATATAAGTCTTACATTAAATATTCATCACAAATTTCAATGATTCATTTATCACTGAAAAATTGATGAGTATTAAATAACACAAAAAAAATTCATTCCAAAATAGAAATAATTTCTCTTTATGTCCATTGGACACTTGATATTAATTTTTTTGAAATACTTAACAAAATTTCAACTAGAATTATTTACATTGCAATGTGACTTTGTGTGCTTCTCACAACTAACATATGAACCATCCTTTCTCATATTCTTGAAGAATAAAACATAAGTCTTGTAATGTTTATATTAATTACTTGGTTATTTAATTTATATACATATATATGATATTCATATTGTATTTACTAAATAAGAAGTATGATAGAAATAACACTAGCAATGATAAATATACCTAGTGATTCAGTGGCTACTTACTTCGTCGATTTTGGCTAATAAATTTAAATATAAAAAGATTTATTTTATGACATGCAAATAAAGTAATATAATGTTTAATACATAATTTGTTTAAATTAAATTTAAAATATTCTTGTTTCATCACTCCTGTAATTGGTCTTTTCTCATTTTCATTCAACTTATTCACCATAAGAACAAAAAATTTCATTACTTTCTTATTGACATTGTGAACCATGACTAAAAGGTAAGGAATCATTTCTCCATTATATTAATTTATTAATCTTATTAAAACATTAGTATATGGTTGAAAATGTTATAAAAATTAGATATATTGAATAATAATTATAAATATTTTACATTTGCACATAACAAGTGTGATGAACTCTCATTCATATCTCGCTTCGCTTTCTCCTTGTAATATTCCTAGAGATGCTACTATATGGGAAATCATCCATGTTGTGATGTTGTATCCAAAAAATACATTGAATTTTATGATAAAATCATGATATAAATATTATATGAATTAAACATGAGTCTCATGTAACCATTATTATCACCCTCTCTACTTAATGAGGCTTAATAGGTATTGATGACCCCAACACCTTGAATTTCCTATATCATTTTACTTTTTTCAATAACCTGTTCTTCTTGTTGGAAAATAATTTTGGTGAGGACATTGAGTTTTTTCAATATAATCTACAGTGCGATTTTGGGATTTTCCTACATTTTTTTATAAAAAAATATAACTGATTAGTATTTTATCATGAGAATTTATTTACACATTATTCATTTATTTATTAAATCATTAAATATGTAACACTATTTTTTCAAAATCTAGAAACACTCTATACTAGATTCAGAATAATCTGTCCATTGAGTAAACAAGTGGTTATGATCATTGAAACCTATACTCATAGTCTACATGTTTTGGCTACACCACTAATTGGATGATTTATAGGAAGGAACTAAACATGAAAACCTTATTAACTTGCAAATCCTTGATCTATTGAGTGATGTCTCAGCTTCTAAAAATGTAATAATTATTTACTCAATGCTTTTATCTAAAGATGTAAGATGGTTGCTTTTGAAACTAATTTTCTTACAACATCAGTTAATTGAACCCATCACTCTCATAATAACTCCCTGATAAGAGTAATCCCCAACTAGGGACAATTAGTGACATATACTCATAGTTTAAATTATATTCAAATGTTGTATGAATTTTGTGACATTATATTTCTTTGAGAGTGTTAAATATTTCATGATAAATATAATCATATTCTATTAAAATTTCTCATAATATACTGTCATGATCATTATATAACATTAATAAAATATGTTAATCACTTATTCATTGATTTTTACTATTTTATATGTTTCCCGCTATCATTAAAACACATTAAATAACAAAAATCACATAATGAAAATAAATTACCTAATTGGTCTTGAGTATCTAATATTGGTCGAACCAATTAAATATAATCTATGAAATGTGACATTTGGTAATCATACATGATTCTGGTCTTGACTCATGATATAGCTCACCCATGGTCCAGTGTTTTGAAATTTCTTTTAGTACACCACCACATCTTGGCATAGTCTACAACCTACATCATCATCATCAATGTAAAAATGTATTCACTTATAGGAAATGGGATCTTGGGAAAATGAAAACATATATAGTAATAAATTAAAGGAATTTTAATACCTTATACATATATAAATGAAGAATACAATGTTTGGACTGTGAAAACACATAACTAAATACTAAAACATTGCACATAATTGTAAGATATAATAAAATAACGCAAGACATGCATGCTCATTGATCAAGATCAGTCAGTATCGAAGATAAATTCGTGATAAAATTGAAATGTAATAAATATATATACCAAATAAATTTAATAAAAAAATAATTATTTTTATTCAAATAATTTATGTTTTATCAGTTCCACAATGAATGTAATTTCATTAAAATATTAAATTAATCACTTAATTTAATTTTATTGAAACATTAAATTAAATTTTAAAGAATAACAAAATTGATTTATCTATTAATTAAATATTTAAATAATTAATATTTTTGGATATATTAAGAAAAATTCGTAGGCCTCAAAACCCCACGTAGGGCTAATGCGGGTCTAGACGAGCCTGTGCAAGCCCAATCGTGGTCAGGAAAACCTGCTGGCAGTCTGTTCTTGGTCAAGAAGACCCACCCAGACTAGTTTCAGGTTGATATAACTCATGCATGCCCATAATGGGGTGGATTTGGTTAGATAAGACATGTAGAAGTATTAAAGAAGACTAATTGAGGGAGGTTGTAGAAGGTTTGAGTGTTTGGTGAGAGGAAATCACAGCTCGGTTGCTAGTTTGGACTATAGGAGGCCGATGATTGTGGTATTGCGCACACATGAGGGAAGATAGGGGAATAGTCTAGTTCAAGGAGGATTGTGGACAGAAGGGCTTGGCAGTGGATAATTCACTAGAGGAAAGGGGAATGGGGTGGTGAGGATGACTCCTATAGAGGAGGCCACAATGGATAAATATATAGGCTAGTGCACATGATAATCTCAGGTAGAGCAATGGTTGTTGGAGGAGGTGACTGAAAGGGTGGTGTGATAATTGGTGCATGGACTGGAGGGGTTTTATGGGCTAGGGAGTCATCTGGTAGTTCAATGGTGGTTGACCGCTGGGGTTCCTTGTAGGAGAAGGAGGCTCACCTAGAGAGGATATGAAAACAACCATTGTATATTGGGGGTGACCCTTCTATAATTATTTATTTGTTTTTCCCTAACTTCCATAGTTTAGTATGGATTACAATTATTTTTATTTCTTTAACAGTTAATAAACCTACACCTAGTTTTTTTCTTATTTATTTTTCCACAACATCTCATCCCCTTAAACCATATTAAATTTGTTTTTCCACTTGTTATTCCTCCACCTCTTCAAGTCTTCTCCAATATTAATTTTTTTCATCAACCTAATTTTTTTTCAATGTGTCCTTATCAAAATATTTAATGGAAATCATTATAACCAATATCCCATTTAATGATTTTTTTGTTTTAAAGTTTCATTTCCATAGTTGTTTGGAAATGGGATCATTCTAGAGAATAAATATCTAGGGAAATAAAAATTATTATAATTTAGAGAAGAACAAAAAATGATTCCCTACTTAGTTTGGGTAAACCCACTATAATTTTGAATATTTATATGATCATTGAATTAATACCCACAAACAAAACACATATAACCCATATAAAATAATATGGATCAGTATGTGGTTTTTTTTGGGACTGAATTAAAACCCTATACATAATTTGATGTAAATTAATTTTTTCTTGGCTCTGAAAATTCACATGATCCATTTGATAACAATTTCTAGTAACATGGTTCATTATAGAATCTCTAGGGGCTAGGTATTTAATAATTTTCTTCCCCGAAGTGATGAAAGTACACATTTTTCAGTGATATGATCCCTGATAAAGGTATGACGTTCTGGAGAAAATATTTCAAAGAATAAAACTGTATAAATGAGTACCTTTTTCAATATAGTAGAACATTGTTATAGAAACCCAATCTTAACATACGTATACATTATATAATTTTTAGGAATATTTATTTCCTTAAAAAAAACACAAACTAGAGTATCATAATACATTTAGACCATTGAATGCATTAACACTGAAACACTTGTCCATAAGTGAGTTATATCATCTCACAATGCTTTCTTCATATCTGTTACCCCTCTTATAAATATCATTTATAATAAATATACACATAACATGTGGAAAGGAAACATAATAAATATAGGGATCATATTCTTAGTTAGGTTAAAGAAGATAGACATATAAGTATTACATAAACATAAGGGTATGATAACATTTTCATAAAATTTGAAAACCAAATCCTACATATCAAAGATCATAATCATGAATCATGTCATAATGATTTGTCTCTCATATGACCTGAATCATAAGGAATCCAAATAACATGATCCATGAGAGCGTAAAATGGGAATACTATATAGTTTTTTGGTATATATATATGAATAGAAAATCTCTTTTATAATGGTCAAGGCTCACTACCAAGGCTAGAATAGAGGACAAATTTATTTACGATACCGAGTTCACTCTTCATTCCATCCTTGTATTATTGTACTAAGTTCACTTCTCATTCCACCCATTTATTACTATATCAGCTTCACTCATTATTCTATCCCTGTATAATGGTACCAAGTTCACTCCTTGTTCCAGTGATTTCTATCTCATAAGATATATAAATCATTACCAATCCATTTTTTGGATATATAAGTCCCACTGATAGAAAATTGAAAACCATATTTATGTTTTTCAAAAATAATAAAAATTTATCATATCATAACCCCTTAAATGAAATGGGTATCATTAACATTTCATCATCTCATAACCTACTTAAAAGAGAATGGTTTAATAATCATTTTATCATAGCATAACACATTAAAATGTGTGGGTTCCATAATCATATAACACATGGAATAAAATTGGATTTCATGAACAAAATTTCACCAAATCATAAACCATCAAGATTATAAATATAAATAGTACCCTTAGATAATATCCCTAGTAAAGAAAGAGTAAAACCAACAATATCATCTTAGATTTAATGTAATTATGAAAGTATTTTTTAACAAAATTCTTGAGGCGAATATCCTTTTTTCATTGAAAATGATTTTTAAAATATAAAACATTTTGAAAAAATTATTATTTTAAAATATCACTGAAATTTTAAAATGTAAGATTCAATGAATTTTTTTTTCATGATATCATAATATTCCATAAATTTCTGTACACATAGACATTAAGGTTCCTTCTAAATTTTTAGTAAAATCCAAACATGCATTTTGGAAAATATCATGATGATTGATGCCAACAATTTTTAAAAATAAAATAAAACATGGGTTATAATTCCATTTAAAATCATAATATGGTACTAAAATATTTTTTAAATACTTTTTGTAAAAAACATGGTTTTAAGAGAAAAAATATTTCTATCCGAAGAGATAAATAAAGTAATATTTTCTTAAAAACATTCTCTATTATATCAAAAGTTTCAATGGGTGGGAAATGGTACCATTAAATGAATATATAATGAATGAATAGAGGAGGTGAAAATTAATGAGAATGTCATAGGGTTTTATCGTGAGATTTCAATAATAGATTCAAGATTATATGCAGTCCTAATAAATGATGAGATTGAAACATAACAACTTTACCACTTTGGTAACATTGAATATTAAGCCCCACAAAGGAATAAAATTCAATGGAACCTAACATGTATTTATGATTAATAAATTCATGATAATCCATGTCAAGGGGATTTAATATTCACCTCATGAAATAATATTAGGGTATTAAAAAATACATATTTCAATGAAGACAATTTGAGACAAAAATATCTTACTGATTTGGTAAATTTTGACCCATAGATCCCATAAAAGAGAGATACTAAAATGGATATGTAAATAATATTAAATTTTAGGATAATCATAATAAATTAGATTTAGGGGATTTAAAAACATATAATATAATAAATAAGTGGTGAATATATCATCTGTGTCACAAAAGTAAACACTGAGACAGAAATCCCTTATTATAAGTATTGACTATATTTGTACTAATTTAGAAAACCTAAATAATAAATATACTTTTATTAGAAATATATTATTGAATCATAATAATATGTTACATAACATATATTATTTTATTATAGCCTTTTATTATCCTTTTATTAATTATTCCATGTTAAAGATTGATTAATGAGTAAAAATAACATTGTTTTTTCAAAAAATATTTGACTTTTTATTCTTGGTAATCTTACATAGATAGTGATTTCATCTTCAAAAAATGATAAAAATAATATATCTATATATATATATTAATTATATATTTATTTATATAAATCTATAAAATTTAGTTATAGGAAATAAAATACATCGTTCATGGTGACCAAAGGTTGTACGTATTCACGAGCGTTGTTTCTAATTAGTTATCACATTAAAAGAATGAAAATTAAATAACTAAAATATATATATTATAATTATAGTAGAATTTTTATTTCATATATATATCACATATTTAAGTTAAAACCATTGGTAATATATTCCATGTATGGTGTGTATGAGTCACAACCCTTTGTGAGGCGGTAGTCCGTCGTACAGACAAACGGTGTTATCATATTTGAACAAACTGGAAAGCATGATGGTTTGTGTTATATAATAATTAAATAATATTTAATACATAATAGGTATAATATATATCATATGTATCATATATATAGAGTACTTATATCATTATTCCCAGCCTTTAATGGTGTTAATAGAAAAAGAAAAGACATCGGTTTGTGGGCCAGTAGTCCTCTGAATGCATGAATGATGATTTTGTAACCAATTTGATGGAATTTTATGTGGTTTTAGGTCATAGTAATAGTATTTAATTATCTATATATATATATATATATTATATTTATGTAATTATATAGTCGTGATATAAAATTAATTTTAGGGGTTTTAGAAAGAAATAAAAAAAAATTGATGAATAATACCTATTCTTTGTGTATTTCCTTTGGGATTACACCAAAGGACTTTTTTGGTTAGATTTATGCCCACTGTAAGGATTATAAGATTAAGGTATGATATTTTAGTGGTTTTTGGGATTTATTAGGCAGAATTGAAAATTTTTAATGTTGTGAATAAGGGGGGAGATCAAGTTCTCATTTGTAGAGGAGGAGAGTTGCATTCTGGTAATGTTTTTTAAAAGTGAATTTCACCGATGTTTTTTCCATTTAAAGTGTCTCCCATAATGGAAAAACTCTATAAATGAATTTTTAATGTCCATATATGTCAAGAAGATAATTGTTAATCAATTTTTGGGTCATTGTTACACCTTATATTATATGGTTAAAAACTAAGCATTCTTGTTTTTACCTTAATCGATGTAATTAAATTTTAATTGCTAATCTATTTGGTATAAAATTAACATGGTCATATTATAAATTAAATATTATTTGGATTACAAATATTTAATGCATTTAGAGAAATTAAATTCATTATATTGGAAAAAATTAATTTAAAATTAACCCCACTGACGTGTCGAGAAAGAAGGTGTTTAACGAGAAAAGGATCAAATGTTTATAAAGTTTTTATATTCATTATCATTATTAAATATATTATGATGACCATGATTTTATAAATAGATGTATAATTGAACTAAATATACATTAAAAATTTAGAATATAATTTTATTATATATATAAATTAATAGAAAAAGCGGTTTTCAATTGAAATACAACATTTTTCACTATTAATAGAAAAATGAAAATTTAAGAAAAAAATCAAAATTTCACCCAAATATAATTTCGATAGTATAAAATTTAAAACAAATTTTACTTTAAAATTTTAATTTTTAAATTTTTATGAAATTATTTTTGTTGTTGTTCTCAAAAATAAATAAAAATTAGTTTTTTAGAAAATAGAATTTTGAAAACATATAAATTATTTACAAAAAAATTATGTATTTTAATATGAATATTTTTTAATTATACAAAAACATTATTTTTAGAAATTAGTTATTACTATTAATATTACTATGTTTAATTTTGTTGTTATAAATGTAAGGTTTAAATAATTATATTAATTATATATCTTTTCTTGGTTAAAATTAAATGTTATGTATATCACAAGATAAGTTGGTACTGCCTGTAGTGAATGTTTAACAAGGTGTTGAATATAGTAAAAACATAAATTTGTGTAGCATGAAATGAAATCCATTAATAAATTTTTTATTGAAAAAATAAGTTCATAAAAAATTAGGGTGTTATATTCTACCCCCCTTAAAATTAATTTCACCCTCTAAATTTATTATTTTGATAGAAACAAATGAGGATAATTCTGCCACATTATATCCTCAAGTTACCATGCAGCTTCCTAAAAATATGGTTTCTCAATAAAACATTTACCAAATGAGCGGTCTTTTTTTGTAGAACATTCTCATTAAGTTCCATAATCTCGATCGGATGATCCTCATAAGAGAGATCATTCTTTAATGGTATAACCAATGAGTTTAGAACATTTGAAGGGTAAGGTATATACATCCATAGGAGAGATACATGGAACAAATCCTGGAAATAAGTGAGGATCAGTAGAGGTTTCAAGTTATAGGAAATTGTCTAGATATGATGAATAACTGCAAAGGGGGTGATATACCTATGGATTGGTTTTACTTTATTCCTTAATCCCATAAAATTATTCCTTTGAGAAATTATATTAAACAATTCATCACCAACTTCAAATTATTGATCACATTAGTGAATATCATCATAATGATTCTATGAACTTTGTGATTCCCTAATGTGTAGCTGAATGGCTCTAACCTTCTCTTCCATTTCATTAGTTATCTCAAATACCTATAGCTTTCTATCCCAAAATTCATTCCAGCACGTGGAATCTCTACATTTCAATCCATATAGGGATTCATGAAGATCCATACAAATTATTAAATGAAATATATTTTTGTAGGGAATCTTAACTAGAGGAATGTGTTAATCCTGTCAACAATTTAGATCCAAATAAAAATATCCCAATATATACTCTAGGGTGGGATTTGTTCTTTCGGGTTGACCATATTTTTTAGATGATAAGAAATGATGAAAATATATTATGTATCAAGGTATTTCTAAATAATTTTCCAAAACAATGAGCTAAACCTTGTATCATAATCAGATACATTAGAATATGGAAATGTATACATATTTTATAGTCTCATAATATATTTCATAGAACTTTTCAAAAAAATATATATATATTCCCTAGAAATCTGATCCATAGAGAATTATTTTATAATAGTGATAAAGTGTGATGAATTTGAAATGACATCATCTACAACACATATAACATTATTCCCATGAGATTTTTTGGGGATTCCACTAAAACAATCCATGGTGATGTTCTCACGGTTCCATTCTGGTATGGGTAATGGAAGTAACATCCCCTTAGACATTATCCATTCTACCATAACTTGTTGACATATAAAGGTTTGAGATAAGAACTCTATAATATATAGCTGCATTCCATACAACCATATGTATTTACGAAGATATCTATAAATCATTATTTTTTTGGTTAAATTGACAATCATGAACTATGAGATTCATCTTACAACTCCTTATTCATGTCTGGTATGGAACAAATTCATACATATTTCTTAAACATCATCATTCCATCATGATCAAGCTTAAACTCAGGAATAATTCATACCTTCTTTTATCACTATATATCATCATTCAACACCAATTTAACCTTCCTGTGGATAGATAGTTTCACATTCAATTGAGAAAGATAACATTTTTCCTCGTCCTTTAGGAATTCTTGTTCAATCCTTTGAAAATCCAAAAAATAATAGTTCTTTTCGTATCCTCATTATGGATAATCTAAGAAAATCCTTTCAACTCAATGCATAATCCCCATTATTTTAATTCCAAGGGTGCTAATGTATTGAGCAGTCATAATCCTTTATCAGATAAAACCAATTTCTCTAGTATATATTAAAATACTTTTATGTTAATATATACATAAAAATTTTATGATCAGTATATATATCTCACTTTTCTCCATACAAATAATTCCTCCATATATTTAATTAAAAAATCACAATAGCTAACTCTAAGTCGCGATTTGGGTGATTTTTCACATTAATCATCAATTTTCATGAGTTAATGGGTGTAAACATGTTATTATCCACAAGAAGGATTCTAAATCCATTCTTAGATATATTACTATAGATTATAAACCCTTATCCACTATAGGGTTATGTATCCACAGGTGTGAAGACTAATCTTCTATCCACTTCCCTGAAATTTTCCTCACATTCATCTAGCCAAAGTAACATTTCCCTTTTTAAGGTAACATTATAAGTGTATTAGATTGTCATCATACATTATCCGCAAACCATTAATAATATCCATCTAAACAAAGAAAAATATGGATCTCAATCACCATGGTTGTTCTTAGACAACATTTAATAGCCTCTATCTTTAATGTATCTACTCATATACTATAACACCCCAAGATTTCATAGTACATTATTTCTTCAAAGTAATTCAATAATTTTCACTACACACAACACCGAGTTCTAGCGCACCAAGACTTACCAAACTAACCATTCAAAAGAGGCTATCAATAGTATTAACTGAATTTTGATCTTTATATAATCCTTATAATTTTATAATCCATATTATGAGTTTCTTAGACATAATGTAAGAACAAATACATTTTTTCAGATAAAAGAAGTATTTTTCAAAAAATGCAATTTTAACGCCTTTTAATGGAGAATCCTTTTAAATAAAATATTTGAAACTTTTATATATTAAATTTGACAAAATAAACTTATTATTTAGAATTGGGACAAAATAATTTAGTTTCAATAAATTTTTTGTGTTTTTCTGATAACTTTCATATGTTGGGGAATATTGAAAAATACTATATTTTAACTGAAATCAACTTTTTTAATCAAAATAATTTATAGTGTTAAATTATAAATTTTAATGGTTTGGAAGTATTAATAGATTAAAATTTTACCATTTAATCCAATGATGGTCTTTTTAAGTAATTTCACTTTGAAATTGTACATAAACAATTGTCAAACTTTTGATAGTTATTATTTCCTAAAAATACGCCTTTTGGTTTTGACATCGGGAATTAATTTTAAATTAATAAATGAAACTTCTATGTTTTTAATTTGGTAAAATAGACTTCATTATTGGATTCTTAATATCAAAATTAGCTTAGGATGATTTTATGGTATTTTTCTGAAAACTGTTAATTGTTAATGAATAGTAAAAAACAATGAGTTATAGTTTAAAACTGAATATTTATTTAAATAATTATTTATTTTATATAAATTTATTTTAGGTAAAAATAGATACATAATACCTATATAAGTTCAATGTAATTCATTGGATTCAGTTTATAATAATTTTAGATATATAAAAATTTTATTGAACTTTTCACCGTCTTTTACCCACCTCCTAGGATAATTAGTAAATTCAAATTAAACTAAATTTTACCGCTTCTGTGAGTTGAATTTCAAAAATCCGAGAGAAATTGTTAATATCAAGGAGTAAAATGTGGTTCAAAAAGATAAAAATAATTTTTCGTGAATAGTAACTTTTAACTTTTATTTACCACGGTTAAAGGTAAATAGGGTGATTAAGGGTAAAAATGATTTTATTATTACCATAAAACATGTCCTAATTCTATTGGATAAGTTTAATTCGACCAAACACAACTTTATGAATAACATATGACCCTTTAGGTCCACTTGGATTAGATTCGGACATTTATTATTATTTAATTTAAAGAAGGGTTAAAAGTGTTAAATTCAAAGTTTATTACCTAAACCATTTTTAATATAGGGTTATACATAAGATAAATTCAACTATAAATATTCATTAGAAAAACAAAAAGATTTAATACATAATCACATTTGATTTATAATTTTTAGACATTAAATAATTAAATTTATTTATGACATAATGATGATGCAGTAATTACCTTATTTATGAAAGAATCAAATAAATGGTATTATAAATATTAAAATAAATATAATTTCAAAGTTTTTATGACATCCACGAATTTTCTAGGTTACTATAAAATTTTAGGGCTGATTCAATGAATCCTTTTCGAAGTAATGAAGTTGCGATGACTTTCACAAAAACAAAATACCAAATAGTGTCAAAATTGACATAAATTAATATTTAAAACAAATACTATATTATTGGTTGATATAATATTCCTAAAAATGTAAGGTTCGGCCAAAGGGAATAAATAATATTATATATATCATTAATGAGCCACTTGAGGTTCTCCTAGAAGTTTAGAGTAAGTTTATTAACCATATATACTAAGAATACAAAACGACACGGTAAAAGATAAACTATTTAACTAAGAGTTTAATCTAAATGATAAGGTTAAAATGGTAACCTAAACTTGTATAAAACCTATTGGTTGAGAGTATTTAGACCCATAACCACCTAAGGCTCGAAATAAATTCATTTTGAACCATTATAAACCTAATATGACTGTATAATAAATTAATACTGTAATCTTTTCCTAAAGTGACCCTCACCCCTATTATAAAAGGGAACTTCTCCTTCTCTCAAAATCACACCTCCAAAGCCATTTGGCTCATCCAAAACCTAACCAAATATCCTCTGAACTTCCCTAAATTTAACCTAGATGCCTTATTTTGATCATAAATCCAACCTAACTAGCCCTTTTGATCAAATCAAAAAGAAGAACCCGAAGAAGACATAATGATTTCACCACCCTCTTTCAAGTTCCTTTCTTCTTCTACTTCTTCGTTCTTTGTTATTTCCATTCTAAAAAAATAAATATGGTATCTTATATATAATTTGACGTTATTATAAATATTTCACAACTATATTCATTATTCTATCCATCTTATGAATGATAATTTCACCATGCGTGCGTACGTACGGCTTACCGTCTCCACGCTGTGGTGTAATTTGTTATTCAACACTATGTTATTTGGATGGATATAATGATGAGTAATATGTATATAAATAATGAAAATAACATGATAATTTTTTTGTAAAATTAATATACCATACAATTTCACATTTTTATGGAAATGATGTTGTTGCTCGTGCGTACGTACGGATTACTGTCTCCACGACGGGGTGAGATTCATTTCAACATTCACCATTCATCTACGATTATTAAAATATATATTACTACTATGTTTGTAATATATGAAATAATAATTATACAGGAGATATATATATTTATATATATATATATATGTACTTACATATATTTTATTCACTTAGTTTCGTTCAATACAATATGAAAACAGAAACATAGTTTATGCGTATGCACGGACTACATTCTCCATAAACGGTGCTTTCCATTTCATATATATGTCTATTATAAATCAGTATATTCTAAATATATATGATATATAAATCATGTTTTATATTCTGGAAGTATTTAAATCATGATCTAAGATATACAATCAATAGCAACAAGTTAAAACACGTACGATAAAGAAAATGATTATTACCCAAAATGTTAATGTAACATGAAAATTATTATTAAATGGGTAGTATAAAGTCATAAATGAATTATGTATGATATCATAAATATTAATATGGTTCTGGAATAATTTAATAACATACAATGGTCTTCATACAGGAGGGTAAACGTACCCTCGACTAAAGAAAAGTGCAAGGTAAGCGGTTTTCATCTCACTCCTTATTCCCGTGAGATTCGTGCCATATTGCCACTATTACCTTTTCTGTGGTGTATGTACTACAAATAATTGTATTCTTTGTGTAATAAAATTTAATATATGTGTATTTACATATTCATTGTATGATACCTCCTTCATGGGGTGTATTTTTCGTAAGTTATCAAATTGGTAAGGGTTTATTTCACAATCTATTCATTATCCGAGATTGTTTATACGTAATTATCTACTGGAACCTCTTTATCATCTGAATCCATGTTTCTTAAAAATTTATTTCAAAACATTATTAATATTATATATACTATGTGTTAAATTAATTTATACCATTTTTTGACATTTTATAAAATGGTTTGAAAGGAATCTTTCTGTCATTTTCCAAACAAGGTCTTTTTTAACCTTATCGACAAAATTAAGGAAAGAATGTCTTTTTTTAACTTATACGGTGGGTGCGGCTATTTTCCACCATTATAAAATCGTTGAAGGTTCCCTTACTTTCTTATAAGAATATTTTAAATGTAAATGTTTTCTTTTATAATTATGTGACTTTTAACTGATTTCAAAAAAAGAGACATTTCTCTCAAATAGTTTTGATTTCATCTATGTTAACATCCTTTGATGGATTTTAAGATTATTTGAAGTTGATTTATTATGATACAAAACTTCCATATTTTATTGAATGTTTTTTGATATGTTTTACTGAGGATGTGTTATTTTTATACCATTCATGGTTTATAGATAAAGTATTTACATTTCGTATGCTAGTTTTAATACGAATTTTTATGATATATTTAAACATGTTCATATGAGGAATGCAATGGACTTAGTATTGACGGGTGGAGCCCACTATGGCTCCTCGATGCATCTGTAGGTCTCATGATACAAACTAGTGCCTTGGCACAAGGCCTTCACAAAATCGTATTTGTAGTCTTGGCACAAGGCCTTGACTATGTGGTTATGATAGTCCGGCATTATGAATTCCATCATTATGAAAGTGGTTAGTGATATTTCATGTGATTATTCGACTAGTAGAATATCCATGTGAATAAGTAAATGGAATTACTTCATTTTATTTTTTCCATATTATGATGAAGTTCATGTTTTAAAGGATTTTGTTTTAGTTATACATTGCCTTAAATGTTTATGTTTATTTGTGAATGTTTCCGCTATATTGTTATCCTTACTGAGCATCTGAGCTCACCCCTTTCTATGTTTTATTTTTCCCGGTATTTCAAGATGTGTATTGTGATTGATATACAGGGTTCATCCAAGGTAATAATGGCATTTATAAAGGATTATTTATTTTGTTTTGTATGTTATAAAGTGTAATGTAACATTCATGTGTGTAATATATTTTCCAAGACTGCTAAACCAGTCGGTCCTTTGGGACTTGATTCTTTGTAATCATGCCTATGTATTAAAATAATGCATCGAATCTGGGTAACTGGGGTCGAGGAATTAAATTTGGTATCAAAGGAAGTTTAGCAATATCCTTGGAAGCTATATTTAGATAAAATCTGATTAGAGCACATAGACTTAAGATAGAATTTGAGGATTAGTATAGAAGAAATACCTAGAATTTTGGTAATGTAGATATTTTGTGAGTTTTCCAAGAAAATACGTCCCTGTCTAGATATGGGCATGTAGAGGTAGCTCTAGAACAGATGTACCTAGGGGTAAAACCTGAAAATTCCACTTTGAGCTAGACTTGAACGGGAACTGGTGCACGACAACGGGCCTTGCTGCACTCTTGGTTACGACACTCCCAGGGGATATGCTTAGGATAATTCTCATTTTCTTTACAAATCATTATGAAGGGTTTATGAGTATATACTTCCTCAAGGAAAACAACTTTATGATTATGGATTATATCTATAAATTGTTCAATTTCTCTTAGGTATTTTACCAGTTTTTAATTATTCATTTCAATTCATAAACTGACCTAGTTTATGCTATTATATAGAAATGGCGACTAGTAGAAGGAATGTGAACTCCAGCAATACGTATGATCAAAAGAGTAAGAAGGATCATATCTTTCATGGTATTAAGCCAACATTTATAAGGGAAATAGTCTACCAAGTATTCTCAACATATGATGAAATAGTATCATATGTTAATAAGATAAGTAAAGAATTCTCTGAGTCCTATGGCTTTGAAGGGAAGCAAGAGTAGAAAATGATGGAAGAGAGAGAAATATGGTTAAAAGGAAGAGGGAGAAGAATAATTTTTCAATATGTTATAACTGTGGGAAGAAACACCCTGGAACTTTCCTGAATGGAATATGAGTTTATTATAAGTGTGGAAAAAAGGACACCATGTACATGACTGCAATGGTAAGAAAAAGGTTTCAAATGTACAATGCTTCATCTACAATGAGTTGGGACACTATGCGAACCAATGTCCAAATCATCAGAGTATTCCCCAAATGATGCTATTGGATAATAATAAAGTTATGATACTACCACATATGAGAAGGAATGATTAGAGTTCTTATGTTTTTATAAGAGAATTTTGTCATTTCAGTGTTGTATCAACAATGTACTGGTTAAAATAATTATGGAGTATATAAGGATTGTACTGTAGTACTATTTCATTAAGGACTTGAGATTGTGTGAAACCAAGAAAAGTGACTCAATAGCAAGTTAAATTTTTGGAAAATATATGGTTGAGAGAAAGATAAACCATAATATGGTTCTGATACCAAGGTAGTGATTTTGGAATAATACATGATTGATTTGGATAAATTATATTGGATATTCTTGACTACCTGGAAACTGATAAATGATTTTTATATTCCATCATTGTTAGAGTTTATATCATTTCTCGATCGAAGGAGTATATCAAGTATTCTATAAGTAATAAGGGGTCATGAATGTAATCAATAAGGTTTTTTGGTAATTCAGGATGTTGCAATGTTTTAAAAGAATACATGATGAAGGTGTTCACATGTTATTACGCGGCAAAAAGGATCTTCATTATGTTTAAATTCTTTATAAAATTTGGAATGTGAGTTTGGACTGATATATTTTGGATAATTCTAGTTTGAGATTATTTTTTTATTTCCATAAAAGGACAACCTAGAGGTTGGGCAGCAACACGTCATGTCCGGCAAGGCCATGAGACTTGAACCCGCAACTGAAGGGCAACAAGGGTGTATCACCTACCACTGGCTCATGTTGTCACACCCATGACTTTTATTAAATTCATTACTCATTTAATTTCCATTCCTGATTTGTTTTGGGGGTTTACCACTCATTTTGGTGAAAATGGTGGGTTTTGAAAATTTGGGCCAAACCGTGAGCACAAATCTAGATTTAAAAACAACTTTTGATTCTTCTATAACTCCTTAAATTTATACTATTTTATACTCATTACACTTCCCAATTGGCATAACCTAATATATTAAAATCACCATATTCCTTTGAACAACCTAGAAATCCAAAATCATGATGGATTTGGGGTTTTAATTAAGGTAATGGGCCTGCCCGTAAGCCCATTTCCTGCTTTAAATTATTTTTTAAAAATATCAATATTGCATTTGTTGTTTACTGTGTTTCGGTGATTCAACCTCCCACTCGAAGCCAAAAACCTCAGCCTCACCCCCTATATCGCGTTTTCCTCTTTGGAGCTCATATACCCCGTGGAGTTGGATGATCTTTCTCAATATTTCTCAAATAGACCAGATTTGATGAGGTAAAATGAATCTTTCATCACTCCTTAAATTTTCATTCTTTTCCCCCCATTTCAGTCCCCACATTACCTAATATGACTCCTTTGGACCTCCATATCAGTTTTGGGTACTTGGAGATTCATATATTGGTGCATTGGGGATGATTTCTTCAAGATATTTCAAGTAAGGGAATTCTTTCTTGGTTCTTTCCATCCTCTTTTAGTTTTTATTCCTCTTTATTGAATTTCCTCATGTCCAGAAGTTGGTGTTAGATCCTAAGGTCTGATTTGGTATCTTTTGGATCAATTTTTGGTGGTCTAGGTCTGGATTTATTTTCCTTGTGGTGCGGCGGTGGTACGCTTAATGTTTCGCACCATGTTTTGAGGGTTTCGACTCAAAAGGTAGGCGATTCCATGTGTAACCATTTTATGATGAGTTAGCTTTCTTGGTTTATTAATTTAGTATGTTTATAATCTTTTTTGTGTGGTTTGAAAACTGATTTTGATGAATTTGGTTAAACATTTAATTTTTAGTTGTATTTTAGCTTGAAATTGGGTACTTTTCATGTGTGACTCTTGGGGTAATGTTTGGGTTTAGTTTATAACATATAGAAGTGATTTATTAGTCTTGAAAGGGGCGGAAAATTCTGTTTTTCTAATTCCTTATTGTCATGTAGTCCTTGAAAAGAGGTTTTTTTGAATGAATTTAAGGTGTAAAACCGTGTTGTACTTTTTGAAGGTGATTTATGAAAACATGTGTTTTTCATGTGTATCATTGTGGTATTATTTGATGTATTTTTATAACATTTTGGGTGGTTTAATAATTGTTTTATGGCTGAAAAATTCTGTTTTGGATTGGTATTGGTATGATTTTGGTTTTGAATGAGGGTTTTGAAATCGGTTTAGTGTGCAAACAATGGTTATACCTCTTGGGTTTGTTTTATAAAAATTGAAAATCTTTTATTTGGTTAAAAAAAGTTGGGAAAGGGTGTATATGTACTGTTTGGGTGATTGTGTTCGCCTAATGTGGGTTTTTGAATGGTAAAGTGGTGATTTGAGATGTTAAACATTTTTAGAATTTTTTATAAATTGTTGAAATATTTTTCTAAATTGTGTTTTGTGCGCGAAACACAGGTGTGGGATATTTCGTCTGAGTTTATTTATAAAATGAATTGTGAAGGTGACAAGGGTATTGTGTCACATGTGTGTGGGTTGTTACGTGAGTTGAATATCTTGTAATGGTTTTATAAAATTGTTTAATGTATTTGTGGAAGTGTTAAAGAAATGTGAAAAGTGTTGTAGGCAATTTTGAGTGAGTTTGATTTCAAAATGCATTTGAATGAAAAGTGGAATTTGTGACTTTAGTGATGTACATGGGGCTGTTTGGTTAATGTGTGATGTGGAAGTGATATTTGCATGTGAAAACTATATTTCTTGGATTGTGAACTTGTTTGAGCAGAATGGGAAAACCCGGGTATCTAGTTGGGTGGACTTGTACTAGTGTTCTAGTGAATCCGTGGGGTTTGGCCTCAGTTTCACTTAGAAATATTGACACTTAAAACTCTAACTAAACTGTGATAATGATGATTGGAGACCACTAGGTTATGGGTATGATCCCTACAAGTGGCTCGTGCACGAGAACATATATTTTTTTTGTGGTTACTCTCACCGAGATACGAGGTACCTGGGACCCACAGCTAGCTAGTACCTAGGGGTTTTTCCTATTACTTGTGCTCAATAGATCCTTTGTACTTACCGTCAGTATATGGTATTGTTGGCTTGAAAATTCAGTAGCTTTGTTAGTTATTTTAAAATTGTTGGTTCTTTAAAATTATCCCACATGAAAACTGTTTTCATTTATTATTGCATCCTTTAGAAAATTGTAACAAGAATTTCTTATTTACAAAACTTGCAATGCTTTTTGTCATGAAATGTTTATCACATGGAATCTCATAGCGGTGGTATCCTACTGGGATTTCTCTCACACCCTACATACACCTTTGGGTGTAAGTAGACTTGCTTATTTTATGTCACAGGTTTGTGTACATGTTTTATGCCATTGGTTCTGGTTTTTAATGGTCCATCGTGATGCAGTTTTGTGGAGATGGCTTGAGGGCGGTGCCTCTTTACATGTGGAGGTTCTTGGGCTGTCTTTTCTTGGGTTTTTACCTTTGTAATGGTCTTTAAAAATTGTTTAAAATTGTGTAATTCAGTTCTGAATTTTTGAAAAAGATTATTTGGTTTGAAAAATCCAGATTCGTTTTATTGGATTCTTTTGTTGTTTTAAGTTTATAAACTCGGGTAAATCGTTCCCAATTATCATTTTATGAAACCTGAGCACTTGTTCCAGCCCATGGGGACCGGGAACACCCTTCTTTACTTGTCATGGTCTGGGTTTGGTGCCGGTTTTGGCTGCATCCAGATTAGGTTCGTGACAAAATGGTATCAGAGGGAGGTTCGCTCAATTTGAGTCATGTTATTTGAGAAATAGTCAGGATAGTCTAGAGTTATGATTGTTGGGACATGGAATTCTGGTTATGGGTAGTGGTCTTGATCACCACACCTCATTTTAGGATTCAAGTCGCCATGGGAAGTTGGGATTTGTCTATGTCTTTTGGTTTTCTTGGTTTGATTATGATTAGGGGAAATGAAAAGAGAGTTGGGTTAATGGTCTCAATGAACTCGCAGGGTCTGGCAAGCCATGTAGAGCCGGGGATATTCCCTAGAACACTCTCTGTGACAGTGAAGTGATTGGAATATGGCCGCCAACCATATGTCCAAGTCACCCACTGAAACTAGTTTCCTCTCGCATTGTCTGGTGTTCTTTAGTTTTGAAATATTGGAACTTTGGTTTTAAAGTGACTTGGTTTTAGGAAGTGTAATGTTTTTGTGAAATTATTTTCAAATAAATATGGAATGGTTTGATTTATGAAATGGTGGAACGGAATATTCAGAATTATTTTGAAATGTAAAATTGTGTTCTTACACCTCTTTTGAAAGCAGAAACTATATTGAAGTTGGTTTTGAAAAAGTGTTCCCATTAGAGTTTTCTAAACTATTAAAAGGTTTTTTTATGGGATGAGATGTTTTGAAATTGATGTAAATAACTTGAATGTGAGTTTTCATTGGAACGATTGTGCCTTTCTGAAAAGTTTTTTTAATGTGGTAATTTGGGTTTGACCTCTTGGTTAGCGGTTTTGATAAGAATGATGTGTTGGTTGACCGTTTTGGTTTTGAAAAGTGGAAAGAATCAGTGCATTAACCTTTGGTATTTCCATGAGTGACCACATGCATTGGGTTATATGGGATGATATATGGTTGATGGCATGACTGGATGAGTGCCAGGACAGATATGAGGAGGGTGCCTGGTGTGGCACAAAAACATGCATATGTGAGGCCCATGGGGTACCATTGGTGGATATGCTCACCGCTGAACCGTTTTTCCCCAGAAATGGTTTTAAGGAAAAACTTGTTTTCATGATGAATAGTTTGGGATGGTTTTTATTATGGTTTTTTGAAAATGTTGATGTTGTGGGATGTTTTGAGTCCAAGAATCCCTCCTGTTCGAACTGTTTTTTTTTGGGTTTGTGTTTGGTCGGAAAGCTGGGTAGAAGGTCCGGTTAGTAGTCTCCTATGATATATGTTTCAAGTCACCATTAATATGGTTCCATTAATGATTTTGGATCTATTTTGTTGCATGTTTTTACCAATAGACCAGCTTGGTTGGGTCCTTGGGTTCTCTCATTGGATAAGGTGCGCCCCCATTAAGATTTAGTGCACAACTGAAGTGCAATGCGGATTGTTTCGCCATTGGAAAATTCCCCAGTTGATCAATGTAAGGAATCTTTTATTGAGATTTTTAGAATGATTCTACACCATTTACATTCTTGGTTTTTTTTCGGATCCTCTTGTTGCGTAAGAGTGCTCATGGATGGTTGAAAGAGACCTTAGTGTCTTAAGCTACTTGATTCGTCGAAGGTGAAAGTTGTCTGGGGTTGTCAGTATGGATAGTGTCTAAGAGGGCCTCTAAGTCCTTCATAGTCTCTTCGTAGAAGGGGTTTATGTTAAACCACCAGTGTGGGAAATCTGGTCACGAGAGGCTATTATGGACACTTTCTGGAATGCTGTGATATTTTGTGATGTTGTATAAGCCCCCCCCCCTCCTTGTATTATTTCTATCAGTCGCTTTGGTCTTGTTCGGTGACGTGATGTGATGTCACGTGCTTGTTTGATTGTAAAGGTGAAGTTGTAAAATATTATGTGAGTCTATTTTTTTTCAAAACTATTTTTCCTTTTGGGAGATCTCGACATCCTCTATTTTAGAGGAAGGTGTTTATATGTGTCCTTTATTTCTGTTGTTTCTCACCTGAATAAGCAAGGTGTGATGTGAGTGCATCTTCTAAATCCTTATTTCAGTGAATTTAAAAGTTAGGGTAAAGTGAGTTATGGAGTGTGTTATGTCTGGGTGAACCCATCTCATATTGCGTATAGTTGTTTGTAGCATCGGAAGAAGAAATTCTATTCGGAGGTTTCCAAATTCTAACTGCGAGGCTGAAGATGCTTCAATCATTCCAGCTCCAGCCATAGGTCCCGGAGAGAAGCTGGCACGTAGTCAGAGGAAATCCCAGGGTAGTTTTTAACCTTGAACAAAAAAATGTTCTTAGTATGAGAGATGGGAATAGTTTAAACATTTGGTGTTGTCATCTTGCTTCATTTTTTCCCGTTCGGTGGAAAGAGGTGGAGGGCCTCATCCCCATGTTATCTCCCAATGACTTTCTTTTCCCCTTTGGTTTCCTTTGGGTTCGGGGGAAAGGTGTTAGATATTTATAGACATGTTGAGTGAACACTTATTAGTAACCATTACCTAGAAAACCATGTAGGTATAAGGATCCACATGGTTAGGACACAGTTTCCCAAACTGTTTGGGCTAACCGTGGTGTCGTCCCAACTCTTTAAGTTTTGGGGTTTTTCTATGCCTGTCCATATTGGTCAATTAAGATGGATAGTTCTTATGGTGGGGAGAACCACTATGAGTCTCATGTATATTATTTGAAAATGCCTAATGGGATTCTACCCCTGGTACTGGGGAGTTTGTTCGGGGCTCCCCTGTTAGTGTCTTGATTCTTTCTTGGAAAATATTTTAAGTTGTCTCTTATGGTTGGGGAGCCCATTTGTGTATCCTTGTACCAGTAACTCACTTTCGTACTTGGTCTTGGATTGGATGTGGGTAGTCTCTTTTGGAGCTATATAACCACATACATCTTCCTTGGGTAAATGTTGGGATTGGAGAATTCCCAGTGGTTTAGTTATATCAAGGTAAGTGTAACCTTGTTCGATGTTCTTGTTTGTTTGGGTAAATTGCTTGAGCCTTGTTCAGATAGTTTTTGAGGAGTTTTATTTTAGGATAAATCCTGAATGTGCTTGATAATTTCAGTAATGTGGTGTATTTTTTGGTTTTGAAGTATTCCTTTCTTAATTGATCACTAGAGGTGTTTTGGCCTTTGGGTGCGAAGCTTACCAAAGGAGTCCATTTATGCGTTTCGGTTGGGTTTGGTTTTTGCTTTGTCCGTGATGTGGCTTTTGGAGGGCGGAATGTTTTATGGTGGGGAGAATTGTCACACCCATGAATTTTTTAAATTCATTAATCATTTAATTTCCATTACTGATTTGTTTTGGGGGTTTACCACTCATTTTGGTGAAAATGGTGGGTTTTGAAAATTTGGGCCAAACCGTGAGCCCAAATCCAGATTTAAAAACAAATTTTGATTCTTCTATAACTCCTTCAATTTTTACTATTTTATACTCATTACACTTCCCAATTGTCATAACCAAATATATTAAAATCACCATATCCCTTTGAACCACATAGAAATCCCAAATCATGATGGATTTGGGGTTTTAATTAAGGTAATGGGCTTGCCCGTAAGCCCATTTCCTGCTTTAAATTAGTTTTTTAAAATATCAATATCCCATTTGTTATTTACTGATTTTCGGTGATTAAACCTCCCACTAGAAGCCAAAAATCTCAGCCTCACCCCTTGTATCGCGTTTTCCTCTTTGGAGCTCATATACCCCACGGAGTTGGATGATCTTTCTCAATATTTCTCAAATCGACCAGATTTGATGAGGTAAAATAAATCTTTCATAACTCCTTCAATTTTCATCCTTTTCCCCCCATTTCAGTCCCCACATGACCTAATATGACTCTTTCGGACCTCCATATCAGTTTTGGGTACTTGGAGATTCATATATTGGTGCATTGGGGCTGATTTTTTCAAGATATTTCAAGTAAGGGAATTCTTTCTTGGTTCTTTCCATCCTCTTTTAGTTTTTATTCCTCTTTATTGAATTTCCTCATGTCCAGAAGTTGGTGTTAGATCCTATGGTCTGATTTGGTATCTTTTGGGTAAATTTTTGGTGGTCTAGGTCTGGATTTATTTTCCTTGTGGTGCGGCGGTGGTACGCTTAATGTTTCGCACCATGTTTTGAGGGTTTCGACTCAAAAGGTAGGTGATTCCATGTGTAACCATTTTATGTTGAGTTAGCTTGATTGGTTTAATAATTTAGTATGTTTATAATCTGTTTTGTGTGGTTTGAAAACTATTTTTGATGAATTTGGTTAAACATTTAATTTTTAGTTGTATTTTAGCTTGAAATTGGGTACTTTTCATGTGTGACTCTTGGGGTAATGTTTGGGTTTAGTTTATAACATATGAAAGTGATTTATTAGTCTTGAAAGGGGCTACCAATTCTGTTTTGTTAATTCCTTATTGTCATGTGGGCCTTTAAAAGAGGTTTTTTTGAATGAGTTTAAGGTGTAAAACCGTGTTGTACTTTTTGAAGGTGATTTATGAAAACATGTGTTTTTCATGTGTATCATTGTGGTATTATTTGATGTATTTTTATAACATTTGGGGTTGGTTTAATAATTGTTTTAAGGCTGAAAAATTCTGTTTTGGATTAGTATTGGTATGATTTTGATTTTGAATGGGGGTTTTGAAATGGGTTTAGTGTGCAAACAATGGTTATACCTCTTGGGTTTGTTTTATAAAAATTGCAAATGTTTTATTTGGTTAAACAAAGTTGGGAAAGGGTGTATATGTACTGTTTGGGTGATTTTGTTCACCTAATCTGGGTTTTTGAATGGTAAAGTGGTGATTTGAGATGTTAAACATTTTTAGAATTTTTTATAAATTGTCAAAATATTTTACTAAATTGTGTTTTGTGTGCAAAACACGAGTGTGGGATATTTCGTGTGAGTTTATTTATAAAATGAATTTTGAAGGTGAGAAGGGTATTGTGTGACATGTGTGTGGGATGTTATGTGAGTTGAATATCTTGTAATGGTTTTATAAAATTGTTTAATGAATTTGTGGAAGTGTTAAAGAAATGTGAAAAGTGTTGTAGGCAATTTGGAGTGAGTTTGATTTCAAAATGCATTTGAATGAAAAGTGGAATTTTTGACTTTAGTGATGTACATGGGGCTATTTGGTTAATGTGTGATGTGGAAGTGATATTTTCATGTGAAAACTATATTTATTGGATTGTGAACATGTTTGAGCACAATGGGAAAACCAAGGTATCTAGGTTGGTGGACGTGTACTAGTAAGCTAGTGAATCCGTGGGGTTTGGCCTCAGTTTCACTTAACAAGATTGACGCTTAAAACATTAACTAAACTATGATGATGATGATTGGGGACCACTAGGTTATGGGTATGATCCCTACTAGTGGCTCGTGCATGAGAACAGATATTTTTTTGTGGTTACTCTCACTGAGATACGAGGTACCTGGGACCCACAGCTAGCTAGTGCCTAGGGGTTTTTTCCTATTACATGTGATCAATAGATCCTTTGTACTTACCGTCGGTATACAGTATTGTTGGATTGAAAATTCAGTATCTTTGTTAGTTATTTTAAAATTGTTGGTCCTTTAAAATTATCCCACATGAAAAATGTTTTCATTTATTATTGCATCCTTTAGAAAATTGTAACAAGAATTTCTTATTTACAAAACTTGCAATGCTTTTTGTCATGAAATGTTTATCACATGGAATCTCATAGAGGTGGTATCCTACTGGGATTTCTCTCACACCCTACTTACACCATTGGGTGTAAGTAGACTTGCTTATTTTATTTCACAGGTTTGGGTACATGTTTTATGCCATTGGTTCTGGTTTTTAGTGGTCCATCGTGATGTAGTTTCGTGGAGATGGCTTGAGGGTGGTGCCTATTTACATGTGGAGGTTTATGGGCTGTATTTTCTTGGGTTTGTACCTTTGTAATGGTCTTTAAAAATTGTTTAAAATTGTGTAATTTAGTTCTGAATTTTTGAAAAAGATTATTTGGTTTGAAAAATCCAGAATCATTTTATTGGATTCTTTTGTTGTTTTATGTTTATAAACTCGGGTAAATCGTTTCCAATTATCATTTTATGATACCCGGGCACTTGTGCGAGCCCGTGGGGATCGGGAACGCCCTTCGGGACTTGTCACGGTCTGGGTTTGGTTCCAGTTTTGGCGGCGTCCAGATTTGGTTCGTGACACATGTGATGTCCTGGATTGAATAATGTAGTCTTTTTTAAAAAAAAATTGGTAGATGAATTATAAATTCATTATTTTTTGAACCCTATACAAATAGGATAAATAGAATATTATTTTTAATTTTTATTATCTTTTAGAGTGGAAGATGATTTTGTGGTAGAAATTAGTTAAAGGATGGGAATCTACTTGTCAAAGATATATTTTTCTTCTTCTCTTATTCTATGAAGAAATTAATTCTTATACTTTAGTGAAGGTATCTTAAAACAAAAATGTGTTATCCTAATACCATATATTTTGTTCAACCGATGGTATTTTAAATTACCCTAGATTGATGAATTTAAGGCCCTCAATTTTACACTTGTTTGTGATTGATGACCTCAATCACTACCTATAAATATTTTCGTTCTTACTCCAATTATATATCTCTAATTTCCACCAATGTTCTCCTAATCGAAATCATAATTTGGTGGTGACCCTTTTATTTCCCTTTTCCTCTTATTATTAACCTAATTTCTGATGTGGGTTTTCCCAAAGGTATTTTCTATTTCCAAACTTTTATTTTCTAAAAATAATTTCAAATTACAAGGATTAAATTTATTTAAGGAGAGAATAATATAACACCCCATGATTTCATAGCACGTTATTTCTTCAAATTAATTCATTAACTTGCACTACACACAACACCGAGTTCTAGCGCACCATGACTTACCAAACTAGCCATTAAAAAGTGGTTATGAATAATATTTTTTGAATTTTGAACATTATATAATCCTTATAATTTCAGAATCCATATTATGAGTTTCTTAGAAATTATGTAAGAACAAATACATTTTTTTAGAAAAAAGAAGTATTTTTCAAAAAATGCAATTTTACCGCCTTTTAATGGTGAGGCCTTTTTAAATCCAATATTTGAAACTTTTATATATTTGATTTTTCAAAATAAACTTCGTATTTAGAATCAGGACATAAGAATTTAGTTTAAATAAAGTTTTGGTGTTTTTCTGATAACTTTCATATTTGGGTGAATAGTGAAAAATACTATATTTTAACTGAAAACAACTTTTTTAATCAAAATAATTTATAGTGTTAAATTATACATTTTAATGTTTTGGAAGTATAAATAGATTATATTTTTATCATTTAATCCAATTATGGTCAATGTAAGTAATTTCACTTTGAAATTGGACATAAACAAGTGTCAATCTTTTGATAGTTATTATTTCTTAAAAATATGCCTTTTGGTTTTGACAGTGGGAATTAATTTTAAATTAATAAATGAAACTTCTATGTTTTGAATTTTGTAAAATAGAATTCATAATTGAATTCGTAATATCAAAATTATCTTAGGGTAAATATTTAGTATTTTTCTGAAAACCATTAATTTTTTATGAATAGTGAAAAATGGTGAGTTATAGTTTAAAACCAAATTTTTATTTAAATAATTATTTATTTTATTTAAATTTATTTTAGGTCAAAATAGATACATAATACCTATATAAGTTCAATTTAATTCATTGGATTCAGTTTATAATAGTTTTAGATATATAAAAATTTTATTGAACTTTCCACAATCTTTTACCCACCTCCTATGAGAATTTGTAAATTCACATAAAACATAATTTTACCACTTTTGTGAGTTGAATTTAGAAAATCTGAGAGACACGGTTAATATCAAAGAGTAAAATGTGGTTCAAGAAGATAAAAATAATTTTTGTGGAATAGTATCTTTTTACCTTTATTTACCATGGTTAAAAGTAAACAGGGAAATTAAGGGTAAAAATGATATTTTTATTACCCTAACACATGACCTGATTATATTGGATAAGTTAAATTCGACCAAAAATAACCTTATGAATAAAATATTACCCTTTAGGTCCACATGGATTAGATTAGGACATTTATTATTATTTAATTTAAAGAAGAGTTAAAAGTGTTAAATTCAAAGTTTATTAACTAAACCATTTTTAATATAGGGTTATACATAATATAAATTAAACTATAAATATTCATTAGAAAGATGAAAATATTTACTACATCATGATATTTTATTTATAATTTTTAGACGTTATATAATTAAATTTATTTATGACACAATGATGATGTAGTAATTACCTTATTAATGAAATAATCAAATAAATGGTATTATAAATATTAAAATAAATATAATTTAAACGTTTTTTGGACATCCAAGAATTTTCTAGGTGACTATGACATGTTAGGGAAGATTCAATATATAATTTTCGAAGTAATCCAGTTTTTATGACTTTCACAAAAACAAAATACCAAATAATGTCAAAATTGACATAAAATAATATTTAAAACAAATACTATATTATTGGTTGATATAATTTTCCTAAAAATGTAAGGTTTGGAAAAAGGGATTAAATAATATTATATATGTCATTAATTATCCACTTTAGTTTCCCTTGGAAGTTTAGACTATATTTATTATCCATATATAGTAATAATACAAGAAGACACGGTAAAAGTAAAACTATTTAACTAAGAGTTAAATCTAAATGATAAGGTTAAAATGGTAACCTAAACTTGTCTAAAACCTATCGGTTGAGAGTATTTAGACCCATAACCACCTAATTCTTGAAATAAATTCATTGGGAACCATTATAAACCGAATATGATTTTATAATAAATTAATACTTTAATCTTTTTTTAAAGTGACCCTCACCCCTCTTATAAAAGGGCACTTCCCCTTCTCTCAAAATCACACCTCCAAAGCCATTTTCTCAGACAATACCTACCCAAATATCCTCCCAACATCCATAACTTAATCCTAGAGTCCTTAGTTTGATCAAAAAGACAACCTAAGGACCCCTTTTGATCAAATCAAAAGGAAGAACCTGAAGAAGAGGTAATGATTTCACCACCCTCTTTCAAGTTCCTTTCTTCTTCCATTTCTTCTTAATTTGTTATTTTCATTCTAAAATAATAACTCCATTATCTTCTATATACTGTGATGTTATTACAAATATTTCACAACTATATTCATTATTCTATCTATCTTATGAATGATAATTTCACCATGCGTGTGTATGTATGGCTTACCGTCTCCACACCGTGGTGTAATTTGTTATTCAACACTATTTTATTTGGATGGATATAATGATGACTAATATGTATATAAATAATGAAAATAACATGATAATGTCTCTTTAAAATTAATACACCATCCATTTCCACCTTTTTAAGGAAATTATATTGTCTCTCATGCGTACGTACGGATTACCATCTCCACGACGCGATGAGTTTCATTTCCACATTCACCATTCTTCGATGATTATAAAAATATATATTACTAATATGTTTTTAATATATGAAATAATAATTCTAAGAGATATATATATATATATATATTTATATTTACTTACATATATTTTGTTGACTTAGTTCCGTTCAATACGTTATGAAAATAGAAACAATGTTTATGCGTACGTACAGACTACCGTCTCCATAAACGGTGTTTTCCATTTCATATATATCACTATTATTCATATTTATATTTTAAATATATATGATATATAAATCATGTTTTATATTATGGAAGTATTTAAATTATTATCTATTTGATACAATCAATAGTAACAAGTTAAAACATGTACGATAAAAAAAGTGATTATTACCGGAAATGTTAATTTAACATGGAAATTATTATTAAATGGGTAGTAGAAAGTCATAAATGAATAATTTATGATATCATAAATATTAATATGGTTATGATATAATTTAATAACATACTAAGGTTAAACGTACCCTCAACTAAAGGAAAGTGCAAGGTAAGGGGTTTTCATCTCACTCTTTATTTCAGTGAGATTCATGTCATATTGCCACTATTAACTTTTGTGTGGTGTATGTACTGCCCATAATTGTATTCTGTGAGTAATACACTTTAATTTATGTGTATTTACATATTAATTGTATGATACCTTTTTCATGGGGTGTATGTTTCATAAGTTACCAAATTGGTAAGGGTTTATTATATAATCCCTTCATTATCCGATATTGTTTATACGTAATTATCTATTGGGACCTCTTTATCATCTGTATCCATGTTTCCAAAAAATGTATTTCTAAAAATTATTAATATTTTATAGACTATGGTTTAAATTCATTTATACCCTTGTTTTAATTTTTATAAAATGGTTTGAAAGGAATCTTTCTGTCGTTTTCCAAATAAGGTCCTTTTTAACCTTTTCAACAAAATTAAGGAAAGAATGTCTTTTTTAACTTATATGGTGGGTGAGTCTATTTTACACCATTATAAAAATGTCGAAGATTCCCTTTCTTGCTTATAAGAATATTTTCAAAGTAATTTTTTCCTTTTATAATTATGTGACATTTAAATGATTTCAAAAAAAGATATATTTCTCTCAAATAGTTTTGATTTCATCTATGTCAACATACTTTGATTGATTTTAAGATTATTTGAAGATGATTTATTATTATAAAAAACTTCTGTATTTTATTGAAGGTTTTGTGATATATTTGACTGAGGATGTGTTATTTTTATACCATTCATGGTTTATAGATAATGTATTGACATTTCGTATGCTAGTTTTAATACGAATGAGTATGTTATGTTTAAACCTATTCATATGAGGAATGCATTAGACTTAGTAAGTGACGGGTGGATCCCACTATAGCTCATTGATGCATCGGTAGGTCTCATGAGTCAAACTAGTGTCTTGGAACAAGGCCTTGACAAAATCTTATTTGTAGTCTTGGCACAAGGCCTTGACTATGTGGTTATGATAGTTTGGCATTATGCATTCCATCATTATGAAAGTGGTTTGTGATATTCCATGTGATTATTCTACTAGTAGAATATCCATGTGAATAAGTAAATGTCATTAATTCATTTTATTTAATCTATATTATGATGAAGTTCAAGTTTAAAAGGCTTTTTTTTAGTTATACATTTCCTTAAATGTTTATGCTTATTTAAGAAAGTTTCTGCTGTATTGTTATCCTTACTGAGCATCTGAGCTCACCTCTTTCTATGTTTTATTTTTCCCAAGATTCGAAGTTTATTGTTATTGATATGTAGGGTTAAGCCAAGGGAATAATGGAATTCAAAAAGGATTATTTATGTTTTTTTGTATGTTATAAAGTGTAATGTAACATTCATGTATGTAATCTATTTTCCAAGACTGCTAAACTGATTGGTCCTTCGGGACTTGATTCCTTGCAATCATGCCAATGTATTAAAATAATGCACCAAATCTAGGTAACTGGGGTGGGGGAATTACATATAACCTCTCTTGATATTATATTACCCAAAAATGTAACCATTTTAAGCCAAAAATCATACTTCATAAATATTTCATATAGTTTCTCCATCCACAGGGTATTTAGAAGAATTACAAAGTGATCTTCATTCTTTTACTTGTTCGTTGAATAGATTATAATATAATTTATAAATACTACCACAAATTTATCAATGTAAAATCTAAAGACTCTATTAATTAAAAAAAATTAATAGTATGGAAATTATTATTACAAAATAGAATCATTATATGTTCATAACATTCATACCTAATACAGAATTCCATCTTGGTTATATCTTCCTTAATATCCCTCATTTAATGATATCCAAAGAAAAATGGAATATTGTAAAAGTACCAATCTATGCACAATAGATCAAATAATATATCAATATGGGGAAGAGGATACAAGTTCTTGATCATGATCGATTTCAACTCCTGATAATCAACACATAACCACATCTATCCTTTTTTCTTTTTTATAAAAAGAACAGGTGAAGACCATGGTGACGCATTTGGATTAACTAATCCATTATCATGATTTTCATTGAGTTTATTCTTCAATTAATATAACTCAATTAGGTCAATTCTATTGTAATTATTTAAAAATATCATAGAATTGGGTTATAAATAAAAAATTGGGTGGAAAAAATAAAAAAATTCCTTAATGAAATAAATAAATTCCATGAAAGTTATTCCAAAAATAAATAAATAAATTATTAAAAAATAATCATATCCAAGAATTTTAGTCTCTACCCAACAATCTGAGATAAATACCACTTATAAATGGGAATTAAGACACATACATTGTAGGTGATTTTCATTGGAATATCGTACATATCCTCACATTTATAGATGATTAAATGTTAGATTAGAATATAAATAGTGAAAACCCTTCCGAAAATAATTGATGAAGGATTTATGAGGAGAAATATAATCCATGCATATGATAACATCAAAATCAACCATGTGATGGATTATAATATTTCTATTAAGCATATTCCAACCAATTTAAACTAGAAAGGAATTATAGATTTGAGATGAAATCATTATACCATTAGTGTATTTCAATTATAATTCTACATATAATCATTTGGGATGAATATTGATAACCTTTGAAAATTATTTATATATTAATAGATAGGTAGATACAGATTCAAATAATACAATAACATTTTTTGATTTGATATAAAGTTAACATTTTCCCACATCGTTATCACACCCCTTATCGAAAATAGTGATCTCATGATATTACACCCTTCCCTTAGCATAATAGGATACTAATGTTGACCATCATCATTAACCCTCCAGTTTGGGAATTAGTTATCATGATTCCCATTATCCTTAAGATTTAATCATTGAAATGGTGGAGGTTTATTCTATTAAGCTTTCTATCTATTATCTTTGTTAACTAACTTCATCCTTTAAAATTGGAAATACAATTCTCAGTGACCTTCCCTTCCACACTTAAAATTTTTTTTTATCCCCCTTAAGAAAATTTCCTCCATGATCTTTCCCACACTTTGAGCATAAAGTATGCATCATATTCTTCTTTACAAGGTTTTTATCATCCATGGAACACCATATCTTTTTTTGTGAAAACCTTCAGATTGATAGATAATTTTAACAACTATTTTCACCTTGATTTAACAATGAAAAATATATACATATATATTGGAGACTCTTATGGAAAATTTTCTTTATATAATTGGTATTAATCAACTAAATAATTGATCAAAATTTTATTCATATTGGGTGAAAATATTGTATGTTTATTTCATGTGTCTTGGGAAGTTTCCCTAATATGTACCAATAGATTAACCATCCTTTTTCTTTAGGTCTAGGTTCTCCTTCTCTGTAATTTTATGAACAATGCATGGATGTAACTTGTTTAAAAAAATTCATTTAACTCATACACATTCATTGAGTCAATTTCATCCTATTTAATCATATTGTTGATAAGATTCCACCATTGATATGGTTTACTTTCCAAATTATAAAAAACCAAATTGACACTATAATTTTCCATACACTAAAGATCATAAAATAACTTTTCAGTGGTATGGAACCATTTTTCAACAACTAATTGGCTAGAGGTTACACTAATGGAAGGTTGATGTTTCCTCATGAATGGATCAGCATATAGTTGTTACCTCCTTTTATCATTTTGATGTTCATCTTGTTTCATACCTTAATAAATATTTGAGAACATAAAGATAATATTCTTCATTCCAGTCTCCATACTGATTGGATTTTCAAGAGTAAAGTCATATCACTATCTTTATTACTCATTATTAATGTTATTCCTTCATATTCCATCCATTGAATAAAAAATGCAGAGTGTAAGAAACAACTATCATAGTGGGGAACAACCTAATCAAGAAAATTACATATAGGATAACTAAATCATTATACTTTTTTCATTAAAATATGAAACCATAGGTTTATCCTAGGTCATTCATGTTTATATTATATATAAATCCTTTATGATGGGTCATAAAGGGTTTCCATATTTCTTAAAGGATTCTCGTGAGGAGTGTCAAACTAGGTGTGTAGAAAGGCATATTTTCATTCACCTGTTCTTGATCGATTCTAGCTCAATAAATTGTTTTTAGAGTCGTTACCCTTATATACATATGTGATAGTGTCACATCCACTTTAGTATATAGAAAATTATGCAATTTTCTAGAAAAAACTGTAATGTCCCGACCCGGATCTCCACTAAATCAGAGGTCAGACTGGTCGCCACATGACCTCAAACGCGTCTCCTTGTACGCCAAAGGATACCAACTAACAACAAGGGTTTATTAATAGTTAGTGGGGATACTATACCCTCATATCAGAGTTAGATAATAGATAATGGCAATAAATAGTGGAATTAGTCTAATAAATGATAAAGTAGCAGAAATCAGATTTTATAAATCTTGTAAAAACAAATGGCCAATGCTAATTATACAGCAGATGCATGCATGACCTGATAATGATAAAAAATAGAAAACAGTGAACCAAACAGCTTACTTTACGTTCCAATAAATAAATAAATAAATAATGACTCAAATCTCTAAGGGCAGTATCCTCAAGTATCCTGGTCTTCCACTCGGTCCTCTACTCTTATCTCCCAAGTAAATACAAACTGTACAATCCTATAACCAAATAAAATCTACTCAGGTACCCCAGTGCAATGACAGCCCGAGTAGGGTGCGAGATATAAATATAAGTAGGCCAGGACCACCAGTGTCTACCCCAATTCCAAACATTTAAATATTAAATTAAATTGTTTGAAATCATGAATAAATAAAGTAAGCAATACAAAGTAACTATACACCAAAGTACCTGCTTCATCCCTCAGTCGGAGACTAAACCTGCATTATAAATTTTTCATGCATACTCAAAAATCATTACACAATAATTTTCATTTATCAATTATTAAAACCTTAATAAATTATGAAATTCTTGAGATTCGGCATAAGCCTGACATCCCACATATTAGTCACTCACAACAGATGTCTCTAAAGACCATCTAAGGAAACAAAGTAAAGGCTAAAACCAAGCATGTTCATTGTCTAGGATAACGTTTCATAAGATATTCATATTAATCCTCAAATTAATATTTCTGAGCCTATCCACTAGAAAGGGTGATTCGCTCATGGGTCATTCCAATGATAGTGATTCACCTAATTCATTAATAAGTCTAAACTCCTCATATTTAATTCAAAAATCATTATGTCTCCATAGTTTTCATTAAATAATTAAATCATTTCATGTAAGACCAATTATACCCACCATTCAATGTCAATTAATGAGTGTAGAACATCATGTCAAGCACACTAGTGAGTATTTGGAGTGTCAGTCCTTGTCTCACAACCCATGGGTATTTGGAGCATTAGTCCCTGACCCATAAAATAATATTTGCATGCAGGCTGGGTTCAGAACGCCATGGCTAGAACCCCATGAGTATTTAGAGCATCAGTCCCTATCTCACAACCCATTTATCATTCATACATATATATCTATCATTGGTGTATAACTCCAAGTATAACACCCCAAAACCATCCATTAATTAACTCATAAATTAATTAATCAAATCTGTTAACTAATTCAATAACTAATTAACAACAGAAATCTCCCGTCAAATAATTATACAATTAATTAATCATTTTTTATCTCAATAGATAATGATTAATTAACAGTTAATTATTCTTACCCACAAACAAATCAACTAGATAATTAACTCAACATTTAATTATATAAAATCCTTAACCTAAAACATGATAATTAATTCACAAATCATGTAACCTTATTCCTTTACTAATCAAATCTATTAGTTAAATATACAAAATATATTAGTTAATGCAGCAATCAACGAAGTGCACATTACCATTAATTAATCCATATATTAATTAATCTATAAAACAAACCACATCCCATAATTAATTTTATAAAATTAATAATCCAAAATATCACTTCAAAATCACGTAATTTAATCCATAAATAAATATCTATATATAGCCAAGATAACGTATCACAATTAATCACCGGATCAAATATCTCATTTAGCTAAATAAATTTATTATAATTAATCATTCGATTAACTATTTAAATTCAATCTCAAAGAACATAATTAAATTACCATTAATTATATCCATTTATTTCACTTAATAAATCACAATTATTTCCCCAAATAATCATCACATTTATAATTCTCATGGAACATAATTAATATAAAAAATTTATTATCTTATCTTAGCCAAAACAGAACATAATTTAATTATTTAATCGTATCACTTTAACCAAATCTGAAATATGTGCTTAAAACCAACACGTGGTCATTTACTCATTTATCTCAGGTGGGAAGCATCATTTAAAAACATCAAAAGTCACGCATCAACAAATAACATATCAAATTTAGCAATTTAATCAAACCTACTAAATTCCCATTTGAATGAAATTCAATATAAATACATCACTGCATAATTTTGAATTTCAAAAAAGGTTTTGTAAGCATTTTATTAATGCATTTATAAAAGTTTAGGACTTGAAAAGGGACCCTACCTCGAGGTGACATCATTTTAATTATGTAGTGCTTTAATGTACATGGCGATAACTAGTTGTAAATAGAACACATTCACATGCACACCACCTAAATATATATGTATATATATCCACTCATATAAACCTATATATATATATATATTTATATTTATACACTCATGTGCCTTGCAAAAAAATAAACAAATCACCAAAGGAATAACAGAAGACCAAAACCAGTACAGTAAGGCATACTCAACTATCGCTAGATACCTGGGACTCAGAAAAAATATTAGACTCCAAAATAGGTGGTGCAAAACCAAATAACAGGTCCAAACCCTTACCTGAATTTGGAGGTGATGAAACAAAACTGAGTCAAAAAGCTTCTCCGTCGGTGGTGGTAGTCGGAATACGGACCAATGAGTCTAGAGAAGTCCATTACACAACCCTAGAACCATGAAATAAGGAAACCCAATTAATCATAATCCTTGGGGTTTATGATGAGAAAAACTGGGTGAGGGAGGAGTCAAAAGACTGATGCAAAACATTAAACTTATGCATACGTACACCCCTTAATGAGGTGGACAAGATTCATGAATACTATAAGATGATTCAAGCATGTAAAGAGGAGCCGGGAAGGGGGTGTAGCATGCCTCATAGGGGGGTGGGGGCTTGGTGCGTGTCACTTCTCTAATAGTGTGTCACCTCCTTCATTATCTTTCAATAAAATATTTAACACCCTATTAAACAAATAGATATTATATAATAATAAATACATTTATTATTCTCATTTTATATAATGTTTCTTCATTAATTAACCTTTAAATAAAATTTTCAAAATAAATTCTGAAAACCCCCATTAATCATCCAATCAAATTAATACAATAATAATAATAATATCCTTATTATTATTATTATTAAATTTTATTTTATTTAAATTAAATAAAAAATGCATTTTAAGAAACTGGGTAAGCGTGCATCTGACCCTCACGATTTGACTAACCAAGCACAGCCCGATATCTACATTTAAAATTGTTTAATTAAATTAAACCCAACTCCACATTTATTCCTCATTTAATATTACCATTTAATATTATGCTTATTCTATAACACCCAACTTCTCATTTACACATTATTTAATTAAATTCATTCACAACAATTAATTAAATAAATTCTCCACTTTGTGTTTTTTTAATTAAATTCTATCAACAAAATTTAATTAAATTAAAAACTCCAACTCCTTGTTATTTAATTAATTATCTCAACACAAATTAATTAAATAAAACCTCCACTTCATAGAGATTAATTAAATTCTTATTGGCCTTGAATTTAATTAAATGAAACCCCAAACAAATTCATTATTATTATTATTCATAATAATAATAACAACCAATCATAAAACCATAATAATAAAAATCACATTATTATTATTATTACTATTCAACCTTAGATAAAACCCAAAACCTATTATTAAATAAAAACACTTCTTTATTAATTACAAAAGTCCTAATTTAATTAGACATTTCTTTGAGATACCCAAAAGCCTCATTAATTTTACATAATTATTACACCTCATTAAACATCCAACTAAAACATGTTAACATAACGGTTACACCCCATTTAATTAAAAATGATTCTTTATTTATTATTCTCTTAATATACTTTTCATAATTAATTATGAAACTCCATATTGATCATTAAATTATTATTTTAACATTTATTTTACTAAATAATTGAAATAATAATAACATCATTATTATTATTATTCTAACTTTCATTTATTTAAAACCCAAACCCCCTAATTTATTTCAATATCATTAATTTGATATTAATGACAAAAACTATAGCCCAAAACCTCAATTTGAAAATAATAATGTTTCATCATTAAATTTGAAACTCCTTAATTAATTTAACATTTTTATGAACCCCAAAAGCTCTCATTAATTTCTTCAACCATCATTTAATTAATTATTTAACATTCATTTAGTTAAACAACCACAATAATAATAATAATAATAAATTCATCATTATTATTATTAAAAACTTATTTTAATTAAACATCAACTCTCATATAATCTTATTTAATTAAAATAAATAATTTATTAAACATGGTAAACTACATCAGTTGGACCACAACCATGCACTGCTCATGTAGATCTATTAAAGTTGACCTTTCTAGATCTGGTCCTCCTGAGACTCATCGGGAGACCCACTAAAATTTACCGACTAATTAATCTAGTCTAAAGACGATACCTTTAGGTGTTCCAACACTCAGAATAAAATTCTGGAGCTCGGTTTAAAAACCGACCTATCGATAAACCCAAAAAAATAAAAAAAACCTTCATATTTTAACCTTGTTAAAAAACACGAGACTTTACAACCTACCCACCTTAAAAACATCTCATCCTCGGGATGCTATCGGGAACCACTACTAAAACAACCAACCTACCAAGGTCATTTAATCTCATTAGAACTGACGTGTTTCATTCCCAACTCCAAACACACCTTTAACCATTCACAAGACAAATGGGTAAGGCTTTAAAACAAGATCTGAAGATCACTTTGTAGATTAAACATTGAAAAAAAGCTTATATATGAGGCCATTATAGGGACCTCATAAACAAAATTGGTAGAATCTCAATCAACCAATAGAACAGGTTGTGTGTACTTCCCTTGAAAGACGTCATGAACCCTAAACCCACATTTTCCCTTTATCTAATGATGTTCCTTTAAAAATATTTCAAAATCATCTTTATGTATAATGATGTCCATATCAAACCTCTGGTAAAATTTCCAAGTCAAGCCATCGCAAGGCTATTTTAAAAAAAACAATTGTGGCTCAACACGAATATAAGAGTAGCCCAAAGAAACCATGCATCTCGTGTGATACCTAGATGACAACCAATCATCAAGATCAAAAATATTTAAATTGTAGTTCAACATGAGACCAATTCTATCTTATTGTCTCTATGATGAGGTCAAGATAGGGGTCATGCTCATCATATTCATAAGATCACACTAATATAAAACCAAGGCCATTAAGAGGATCATTCAAACTAATACCAGAAAACTCTGTTCTAAAATCTAGGCATCTAATGCCAACACATTTACCAAAAATGATGTGACACTACTCACTTTAGGATTTTTCATGACATCTAAATAAAATATCATCTGCTCACCGATGCACTATTTCAAAACAATTAATGCATTAGTGTGACATACCTTGAACCATGATCACCACATCAAACATTTATCATAAAAGTTGTAGTGTAAACCTATCAGTGTTCCATAACACCTAAGTACCAAGAAGTCCTCCTAAGAAGTGTGAGGAACATACATTAATGGCCTATAACATTCTAAGGTTACTACCTACCATAGGTTATCCCCTTATGAAAGATAAACATCAACCCTCTCTCTTGGTCATGAAAAATTGATATCACCAATAACAAAATCCCCTTTTTCATTTAACCATTTTATTTAATTCATTTCAACCTTTTAATGTGAGAATAAATTTCCAAAAACTCACATGTACTTTTTCACAACAAGTCACTTGGTTTTTAAAACAACGCCCTATCGAAAATAGGCATCCTCTCACAAAAATCCTTTTTAAACATTTCTCATATAGTGTTATCTAAATGGAATGTTATATGCATGAAATGTCAATCTCTAAGTGTATAAGATGATTCATGTACAATGTCTAAGCCCATCTAGTAAAAATAGTGATTCTCTCTTAGGTTCATCCACTAAGTGTGATTCACACAATTCATTAATTTGTTCGAACTCCTTCTCATATTTAATTCACAAATCATTACGTCCCAACAGTTTCATTAGCCATTTAATTAATTTCATGTACGACTAATTGGACCCACAAGATAATGTTAATTAATGAGTGTAGAATATCATGTCTTGAACCATCATGAGTATTTGGAGCACCAGTCCTTGTCTCACAACCCTTGGGTATTTGGAGCATTAGTCCATGTCCCATAAAATAATATTTTCTTGCATGTTGGGTGTAGAACACCATGTCTAGCACCCTATGAGTATTTGGAGCATGAGTTCCTATCTCACAACTTGTTTATCATTCATACATATCTATTTATCATTAGTGTGGAATGCCATGTCTAACACCCCAAAACCATACATTAATTAACTCATAAATTAATTAATCAAATATGTTATTTAATTCAACAAATAATTAACAATATAAATCACACATCAAATGATTCTACAATTAATTAACCATTCAACATATCAATAGTTAATAATTAATTAATAGTTAATTATTTATATCCACAAGAAATTAAACTATATAATTAACTAAACATTTATTTATCCCAAATCCTTAATCAAAAACATGATAATTAATTCACAAATCAATTATCCTTATTCCCGTACTAATCCAATCAATTAGTTAAATATACCAAATCTACTAGTTAATGCAAAAATTAATTAATTGAACATCACCATTAATTAATCCATCTATTAATTAATCTAAAAAACAAATCACATCCCATTAATAACTTCCTAGAATTAATTTCCAAAATATCACTTCAAAATCATGTCATTTAATCCATAAATAAATATCTCTATTTAGTCGAGACAACGTATCACAATTAATTGCTGGATCAAATATATCATTCAACTAAATCAATATATTATAATTAATCCTTTTATTAATTATTTAAATTCAGCCTCAAATAAAATACTTAAATTACCATTAATTATCTCCATTTATCTCACTCTATAACTCATTATTATTTACCCAAATAATCATCATATTTACAGTTGTCATGCCACATAATTAATATATAGAATTTATTATCTTATCTTATCCAAAAATATCATTTAATTATTTAATCATTTCAATTTTACCAGATCAACAATACATGCTTACAACCAACATGTGGTCATGTCTCCATTTATCTCACATGGGCAACATCATTTAATAACATCAAAATTCATGCATCAACATATCTCATATCACATTTATCAATTTAATCAAACATACTAAATTCACATTTTAATGACATTCAATATAAATACTTCATTGTATAATTTAAATTCCAAAAAAGGTGCAGAAATCATTGTATTAATGCATTTATTAATAATGATGACTTGAAAAGGGACCCTACCTCAGGGTGACATAATTTTAATTACTAAATGCTTTAATGTACTTAGCAGAAACTACTCGTAAATAGAATGCAGTCACACACATAACACCAATATATATGTATATATATCTACACATATATACCTATATATATATTTATTGACACGTGTGCCATGAAACAAAATCAAAAAATCACCAAAAGAATAATAGGAGACCAAAACCTGTACAACAAGGCCTATACACCTTTGTCTAGAAACACGGGACTCTGATAAAATATTAGACTCCAAAATAGGTGGTGTGAAACCAAATAATAGGTTTAAACACTTACATGATATCTACATCTAAAATTATTTAATTAAATTAAAAACAAATCCACATTTATTACTAATTTAATATTACCATTTTATATAACCCTTATTTGATAACACCCAACTCCTCGTTTACACATTATGTAATTAAACTCATTCACAAAATTTAATTAAATAAATTCCCCACATCATGTATTTTTTTAAATAAATTCTATCAACACAGTTTAATTAAATTAAAAACTCCAAATCATCATTATTAAATTAGTTATCTCAAAATTAATTAGTTAAATAGAACTTCCGCTTCGTAGTGATTAATTAAATTCCAATTTACTTTGAATTTAATTAATTGAAACCCCAAAAAATCTATTATTATTATTCATAATAATAATAACAACCACTCATAAAACCATAATAATAATAATCTCATCGTCATTATTATTATTATTCAACCTAAGATAAAACCCAAAACCTCTTATTAAATAAAAATACTTCTTTATTAATTACGAAACTCCTTATTTAATTAGACATTTCTTTGAGATACCTAAAAACCTCATTAATTTTACATAACTATTACACCTCATTAAACATCCAATTAAAATATTTTAACATAAATGTTACACCCCATTTAATTAAAAGTGATTCTTCATTTATTATTCTCTTAATACACGTTTCAAATTTTTTTATAAAACTCCCTATTGATCATTTAAATATTTTTTTCTATCATTTTATTTAACTAAATAACCACAATAATAATAATAACATCATTATGATTATTATTCCATCATTCATTTATTTAAAACTCAAACCTTCAATTTATTACAATATCATTAATTTGATATTAATGATAAAAACTCTAACCCATAACCACCATTTAATAATAATAATGTTTCATCATTAGCTTTGAAACAACTCAAAAAATTAAACATTTCTGTGAACCCCAAAAGCTCTCAATAATTTATTCAACTATCATTTAATTAATTCCTTAACATTCATTTAATTAAACAACCACAATAATAATAATAATAAATTCATTATTATTATTATTAAAACCTTATTTTAATTAAACACAAACTCTCGTAGAATCTTATTTAATTAAAATTAATAATTTATTAAATAGTGTAAACTGCACGGGTTGGACCGCCACCGTGCGCTTATTGTGCAGATCTATTAATGTGGACTTTTCCAGAGCCAGTGATCCCAAGGCTCATCAGGAAACCCTCTATAAATTACCTGGTAATTAATCAAGACAAAAAATGATATCTTATTGTGTTCCAACACTTGGAATAAAATTCCAGAGCTTAGTTTAAATATAGACCTATCGATAAACCCAAAAAATTAAAAAACCTTCGTATTTTAACCTGGTTCAAAAACAAGAGACTTACCAAAACTCAGTCTTTCCTTTAACAAAATTCTTCTACATTTTCCTATACATTAACTCATCTTTATACTTATACATATAAATTTACTTAGGTATCTCACATTGGTTTTCCCCAACTAGTTTATAAAGGTTAACTAACCATATACTATGATACCAACTATAGTGACCAAGGGTTAACATATAAAAATATTAAACATATTTTGTGGAATATTTGTTCCATTAAATAAACACACACTTGTGGACCACAATATTTTAGTGCCTTTGGAGACTTGGAAACATAAACACTCATACTTACATGAGCTACATCATCTCCCACTAATTTCTACATAACTAAGAAACATCTTAAATATATCATATATAATAAATATATTCATAATATAAGTAAATTAAACATACGAAATAATTAACATGGATGCTCAGTATCGATAAACAAGGGAGATACAAAATCATATGAATATAAGGGTATCAGAACATGAGAATTACATTTAAAAACCATACCCTGCCTATTAAAAATCATAATCGTGAATCATGGAATAAATATTCGTTGTTCATAAGACAAGAATAATAATGAAATAAAATAATATGATCTATAATATAATAACGTAGGAATAAGACATATATTTTTGTACATCTAAGGTCATCATAATGACAAAGTCCTTTACTATGATGAGTTCACTACTTGTTCCATCCATGTATCATGGTATTGAGTTCACTCCTCATTATAGACTTATATTACTTTAATAAATTTACTCCATGTTCCAGCTCAGTATTAATGTATATGGTTCACTCCATATTCCAGTGATGTGTATCACATGAGATATAAAAATATCTACCCAATTCATTGGAGGGAAATATAGGTCCCACATGTCTCATTATTAAAACTATATTTATATGTTCCAAAATATCATAAATATTCATCATATTATCACCCATGAAATAAAATAGGTTTCATAAACATTTCATCATTTCATAACCCATGGAAAATATAGAGGTTCCATAATTATTTCATCACTGCATAACCTGTGAAAAGAGTAGTGTTCCATAGGCATATAACACATTGAAGAGAAATAGTTTTCATAAAAATGATGCCATAAAATAATAAAACATTCATAGAAATAATATTTATGGTACCATTGGATAATATTCCCAATAATTTATGAGAAAAAACAATGGATTCCGTCTTATATGGAAATTAATTTTGGTAGGATCGTTTAAAAAATTCATTGAAGAAAATATCATTTCTGTGTTAAACAAAATTATTAAAATATAAAACCATTTGAAATATTTTTTCTTTGACACAAAAATTTATTAATTTCATAGGATTATTTGAGGAAATGACTGGTATTGACGTCAACATATTCCATTCATGTGGTTTATGTAAACATGATGGCTCCTTTCACATTTTGAGTAAATTCCAAACAAGAATTACTTTTGAAAATAACAAGAATATTCCTTCCATAAATTTTTTAAAAAAGGAAGAAATGGGTAAAAATTTAGTTTAAACATCATAATACAGTAGTAAAAAAATTCAAAAACCTTTTTGAAAACCTTTTATTTGGAAAACTTGATTTTGAATGAAAATGGATTTTGACTGAAGAGATAAATAAAGTTATGATTTCTAAAAAAATAATAATTCTATTTAGTTCAAAAGAGTGTATAATATTACCATTACATGAAGATATCATGAATAAACCCTGGAGAATAACAATTATTAGAATTATTGATATTTATATCCTGGTTTATCAACATTGGAAAGTTGATCATAAATAATCATGATAAATGGTGATAACGTAACTTAACGTCTTCGCCACTTTGGTAACATTTAATAATAAAAAAAGGAGGGAATAACATAAAATGAAACTTAAAATATCATTATTATTAATAAATTCATGATAATACATGTAAAATGGGATGTATATACACTTCATTGGTGAATTTAGGTACATAACAAAACATATTACTCAAAGAAGGGAAATTGAGACAAAAATATCTTATCAATTTAGTTTCTTTTCAACCGTACATCGCAAGAAAGAGAGATAATAAAATGGATATGTAAATAAAAATAAAAAATAGAATAATCATAATAAAATACATTCATTGGAATTATGTAAACTACATAGAATAAATAGGTGGTAAATATAGTATGTGTCTCATAATAGTAAAAAGTGAGACATAAATCCCTTACGTTAAGTCTTGACTATAGTCATACTCATTAAAAACACATGTATAATAAATATATGTTTATTATAAATATATTTAAGAATAATATTAATATATATTAAAACATTGATGATTTTATAATTACCTTTTGTTACTTTTTTATTAATGATTCCATGTTATAGATATTTTTTGGGTAAAAACTGCATTGTTTGTCATGGAAATTTTGACTTCTTATTCTTATTCCTCTTACGTAGATCATGAGTTAATAATATAAACAATTATAAAATTGATATAAATATCATCTATATTATAGATATATGTTTTTATAGTAATCTACAATATTTATTTATAGAAAATGAAATCCACCTTTCATGAATATAGTAGAATGAATGTAGGCATGAACGTTGTTTCCTTTTTATTTTCATATCAAAAAAGAGAAAGATAAATTATTTATTTATATATATTATTGTTACATTATAATTTTATGTCATATATATCATATATTTGTATTAATACCTTCCTTAATACATTCCATGTATATTTTTAATGAATTACATTACTTCATGAGGTGATAGCCTATTGTACACACAAAGGACGTTATCATCTTCCAAAAAAATAAAAAGCATGATGTTATATGTTATAAAAAAAATAAAGAAGAATAAATAAATCATAAATATAAAATATATAAAATATAAATAGTTTTTCAATCATTATTCCCAACCATGAAATGTGGTAATTGAAAAAAGGAACTTCATCGGTTCGTGAGGTGGTAGTCCAATGTACACACGAATGATGATTCTGTAACACATTTGATAGAAGTATCTATAGTTTTAGGATAAAAATTTATAATGAAAAAATATTAGTCAATATAATATACTAACGTTTTTATATATGTATGATATAAAAAAATTATGGGGTATGTGAAAGAAATAAAACAAAAACATTTGTTGATGAATTTTTCATCGTATTTGGTAATATCTTTTATTTCACCAAATGAATTCATTGATAGGATTTATCCTAAAGGTAAGTCTTATATTATTATTATCGGTGAGTTTAGAGGTGATTTTGGTAGGGATGTTTTGAGCCCTTTTGTTGTCATGTTATGAAGAATGGATGATATCGAGTGCCCTTTTATAGTGGTGAAGGAGTGACATTCTTATAAATTTTTAAGAGAGTGAATTCCTCCCATGTTTTATCCATGTATATAGACTCCAATAATAGAAAAAATATTAATTTTAAGGTATATGGTCAAAATTTTTCCATGAAATTGTTTTTGTAAAAGTGTATGGTCATTGGTACACCTTATATTCTATGTTTAACCACTATGTAATTATGGGTTCTTCGGTGGTTCTTTTATGATTCCTTTGATGTTGCGATGATCACCTCGATCTTTTCACTCTGATCTATCGAAGGCACTCTTGGATCTATTGGTTAATGAGAGCATTTCTCTAGGATATAGGTGGAGAGAGAGGTTATCAATTTATATTGATTGAATAGTTAATGGAATGATATTTTCCTATCTTTATATAATAGATATCCAAAATACCTGTTAAGGTCTCCCCATCTCCAGTATATCTGACATCCACTAAATGAATTATAAATTTCATGTTATAGAGAATTAACAACATCATTACAATGTTTTTTATTTTTATAACCTACATTTACTGTATAAAAAATATATCACATGGTAAAATCAAGTCAATAATTTGACCAATAATTCCCAAAATATTAAACTAACCTTTTATATTATAATAATATTCATTCATATAATACTTTTCCTTTTTTCTCTTAATACCTTGTGAATATTTTTAGTAAATAAATTCAACCTAATTACTCTATACTTGAATAATATAAAAATTATTTATTAATTATTGATCAATTACCTATACAATAGATAGTCCCTATGATGGGTCCGACCATGTCCAATATTCATATTCATTATAATTTAATAGATTCAAGAATAAAATATTTTTTGAGGAAACTCTAGGCCCTTATATCGATAGCTGCGAATATTAATCATAGACCAAGAGTGGAATATATAAACCCTTCATGGACCCTAAATACATAATAAAAAGTCATAGAAATAACCACTCTCCAATAAACACATATATTTCAATATAATTTCATTGTCTCATGAAATCTCGAAAGGCAAGACACAACTTGTGTCATTACCCATTCATGCATTATTACATTTTGATATAACTCGACAAAATTACCTTAGACTACCATGTGTAATAAATTATGATGTTAATACTATCCTAATAAAATAATCCCATTATATAACTTCATAAATATTGAAGATGCAAATTATATCATGAGCACTCAAACAATTCCGTACCACCAATGATGCAAGCAATACTAGCTACCACACCACAATATCAATGTGTTGGATTCTTTTCATGAATCAAATTACTTGATTAAAAGGTACACTTTTGTAATGATTTAAATTCAGGATACCAATTTACATGTAAATAGATAAAAACATCCAATTACACAAAAAACATGGGGTGAGTTTTCACAAGGATATAACCTTCTAGTGATCACTATGTGTGAACTTCAAGAGAAGAATTAACAATTCTTCCCCCCCACCGTCACTTTATATTCAGGCATAAATTATATCCATTCAATATGATGTATCTAGACAATAAAAAATATATTTAAGATTCATTTTATAGTATCCTAAGGTATTCATTATACCCTTATGAATTCAATAAAATTTTGATACCACAAATAATCTGTGGAACTTATTATTTAAATATTGATCACATAAATATCAACATTATAATGGTATGTGTGTATTATGAAGACTCACTGTATATATGATAATTTATTTGAATGTTACTATTCTTTTTAGGTCTAGGGAATCCATAATTATAACATGTACCTCTCATTATTGGAGGAACCTTAAGAAATTTTTGATGATCATCCATCACTCCCCCTTCTTGGATCCTTGGGTTTTGGTGGATTGCCATTGGAGATCCAGGGTGATTTCATCCCTATTCCCCATGGGTTTCAATACATTTTTTATTCATAGATCCAATAAATTGTATAGGTTTTTGTTTTGGGTGTGTGAATTATTTTATTTGATGATCATCATGTTTGGTGTAGGTTGATTTGCGATTTCCCCATGTGCAGTTGTGGTTTCTGGGTGTTTCTTCTTCACTATACGATGCACAATGAGTTAGGAAAGATTTATGAGGTAGGGTTTCCCACTTTTTTTATTATGTATTATGTGGGAGGGGTTTTTTAACTTCATGAATATATTTTTCACTATATTAATGAAGACAAAAAATTAGTTAATCAAAATTCAAGGAGAAGGGGGTTTCATTTGAATGATTTTACATATTTTATATTAGTATGAGATTGTTATTGTATAGGTTTTATGAAATGCTGAAATTGTGGTGGTTATTCATAAGGCCCCAGCCTTAAACCTTACTTAATATTGAATTAAATGAATAATTCACATTGAGGATCTTTTCACGGTTTAGAGTTTTAGAGAATTAGGACATAACTATTACATCTCAAAATATTACAAAGTAGAAACTTCTACTAAGTTTCCATAAAATAAAAACTCTTAAAAGGAAACACATCTAGTTCCATGTTTTAGATAGCATGACATTCCCTTGATCCCATCCTTGACCCTATTCCACATTAAGTCCTGTGAAAAAAATTTCAACAAACATGGGGTGAGCATAAAAATCTCAGTAAGGGATACACAATGAATGAAAACTTTTAGTTTTTCAAAACAACAAGTAAACCATGTATACTTTATCAAAGTAATACTTTTCACCTTTATGAAGTAGTAAAAACTCTTCAATGAATAAAATATCATTACTTACCCTTTTGTAACCAAAATATTTCCATAAAACCCATATAAAGAACACATAACATATAAAGGTAACTTGGGACATAAACATACTTAAATGGAATAACCATACGGTCGACTTCCACACATATCACTTAATGGAATAGCCATACGGCCGACTTCCATACCCAATGCATTTGAGGTTATAATGTAACCACCCATCCTGGTATTCACGGCACCACCCGTCATATGGTTTATCACGTAACCACCCATCAAATGTCCAAGTACCATTATAAAATCATAAGACATAAAACAAATATAATGGAAAGAAAACATTTCCACACTTTGATCACAATATATAACATAAATATATTGACATAAAAAATACATTATAAAAACCATTTTCAATACCAAAATACATAAAAGTGTATATGGTATTTATTTCATTTTAAAAATATTACGGCTTGTTGAGGAAGTCAAAGACCAAATAATACTCGCGGCGGCAAAAAAGGTCGTTGTCACCGCGTACGTTAAAAGAAAAATTCCTTTTTGTCATTTAGTAAAATGCTTCGTAGAAAAATATCCTTTTGTATAAAAGTAAAAGTCAAAGGGTTTTATACACCGTATAAAAGAATGTTGTGTATAAAACAAAATATGCCTAAATGAAAGGAGATTGAGACGAAGTCCCTTACCTCGGGTCCGACTTGACTCGATCGTTCTTTAACGTCCTGAATAATAAACGTGAGTTAATTTTTACATGCTTAAGAACCTTTTTCAAGTTCATTATTGCTTTTATATCACTTATTACCATGTTATAAACATTATGTATACATTTAAGTTAATAATGTTTTTTTTGTCGATATTTGTTTCTTAAGTCGAAAGTGGACTTCTTACAATTACATGTTGTTCGTGTGGTCAAATGTTCATTATATCCAGAATGATATTAATGATTTGGATATCATATATATCATATATATCCAGCATATACATGTATTTATAATATTACATAATCATTTATAGGTATGAAAATAAATGCACCGTTAATGGAGACGGTAAGCCGTACGTACACATGAATGCTACTTTCATTTCTATGTCATATTAATGGAATTAAAACAAAATGAGAGGTACGTATATTTTAATTCCAGAATTATATTCATCATTTATATGTAACATAAATCATATATAATAACTTTAAATCCATCCTTTATACATCCCACATATGGCATTAACGAATCAAATCACTTTGAGGGGGAGGTAGTCCGCACTTCCTAAAATGAAGATATCGCGTATACCAATAATGGAAGCCATAAAGGTATACCACAAATGAAAAATACAGAAGCATAAGGAAAAAATAAACATAATATATATCATATATAAATAGAGTGACATATTAATGGCCACCTTTGAAGGTGTTGGAAGAATATTGAACAATCATCGTTTCGTGAGGCAGAAATTCAACATCCACAGAAACAGTATGTTCTTTAACCATTAGATGTAGGTGTGTATAAGTGTAGCTCGAATTATTCTTATAACAACATCCTGGTATATTTAAGATACTGTATTTGTTACAAAATAAATTAATAAAAAGAGTTTAGGGGGTTTTAGAAGAAAAATAAAACAAAAGAACACAAGAGAAAATACTACCTTTAAAACGGGTAACACTTTTCTATTTGAGCTCAAAAGATTCTTTGGGAATACTTCTGCCAAAAGTGAGGCTTCTAGGAGTTATAGAGGGATGTGGAGAGATTAAATGGGCAGGGGTTGTCCGAGCCAAAGGCTTTGGAAGTGTGGGTAAAGAGGTAGAGGTGGGGGCCTTATATAAGAGGAGAGGAGGGGAACTCTTAGAAAGTAAAGAAATGTTACTTTTTTTTAAAATGAGTTTAAGATTTAAAAGGTCCCACATTGATATAATTCGAGGATAAGGTGATAAGGATTCGAAATCCACCCATCCAATAGGTTTTTCGACATGTGTAGGTCATATATTTTACATTATCTTTTTATTTTATTTAAATCGTTAAATAATGAGGTAATCGCTGTATCATCATGGTGTCATAAATAATTTAATTATTTAATGTCTAAAATTTATAAAAAGAAATACTATGATGTAGGAAATATTTTTATATTTCCAATGACTATTTATAGTCAAACATCTGACTTGTATAACCCCATTTACAAATTGTTTTAGTAAAACAACACATGTTTGTGACATTTTAATTTTATCTTTAAATAAAAAGGTATTAATGTCATTTTCCTACCAAAGTGGCTCCATGGGGTACCCAAGTTGACACATGGATTGTCTTGGTCGGTCATGACACATCCAATGAAGGTAGTACATGTGTCTAGGTCATTTCATAATATTAAAACATTATTTTTACCTTAAACCACACTAATTACTTCTAATCGCGATTAAAAACTTAAAAGTTACTATTCACCCAAAAATTATTTTAATCCTATTGAACCACATTTTACTTCTTAATGAAAACCATGTATATCGGATTTTTTAAATTCAAAGCACAAAGGTGGTAAAATTTCATTTAAACGAAGAATCAGTTTTTTAAGTACCACTTAGTGGTTTCACTATTCATCAAAAATTGAAGTTTTTCAGAAAAATACCAAAAATTCACCCTAAGATATATTTGATATTCTGAATTCAAAAATGAATTCTATTTTACAAAATTTAAAACATATAAGTTGCATTAATTAATTTAATAATTAATTCCCGCTGTCAGAGCAAATAGCGCGTTTTTATGATACAATTAGTATCAAAAGATTGACACTAGTTTAAGTCCGATTTCAAAGTGAAATTAATTCCAATGACCACTATTGGATTTAATTGTAAAAATATATTCTAATTTCACTTTAAAACCAATTAAAAATATAATCTAATCATATAAATAAATTATATTAAAAAGAGGTTTTGAATTAAAATACAACATTTTTCACTATTCATTAAAAAATGAACATTATCGGAAAAATAAAAAAATTTACCCAAAGTAAATTTCAATGTCCCAATCATAAAGAATAAGTTTATTTCGAAAAATAGAGCTTATAAAATTGTCAAAAGTTTTATTTAAAAATGGTTTGCCATCAAAAGGCAGTAAAACAATCTTTTAAAAATATTAGTGTATTTCATGCTTAAGATTGGATTTATTCTCATTTTAAGCCTCTAAAACACTATATAATTCATTAATAGACATAGATAAAAATATCTATTATTCATTACTTACTTGGGATGTTACATACTTCCCCCCTTTAGAAAATTGCGTCCCCGCAATTTATTTACTTATCGAATAAGTGGGGGTATTTAGCCCTCATTGCATTTTCAGATTCCCATGTTTCCTCTTAAACCATATGGTTTTTCCACAAAACCAAAACCTGGTGAATTACCTTATTTCGCAACACTTTCTATCTTCCATCAATAATCTGGACTGGTTATTCTTCATAAGAGAGATTCTCTTCCAGCTAAACTACCTGTGGGCTCAAAACATGAGATTGATCTGGCATATACTTTCTCAACATCGAAACATGAAAAACATTGTGTACTTGAGATAAACTTGGAGGTAAAGCCACTCAGTATGCAACTGATCCAACTCTCTCCAAAATTTTATATGATCTAATGAAACTTGGAATCAGCTTTCCTTTCTTACCAAATCGCATCACACTTTTCCATGAGGAAACTTTGAGAGAAACATGATCACCTACCTCGAAAGATAGATCCTTCCTCCAGTTATTTGCATAACTTTTCTATCTGCTCTGAGCTGTTCTCATGTGTTTCTGAATCAACTGAACTTTTTCTGCCATCTCTTCTACCAATTCTAGTCCCATCAGCTTCCTTTCACCCACTTCAGCCCAAAAAGCTGGAGTTCAGCACCGCTTCCCATATAATTCCTCAAATGGTTCCATCTGTATACTGGAATGAAAACTATTATTATAAGAAAACTCAACCAAATAAAGATGTTGGTCCCAACTTCCCTGATAATCCATCGAACAAGCACGTAGCATATCCTCCAATTTCTGAATTGTTTGTTCTGACTACCCATCTAATTGCAGATGAAATGATATACTAAAATTTATTTCAGTACCCAACGACTTCTGAAGGCCCTTCCAAAAGTTCGAAGTAAACCTGGGATCATGATCAGACACAATAGATAGGGGAACTCCATGTAACCTGACTATCTCTTTAAGATACAAACGGGAAAGTTGATCTAGGTAAAAATTATCTCGTATAGCAAGGAAATGAGCAGATTTAGTCAAGCGATCAACAATAACCCAGATTGAATTATTACCTCGAGATGTCTTCAGTAATCCCACAACAAAGTCCATGGATATATTTTCCCATTTCCACTCTGGCACTAGTATAGGCTGAAGCATCCCTTTCGGTAACTGCCACTCTGCTTTAACCTGCTGACAAGTCAAACACTTCACAGTAAAATCAGCAATATCCCTTTTCATTCCATCCCACCAGTAATACTCTCGCAGATCTCTGTACATCTTATTACTGCCAGGATGAACTGAAAACGGAGAACTATGAACTTCACATAACAACTCTCTCTTCAACTGTGAATCACAAGAACACACAATCTCTTCCCAAAACTCAAAACACAATCATTATCAATGTTGAATTCAGGAAACTTACCCTTCTAAATCAGCTCTACCTTTTTCTGCAAATCACTATCTTGCTTTTGTGCTTGTTTGATTCTGTCTGATAGAGAAGATTTCACTGATACCTGAAACAAAACAGAAGGCCATCCTGCACCAACAACTTCTATGCCAAATTTCATCAAATCAAAAACCAGAGGATCTCGTTCCAAACGTAGCATAGTTAATGAAGCATTACTTTTTCGACTCAAAGCATCATCCACTTTATTTGCTTTTCCCGGATGGTAATGAATTGCACAATCATAATCCTTGATTAATTCTAGCCATCTCCTCTGTCTCATGTTAAATAATTTCTGTGTGAATATATACATTAAACTTTTGTGATCAGTATATATTTCACACTTTACTCCATACAAATGATGCCTCCAAATTTTTAGAGAGAAAACAACAGCAGCTAATTCCAAGTCATGTGTAGGGAAATTTACCTCAGGAGTTTTCAACTGACGTAAAGCATATGCAATTACCTGATCACTCTACATAAGGACACAACCAAGTCCCTTCAACAAAGCATCACAGTATATAACAAACTCACCATTCTTGGAATGAAGTGCCAAAATTGGAGCATTCACCAATCTTCTTTTCAACTCCAGAAAACAATCATCACATTCTTTTTTCCAGATAAACTTAACACCCTTCCAAGTTATCTTAGTCATTGGACTAGATAACCATGAAAAATTTTCAACAAACCTTCGGTAGAAACCTACCAAAACAAGAAAACTACGGATCTAGGTTACATTTAGGGGTCTTGGCCATTCCTCAACAACTTTTGTTTTAGCAAGATCAGTAGTTATGCCATCTTTTGGAGCAATGTGACCAAGGAAAGAAATTTGTTGTAACCAAAACTCACACTTGCTAAATTTTCCATACAGTTTCTTTTCTTTTAAGGTTTGCAAGATAACCCTTAAATGACTTTCATGCTCCTCTTTAATTTTAGAAAACACCAAAATATCATCGATGAAAACAACCACAAACCTATCCAAGAACTCATAGAAAATTTTATTCATAAGGTCCATGAATACAGCAGGTGCATTGGTTAACCCAAAAGGCATAACTACAAATTCATAATGGCCATATCTAGTATAGAACATAGTCTTCAGAACGTCTGCTTCTTTTACTTTCAACTAATGGTACCCCGACTTCAAGTCAATCTTTGAAAAATACTATGCTCCCTGGAGCTGATCAAACAAATCATAGTTATAAGGAAAAGGATATTTATTCTTAATAGTGATGTTATTGAAGGCTCTATAATCAATGAAAAGTCTCATCGAACCATATTTCTTTTTAACAAACAAGACAGGAGCACCCCATTGTGATGTGCTAGGTCAAATGAAATCTTTATCTAATAACTCCTGCAATTGCTTCTTTAACTATAAAAGTTCAACTTGAGCCATTTGATAAGGGGGTTTTGAAATTGGCTTAGAATCAGGAACTAAGGCAATAGTAAATTCAACTTCCCGATCATGAATAATACCAGGAAACTCATCAGGAAAAACATCAAGATACTCATTTACCATTGTCACATCATTAATCTGAACAGTTCCTTTATTTTCAATAATATGTGCAAGGTAACATTCATTTCCATCTTTTACAAGTTTCTCAGCCTCTTGATATGTTATCAACAGTAAGGGTTCATTCTTGTACACAAACTGAAAGTCTTTATTCAAAGAAACATCTTTATCTCTACAATCAATCTTAGAATGCTAAATAGAGAGCCAATCCATACCCAGGATAATATCAAACTCTACTAGAGGTAAAACAATAATGTTTGCAAGTAGGTTCTTTCCACGGATAAGGATAGGAAGATTCTTATAAATTCTTTTTGCCTCAACATTTCCCCCAGGTGTTTTTACCACAAGCTCAGGAGTCATTTCTTGACATGGAATTTCCAATTTACTAGAAAACTTCTTATAAATGATATAATGTGTAGACCCTGAATCAAACAACACATTGGCATAATCTGAACAAACAAACAGTGTACCTGATACTACTTCATTCGATGGCCCAACATCTACTGAAGTAGTTGCAAAGGATTTTACCACCCTTTTATTCTTATAGTCTGGATTCTTTCCCTCATTTTAGTTCTTCATTAGACACTAATTTGCATAATGACCCATTTAATTACACTTAAAACATCTTACTGCTAGCTTTTCATTTCCTGCTTGATCATCTTCCTTATAGTTACAATCAATATGACCAGACTTACCACACCGAAATCACTTACCAGACTTGGATAAACATTCTCCAAGATGCATTTTACCACACTTCTCATAGGATGGATATTTGGTTTTCTTAACTCCCTGCTTCTTTGATGAATTCTTCCCCTTTGCCTGCCAACTAGACCTCTTATTCTGTTGTTTGTCAAAGAACACCTGATCATCAGAAAACTCCATTTCCACCTTCTCCACACATCGAACAAGTTTGTCATAAATTTTGAACTCATGAGAAGCTAAATCCCTTCGATACTTTGGCTTTAACCCTGAGTAAAAACGGTTGATTTTACTATCAAGGTCTCAGATAAAATTAGAGCATACCTTGCCAATCGAGTGAACCTTTCTTCATAGGCAGCCACTGAGTCTTCCTCTTGCCTCAATTCCAAGAATTGCTTTTACATCCTAAGTCGAACAGCCTTAGGAAAATACTTCTCAAGAAACATACCTTTAAATTCGTCCCAGTGAAGAACATCAATCTCATCACTGTCCCTGATATTTGTCACCATCGACCACCACTGATCAGCTTCTCCTTCAAAACGGTAAACAACAAGACTAACCTTTTGATTTTCTGAACACCCCGTGACATCGAAAATCTTCTCTAGTTCTTTAATCCACCCTTCAGCTAGCACAAGGTCAGATGATCCACTGAATGATGGGGGATGTTGCCTCATGAAATTTTCCACCACTGACATGTTTCTCTGCAGTTGATCTGGATGATCTCATGCATGGATACTGCCACCATTTATCGCTTCAGAAAACTACGCCATTACTGCAACAAACTGTTTAGTTCCAATACCGACCATCTCAGGATGCTGATTCAGAAGGTTATTTCCTTCTGTATTCCTTCCTAGCACTACTTCCCTGTTTCCTCTGCGGAAAACCATTCTGAACAAACATGTCTTAGATGAAGCAACATGGTAATCTTCAAATGCTATATCATTTCAATTTGACCATAAAAAAATATTTTTGGATAATCATTTAATAAAATTCTAACTCCTAAAGTTATCTAAACCGACCTATGATACCAAATATAAGGCCCCAGCCTTAAACCTTACTTAATATTGAATTAAATGAATAATTACATTGAGGATCTTTTCACGGTATAGAGTTTTAGAGAATTAGGACATAAATATTACATCTCAAAAGATTACAAAGTAGAAACTTCTACTAAGTTTCTATAAAATAAAAACTCTTAAAAGGAAACATGTCTAGTTCCATGTTTTAGATAGCATGAATTTCCCTTGATCCCATCCTTGACCCTATTCCACATTAATTCCTGTGAAAAACATTTCAAAAAACATGGGGTGAGCATCAAAATCTCAGTAAGGGATTCACAGTGAATGAAAACTGTTAGTTTTTCAAAACAACAAGTAAAGCATGTATACTTTATCAAAGTAATACTTTTCACCTTTATGAAGTAGTAAAAACTCTTCAATGAATAAAAGATCATTAATTACCCTTTTGTAACCAAAAGATTTCCATAAAACCCATATAAAGAACACATAACATATAAAGGTAACTTGGGACATAAACTTACTTAAATGGAATAACCATACGGTCGACTTCCACACATATAACTTAATGGAATAGCCATACGGCCGACTCCCATACCCAATGCATTGGAGGTTATAACATAACCACCCATCCTGGTATTCACGGCACCACCCGTCATATGGTTTATCACGTAACCACTCATCAAATGTCCAAGTACCATTATAAAATCATAAGACATAAAACAAATATAATGGAAAGAAAACATTTCCACCTTTTTATCACAATATATCACTTAAATATATTGAGATAACAAATCCATTATATAAACCATTTTCAATACAAAAATACATAAAAGATTATATGGTATTTATTTCATTTTAAAAACATTACGACTTGTTGAGGAAGCCAAAGACCAAATAATACTCACGGTGGCAAAAAAGGTCGTTGTCACCATGTACGTTAAAAGAAACATTCCTTTTTGTCATTTAGTTAAATGCTTCGTAGAAAAATATTCCATTTGTATAAAAGTAAAAGTCAAAGGGTTCTATACACCGTATAAAATAATATTGTGTATAAAACAAAATATGCCTTAATGAAAGGCGATTGAGACGAAGTCCCTTACCTCGGGTCCGACTTGACTCGATCGTTCTTTAACGTCCTGAATAATAAACTTGAGTTAATTTCTACATGCTTAAGAAACTTAATCAGGTTCATAATTACTTTTATATCACATATTACCATGTTATAAACATTATGTAATCATTTATGTTAATAATGTTTGTTTTGTTGATATTTGGTTCTTAAGTCGAAAGTGGACTTCTTACAATTACATGTTGTTCGTGTGGTCAAATGTTCATTATATACAGAATGATATTCATGATTTTGATATCATTTATATAATATATATCCAGAATATACATGTATTTATAATATTACATAATCATTTAGAGGTATGAAATGAAATGCACCGTTCATGGAGACGGTAAGCCGTACGTAAGCATGAACGCTACTTTCATTTCTTTGTCATATTAATGGAAGTAAAACTAAATGAGAGGTACGTATATTTTAATTCCAGAATTATATTCATCATTTAGATGTAACATAAATCATATATAATAACTTTAAATCCATCCTTTATACGTCCCACATATGGCATTAACGAATCAAATCACTTTGAGGGGGCGGTAGTCCGCACTTCCTGAAATGAAGATATCGCGTATACCCATAATGGAAGCCATAAAGGTATACCACAAATGAAAAATACAGAAGCATAAGGAAAAAATAAACATAATATATATCTTATATAAATATAGTGACATCTTAATGGCCACCTTTGATGGTGTTGGAAGAATATTGCATAATCATCGTTTCGTGAGGCAGAAATTCGCCATCCCCAGAAACAGTATGTTCTTTAACCATTAGATGTAGCTGTGTGTATGTGTAGCTAGAATTATTCTTATAAAAACATCCTATTATATTGAAGATACTTTATTTGTTACAAAAGAAATTAATAAAAAGATTTTAGGGGGTTGGAGAAGCAAAATACAACAAAAGAACACAAAAGAAAACACTACCTTTAAAATGGGTAACTCTTTTTGATTTGAGCTCAAAGGATTCCTTGGGAAGACTTCTACCAAAAGTGAGGCTTCTAGGAGTTATAGAGGGATGTTTAGAGACAAAATAGGCAGGGTTTGGCCGAGCCAAAGGCTTTGTAAGTATGGGTAAAGAGGTAGAGGTGGGGGCCTTTTATAAGAGGAGGGGAGGGGCACTCTTGGAATGTAAAAAAATGTTACTTTATTTTAAAATGAGTTTCGGATTTAAAAGGTCTCACATTGATATAATTCGAGGATAAGGTGATAAGGGTTTTAAATCCACACATCCAATAGGTTTTGGACATGTGTAGGTCATATATTTTACAGTATCTTTTCATTTTATTTAAATCGTTAAATAATGAGGTAATCGCTGCATCATCATGGTGTCATAAATAATTTAATTATTTAATGTCTAAAAATTATAAAACAAATACTATGATGTAGGAAATCTTTTTAGATTTCCGATTACTATTTATAGTCAAATATATTACTTGTATAACCCCATTTACAAATTGTTTTAGTAAAACAACACATGTTTGTGACATTTTAATTTTATCTTTAAATAAAAAGGTATTAATGTCATTTTCCTACCAAAGTGGCTCCATAGGGTCCCCAAGTTGACCCATGGATTTTCTTGGTCGGCCATGACACATCCAATGTGGGTAGGACATGTGTCTAGGTCATTTTATAATATTAAAACATTATTTTTACCTTAAACCACACTAATTACGTCTAATCACGATTAAAAACATAAAAGTTACTATTCACCCAAAAATTATTTTAATCCCATTGAACCAAATTTTACTTCTTAATGACAACCATGTATGTCAGATTTTAGAAATTCAAAGCACAGTGGTGGTAAAATTTCATTTAAACGAAAAATCAGTTTTTTAAGTACCACTTATTGGTTTCACTATTCATCAAAAATTGAAGTTTTTTATAAAAATACCAAAACATCACCCTAAGATATATTTGATATTCCGAATTCAAAAATGAATTATATTTTACAAAATTCAAAACATATAAGTTGCATTAATTAATTTAATAGTTAATTCCCGCTGTCAGAGCAAATAGCGTGTTTTTATGAAACAATTAGTATCAAAAGATTGACACTAGTTTAAGTCTGATTTCAATGTGAAATTAATTCCAACGACCACTATTGGATTCAATGGTAAAAATATATTCTAATTTCACTTTAAAACCAATTCAAAAGATAATCTAATCATATAAATAAATTATATTAAAAAGTGGTTTTGAATTAAAATACAACATTTTTCACTATTCATTAAAAAATGAACTTTATCGGAAAAATACCAAAAATTTACCCAAAGTAAATTTCAATGTCCCAATCATAAATAATAAGTTTATTTCAACAAATAGAGCTTATAAAATTGTCAAAAGTTTCATTTAAAAAATGGTTTGCCATCAAAAGGCAGTAAAACAATCTTTTAAAAATATTAGTGTATTCCATGCTTAAGATTGGATTTATTCTCATTTTAAGCCTCTAAAACACTATATAATTCATTAATAGACATAGATAAAAATATCTATTATTATTTACTTACTTGGGATGTTACATTAATGGGATTTGATTTATCTAGATTGATATGTGTTTAGGATCCCGTGTTTTTTGTTTATTTTTATTTCACCATAAAATAGAAATTGGTTAAACATTTATATTTTGTTAATAAAATAGTGTCCCCTAGATTAATGACTTATGTGATAATTCCCTAATTGAAGAAGTGAAATTGATAAAAATAACATTTCTAAATTGATAAATAAATTGTAATGGGTTTCTAACGATGTGGTATTGGGTGTTGATGTGTGGTTGTAGGATGTGTGATAATGGATTTTTATGTTCTTCTCATGCGGTTGTGATTTGATAGGGTTTTGAGGTTATGGTATGGGTTGGTGATGTGATGGGTTTTTGGGTTATTATATCGGGTGGCATTGTGATCGGATTGTGAGGTCATGTTGTGGGGAACTAATGTGATGGGTTTATATATTTGTGCTTGGTGTGGTAATGTGATGGAATTATGAGACTATTTTTTGGGTTTTAGATGTTTGGTTGATGTGATATGTTGATGTCTGGTTGTGTTCTGTTGCATATGAGATGAAACGTTTTGTGTTGTGCAAGTTTCTAGGGTAGAATTAGAATTAAATAGAATGTTGAAATTGAAAAGTATTGGGTTATTTTTTAAATGGGGTGTAAATGTTTAATGAAAAAATTAGAATAGGAAGTGTCGTTAAATATGTATGATGATAAATAATGGAATGAATGGTATGATTAAATGAAATAGGCTTATCTTTTAACAAAAAGTGGAAAGTGGAAAGTGGCTTGTGTTTGTTATGTGGATTTCAAAATTTAGATGTGGCAGTAAAAGTGTAGATGTTTTGAGTTGCTGAGTGATTTATTTAGAGGATTAGATTGGTATTGTGTGTGAGATATATATATAAATTATATGATATTTATGACTTCAATATTCACCTTACCCACATCAATCAGTATGTAAAAACACCCATATATTTATATGAGGGGTTTTTTTGACATACTAGTGATGAGGATGGACAGTTGGATACCCATACTTTCTTTCTATATCATAATGAAATAATATATGCCTTGGATGTAATTTACAGAGGTTTAATAGTCCACTAGCTAATGGGATGGGTGTCCTTAGGTGATATGTGATGAGATCGTGTTATGTGGGAGCTTGTTGTGGGGGTCTTGAATAGTAAAATGAGGTAATTTGGTCTATGTCCATTATGTTCGTGATACCCCACTACATTGGTTATGGTTTTGATGTGTTGGCCCATGTTTCTTTGGGTGTGATATTTGATGTGACCATGTTATGTGGTTGTGGACCAGGAATCCTCAGGCGAGATGTGATGTGATCATGATTTAGGGTGGAGATGTATTTTATATGAAAGATATTGAATCAATTGGATGTATAATGTTGGGATGTGAGAGTAGAAAACCATTGGGAAATAAGTGTGGGGTACCCTTCATCGATATGAATCGTATTATGTTATTTTACTTTAATTTCATTATTCTGTGAGTGTGCCTTAGTGAGGATGGGGAATGGTTAGTTGACCAATTTAGATATTTTTTAGTTCTTATATTTTCTCATGGGTTCAGCATTATACTTCTCAACATTGTACTCACTCTCTGTAAAAAAATAGATATTCAGGTTTCCAAGGGGATTACATGGTCAGGTCAGGACATTACTATCTTTGACTATTGGAATGTTTATCTGTTGCTACATTAGATTTTCTTTTGCAAATTTTCTTTTATAATATTTTATATGTATCAATTTTATTATACATGTATTATGGGATGGTTTTTGATTTTTTATTTTATGTCATGGTGTTGTATGATGTTGATTCATACTATATCCAAATCTTGTTTTATAATAGTGGTTAATGCCTCCCATTTATGATATTTTTATACCCTCGGTGCTAGTTCTCAAACCGGGGTCTATTAGAGGGGGGACTCAGGGGGGTCATTATCTTTCTCCATTATTTTGGTATCATTGGTGGGAGGGGATGTGATAGAATGGTATTAGAGGTGATGGCTGATGGATGGGATGGATTTTAGAGTAAGGAATATAAATGATTTCATGGGTTGGTATGGAAATAGTGCTAGTTGACATCGGTACATGATATTTGTTAGGGAGACCCTCTAGAAAACAATATTTTAGACGCCCACCCACCCATTGTGATCTAATTCACGGGATATGAGAATATTGAATGACCATGTGGGGAAGATCAATGTATATCGGATAGACATAGGAGATGTAACTTAATCATGATGAGTTGTGTTCATTTTTGGAATGGGTAGTTTTGGTTCTAGGAAGGATAAACTGGATTAAAATGAATTAAATGAATCATTCATAAAATTCAATAGTACATCAGCTTATAAAATCACTATTCCCACTTTCTGATATGGCTCTTGGTTATCGTGAACATGTACTTCAGGTAGTGGAGGTTCATCAACTAGATCAAGATGATATCCATAGGGATGATTCGACATATGAGGATGAGGTTTTAAAGAGGGAATTAAAAATATTTTAACAGAAATATTTAGGTAAGTACAAGGGAAGTGAATCAAATGTGTAGAATTTAAGTTAGATATGAGATTTTAAGATTTACCTTAGCTTTATTCAATCCTCAGTGGGGTATTGGGTCCCTTTGGAGGTTAGTCGGATACAGGGATATTTATATTAGTTGTGGGTGTTGTATCTGGGTGAACAAAATGATGATGAAAATTCATGAGATGAATTTCAAAAAAAAAGTTTCTATTTGAGTTCCATTAATTGACCATTATGGAAGTGATGAGGAATGAGCTTATTTCTCTTCGATAGGGGAGTATGTTAATTCAAGTGATGGGTATCAGTCTTAAAAACCTTCAATGTTTTCCCCAGATAATTTTCTAGATGAGGAGTATCATGGGATACACATTAAGTAGTCATCTATCAATCGATACAATATATCGTTATAAAAAATATTTTTCAAATAAATCTATATGTTCCGATGAATCCTGAGGTGAATGAATATATGAACTTGGGATGATGTTTACCGTGAGAGGGAAGTAATAAGGGTTCCTCAAGTAGTAGAGTTGTCAGTGGTTGGTATCATGCTCTAGGGCCTTTGATGTTTTTACTAATGGTGAGTCAACCTAAGTAGTATCCTTGTCACCCTTCTAGAGACAGCAGTTTAAATGATTTTACTAGGAATTTCAGGCCTTCATGTTTTTTGGATGGAGTTCATGGCCGTATCTAGAACCCGTTCAAAGTGGATCTCTATATTAGTTTTATATAGGCAGTTAGGTTCAGTGCCAACATCAGTAGAAACATCCAGTGATGCTGTTTTAAGTGTATTGGAATAATGTTTTTCTTCACCCTTGAGGGATAGATTTGGTAGTGGATGGCCTATGGATGTTTCCTATGTTTTTGGACCTCATCATGAAAATTTATTTTTAGGTGTCTATTTTAAGAGTGGTTGAGGAGATGGGCATATTTAGTTGAAGGTAGTGGTTCTAGAATACCCAGAGGGGCTAGAGATCTTTCAAGGCATGGACAGTCCGTTGTGTACCCATGTTTGTGATTTGTTTGATATAGGATCTTTACACTATTTTATTACACTCATTTCAATCTATCCTCCGGACCTAGATATAGATATGGATCCCATGACCATGTTGTATACTATGTTAGTCTGAGGTCAAACCAGTTTGTTGGATGTGTGCTAGGAGTGTAGACTAATGATGTCGCCACATTTGTCATGTGAAGATATTTTATTTCATTAGATTTAGTCATATGATTTCATCATCGGTATAAGAGTTTTGTATTTTGTGCTTCCTTTTATTGAATTCTTCTAGTGGAGTTTCATATTCTTTTATGTGGTTAGACAATCTGTGGTTTACATTGTTGAGTGGAGTTATCAGGTGGGTAGTAGGTGTGAGGACAATATTTCTTTGGTAGAGGAATTTTCCTTAGAATCATTAGAATTAGGGACTCTAGAGGTCCCTAGGGTTATTTGGGGATTTTTATATATTTTTATCAGGGAGGTTACGACCCTACCCCCTCGACATGTTGTTAAATTTGGGATAAACATGCATTTTGGTGGTTATACAATATAAATGTCACCTTATTAGATGGTAACCTCTATATTATAGGCGTTGAGGATTCAAATAAATGATCTGATGTAGAAGCGTTTATCTGAACAAGTTTGTCTCCATGGGTTACTCAAGTACTGTTTTCAATGAAGACATATTGTAGTCTAAGGTTTTGTGTGGACTACCAATGGTTTAATTAGGTAACAATCAAGAACCATTACCATTTCCCAAGGATAGAAAACATTTTATATTAGTTGATAGTGGATATTATGTTTTTTATGATCTATCTATATTCTAGATATCACCAATTGAGGGTTAAGTAGGTAGATATCTTAATAAATTACTTTATGTACAGGCATGAGCACATTAAGTTTGTATTCATGTTGTTAAGTGTCACAAATGCCCGAATTGTGTTCATTTGTATCATGAGAATTTTGATTCTTGAATTCTTGTATAATTATATAGTTTTTTTAATCAATGACATATTGAAAAACTCAATGTTATATGAGGAGTATGTATATTATATCATAGATTTCATGCAATTTCTTCGACACCACCAACTCTATGAAAAGTTATCCAATTTCTTTTTTGGACATGAGAGTTGAATTTCATTTGGAATTTGGTGTTTGAATATGGTGTCATAGTGGACCCATAAATGGTATGGGAATTTCTTTCGTAGGATGTATCTAGGAACATGGATGAGTATTGTTGTTTTATAGTTGTCAGGGGTTATTATTCGAGGATTTTTCTCAATTAATATTGAGTATTATCCCCATTGATGGTGTTTAATTATAATGAAAAAACCTTTTTTTGTGGACCAAATTGTTATAGGATGTGTTCTACTACCTAAAATGAATATTTTCATGTGCTCAAGTGTTCTAGATTCCATAAGAGTGGGTGATGTTTAAGGTGTTTTGTGACACTTCATGCCTGGAATTGGGATATATCTCAATGAATTAGGGGGTAGTGGTCTATTATGGGTCTAGGTAGTTATGTCCCCATGATAATAACTAATCCATACATGATTTGGGAGTAGGATTGCTTATGTTTTTTATTTATTTGTGTTGGAATTCCCTCAATGGGAATCATTTTCTGGTCTTCATAGATTACTATATATTGAGGTACATATTTTATTAGTATGATATAAATATACATTAGTATAAGTGGATGGATTTTCTTCAAGATTATGATTTGATAAATCATATAACTCCAGAAATGGATATTTTATGGATGTATCATGGAATATAGATTCATGAAAGGATGTTTTTTCAATGGATAGAGATTTTCGGGTATTAATATAGGATTTTTAGCCTTGAACTTGGAGGAAGGGGTTTTGGTTGATAATATTTTTTACGTTATAGTACATCCCTCTAAGATATATCAAGTGGATATGTCACAGTGATAAGACTTAGAGTTGCAAGTGATGCATGATCATTTTACCCAAAGTGATAACCTGGAGGTATTTTTAGAGGATGGCAGGAACCAGATATTGTTTATTCATAGGTTGTTTGATTTTCTAATGACACATGAAGAGTCCTTTGTGAGTTTCATATATCACCTCTTGTTGTACACTGGAGAGCATCCAAGATGTAATGTGTCTTGAGGACACATTCTTCGTTTATCGCGATAAAAATGGACGTGGGAGAGTTTGTGTTGAGGTGTTTAGTATTCCATTAATTAGGGGTTGATCACCATGTTCTCATTGTTTTTTACATATTTAATATGTTTTGAGTGTAAATGGGATGACGTATATATTGATTTCAATAAAAGGTTACCTCGAGATCAAGTAGGATGTGATTTTACCTGGGTAATTTTGGATTATTTGATGAACATTCCCCACTTCTTAGAGATCAATGAGTTGGGCATAGTGGATGTTTTGGAAAGGAGGTGGGTGGATTATGCAGTTTTGTTACATGGAATTCCATGGTCCATTTTCTTGTACTAGGATGTGAATATTTCATTTAATGTCTAGAGAAGATTGTATCATGCTTTTTGAAATTAGTTACTCTTCATCACTTCTTTCCACCCACAGATGGATAGAAAGAAGGAATGTTATATTAAGATACTTTAGTACATGTTTAGGGTGAAAATAATATACCTCAGTGGATCGTGTCCAGAAAACATACCATTGGTTGAGTTTTCTTATAATAACAAACATCACTCTACCATTAGCATGACCTAATTAGAGGATTTAGGAAGGAGGCCATGTAGTTATCTGTTTTTCTGGATGAAGGATTCTTAGGCAACAGTTCATGGTAATGATATGGTGTAGAGCACAATAGAAAAGTTTTATATGGTCCATGATTGGATAAAGTCAAAATAGGTCCAGAAAAGTTCTTATTTCAATCATAGGAGGAGGCCCTTAGATTTCATGGTTGGATACCATCTGTTCTTGAGATTATTCCCTAGATGTGGGAAGCAATGGATTGGTAGGGGAGTGATCCTTATCCCTATTTTGTTGGTCTCATTGAGGTGTTGTTTTTATTTTGTGAGGTGGAATATCAGTTGACATTTACAACACATCTATATCAGATCCATAATGTCACATATCCCTTCTAGCTCCATCAGTGACTTTACAATGAAACCCATATCATTGACTGGGAGAGTTAGATATCAAGGAAGACATGAAATTTTCAAAGTGGATAGGTGTAACGCCCCGACCCTCGCTACCCAAAGTCGGTGCATTACTTCGTAACATTGGCATGATCAAAAAAGATCAAGTCTCGAAAGACCGATTAGTTTAGTAGCCTTGGAAACACTAGATACATTCGTAAACGTTACATTACATCATAAAGTGAAAAACTACAATAACAAAGTCTCCATAGTCCACACTCATATCCTCTTCTGACTATCCCTGCAGGTCATTCATAAAATACTTCTTCACATCCTGGAAAATATTAAAACATTGAAAGGGGTGAGCTCAGATGCTCAGTAAGGATAACAATATTGCGGAAGCTTTCATAAATAAACATTAACATTTAAGGCAATGTATAACTAAAACAAAAGCCTTTTAAACTTGAACATCAACATAATATGGCAAAAGTAAAATGAGATAATGCCATTCACTTTTCACATGGATATTCTACTGGTCGAATAATCACATGCAATATCAATAACCATTTTCATAATGATGGAATGCATAATGCCAGACTATCATAACCACGTAGCCAAGGCCTCGTGCCAAGACCACAAATAAAATTTTGTCAAGGCCTCGTGCCAAGACAGTAGTTTGTCTCATGAGACCTCCCGATGCATCGAGGAGCTATAGCGGGATCCACCCGTCACTTATTAAGTCCAATACATTCCTCATATGAATAGGTTTAAACATATCATAAACCATAACATAATCGTATCACATAAAACATGCATAAAGGAAACATAACATTTCCACATTTCAATCACAAGATATCAATACAACACATTGATATAATAAAAATGCTTTCAAAACCATTTTCAATACCAAAATAAAAGAAAGTTAAAACTTTGTATTTATTTTTCATTAAAAAGAATGATGGCTTGTAGAGGAAGCCGAAACTCAAATAATGGTCACGGCGGCGGAGAAGTCGTTGTCGCCGCATAAGTACAGAAAGAAAAACATTCCCTTTTGTCATTTAGTAAAACGCTTTGTATAAAAAAAATTCCTTTTGAATAAACGTAAAAGTCAAAGGGGTTTATACACCGTATAAATGAAAGATGTGTATAAAACCAAAAATGCCTCAATGAAGGAGATTGAGACGAAGTCCTTACAAAGATCATTTTTTTAAATAAAATAGATCTATTATGTGTATTCACTATAATTACACATAAAGAAAGTAAAAATACAAGATAGTACATAATAATATCCTGACATAATTTGAAAGTAGGAGATTAACCCAAAGAATGGAAATTGGGTTAAGAAGTTCCCTTACCTTGCGTCTTGTCCTGACTCGACCGTTATTTAACCTCCTGAATAATAAACTAGAGTTAATTTATATTTACTTAAGAACCTTTTTCGTGTTCATTATTCCATTTATATCACTTATTACAATGTTATGAACATTATCTAATTATTTAAGTTAATAACGGTCGTTTTGTCGATCTTTGGTACTTGAGTCAAAAATAAACTTCTTAAAATTACAAGTTGTTCATGTGGTAAAATATCCATTATATCCAGAATTATATTCATGATGTAGATATCATATATATCATATATATACAGTATATACATTCATTCATAATGTCACGTAACATTTAGAGGTAAGAAATGAAATGCACCGTTCATGGAGACGGTAAGCTGTACGTACGCATGAACGCTACTTTCATTTCTATTTCGTATTTAATGGAATGAAATCATAATGATATAAATTTATAACATAATTACAGTATAATATATTGTATAATACCATTTACTCCATCCTTTATACATCCCACATATGGCATTAACGATTCAAATCACTTTGAGGGGGCGGTAGTCCGCACTTCCTAAAATGAAATTATCGCGTTTTACCCATAATGGAAATCATAAAGTATGCCATAAATGAGAAATAAAGAAGCATAAGTAAAACATAAACATATTATATATCATATATAAAAATAGTGACATCTTAATGGCCACCTTTGAAGGTGTTACATGAGTGTTGAACAATCATCGTTTCGTGAGGCAAAAATTCGCCATCCACAGAAACCGTATGTTCTTTAACCATTAGATGTAGGTGTGTGTAAGTGTAGCTCTAATCCTTCTTATAACAACATCCTAGTATATTGAGGATACTGGTGTTGTTACAAAAGAAATGAATAAAAAGAGTTTAGGGGGTTGGAGAAGAAAAATGAAACAAAACAACATTAGAGAAGACATTACATCAAAATCGGGTAACTCTTTTTGATTTGAGACAAAGGCTTCCTTGGGAAGAGTTCTGCCCAATGTGAGGCTTCTAGGAGTAATAGGGGGAAGTTGGGAGAGTATTTGGGCAGAGGTCGGCCGAGAAAAATGGCTTGAAAGTGTAAATGTGGTGGGAGAGGTGGGGGCCTTTTATAAGTGGAGAGGAGGGGCTCTTTTGGAAAGATTGAAATGTTACATTATTACACAATGCTTTTCGGATTATAAAGGTCCCACACTTATATAATTAGAGGATAAGGTGATAAGGGTTCTAAATCTACCCATACAATAGGCTTTGGACAAGTGTAAGCCTTGGATTTTACATTATCTTCTCATTTTATTTAAATCGTTAAATAAAGAGATCATCGCCGCATCATAATAATGTCATAAATAATTTAATTTATTTAATGTATAAAAATTATAAAAAAAATTCTATGATGTAGGAAATCTTTTTAGCTTTCTAATGAATATTTATAATCAAAATTTGGATTTGTGTAACCCCACATAAAAACTGTTTTAGTAAAACAACTCATGTTTTTGTCAATTTAATTTTAACATTAAATAAATATATATTAATGTCATTTTCCAACTAAAGTGGCTCCATGGGGTCCCCAAGTTGACCCATGGGTTGTCTTGGTCGGACATGACTCATCCAATAGAAGTAGGACAAGTTTCATGCTCATATCATATTATTAAAACATTATTTTTACCTTAAACTACACTAATTACCTATAATCGCGATTAAGAACTTAAAAGTTACTATTCACCAAAAAAATTATTTTAATCTCATTGAACCAAATTTTACTTCTTAATGACAACCATTTATGTCTGATTTTTGAAAATCAAATCACATAAGTGGTAATATTTCATTTAAATGAGAAATCAGTTATTTAACTACCACTTAGTGGTTTCACTATTCATCAAAAATTGAAGTTGTTCAGAATAAGGCCAAAATTTCACCCTAAGCTATAATTGATATTCCGAATTCAAAAATGATGTCTATTTTACAAAATTCCAAACATATAAGTTGCATTAATTAATTTTATAATTAATTCCTGTTGTTACAACAAATAGCGTGTTTTTAAGAAACAATTTATATCAAAAGATTGGCAATTGTTTATGTCCAATTTCAATGTTAAATTAATTCTAATGACCACCATTAGATAAAATGGTAAAAATATATTCTAATTATACTTTAAAACCACTAAATAGTATAATTTATCACTATAAATTATTTTGATTAAAAAAGTTGTTTTTAAGTATTTTTCACTATTCATAAAAAATTAGAAGTTCTCAGAAAGTTACAAAAAATTCAACTTAGGATAATTTCGATATTACGAATACAAAAATGAAGTCCATTTTGAAATATAAAATTTCTATTATTTTAAAAAGTGGTTATTACTATTCATAACGGCTACTTTGATTAGTCGCGGTGTTTTAGAACTCGAAGTTGCGTACAATGCATGTTATTGCATTATTGAATGAGAAGCGTATCGTGGAAGCTCGGGGTGTTAAATTATCCCCTCCTTCAATAAATTGCGTCCTTGCAATTTGAAATTTTTCTTTGAAAATAAAAGGTTGAAAAGAGAAAATACCTTTGAGGAAAACCCACATCGGAAATAAGATTAATAAAATTTAGCCTTAATAAGAGGGAAAGGGAAATGAAAAAGTCACCACCCAATTATGATCTCGATTAGGAGAACATTGGTAGAAATTAGAGACATATAATTGGAGGAAAAACGTAAATATTTGTTGGGAGTGATTGAGGTCATCAATCACAATCAACTGTCAAATTGAGGGCCTCAAATCCTTTAATCTATGTTGATTTAAAATATCATCAGTTCAACAAGACATAAGTTATTAGGATAGCACATTTTTTTTAATATCCCTTTACTAAAGTTTAAGAATTAATTTATTCATTGAATAAGAGATAGGTATATATATATTTATGCTTGACAATTAGAGTTTCAACCTTCAACTCATCTTTCACTCAAAAAGATAATAGAACTCTAAAATATTATACTTATCCTAATTATATAAGGTTCCAAATGATAACACATACCATTTAGATTAGTAAAATTATTTTGTAATAACTAGGGACTTCCTGTAGGCTAGTGGTAGGAAATAAAGGCATGTCGCACTATGATTGTGGGTTCGATTCCTGCAGCTTTGTCCGACGCGATGGGTTATTCCCCACCCTGCAGGTTGTCCTTTTCCTAAAACTATAGTATTATAATATTCCAAAAATAATCTTCAGAAATTATTTAACCTTAAACAATACTATCCAAAGATCAACTTAATCCATTCCAACCTTTATAGTTATCCAAAATACTTCTGTCCAACTCACAGTCCAAATTTTATAAGGAAGGTAAACATAATGAAGATACTTTTTTCACATAACAACATGTGGACACCTTCATCATGTATTCTTTTTAAACATATTGAATTACCATGATCCCTTATTCCTTATATAATACTAGATATACTCCTTCTATCCAAAAAATGTATACAAATCATCAATCAGTTTCATGGAAGTTAAGAATATCCAATATAATTTATCCAAATCAATCACATCTTATTCCAAAATTACTATCTTGGTATCAGAACCATATTATGGTTTATCTTTCTCTCAACCATATATTTTCGAAAAATTTAACCTACTATGGAGTCACTTTTCTTGGTTCCACAAAATCTCAAGTCCTTGATGAAATAGTACTGCAGTACAATCCTTATATACTCCATAATTATTATAACCAGTACATCATTGATAAAACACTCAAATTACAAAATTATTTAATAAAAACATAAGAACTCTAATCATTACTCCTCATCTGTGGTAGTATCATAACTTGATTATTGTACAATAACATCATTTGGGGCATACTCTGATGATTTGGACTTTGGTTTTCGTAGTGTCCCCAATCCTTGCAGAAGAAGCATTGTACATTTGAAACCTTTTTCTTACCCTTGCAGTCATGCACTTGGTGTCCTTTTTCTCCACACTTATAACAAACTCCCATTCCCTTCAGGCAAATTCCAAGGTGTTTCTTCCCACAGTTATCACATATTGGAAAATTCTTCTTTTCCCTCGTCCCTTTATCCATCATTAACTCATCCATCCTTTTCTTCTCTTTCATCCCTTCAAATCCATAAGACTCGGAGAATTATCTACTTATCTTATTAACACATGATACTATTTCTTCATATGTTGATAAAACATGGGAGAATATTTCCCTTCTAAATGTTGGATTAATACCATGAAAGATATGATCCTTCTTACTCTTTGGATCATACGTATTGATGGAGTTCACATTCCTTCTACTGGGCACCATTTCTATACAATGACATAAACTAGATTAGTTTATGAATCAAAATACATAATTCCATACTTATAAAATACTTAACATAAATTGAACTAGTTGTGGATATAATCCATAATCATAAAAAGGTTTTCTTTGAGGAAGTATATACTCATAACCGTTCATAGTGGTTTGTAAAGAAAACGAGAATTATCCTAAGCATATCCCCCGGGAGTGTCGTAACCAAGAGTGCAGCAAGGCCCATTGTCGTGCACCAGTTCCCATTCGAGTCTAGCTCAAAGCGGTGTTTTCGGGTTTTACCCCTAGGTACATCTGTGCCAGAGCTGCCTCTACCTGCTCGTATCCAGATAGGGATGTATTGCTCGAAAAACTCACAAAATCTCTACAATAACAAAATTCTAGGAAGTTCTTCTATATTAATCCTCAAAGTCTATCTTTGGGCTATGTGCTCGAATCAGAGTTTATCTAAATCTAGCTTCCAAGGTTAGTACTAAACTGCCTCTGATACCAACTGTAACGCCCCGACCCTAGCTACCCAGAGTCGGTGCATTACTTCGTAACATTGGCATGATCACAAAAGATCAAGTCTCGAAAGACCGATTAGTTTAGTAGCCTTGGAAACACTAGATACATTCGTAAACGTTACATTACATCATAAATTGAAAAACTACAATAACAAAGTCTCCATAGTCCACACTCATATCCTCTTCTGACTATCCCTGCAGGTCATTCATAAAATACTTCTTCACATCCTGGAAAATATTAAAACATTGAAAGGGGTGAGCTCAGATGCTCAGTAAGGATAACAATATTGCGGAAGCTTTCATAAATAAACATTAACATTTAAGGCAATGTATAACTAAAACAAAAGCCTTTTAAACTTGAACATCAACATAATATGGCAAATGTAAAATGAGATAAATCCATTCACTTCTTCACATGGATATTCTACTGGTCGAATAATCACATGCAATATCAATAACCATTTTCATAATGATGGAATGCATAATGACAGACTATCATAACCACGTAGCCAAGGCCTCGTGCCAAGACCACAAATAAAATTTTGTCAAGGCCTCGTGCCAAGACACTAGTTTGTCTCATGAGACCTGCCGATGCATCGAGGAGCTATAACGGGCTCCACCCGTCACTTATTAAGTCCAATACATTCCTCATATGAATAGGTTTAAACATATCATAAACCATAACATAATCATATCACATAAAACATGCATAAAGGAAACATAAAATTTCCACATTTCAATCACAAGATATCAATACAACACATTGATATAATAAAAATGCTTTCAAAACCATTTTCAATACCAAAATAAAAGAAAGTTAACACTTTGTATTTATTTTTCATTAAAAAGAATGATGGCTTGTAGAGGAAGCCGAAACTCAAATAATGGTCACGGCGGCGGAGAAGTTTTTGTCGCCGCATAAGTACGGAAAGAAAAACATTCCCTTTTGTCGTTTAGTAAAACTCTTTGTATAAAAAAGATTCCTTTTGAATAAACGTAAAAGTCAAAGGGGTTTATACACCGTATAAATTAAAGATGTGTATAAAACCAAATATGCCTCAATGAAAGGAGATTGAGACGAAGTCCTTACAAAGATCATTTTTTTAAATAAAATAGATCTATTATGTGTATTCACTATAATTACACATAAATAAATTACAAATACAAGATAGGACATAATAATATCATGACATAATTTGAAAGTAGGAGATTAACCCAAAGAATGGAAATTGGGTTAAGAAGTTCCCTTACCTTGCGTCTTGTCCTGACTCGACCGTTCTTTAACCTCCGGAATAATAAACTAGAGTTAATTTATATTTACTTAAGAACCTTTTTCATGTTCATTATTCCATTTATATCACTTGTTACCATGTTATGACCATTATTTAATTATTTAAGTTAATAACGGTCGTTTTGTCGATCTTTGGTACTTGAGTCAAAAATAAACTTCTTAAAATTACAAGTTGTTCATGTGGTGAAATATCCCTTATATCCAGAATTATATTCATGATTTAGATATCATATATATCATATATATACAATATATACATTCATTCATAATGTCACGTAACATTTAGAGGTAAGAAATGAAATGCACCGTTCATGGAGACGGTAAGTCGTACGTACGCATGAACGCTACTTTCATTTCTATTTCGTATTTAATGGAATGAAATAATAATGATATAAATTTATAATATAATTAAAGTATAATATAGTGTATAATACCATTTACTCCATCCTTTATACATCCCACATATGGCATTAACGATTCAAATCACTTTGAGGGGGAGGTAGTCCGCACTTCCTAAAATGAAATTATCGCGTTTTACCCATAATGGAAATCATAAAGTATGACATAAATGAGAAATACAGAAGCATAAGTAAAACATAAACATATTATATATCATATATAAAAATAGTGACATCTTAATGGCCACCTTTGAAGGTGTTACATGAGTGTTGAACAATCATCGTTTCGTGAGGCAGAAATTCGCCATCCACAGAAACCGTATGTTCTTTAACCATTAGATGTAGGTGTGTGTATGTTTAGCTCGAATCCTTCTTATAAAAACTTCCTAGTATATTTAGGATACTGTTTTGGTTACAAAAGAAATGAATTAAAAGAGTTTAGGGGGTTGGAGAAGAAAAATGAAACAAAACAACATTAGAGAAGACATTACCTCAAAATCGGGTAACTCTTTTTGATTTGAGCCAAAGGCTTCCTTGGGAAGAGTTATTCCCAATGTGAGGCTTCTAGGAGTAAGAGGGGGAAGTTGGGAGAGTATTTGGGCAGAGTTTGACCGAGCCAAATGGCTTGAAAGTGTAAATGAGGTGGGAGAGGTGGGGGCCTTTTATAAGTGGAGAGGAGGGGCTCTTTTGGAAAGATTGAAATGTTACATTATTACACAATGCTTTTCGGATTATAAAGGTCCCACACTTATATAATTCGAGTCTAAGGTGATAAGGGTTCGAAATATACCCATCCAATAGGCTTTTGACAAGTGTAAGCCTTGGATTTTACATTATCTTCTCATTTTATTTAAATCGTTAAATAATGAGGTCATCGCCGCATCATAATAATGTCATAAATAATTTAATTTATTTAATGTCTAAAAATTATAAAAAAACTACTATAATGTAGGAAATCTTTTTTTCTTTCTAATTAATATTTATAATCAAAATTTGGACTTGTGTAACCCCACTTAAAAACTGTTTTAGTAAAACAACTCATGTTTGTGTCAATTTAATTTTAACATTAAATAAATATATATTAATGTCATTTTCCAACTAAAGTGGCTCCATGGGGTCCCCAAGTTGACCCATGGGTTGTCTTGGTCGGCCATGACTCATCCAATAGGAGTAGGACAAGTGTCATGCTCATATCATATTATTAAAACATTATTTTTACCTTAAACTACACTAATTACCTCTAATCGCGATTAAGAACTTAAAAGTTACTATTCACCAAAAAAATTATTTTAATCTCACTGAACCACATTTTACTTCTTAATGACAACCATGTATGTCGGATTTTTAAAAATCAAATCACAAAAGTGGTAATATTTCATTTAAATGAGAAATCAGTTATTTAACTACCACTTAGTGGTTTCACTATTCATCAAAAATTGAAGTTTTTCAGAATAAGGCCAAAATTTCCCCCTAAGCTATAATTGAGATTCCAAATTCAAAAATGATGTCTATTTTACAAAATTACAAACATATAAGATGCATTAATTAATTTTATAATTAATTCCCGCTGTTACAACAAATAGCGTGTTTTTAAGAAACAATTTATATCAAAAGATTGGCAATTGTTTATGTCCAATTTCAATGTTAAATTAATTATAATGACCACCATTGGATAAAATGGTAAAAATATATTCTAATTATACTTTAAAACCACTAAACAGTATAATTTATCACTATAAATTATTTTGATTAAAAAAGTTGTTTTTAAGTATTTTTCACTATTCATACAAAATTAGAAGTTCTCAGAAAGTTACAAAAAATTCAACTTAGGATAATTTCGATATTACGAATACAAAAATGAAGTCCATTTTGAAATATAAAATTTCTATTATTTTAAAAAGTGGTTATTACTATTCATAACGGCTACTTTGATTAGTCGCGGTGTTTTAGAACTCAAAGTTGCATACAATGCAAGTTATTGCATTATTGAATGAGAAGCGTATCGTGGAAGCTCGGGGTGTTACAATAGGAGAAATCTTGGATCATAAGGAGAATGTTTTATATTTGAAGTTGGTTCCCTTCGTTCATGTTTTGTCGATTCATGGTCGTCTAGAGGAGAGTACTTCAGATCCTGAGATTTAGATGCATTCCCGGTACACATATTTGTTTTGAGTTCCTTTTTTGTTTTATTTGTTTTATGATATGATACATGGACAATTTTGTTCAATTATATGATATTTTTTACTTAATGTGTGATAAATATTTTGGAATATGAGAATGGGAGGACATAACTTTTAATCAAGATTCTTTGTACTTTGATGTTATTGATAATGTGTGGGTAAGTCAATTCCACTCAATGAAGATAATATTTTGAAATTAAATATTATATTCCTTAATTTATATTCTTGGTTAGTGGAGTGTTGAGTGTTGGTTTTAGCATTTTTTAGCTTGTGCTATGTGGAGGTTGGATGTTTGTGTGGTGGTGTGGTGGTGTGGTTGTGAAAATTGTAGTGGTCTTTGAATGGTACCTAATTTTTTGTGTTATTATCAATAAGATTTTGTTCTAAAAGGTTGTTTATGGTGTTACAGGGTGTTTTTATTAGCAATACTAGATGGGGGTAGAATTCTATGTGTGATAAGATAATTGAAAGGTATCTCAAAACAATATTTGTTGGACCCCTTTATTTACATCGAGTTTGGATTTGATTCTCAGGGTTGTGAATAGTTTGAGAAGTATCTAATGTAATTTCTCTTGACTTTTTGGAAAATTAAATTTATAGTTTAAAATGGTATGAGGTGTTCAGAGGACTAAATATCTGTTTTGATAGAGTTATAGTTTTATTAGAACTATAGTAGTTTTTTTTACCATAAAAGAGGGATTTGTGGTGTTAGATGGTGGTTTATGGCTTGTTTGGCCAGCTAGTTTATGATTTTTGTTTGGTGAGGCACTAGGCATGAATGATGTTTTTATTATAAGAAATTATTTTATACCTAATGTTAATTCCATCCCCAAGTGACATGTTATTCTGTATAAAAATGTTTTACATCCTAAGTTATCATTTTACGGTGTTAGTTATACAAAACCATGAATTTTACAATATATGAGTTTGTTTTAATCAATGATTTGAGTGAGTAATAGGTTTTAAATAGGTTATATTTGGATGATTCTCCACCCATTTTCAGTTTTCTCTTCCTCTTGGTTTTTGAAGAACCCTAGGTGATATTAGAGGATATTTTATCTCTCCTTCTTCTTCTTTGATCCTTATGTTCTGGTGGATACCCTTTGGAAATCCTTGGTGAACTATCCTTTCTTTATTGTGGTTTTCCTTCAATTATTATTTATAGATCCGCTATTATGGTGTGGTTTTTGGTTTGGGGTGTGTGAGTTCTACTTTTTGAATATCTTTGGGTGCATTTTTTTGGATTATCTATAGTTACCCTAAGTGTTTTTTCGGTCAGAATGAATTTATTTTTCAGGAATGAGGTGTGAAAAGAGTTGGAAAATCTTCTTTACAGTAGGGTTTCTCTCATTTCTCATTATTTTTTATGATGTTGGAGGTGCCTTATTTTGTTTATCTCTAGGAAGATAGTTTCCACCATCTTAATGAAGATAATTAATTAGGTAATTTAAATTTATTGGGTGATACATTTTATTCTCATTATTTTATATATTTGACATTATTTCAAAATTATTATTTTATAGGCTTGATGCCCCCTGAATATTTTGTCTATTGGGGGATTTTTTCGATTGTTTGATATGTGTTGTGGATCCATTGTTGTGATTATGTTTTTATACCACCCTAAAATTGAAATTTGTTGAAAACTTATATTTGGAAATAATAAAATGTTCCTCCCATTATTTATGTCTTATGTGTGAAAGAACTAATTAAAAAAGTGAAATTGATTAAATATCCCTTGATAAATCTATAAATTTTTTGTGAAGGGTTTGTGAGGTTGTACTATGGGGCGACAGTGTAAGTTTGTCATATATGGTGATGATGGTATATTATGTGGACTAACAATGTGATAGGTTTGTTTGGTCATACTATGGAGTGACGATGAGATGGGTTTATGAGTCCATGATGTGGGGAGGTTATGTGATGGGTTTGTGAGTTAGTACTGTGGGGTGGTGATGTAATGGGTTTTTGTGGTCATGCTATGGGGTAGTGATGTGTGGTTATTATACTAGAAAATTATATGTGGTTGATTTATGTGTCATACTAGAGGAAAATGGTTCTATCATGATAGTTTCATGAGTATTATTGGAATTAAATTTACTGAGAAATTGAAATAGTATGGAATAGTTTGGTTAACCGAAAAGAATTGGTAAATGAAAAATATTGAATGAGAAGTTTGGTTAAATTTGGTTGATGATAAATAATGTTAGGAATGTTATTTTTAAAAAAAATTGGCTCATCCTATAAAAAAACTACTAAGTGGGAAGTGGATTGTATGTTTTTTCTTTTTCGTTTAGTGGTTATAGTGAGGGTTGCAATGTTGTGAGTTGGAGTGCTATTATTGGGGTCCCATGGTTTGGTATTTTTTGTGTGGATATATTATACACATTGTATGATCTTTTATATTTCTATTTTCACAAAAAACATGTCGAGCACTGTACCAAAACCAAAACATTTATATGGAGAGGAGGTTTTTTTCTAGTATCCTGGTGAAGATGACAGATATATGGCTACGTAATCTTTACCACTCTCTCATCAAGGAGGGTATACATTCATAGGTGGTGTTTTTTTTGGAGACTTGATAGTGCATAAGGGGATAGACCATGTGTCTTAGGAAGGTATGTGATGAGACCATGATATGTGGAAGCTTATGGTGGGGTTTTTTCATGGTAGGATGTGGGAATGAGGTTGATGTCCTTCATGTTCATGATACTCTACTACTCTATTTATTATTCTAATGTGTTGGACCAGGTGTGTTCAATGGAGATTTTATTTCACCATACTATGTGGAAGTGGCCTATGTGTCTTTGGGAGTGATGTGATGTGACCATTATATTTAGTGATAATGTTTGTTATATGGATGATATTGAAGTTATAGGATATATGATGTTGGGGTGTGAGAGTGAAAAAAAAGAGTGGGAATGTGATGAAGGGTACCTGTAACACCCGAGATTTTTATGAGTAATATTTTGTTTTTATATATCATCAAAGGAATCTTTCACTACACACTTGCTTGGCTTACTTTACACGCAATCACGACCTTCCTCGATAGCTTGCGTTGTACGCAATACCGAGTTTTACTATACAACGATATATTATTATAATATTGTTATGAACTAGCCGTTATGAATAGTGTTAAATAAATTTTGAATTTTATAACATTATTCATCTTACAAATTTCTAGAACATGGTATAAGAACAAAATAATTTTTTTCGGGTAAAATAAGTATTTTTCAAAAAATGCAGTTTTGCCGCCTTTTGATGGCGCACCCACTTTAAATCTAGTTTTTGACATGTTTATATGTTAAATTTGACAAAATAAAATTATTCATTTGAATCAGGATATAAAAATTTACATTAGATAAAGTTTTGATATTTTTCCGATAACTTTCATATTTTAATGAATAGTAAAAACACGCTATATTTTAATTAAAAACAACTTTTTTCATCGTAATATCTTATGTGGTTAAATTATAATATTGAATGGTTTTAAAGTATAAATAGAATATATTTTTACCATTTAATATAATGTATGTCATTAGCATTGATTTTACCTTGAATTCGTAGGTTAAATCAATTCAATCTTTTGCAATGTTTTAAAGAAAAACCCGTTTTCTTTCGACAATGGGATTAATTTTAATTTATTTTCTGCATCTTTTGTGTATTGAATTTGGAAAAATGGATTCCATATTTGTAATCAGTGGGTCCAAATTATGTTAATAAGCTACTTTTTATTTTTGGGAATTATGAATAGTAACTATGGTAAATTTTATTTACCATAGTTAAAGGTAAATCGGGTAATTAAGGGTAAATATAATATTTTCAAATTACCCTAACAAATGTCAAAATCCTATTTGATGACTAAAAGTCGACCCATATCACCTAAGGGTTGGATTAGATTCATTTAATTAAATTTCGTCAATGAAAATAATTTAATTATTATTAAAACCAAAGAATGTGACAACATGTCACTTTCTTAAATTATATAAGTATAATAATTTTAATCTAGTGATAAACTTCATGAAACATCGAACATGAATAGTCTACAGAACGCTAATACAATTATCTACATCATAGGAATTTATTTAGAATTTTTAGGGATTAAATAATTATCATTTATTATGACACAAAGATGATACAGTAATTATATTATTAATGAAATATTGACATAATTGATGTTATAAACACCATAATAAATGTAATTTGAGACTTTTTATGAATTCCACTAATTTTATAGGTTACTATGATATATTATTGTTGATTTAATCAACTTGGTTCGATCATATAATTCTGTTATGACTTTCACAAAAATCATATATCAAATAGTGTAAAAATTGACACAAAATAGTTTTTAAATCAAATATTATATTACTAATTGTTATTTTATTCCTAAAAATCTAAGGTTCGGCCAAATGACTTAGATAAGGATATATATATTAATAATAAACAATTTGGGGTTCTTTTGTCATGTTATAGTAAGTGTATTAACCATATAGTGAAAGAAAACAAAAATACACGGTAAAAGTTAAATTATTTAACTTAGAGTTAAATCTAATTGATAAGGTTAAAATAATACCCAAAACTTGTCCAAATCCTATTGGTTGATAGGATTTCGACCCATACCCACTTTAGCTTTGAAATAATACCCTTTGGAACCATTATAAACCGATTTTGACTTTAATATAAAATAATATTTTGAGATATTCCTAAGGTGCCCCTCTCCTCCCTTATAAAAGGGCACCTCCTCCCCCTCCTCCTCACACCAATTTGAGCACTCAAGCTCAGCCAACACCTGACATTTTCTCCTCTCCACTTCCCTAGAATAATCCTAGAGGTCCTGGTCTTCTTCAAAGACCAATCTTAGTTCCCTAAGTGGAGGATTCAAAGAGGCGTTTCGAAGAAGAGGTAATATCCATTACCGATCTTTTCAATTTCTTTCTTCTTCAACTTCTTCTTCTTTAGTTGTTTCATGATAAAGTAATAACATCAGTATTACATACATACTGATATGTTATTATAAATATGAAACAACCCTAATTCACCTTCTATCCATCCTACGGAAAAATGAAATCACCGTGCGTGCGTACGTACGGAATACCGTCTCCACGCCGTGGTGTAATCTATTTTCCACCATCACCTTACAAGGATGGGTATAATGGTGTAATGAGTAACTATTTATGATTATTATAAAGTAATATTGATACTGAAATAATATATATATACTCCAATACAGTTCCACGATCATAGGAACGATATCATCACTCGTGCGTACGTACAGAATACCGTCTCCACGATGTGATGCGACTCGTTCTACATGATCATCATTACATAGTAATTATATAAATGAATCGAATGAATAAATATGATATATGTTACACTAATACCATTCTGGATATAAGGTATCTATAACCTTAAAAGAAGAATAAGAATTTATTCGGCAAAACACGCATAAGAACAAAAGGCAATAAGGACCCGAGTAACAAGTAACAATGAAATATTACTAACAAGAAGCTAAGAACATGACCATATATGATATCATATCAATATGTATGATTCTGGAATAAGTCAATAACATTATTTAAACCATTATACAGGAGCTTCGGACATGTACAAAGCAAATCGGACCTAAGGTAAGGGAAATATCACAATCTCAATTTTTATCCGAGATTGTTTATACTTTGGCATTTACTGGGGTGTATTTTATCATCCACATCCACGTTTCCTCAATATGTAATATTTATATCCTTATAAAATAGTTTATATTCAATTTTACCCTTCGGTAAATTTTTAGTAAAGGATATGAAAGGAATCTTTTGTCGTTTTTCGTACGAGGTACTTTTTTGACTTTTCCGACAAAAGTACGAGAAGAATGTTTTTTTAACTTATACGGCATGAATGGATTTTTAAAACATTATTTCCAAGAAGCTTACTTTACAAGTTTTCAAGTTTATTTTTAATCATCTTCTTTTATTTTAAATTCGTATGACATGTTATGAAAGGAAAAATGTTTTGAAGTAGAAAGGATATTTTCCTCAAGAATGGAGTTCAAGTATTTTATCAAAATTATTTTCCATCTAAGATAATAAAAGGGTTCTGTTTTTATCCCTATTATTACATGGATTTGATTATGTTGTGATGAAAATATTTTTATGAATTCCTTTATCTTATATGAATTGTTTTATGATGTCATGTTGTTTAAGAATTCCATTTTTATTACATGGGTTACGCTATGATGTATGGTTTATGATTATGTGGCACACATAAGAAAGGATTCATTATAAGATGGGTGGGACCTATATCTCCCTCCAATGCATTGGGTAAAGATTTTATATCTCATGAGATAGACATGGCTGGAACGGTAGGTTATACCGGTTCAGTGAAACAGGACTGGAACGAGGGTGACTCGGTCCAGAAAGGGACTCTGTCCACTAAGATAGTCTTGGAAATGAGTCATGACTAACAAGAAATGATGTTCCATGATTATGTGTGCATGCCACAAAGTTTCAAGTTTCATGTTATAATTATGGGGATCTCATTTCCACTTCTCTGATTTATTCCATGTTATGATATTATGATCTCTTTTGCTGGTTATGATTTTCAAAAAGATATGATATGATTTTTATTTCCTTTATTTGCCTTTGCTGAGCATTTGAGCTCACCCTTTTATGTTTTCTTTTCCCCAGGTCAGGAAGATGGATATTAAGTAGAATATGCTAAAAGGGACCCTAGATATGATGAAATAAATGGGAGACACTGTAGAAGATTTATGAACCAGTTGTTTATGTTTCCCAGTTTCTAAAGACACTATACCTATACGGTCCTTTGTGGTTTTGTCATATGTTGTAATAAGGGTGCTTCAATTTTGAAGTATTAACAATGTATGTAAATTATGGGTCGTTATAGTTGGTATCAGAGGAAAGGTATAGTCAACCTTTGGAAACTAGGATGTGAAAGCCTTAGTAAGAACCCTAAGGATAAGTCTAATCATAGAACACAATCTTAGTGTTTTAGAAATGGCCATGAATAAACTAGGATAATACCTTAAGCATGAAAATTTTATTCTTGAATTATGTGGTTTTCCTATTATAATTAGTGTTGCTCACACTATTCTTCTTGGTTTTAGTCAATGGCTGGAACCCGAAGGAACCGTGTTAATGTGGAATGCGATGGGCAATGAAATGATTGTCCCCCTGAGCAACCAAACGATATGGGAGCTGGAATACAAAATCTTGTAGCCATGCTCACACAACTTTCTCAAGCTATGAATCATGCAGGACATCCAAACGAGCAAAGGAAAGAGCCCCATTCTGTTGAATCCTTCATGAGGCAACGTCCACCTTCTTTCAGCGGGTCTACTGATCCATTAGTTGCTGAACAATGGATTAGTACTACTGAAAAGATATTTTCAGTTCTTCAATGTTCTGAACATGATAAAGTCATCCTAGCAGTGTATCGTTTGGAAGGAGATGCTGATCAATGGTGGAATCTTATTAAGAATATGAGGCAAAGGGATGAAATTGAGTCTATGGAATGGGACGAGTTCAAGAACTTATTTTTCAATAATTACTTCCCTCGTATTCTCCGAACAAAGGTGGTGAAGGAGTTTCTTGAACTGAATCAAAGGGATGATGAATCTGTTGGTACCTATGAAGCAAATTTTACAAGGCTTGGAAGGTACGCTTCTGGTATTATTATCCAACCTGAGAGTAAGATCGATCGATTCTTTAGTGGCTTAAAACCAAGTCTTCGAAGGGCGTTAGCCATAAGGGACTTCAATAGCTACGAGGAAATCGTTCGATGTGCTCTCAAAGTCAAGATGGAGATTGGAGTAACCCATCAGTCACATGGGTTTGATAAGAAGAGAAAGATGGAATTCAAAGGAAAATCTAAAGAGCACACTGAAAAGAAGATGAGCTTTCCCTTATGCTCAAAGTGTGGAAAGAAACATGGAGGGAGTTGTCTTAAAGGGATAAGTAAATGTTTCAAGTGCGGAAAGGAAGGTCATAGGGCATTTGAATGCCACGATAATGGGAAGAAGATGTCTAATGATGCAAACAAAGGAAGGGATACACAGAATGAACCTACTACACTTCAATGTTTCAAGTGCAAGGAGACGGGGCATTATGCCAATCAATGCCCAAATCCAAGGGTTGATGATGATGGTCGACGTCAACAAAATCTTAAGGCTAAAGACAAAGGAAAGTCACATGCAATTTCTATTAGCGATGTGGAGTACGATAACGATGTGGTGAAAGGTACACTTACCATCCACTCTAAGGTAGAAAATGTTCTATTTGATTCTGGATCCACCCACTCTTTTATTTCTGAAAAATTTTCTAAGGGTATCACCATATTACCTCAACAATTAGATGTTGAGTTAGCTGTGACAACACCTAATGCCACAATAGTCACATCAAAAGTTTATAATTCTTCTCCGATCAATGTTTGTGGGAAAGTGCTTCCTGCAAATCTTGTGATCCTTCCTTTAGTGGAATTTGATGTGATTCTTGGCATGGATTGGCTTTCTCTACATGGGGATCATATCAATTGCCAAATAAGGGAAGTCACATTTCATATTCCAGATCAATCTACGATCGCCTATCAATGCAAGGATGAACATAACCTTCCAGTGGAAATTTCTTCCATCTTATGGGTATTGATTCTACTAAATGAAGGTTATTTATCTCAAATGGTTGGTGAGAAACTCACGATTAAGAATATGCCCATTGTACGGGAGTTTGATGATGTCTTTCCGGAGGAATTACCGGGTCTTCCACCAAATCGTGAAGTTGAGTTTTCAATAGAACTTGTACCAGGTGCTTTGCCAATTTCAAAGACACCTTATAAAATGGCCCTAATTGAGTTGCAGGAATTGAAGAAGCAACTCCAAGAGAATCTTGATAAGGGATTCATACGCCCTAGTGTGTCACCTTGGGGAGCACCTGTTCTATTTGTTAAGAAGAAAGATGGATCAATGAGACTCTGCATTGATTATCGAGAACTTAACAAGATCACTATCAAGAACAAATATCCTCTCCCACACATTGATGACTTATTTGACCAACTACGCGGAGCTCAATACTTTTCAAGATTGATCTTCGTTCAGGGTATCATCAATTAAGGGTCAAAATGGAGGATATTCCAAAGATGGCTTTCCGTACAAGGTATGGACACTATGAATTTATAGTGATTCCATTTGGTCTTACTAATGCCCCTGCTATCTTCATGGATCTAATGAATAGAGTCTTTAGAGACTATCTTGATCAATTTGTGGTAGTCTTTATAGACGATATTCTTGTCTATTCAAAGAGCAAGGAAGAGCATGAAGACCACTTGAGAATTATATTGAAGACCCTGAGAAAGGAGAAGCTTTATGCCAAATTTACCAAGTGTGAATTTTGGCTTCAAAAAGTTGCATTTTTGGGTCACATAATCTCAAAAGAGGGGATATCTGTGGATCTAGCAAAAACAAAGGTTATCGAAAGATGGTCAAGACCAACAACAGTAACTGAGATCCGAAGTTTTCTTGGATTGGCTGGATATTATCGACGTTTTTTAAAAGATTTTCACGATTATCTAATCCACTCACCAAGTTGACTCGGAAAGGAGTTAAGTTTATTTGGATAGAGGAATGTGAAGAGAATTTCAAGGAGTTGAAAAGAAGGTTATCTAGTGCACCTGTGCTCACACTGCCTTGTAGTGGAGAAAGGTTTGTGATCTACAGTGATGCATCCAAGAAGGGATTGGGGTGTGTTCTTATGCAAAATGATATGGTGATAGCTTATGCCTCACGACAGTTGAAAATCCATGAGCAAAATTACCCAACACATGATTTGGAGTTGGTTGTGGTAATCTTTGCATTAAAGATTTGGAGGCATTACCTTTATGGTGAAAGATGTGATATTTATACTGATCATAAAAGTTTAAAGTATATTTTCACACAAAAGGAGTTGAATATGCGTCAAAGAAGATGGTTGGAGCTGATTAAGGATTACGATTGCTCAATCCATTACCACCCTGGGAAAGCAAACAAGGTGGCAGATGCATTAAGTCGACAAGACCATGCTAGTTTATCCATGATGAGGATCACAAAAGATCCATTATTTATGGATTTACAAAGGATGGATCTTGGAATTATAATGGAAGGGGGAAAATCTTATCTTTCTCAAATGAATGTTCAACCATCTATACATGTGAAGATTAAAGAGGCACAGAATGAAGATGTCGAGTTACAAAAGAAGGTGAGAAATGTTCCTGAATTCAACCTTGATTGTGATGGGATAATAAAGTTCAGGAATCGGGTTTGTGTTCCTCCCATCCCCGAATTAAAGAAGGAGCTGCTGGATGAGGCTCATAGTTCATCATTCTCTATTCATCCTGGAAGCACGAAGATGTATAGGGACCTGTAGGAGTACTTCTGGTGGGATGGCATGAAAAGAGATGTTGCTGAATATGTCTCTCGATGCTTGGTTTGTCAACAAGTTAAAGCTAAGAGACAGAAGTCTAAGGGGATGTTACAACCATTACCCATACCCGAATGGAAATGGGAAAACATCACTATGGACTTTGTCACAGGACTTCCTAAAACATCCAAAGGCAATAATGCTATTTGGGTCATATTTGATCGTCTTACAAAGTCTGCACACTTCATTTCTATTAGAGAGGATTTCTCTCTAGATCAGATTTCCAGGATATATGTAAAGGAAGTGGTAAGATTGCATGGAGTACCACTTTCTATTATATCTTATCGGGATCCGAGATTTACCTCGAAGTTCTGGCGAAGTCTTCAGCATACTCTGGATACAGAGTTGAGTTTCAGCACTGCTTATCATCCCCAGACAGACGGTCAGTCTGAGAGAACAATTCAAACCCTAGAAGATATGTTTAGAGCTTGCTCTATGGATTTCAAAGGAGGTTGGGATCAACACCTACCTTTGGTGGAATTTTCTTATAAGAATAGCTTTCACTCCAGTATTCAGATGGCTCCTTATGATTCTCTCTATGGAAAGAAATGCAGGACTCCAACTTGCTGGGATGAAGTTGGGGAAAGAAAGCTATTAGGACCTGATCTCATTGATGAAATGGCAGAAAAGGTCAGATCTATTCAACAACACATAAGAGCAGCTCAAAGTCGACAGAATAGTTATGCCGACAACCGAAGAAAAGACCTAGAGTTTGAAGTGGGTGATAAAGTGTTCTTACGAATATCTCCCTAGAAGAGGGTTATGAGATTTGGAAAGAAGGGGAAGTTGAGCCCTAGATATATCGGTCCTTTCAAAATACTGGATCATGTTGGGAAGGTAGCTTACCAATTGGCACTTCCACCGAATCTCTATCAAGTTCATGATGTGTTCCATGTATCTCTCCTGAGAAAGTACAAACCAGATCCTTCACATGTACTCAGCTCAGAAGTTGTACCGCTGGAGCAAGATCTTTCTTATGAAGAACAGCCGATAGAGATTCTGGATCGTAGCGAAAAAGTCCTACGAAACAAGACCACTCGCTTGGTGAAAGTTTTATGGAGGAACCACTAACTTAAAGAAGCTACATGGGAGCTTGAGGATATGATGAGGGAGAAGTATCCTCATCTGTTTGTTACAAAGTGACGAATTTCGAGGGCGAAATTCTTTTTAAGGGGGGTAGAATGTAACACCCGAGATTTTTATGAGTAATATTTTGTTTTTATATATCATCAAAGGAATATTTCACTACACACTTGCTTGGCTTACTTTACACGCAATGGCGACCTTCCTCGATAGCTTGCGTTGTACGCAATACCGAGTTTTACTAAACAATGATATATTATTATAATATTGTTATGAACTAGGCGTTATGTATAGTGTTAACTAAATTTTGAATTTTATAAAATTATTCATCTTACACATTTCTAGAACATGGTATAAGAACAAAATAATATTTTCGGGTAAAATAAGTATTTTTCAAAAAATGCAGTTTTGCCGCCTTTTGATGGCGCACCCACTTTAAATCTAGTTTTTGACATGTTTATATGTTCAATTTGACAAAATAAAATTCTTCATTTGAATCAGGATATAAAAATTTACATTAGATAAAGTTTTGATATTTTTCCGATAACTTTCATATTTTAATGAATAGTAAAAACACGCTATATTTTAATTAAAAACAAATTTTTTCATCGTAATATCTTATGTGGTTAAATTATAATATTGAATGGTTTTAAATTATAAATATAATATATTTTTACTATTTATTATAATGTATGTCATTAGCATTGATTTTACCTTGAATTCGTAGGTTAAATCAATTCAATCTTTTGCAATGTTTTAAAGAAAAACTCGTTTTCTTTCGACAATGGGATTAATTTTAATTTAATTTCTGCATCTTTTGTGTATTGAATTTGGAAAAATGGATTCCATATTTGAAATCAGTGGGTCCAAATTATGTTAATAAGCTACTTTTTATTTTTGGGAATTATCAATAGTAACTATGGTAAATTTTATTTACCATAGTTAAAGGTAAATCGGGTAATTAAGGGTAAATATAATATTTTAAAATTACCCTAACAAATGTCAAAATCCTATTGGATGACTAAAAGTCGACCCATATCACCTAAGGGTCGGATTAGATTCATTTAATTAAATTTTTTCAATGAAAATAATTTAATTATTATTAAAACCAAAGAATGTGACAACATGTCACTTTCTTAAATTATATAAGTATAATAATTTTAATCTAGTGATAAACTTCATGAAACTTCGAACATGAATAGTCTCCAAAAAGATAATACAATTATATACATCATACGAATTTATTTAGAATTTTTAGGGATTAAATAATTATCATTTCTTATGACACAAAGATGATGCAGTAATTATCTTATTAATGAAATATTGACATAATTGATGTTATAAACACCACAATAAATGTAATTTGAGACTTTTTATGAATTCCACTAATTTTCTAGGTTACTATGATATCTTAGTGTGGATTTAATCAACTTGGTTCGATAATATAATTCTGTTATGACTTTCACAAAAATCATATATCAAATAGTGTCAAAATTGACACAAAATAGTTTTCAAATCAAATATTATATTACTAATTGTTATTTTATTCCTAAAAATCTAAGGTTCGGCCTAATTACTTATATAAGGATATATATATTAATAATAAACAATTTGGGGTTCGTTTGGCATGTTATAGTAAGTTTATTAACCATATAGTGAAAGAAAACAAAAAGACACGGTAAAAGTTAAATTATTTAACTTAGAGTTAAATCTAATTGATAAGGTTAAAATAATATCCTAAACTTGTCTAAATCCTATTGTTTGAGAGGATTTCGACCCATACCCACTTTATCTTTGAAATAAGACCCTTTGGAACCATTATAAACCTATTTTGACTTTAATATAAAATAATATTTTGAGATATTCCTAAGGTGCCCCTCTCCTCCCTTATAAAAGGGCACCTCCTCCCCCTCCTGCTCACACCAATTTGAGCACTCAATCTCGGCCAACCCCTGACATTTTCTCCTCTCCACTTTCCTAGAATAATCCTAGAGGTCCTAGTCTTCTTCAAAGACCAATCTTAGTTCCCTAAGTGGAGGATTCAAAGAGGCGTTCCAAAGAAGAGGTAATATCCATTACCGATCTTTTCAATTTCTTTCTTCTTCAACTTCTTCTTCTTTAGTTGTTTCATGATAAAGTAATAACATCAGTATTACATACATACTGATATGTTATTATAAATATGAAACAACCCTAATTCACCTTCTATCTATCCTACGGAAAAATGAAATCACCGCACGTGCGTATGTACGGAATACCGTCTCCACGCCGTGGTGTAATCTATTTTCCACAATCACCTTACAAGGATGGGTATAATGGTGTAATGAGTAACTATTTATGATTATTATAAAGTAATATTGATACTGAAATAATATATATATACTCCAATACAGTTCCACGATCATAGGAACGATATCATCACTCGTGCGTACGTACGGAATACCGTCTCCACGATGTGATGCGACTCGTTCTACATGATCATCATTACATAGTAATTATATAAATGAATTGAATGAATAAATATGATATATGTTACACTAATACCATTCTGGATATAAGGTATCTATAACCTTAAAAGAAGAATAAGAATTTATTCGGCAAAACACGCATAAGAACAAAAGGCAATAAGGACCCGAGTAACAAGTAACAATGAAATATTACTAACAAGAAGCTAAGAACATGACCATATATGATATCATATCAATATGTATGATTCTGGAATAAGTCAATAACATTATTTAAACCATTATACAGGAGCTTCGGACACATAGAAAGCAAATCGGACCTAAGTTAAGGGAAATATCACAATCTCAATTTTTATCCGAGATTGTTTATACTTTGGCATTTACTGGGGTGTATTTTATCATCCACATCCATGTTTCCTCAATATGTAATATTTATATCATTATACAATAGTTTATATTCAATTTTACCCTTCGGTAAATTTTTAGTAAAGGATATGAAAGGAATATTTTGTCGTTTTTCGTACGAGGTACTTTTATGACTTTTCCGACAAAAGTACGAGAAGAAGGTTTTTTTAACTTATACGGCATGAATGGATTTTTAAAACATTATTTCCAAGATGCTTCCTTTACAAGTTTTCAAGTTTATTTTTAATCATATTCTTTTATTTTAAAGTCGTATGACATGTTATTAAAGGAAAAATGTTTTGAAGTAGAAAGGATATTTTCCTCAAGAATGGAGTTCAAGTATTTTATCAAAATTATTTTCCATCTAAGATAATAAAAGGGTTCTGTTTTTATCCCTATTATTACATGGATTTGATTATGTTTTGATGGAAATATTTTTATGAATTCCTTTATCTTATATGAATTGTTTTATGATGTCATGTTGTTTAAGAATTCCATTTTTATGACATGGGTTATGCTATGATGTATGGTTTATGATTATGTGGCACACATAAGAAAGGATTCATTATAAGATGGGTGGGACCTATATCTCCCTCCAATGAATTGGGTAAAGATTTTATATCTCATGAGATAGACATGTCTGGAATGGTAGGTTATACTGGTTCAGTGAAACAGGACTGGAACGAGGGTGACTCAGTTCAGAAAGGGACTCTGTCCACTAAGATAGTCTTGGCAATGAGTCATGACTAACAAGAAATGGTGTTCCATGATTATGTGTGCATGCCACAAAGTTTCAAGTTTCATGTTATAATTATGGGGATCTCATTTTCACTTCTATGATTTATTCCATGTTAAGATATTATGATCTCTTTTGCAGGTTATGATTTTCAAAAAGATATGATATGATTTTTATTTCCTTTATTTGCCCTTGCTGAGCATTTGAGCACACCCTTTTATGTTTTCTTTTCCCCAGGTCAGGAAGATGGATATTAAGTAGAATATGCTAAAAGGGACCCTAGATATGATGAAATAAATGGGAGACACTGTAGAAGATTTATGAACCAGTTGTTTATGTTTCCCAGTTTCTAAAGACACTATACCTATACGGTCCTTTGTGGTTTAGTCATATGTTGTAATAATGGTGCTTCAATTTTGAAGTATTAACAATGTATGTAATGTATGGGTCGTTATAGTACCTATCATTGATATGATTCATATTTTGTTACTGTACTTTCCTTCTATTATTTGGTGAGAGTTCCTTGGTAAGGATAGGGATAGTTTAGTTTTTGTTTTTAGTTATTGTTTGGTTCTTTTCTTCCCTCATAGGTTTATTAGTATGCTTCTTTCATAAGTTCATGAGATACCTTTATTACCTAATTGAGTATACATATATTATCAACCTATATATATATAGTGATTTTCATTTTTTATGGAGAATTACATGGACCATGTTAAACATTAATAGATCTCACTTTTGGATAGTTTTTGTGTCATTGCATTAGTTTTTCTTTTTGGTATTTACTTTTACAAACATTTATTTTCATTATTTTTATTATACATTCATTTGGGTAAGGTACTTGAATATAATTTTATTATATGTACTGGTGTTTCTTGTCTTTGATTTATCCTATTTTTTGATATTTATTTATTATAGATTGAAATGTATCCCTATTATGATACATTTATACCATTAGTATTAGTCAACAAACCATGGCCTACTCGAGGCCAAACTCGAGGGTCACTTTCTCTCTCCCATCATTTCAGTATTATTCATGAGGGGGCCATGAAATATAATTATTTCTAATTTATTTAAATCATTAAAATAAAAAATACATATGAAAATAAAATTATAACTAATCAAAAGTAGTTATAAAAGGTTTAATGTGTATGATGAATTATGAATTAATTAATAGATATTTTTCAAAATTATTTTGGTAAATTATTTTTGTTCATAAAATTCCAATAAGAATCATTATTTAAGAATACTTGTTTATTATATATATAATAAAATTTATTAAAAGAAACATATGTATTAATAATTAATTTATTTAAAATGATATATAATAATGATTAATAAACTTCATAATATCATTATTTATGAAAAATATAAATTTTATATTTATTTTTTTGTAAAATTTTAATAAAAATTACTGATTAATAATTTTGTAAACTAATTCTAGGTTTATATCATTAAAAACTGAAGATTACAAATGTTCAAATTATTTTATTATATATTTATGTTGTGAAATGTTATAAATATATATATTTAAAATATAAGATGTTACATTATACCCCTATAATAGAAATTGTGTCCCCATGTTTTTTTTATTGATAAACCCTTATTAATGATATTATTAATTTTAAAATATCACATTATTAAATGTTAAATTTTTCTTAAACCAAAAAAATGATATTATAAATCATAGTAGATTCATTTGAAATTTTAACCTGATATGATCATACTAGATTTATATAAACTGGTACCCTAGAGTTGATGGATAAATATATAAGGATTTCTACAAAATAAATAATCATAATTCCTAAAATGCCAAACTATTCTCTGATGTAAAATACCATGCCACCCAAATCATACATTTGAATAATTCCAAATGAAATCCTTTTTTCATGTCAGTATGACTGTTAGTGGTATAAAATAATCAATATAGTTTCATGGAATAAATGAATTTAAAATAATTGGTGGTATAAAATCATGTCATGTGGAATCTGTCTCTCACTATTGTTCTAACTGTTGAAGTGCACAGTATTTAAAGCGGTGGATCTTAACCCAATCACCTAATGAGACAATCAGTTTAGGGGTGGATCATGAAACTCAATAAATTATGAAAATATATCTAAGTGGTTGACCATTACTAAAAACCACCTTCATTACTCAAACTCCATCAAAAGAGTAACACCTCTATGCAATCATGTAGTAAGATTGTCATCTGTAAAAGATCACAAAAAATCATGGAACACCGAGCCCACACTTATCACTAGACTAATGATAAAACCATCTAGTTATTGCAATATTCTGACTCACACAATTATGACATTTCCATATTAGAGATATCTCAATATACACTTCATAAACATTGATTCTCACTAATCCCTCAATGAAATGGAACCCATAATACTCTAACTCATAGGTTGGTGTAATCTACAACCGATTACTTATATATCTCACATAAAGTGAACCATACCTTAATTCATACTTGAACCTATTTAATCTAATCAAATTAAATTTTTAGAAATCCCATTTCTCACATGGTTCTTACTTATATCATATCCTAGTTAATAACCACATAATGAAATCAAAAAAGGAAAACCTATCACCTAGGAAAACTCAACAACCATGTCCTAAGGAAGAATGTTCACCCAACTATTATACATTACAAGGATTTTCATTCATGTTCAATACATCAATTCTTAATTCTTTTATCTCGTCAATAAAACCCTAAATCCACTGAACATATCCATTCATTCATATGGATTCTAAAACAAAACATAACTCATTGAAATGAACTTCACTGACCCTATTATAAAGACATGCCAATCCTTCAAATTATCATAGATTAAATGATTGATTGACCTTATATGATAAAGAGAAACACTAAAGATCATATACCACATATACTTCTCCATCATCAATGAATGAGGTAAACCATCAACTTAACCTTTTAACACGTATTTACAACTAGTTAAAAGGAATTCCCATGAGTGACCCAACCATCAAATAAATGCCTAAATATTATACCAATATAGGAACATTATAAATAACCCATGAAAACCCATCCTAGGAAACTCATTATTTAACTCATTCTTACATACCTATTCAAGGTCAATCATGTGAAAAAGAATTTTTTACCCTTGATGATATAATCTTAAGAAAAATCAAAAAATCAAAAAATCAGGTATAGTAACAGACCTTAGATTTTGTGTAAATTATGACTTTATTTTTATACATGGTCATGTGTACTATACATGTTTCTATCTATTAATTGTGTCATGGGAGATTAGGAGTGGGTTTGTGTGAATCTAGATAAACCTTCAGCTGACCTAGAGCTACAGGTTGGATTTTATGATGTGTCGCATGTTTTACAATATGAAAATGTCAAGACTAAACCCAAAGATTCTTCTTGAAGTAGTTCAATGGACCATAAGGTAGTGCTATGAAACTAACCAAGGACATTTTTTAAGTGTAAATACTGTAATTTCCCTATAAACTATATTAACCCCACCCACATCATTCCCTCATTACCATTATGGGATTTGTTGTATAAGGGGATCCCTTTTAGGATTTTAGTTATTCTCTCCTTAGTTTTTATCATTTGTTGTTCCATTTATTATATTTCTCTCTATTCAGTAAATCTAATAGAATATTATACCTAGAATATTTTTTCTCCTTGTTTATTCTTATTTATATTTTATATAACCTTGATGTAATATTTTTGGGTTGGGTATAGTCATTCAGCAAGACAAGCATATTATGTGTGGTGATTCTTGGGGATTTGTATACATCATGCCTAAGGTAAGACGTCAATACCACGTTACAATAGCAGTATGAAGTTACATGCTAGTATTTTCATGAAGTTGAATGTATAGATCTATAATACCTCTATATTTGGGTCTCAAAATATCATGTAGATACATTTTTGTGTGGTTGTTCCATTATAGATGGTTCATGAATTATTTGGCTCAAAATTTTGGAAACGAGCATATAAAGACCCATACTTTACATAAATTGTTAGTACTTTAAAATTGAAGTACACTTATTACAACGTATAACAAAACCATGAAAGGACCGTATAGGTATAGTGTCTTTAGAAACTGGGAAACATAAACAACTGGTTCATAAAGCGTCTATATTGTCTCCCATTTATATCATCATATCTATAGTCCATTTTGGCATATCTTACTTAATAACCTTCTTCCTGGACTGGGGAAAGAAAACATACAAAAGGGTGAGCTCAAATGCTCAGTAAGGGTAAACAAAAGAAATATCAATCACATCATATTCATAAGAACATAACATTTTGGAAATCTTACCCTACAAAAGAGATCATAATTTCATAACATGGTATAAATCATGGTAGTGAAATGTAATCATAATAATCATAACTTAAAACATGACACATTGTGGCATACACACTTAATCATAGAGAATCATTTCTTATTATTCAAGACTCATTTCCAAGACTATCTTAGTGGACAAAGTCCATTTCTGAACCGAGTTCATTCCTCGTTTCAGTCCTGTTTCACTGAACCGGTTTAACCTGTCGTTCCAGCCATGTCTATCTCATGAGATATAAAATCTTTACCCAATTAATTGGAGGGGGATATAGTTCCTACCCATATCATAATGATACCATTCTTATGTGTGCCACAAAATCATAAACCATACCTCAAAGCATAACCCATGTAATAAAAATGGGATTCTTAAACCTCGTGACATCATAAAACAATTCATATAAGATAAAGGAATTCATAAAAATAATTCCATCACAACATAATCAAATAAATGTAAAAATAGGTATACAAACAGAACCCTTTGTTATCTTAGATGGAAAATAATTTTGATAAAACACTTGAACTCCATTCTTGAGGAAAATATCCTTTCTACTACAAAAACACTTTTCCTTTCTTAACATGTCATACAATTTTAAACTAAAAAAAGTTTATTTGAAATAAACATGAAAACTTTTAAAGGAAGCTTCTTGGAAATAATGTTTTTAAAATACATTCATTCCATATAAGTAAAAAAACATTATTCGTACTTTTTTCAGAAAAGTCAAAAAGTACCTCATACGAAAAACGACAAAAGATTCATTTCATATCTTTTACTAAAGACTCACCGAAGGGTAAAATTGGATTTAAACAGTTGTAGGTGGATGGAAATATTATTAAATATTGATTAAACATGGATGTGGATGATAAAATACACCCTAGTAAATACCAAAGTATAAACAATCTCGGATAAAAAATGAGATTGTGATATTTTCCCTTACATTAGGTCTGATTTGCTTCGTAAGTGTCCGAACCTCCTGTATAATGATTTAAATAATGTCATTGACTTATTACAGAATCATAATCATTGTTATGATATCATATATGGTCATATTCTTAGCTTATTATTAGTAATATTTCATTGCTACTTGTTATTCGGGTGTTTATTACTTTTTGTTCTTATGCCTGTTTTGTCGAATAAATTCTTATTCTATTTTTTAGGTTATAGATACCTCATTTCCAGAATGTTATTAGTGTAATATATATCATATTTATTCACTCAATTCATTTATGTAATCATTATGCAATGAAAATCATGTAGAACGAGTCGCATCACATCGTGGAGACGGTATTCCGTACATACGCACGAGCGATGATATCATTCCCATGATTGTGGAATTGTATTGGAGTGTATGTATACTATTTCAGAATCAATATAAATTTACAATAATCATATATATTCATTATTTACACCATTATACCCATCCAAGTAAGGTGGTGGTGGAAAATAGATTACACCACGGCGTGGAGACGGTATTCCGTACGTACGCACGCGTGGTGATTTCGTTTTCCGTAGGATGGATATATGGTGAAATAGGGTTGTTTCATACTTATAATAAAATATCAGTATATTAGTGATACTGATGTTATTAATTCATAATGTAACAACTAAATAAGAAGAAGTGGAAGAAGAAATAAAGTTGAAAGAATCGTTAACGGACATTACCTCTTCTTTAAAGCGCTTCTTTGAGACCTCCTTTTAGGGCACTAAAATTGGTCATTGAAGAATACCAGGACCTCTAGGATGTTTCTAGGGAAGTGGATAGGAGAACTTAGTAGGGTTTTTCCGAGATTGAAGGCTCAAAGTGGTGTGAGGAAGAGAGGGAGGAGGTTCCCTTTTATAAGGGAGGAGAGGGTCACCTTTGGAAAAACAAAAAATATTATTTTATTATAAATCCATATTCAGTTTTAAGTAGATCCAAATTGATTTCATTCAAATCTAAGGTGGGTATGGGTCGAAATATTCTTATCCAATATAATTTGGACAAGTTTAGTTTACTATTTCAACATTATCATTTAGATTTAATTTTAATTTAGATAATTTTACTTTTACCATGTCTTTTTGTGTTCTTACACTATAAGGTTAATAGACTTACTGTAATAAGCCAAAATAACCTCAAGTTGTTTATTATTAATATATATAACCTTACCTAAGTCATTTAGCCGAACCTTATATTTTTAGGAATAAAATAACAATTAATAATATAATATTTGTTTTAAAAACTATTTTATCTCAATTTTGACACTATTTAGTAATTGATTTTTGAGAAAATCATAACAGAATGATTAGTTCTAAAAAAGTTAATTAAATCAACAATAACAAGTCATATTAACCTATAAAATTAGTTAAATTCACAAAAAGTCTCAAATTATATTTATTTGGGTTTTTATAACATCAATTATGTCAATATTTCATTAATAAGATAATTACTGCATCATCTTTGTGTCATAAATAAATTAAAATATTTAATGTCTAAAAATTATAAATAAAATACCATTATGTAGGAAATATTTTTATCTTTCTAATGAATATTTATAGTCGAATTTATCTTATGTATAGCCCTATATTAAAAATTATTTACTTATTAAACTTTGATTTTAACTATTTTAACCCTTATTTAAATAAATTAATAATAAATGTCCTAATCTAATGCAAGTGGGCCTAATTGGTCATATTTTATTCCTAAGGTTGTTTTTGGTCGAATTACACTTATCCAATAGAATTAGGACATGTGTTAGGGTAATAATAATATCATTTTTACCCTTAATTACCCTATTTACTTTTAACCGTGGTAAATAAAAATAAAAAGTTACTATTCACCAAAAATTATTTTCATCTCATTGAACCACATTATACTTACTAACATCAACCGTGTGTCTAGGATTTTTTGAAATTCCACTCACAAAAGTGGTAAAATTATGTTTTATGTAAAATTGAAAATTCTCCTAGGAGGTGGGTAAAAGACGGTGAAAAGTTCAATCAAATTTTTATATATCTAAAATTATTATAAAATTACTCCAATTAATTACATTGAACTTATATAGGTATTATGTATCAATTTTGACCTTAAATAAATTTAAATAAAATAAATAATTATTTAAATAAAAAGTCTATTTTTAAATAGTAACAATGTGTTTTCACTATTCATCAAAAATTGAATGTTTCCAGAAAAATACCAAAATTTTACCCTAGGCTAATTTAGATATCCCGAATCCAAAAAAGAAGTACATTTTGAAAAATAAAATTTACAAAATTTCAAAAAGTGGTTATTACTACTCATAACGGCTATTTTTAATAATATTTCAATAGCATATCATTGTTTAGTGAAACTCGTTATTGCGTACGACGCAAGCTATCGAGGAATGTTGCGATTGCGTGCAAAGCAAGCCAAGCTAGTGTTGTGTGTAGTGAAATATTCCTTTGATGATTTATATAAAATAAAAACAAATTTTTTCTTATAAAAGTCTTGGGTGTTAAATTCTACCCCCCTTAAAGTGAATTTCGCCCTCGAAATTCATCACTTGTAACAAACAGATGAGGATACCTCTCCCTCATCATATCCTGAAGCTCCCATGTAGCTTCTTCTAATTGGTGGTTCCTCCATAAAACTTTCACCAAGCGAGTGGTCTTGTTCTGTAGGACTTTTTCACTACGATCGAGAATCTCTATCGGCTGTTCTTCATAAGAAAGATCTTGTTCCAGCGGTACAACTTCTGAGTTGAGTACATGTGAAGGATCAGGTATGTACTTTCTCAGGAGAGATACATGGAACACATCGTGAACTTGATAGAGATTCGGTGGAAGCGCCAATCATTAAGCTACCTTCCCAGCACGATCCAGTATTTTGAAAGGACCAATATACCTAGGGATCAGCTTTCCCTTCTTTCCAAATCTCATTACTCTCTTCCAAGGAGATATTCGTAAGAACACTTTATCACCCACTTCAAACTCTAAGTCTTTTCTTCAGTTTTTAGCATAACTTTTTTGTCGAATCTGAGATGCTCTTTTGTGTTGTTGAATAGATCTGACCTTTTCTACTATCTCATCAACAAGATCAGGTCCTAATAGCTTTCTTTCCCCAACTTTATCCCAGCAAGTTGGAGTCCTGCATTTATTTCCATAGAGAGCTTCGTGAGGAGCCATCTGAATACTGGAGTGAAAGCTATTAGTATAAGAAAATTCCACCAAAGTTATGTTTTGATCCCAACCACATTTGAAATCCATAGAGCAAGCTCTCAATATATCTTCTATAGTTCGAATTGTCCTCTCAGACTAATCGTCTGTCTGAGGATGATAAGCAGTGCTGAAACTCAACTCTATATCAAGAGTATGCTGAAGACTTAGCCAAAACTTTGAGGTAAACCTCGGATCCCGATCAGATATAATAGAAAGTGGTACTCCATTCAATCTTACCACTTACTTTACATATATCCTGGCATGCTGATCCAGAGAGAAATCCTCTCTAATAGCAATGAAGTGTGCAGACTTTGTAAGATGATCAACTATGACCCAGATAGCATTATTGCCTTTGGATGTTTTAGGAAGTCCTATGGCAAAGTCCATAGTGATGTTTTCCCATTTCCATTTGGGTATGAGTACTGGTTGTAACATCCCCTTAGACTTCTGTCTCTTATCTCTAACTTACTGACAAACCAAGCATCGAGAGACATATTTAGCAACATCTCTTTTCATGCCATCCCACCAGAAGTACTCTTTCAGGTCCCTATACATCTTCATACTTCCAGGATACATAGAGAATGATGAACTATGATCCTCATCCAGTATCTCATTGTTTAATTCGTGGATGGGAGGAACACAAACCTGATTCTTGAACTGTATTATCCCATCACAATCAAGATTGAATTCAGGAACATTTCTCACCTTATTTTGTAACTCTACATCTTCTTTCTGTGCCTTTTTAATCTTCACATGTATAGATGGTTGAACATTCATTTGAGAAAGATACTATTTTTCCCCTTTCATTATAATTCCAAGATCCATCCTTTGTAAATCCACAAATATTGGATCTTTTGTGATCCTCATCATGGATAAATTGGCATGGTCTTGTCGACTTAATGCATCTGCCACCTTGTTTGCTTTCCCAGGGTGGTAATGAATTGAGCAGTTGTAATCCTTAATTAGCTCCAACCATCTTATTTGGCGCATATTCAGCTCCTTTTATGTGAAAATATACTTTAAACTTTTATGATCAGTATAAATATCACACCTTTCTCCATAAAGATAATGCCTTCAAATCATTAATGCAAATATTACTGCAGCAAACTCCAAATCATGAGTTGGGTAATTTTTCTCATGTATTTTCAATTGTCGCGAGGCATAAGCTATCACCATATCATTTTTCATAAGAACACACCCCATTCCCTTCTTGGATGCATCACTGTAGATCACAAACCTTTCTCCACTATAAGGAAGTGTGAGTACAGGTGCACTGGATGACCTTCTTTTCAACTCCTTGAAATTCTCTTCACATTCCTCCATCCACACGAACTTAACTGCTTTTTGAGTCAACCTGGTGAGTGGATTAGATAATCGTGAAAAATCTTTCACAAAACATCAATAATATCCAGCCAATCCAAGATCTCAGTTACTGTTGTTGGTCTCGACCATCTTTCGATAACCTCTGTTTTTACTAGATCCACAAATATCCCCTCTTTTGAGATTATGTGACCCAAAAATGAAACTCTTTGAAGCCAAAATTCACACATTGTAAATTTTTCATAAAGCTTCTCATTTCTCAGGGTCTTCAATATAATTCTCAAGTGATCTTCATGTTCTTCCTTTCACTTTGAATATACCAGAATATCATCTATAAAGACTACCACAAACTGATCAAGATAGTCTCTAAATACTCTATTCATCAAATCAATGAAGATAGTAGGGGAATTAGTAATACCAAATGGCATCACTATAAATTCATAGTGTCCATACCTTGTACGGAAAGCCGTCTTTGTTATATCCTCCCTTTTGACCCTTAATTGATGATACCCTGAATGAATATCAATATTGGAAAAGTATTAAGCTCCATGTAGTTGGTCAAATAAGTCATCAATGCACGGGAGAGGATATTTTTTCTTGATATTGATCTTGTAAAGTTCTCGATAATCAATGCAGAGTCTCATTGATCCATTTTTCTTCTTAACAAAAATAACAGGTGCTCCCTATGGTGACGCACTAGGGTGTATGAACCCCTTATCAAGATTCTCTTGGAGTTTCTTCTTCAATTCCTACAACTCAATTGGGTCCATTCTATAAGGTGTCTTTGAAATAGGTAAAGCAACTGGTACGAGTTCTATTGAAAACTCAACTTCACGATTTGGTGGAAGACCCGGTAATTCCTCCGGAAAGACATCGTCAAACTCCCGTACAATGGGCATATTCTTAATCGTGAGTTTCTCACCAACCATTTGAGATAAATAAACTTCATTTAGTGGAATCAAGACCCATAAGATGGAAGAAATTTCCACTGGAAGGTTATGTTCATCCTTGCATCGATAGACAATCAAAGATTGATCTGGAATATGAAATGTGACTTACCTTCTTTGGAAATTGATATGAGCTCCATATAGAGAAAGCCAATCCATGCCAAGAATCACATCAAATTCCACTATAGAGAGGATCACAAGATTTGTAGGAAGCACTTTCCCACAAACTTCAATCGGAGAAGAATTATATACTTTTGATGCAACTGTTGTGCCATTAGGGGTTGTCACAGCTAACTCAACATCTAATTGTTGAGGTAATACGGTGATACCCTTAGAAAATTCTTCAGAAATAAAAGAGTGGGTGGTTCCAGAATCAAATAAAACATTTTCTACTTTAGAGTGGATGGTATGTGTACCTTTCACCTCTTCATTATCGTACTCCACATCGCTGATAGAAATTGCATGTGACTTTACTTTTTCTTTGGCCTTAAGAGTTTGTTGATGTTGACCATCATCATCAACCCTTGGATTTGGGCATTGATTGGCATAATGCCCCCATCTCCTTGCACTTGAAACATTGAAGTGTGGTAGTTTCATTCTGTGTATCCCTTCCTTTGTTTGCATCATTAGACATCTTCTTCCCATCATTGAGGCATTAAAATGCCTGATGACCTTCCTTTCCACATTTGAAACATTTACTTTTCCCTTTAAGACAACTCCCTCCATGTTTCTTTCCACACTTTGAGCATAAGGGAAATCTTATCTTCTTTTCAGTGTGCTCTTTATATTTTCCTTTGAATTCCATTTTCCTCTTCTTATCAAACCCATATGACTGATGGGTTACTCCAATATCTATCTCAACTTTGAGATCACATCGAACAATTTCCTCATAGATATTGAAGTCCCTTACGGCTAACGGCCTTTGAGGACTTGGTTTTAATCCACTAAAGAATCGATCGATCTTACTCTCAGGTTGGATAATAATCCCAGAAGTGTACCTTGAAAGTCTTGTAAAATTTTCTTCATAGGTACAAACAGATTCATCATCCTTTTTCTTTAGTTCAATAAACTCCTTCTCCCTCTTTGTTCAGAGAATACGAGGGAAGTACTTATTGAAAAATATTTTCTTGAACTCATCCCATTCCATGGACTCAATTTCATCTCTTGGACTCGTATTCTTGATAAGATTACACCATTGATCAGCATCACCTTCCAAATGATACACTGCTAAGATGACTTTATCATGTTCAGAACATTGAAGAAATGAAAATATCTTTTCAGTAGTACTGATCCATTGTTCAGCAACTAATGGATCAGCAGACCCGCTGAATGAAGGTGGATGTTGTCTCATGAAGGATTCAACAGAATGTTGCTCCTTCCTTTGCTCGTTTGAAAGTCTATCATGATTCATAGCTTGAGAAAGTTGTGTGAGCATGGATACAAGATTTTGCATTCCATCTCCCATAACGTTTGGTTGCTCAGGGGGACAATCATTGCATTTCCCGTCACATTCCGCATTAACACGGTTCCTTCGGGTTCCAGCCATTGACTAAAACCAAGAAGAATAGTGTGAGCAACACTAATTATAATAGTAAAACCACATAATCAAGAATAAAATTTCACACTTAAGGTCTTATCCTAGGTTATTCATGGCCATTTCTAAAACACTAAGATTCTATTCTATGCTTAGATTTATCCTTAAGATTCTTACTAAGGCTTTCATATCATAGTTTCCAAAGGTTGACTATACCTTTCCTCCAATACTAACTATAACGACCCATACTTTACATACACTGTTAGTACTTAAAAATTGAAGTACACTTATTACAACATATAGCAAAACAATTAAAGGACCATATAGGTATAGTGTCTTTAGAAACTGGGAAACATAAACAACTGGTTCATAAAGCATCTACATCGTCTCCCATTTATTTCATCATATCTGTAGTCCCTTTTGGAATATCTTACTTAATAAAATTCTTCCTGACCTGTGGAAAGAAAACATACAAAAGGCTGAGCTCAAATGCTCAGTAAGGGTAAACAAAAGAAATATCAATCACATCATATTCATAAGAACATAACATTTTGGAAATCTTACCCTACAAAAGAGTTCATAATTTCATAACATGGGATAAATCATGGTAGTGACATGTAATCACAATAATCATAACATAAAACATGAAACTTTGTGTCATACACACATAATCATAGAGAATCATATCTTATTAGTCAAGACTCATTGTCAAGACTATCTTAGTGGACAAAGTCAATTTCTGAACTGAGTTCATTCCTCATTTCAGTCCCGTTTCACTGAACCGGTTTAACCTACCATTCCAGCCATGTCTATCTCATGAGATATAAAATCTTTACCTAATTCATTTGAGGGAGATATAGGTCCCACCCATCTCATAATGATACCATTCTTATGTGTGCCACAAAATCATAATCCATACATAATATCATAACCCATGTAATAAAAATGGGATTCTTAAACATCGTGACATCATAAAACAATTCATATAAGATAAAGGAATTCATAAAAATAATTCCATCACAACATAATAAAATCAATGTAATAATAGGTATAGAAACATAACCCTTTGTTATCTTAGATGTAAAATAATTTTGATAAAACACTTGAACTCCATTCTTGAGGAAATTATCCTTTCTACTTCAAAAACACTTTTCCTTTCATAACATGTCATACAATTCTAAACTAAAAGAAGTTGATTAAAAATAAACTTGAAAACTTGTAAAGGAAGCTTCTTGTAAATAATGTTTTAAAAATCCATTCATGTCATATAAGTTAAAAAAACATTCTTCATACTTTTGTCAGAAAAGTCAAAAAGTACCTCGTACGAAAAACGACAAAATATTCCTTTCATATCTTTTACTAAAAATTCACCAAAGGGTAAAATTGGATTTAAACAATTGTAGGTGGATGGAAATAATATTACATATTTAGGAAACATGGATGTGGATTATAAAATACACCTCAGTAAATACCAAAGTATAAACAAACTCGGATAAAAAATGAGATTGAGATATTTTCCCTTACCTTAGGTCTGATTTGCTTCGTAAGTGTCCAAACCTCTTGTATAATGATTTAAATAATGTCATTGACTTATTCCAGAATAATACTCATTGTTATGATATCATATATGGTCATATTCTTAGCTTATTATTAGTAATATTTCATTGCTACTTGTTATTCAGGTGTTCATTACTTTTTGTTCTTATGCGTGTTTTGTCGAATAAATTCTTATTCTTATTTTTAGGTTATAGATACCTCATTTCCAGAATGGTATTAGTGTAATATATATCATATTTATTCACTAAATTCATTTATGTAATCATTATTCAATGAAAATCATGTAGAACAAGTCGCATCACATCGTGGAGACGGTATTCCGTACGTACGCACGAGCGATGATATCGTTCGCATGATCGTGGAATTGTATTGGATTGTATGTATACTATTTCAGAATCAATATAACTTTAAAATAATCATATATATTTATTATTTACCCCATTATACCCATCCAAGTATGGTGGTGGTGGAAAATAGATTACACCATGGCGTGGAGACGGTATTCCGTACGTATGCACGCGCGGTGATTTTGTTTTCTGTAGGATGGATATATGGTGAAATAGGGTTGTTTCATACTTATAATAACATACCATTAAATTATTTATACTGATGTTAATAATTCACAATGAAACAACTAAAGAAGAAGAAGTGGATGAAGAAATAAAGTTGAATGAATCAGTAACGGACATTACCTCTTCTTTGAAGCGCTTCTTTGAGACCTCCTTTTAGGGCACTAAAATTGGTCTTTGAAGAAGACCAGGACCTCTATGATGTTTCTAGGGAAGTGGAGAGGAGAAATTGGCAGGGGTTGGACGAGCTTTAAGGCTCAAAGTGGTGTGAGGAAGAGAGGGAGGAGGTTCCCTTTTATAAGGGAGGAGAGGGGCACCTTTGGAAAAACTAAAAATATTATTTTATTATAAAGCCATATTCGGTTTTAAATAGCTCCAAATTGATTTATTTCGAAGATAAGGTGGGGATGGGTCGAAATCCTCTCATACAATAGAATTTGGACATGTTTAGTTTACTATTTTAACCTTATCATTTATATTTAACTTTAATTTAGATAATTTTACTTTTACAATGTCTTTTTGTGTTCTTACACTATAAGGTTAATAAACTTACTATAACAAGCCAAACGATACCCAAGTTGTTTATTATTCTTATATATAACCTTATCTAAGTAATTTGGCCGAAACTTGGATTTTTAGGAATAAAATAACAATTAATAATAAAATATTTGTTTCAAAAACTATTTTATATCAATTTTGACACTATTTAGTAATTGATTTTTGTGAAAATCATAACAGAATTATTAGTTCGAAAAAAGTTAATTAAATCAATACTAACATGTCATATTAACCTATAAAATTAGTGGAATTCATAAAAAAGTCTCAAATTACATTTATTTTGGTATTTATAACATCAATTATGTCAATATTTCATTAATAAGATAATTACTGCATCATCTTTGTGTCATATATAAATTAAATTATATAATGTCTAAAAATTACAAATAAAATACCATTATATAGGAAATATTATTATATTTCTAATGAATATGTATATTCGAATTTATCTTATGTATATCCCTATATTAAAAATTATTTACTTATTAAACTTTGATTTAAACTATTTTAACCCTTCTTTAAATAAATTAATAATAATTGTCCTAATCTAATCCAAGTGGGCCTAAATGGTCATATTTTATTATTAAGGTTTTTTTTGGTCTAATTACACTTATACAATAGAATTAGGACATGTGTTTGGGTAATAATAATATCATTTTTACATTTAATTACCCTATTTACTTTTAACCGTGGTAAATAAAAGTAAAAAGTTACTATTCACAAAAAATTATTTTCATCTCATTGAACCACATTTTACTTACTGACATCAACCGTGTCTCTTAGATTTTTGAAATTCCACTCACAGAAGCGGTAAAATTAAGTTGTATGTAAATTTGCAAATTCTCCTAGGAGGTGGGTAAAAGACGGTGAAAAGTTCAATAAAATTTTTATATATCTAAAATTATTATAAGATTACTCCAATGAATTAAATTGAACATATATAGGTATTATGTATCAATTTTGACCTTAAATAAATTTAAATAAAATAAATAATTATTAAAATAAAAAGTCAGTTTTTAAATAGTAACCCTGTGTTTTCACTATTCATCAAAAATTGAATGTTTCCAGAAAAATACCAAAATTTCACCCTAGGCTAATTTTGATATTCTGAATCCAAAAACGAAGTCCATATTGAAGAATAAAATTTCAAAACTTTCAAAAAGTGGTTATTACTATTCGTAACGGCAAGTTTTAATAATATTTTAATAGCATATCATTGTTTAGTGAAACTCGTTATTGCGTATGACACAAGCTATCGATGAAGGTCATGATTGCATGCAAATCAAGCCAAGCTAGTGTAGTGTGTAGTGAAAGATTCCTTTGATGATTTATATAAAATAAAAACAAAATATTTCTTATAAAAGTCTTGGGTGTTATAGAGCATGTACCAAAATTAAGGGTAATTCTATCCACGTAGATAATTATGCATAGAATATGTTTTTCAATATAGATTAAGGATTTAATTATTTTCTTAGTGGTCATTCAGGTTCACACTGTGATTTAGCCAAGTCATGAGAGATACATTTAATAATATAATGACGATATATTTTTCTAATGAGTGAAATGATTATTCTTGGAATGAGACACAGGCTGATAATGATTGATATGACTGAGCTTGGTAATGTAGTTGGCTAGTCATGAGTGGGATGGCTATGTCCAAGATGAATGTGGGGTAGTCATGATTGATATGGGGAAGATTGATGTGTGTAGTAGGAAACCATTCTTGAGATGTTTTTTCATGTTGTTTGGGAATAATGTGGTTATGGTTTTGTTTCTCTACAATGACTTTATAAGATAGATCCCTCCAAAATACCGATAAATTTATTAAGACTGTGATTCCTAGAATCATAGTTACCATATTTTTGCGTGGTGGGTTGCATATTTATTTATGTATTTCATTTTTATCATTACGTACACAATATATATTTTTGATAGTTATGGTAAAGATTTTTTTTGTGGTGTTATACAAGGTTTATACTCACACATTGCATGAGAATTTTAATACAGGTGAATTCATTATGATCAATGATCCATCTAAGGTAATGATACTTATATCCAAATGATGAGAAGGTGGTTCTGGATAGATGGAGGCGATATCAGAACATGCCCCCAATTTTTTTCAACTGCACCTCTTTTATTATTTTTATTTATTTTGTTCCCATAATGCATGTGGATATCTCTTTTGATTTCTTTTATGAGTTTTTGTTCCATATTCATATACCATGTTTTTATGTAAAATTTATTCTTTAATTATTTATTTTTAATCTTATTATTTCATATTTATTCTATTTTGTGCATTACACAGATGGAAATCTGAAACATTGGGTATAATCTCCCAAATGTGTCACCCAATCCCTAACCACTAGTTGATATCCTCTTGAGCATGGGGGACACATATGATGTCATGTTATATCTAGGTCTGGGTTGGGTTATTTAGTTTGTGGTATTACAAAGTAGTATTAGAGCCCCTTTATCTTTTGACTTGTAGTTTTGGGATTAGTATAACAGAGATAGGATAAACATGACTCAAGTATGGGGGAAAACATGGGTCTATCCCCTAACAGTATAATAGACCCTCACATTTTCATGGATGTTGGACTAAATTTTCTAGTTATGATGTTATGAATTTTATTTTTATTTGGTGTTATTATGTGGTGATGGTTTATGTGATTTTCTCTTTTCTCAATTTTCAATAGTGGAAGATTTCATGTATCTTGTATCGGAAAGTGGGTTCACAAGTCATATAATTTATTTCTATTATTTATAGAGATTTAAATTAATTAAATTCTTGAAATCATATATTCAGTGTTTTCCAAAATACATCATTGGTGACATTGAATTAATTTCGCCTAAGCATGATTATATTTTTTTTATTGTTATGACTATGACTATCATGAAGGTACAATGATGTGGAATTATCCCATATATAAATCCTTGTATTTTTATTCATAGTAGTCTTGGGTTGTAAAAAATATCATTTACTTGGATCATTGCGTGTTCATATTCTACGAAAATACATATGTACCATTATTTGAGATGTTAATGTTCTGTTTGAGAACTATTTTTGAATTTTAAAGATTCAATTGAGATTGTAATAAATATTTCCACCAAGGGACCTATGGAAGGAGGTTCATGAGGTAGGTAACATTACCATTATTCCTCTAGATGTATTGGAGGGTTTGGTTTAGTATACTTAAATAGGTTCCTAGTAGTTTTAGTAGCATAGATTCTTTAGCCGGTGATTTTTGTCTGGGAGTTTGTTCAAGGTCAAGGAGCTCATAGAGGAAGAAAAACCATGTTTGACTTTTCTAAGGAATTTTTTCTAATATTCATTCAACATTATGGTGCATTGGAGTCCCTCAACATGTGGAGTGTTGGGTTTATAATATCAATTCCATCATCGATTTAGTAAAGTATCTCAATGAGAATATGGTGAAGTTGGATTCTTATATGCTTCAGGGGCTTACCTGGAGGAGAAGGGGTGTAATTGTTGAAGTAAGGAGGCATGATGGATAGATGTGGCAGCACATAAAGGACCTTGTTCTTGATTATTATTTTTCATACTTTGTGGTGTTATATCAAGATAAAGAGTTTATAGAGATTCAATAGGGGTTGATGTCAGTAGATAGTTATATTACTCATTTTCTAGATTTGTTTCATTTTTTGCTTTTTTTTGAATGATTCCAAAAAGGTCTGAACTATTAAAAATTTTATGATATCTAATGAAATGATCCTATATATACCTTTATCCTTCCATCTTACCCTGAAATTCTCTTTAAGGATTTTGTGATTGGGAAAGGACTATAGGTGGATAAAGTGGTAGGCCTTCTTCCCATATTAAATGGAATAGTGAGTATCATTTCTTGTGGTGTTGTGTGTTCCCTTTCTACTAGAATAAATATGATGTTAGAGGATATATAAAAGGGCATAAAAAGATGTCAAAACATTCTATTCTTCAATTATCTCATTGGGAGTAGGATTCCATCAATGTTATCAGTGCAGGAAGAGTGTACATTTTCATAGGTATTATACTAGTCCAATGAGGAAATGCTGTTAATATGGTAATATGGAAAATATTTAGCATTTTTTCTTGTTAGCTTCATAGTTGAGTTCCAAAATAGGTAATAAACAGATGCAGTTCTCAAGGTATTATTTGGTATTACCTTAAAAAAACTCAGGATTCATTGGGGAGTTTGGGCTATGAGTCAGGTTGAGGATCTCAACAATATAAGATGTTATTGGAACTAAATGTTTTAATCCTCCCTATAAGATAGGGATCATGGGTTTAGTGCCATGGATATAGGTACGAAATGGTTAATGCATTGGATCAGGATCTAATAGATAGTGGAGAGGGACCTTCGATGGTTTCAGGTATGATTTTGATCACATTCATGCTCTCCCTTCTTTTTTTGATATGGGAGCATCTCATTTTTTTTACCATGTTTTTATAATATTTGATTTTATTTTGAGGTTTTCCCTTAAGATGTTATCCCTTAAAAAACATCTTGTGGAAAGGTAACAACATATTCAATGGTTCCCATACTTTCCTACAGTTGTTGTGGGCTATATACTTATATGAGATTTTCTAATTTTAGGGACGACTACTTTTGATTTCATTTTTACATGGATTTGTTTATTTATTTTCGAGATTGCATTGATCAATATTGGGGATAGGTGAATTTTATCTCTACTACATAAAAATATCACGTTCATTCCCATGAGTGCAATCTAGATGTAGGTAAAGTTGGACCAGACCTTAGGAAGATTGGAGAAAGTACAAAATAGGTGGTAGGTATAGTTATTGTAATAGTCAAGGTCAAAGTTACAACCATTTTTACTCCAAGGGGGATTGATAAAATGTAATATTTCTAGATTATTTTTGATGAATCCATATTGAATGAGTAATTGAGTTTTCAACTAAACCCTTTTTTAGGTTAACAACCTTTATTGATTCCCTTATATCATATGAAACTAACAGAATTGAGAAAGGTTTAGGTGTATCATGAAGACATGGAGGTGAAGAGATTCATTCACCCGGTCACTTTTCCTTTGGGTTCTCTGACCTTACTCTCCAAAAATGTTGACGGAAACCCTTAACTATTTTAGGATTACCAAAAATTGAATTAAGTCGCTATGAAGAATTAGTATCCACTATTAATTATTAATGATATGTTTAACCCATTTAGGGGATTCCAATGGTTATTTGAGATTGATATATGATTAGGATACTATATAATACATATTATGTATTAGTATATAACCTTTAATATGTTCTGGATTTGGTACAGGTTGAATTAGTATCATGTTATTCCATTCAGTCTGTGCATAAGTCAGTAGTGTTCATCGTAGTCATGAACTGAGTTTTTAACACTTACCTAGACTACATAATTATTATTTTGTGATGAAATTAAGGAATATTCAACAACCTATATGTTAAAATCGCATAATCTTGATATTTTTTTAGCATATCCTATTAACAGCATCTATATACAATGTTCATGAAGATTCACTTATTGATCAAGGAGGAATGAATCATTGGTATTGTTGTTTCCAAAGTGGGATTATACATATATATGGAGATAGTTGAGGCATTTATCTCTTGTTAATAACCTAGGAAAGTGTTATAGATCCAATGTTTCATTAGGTTAGTGGGAAATTATAGGTTACTCATCCATAACTTCTCTCACCTATAATCACTTGTGAAAGATATTACCTTGAAGGAAGTTAAGTTCATATCGATGGATCAATGTGAATATGATTTACAAGAAAAATTGAATTTTGAAATCCACTCGAATTTTAATTTGTGAAACCTTGGGATTCGGTATTTAATTTTTTATGGATCTTTAGGAGTGATTTTTTTGAATTTTTTGGTGTAGGGAGATCATGTAATAACTTATGGTTCCCACTTGTTAATACCCCATGAATAGAACAAACCAAATCATGACATAAAGCTATATATAGTGCTATATAATTTAATTTTTGGATTCCATGATCAGTTTACTGATAGGTTTATCATTTAAATATAAAAAATGATTTGGACTTATCTTTCTTTTGTGATACCTGATCTTTTGATAGAGTTGTTAGATTGAGTTTTTACATAGATTTGATGCCATGATGGATTATTCCTTATGAAAGGGGAATTTTCCATATATTCTCTTGGTAAAAAATCATATAAATTGGGAACATGAAGATAAAAAAATGAATAAAAGATTATGAGCTTTCTAGTGGATTAGAAAATGGGTGTATCTGAGTGTAACATCCCAACCCAAACCGCCGGGTTCGAGCCGGAAGGTCACATGAACTCAAGCACACCACCTTGTACGCAAGAGGCTTCCAACTAATATCAAGGGTCTGATTACATCAATAGGTTGATTATAACCTTAGTATCATGACACTAGATTAATAATCAACAATACACAATATAATAACTAATCAGAGTAACCCAATGGAACAGTAAATATGGAATACATCTCATACAAATTAATTATCTCCCAATATTGAATGAATAACCTGTGTAATAAGTATTATATAACTAAAAGGATAAAATTTGGATCCTATAGAGTCCACCCTTGCCTACTTCTATTTCTAGGATCTACTACTCAGTCACCCATCGCATGTCCCTTTCACTTCACCGGATCCCTCATGAAATCTACATGCGCATTGAAATTCCCAAATAGGGTGCGAGTAGAGTACTCAGAAGGACCCCACTAATGAGTCCTAAACCATATGTTCTAATGTATAACAATGTATGCTATAGTAATGATAAATTTTGTAACAACCATGAACAAACAATCCAAAATTGACCAGTCATGTGCTAACCAAGTTTCCACAAACCCCCGGTCATACCAATTTCATCTCCACGATATATATTTATTGTATATTAATTAGTATCCAAATATTGCCACAAGTCTATTTGAAATTCACTCCAAATCCACAAGACATATATTGAAAACTACCTACCAATAATCAATAAGGAATTGGTTAATACTCACAATCCACAAGGCATCAAGTATCTATAACCTAATTGGAGTCCAAAAAGAATTGGTCAACACTCAGAATCCACAATGAATCTAGATTCAGCCACTTAATCAGAATCCACAAGTCATTAAATAGATTCCAGGTTATAAGGTTATCATGATACATTTTCATCTGTTATGAACATCATGGTTTCACCCAACAAGGAGTTATCATACCATGCTGACAACCTATCAAGTATACCCATACCAATCCTCCAAAGGAAAACATAAAAAGTCATAGCATTATAACAACCATTGGACACATCATAAGAACTATAGATTCATCTTATACAACAACAATGGAATCAAAAAACATCATGGAATCAAATTATCACATCAATCTCATGGAATTAAATCATACTTTATCATGGAATACACTTGCACACTCACCCATATGTTATCAAAACTCAAGAACAAAACCAAATAATATAATATATCAATCAAGTAGAGAATCATGTGGGAACAAGAGCTCTAAAAGTTAAGGAATTTCAGTCCTCAAAATTTTTTTTCAAAGGCAATTATAAGCCACCACATGTGCTGTGGTATAGGGAATGGAAACCTTAATAGTTGAGAACACCTATTCAGGTCCTTATTCTGATAAACATCGACACTCCCAGTTCACTATGGGTCTGTAAAAACAAAACCAACTATTTTCATTCAAAAAGAAATAAAATTTTACATGCGATGATACTTTTTATCACATTGATAATTTATAAATTACCATTAAAATATCACATGATATTATATTTTATCTATCTTGTATAATTTTCAAATTATAATTTAGTTCAATGCATGTGCTCACAATATTCTCTATAAGAATAATAATAATTTGATAATTTCAAATAAATTATCATTTGCAGTTGTCTTTTGATAATTTAGGACAAATTATACTTTATAATTATCTTTTGACAATTTATGCTAAATTATCCATTTATAATTATATATAGTAATATATTTTAAATCATATTTTATAGTTAAATTTTTATAATTTATAATAAATTATAATATCATGGTTATTTATTTAAAATTGCTAATAAATTATACTCTTATAAACATGAAATTATCATTTGATAATTTTAATAAAAACCCTTGTATAATTAACTACAATTATCATCCAACAGTTATATAAATTCTCCCACAATAAATCCATACTATTGAAGTCTGATTATTTTATTCAATAAATTATCATTGGATATTATAATGACTATAGGTTTAGAATTTTATTAATTATACTTTTATTATCAGACAATTATCATTTGATAATTTTAATAATTATCCTTTCATAATCTTTCTATTATCATTTTATAATTTGATCAATTATCCTTTCAAAATATTTTATAATTTTCATGTGGTAATTATTTATATTTATCCTTTTGTAATTTCTAAAATATTATTATTTGATAATGTATTTAATGATTTCCCATGATAATTTAATTTATTCATCATTTGATAATTTAAATAAGTATCCCTCCATAATTCATTGTTATTATAATTTGGTAATTAATTATATTTATCATTTTTTAATTTAAAAAAATTATTTTGTAAATTTTTATAGATTATACATGATAATTATGTGTATTTATCCTATAAATTTTTTATATAATTAACTTTTGCAAATTTTTTAGAAACTATCTACTGATACATTTAAAAAGGTATATGTGGTGATTCAATGTAATTGTAATTTGATAATTAAATATATTTATCCTTAGATAATTTGGCGTAATTTTCATTTGATACATCCATATTAATATCTTAGATAATTTCTTATTTTTATCCCTTGATAAAAAAATGTAATTATCCTTTGATAATACTGACTTTTATTTTTTCCTTTTCAAAACAATTTCAATTCATTTAATAATTGGAAAATAAGAATTGAAAATAGGAAATTAATTTAAAAATGTGTGAAAATCACATAGGGAGCACACATTAAAAGATAAGGGAGGGTTGTGCTCCTAGAAGAGAGATAAGTGTTGGGTCAATAAGGTTTTCCTTATGAATTTTTCATTCCTTCATACTTGGGGGAGATAGTCAAGTCAATAAGGTTCCCTTATTACTTTACCATTCCTTCTTGTTTTGAAAATCACAAACACCTTATCTTAAGAAAAATTTCATTCTAACCTATGTTTTAATTTTAAAAGAAACATTTTCCTTCCCCAAGGAAATTTATCATTACCATGTTTTTTGTTATTCATTTTTTCTAATTATAAAATTCAGTTTCGTATACAGAACCTCAGAATCATATAATACTTAGATATAGAGAATTCTGTTTTCAGGATCAAAATTCAGGTTCTGAGTTCTCTGAATTTAGACTCCGAACTCTTATGAGTTCTAAATCCGAATTCGGATGAATTTCTATTCTGAAATTTGTAAGTTCAGACTCTGAATTCTAATGAATTCATACTATGAACTTTTTAAGTTCAGACTCCAAATTCTGATGAATTTAGACTTTGAACTTTGTTAGGTTTGACTCCAAACTCTTCGAATTCAGACTCCGAACTTTCCTAAGATCAGACACAAAATTATTATGTATCCAGATTCTGAATTTCCTTGAAATCCAGACTTTGGAAATCTATAGAATTCAGTTTCTGAATTTCTTATAAAATAGATTCCGAATATCCTTGTGTTATAGAGACTAAATGTATTTTTGGTTAGACTCCAAAATATTTTTCCTCACACTCTAAATAATATATTGGGGTTATGTAACTATATTTTTTATTACTCATTTTTTGGTTATAAAACGGTGTGGTGCATTCAATTACTAACTAACTATTATTTGAGTGACATTTGTACAGGTCCCTCTGGAATTCAAGGAAAAATATGACCGTTGGAGGAGGGAGTCGATCTTTGAATTCATGCCTATAAATAGGAGCTCATTTGAATGAGCTCATAACAACAACAAGAAGAAAAATAACTTTGAAAACTTTGATTACATGTTTTTGAAGTGATTTCCAGAGAGAAAGGATCTTATAAACTCTCAGGCTTCATGCAGAAAGTTTGAATGGCTTGTTCAAACTTTTATTCATACTGATTTTCTTTGTGCAGAGTTGTGATTTCCTTGAAATCAGAGACTTCGGGTTGTGAAGTCAGAGGTGCTGATTTCCTTACAAATTTAGGGCTTACGGGGATACCAAGATAGATACCAATCTTTGGATTGAGGGATAACCTGGGTTTGGGTAAAACAGACTTTCTTGAAAGTATAAATCAAGGGACCTTTATCCAGGGTTGTTGGATACCCTTCTCTTTGGGTTAAAAGGGTTACTACTTGATACTTGTAGTGTTTCAATTTTGTTTTCTGCTGTAATTTTGGTTATTGAGGAATGTATAATTTTATTATAATTCCTTATACTTGTTCTCTGATTATATAGGATTCTATATGATTTAAGGTATAATCTTAGTTTTTTTAAACTTTTATTAATTTTCATTTCCAGATTCACTTTTCTGGAATCAAAAAAGTTATTAGATCTTAGAGGTGTTGAGAATTTTGTTTATAAAAAATTCCCTTAATTATTTTTAAAGTATACAATTCACCCCCCCCCCTTGTATATTGAGTATCTTCACCATAGTTTGATACTAAAATCAGTATCATATCTATATTATTATCTATCCCACAATTGGTATCAAAGGAGGTGAACTTGAATCCTGTACCAATTCATCTATTGGCTTTAGAGTTTTGGTTAAATCTAAATTAATCCCACAATTAGATTCAGGATAGAAATATTCTTCTTCAATTTTTCAAAATCATGTTTTCAGATCCATAAAGTTTGAATTCATTTTTTTCTTACAGATAACCTAGTTATATTTCCCTTTCTTGGGATATTTTTTTACAGACTTTTATTTCTAACAAGTTTGTGTGCCATGATTTTCCTTAAGATAGAAAGTTTAAATGTTGGTTCTATTGATAATATAAATCCTACCAAACCTCTTATTTTTTATGGGAATGATTATGAGTATTAGATAGATCGTATGAAGACATTTATTATCAATACAGAAGTGGGTAATTTTCTAATGCTTCCCAGAGGATATAAAATCCCTGACAAGGAAGTTAGCACTTTCACCAATCAAGAAAAGCATGAATATCAACTGAATTATAAGGTACGCAATACATTGTTTTGTTCCATGACTAGGAATATCTATAGTCAAATATCTTCATGTGAATCTGCAAATAGTATCTAGAAGAAACTTTAATTTACACATTTTTGTACTTCTAAAGTCATAGAGACAAGAAGAGCTATGTTGAGAGCTTTATACCATGGCTTTAACTTTCCTTATGGAGAACCTATAATCAAAGTTCAACAAATGTTTATGAATATTGTGAATAGATTTAATTATATGGGAAAAAAGGGTTTGGATGATGAGGATCTTGTAGATAAAATCATTGATATTATTCCAAATGAGTGGGAGTCCAAGAGGACAATAATTGATGAAAACAGGAAAGTTATTCAGTTTTTCTTAGATGAGCTATTTGGAACTCTTATTCAGCATGAGACTAGAATGAAGAGAGATACTGATAATGTTAAAAAGAAGTATGGGAATGGAGTATTAGCTTTTACAACTACTTCTAAACATATGAAATCTAAGAATCCAGAAAGAGTAACTAGATCAAAGTCAAAGAAAGTCACTATTCAGTCAGAATCTAGTGATACAGAAAAGTCTAATAATGAATTAGCTAATCTTTCTCAGAGAATGAACAAGATAGTAGCTCAAATAAACTGTAAAAATAAGTACAAGAAGAGAGACTACAAATATAATAAATATGGGGATGTTACTTGTTATGAAAATAGAAGAACATGCCATATCAGACTTGATTTACCTCTATTAAAAAAGAAGGAAAAGAAGGAAAAGAAGGAAAAGAATTCAGAAAGAAATTAGAAGAAGTTCCATCTCTCAAAGCATAAGAAAATTCTTAAAGCAAATGATACTTGGAGTGATAGCTGTGGAGACTCTTTGGAAAGTGAATCTTCTAAATATGAATCATCAGCCCAGAATAATACTGGATTCATTTCTACTACTTCTTTCCCAAATACATGTCCTATGGCCTAGGTACGCTCTGTCGAGGCTTTAATAAATTTATTTCTTAATAAGAATTACTATTATAGAGATATTACTTCTAATGAAGATACATCATCTTTAGATGATGAATAAATACCATCATATGGAGATGTATCTAGATTTTCAAAGTTGTTTGAAGCAAAGAATTGTAAAATTTCTATGAAATTGGACAAGGAAAATACAATAGAATAAGTTCTTACAAAAGATATTTCAAACCTCTCTAGAGATCTTGAAGATAAGAATGAGCTTTTAGAAATACTTTCTAATGACCTTAAGGAAGTAAATTCTAAAAAGGAAAAACTTTCTAAAGATCTTAAGAATTCTATTTTGAAATTAAATGTTTTTGAAGATAAATCTAACTCTAAGTAAATAATTCCAGAGGATAGGAATTTAGTCATTAGACTAAAATCTGAAATATATTCTCTTAAGAAGCTTCTTGAAAATTTTACTTTTGGTAAGGAAAATTTTTATAAGATTTATTCTCAAATCAAACCTCATGGAAATACTACTAGATTAGGTTATACTCACCAAAAAACTATTTTCAAAAACAACTATTTCATTCCTTCTAGATCCCTTTTTTTTACTAAATGCCATAGTGGTGGGATTAGAATAAAATTGTTCTTTGAATAATTTTCAATCTCTTGGGTTTCATAAATCTTATTTTTATAAACAAATATGGATACACAAAATTTTATTTTCTAAAAATTCTGGATCCAAGGAAGTTTTTTTTTGAAAGTCTATCTTTATTATTTTCAGGAAGATAAAGAAGGTACCAAGAGCAATACTTGGTACATGGATAGTGGATGTTCCAGTCACATGTCTGGTAATGAAAACTTCTTTGAAAATATTATCAAGAAGAAAGGAGGAAAAGTAACTTTCAGAGATAATTCTAAGGGAGAAATTATTGGAATAGGTAACATCGTTCTTCTTGGAAAAACATTGATTTCAAATGTTTTATTTTTTATGGGTCTAAAGCACAGCCTAGTTAGCCTAAGTCAATTATGTGATAAGGGTTGCCTTGTAAATTTTAGGAAAGACAATTTCTTAGTACACAATTTCAATGAAGAGTTTATTCTGTCTTCCAATAGGAAAGATAATGTTTATACACTATACTTAGAAGACCTTAGGAGCCAAGATCTACCTTAACTTAGTGAAATGGAAGATCATTCTTGGTTATAGAATAGAAGGTTAGGTAATTGTAACCTTAGGAACCTATGAAAACTCTCTAAGAAAAAAACTAGTTAAGGATCTACCAGAGCTTAGATTTTATTCTTCAAAAGTTTGTGATCATTTTCATTATTTGAAGCAACATAAATCAAGTTTTAAATCAGTCTGTGAAGTCTCAACCACTAATTCATTACAATTGGTGCATATGGATCTTTTTGGTCCAACATAAACTGGAATCATTGGAGGTAAATATTATGTATTTGTCTTAGTTGATGATTACACTAGATTTACGTGGGTCTATTTTCTAGAAAATAAATCTGAATCTTTTTCTTAATTCAAAATTTTTAGATCCCAAGTTAAAAATGAGAAAAAACCTTCCTTTTATAACTATTCATAGTGATCATGGAGGAGAATTTCAAAATTATGATTTTGAAACCTTTTGTAGTAAAAAAGTCATTACTCAAAACTTCTCAGCACCGAGAACTCCTCAAGAAAATGTTGTTGTTGAAAGAAGAAATATAATTCTTCAAGAGTTAACAAAAACCATGTTGAGTGAATATTCTATAGCCAAACATTTTTGGGATGAAGCTGTAAGAACTGATTGTTATACTATAAATCATGTTTTCATTTGACCTTTTCTTAATAAAACTTCTTATGAGTTATGGAATGGTAGAAAACATATACTTTCATACTTCAAGGTTTTTGGTTGCAAGGTGTTCATTTTGAATACTAAAGATAACATACAAAAATTCACACCAAAATCTGATGAACGAATTTTCTTAGGCTACTCCAAACTTCTGAGGCTTATAGTGTTTTTAATAAAAACACGTGTACTGTTGAAGAGACAGTACATGTAAAATTTGATGAAACTGATCCCTTTGTTTTTAAACAACCCCAACCTACATCTTCAGATGTATTTTCAAAAACCAATTTTCAACCTTTTTTAGACGATCCTGCTGATGAAGAAAAAATTCCAAGAAGATGTTTCTGAAGAATTTACCCCAGAATATTTCCAACATTATGTTGATTTATAGGTTTTACAAAACCCAAATTAGTTGTTTCTTAAGAATCATCCTAGTGATATTATAATTAGTGATGTAAATAAACCCGTAAGGACTAGAAGTTCCTTAAGGAATGAAGTAGAACATCTTGCATTTCTTTCCAAATTAGAACAAAAAAGAACTGAATAAGCTTTAAGTGATGATGATTGGATAAAATCTATGCAAGATGAACTAAATGAATACAAAATGAATAATTTCTGGACCTTGGTTGAAAGACCTAAAGAAACATCTGTTGTTGGAGTAAAATGGGTCTCCCGAAATAAGTGTGATGAAAATGGAATCAATGTAAGAAATAAAGATAGATTTTTTGTTAAAGGATATAATCAATAAGAAGTAATAGACTATAAAGAAATATATGATCTCGTAGCTAGACTTGAATCTATTCATATTTTACTTGCCTTTGCAGTATTCTTTAACATCAAACATTTTCAAATGGATGTGAAATGTGCTTTCCTTAATGGTTTTGTACAAGAGGATGTTTTTGTTGAACAACCTCCTGGTTTTGAAGATACAAAACATCCATAACATGTTTATAAACTTACCAAAGCTATGTATGGACTTAAGCAAGCCCCTAGAGCTTGGTATGATAGACTTACAGGATATTTGCTTCAAAATAATTATGTTAAGGGAAATGCAGATCCAACCCTTTTTATAAATAATGATTAGAAAAAAATTTGATCATTCAAATTTATGTTGATGACATTATATTCGGTTCAACTCAGTAATCTTTAACTGATTCCATTGCGAATATAATGAATCTGAGTTTGAAATGAGTATGATGGGTGAGTTAAAAATTTTCCTTGGTTTTCAAATTTCTTAAAAACCAGAAGGAATCTATATATCCCAATATAATTATATTAAATATCTTCTTAAAATGTATGTATATGACAACACTAAGAGTATTAATACTCCCAATGGTACCTCAAACACACTTGATCTTGATGAAGCTGGGAAACCAGTAGATCAAACATATTTTAGAGGTATGATAGGAAGCTTACATTACTTGATAGATAGTCGTCCAGACTTAATGTTTTCATCATAATTATGTGCAAGATATCAATCCAATACTATGGAATCTCATTTAAAGGCAATAAAAATAATTTTTCACTACTTAAAGGAAACCATGGATTTAGGACTCCTTTATTATTCTGGAAATGATTTTATCTTGAAAAGTTTTTCGGATGCTGACTTTGGTGAATATAGAATTGATAGAAAGAGTACATCTGAAACTTTTCATTTCTTAGGATATTCATTAGTTTCTTGTTCATGTAAGAAGCAACACTCAGTATCACTCTCCACTGCTGAAGCTAAATATGTAGCAGCTGGAAGTTGTTGTGCTCAAGTGTTGTGGCTGCAACACACACTCACAAACTATGGTATGAGTTTTTCCAAAACACAAATTTTGTGTGATAATAACAGTGCCATTACCTTATTTAAAAACCCTTCACATCACTCTCATGCAAAACACATAGATATTAGGCATCACTTTCTTAGGGATCAAACACAAAAACAAGATATCATTCTTCAATTTATCGGAACACAAGATCAACTTGCTGATATTTTCACAAAATCCTTACCCTCTGATAGATTTGAATACATTAAACAAAATCTAGGAATGATAACCAAAATATAATCTTCCTTGTTAACTTTCTGTTGAAACCAATCTCCTTAGAATAATAAACTCTTTTTCATAGCAGTAGTACATTTGCTTGTTAGTTAGATTAAATTTTTTCGAATTGAAAATCTTTTGTAATGAAAATTTTTGTAGTCAAATTTTTCAAATATTTCATAATGAAAATTTTCGTAGTCATATTTTTCAAATCTTTTGTAATGAAAATTTTCATAGTCAAGTTTTTCAAATCTTTTTTAATGAAACTTTTCCTTGTTAGATTTTTCAAGTCATTCGAAATGAAAATTTTCGTAGTCATATATTTCAAAACTTTCATAATGAATTTTTTCAAAAAAAAATTGAAATGAAGATTTTTGTACTAAAAATTTACATAATTAAGGTTTTCATACATAAAATTTTCGTAATGAATATTTTCATACTCAAAATTTTCATAATGTGGTTTTTTGTTTTCAAATATATTTTTTTGTAATCAAAATTTCAGAATCTAAAGCTCTTCAAGAAGATTTTTTTTCAATACGAATAATATTTCTGGCAATCTAAAAGGTACGTTTCCTTTATTAAATTTTCTTAATCATCATTTACTTTCTGGTATTTTCATTTTTTTTAAAAAAATTCGGATTATTTTTTCCTTAAATATGAATATTTTTCTTTAAAAAAACCTCAAAATATCGGATTCTATCAAGTTTTCCTTGTAGCTATCATATCAACCATTAGATCTGATCAGAAGGATTTTCATCCATTGGATTGAGTTAGGAAGATGAACTATCACTTCAAGAGCGTATATAAAGGACTTCTGATGGTTGTCTCATATCAATCTCAAACTCTCGTGTGTTGAAGCTCTGCCTCACTACTTAATCCTGTTCTGAACTTCTTAGAGTTTTCTCAAATCCGAATATTTGTAGAAGAATCCTCTCAGAAAGATATGTCTACTATCAAGTCAATTTTGGAGTTTCAGATATATAGAGAAAGGTTGGTGCATCCAAACTTTTTCAAAAAATATTATTCTATAATCTCAAAGAATATTAAACCTAATGGATGGGAGAGTGTATGCATATCAGAGCCAGGGGATCAAGATTTGGTGTATCCGGATTTTCTTATTGAGTATTATGAATTAGTCAGTTTCTTCAAGGAAGAAGGTACAAAAAAGTTTTCATTTAAGATCTATGGTAAGAATTATACTCTTTTGTATACGAAGGAAGCTAGCTTGGTTGGAATTCTATATCAAGGGGAAGATGAGTAATATTCCCACAAGTTGCTGGATGTCAAAGGATGTTTTGTTAAGGTGAAATCCATGGAGTACCTTGGTCTTACTAATGTCAAGACTCTGAAGATTTCTCACCTCTATACAAATATTCAGATCCTTGAATTATGGGTTCAAGTAATTATCATTCTGAGAAAAGCTGAAAAGAAAACATTGAAAAAGAGTGATATGTGCATCCTAGATTTTCTGGTGAACCTGAGGAAGGTTAATTTGGTTAAGTATATTCTGATTATGATCGATAATATCAAGAATGGGAATCTAAAGGCTCAGATTATCGTGCACACTGCCATTTATTCTATGTTGATTGTTCAGTGTCTAGAATCTTTCAAAATTCCTTTAAATTTTAAGTCTAGAAATTGAAAAGTCATGCTAGTTAGTGATGATACCTTGAAGAGGATGAACATTAATTTTTCTAAGGACTCTGGAGAATTTTATGACCTACCAGAGGAAGAAGTCGAAGATGTTCCAAAAAATCAAGAAGTGTCTGAACCATCAAAAAAGGTTGGAAATAAGAGGAATTTGAGGGAAGTGGAAGAAGAAGAAAAACCCCAAAATATAAGGAAGCTATATCTACACCTCCAAAACCTAAGAATCAAAAAAGATTATCTAGATGAGGTTGTAGCCAAGTGGATGGAAGATAATAAAAATCAGAAGGAATGATAGCCATAGTTTGTCTTGTATCTTGCAGAAGCTAAGGCTTTGAAAAAAAGACAGCTAATGAGCTTGAAAAACAATCTAAAGAAAAGAACATAAATAAGAAGATAAATGAAGATGAGATCATTCAATCCCTTCTGAGGGATACTGGGAAAGCATCTGAAAATATTCTGGTACCAGAATCCTTCCTGGTAGAACCCTTTCCTGATACTCCAGGGAAGAAGTTCATCACTCCAGAAAAAGTCCAAGATAAGGTTGTTGAAGAAAAAGAAGCTATCGAAGCAGTTGAAGAAGAATCTGAAAGTAGTGGTGATACAAAATATTTCATTAAGAAAGTGGAGGACATTCATGAGAAGGAAAGCTCATCCGAGAAATTTTCAATCTGAACATCTCAAGCCAAATCTTCGAAGCTTGTTACTCCTGGGTTAGATGATAGGGATGAAGATGATGTGAACAAGTTTTCTGAGGAATAAAGTTATAATCTCTATTTTATTCATCCTAAATATGCTGAGGCACGAGCTCAAAAAGAAGAAGTAGATGAAGATAAGATTGTTCAGCTGTCTGATATCGAACATGAATCTCCAGTTGAGTAATTCATTTCGAGAACTGATAAATGTAAAAATGTGGTTTTTGATACATCTACTAATGTTATTTTAAAGAAGAAGTAAGTTGGTGGATCTTCTAAGAGGAAAACTGTCGAGCTAGAAAAAGAACCTTCCCATCTAAAAGTTTCAGATTCAGAATCATCATCTCTTGGACATGATTTTGTTGTTCAGTCATTGAAGAAGCTTGTTGGGACCATACCGATTTTTCCAAGCATTGACTCCAGATTCCAAATCTTTCAACATAAATTAAATCAGAAATTGGATTCATTATACATGGTGATGGATAAGTGTGTAAAACTTGAGGCTGACTTCAAGAATTTCTTCATTAACTAAGAAACCCACAAGAGGTCCTGTAATAAAATGGTTGGCTAGTCAAAGAAGATATTTAAAGATTTGAGAGAACTTGATGAATTCCAAGATGGTGTCAAAGAGGCTTTTGACATTGAAGATAGTAGGATCAAATATCTTATAAATAGTTTTGAAGAAAAGTTAACTTTTGAACAAAATACCCAGATTCAAGAAATGAAGGTAATGAATGGAAAATTGTATTATGTTTCCCAAAGCTAGAAGAGATAAAGGGTTATTTGAATTGAGATTGAAGAAAAAAATTTCAAACAGGAAGAAGTTCTGAAGGCTCAAGTAGAGGTTCTTAAATCTTAAGAAGAATGAATCAAATATTTAGAGAAGAAAGTTGAGGATCAGGATCATCTTCTTAAGCGAGCAGAGGAAAATCATAAGGAGCTCAAATATCTGAAGACTATAGTCAATAAGTTGATTCTGAAGGAAAAGTAAGGATAATTTTTTTTCAATCCAACCTTTTTTTGTATTTGTTTCCTTGTACAAATTCTTTCTAATCATAATGAATTTTTTGGTTTCTTGTCTTTTGGATGTGTTGTACTAATCTTTCAAGTACCATAATTTCTTTTCCATTCCCTCAAATTTCTTTTTAAAAATCACAAAGGGGTAGAAAGTGAAAATAGTCTAAGTAAAGGAGAAATTCCCCTAAGTAAGGGGGAGTTTATCTAAGGGAGAGTTTTCATTATGAATATTTCCATATTCAAGATAATGAAAAATATCATTCTGGAAATCTAGAATATGATCCTTAGAGTTACAAATCCTAAGGGGGAGTTAATTATATTCATCATTGTCTACTTGTAAAGGGAGATAAGTTTTATTTCAAATTCTAGAAAAATATTTTCTAAGTACTTATATTCTTTTTCTTAAGGATGTTTGTGCTTTCCAAAAAGGGGGAGATTGTTGAGTCAATACGGTTTTCCTTATGACTTTTCCATTCCTTCATACTTGGGGGAGAGTTTTGAGTCAATAAGGTTTCCTTATGACTTTACCATTCATTCTTGTTTTGAAAATCACAAACACCTTATCTTAAGTAAAATTTCATTCTACCCTATGTTTTACTTTCATAAGGAAAATTTTCCTTCCCCAAGGAAATTTATCCTTACCATGTTTTTTGTTATTCATTTTGTCTAAGTATAAAATTCGGTTTGTATACAAAACCTCAAAAACATATAATACTTAGATATAGAGCATTCTGTTTTCAGGATCCGAATTTAGGTTTTAAGTTCCTTGAATTTAGACTTCGAACTCTTATGAGTTCTGACTCTGAATTCTGATGAATTCAGACATTGAACTTTGTGAGTTCTGACTCCGAACTCTCTGAATTCAGACTCTGAACATTCCTGAGTTCAGAATCCAAATTCTAATGTATCCAGATTCTGGATTTACTTTAAATTCAGACTCCATAATACTATAGAATTCAGGTTCCAAATTCCATAGAAAATAGAATCTGAATATCCTTGTATTATAGAGACTAAATGTATTTTTGGAGAGACTCTGAACTATTTTACCTTACACCCCGAATAATTTATTTTGGTTTTGTAACCATATTTTTGGTAACTCATGTTATGGTTATAAAATAGTGTCATTCATTCAGTTAATAACTAACCGTTGTCTGAGTGACATGTGTATAGGTCCCTCTGAAATTCAAGGAAAAATGTGACTGTTAGAGGAGGGAGTCAACTGTTGAAGTTCTGCCTATAAATTTGAGATCATTTGAATGAGATCATAACAACAACAAGAAGAAAAAAACTTTGAAATATTTGATTACATGCTGTTGAAGTGATTTCTAGAGAGATATTCCCTTATAAACTCTCAGGATTTGTGCAGAAAGTTTAAACAGCTTGTTCAACCTTTGCTTCGTGTAGATTTGCATTGTGCAGAGGAGAGATTTACTTGAAATCAGAGACTTCAGGTTGTGATGTTAGAGGTGCTGATTTTCTTAAAAATCGAGGGCTTGTGGGGATAGCAAGACATATACTGATCTTTGTATTGAGGTCTTACCAGGGTTTGGGTAATACATACTTTCTTAAATGTATAAATCAAGGGACCTTTATCCAGGGTTTTTGGATACCCTTCTCTTTGGGTTAAAAGAGTTACTACTTGTTACTTGTAGTGTTTCAATTTTGTTTCCCACTCTAATTTTGGTTGTTGAGGAAAGTATAATTTTATTATACTTCCTTAGACTTGTACTCTGATTATATAGGATTCTATACACTTTAAGGTAGAATCTTATTTTTTGTAAACGTTTATTAAGTTTCATTTCTGAATTCACTCTTCTATAATAAAGCAAGTTATTAGATCTTAGAGGTGTTGTGAATTTTGTTTATGAAAAATTTCCTTAAGGATTTTTAATGTATACAATTCATCCCCCCCCCTCTTTTATATTGATTATCGTCAACATAGTTTGATACTACAATCAGTATCATATCTATATTACTATCGGTCCAACAATAAGAGCAGAAAATGGATCTTTATAAATCTAAAAATCATGAATAAGGAGTATCATGATCACTCAACTTTAATGGAATGAATAAAGGGTGATAAAAAGGGTTTTGGGTATTTTAAATACCCAAAAAATTATAAAAAAACAAAAATTAAATCAAATATTTTTATCACTATTTCACCTAAAATTGATGATTGATTCTTTATTTCTATCCCATTCAGTATTTTCTAATATCAAATAGCCAGAGATGATTGAAAATAAATGTTTTGAAATATTTTTTGGTGGGGAAATGGGATTACGGCATTTTTGGGAAGATGATAAACCTAAAAAATTTGTTTTTATTTTTTAAATTTAGAAAAAAATGTTAATTAAATTATAATTAAGTGTGATATGTCCAAATGTATGACATGATCAAAATTTATGCTAATACTAGGGTAAACTCTATATCCCAAAACTAACGGTGGTCTCATATTTCTCATATGATGTACCATTTGGGATATATTAATTTTTTTAAAAAAAGTTAACATAATATAATACTTAATAAGTAATCCTCATATGAGATTTTAATAAATCCTTGACTAAAAGAATGTTCTACCCTACCTAGGGTAAACCCTTAATTCTTGACATAACAGTGGTATCATAATTATCATATGATATACCATTTTTGAGATATTCAAATAAATGGTATAAATCATACAGCTGTGAAATAATATATTAAATATTTTCATTCCTTCTTGGCTGAGGCACTACAGCCCTCTGAATCTCTCTCTAACTCAGCACCTGACTATGAAAATGTTCCATAGAATATTAAAATGTGTTAACCATGATTTTAATCTTAGAAAAATACTTTAAACATTTATAAATTTATTTATATTTAAAAATTAAAATTTCACATTAAAATACTTACAAATTATTACCAATGACTATTTTATCATCTTTTAAATTTTAAGATTTTAAATTTTTATTCTTATATTTACTTCTCATACTCGGGAAGTTTTTATAGAATTATTTCATGAAGAAATCAAGACACAAATATCATACATTATACTTAAACTCCCTTGTATTCTCCTGGATCAGTCTATGATTCCATTGAATCTGTACTACTGGAATTTCCTTTCCTAAGAACACCTTTTTACTATAGTCTATGGTCTTCGCATAATTATCTTTATATGAAGCATTAGTCTTTAGGTCAACATCCTCTTAGTCAATAACATGTGTAGAGTCTGGTATGTACCTCTAAAGTATTAACACATGGAACATGTCATGCGTAACATAATATTAAGAAGGGAGGTCTAGAATATATACAACTTACCCTATCTAATTTATGATTACAAAGGGTATAAAAAAATGAGGTGATTGAATTCCTTGGTTCCCTAGATATCTATTCCCTATATAAGGATTCACCTTCATAAAAACCTAATCTCCCATAGTGAACTCTAACTGTATCCTCCTACGGTCATCATAAGATATCTATATTATCTAATTGATGATCAACCTCTTCATAATCAGATACATTCACTCAAAAGTCTTAAGAGAAAAACTGGGCCAACAACAACTACCTCACCTACCTCATTCCAACAAAAGGTTTTCAACATGATCTCCTTTAAATATCCTCATATGGTTTCATCTATGTTGAATCCCAATAACTATTACCAAATATGATGTCATTCTAGGCTAGGTGATCATTACATACTCCACCAAAATCAAGAACACAAGCTAGAAGCATATCCTCAAATATGTGAATATCCCTTTTTGATTATCCATCAGTCTGAGGATGGTATTCCATGCCCAATAACAGCTGAGTCCTTATGGATTTCTAAAATCCTTTCAAAAATTGTGAAGTAAAACATCAATACCCATTTGAAGCAACTCTCAAGGAAACTCCATGCCAGTGTTTGATCTATTGGATATAGATATTTCCAATCCCCACCATTAAGTGAGTCCCTATGATCGAAAAGAAACAAGAAGACATCGTTAACCAATAAAAAATTACCCAGACTACATCACATATCCTTTAATTACAATGTCCATGGACACATCCTCTCAAATTCTCATATGAATTAGGATTGATTATAAAAACCCACCCAGACGTTGGTGCTCGAACTTCACCCTACAACATGTATGTCATTGGGAGAAAAAATAAATAATGTCTCTCTTTATTCCTAATCACCAGAACTTTGAATAGATGTCAGGATTAATCTTTTTTGTACTAGGATGTACTGCTTATCTAGAGGTATGGTGATTCATTGTTATCACCTCTCTCATATAAAAAGGGGATTACTACTCTTCCATGTACCAATATCATATCATCATCTTTCATCGACCATATTGGCATTAAGACGTCACAAGAATATTGTAAACTTATTACAATACACTCTGAGTCTGACTACTATTTAGCCTTCACCAAGTCCATAAGTTATGATGTCACTACCAAGGGATAAAAAGTCCTATTATCTTAATCCTATATGGCATCCTTCCTCCAACCAAAAAATAAACTCATAAATCACCACTACTTCTCTGAGAAACTTTTCCCATATTCATTCTCATCTCGTATCTTATGAATATGAGAATCTAAAATAACATTTCCCTTCTAAGTTGAATACATATTATCAATTTCAACTTTCTATAGATACTCAACCCAATGCCTCTTTCTTAGGTTCAGGTCAATCTATGTAATGATATAGTGAAGGATCTTGTGATCCATATGTACAATAGACATCTCACCAAAGAGAGATAGTACAATACAACATCCAAATCCAATTCATGGGTAAGGTAGTTTCTCTCATTGGGTTGTAACTAAAGAGACAAATGGGAAACTGTATGATCCATTTCTATCAACACTACTCCTAGAGCAATACCTAATTCCCCATAGTACACTGCATAACTAATCTTAACTACAATGATTGTCAGTACTGGAGCTTCAATGAAATATAAATTTTGACCAAGGAACCCCTATTTACATAGATCTAACCAATATAAGAGAACTTCCTTATTTTTTAGTTCAATCATGGGTGTTGATGGTTAGGATAATTCCTAGATAAACTATCAATAATATTCTTCTAGACCCAAAAATCTCTTATTCTCATACATGTTCTTAGTACATTTCTAGGACATGATTTCCTCAATTTTATCTAGGTCTACCAATATACTGTCCTAAACACATCATGTCCTAGAAACGTTTCATCTTGAATCCATAAGTCACACTTCGATAGCATTGTGTAAATCTAGTGTTTTTAATGTGTATTGTGGACTATCCAAGGCGCCTAGAATATTTCCCTAGAATTGGTGAGTAGATGCTGATATCATTGATGAAAACTAGCAAAAATGTGACCAAGAATGGATGAAAGATCTTATTTATAATGTCTATGAACACTACAGAGATGTTCATTATCCTAAACAAAAACACACGATACTCATATAGTATATACATGCTCCAAAAACCATCCTCGAAATTTCATCCTCTGTAATTTTCAATTGGTGATATCCTTATTAAGGATTTATCATGGAGAACCATCAGGGTACCCATATATTATCAAAAATATAAATGATCCAAGGAAATAGATATCAGTTCTTCACCATCACTAGGTTAATATTTTGTTAATTGATGCATATATAAATACTACCATCCACCTTATAAGAGAACAACATAGGTGATTCCCATAGTGAATTACTTTGTGTTATAAACCCATCCCTTCGTAAGTCTTCTAGTTTTACCTTGATTTACTACCTCTCGATTGGTTCCATACGATATAGTGGTATCAAAATGGGTTGTGTACCATGAATGAGATAAATATCATATTAACTATTAAATACATTAGAGTCTCTACTAGGTAAAATATTCCAAAAAATATTTCAACCCATTCTTTTAAATCTCAAGATAATTCAATGATATTTAAAGAAGGTGAATGTTGGAGTTGAAAAAAATTCAATATTTAAACCTAGTTCTGAACTACTATATCTAGGAAAATAACATCAAGAAAAACTATGAGTTAATGAATCCATGTTTCCTATAAAACTAAATAATACTAGAGTTCATGTCTGGATAAAATTATTGGCCTTAATTGGATTTTATTGTATCCTAAGATCTTATTTGATATTTCCTATTATGTGGGAATTCCGATAAAAATGGACAGGAATAATGAGATTTCTAAATTTGATCATTATGATAGGGTACTAGTGGAGGTTGATTTGAGCTCTATCTTGATCCATAATTTTGTTTTATCGGTATTAGATGATGATATTCCTTTAAAAGTGGAGTATGAAAGACTTCCTGATTTTTGTGAATAGTGCCAAACTATTTGTCATGTTAAAGATAAATGTCATAGGAATGTGTTTTGCTCATTTTTTTATTTAAAGGGGCACCATGAAGCTTCATTCAACAAGAAAATAAGGAAGCATACCTCACAAACCAATGTAGTCCTACCTTGTGATGGACAACCCACTACCAATGTGGGTAAGGGATTGTCACAAGAGACCCATGGGCCAGGGGAGATGGATAATATGTTAGTGCCAGGAGCGACTGAGGGTGACCCCATACCAGGATCCTCTCTTGAATTTGAGGGCCAACAAAATCCGAGTGATGATGGGAATCTTTCAAGGATCCAAGATGAAATCAATAAGTTAAGGGAAACTGAGGGCATTCACGGAAAATGGGATGATATTGAGGATAATTCCCCAAAAAATCATTTTAGAGTTAGGTATTGTCTAAAGGGAAAAAATTTGTTATGGATTATTGAGGTTTTCAAACTGTTCCTCCAAGGAAAGTGGGATATAGAAAAGATTACTCTAACTTGAAGTTTACTATGGTAACCAGGTCCCATGACCCCGTTGATTTTGATTCTGATTGGTATGGTGATTATGATGACTCTTATCAATATGAGTATGATTTTTGACTTGGCATTAGGGAATGGATGCTTGTATTACCCCAGCCTTCTACTTTAGGTATTTTCTTCTTCTTAATAAAAGGGCTCTGCCCTAACCTTCCTAAAAAATTTATTCTACACATCTAGTGGAAGTTCGAGAAGCCCCTATAAAATAATTTTGTCCTTGTTCCCAAGTAGTTCCATAAACTAAGTAAAGGAAGCATCTATTATAATGTGAATAAAGACACATTATAAATGAAATAACATTTTTAGGATAAAACCTAATCCTTATATGGTTTCTAATAAGGTTTATATTAACTAATATATTGGTTCAAACAATGTTTTCATTGTAGTCTTCCATTAACCCAAGGTATACCCTCCAAAAACTAACCCTTTTCCCCCACTTCATAGTAGTCATAGTCATCATATATATCCTAACACAACATCATGCACAATTCGAATAACAATTTCCAATAAAGATATATCACAAGGTATGGAAACATAGATATACCACACAAGAGAAACAATCCTGAACATATAGTACAAAAACAATGAATTTAATTAATAAACTACTGTGTAAGACCACAACATGTATATTTATTGAATTTTTACCAATGTGCCTAGAAAGGATGCATGAACACGCCCAGGATATCATAAATAACATATCAACATTATGTAAATCTACCAAATATAGTTTAATCAATAGTAAGAACAAAACATTAATTCCACACTTTATATAAACTTAGAGGTCTGTTATACTGTTTTTCCCAGGCAATGACATAGTTCCCCTAACCGGTTCCCAACCTTCCTAACAAATTCTTAGCCTATCTAATCCCCTTAAAAGAAAAGAAACAAGATAGTCAGTCCAGATCTTATGATACCATTTTGTAACATCCCAACCCAAACCACCAGGTCACAGCTATATAGTCACATGACCTCATGTATGCCTCCCTTTACGGAAGAGAAATATTACTAGAAGTGGGGGAATCAGTCTGTCTATGGGAATAATATACCCTCAGTATCATGTCCAAGGATCAATAATAAACAGTAAATAAAATAATCAACAATCAGAGTAACCATGTGGAACTATAAATATGGTATACATGTCATAAAAATAATGAAATCACATTACGGTAACCATAACCATCATAATAAGTAGTATATAAATAAAAGGATAAACAAAGTCTCCTCTTGAGTCTACCATGGTCTACTATAATATTTTCTCTCTACTGCTCATTTTTCCATCACAGGGCCCTTTCCCTTCACTAGACCCCCCATGAAAACTACAAGTGCATTAAAATTCCCAAGTAGGGTTTGAGTACAAGACTTTATAGGACAGAAAAAATGTATCCTTAACCTGATATTATCATGTATAATATTTTATTCAATAGTAATGATCAATTAATATCTATAATAAACATATAATACAAAACTGATAGGTCTTTCACTAACTAAGTGACCATAAACCCCAAGAAGTACTTATTTCATCTCCATGATAGAAATGTAATGTATGTCGATAAGTATCCAAAAACAAAAAAAAATGGATATGGGAGATTCACTAAAAATCCAAAAGGAATTGAGGAAAAATTATACATAGAATCAACAAGTCATAATTTAATACATATAATCAAAATGTCATTGAGTATCAACAACCAACCAAGAATCCACAAAGCATTGGGTAACACTAAGAATCCACAAGGAATTAAGTGTCGATCGTCTACTCGGAATCCAAAAAGAATAATGTAGATTCCATGTTACAATATTTTCGTGTTTCATCATCTTACTCACCACACATCATGAACACACCCACCAATGAGTACTCATACCATGATTACCACCTTTCAAGTATACATATACCAATCCTCCAAGGAAAACATGAAAATTCATAGCATAACGAAAATCATTGAACGAGTCATGAAAAATATAACATCATCATATATATCAACATGTGAATCAGTCATCATCATGTAATCAAGAAATAACATCAATGTAATGGAATCAAATCATACCATATCATGAGCTACATACACACCCACATGTCATGACAACACAAACATAGTACCAAATAATCAAACACAAAAATCAAGAATGAAAAAATGTGTAAAAAGGACCCTCAAAAGGTAATGAACTTCCAACCTCAAAATTCATCAAAGTTAAATGCAATGATAAACCATTCGATGAGGTATGATATCTTGAGTAGAAAACAAAAGATTCAACGACCCATATTCACTACCTTATTATCATAATTTTTTTCACTCAAAGTTCATTAGGGTCCCTAAATCCAAAAACAACCATTTTATTTAAATAAGTTATAAATTATTTCATGTGATGATACCTTCTCAATCCTTGTTAATTTAAAAATTATCATTAAAATATCACATGCAACGATATTTTCTCTAATGAATAATTTTCTAATTATCTTTTAGGTCAATTCCTTCTCTTGAACTATTATCCATAAGAATAATTATATTTTAATAATTGCCCATAAATTATCAGTTATAATTATATTTTGATAATTTATAATAAATTATCCTTTAAGTTTATTTTCTGATAGCTCATCCTATATTATACTATTATAATAACATCAAATAATTTATAATAAATTTATTTTATAATTATTTTACGATAATTTATTCTAGATTATCTTTTTATAATTATTTCTTGAAACTTTCTATGAAATTATCCATTAATAAACATGCAATTATTTTTAATAATATTAGAAATTATCCTTCGATATTAATATATAATTATCTTCTAGAAGTTATATATCTTTTCCCTTGATAAATCCCAATGATTACCCTCTGTTAATTTTTATTCAATAAATTATTCTTTGATAATATAAAAATAATCATTTGATAAATTTAATAATTATCCTTTTATAATCTTGAAATTATCATTTGAAAAATTTCATAATTATCCTTTCATAATATAGAAATTATATTTATATAATTAAAATATTTACCCTTCCATAATTTTTCATAATTATCATTTGATAATTATATATAATTACCCTTTTATAATTTTGAAAAAAGTATCATTTGATAACTTTTTTATAGATTACCCATGAAAATTGAGTTTAATTATATTCTACTAATTATATTAATTGTCAATTCATAATTTATTATAATTATCATTTGATAATTAATTATAATCCTTCTTTATTAATTTTGAGAATTAAATTATCATTTCATAATTTCTTATAGATTACCCTTGTTAATTCAATGAAATAATCCTTTAATAATTTTTGACAATTACCTTTTAATACCTTCGCAAAATTATTAATTGATAATTTTGGAAAAAAATAACTTCTGAAAATATTTTTAAATAATATTAGGCAATTCAATGAAATTAATATTCAAATATAATTAATATTTATCCTTTGATAATTTGGGATAATTATATTTGGGTACTTATATGTTATTACCTTAGATAATTTCACCTATTTATCCCTTGATAAAATAATGGAATTATCCTTTGATAAATTTTAGATTTACCAATTTTATGTTAAAATCAATTTTTTCATAATTTGGGAATAAGAAAAAAACTAATAACTTGAATAAAATAATTATTTAACTCACTAGAGAAGTGAGCAGTAGAGGAGAAAAGGGGAGGGTCGCAAGCCTAGAAGAGGGATAAGAGCAACAAATCGATCCTTTTAAAGTCTCCCAATCATGCACGGGGAGTCTCAATATCACTTGACCTAAAGAAAATAAATCAACCACAATAGTGAAAGGGATTTGGGGATTCAAATACCACAAAATAATTAAAAATAAATCACATTTTTTAATCATTATTGCACTTCAATGTAGATAAAGAAGTTACTAATTCTATCCCATTAAGGATTTTAAATGTATAAAAGGTAAAAAAACAAGTGAAAATTCACATTTTCAAATATTGGGTGGGGGATAAATTGATATGTGTTATTTTTGTAAGAAGATAAATGTTAAAAAATATGTTTTAAATTAATAAAAAAATATAAATTAACTTAACATGATGTTTGATCTGACCAAACCTCATATGTGTGAAAAAGTTAGGATCCACTTTGGCTAATCCCTGTAGCCCAAACCTAAAATTTTCCTCATATTTCTCATACAATTAACAATTAAATAGATATTAAATCACTTTAAAAAATATTATAATAAAAATGTTTGATTAAATATCTTCACGTGAGATCTTATCAAATACATGACACGTACAAATGTTCTACCCCGCCTAAGGTAGACCTAGAATCTTGGACCTAACGGTGGTCTCAAAAATAACAAATGAAACACAATTTGGTTGATATTTGAGTAATTTGGATTTATAATATGTCCACAAAATAATATTATTAATATTTTCATTCTCTTATGGCCACTGATATACGTATGGAATTCATCCTTTTTATTACATTACTTTTCATTACATTGTAAAAAATAGAGGATCTTTAAAAGTTTAGTGTCTTGGAAATAAGGTACATGATAAATGAAAACCTAAAACATTATTCTAATACACTTGAAATTATTTTTCATTTGTTCATACTAAGAATATTTATTTCATCTCATAACCTTGGGGAATTCATCAATGGAATGGGTGAGCATAAGGCTGAGTAAGGGAAAATAGGTGAAATAGTTTACATGTTATCTTGGGAAATACTGATAAGAACATGAATAATATCAATATGGAATGAAATATAGAATATAATGAATATAATTAATAAATTAACATGAATAATAAATTATAAATTTGGATAAAACATTAAATTCAGTCCTTCATAATCATATAACTAAGGTTTATCATTGAGGTGTCATAAAAATTACCAAGGTTATTCGCCAACATATCATAAAACTTTTCATCTCTGAAGACTAAATTATTTACCTAATGAATTGTAGTAATATTATTTTGAACCCTTAATATGTACATATTAATTTTATCCACATATATAATGATAAAAAATCTCATAAATAACCCATGGAGATGAAAAAAGACAGGTTTCATACCAAAATCATTTCATTTTAAAAAGTTTTTAAAACATTTTCAATTTAAACCGATAGAAAAAGGAAAGAGGGTTTAATGTTTGTTATTAATAAAATAAAAATAGATCATTTTAATATCTATGTTAATAACCCTGGAAAAGATAGAGGTTTGAGAATTCAAAAAGGAAAATAAAACAATTTCTTCATAAAATGATAAATTTTGAAATGAAAATTCGGCAACAAAATGGGTATGAAACATTCTTTTAGAAAACATTAAAAATAGATGGTAAAAGGGTCTCACATTCATAAATTACTCTTAAAAATATAAATTTATAGAATAAAATATACATAATAACATGATATGGGAATTTTAAATACATACCACATAAAAATTAAATTGAAAGGAAAAGAGATGTTTTCATTTCCCCAGCATTGAAGAGAGACTCCTAAAAAATTGATTATCGGGACCGTAGGGGATTGAGGAGACCTTGGGAGGACCCCTAGGGTGGTAATACAATCATATATTCAAGGATAATGAGTTGGGAATGAAATCTAATAGAGGAATGGGTGGTTATTTATAGAAAATAGAAGGTGTTTTTTATTAATTTCCAATGACACCTCAGTAGTGGTATTTTAAAAATAATGGGGTTTTCCATGGTATTTTCCCATGTTTTTTGATACATTGGGCACCTCATATAATATTTTAATCCTCAAGAGTCACCTATAATTAATAAATCATTATTAAATCATTAATGATGTCATTAAACATACCGAAAACTCAAAACTGTAACTTTACTATTCACTTGATAATTAAACTATTTTAGAAAAATCAAAAAAAATTACCCTAACCATTTTTTGAAATGTAGAATTTAAATATTAACTAAATTTTATGAAAAAAAATTTATTCTAAGTTAAATTAATTATAAATTTGTAAATAAGCATTTATGTTTCTTAAAAGTACTCTTACTTAACAAATAATTTATAAAACATTTATTTAATTATATTATGATATAATTATATAACATTACCAATTAAGATGCCTATAATATATTTATATTCCTTAGGTGAGGTTACTATTCCATTGGTCAAATTACTATTCATAAGGGTAATATTACTATTTCAAAGGGGAAGTTACTATTCAGGAAAAAAAATTAAGTTGACCCAATCAGACTCAAAATATCTTACTCATCAAAACCATTTATATCCATTTTTTGAAAATCATTTTACAGAATCAATTATTTAATGTATACAGATTATTTTAAAATATATACTATTTTTCACTATTCCTCAAAAATATGAATCATCATAGAAAAATACTAAAAATTCACCCTATATTAATTTTGACATTTGAAATTCAAAAATTATGATCATTTTACCAGAATAATTCACTAAGTATGAGAAATATCTGAAAATTAAAACTTTTAATTGTAAAATAAATTAATAAAATTTGTCTCAATTAAAAATATATTTTATTAAGAAAAAAATTTATAAAAATGCAAATTATAGAATACAAATATTATTTAAACAATGTAATTACATATTTAGTTACTAAGTCCTAGACACATAACCCCTTATAACACCTGCATATAACCTAACGGTAAAGTGTGCGATGGTGATAGACTCTTTGAGCAGTTCAAATAACGTTGCCCAAGTGGCAATCTTCTATAACTTGAACTTATCATGTAGTTGATTTCATTAAAGCCTAACATGTTGATGCTCGACTTGGGATTCTTCGAGAGAGAATCCCAAAGACGCAGCCTCCCACTCAACTTCTAACAAATGGGCCTTGTATAGAATGAACCAACTGGTGGAGGCCATCGACTCTTCATTATACATTAATTAATAATTGTCATTCCTATTTATAATTCCAATTATAATGTTAAAATTAATATAAAGAGTATTGTTTCTAAGAGACATATTGATCATTGGTCATAATTGACCAATTGTCATATAATGGTACAAACTCAAATGTCACATTTCAATTATACTCACTTAATTATTAAAGGGATATAGTTTTACTGAGTACAAAATAAGGTAACACACATTTTCAAGAAAAATTAATCATTTAAAAATATTTGGTTGTTATATTCTTACCCACTTAAGAAATTTCATCCTTATAATTTCTTCTTGAGAACTCAGAAGAAACGGTTTGTGGGTACCTCTACCTCATGGTTTCCTACAATTCCTACAATGTTGCTTCATATTTGTGGTTCCAACACAATAGTTTGACGAGGTGGATAGTCCCTTTTCATAGAACCTTATCATTATGGTCCCTGATATCCATCGGGTGCTCCTCGTAAGAGAGGTTATGTTTCAGTTGTACTAAATTAGGATTCAGTACATGTGAAGGGCCAGGTTTGTACTTCCTCAAGAGAGATATGTGGAAAACATCATGAACTTGTTCTAGATTCGGAGGAAGTGCAGGTTGATAGGCCACTTCTCCTATGTAATCAAGGATATCATAGTGTTCAATGTACCTAGGGATGAGTTTCCTCTTCTTACCAAACCTCATGAATCTCTTCCAAGGTGAAATTTGAAGGAATAATTTGTCCCAAACATCAAACTCCATGTACCTTCTACGGTTGGCATCATAACTCTTCTCCCAAATCTGAATAGCCTTTATGTGTTATTGGATGGAATGAACCTTTTCTATCATCTCTTTTACTAGATCGGGTCCAAGAATATTTCTCTCACCAAATTATTCCAAAAAAGTATGATTTATTCCTCGATTCCAATATAGAGATTTATAGGGTTCCATTTGAATGCTTGCGTGGAAGTTATTGTTGAATGAGAACTCAAATAATGGTAGATGTTGATCCCATCCAACATTAAATTCCATTGAGTATGTTATCAATATATCCTCAACTGTCTGAATAGTCCTTTTAGATAGTACATGAGTTTGGGGATTATCGGTCATACTGATATTCAATTTCGTACTCATAAAATGTTGAAGACTTCTCCATAATTTTGATGTGAACCTTGAATCATGATCATATACGATAGATACTGGAACTCCATCAAGCCTTATCACTTTCTTCATGTATATCATGTAAAGTTGTTCAAGAAATAAATCATCCTGAATAGAGATAAAATGGTTGGTCTTGTTGAGACGGTCCACTATAACCCATATTGCAATTTTTCCTTTTGATGTTAAAAGGAGACTAGTGAAAAATTCCATACTGTTATTTTCCCAATTCAATGCTCATATGGGTTGTGGTTGAAATACCCCTTTAGGAAGCTGTCTCTCTACATCACTTTTTGACACACTAGGCACCTTTTATTGTAGTCTACAATCTCATTTTTCATGTCATACTGCCAATAATGATCACAAGGTTCCCTATACTTTTTCATTCTTTTGGGACGCATAGAGAAAGTAGAGCTATGAGATTCAACCATTAGATCCTTCTTTATTTCAAAAATATATGGAACACATAGTCTCGTACAAAATTCTAGTACAACTTATTGATCAATATTGAACTTAGTAAACCTACCATTCTTCACAGCCACTAACTTCTTCTGTATTAAATTATCTTCCCTTTGAGATGTCACGATCTTATTGAGTAATGACAGTTGAGAAATCATTTGGGATAGGGTTGATGATGTCCCTTTCCTTATCATTCCAATGTCAAATTTTACTAGTTCATTAATCAAAGAACCTCATTGAATCCTCATATTTTCCAACACAATAGGTTCTTTCCTGCTTTATTCATCATCTGCATTTTTTTCTCTTATGGGATGATAATTAATTGAACAATCATAGTATTTAAGAATTTATAATCATCTCCTCTATCTAAGGTTCAATTTATTTTGTATGAAAATATACTTCAAATTTTGATGATCTATGTATATATCACATTTCTCCCCATAAATATAGTTCCTTGATATCTTCAGATAAAATACAACTGCATCCATCTCAAGATCAGGCATTGGATAGTTTTTCTCATCAGTATTCAGTTGTCGAGATGCATAAGAAACCACATTGTTTTTTTCATGACGATGCACCCTATCAATTTTAGAGATTTATCAAAAAGAAATAATGAATCCCTATATGATAGAGGGTATAGTTAACATAGGTGTTGTAACTAATATCTTCTTTAGTTTTTGGGAACATTCATGACACTCTTTTTTCTAGGTGAACTTGAAACCTTTTTTAGTTAACATGGTTAATATATTAGAATGTTGTGAAAATATTTTCCCAAACCTCCTATAATATTTTATTAATCCAAGGAAACTATGAATATTAGTTGTTATTATTATATGTTGAGGCCACAATTCCACAACCCCTGTCTTAGAATTTTCAACTAAGATTCCTTTATTAGTTACAATGTTCCCCAAGAAAGAAACATTTTGTAACCAAAATTCACATTTTATGAACATTCCAAATAGCCTCTCCTTCATTGGTGTTTTTAGTATCACCCTTATATAATCCTCATGCTCCTTAAGAATTTTGGAAAATATTAGAATATCATCAATAAAAACTACCACTAAGATATCAATGATGTCATTAAATACATTATTCATCAAATCCCTAAAAATATTTGGACCATCAATTAAGCTGGAGGGAATAACAACTAACTCACAATGCCCTTATCTTTCTTATAAGTACAACTCTGGAATATATTATTTCTTCACACTCAATTGATGATAATTATATCAAATATCAATCATGTAGAAGAATTGATCCCCATTAAGCTAGTCAAATAAATCATCAATTCTTAGAAGAGTTTATCATTTTTTCATTGTGACCTTGTTATGTTCTCTATAATCAATGAATAACCACATTAATACATAATTCTTATTCAAAAAGAGAAAATTTGATCCCCAAAGAAGCCACACATGGCTGGATAAACCCCTTCTTCAAAAGATCTTGGAGTTTCTTCTTTAATTTCATCTACTCCACATTCACCATTCAATATGGGATTTTTGAAATCATCATGGATCTAGGAATAAGTTCAATGGAAAACTCTACATATCATTCTGGGGGAGTCCTATGTAAATCCTTATGAAATACGCCAATTTATTCTTGAACGATGGGGAAATTCTCTATTTATAAACATTCATTTATTCTTCACCCTCACTGATCATTTCTGTAAAGAAGGCTACATGTGGTGATTCTACGCAAAGATCAACTCGAGCTATATCTCCTTTAAAAAAAACAATAGGTTTCCCATTCAAGAGTACTAATATTTCATGCTTCTACATTATATCTTAGCATTATACTTTGAGAGCTAATCTATCCCTAGTATAACTTCGAATTCCAGCAAGGTAATGACTACGTGATTTTCAATGTGATTATGCTCACCAAAGTAAATACTAGAGATTCTATACATTGTTGATGCTAGGATAGTCCATCCTAGACTCTTACCTGAAAACTCTATTTCTAGTTTTTAGGTATTTATTCTATATTCATTGAAAACTAGGAGGAAATAATGAAATGATTAGAACTAGAATCAAACAAAGTTATCACTATGTTGGAGAAAACAACGAGAGTACCTATTACAAAATAATTTGAAACATCAACTTTAGCTGTTGTGGTAGAAAAATCATGACCTTGCTCCCTCAGCTGTGGTTGAATTTAATGGTGATCCCCCCCTCACTTCCCTCAGATTTGGATAGTGATTGGAAGATTTTCTATGTTGTCAATACATGAATCATTGGACTTTAGGTAGGTAATTCACCATCTTCCCTTATTCATTATTATTGAAAATTTTAGGCTTCAACTCACTATAAAAAATTCATGTAATATGTACATCTCTTCCACACAAGGTACACTTACCTCTCCCAATTAGGTACTTCCCAAAATTATTCTTCTCATATTTATTTCATGTAGAAAGTTTCACTTAATTTATATCTCTTCCTTTATAAAATATCCTCCCTAGGTTTGTCTCTATGGATAATTTATTTTCATTTAAATTTTGAAACCACTACGTCTTACTGAAATCTTGTACAACTTTCATTTAACTCTATATGATTTCTTCATAACTATCATAGTCTTGGTTGGCTAAATTCTTCCATAGATGAGTTATTTGTCCACAAAAGAGTATATCAACCTTCATATTAAGATCCATGGTAATGATATATGTATAACAAAAAAGTATTCTGAATTTTTTCTCATACCATCCAAAAGATTCATTCTTATTCTTCTTTAGTTCAAGGTATTCATTCTCCATTTTCATTCTCATCGAATGAAGGAAATACCTATTAATGAATATTCTCCAGAAATATTCCCATTCAATATCTTCAATCTCCCCTCTTGGCCTCATGTTTTTAATTAGTTCTGACCACTAATTAAAGTCTCCCTCTAAACAGTGCACAAAAATAGTGACATTCCCTTATTATGAACAATGAAGTACAAAAAATATCATTTCTATTGAGCTTATCCACTGTTCAGCAATCAATGGGTCAGTAGATCCACTAAATGTTTGTGGTCGTTGATGCATGAAGGACTCAATAGAATTTTTTTCGTTAATGGAAAAACTTATATCTCATCTTGATTTAAGTTATTTCCCATAACATGAGTTAGTTAATTCATCATTCTTCTAAGGGTTTCCCTTCCCGTATCTATCGGAGGTCCATCAACGCAAAGTCCTTTATGCTCACTATTTATGAAATTACTAATAGTTCCATCCATATTCTAATATAAAAAAACCTTAGTGACACACATGTTTCATAATCTTATAATTATGAAGGAATAATGATGTCATATAACATCATTTTGAAAAATTATATTCATTAAAAATAATTATGGTTTCTATAAATTCTTCAAAATGATTCATAAAAGGCTTGTGATTAACCAAACATATCCCCTATGAGTGTCAAACAAGGAGTGATATAAGGATCATTTCTATGCACTATCTCTCATTTGAGTCTAGCTCAAAGTGTTGTTTTTTGGGTTTACCCCTATTTACATATGTTCCAGAGCCACATCCTCTTGTTCATATCTAGATAGGGACTTATTTTCTTTGAAACCACCTATATAATATTTCACCAAAATAATAGGAAGTTTTACTATATTTGATAATTAATATAGGGTTCTTCCTAAATATTTCTAATCAAAATTTCCACTAATAACTAAACCATACTTTGATACTGACTATGGAATCCTACCTTTTTATAACATAACATCTCAATACATTATACAAAAATAGAGGATATTTAAATGTTTAGTGTCTTGGAAATAATGTACATGATAAAAGAAAACATAAAACATTATTCTAATGCACTTAAAAAGATTCTACATTTGTTCATCCTAATAATATTTACATCATATCATAACCTAGGGGCATACATCAATGTAATGGTTGAGCATGAGGCCTAGTAAGGTAAAACATGTGAAACTGTTTACATGTGATCTTCATAAATATCGGTAAGAACATAATGAATATCAATATGAAATGAAAAAGAGAATATAAGGTATATAATAAATAAATTAACATAAATTATAAATTTAAAATGTGGCTATAACATTTAATTGATTCATTCATAATTATATCACTGAGGTATCACAAAAATTTCTAAGGCTATTCACCAAGGTATCGTACAACATATAATATCTAGAGATTAAATTCTTTACCCAATGCATTATAGAACTATCAGGGAGCACCCATAATATGTATCAATTGATATGAACCACATATATCAAAATAAAACATCTCATAAATGACCCATGGTAAATAAAAGAGATAGGTTTCAAATCAAAATCATGTTGTTTTAAAAAGTTCTTTAAAACATGTTTCCTTTGACATTATAAACCCACAGAAAAAGGAATGTAGTTTTCAAGTATGATGTTACCTAAATTAAAATAGATAAATATGATATATACATGAATAATCCTGGAGAAGATAGTGTTTTTGTTATTAAAAAATGAAAATAAAATTATTTCTTGATAAAAATATAAATTTTGAGATAGAAATATGGCAACATAATAGGTATAAAACATGGTTTTAGAAATCATTAAACAAATGTGTTAAAGGGTATCCCATTCATAAATGACTCTTAATACCAAAAAAGGGATAAATCAAAATATACATAAAATCATGATTTATAAATATTATAGACATACCACATAAAAAAGATATTGAAAGGAAAAGAGACATTGAGATTTCCCTAACCTTGAAGAGTGACTCCTAAAACTCAAAGATATAGACCTTAGGGGGAATGATGAAACCTTAAGAGAACTACATGGGAGGTAATAATGTTAGATATTCTAGTATAATTAATTATGAATTATGTATAATGGAGCAATGGGTGGGTATTTATAGAAAACATTATATTTTTTTATTAATTTCTATGGACACCTAAGTTTTGGTATTTGGAAAACCGTGCGCTTTCTCATGGTGTTTTCCAATGTTTATGGCTAAATGGGACACCTCATATAATATTATAATCCTCTATAGTATACCAAAATGATTTCATTATTATTACATCATTAATGATGTTGTTAAACATACTGAAAACTCAAAGGTAATTTTTACTATACACTGAAAAATCCAACTATTGTAGAAAAATACTAGAAATTCATGCCAACAACTTTTTAATGTGTAGAATTAAAAAATTAACTAAATTTTATGGAAATTAATTTCTTTTTAAATTAAATTAATTATAAATTTTAAAATAAACATTTGTGTTTTATAAAAATAATTATACTTAACTAATTATTTCTAAAACATTTCTTTATAGGTACTATGATATAATTATATCACATTACCAATTTATATACCAAAATATATATATAATTTCATATGTGAGGATAATATTCCAATGGTCAAATTAATATTCAAAAGGAAAGCACTACTATTCTAAAGGGTCACGTTACTATTCACCAAAAAAATATGTTGATCCTATCATACTCTAAATATTTTTCTGATATCAACTATGCATGTCTGTTTTTCCAAAATCATATCACTGAATCAATTATTTAATGTATAAAAATTATTTTATAAAATATAGTATTTCTTCATATTCAAAAAAACATGATATTTCTTAGAAAAATACTTCAAATTCACCCTAGATTAATTTTGACATTTGAAACTCAAAAATGATGTTTATTTTTTCAGAATAATTCTCTATATATGAGAAATCTTTGAAAAGAATTATTTTTACATGTAAAATAAATTTATCAAATTTTTCTCAATTAGACACATATTTTATTCAGTAAAAAGACTCTTAAAATGGAAATTATGGGATTAAAAGTTTACACATAACCCTTTATAGCACTCACATACGGCCAAAGGGTAAGGTGTGTTATAGTGATAGACACTTTGGGAGGCTCAGATAATATCACCCGAGTGGTAATCTCCACTAACATGAACTTCTCTCATATACAATTTCATTCAAGCCTAGCATGTTGATGCTTGGCTTGGGATTTATCCAGAGTGATGCTGAAAGATGTTACCTCCCTACCATGTTCTATCAAATGGGATTTTTATGACATGCATATACTATTTGAGTCCATAGACTCTTCTTTCTGCATTAATTAACCATTATAATTTCTCTTTATAATACCAATTATAATATTCAATGTATTACTAGGAATATTGCTTCCAATTTTCATATTGATTAATGGTCATAATTGATCAATGGTAATATTACAGTAGAAACCTAGAGGTCAAATTTAAATTATACTCACTTCATTGTTAAGGGTATATAATTTTACTTATTACATAATAATATAACACTTATTTAGAAGAAACATTTATCATTCTGAAAGTTTATCTCATTAAACAATGGGCCTCAGAATCATACACTAACTCAGCGCCAGACTCTAAAAATTTTCTATAGAATAATAAAATCTGGTAAATGTTATTTTACCCTTATTAAAAACCACTAAAATATTAATTAAGTTATTTTTATTGAAAAATTACATTTTCACATTAAAATACATATAAATTTTTATCAATGTTGGTTTTTATTATATTTAAATATTTAGGATATTACATTGACGATTATAGGATGGTGACTGGTGCACCCATGATCTTTACATCCTTGATGGTGGATTAATTAAAGTCTTGAAAAAAACATGGTTCAACTGTTAGGTTATTCTAGTATAGTTTATGGGATATGATATTGTACCAGGATAATCATCAGATGGGAGTGGAACATTTCATTACATGGGAGGGTATCAACCTCTATATACATGAGTGAAGATTTGATAAGAGAATCCCTAACCTCCTAGTGAGTGGTGCACCAAGGATCCAAAAATATCCATGACAATATAAAACATAATTTTTATTGGATAGGTATGAAAACTGATATAATGGGGTTTATCGATGATTGCCTGACTTATCAGAGTAAAGGTGTACCACCTATGATTAAGTATGTTTCTTTATAATCTCCCACTTCTTATATGGAATTGAAATAAAGTGATGATAAAAATTTCCATTGGGATACCCAGGACTCTGTGCTATCTATATTCCATGTGGGTGGTAGTCAATTGGTTGATAATGGTGAGACACATTTTCCCTATCTGAGAGTCTAAATCTATGGATTAATTAGTCTGTATGTGTAGTTAACATTATGAATACATGTTATACCTAGGAATATCATTTCAAACCAAAATGGATCATTTTTTCATGTGTTTTTAAATAAATTCATTATATGTTAGGATTATAGATGATGTTGAGACCAATATATCACTCATAGATAGAGGAACTGTCTAAGATAATTATCATATTTATGGAAGATATACTGAATGATTTTATAATTTAATTAAATGGGACATGGGATGGCCATGTACCTTATAATAATACTAATAAAGAAATATATTATAGTATTTTATTTAGATGTATTCTTTTGAGGATCTCTATTTTCAACCATACTATTCTCCACTATGTTGGATTGAGGTGGGAAAGTTGGTGGTGATCACGATGATCCTGGTGTAAGAGGGTTCTTAGCATGTACATATGACTATGAAGTAGTTGGTTACAACTCTTATTAGAAAACATTCATATACTAACCTAATATGATGAAACTTTTACTTCTCTGAAAGAAATTGGGTTTCCTTATGGGTGTCACATCAGTTGGGGATTGATGCTTGGGGATGTTGGGATACCAAATTCCATTATTTGTTGGAATGTTCAAGTTATTGGAATTTATTGGGGTTTTCGATTATCTATTGGTTGTTCTCCATGATATTTATATATTCATGAAATTTTTTTGTGATGCAGTTCCAGAGATATGAGTTAGACCATACACTGGTGACTGATAATAATTATATTGATTAGGTGGTGGACACCGCAATTGTGGAATGTCCAGTGTGAATCTTGGACTAAAATGTGATGGTATTACACATAAATATAGAGCCACTTGTTTGGGTTTATGGTAGAATGGAAGGATCTAGGAGAATACATAGGAGTAACAATCAGATATTCAATTAAAGTAGATTGAGATGTTTTCATATGACCCCTATATACACTTTTCATGGAAAAGATGCTTGTAGAGGGATTTTTAGAGGTTCCTTGTATCTCAAAAGCATTTTGAATTAGTTTTTCTTCCTTTTCATATGGAATACACATGTTTATGGATTTTCAAGGTGTATAGATAAATCAAAAGTGAGTTCTTGAGGATGTAGATGGACCTGCAGCTAGCCAGGAGATGCTGAAAGGCTTTCGTAGTGTGAAACATGTATTACACCATAAAAAAGTCAAGATAGAACCCTGGGTGTCATTCCAGAACCTGATCATGATATAATATATTTGATTAAACTATGAGAAAACACATAGAATTTTTTTAACATTAAATTTTTTAATTTTCCCTTAAAACCATATTTTCTTCCCTCCTTCCTTTCCTAACCCCCTTATGGATTTTTTTTGCAAGGGTATACCATTGAGGGTTTTATCTCTCATCTCTTGGTTTGTTAGCTATTAGGAATATTTTTCATTATGATTTTATCCTTTTATAAAATGTAATATTGTGTTATCCATAGATTCTTATTTTATTATTTTGTTTTATTTCATTCCAAAACCTATTGTATGATATTTAGGTTCAATTTTAGGAATTCAGCTTGTTCTACTAATTTAGAATGGTGATTCTCGGTGATTTTATTTCACCATTCTTGAGGTAGGAATTCCATACCTTTAAACATAAATTATATGAATTTTTATTCCATGGTTTTTATGAAGGTGAATTATTTCAACACGAGACCTCTACTTTAGGGTAAAAATTACTAAGTAGATCCTTTTTTGGATGATCCATTAGTGGGGGAGCAAGATTGGTATGGGTTATAATTATAGAAACAAACAGTGTACTGTAACTAATGGTAGGGAAATTCAAATTGAAAAATGGTATTAGAATGATATTTTCAGGCATGTGTAAGTCTAGAATTATTTTTTTTAATATGTGAAATTTATAAAGTGATGTAGGATTTTCATATGTGATATGACTAATCATGAAAAAATAATTCAGAATATTAATGAGTGAGATAAATATAATTGAAATGAGTTATGGATTATTCATGAGAGATATTTATGATCTTAGAGGTATATTGTTCTCTTCATGAGTGAGATAGCTATATACTTGATTAATGTAGGATAGTCATGAGTGAAATTGGTAAACTTGATTTTTGTAGCACAAAACAATTGGGGAGATGGTCAGTTACATGGTGTCGTAATGGTGTAGTTATGGCCTTGTTTCATGGTGTAATCTTTATTTGATAGATCTTTATGGTATATAGATGAAGTAAGTAGGATCAGGGTTCATAGAATCTTGGTCTGTGCATGAGAAACTGGTGGGTCATATGATTATTTATCTATTTTATTTTTGTATTTATAGATAAATTAGAATATCATATGTATTAATGTTAATGGTGTATTGGTTGTGTTCTATAGGGTTCATAATAACATCTTGCATAGATATCTCGATGTGTGGGTAGATTTTATAGTCATGGATCTTAATAAGGGAAAAGACCCTATACCTGACAGATGAGTTGGTGGAGAAGGATGGATTGGGGAAAAAATAATACAGACTCAAAGATCATTTGCATCTAATCCTCTTTTATTATCTTCTTCTTTTCCCATTTTTTACATTCATCCGCTACATATAAGGTCACTTTTTATTTCATTTATGACTTGGTATTCCAAATTTATATAGCCTGTGTTGATGCGTTATTTTTTCTAAAATTATTTTTTATACTATTATTGTTTTGTTTTGTTTTTTATTTGTGCATTACTCTAATTGTTATCTTTTACTAGTCACTCAGTCTCCCCATGATTTTTCCCATGTAAATGACATAGGTCGTCATCCCCTTGCATGTAGGAGTCAAGAATGAGGTCATGAGATATCTCATTCTGAATTGGGTGATTCAAGATATGGAATTATAGTGTTGAACACTCATTCTACAAATGATTGCTTTATTATATTTCCTATAATGAATCTAAACCTAATATGTACTTATTTGAATATTGTGACCTAAATAATCACGTAATCTAACAAAAAAATAAAAATTAAAAAAAATGTAGTTTTTTTATCAAGGAATGCATATATTATATAAATATGAATTACACCCTCTTACCTCATCACTCAACTCATCCTTTTTGTTTTGTAATCAAACAATTAATCAACCTCCCCTCCCTAATAGAGAAATTTTGGATTTAAAATGACTAATTTATGAATAATAAGAGAACAAATATTATGGTATTGACTATAATTAGAACCTATATTAGACTACTTCTATAAAAATAAAATGATTTTTACAAGGATTGGGAACTTGGAAGAAAACATATGCGTTTTTTGTATAGGTAGGTGGGGGGGCTCGACCCCCTATTAATTAGAAAAAACAAGATGGTGGATTAATATTTCAATAAAATATTATATCAATGGAAACTTTAAAAAATTTATAGATTCCAATTTCTACCAAATATGTTTTCATTGGGTTCATGGTGGATGGACACCAAGAACCAAGTTTTCATTAATGTGAAATTCACCCCAATAAATAGAAATCTAGTTCCTGATACAAATCTAATGGGTACCTTGAAGTGTATGTGGTTTTCTTAATTTCCAACTAAAATACATGTGGAACCCAGTTCATACCCAATATAAACATATTAGTTTTTAATAAATTTCTAAAATATTCCACCCATTCAGTATCACATATAATCTTTTGTAACTTCTTCATAACCATTATCTTATATGAAAACATGACCAATTTAATACCACGTTATCAAATTCACACTCTAAATATTAAATGTCAATATACCACTCCTCTAGATCCACTTTATCCTTTTTTTTCTCCCATCCCATTAACACATAATAAATTTTTTATTACAATATTGATACCTTAAAACTTATCATACTCTTGAAGCATACAAACCTATCATATAACTCCCAATATATCCATTACAGCCCAATGGAACCTCTCATTTTTATTTCCATGTTGAATATTGTAAAACCAATATTTTTTAGAATGTATTTCCATTTAAATAAATACTATGTTAAATATCATATACCACATGTATCAAGTAGTTAAATGAACTAAATTTTACAATGGAAAAATTATTATTTATATAAAACTGTTATAACTTATTTATTGGATTTGCGAACATGAAAAGGAGTAAAGAAATTATAAAATATATGTACAAAGTATCTACTAATAAATATTCATTAATAATTAGGAAATAATTTCTTAATTATGAATGATAAGGATGAAATCGTTTAAGGTCAAAAATAGGGAATGTTTAAAAGATCATTTTTCTATAAAGGTTGTTTTATTTCTTATTTTTTATATTGGTTTTAAATATATATTAATAAATTTTTTAAATTGAGTTTAATTCAAAATTATTAAGTTTTTTGTTTGTTTGATCTATATTTTTATAGGGTAAATTTTTCATATTTTTCTAAAATAGTTTATTTTTAGGCGAATAGAGGAAAATACAAATTTTAAAAATAATATATCTTTTAAGACATTATCATGATATAAAAATGTCAGGAAATTTTATGAATAATTTTTTATATACCATATATTTATATATTTTCAATATTTAAAATAATTTATTTAAAAAGATAATGTTGAACTTATAAATATATTTTTTTCATTTTAGAAATCAATGCTATGTTTTTATTTAAATATAGACCATTTTTGGAAGCTCTATATTAATAAATATTTCATAAGGTTCATTTAGGTTATTATTTTGTTTTAAAGTTAAATAATTATAATTTTATTAAAAATAAAACAATTTTTTCCTTCTAAATCAAAATTAAATCTAATTTTGGTAAGGAATCATTTTTTAAAAAAATTGGTGCTTTTCTAAAAAATGTTTTCCATTTCATTTCATGCAATTATATTTTAATATATTTTTTATAAATTATAGATATTAGATATTATAAAATGGATTCCATATTTTGAATCAACATATTGAAACTATTTAATAAGGTTAATTACATTTACTAATAATAATGAATTGTAACCATGATATAAATTTACCACCATAGTAAAGGCTAAAATGGTTTAAAAAGGGTTAAAATTATTGGATAGGACTTCATAACATCTAAAAAAATGCCTAAATTGAATTTTATAGTTTAATTTCATCCATATTCATTAAAAAGTTCAAAATATGTAATTTTTTGACATTATTTTGATTATGACCATTATATTATTTTAACTATAGAATAATAATGTCAAGCAACTTTCATTATTTTAATATCTATAATATGTTTCCATGAGGGAAAATAAGTTATGAAAGGTTATAAATGGTTAATTTGTTTTATATTTATGATATTGTTTTTAATTTTGTTAAATAATTTGATTTTTTATAATTCTTAAGCAACACACATAATTTTGTACTAATAGAAAAATCATTTTAATGATTTTAAAAACAATAAAAGTAAACGTTTATATAGGAATTATGATTTAACAAAAAAATTATGGATAAATTTATTGGAAATTTTTTTGTGAAACTATTTATACTCTAATTATATTTTTATTGAGATGTTCTTAAAGGAATGTTTTTTGAATAGACCCAAAAATGGAATTCAATGGTTTTTAATGCTTTCAAATTATTTTTAGATCATTAAAAATCATAAAACCTAAATTTGAAGCAAGTGGATGGGATATTTTGAAAACAATCTTGCATAGAAAATTCAGGTTCGACATTGAATTTTTAAAATGTCTTTCATGGACCTTTGATATTGAAAAAATTGTTACCATGGCTATGGTTAAAAGGGTTAGCGAGGGGGTTAAAATAACAGACAAGGATAGAAATGAAACCTAATCTTTTCGATATATTTTTTTATAAATTAATTTACCTTGAAAACTCAATATATTATAATATATTTCAGACTGAATCTATTTTACATGAGTTATACACATATTATTTAATAATATTTCATGTGTTTAAAAGATTTCAACTGACCTCATATGTAATGTAACCTCCAATCCTCTCTTATTCACATATTCATAATCCATATATGTTTACCAAAAACTTCCCAAAAACTATTATAAACATCCATATACTTGTTTTATAGGTTCTGTTATTCTTAAAATACCACCCCAAGGGTTCTTGAGGAGATATCCAATGGAGGTCTCTCATAAAACAACTGAATCATTTTAAGTTGATTTATTCTTCCACCCCCTCAAACAATGATTTAAACATCTTGAAATTGTGACATTAGAAAAATTATATCACTAAAATGTAATAATTTTAATATTTGAACCATTATCTATTTATTATACATCCTAAGGGAAGGTGAAAATTTCGTTGTGCGTACATATGGACAATCATCTCAAGGACAGAAGTATTTTTATCCCTAATTCTCATGGTTGGAAATATATATGGATTTAACTATTATAAAAGATTATTATAAAATTATTTTAACTATTTAAAAATAAAATATCATCTACCTTCAAACTCACCCATTCACGGAACTATTAACACATCGCTCGTTCATATGTGTTGTCTACCACCTCTATGAAGTGTTGTTATTTGTTTTCCATTTATGATTTATATATAGAGTCTTAAGGATATATTTAATGAATATATATTTAATATATGATAAATATTATATAATTATGATTCTATAAAAGTGAATTACTATTTAGAGTAATTTTATTCCATTTATAAAAGAATGAAAACATCGCTCATACCATAACATCATGGTCCATGTGCCACTAAGATGATGTCAATATACAAGGCACCATGTGACCCCAAACATGCCTCCCTATACACCCAATTCTTTCTGATATTTTTTAAGGTCTTATCAAATGTGTGGGGAAGGGATACCCTCATATATGATAGTGAAGAAAATAAAAAAACATAATAAACAACAATATGCTACAATAACACCTTACTAAGATTAAAATAACCAACTCCCATAACTTGGTAAGTACAATAATCCATAATAATAAATGTGCCATGTCATGAGAGTCTAATTTTTCAAATAAATACTAAATAAATCACTAGATAAAAAAACTAAAATGGGTCTCGGGAGAATTTCTAGTCCCCTCATTCATACAACATCCTGACTCCAATATTATGCATTTAACATATGTATTTTTTCTTTATCCTATCATGAAACCATGTCATCTACATATGTTCCAAATGAAAAACAAGTCAGGCCATGAGTAAGACACTGTAAGCCACCATCAACAGTGTCTACAACAATATCCATTCAAATAATAGTATATGAAAAGGTACCAATAATAATAAATAATGATGTAAAAGTAAATGAGTTTTCTGTTAATAAATTATTCTTTAGAGTCTTGGACTTTAGGGTCCTCTGGGACACCAGAGTACAAAACCTATGTTGGCCCAAATAGGAAGATAGAACCATATACAATAGGGGGTTAATCACTTTATATCACATCAACATTCATTTATCACCCCACTTTAATAGTGTACCTTGGATATTTGGTCAAGGTATCAATCTCATATCCATACCTAAGGAGCCTTGAACATTAGTCCAATATCCTATACCATAAAACACACTGATGGGGCCTAGAGAATTAGTCTAGGATAATACAATGGATATGATCCTCAATACATCATTCCCACCAATCCATTTAACATTTATTACAAGGTTCATAAATATAACCTTTTCCACCAACAATAAAAATAGGGGTATATCATTTTTTATCACATTACTATGTTTGACAATATTAAACATTTTACTCAACTTCATAACTAGACCACTTCATCATTTAAGCATAATTATAATGATTTTTCACCCTTTTAAGCCATTTATCTATATAGTTATAAAATTTTATGATTTATCACATTTACCAATTAACTTTTCATTACTCATTCCAACACATCAAGTTATGAAAAAAAATCCACTTATTCCATGATAATAAATTGTACTCAATTTATGTGGTTTAGTATCATATAATGTTTTTAAGACATAATTTTCCAGATCATTTTACCATATCAATGGGAGAGCCACATACCTTGAGTGACTATAATCCTAGTCTAATAATCCTCAACTAATCCAATGGGGATCTTTAGAGGTACAACATATCTTCTAAACTAAAAATTTATCATTTTCATTCAAGGAATAAAACTTTTATCACAATAAAACATAATAAAAACTACATAGACATGAATAAACATCAATATTATGGGATATAACATTGAAATTACATACCTCAATCTCATAGACAACTACTCTCTTAAACACAACCATTATTTCAATCCCAATCAACCCTAAACACCCTATATAAGAATATAATGATAAAAATGAGTTTTAAGGATTCAAAAGGAGATAAAACATTACTAAATGATTCCCCTAGAAAATAGAGAAATATTAATGGTATAATTTCATATATATCAAAACCAAAGGTGCTTCAAATGACCAAGAATCAATAGAGAATCACTCTTGGGAAGAATGGGAGGAAAGGGTTTTCATCTTGGGTTACTGAAGAATAAAATGGGTGGAAAATTCTTTAATAACCCTTAAATAATGAAGTGATGGGATGTGGAATTATATTATTTTAATGATATTCATGGTTTCACTACATGGTTCGCCAAACTGTGAAACAACCATGTAGAACCATCTGTCCAACTGGGGGCCAGGTTACACAGTTTTACTGGGCCGCCTAAATGGTTTGAAAAACAGTGTGGTTGTCATCTTTCTACCTATATTAAAGGATTTTAGGTCACAAAGTCTCTCGGTATATGGTAATGGTTATTCCTAACAATGTTCCCACCATGAACTATGCACTAGATGTCCCTTTTCATTCTTTTTCATATACTGAACCCCCTTAACACTCTAAAATCCCCTCATATACATGGAAGTTATTTCATTAAAAAATTTAAATTGAATTAAACCAAATGAAAATGTGATATACCTTGAATAAATGTTTGTATATTACAACCATCCCACCTTATAATAGCTCATCTTCATGTTACACTCACAATACTCACTAAGCCTCCATAGTAAAATGATCGGGCTATGAGGCTTGCATATTTTCCTTTCTCTCCCAACTTTCCTTCTATATTCCCCCATGCTGCAACATTACATAGACTATAGTAAAATATTAAACAAAATAATCTTCTCATCATGTTCCATAATAAGAATTAGATGCTCCTAAATGTTATCATAAACATCAATATAATCATCAATCACATCAGATGGGTTGGGGTGATACTTCTGAATTTGTGACACAATTAAAACATAATTCATAACACAATTCCAATATGGAAGAGAGAATCAATGCTCCATTGGCCTAATAATCTTCAAAATATCAAACAATACCACATACCTAGGAAATAAATGACAATTTTTCTGAATACTATAGTGAACCAATCGTAGAGACACCTGAAAGAACACATGTTCACCAACTGTAAACTTAGTAGGTCGATGAGGTTGATTAGTATATGACTTATCACTAAACTCTTTTATATCCATACACTATAGAATCAAAAAAAATCCATGACAAGTCCTTCATGGTACATGGACCCAAAAAAAATATAATTCTCCCACTTCTATCCAACAAAAAAGTGTGGAAAAGAGAAAACTGTAGTGTGCCTCATATGATGTCATATGAATAGTCACCTAATAACTATTCTTATAGGATAAATCAATGAGCACTAAGTATTTCTCCAATGATTGACCAGATTTTACCTTGTATGCACTCAAGATTTTCTTTAATACCTGGATAGTATGATTTAATAAAAAAATTATGTTGGTGAAAAGTCATACTCTCCAATCACCTAAGTACTAATCACCTTTGGGAACCCTTTCCAGTAGCATGGAGTAAAAGTAGGGCTCTGGATCTGAGACAATATTTTTTGGTACCCCATGAAAACATACTATATCATGAATATGCATGTCCCCAACTAGTCACTGGTGAACGTTTTCGAAATTGGAAAGAAATGATATACCTTTTTCAAGCGATCCAAAATCACCCATATTGCATCATTATTCTAAGTCATCCTCAGAATTCCTGCAATGAAATTCATGGTAACATTAGTCCACTTCCATTATATAATGGGAAATTGATGTAAAAGTCTACAAGTTCATTGATGTTCATATTTTGAAAATTGATAGGTGTAGAATTGTTTTATGAACCCTAAAATCTAATTTTCGTCACAGCCATCAATACAGTCTAAAAATTGCATGGTACATTTCTCTCAAACAAGGGACCACCAACCACATAACGATATGAAGTTCATGCTTAATCTCATCCCATATACATGTAGGAACCATAACATGGGAAAAATAAGAATAATCCCATCTTCATCAATAGTTAAATATGAAGTTGGATCCTCACCTTCCAAATTGTCCCTCAAATATAGACATTATATATACTTATACTGCCTCCTCTTAAAATGATTCAAAAGGTAGGGATACATAGATAGAGATATTACGTTCATTAAATCATGCTCCTATAGATCACCTATATATATCTCAATATACAAGTTCATCAACTTCCACTTAAAACTAGGCTTGTGAATTTATTGACATTATGTATTCCAACTCAACACATCTAAAACAATTTTTCCCTTCCCTAGAATATAAGATAGATCAAAATAAGAAGACTATAAATAATTAACCCATCTCAACTGATGAAGATTCAAATAACACTGTGTAAATATTTACTTAATGATCTTATTATTGGTATAAATGATAAAATTACAACCCAAAAGATAACACATCTAACACTTTAAGGAAAAAATCATGGTATGAAACTAAAGATCATGTGTATGGTAATTATCTTTATGAGGTATCAACCACCATGATCCATATACCATGAATTGATCTCTATACATCAACATTTCCCAATATCTAATCTGAGATACATCAAAAAAACAAATTATACTCTACACCCAGGTCATCCAATATTAGAATTGGTTCTATCAAAAAAAGGCATCTTTATATCATATATATAATCCTCACATGACCCATACCTCTCAAACATTATACCTTTCTTGGTCAATCACAATAGAGACACTTACAAGTGATAAAATTCTTTGACAAACCTTTGGTAATAACCCACTAAAATTAGGTAGCATAGGATATTAAAAACATTTGGATATTTCTCCAAATAAAAAAAATTGGAATCATATCTGTCTTCACTGACATACCTTACTCTTACAAGATGTGGAATAATAAATGTACCTTTTTATCCATATATGAATATTCTATAAATTGGACTACAGACTATCCACTATCAGTGTACCCAAGGCAATATAAATATGTTTGGAATGATCATCCTGAGTCTACGAGTGCATTAATATGTAATCTATGAATAAAACTATAAATTTTTCCAAATATGAGTGAAATATTTGGTTCATCAAATCTATAAACATAGAAGGTGCATTCATCATCACATAAGTCATCACGATAAACTCATCAAAACCATACCTTCTCTAGAAAGATATCTATGGTATATAAAAATGTATCAACCTAAATTGATGATACTCTAAACTCATATCAAACATTGAGAACACACTAGTATCCCTTAGTTTGAAAAAAAGATCATCAATATGTGGAATATGATACCTGTTCTTAGCCATCATATTATTCACCTTCCAGTAATCAACACGGATGCATAATGTGTCATCAGTATTCTTGTTAAATAAAATTGTAGATGCCTAAGGTGAAATAATCAGGTATATAAACACATTCTCCTTTAATTCACCCAACTGATTTTTAACTTCATGATGTTCTGTTGGTACCATTCTATAAGGTGGAATAAAAACGTGATCTGATCTTGGAACTAGATCAATCATGAAGTCAACATATCTTTCATGTGGGACCCCTAAAAACTCATCAAGAAACACATCATGAACATATTAACTATATTAGGGAAGACTACATTATTCTCTATTTAAAAAGATAACTCATTAGAGCTTGAGTCTTTGGTGGTGATTCCCTAGCGGAGATACCTGAGGCTCCAGCCCCCTCCTCCCTGGTGGGGGGAGGGGGAATTACCAACCATCCTCCTTGATGCCACGGTCTTTCACCCCTTTTACTAATACTTACTTCATTCCTCCATTCCCATTAATCCCCCTTTTCCCTAAGGTCCACAACCTTGAAAATGGCTCTCCCCACCTCGTGATTTCAAAAAAATGATTCAACACAACTTTAGATCTTCAATGTTTAATGCTAGTGTCCCATTTCAGGGGTATCCAACCCTCGGTTGACACATTCAATGGATTTGTTTTTGAAGAATGGGGCCTTCAAGATTGTGCGGTGGTGGTTCTTCTCGATCAGCGACACAAGATGATTCAATTTTCCTTAGAGTATGATCAGATTGTTGCCTAGTCCAGCGCCCGTCGTTTTATCAACGGTTGCAGATATTACCTCCATTTCTAGTCTTTTGAGTTCAACATGAACCACGATGCGACTTCAATAGTGGTGTGGGTAAGTTTTCTAGACATGACGCTCCCTTTCCAGAACCCATTGATTATCTTTATTTTAGGGGATACTGTAGGAAGGTATTTGTGCCCTCATAGTCACACCATTGTGGTTTTCCACCCAATATCCCCTCATGTATGTGTTGAGGTATATTTCTCAAAGCATCCAATGGGGTGGATGTAGATCTCATTCAAATAAGAGTTCAGATGGAAACAAATGGTTGTATTTGAGTCAGGTACAACGTTCTTCTTGGATGTCATCGGTTAGGCCATTTGTCTCCGGATGCCATTGCTGGCACAGTGATAGGAAAATCATGGTCCCATTTTAAAGTACAAATGATGGGTATGATGTGTTGGTTGATCCCGTAGTGTACCAGAAATATTGGGATAATTCTGTCTTGGGTGAGTATGAGGATGTTCACAGGGTTGTACCTAATTTGGTTGAACCCGTCAGGCAAAAAGACATTCAAGGTGCGGAGTCTAACTCTCAAGAGGATCATCTCTTGTAGTGGCCTTCCTTGGTTCCTTCAGTTGTAGTGATGAATTTGAAGTCTAAAAAGGAAAATCTGTGGGTAGTGGACATATTTTCTCATCAAAATCCTGATTTGGGTGCAGACCCCTTATAGAAGGATGGAAAGGAGGTTGTACAGGTGGGTGTACCAGCAAAGGAAGGTCCCTTTGATGTGGTTGTGGTGCAAATACCGGTTATAACAAGCACTATCGAGGGAGGTGAGGTAAATTTGATAGTCAGTGATGTCTAAGGTCTTGTAGGAACCCAAGGTTGAGGCTGTGAGGACACTAACAATAAACCATAGTTTATGTGATATAGATATGAGCATCCCACAGGAACAGACATGTTGTAGGGGAAGTCTTTCTTGTTGGCTACAACAAAATCTCATCATGGACAAAGGAGGATGGATGAAGTGGGTGACTTGGGGACCTTAGACCCAAACACCCTTAGTTCCAAATCTGAAATACTTCTAAAGGCTAGGAGTGTAGGAAAGAAGACTTGCTTGGAGATTAATGTAGGAAAAGTCAATGAGATTAAGCTGGGTATCTGATTTGATGGTTTGGGTGTTCATGAACCACCATTGACTCAAGAGGATGATACTTCAGGTGATTATATCTATAATCAACTCTCAGTGGATAGTATGGATCGACATCAAGGTAAAGTTCCTCACAACACTAGAAGTAAGAAAGGGAAAAAAATAATTCGAGACTTAGGGAATTATATAGTGGTTCAATGGAAAAACCAAATGCATGTAAGGATTACTCCCTCTTTCCAAAATCGATGGGAACGAGGTTGGACAAGAAGGGTAGAAACAAGGATAGAAAAGCTCTAGAGAATAGGGAAAGTGATGAATCAAGGAGGAATACAAGAGACATGGAAGAAGTGTATGGGGAGTTATTGAATCCTATCCAGCACTCCAAGGATTAAATTCTAGATAAAGTTGTCTGACCCAATTTATAAGAAGAGGATATTAAAATAATTTTTGAAAGAAGGTTTTATGTTGATGCGAAAAAGGAGAAATAAGCATGGATAGATAAACAATATCGAATCTTGTATCAGGGTTTCAACCAAAGAAAAATCAAATTAGAGGAATTCAATCAAAAAATGTATAAGATGATGTAATGGCCTGGGGTTTTCGGGTCCATTACATGGTGAAAATCTAATGTTTGGGGTGTTCTGGGTGGTCTGGAATGTAACATCCCAGGTAAATAAAGAATAAATCATTTTCATATTTATTAATATTTAAAAATTAAATATTAATTTTACTTTAAAGGGGTTGTTATGTTTGATAGCATACCTGATACGCAACAAAGAGTTTCTTTGAAATCTTAGGTTGCACACTAGTAATAAAACAATATTATTTTAAAAGGTAGTTAACACGTAGCCGTTGTACTAGTAGGAGTGAATATAAATAACTAAAATATGATTATATATGTTTTTTAAATGTTTTTACATTTATACAATAAAATATAAAGGCTTAAAATACGAAAAGAATTCAATTTTAGGCATATATACTCTAACATTCACTAAAGGTCGACTTATCACCTTTTGATGGAGAACCTTCTATAAATATAGTTTTGGTCACTCTTATACATTCTATTGGACCATATAAAATTATTATTTAGAATCGGGACATCAAAATTTAATTTGTGTAAATTTTTGGTATTTTTCTAAAAAAGTTCGTTTTTTAATGAATAGTGTAAAATGTTGTATTTTAATTAAAAACCTCTTTTTAATCTAATTTATTTATATGATTAGATTATATTTTGAATTGGTTTTAAAGTTCAATTAAAATATATTTTTACCATTTAATCCAATAGTGGTCGTTGGAATTAATTTCACTTTCAAATTGAACTTCAACTAGTGTCAATCTTTTGAAACTTATTGTTTCATAAAAACAGGCTATTTGCTCTGACAGCGAGAATTAATTATTAAATTAATTAATGTAACTTATATGTTTTGAATTTTTTAATATATACATCATTTTTGAATCCAGAATATCAAATATAGCTTAGGGTGATGTTTTGGTATTTTTCTGAAAAACTTCAATTTTTGATGAATAGTGAAACCACTAAGTGGTTCTTAAAAAAACTGATTTTTTGTTTAAATAAAATTTTACCACCTCTGTGTTTTGAATTTCAAAAATCCAACATACATGGTTGTCATTAGGAAGTAAAATGTTGTTCAATGGGATTAAAATAATTTTTTGATGAATAGTAACTTTTAAGTTTTTAATCGCGATTAGAGGTAATTATTGTAATTTAAGGTAAAAATAATGTTTTAATAATTTGAAATGACCTAGACACTTGTCCTACCCTTATTGGATGGGTCATGGCCGACCAATAAAATCCATGGGTCAACTTGGTGACCCCATGGAGCCACTTTGGTAGGAAAATGACATTAAAAACTTTTTATTTAAAGTTAGAATTAAAATGTCACAAACATGAGTTATTTTACTAAATCAATTTTTAAATGGGATTATACAAGTCATATTTTTTACTATAAATATTAATTAGAAAGATAAAGAGATTTCCTACATCATGATAGTTTTTTTAAAAAATTTAGACATTAAATAAATTAAATTATTTATGACACCATGATGATGCAGCAATTACCTCATTATTTAATGATTTAAATAAAATGAAAAGATAATGTAAAATATAAGACCTACACATTTAAATAAACTATTTGATGGGTGTATTTGTAACTATTATCACATTATCCTAGAAATATATAATTTTGGGACCTTTTAAATTTGAAAATCATTTTATAATAAAGTAACCTTTTATAACTTCCCAAGAGTGCCCCTCCTCTCCTCTTATAAAAGGCCTCCACCTCTACCACCTTACCCACACCTCTCAAGCCTTTGGATCGGCCAAACCCTGCCCATTTTGTCTCTCCACATCCCTCTATTACTCCTGGAAGCCTCACTTTGGGCAGAGGTCTTCCCAAGGAAGCCTTTGAGCTCAAATCAAAAAGAGTTACCCATTTTAAAGGTAGTGTTTTCTCTTGTGTTCTTATGTTTTATTTTGCTTCTCCAACCCCCTAAACTCTATTTTTTTCATTTCTTTTGTAACAACACCAGTATCATAAATATACTAGGATTTTGTTATAAGAATTATTAGATCTACACTTATACACACCTACATCTAATGGTTAAAGAACATATTGTTTTTGTGGATGGAGAATTTCTGCCTCACGAAACGATGATTGTTCAACACTCATATAACACCTTCAAAGGTGGCCATTAAGATGTCACAATATTTATATATGATATATAATATGTTTATGTTTTACTTAATATTCTGTATTTTTCATTTATGGCATACCTTTATGGTTTCCATTATGGGTAAACCTGATATCTTCATTTTAGGAAGTGCGGACTACCGCCCCCTCAAAGTGATTTGATTCATTAATACCATATGTGGTAGTATAAAGGATATATTTAATGATATTATATATGATATTATACTGGAATTATATTATACCTTTATATAATTATTATTTCTTTCCATTAAATTATGAGATAGAAATGAAAGTAGCGTTCATGCGTACGTACGGTTTACCGTCTCCATGAATGGTGGATTTTATTTCTTATCCCCAAATGTAATGTACTATTATAAGTATGTGTATATAATGGATATATATGATGTATGTTACATATAAATGATTGATATAATCCTGGAATTAAAATATACATATCTCTCATTTAGTTTTATTTCCATTAATATGACATAGAAATTAAAGTAGCATTCATGCGTACGTACGGCTTACCGTATCCATGAACAGTGCATTTCATTTCCTACCTCTAAATGATTATGTAATATTATAAATTCATGTATATACTGGATAAATATCATATATATTTCATCTACATCATGAATATAATTCTTGAGATAATGGATATTTGACTACGTGAACAACTTCTAAATATAAGAAGTTCACTTTTGAATCCAGTACCAAATATCGACAAAACGACCATTATTAACATAAATGATTACATAATGTACATAACATGGTAATAAGTGATATAAAAGTAATAATAAACTTGAAAAAGGTTTTTAATAAAGTAGAAATTAACTCAAGTTTATTATTCAAGACATTAAAGAACGATCAAGTCAAGTCGGACCTGAGGTAAGGGACATCATCTCAATCTACTTTCATTGAGGCATATTTTGTTTTATACACAACATTCTTTTATACGGTGTATCAACCCCTTTTACTTTTATGTTTATCCAAAAGGAATATTTTTTATACAAAGCAATTTACTAAACGACAAAAGGGAATGTTTTTGTCATACGTATGCGGCGACAACTACTTCTCCACCGCCATGACCATTATTTGAGTTTCGGTTTCCTCTACAAGACATACCTTTTTTTAAATGAAAAATAAATACCATGTTTTACTTTTCTTTTATTTTGGTATTGAAAATGGTTTTATTATATCAATGTGTTGTATTGATATCTTTTGATTGAAATGTGGAAATGTTATGTTTCCTTTATGCATGTTTTATGTGATACGATTATATTATGGTTCTTGGGCATTGTTATGAAGATGGGTGGTTCCGTGATAAACTAAGGGCGGGTGAGCCCGATATAGCTCTCTAATGCATTGGGTAATGAGAAGGAGTTAAACGTTAAGGTTTCCCCAAAGAGATTTAGGGAATATACTGTGATGGGTATTCTAAATGTAACCAAGAGGGTTACTACCCACGTAAGAATGTTATGAATGCCTCAAGTTACCTTTATGTCTTATGATTTCTATGATTTATTCATGATTTGATGAGGTATGTTAAAGTGATTATGTTTTATGAGTAAAGTGTGATTTCATTGATTCTTATGTATACATGTACTCATGTTTCCTTTCCATATTTTCATATCCCTTACTAAGCTTTTTATGCTCATCCCAAGTTTTTGAAATGTTTTTCACAGGTCAAGGGAAAGGTACATGATGGGATGATAGTGTCAAGGAAGTGTCAAGAAAGAATCCATGTTTTATTTTAAATAATTTTTCGTTGATGGGAAAAATGAATACTATATTTTGTGTAACCACTTTGTTTAAATGTGGAATGTAATGCATGTTTTATGATCTAATTCTCTAAAACTCTAAACCTGAAAGGATCCTCAATGTGTAATCTTGTAATAACTCAATATTAAGTAAGGTTTAAGGCTGGGCCTTATATGGAAGTCCATCCCAGCTTCTCGGTGAAGCTTAAGACTCCTAACGGTAGCCCTGACCTACCGGTAGGCTTGGCCTACCGGTTGCCTCGGCCTACCAGAGCCTCGACCTACTGGTAGCCTCAGCCTACCGGTAGCTCGGCCTACCGGTGGCCTCGGGCTACCACTAGCTCGGCCTACCGGTGGCCCTGGCCGACTGGTAGCATCAGCCTCCAACATTCTAGTAGCCACGACCTACTAGTAGCCTCGGCCAACTAGTAGCTTGGTCTACCGATAGACCTAGCCTACCGATGACCTCTCCACGGGTTTTCCGGTAGCACCTCCATTTTGCACGAATTGGTTTTTAAACCATGTTTTGACCCATTTAAACATGTTTTAAAGCCCATTAATGGTGTTTAATTAAATGATTGGTGAGGTACCCTCCTTAAATTGAAAACCATGCGTTTTGGTCATGCCTTTAACAGCATTTTCAGAAACGCCTCTACCGCATCCTATGAGGAGTCCTTCCTTGGTTAAAGAGGTGTGTGTCGGTTTTAACTACCCCAAACGGTGGGAACCTATTAAGTTGGACCTATGGGGTGTCCCCACCGCGTGGTCAACCCACGATCCCTCTTCTTCTACAGTTTCGACTTTTTTTCTCCTTATATTAACCATCCCCGGGATGCTGTATCTCAGCCTTTATAAACTAAAGGCTTCTTCTCCCTAGGTTTATTTTTCTCTATCAGCATGCACTCAAAATACCCTTCCTCTAGACCAGTTGTACACCTATGAAGTATTCCATGATCGTGTTCCGTGGATTTCCTGCTACTCCTAATTTCCATTTTTCACACGAGGACTTAACGTCGATCCTTGATAAATCAAGTAGGGATTTTCTCCTTCGTCTCTCATTTCTGTGCATCATGCGGGGTGGGTGTTCTTTTTTCTCTGTAGAAATTGATGAAACAAAACTTAATGAAGATAATGAATGGACCTTTAAAGAAAAAAGGGGGTTAGATTGATGTTCATATGTACTCTCTTATGTTGATATGTGTTGTGAATTATACGGGCCTATGCTCACTGAAAATCTTGACCATTGGTGGTCTTTCTCTGTGCATTAATGAACCTCATTGGATCCTGGATGTTTAAATATATGTAACATGTAATTGTTTAATTACGTATACTCGGTTAAATAAATTGAAAGCACCAGGATCAACCTTTTTCTGTGATAACTCCGATTAAAGCCCAGTGGAATTGAAACCATAGAGTGTGTTAAATCTTTTAAATCTGAAAAAACTTGAAAGGGACTGCCTTGTGTTGGTGGTAGTGGTTTGGTTGTTTTCTTTCATGGGCCGATTGCTGTGACTTTATGGTTTTCTTGGATGGGGGGCTTAGATTTCTAGGGTGATATGGGTGGGAATGGGATCCCCTATTGTAACATTCACTGGTTGTGAATCTGAGGCTGTGTGGTTGCACTGCTGTGACACGAATTCGGGTGGGATCCTTTGTTGTTGATAAATCGTTGGAACCTAGATTTTGGGGACATGGGGTTGTGTCTTGGGGTTTTTTTGTTTCCAATACTTCGAAGGATCTCACTTGATCCCTAGTTGTTGTGACTTCATAAGAGAACTGGGTGTGAATGCTTAATTTCCCCGATAGTTATCCTTCCTGCTTTAATTGTTGTTTCATCTATGGTTGTGCCTGTTATTTTCCCAGTAGTGAAGGGATTAACTCATTTTGAACTGTTATGAAAAGATACTTGAATAGGGAAACTGTAAACTGTTTGTTGTGTGCCTATTTTCTGAGGCCGCAGGGCTTGGGCACCTACTTATATCTGTTTGAGGAGCCATAGGTGGGGCTGTGTGTCGGTATATGTATGTGTAACTGTATGTTTTGTTTTTATTCACACCCCAGCTGCATTGGGAACTTAGTGTCGGACACCCCATATCTTGGGAAAGGGTGTTTCCCCCTAGTTACTCTCCTTCCTGGTGCCTCTTCCCTAGGTTGTGATGGCTGGAGGTGACCTTACACCCAAGACTCTTCGGGTAGGTTTTTTTTGGTGTGTTGTTAGACCAGGAATCTTTAGGCAGGTTTGTTTTCCCAAGTGTCTTTGGGATGAGGCCCAGGTGTATGCGGGCAGGTATGTGTTGTTTGAGGCACAGGTGTGTGCGGGCGCGGATGTGGATGGTTTTGAGGCCCAGGTGGGTGTGGGCAGGAAGAGTGTGGTAGCTTCAGGACGTTTTTCATTAGGGATGAGCAGCTAGCTAGTGGGGGAAATAGTGGTGTGGGTACCCAAATTTTTTGTTCTTTACTATTATATTACTTCTTGTGTTATTTGGTGAGCGTGGCCGGTGAGGTGGGATGGATAGATTCATTGATAGATGGTGTTTATTCTGCTTCTCTCGGGACTTTAGGACGTCTCCCCACTTGTGCACGAGATCTTTTGGTTCTCCTGCTGAGTATACTTTGTATTCTCACCCTACGTTTACTTTCAGGTTTTCAGGAGGGCTTAGGAGGTCATGCGGGACCTTACTAGTCTGGACGTTGGAGTTGTTGTTGGTCGATGTTGGATTCTGCTTAGCCTTTTTCCTTTCCTTTTGGGTATTGTATTTTGGAGTCCTTTTACTTTGTTCAGTTTTATTATTAAAACATGCATGTAGTTTGGTTTTTACCTTGAGATTTCTATAGTTGGTGGTGTTTGGTGTTGACTCGTTCTTTCTCCCAATCTTGGTTAACTAAAAAGGGCAATGCCTCCCATATTGTGAAAATGTTATACCCTTGGTGCTAGTCACCACTCCGGGGCCTACTGGAGGCGGGACTCGGGGGTCATTATCTCTCCTCCAACATAAAGAAGGAAGGGCTTGGAAATCTGTTGTCCCTTCCCTCCTTTCGGTGAAGGTGGGTTGTGACAGATGATTACTCACCTTGATGAGCTTATCAAAGAGGATCCATATATCCAAGTTAGTATTTTGTAATGGGAACTCTATAGAGTAGTAGATTTAAGTAATCTTGGTCTAGTGTTTAATCATTTTGTGAGATCATTCATCAAGTATTGGTATCTTTTTTCGAACTATGGTTTCCAATTTTCCCTTAAAATGGATTAATAAAAATTTAAACTTGGATGGATGGACTATAATCTTATCTCCTCTATCATCAAGAATAATATATTCCACTTGGGCTATGAGTTCACACAATTTTTGGTGAATTGGCCCTACCTGGACCACTTGGATGATCCATTCCCCACGATTAACATAAGTATCCCCTTAAAGTGATGTTACACTCACTCTTCTATGGTAATAATAAATTTTATCATGGTATGGGGCCAACTAGTTATTTCCATTACCAGTTCAAAAACCCATCACGTCAAGCATTTATATAAGGTGATGAAATTCAAAAGTAATAACATTGTATTCGATAGCATGTATGAAACGCAACACCAAGAATGTAATGGAATATAATATCATGGTTATTTGAAATATATTTACTATTTCAAATAAATTCAATGTATGATATAGCATGAAATTCATGAAAATATTAGTTATCTTTCTTCACATGCAACAATCAGTTTCATTAATTGCTTGCGTTACACACAAAATTGTGTTTTACCGAACAAACATATATCAATAAAACATTATTATTTAATATAATATGATATAAACTAGCCATTGAATTAGTGGTTATGAATAGTATTAACTAAATTATTAAAATATATTGTCTAAAAAATATAAGATGTATTCCTTGGATACCAATTAATTAGAAATGAAAATATAAACCGATTGAATATAAATGAAATATTTTTAGGCACCCAAAGGTGTATTGTACTAATAAATTAATTTAATTATAATTATTTAATTATATTAATCAAAAAAAAATTATGTATTCAATCAAATATTTTTTATATTTATCCAATATATTTTATAAGCATATCTTAAGAACAAACCCAGTATTTCATTAAAAAATCTATATTATTATAAGGGCACTTTTACTGCCTTTTGATGGAGAACCCATTTTAAATACAATTTGTGAATATTTAATAAATTTTATATGCAAAAATAATCATTTTTTCATTTATAATATACAAATTATCTTATGATGAATGTTTGGTATTCTTCTATGAAATTTCATTTTTTGATGAATAGTGAAAAACACTGAATTTTATTTCAAATTAGTTTTTTGTCTAATTTATTTATAATATTAATTTATATTTTCAATTGGTTTTAATTTTTAATCATATAAATTTTACATAAAGTAATCTAATGTTGTTCATTGGAATCATTTTCACTTTGAAATTGGATATAACGACTTAGAAAACTTTTAATCATTTTACTTTTAAAACTCACCATGTCATCCTGTATATGGGATTATATTTAAATTAATTTATTCCACTTATGTTATTGGAATTGTGAAAATTGTATTACATATTTTAATTAGAATAATTTATAATCTAAACTATGTTCAACTTAGTTTTTGAAAAAAAACAAATTATTATTAAAAATAATTACAATTAATTACAATGATTAACAGAAAAATTAGCTCAACAATGAACTAAACCTTACACTTAAGTCCCAAACTGACCTATAAACTTGTCCAAAAGCTATTTAATAACCATATTTCGACCCTATATTCAATTTTATAGAATTAAATTCACTATTTTATCAACTATAAATTGGAAAAATGTTGTTGGAATTCTCTTTTCAAATATTCACAATAATGCCACTCCTCCTCCACTATAATTTGCACTCAACCCTACCAATTATTCACACCCCTCAAGCCATATAGTTAAAAAAAAATTTAAAACAGCTCCCAAAACTCCCTACCATAATCCTATAATAATCTCTTTGTGAATAAATCCATCCAAGTAACCCCTTTGTTGCAAACCAAATGAAGTAGCCTGAAAAAAGAGGTAACATCCTTCGTCAAGCTCTTTTTCATTAATTTCATTATAAACACCCTAAAATATTATAATTACATGATTGAATAATAAAACAAGTAACATAAATATAATGAGAGGTTTTTATTCTAGGGTTTCTACCTAAACTTACACACACTTCCTTCTAATGTGTTGCGAACTTATCCTTTATTTATGTGGTCAATTATCACCACACAAAACGATGTCATTAATTTTTTCCCTTACCACCTCTCATGGTTATGAATTATGATGGAAACACTATTTATATGTGTTATATATGATATTCATAATTTATTTAATATTCATTAATTTTTATATAACACATACCCTTATGATTTCTATCTTCTCTAAATGTGACAACATCGTTTGTGGAAGTTTGGAATACTGCTTCCTCATAGCGATGTGATTCATTCATACTATATATGGAATGTATAAAAGATAGTTCTATTAAAAATATATGATATAAATATAATACTATTACTATAATATAAATATATTTAATTTAATTTTCATTCTTTTAATATTAAATAGAGATGAAAGTATCCTTCATGCGTACATACAACCTACCATTTCCATGAATGGTGTATTACATTTCTTATCCCAAATTATTATGGATTATTATAAATACTTATATAGAGAATATATATATGATATTTAAATGAGGGGTTTAATTCAAGAGCTGATGAAACCATGATATTAACATCAAGTAACATGTTAAAATATATTTGAGAAACTAGGCAATAAACACCCAAAATAGTGAAAAAATGAAATATTACTAACAAAAATGTAATAAAATATTATAAGAAGATAGTATATGATATAATAAATATTAATATGTTCATAGAATAAGTTTTTAACATTTTTGAAACTAATATATGGGAATTTAAAGTATTTTCACATGAAAGGAATCACAAGGTTCGGGGTTTTCATCTCACTTTTTAAATATATTGGATAAATGTCATATTCCTCTATTACTTATTTTCTTTAGTGTATCTATAGACCATTTTGATATATTATATTATTAATTTTTTTTTCTTAATTTTATTTTTTGTTTCAATTTGAATTATTTCTTCTAAGGGGATTTGATTTAAGTGTTACAAAGTGGAAAAGAATTTCGTAACCCAATTTAATTTCATTGAGTTATATTACTTCCTTGTTGTCATTAATATAAAAAATATATGTGTGCAGTGTCTTTATACTATCTATTTTTTTATTTCCACTTTCATTATATTGATTTAAATTTGACACACAAAATCTATTTATCGATTGATTCTCACATCAATATTATGGTCTTCTCAAGGGTTTACTTCATAATCTTATTTTTTTAGGATTGTTTATACATGAATATTCATCAGAATAAATTATTGGATAATTTTTTAGAAAACACATTCATATTTTCTCCTCTAGTTATTCATGACCATTTTCATGTAACAGTTCTATTTTTCCATTAATTGGTACTCAAAACCCCTACTTTATTGCATATTTTTTTTAGAAAATGTTTTTAAGAAATCCCTACTTTATTTCTCTCTTTAGTCGGAGAACCTATTTTCTTCTAAAGCACCTATTTTCTAAAAAGGTTTAAATTATTTTTTTAAAATTTTCAAAATGAATTATCAATGTAATTTTCACTGTTTAATTTTTTTATGTTTTTAAAATTTAATTTCCAAGAAAATATATATTTTCATCATGAATGTTTTTAAAATATATTTTTTTTATATTTCCATTCATCAATGATAATTACAATTAATTTTCATTCCACATGTGTTATGTTTTTTTGATAACATCCTTATTATTTGTCTGGATAGTTTATGATTGAGTTGGAAAAGGATTATACTAACATTCACTTCCTTGATTTTTTAGTCCCCTTGAAATATTTTATTTCCTATGATAATTAGACAATTAATTTCCCTAAATTATCCATATCATTTATCATGGATATGTTTATTACCTATGTTGTATATCATTTTTTCATACATATATTATTATTTGATTGAATAAGTAAATATTGATAAATTGATTCCTTTATTCAATACAGAAATTTGATAAGGTATATTATTTATTAATTGAATAAATTATTCAATATGAGTAATTCCATTGATAGGAAATGATGGGGGGTCCCAGACTTCATATATCTGCTCGATTCATCTACAAAATCAAATGATAAAAATAATATGTGTAAATTAAATAGGTTTTATCCAAAATATTTAAACATTATTACGAAAAGACATTATGGTATATGTTTTCTTGTGCGGCATACATGATGTTGAATAATTATGAAATGCCCCCATTGTAACAACCCGAGATTTTATAAGATACATTCTTTTTAATTTAATATCTTCTATTGTACGACACACCAATATTATCTTGTGCTATACACAACACTGTATTAGCTTGCAGTATACGCAACACTTTTCTTGGCTCTTGTTACACACAATTTCAAGTTCGTTTGATAGAAGTTATTCTACGCAACATTGAGTGTATATATATATATATTCAGTGTATAAATAAAATATGGTTGGATTATATTATACACAACAACAAAGGAGTTGTACACTACATGCAACCCTGACTTGGCTTATATTACATGCAATCGCGACCTTCCTCGATAGCGTGTCTTGTACACAATACCGGGTTTTACTAAACATCGATATATTAGTATAATATTGTTATGAACTAGCTGTTATGAATAGTGTTAACTAAATTTTGAATTTTATAACATTATTATTCATCTTACACATTTCTAGAACATGGTATAAGAACAAAATAAATTTTTCGGGTAAAAGAAGTATTTTTCAAAAAATGCAGTTTTGCCGCCTTTTGATGGTGCACCCACTTTAAATCTAGTTTTTGACATGTTTATATGTTCAATTTGACAAAATGAAATTCTTCTTTTGAATAAGGATATAAAAATTTACATTAGATAAAGTTTTGATATTTTTCCGATAACTTTCATATTTTAATGAATAGTAAAAACACGCTATATTTTAATTAAAAAAACTTTTTTCATCATAATATCTTATTTGGTTAAATTATAATATTGAATGGTTTTAAAGTATAAATAGAATATATTTTTACCATTTAATATAATGTATGTCATTATCATTGATTTTACCTTGAATTCGTAGGTTAAATCAATTCAATCTTTTGCAATGTTTTAAAGAAAAACCCGTTTTCTTTCGACAACGGGATTAATTTTAATTTAATTTCTGCATCTTTTGTGTATTGAATTTGGAAAAATGGATTCCATATTTGGAATCAATGGGTCCAAATTATGTTAATAAGATACTTTTTTATTTTTGAGCATTGTGAATAGTAACTACGGTAAATTTTATTTACTATAGTTAAAGGTAAATCGGGTAATTAAGGGTAAATATAAGATTATAAAATTACCCTAATACTTGGAAAAATCCTATTGGATGGCTAAAATTAGACCCATATAACCTAAGGGTCTGATTAGCTTCATTTTATGGACTTTTGTCCATGAAAATAATTTAATTATTATTAAAACCAAAGAATGTGAGAACATGTCACTTTCTTAAATCTTATAAGTATAATAATTTTAATTTAGTGATAAACTTCATGAAACTTCGAACATGAATAGTCTACATAAATATGATACAATTATCTACATCATAGGAATTTATTTAGAATTTTTGAGGATTAAATAATTATCATTTATTATGACACAAAGATGATGCAGTAATTTTCATATTAATGAAATATTGACATAATTGATGTTATAAATGCCCAAATAAATGTAATTTGAGACTTTTTAGGACTTAAACTAATTTTCTTGGTTAATATGACATGTTATTATTTATTTAAGTAACTTTGTTCGAACTTATAATTCTGTTATGAATTTCATAAAAATCATGTACCAAATAGTGTCAAAATTCACATAAATTAGTTTTTAAAACAAATATTATATTATTAATTGTTATTTTATTCCTAAAAATCTAAGGTTCGGCCAAATGACTTAGATAAGGTTATATATATTAATAATAAACAACTTGGGGTTCGTTTGTCTTGATATAGTAAATTTATTAACCATATAGTGTAAGAAAACAAAAACACACGGTAAAAGTTAAATTATTTAACTTAGAGTTAAATCTAATTGATAAGGTTAAAATAATAAGCTAAACTTGTCTAAATCCTATTGGATGAGAGTATTGAGACCCATCCCCACTTTATCTTCGAAATAAGACCCTTTGGAACCATTATAAACCGAATTTTACCTTAATATAAAATAATATTTTGAGATTTTCCTAAGGTGCCCCTCTCCTCCCTTATAAAAGGGAACCTCCTCCCTCTCCTCCACACACCAATTTGAGCATTCAAGCTCATCCAACCCCTACCAAAATCTCTTCTCCACTTCCCTAGTATCATCCTAGAGGTTCTGGTCTTCTTCAAAGACCATCCTTAGTTCTTTAAGTGGAGGTTAAGTGAAGGCGCGTCAAAAAGAGGAGGTTCAGATACATACAAAGCATATTGGACATAAGGTAAGGGAAATATCACAATCTCATTTTTATCCGAAATTGTTTATACTTTGGAATTTACTGGGGTGTATTTTATCATCCACATACATGTATCCTCAATATGTAATATTATTTCCATCCACCTACAATTGTTTAAATCCAATTTTACCCTTCGGTGAGTTTTTAGTAAAATATATGAAAGGAATCTTTTGTCGTTTTTCGTACGAGGTACTTTTTGACTTTTCTAACAAAAGTCAGAAGAATGTTTTTTTTAACTTATACGTCATGAATGGATTTTTAAAACATTATTTCCAAGAATCTTCCTTTACAAGTTTTCAAGTTTATTTTTAATCAAATTCTTTTAGTTTATAATTGTACGACATGTTAAGAAAGGAAAAGTGTTTTTGAAGAAGAAAGGATATTTTCCTCAAGAATGGAGTCCAAGTGTTTTATCAAAATTATTTTCCATCTAAGATAATAAAGGGTTATGTTTTTATCCCTATTATTACATTTATTTGATTATGTTGTGATGGAATTATATTTTTATGAATTCCTTTATCTTATATGAATTGTTTTATGATGTCACAATGTTTAAGATTCCCATTTTTATTACATGGGTTATGCAATGATGTATGATTTAATATTTTGTGGCACACATAAGAATGGTATCATTATGAGATGGGTGGGACCTATATCTCCCTCCAATTCATTGGGTAAAGATTTTATATCTCATGAGATAGACATGGATGGAACAGTAGGTTATACCGGTTCAGTGAAACAGGACTGAAATGAGGGTGACTCGGTTCAGAAATGGAATTTGTCCACTAAGATAGTCTTGGAAATGAGTCTTGACTAATAAGATATGATTCTCTATGATTATGTGTGTATGCCACAAAGTTTCATGTTTTAAGTTATGATTATTAGGATTTCATTTCACTACTATGATTTATCCCATGTTATGAAATTATGCTCTCTTTTGCAGGTTAAGATTTCCAAAATGTTATGTTCTTATGAAAATGATGTGATTCATATTTCTTTTTTTTACCCTTACTGGGAATTTGAGCTCACCCTTTTATGTTTTCTTTTACCCAGGATATAAAGAAAGGTTTTAGGTATAAAAAAAGAAGATCTTTATGGGATATGTTGAAGATCTTTCACCACGATTAGAAGATTATATTCCGAGTTTCCAAAGACACTAAACTATTATGATCCTTGTGTGTCTGTTTTTGTTATATACTAAGTATTCCGCAAAATTAATGAAATGTCCATGTACGTCAAGCTTCGGGTCTCTACACCCATTTTGATTCAGTATGTATTATCCATGAGAATTTCTCACAAAAAAGTATATGGATGAATTTCATTCTCATTTTATTTATGAAATGGAATTTGTTTTTAGTTTCTAAACATGCCACGTTTATTTTTATTTATCCAGTTATTTGAATGTAATGTGTTTTGATTTATTTATATTTCCATATAGTTTATACAATTCCTTCTGAGTTTATTTATTAAAGGCATATGTGATTAGTTATTTACCATTCCATAATTATTATTCTAAATGATTAATTACTTATTATGTTATACATAACCCTTACTGAGAATTTGATTTAATAGTTATTTTTCCCTTCCCCTAGTAATTGAAGATGTTTACTATAAAAGATATAAAATGATATTCTATATGGAATAATTCTAGCCTAAAATGAAAAAAAATTATGTCATAATTTTTGTATTCATTCGTAATAAAAGACTCATGTTTGTATCTAGTTTACCAAGACTACTAAACTCTTTGTTATATTGGGATTTTGTTCCTTGTAGTCATTCAAATGTAATGGTAGTTGACATAGGCTACATGATTGTTGGTTTCAGGTTACTATAGTTGGTATGAAAGAGATTTTAGAAACAACCTTGAAAACTGGATTTAGGAAAATATTGTTTGGTGAAAATAACACTAAGGTATAATTTGAAGATAATTATAGAAGAAAAACCATGAATTTTTTTAAGGTGGAGATTATTTATGTCTATAAAGAAACTTATTCTTATCTGGATACTACATATTGTGGTGGTTCTGACATAGATGTTCCTAGTGTTAACAACAACAATATGGTGTGTCTGGACTGACTCAAATGTTACATGACAACAGGCCTTACTATGAACCTATTTGGACACTCCTCGGGGATATTCTTAGGATATTTCACATTTTAGTTTCAAACTATTATTAAGGATTTAATTATATGATAAAAATGGATAACCAATGTTAAATTTGAGGTGTCCTTTACTGAAAATAATGTTTCAAGATTTAGACCTCATGAAAATGATTATATGTGTTTTCCAATATGATAATTGATGCTCAAACTATGGATTTTGTTTATAGAAAATGATCTCTTATAAAATAGAAACATAAAACATGTAAAGATATTTGTTGGAATAAAACAAATGAAGTATTTATGTATTTATGTTGTATTGAAAACCTTATTTAAAATTATATTTTCTGATTAAAATTATTTCAAGTATGTACATTATTTTTATTTTTGAAATTATATTCATATGGGTTTAGAAATGTAAAATCTGTATTCCAAGTAACAACCCATAAAGTCTGACAAGGCTATGGGACTTAAACCCTTGACTGAAGGATGATAGTGGTTTAATTTCACACACTGACCTACTTAATGTCCTAGTTAATATTTCATGTCTTTTAGTTTAACAATTTAATGAATAAATATTAACGATGAACTAGTTGTGTTAATTATTAATGTTTATAGATTAATTTGTTACCCATATTTGTTTGGGGATATAGTAATATGAAAACATAAAGACTTGATTTTTGGTCTATCTGATTCGTTAAAAGTTTATTTTACTGCTCCAGACATCAAAAGATAATATTTGAATAACCATTTGTTGAAGTAGTGGATGAATTGGAAAGTGATATAACCACAACCAAAGTATGGAATTTTTTTTATAGAAACATATATATTATGTATATTTTTGTATACATAATATGTAAACTAATTCCACAACATTAGTAAAATTATCTTAAAAGAAAAATTTAATCCTAATATCTAAATTTTAATTGAACTGGTGGGTTTTTATCATCATAAATTTATGGATTAGAGGCCCTAAACCATCCATTGATCATTCAATTTTTTTTATTTATGACATGAATCACTCTCTATACATATTTATTCATTTCCTACATGTATGTATCTCCAAATTCAACTAATGTTCTCCAATATAGTAACTAAGTTATTTGTTAGCCCATGTAAAAATTTTACTTCACATTAACTCATTTATATAGGATGTTTTAAAAATCATTCTCATGATTTGGTATTTCAACATATGAAATTTCAAAAAATGTATTTCCAATATCATGATTAAATTATGAGGATTCAATTATTTAATGTTTGGATAATGTAATGCCCCAAAATTCTAAAGTAATAGTGTTTTATTTGATAGCATCTATGAAACACAACATGAATAATGTAAGGGAAAATAACATCCTAAGACAATAAATATATGTACTATTTTAAATAAATTAAATCTATTATATATCTTTCAATTCACACAAAGCTGGGTAAGCTTGCGTGGCACGCAACAACGTGTTTCTTCAATGGCTAGTGTTACACGCAAACCTGAGTTTTACAAAAATATATATATTATTAAAAAATTATTATTTCATATAATAATATATAACCTAGATGTTAACTTTCAGGTTCTATAAAATTATTAATTAAATAATGATAATATATGGCCTATAAAAATATAATATGAATCCATTGGTTACCAAGTAATTAGAAATTATAATATAATCTGATTGAATATAAAAGAAATATTTTTATGCTCCTAAAAGAATATTGTTTTAATAAATTAAATTAATTAAAATTAGATAATTATATTAATGAAATATATATTTAATATATTCAATAAAATATTTTTTATTTCATCCAATAGATTTTTTAGGCATAAGATAAGAACAAACCCAGTATTACACATAAAAACAATATTTTTATAAACACACTTTTACCTCATTTTAATGGAGAACCCATTTCAAATCCAATTTTTTGAAATTTTATAAATATTATATGAATAAATAAAAATCAATTTTTAATTATGTACATAATAATTATCTTAGGGTTAATTTTTTGTGTTTTTCTATAAGGGCTAAGTTTTTTATAAATACTGAAAATTACTGAATTTTAATTTAAAACTACTTTTTCTAACTTATATATATTGATAAATTATATATTTTATTTATTTAAAAGTTAAATTAGATAAAATTTAAAAATATTTAAAAAAAATAGTTTATTTGAATAAATTTCACTTTTAAATTGGATAAAAAGTCTTAGAAAACTTTTGAACATTTTTCTTTAAAAACTAATTTTGTCGTCATCTTTGTGAGATTAGATTTTATTTAGTTTTAAAAAAAATTAATTTGGAAAAAATTATTCCAAATTTTTAATAATATGAGTTTATTAAATATCATAAGATCACATCTGTTTTTGACAAAAATATTTTGTGTATGTAATTAAAATTAATTACAATTATTAAGAGAAAAAATATCTTTCCGAGGGCCTAAACCTTAAACATAAGAGACAAAATGACATATAAACTTTTCCAAATTCCATTTTATGGACATATATAGAAACTATCATCCGTTTTATCTGATTGGGTTAATTATTGGTAAAAATTGAAAATTGAAAATTGTGGGTGGAATTCCCTTTTAAAAAATTTACAAGAATGCCACCCCTTCTCCACAATAAAATGGCACCCACCCCTCTCACTTATTCACACCTCTAAATAAATTTTTAGTGAAAAATATCATCCAAATTATATCATAAAAATACCTCACCTCATTATATAATTCTTCATTTTTCATTTATTTATCCAATAAATTCCTTTGGTGAAAACTAAAAGAGTTACCTGAAAAAGAGGTAACATCCTTCCTCAAGATCTTTTGCTTAATTTTAATTATCAACCCCTCAAATATTTTTATTACATTATAACATAATAATTATAGTATAATATATATATATGTGTGTGTGTTTTAATTATAAGTGACACACCATCACAAACAAATAGTTCCATATAATGGGTAAAGAACTTACCGTTTATGTGTATGATGAACTACCACCTCCCAAAATAATTCTTTCATTTTTCCTTTTCCACCTATCATGGTTTGGTATTATGATGGAAATTATATTTATATGTGATATATATGATATTTATAATGTATTTATTCTGGTAATTTTTTTAATAACTCATAACCTTATGCATTCTATTTTGTGTAAATATGATAACATTGTTTGTGGAAGTGTGGACTACCTCCTCCTCAAAGCAATGTGATTCGTTCATGCTATACATGGAATGTATGAAATATGGTTTGGATAAACCTATATGAATTATAAGAAATAAATATGAATCTTTAATTTTAATATATATGTATATAATTAACATTTCATTAATTTAATATGAAAAATAAATAAAAGTAGCATTTATGCGTATGTACAACTTACTGTCTCCATGAACATTGCATTCCATTTTTTATTTTAAAACATTATGGATGGATCTAAATAAATACATAATGAACATATATGATTTTTAAATTATGTTTTAAATTGTTTATAGGATTAAATCGTGATAGGATCAACAAGTAACAAGTCAAAACTTAAATTTGGAACCAGGCAATCAACACCCAAAATAGTGAAAATAATGAAGATTACTAACAAACGAGCAGTAAGATATTATAAGAAGATAATATATGATAGAATAAATATTAATACGACTCTATAATAAGTTATAAATATTTTTAAAACCATTAAAAGGAATTTAATGTATGTTTACTCTAAATTAAACATAAGTTAATGGATTTTCATCTATATTATTACATCTATGAGATAAATGTCCTATTCACCACTAACTTATTTTTTGTGCTATATCTACTACTAATTTTGAAATATTATATCATTAATTTTTTTTATTCAAGGTATTGTGATATTTAATTTGAATTTTTTCTTTTATGGATATTTTATTTAAGTGTTTCCTAGTAGAAAATAATTTCATAATTCAATTTCTTTTATGTGGGTTATATTTTTTCCTCGTTGTCATTAATATTATAAGATTATCTGTGTAATCACTTTTTACTCTATATTTTTATTACACTTGTTTTATGTGGATTTAAATTCGACACATGTAATCTATTTATCTATTTATTCTCAGATTAATGTATTTTTCTTTTTAAGTGTTTTCATTGAAATATCATTTTTATCAGGATTCTTTATACTTGAATTTCCATCAAAGGGAATTATTAAGTCATTTTTCAGTAAACCATTCAATTTTCTTCTCATATGGTTATTGATGACCTTTTTCAATTAATATTACCATTTATCCATTCTTTGGGACTCAAAATGTTTTTTTAATTTTTTTTATAAAACATGATTTCATTTCTCTCTTTGGTATGAGAACACGTTTTCTTCTAAAAACCATATTTCCTAAAATGGACTTCTAAAATATTTTTATACTTTTAAGAATTAATTTTAAATTCATTTTCACCCTTTGCAAAAAGAAAATAATGTTTTTATAATTTATTTCCAATGAAAAAAAAATTCAAATGGGTTTTCAAAATAAAAGTATATTTTCATCAAGAATGCCTTTAAAATATATTTTTATAATATTTATATTCATCAATAAAAACAACACTTTATCTTTACTCTGCTTGGGATATTTTTTATTGATACCATCTGTATTCTTTCTTTGGATGGTTTATGATTTATTTATCCAAGGATAATATTGATATTCACTTCCCTGATCATTTTATTAGTCCCCTTGAAATATTCAATTTCCTATGATCAATAGGCATTTAATTTACCCTAATTATCCTTATTATTTATCATAGATATATTTATTTTATAAACCATATATCATTTTACATATAATGATTACATTGACTATTATTTGATTGACTGGATAAATATTAATAAATTCACATCCTTTATTAAATACATATATTTGATATGGAAATTTTTTTATTAATTGAATCTTTTATTCGATATGTGCAATAATTTTCATAGGAAGTGATGGGTGGGGCCGAGAATTTATTTTTCCCCTTGATGAATTGATAGGTTTCTATGAGAAAAATATGTTTCCAAAATTGTAAATGTTTATACCTGTAGTTTTAAACCATCCTTTGAAATGTCTTAACATTATTTATTATCATGTTCCTCGGACATGGTGTTCAATAATTAATTATTTCCATTATCTTGAATCAATATTATTTATTCATGAGATTTTCACTATGATAAAGTCTATGGAAGAATTCCACTATTATTTTATTGAATAAATGGAATGTGTTTTCAGGTTCTCACCATGACATATTGAATTTTCCATATCTAGATATTTAAATGACTTGTTTGTCATGTTATATACATTTTCATATTTTTTATGAACTTACTTCTCAGTTTATTTGTTACATTTTATGTGTGTTTAGTTATTTACCATTCCATAATTATTATTATCAATGATCCATCATTGGTTCCACTATAGTTGACCATTACTAAGCATTTGATATCACCATTATTTTGTTCCCTTCCCATAGGAATCCAAGAAGTGTACTATGAATGATATAAAATGATATTCTAGATGGAATAAATTTATCCTCAAAAGAAAAAAATGTTTTAATTAGTGTATTCATTTGTAATATAAGACGCATGTATGTATCTATTTTACCAAGACTACTAAATACTTTGGTTCTTTAGAATTTGATCCCTTTTAATCATGTTAATGTAATGGTAGTTAACATTGGTTCTAGGCTAACTGGGGTAAGATCACTATAATTTAAAAGTACTATGGGATATGATAAACAAATGTATCAAAGTCACACACATTAGATTATCGAAAACCCTTAAACGGCACACCAAAAGGCAAGTCAATAGATATCACTCCATACATATACTTCACCTCCATTCCCAGCCAATTCACAGGCACAGAAGATATAAATGAGTGTGCAGCTCATGTACCAAATATATTACTAGAAATTTTATAATATTCAAGAATCATACATTGTACTATCGATAATCCATCCTCACCACCACCAGGTGTATGATGAATAATGCTCAGCCGACTAGTTATGCATCCATGAACTCTAGTCTGAGTCTCGAGTTCTTCCCTACTCTGGTAGTATGAATTCTCTTATCAAGTGGTGCCATTCCCACTACAACAAATAGTATTTCTAGTTAAACTCCAAATGTCGGGATGGTGTACTGTAGTATTCCCTCTACCAGTTCTATGCGTTAGTCTAGGTCCTCTATCATCGCCTTTATATCTATGGTTCCCAAAGAACCACTATATCTGACTCATCCTCCCACAACCTCAACATTAAACTAGTTTTCATGGACATTGACCACACATGTGAACCGATCTTCAAAAATTATATTAGATCACTTGATCACTTCCCTTTGAGACTCATTCATTCCCTTGAATACACTGTCTACTACTGCCCTAATAAATGTTATCATAACAACACATAATTCGATTGGATGATGTATCACCAAATCACTAAATTGAAATCATGTTCCCCCGCTAAAATACTTCATCAAGTTCCTATCATAAATTATATAATGATCTAAAAACTCATAAAATCATTTAAAGTGAAATATGTATACTTGGGACTTGATCTCACATCTAACCCCATTCTGAAAATGTATGGAAACAACTATATCATCTCCTATCATTGTTGAAGAGAAATGATGTAAGGCAGGGAAACGACCAGCATAATCCATCACCTTCATGATTCCCTATTTCAAATTCATAAACACTTTTTAATTCCATTGAATCATGTTTTTAGTGTAAATGTTATCCTGGAACTTGTCCTATAAATTATTTTAAGGAATTTGTTCTAACTACTCATCCCAAGCATGAATATCTCACTAGATATTCACTAGACTTATAACATATAATTAAATAACATGAACCTATTATATGGAGGAGTCTATTTTGGATTCAATATCTTTATGATGTAATCAATCTATATCTTTACAATCCCAAGTCCACAAACTCAAGAAAACAATGGAGGGTGTTTCAATTGAAACTCTCTCATCAAGTAAATCAGAATTTGTTCTACCTGCCATGGGTCACTTGTCGTGAACTGCATAAAATGAGAAAATTAATCATGAAAATTATCATCCTTTATTACCTAGATCCAGTGGAGGTTCTTTTCCTACCACTAGAGGATCCTTCTTGGTGATTTTCACCAGTCTCAAAATTAGTAAACATCGTCGTGGTGGGATATTTCTAAAAATCCAAGAACACATTTCAAAACATATAACTTATAGTTCCCATAACCATATATAAATGATGGCCCACAACTATCCATAACCAACCCACTCCACATACACTATCCCAATGGGTAAAATCTAAAACTCATCACTACCACCATTCATCTTGTTCAAGGGTTATACTAACCCAGGGTAAACCAAATGTATATAATCACATGAACTAAATTTGATACTATTTTAATCATTTCACATTCAAATTTTCTTAATAATTATCATTTAGACACCATTTTAATAATTTCAATTTGAAAATTAACATTTAAAATTTTCTAAATCATTATTAGGTACAATTTCTTTAAATCATTTGAAAACTATAATAGAGTTTTTCTTTCCCACACCCCACCATAAAATTTCATTCCATAAGCATATTATATGATGCATGATACATAAATCCTAAGTTCCTAAAATATTTCATATTAATAAAAACCTTATTACATACTTTCCCAAAATTAAAATATTAGTACACCACAATATTACACAACATGTGTATCACCCAATGGTGAAATATCATCCAACTATAATAGGAGACCATTAATAATAAAAATCCCCCTAGGTTACTTAATATTTCCCTAAAAATGGATTAGAGAATCCCATACACAATCTCATTTCCATGGTCTAAAACATCGTAATATTTTCTTTACCTTTCCCAAAAAAAAGTGACCTAAAAGAAAACCTATCTAATACAAATTTGTAAAATACCGGCTCAGGTGACAGTAAGTTGGTGCCCTAATTTGGTGAACCACATGACCTCAATTGTGCATCCATGTATTCCAGATACTACTAAATAGCAATAAAGAACTTATGAAACATGTTCGTAGACTGTACCATCTTTTACTATAGTGAAAAAATAATGTAAATTATGATCAAAAATAAAATTCAATAATAATACCAAACCATGTATCACATAATTAAATCTTGTAACCGATTAAGTAAAACAATCCAACATAATGAATGATTCATGTCAAGATAGTCTAATGTGGAAAAGGAAATAAAAAATTAGAAAACACAAAAAATAAATGAAATGGGTCCCAAGAGAATGTTTGATCTCCTCATTGAAGAAACATCCAAACTCCCATATCAATCATCTAACATAGGACTTTTTCCATTATCCTTGCCTACATCCGTGAATTCATCTTAGATACCCAATTACATCCTAATAAGGGTATTATTACAACCCAATAGGCCACCACCATTTTTTTCAATAATGATATCTAGTAAAATAAAACTGTATGTAGAAGTAGAAAAAATAATAAATAAGGATGTAAATGTAAATGAGTTCCTATTAAGAAGATATTTATTAAACTCTTTTACCTCGGGTTCTACATAGATATCGGACTGCTAAATATAGTTCATCCCATGCCAGAAGTCAAAAAAATATACAAAAGGGGTTACACTTTACAACACATGGTCATAAATTCTTCAAATCACTTTAATATTGTAAATCAAAGATCCAATCTATTTGTCCATATCATATCCATTTGTTAGGGTCTTGGAGCATCATTCCAACATCATAAACCATATATTACATCGATGGGGATCTAAGCATTAGTATGGATTGACCCAAGGGAGAGGAGCCTTGGTATAAAATTACAACCATTAAATCTATTATTAATTCCATGTTTCATCATCTATGACCGTTTTAACCAAAAATAACAACAAGGGTGAACCTTTTTATTTATCACATTACCAATGTTCACTACAAGAAACATTTTACATAATGTCATAACAATCCCATTTCATTATTTATGAATGACTAAAATCATTGGTCACCCAATAAAACTATTTATCCACATAGACATTCCTCTTTAACCTTTTATAACATTTACCAATAAATATTTCATAACTCATTCAACTTCCTTATATTAGTGAAAAAACCAAATTTTTAAAGCATCATTTTAAAACTCATTTTACAAAATCTAAATGAGTGGAACATCCCATGGATGTATATAAGCCCAGTCTAAGAATCCTCAACTAATCCCATGGGGATCATGAAAGGTAAAACACATCTTTCAAGCACCCAACATATCATTTTATATTAAGAAATAAAATTCACAACCCAATTACACAAAATAACAGCAACATATACATGAAAAAAAATCAAGACTATGAGATATAACTTTTAGACCATCCACCTCAAACATATAGACAACTGCTCTCTTTGACAAGGCCCTTGGATCAAGACCAACCAACTCTGAATGCCTATTATGATAATAATATAGAAAAACTAGGGACTAGGGATTCATTAGTAATGAAAAAACGGAACTATAAGTGTCCCTAAAATAAATTTAAGGGGATTGGTTGACTTACATGGGGCTTCAATTTTCATCCAATGGAACTTCAAATAACCACAAATCAAAGGAGAATCACAATTGGGAATCTTAAGAAGAAATGATTCTCACCCCAAGATAATAGAGCAGGAATTGGGGAAAAATTAGGTAATAACCATAATCCTGATTGGAAAATGGTAAATTTACTTCTGTTAATGAGATGTATAGCATGGACGCACAACTGGCCAAACCCAACACCAACTATGCTACACCCTATGTCCATGAGGGGGAAGGCCGCATAGTTTTATTGGGACACTGACAAGGTATGAAAAAATATTCAATGGATATGTGTTTTCCTCTATCCAAGGGGGTATAGCCATATAACCTCATGGTCCATGGTTCACAGTTATTTCTAACTACGTACCAATAGTGAACTATCTAGTTGATGGTCTATGTTCTTTATTTTTCATGTTTCAAACCCCAAAACAACCCCCAAATACCAACATATTCTCATGAATCATTATATTAACCATTTAAAAATTAATTTAACCAAATTTAACATTAACATACCTCATATAAGGTTCAAAATCTTATAAATATATATTTGTACAATACCACCTCCACAATGTGTTGTAATTCATTTTTCATACCCATCTTAGATGAATGGTTAAAAAATTATATATAACATATAAATATGATGCCTATGAAGTGATAAAGAAGTATTATTGGATGAAACCATGACAAAGGAGCATGTAATAGAACTATTTAATAGAAACATGTATGAAAAATAGAACAATGAGAACCCATAAGGATGATTTTAATGAAGAATTATTAATAAATTATTAATTTGAAATTATAAGTGAATCATATCTATAAATATAAATGTGAATATTTTCAAGTATAAATTTTTAATAAATATAAATTTATTATACCAAAGGTTAGAGATTATACGAAGAAACACATGACCTGTGATAAGGTTTCTCATCTCACTTTTTTTCTTTGAGATATATTGAAAACACTCTACATATTTATTTCAAATGGTGTATATAATTCCAATTAATTTAGTTTATGACTATATTCATGAAAATTATAGGGATTACAAAATATACCACCTATTATTTACTTTATTAAGGTTTTGATTAGGGAAAACCAAAACATTAAGGGTTCTCCATCAAAATATTGATTTGTTGATACATGTTTCATATTATTCAGCTATTTATGTTTATATGTTGTATATAATAAACGCTTTAATTTATGTCATGAATAAAACTATATTAATAGTATTAAGTGTTTTATTTTATTTTATTTTATTTTATTCATGTGTTTTGTGTTTCAAAAGTTTTCAAAATAGTAAGGGTTTATGTTACAATATCATTTATTTTTGAAATTTTTATATTAAATATCCTTTAAGGGGAAATATATGATCACTATATTTTAAACCCAATATATTTTCTTATCATTTATATTATATTAAAATTTCATGTATTAATACTATATTCATCTTTCTGGTACATAAAATGATCGAGAATTTTTTTTATGAAAATCTTACTTCATTTCATCATTGGTTAAGAAAAATTCTTCCATGCCCATGTTCTTCAAAAAAAATTATGTAATATTAATATATTAATAAATTTTTGAGAAATATTATTTTAAATACCAATTTCCCTTTTTAAAATTTATTAAAATAAATCTTTCTAAATTATCTACATATGACACATTTTTAACTCTTTACAAATGTGTGGAAAGAATAATAGATTTTAATATATGTGACCTGAACGTATTTTCCAATTGTGATGATCATTATTTTATATTAATATTCTTTATAATTTTAAATTTTTTTAAATATTTTCTTAAGTACTCATGGAATTTTTTAAATGATAAATAAAAAATGATATTTTTCTTATTTTCAAATAAATCTTCAAATTCTATTATAAAATTTTTTTTCATCCATGTCAACATCATTATAGAATTTCATGATTCCCTAGGGATATGAACATAGGATATTGTTAACATTCATTATCTAGATGTCTTATCATGGTGATGTTTTAAAGATGAGTCTATGAAATCGGTTACTTTTCCATGGGTTTTATAAGATATGATCTAATGATGAATTTTTTTATGATGTTGTGGAATAAATATGTATGATTTCATTATGTGAAAATTGGGTCATTAATTATATATACCTCAAATGGAATGGGTATATATTGATATATAATGAGATAACATGAACTATAATGGGAAGAGAAACCTTTTAGTAAGGGACTATATCAACTCTGATAATCCTAGGTGTGAATCTTTATAAAGTAAATTTTGAAAATGGGAGTGGACCTAATCCACTATGTGACATTTTCCACAATTACTGTCTTGAAAGTGAACATTGAATAATAAAATAATGTAATGGTGAGTGAACTGAATCAACTATGGGGCATTTACATCTATGATAGTCTTGAAGGTGAATCTTCTCAAAGGAAATGATTCAATGTGGAGTTAACCTTGTAACATCTTGCCCCTCTGAATTGTATTAACATTAGCCGATAGTTATACTAAGATATAATTTATATCCCCAACACACCAAAGTCCTGTAATAAATTCCAAGGGACTCAAGAATAAGAGGGAATTTCCATTTGTAGATAATATAAAAAAAATAAAAAAATAAACATTCAATCCAATATATGATTCATGAACAATAAAAAAACAACTCAAAACATAACCAAAGAAATAATCCATATCAATGTATAAGTGGAAACCAAAATACACAATCAAAGGGAACCAAAAAACAATAAAAGAAAAAAATTATCATGTGACATAAACTAGAAACACATACCCTACACTAAGATCCAACTCAACATTCCATGTTCGCAGTTTCAAGAACCCACACTAAGGATGCCAGATACCTTGAATTTCCCTATGTCTCAATAGATGACATCTAAAAAACCCAACAGTTCCCAAGCGGGTGTTGATTCTATACTCAATAGGATTTCCACTATAAATTCCCAACTCAATCCATTATCAAAACACTTTTCATCAAAATTTATATAAAAAAGATTAAAATACATTTAAATAATTTATATCAAAACACATTAGATTTCCCAAAAAATAATGATCAATTTCTAAAAAAATCATCTCAATTAGAATACAAATAACCATGTATCCAAGTACACAAACACACCTTGATTTCTCATGTAAAAGTTTGATACTTAAGAATGGTCTCTCATTAATCCACCTAGTCATCACAATGTGATAAATACCAAGTCCCCCAAAAGAACACACCCCTTCCACATAGTCTATGAATTCCCTCACAACAAGAATATATTACAAAAACTAAGATAGAAACATTTCATATAAAACCAAAATTTTATTTTAAACCAATCACTAATATCTTGTAATCTTTAAAGAAAACCCATAATTTTTAAAATAGATCTTTAAAATTATAAACAAAGTGGTCTTTCCAAAAAAGCATCCATTTTTTTAAAATTACAATAGAATAACCAAATCAGTGTTTCTATCAATATGTTCATATTAATTTCATAACCACATCAAGAAAATCACTTGATAAAAACTAATCCTTCAAGTTTTATGTCATTTATAGACAAGATATAATCTTCTTACATCACAATGGTTTGATAAAACAAAGAATGAAATAATGAAACCCTAGATTTATCCATAGATCTTATTTAATTAAATCAATCCAATTATAAATCATCATGAATCCCATGAAAGAACATGAATCTATCCACAAAGGATTAGATCTATAATTTTTGGACTGAGAAGAAGGTTATATCTAAGACGAATGATAAAAAAACAAGAAATTATCGAAGAATACATAACTTTAATGCACTTTGATCCACCTATGAATCGCTTCTAGATCAAAAGGGAAAACCTCTAAAGCCTAGGGAGCCTATTTGATTTTGGTAATGTATTTATTATGTGATTAATTATTATTTTTGGATTTAATTCGAATTAGATCAAAAAATTTATGGGTTATAACTATACAATAAATGGTTAAGCCACAAATTATGTAAAACTATGCACTAACCATGTAATGTGACTATCTATATCCAACCCCTCACATGGTTGGATCGTACGGTTAAAAAAATTATGTGCCAACCATTTTCCCAACTATTTCAAGTTCCATAGTTTCCCATGGGCACTCGGAAGATTTGGAAAAAATTATACACCAACTGTGCACCAACCCAGTTCCCACTATCTTCTATTTCATAGTTTATTATAAATATTTTATGGTTTCTATTAACCATTAAAAAACGTTTCACCTCTATAAAACTCTCTAAAACCTGACAAAACCCCTCAGAACCTCTTTAAACATAACCCGAGAATTACATGGACTCAACATGAAAGAATAAATGGCTATGTACCTAAAACTTTGTGTGATGGAACCCATTAAAATGTGGAATGTTTTTTTCATTATTATAGTTCTAATAGTGGGCCTCAAAAAAAGAAATTATTTTCAATGCGTTTGTGTATTCCCCAAACCATTGTATATTTCTTATGATATGTTCTCTAGGATCCTGATTGATTATTTATGATTCCATACTCTCATGACTTATTTATTTTGTTATTGAAAATCCTTAAGATCAAGATTAATGAACATTTACTGAATGAGTGTGAATTTTATAAGTTATGATCATGCTATCATACCCTTATTCTTATTTACCCTCAATTACAACCAGTGATTGATATCTCATATGATTACCATTAATGAGAATCTGAGCTCACCCTTTCATATGTTTCCATTTCCCTAGGTTATAAAGAATGATATTTGTAAGATATATCTTGAAGGGTATCATTTTTGGAGTATTGTTTTGGAGATGTTGAAGTACTAATATGGAATATGAAAATTGGGTGTAATATGAAAAATACCCATTTTATGAGATGCACATTAGTTTTGTTGTGTAAATTTTTTCCCTAATTCTATTAAACTCTAAATAAAAAAGAAAATAGAGATGTTAATGAATCGATGTTGGCTATTGATATAGTAATTATGGATTGTTAAAATTAGTCCCTTTAAGTTAGTATCAAATTCAGTTTGTAATGGATAATTGTTTTGAACTAGATCTAATTGTACGAGTCTATTGTTATCTCAATTAGTATGAGAGAAGAGTTTATATATAATTATAGGTTAGGAAGTTATCATATAAAGATAATTTAAGATCTATAGAACCCATTATCTTTTAAATATGATTATACATTTAAAGCAGTTTATATACTTTTGAGGTTTTATTTTATAGGACTTTTTGAAGACTAAATAGATTTTCATAAAATTTTATTGGGTTTTAATCTATCATTGAGGAATATGTAACCGTTAGGTTTGACATGTGATTTAGTGTGAAGTTATTTTGGAAGAATTTTATTGGGAATAGAAGTTGAATGAAAAACATGCACTTTATAAAGAATCCCAAGATATACAAGTGTTAAATTGTATAATAATTTCCTGATTTAGATAATACAACCCACAAACTGTCAACCAACCTGAGGACCGAATTGTTTTGTGACATAGATATTATCTACATAAATAAATTATTTTACAAAAAATGAAAACTTTTATACATAATCATTCTCCTCTAGATCCTTTTTAGAAATCTCAAATGACACAATCATCTTTATAACCTTAGGATTTGATATAAAACAATGTGGTGAGATCAAAGGATACTAAGGGAAAACATATCATAATTTATTAGAACATAAACATAAAGGAGAACATGAGGATGACATAATGATATTAATAAAATATCATAAGACCATGAATGGTATTTATAATACACTGTTCAAAAAAAAGATCATAAAAACATTAGTAAGCAAGCATAAATGATATAAATTGTCTCAAAACACACATCAACAAGACAATTGAAGGTAATCATACATACATACATTAAATCACACACACATATATACATACATACTATATAAATACATGAAATCATGCATATATTTGTACACAAATACATATATACATGCATATAAACAAACTAACATTCATACATACATACATACATACATATCTACACAAACAGACACACACATAGATACAAACTTTTAAAAAAAGATACATGCATGAATTCAAGCATGCATGCATAAATACATACATATATACATACATACATACATTTATAGAATGATACATATATATATACATATATACATACAAACAAACAAACATATATACATACATACATACATACATACATACATACCTAAATTCATGCATGCTTGCTTTCATAGATACATATAAACATATACATACACATAAACTCACACAAAAATAGACATACATAGACAAACAAATAGACAGACACACACACACACGAACACACACACACACACACATCTATATACGTACATACATACGTACAGACCTATATACATACATACATACATAAAAAATACATATATAAATACATAAATATATACATACATAAAAAATAAACATATATGTATATATGTATGTACATACGTAAGTATTTATATATGTATGAACATACCAATGCAATGTTTTTGGTTTAGATCATCATGTCTAACAATGAGAATTATTTATCCATTTCACTTCAATTTACAAATTGGAAAATTGGAACTATAGTCCAATGCTAAAATTTTTTATATAAATTTTCATGTATAAATCCCCATGAGAATTTGGAGCATCAGTTCATGTCTTACACCTCATGGGTATTTGTAGCGGAAATCCTTAACCCATGAACTTTTCATGCATTCCATGGGTCCTAGAATGTCTTGGATAGGGCCTCATGGGTATTAGGAGCCTTAGTCTATACACTACACTTGTATATCAGTCAATCACATTTTTTTATTTGGAGCAACAATCCATGTCCCAAACTTGTATATCAATCAATCACATATATCACATGTATCACAATATCACATTAATCAATTAAAAAATTAATTGTTCCAATTTAACAATTTCATATTTACAGTATTCCATTAATTAATTCAATAACTAATTAATCACATAAATCCCTCCAATTCATTCACCAATTAATCAGTCATGTTGATACTGTAAAATAATTCAATAATTAATTAATCACAAAAATCTCCATTAAATAATTCAACCTTTAATTAGTCAAATTACACAATCCCAATATCCCATAATTTATTAAAAAATTAATTATTCAATTCATTATCCTAATATACCATAATTAATTCAACAATTAATTATCCAATTTAAAGTCCCAATATAAAAAATTTCATGATCCCTTAAGTAATTAATATACCAGATTAATAAATTCAATTTTAAGAAACTTAATCATTAATCTTCCAATATAAATTCTACAATTTCATAAAAATATTTTAAATAAAGGCTTTGGTATTTTAATAATATCCCTCCCACCTCAATTCTATGAAAAACAATCCCCTAATGGAAAATTCCATATTTGAAGTATAGCACTCCAGAATGTGATAATGAATGAGATAAAGAATGGAAAACTAAAATCCAAGATCAATCAATGAAGATAAAACAATCCTAGATCAAGATCCTAACTAAATAGATCTAGATCCAAAAAATAGAGTATAACAGCCTTCTAAAAGATGAGGGAGATATGGGAGAGAATAAAGAATCCACACAAGGTAAGATCTAACTTCTGAAGGGGTGTAGATCATAAATACGTACATTTATTTTTTAATAAATAAGGTTAGGATCCCCAATAATTCATACGAGAGCCTTATAAAATGATAGGAATCAAATATTAAAAACATAGGATCGATTTGGGGGAGTTTTGGGGATTCTCGTAATTCTAAATCTAACTTCCAGGTTAATTAAAAACACACACACAGTTTTCGGGGAAGGGGTGCATGGTTTCCCATAGCATACACCTTAACCATGTGTATCTTATAGGGTAGAATTGTTTCTCATAATAGGGAACACAATTTGAAAAATTATGTTCTGGCAGTTCAAATACTCTCTATTTGGATTCACACCATTTGGGGGTTGGGGCACATAGTTTGGGAAAACAATGTACTTTTACTATTCCTTCAAAAATTTCCAAATTTTCTTCTAAAAGAACCCCATGTTTCAACCCAAACAAAGTTTACTCAAACAATCCATAAATAATACCTAAATACAAGCTAGAAACATCTCTAAATAAGTTCATAATCATACAATCTCCCCAAATTATAATGGATTTTCATATTGTTTTGCTCCCAAGCATCTCTAAGATTCCGAGTAAACAAATTGAGATATTGACCCCACCCATCCTCTTCTCTTTCCCATGTATCCTCTTACACATGCCATGTTATCATAATAAATGAACTAATGGCATGTTCTTTCCTTGAAATACTTATTCAATGTGATCCAAGACATTTTTTTCTCTTCAAAGGACGCGTAATACTCAAACTCAACATCATCCACATCGATCACATGAGAAGGGTTAGGGTGATACAGATGAAGTTGAGACACATGAAAAGCATCATGCATATCATTGTATCTATATGGATGAGCCAATTCATATTCCACTGGTCTGATTCTATCTATAACCTCAAACGTTTCAATGAACCTAGGCACTAATTTTCCATGTCTCTAGAACCTGTGGTGACCCAATCTGGCTGAAACCTCAAGGAATACACGATCACCCTCTAAAAACTCCAGCAGTTGTAGTATTAGATAATTATATGAATTATTTATACTCTAAACCATAGAAATATGATTCAGAATCAACTGAACCTACTCCAACATCTCCTACATGAGACTTTGTCCTAATAGTTCTGATTCACCTACCTCTATATAGCATAGAGGTGATCTATATAGCCTAGCATAAGGAGCCTCGTATGATTCCATCAATATAGTTTCTGAATAAATATTTTCAAAGGATAACTCCACCAAATAAGGGTTTTTAAACTAATACCCACTGAAGTCTAGGGAACACACTTTGAGTATATCATCAAGTTCTTATATAGTATGTTCTGATTACTCATCTGTCTGTGGTTGGAATTTCATACTCAAAAAATCCAATATACTAGAAACATTCAACAATACCTTGCTGAATCATGAAGTAAAATATGAGTCTCAATATGAAATAATAGTCCCTAGAACCTTGTGAACATAGACAATCCCTCATATGTACAACTCTCCCAACTTATCCACTAAGAAAGTATCTTGTATTGGCGAGAAATGTGATGCCTTTGTCAAAAGTTCAACAATAACACCAATATCATCATTATTAGAAGGATTCCTCGGGATACCTACCATGATGTCCTTGGTAATTTCCTCCAACTTCCATTCGAGAATAAGAAACAGCTATAGTAAACCACAAGGTCATTGATTCTCATCCTTCACCTGTTTAAAGGTGTATCATCGTGTTACAAACCCTGCTATCACCTTTTTCATTCCCAACCACCAAAATTCTCATCATAGGTCACAATATATTTTTGTCACAACTCCAAATTTGAGGAATGAAATTTATTGATCATATTCTCCCATATAATTATTGGCATAAAAAACTATTTCTTGAAATAGATTATCTAATCATTATCTAGTGTCCATTCTGAAGGTGTCTCCCCACCTAAAAGTATTTCCCTCAAGGAAAAACATTGTGAATCCTCAGACATCCTTTCCCCTATCTATCTCACAAGTTTTGACACTACTAAAAACTAATAAAATATGCTTCTGATCCTGACCCTCCTAAACCACAACATGTATCTCAGCTAGTAAAGTCATCATCTACCACTCAACACTAGACTCTTGAACTATGTCTGAGTTTTCCTACTCAAAGAATTAGAAACACGGTTTCCCATCTATGTAATATATGCTAGATCACTGTTTAATGACTACATATACTCAAATCATATCCACCACCAAATATTCAATCCTCACTACAAAAATATATACTTTAAGATATTGTGATCCGTATACACCATAAACATCTCCCACAACATATAATTTCAACAACACTTCAAAGAAAAAAGACTTGTAACACCCCAATGATTTATATATAAAGTTAATATTGAATTCATAAAACAATGAGTCTCTATAAGACACCACTTTATTATAACCTATCTAGTAAACATAATTTTTATCGCTTCTATAATTTGAATTTTGAAAAACTAACATACATGGTTGTTGTCAATAAGATATTTAGATTCTAATAGGATCAACTTACATTTTTGGTTAATAGTAATGTACCCTTATGAATTAAAATGTACCCTTATGAATAGTAACCTTCCCAATTTATGTATAAATATAATTTAGGCACCTTATAAATGAAGTAGAATATGTAAAAAATTAATCATTAAGTGTTGGTATTTCTAAGAGTAATAAATATTTAATTATAATTTTAAATTAATAAATTAATAAAATACATTTTCATTAAATGTTTTCTTAAATAAATATTGTTTTCATATGAATTTAAGATAACTTTATGAGACCTTAGTTAATTTTTCAATGTATTATAAAATCTTTTTTAAAGTTAAAATACTTATTTTTCAGGTTAATAATGATTTTATTTAAAAAATTAAATTTCTATTATTTATAAAATTAGTTTGAAAAAAATGTGTTCTTTTTTAAATTATACATGTTGAAAAATATTCAGGTTTAATTTTTGGGATTTTTCAGAAATACATGAATTTTGGTGAATAATGAAATTCGATCATGTATGAAATATGATAAATGAATGAATTTCTGCATCATTATTTAGTCATAGATGATGTAAATGGTCATTGATTTGAACTCACATGCAGTTATTAATTTTTTAGTGAGATGAATAAAGGATATTCATAGTCTTGATCCAAAATAGGAAAATAATTATTTAAATAAAGGGAAGTAACTCCTCTTATCCACTATAAATTCCCCAATCACTCCCTCTTCTCTTTAATCCTATAAGACTTGAATCCCCACAATGTTCATCCCGAATACTCTTCACTAGTCCCTCCCCATATCTGGGATCATTTTTTCATTCTATAAGACCAACACGACTTCTCTTAAATGGTTTCTCCAGGATGTGTATTCAAGAGGTAAGTCCACATCTTCTTTCTTTTAATTTCATTTCAAGTTCCTTTATTTTGTTATAGTCTACTCACCTCCTCAGTCAAAATTTTCATGATAACTATAGTATAATCAATATAATGTAATTATATCATGTTAATTTAATAAAAATTATCTATCTTCTTACTCTCTCTCTCTATCTCTTATTTTATAAATGAAATCATCATCCGTGAGGTGCCAATTTACAACCTTCGTGGATGAAGAAGTATCATTCATCAATTTCTCCTTAAATAATAGTCATGAAACCATTTTTATGATTTAACCAAAAAATAAAATTTTTATTATAACCTAATTAATATTCATTAACTAATATATGAACATAATATTAATTCATATGGCAAAACAAGTTAGTAATAATCAAAATACTGCCAAAATAATCCAAGTGATTATCATTAATATTTCATCTAAAGATTTATTCTCAAACAATGTAACCAAATTATATAGATAAACATTAACACCTATGGATATTCCTCAATAATATATAATTTTAATTCAGTATAATTATATCCATTCCACATAAACATCCATTCTCATATACATGTATACTGATTGTGAAAACCAAGGAAACAAACACTCCAGAACGACATAATTAAATTTGATAACCTTTGAATAAGGACATATATGAACTAAATAAAATTATTATAAACCCAATATATGACTAATAGGTTCTTAATTTAGTTATTAATAAGCCTAAATATATATTCCATGACCTTATGTTCAAGAGTTGAAAATATTCGTAAATAAGGTAAGGGGACTCTACCTGAACCCCCATTTTCTTTAGAGTTACAATTTTTCTTTATTAATACCAATTAAATTATTATTTATTATTATTTACTCATTATAAATTATTTTCTAATGTTTTGTATATGTGTACCAACTATAATTCTGCTTTATTTTATGGAGATTTACATGTTTTAAATGGATCCTTCCAAATTTCTTCCTGAAATACAACCCCGATTGAAGGGAATTTATTGAATTCTTACTTATTTTCAAGGGAACTCTATAATATTTTTTTAGCATCCATTATTATTCTAAAATCACTCATTTTATTATAAAAAACTACCTTAATTCACTTCTAGTTTTATAAAATTATTTTTCCAAAATAGCTCTTCTTTTCAAAGTAAAAGCGTATTTATCTCAAGAATGACCTAATGATTTTATATGAGTATTTTCATATATTTCAACACTCTTATTGATGATTATGTACAATTGGGATAATATTTTATTATATAATATACCATATTTTATTTAAAGTTTTATGATTAGTTTTATTATGGATGTTCTATCTTGATATCATTCACCATATTACTCTGAATGGTTAGTGTTCATATTTAATGATTGGGGAAGGTTATTTGAATTTGATATATTAGTTTTAATATGAATGTATATGTTGTTTATATTTATCCTTATTCATTTGAGGAATTAATTGGACTTATTACGTGATGGGAGGGGCCCTATATTTCTCCTCGATGCATTGTTAGGTCTCATGAGATAAACTATTTTGGGTTTTTATACGTTTATGTATGGTCCTGTAATAAGGCCTTAACAGAATGATTATGATGTCTAAAATTATGAATTCCCTTGTTATAAGTCAAGTAATTGGTAGTTCATGTGGTTATTCTACTAATAGAATACCCAAGATTATGTTTTATTATATCATTATTTATTCATCTCTTATTCCTTCCATATTGTGTTCAGGTATATTTTTTAAAGACATGTGTTTTTAGTTATTCACCATGCCTAATATTTGTGTTTATGATATATTCAACGGTATTTCTTACCCTTACTTTGAATCTGATCTCACCCCTTTCTTATTTTTTATTTTCCTAGGATATAAATAATTAAATAATAAATGACTTGTAGGTATAATCTAGTTGTCAAGTATGTTTCTAAGGGAATATATTTATATTGTATTTACTTTCAAGTTGTAATGTTGAACTTATGTATGTATTTACTTTTACAAAACTGCTTAATTATTCATTCCTTCATGATACAGCTTTCTTGTAATCAGGGTAATGTAATGAAATAAGGCACCAGCTCTGGGAAACGAGATCCAGGCCCTTATAGTTGGTATCAGAGGTTGTTTAGTAGAAGAAACATTGAAAAAATATTTAGAAAATATAGATTTGGGAACAAAACCCTAATATTGTTTTTGAGGATAAACAAAAAGAACATCCAAGAATTTTCATAAGGAATGGATTATGTGTATATTTTTAGTCAATACATAGTTATCTAGATACTATATGTGGACGTGGTTATAGCACAAATGTACCTAGGAGTAACAACTCTGAAAAAGAGTTTTGGTCTTGACCGGGGGTGTCCTCGTACGCTACAACGGGCCTTACTGTTCACCTAGTTTGACACTCCCAAGGAATATTCCATGGATAATTCACGTTTTCATTATAATCCAATATGAATGTATTAAATGTAATTATTCCCTCAAGGAAACCATGTTTATGATTATGGGTTTAGCTATGAATAGTATTTCAATTTATGTTAAGTATTTTTCTAATTTAATATTATACATTACAATTTATAACCTAATCTATTGTATGCCATTATTTAGAAATTTCACCTAGTGGAATGAATGGAAACCACATGAACGCACGTATCCCATGTTGGGATTTCCCTCTAATTAGAGATAATGATGTTGGATCTGGTTCTATGATTGGTGAAGATAAACTTATAACTATACTAGGATAGTTGAATCAGGTTATGAACAATAAACTTACTTGTATGGAGAATCTAGATCCATCACATGGTGGAGCTATGTTATACCACTTTATGAAACAATAACCTCCATCATTCAATTGGACTACAAACCCAATTGTAGTGGAGTAGTGGATAAGTTCTTTAGAGAAGATATTTCTCTCTGTGGGATGTAACGAAAGAGAGAAGCCTAACATGGACATTTATCATCTTTTAGGAGATGCAGATCTATTGTGGTATTTAATTCAAAACACAATGCAGGATGAATAAATATTAGAAATGGAATTGCGGTATCTTAACGAAAATATTATAAGAAAAATAATTCCCTCATGAACAATGAGAATATAAGGAAAGGATGTTTATGAATCTTAGGAAAAAAGTGGATGAGAATGTTTTAAAGTATAAAGCTAACTTCACAAGGTTATCAAGACATATTTTGGAATACATACATAATCCAAGGTTCATGGTTGATTGATTATTTGGTGGTTTAAAACCATTCCTCTAAAGTTAAATAGTCACCCAAATTTTTTAATCATATGAAGATATTGTCTCGTGTTCTATAATGACAGAAAAGTAATTATCTAAGTCTTATTAATTTAAGGAAAAAAATATATGAAGGGGCTTTTTAATAATCTGGAAAATAAAATAAGAAAATAGGGAATAAGGGAAAAGTGTACTTCTCACCATGTGATAATTGTGGGAAGAAACACCCAGTCACTTTCTTTAAGGGTATGTGTGTTTGTTACAAGTGTGGAGAAAAAGGTTACCCCTACCATGATTGTAAGGGGAAGAAAGTAGCTACCAATGTTCGATGATACAATGGAAAGATAAGGGAAATCATAAAAATGATTTTCCTAAGTGTCAGGGAAACTTTCCCTAAACAAGTCCAATGGAGAAAGGCCATGTTTATGATATCACAATGAATATGGTTAAAGTTCCCAATAATGTACTGGTAGGTACTTTAATTATTTTCAAAAATATAGCCAATGTATTATTTGATTCTAGATCATTGAATTCTTTTATATCTTCCCTGTTTTTGAAGAATACTAGATATGTCAAATTTGATTTAATAAAGGAGTTTCCAGTCAAATCTCCTAAGGGAAGTATCATTGCAATAAATATGTTTCAGGGAGTCCCTATTATGTCATATGAATGTGCTTTATATGAAAATTTTATCATCATTCCCATGATTGAATTTGATATAACGCTTATTATGTATTTTTTTCAAATTATGATTTGAAAATATATTTCAAGAAGAAGGAAGTTAAAAAAAATTAGAACGATATGGAATCCCTTATCATTAGGGAAGAAACATCACCATCTAATTCCGCTCCAGATCCACCCTCAGAAGATCTTCCAAATTAAATTCTTATGGAGGATGAGAATGTGATATCTATGAATGAGTATAGAAATGTTCAAATCGAGGATGTATCTATTGTGCAGGAATATATTGATTTTTTTCTAGAGGATTTACCTGGACATCTTCTAGAGAGAGAAGTTTAGTTCTCAATTGATTTAATTTCTAGTTCACAACCAATATCAATGTCTCCTTATAGAATAGAAACTATGGAATTAGTATAACTGAATAAATAACTAGTTTAATTGATTCATAAAGGATTTATTCTCCCTAGTGTTTCTCTTTGGGGTTCCCCTATTCTTTTGATTAAAAGGAAAGATGGATCTATGAGGTTGTGCATTAACTATAGGGACATCAATGCTATAAAAATAAAGAAAAAATATCCCTTACCTTGAATTGATGATTTATTTTATCAACTTCATGGAGATAAATATTTTTAGAATATTTAAATTTGAGATGGATACCATCAGTTGTGTGTGAGGAAGGAAGATATTCCAAAGAGAAAATTTTGATCCAGGTTTGGGCATTACAAGTTTACAATAATGCCTTTTGGACTATCTAATGAACCCTATATCTTTTTGGATCTAAGGAATAGGGTTATTGAGGAATATATTGATGAATTTAGTGTGGTGTTTATTGATTATTTCATGGTATACTCCAAAAGATACAAGGGTCAGGAAAATCAGTTGTGCATTATTCTGAAGACTCTTAGATGAAATGAATTATATGGGATGTTGTTCAAGTGTGAATTTTGGCTTCAATAAATTTATTTTATTGGCCTTATTTTATTTAATTATGTAATATGTGATGATCCAATAAAGATAAAGGTTGTTCAGGAATGGCCTACACCAACAAACATAACCATGGTTCATAGTTTTACTAGTTTATAAAGTTATTATCTATGTTTTTTTCATAACATCGCTTGATTTTCCAACCCATTAACCATGTTTGCTCGTAACGGGGTTAAGTTAAAATGAACAAAATCATGTGAGGAATGTCTCGAATAATTAAAGTGGATATTAGTGAATGATCTGATCCTAACTCTACCATTGGGGAATGATGGGTTTGTTATCTACAGTGATGCATCAAAAAATAGACTGTTTTGTCCTTATGAAAAATGATATAGTTATTGTATATTGATCAATGAAGTTAAAAATTCATGAACAAAACTATCCTACTCTTGATAATGATTTAGATTTTTTGATCTTTTATCTAAAAATATAGAGACACTATCTCTACAGTGAAATATAAGAGATATATTCATATAAAATGAGTCTAAAATATATATTCTCAAAGAAATAACTCAACATGATACAAAAGTTATGGCTTTAACTAATTAAGGATTATGATTTTTCCATACACTATCTCCCAGGAAAGGAAAATAAGGTATCTGATGCATTGAGCTGGAAGGATCATGGAGTTTTTATCAAAATATGGATTGAAAAGGGTCCTGTATTAATGGATCAAGTAAGGATAGACATGGGAATTATAAATTAAGGTAAAACATCATTACATTTTCAATTAGTTTATTAACAATATTTTTTGGAAAGAATTAAAATTTCTCTTCTTGATGATGATAATCATCAAAAGAAAATTAATGTTGTGAATGACATACAGATCCAAGACTTCGTATACGGATATAAAATTCTGAAATTTTGGAAGAGGCTTTGAGTTCCAGTTATACCCAAGAAAAAAAGGGATTTATTAGATGATTCACATAGTTTTAATTTCTCTATAAATCCTAGTATCACTAAGATGTGTAGAGATTTTAAAGAACATTTCTGGTGGGATAACTTGAAGTGGGAAATTGTAGATTATGTATCCAGATGTTTAGTCTATCAACAAGTGATGGCCGAATGAAAACATCCAATATGATTAATGAAATCTATACCTATTCCTATATGTAAATGGGATGACATCACAATCACTTTTGTCATTGTATTACCGTAAAATCCAAGAAAAAATGATGTAATATCGATAATTTTTTATTGGCTTATGAAATCTGCAATGTTCTTCTCTCTATAAGGGAGGATTTTCCATGGGAGAACCTTGCACAACTCTATATCAATGTAGTTGTGAGACATCATGGATCACCTCTCTCAATTTTTTCTAACTATGATTCATTATTTACATCAAAACTATAGAAACCTCATCATAAATACCTACATATTGAGCTTATATTGAGTATTTCTTATCATCCTCAATCTGATGGTAAATCAGAAAGGATGATACAAACATTAAAAGACATGTTAAGATCATGATCACATGATTTTCAAGGTAAGTGGAGGTAGTATTTACCTTTGGTGGAGTTTTCCTACAATAATAGTTTCCATTCTAGTATTCAAATGAAACCATATGAAGTATTGTAGGGAAAATATGTTGTACACCACCATGTTGGGATGAAGTCGGTGAGAGGGAGATTGTGGGTATAGAGCTTGTGGAGGAAACACGAATGAAGGTAAATACTATTCAAAGCCATATTAAAGAATATAAAAGCAGGAAAATGAGCTATGAGGATAATTGAAGGAAGGAATTCAATTTTTAAGTGGGTGATCATGATTTCTTAAAAGTATCCCCATGGAAGGGTGTTAAATGATTTGGGAAGAAAGGGAAACTAATCCCCAAGTACATTGGCCCTTTTGAAATTATGGATAGAAATGGAGATGTGTCCTATAGTTTGACTATACCACCTAAACTATCTAAAGTTTCAATGTGTTCCTTGTATCATTGTTGAGAAAGTACATGTCATACCCAACATATGTCCTCACTTCTGAAGGTATATAATTGGAACTAGACATATCTTATTATGAATATCCTATCTATATTATAGACACTAATGATCATGTTTAGTGGAATTAGATGATACAATTGGTAAAGGTACTTTGGAAAAATCATAAAATTGATGAATAAATATGAGAGCCTGATGAGATTATGATGGAGAACTACCCAAATCTTTTTATGTGGAAATATTGTGGAATTTGGAGGATGAAATTTTTATAAAGGGGAGAATGTAACCCCCCATGGATTTATTAAAAAAATTAATACTGATTGTAGGAGACACTAAATCTCTACCAAACACCACTTTATTATATCCTATCCAATAAATATAATTTTTACCACTTCTATAATTTTAATTTTGAAAAACAAAGATACATGTTTTCACTGAGTAAGATATTTAGAGTCTGATAATACCAACTTACATTTTTTGTGAATTGTAACCTACCCATTTAAATAGTAACATAACCTTATGAAAATAAATGTACCCTTATGAATAGTAATCTCACCGATGTATGTATAAATATAATTTAGGAACCTTATAAATGAAATAGAATATGTTAAAAATTAATAATTATGTGTTGTTATTCTTGTAAGTAATAAATAATTAATTATAATTTTAAAATGATAACTTAATAAAATTCATTTCCATAAATTTTATTCATAAATAAATATTTTTTTCCTATGATTTTAGGAAAATTTTATGAGATATCAATTAATTTTTTAAAGTATTATAAAATCTATCTTAAATTTATAATATTTATTTTTCAAGTAAATAATAATTTTATATAAAAAATCTAAATTTCTATTACTTAGAAAACAATTCTGATAAAATGGTCTTAATTTTTAAATTCTACAAGATGAAAATTTTTTATGGTGAATTTTGGGGATTTTTCGGAAATAATTTAATTTTTGGTGAATTGTCAAATTCGATAGTTTACAAAATATGCTAAATAAATTAATTTCTGCATCATGCTTGAGTCATGGGTAAATTAAATGGTTATTGTTTTGAACTCACATGCACTTAATACTAATATTATTCACATTAATCATAACTATTCACAATCTTCATCCAAAATAATAAAATAATGATTAAAATAATGGAAAATAAATCCTCTCCTCCACTATAAAATCCACACATCACTCACTCTTATCATCACTCCTATAATACTTGATAATCATGAAAGATCTTCCCAAATACTCTTCCCTAGTCACTCCCCACATTCATGATCCCTTGTTCTTTGGAAAATATCAAAACTCCTTCCATTAAGGTGGTTCCCAAGGAGGTGTATTCAAGATGTAAATCCCCATATTCTTTCATTAAATTTATTTCAAGTTCATTTATTTTTTTATCTTGTACTCACATCCTAAATCCAAATGATCATGATAACTCTAGTATAATCTATATATTGAAATTATATCATGTTGATTTAATAACCATTAACAATATTCTTACTCTCTCCCATGTTTGTTTTTTAAACAAAATCATCGTTCGTGAGGTGTCAATTTACAACCTTCATGGATGACGATGTCTCATCCTTCAATTTATCCTTCAATACTGGTCACAAAAATAAATTAATGGTTGAACCAAACTATAAAATATGTATTATAACCAAATTAATATTCAAAAACCCATATATTTACATAATATTAATTATTACAACATAACTAGTTCGTAATAATCAAAATAACACCCAAACAATCTATGTGATTGTCATTAACATTTCATCTAATGATTCATCCTCATACCATGTATCCAAATGATATATAACCATTAAAACCTTTTTATTTTCATCAATAATATATAAATTAAATTCTATATAATTCTATCCTTTCCACTAGAACATCCATACTGACTGAAAGTTACTTTTTTTATTATCAAAACACTTCTAAGGAAAAGTGAGAAACCACAAAAGCTGTCTGGAAAATCACATTTCAACACAAGCAGATAAAGAAAAATCAGAGGAAAATACCAGACCTTCCCTACCCAAGAAAATGTTCCATGAAGACAAGACTTCACCATTGTAGTTCCCTTTATCAAGAAGTCTCGTAAAGAATTGCACGGGCATGGAACAGATGGAAAAGCCATACCCTCTCAAGTATCCAGATCCAAAGGACCTGCACTTGTAAAGACTACATGCTCTGATCCCCTTCCGAATCTGGTCCAAGTAGAGTACCGTAAAAAGGAATCAAACTCCCTAACACATGCAATCAACAAGAAGATCTAAAGACCAACACAGGTCGCACTAACAATTCTCTCAAACCAATCGATCAAATCCACCAACTTAAACAGGATCATTAAAGAGAAACTTGATATTACCCGAATCCATTTCTCTAAATAGTTTCCAGGATAAATATGAAACCTATAAATCTGCAACATCCGACATCTGCTTCTCAAGCTCATAAGTAAGTTGGTCCCAAGTCTGAATGTACTCCTCAATGTTGATTTTCCATCCATTGAAACCCCATACTAGGATTGAGTCTTGTCTGTCAATCCATGAAAATTGTTCCTCATTAAGAGACACCTGTATCGATCACCCCATCATCTTAGCAGCCTCGTCCTCAATTTCATTAAGCAATAAGACATGCTCTATCATTTCTTCATCGGAACTTAAAAGGAGAACCAAGGCTTGATCGCCTTGTTCCTCTACCCTCTGAGAACTCAGCATCTCCATATCTATCTTCTTGTCACTCATCGTTTTAGAAGATAGAGTCTCCAAAGGAGGGGATAGCGAGGAGTAATCCTTCTTCCCCTTCCTCTTCCTAAAACTCTTATTAATTTTTGGACTTGACTCCTCATCTACCAATTGGCCATGTTCAATCCCTTTGGTTGTCTTCACGCTGATCCTGTCTCCCTCACCTAGGAAAACAGAATCAGAACTCACATCAACCTTTGGAAGGCCTTCAAACCTATTGCACAAAGTAACTGTGGACTGAATCAAGTCTGAACTTCCTCCCACCATTTGAGATTCTCTTACATATATATGCCCACTTCCACCCATGAGAGTATCATGTTGTGTACCCAAGCCAACATCAAAATCCAGAGACATCCGGTCTATTTCATCAGAATAACTGGACTACATGAAGCCACACCCCATGAATTGATGTTTCCTATTAGTGTCTTCAATAACCACACCCTGAATTGCACATGAAGATTGCACAATAAGACATCCCTCATTATTTTATGATTAAGATGCACCTGCAGGACCAGACTGACCCAGCGTGACCTTTGAATTGTCATTAGGAATCACTATAACAGTAACTCCTGGAGGGCCTGCCAAATCATGTCTCAACCTATTGGAAATTTCGTTAACACTCGGTTCAAAAGCCAACACCCCTGCATGTGCCTTCTTAACTGCTGAATCAACACCATAAGTCATAGTACTAACACCTCTTATACATTCATCCATGCTATTAACCTCTGTTATCTTGCTACTCCCACCAGCAGGACCAGCTGAGGCCAGAGTCACCTGAACATCCCCATGCCTCAACCCCCTACACCTGCAGACCTCCAAATTGTGTCCCAGTTTCTTGAACAATGAGTAGAACTCATACCAAGACTCAAATACCACGTGCTACTTGTAGTGGAACTCCTCACCCACGACAATCCAGAAGAATTCAACGGGAGATTTAGATACATTGACCTTGACACACACCCTCAGCATGATCGGATGGCACACTGCCCTAGTTCTACTATCTAAAAAAAATATATCACCCTACCATATTCCCTAGGATATGAATAATCGAAGGGTTTTGAAAGGGAATGGGAAGCTCTGGAAAACTTACCCAAACCGCCATTGATGATGAATGCCATTGCATGTGAAAATCATATGACCATTTAATGAGAAGAAACCTTGAGCCATCACAGGTTTGAGGATAACTCAACCAGGTGATAATAATGTTATCCTCAGAATAAAATCATATCATGATATGTTTGGCATCCAGCAACCCAACCGTCGCTCATTCTTTCAGGCCCCATGTGTCAAAAATCCAATGATCGAAGAAGTAAATCGATGGTCGGTGGTGCTCAAAGGTCTTGATCAAGGATAAATGAAGAATAGAGGATGCTTCAGTGAATTATGAATTTGAAATTGACAATTGCAGTATACCGTCGAAGAGTTCAATTACTTTCGTACATAAGGTAAGGGTTTTCTACCTGAACCCCCACTTTTTTTTGGGTTACTCTTTGTCTTTCTTAATCCCAATTAAATTCTTATTTATTCTTATGCACTCATAATAAATCCTGTTTTTTTTCTATATATTTTTACCAACCATAATCTTTATTTCCTTTATAGATAGATACATGTTTTAATAGGATCTTTCAAAAATTATTAACGAAATAAAATCTAGGTTCATGTGAATTTATAAAATTATTACCTATTTTCAATGGGACTCTATAATATGTTATAAACAAAAATTATTTTTCTAAAATCAGACATTTTATTATGAAAAAAACCTTACGTAAATTTTGGTTTTGTACAATTATTTTACCAAAAGAACACCTCTTTAAAAAGTAAAAGAGTATTTATCTCAAGAATTACTCGGTGATTTTATATGAGTATTTTATGCTATTTAAATGCTCTTGTTGATTATTATATTAAAATGGGATAAAATTTTATGATATAATCGACCATATTTTATTTAATGGTTTATGACTACTTTCACTATGGATGTGCTATCTTGATACCATTCACCATATTAGTCTAAATGGTTAGTGTTCATATTTAATGATTGAGGAATGTTATTTACATTTCTTATGATAGTTTTAATATGAATGAATATTATTATTATGTTTATACATATTAATTTGTGGAATGCATTGGACTTATTACATGATGGGTGGGTCCTGCTATATCCCCCGATGCATCGATAGGTCTCATAAGACAAACTAGTTTGGTTTTTATCTGTTTATGTATGGTCTTGGAATGAGGCCTTGATATAATTATTATGATGTCTGGAATTATGCATTCCCTCATTAGGAATCAATTAATTGATAGTTCATGTTGTTATTCGACTAGTTTAATACCCATGATTATGTTTTATTATGGAATTATTTATTCCGCTCTTATTCCTCCAATATTGTCTCTAAGTATATTTTTTAAATGCATGTGTTTTTTGTAATTCACTATTCCTAATGTTTATGTTTGTGATATCTTCCACTATATTTATTACCCTTAATAAAAATCTAATCTCACCCATTTGTTATGTTTTATTTTCCCAAGATATGAATATGTATATTATGAATGACTTTCAAGGATAATCTAGGAGTCATATATGTTTTTAATGGAATCTATATATATATATATATATATATTGAATTTCCTTTCAAGATGTAATGTTGAACTTTTGTATGTATCTGGTTTTCCAAAACTACTTAACTATTTGTTCCTTCGAGATACAAATTTCTTTTAATCAGGAAAATTTAATGAATGAAGGAACCGACTCTAGGAAACTGAGTTCATGTCTTTAACAAATTGTTTCTAACTTAATATCACGCATTGTGTTGTTCCGTTCAGGTGGCCTAAAATAACAAGACCCATTAACCATGAATTGATCTTCATGAATCAACCTAGCTCCAATCCCAAACCCAGAAGCATTATATAACACCATATACTCCTTACCTAGATTGGGAAGGGTCGGGATTGGTGCTCTATTAAAACACTTCTTCAGTTCTTAGAAATCATTCCCACGTGATCTACACAATTAAAACGTTAATCCCTTCTTGGTCATGCCCAAAAGTGGTTCTACCAAATAGGAAATGTCTTGAATGAACCAATGAAAATATCCTAATAATACTATAAATATATTGATATAAAAAATGTGGGTTTATTCCAAGAAGAAACTGCTTTAACCTTCTCTAGGTCCACTAACACACCTTATTCTAAGATTATGTGATCTAAGAAGTGTACATGATCAATCCAAAACTGACACTTGGACGAATTTTTTTATATCAGAGGCTCTCTCAATGTACTCAGGATGATTTTAATATATTGGGAGTGATCATCATGAGTATTGGATTAAAAAATATGTTATCCAAAAAACACTTCTATAAAGTTATCTAGGAATAGATGGAATGTTATATTCATCAAGTCCACAAACATTTTTTCTGTGTTCTTCAACCCAAACATCATTGTGGAAAACTAATATAGGCCATACCTACATCTAAATGTGGTTTGAGTTATATTAGAAGATCGAACTCTCAACCTATTATACCCTTAACTCATGTAGATCTTGGAGAAAACACAATCTCCCCTCAACTTGTAAAATAGACCATCAATATGCAGAAGAGGGTACTGTTTCTTCAATATGATTGTGTATAACTTCTATTAGTCACTAGAAAAGAGAGAAATCATTTCAGACTTCTTTATAAAAAAACTAGGGAACCCCAAGGTGACATACTTGGAGCCCAGAGAATTATTCATGAAACGAATCCTGAAAACTATCCAATATGGGTGGAAATAAATCCCACATCACACCCCTATCATCTAGTAATTGACTAGAAAACTAGTTGGTGTGCTCCCCCAGTATCTAATGAAATATCCCTTCATAACCCACCTTGATATCCCATTCTCCAAGAACAATATAATTATCATCATTAGGATACATAAAATTCACTCTCCTATAATAATAGTCTATATGTGATTAGTATGCTATTAACCATCCAAAACCATAATTAGATCAAAACTAGACATTTCAAGGAGGTAAAAATCATAGATAAAATGATACTCCCCAAACCTATAGATAATACCCATTGTACAAGAAGATGTATAAAGGTCATACTATCACCAGTGTATCTATCTTCATAACCCCACTCATGAACTCAACTAATAGGATCAAACCACTCACATGTTATGCAAAAATAATGTAATGAGAGTCTCCAGTTTAAAATAATGCACTAGATAATATAGAATCTACAATAATATTACCTATCATGGTTGATGGTCTAACCTCACTATCTACCAGTATAGGCTGAACTACATGAAACTATTGTTCCCCTCTTCCACTTGACATTTTCTAAATCCCCAGAGTTTCACTACTCTACTAATATTGGTGTTATTCCCTATAAGCTCTGCATTGACTACCTATCATTCCATGACTAGTCTAACTCCAAATTCCATACTGATATGGGGTATAAGATCCCCTTCCTACACTTTGGTTATTTCTAGATGCTCCATCAACACTCATCTCTTGTGGGTTCCTATAGAACCTATGTTGATGGACCATCCGAACATAAGATCTTCCCTCTGCCAGTGGTCAGAGACAATGTTTATAAAATTGGCCCGACCTACCATGCTGGCGACATATCAATCGAGTAAGATCCAGTGTAATGGATCCCCCAGTCTGATTACTCTTCTTATCACTACTCTATCTAATGTTGTTATGGTAATTCCTCATATTCTCAGAATTTGAACCACCTGACCATCCAACTAGAACCTCCTGTCCTCCACTGGATGCCTCCTTTAGGTTCCCCTCAGAAATAAGATCTTAATTCAATGCTTTGGAAAACCTCTTCATCTTTAGGATATTCACCTGGGAATTAATTTCACATTTATTCCCATCTAGAAACCTCTTTTTTATAGTATCCTCATATCCTTCCAATGATGTAACATAGTGTTTCAACTCTATAAATCATCCATCATAGTCCATCATAGACATGCTCCCCTAGGACAATCTAATGAACTCAGTTTCTCTGTCCTGCATGAGAATCTCATGATAAAATTTATCCAATAACATCTCCTAGAAGTCCTTCTAATTCATGTTATCCTATTATCCATCCTAAGTATGGATCTCCCACCAATGATTTTCTTGATGAAATATCATGTAAACATATTATTTGAACCAATTCTCAGAAATATTCTCTAGTTGGTCATGTATAGTTTAGATGGCCTCAATCCATAAATCAATATCCTTAGGTCCTCCCTCTACAATAATCTTTAGAGGGTGATGAAACTAGAACTCCCTCCTTAGATAAGACATGATTTTAACAACCCTCCCCATGCCTCATTATATGAATTCCATGAAATGGGCAATTTTATCTCATAACTTCTCTCTGACATCTTCACCTGAAACTACCAATGCCTCAAGTTCCACTACTATAGGGGAATCTCTATCCATGACCTCATATCTTATTCTCAACTAGAATCGTCAAGGAGGTATATCTATACAATTCCAAAAATACACCTTAGGACACATAACACCTCTTCAACACATATACATAAGATGAAAATCATAATAATAAACAAAAATCATTTTCCCCAAACCCTGACACACTGTGAAAATCTAGGCTCTATCACTACCATTGACCATCCTACATCTAGTTCATGGATTACCATGGGTAAACATGTTCACATTATAAATAGTCAACCCTTTTTTTATTCTAGGCCATGAGTCAAATATCATTAAAATCTAAAAAAACAATCACATCACACCACAAGTGTGTCACCCAAGGTATAATAGAATCAACTATAACATCACACATCAATAACAATAATTTCACCCTGGACACATGACTTTTCCCTAAAACATGGGTTAGCTATTTCCATACATGATCTCATTACCAAGGCCCGACTCTTCATAATCTTCTATATACATTTTCCAAATAGTAAGACAACCCCCACCACCACCACCACCCCACCTTTGATACAAATTTGAAACATCCTAACCAGGGTGCCACACATCAGATCCCCAAGACAGACCACTACATGACCTTAGGCAGCCTCCCCATAAACCAAATTCTACCGACTTGCAGCGAGGGTCAAATATCAATCATGGGGAGACTATAAGCTGTTTATTAGAGTAAAACACCAGCATAAATTAAATATAGAATAACCAAATCATATAACCATAATAAAAATTACCAATATCACATGATAATCAATAAAATACAATATGAAAATGGAAAAATAGATATTCCATTCCAATGTATGTTCCATGTTTCAAAATGAAAACCCAAAATTAAAGACACTAAAAACTCTAAATAAGGTCCCAAACTATGTTTGATCCCCTCATCCATGCTCCATCACAAATCATTCGTCTAACATAGGACTATTTCCCGTATGCTGTCATGTAAATATGATTTCAATTCGGGTATTAATCAGGAAGCTCAGGTAAGGTGTGATTATAACTCAATGGGCCACCACCAACAGTGTCTAAACAACTAGTAAAAATAGTGTATGCAGTTTTATAAAGAATTAAATACAGGTAATAAAGTAAAAATTCTTAATTTATTCAATTGTACTTTATTTAACCGCATAAACCATTGAGTTATTGAGGACACCAGAACCATAATACCTTCTTCATCCCATGTTGGAGTCTGACCCATGTCATATATTTAATTCACAGTACATTATAACACATTGGATTTCATTATCCATTTCATTTGAATTTATAATATGAATTTTTGTAACTATTTTATAATGCAAACTTTTTTGGTATAGATCATCATGTATAGAACCCCATGAGTATTTCGAGCATCAATTCATGTATCACACCTCATTAGTATTAAGAGCATCAATCCTTGTCTCATACAATTTGCATGCATGCCTTGGGGTCATAGAACATCATGACTAGGACCTCATGGGTATTTGGATCATTAGTCTATGTGCCACACTCCTATATCAATCAATCACATATGGGTATTTGGAGCATTAGACCATGTCCCACAATCGAATATTAATTAATCAAATATATTACATGTATCACAATATCACATTAATTAATTCAACAATTAATTAATCCAATTTAACAATTTCATATTCACATTATTCAATTAATAAATTAAATAATTATTTAATCACTTCAATCTCTTCAATTAATTCAATAATTAATTGGTCAAATCAATTCCATTAATTAATTCAAAAATAAATTAATCACAACAGTCAATTTCCTAAACACAACAATCTACCTTAATTTATTCAATAATTAATTAATAAAATTACAAAATCCCAATATACCTTAAGTAATTCAATAATTAATTACTCAATTCAAAATCTAAATATCCTATAATTAATTAAACCGTTTGTTACTCTATTCATAATCCCAATATCCCTAATTCCATGATCCCTAAATTAATTAATTTACCATATTAATTGATTCAATTTTTAGAAACTCAATCGCTAATCATCCAATAAAAATTCTACAATTACATACACATAATTGAAATCAAGAATTTGAGATTTGAATAATAGAGCACCTACCGAAATTCGTTGACAAATGAGCGCCCAATGGAAAAATCCCCAATTGAAGTGGACCAATCAAGAACGTGACAATGAACAATATCTTTAGTGGAATCCTAAAATTCAAGATCAACTAATCAAGAACCAAAAAGACTATATCTACATACAATAAAACTATATCTATATTCAATAAAACATTAGATAACATCTCTTTAAAATATGAGGGATAGATGAGAGAGAATAAGGAAACTACTAGGGGTAATATCCTCTTATTGGGAGAGGAGATGATCTTCGATCCGAACATTAAATTGTAAAGAACGAAGCTTAGGAGCCATGGGAATTCATACATGTTCCTCTAAAAACAATAGGGATCAAATATTTCTATGTTAGGTCTATTTTGGGGTAGTTTTCGTGGTTCAGTTAATTTTAAATCTAATGTTCACTTTTATTAAAAACCCACACATGGTTTTCTGGGAAAGGGTACCCAATTTACCAAACGGTGTGCCTCTTTTGGGGGAGGGGGTGCACAATTCCTCAAAATAGGGAACAGGGTTGTGAATCCCCAAAGTTTGGATCAGACATTTTGCTGGGTTGGGGAGCATGATTTGGAAAAACCGTGCACCTTTTCTCTTCCTTCCAAAATTTCTCAATTTTCATCCAAACTCACCCCAATGTACATCCAAAACAAAATGTACTCAAACAAGGAAAAAAGATTACCTGATAACATTTTTGACACATCTCCCAAAAAGGTTGGGATATTACAACCTACATACGTATGTATGTACCTACAAACATACCTATATACCTACCTATATATGAACATGCGTACATACATACAAACATACGTACGTACGTACGTACGTATATACATACATAGATAGGTACATACAAACTCACACACACACACACATCTACATATGTACGTACTGACCTACATACATACATAAATACACACATACATACAAATACATACGTACGTACGTATGTCCGTGCGTGCGTGTGTGCGTACTTATGTAAATACACACATACATACATATAGATATACATTTATACATACATACATATATAGACACATACATTTAAACATACATACATACATACATACATACATACATACATACATACATACATATATACAAGCATAAACACATACTGACATACATACATACATAGATACATACATACACACACACACACACACATACACACAAACACACACACACACACATACATACATGATTACATACATACATACATACAAGAACACATACATCCATACATATATACATACGTACATATGTATATACATAAATAAAAACACATACAAGCACGCATACACATATACATACAAACATACATACGTACATCCATACATACATGCATGCATGCATGCATATACATACATCCATCGATACCTAAAAAATTGTATGCATCCATCAAAACATTCATTCATCAATTCATATATTTGTTCACCCATACATGCATGCACACATATATGCATGCACACATACATGCATGCACGCTTGCATACATACTAACATACATTTTCATGCATATATACATATTCATCAATGCACCCATACATACAGACACACACACACATACATACATCTACCATCCATCCATCCATACATACATACATACATCCATCCATATATAAGTACATATATCCATCCATACATGCATGCAAGCCTACATGCATACATAAAAACATACATGCATGTATATACAGGCATACAAACATATCCATGCGTGAATCCATATATACATACATACATACATACATATATACATATATACACAAATACAAGCATGCATAAAAACATACATGCATATATATATAGGTACATCTATGCATGCATAAAGACATAAAAACATAAAAACTAACATATATACATACATACATAGACACATGCATATATATACATACATACATCCCTGTATGCATGCAAACATCCATTATAGATACATATGTACATACCTACATACATACGTACATATCTAAATAGATACAAACATACATATAGGAAAACATACAAACATATATACATAAATATGTACGTATGTACATTATACAAACATACATATGTACTTACATACGTGCATACCTTTATAAAAACATATAATCATACATACATCATACAAACATAAATACATATATACATACATAAATAGATGCCTCTATCCATCTATCCATCCATGCATACATCCATCAATATATACATATATATATATATATATACATACATCCATCCATCCATAGATGCATAAATACATACAAACATACATACAAGCATACATATATTAGTTCATGAATACATGCATACATACATTCATTCATTCATACATACATACATACATACATAAATACATTCATACATACATACATCTATACGTACATAAATAAATACATACATACATACATACATACATTGATACATACATGAATACATACATACAAATATACATAGATACATACAAATATAAATACATACATACATACATAAATACGCACATACATATATACATACATAAAAACACACATACATATATATATATATATATATATATCCATGAATGCCTACATGAATTCATAAACATATGAGTATAAAAATCCACCCATACACACTTGCATGTATCCATACATACATACATACATACATACTATCACAACAAACCTTACTATAGTTCTATTTTTTAATTTTGTTCATCTCTCTCTCTCTGTCTTCTTGGGTGGTTTTTCCTTGAAATTTTATTCTTTGGGCGGGGGGGGGGGGGCTGCGATGCGTGTTACAAAATTAAGGATGAATGGAAGTTCTTACTATACGATAACGATGTGACAAAAAACTGTGTTCTTTCAGTGATGAATTGAATGATTGAAACATGGTTTTACTAACTTTGTTACCTGCATGTGCCGATGCCCAAACCCTCTAGTAAAAGTTGTGAAACTGGTGCGTGGTTTGTCCATCCATCAAACTGAACCATGAACAATTCTTTTATTCATTAAAAGTGGTAATTTACTATATATAATTCTAAAGTTAAATCCCTTAGGAGCTTCTCTACTTTCCATTCAACCCTTATTTCCCATAGAGCTCCTCTCATGCCTCTTCCTTCACCCCCTCAATGAAATCAGTGGTCTTTCTTAGGTCTTATAGATGAATATCAATGTTTAATTCATTATCACCCTCTCAAATCCTTCATTTATCTATTTCTTCCAGGTTTCATTACCTAAATAGGTCATGGGGACAAGTGGTTTTATTGAATCCAAATTTATCATGAGAATTTGGAAATTTTAATTTTTCTATTGGGTTTTTCAAGGTCCTTATGTTTCCTTGAGGTAAGAAACCACCATTATTAGAAAAAGATAAAGGATTCAATGTATCTTATCCGTCAAAGAGATTTTTAAATTTATAATTATGACTGGTTTTAGTTTCAAATTCATGTCTTATGAGTTCTAAAATGATAGAGAGTATAACTAGTGGATTTTCTTAAGGAAAGTTTATTCATATATGGTTTTTATTAAATGTGATCAGGATTTTCATAATTTAAAAGTAAAAATATTATTTTTGAAATCCATTATTAATATGTGTTCATAAAAATTCATGGGAAACATTTTAAACTTAGTAGTTGAAAGATAAATAATTTTTATTTTTTAAAACATGTTTTATGGATCAGTTTTATGAGGAATTCCCATGGGGACTGGTTGGAACATTGTGAATGGATTCTCTAGAATATAAAAACACTTGAAATATTAATTAGTTATTTTGGAAATAAAATTATAACTTTTATATGAATGTGATAGAGAATAATAATGGAGAATATTTTTTATATATATGTTTTTATAGATTTGGGGTTATTTCTTATGATGAATTCAATGGGGAGGGTGTGGTTTATTTTATAATTATATGGTAGATATGTATGTATTTTTACAAAAATGATTATCAGACTAACCTTCATGTTTAATTCATTGGTAACCATAGGTACCTAGGTAGGATGTATTGGTAGACATGATGCAGTTGTTACGATCATGCTTTGTCTAGTGTCCTTTGGATTGGTTTTATTTTGTTTGTAGGATATTCCCCTCAGTTAGTCTAGTGAGAGTGATATTGAGTGTTATGGAATATAGATATTATTCATCACTAGTTTTTTTAGTATATGTATGGCTTTATAGTAGATTAACCAAGTGGATCATAGGTTCACATGATAAATATTTGGTATGTACTATATTTTCCATTTCCTAACATATTTATTTTCAATGATAGTCTTTCATATTATCATCACCTTTCATCCCTATATAAATAGTTCTTATTTCATCATATTCCACTTGTTTTTTAAATTCAAGTATTAATAAAAGTTAGTAAAAAAGACATTATTTTGAAATTAGAAGATGAAGATGATTTTGATATACATTTACACATTATTCTTATTTCAAATAAATGTAAAAAAAATTAGATGTAATTTTCAAACCATTATGAAGAAACTCTATTTAAAAAGTTTACGTATGGATCTATGGGGAGGTTCTTTCTAGGATCTCGAGCTCACACCTATCATCAATATAAGTTTCCCAGTTCTAGTAGTTTGTGACATTTTGATATCAATGTCATGGCTCATATCATAATCCTGGATAAGGATGATGGGGGGGTCTAGTGGTGATATTCCACTCCCACGTGAAGGTGGATGGTGTGGTCTTCCTTATACTTATTTATTTACATTATTACATACTTGCATACGTATATTTACCCATACTTATAAAAGTAAATATATGATGATATAATCACGTGAGATTTTAAATTGTATCATGGATTGACCATCCATTTTGGTAGTTATTTATATCGAAACAAGGGAAACATGATATCTCAAAATAAATTATGAGGCATCATTTCCCAGGGATATGATAAATTAGTGGTAATTTTTACTAGTGACGTTGAATTTTCCTATACTATGAACTATGAAATTTGGTATATAAATCTCTTAGATACTCAAGTTTTAAATTTATTTATTTTCTATTTAAAAATAAAATTAAAATCTATTAGTTTTTATAAGTTTTTTTAAATGTATTTAAACAATTTATTTAATTTTTATTAAATAGGTCAGGACTCCCCCCCCCCTTATTTACTTAACACATACACCTCTCTTTTTAAGGTGAGAGGGAAACCATGACATGGCATGAAGGCTAATGAAAGATAGATCGAAGTTTATGTTCCAAGAAGAACCAATTACCATTTTCCCAATATGATGAATAGGAGACATCTCATGCACCTCATCTAGCATTCCATCATGTATGTCCTTATGCTAGTTCGCAAAGCCACCATGCCTTGCCACTAGACTGCTGACCATTGTCCACTGAGAAGTACATTGGACCACTTTAACACAATTCTTTTCATGGAAACATTTACCACATATCCACTGACACTCATATGTAATGAAAACCACTATCCCTTTTGAAACCACCCCTATCGTGAACACCATCCTCGGATGGTTTTTCTAACCACACCCATTTGGAACACAATTATCATATTATTCCTTGAAATTCTATAGAAAAATTCTACATCTATAACTAATCACATTAGTGTTTTCATTAATTCCATATTTGTTAAACTTATTTAAACATTGTAAGAATTTTTTTAACTAGTACGGTCTATATTTAAATAAATCTAAAAAAATATAATATTATAATATTATTAAGGATAAATTACCAATGGGTTTATGAAATCATATATTTTAAATACAAATGAGTTATTATATACACTATATTAATATGAATTATGAAGTATTAATATTTTATCTATAAGTTTACATGATTTTTATATTCTATATAAAGTCTATATATATTTTTAACAAATTATTAATTATTTATTACCATGATTTATGATATTTTCATTATATATCAGTATTAATTTATTTATATATTAATTTATACTGTAATCTATAGATTTAAGTATTATATATTAGAAATTTTGGTTTGTTTTTTATTGTATAAATAACATCTATAGCCCTATTTTCCAAGAATTTAAGGTAACATCATGTTACCATTCATAAGGAATGATATTTTCTTTGGTTCTTATTTTTTTATTTTTCATCATAATTAGGGATCTTTACTTTCTATAGGTAAATTACACATTGTGTAAAGGTATTACAATCGTTGAAATGTTAAGTTTGGAAAATGGTAGGAAATTCACGAATATCATGAAATTTTTACACACTGTGTAATTTTTACATGACATGAAATAGAATAAAATCCTATTTTAATAAAAATTAGATTACTTGTTTAGTTAAGGAGCCCTTTGAGGATTAAATGACATAATCCAGGGTAACATACCATGTAATTTTCAACATAGTTAGTTTTAAGTGTGATGCATGTATTCTTTTCATTTCATTCATTTTAAACCCACTCCCCTATCAAACTAGAACCTCCCTAAGAAATTTTGGAGATACCTGATCATTCCATATCACTCTTTGAGTGATTGATTGTAATTTTTTTTGTTCATATTTTAGGGTATGTGGATATTCTCTCGTTTGGTTTCTCTATATATCTCCTTTTTATAGTTTGATTAATCGTCACATAAATTATGGATATAAAAAAAATTATTGGATCTAGATTTCAGTTTGTGTTATGAGATATTATAAACCTTTGTTCATCATTTGGGAGTCTTGTTGAGGGTTTTAGAATATTTATTCAAAGGTTGGTGGTTCTGTTAGAGATTTTCCATTTAATTAGAACCTTTATTTTCTTTCTTTGTTTGAAAATTATTTCAATTGATTTATAAGCCCCTTATTTGAGGTTATTTGATAATGGAATTTCAAATAATATGTATATAGAGAAATACCCCAATTCTAATGGGATTGGAATTTTGGGATGAATTTTGAAATTTTTTTAATTGATGAAATTATTGAGAATTGATTTTAGAAAATATATGAAATTGAAATGTTGAAAACCTATTAATTGGTTTTGTGTTGAAAATTCATGAAAAAATAAAAACCCAATTTTTTGGTTGGAAATTTAATTAGAATATCGACACGAAAAATTGGGAAATTGAATTGTAAATGATGATCGATTTTAATAGGGATTATTTTCCCATTATTAATTGATTTATTTACTATGAACATTTGATCATGGTTTTTTATTGGGTTATTTGGGAAAATCATGCAGGGAACATGATCTCTTAACATTATATTGATGATGAAAACTCTAAAAAACATAATTTGGCAAGATTAACCTCAATGGGATGTTGATAAGACCTATTTTTAATGAGCTCGAGCGACATGTGAAAACATATTTTAGCCACAATCAATTATTTGAGATGTTTGAGGATCCTATAGTCGAAAAATAATGTATTATAGGTAAGATGACTAAGGTTCTTATTGGGTCTATTTTGATATATATTCCATTGATTATAGAACTATTTAACTCATTCCAAATGGTTATTATAAATGGTTTTATATAAAAATTTTATTTAATTCATGTTTGAAATGTTTTCCATCCATTAAAAAGAATCATGTTTTGTATCAAATATAAAAAGTAATTATTATCTCGTGTCATTTTTTATTTCAATTTAATGCGTGATTTGTTTTATTATTATGGTACCTATTATGGAAGACATTTTGAGACCCTAATGGTCTTTATAGATCACACCATACCTTTTCCAATGGAATTTTCTATATTTTCTTCTTCTAGGTATGAGAAAAGGGAAAGCGCCGCTCGAAGGTGGTGGATGTTCTTAATACTTTGAACAATGGGTTTTTGTTGTTGTATTGGGATGTTTGCAATTATACTATGTAATATTATGATACACTAATTTGGGTTCTATCATGATTTTTTTGGTTTCTGGTACTTCCCCATTTGGAGTGTTTAGAATACTTGTAATATTTATCTTCTACTTTTTCTAGAAAAAAACATTCAGTCATTTATCATGTATCATGCTAGGTGCTAGTCAGAAACACATGGGGGTTGGGAATACCATTTTGGCTATTTAAGATCTAGATTGGTTATCATGTTAATATGGTATCAAGGATGGTTCATGAAAAATTACTATTAGAGGTGCAACATTATCATCATTACTTTAAATTATTATATAGTTTTGGATGTCTTGTCCAGACATAAGAGGTACTTACGAGCTAGTTCCTGGGAATATATCATCCTAATGATCATTAAGTCACCATGGGTGTTTTGGGAACATTTTTTTATGGAGTAATTTGATCTAATAATAGTGTTTTCCTATAATTTTTTATGGAAAGTTAGAAATCTATATCTTTATATCTTATCTGATGGGGTTGATTTTACTATTTATCTTGTCTAAGTTGTTAATATGAGCAATATTTTCATTTATTCAACATTGTTTGTTTATTTTTTGTAGAATAATAACTTTGAGAATACATGTGAATAGACTCTAAGAGGTAGTCGGTGATGAACCAAAGTGAGTGGATCCTCCCATAGACTAGAATCTTATTGAGATTATTGGGATTATTTTCCAAGCTCTAGGACATCAACATGCACCCATTCCCATTCAGGATCTAGTTGTGGGGTATTAAAGAGATGAATCTTAGAATCATTCTTAATATTTCCTTCACTACAATCCATTATTATTCCAAGGATATAATGATCTATAAGAGGATGAGGATTGGTTGACAAAGATAGGGACTCTCTTTAATTTCATGGAAATTCTTGATTTGATTAAGGTGAAAGGTTTCACCTTCATGCTAGGGGGACATAATAGGAGATGTTGGGATTTAATGGTTATGATTAAAAACAAAAGGTTTTAGAGTGTATATAATTTGGAGATATTTTCACATATCAGTTCTATCCAAATTCTATAGTTTCAGATTATGCTATAATGCTTTTCAAACATAAACATGCTGATAGGTCCATGATGGAGCATGAAAACTACTTTGCTGATCTTGTTCAGTTTTCACCTCAGAGTGTATTGAATGAGAAGATAAAGAATCTAATGTTAAGATAAGTATTCTAAATAATATTATTTCTCATGTTTTCTTACTAAATATTTCTTCTTATGTGTACGTTCTGGATATGGGATTGATGTGTGATATTGACATAGAAAGTAATTCATGGATAAAAGGAGTTACTTTTTCTCCAAGTTCCAGTTCTACAAGTTATTTTAAATGAATAAGAAGTCGCGATGAGTATCATGGTGGTTCTTGACAAAATATTTCTTCTAGACCTATTTTAGTTCCTATAATAGGCCCTTCAACTTACATCCAATCTAGAAAGGTTGGCCATTTGAAATGGGGTTGAACTAAGGAACCGAAGATTTAAAGTTCCAATAGATGCCCAAGTCACTTGTATAAATTTCATTTTATCTTTTCTACGTTGTATGGTGGAATGGGATCATCTGGACTTAAAATTGCTATTCAGTAATAAGATTCTTTAGTAAAAAAGGGGTTCCAGCCACAAGAATCCATAATGACAATTATTAACGAAGTGGAAGAGTGTCCATAGGTGGTTGATAATGGTTTAGTGACTATGAGACATACCATCCCCATGATTGATCATTAGTGACTTATTAATTGGATAATGGTGTGTCTATTTCATTTATATAGACTCATATTATGAACCTAAAAAAATATTCTTACATTTCATTTTTCTTATGTGATGGATATTACTACGCCCCTTGTAATGAAGAAAGAAAAACATAACAGTTGGGATACTAGTGTCTTCTCTTTATTAGTGATCAAGCTTAATTGGTATTTTTTAGTTCTACACATGAAACCCATTGATATTTTTTTTTTGGTGGACTAGATCAATGCTTATAGTTAAATAATTCAGTGTCATGTAAAATAGGTATCCTTTTTTACACTCATTGGGGGTGTGGTGTATCATTCAAGGAAAATGGGGACCAATGATAAGTACATCCAAAACTTCATATCTGAAGTTAGGGAAATTAATATATTTGTTCTATTTTGAACCGAAACATGAGTCTTTGAGTGATGTTGTCCCTCTATTTTTTTTGGATTTTCATAATAATTTTCATTATAATATCTATAGTCTTCAACTGGTAGGAGAGCTAGATTTTTATATAGATTTAGTATTGGGTACTCTTCTTATTTCTATTTCTTTTTACATCATGGAATAAGTTAAAATGAAACATTTAAAGACTTAGTTGGATGATCTATTATAGAAGCAATTTATACACCTTAGTGTGTCATCATTGGTGGTACATCTTCTCTTTTTAAATAAATATAATAGAATAATTTTCTATTATGTTGATTACTAGAAAGTCAATTGAGTTATGATTAATAAAAAGTCTTTATTTACATATATTGATGATTGGTTTGACCATTTGAAGGGGTAAAAGTGGTTCTTGAAGGTTTATCATCAGTTTGGTTACCACCATTTGAGAATAAAAGAATATGAAATTCATAATACTAAATTTAAACGTAGGTATGGAAATTATGTTTACCTTGTCATGCCATTTGATATAACAAATATTCTTACAATCATTATGGATTTGATGAACATGGTCTTCCATGAGTATCTTGATAAATTCATGTAAGTATTTATGGATGAAGTCTTGGTTTATTCTCAACCTAAGGATGATCATATAAATCATTTGACAACATTTTAGGAAATGGTGAGGAATCACCAACATTATCCCAAGCTATTGAAACTTATTGGGGAAGTCAAGTTCTTGGGAAACATGGTGTCATAACAAGGTATTTTGGAAGATCCTAAGAGGGTTAATGTTTTTATGATTAGGGATAATCCACATAATTTTAACAAGATATAGATAATCATGGGTCTATTAGGATATTATAACTAGTTTGAAAATTATTTTTCAATGATGGATTCTTTGATTAATTCTCTAACTTGGAAGGGTTAAAAGTTAAATTGGTATATACTTTTTAGAGTTATTTTATTGAGTGGAAATTTTTTTTGACTTATGCACTGATACTGAATCTTCTTGAGCCTGATCATGGCTATTTAGAATTTTTTTTCACTTCTTGTTCGGGTTTGGATTGTGTTCTTATGTGGGTGACCACATGTTGGCCAAATGTCCTTGATATCTAAGGACACATGAGAATAATTACCTGAACCATGACCTTGATTTCTCAACTGTGATGCATTCTCTTCATTTTTTTTGAGATTACCTTTTCATAGAATGATTTACTATGTATTTCAACCATAAGATATTGATTTATATATTCTCTCAAAAGGATCTAAGCTACTATTAGAGGATTTTGGTGTAGTACCTGTAATATTTTGATTTTGAAATTCCTTATACCCTAAGGAAAGGGAATTTATTTTCTGTTTCATTGAGTAGGAAACTTATGACCTAAGGAATAAAATAATCACAAGAAGAGTGGAATTTGAGGGTTATTTTTTCACAGTATCATATAGGGGTATTAGAATTAGGGTCCATGGTCATATTGGATAGTGTTTAGATGAAATTTTCTATGCTTGAGATGATTCTTCCTAAAAATGATATTGATGATGAATTATATGGAATTCAGAAATCTATTTATAGGGGGAATACCATTGGTGATTAGTCATTCTCTTCTGAGTGTATCCTATATTTTTGAAAGTAGTTCTTTGATTCTTTATCCATGAGAATTTTTTTATTGGGGATTTCCATAAGTCCCAATGGGTAGTGCACATTGGAACCAAACATATTTTTTATGATATGTATAAAATATTATGGTGTCTAGGTATGATATGATATATTTCTAATTTTTTATCTCATTGTTATACTTTCAAACGGATCAAGACTATGCACTAAAACCCATCATGAATGATTCACCCAATTCTACTGCTGACTAGGAAGTAGGATGAGATATCGATGAACTTTGTGGTTTAGTCTGCATGTATCCTTCAAAAGAATAATTAGATGTGGGTTGTGATCGATAGGCTGAGGAAATTGGATATCAATATTCCTATTCATGATACAATCAAATTTGAGGTGATGGGAAATCTTTTTCTTAAAGAGTTTGTTAGTGTTCACAGTGTTCCACCTACTATAGTCTCATATAGATATCCATTTTTTACGTATAATTTTTAATGTGGTTTATATAATAAGATTAAAACCTATTTTTTATTGGCTATGACACAACATCTAAAAAAATATGGCCAGACAGAGAGAGCTATATAATTTTCAAGGATATTGTTCATTCTTGTGTCATTGATATTGGTGGATCCTAGGTTGAACATCCATGACTGGTTGAGTTTTCTTATAATAATAGTTACTATTACTTGATTATAATAGCTCCATTTGTGGTCTTGAATTGTAGGTCAAGTATGTTACCATTGTTTTGGTCATAGATTAGTGAGACTTCATTGGTTGGACAAATTTTGGTAAAAGACATTATAGAAAAACATCAGTGGATTCATTAGAGAATGTTAAAGTAATAAAGTTACTGTAAATGTTTTTCTAATAGAATATTTAATCCATTTGAGTTTTTTGTCGGTGTCTTAGTTATCATGACCCAGTCTATGTCAGGGATCAATCTGCAACTACCCCAAGCCCACTTCTAGATACTAGGGGCAGTGATAAGATCTAAACAAACAACTAAACTCGTGGAGGACTGATAGAGCTAATATTTATAGTGTTTTTTATATCTAATTTTTGGATTTAAACCCCACCAATTTTATATTTTATTTGAGTTTCTTTATTTTTGGAATAATGAATTTTTTTGAGGTAAATTGTGAAAATTTCATAACTCTAGACTTTTAACTATTTTCAATTGTCTTATATATTCCAGGGTTGCAAGTAATGGAAACATTATTCGATAAGTGAAGAGAAGTGGTGTGATAATAGATTTTGGAGAAATGAAGCAGATATGGAAACTAAAGTAGAATTCCTACATGAAATGTAATGATCTTATACATCATGAACTCTTAAAAAATAATTTTTAGAAATAGACATGTCATGAATTCAGAAGACACTGTGAAAAGAAAGTACATGTTGTGTACTATAATTACAGATTGGGTAGTGATTCAAATAGTCAAACCAGTGTGTGAGATTCATAGGATGTGGTGGAGAAAATATATCTAGAGTAAATGATGTATAAACCATATTCACATTGTGTACTCGACAATGTATAGAAAACATAATAATAATGACGTGGTCTGAGTGAGTGATGGGTTTTCCTATAAATAAGACCCCTTGGTCACTTCTGAGAGGCAGTCTAGACATGAGGCAGCCACGCAACACCACTGAACTATCTACAAACAATTCAGATCCTTTCCTTTATATGGTGGAGGTCAAGATTGTGTTGGATATTATGTCCATATATGACATAATTGAGATGATGGTGTTTTCCCAAGCGATGTGGGGCTAAGCCCCAAGTGGTTTCGGAATGAAAAATTCGATGGACGCTCTCTTACGAGTTGCAGTCTCATTGTGTAATCTCTTTTTGAATTTATTTTTATCTTATATCATTTGATGAATCTGGTTTTTTATTTCTTGAATATAAATTAAAAAAATGGATGGTTGTTCCTTCTAATAATTAAATTAATTGACTTATCTATTTAAACTTCTTCAATAAGGTATTTCCATTGAGTATAGTGGTTTCAATTAGGTTTTATTACTTGGATGTATTCGAGTAATTGAATCAATTCAATAGGTAGAATAATAATCATGTTAATGTCTTGATATGATGTATGGTCATGTTTGAGTGTTCACATAGGGGTCCTTGAGGGTGAATTTAGAAATTCAATTGAGAAATATTTTTTATACAAGGAAGAGGGAGTGTCTGAGAGAGTCAAACTAGTCCACAACCATTGTTTTGTATCTGGTTTTCAAACCGATTTTATTTTTGGTCAATTTTTATGTATTTCCCTTTAATTTTCTTAAAATGTAATATTCAATTCTATTTCCAAAAAATTAATCAAATCCCCCAATTTCTCTTCTTGAAAAAACTAACAAAAATAAAAGTGACATTTTGTAACTCAAATTGAAACCTCCTCAAGAGATAGCCTCATGGTCACCACTATATTTCATTACAAGGGGAAAAATATTGATTGAGGATTTCATGACAAAAGCACTCACATAATGTCTCTACCTAAGTACTTGTATGCATAAATAGATCCAACTGAATGAAAAAGTGCATAATGAATGGGGAAAATATGGAAAACTATAATAATATAAACTAGGAATTCATGAACCTTTAGACAGTATAAAACTATGGTAGTTTAAACTAAATGTAACGGGAAAAATACAAACCCAACTCAAAATATGTCCCAACTGGAAGAAAAATAGGAAAGAGTAAACATATGAGAGAGCCCAACTATTGTATAACAATATATGACCACCATATGCGGTCCAAGAACACAGTATCCCTATGCTTCTCTGAAGACACGGTTGACCTATCTATCATCTTTAAAAGACATGACATGTGTGGGAAAAGAACATAAAGGGTAAGTATATACATACCGAGTATAATGACTTGAAAGGGGTAAAGAGGGAGTAATAAGAGATACAACTTAAGAGGAATGTAGAATAGAGAACAAGGTACAATGAAATAGTACAGCTCAACCCAACAAGAGTGTGAAGGTAAGATCATCCAATATCATGTGGCCAAACACGTTGAGTAGATGAACTTACCATAGCCACTTTTCCACCTATATTTGGATAGAAGACTCATCCAACTATGATAAGCTAGACATGGAAAGAACAGGGAATACCCTATATATCTTCACCTATTCTAAAAGGATAGTAAAAAAATCCAAAGTGTGAATCCAGAAGAAATAATATATATATGAACTCAGTCAAAGAATCCCAAATGAGAGAGTAACAGGATGCCTATATCATAGATTAGCATAAGGAGATGAGTTTCCAACAATTCCAATAGAATTCCATAAATGATGCCCAAAATCTCACATACTTTCCCCAAAAAAATAATTCTAAGGGAATAAATATCAATAACTTGATATTATCCTCTTTGGGCAGTACTAACTCACCTGCATGGTTTTAGGTTGCATCACAAAACTATGTCTCGGTGGGAAAAGAATCCCTCTTCCTCATGAGTCCAAATCTAATTCAAACCATATCTCATCATTAGGTTACATAGTTTAGGGGGTATAAGTTCTAGATAAAGATCCCATGACCTAGTACAATAGGAGGGTCCTACTCTGATAGTCAATGAGGAACTGTAATACATAGTTCTACTAGATGGTTCCACTCAGGAAAGTGATTGAAGAACACCACTGCTCAGTCCTACTGGAGGGTAATCCATGTAAGGTCGTTGAGGAATTCCACCACCCATCCCTACTAGAGGGTAAGCCCAGAGTATCAAGGAACTCCACTTCCCAACCCTACTAGAGGGTAATTCAAAATGATTTTTGGGGAATGCCACTGCCCATCCTTGCTGGAGGGAAAGTCTGAAACATATAGGAACTCCACTACCCATTCCTATTATAGGGTAACTTAGAATTATCATTGAGGAATTTCCTTGTACATCCCTACTAACGGGTAATCCCATAAGGATATAGTGATCCTCCACTCTCAGGTGTCACCTCAATAAGTGTCATGATTGGAACATCTCACTTCATATATCAAAAACCACAAAAGAGGGATCCATCATGTTCTATGTGTAAAAACACTCACGATATTCTATTCGTGGGAAAAATATGAGTACAAAATAAATAGATAAGAAGGAGTGAAGATTCATAATGGATTGTGCGACATGTAAGGGACCCACATTGAATGTGGTCCCACTCTTATGTCATGGTTTGTCCCTTCCAGTGCATAAATTTTTGACTGTTGAGTATTACATGATATATAAGGGTACTACAAAACATGTATCAACCAAAAGCCTGGTGAACGCACATGTTTTGTCATCAATCTGAAGGGAAAAAACATAATTTCATTAATATGCCTCTACAAACATTGTTGGATGGCCAAATAATCACACCATTGTGATCCTCATTGAAAAATGCTCGAGACAGTCTATTCACTTTCCTAAATTAGACACTCGGTGAAAAAAGTCACATTTCACTGCATCATGCTCTAAAGGTGTCTCATAGGCCCAATCCATGAGTCCAAATTGAATACTTGATATTTTTCTCGAAACGTTTGCCTAATTTTCAAGCTTGAAACGTCAAAAATGGTTCATCATTCTAATGTTTTATAAGGCAGATATGTTGGATATATGATTCCATAATAATAATAATTTTATTATTATTGGGTGTTTTTTTGACCAGAGGTATGTGTCTGAAAAATGTATCCAACATTGGTATTTAGATGACCATCTCGATTCTATGGTCACATTGTCTCTAAAGGTTTATTAAATTTATGCATCAGTTAAATGATATACCTCTTATAAGATTATTTATCCAATATTTATAACTCATATCTTATATATCATATCTTCAATCTTATATCTTATATCCTATATCTTATATCTTATATATTATACCAATAGATCAAGTATCCATTTACTGCAAGGATTCCAAATCTATGCTTCTCTTGCCAAACTATTGTCACATCGTCTATCCTCTATGAATATGGGGGTAGATCGAGCTTGGTACCACTCGACAATGATTAGACAAGACCACCAGGATCAAACCAATGAAGAATGTGAATATTTGAGTTATAAAAGCACTATAAACCAATGTTTTAAACATAATTAGAAATGTTTTCTTGGTCGAACATCAAGAATGGAGGACTAGGGTTAGAAATTTGATTAAAAAATATGAGATATGGTACTTCAGATCAAGAAAAGTCCATAACTGGACACATAGAGAAGAAGTAATATTAAGCTACTCAATATTTTAATCCAAAGGTGTAAAAACACCAAAATATTATTCCTACCATTATTTTAGGTCGATTTTTTGTGAAGAATGCACCCACATAATTATTGGAAGAAGTTTATCCATTCATTTCATCCTAATCCGATCTGATTTGATGTTTTATTGTCATTCGTCTCAATTATCCAAAGGTAGGAGATAGAAGATCTCACCGGATGATTCCAAATATTGTGTGGACAACCATGGAAATTTTCTTTAACAAAATATTGAAATAAAATGATTTATGTAAAATGAATTTAATAAATTATTTTATTTATTCAAATGAATATACTTAACACACCTCCAATGATGGAGGGGATTGACCTCCCAGTGCTGACTCGTTTTATGTCGTACCGAGGGAAGGAAACACGTTACACACCCAATCATGGTATCATATTTTGTATCCAATCAAACATTTAAGAGTTATCCCATTTTTTGTAACTAAATGTGTTTTCACATCAAAAAATGTAACGACCAAAATTTTCATTAATGGAAATCCATCTTGATCTAATTAAATGTCTCTTTATGTTCATATAAAATGTAAAATTCTTTGTTTTTATGTTAAGAATTTTTACCGTTGCTAATATAGTTGTTGAACAGTGATCACATGATTAGTATAAATATAGGGCTTTAACAAATCCAAATTTACTCAGACAAAGGAAGTGATGGCCTCATCCAGTAGAATTGCCCCATACAAAGCCCATTTGTCGGACCTTAGAAAAGAGCTGGCATACTTGGGCTTCGCTCTTGACCAAGCCCAAGCTGAGCTTCATCATGTCAAGCTTGAACGGGACCGTCTACAGGAGATGTGGAAGTTGAAAGAAATTACAACTCGAGCGATGTTATCCGAGCCACCCCTAGAGTCTATCACCATTGCACACCTTACCCTTAGGTCTTATGCAACTGTTTTAAAGGTTTATGTAACTAATCTATAGTACTACGTTCATGTACATTATTTTTTTATATAATAATGAATATAATTTCTTGTCATTATTGATACATTGTAAATAGTTTTTAAGGTACAAAGGGTGTTTTTAGTTATTATTTAATTAATAAATCTATTTTATTAAATTAAGGGATTTTTTAATTAAATATTATTTTAATAAAATATTATTATTATTATTATTATTATTAGATTAATTTTATTATATATAAATTATTATATAATTTTATGAATGCAATTATAATTTTTATTAAGGTTTGAAAGCCATTTTTGTCAAAACCCGTTAATTTTTTATAAATGCTGGTTTTTATTTTAAAAGTGAAAATTAACATATTTATAAAATTATTTAGATAAAGTAAATTTTATTTTTGGAATCAGGACGTCGAAATTATCCAACGGTGAATTTTTCATAATTTTCTGAGACAGACAAATTTTTGGGTAAAAATTAAATACCGTTTAAATATATAATGTGTTTTATGACATCATAATGCCCCAATAGTGATGTAATAAAATACTATAATCTTTATGTTCGGCCAATATATGTTTTACCATTAAAATAATGTGATTTTGGGTTTGTTTGACTTACTTTCAAATCATTAATGGACCCATCAATACATATTAAACACCTTGTCTTTTTAAATTAATTTCCATGGGAGTATGAATCACCTCCACATAAGCAACCCGATTATTTTAAGAATTTCGGACTTTGGCCTTATAAAATATTTTTTTCCTCTTATCTTTTCCAAAAACAATGGGCAAAAACCATGGTATGGTTTGTGTTTTGGTTTAATTTAATGTAAGGGGACCCAAACCTAAATAATAAAGAATTCCCTCACCTTTCCTATATAAACCCACCCAATCTCCCACTTTCTCCTCACTAAAAGCCTTTGGAGTTCGTCCAACCTATGCCCTAATCTCTCTAAATCCTCCCAAGGTGCCCAAAGCTCCCAAGAAGCCTCTCACAAGCCTCTCTCTAGCCTTTGGAATCACACTTCCAAGTAAGGGTTTTTTTCTTCCTTTCTCATTTTTGTCCAATGTTATTTATGTTGTTTTTTCCCTTTTAATTTCAATTATGAATGTTGGGGTATAGTTTTACACCTCCCTCATACTGCCCTATTTATGTTTGAATGATGGGAGACCCCTTTATCTCTCATTAAATTCCTCCCATGTACACCCGTTACTATGCCGAAATTCTGAAAGGAACTTCTCTCTCCACATTTACATTCAAGCAATACTTTTGTATCATGAATCTAAATTCCATTACAATTTTTGGGACATGTATCCATATGACCTACTTACTGTCCATTACATGTAAATATTATGAGGATCCCCTTTCTCTCTCATCAACCGTTTTTATGAATTCTTATTTCACGCCGTTACGCTGGCGAAATCACACCGATTTTCTAATCCAATTCCATTGTGTAGTGAATACCATGCCCATTTCTCCATCAAGGGTATTCACCTTTATGCACATTTACTTATTGATTATAAATTTTCATGTATGAATTCCACATTTATTTATCATGGAATAAATTATTATGTTTTATGAATCAATGTTTTATGATCCATGTGGCACACTTATGCATGAAATAAAATGTTTAAGAAGGGTGCGCCCTTATAGCGCTCCAATGCATTGGGTAAAGTATAGTATAATGATATGTCATGTGAAATGAGTGTTGAATCATGCTAATTCAAGTGCAACAAGGGTTTACTCGTGCTTTATGTGCAATGAGAATTTACTCATGCTCCATGTGCAATGAGCTTTGGATCATGCTAATTCCATGTTAAGTGTTGTTGCCACATTTCCATGTTATGATTATCATTATTTATCACGACTTTATGTTAATGTTTCTCTTATGATCTATTGATATGCCTATTGCCTAACATGTATTGTAATCCTCATGTTATTCCATGTGTACTCACATACTGGGCTTTATAGCTCACCCTTTTCTTATGCATGTCCTCAGGTTATCCCATGCAATGATAAGTATGAGAGAATTTAGTGGTAATGTAAATAAAGTTTTCAATAAAGATTTTTTATTTCATTTTTTAAGTTTTTATGTAATGATCCTAATCCCCAAAGACACTAAACCTCTCGATATTATTTGTTGTATCAAGTGAAGTTTTATGTAATAAATCATGTTTAAGTTTGTAATAAAAGCAGGGTTGTCATAAAAAATATATTTAATATTTTTATGATTTGAATTCCCAAAATACCAAGAATCTAAATCACACTCCCTCTCAGTGGATAGATCTGTAAATATAGGTAAAAATATTCCAATGTATTACAAGAAAAAACCTAGGTCTCTAAAACATTCCCTCCTTCAGAATTTTCTTCCCCCAAAAACAAAAACTATGAAAAAATCAGGATACAGAGCCCTCACACAACTCTACCACTCCTAGGAACTCACCTACACATTTTCATGCTGCCACAGCATGCAAACCAAAGGGACAGTTCATCCACACCAGGTCCTCTTTTTCAGATTAGTAATCACTATCATGTTCTCCACAAAGATGTCTCCATCCTTTATGTTTATATATCCACTAGCAATGTCATGTGTAGGGTCATGAATGTATCTCTTCAACTGCATCATGTAGAAGATTTTATGCACCCGCTTCAACTATAGGGGGGTGGTAGGTAGGGTGATGCGATAGGAAACCTCGCTAACTCTCAACATGATCTTGAATGACTCGATGAACCTCGGGGATAGATTTCATCCCTGGTCAAAGATCCATAATCTTTATCCTGGGGAGACTCACAAGAAAATTGAGTCTCCCTGCTTGAACTCTAAGGATCTACGACGGAGGTATGCATAGGATTTCTTTTGTTCTTTGGACTATCCTCATACTATCATTGATGACCTATAAATTCTCTGTTGTCTCCTACAGAAAATATGGACCTACAAGAGATGTCACACCAATCTCTATCCAGTTTAAGGGTGGCCTACAAGGTCTCTCGTACAGGGCCTAAAAATATTCCATACTACTAGTATAGTGGTAGTTGTTGTACAAAAACTCTACCAAGTGCATGTGATCATCCCATATGTAGGTTAAGTCTAACATGTAAGCCCTAAGAATATCCTCTAGCACCTTTATAGTGCACTCGGTCATCCCAACGGTGTTGGGATGAAATTTTTTACCCATCTACACCTTGGTACCAAATGAATCTTGTAGGCCTCTCCACAATCATGATGTAAACATCATGTCATGATCTAAGAAAATCATTGAGGGTACCTTGTGAAGGATAATGATCCCCCATACAAAAACCTTCCCCCAACTCTCCCCCGAACCCAGCTTCCTAATGTAAATGAAGTGCGTCGACTTCATGAGTCGTTCAACTATCACCCAGATGGTTTTATAGCCCTTCTTTGTATGTGTAATCCATGTGATGAATTCCATGGATATTCTATCCCACTTCCACTATGTTTTCTCAAGGGGTTGCAAAAAATCCTACCCAAATATGGTGCTCAATGTTCACCTAATGAAAGTTGATGCACTAAGAGATGAAATCAGTTGTGCTTTAGCTCATACCGAACTAACAAAACATATGATGAAGGTATCTATAGATAATCACCACACTGGAATGTACAGTTCGGGAAGAAGTGTGGAACTCCCTCATCACCTCCCCCTGAATCGTGAATAGATCCATTGTTCACCCCTAGAAAAAGAATATTTGATTCCCCCCATAGAATATCCACTTAGTGCATCGCTGGTGGATATTTTATCACATAAGACCTCACATGTGATGTATCCCAACTAGGACTCTCTCACACACTCAAGAAGCGATGGAGTCAAAAACATTGACTGAAGAAAATTTTTACCCTCCACCTCCACCAAGTATAGTTTTAGAGAAGCTAACTACGATGAATCATCATCCACTAAGCAATCCTGGGACTTCTCAGTTTTAGGTCTCTATGAGTGAAGTCATACATGATACCCTATTGGTCTGAGTAAACTAAAAAACACTCTCCAAAAAGATAGTGTTTCCACATTTTCTGGGTGAAGACTATAGTTTCCAGCTCTTGTTCATGATTTTCATAGTTCTTCTTGTGGGGTATCAACTTCCTTGACCTATATGATATAAATTCATGTTGCTAATTAAACACACAATCGAACCCATATAATGAGGAATCTCAATACATGAAAAAATAATGCCCTGCTATGGAATTCTCATCACTAGAGCACTCATCAGTGTCTACATCAACTCCTTAAAGGCCCTATGGCACTTCTTAGACTAGGGAAACAGTTTTCCTTTCTATGTAACAACCTTAAAATGGGATTTCATTCTAGATAAGCCTTCTACAAACCTATTTTTGTACCTTACCATACCTTGGAAGCTCCATTCCTCAGACACATTCTTGGGTGGATCCCAAGAAAGCACATATTCAACCTTTTCTAAATCCAAGGATAATACTTGTTCAGAAATTACATGCCCTAGAAAGTGAACCTCATGTATTCTAAACTAGAACATTGATAGATTTCCATCATGATGGTGCTCTTAAAGTAATTCTAGTACCATCCTCAAGTGCTCTTCATTCTTCTCCTCTACTATAGAGTACACTATAATTTCTCGATGAAGACAACATAAAATGAGTCCATTTATGGATAGAATACATGTTTCATCATATCGAAAATCATGGGGGGGAATTCATCACACTAATGGGAATTACTATAAACTCATTGTGTCCATATCAATATCAAAAGAATAACATTGGAATTTCAGCCTCCCAAATCCTCAACTGGCGGTATCCATATCTATGATTGATCTTCTCGAACCATGTTGTGCCTTGAAAATGATAAAAGAGGTTATAAATTATTAGAAATGGGAACTTCTTCTTTATTTTGGTCTGGTTCAGGTGATGATAATCCCCAAAAATCCATAAGCTCCCATTTGCCTTTTTCACAATCAACATTGGAGCTTCCAAGGGGGATACACTGGGTCTGGTGAAACCTTTCTCAAAAAGGTCATATAATTGCAACCATAGATCCCAAATCTCATTAAGTTCCATCTAATATGTCATTGAATATATCTGAAAAATCCCAAGATACAAGTAAATACAAAAACACAATCCCTATCTTTAGAGGTAGTCCTGTAACATCTTTGAGGAAAACACCCATATAATCATCCTAAAATAAAGAAACCCAGATGCATGAAGACCCTTTTAAACCAAGGGATACAATTACCAAATGATTGATAATGGGATGTAGCCACCGTATTGCTGAACCCAATTTCCCTACCATAAGATCTCTTTTTCTAAAGAAAGAGAATCTCATCCCATCATTGCATAAGCATCTGACTTGTCTGTGGTGGTAATACATCTGGGCTCAGACCACAAAAATCCAATCCATACACAAGATGATGTCATAATGTCCAATTGTGATAACCAAAATTTCCCATGTGAACCTATCCTCTTCAAGTGATAGCATGCACTATAGGAAGATAAAAGATACAAAATTAGTGTTCCTGATATGAACCACAAGTTTAAGATGTTATGCTACTACCTATACTGAGAGATATATCTCCCACACCAATAGTATGGAGATAAAATAATTACTAAAATTTATGTATACTAATACTGATTCAAGAGTATAATAAATAGATTTCATACCTCTGGTCATCTTGTGCGTTGTCGGATCGTATACATCCAAAGAATGCAGCTATCTGTGGCCCCAGCCAATAGCTCACAAAGCCTGATGTGGGACTCTTGTTGGTGGTGGTGGATGTACCTCATAACGCCATTATCCACATATAGCTCCTCCTTCTCCTCTACCATCTCTACCTTTATATGGACCATCCTATCCACACTTGGGAAATCCTTGACCATGGTGTTGCCTCTATCATGGCGGTCCATCTACTATCTGTCTGGGCTGATCAGCCCATCTAGTTAGGTAGTGTCATTCCATGTGACCCTTATGATCACTATTATAGCTCCAAAACTACTTGGTATGACCTAGATCTCTAAGATTACCTTCACTACACAAACACATCCCTAATCTTTCACATGAAAGGGTCTCCTGTGTCGAGATCTCATTGACTGGTACCTACTAGATAACGAAGAAGACTCAACTCTACGATGCCCATAGCTAGATCCAGATGTGTGGATTCCCTATGATAGAAATTTAACTATCAATATCACCCTCTCCATCACATCAGCATTGGTGCGGGTTTCAAATACACTATACTCGCACGAATATCTAAGTGGAGTCCATGATCAAACTTCTGACCTTGTAAGTATCAATCCCCGGTCATGTCAAGAGAGTAGTGTATAAGTTCAGTAAACCTCACCAAATACATAGAAACCATAATCAATCCCTACTAAAATTATAGGGTCTTCTAGATATGAACTACTCATAAACATAAGTATTAGTACTCCTTGTGAAAAAACTACTAGAAATCATCCCAAAAGTGTGTCGACTCATCGTGCATTTTTATAACTAGGCTCCACCAATATAAAACTACTCCATGGAAAATATTTCCAAATCCACAACCTGAACCATTGGGGTCTTAAAAATCATAATTATGTTTACCACCAACTCTAGACAATCCTTTGTTGCCTAGGGATTTGGCTCACTACAGAACCTTAGCAGTCTCTGACGTTGGAACTCACGAAGCATGCTAAAATTGTGTACATCCTCAACCTTCACTATGGGGATTATTTTCTTCTTAAATAGTATAGGTTCTAATAACTTCCCACTTGGAGGAAGGGGATCATAAGACAGACCCTGATCTGAGGCCTCTTCACTCATAGGGTCGTCATCCCAAACTGAAACTGGAATACTAGCAGGTTGTCCTCATATAGGCATCCTGAATGTTATCAAGGTGTTTCATGATTATATGAGAATATATATATATATAATGGGGATATGACTCATGAAATACATTTAAGAATAAATCATATATCATACATGTACATTTAATCCCTGCAAAAAATGTATCAACATTTCGAGTCGACATGTAGGTAGTTCAGGTCCTAGTGAATTGATATGTCAGTCACCCGTACTATCACTGGACTCCCTAGACTGATAGATTCACTTGATAAACTTTGAAAATGTTTCCCCAAACCCAACCAATACTTTTTAATGGGATACATCTAAACAAAATCTCAATGAATGAACCTTCTCTAATACCAATCTATCACGATACAAACCTTGTTGGGGCTCAAACCGCAACTACCCTAAGGCTTCCTCCATAGGGAAGGGGTGAAGAAAAGAACCAAATACATCACTAAAACTGGGGATTCATTTTACAATGTACTAGTAAGCACACACACATAGCCAACTCAATAAAAAATTGCAGAGGGAAATGGGAAAAGATCCCACACTTCTATAAAATAAACTTGGCATGCAAGAACCTTTAGACAGTACAAAAGTATGGTAGTGTACATAGAAAGTAAAGGAGAAAATACACATCCAACCAAAAATATGCCCCTACATAAAAATAAAACCAGAAAATTTTAAATAGATTTGATATCCAAGCTCCAATATCTCAATCTACAACCACCAATCATGGTCCAAGAACAATGTATCCCTAAGCTCCTCTGAAGTCACGGTCGACATGTATGTTGTCTATGAAAGACACGAAATGTGTGGAAAAATACCATGAAGGGGTGAGTATATACATATTCAGTATAATTCCTTGATAGGGGTAATGTGGGATTAATAAAAGATATAACTAATGAGGAATGAAATTGATAAAGTAGGTTATAGTGAAGTAGTACAACTCAACACAGAAAGAGAGTGTAAGTAAGATCATCTAAGCACAATGGGATAAACTCGGTGAGTAGATAAACTACTCGTCAAGCCTTGGCCACCTATAGAAGGAGAATATAATCATCCAACCCTGAGAATATAGTCATATAAATCATATGTAATCCCCCCACAAATATCTTCCTCTCCTAGGAGGAGAGCATCCAAATCCAAAGTGTGAATCCATAAGAATGAATATTTATATATACTCAGTAAAATAATCCCAAATGAGAGAGTAAGGGGATCTCCACATCATAGATCATACCTAGAAGAAGAGTCACCAAAAGTACCAAAATAATTCCAATACTAATTCCCAACATCTCATGTGTTCTCCTTGTTCACAAATGTCTAATGGAATAAATCACCACACATTGATACTATACTCTCTGGGTGGCACTAACTTCCCCGCATGATTTTAGTTCTCATCATAAAAAAATATCTCTTTTGAAAAAGCATCAATATTCCTTGTGAGTATAAATCCTTGTAAAACCACTTCTAATCACTACATTAAACATTCAATGGGATATAAGTTCTAGATAATAATACGGTCCCAAGTACAACAGGAGGGTCTTACTCTAATAGTCACCAAAGAGCTCCATTTCCCTATCCTACTAGAGGGTACCACTCGGGAAGGTCATTAGGGAAGGCCACTTCCCAATTATAATAGAGGGTAATCCATGTATGGTCGTCAGAAAACTCCACCACATAGCCCCACTAGAAGGTAAGCCCAGAACGTCAAGGAATGCCATTGCCCAGCCCTGTAGGGAGTAAGCTTAGAACGTCAAGAAACTAAACTACCCAACCCTACTAGAGGGTAACTAAGAAGTATCATTGGGGAAACCACTTCCTATCCCTACTGGTGGGTAAGACCAGAAATATTGATGATCATTTATGATCACTTCCATTATCGGTCATCTCCTCAAGAAGCTATGTTATTGGAATGTCTCTCATCGTATCTCAAAATCCACAAAGGAGGGAACCACTATGTTCTACATTAAAAAACACTCATAATAGGCTACTCGTGGGCCATTTCCTGATTCCAAATTAAATAGATATGAAATATTTAGGATTTACAAAGGAGTGTGCAAAATTTAAGGAACCCTCAAGTCATGTGGTCCCACACTGTTGTCGGCCAGTTTCCTTTTCAGCACACAAATTTATTACCATGTAGTTGTAACGACCCAATGTTTAATCAATGAAAATCCCTTCTTATAATTATGCATTATATTATAATCACATTATTAGGAAATAACATATCATGATACCAAATACTATATTATCACTAAACATAATTTTTCCACTTCTTTGTTTTGAATTTCGAAAAGCGGTCATCTACATTTGTGTTCAGTATGTTATTTGAAGTTTGATAGAACCAACACATTTTTGGTGAATAGTAAGATACCCTTATGAATATTAATTTGACTCTAATTAATAGTAAATTGTATTATTATTTTATTTTCATAAGTATTTATGATAATGACATCTAGATTTATTTTTTTATGTAATATAAAAGCAGTTCTAGTTTTAAAATTGATAATTTTTTAATTAAGTATGATTTTATTTAAAAATTAAATTAATAATATTTAATAAATTATTTTCAAAAAATGGAGTTTATTTTTGAATTCTAAACATATAAAAATGGTTAGGGTTATGTTTTCGGATTTTTCTGAAACATTCGAATTTTCAGTGAATAGTAAAAATACAGTTTTGAGTTTCTGTGTTTTTAATGAAAACATTAATGATGTAATAATGATTTAATAATTATGGTAGAATTTTTTACAGAAAAATAATATTTTAGGTGTCCTAAGTGGCTAATAACAAGGGCAAATACCATCTTTAAGCCCATCGCTTTGCAAATACCACTAATGAGGTGTCCCTTGGAAATTATTAAAATATTTCCTTAATTTTGCTGTAATTACCAACCCATTCCTTCATTCCATTAATTTAAAATTCCTTCTCATCTAATATATGTCATTATTACCTCCCTAGTATTACTCCCAAGGTTTAATCAAGCCCCCAATGTCCAAACCTTCAAGACATTGGAGTCACTCTACAAGGTAAGAGAATTCTCAACTTCATTCTTTTTCCATCCAAGTTCTCTTTTATGTGGTATAACATTCATGTTTCCATAAAATGTTCTTATTTCCATTTTTCCTTTATATATAATGTATTATGATTCATTTATTGATGGGTGACCCTTGTCACCTCTCTTTTTAATTTCTTCTAAAACCATGATGCATAGTCGTTAGGCTGTAGAATTTTTGTAAGGAATTTCTCAACTTTTTGTCAAGTTCATTTCTCTTCTTTTTCATTCCTCCATTTTTATCTTATACAAGAGGAATGAAATCTCCATAAATATTTTATATTATGTATTTTATCATGTTCATGGAAAATTAATCATCATTCTTCTTCTCTTATCCCACTTATTCAAGGAATAAAAACATTGTCTGTGATGTGTCGAATTATGGACATCATAGACAATGTGATTTCAATTTTCTTTAATTCTTTCATATCTGGTCATGAAAAAATTATTATGGATGAACCAGATTATATTATATGTATTATAACCTATTTAATTTTCTCAAACTAACTTATTTACATATTACTAAATGATCAAACCAAACGAGTTTGTGGTGGTCGAAAAATCTTCTGAATTAACCAAAATGATCATCATTAGATTATAACTAATGATTCATCCACATGGTATGTAAAATTATTCAATATAAGATCATTTTAAATCATGTAATATCATTAACAAATGTAATATCAGTTTTTTATGTTTATCCATTCTCTACACAAACTTCCATTTATGAATACCAGTGAACCATTCAATAAAACCTTAAAAACAAACATTCTCGAACAATGGATTTGAACCCTATAACTCATCAAAAAGCTCATAAAATAACCTAATGAAACCATAATAAAAAAATTTCATGTATACATGGTTCTTAAATTGGTAATTAACTAATCTAATGTTGTTATACAGTACTTTAAGGTGAATAAATCATTCGGATACAAGGTAAGGGGAAATTCTCGAACCCAACATTCTTTCTTCGAGTTCTCCCTATTTATCTTCAATTTTGGTATGGTTAATCCTTAAAAATAATTTTTTCATCATTATCATTCCAATTCATGGATATACATGTTCCCTAATTTATTTTATGGAAAACCTAATGTTATCCAAAAGAACTCTTCTTTCAAGAACACACCTTTTAATTCTCACTCAAAGTTGATGGTTCTTGAATCAAGTATGTTATTTCCTCTTTCTTTTGGGAAACAAATGTTTATTAATGTAAGATGTGAAACCCATTTCATTCCATGGGTTATTTTATGTTCAATATTAAATTATTTGTAATGTGGCATGCATGATAATGTTAATATTATGTGGTGATGGGTGTGCCCATAATTATATAGTGCGATATGAATGTTTGAATGTGATGAGTGCGCCCAGAATTATACAGCGCTCCAATTAATTGGGTAAAGTTATGAATCTCATGAGTAAAAGTGAAATGATGTGTGAACATGATGAAATAATTTTTCACAAGTATGTTTAGTATTTAACCACTAATACATGATGTTTCATTTTTTATGCATTACCACATTTCATTTATTTTATTAATGCTTCGTCTTATGTTCATGAGCCTATGCCTAAGTTATGATTATTCTCACCCCATGTTATATTGTTCTTATCCAACCTATTACTGGGATTTTTTGTCACCCCTTTTTTATGTATATCCTCAAGTGACTACATGTACTAAGGAGAGGTCAAATGTCAATACGAAGCTAGAGAATAAGGAATTAAAAAAATGTTTATGTATGATATTGAAAATGTTATGTTTGGTCCTAGTTTTCCCAAGACACTAAACCTTTTGATCCTCTATGTGTAACACTATTGTGTTTTTTATCTTTAAAACGATGTAATAGTAATGTAATGAAAGGAAGGGTTGCTATAGTTGGTATCTGAGACAATATTTAGTAAATTTGGGAATTAGGATTAGTGAGCCCAATAGAAAACCTCTAGTATGAGACTATGTAAAAACATGAACACAATAAGATTTACATAAGGATCCCATAAGTCATGATTTTAGTGTAATATTTTCAAATGAATAAGTTTTTTATTCATGACTTTCTGACTTATGTCTTTTTCTAAGATTTTCAATTATAGAGAATGGCGGGAACCAAGAGAAACTATGCCAACAACTCATGTGAGGGACAATGAAACGATTGCCCGAATGATATCCCCAATGATTTGGGATGTGGAGTTCAAAACATCATGGTGATGCTTACCCAACTATCTCAGGTTATGAAAAGAAACCAGAATAATGGGGAACATCCTCCTTCATGAAAGAGGGGGAAACTAACTATCGAATGTTTTATGCGGCAATGACCCCTGAAATTTAGTGGATCTTCTGATACACTAGTTGTGGAATAGTGGGTAAACTCCATTAGGAAGATATGTTCTGTGCTTCATTGTTCTAAGATGGAGAAGGTGACACTATCCATTTATCTTCTAGATAGAGAGGTCGATCAATGGTGGGATTTGAATAATAACACCAAGCCAAGGGATGAAATTGAATATATGGAATGGGAGGACTTTATGATAATGTTTCATAATAAGTATTTCCCACGAACACTTCGTACAAATATGGAGAGATAATTCATAGATATCAAGAAAAAAGAAGGAGAATTTGTCACAACCTATTAGACAAATTTCACAAGGCTTACAAGGTACGCTTTGGGTTTTGTTATCAACAATGATAGAAAAATTGATATATTCTTTAGTGGATTAAAACCACATCTTCGAAATGATCTTAAAATATGAGGAATTGGGAGTTACAAAGAAGTTGTTCGATGTGCTCTCAAAGTGATGATGGATTTTGGAGAATGTTCCCATGGATTTTTTGATAAGAAACGAAAGATGGAGTTTCAAGCTGGAAGATCTAATGATAAAGGTGGGAAGAAAACTCAATGATCCACATGAAAAAATGGTGGGAATTTGCATCATGGGAACTGCCTCAAAAGAACAGGGAATTGTTTCAAGTGTGGGAAGAAAGGACACCATACTCAAGAGTGTCGAAAAGACATAAAAAGGAAGGATAATTTAGTTGAAGAAAGGAGAGAACCACCCATGGTTCAATGTTACAACTGTAGGGAGAAAGGGCACTATGTAATCTAGTGCACTAAACCTCGATCCCTTAAGGGTAATCAGTGTCAGTAGCCACCAAATCCAAAGGATCAAGGGAAGGCTTATTCCTTCGCTACTGTGGAAGTGGAGTAAGATAATAAAGTCATACAAGGTACACTTCCTATTCACTCAAGAATGGAAAAAGTATTATTTGATTCAGGTTCTATGCATTCCTTTATATCTTTAAAGTTTGCTAGAACTATAGAATCGAAGCCACAAAACCTTGAAGTATAGATATCTATAAAAACACCAAGTGGTGAAATCGTTTCAACCCAAGTGTTTGAATCTTCTCCTGTTGGCGTATGTGGGAAGATTCTTCCAGTGAATCTCATAATACTTCCTTTGGTGTAATTCGATGCTATAATGAAAATGGATTGGCTCTCATTATATGGGGCACATATTAACTGTTGGTAAAAAGGAAATATCTTTTCATATTCCTAAACATCCCATGATCCTCAACAAATGTAAGGAAGACCATGAATCTCCTTCAAAAAATCTTTCAACGGTGTGGGTGTTGATTCCCTATGAAGAAGCATACCTCTCGAAAATGGTTTAGTCAATGGAAAGTGCCAACCTTGTGGAAATTCCCATCATGAGGTAATACGGTGATGTATTTCATAAAGAGTTACTCGGACTTCCCCTGGATCATGATGTAGATTTATCAAAAGAACTCATTCCCAAAGCTACTCATATCTCAATGTGTATTTATAGGATGGATCCTATCGAACTGGAGAAGTTAAATAAACAGCTGCAAGATCATTTGGACAAAGGGTTAATATGCCCTAGTGCATCGCCTTGGGGTTCACAGGTGCTCTTTGTGAAAAAGAAGGATAGAACAATGTTTCTTTGTATCGATTATTGAGAACTCAATAGGATCACCATATAGAACAGTTATCTTCTTCCAAGGATTGATGACTTTTTTGATCAGTTAAGAGAATCTCAATACTTCTCAAAGGTGGATCTTCATTCTAGATATCATTTACTAAAGGTGAAGAATGAATATATTTAGAAGACTACATTCCATACAAGGTATGGGCACTATGTTTTTCTGGTGATGCCCTTCGGACTTACAAATTCTCCTACAATCTTTATACATTTGACGAATAGAGTCTTTAGACATTACCTCAACAAATTTTTGGTGGTGTTTATAGATAATATTCTCAACTACTCCAAGATAAAGGAGGAACATGAAGAACATATGAGACTTGTGTTGGTAAAATTGAGAAAGTAGAATTTGTATGCCATGTTCAGCAAGTGTGATTTTTGGATGATGCAAGTCACGTTCTTGGGACATGTGATCACAAGTGAGAATATTTTTGTTGATCATTCAAAAAAAGGCAATTGAGGAATGGCTCGGACCCTCTAGTGTCAAATAAATCCGTAGTTTTCTTGGATTATCTAGGTACTATCGACGTTTTGTGAGAAATTTCTCATGATTGTCAAGCCTGCTAACTAAGTTAACAAGTAAAGGGATAAAGTATGTCTAGATGAAAGAATATGAGGGAAGCATCAAGGAGTTAAAAAGAAGGATGATCACTGCACCTGTTCTCACATTACCAAAGAGTGTTGAATGTTTTGTGATATACAGTGATTCTTCTATGAAAGGATTGTGTTGTGTACTCATGAAAAATGATAATGTGATAGTCTAGACCTCACGGTAGTTAAATATCCATGATTATAACTACTCGATGCATGATCTAGAGTTGGAATCCATGATTTTTTCCTTGAAAATATGGAGGCACTACCTTTATGGTGAGAAGTGTGACATATACACCAACCACAAGAGCATAAGTTATATATTCACACAAAAGGAGATCAACATGTGTCAAAGGAGATGGTTAGAGTTATTAAAGGACTACGATTTCTCTATTCACTATCATCCTGGAAAGGCGAACAAGGTAGCTAATGACCTAATCATAAAACAACCTACTACTATATCCATGTTATGGATTGAGAAAGACCTTATCTTCTTGGATGTGCAAAGGATGGATTTGAAAATCATAAGGGAAAGGGATACATCTTACCTTTCCCAAATGAATGCACAACCACCAATCCAAGAGATGATTAAGAAGTCACAAAGGGATTATTTTGAGTTAGAAAAGAAGTTGAATGTAGTAAAGAAAGGGAAGGTGTAAGAGTTCCATATCAATGATGAAGGTGTGATTTAGTTTGGAAAACGGATTTGTGTTCCTTCACCACCCAGGATACAGAATGATCTATTGGACAATGAACATAGATCAATATTCTCTATCCATCCTAGTAGCAGCAAAATGTACCATGATCTCTGAGAACACTTCTGGTGGGATAACATGAATAAGGAGATTGTGGAATATATCTCAAGGTTCTTTGTATTTCAGCAAGTTAAATCAGAGAAACAAAATTCCAAAGGGACGATGAAACCATTGCCTATACCCATGTGGAAATGAGAGAATGTTTCTATGGACTTTGTCACGGATATCCTGAACTAATCAAAGGGAAATAATGCAATATGGGTTGTGTTTGACCGACTCACCAAGAATTCCCATTTTATCGCTATTCAAGAATATCTCTCACTTGAAAAACTTGCAAGGATATATGTGAAGGAAGTGGTTAGACTACATGGTTTTCCACTCTAGAATGTCTCTCACTGTGACCCAAGGTTCAAAACTAAACTCTAGAGGATCCTTTAACATGATTTGAGAAATGAATTAAATTTCAGCATGGCCTAACACCCCCAAACTGATGGCCAATCTGAAAAGACTATTCAGACACTTGAAGACATGCTAAGATCCTGCTCTCTAGAATTCAAAGGTGGATGGGATCAGAATCTCCCATTGGGTGAGTTCTCATACAAAAACAACTTCTACTCAAGTATTTAAATGGATCTGTATGAAGCTTTGTATGGAAAGAGATGTAGAACTCTAACCTGTTGGTATGAAGTTGGACAAATAATGCTACTTGGACCCAATCTTGTGAAAGAGATGATAGAGAAGGTTCAAGTCATCCAAAAACACATCCAATCTTCTCAAAGTCAGCAAAAGAGCAATGCTGACAACTGTCGAAGGGAATTGGAGTTTTATATTTCAGATAATATCTTCCTTAGAATATCACCATGGAATAGATTCATGTGGTTTGCAATGAAGGGGAAGCTAAGCCCAAGGTACATTGGCCCCTTTGTGATCCTTGACCGTATAGGAGCTGTGGCCTATCATCTTAAACTTCCACTAAATATGGCTCAAGTTCATGATGTGTTTCACATATCACTCATGAGGAAGTACATACTAGACCCCTCACATGTACTGAACTTAGAGGTGTTACATCTAAAAGATGATCTCTCTTAGGAGGAGAAGCCAATAAAGATTTTGGACCAAAGAGATAAGGTTTAATGCAATAAGACAACCCATCTTGTCAAAGTGTTATGGAGGAACCATAAGTTTGAAGAAGAAACTTGGGAACCATAGGAGGTGATGAAGGAGAATTACCCTCTCCTGTTTGTGTAAAATGAAATTTCAAGGGCGAAATTTCTGGAGGGAAGATTGTAACAACCTAATGTTTTATCAATGAAAATCCCTTATTATAATTATGCCTTATAGTATAATAATATTATTAGGAAATAACACATCATGATAATAAATACTATGTGATCACTAAACATAATTTTTCCACTTCTATGTTTTGAATTTCGAAAAGCGGTCATCTACATTTGTGTTCAGTAAGTTATTTGGAGTCTGATGGAACCAACATGTTTTTTTAGTGAATAGTAACAGACCTTTATGAATAGTAATATGAATATTAATATGAACCTAATTAATATAATATTTTATTATTGTTTTATTTTCATAAGGATTTATGATAATGACATCTTGATTAACTTTTCAAAGTAATTTAAAAGATGTTCTAGTTTTAAAATTGTTAATTTTTGAATTAAGTATTATTTTATTTAAAAATTTAATTAATAATATTTATTAAATTATTTTAAAAAAATGGAGTTCATTTTTGAAATATACATGTTGAAAAATGGTTAGGGTGAATTTTTGGGTTTTTTCTAAAACAGTTGAATTTTCACTGAATAGTAAAAATACAGTTTTGAGTTTCGTTGTGTTTAATGACATCATTAATGATGTAATAATGATGTAATAATTATGGTCGACTTGTTTAAAGTAAAATAATATTTTAGGTGTCCCTAGTGTCTAATACCATGGACAAATACCATGGGAAATCCCATGTTTGCAAATACCACTAATGAGGTGTCCATTAGAAATTATTAAAATATTCACTCAATTTTGCTATAAATACCTAACCATTCATTCATTCCATTCATTCCAAATTCCTCATAAATGATGATCTGGACTTCTTACCTCCCTAGTAGTCCTCCCATGGTGTCCTCAAGCCACCAAGGTCCAAACCATCAAGTCTTTGGTGTCACTCTACAAGGTAAGAGAATTCTTAACTTCTTTCTTTTTCCACCCAAGTTCTCTTTTATGTGATATAACTTTCATGTTTCCATACCATGTTCTTATTTACATTTTATAATTTATCTATACTATATTATGATTCATTTATGTATTGGTAACCCTTTCCCACTCTCTTTTTAATTTTTTCTAAAACCATGATGCATAGTGGTTAGGCTGCCTAATTTTTGTAAGGAATTTCTCAACTTATCTTCAAGTTCCTTTCTCTTATTATTCATTCCACACTTTCCTCTTATACAAGAGGAATGAAAGCTCCAGAAATATTGTATATTATGGATTTTCTAATGTTAATGTTAAATTCATCATCAATATTCTTCTCCTATCCCACTTATTCAAGGAATAAAATCATTGTTTATGATGTGTCGAATTACCGATATCATAGACGATGTGATTTCAATTTGCATTAATTCCTTCAGATCTGGTCATGAAACCATTTTTATGGCTGAAACATATTATATTATATTTATTATATATTATTTAATGTTATTTAACTAACTTATGTACATGTTACTAAATTATTAATCAAAACAAGTTTGTGGTGGTCGAAACATATTCTGAATTAACCAAAACAATCATTATTAAATTTTAACTAATAAATCATCCACATGGTATATAAAATAATTCAATATACGATCATTTTAACTCCATAAATATCATTAATAATATTAATTATCAGTTCTGGATGTTTATCCATGTTCTACATGAACTTCCATTTATGAATACAAGTGAACCATTCAAGAAAACCATAAAAACAAACATTTCTAAACAATGGATTTGAACCCTATAACTCATCCAAAGGCTCATAAAATAACCTAATAAAACCATAATGAACCAATTTCTTGTATAAAAGGTTTTGGAATTGTTAATTAATGTATCTAATGTGGTTATATAGTACTTTAATGTGAATAAAGATTTCAGATACAATATAAGGGGAAATTCTCAAACCCAACTTTCTTTCTTCATGTTATCCCTCTTTCACTTCATTTTTTGTAAGGATACTCCTAAAAATCAGTTTTTCATAATTATATTTCCTATTCTCGGATATAAATGTTCTCTACTTGATTTTATAAAAATCCCAATGTTATCCAAAAGAACACTTTTTCAAAAACACACCTTTTACTTCTCACTCATAGTTGATGGTTCTTGTATCAAGTATGTTATTTCCCCTTTTTTTAGGAATTTTTTTTATTAATGTATGATGTGAACCCCATTTCATTACATGGGTTATTTTATGTTCATGTTTCAATTATTTTTAATGCGGTAGGCATGATAATATTAATATTATGATGTGAAGGATGCACCTAGAATTATATAGCACAATATGAATGTTTGAATGTGACGGGTGTGCCCAGAATTATGTAGTGCTCAAATGCATTAGGTAAAGTGATGAATCTCATGACTAAAAGTAAAATTATGAGTTAACATGGCGATAACATTGTTCACAAGTATGTGTGGTAGTTAACCACTAAGACATGATGTTTCATTTTTTATACATTTTCACATTTCATATCTTTTATTAATGCTTCATATTGTGTTCATGAGCTTATACCTAAGTTATGATTATTCTCACCTCATGTTATATTTTTCTTATATATCCTCTTGTTGGGCTTTTAGATCCCCCCCTATTTTATGTATATCCTCAGGTGACTACATGTACTACGAAGAGATCAAGTGCCTATAAGAAGCTAGAGATGAATGAATTAAATAAATGTTTATATATGATGTTGTAAATGTTATGTTTGGTCCTAGTTTTCCCAAGACACTAAACCTTTGTATCATATTTTTCTAAAACTATTATGTTGTTTATCTTTAAAATTATGTAATAGTAATGTAATAAAAGTCATGGTCTCTATAGTAGTACTACACAGTGTGTATGGGTGCTACACAACATGTTTTGACCAAAATCATGGAAAACACAAAAGGTTCATCATTAGTATAAAGGTAAAAAACTAAATTTCAATAATATTCATCTTCAAACAATCTTGGATTTCTAAACAGATCACATTGTTGTGATCATCATAGAAAAAGTATTGAGATAGGTTATTCACATTTCTTCAATCAGAAACATGGTGAAAAAGTATCATTTCAATGCCTCATGATCAAATGTAATCTCATTGGACCAAGCCATGAGTTCAAATTAAATATCCAATATTAGTCTTGAAACATCCGCCAAAATTTTAGGGTCACAACATCACAGGTGGTTCATCATTCTGACACCGTATGAGGGAGATATGTTGGATATAGAATTCCATAGTAATAAAAAATTTATTATTATTGCGTGTTTCATTGACCTAAGGAAAAATTATGAAAAGGGTATCCCACATAAGTCATAAAATGACCGTCTCAATTATAGTATCATGTTTTCACTAATAGTTCATCAAATGGATTCCTCGGTTAAAAGATATAACTGATATATGCTTATTTGACCAAGAATTATATATCATATTTTATATCTCATATCTTGTATCTTATATCTAATATCTAATATCAATAAATATGTAATCCCTATATCATAATGATTCTAGATCTATGATTCTCACTCTAAACCTGTGTCCCATCGTCATTCCGCTGTGAATCCGGGGGGCCGATCGAACTCAGTGCTACCTGACAATGTTGAGTTATGGCCATAGGAATCCAACTAAACAAAAATAAAAATAATTGATGGAAAAAATCACCATAATAAAAATTTTAAAACATCCCTATACAATCCTTCTTGTCCGGTGATCATGAATGAGGAACTGGGGTTAGATCATTGATTTAACAATATGAAATTTGGTACTTAGGTTGATACGAAGGCCATAAAAAGTTTCAAATCAGAGAAGGAATAAATATTTACTCAATAATTTTACCCAAATGCATAATAACATCATAATATGAGTCTTACCTATGTTCTAGATCGATCTTTGGTGAGAAATTCACCCACCAAACAATTTCAAGAAGATGATTTAACGTCCCGGACCCAGGTGTCATGCAACGGGTGCCCCGAATCCAGTTCGCCACATGACCTCAAGCGAATTTCTTCAAATTCCAGAGGCTGCCGACTAGCAGCGAGGGCCTAGGTATGATAGTGGGGAAACTATGCCCTCATTTGTCAAAGTGTAGCGCAGTGGAATTCAAAATAAAACATGCAACAAACAGGGGAAGCAGTAAACCATACACAACTGAAATAAAAAATAGCAGTGGATATAACCAACAATATATAAATGATGATGCTATATGTCTCAAGTTCTAAGAAAACAGCTAGAACATGTTATACATCAATACAGTACAACCAAAAGCAGAGTATAGCGAAACAAAGCAAAATAGCTGGCAGCGGCATCATGAGCCTAGGCTCGGTCCCATGCCCTCCTACTCCTCAGAAGCAATCATATATCGGTATAGGGACTCTTGCCCCTATCTACACCTGCAGCAACGTAATCTGTTTGGGCCGAAAAGCATGACCCAAATAGGGTGTGAGAAATATATCTCAGTAGGCACCCACTAAAGGTCGGGGCCCAACTACGTGCATGCATGCAACAACAGTGTGCAATAGTAAAATGCAATAAAGTAAGTAGTACTGAAAAGTAATTAACTTAACAATTAAATTGCCATTTTATTATTCATTTAATCCATTAAATATTAGAACTCACCACTGTGCATTTCTAAGTAAATAGTCCACGTCCTCAGATTGGCAAAACCTTACCCTCAGGTAAGCAGAATCCAACCCGTAGGTATATCCCTTAGGCATAACAGAACCTGCCCTCATGCATAGGAAGTGTCGCCCTCAGGCACAGAATTCAAGCCCTTAGGCATGAATGGTTTCCCTCAGGAGAAATAACTACAGCCCTTAGGCTAAACAGTGCAGTGCCCTCAGGCTAATCACAACAATGCCCTCAGGCTAAAAAGGTAAACGGGCCATGCCCAACATGGAAACAAGTAGTAACAAGAAATTCCTCTCAAGGCAATTCTACAATTACTACTTAATAGGCATACCCTCGGGTATCCTGGCCAAACGGCTAAACAGTGGAACACACCCCTGGGGTGGTTCCGGATCCAAGCAACGATCCCATCCAGCATTTTAATATCATAATTAAATACCTAATCAATTCTAGGTGTTTAATATAGCAACGGCCTCAGCCATACAACACCCCAACATGGGTTCATGGCATAAAAACACACACAACACACAGCAGTTGGAAAACTAAACACCAAGCCTCCTACCTTAAACGCCAACGAACGTTATACCCAAACGCCGACTCCAGAAACGCCCAAGAACGGCATAGATCTGACAAAGAACAAAACCCATTCAAACGTAAATAACTTACGTTAGGAGAAGAATTGGTAAGCAACACGCTAGGAGAAGAGAGTGCTTACCCGCGTGGTTCCAACGAGATCATCTGAGGTGGAAACCGATTCCAGACGAACATCCGGCGGATCTTCAAAGGTTTGGCCTCCTCCTTTGGCTCCAAAATGGCTCAAATGCCTCCTCTGCCAAAAGAAGAGGCTACTTCCTGTTTTAATCCAAAAAAACAAAGTAAACGGCAAGTACTTCCAAGTACACGACGTGTACTCCCTTCATTTAACTGTTCCTATGGCAGCTTCCCGCCAGCGCGGCACTGTTCACCTGCTGACAAGAGTACACGGCATATACTCTTGAGTACAAGGCATGTACTCTTGAGTACACGACGTGTACTGCCACCCAGCTGGCGGCTGCTCCACTGCCTTACTATTTTGGCCTGCTGACTGACTACATGGTGTGTAAAGGTACACTACACAGCGTGTAGTCAGTTCCTACACCCTTTTTCACCGACATGGCTACACACCCTGTGTACTCATCCCAACACGGCCAGAAGTACACGGCGTGTGGAAAAATTACATGGCGTGTAGTTCCAAAATTTAGGATTTTTCCCCATTTTCCATGTTTTATTAAAAACACTTAAGGAAAAGAGAAAAGAATAATCTCGTACCTCAAATAGAAGAACCAGGTTCTTACAAACTTCTCTCCTTATGGCAATTCATCCCCGAATTTCCCTTCCAAGGGTGTTGAAGATATAGCCGTGAATAACTCTGGTCACTGTGCACGTACGTCGGCCTCCCACTCCCAGGTCTCGGCCTCCACCCGGCCATGATTCCATAGCACTCGTACGAGAGGAACTGACCGGCCTCAGAGAACCTTCGTCCTCCCATCAACGATACGAATCAGATGCTCCTCAAAGAAAGCATCTGCCTCCAACTCAACCTCCTCTGGCTGAAAGGTGTGAGATGAGTCTGAATGATAGCGACGCAACTGAGATACGTGGAATACGTTGTTCATGGCTCGGTACCGCTGCGGTAACCACAACCAATAAGCAACCATCCTGACTCTCTCCAGAATCTCAAATGGCCCCACATACTACGGTGAAAGTTTACCCTATCTCCAGATCCGTTTGTGTCCCAACCTCAGCGAAACACGCAAGAAAACCTGGTCCCCAACCACAAACTCCAAAGTTCTTCTGTGGCGATCAGCATATGTCTTCTGACGAGACTGCGCGGTAGCCATCCGCTTCTGAATCAACCGGACCTGTTCCGAAGTCTCCTGCACGAGACGTGGTCCCAGCAAAGCTGCCTCACCTTCCTCTAACCAGAACAAGGGTAATCGGCACGACCTACCATATAAAGCCTCGTAAGGTGCCATCTCAATAGTCGCCTGAAAGATATTGTTAGTGGCAAACTCGACTAAGGGTATATGCTTCTCCTAAGAACCCCCAAAGTCTAGGACGCATGCACGAAGAATGTCCTCTAGCACCTGTATCGTACACTCTAACTGGTCATCTGTCTGAGGGTGGTATGCTGTGCTCAGAAGCACCTGTGTACCCAGCGCCCTCTGAAAACTCTACCAGAAAAGAGACGTAAAGCGGGCGTCCCTATCTGAAATTATAGAACGAGGGACCACATGAAGACATACGATCTCTCGGATATACAGCCTTCTGATCTCATCATCACCAAAGGTCTCCTTGATCAGAAAGAAGTGATCTACCTTCGTGAGTATGTCCACAACAACCCATACGGCATCGTTGCCACGAGGTGACCTCGGCAACCCAGTCACGAAATCCATCACGACATCATCCCATTTCCACTCCAGAATGGGTAACTGTTGTAACAGTCCAGCTGGTCTCTAATGCTCCGCCTTCACCTGCTGATAGGTGGAACACCTTATAATCAAACCAGATACATCTCTCTTCATACCCGACCACCAGTACTGACTTCTCAAGTCACGGTACATCTTGGTAACCCCGGGATGAATTTCCCAAGCTGAAGCATGAAACTCTTGCATCAGCTCCTCGCATATATCCCCTAAAACTCATACTCGTCCATGGAAACGCAAAACCTCATCATCAACTATCATCCAACCAGGAGGAGGGTCCTCACTTGCCACCGACTCCTGTAGATTTAGGCCTTCTAAATCTGATATCTACCTCATCCTCACTCTGTCCAGGAGGTTAGAAGTCACAGCTAAAGATGAAAGATAAGTCTGCCCCTAACTGTCGTGCACCTCCAGATGCATCTCAGAGAACAAGGCCATGAGCTCCCAATCACCACTGGCCTCCTGCACTGCCTGTATCTGAGTCTTCCTGCTCAATGCATCAGCTACTGCATTACCTTTACCAGGTGTATAGGCAAGCTCAAAATCAAAGGACTGTAGGTATTTAACCCACCTCCTCTACCTCAGATTCAAGTCACGCTGAGTAAAGATATACTTGAGGCTTTTGTGGTCAGTGAAAACCACAAAATTCTTCCACAATAGATAATGCATCCAACATTGCAATGCATGCACTACTGCAGCCAACTCGAGATCATGCGTTGGGTAATTCCTCTCATGTGGCCTCAACTGCCGAGACTCATACGCCACAACTCAGTCACCCTGCATCAACACTGCTCCTAGCCCAATACCTGATGCATCAAAGTAAACTGTATAGCTCTTCCCCTGCTCTGGGAGTATCAGGATCGGTGCTGATGTCAACTTTCCCTTCAGATCCTAAAAAGCTTCCTTGCAAGCTTCTGACCAAACAAACTTTACACCCTTCTTAGTCAAGCCTATCAACGGCGCTGCTAAGCGGGAGAAGTCCTGTATAAAACACTTGTAGTAACCAGCCAGCCCTGACTCCGTATCTCAAACACATTCTTAGGCTGCTCCCAGGAAACTACATCTCTCACCTTCTCTGGGTATACCAAAACTCCTTCCTCTGAGATGATATGACCCAGGAAGTGAATCTGGTCCATCCAAAAGTGTCACTTTGAGAGCTTAGAATATAGTCGATGCTCCCTCAGTGTACTCAATACAATCTCAAGATGGGTGGCATGGTCGTGTCGAGTGTGAGAGTACACCAAGATTTCATCCACAAATACTACCACAAAAGAATCCAGATAAGGATGGAACACACAATTCATCAGAGCCATGAAAACCGCTAGCGCGTTCATGAGTCCGAACGGAATAACCGTATACTCATATAGACCATACCTACTCCTGAAAGCTATGAGAGGTATATCAGATGGTCTAACACGCAGCTGATGATATCCTGACCTCAAATCAATCTTCGAGAACACTCATGCTCCACGAAGCTGATCAAAAAGATCATCAATTCTCGGTAAGGGGTATTAGTTCTTAACCGTCAACTGGTTCAGCTTCCGATAATCCACACAAACTCTAAGGGTATCGTCCTCCTTCTTCTCAAAAAGGACCGACGAACCCCAAGGAGAAGTACTAGATCAGATAAATCCCTTTTCCTGAAACTCCTCCAACTACCTCTTGAGCTCCTGCAACTCAGGTGTAGCCATCCTATAAGGAGTAATGGACACCAGTGCTACTCCTGGCACAAGATCAATGGAGAAATCCACCTCTCTCTCCAGAGGTAGACCCGAAAAGTCATCCGGGAAGACATCCCTAAAATGATGAACAACATAAGGGAAATTCATCTGAAAAGTCCCCTGGCCATCCAGATATAAGCTCGCAATCTGGGTTGTGACTCTACCTCGCCCACGATGTTGTGGTCCAGCTCGACTCACCTGAACATATCATTCACCCTTGTATAGAAACTCTCCACCCTCTGGTGACGTGAAACGCACCCTGCGGCGATATCAGTCTACAAAGGCCCGAAAGGGAACCAACCAGCCCATCCTGAGAATGACGTCATATCTCTTCATCTCTAGTACATAGAGGTCCCAAAGGAAGTGACACCCACCAACCTCAAGGGGAAACTCCTTGCACTGATGCACACTAGCCGCTCTAGTTCCCAACGGAGTGTCTAGCGTCATAATATCAGAAGAAGGAGAAACACAGAGCCGAAGGCTCTCTACAACGAGTACAGATATGAAACTATGTGTAGCACCCGTATCGAAAAGTACTGAAGATAAGACAGAAGCTACTAAAATAGTACCTCTGACTGTAGAAGGTCTGGGATCCTGCTTCTGCTGGGTCTGTTGCACTGCATTTGTCTGCCCAGTGTTGCGGCCCTGCGACACAGCCTGGCTACCCTGAGTTGTCCCGCCCTACTGCCTCTGAGATCCTGGTGTCTAGCTACCACATCCACGACCACCATCTCTACCTGGACGCCCTAACGTATTCCAGTTCCCCGACTAGTAAGAAGCCTCTGGTCCCGCTCCTGCACGCGGAGGCTGCACAGAACCCCCTCTCACTAGCCATCGGTGGAAACGCCCCGCAAAAGCGCTGCAGATGACCCATCTTTCTGCAAGATCGGCACTCCACTGTGTCTCGTGGACACTGTGGTCTCTTGTGCCCCTCTCTGCCACACTGGTAGCACCTGACCGGACCACCTGAAGAAGTTGTCTGGCTGGTATTGCCACCATGAGATAAGTTTATCTGTCTCTTTCTCTTGCCAGCAGAAATAGTACCAGTAACTGGTACTGAACTGCCCTGGCCCACACCACCAGATTCCCGTAGGTTCCTCTCTATAATCAGTGCCTGGTTCACAATGGAGTGTACAGTAGGAAACCTGAAGACATTCACCAGTGCTCAGATGTCATACCGAAGACTATCCTCAAAACATCGGGCTCTCAGCGTCTCATCACCCACCAGCACGGGTGAAAAGCGTTGAAGCTCTGTAAAACGAGAAGAATAGTCTGTCACTGACATAGCTCCATGTTGCAAATTCATGAAATCTCGAGCTCTATCTTCCCTCAGCGTCTCGGGAAAGAAAAAGTCATAAAAGACTGCCTGAAATTCTTCCCACTCCATGTCCTTGTGATGCTCTGACTGGGTGGTAACATCCCACCACCTCTTGGCGGAATCACACAGCATGTATGTCACGAGATTGACCCTCTGCCCTGGAGGCATCTCAAGATGCTCGAAAATAATCTGCATCGACCCCAGCCAAGAATCTGCAGCCTGTGGTCCGCCATCCCCTGAGAACGTAGGCGGATGCTGCTACTGGAAGATACGTGTCAGCTCGGCCATGGATGTGGCAGCCTGCGGTGCTCCCTGAAAGGTCTGCATGAACTTCAATAAGCCTTCACGGAACTGTGCCTCCGCGCCTGTGTCTGGTATAACAGTTGGTGCCGCATCTGGCTCTGCTGGAGGATCAACTGGTAGCCCGTGGCCTACCATCTCTGGAGTAAAGTCATCGCCGCTCTCCTGGAGAACAACGCGCGGTCGTCTAGGCGGCATGACACTACAAGGTCAAATGCATGCCTTAGATTCAAGACTATTAAGGCTGAGACGAAGAAACCACAAAGGTAACAAGAGGAAGAAGGCATCTCAAAATTTTCAGAACAAGACTACATGGCATGTACACTGACTACACGACGTGTAATTGACTTCCCATCCCCTACCTGGGTCCTTCTGTACGGCTAAGACACACGGCTCCTGTTAAACAAAACTACATAGCATGTACTTAATCTACACGGCGTGTATGGTGTTATTTTCCAACTTCTTGTGTCACTTGTGACATGGCTGACTACTCGGCTTGACACTACACGGCGTGTTACACCTGCACACAGCGTTTCAACAACCCCATTTCTCTTCCATACAGCTAAGTTCACACGGTCTGTACTCGGACAAGACTACACGGCATGTCCCAAAAGGTACACGGCATGTTCAAGGAATGGTGACATCGACCCGTGTTGTTAGTTACAAGGTCGATTCCCCAGGTCAGACTACACGGCGTGTTCATTATTGACACGACGTGTTCTGTGCAGGAGTTCACCAACCCGTGTTGTTAGTTACACGGTCGGACTTCGGGTCAATACTACATGGTGTGTATATCCGGTACACGGAATGTATTACCCAAGCACTTCCCTACCCCATGTCGCTGTCCACATGGTTTGTGACACGGGAAGAGACTACACGACATGTACTCAGATTACACGGCGTGTACTTAAAAAGTTCATTTTTCTTTCCGAACAGAAGGCTATACATAGCGTGTGTAAAAATACTACACGGTGTATATACTGGGTTTCTGGATAGTATGCCTCAAAAACTTCCCTAGAACCCAGAAAACACTGAAAAACAACACCTAAGTGTTAAATTCTGACCCGTGAGGGCCCATACTCCCCACTAATCAAAGTTTGACATATTATCTGTGTTATAACTAAATAATCAGTCAATGATCCACCAAATTCCGGTCAATGGGGGCCCATACTCCCCAAAAACCAAAGTTTGGCGTCCATTCTATGAACATCTCACACAAAAATTACTCTATCAAATAGCAGGTATTTTATCATTGCAGTTATCACAACAGCATGCTTTTCTAGCACAGCAACTATCACAACAACATGAAATTTTCTAATGATCCTACATGGCATGGAAACTATGCATGGAATGTGATTCTAGCATGTGTCTAAATGATGCATGGGATGACATACCCTCATCTCATCGGGTTACAACTAAATATAACCCATAGATAAAGTATAAACAGCACGATCTCAAGTGCGTCACCCAACGGTGAAATCATATCAACTATAAATTGAAAAATCAGTAAATTGTAAAATATACGAGGTGGACTGGATTTTCCCTGTACACGGGTTAGCTACGCCTGGGCATAGCTTATTACCAACTACCGGTCCGTCCTATCCCTGACTAAGGCTCCAAATAGTATGTCAAAGAATATAATTCATTTGATACCACTTTGTAACGTCCTGGACCCAGGTACCACACAACGGGTGCCCCGAATCCAGTTTTCCACGTGACCTCAAGCACATTTCCCTAAACGCCAGAGGCTGCCGACTAGCAGCGAGGGCCCAGGTTTGATAGTGGGGAAACTATGCCCTCATTTGTCAAAGTGTAGCGCATCAGAATACAAAATAAAACATACAACAAACAGCGGAAGTAGTAAACCATACACAACTGAAATAAACAACAGCAGTGGATATAACCAACAATATATAAATGATGATGCTACATGTCTCAAGTTCTAAGAAAACAGCCAGAACATGTTATACATCAATACAGTACAACCCAAAGCAGAGTACAGCGAAACAAATCAAAACAGCTGGCAGCGGCATCGCGAGCCTAGGCTCGGTCCCATGCCCTCCTACTCCTCAGTTGCAATCATGTACCAGTATAGGGACTCTTGCCCCTATCTACACCTACAGAAATGTAATCTATTTCAGCTGAAAAGCGTGACCCAAACAGGGTGTGAGAAATATATCTTAGTAGGCACCACCAAAGGCATGTGCCCAACTGTGTGTAAGCATGCAACAACAGTGTGCAATATTAAAATACAATAAAGTAAGCAGTACTGGAAAGTAACTAACTTAACAATTAAATTTCCATTTAATTATTCATTTAATCCATTAAATATTAGAAATCACCACAGTGCATTTCTATGTAAACAGTCCACGTCCTCAGACAGGAAAAACCTTACCCTCAGGTAAGTAGAATTCAACCAGCAGGTTTATCCCTCAGGCGTAACAGAAGTTGCCCCCAGGTTTAGGAAGTGTCACCCTTAGGCACAGAATTCAAGCCCTCAGGCACGAATGGTTGCCCTCAGGCGAAATAACTATATCCCTCAGGCTAAACAGTGCAGTGCCCTCAGGCTAATCACAATAATGCCCTCAGGCTAAACAGGTAAATGGGCCATGCCCAACATGGAAACAAGCAGTAACAAGCAATTCCTCTCAAGGCAATTCTACAATTACTACTTAATAGGCATACCCTCGGGTGTCCTGGCCAAACAACTAAACAGTGGAACACACCCCCGGGGTGGTTCCAGATCCAAGCAACGATCCCAACCAGCATTTTAATATCATAATTAAATACCTAATCAATTCTAGTTGTTTAATATAGAAACGACCTCATCCACATGACACCCCAACATGGGTTTGTGGCACAAAAACGCACAAAACACACAGTAGTTGGAAAACTAAACATCAATACACCTACCTTAAACGCCAACGAACGTTATACCCGAACGCCAACTCTAGAAAAGCCCAAGAACGGCGTAGATCTAACGAAGAACAAAACCCATTCAAACGTAAATAACTTAAGTTAGGAGAATAATTGGTAAACAACACGCTAGGAAAAGAGAGGGCTTACCTGCGTGGTTCCAACGAGATCATCCGAGGCAGAAACTGATTCCAGATGAACACCCGACGGATCTTCAAAGGTTCGGCCACCTCCTTTGGCTCCAAAACGTCTCAAATGCCTCCTCTGCCAAAAAAAGAGGCTACTTTCTTGTTTTAAGCTAAAAAAAACAAAGTACACGGCATGTACTTCCAAGTACACGACGTGTACTCCATTCATTTAACTGTTCCTCTGGCAGCTTCCCACCAGCGCGGCACTGTTCACCAGCTGACAAGAGTACATGGCAGTACTCCTGAGTACACGACGTGGACTGCCACCCAGCTGGTGGCTGCTCCACCGCCTTACTATTTTGGTCTACCGACTGACTACATGGCATGTAAAGGACCACTACACGGCATGTAGTTGGTTCCTACACCCTTTGTCGCCGACATGGCTACACTCCCTGTGTACTCATCCCAACACGGCCAGAAGTACACAGCTTGTGAAAATAGTACACGGCGTGTAGTTCCAAAATTTAGGATTTTTCCCCATTTTCCATATTTTATTAAAAACACTTAAGGAAAAGAGAAAAGAAGAAGATCGTAACTCAAAGAGAAGAACCAGGTTTTTACAGATGAAGCCTTCGTTGCGTCCTGATCCAATTTGATGTTTTGTCATCATCTGTCTCAATTCACCAAGAAGTGGAGGGAGGAGCTCTTTCTAGATGATTCCAAAATTTTGGGTGGAATAATAAAATAATTCCTTTAATGACATATTTGTAGACATCACTTTAGGTATAATGAAGTTAATAAATTAATTTATTTAATTAAATGACTCAACTTAGCATCCCTCCAAAGAAAGAGGGGTCCAAACATCTTATGCCAACAAATTTTATGTCATGCCAAGGGAAAAAACAATGCTCTATACCCAACCATGATCTCTAATTTACAATACATTCAACCATTTAATATTTACCTCATTTTCATCAACTAAATATGCACACACATTATAAAATATATTTCATATTTTTATAAAAATAAATTTGGGCACATGGGGCCATGGATTTGGATTCCCTCCCAGTGCCTTGCTCCAGAAATATATTTATAAATATTATAAAGTATTACAAGGAAAAAATAGGTCTCTACATCATAGTCATGATAGTTTCACCTTTTAATGGTTATCGATGGATTGGGAGGAAAGTAAATATTGCTCCACATTTTGTGGGAAATTTTCAATTAGTTGAGTAGGTGGGGAATGTGGTTTGATGTTTTGTACTTCCATCATAGTTTATGTTGATACATTTTGTGCTCTATGTATCACAACTTCAGAAGTATTTTTTAACCCATATCATGTATTTATATCGGAGGATCTTAATGTTGATACTAGTTTATCCATTACTAAACAACCAATCAGGATAGTTGATTATGAGATAAAGGTACTTCATGGGTGGAAAATACCATTTGACCTTGTGCTGTGGAAGCATGGTTATGATCTCATGTGATATGAGAGTATGAGGAACTAAATAGAGAGTAGTGGCATAATATTTTTGATATTGAATATTTTTTATAGGATTTATAGTGTCATAATGGTTTTGGTGTGGGGATTTTGTGACATCTTGTTACCATTAAAAATGTATTCCTTGTCCTTAAGTTCTTTAGTTTTTGGGTTTCTAAAAGAATCTGGGTTGTTTAATGTATGAAATTAGATTACACATGGTGTAAAGGAATTACACAATGTGTAATGATTGCGGGGAAGATAATTTGGAAGTTGAGTAAAATGTGAAATGATTACACCCCATGTATAGTTTACATGACATAAAATGGTCTAAAATCATATTTTAATAATAAGGTGGTTCCTTTTCAACATAAGTGGCCTTCATGGATTAAAAAATGTGAACCCAGGTTACACATCATGTAATTCCAGAAGTATAGAATTTTATGTGTTCTCTATGTCTAATTATCATTTCATTCAGTTCTAGTCATCTCCCCTCTCAATGAAGAACCTTCCTTGGTTGATTTTAGAGATCTCTTATCATTCCAAATTTTTCCTTAAACCATTGATATTTCCCTCCTTATAGAATTTATATGATTCATCATGTAAATGACGTATCTATACTCTATTTTATTGGATCTTGATTCTAGGATTGGTTCTTATATCTTAGGCACCTTGCTTCTCCATTCACGAGTCCTATTACAGTTGTTGAATATTTGAATTGATTGTATGTGCTTCCATTTGAGATTTTACATGAAATCTAAACCTTGATTTTCTTTATTTGTTGGAAAAAGAAATCAATTTATTTATAAAACAATTAATTTATTTGATTTGATTATGGAATTTGGAATGGAATGAATTTTGAGAAAAAATCCCAATTCAAATGGAATTGGAATTGTGGGGTGAATTTTAAAAGTTATGTAATTTTTGAAATTATTTTATAATTGATTTTATAAAATGTATTAAATTGATGTGATGAAAACAAATTATTTTATTTTTATTTAAAAGGAATGAAATCATAAAAAAACCAATGTTTTTCTTATTAAGATCAATTGACATACTGAAACTAAAAATTGGTAAATTTAATTATAAATGATGATTGATTTGAAATGAGATGATTTACCCATTATTGATTGATTGATTGACCATAAGCAAACATGGGTTTTTATTGGTCCATTTGGGAATGTAACGATAGGATCTTGGTCACCTAAAATTTTAATGATAATTAAAACTCTAACAAAAAAATCTTGTTCATTATGATTATCCCTAATGGGATGTTGATGAGTCCTATTCATCCTGAGAATGAGGGAAATGTGCGAAAATATTTTATATATGATCACTGATTTGAGAATTGTGAGAATCCTTTATCCATTAAATAATGTATTATACAGTAGATGACCATGTTTCTTATTTTTTTCGTATTGATATATATTTCATTGATTATAGATCTTTTTAACTTATGCTACATGGTTCATATAAATGCTTTAATATAAAATATTTATTTAATACATGTTCCAAATGTTTTATATCCCATGAAAAGAATAATTCTTGTTAAAAATATGATATTTTTTAATATTCCATGTCATATTATATGTAAATTGAAAATTTTATTTCCTTTATTATCATGGAATATTTTATGGAACACATGGTGAGACACTAATGATATTTATAGATCACACCATACCTTTGCCTTAGGGGTTTTTAGATTTTATTATACTAGGTTTAAGAAAAAGGAATGTGCCACTAATAGTTGTTGGATGTTCTTGATCCTTTGGACCATAGTTTGTTAATATTGTTTATGGATTTCTATCTTTCTGATGATTACTTTCATGGTGTACTAATATAGATATTTTATATATGTCTAGTTTATGGAACATTATCCTTTTGTAGTGTTGACCATATTAACTTTTAATCTTTATATTATATGGTTTTATAGAAAATGTATTACCTCTTTTATCGTGTATGATTTTATATTCAAGTTTCCAACTCGTAGGGTCTGAGAATTCCCTTCAGTATATATTAAAGCTATCTTGATTATCAAGATTCCATAGTATTTGGGCTGGTTCATGACTCTTGGGAAGTTTTATGATTTGATATCATATAATATGTAACAACCCAAATTTTAGGAAATATTTTATATCCTTAAATTTTATGTATATAATTATATGTTATGTATGTGTATTTTTACAAAGAATAAAAATTGATAAGGAAATAATCCATATAAGATATTAGTAAAACTAAGAATGCTTTATTTATTTATAGTGGAACATTAAAACATAGGTATATGAATCCATGTATTACATGACATGGAATATTACATACCACAGAAGATTACATCTATTAAATGTGTATATATTAAAATGGTGAAATAAATAGAAAAGAATAAAATCTTTAAAACTAGGAGATCCCCTGATCATCTTCACCCTTAAGAATCACCATTAGTAAAACTAGAAATATAATAAAAAATTATGAAATGATAAAGAATTATAAAAAATACATAATGAAAATTTATTGAATGAGAAGTGTGCTTTTCGATGTTATAATTGAATGTATTTATAGTAAGTAATGGGAGTAATATAGACATTACAAAAAATGTATATAGTTTTTTGGTAAAGTACCAATAAATATGTCACCAATTTGGATTTACCAGTATATAGTTGTTATGAATATAAAATTTTTAGATGATATAATTTATAAATTTTATTGATAAACTATTTATTATATGATTTTTTTAAGATAATTAAATGAAACAAATTCAATTAGGTAAATAAAATTTATTATAAAGAAACAATTTTTATGGATCTTATAATTTAGTAAAATTATTACTTTATATGAATTATATCAATAATTTTATTTATTAAATAAAAGAAACCATTAATAAAAAATTAATAACATTTATTAAATAATTAATAAACAATAAGAAATAATAATTTAATAATTCATGGCTAAATAAAAATATCTTATGTAAAAACATTTGATTATTAATTTTTTTTACAGTTTCACATTAATGAATTATTAAGTGTAATAAATGATATTGTTTATATAAATAATATAATTAATCAACATTATTTATTGATTATTAATTAATGGTAAACGCGCTTAATGTAAAAAAAGAAACATTTCAAGTTATTATTTTTTTGTGGGTAATGTGTTTTTTATTTTAATTATATTCAGGACTATTAATGAATGATCTTAATGAAATGCATTGAAAATATATTAAATATCATCCACTGGTTATTACTAGGAATGTAATAATAATAAATTCATTTTATCCTCAAAAATAATTTATATGAAATGTCATTTTTCCCATTTTAGTGTTTTATATTTAAATTAATTTTTATTATATTTATTAATTGAATTGAAATAATTTTTTTCCATGTTTTGAATTATAATTTTCATCTTAGTTAATAATTTAAATTTAATTTTTAGATACTGAAACAACTTATTGGGGGTAATAGTTGGTTATCACGGTAAAGTTTAATGAGTTATTTTCAAAAAATATTGTTTATAAGTGTTGTTCACTTTTTATGTAAATAAATTAAATTTATCTATTTATATGATAAATATAATTTAATATATATATATATATATATACATATTTACTAACAATTAGTTAATTATTAATTTATCTGAAATTAGATTAAAAACGATTAATATTTGAAAAAGAAAGTTTTCTAAAAAGAATTATTTATATTATATTATTCAATTTAAATTTTATTTTTATTATATTTTGAAGATGAATTATATTAAATAGAGTAATAATTTTGAAACATAAAATTTAAATTCAGTAAGAAGGAACTTCTAATATTTTTTTAAAAAAATAATTTCCATGGTAACTAATTAATCAAGTTAACAATGGATAAAAATAGGTAATCTACAATGGATTGAATTTTACTGAATCAATAGGAAACATATACATTCTAAAAGACCTTTTTTATGCATGGAAGTCATACCTATATGTCTCATGATGATTTATTTACCAAAATCATCCAACACCCTTGTTATTCTGTCCTTAACTGTAACACCCCAAGATTTCATAGTAAGTTGTTTTCTTTAAAGTAATTTAATAGCTTGTGTTACACGCAACACTAAGTTCGAGTGCACCATGAATTACCAAACTAGCTGTTCAAAATGTGGTTATGAATAGTATTAACTGAATTTTGAATTTTATATACTCCATATAATTTTAGAATCTATATTTTGTGTTTCTTAGACATAATATAAGAATAAATTCATTTTTTCATATTAAAGAAGTATTTTTCAAAAAATGAAATTTTACCACCTTTTAATGGAAAACTCTTTTTTAAAACCAATATTTAACACTTTAATAAATTAAATTTAATGAAATTAAATTATTTTTTAGAATCGTGACATAAAAATTTATTTTGGATAAATGTTTGGAACTTTTCTGATAACTTTCATATTTGATTTATACTGAAAAAACTAAATTTTAATTGAAAACAACTTTTTCAATAGAAATAATTTATAATGTTAAATTATGAATTTTAATGGTTTGGTAGTATAATTAGATTATATTTTTATCATTTAATATAATGTAGGTCATTATAATTAATTCACATTTAAATTTGACATAAACACATTCAAACTTTTGATAGTTTTTACTTTTTAAAAACCTGATTTTTGGTTTTGACAATAAGAATTAATTTTATTTTAATTAATAAAACTTCTATGTTTTTAATTTGGTAAAATAGAATTCATTTTTGAATTTGGAATATCAAAATTATCTTATGTTGAATTTTTGGTATTTTTCTGAAAACATTCAATTTTTGATGAATAGTGAAAAACACTGTGTTATTGTTTAAAACCGATTTTTTATTTAAATAATTATTTATTTCATTTATTTTAATTCAAAATAGATACATAATACCTATATATGTTCAATTTAATTCATTTGAGTCATTTTATAATAAGTTTACATATATAAAATTTTATTGAACTTTTTACCGTCTTTTACCCACCTTCTAGGAGCATTTGAAAATTTGCATAAAACATAATTTTACCGCTTCTATGAGTTGAATTTCAAAAATCTGAGAGACATTGTTAACATAAGTAATTAAAATTTGGTTCAATAAGACGAAAATAATTTTGTGAATAGTAACTTTTGACTTTTATTTACCACGATTAAAAGTAAATAGGGTAATTAAGGGTAAAAATGATATTATAATTACCCTAACACAGGTCCTAATACTATTGGATAAATTTAATTCGACCTAAAGTAGACTTAGAAATAAAATATGATCCTATTTGGTCCACTTTTATTATATTATGACATTTATTTTTATTTTATTTAAAGAAGAGTTAAAAGAGTTAAATTCAAAGTTTAATAACTAAACCATTTTCAATATAGTGTTAAAAATAAGTTAAATTCGACTATAAATATTCATTATAAATATAAAAATATTTTCTACATAATCGTATTTTATTTATAATTTTTATACATTAAATAATTTAATTTATATATGACGCAATGATGATGTAGTAATTACCTTATTGATGAAATATTAAAATAATTTATATTATAAATATCCAAATAAATGTAAATTGAAAATTCTAATGAATTGAACTAATTTTATAGGTTAATATGACATTTTAGGGTTTATTAAATAAATTTTATTTGAATTGATAAAGTTTTCAAGGCTTTCAAAAAATCAAATACTAAATAGTGTCAAAATTGACATAATTGGGTTTTTAAAACAAATATTATATTATAAATTGATATAATATTCCTAAAAATCTAAGGTTTGTCAAATTGACTTAGATAAGGTTATATATATTAATAATTAACCACTTGGGGTTCTATTGGCTTATTATAGCAATTTTATTAACCATATAATATAAAAGTACCAAGAGACATGGTAAATGTCGAACTATTTAACTAAGAGTTAAATATAAAAGATAAGGTTAATATGGTAACCTAAACCTATCTTAAACCTATTGGTTGAGAGGTTTAGGACTCATAACCACATTATATTTGAAATAAATCATTTTTTATCCATTATAAACTGAAAATTATTTTATTATAAAATAATATTTCAACATTTTCTTAAAGTTCCTGTCACCCCTCTTATAAAAGGGCACTTCCCCTTCTCTCAAAATCACAACTCCAAAGCCATTTGGATCAGCCAAAACCTACCCAAATATCCTCCCAACATCCCTCAAATAAATATACAGTACTTAATTTGATCATAAATCCAACCTAAGGATCCATTTTGATCAACTCAAAAGGAAACACCCAAATAAGAGGTAATAATTTCACCACCCTCTTTCAAGTTCTTTTCTGCTTCCACTTCCTCTTTATTTTTTTGTTTCCAAACCAAAATAATAAATCCAGTACCTTATAAATACTGTGATGTTATTATAAATATGGTAAAACCATATCTATTACTCTATCCATCCTATAAATGAAAAAGTCACCATACATGCATACGTACGGCTTACCGTCTCTACGTCATGGTGTAGTTTGTTATTCAAACACTTAATTATATGGATAGGTATATTAATGAGTATAACTGATGTAAATAATAAATATAACATGTTAATTATTCTGTATATATGACATACCATCCAATTACATACAATTTCAGCATCAATATAATGATGTTGTCGCTCGTGCGTACGTATGGCTTATCGTCTCCACAAACGTGATGAGATTCATTCCCCATCGTAATAATTAAAGAATAATTTTAATTTTATGACTAAAAATAATGTTTAAGAACATAATATAATTCTGGATATGAATAAAATATATCCTATACATAGAAAACTTGACTTATGTAACAAAACATATAAATTAAAACGAATCAGTTAACAACCAAAACAATGGTACTACTAAAATATAATTAACAAAGCAATATTAGAAGATCATATATGATGTAATATTTATGTATTTGGTTCTTATATAATTTAATAACAATTATTTCACCATTATACATGAGTTTAACCAACCCTATACTAAGGAAAAGTACAATGTAAGGGGTTTTCATCTCACTTTTATTCCCGTGAGATTCAAGCTATATTTTCCACTATTAACTTTTGTGTAGTGTACGTACTGCCCATGATTGTATTTTTTTCATAATATACTTTAATTTATGGGTATTTACATCATCATTGGATGATACTTCTTCTATGTGGTGTATGTTTTGTAAGTTACCAAATCGGTAAGGGAATTTCAAATTTCATTTTCCACTCATTCGGTTTTACGCAAACTTCATTGATTACTTTACTTCAATATTATATGTGAAATAGCTATTTATTTAATTATGTAGTAATTTCCACTCCCCTTTGTGTGCATATACTTTTGATAGGCATAATCACTCCATTGTTAAATTCTCAAGTCATCAATATAAACTTGATAAGAGTAATTTTAACTCAATTTCTATTCATTGAGATAATCATCCAAGTCATTTGATTTGTTTTTACAAGAATATGTGTGAATGTCATATGATTGATTTACACTGAATATAAAATAATATTTAGTGTATTTATATTTGTCACACATAATTATTTCATTGATTTGTCCTTAACCTAATGATACGGTCTTTATAAAGGAATTCATCTCAACTTACATTCCATTGAGATTTCTTTGTTTTGATGCGCCAATTCACTTTTATTTGGTGTATATACTGTACTTTGACATAGTATATCATGAACCTATTTATTCTCATGATATTATAAAGTTTTTATTTCCTCAATTATTTTTATTCAATTGTCTCTCATTTGGTTAGGAACTATAACTAAAATATCATTTTAAATGTTTTAAAATTTTATTCTTCTAAATATTTCTCATTAATTTCTATGTTTTAAAAATGGTTTCACCATTTTATTTATATGAACATTAATGTTTTAAAATTGAAATTCCTTTTAAAAGTTTCAAAGTTTTATGGTACACTTTGATTCCAAAATCTATTTTAAACAACTTCTTGATAAATAGTGATTCTTTTAAATGTTTTCATGAAAAAGTGATATTTCTCTCAAAGATTTTTTTTTCAACTATGTCAACACCCTTTACGGGGTATTATTCATGATCAAGGTTGATTTGTTATGATACAAATATTTCATAATGTATTTAAGGTTTTGTGATATGTTTGACTGTTTATGTGTTATTTTTATACCATTCATGGTTTATGGATAAAGTATTGACATTTCGTATGCTAGTTTTAATACGAATGTTTATGTTATGTTTAAACCTTTTCATATGAGGAATGCATTTGAATTATTAAGCGACATGTGGATCCCGCTATAGATCCCCGATGCATCGGTAGGTCTCATGAGACAAACTAGTGTCTTGGCACAAGTCCTTGACAAAATCTTATTTGTGGTCTTGGAACAAGGCCATGACTATGTGGTTATGAAGTATGGCATTATGCATTCAATCATTATGAAATTGGCTATTGATATTTCATGTGATTATTTGACTAGTATAATATCTATGTGAATAAGTAAATTGAATTATTTTGATTTATATTTTCCATATTATGATGAATTTTAATTTCAAAAGGCTTTTGTTTTAGTTTAATTCATTTCCGTAAATGTTTATGCTTATTTATAAAAGTTTCTGCTATATTATTATCCTTACTAAGCTTCTGAGCTCACCCATTTCCTATGTTTTATTTTTTCCAAGATGCAAATAAGTATATTACGATTAACCTATAGGAATAGGCTAAGGAATATAAGAGTTTTCAAAGGGGACACAATTTTGTTTATTTATTTCATGATGTAATGTGAAACTTATGTATGTATCAAGTACATCCAAGGCTACTAAACTGGTCGGTCTTTTGGAACATGATTCCTTGTATCATGCCAATGTTATGTAATAATCCACAGATTCTAGGTAACTAGGGTTAGGGATTTATTGTTGGTATTAGAGGAATTTTAGTACAAACCTTGGAATCTAGATTTAGAAAAAACTATGATTAGGAAACACTACCCTAAGATAGACATTGAGGATTTGTATAGAAGAACATAAAAAAAAATTGGTAATGTAAATATTATGTGGGTTTTCCAGGAAATACATCCTTGTTTGGATACGAGTAGGTAGAGGCAGCTCTGGAACAGATGTACCTAGGAGTGAAAACTCCAACAAGGAGTTTTAGGCTTGACCCGGGGTATCCTGGTGCATGACAATGGGCCTTGTTGCACTCTAGGTTACGACACTCCTAGGGGATATTCTTAGGATAATTCACATTTTCTTTGAAAACCAATTTGAAGTATTTAAATATAATATGAGAATAAATAACCTTGGTTATTCCTAAGGTTTTTTATATTGAAAATAAGTTGTTATGATATTCTCTAAATGATTTTATGACTCACACTATGCCTTCTTGTGTTAGTTAATGACTGGATTCCAAGGAAGTCATAGTAACATTGAACATGGTTTACAAGGTGGGAACAGTGGTCGAAATGAGCAAAGAAATAGAATTTTGATAGTTGTAAAAGATATCGTGTTCATGTAGAATCAGTTTTCCAAAAATATGATCAACAACATATATATTAACCAACTCCCAGACTCAACAAAGAAGAGAAAGGTGGTGAATGATAAGAGCTCCAACAGTGGAGACCATGGAGAAAATAATGCTTAATTTCCATCATGTAGGAAATGTGGAAGGAGACACCTAGGGAAGTGTCTCAATGGAACAAAGAAATGCTTTATGTGTGGGAAATAAGGATATAAAGTAAAGAATTTCCAACAAAAAATGAAGAGTACTATAGAAGAAAATAAAAATGATCCCAAGAATCCATTTATAATCATTTGTTGTAAATGTAGGGGACCTAGGCATTACCCAAGTGAATGACCTATTCTATGGGATAACCTCTTGGTCAAGGAAGAACCTATGTGGAAATAAATGGCTGGTGAAATGTTTAAAAGTATCAGTGCTCTTTGTCGATGGGATTACTTTGGAAGACTTTTCTCTTGTATGTGTAACCCTATAGTTTTTTATGTGAAAATGATATTTTAGGAATAATTGTCTTTTATATTGTTGATATAGTTATAAATAACCATTTGGGTTTATATGATCCTTGAATTTGAGGCAATTACAAGTTATTAAATTTTGTGATGAAAATGTGAGGTATGAGATAATATTTGTGGTGAAATTATGTTATGGTTATCTTGAAGAATTTATATCACTTTGGGAATGTTATAAAATATAGTTTTTGAAAAAGGACAACATGCAGACCGTGTGACAACCCATCGCGTCAGAAAAAGCTATTGGAATCGAACCCACCACCAGAGTGCGATTGGGATTTATCGCCTACCACTAGACTACGTGAAGTCCCTAGTTAGTCTGACTAATTATTTTTAGTTAATTGATTTTATTGATCAATAATAAGTAGATTTGGGATCTTATGTCTTATCAAATAGATATCCTTAGTATAGGAAAATGATTTGGTGATTAAGTGATAAATGTTATTTTGGAATATGTTCGCTCTGTTGGGAACACTATATGCCTAATGAAAATTGAATACTATGGGATTTCATTTGAGAAGTAATGGTGGATTTTTATCAATGTTTTTATTGTGTATTTATATCGATTTGGGTTATTAATGGAAATGATTAACCTATCATAGAGAATATGTGATTAGGTTAATTGCTTTTAAGTATGTGACTTTAAGAGTAGTCAATGTTATTTGGAGATAAAATTTAATGTAGAAGACTAAATAATCAAATTATTCTAAGTTTTGGGCTTCAATATTATTTTATATTATATTGAAGGATTTTAAGGACAATTATTTATTGAATGTTATTTATTGAACTTTGGGTATTGTTGGTTTAATTTTAGAAATTAAGATTAGTATTTCTTTCTCTAAAGGATTATCCTTTTTGGGGATCATCTGATCTTGTAATAACCATTTTTGATTTGGGTAATCTCTAGAGATAAGGTAAATATATATTTTATCCTTTGTGGATTATTTGATTCTCTAGAAGTTTACTCTAGTGCTTCAAGTGTGACCAAGTCATCTTGAATACTCGTCGTTTGAAAAAAAAGATGAGTTAGTGGTATAAATTTATTAAAGTATGAAAATATACTTAAAAAGGAAGAATATCTTTTTATGTTCTTAGTCAATCTCATAAATAAATTCCTCAACATTAGGAAATGGAACTTAAAACAAAAAAATGTTGTCTGTTTACTTTTCCTACTGGGAAACTAATGACCATTTATCCCATCAAAAGTTTGTGGTTTTCCTATTGTTAACTTTCTCATGATCATGTTTTCTATCAGTCTCCATCAGTACTTGACACTTAGTTTATCTTCCATGTCCATTTTTTCCTATATGGAATCCTAGTATGGGTTATCACGGGTGACCATTGTACTTATCTTTCTTTCTTTTAAAGTGATAGTTATATTGAATCTTTTTCCTATTTGGAACTTTCAATGATGTTCCCAAGACCAATTTTAAAATTTTGAGGACACAATTTCCAAAATGGTTGAAAAATATAACACCCCAAGATTTCATAGTAAGTTATTTTCTTTAAAGTAATTCAATAGCTTGCGCTACACGCAACACCGAGTTCGAGCGCACCACGAATTACCAAAATATCCATTCAAAAAGTGGTTATGAATATTATTAACTGAATTTTTCATTTTATAAACTCCATATAATTTTAAAATCCATATTATGTGTTTCTTAGACATAATATAAGAACAAATTCATTTTTTCAAATAAAAGAAGTATTTTTCAAAAAATGCAATTTTACCACCTTTTAATAGAAAACCCTTTTTTAAAACCAATATTTGACACTTTTATATATTCAATTTAATTAAATTAAATTATTTTTTAGAATAGGGACATAAAAATTTAATTTGGATAAATTTTTGGTACTTTTTTGATAACATTCATATTTTGATGAATACAGAAAAATACTAAATTTTCATTGAAAAAAACTTTTTTAATAGAAATAATTTATAGTGTTAAATAATGAATTTTAATTGTTAGTAAGTATAAATAGATTATATTTTTATCATTTAATACAATGTAGGTCATTATAAGTAATTTCACATTTAAATTTGACTTAAACACATGTCAATCTTTTGATAGTTTTTACTTTTGAAAAACCGGCTTTTTTGTTTTAACAACGGAAATTAATTTTAAATTAATTAATTCAAATTCTATGTTTTTAATTTGGAAAAATAGAATTAATTTTTGAATTAAAAATAGCAAAATTATCTTAGGCTGAATTTTAGGTATTTTTCTGAAAACATTCAATTTTTGATGAATAGTGAAAAACACAGTGTTATTGTTTAAAACCGCCTTTTTATTTAAATAATTTTTTATTTTATTTATTTTAAGTCAAAATAGATACATAATACCTATATATGTTCAATTTAATTCATTGGAGTCATTTTATAATAAGTTTTGATATATTAAATTTTATTAAACTTTTAATCGTCTTTTACACACCTTCTAGGAGAATTTAAAATTTTGCATAAAACATAATTTTACCGCTTATGTGAGTAGAATTTAAAAAATAAAAGAGAAATAGTTAACATTAGTAATTAAAATATGGTTCAATAAGATGAAAATAATTTTTGATAAATAGTAACTTTTCACTTTTATTTACCACGGTTAAAAGTAAATAGGGTAATTAAGAGTAAAAATTATATTATAAATACCCTAACACTTATCCTAATTCTATTGGATAAGTTTAATTAGACCAAAAACAACCTTATAAATAAAATATTATCCTCTTTGGTCCACTTTTATTATATTAGGTCATTTATTATTATTTTATTTAAAGAAGAGTTAAAAGTGTTAAATTTGAAGTTTAGTAACTAAACCATTTTTAATATAGGGTTACACATCAGATAAATTCAACTATAAATATTAATTAGAAAGATAAAATTATTTCCTACATAATGGTATTTGATTTATTATTTTTATCCATTAAATAATTTAATTTATATATGACACAATGATGAGGCAATAATTACCTTATTAATGAAATATTAAAATAATTGATATAATAAATATCCAAATAAATGTAAATTGAGACTTCTGATGAATTCCACTTATTTATAGGGATAATATGACATGTTAAGGTTGATTAAATAAATTTTATTCTAAGTGATAAAGTTTTTATGGCTTTCAAAAAATCAAATACTAAATAGTTTCAAAATTGACATAATTGAGTTTTTAAAACAAATACTATATTATAAATTGATATAATATTCTTAAAATATAAGGTACGGAAAAAGGACTTAGATAAAGTTATATATATTAATAATTAACCACTTGGGGTTAGATTGGCTTGTTATAGTAATTTTATTAACAATATAATATAAAAATACAAAGAGACATGGTAAATGTCAAACTATTTAACTAAGAGTTAAATCTAAACGATAAGGTTAATATGGTGACCTAAACCTGTCTAAAACCTATTGGTTGAGATTTTTTATACCCATCCTTACCTTATCCTAGAAATAAATAATTTTTAAGCCTTTATAAACCGAAAATTATTTTATTATAAAATAATATTTCAAGCTTTTCCTAAAGTGCCCCTCATCCCACGTATAAAAGGGCACTACCCCTTCTCTCAAAATCACACCTCCAAATACATTTGAATCAGACAAACCCTACCCAAATATCCTCCAAACTTCCATAAAATCAACCTATATTCCGTTATTTGATCATAAATCCAACCTAAGGATCCCTTTTGATCAACTCAAAACGAAACACCCATAGAAGAGGTAATAATTTCACAACCCTCTTTCAGGTTCTTTTCATCTTCCACTTTCTCTTTATTTTTTTGTTTCCATACCAAAATAATAAATTCAATACCTTATACAAACTATGATGTTATAATAAATATGTTACAACCTTATTCATTATTCTATCCCTCCAATAAATGACAGAGTCACCATATGTGTGTGCGTACAGCTTACCGTCTCCACGTCATGGAGTAGATTGTTATTCAAACACTTTATTATTTGGATGGGTATAATAATGAGTATAACTGATGTAAATAATAAAAATAACATGTTAATGATTCTTTATATATGACATACCATCCAATTACATACAATTTCACCATAAATATAATGATATTGTCGCTCGTGCGTACGTACGGTTTACCGTCTCCACAAACGTGATGAGATTCATTCCCCATCGTAATAATTCAAGAATAATTTTCATTTTATGATTAATAATAATGTTTATGAACTTAATATAATTATGGAAATGAATAAAATACATCATATACATAACAAACATGACTTACATAACAAAACATATAAACTAAAATGAATTAGTTAACAACCAAAACAATGATACTATTGAAATATCATTAACAAAGCAATATTAGAAGATCATATATTATATCTTATTTATTTATATGGTTATTCTATAATTTAATAACAATTATTTAACCATTATAGAGTAAATTAACCTACCCTATTCTATGGAAAAGAACAAGGTATAGGGTTTTCATCTCATTTTTATTCCAGTGAGATTCATGCTATATTTTCCACTATTACCTTTTGTGTGGTGTATGTACTGCCCATGATTGTATTTTTTTCATAATATACTTTAATTTATGGGTATTTACATCATAATTGGACTATCCTTCTTCCTTTTATTGTATGTTTTGTAGATTACCAAATCGTTAAGGGAATTTCAAATATCAATTTCCACTCATTCGATTTTACGCAAACATAATTGATTACATTACTCCAAGATTATGTGTGAAATCACTATTTATTTACTTATACAGTAATTTCCACTCCCCTTTGTCTGGATATAATTTTGATACAAATAATTACTCCATTGATAAATTCTCAAGTCATCGATATAAACTTGATAAGAGTAATTTTAACTCAATTTCTATTCATTGAGTTAAACATCCAAGTCATTGGTGTTGTTTTTACAAGAATATGTGTGAATGTACTCTGATAGATTTACACTAAATATCCAATCATATTTAGTGTATTTATATTTTTCACAAATAATTATGTAATTGATTTATCCTTAACCTAAGGATATGGTCTTTATAAAAGAATTCATCTCAACTTACATTACATTGAGACTTCTTTGTTGTTATGTGCCAATTCACTTTTATTTGGTGTATATACTATACTTTGACATAGTATATCATGAAACCCATTATTATCATGATATTATAAAGTTTTTATTTCCTCAATTATTCATATTCAAGCATCTATCATTTGGTTAGGAACTCCAACTAAAATATCATTTTAAATGTTTTAAACATTTATTCTACTAAATATTTTTCATTAATGTCCATGTTTTAAAAATGGTTTAAATGTTTTATTTATATGTACATTAATGTTTTAAAATTGAAATTACTTTTAAATATTTCAAAGTGGTATGGTACACTTTGATTCAAAAATCTATTTTAAATGGCTTCTTGATAAATAGTGATACTTTTAAATGTTTTCATGAAAAAGGGATATTTCTCTCAAAGATTTGTTTTTCAACTATGTCAACATCCTTTATGGGATATTATTCTTGATCGAGGTTGATTTATTATGAAACAAATATTTCATACTGTATTGATGGTTTTGTGATATGTTTGACTATGTATGTGTTATTTTTATACAATTCATGGTTTATGGATAAAGTATTGACATTTCGTATGCTAATTTTAATAGGAATGTTTGTGTTATGTTTAAACCTTTTCATATGAGGAATGAATTGGACTTATTAAGTGACAGGTGGATCCCTATAGCTCCTCGATACATCGGTAGGTCTCATGAGATAAACTAGTGTCTTGGCACAAGGACTTGACAAAATCTTATTTGTATTCTTGGCACAAGGCCTTGAATATGTGGTTATGAAGTCTGGCATTATGCATTCCGTCATTATGAAATTGGCTATTGATATTGCATGTGATGATTTTACTAGTAGAATATCCATGTGAATAAGTAAATGGAATTATTTTGATTTATATTTTCCATATTAGGATTAATTTTAAGTTTAAAAGGCTTTTGTTTTAGACTTATACATTACCTTAAATATGTATGCTTATTTAGGAAAGTTTCCACTATATTATTATCCTTACTAAGCATCTGAGCTCACCCCTTTATTATGTTTTATTTTTTCCCAGATGCAAAGAAGTATATTATTATTAACCTACAGGAATAGGCTAAGTAATATAAGAGTGTTCAAAGGGGGAACAATGTTGTTTTTTTATTTCATGATGTAATTTAAAACTTATGTATGTATCTAGTACATCCAAGGCTAATAAACTGATTGGTCTTTCGGGACATTATTCCTTATATCATGCCAATGTTATATAATAATGCACCGATTCTAGGTAACTGGGTTCGAGGCGTTACATTAACCTTCATTTGACTTAACTTTCAAAAGAAATGTCCCTCGTTTACACCTATAAATTGAGATCACTATCACCCTTTCCAAAAACAAACCATTACATATAATCAGTCATGAGTACCATTATATTTAAAATTTATTATAGACCTATTCCATGTTTGGTAGACCCTATTCACAATATGGTGTCATATGTTCTCCATTTCTTAGAAGCACTCTAAGGGAACAATCATGCTCTTAAAGTAAGTATTATCTAATCTCGAAAGATTTATCATCTATATTCTCATATAAGTCTCATTAAAAAATATTAATAACTTGAGTAAAACATAATAAATATAAATATACTTATATGATAATATTATTATCATAAAATAATCACTGTTATAGTCATACTTACCCATAGATTATAAAATGTTTTTATTTTGATTGGTCTAACCACTTACATGAATGGCTCTATAAATTTAATTCATATATGAATATATAAAATTAATTAATGATATCATATGATATTAAATGATAAATTATAATTCAAATATGGTTATTTAATTTTATATAAAATTAATTATCTATTTAAAGTAACTCATTAGTTTCACTAAATTACAAAAAATAAGGTTATCATGAATTCAATTTTCACAAACCATACCCATACATTCCATCAAGTGAAAATGGGACTATATAAATCAATGAAATTCAATTATTTAAATATATTTTCTTATCTAGGAATTTTGATATTTTAATTGATAAATAGGAACCAGCATCTCAATTACATAAAATATAAAAAACATATAAAACGACTAACATCCGGTGATGAAAGTAAACAATAAAAAACTAATATGGGTATAGTAAATTAGTATAAATACAAATAATAAAAGTAAAAAACATTAATAATGTTCTTAAATAAGTCATTAATATTTATAAGTTCATTATAAATGAGGAAAGAAAAAATATGACCAGTACGAAATCCATGGTAAGGATTTTAAAGAACTCGATATTTTTTCACTGATTTATAATATATCATAATAAAACTCATTATTATATTTTTGTTTTATTATTACAAATAATTTTATTATATTTTATTTATTATTTAATTTATTGAAATCTCCATTCCTTTTTCATAAAATCATTTGTGAAAAATTATTATTAAATCATAAATTATGACGTCTTTAAGGGTTTTCCTCTCCAATTTCATTAATTAAGACATATTTTGTATTATGAAATAAAATTTATTTATATTGTATTTATACTACCTATTTGTAATTGTTTTCATGATTATATTCATATTCATGAAATTTAATTTTCCATTCCATTTTCTATCATTCAATTTATTTTGATTCAAATGTCACCATAAACATATGCATTTTAGTTAACTCTAATCCTTTTCATTGTGTCATAAGCTTTATTCTTTAAATTTCTTATTCTATGTTTGGTTTCATACACAATAATATTTTGTTAAATTTTAATTCATAATTATTTTATAGGGAATCTAAATTTTCACACATATTTATTCTTCATTTATGTATTTATTTCATTAAGAAAATTTGGTGATGTTAAGAATGATTCCAACTCTATAGAGTTTATCATTATCTTCAATATATTTATTATTTCAATCCAAAAATGTTTTACAATATTAGTTTGGATGATAAATATGAATCATCTTCTATACTCTCCATATTTCTCCTTAGCTATTTTAAATAGGAATATTTGAATCTTTTTCATATATTAGGGGTTTCTCTAAAAATGACTACAAACATAAAAAGAAATTTAATTTCACTTCCATCAATTTTGTTTCTTCCTCTTAAAATTTCCTAAATTTAAATTTATTTATTTTCAGAGCCCTATTATTGGTTAATTTTCTAAAATAATGATTTAAAAAATTCTCCATCTAAAATTCTCAAAAAAAATATTTTTTAAAGTGAATAATAACTGCAACTTTTTATGATATTGTTAAAAATGTTTAATGAAATCTATTTTCCAAAATTCACTTACATTTGACTCTCAATCCTAAAAAGATTTATCTCTAATGTGTAATTTTTATTATCCCTAAATAAATGGCCTTCTTATATATGTTATTACCTAACCAATCAAGGTCCTCCCATCCAAAATTAAGCTGAGAGTGACACCAAAATCACTCATCTAATAGGCAAGATATTGGTGAGTAAAATCGAGTATGAATATCACACATATGGGATGGATTATCATAAATAACGTGCTTAGAAAGACATCTCTATAAACTATTATAATGATGAAATTTAAAAAATGGATACTATAAATGAATTCATAACATCTATTCCAATTGAACTGCTTGATTAAGAAAATGGAAATGAAAAAAGAGCCAAATACAATCCCACCAAAATTGTAAAAGGTCCCAACCAACTAAAAAAAGATAACCAGTTTCAAAATGAAACTCCTAGATATTTCCATGGTCCATCTTGAATAAAAAATATCCACCTGATACAAGTATAATTAGGTCTATATTAAAAGTATCAACAATTTTATAAGGCACGATATGTGAAAGACACCCCAAAATCACCAAATTAAAAATTTCAAGGATTTTTTTAGCTCTGACTCAAAAAATGGGAATAAAAAATATAGCCCATATATAATCAAAGGAATTCTCTAAGTCAAAAGGTGAGGACTTTTCTCATTCACATCAAACAAATTCTTCTTGAGGATCTATGATAACCCTCATCCAAGAGAGCTAACTCATCGATTCTCCCCAAACTGATGAAACTCATCTTAGAGGTCCTAGTCATCGAGCCTTTACATATTGATATACGAAATGGAACTCAAAAAAAATTAATACACATTTAGGGGATCACATATGGGAATTATGGGGGATACACAACCCTATCAAGAAGAACCCACTTGGAATGGAATCACATTCCATTCCTATAGGATACAGGATACTTGAATCTACCTAATGATGAATGAGATAGAAGATCACACATTAGGCTAGGTAGATACTTGAATCTATATGTGGAAAACATTCAACAGGTATTTCTCATTCAATTGTCATGATGTGATGGCACAATATACCCTTAGAGTAAGGACTGAAGTGAATATACCCATAATCAATTAGTTTGAGGGAACACACCCATACTAATACTGAAGTTATAATGAGGAGAAAAAGGTATCTAACAAACCCTAGATAGAGTACATGTCATTTCCAATGGACACACTATGTGTCTCACTATGTCATGTTCTACCCATTTTTTATGATCTCTCATAAAATGTTGTTCTCTAGATATATGAAATTTTCTTATGACACATGGAATGCATAGGTCATACCTAGTACTTGGTAAAGTATCATATACACATGGTTGTGTATCCTCTAAAGTACATGTGGTGTGTTCAAACACACATCATCTGGGGTCAAATGGATATTCATTCATTTACTCCTTATACATACTACGATAGATGGATATGGATAACAAGTTTTTTGGGACACCATCACAGAATTTGTTATTTAGTTTTCCATATAAACCATAGCCAAAACGTAGAAACTTCTACATGACATGTTCCCATATGAATTAAACACTTTGCATATCATAATTTTCTAAAAATTCTAGATCATCACATGTATCCTATACATATATCTTCACCACAACTTCTTCCAAAAATATCAGCCATACTACTCATAACCACACTGACTAAGCCCATGTTGTCACCAAGGTCTAAACTTCATCCATATTTTTCTTAGAAAAAATGACTAGTGTCACACCACTGATATACCAACACGATCTGTCTCAAAAAACCACCATCTCCTATTCCACTATTAGATTCCCTTTATCACCTTAATGCCTCCATCACATCTCAAATCCTGACATCAAACCCACTGATCTACCAAAAGGCATCGTTAATTTTCATGGGTGAAATAAAATTACAAATTCAAAACTCAAAATAAGACTAACTGATTTAATACATAGTAGAGAGGATGCCATGGTTGATACCATAGAGAAAGAGTGTCAATTACATAGAATTTTTTAGGAAAACTTAAACATAAATAAAAGGTTTGGTTTTCTTATTTATATTAATTATATGACTGTATAATTCATTTATAAATCTAGGTTTATACACATTGTGATGGAAAACTAAAATGATAAATTTTTTATGTCGCCAGAATTCAAATCAAGTAAGCCTCCTCTGAGAGTACTCCCACTATATGCTATATATTCCCTTTTCCCCTATGAGTTGGTTATTTTATTATATATATTATTGTTTAAAACCATTTTTAGACATATCTACCCCAAACTCATGAATTTTTTGTTCCATAATAAAGGGGCAGTAGTTGATATATTAAAATCATATCCTCCTATTAAAATAATTTTAATGCATGAGAAAGGATTGTAATATAAAAATTGAAAACATTAATCAACAAACCTCTCATTTTAATTAAAACCCCCTTACTCTAGGTGAAATCCTCCTTCATTAAATAGATTTGTACATGAATATTACCCCCTTATACTATTAATTGGGAGACAATAAATTTATAAGATACCTAAAAAAGTTTTACCCCGTGACAAAAAAAACCTCCAGTCTCTACAATCCAAGTCATGTACTCTCCATAAGGGTTGGTCTCACACAATATCCATTAATCTATATTTATATGATGATCCCATCAAAGATAAATCTCATTATTCCCTTAGTCATTTATTTTCATATACCTTTCATTTTCTCTCACTTTGAATTAGCCAGCATACACTAGATATCTAAAAAATGTGATCCTCCTATTGAATTTTAAAATTTACTTATTTTATTCCACATTTGTTGCACCAAAAAACCTATTGATATAGGAGCTATCTAAGTAACCTAATCATGTTTTAATATCTGAATCTTAGACATGAAACATGTGAATAACCTGAAGAAAATAGGTTATTGAAATTTCTACCTAATTGAGCACTATGAAATGGACTAAAGATATGTGGAATAGATACTTCATCTATTGCATGTATTTTGATTTCTATTATGTAAATATATACCCATGGATGTAACCTCTCTCTCCAATTTTACTATTATTTTTCTACACTTTCTATGCTATGGTTTGAACAATATTCAACACCACCTCCTTCATGAATGATTTTATTCATTATTTATCTATGGTGTGGTGTAAATAATTACAACATAGGACCCATTCAGGCTATCTTTTTCTTGAGTTTGTGCCACAAAAGAAATGAACCCTTCTTTGATTTAGGCTTGGAACTATATATTAGACACGTTCATCTATCTTATTCATCATTTCTTATTTGGTGAAACAAAATCTAATTCACCATAGCCTCTACCCAAAATCCATTTTCAAAAATAGTCACAACAAAAAAAACCTTCATTATGGAACAACATCATTCTTATCAATCCTAGGGATAAAATTATATATTGTAGTTACTCACCATACGATATTGTCCCATATATTTATTAGTGTTTCCAAGGTCACTACACCAGATATATATGTCAACAATGTTGTGGTACTCTAAAATCCATTGGTAACCCCATCTCTCTATTAACAACTATGTTGGTGTTTGGGACTGTGGTGTTGGTGATGGGATATATGTATTATGTGAGGATGAGGTTTCCAGGATAGTGTGTAATGAAAATGTTTAATTCAAGTATAAATTCCCCCACTTTACTCCCCATAACATTTCAAATAATCCAACTAACGTACATTGTAATATAAGAAATCAAACATCTTAGAGTGGAAAAAATTTAAACGGGGTTTAGGGGACCCCTAATTCTACTATTCACCACCCCACTCTAGTGAGACCCTCCTCGCACCACCGTAGTACCTTCCCTTAGTGTGATTGTGTTTTATGTTTCCCATATACATTCTATGAATGACTTTTATAAGTGACCTATAGCCTACACCAAGTCTTACTTATGACATTCTTTGGCAGATTCCCCTTAGTGGGTGGCCATGTGGATTTGTCACATTAGTTTAGGGATGGCCTATGTTGGCCATATTTTTTTTCTAATTTCCCCAATATTTATTATTCTATTTCTAGAATACAAAATAGAGAAAAATAAAAATAAAATAAAATAAAATTATTTATTTATTAAAAATATAATTACCCATATAAATTTTAATTCAATGAAAATTTGTCAAACTAAATATATGAAAATCAAAACATGAGGAAATTAATATAAACAATCAATGCATTTAATGAATTAATGAAATAACCCACACTTAAAAAGTGATTGTGCTCAACCATGTATCTTCATTTAGAATCATATATAAAATCCCCATGATACCAATATATAAAATTCAAAGTTAATAAAACAAAAAAATTAATAATAGGGGAAGTAATCATTTGGTGTAGAAAAAAATAAACCAACTCCTCATGAGAAAATAATTTATTTTATTTTTCCCATAAAAAATTAAAATTAAATACAATTAATTTTTCATTATAAAATTTTCCAATTCAAGATTTACCTCACCCATTATTTATCCTCTCATTACTCTATGTAACAGTTAAATTGAGTAGTTCTCATACCATATGTATATGTACCATACTTATAAACTATAAAAGACCTACATTCTCTACTTCATAGAGAAAAAAATAACTAAAAATAATGAATAATTTCAAATTAGAATGAATTGAATATAAATATTAATGATGGTTTGTAATTTATAAATAAAATAATTAAATTCCAAAAGGTAAGTTTCCATGTAATTAAAGTGCAAGATAATAAAAATAACATCCAATGACATTATCTTATTCAAAAATTAAATCTTACCCAAAATACAAGATCCATGTTATTTCCATGAACTTTGAAAGAATAATTAATTCATTACCCATGTTTTATGTTATTTTTTATATTATTTTTTGTTTTTTCCTTTTAATGTTTCGAATTTTGATCACGGGTAAGTCTCACATCAACCACTCAACCACAAATGATAAATCATTTTTCAAGACATTGGGATTTTTACACTCCAAAAATTAAACCAATTCTTTCATTTTTTTCATAAGAAGGGTAAAGCATAAATACAAACAGTGATAAAATGAACATTATCTAAATCCCGAAGAAACACTCAAAACATTTTCAATTCAATAATTTAAATTCCTTTTTACTATTAATTCCCTATCTTGGGTATATAAACATTGATAACTATACAAAACACTAGATTATTGGTACAAAGGGATATTAATAGCTTGTGATGTGGCCAATTACTATCAATGTTCATTCATGGTATCTAAGTGATTAATTTATGATATATTATAATGGTATGTAGATGGATAATGTATTAAAAAATTAAAATCCTTAATAAATTTTTAGTGGTTCCTCGAAACATGTGTTCTAGTTTTAAGAATCACTACTTCCAGGCGGTTTCCATTAGATTAATTCATGGAATCAGAAACACCCAACAGTTTTTTACCCAAAAGGGACCTGCTTTCCAGAGGTAGTCATTCATTAAGTTTGAAATTTTTGATACTTAATAATGTGAATTGGTCGAGAGTATGGAATGTCAGACTCATCACACCCTTTTGGGGGGAATTATTGTCTACTCCATGACTCTCTTTATAAATTTTAGATATTTTCATGAATCCTTATTAATTTTACATGTATAACATACGTTTCCCTTGGAATTTGAAATCAATTATTAACATGTTTAAAATTTAGAATCATCTGTATGTATTTGAGGTTCCCCATCAATATTATCCTCTCATATACTACTTAGAGAATCTTTTAATCATTGTTATGATGATATTGGTTTTTAAGCCACCCAGTGGGGCACTCTAGAATTTATAGTCATCCAAGGAGAAAAATGTTGGTTTTGATATTGGGATTGTACCCATAAAATAGGTTACCAACGTATCCTTGTTAAATGAATCATAACCCTCGTAGTTCGGTGTTGCTTAATGGAACACATCATACCTTTTATGGTCATGTGATAAGGATCTAGCCATACTGTTTAATTTCATGTGGTAAGGACATCTAAGCGAAAGGTGCTTAGTTAATGTTTGGTGTGGGACTTATTCCTAATAAGCCCAAGGAACTCAAAAAGAATATGGATTTCCAAGTAGGATTAGACCATGGTGGGAATATGGACCAAGTATTACATGGTTAATTTGAAGTGTTGGGTTTCAACCTCAAGGAGGCTTCCTATGTATACCATTTGGAATGGAATCAAATCCCACATAGTTCATTGAGTCTCGTATAAGAGTATATTCCTTTGATAGAAATGAGTTTGAGCCTACTTTCTGAAAAGAATGACTTGATTATTTGGGGGTTTAATTTTGGGTTTATTCCTAAGGAGGATGCCCAAATTATGGAAATTAGGGTTGGATTACTAAAGAGGATATCCAATGAGCTCAGGTCCTAAGAAGGCTTCCTATGTATCCCAATTATGATGGGAATCGGAGTTCTCATAGTTCATTTACTATGGATGTTTGTGAAAATGTTGTAATCATCATGAATATCTAATCCCATGTGAGTCATGATCAGTGTGAAAAACAAGAGGATGTGAAAGATTCAACAATTACACCTACAATTTTCCTCCTCCACTAGTGGAAGAGGGTGAGACTACAGCATTCAGGGTGGAAAAGGGAGAGGCGACTATGGAAGAGAGAATGCATACAAGCCTTCTCTCCATTAACATTAAATTGGACAAGGGTCCAATGGAAAGAAAAGGTGATGAAGGTTAAGAGATTACACCAAGATGGTTTCCCTCAAATTGATCTTGGTAGGGGAGGGAGACTTTTTTTTTGCTTGCGTAGAAAAGAAAGTGTGAACCGCACATTCCCTACCAGTGACTTGAGGTTCCGGCTCTTTGAGAAGGGAGAGTTCGGGACCCAAACCCTAATCTTCCAAACCATGAACTTCCCAACACTATTCCTGGGAGAAATTTCCATGTGACAACGGATATAAAAAACCACATACACTCCATGAATTTTAACCCCATTATGAAACAAATGTGGGAAACCTCTGATTGCGGATATACTAACCCAAATAGGAGACATGCTGATATGCCTTTCCCAATGGTTTGATAAGTCATGAGGTTTTGGTGGAGGTCTCAACCGAATCCCTTTCAAACAAGGTAGCCAATGAAGAAGGAGGCATTCCATGACTGGATTTGAAGAGGGCTTAATGTCCTGTATACTGAAGAGAGTAAGTGAATCAAAGAGGGGTTCCCAAGTAGGTACCAGCGCACATGTATGGGCATGAAAATAGTCTTGGGTGACCTGATATTAACTTAAGTGACAAAAATCATGTATAGTGATACTTGGGAGAGACCTGGCTCAATCCTTCATGAGTATTTACAGGTAATCCAAGAAGTGGAGCGCACATGTTCCTGTGAAAGGAATAGGTGGCATGCAATTGTTTCTGATTTTAGGTAGTTTGGTCACTTTAGGCAGGTAAGTGTTATGAATTTCAAACAATAAAAAGAATTAAGTCCTATTATACTCCTTCAATTCCTTTTATTTAGGTTTCATATAACTACCTTGAATGTTTTGGAAGACTTGGGTGAAGCACTAGGGCGACGAATGTTGAAATTGGGATTCAGGGAAATTTTTTCATACAACTAAAGGCCCGAAGGGTCTATTTATAGGAAAAAACAGGATCTTGGGAGAATATTAAATTGGGGGCGCAAATGGGTTGCACGCCAGATAGGGGTGTGCAAGTAGGATGTGTGCCGACAGCCCCTAGGTATGACTAGGGCGATCCAAAGTTCATGCCTTTTCAAATATTGATTTTCTTCGTGTGTTTTCTCCTATTTTTTCTAAAGTATTTCCCTTTGTAATTTTTTAGACTCTTTGACAAAAAGGTGTGTCAAAAAAATCTCCCCCCCTAGAATTGAATCTGGAATGAAAATAGGATCCTATACAGATTTGAAGTAATGAAGGAGAAAGAAGAGGGTACTGGGGCATGCCAGTTTTAATTGCACAAGGCAATTGGTCATGCAATCTATTAGCGTGTAGTATTCTAGAATGTAGGGTGACTTGCATTGCTTATATATAGCAGCTCCTCTACCGCAAAAATTCTCTAACTTCTGGAATTTTAGCTCTCAGCACCCAAATCCTTCTTCCCTTGGACGCTTCTATTTTCACCATGCTTCTTCTATATGTTTTTAGTTATGAGCTATAAATAGGGCACCACACTTGTACACCAACTTACAGTTTCATGCCAAGTGTTATACTTATGCACCTTAATCCCTTCGCCAATTTCTTAAATTCTATTGGCAAACAACATAAATTAATTTACTTAAAATATGACTTTTTGATCTTTGTGCAGGTTCAATGGCTCCCAAAATAATTATAATTGTTGATGGACTAGCCAATAAGAGGATTGATGATATTATGAATGTCGTCGGTCATGACTACATCGACGTATGTGACACCACCCTTCTAGACTTAGAAAAATATCTAAAGAAATGTCACTTCATATTTCCCCAAAGCACCTATCTGCCTCTGAATAGCTATGGCCATATGAAAGATGTCTATATTCCATACCCAAGTAACTGTGTCCCACATTCTTGGTTTCATGATTATAACAACTACTCATCTACCAGCATTTCTATTGCAGGATCATCTTCTAATGCTGATATTGCAGAGAAATATCATATCATGCATCACAGCCCATGTGATCCAAATTTTAAACCACAAACACTCAAACTTCAACCACACTTTTATTCATCCATCTTTCATAATTCACAGATAGATCAATCCTAAGGTTGGAAGAAAAGTTGGGATTTATTTCCTAGAGGAGGTGTAAGACATTCATGGATGTGGGCATATTGGGTGCACAAGATGTGTGAAGAATTTATAGATGACATAAAAGGTGTTGGTATTTATGAGGCTGTCTGGGTTGGTAAAACCTATGTGTACATGAATGATGATTTTTTTCCAGAGTTACTAAGCCGATGGAGCCATGAAACTAACTCCTTTCATTTAACACATAGAGAGGTAGGAATTAGCTTGTATGATGTCTACCAGATTTCTAGATCTCCAATCCTTGGAGATATGTATGATGAGTTTATTCCTCCCAATGTGACATGGAATGACTCAGAGAAGACACCAGTTTTGGTTCATGAGTTGATGTAAATATTTAACAAACTCAAGAATGCATCCACCACAAAGTCCCATACAAGAAGGGATATTTATCTAGAAGAATGGTTTGAAATATTCCTGGTAAAGAAGAAGGAAAAGGCGCCCACCTACACTCGTTTAACCAGTTATCCAAAGGAAGAGAAAAGAGGTACACCTTGAAATTTTTGGCAGACATTAGAGAAAGGGGAGTTTGACAAGTGGGGATATGAAGTAAATCCCAAAATTCCTAAAAAATGCATTTCGTATGTTTCCTGGCCATGTGGCTTAGTGTGTACTTGTTACCAGTCTGACATTCCAAAGGAGGTGTAAGACCAAGAACTTTTTTTATTATGGCCATGCTGGCTAAGAGAAGGATGAAAGGGTTTGCCACTCCTGTTTTGGAAAATATTCATAAGATCTTACTGTATATTTACAGAGGTAAGTCTCATTTTTATATAGTGGGAACATTCTAGGTGTTATGGTGATGGATCGCTAATCACTTTAGAACTTATGTAGTACAAAGTGGGGTACAAGTCTTTGGAAGGTCTTTCCATCCATCTGTTCTGGATTTCTATGGTATCTCACACTTGTATCTATACCCTTACAACATCAAGGGTAGGTTGAGTATTTTTAAGGAATTTCATTTCTTTCCTTATGGGAATCTATATAACGACTCATAAATTACATACATTGTTATTAATTCAGAATTTAAGCATAATTATTACAACATATAACAAAACCATGAAAGGAACATATAGTTATAGTGTCTTTAGAAACAGGGAAACATAAACAACTGGTTCATAAATCATCTACACTATCTCCCATTTATTTCATCATATCTAGAGTCCCTTTTTGGCATATCTTACTTAATACCCTTCTTCCAGACCTGGGGAAAAGAAAAAATACAAAAGGGTGAGCTCAAATACTCAGTAAGGGTAAACGAAAGAGATATCAATCATATCATATTCATAAGAACATAACATTTTAAAAATCTTATCCTGCAAAAGAGATCATAATATCATGACATGGGATAAATCATTGTAGTGAAATGTAATCACAATAATCATAACTTAAAACATGAAATTTTTTGTCATACACACATAATAAAATAAATTCATTTCATATTAGTCACGACTCATTGCCAAAACTATCATAGTGGACAAATTCCATTTCTAAACCGAGTTCACTCCTTGTTCAAGTCCTGTATCACTGAACCGGATTAACTTGTCATTCCATCCATGTCTATCTCATGAGATATAAATCTTTACCAAATGTATTGGAGGGATATATAGGTCCCACCCATCTCATAATGATACCATTCTTATGTGTCTCACAAAATCATAAATCATACATCATAGCATAACCCATGTAATAAAAATGGGATTCTTAACCATCATTCCATCATAACATAATCCATATAAGATAAAAGTACATTACAAAAATAATTCCATCAAAACATAATCAAATTAATGTAATAATAAGTATTGAAATATAACCCTATATTATCTTATATGGAAAATAATTTTGATAAAACACATGAACTCCATTCTTGAGGAAAATATCCTTTCTACTTGAAAAACATTTTTCCTTTCTTAACATGTCATACAATTTTAAACTAAAAGAAGTTAATTGAAAATAAACTTGAAAAGTTGTAAAGTAAGATTCATTGAAATAATGTTCTATGAAATCATAAAAATATTTTCATTAAATATAAGTTAAAAAATATTCTTATCATACTTTGGATGAAAAAGTCAAAAAGTATCTCGTACTGAAAACGACAAAATATTCCTTTCATAACTTTTACTAAAAATTCACCAATAGGTAAAATTGGATTTAAAAATTGTAGGAGGATAGAAATAATTTTACATATTTTGGAAACATGGATGTGGATTATAAATATTCCCCAGTAAATTCTGATGTATAAATAATCTTGGATAAAAATGAGATGGCCAGATTTTCCCTTACCTTATGTCTGATATGCTTTGTACGTGTCTGAACCTCCTCTTCCTTTACGTGTCTATTTTATACTTCCTCTTAGGGAACTAGAGTTGGTCTTTTGAGAATACCATAACCTCTATGATATAACTAGAGATGTTTAGAAGATAAATGGGAAGGGGTTTGCTGAGCTTGAAGGCTCAAAATTGTGTGAAGAGGAGAGGGAGGAGGTTCCCTTTTATAAGAGGGGTGAGGGGCACCTTAGGAAAAACATAAAATATTATTTTATAATAAATTCATATTCAGTTTAGAATGGCTCAAAAGTTTCTTATTTCTATGATAGGGTGTGGATGGGTCTAAATCATCTCAACCAATTGGTTTTAGACAAGTTTAGGTTACCATTTTAACCTTATCGTTTAGATTTAACTCTAAGTTAAATAATTTAACTTTTACCATGTCTTCTTGTATTATTAAACTATATGGTTAATAAGCATACTATAAACTACCAATAGAACCCCAATTGGCTCATTAATGTCATATATATTATTATATAAGTCTTTTTTCCAAGCCTTATATTTTTAGGAATAGAATATCAATTAATAATTTAATATTTATTTTAAAAACTCTTTTATGTCAATTTTGACACTATTTGGTACTTTGTTTTTTATAAATTTATAACTTCATTATTACTTCAAAAACAATTCATCTAACCAACCCTAATGTGTTATATTAACATGAAAAATTATTTTAATTAATAAAAAGTCTCAAATTACATTTATTTGGGAATTTATAATATCAATTATGTTAATATTTCATTAATAAGGTAATTACTGCATCATCATTGTATCATAAATAAATTAAATTATTTATTTTCTAAAAATTATAAAGAAAATAAAATTATGTAGGAAATATTTTTATATTTATAATGAATATTTATAGTTGAATTTATCTTATTTATAACTCAATATTGAAAATGTTTTACTTATTAAACTTTGATTTTAACTCTTTTAACTCTTCTTTGAATTAAATAATAATAAATGTCCTAATCTAATCCAAGTGGACCTAAAGGGTAATATTTTATTCCTAAGGTTTTTTTGGTCTAATTACACTTATCCAATAGAATTAGGACATGTGTTAGGGTAATAATAATATCATTTTTACCCTTAATTACCCTATTTACTTTTAACCGTGGTAAATAAAAGTAAAAAATTACTATTCCCAAAAAATTATTTTTATCTTATTGAACCACATTTTACTTAATAATATCAACCCTATCTCTTGTATTTTTGAAATTCCACTCACAGAAGCGGTAAAATTAAGTTTTATGTAAATTTTCAAATTCTCCTAGGAGGTGGGTAAAAGACGGTCAAAAGTTCAATAAAATTTTTCTATATCCAAAATTATTATAAAATGACTCCAATATATTAAATTAAACTTATATAGGTATTATGTATCTATTTGGACCTAAAATAAATTTAAATAAAATAAAAAATTATTTAAATAAAAATTCGGTTTTAAACTATAACTCAGTGTTTTTCAATATTCATCAAAAATTGAAAGTTTTCAGAAAAATACCAAAAATTCACCTTAGGATAATTTAGATATTCCGAATCAAAAAAATTAAGTCCATTTTGAAAGATAAAATTTATAAAATTTCAAAAAGAGGGTATTACTATTCATAACGGCTAGTTTATATAATATTTTAATAACATATCGTTGTTTAGTGAAACTCGGTATTGCGTTCAACACAAGCTATCGAGGAATGTTTCTCTTGAGTGTAACACAAGCCAAGACAGTGTTGTGTGTAGTGAAATATTCCTTTGGAGTTGCGTATAACATAATACATAAAAACAAAATATTTCTCATAACATATCAGGGTGTTAAACTCTAACATTAAGAGGAGTCAGATTGCAGCTTGACTCTTTATTTTCCAACCGTGTTTGGTGAGAATTCTTCTTGGTTGTTCTCTTAAACATATTTGGGGACACATACTGGGAGAAGTGGTTATCATGGGTATGTGTATGTGCCTACCTTGGAGTGGTCACCATAGCAGACTAATTACCTCCAATTGGAACATGTGTATGTTCTTGATCCTGTTCTCCATATGATATGGAGAAGTATGCCCCATGACCCTCTTGGACTGGAACAAAGGTGTGTATATGCTCTGAGATGGCATGTTGATGTGTCGTCACAGTTTTGGGGATAAATTTATATGTATGTTTCCATGGTAATGCTAATGTTTCTGTTATAATATTCTGGCATGCTTCTAGAATATGGGCAGGAATTTTTGTCTACCCTTTCACTATTGATAAGATGTGTTTGTTGACTTAAACAACTGGAATAGGAATGTACATCCATTACATATCCAGATTAGGTGTATGTTCCTACTCATGTCCTCCTTTTCCTATCTATGGGTATCGACAGAACTCGTGTATGGGGGTAGAGACTTGGGTCTACCCCAGATTTGTCATCGGAGCTTTCCGAATGACTTCTCTGAGTGCTGCCAAATGAGATTGTTGGTAGGCTTGATGAACTCTAGTGGGTTTATGTGATTTCTGGCTATTTTCCATTAGGCATAGTTGACAGACTTCCTTCAATACTAGAATATGAGACTGCTGGTAGAATTTGTGGTTGTAACCAGGTGTATGTTCCTGTTTGCCATTTTCCACTATATTTGATTTGCAGGCTTCTTTAAATGAAGGCAAATGATCCTGCTGACTAGCTGATAATTTTTAAGCATGTTTATGTTCCTGTTCAGGGCACTCTACCATATTTTTCTAGTGAGATTGGTATTTTTCTTCCATAAGAGTTAGTTGGGAAGCGGAATTATAATAGATGGGTGTATGTTCCCGCTCATTGTTCTTTATCAAGTTGGGTTGATTGACTTATCCATAGGGGGAGAGTTAAGAACCTACTCTTTATTGACTGGACGTTATCCCTGGTGGTTCTTCTTGCATTCTAGAGTTTGAGGTATCTGATTCGAATGTCCAGAGGCAACACCCCCATCATGTTGGGGTTCACTTCCACACGATTTTTCTGGCGGTGATTGTTGGTGGGAGTACTTAGGAAGGACCCCTGCATCTTTGAATTGAGGTCCTAAATGACCTCATGATCTACCTCCCTATAGTATGGGAGGGACTAGTTGTTGTGTTCCAGGGATGAGGACCTGAAATAGTTAAATATGTAGGGTGGGTGATAGCATCCTTCTCGTGGATGAGGATCCATCCTAAGCAGTAGTCAGGAAGTTCACAGATGTCATCTTGAAGATATACATTTTGGAATGAAGGGAGTGTTGAGAAAAAAACAACTTGAAAAAAACTAAAATAAACTCCATTAAAGATACATCTTTTATATGGATACATGAATAATTGATTCCTTTCTATAGTCTTCCTTTATCAATTGATAGGGGCTTGACAGGTGGGTAACATTATTAACTTGGTTAAGGATTCACATTGGGTTAACCATTTTTGTTTAGAAATTCCTTGAAACATGTGTTCTAGTTTAAAGAATCACTACTTCCAAGTGGTTTCCATTATATTTATTCATGGAACTGGAAACACCCAACAGTTATTTATCCAAAAGGTACCTACTTTCTAGAGTCTGGTTTTCGTTAATTTTGAATTTTACGATACTTAAGAATGTGCATTTATTGAGAGGATGAGAGGTCAGACTCATCACAAACTCTAGGACTCTCATTATAAATTTAGGATATCTTCATAAATCCTTATTAATTTATCAAATATAATATAAGTTTTCCTTGTATCTTGTAATCACTTATTAACATGTGTAAATTTTAGAATCATCTGTATGTATTCGAGTTTCTCCATCAATTTTATCCTCTCATATACTACTTAGATATTCTTTTAATCATTGTTATGATGATACAGGTTTTTAAGACACTCAGTGGGGCACTTTCTAATTTATTGTCATCTAGGGAGATGAAGTTTTGTTTTGATATTGGGATCGTACCCATAAAATGGGATACCTACGTGTCCTTGTGAAAAGAATCATAACCCTTGTAGTTTGGTGCCACTTAATTGGACACATCATACCTTTTAAGGTAATATGATAAGGACCAATCCAAATAGTTTAATGTCATGTGGTAAGGACATCTAAGGGAAATGTGATTATTCAATGTTTTGTGTGGGAATTATTCTTAAACAGCCCAAGGTTTTTAGAATGAATATGTATTTTCAAATATCATTAGACCTCGTTGTGAATATGGAACAAGGAGAACAGGGTTGATTTGAAGTGTTGGGTTTGAACATCAAAGAGGCTTCATACGTATCCTATTTGGATGGGAATCAAAGCCCATGTAGTTTAATGAGTCTCAAAGAAGATTATATTCCTTTGAGATAAATGAGTTTGGGATTACTTTCTAAAAAGAATTCCTTGAGGATTTGGGGGTTTAATTTCGGGTTTATTCCTAAGGAGGATGCCTAGATTAAGGGAATTAGGGTTGGATTTCTGCAGAGGATATCCAATGATCTCAATCCCTAAGAAGGCTTCCTATGTATCCCAATTATGACAGAAATCAATGTTCTTATAGTTCATTCACTGTGGGTGTTTGTGAAAATTTTTTAATCATCACGAATCTCTAAGACCACATGAGTCGTGTTCGGTGTGAGAAACAAGAGGATGTGAAAGATCCAACAATTACACACACACTTTTCCTCCTCCATTTGTGGAAGAGGGTGAGCCTATGGTGGTCAGGGTGGATGAGGTCGAGGCGACCGTGGAAGATGGCATGCCTATGAGCCTTCCCTCTATTCACTTTACATTGGACAAGATCCAATGGAGGGAATACGGGATGAAGGTCAGGGGCTTACACCAGGATGGATGCCCTCAAATTGATCCTAGTTGGGGATGGAGACTTCTCTTTTTCTTGCATGGAAAAGCAAGTGTGAATTGTACCTTTCCTACCAGTGACCTGAGGTTATGGCTATTTGAGAAGGGAGAGGTCAGGACCCAAACCCTAATCTTCTAAATCAAGAACTTTCCAACACTATTCCTGGGAGAAAGGTCCATTTGAATGTAGATATACAAGCCCACAGACACTCCATGAATACTAACCCAATTGTGAATCAAATGTGGGAAACCTTTGACTGTGGATATACAAACCCAAATAGGAGACACGCTGATGTGCCTTTCTCAAAGGTTTTATAAATAAAGAGGTTTTGGTGGAGTTCTCAACAAAATATATATTAAACAAGGGATCCAATGAAGAATAATCCATTCCATGAATGGATTTAAATAATGATTAATGGTTTGTAGACTGAAGAGAGTAAGTGAATAAAAGAGGGGTGCCCAAGTATGCACAGGAACACAAGTATGGGCGCGCAAGTAGGCTTGGGAGACCAGATATTCACTTAAGCGATGAACAACCTGTATGGTAATACTTGGGAGAGACCTAGCTCAAGCTTTCAGGGGTATTCACAGCTAATCCCAAAAGTGGAGCGCTCATGTTTTCATGAAAGGAATAGGTGGTGTGCAAGTGATTCTGATTTTAGGGATGTTGGGCGCTTTAGGCATGCAAGTGTTATAGATTTCAAACACTAAAAGTAACTAATCCCTATGATCCTCCTTCAATTACTCTACTTTAGGTGTTAAAGAACTACCTTGAATGTTTTGGAAGACATGGGTGAAGCACTAGGGTGACCAAAGAATCACTTCAACTTCAGGGAAATTTGTCCATACAAATGAAGGACCCAATGGTCTATTTATAGGAAAAAATAGTACCTTTGGTGAAAATGAAATTGGGTGTGCAAGTGGGTTGCACGCCAGATAGGGGTTCGCAAGTAGGTTGTGTGCCAACAGGAAGATTTCAACTACATGTGGCTAAAAATAAAATAAATTTTTCTTTTAATACAAGTTCTCATTCTTAACATTATTCATTAAATATCCATGTATTACTTATTAAATTAAATAAATATAAATAAAATAACATGGAATCATGTTGTTCCTAAAAATTATAACATTCATTGATCAAAATAGTAATGAAAACGTCTAACTACAGGTATAAATTATTTCATTTAGGTTCAAAACATATTCTAGAAAGAGGGGGTTAAAATTTAATGATAAAACTAAATGTTTACCCCCAATTAAAATCAATCTATTATTTTGTTATACTATATTTATACCTTAATTCCATGTACCTTGAAACATTATTGGATTGAAAATAACATTCAAATACTGAATGTGCAAGACAATTTTCAGGAAATTCCAAAAAAAAGATAGTCCATAGAAATGCTAAAATAGTTCTAAATGTAATTGAAAATAAGACTAGAAATGTTTTTGTTTTCCCCTAAAATCACTTTGGTTATAGACGTTGAGCTCAACCATACCATTCAAAGTTAAATTAAATTGGGGTAATAAAGAGGTTACCAATTCTATAACTACAAAGGGTTGAAGATGTGATTCGTCCATGTCGATGGGACCTCTTCCTTTTTCACAAACAATCAATACTCTTACTCTTGGTAATAAATTATCTATATCCATGAGTCTGATCCACTGGTGTTTGGTCTATATCGAAAAATCATAGGGTATTTCATTAACTACCCAAACATGTTACCCTTTATTGAACACATCTATGACAATAGTCCCACTTTTTCTTTATTTTTTACTAAAAACGTTAGCAATTCCTGATCCATTTTTATATTATTATTTATTCTCTACAACATTTTCATAAATTTTATTTTAAAGGATAACCAATTCCTCAAATCCTTGCTAATTATCTAATCTCAAGTCATTTTTATCCATGTTCATCTTCACCCGATGTATGTTGAACTTTACCGGTACTCCCCCAACTCTTAAGAATAACTCATCACTTCAAACATCAATAAAAATTCTTATCATAACATTGAATGGCCATCCCATCATTATTTGAGGATTCTCTTCATCCATTTACATCACTAGGAAGTCCACTATAAAGTATAACATGTTTATCTTGACAATGACATCTTCATGTAGACCATAGGGACACCACACTATTGTGACTATAAGTTGAAGAATAACTCAAGTTGTCTTTATTTTTATCACTAATAGTCCTTTGAATATGAATTAGGTTATTGAAACATTCTTTAAAAACACTTAAATCCTTACCAAACTCATTAAAAAAATGTTAATAGGAATAGAAAATCCAACAAAATCGCTTTTCCTTTTTGGTAGGTTTCTCTTTATCATAGATGAACATAGCCCTATTTAATATATAATGGCTAATTCTTCTAGTTTCATATTATTTAACACAAATTATTTCCTAATATTTTTTTAGGTGGCCATGTTCTTTATTTAATCAGTTAATGTTATATTTATATGAAATTTTTTGAAAATTTATAGAAAACATTATAATTTTTCATCAAACATCACATTCCTTAAAATCTATAAAAAAAAGTAATCATCGTCAATATGGTGGTAGGGATTCCTCTCTAATGACCTTATAAACTTATATGTCTTTCTATTTTCTTCATTTATCTACTTAACTATCTTTTATAGCTTGTTCCCTAGTCTCTCTTTAATGTTTTTTAATACTAACTTGGGTTCTTATGCCATTACTCAAGAAATGGATTTGACTGAATGAAAATTAAATTTTTATTATTTGAATATTTTTGAGGAAAAAGTGAAAAACCACACATGACTTCACGACATAATACAATCAAAACACCTTGGTACAAAAGTTTAAGTGCAAACAACACCAAACCTACATAGAAGAGCCCCCAAACAGCATAAAAAACAATAAGATCAGCCTCCATTAACTCCATGTCTAGTAACTTTAGTAAATCATTTAAAACCTATCCTTGAACTATCTTTATGTTCTCTAATAGACTATACCACTTGGATTTTTATATTTATCATGGATTCTCATTGGTTTTTTTGGTCGTCTTTTAGTTTGTGAATGGAAGTGCCTCGATTCTTAGATTTGGTTTTTAATTCCTTATTTTCAACCCTTATATATGTCTAGAAACATTCCATATTCTACCCAAAATAGTGTACTTGAACCCTAAGAGACATACCTTGCTATTGTGGTTGAAAACCTTGAGACCTCAGTTAAAATCCATATCCATTCAAAATTCATTAATTCAGTTGTTTTTGTGGTTGTGGCCTTTACACTTGTGCATAATTTTAATTATTTTAATAAATATAATTAGTATCTTCATATTTCATACATTGTGGATGTTGAGTGGCCATAATAACATCCAATTTTCATGACTTGGAAATAATCTGTGTAGCTTCCAAGCTATTTTTCACCATGCGTACTCCTCTTTTATTTCCCACATTAGTTTTCCATTGAAACCCATTTCTTGAAATTTCATCCAAAAACTCAAAACTCCCATATAGTGGAATTCACATTATATATCATCGTGTGTAATTTTCAACAATTTATATGTTACTATATGAAAAACCATTATAAAAGGATTGAATTATTTTCCAGGTCTCAATGACTAGATGGAGACATCATGAGATTAATATTTTAAATCAATCCCATAAACTATAGAATGATACTTTATTAAGTTTTTCATAATTCATAATTCATAACCATAGATCAATATACATCAAAAGAGGAAATAATATTGTCAAAATTATCTTACCAAATCCTCCCAAGTTATAATTGAATGAGTGATAGACATTGGATCCACTCCTAAGATTTATATTTTTGTGACAAGTGGAAAGGACATAGTATTATCAGGCCATGTGTTAAGTTATTTTACTAAATGTTTTCACACAACACTAAAAAACCCCCTATGTATGAATTGGTGTATTTGTGTAGTAGCTCAAAAAATAGAATATAGTGTTCTATCATCTATATGATCACTAGATTGATCGGGAACTATTACAAATGAATGGTGGAATGAGAATATAAGGACTCTTTGACATGTTTGAAGGTCTTACAAAGTTTATTAAGGATTGAATTCTTTAGTTTTGTCCATTTAACTCTTGGTGTTTGACTTGACCAGATCATTAACTAGATTCTCTTACAATGATAACTTTATTTTCTTAAGTATTCTTATCCTTTATTTGAATGGTATTTTTTGATATTTGGATTGAAATAATTTTATCCTTTATTTTTTTTACCATGCATCGTGTAAATTGGTCCTAAGGTCATACAAGAAAATATTTTAGGGTAATAATAAGTGAAAAATGGAAAAATGAGAAAAATAAAATGGAATTTCAAAAATAATTAATCCATTATAGAGACTGATCCCCAATAATGACACTATATTGATCTCCAAAAACACATTATTAATTCAATTGAATGAAATAAAATAACCAATTGAAATATATATCTAACAAAAAAATAATTTTAATCATATTAGATTGGAATTCTTAGAAGATCCCAAAAATAATGGATATAAATTACTTATAATGTTTAAGAATTACAAAAAGACAAATAAGAGTTTTATTTTGGTTGTTTAAGTCAATGAGATGGGTGTACTGGGTAATTCTAAATCTAGTTTCAAGTAATTATTGAAGTAAAATTGATATTATTAATTTAAAATGCTCCTGGAATCAATCTCTATCGATCCCCTTCTCATATTATCCAACCTTTATGATAGAAGAACCCCTTTGCCATCTCAATTACTCAATTTATTATATAGATAGGTGTTTGAAACCATGCTTAATTATAACATTCCCCAAACTCATTCATTAGTTGTAAAATGAGTATGGGTAGATAGTGAATAGAATAAAAATTTTATTTTTCTCTTGCATTGATGTTTATGTATGAGATAGAAGGGTAAGATTAAAAATAAAAAATAAATTTATAACCTAATCGTTTTAATTAAAACACAATTACATAAACTAGGTAAAATCATCCTTCATTATATAATTTATTATATTATGATTACCCTCATTCTATTCATTAGGGGATAAACATATGAGATGAGTCATAAATCTATAGCAATCCACTAAAAAACCACACTGTAATAACCAGGATCCAAGTCAACTCCTCTCCTCTAAGGTTTTTCTTGAAAAAAATCAATTATGATCAGTTTATAGGTCGAGATCACCTGAGAAAAATATTTTTTTTCTTATTAGTTTTAATTTACTTTTCATTTCCTTATTTTAATCTCGCTTTGGATTGGATAGAAACCATGGGATATCTCTAAAATCATTATCTCCTTCTAAATATTTTGAACTTACAGCTTTATCATCATCCTTTTTTAATCCCAAAAGGTTTTTAATATAGTATATATCCCATCCATAGTATATTTTAATAAAATATATATATAAATATCGGTTCTGTAGCACGTGAATAACATGTATTTTCGTGGATGTGATGTATCTATCTGACCATTACTAGAACCTCTCTCCCCCTATTTTATCTTTTTTTTCTACACTTCTTATGCTATGGAGAAAAAAATCTTCAATATTGTAGCCTAATTCATTAAATCAATTATATTTTCTTAACCATAATGAAAAATAAAGAATAACTTCCCAAATCTCATTCAGTATATCCTCTTCATAATATAGTTCCAATTCAAAGATGATCCCTTCAATGACCAATGATTCAGACCACAGTACATATGCCTAAATTTGTCTTCTTTGTCATTTCTTATATGATGCATGAAAATCTCAGGCATCGCAACTACATATGAAAACCCTTCTTAAATAATATCCATGGCACTACATCCTTCATAATGGTGTAATCTCATTCTTTCGAATCCAAAGAATATTTTAATATAGTGAAACACCTCTATCTATGGTTGAAACTTTATATATTGATTCAAGTTTTCAAGTTCACTATGTATCTCATCCATGGTTGTTCTTTTGTGATGCTCTAAAATCTAGTATCGACCTGAGATCTCCATCAATGTACATGGTGTTTCGTGTCACAATAGTGGTGGCAATGACATATATGTATTATACGATGATGAAGGCACGAAAGATGTGGTGAACTTATATCATTTCTTTGAAGTGTAAATTAATTGGATAAATCTATATTCCACATTATACAATACAACAAATTTTCCCTTAAATATAATAAATCATATGGTCTAAATAGCATAATTTCTATGGGGTTTTAAGGACCCCTAATATTTTCATCCACCACCAGGTGCTGCTGTGACCCTCCTCCCACCACTGTATGGACCCTCTTCCTATGCACCGGTGTGATCTTGTTCCCCTAAATGATATATGTGATCACATCCTTCCTATTGGGTTACTTCTCTTGTAGCGCCTAATGGGGTGGCCATATAGAGTTATCCCATTGGTTGATGGATGAGATACATTGGACCTATTTTTTATAATTCCCATAATATTTCCACTACCATTTCTATCCTAAACAGTACATAAAAACCAATTATAAATGAAATGGAATTAATTCTCTCTCAAGTTGTTAATTACCAAAATATATGTTAATCCAATTAAAATTGGGAAATCTAAATCAGTTAAAATAAAATATTAATGTGATTAAACTAAATAATATATGTGTTTCATGACAACAACACCGACATAAAAAATCCATAAAATTTATGAATAGTTATACCACTAAATAGTATATCGGATATAGTCAAATCACTGCCCAGTTGATATCCCAATGATACATGTTCAAAGAATGGATGGAGAAATACACAATATATAAAAGTGATAATTAAATGAATACTATGTATTTTTAGACATTATTGATAGAATTTAATGAATAAGGAATGAAAAAAATTCAAATAAATATTAAATCCATGAATCTATGAAAATAAAGTAATTTATGACAAATCAACAAAAAGGATCCAATAATTAATTTTTTTAAAGAATTACTTCGTGTTTTTCATGAATGTTAGAAATGGGGAAAACCCAAAAAAAATACTTAACTTGTGTTGGATCAATCGTTGGAGGAGAATTCATCCACCAGAATTTAATTTAGAGATTTTACTATTCTCATCATTGACTACAATATTTCCAACTCTCTTTCATTATCAATCAAAAATCCTATAGTCAATTTCTAACAATCTTCTCGGTGGACCCCTTGTCAAATATATAGGTTTATGTGTATAACTATTTATATGAGATATAAGATATTATATATAGTCCATTTCTAGGATATAGTATTAGTTAAAAATTAAATCAATTATTTTATATAATCTATTTAATTTAACCTAACTCCACCCACAACTTCACTTAACTGAAACACCAGATTCGGAAAAAAAAATTATTTCATACCTATGGTAAAACCCAAATTTCAAATATAATGGAGGTATAATTTTCCCACTGGAGACCTATATGATATATTCCATAATTTATAAATAAACTCACATATGATATCATATATTTTATATTTTAAAATTTTCAATATTGAACCACAAAAGGGCTTGGAACTCTGTTTTAACACCTTGTATTACTCTAAAAATATAATTAAAAATATTTATAAGTGTTAAATAATAAAAATTGATTTCTCAAATTCTCCCCACATTCATGGATATTCATCCAGAAAAGAAAAAACCTACTCCAATAGGTGAGGGTACTGAGTTCGCATCTTGTTCTCTGACTCCCAGGTGATCTCTTGAAGGTTCTCATGCTACCAATGACCATGAACCAATGGAATTTTTCACCCATGAGGATATTCTCCTATAAATACTTTATGTCCACTAAGTAATTCAAAAATATACTTACAACCTAAATATCTATATCACTCGGTCTATATTGTGTGATTAATCCTGAATATATCTCCCCAGACTTGATATGTTGAAAACAACATGCACTTGATCTAACTTCAGTGGTAAGGTTATGTGGTATCCAACTTGAAAAAATTGTCTTGTGTCTAAAAGAGAAATGAATCTTGATTATAACATGCTTCTCTAGACAATTATCCAAAATATTTTCTGAGGTGATACCTCAAAGAACATATGGTTTCCCTTGATGATTTCTAAAGGAATTTTTCATTAGTTAATATAGAATTTCTAAATGATATTGCTAGTCCTCATTTACTCCTCATTGATCTATTCCATCTCTATTTTTTTCTCACCAAATATTGTCCCATAAGTTAAATCTCTCCAGAATTCATCCAGTACAAGCATTACCTAAATGGTCTACTATACATGAACACAATGAGAGAAATATTAATGGTGGAATGCTATCTATTTTTTTATGAAAACTCCACCATGGGTATATGATCCTTTTGGTGCATCAAAAACCCAACATACAAGATAATAGTATGTCTTATAGGACCTAAGTAGTCCGCACAGTAGGGATTTCTACCTAGGGGTAGAATCTCGTTATTATTCAGTACTGAGTTCCAAAATCATCCTATATTTCTCTTAATAATTAGGATGTGAAGTGATTACCATGATCTAAAACATTTATCAAGGGGACTCTATGAATCCAAACTATATCCATCACATATAGGTACCTCAAAAATCCCAACTGATCTATGTTATCGAATGTAATGGAATTAGGACAATTTGTCAAGTTGGTCCATGATCAACCATACATTATCATTAGATCTCATTTTTTTTTGAATTATCATCAAAAAATTAAATTATATCTCATACCACTTAAACTATATAACCTCAAGGTGTTAGGATAACCCCAAGGGTCACTAATGCTCGAACATCATCGGCTGAAAAGTGAGGCATTATGTGATGATTTTAACTATACTATTTTTCATACCTAGAAAAAAATATTGATCCCTAAGGTCCTAATATATATTTTTTACACTATGAATACAATTTAGTTTTATTTAATAAATCCCTTCATTATCTTATCTCACAACATGAATGAAACCATCTTCTTTCCTCGAAAAAATGATGATGTTAACGGACCATCAAAAAATATTTCATAAGCATTTCTTATGAATATATAGTCACATAAGACTCTTCAAAATAAATCTACAAGATGTGCTTCCCTGGTGTTCTTTTAGAGTTTATGGTTCATAACCATCAATCAGATGCATGTTATTCCTCCCTAAACCTTAAAGGAAAATTGGAATATGGAATGTTCTCTAAATACACACCCAAGAACTATAAATAAGATTCCTTATTAAGAGAATCATCCAATGTGTTCTCTTCCCTAGGGGTATAGAAAATATCAAGTAATAAACCTATAAAAAATCTATAAAAAACATTTTTCTCAGGAAGAGATATTTCTATGAGAAGATATAACTATGACTATTATGGTTAGAATGGATGTTGAATCTCTCTCCCATAAGATATTAATACTATATTTTTAGGATGAATATAGTAACTATCATCTCTGTATTATGGTTTGCGTATGTTTCTCAAGGGGTCTTAGATATCATAACCCTTAATAAATGACTACAAACCCCTATATCAAATATAACTCAATACAAACTCTTGAGGTATCACAGAACACCGCGTACTGAACACCCTCATCTGGAAGCCTCAATATGGAGGGTTCTCATCAACCTATACCATAACTATTGAAAGTATTGATGACACCTATACATCACCACAAAAGGTGACCCCATTTTGTTAAGGGTAGTTAGATATTATGTGATCTTAGATAAGTCATTTATGATTATTCAATTACATATAGAAACCCAAAAATAAACACCTCCCCTCCCACATGATCTTGGGTGGATTTTATGCCATCCCCGTCTTTATCTTTACTATATCCACTAATACTCCCTCGTGTGAGATGAACTTCCCTAATAAGTGGAATTATCGAATCCTACACTAAAAATTTAAGGGAACCCAATAAATTTGGTTCTATTAAAGTATGTTTAGAACCAAACTCAAATATTCCATATGAACCTTCTCATACAAAACGTACATGAGAATTTCATATATGAAGACCACCATGAACAAATAAAAGTAGGGATGAAAATTTTTGTTCATGAGTTCAATGAGTATATATGGGGAATTAATTATTCCAAATAGAATCAATAATTACTTGGACTGACAATAGTGACAACAAAATAACATATTTCATAAATCATCCTATAAAATGAAGAGATGGTGATAATTGATCATGAGGTCAATATTTGAGAACCACATCACTCCTATCATCTAGTCAAATAGTTCTTCAATACATAGTAGTGGATACTTATTCTTTATATTCATCTGGTTCATGAAATGATAATATACACATAATCTCATGTTCCCATATAAAATTTTAGAGAACAACACTAGGGCTTCCCATTAGGATATACTGGGTTTAATAAGAACCTTCATTTGTATATCCTCTAACGACACATTCATATCTCATAGTTATACAGAGCCCATATGATATTCTTTAATAGATATCAGGGTACTACCTATTTTTAGGTCTATTTATAAGTCTATCTCTCAATTGGTAGGTTTGTCTCACATATTTTTAGGGAAGATATTCCCATACGTATCGACCAATACGGATAATTAAAAATGAAAACATCAACTTTTATGAGTTTCATTCTAGAAAACTGAGAAAAAAATGGATTTATCCTCCTGTATACATACCAAGCATGATATTTATTGGATTCCTTTTCACCAATGGAGGAAAATTTCATCCCATAAACTCTGACACTATAACCCTTACTCATGATATTTAATTTTGGAAAAAATAGGTAACAAGTCCATCCTAAGAAAAAAATCATAGGTATTCATCCCCTTTATGAATAGATCCCATGTGAATCGTTATCCACTATGATTCAAGTAAAATTTCTTCTTAAATAATGTGATCACTGACACTTTTGCAGTTGGAATATCTAATATCAAGTGTCCAACTAGAGACTGTACTAGAATCTCAATATCTCTCACATGGGGGGAATATATGGCTCAGCCTGTGTCTATAAACACTATCACTAAATAAGAAAGTCGATAGATTATACCTCACATTATACATGAAGCCTCAATTTTGTAAGACTACATTTACTATATCTATTGATATGATCGAGAACCACCATCTAGAGCCTAGCATGGACCACCTTGAGTTGGTAATGATGGTAATAAAAATATAATTTCATCCACCTCGTACAACACACCCAACCCCTCTAGCACATATTACACATTGTGTAACTACCTTATCAAACAGATGTCTCTACATTGATAGAGCATCAATTATCACCCTATCTTCTATACTGTGAGATGGGTAGTCACATGGGATATGAGATCAACCATATGAAGATAAATATTATTACTCCATCAACTGAATCTAACCTCCTTAATATCCATGTTTGGATGAACCTCTATCATAATAGAGTCTTAGAAATGGCCTTGCATGCCTAGTACCCTATGGATGGGATCCCCCATGATTTCATTATGCATGATGAAGTCTCTTATTCCACCATCTACCCATTCTATGTCACCTATCTACTTTCAGACGATCTTTCTCACGATGAAATCTGGGAAATTTTTCCCTTGAAAGTTATGACGCATGTTATTCCTCTTTACATCATCATCCAGCACTAATATAGCCAACCCCATCTTAGGTTTGCATGAAAAATCCCCCTAAACAACTATAGGTGGGTTTATGAACCACTCAATGGGGTGATGTACTTACTTTATATCCACCTAATTTTAAAAAAAATTAACATTTCTCTGCACAAATCTTTCATTTACCATAGGATCATAACCATGACTCCACTATTTGAATCATCCCTACCTGTCATTGATAGAATATCATGTAGTATTCATGTTGTACCATGGTCAAACAAGAATATTCAGGGAACTAACTAAAGTAGGATGTGGATATCACAACCCTATCCTATATAAAGCATGTACCATTATTTTTTATCCAACCAATTCTTATATGTACCAAGAAAACATGCATGTTAGTAGAGTTGTGTTGAATAGATACATAGGACACTACACCATCACATGTTTCCTGAGCTTAATATTTTTACTTGATACACTTTAACAATGTTTTCCTACCTACCAAACCAACCCCCATATATTTACTATCTTAAAAAATTGGTACTAAGTAAGCCTATACAGTAATACCACTATGTGAAGACCCAACCCACCCAGGCCCATCTAGATGGAAGTAATCTATGGATGGCACTCGATGAAACCCCAAATAGTACATGGGCTAGAGAGTAGCACCAATTGGGGTCATATGAGAGCTATCAATGTATAACACCAGTACAGACACGCACCTCCATACACCTGTAAAATATTGAAAGGAAAACAATTAATATTATAACTTTGTGTATAAAATATTGTCTCATGACATAGTATGGGAAAGAAAATAAAAAAAGAGAAAAAGAGAAAAAAAGAAGCTCATGAAAACCAAATAAAAGCACATCCTTCTAATATAATGAGACTAATATCAAAATGAGTCACCAATATCTATTAGTGGTATGTATAGAACAAAAAGGCTCTACCTTCTCTTAGTTTATCATGGACTCTATCTAAAATTTGGTCATTTATATAAGACATGACATGTAAGGGCAAGGACTATATAGGGGTAAGTATAAACATACACAGTAGAACACCCTAAAAATTTTAAACAAAAATAATTAAGGAGGGAGTCAACTCTAATATAAAAAGTAATGACCAAAAACAGAAAAACACATATATACTGAAAGGAAGACACTGTAAGTACCCAGATATTCATTTCAGGTATGGATCTTGATTTCGGGTTGTTTTTTAGGAAAATGGAGGAAATTGGATTTATCTAAGTACATGTTGTGTAATTATGAGTACATGTCATGTACCCAATTTCCATATACAGCCGCATACTAGCTGTGTAATGGCTGATTACATGGTAATGTGGTGACTTGGAAGACTGCTTATGTCATGGACCAATTGAGGCTAATATATGGCATGTATTTTTAATAATCATTTCATGTATTTTTCTTTTTAATTGATATATCAGATAGGGGTCACGTATTATGTCCATAAGTTTCTTCTTATCCACATGGTTTATACAGAAGAGTGATAGAATGTCCTATTAACTTTAAACCCCTCCCAATTCTCCATCCTAGCTCTAATTGAGACATTGTCGGGTGAGTTGGATTCCCACCAGTGAGTTCTCAAAACCCATAGAGCCTTTCTTCTTGATTATTACTCTCTCATGAGTTATTCAAGGTTGGTCATTTTTCACCTTTTGTAGATCTTCACTGATCTAGGTTGATTCAGGGGCCAATGTTTAGGTATATCGATCGAGTTATATTGATATAGGTTGTTTGTGCCTTTCATTGTTCGTATTTGGATTATATATACTAAACGTTTCACATAACCATGTTTGGGATATTTCTTGATTTGTAATTTAACCCTGTTTTTACCATATATGCTTTGATTGTTTGATTAAGGTTTGTTTCCTATGTGTATGTTTAGATACCATGTTTATGGGACATCCTAGGGGTGTGTTCCCTTGTTTGATTGTTTATGGTCGTTTGGTCTAGGGTGCATGTAGGCTTGCTTTTTTCCATTCCTTGTTTTGTTTGGTTGGAGTTTATGGTTATATGAAATGCCTATGCTATTGTTAGGTCCACAGGGCTGAATACCCTGAGAGGGGGGGGGTGAATCAGGGTATGACTGATTAAAAATAAACGCCCGTTCTGATCTTGTTTCGCTGTTAAGCAAACCACTCTTCTCTATCTTTCCTGATGCACAAAGTAAACCGAAAGTAAAGCATGCACAGGACACACCAATTTTACTTGGTTCACCGCAAAGGGCTACATCCAAGGAGCATACGCCGACAAGTTGCCGGTCGTACCAATTCCACTAAACTTCACTAGCTGTGGATACAAAGTTCAGGCTAGATCACTTCTATGCCCAGGCTCACTGCCTTTACAAAGTTTAGGGTCAGCTCACTGCTTTCCCAAGGGTCACTCCCTGTTTCTCTCTCTCTGGCTCACTGCCGGTGGAGAGGATCATCTTCTTCCTCTTCCTAAGCTCACTTCTCTTGGAAGGGAATCCAATCACAGTTTATAGACCTGTAGGTCTCTTCATTTCCATTAAGGAATGCATCTTTCTCTGTATGTAGATGCTTTGTTGAAGTTCAACTTTCATCCGTAGATGAATACCTCTTTGCCTCTGAACACTGGGAAAACTACCTTTGGAAAGACCTCCGGAAAGCACTCAACTTCGCTAGGCTCCAAATTTCGCAAAGCTCAACATGACTTCGCGAAGCTCCTGCCTTTTCACGAATCTCTCTCGCGAAGCTCAACTTGTTGCAAAGCAACTTCTCTCGCGAAGCTCACTAATCCAACGCAGAGCACACAACTTTCACGGAGCTACAATAGCCGTCGTGAAGCTCCCCTTTCGCGAAGCACACTACCTTCACGAACCACCTCTGCGAACCGAGAGCAATGGATTTTCTCTGAAAATTCTCTCTCTCTTCGCTCGAAGGGGTCGACCTCTATCTATAAGCGATTCCACCAACCCTCGTCCCTTCCACGCGAAGTCAATGCCACGTCATCTCAAATCGCGAAGCTCCAAAGTTTCTGCCAGAATTCTGTCCAAATCGCGAAGCTCCACGGCAATCGTCCGTTCGCGGAGCTTGACGTAGTCGTGATGAATCACCGTCAACATACCTTCGCGACTTCTCCGCGAAGCTCCCTCGCGAAGCCCAACATTCCTTCGCACCTTCGCCGCGAAGCTCACTCGCAAAGCCCTTCACCGCCGCGATGCGCTTCAGTCTCTGCCGTTCGCGAAGCTTGACGTAATCGCGAAGCATCACCACCTCCATTCTTCTGGTCTTTGCGATTTCCAAACCAAGCATCCCATCTTCGTGAAATTCATGCCTTTTACATATGAAATTATGCTCTTCATGGAAATCCACTTTTCGCGATGCTCACCAAACTCCAAATTTTGGACCCCAAAAATTTGGCAAACACTAGGAAACAGCGCCACCTTGTACTGCTCTTTTGTACCACCACCAGATCATCCTTTCCTTTGTCATCGTTCTTTGTCAACAAGGATTGTCAACAACTTCTTGGGAACTCGACAAATATCCATGAAAACCTGATTTGTCAACAAACACAATCAACCCAAAAATGCTTCAATGTTACCTTGAGGGATTTTTTCCCAACAATCTCCCCCTTTGGGTTTGTTGACAACTCTTCACAACTCTGCTCAGAATGATTTTCTGTACTTTGATACCTCACTGAGACTTCTTCCAGTCACTACCACCATTTGCCTCTTGCGATTCTGATAGAGTTCAAGGATTTACTTAACACGTACTCTAAGCCCACATGAGCAATGCTCGGCGTGAGAAACAAGAGTAGTATGAAAAGTTCATCAATGAATCACTTCATGTCAAACACCAATTGTCGATTCCAACATGATACCAATTCTTAAATTGATACCAATTGTTGAACCACACTGATCCCAATTGATGATAGCTGGAAACCTTCTCTCACCATTCCAACACCACTGTTCTGCTTTTATCACGATCCTCAGCTGTCGTGATATCTATGCTTTGATCGATCACTTCTAGCATCATCAGATTTGAAAATACTCTCCCCCTTTCTCATTGCTCCCCCTTTTTGGCTGCTCCACCTGTCAGCTTCTCCCCATATCAATTATGATTTATCAACTCTCCGCACTGTCTCCCCCTTGAACAATCACTATTTTCTCCCCCTTTAACAAACACTTTTCTCCCCCTTTGTCAACGAAACCAAAGTTCATTCCTTTGCAGTCTGTAACAGAGTAGAGAACACATTAGCACAGTAGGGAAAACACATCATTCCTCGGGGAGAGGGGGGGGCACACCCACACTATTTCAAGTGCGGGGAATCGACTGAACTCCCAGAGCCAGTCGATGCCTTTCAAATTCTTCCTTGGGTAAGGCCTTTGTCAGGATGTCTGCAACCTGTAGTTCTGTAGGCACATACTCCAACTTCACGATCCCCTGCTCAACTTTATCCTTGATAAAATTATACTTTATCTCAATGTGCTTTGTCCTTGAGTGATGGACTGGATTTTTGCTGAGATTTATAGCACTTGAGTTGTCGCACTGGATTCCGATCGGAGACTTCACTTCAACTCCCATATCTTCAAGCTGCTGCTTCATCCACAATAACGGTGTGCATGCTTGAGTGGCCACAATATACTCAGCTTCTGCGGTGCTCAATGAAATGCAATCTTGCTTCTTTCTTAGACAAGAAATACACAATCCACCAAGATAGAATGCACCACCTGACGTTGATTTTCTATCATCTACTGAACCGGCCCAGTCTGCATCAGTATATCCCAATAACTTTGTCTGAGATTTGTCAGTATATGTCAAGCCAAAATCCACTGTGCCCTGGATATACCGAAGTATTATTTTCACTACAATCATGTGTATTTCCTTGGGATTGCTTTGATATCTCACTGCTTGGCATGTGGCAAAAACAATATCAGGCCTTGTTGCAGTCAAGTACAACAAACTTCCAATAATTTGCCTGTATTCTGTGATATTAACTGCCTTTCCATATTCATCTTTCGATAGTTTCATCCGAGTGGAAACCAGAGTCTTCATATCCTTGGAATTTTCTATTCCAAACCTTCTCAGGACCTCCTTGGCATATTTAGATTGAGAAATGAATGTTCCATTCCTTCCTTGTGTCACCTGTAGACCAAGGAAAAACGTTAGCTCTCCAATCATTGACATTTCAAACTCATTTTTCATGAATTCGGAAAACTGTCTACACTGAGCTTCATCTGATCCGCCAAATATTATGTCATCGACATAAACCAACACCATCATCCTTTGATTACTGTCATTACTGAAATAGAGATTGTAATCAACTCCTCCACGCTGAAAACCAAGCTTCTTCAAGTACTGATCAAGCCTTGAGTATCATGCCCTTGGTGCTTGTTTCAGCCCATACAACGCCTTCTTCAGCCTGCAAACTTTGTTCTCATCCTCATGAATGAGAAAACCATCTGGATGCTCAATATACACCTCCTATTCCATAACACCATTCAAGAATGCAGATTTGACATCTATCTGGAACACTTTGAACTTTCGTTGCACTACTATGGACAAAAATAATCTGATTGTCTCCAGCCTTGCAACCGGTGTAAATGTCTCATCGACATCTATTCCCTCGATCTAGGAGTACCCCTTGCACACTAGTCATGCTTTGTTCCGAATCATTGTTCCATCTTCATTCATTTTGTTGCGATAGACCCATTTGGTCCCAATGACATTCTTGTCTGCTGGCCTCGAAACAATCTCTCATGTCTGGTTCTTCTCAATTTGATCAAGCTCTTCATTCATAGCCTGAACCCAGTTTTCATCTACAAATGCATCGGAAAAACATTTCAGCTCCACCTGAGATAAAAACAATGTTTGCTACAATGATTTCATTATTCGAGTCTGAACTAGAGCTTTCTGATCACCAATGATATTTTGCCTATCAATTTCAGCTCGACTCTTTGGATTCCTTGCAGATACAGACTTGACACTTTCTTGTTCATCATCAGTATCTTCTTCTAAGTCAGCCTCTGCCACTTCTACTCCCCCTGTGTTTCTTACCTCATCATCACTTTCATCTAGAAACTGTTCACTAGGTTGTTGAGCAGTCTGTTCATTTTCAACTATAGTGACATCATTGCTCTCAACAATTTTTCCCAGCCTCTTGTTGAAGCATTTATATGCTTTGCTTTTCCTTGAGTATCCAAGGAATATCCCTCCATCTCCTCGTGCCTCAAACTTCCTATGATGTTCTTTGTTGAGAATGAAACACTTACTTCCAAAGATTCAAAAGTATTTCAATGTTGGCTTATTTTCGTACCACAGTTCATACGGAGTCTTCCCTTGCTTCGGACATAACAGGGACCTGTTTGAAACATAGACCGATGTCAAAACTGCTTCCTTCCAAAATTTCTCTGGTAGGTCCTTATCAATAAGCATAGTTCTGGCCATGTTGTTGATGATCTGATTTCTCCTTTCAACCACTCCATTCAGTTGGGGAGTTCTTACTGATGAAACTTGATGCCTTATCCCATGTTTCTCGAGATAGTTTTCAACCTGACTGTTTGTAAATTCCGTACCATTATCAGTACGAAACTTCAGAATTTTCTGCCCAAGCATCTTTTCTGATTCCCTCCTGTACTGCTTTATGCAACTGAACACCTCTGTCTTATGGGTAATGATGAATACCCAGGCCATTCTGCTATAGTCATCAATGAAAAGAACATAGTACCTTTCCCATCTATAGCTCATGGTGAGATAGGTCCACATACCTCAGCATGCACCAATTCGAGCACTCCAGTTGCTTTTTGTTCCTTTGGCCTGTATGTCTTCCTAACGATATTCCCTTGTTGACAAGCATCACACGTATGAGTGCGATCACGTGATAGTCTGGGAAGGTCTCTAGCAGCATCACACTTTACCAGATCTTCCATAGATGGTTGACATAGATGACCAAGTCGCTTATGCCACAACTGATTTTCTTCTTCTCTGGATAAAAGGCATGAATCTTCTTCCCCACCTACCAGGTAAAGATTCCCCTTTGTTTGTTTTCCCTGAAGAATGACTATTCCATCTTTTCCTTTAACAATACCCATCTTCTTGGTAAATAGGATAGAGTTCCCAGAGTTGCATAGTTGACTGACGCTAAGCAAATTATGACTGAGACCCTCTACCACCAAGACATCAGCATGTATCATTTCTTTGCCCCCAAACTTGGCTTTTCCTGAGCCAACAATCTTCAGGCCTTCATCATTTCCAAATTTGACAACTCCTCCTTTGTCATATTCTATGCCTGTAACCAGATCCTTATTACCCGTCATGTGGGATGTGCAACCACTGTCAAGGATCCAAACACCAGAACGATCTGATGCTTTAAGGGCAATTTCAGCAACTACGGCCTTCTTAGTTTTCTTCTTCTTGGTCCATACTTTTTGTTTCATACTCGGCATGGATTGAGGCTTCTGTTCTTTCTCAGAGTATGATGGACCAGCTTCATCTTGCAAAACTGCAAATGTTGGGCAAAAATCCCTCAAGGTAACATTGAAGTATTTTTGGGTTGATTGTGTTTGTTGACAAAGCAGGTTTTCATGGATATTTGTCGAGTTCCCAAGAATTTTTTGACAATACTTGTTGAAAAAGAACGATGACAAAGGAATGGACGATCTAGAGGCGGTACAAAAGAGTAGTACAAGGTGGTGTCGTTTCCCAGTGTTTGTCAAATTTTTGGGGTCCAAAATTTGGAGTTTGGTAAGCATCTCGAAAATAGGATTTCCATGAAGAGAAAAATTTCATATGGCAAAGGCATGAATTTCGCGAAGATAGGATTCTTGGTTTGGAAATCACGAAGACCAGAAGAATGGAGGCGGTGATGCTTCGCGATTACATCAAGCTTCGCGAACGGCAGAGGCTGAAGCGCATCGCAGCAGTGAAGGGATTTGCGAGTGAGCTTCACAGCGAAGGTGCGAAGGAATGTTGGGCTTCACGAGGGAGCTTCGCAGCGATGTCACGAAGGTATGTTGATGGTGATTCTTCGCGACTACGTCAAGCTCCGCGAACGGACGACTGCCATGGAGCTTCACGATTTGGACAGAATTCCGGCAGAAACTTTGGAGCTTCGCGATTCAAGATGACGTGGCGTTGACTTCGCGTGGAAGGGAAGAGGGTCGGTGGAATCGCCTATAAATAGAGTTCGACCCCTTCGAGAAAAGTAGAGAGAATTTTCAGAGAAAAACCATTGCTCTCGGTTCGCGGAGGTGGTTCACGAAGGCAGTGTGCTTCGCGAAAGAGGAGCTTCGCGGCGGCTATTGTAGCTCCGCAAAAGTTGTGTGCTCCACGTTGGCTCAGTGAGCTTCGCGAGAGAAGTTGCTTTGCAACGATTTGAGCTTCGCGAGAGTTCGTCGCAAGAGAGCTTCGCGAGAGAGCTTCGCGAGAGAGCTTCGCGAAAAGGCAGGAGCTTCGCAAAGGCTTGTTGAGCTTCACGAAATTGGGAGCCTAGTGAAGTTGAGTGCTTTGCGGAGGTCTTTCAAAAGGTATTTTGCCCCGTGTTCAGAGGCAAAGAGGTATTCATCTATGGATGAAAGTTGAACTTCAACAGAGCATCTACATACAGAGAAAGATGCATTCCTTAATGGAAATGAAGAGACCTACAGGTCTATAAACTGTGAGGGAATCCCTTCCAAGAGCAGTGAGCTTAGGAAGAGGAAGAAGGTGATCCTCTCCACCGGCAGTGAGCCAGAGAGAGAGAAACAGGGAGTGACCCTTGGGAAAGTAGTGATCTGACCCTAAACATTGTATAGGCAGTGAGCCTGGGCATAGAAGTGATCTATCCCGAACATTGTAATCCACAGCTAGTGAAGTCTAGTGGAATTGGTACGACTGGCAACTTGTCGGCGTATGCTCCTTGGACATAGCCCTTTGCGGTGAACCAAGTAAAAATCTCTGTGTCTGCCTGCTAATTTACCTGCATTGCATTTAAAGAATCATCATCAGATAAAGGAGAAAGTAAGTGATCATAACATACACACAAGTGCAAACAAAGTGACCCTTGTAACAAAGAGGTCAAGATCCAGCAGGGCAGGAAGAACTTTGAAAAATAATATCCAGACCCTAATTCACCCCCCCCCCCTCTCAGGGTATATAGGCCCCTATTGGTCCTAACAATTGGTATCAGAGGGATAGGTTGCTTTTATCAGATTTGTTTGCTTCGACTTGGTGTAGTAGATCTGTGTGGTTGAAGATACATTTTTCTCTTATCTCTCAATCTGCCATGGGAAAAGGAAAAGCATCAAAGAAGAATCAGAAGTTAGGTAAATTCCCTCAGTGTGGAAGTGTTTTTGGAAAAATTGTGATTCAACTAAAAGAATCAAACAGGTTACTGAAGGAAGTTATGGATGAATCTGATAGGGAAAAGATTGATTCACTCAATCATGATGTTGGAATGAGTGAAGTACATGAGAATCTGAGTGATATTGAAACAGAAGAAGAAATTGAAGGAAGAATAGATATGCGAGCTGAGTTAGAGGCTGCTCTGGAAGAGATAGATGTTTGGAGATCCAAAACCAAGAAAGCTAACAAAGTTGTTCGTGATGCCAAACTTTATATGCAGCAGCAGGAAGAAGAGAAGTCTGAGTTGATGGATAAAATTGAGAAACTCAAGTTATCAGCACCAAAGAACTCAGAATTAGTTGGTGAGTATAAGCTTAATATTGAAGAATAGAAAAGGTAGATCGATGGCTTGAATAGAAAAATGAAAGATCAAGTTAAGAGCATCGAAGAACCTAATATTCCAAGTGACGTTGGAAACACCGAAGAAGCCAAATCTAAAGATATCCGGATCAAGGTATTATAGATTGAGGTCAACAAGCTAAGAGGCTTAAATCAAAGGCTTATTGATGTGGCAACTGACCTAAAGGAGAAGAATGATTCTCAAGGTGAGGAACTACAAAAGCTGGCTAAAATGAAAGGAAAACAAAATGTTGATGATTATAAAGAGAATCAAAAGTCAGATAAAGTTCAGAATCTGAAAGCTAGAAATGATGATCTAGTAGCACAGTTGTCTGAAGAAGTTCAGAAGAATCGAATACTACAACAAGAGAATGAATCTATCTCTAAATCTGTTTCTGAGGAAAAATTGAAAGTAGAGAAGCAAAGTGCAATGGTGGAAAAGCTGACACATGAATTGGAAGATGAGATGAGTAGAGGGAAGATTCTCAAAAGAGAATTTGATGTCCAACTTGAATCAAGGGAGACAGAGATTCAAAAGTTGGAAGAAGAGCTAGAATCAGTTAAGAAGGAATTAGAGAGTTCCAATGATAGAGGAAAGCCTAAAATGAAGGATGCCTTGCATTTACTATTTGATCATCCTTCGACAAATGATGATAAATGATGAACAGATATGCTATTTCTGAAGAAACATAACAAAATATTTTCTCAGCTCAAAGACCAGCATGTTTTGGAAAATCTGGTATTGGATTTGATGAATCACCTCCCATGCATGATAAGAAGAGAGTCGTGAATAGTTTTAGGAGTGGAGAAAAACCTTTAGGTGCCGAAGATAGGCCTAAGAGGTCAGTTACAAAAAGAAGTGACGACATGTTCTATTTCTGTGGGGTTCACGGCCACACATCAAGCTTCTATCCAGAGGCTCAGGAATACATTGCGTATTGTGAAAATAGAAAATGTACAAAATCTGAGAAAAAGATGAAGCGTCATGATAAATCAGAAAGAAGGGTCTCTCAAAGGAAAGCATTTGTTAGATGGTATTACTGTGGAAGAATGGGACACACCATGAGTATGTGTCAGGAAGCTCAGGAGCTCAATTTCAGAGGAAGAACTCAAGCTACATCAACATCTCGACATAGAAATGATGAAATGAGGTATGTCTTTGATGGAAGATGTATCATATGTTCTGATCGTGGGCATTTGGCCAGATAGTGTAGCAAGAATAATGCAGGGAAGGAAAAGGAACGTGAAAGGAGATTCCCGTCTCTAGTAGTGTATAATGAGAAATCGTACACTGGAAGACAAGGAGGTAAATTGGAAAATAGGATTAGAGCCTCAAGGGAATCACATGGAGCTGAATGAAAGGTGCATCATTCACCTCCTCTGCCACACTCACAACCTCTCTCTAAGAAAGAACATGACCAAATCTGGAAGAAAAAGGGAGGAAACGCTACAGCTGTGAGTAAGGAGAAAGTACATTCAGTGGAGGACCCACCACCAATGAAAAATAGGGTGGTGACTCATAAATCTGATAAAAGACAGATAAACAAAGAATACATTGAAAAATTTGCAAGTCGTGTGCCACAACAAGCAGTGGAGAAAAGAGGAAGACCCTTGCAATGTTGGAAAAAGCAAGGGATGATGGAAAGAAAGGAGATTCCTGCTCAGAGAAATAATCAAGAAAAATGGAATTTTGGAAGAACATCAAAGATAGAGCTATGTACTAGTGGTTTTAAACCCCAAATGGTGAGAAAGGCCAAGCCTACCAAATCTACATATCCGAAAAAGGCTCAGAATGTAGGCAATGAATGCCTAGTCATATGGCCAGAACAGTTGAAGTTGGCTAGGCAGTTGGAGGAAGCAAGAAAAGAGTGTGATGCCCTCTAAGAAAAAATCAAAGGGTTGACCCATCAGGATCAACCATCATCCTCATCTTGAGGATTTCGGAAGAACCCCATCTCCCTACATATATAAATGCTATTAACTGGTAATTCATGTGTTTCAGGTTTTAGGGAGATACGATCCATGGGGTAGTGGCATCTAAGGATGCGAAGTGGAGAAGTGATTGTGTTATTAACTTTATCTCTTGTTTCCTACACCGAGTTTCAACTCAGTAGGCTTAGAGATTTTGTTAATGGCTCAAATCTGAGTGGAAGATGAGAACAAATGATGCAGGAGGAAAAGACGTGTTATGGGTCTAAACTGTTGGGCCTAACAACTGGAAGAGTTGCATAACACAGGGGGAGCATTCTATATCCTAATCGGATGCATGATCTCAATATGATATGAAGGATGAATGTTTATGCTCATGAAGAATGATTGGTGTAAAAGCAGCAACACATGGGTTTTCATGATTATCTATTTTGTTCTAACAATGTGGTATCAGCCGACTGCTTTCAGGATACCAAGAAGCTACAAGAGAAAATCCAAGGTGTGTCAAAAAAATCTTGAAAGAATATGTTCAATGAAATGGAATCATTGAACAATGACATAGTGAAATTTTTTTTGTTAAAAATGAGTCAGTGAACAATTTTATGATGAATGTGTTGAGGAAGAAAGCAACACATGGGAGAGGAAGTGGATGATGCTGATTAAGAAGAAGACACTGATGATGAACATGAAAGTTTCAAGTGTGTGTCTACAAGGATGCCAAAGAGATGAGCTGGAATTGATAGACAAAATATCATTGGTGATTAGGCAGCTCCTATTCAGACAAGGGAAATGAAATCACTGTAGCATGCATCTTTTCTATATTAGGTTGAGCTGAAATGCATTGTTGATGCAGCTGATGATGAAAATTGGGTTCATCCATGAACGACGAGATAGATCAGATTGAGAAGAATCAGAAGTGGGAGATTGTTTCAAGGCCAGCAGACAAGAATGTCATTGGGACCAAATGGGTCTATTGCAAAAAGATGAATGAAGATGGCACAGTGATTCGGAACAAAGCACGACTAATGTGAAAAAGAGACTCCCAGATAGAGGGAATATATGGTGATGAGACATTTGCAACGATTGCAAGGCAGGAGACAATCAGATTATTCCTAGCCATTGCAGGGCAAAGAAAGTTCAAAGAGTTCTAGATGGATGTAAAGACTGCATTTCTAAATGGGTTTCTGGAAGAAGAGGTGTACATTGAGCAGCCAGATGGTTTTCTCCACATGCCAAGCAGCGAGATATCAGAGTAATCCCAAGGAAAGCCACATGATTATAGTGAAAATAATACTTCGGTATATCAGGGGCATGATGGATTTCGGTTTGACATATAATGACAAATCTCAGACAGAGTTATTGGGATATACTGATGTAGACTGGGCCGGATTAGCAGATGACAGAAAATCAACGTTAGGAGGTGCATTCTATCTTGGTGGACTATGTATTTCTTGGCTAAGCAAGAAGCAAGATTTCATTTCATTGAGCACCATAGAAGATGAGTATATTGCGGCCACTCAAGCGTGCACACAATTATTGTGAATGAAGAAGTAGCTTGATGATATGGGAGTTGAATTGAAGTCTCTGATTGGAATCCAGTGTGATAACTCAAGTGCTATAAATCTTATCAAAAATCCCATCCATCACTCTAGGACAAAGCACATTGAGATAAAGTATCATTTTATCAAGGAGAAAGTTGAGCAGGGGATCATGAAGTTGGAGTATGTGCCTATAGAACTACAGGTTGCAGACATCCTGACAAAGGCCTTACCCAAAGAAGCATTTGAGAGGCATCGAATGGCTCTGGGAGTTTAGTCGACTCCCCACACTTGACAAAGTGTGGATGTGGGATACCCCTCCCCCTCTCCTCGAGGTACGATGTGTTTTCCCTACTATGCTACTGTGTTCTCTACTCTGTTACAGACTGCAAAGGAATGACCTTTGGGTTCGTTGACAAAGGGGGAGAAAAGTGTTTGTTAAAGGGGGAGAAAATAGTGATTGGGAGACAGTGTGGCTATTTTAGAAATCATGACAGATATGGGGAGAAGCTGATAGGTGGAGCAGCCAGAAAGGGGGAGCAATGAGAAAGGGGGAGATTTTCAAATCTGACGATGCTAGAAGTGATCGATCAAAGCATAGAAATCACGACAGATGAGGATCGTGATAAAAGCAGAACAGTGGTGTTGGAATGGTGTGAGACGGTGTCCAGCTATCACCAATTGGTATCAGTGTGGTTCAACAATTGGTATCAATTTAAGAATTGGTATCAGGTTGGAATCGACAATTGGGGTCTGAGATGAAGTGATTCATTGATGAACTTTTCATACTACTCTTGTTTCTCACGCCGAGCATTTCTCATGTGGTCTTAGAGTACGTGTTAAGTGAATCCTTGAACTCTATCATAATCGCAAGAGACGAATGGTGGTAGCGGTTGGAAGAAGACTCAGTGAGGTATCAAAGTGCAGAAAATCATTCTGAGCAGAGTTGTGAAGAGTTGTCAACAAACCCAAAGGGGGAGATTGTTGGGAAAAAATCTCTCAAGGTAACATTGAAGTATTTTTGGGTTGATTGTGTTTGTTGACAAAGCAGGTTTTCATGGATATTTGTCGAGTTCCCAAGAATTTGTTGACAATAATTGTTGACAAAAAACGATGACAAAGGAATGGACGATCTAGAGGTGGTACAAAAGAGCAGTACAAGGTGGTGTCGTTTCCCAGTGTTTGCCAAATTTTTGGGGTCCAAAATTTGGAGTTTGGTGAGCATCGCAAAAATAGGATTTCCATGAAGAGCACAATTTCATATGGCAAAGGCATGAATTTCGCGAAGATAGGATGATTGGTTTGGAAATCGCGAAGACCAGAAGAATGGAGGCGGTGATGCTTCGCGATTACGTCAAGCTTCGCGAACGACAGAGGCTGAAGCGCATCGCGGCGGTGAAGGGCTTTGCGAGTGAGCTTTACGGCGAAGGCGCGAAGGAATGTTGGGCTTCGCGAGGGAGCTTCGTGGAGAAGTCGCGAAGGTATGTTGACGGTGATTCTTCGCGACTACATCAAGCTCCGCAAACGGACGATTGTCGTGGAGCTTCGCGATTTGCATAGAATTCCGACAGAAACTTTGGAGCTTCGCGATTTAAGATGACGTGGCGTTGACTTCACGTGTAAGGGACGAGGGTCGGTGGAATCGCCTATAAATAGAGGCTGACCCCTTCGAGCGAAGTAGAGAGAATTTTCATAGAAAATCCATTGCTCTCGGTTCACGGAGGTGGTTCACGAAGGCAGTGTGCTTTGCGAAAGAGGAGCTTTGCGGCGGCTATTGTAGCTCCGCGAAAGTTGTGTGCTCCGCATTGGCTCAGTGAGCTTCGTGAGAGAAGTTTCTTTGCAACGAGTTGATCTTCGCGAGAGTTCTTCGCGAGAGAGCTTCGCGAGAGAGCTTCGCGAAAAGGCAGGAGCTTCGCGAAGGCTTGTTGAGCTTCGCAAAATTGGGAGCCTAGCGAAGTTGAGTGCTTTGCGGAGGTCTTTCCAAAGGTAGTTTGCCCAGTGTTCAGAGGCAAAGAGGTATTCATCTACGGATGAAAGTTGAACTTCAACAGTTACATACAGAGAAAGATGCATTCCTTAATGGAAATGAAGAGACCTACAGGTTTATAAACTGTGAGTGAATCCCTTCCAAGAGCAGTGAGCTTAGGAAGAGGAAGAAGGTGATCCTCTCCACCGGCAGTGAGCCAGAGAGAGAGAAACAGGGAGTGACCCTTGGGAAAGTAGTGAGCTGGCCCTAAACATTGTATAGGCAGTGAGCCTGGGCATAGAAGTGATCTAGCCCGAACATTGTAATCCACAGCTAGTGAAGTCTAGTGGAATTGGTACGACTGGAAACTTGTTGGCGTATGCTCCTTGGACGTAGCCCTTTGTGGTGAACCAAGTAAAAATCTCTGCGTCTGCCTGCTAATTTTCTTGCATTGAATTTAAAGCATAATCATCAGATAAAGGAGAAAGTAAGTGATCATAACATACACACAAGTGCAAACAAAGTGACCCTTGTAACAAAGAGGTCAAGATCCAGCGGGGAAGGAAGAACTTTGAAAAAGAATATCCATACCCTGATTCACCCCCCCCCCCCCTCTCAGGGTATATAGGCCCCTATTGGTCCTAACAGAAAATCTGTTCTGAACTTTTAACTCACTTGTCAGTTTACTGATCTGCTGCTTGCGAACATTTTGATTCTGCTTTGGCACATTTTTCTGAATGGTCGAAGTGCAGTACCTAGCCATGTGTCCAAATCTTCCGCACCAAAAACAGTGTCCTTCAAAATACGTTCTGGAAAACCGTTCTCTGTTTGGCTTCCATCTCTGTTCTTGTTCCCTTCGATATCTTTTGGCTATGGAACACACATACTGTGAATGTCCCATCTTTCCACAACAATAACACCTGATATAAGGTGCATTCCTTTGTGTTACTTCAGCACTACGAGTTTCCCCTTGGGATCTCTGAGTGTTCTGATTCTGCTTTGTGCTCAAATCTACTTTCAATCTCGGGACAGGTGCTTGTGGTCTAACTTTAACTACCACAGATTTTTGTTTCTGATTAAGCCATGAATCAGCCTTAACTTCTGAGTTCAATTGTTGTTTCTTTCCTGCTGAACTACTAGGCTCTTCTTTCTTCTTTTCAGTCTTCGTAATGACCTAATTTCCTAAGAATGTGTTGGGATTCAAAGGTTTTTCCTGGTCTTTAACTTTTCTCCGCATACTGACAACTTCCTCTTCAAGTTCTTCAATACGCTTGATGTGATCTTTCACTTTTCGACTCAAGAAGTCGATCTCCCTTTTCTGCTCTTCAATCATGATCTTATGCTCATCAACCTTTTCTGTGCGCTCTGGCCTGTAAGACTTAATATTTTCAATTTCTTTCTCAAGCTCAGACTTCTCTTGTTCTTGTTGTTGCATGTAGAGTTTGACATCACGTACTATCTTGTTGGCTTTCTTTGTTTTTGCTTGCCAAACATCTATCTCTTCAAGAGCTGCTTTTAATTCAGCTTCCATGTCAACTCTCCCTTCAATTTCTTCTTCTTCTTCATCAGTTTCGGTTTCTTTCTTTTCTAGAGCACTACTAGCAACAGCCACCATCGCATTTTGTCCACGATCTTCGCAGTTTTCTATCTCTTCAACTTCTTCACCCTCAGACTCAGCTGAACTGTCTATTTCTTGGGAAAGAAGATTCTTCTTCTTAAAGAAATTTCTCTTGAACTGCTTCTTCCCTTTCACATAGGCTGAAGATTTTTTCATGGGAATCTTAACTTCATCTTCATCGCTTTCTTCTTGAAACTTTTTGGGGCATCTTGCAGCAAGATGACCAACCATTCCACATCGGAAGCATGCTAGTGGAAGTTTCCCTTTAAACTTTCCTTTTCCTCTTTCCAGATTTGAAGAAAGGAACGACATCACCTCATCTAACTCTTCTTCCTCCTGAGAATCTTCAATAGTGAGCCTCTTAATGGCCTCAAATGCCACCTCTTTGGATTTCCCCTTTTCCACAACATCGTTGTCATCATTTCTCATTTCATATGCAACAAGAGTGCTGTGTAGGTTATCCAATGTCAGCTCTTTCGGATCTTTATCTTCCAAAACAGAAACTTTTGGATTGAACCGAGGTGGAAGCTTTCTCATGATGTGCTTTACGATTTTAATGTCTTTGATAATTTCTCCAAGACCCCGCATGTCTTCTACCACAGTATTTACCCTGTCAAAGAATGCATCAATGGACTCATTCGGGTTCATTCTGAGATCTTCATACTTGTTCCACAATACTTGCAGCTTTGCCTCTCTGACTTTTTTATCCCCTTCATAAATATTCAAAAGCTTTTCCCACATGGCATGTGAGGTTTTGCATGACATCACCTTTGTATATATGGGATTAGAGAGGGCTCCCCCTAAGGCGTTGATTGCTTTGGAATCAGCATCCAACTCTTTGTGCTCAGCTTCTGATAATGCACCACTAGTAATATCAGCTGTGATACCATGCATAGCTGCTGAAAACACATCCATTCCTAAAGATCGAAAATAGTGTTGCATTCGATTCTTCCATATCTGAAAATTACATCCGTCGAAGATCGAAATCCCTCTATGATTAGTAACCTCCATTGAGAGAAGAACAACTGTCAACCTTTCCCTCTAATACCACTTGTTAGGTCCACAGGGCTGAATACCCTGAGAGGGGGGGGGTGAATCAGTGTATGACTGATTAAAAATAAATGCCCGTTCTGATCTTGTTTCGCTGTTAAGAAAACCACTCTTCTCTATCTTTCCTAATGCACAAAGTAAACCGAAAGTAAAGCATGCACAGGACACAGCAATTTTACATGGTTCACCGCAAAGGGCTACGTCCAAGGAGCATATGCCGACAAGTTGCCGGTCGTACCAATTCCACTAAACTTCACTAGCTGTGGATACAAAGTTCGGGCTATATCACTTCTATGCCCAGGCTCACTGCCTTTACAAAGTTTAGGGTCAGCTCACTGCTTTCCCAAGGTTCACTCCCTATTTATCTCTCTCTGGCTCACTGCCGGTGGAGAGGATCATCTTCTTCCTCTTCCTAAGCTCACTGCTCTTGGAAGGAAATCCAATCACAGTTTATAGACTTGTAGGTCTCTTCATTTCCATTAAGGAATGCATCTTTCTCTGTATGTAGATGCTCTGTTGAAGTTCAACTTTCATCCGTAGATGAATACCTCTTTGCCTCTGAACACTAGGCAAACTACCTTTGGAAAGACCTCCGGAAAGCACTCAACTTCGTTAGGCTCCCAATTTCGTGATGCTCAACAAGCCTTCGCGAAGCTCCTGCCTTTTCGCGAAGCTCTCTCGCGAAGCTCTCTCACAAAGCTCAACTTGTTTCAAAGCAACTTCTCTCGCAAAGCTCACTGAGCCAACGTGGAGCACACAACTTTCGCGGAGCTACAATAGCCGCCGCGAAGCTCACCTTTCACGAAGCACACTGCCTTTGCGAACCACCTCTGTGAACTGAGAGCAATGGATTTTCTCTGAAAATTCTCTCTCTCTTCGCTCGAAGGGGTCGACCTCTATTTATAGGCGATTCCACCGACCCTCTTCCCTTCCACGCGAAGTCAACGCCACGTCATCTCAAATCATGAAGCTCCAAAGTTTCTGCCGGAATTCTGTCCAAATCGCGAAGCTCCACGGCAATCTTTCATTCGCGGAGCTTGATGTAGTCGCGATGAACCACTGTCAACATACCTTCGTAACTTCGCCATGAATCTCCCTCGTGAAGCCCAACATTCCTTCGCGCCTTCGCCGTGAAGCTCACTCGCAAATCCCTTCACCGTCGCGATGCGCTTCAGCCTCTGCCGTTCGCGAAGCTTGACGTAATCGCGAAGCATCACCGCCTCCATTCTTTTGTTCTTTGCGATTTCCAAACCAAGCATCCCATCTTCTAGGAATTCATGCCTTTGCCATATGAAATTATGCTCTTCATGGAAATCCACTTTTCGCGATGCTCACCAAACTCCAAATTTTGGACCCCAAAAATTTGGCAAACACTGGGAAACGGCGCCACCTTGTACTGCTCTTTTGTACCGCCTCCAGATCATCCTTTCCTTTTTCATTGTTCTTTGTCAACAAGGATTTTCAACAACTTCTTGGGAACTCAACAAATATCCATGAAAACCTGCTTTGTCAACAAACACAATCAACCCAAAAATGCTTCAATGTTTCCTTGAGAGATTTTTGTCCAACAGCTATGCATTGTGATTGTTGACCAAATGGGATTTGACTGTGAGTGATTCCAAAAGGGGTTAGACCATGAGATCTACCTAGGTAGTCATTTATAATAAATTGGGTTAGACTATGAGAGTTTCCCAAGTGATCATTATTATTTGATTAAATGAATGTTGGACCCTAGGGAATTATTCGTGAGAGATGCCAGGTTTTCATTTATGTTTTATTGATGTTATGTTAGACCAAGGGGTATTGATCATGGAAGCTTCCCAGGTGGTCATTTTTAATTGAAATATACTATGTGGGACTAAAGGGGTTAGACTGTGAGAGATTTCCCAGAGGGTCGTTATCTAATGAATTGATGTTATGTTATACCAGAGGGGTTGGACTGTGAGAACATTCACAGAGGTTTGTTCCCGACTGGGATTCATCTCACACCTTATTTGGGTCATGTTTTGGAACCAAATAGAATATATGGTTTCAAGTATATACAAGGTAAAGTTCCCTTCTACATCAAGTACTTTATTGCTATTGGAGCTGGAGAGCATGGGACCAAGCTGAGGCTTGTGATTCTGTTAAAGTTTACCTACTTTTTTATACATTGGTTTCTATATTTTATTTCCATCATTGTGACTTGTTTAGATTCTTTCCTAGACACATGTGACATGAATCATTTATATATATTCTCTTGTTGTTTATTACAATCAGTCTTCCATTGTATACTTCTTTTGTATGGTATTACTACTTCCGCTATTGTTTACTATTGGATTTATGATATGTATACTCATCCAATGAGGGAATAGTTTCCCCAGTATTGCACCTTGTTCCTCACTGCTATTTGGTAGCCTAGGCATTTTGGTAAATGCACTTTAGGTATGTGACCAACGGGGTTTGGAGCACCTTTGGGCAGCACCCAGATCTGGGTCGTTACAAAGTGGTATTAGAAGAGATTTATCTTCTACCATACCTTAAAATTTGGATCCAATAGATTGTTATAGGAAGGAATATGTAGTTGGTAATAAGTTGTGCTTGGGAGTATCTAACCTGTGTATAGGTAAAATCCAAGTTACCTCAAATATTGCAATTTTTTTTTTTTGAAATTTTTACAGTTGATTTGATTTCACCGTTGGGTGATTCACTTGTTTTTTGTTGTTAGGATTGATATCATTGTGGTTGTATTTATATTTAAACCTAATGATATGATTTTAAGCTATATCATGCATCTTATAGGAACTTTCTAGAGATCATATGTCAAGTATTATTATCATTTCATTTAGGCTGCATTACTGATTTCATGTTGTTTTGATAGGTGTTGTGCTAGATATTCATGTTGTTGCAATAGGTGTAGTGATATAATACCTTCTATTTCTAAAGGGTATTGATATATGTAATGTTTCATTTGGATTAAGGCCATTAATTCATCCCTGAGGTGTTATGAGCCCTCTAGTATCAGAATTTGGTGGAACATGTTTGAACTTTAATTGAATTATGCTAAGTTATGACATGTTTAAGGGTTTTAAACGTTGATTTGAAGGGAGTATGGGCTCTCACAGATTGAAACATGTCATACCTAGGCCATAATTTTAAGATTTTGGGGGTTCTAGATATGTTTCAAAGGATTAATATCTAAAAAACCAGAAAACACGGTATGGGATTTCATGAACACACGCATGTGTTCTTCGGTTCTAGAAGAAATAACTTTTCTTAAGTACACATTTTGTACTGTATGTACACATCGTGTACTGGTTGATTGTGTGACTTAATGTGTGAGTAGAGACACATGGTTGATAAAATTTTGGTAGAACAAGTTGTGTATTGGTAGTACACGTCGTGTTGTAAAATACCATGTATTCGGCTGTGTGACTAACGACGCAGGTGAATGAAAATTGGGTGGTACATGCCATGTATTGCTTATACACATCGTGTAGCAGACGATTGTGTATGCGTCCTTGTGACCAATGACACGGGTAGATGGAACATAAGTATTACACATTGTTTATAGGGTGCACATTTCATGTAGTGTTACACTAGGAGAAACTGTGTGAGTGTAGCTGTGTAGACAGACCAGGCCAGGAGGGAGGACAGGAGTACACGCCGTGTTTTGGGATAGCACATCATGTACCTGAAATATTTACATTCCTAGATCATCAGGGGTACACACTTAAGTATGAGAAGGATTTTACATGCCATGTATGATTTATACATGTCATGTAGTCATTTTTTGTACCCTTTGAGGTTCTATTCCTATTTAATTCCCTAATGTCATTTTAGGAATCGTGATTAGTCCTTTCTGAGTAGTTTTTTGTGTAGATAGAGATGGTGGAACCTATAGAGCATTATGGGGTCTCTAAATAGTTTTTATGGGGTTTCATTTCTAAATTTAGATGTTCATCTAGCTATTGTTTGAAGATGTCTCTTAGGAGTGAGACCAATGCATAAATGATTGGTTGGGTGTTCATACCAACCTAGTTGAGACATTTGATATGAGATGAGTTTTGAGCTATCTATCATGATTTTTTTTCTTATAAGGATGTTTCCCATGTGAGATGTGCCTTTTGGCCTATGAATCCTTAAGACTTATTGATTCTAGGGATTCCCTAGTAGGATCCCTCATCTGTGTAATGTTTCAAGGATCCCTATCATGAGATTACCTTTCCTATTTATCACTCGAATATCTCTTGTAGGATTCCTATACTTACATGCTTTGGAAGGGGTTTTTAATAGAATTAATTGCTTATGTGTTCATTCTTTCTGTGGTTAAACAACTGCTATTGGGTTTCCTTTTTGAGGACCCAGGTTAGATTAACAATATCCTTGTAGGTGTCCTAGGTTGTTAAAAAGGATCTTACTTTATAACTTTCCATTCAAGATTTAATGTTAGAGTTGTTAAATGTTTTAAAAGAAAGTTCGTGTGACTTTCCTAATTTACTTTGAGTTTTTGAGATAAAGTAGTTTCCCAAGGGCTGTTTGATCCTAGAGAATTTATTTTTCATAACCTAGTAATGGAAGATAACTCTAATGATTTGTAAGATGTTATCCCCTGGTAGGTAGCACTCTTAGAGATGGTTGCCTTGTTTTCCACTAGGATATTTTGACATTGGTGTGGTCCAGGTGTCATTGTCCCCGGTAGAACTTATGGTTTTAAATGATATCATTTTTTGGAGGGGTGGTCATTGTACCCTGACTTTTTATGTGGGAACAAACTTTAGGATCACATAGTTCTTCGTGTTAGACATGCCTTGGGCATGGTTGGTGGTTATGTGGTCATGTAAACCTCCCATTTATTTAGTGATGGATGACTTGGTACATTGTCACCTGAGTTAATTTTTGTGTAAATAAATTTCTTTTGAGCCATTTCTTGTGTGATCTATCTATTAATAGGATGCATAGGGTGGAAAACCTATCTATAGTACCCCAGAATGTGTCCTTGATCTTTTAAACTTGGGGTAGTGTATGTTGATATACGTGATACCCATCTAGTGTTAAATGTTTAAATGAGTCATTGAGTTCGGTTACATCATTGAGATTTGATCTGTAGTGTATGTTCTTGGGTTTTCTCTAGAGTAGAGTGACCTAAGCATTATGGATCCTTTTTTGTCTAACTGGTCAAGGGGACTTTCTAGGACATGGGTGTTTTGAAACGCCAATTAGTTTATCTATTTGGCTTCATTACAAGAGATTTGACATGGTGATCATGGTTCATGGAAAGATACGTTTGAATTTAAGTTACTTATGAACTAGCTCATTTGAGAGTGGCTAGTCCTTCTCGACATATAAGACACTATAATATAGAGAGAATCATGTTAGTTCTCTTTCAAATGTGTTCATTATAGGTAGAAGGATCACAATAATGGACCATTCAGAAATGGTTTTTTTTACTTTAATGGTTTTGAGGCTTGCGAGTCTTGTATCATGTTGGTTCTTGCTAGGTTGGACCACATTGTTATGATTGGTTAAATGACAATACATCAGCATGTAAATAAGAGTTTCCTTCTGGAGGTCAACGAGTAGTGGTTCAACTATCCTTTTTTGGTAATATTTTATGACCACTTAGTGTGATCTTTCTTAAGAGGCGATCATTTCCCCTATCTTGATTTTATCTTGGGTGCACTAAGAGAGTTTCGGTTACACACTGTGCTACAATTGGAAGTCGTTAGACTGGTTCATGATCTTTGTGTTGTGCACTGGATGCATGGTTTCAGTAGAGGCTTCGTTAATGTTGAGTGATACCTAAGTTCCCATGTAAGAACACCTTGGACAGACTGTTGATGCCTACCAATTCCTTCACGTGACCTATGGGAAGACACCATTCTGGGTTTAGTCAGTTATCTTATTTTCACTTTTGGGCTTCACAACAAAATCTCACTTTTACGGGGAGTATAGAACACCATGGTGAGTTCCTTAGACTCTAGGTTGATTAATATGAGGTTATCTCAATCTGTTTGTTGGGATCAGATATAATTCTTAAAGAGGTAATAATTCTAGTGGGGTGGATCTAGAATTACATGTTATTTTTCCTATCACATGACCTTTTTAGTGATCAAGGGATGGTGTGACATAGGAGTGTCACTGAGAGACAGATTTAGGATTTGTTGAATGGGTTCGTTGTGAGCATGTGGTGCCTTTGGAAAAGGCATTATTTTTAGGCTTCAATACACCCGCCTTCTAAGAAAATCATTTCTAAGATATGTCATCTAGTGATGGTTTGACTCTTTATCATTCTTGTTCCGTGAGTATGGTTTGAGTGAGACAGTTTGAACACTCCTAAAGTTAAGGGTGGGTGTGCTATGAAAATCCTCAATTTCTTTTGAGGAAATATTGTGTGACCAGTTTTTCTGATGTCGATTTGGGTTTGAACATTCATTATTGTGAGGTAGCGATTATAATCTCATTTCGGTTAGGGTTCACCCAGTTAAATGAATACACACCGGTAGCATTGTTAGAATGCTTAGGGGTGTGATTTGTAGAGTTTTTTTAAATGTTGGAGGTATCATGGTAACAATACCATGTGAGTTTATATTTATAAGCTCATGAAGGTTGCACATTTCCTACCAATCAAGGAAACCTTCAGTTTTGATGAGCTTAGAAAGTTGTGCATCCAAGATATAGTATGTTTTCATGGGGTTACATGCTCTATCATTTCAAATAGTGATGCCCAGTTTACTTCTTGTGTTTGGAAGGGAAAACTGAGGGCTTTGGGTATACAGGTACTTTTGAGTATAGCTTACCATCCCTGGACAAATGGTCAGTCTGAATGCACGATTTAGGTTTTGGAGGACATGATTCGAGCATGTAACCTAGATTTCAAGTGCTCTTGGGAGTGACACATATCCCATGTTGAGTTTTCCTACAATAAAAGTTTTCATGAAATGATATTTATGGAACCTTATGAGGCTTTGTATGGTAGGCCATGTCGATCACCCCTATGTTGGCTAGAGGCAGAATATGCATCTATGTCGGGACCTTGTCTTGTCTAGGAGACCACTAAGTGGGTAGACATGATTCAGAAGCCGATGTCTACTGCATAGTCTTGACATAAATCTTATGTTGATCAATGAAGAAAACATTTGAATTTAAAGGTCATAGATCAGGTTTTTGTACGTGTCACACTGAGTTTGGGACACAGGAGTATTAGGAGATAGGATAATCATTCACCAAGATACTTCGGGCCATTTGAGATTTTGGAAAGAGTCAGGCCGTTTGCCTATCGGTTAAAGTTACCTCAGAGGTATCGAGCTATGAATGATTTATTTCATATTTTCTTATCTAATACATTACTTTTCATACTCGTCTCATGTTTTTCAACCTGGTGAGGTTGAGCCTAACTTGGAAGCATACTTTGAGAAGCACCCTATTCAAATTGTGGATCACATCACGATGGTTATCTATGGCCGGTCTATTCCTATGTTATGGGTGCTATGGTAGAATAGGTGATTATAGGATGAGACATGGGAGATAGAGGTCGACGTATGATCACAGTGGCCGGAGTTGTTTGTAGATTCATTTTCACCACCCTTATAAGGGAAATTCAGAGACGAATTGCTTCAAGGGGGAAGTTTGTAAGAACCAAGATCTTCATTTCAGGTATAGATCTTTATTTTGGGTATTTTTGTGGAAAAATGAAAAAATGGGGGTTTTCTACGTACACAACATGTACTTATGAGTATATGTCATGTACCCAATTATTGCATATAACTGCGTACTGGCCATGTAATAGCTGAGTAAATGGTCGTGTGGTGGCTTGGTAGACTGCTTTAGTCATGGGCCGGTTGAGATTAATACATGACATGTAGTTTTAATGAACACAGAGTGTATTTTTCTTTTAAATTGATATATCATAGTGGGGTCACATATTATGTCCATAAGTGTCTTCATCTTCTTTGGTTCATACAGGATAGTGATGAAATGGCCAATGAACTTCGAACACCTACCAATTCTCCATTCGATCCCTCATTGAGATGTCATCAGGTGCATTGGAATCCCACCAGTGAGTTGTCAAAATCCCCAGATCCTTCATTTCTAATTCTTCCTCTCTCTTGAGTTATTAAAGGTTGGTATTTTTTCACATTTTTAGAGATCTACACTAATCTAGGATGATTCAAGAGTCGACGTTCAAGTATATTGATCGTGTGATATCTAGGTATGTGGTTTTTTCCTTTTTTTGTTCATATTTGGATATATATGCTAAATATTTCTTATACCAACATTTGGGGTATTTCTTAATTTGGAATGTAACATTGTTTATTACTTTATATGGATTTATTATTTTATTAAGGGTTGTTTCCTTTGTGTAAGGTTAGATACCTTGTTTATGGAACCCCCAATGGGTGTGTTCCCAGGTTTGATTGTTTGTGGCTATTTGGTCTATGATTCTTATAGGAATTCCTTGTTTATATTCATTGTTCTGTTAAGATGGAGTTTTTGATTATATGAAATGCCTATGTTATGAATTGTGATTGTTGACCAAAGGGGATTGGACTGTGAGAGCTTTATAAAGGGGTTAAACTGTGAGAGCTGTCCAGGTGGGGATTTATTATAAGGCCCCAGCCTTAAGTCTTACTTAATCTTGAGTTATTACAAGATTACACATTGAGGATCTTTTCAGGTTTAGAGTTTTAGAGAATTAGATCATGAAACTTGAATTACATTCCACATTTAAACAAAGTGGTTACATAAAAGACAGTATTCATTCTTCCCATCAACGGAAACATATTTAAAATAAAACATGGATTCTTTCTTGACACATCCTTGACACTATCATCACATCATGTACCTTTCCCTTGACCTGTGAAAAACATTTCAAAAACTTGGGATGAGAATAAAAAGCTCAGTAAGGGTTATAAAAATATGGAAAGGAAACATGAGTACATGTATACATAAGAATTAAATCATACTTTACCCATAAAACATAGGCATATCAAATCATGAATGAATCATAGAAAACATAAGACATAAAGGTAACTTGAGGCATTCATAACATTCTTACGTAGGGAGTAACCCTCTTGGTTACGTTTGGAATACCCATCACAGTATATTCCCTAAATCTCTTCGGAGAAACCTTAACGTTTCACTCCTTCGCGTTACCAATGCATTGGAGAGCTATATCGGGCTCACCCGCCCTTAGTTTATCACGGAACCACCCGTTTTCATAACAATTCCCAATGACCATAACATAAATGTATCACATAAAACATGCATAAAGGAAACATCACATTTCCGCATTTCAATCACAATATAACATTTTAGTATATTGAAATAATGAATCCATTCAAAAAGAAACCATTTCCAAAACCATTTAAAACATTTAATAAAGAGATTTTTGAATCAAAGTGTCCCATACCACCTTTAAGCTTAAAATTTTAAACCATTAATAACCATATAAATAAATCCTTAAAACCATTTTGAAAACATGGATATTAATAAGAACAACTAATTAAAACATTTAAAATGATATTTTGGTTAAAGGGGTTTTACCAAAATTAGAGACACTTGAATACAATAATTGAGGAATAACATTTAGTCAGAACTTTATAATATCATGAGAATAAATGGATTCATGATATAATACTCCAAAGGACAGTATATACACCATATAAGAGTGAATTGGTGCATAACAACAATGAACCCTCAATAGAAATGTCAAATGTGATGAAATCCCTTATAAAGAAGGTATCTTTAAATTAAGGACAAATCAATCTCAAAAATATGTGTGACAAATATAAATACACCCAATATAAGTGGATATTAAGTGTAAAACAATAAAATGTCATTCACACATATTCAATGGATGACATATTCAATGACTACATGTTGAAACCAAAGAAATCGAAATTGGGTTAAAAAGTTCCCTTGACAGCCTAACGGCATCACATCAAAATGAGTTGATGAGAGATAAAAAGTGTATCTCATCACTTGAAAAAAAAATTACATCAATAAGGATATATGAGAAAATATCCCAACATAACAATATGTAAATTAAAAGACCCAACAAAAGAAGTCTTTTAAAAAAGAGGAGGGTGAAAGGTTCCCTTACCGACTTGGGTATCTTTCAAAACTTACACCCCATGAAAGAAGGACAATAGATCATTGATGTAAATACTCATAAACGAAATTATATTACACAAAGAGTAGAATAATGGGCAGTACATACACCGCTCAATGGAATTTGTGGCAAATGTAGCATAAATCTCACGGTAATAAAAGTGAGATGAAAAATCCCTTACGAAAACTTGACAGCCTAACGGTGCCACATAAAACTTCCGAATATGGATTGATGAGATCAAATAGGGTATCTCATCACATTAAAATAAAATTTACAGCAAGAGGAATGTAAATGAACATCCCCCAACATTACAAATAGGAGCTTAAAATAAGTGATATAAAGGAGAGTACTTAAAAAGAAAGAGAGAGGTTAGATCTCTTACGAAAGTTCGGCAGCCTAACGGCGCCACTCAAAACTTCCAAAATGGATTGATGAGAGAGAATAGGGTCTCTCATCACATGAACATAAAAATTACAGTAATTGTAATATAAAAGATCATCCCAATAACAAGAAATACTAGCTTTAAAAGGAATGACATAAAAGTGTGTACTTAAAAAGAAAGAGAGGAGTAGGATCCCTTACCTCGGGTCCGACTTGACTCGATCATTCTTTAATCTCCTGAATAATAAACTTGAGTTAATTTATACTTACTTAAGAACCTTTTTCAAGTTCATTATTCCTTTTATATCACTTATTACCATGTTATAAACATTATGTAATCATTTAAGTTAATAATATTTGTTTTGCCGATATTTGGTTCTTAAGTCGAAAGTGGACTTCTTACAATTACATGTTGTTCGTGTGGCCAAATGTTTATTATATCCAGAATTGTATTCATGATGTATATATCATATATGTCATATATATCCAGTACATTCATGCATTTATAACATTACATAATCATTTAGAGGTAAGAAATGAAATGCACCGTTCATGGAGACGGTAAGCCGTACGTACGCATGAACGCTACTTTCATTTCTATTTCATATTTTATAGAATGGAATAATAATGATATATAGGTATATTATAATTCCAGTATAATATCATATATAATATCATAGTTCCATCCTTTATACGTCCCACATATGGTATTTAACGAATCAAATCACTTTGAGGGGGCGGTAGTCCGCACTTCCTTAAATGAAGATATCGCGTTTACCCATAATGGAAACCATAAAGGTATGCCCAAAATTAAAAAAAACAGAAGCTTAAGGAAAATATAAACATATTATATATCATATATAAAAATATTGACATCATAATGTCCACCTTTGAAGGTGTTAAATGAGTATTGAACAATCATCGTTTCAGGAGGCAGAATTTCGCCATCCACGGAAACCTTATGTTCTTTAACCATTTGATGTAGTTGTGTGAGAGTGTAGCTCGAATAAATCTTATAACAAAATCCTAGTATATTTAAGATACTGTTTTTGTTACAAAATAAGTAAATAAAAAGAGTTTAGGGGGTTGGAGAAGCAAAATAAAACAAACAAACATGAGAGAATGAATTACCTTTAAAAGTGTAACTCCTTTTGATTTGAGCCTAAATCCTTCCTTTGAAAGGATTCTGCCCAAAGGGAATCCTCTAGGATGAGGAGAGGGATGTGTAGAGAGTAAAAGGGCAGGGTTTTGCCGAGCCAAAGGCTTGAGGAGTGTGTGAAATGAGGTAGAGGTGGGGGCCTTTTATAAGAGGAGAGGAGGGGCACTTTTTGGAAAGTAAAGAAATATTACTTTATTTGAAAATGTGTTTCGGTTTTAAAAGGTCCCACATTGATATAATTCGTGGATAAGGTGATAAGGCTTCGAAATCCACTCATCCAATTGGTTTTGACCATGTGTAGGTTGTATATTTTACATTATCTTTCCATTTTATTTAAATCGTTAAATAATGAGGTCATCGCTGCATCATCATGATGTCATAAATAATTTAATTTATGTAATGTCTAAAAATTATAAAAAAAATACTATGATGTAGGAAATATTTTTAGATTTCCAATGACTATTTATAATCGAAAATCGGATCTTTATAACCCCATGTAAAAATTGTTTTCGTAAAACATATTATGTTTGTGTCATTTTTACTTTTACATTAAATAAAAAGTTATTTATGTCATTTCCCAACCAAAGTGGCTTCATGGGGTCCCCAAGTTGACCCATGGCTTGTCTTGGTCGGCCATTACACATCCAATGAGGTTATGACATGTGTCAAGTTTATTTCATATTATTAAAACATTATTTTTACCTTAAACTACACTAACTACCTCTAATCGCGATTAAAAACTTAATAAGTTACTATTCACCAAAAAATTATTTTTATCCCATTGAACCACATTTTACTTATTAATGAAAACAATGTATGTCGGATTTTTGAAATTCAAAACACAAAGATGGAAAAATTTCATTTAAACGGAAAAATCAGTTTTTATAAGTACCACTTAGTGGTTTCACTATTCATCAAAAATTGAAGTTTTTCAGAAAAATCCCAAAAATTCACCCTAAGATATATTTGATATTATGAATTAAAAAATGAAGTCTATTTTACAAAATTCAAGACATATAAGTCACATTAATTAATTTAATAATTAATTCCCACTGTCAGAGCAAATAACGTGTTTTTATGAAACAATAAGTATCAAAATATTGACAGTAGTTTAAGTCCGATTTCGAAGTGAAATTAATTCCAACGACCACTATTGGATTTAATGGTAAAAATATTTTCTAATTTCACTTTAAAACCAATTCAAAAGATAATCTAATCATATAAATAAATTAGATTAAAAAGTGGTTTTGAATTAAAATACAACATTTTACACTATTCATTAAAAAAATGAACTTTATCGGAAAGATACCAAAAATTTACACAAAGTAAATTTTGATGTCCCGATTCTTAATAAGAGTTTTATTTGGTCCAAAAGAATGTTTAAGAGTGAACAAAACTATATTTAATGATGGTTCAACATCAAAAGGTGATAAGTGAACCTTTAGTGAAAACTAGGGCATATACGCCTAAAATTGAATTCTTTCCGTATTTTAATCCTCTATCATTTATTGGATAAATGTAAAAACATTTAAAAACATATATAATCATATTTTAGTTATTTATATCCATTCCCGCCATTACAACGGCTACATGTTAACTACCATTTAAAATAATATTATTTTATTATTAGAGTGCAACGTAAGATTCCCAAGAAACTCGTTGTTGCGTGTTGGGTACGCCATCGAGCATAGCGTCCCCTTTAAAGTCATATCAATATTTTATTCACAAATATGGATAAATATGAAAATTTCATATTCTTTATTTACCCGGGGTGTTACATTTATAATTAATTATGTAGGACTACGAGAGCTTCCTAGGTGATCATTATTATTTGATTAAATGAATTTTGGATCCTACGGAATTGATTGTGAGAGATTCCAGGTGGTTGTTTATATTTTATTGATGTTATGTTAGACCAAGGGGTATTGACCATGAGAGATTCCCAGGTGGTCATTTTTTATTGATCTATATTATATTGGACCAAAGGGGTTAGACTGTGAGAGATTTCCCAGAGGTTCATTATCTACTGAATTGATTTTATGTAAGACCAGAGGGGTTAGCCTTTGAGAACATTTCCATAGGGTTTTTTATGAATGATTGAATGATTGTGACAAATTTTTCATTCCAAACCAAAAGCTTGGACTCGGTCTTACTAGATTTTTTAGATGGTCTTCTGATATATCTGTTTTGTCACTATTACACAAGGGATATATAGATTACGCTAGATCTTGAGATTACATGATTCAATGGATAAATAATAAATGCAACTTAATATAATTAAAAACATTAGGATTGTTTACTTTTGAGTACTTCCTAGTTTATTACTTTATTTCTACATATTTTCTTCCATATATATTCACTGATAGTTAAGCACAAATATTTTGGTGGTTGCCTATTGGGATTCATTTCACACCCTGTTTGGGTCATGTTTTGGACCCAAACTGATTATATGGTTATAGGTATAGATGGTAAAGAGCCCTTCTTCATCAGGTACTTGGTTGTTGTTGGATCTAGAGAGAATGAGACCAAGCTGAGGCTTGTGATGTTTCTAGAGTTTACTTTCTTTTATGTACATTGTTTTCTGTATTTTATTTCCAACATTGTGACTTGTTTGGATCCTTTCCTAGACACATGTAACATGAATCATTTATATAAATGCTTCAGCTATCTATTACTATCAGTCTTCCACTGTTTATATCTGTTGTACAGTATTACTACTTCCTCTATTGTTTACTATTTTCTTTCCATTATGTATAGTCTACCAATGAGGGAACAGTTTCCCCATTATTAAACCTTGGCCCTTACTAGTAGTCGATATCCTCTGGAATTTGGGGAAATGCACTTGAGGATGTGTGACCAACCTGGTTCGGGGCACCTTTGGGTGGCACATAGATCTGAGTTGTTATAGACGCCATGCCTCAAGGTGAGGTCTGTCTTCACTTCCAATGTATGGATTCTCCTTGGGGTTCAATGGTAACACTAATCTATGAGGACATAATTACCAAGACCTTGCTACACTGATAGGAGTCATATGATAGGTTATACTCATGGGGACATTTGTTATTGAAGTATGAAATCAAACTCATAATATGTCAACACATATATAGGGGATAACACAAAGGGAAAATGTTGTATTTCCAACCCTAACTATAAAAACCCATTAGAAAGGTAGTCACATGATGAGGTTTTCAAATAGGGGATTCCTAACCCTGCCTAGGGAAGAATGATATAGAATATCACACACTAGGTTTAATAGGAGATTCTCGCATCTATTTGAGACTAACCAACAGATGGAATCACTCAATGAATCTTTAGAAAATATGCCATGCTATACCCTTGTAGGTGTGAATCAAGGTGATGTTCCCATAATGAATTGATTTAAGGGAACACATCCATCCTTGCACAGAAGTCATTCTCAGGAAAAAAATGGCTATAACCTTCCTTGGAATAAGTAAATAGTGGGTATAATAGATGTAGAGACCCAAATATTGATGTAAATGGACATTACATTACTTTTGCGGAATACTTAATACATAACAAAAATAGACACCAAAGGACCATAATAGTTTAGTGTCTTTGGAAACTTGGAATATAATCTTCGAATCTTGGTGAAAGATATTCAACATCTCCCATAAAGATCTTCCCCTTTTATTTTCTTACCTAAAACCTTTCTTTAAATCCTGGGGAAAAGAAAACATAGAAAAGGGTGATCTCAAATGCTCAGTAAGGGTAAACATAGAGAATATAAAACAATCCATAAACATTTGAATGCAAAAACTTGAACATAAAATCTAAACATAAAAATCTTGAGCAAAGACATGAATCTTGGAAGTACGTAAGTCATATACCATAAGGGAACATCAATCATGATAAAATATCATTGGAATAAAACATGTAATTGTGTAAAACCATTAATCACATGATATGATTTCCATGGCAGCCAAGGCATTACTTCCAAGACCATCTTAGTGGACAAAGTCCCTTTCTGAATCGAGTTCACTCTTTGTTTCAGTCATGTAACACTGAACCGGATTAACTTACTATTCCAGCCATGTCTATCTCATGAGATATAAATCTTTACCCAATTCATTGGAGGGAGATATAGGTCCCACCCATATCATAATGAAATCATTCTTACTTGTGCCAAAAAATAAACTTAAAACATTCATCATAACCCAAAGAATAAAATGGGTTTCATAAACATCATCCCATCATCACATAATCCATATAAAAAATGGATATTTCATCATAAGAAAATTGAAACCATGTAAATCATAGAGACAATATACTTTAAACATACACATATGAAATAATGTCATCTTAGATGGAAAATGGTTTTGATAAAACACTTGAAATGAATTCTTGAGGAAAATATCCTTTCTTCTTCAAAATCATTTTCTTTTCACAAAATTCCATGAAATTTTAAATGAAAAGTATTTTGTTTAAAATATTCATAAAATCTTGTAGATTAAGCTTCATGAAAATGAGGCATTATGAAACTGTAAAAATCCATTCATGCCGTATAAGTTAAAAATAACATTCTTCCCGTACTTTTGTCGGAAAAGTCAAAAAGTTCCTCGTGTGGTAAATTAAAGTAAGATTCCTTTCATAACATGTGTTAAATTTCAAAAATGGGTAAAAAACTTTAAAAATACATGAAAACATTTTTAGAAAACATGGGCATGGATGATAACAATAACCCCAGTAAATACTTACGAATAACAATCTCGGATAAGAATGAGATTGGAATAGTTATCCCTTACCTTATGTCTGATATGCTTCGTACGTATCTGAACATCCTGTATAATGATTTAAATAATGTCATTGACTTATTACAGAATCATATTCATTGTTATTATATCATATATGGTTCACTTATGACTTTATATTACCCGTTCTTTTGTAAATTCCATGTTAATGTAGCGTTTTGGGTAAAATTGTTTCATTTGTCGTACGTGTTTCGACATGTTGTTCTTGATATTATTAATTATATACTGATTTACATAATTCCATAATATAAAAAATGATTTTTATTTATAATATATATTCAGTATATAAATATATATAATAGATCGATAATGGAATGAAATGCACCGTTCATGGAGACGGTAGGTCGTACGTACGCATGAACGTTGTATTCCTTTCCTTATTGACTTGAATGGAATTATGTAGATGACATACATATATATATAAATTAATCCAGTAGCATTATTATGTCATATATTTCATGATTACTTATTACATATTCTTTATAATCATTCTTTAATTGTTAACATGGAAAATGAATCTCATCACGTCGTGGAAACAGTAATCCGTACGTACGCACGAGCGATGATATTGTTCCCATATTTATTGAATGGAATTGGATTGGATGATATAATATCTTAGAATTGGTATGATGTTATAATAACAATATATAGTTATTCTTTACACCATTATACTCATCCAAGTAAGGTGGTGGTGGAAAAACAAATTACACCATGACGTGGAGACGGTATTTCGTACGTACGCACGCGCGGTGATTTCTTTTTCCGTAGGATGGATAGAAGGTGAAATATGGTTGTTTAATATTTATAATAACATATCAATATATAAGTAATACTGATGTTATTAATTTATAATGAAACAACTAAAGAAGAAGAAGTTGAAGAAGAAAGAAACTTGAAAGAATTGTTAGAAGAGATTACCTCTTCTTCGACGCACCTCCTTTAAACTTCTTCTTAGGGCACTAGAGTTGGTCTTTTGAGAAGACAAGAACCTATATTATATAACTAGAGAGGTTGAGAAGATTAATTTGCAGGGTTTTTCCGAGCTTCAAGGCTCAAAATGTTGTGAAGAGAAGAGGGAAGGGGTGCCCTTTCTATAAGGGAGGAGAGGGGCACCTTAGGAAAACATAAAATATTATTTTATAATAAAGTCATATTTAGTTTTTAATAGCTCCAAATTGATTTATTTAGAAGCTAAGGAGGGTATGGGTCTAAATAATCTCAACCAATAAATTTTTGACAAGTTTAGGTTACTATTTCATCCTTATCATTTATATTTAACTCTAAGTTAAATAATTTACCTTTTATCATGTCTTTATGTTTTCTTACACTATATGGTTAATAAACTTACAATAACAAGACAAACGAACCCCAAGTTGTTCATTATTAATATATATATCCTTATATAAGTCATTTTGTTGAACCTTAGATTGTTAGGAATAAAATAACAATTAATAATATAATATTTGTTTTTAAAACTATTTTATGTCAATTTTGACACTATTTGGTACTTGATTTTTGTGAAAATCATAACAGCATGATTAGTTCAAACAAAGTTAATTTAATCAATAATAAAATGTCATATTAACCTATAAAATTAGTGTAATTCATAAAAAGTCTCAAATTACATTTATTTGGGTATTTATAATATCAATTATTTTAATATTTCATTATTTAGGTAATTACCGCATCACCATTGTGTCATAAATAAATTAAATTATTTAAAGTCAAAAATTATAAATAAAATACCATTATGTAGGAAATTTTTTTATCTTTCTAATGAATATTTATAGTCGAATTTATCTTATGTAAAACTCTATATTAAAAATGTTTTAGTTATTAAACTTTGATTTTAACTATTTTAACTCTTCTTTAAATAAAAAAATAATAAGTGTCCTAATCTAATCCAAGTGGACTTAAAGGGTAATATTTTATTCCTAAGGTTTTTTTGGTCGAATTACACTTATCTAATAGAATTAGGAAATGTGCTAGGGTAATAATAATATCATTTTTACCCTTAATTACCCTATTTACTTTTAACCGTGGTAAATAAAAGTAAAAAGTTACTATTCACAAAAGATTATTTTTATCTTATTGAACCACATTTTACTCATTGATATTAACCGTGTCTCTCGGATTTTCGAAATTCCACTCACAGAAGCGGTAAAATTAAGTTTTATGTAAATTTTCAAACTCTCCTAGGAGGTGGGTAAAAGACGGTGAAAAGTTCAATAAAATTTTTATATGTCTAAAATTATTATAAAATGACTCCAATTAATTACATTGAACTTATATAGGTATTATGTATCAATTTTCACCTAAAATAAATTTAAATAAAATAAATAATTATTTAAATAAAAAGTCGGTTTTTAAATAGTAGCCTAGTGTTTTCACTATTCATCAAAAATTGAAATTTTTCAAAAAAATACCAAAAATTCACCCTAGGATAATTTCGATATTCCGAATCCAAAAATGAAATCCATTTTGAAAAATAAAATTTCAAAAAGTGGGTATTACTGTTCATAATGGCTAGTTTATATAATATTTTAACAACATATTGTTATTTAGTAAAACTCGATATTGCGTACAACACACGCTATCGTGGAAGGTCGCGATTGTGTGTAATGCATTCCAAGACAGGGATGTGTGTAGTGAAAACTGCTTTTGGTGTAGCGTACAACACAAGACATCAATGAAATTAAAAATAATATTTTTCATAAAATCTCGGGGTGTTACAATAGACACAAAACATGTATCACTATGTTTGGTTCTACCCATTTCCCATTTTATATTAAAACATTTCCTTCTATAGTTATATGATTTATTATTATGATACATAATGTATAGATTTCAAAACTAGTACTTGGGATTTTCTTATATACTCAAGTCCATGTATACTTTAAGTACATGGGTTCTGCTTGGAGACCCAAAACATGTGGGGTCGTATGGATTCTTCGGTGTTCACGCCCTATTCAAGATAAGATAGACTGATAAGGACCATCGTGTGTGTGGATGCCCCATAATCCATGTGATATTTATTTTCCCACTTAAACCCTAACAGTCATATAAAGAGGGACATCCAACATCTTTTCCTCTGAGCTACATATTTGTAAACTAAAATTTCCCAGAAATTCCAGAACTTCACATATATCAAATCCTAAAGTCATCACCCTCTATTTCACTAAAAATATAAACCATAATGATTGAAACCTAATTAAATAATCCTATTTCACAATCTATGATCAAATTATGGAAACCCTTTTATAAAAAATAGTCATTGTCACACCACTGATATACCTGCATGATTTGGCATATAGAACCACCATCACTTGAACCACAATCGAATTTGTTCCATCACCATCATTCCATTGTCACATATCCAATACTAACATAGAACCTATAAAAAATTATCCATAGAAAATATGAAAAATAATTACATTAAATGGGTATTCAAATATAGTTGAATCACCATCTAATTAAAATATTAATCAATAATGTTCAAATAATGGAGGGAGAAAGGATCAAAACATAAAATTGGGAATCAAACAAATGAAATTTCTTCATGGAATTAATTTATGGAATTTAAAAAAGGGGAGGATAAATAAATTTTCAATATTAATATCAAAATCCTAATTCTAGAAAAAATAAAATAATTAACCACAATTTAATAAAAAAACTCCATGAATTAATTTCTAAATGTATTAATATAAATTTTTCATTAAAATCAATTAGGAGAAATCAATAACCACAAAGTAATACATTGGATTGGATTTATCTCTAGAGGATAATTAATCAAAAATAATTTAATTTGAAGAATATTTATGCTCCTTGATGGATCCAAGAATTCCCATGGATTTTTGTCATTGATTATCAATCTCACATTCATCCACCAATGGTCTTCTGCGGTACCTCCTCTCAAATTTCTAGGGTTATTTGGCTAACCATATAGACGATATATAAGAGGGTTTATATATAACATTACAAGGTTTTACATGATTAATTATCCAATTAAATAAATTAAATTTTTAATTAATTTAATTTAATCTAATATCCATCCATGACAACACTTAACTAGAACACCCAACGTAGAAAAAAATTATATCATGCCTAGTGTAAAACCCACATTATAGATTTAATGGAAATATCAATTTTTCTATCTGAGAAACCATTAATGTGGTATCTCATTCTTTTAGAAAAACTATACACATTGGATAAATTATATTAGATAATTTTATTATATAAATATTGATCCACTTTTGGTCTCAAAGCTCTGCATCAACTCTGTACCTTACATTGAATATATTATTTTAAATATTACAATGTTTAAAATAGGAAATATAGAGTCATTAGAATATAAATCATTAAGAGATTGTTTTTTGGGTATCAAATGATCCTATTCTTGACATAAAATTATATGACACCATTGGAAAATGTTACATAACCGATTTTATTACCTTGAAATTTGATTATGAGATTTATGATTGATTTCATTTGTAACATAAATATATTCTGACTTTGCATGATGGGTGGGGTCCAAATATCCCTCCAATTAATTGGTTAATTTTTTATGTCTCATGATATTATTATGTTATAAAAGGATATTTTTGTAATGTTCACATCTTTATAAAAGTAATTTTTAATATTAATGACAAGATGAGTAGATATTATTATTTTGTTAACCACTTTAATTTTTGACATATTTATGATATTTCATGTCCACAATTTCATAGATTCCTATAATTATTCATGTGAAATATTTTTTATGGAACTTTTGTACATTATATGAAAAATTTATTTTACATCGCTCATGATTATTATTTATTGTTCTTGCATCCCTACACTATGGTATATATTTGATCATTTTAGGTTATTTGTCCTTCTATCATTATTTTTGGATAAATATTATGGTTTAATAATCCATTTAATGAAATATTTCTACAATGGTCATTCTTTATCACATGCTATAATATAACCCTTTTAGATCATTGATAATTTTTCCCATTATCAACTTTTTCCCTTACTCCTCAATTTGTTTTCCACATCCACATTAAATTATATGTATGATTTTGTGTATTTTTCTATCATATATTGAGATTTTTGTGGGATATATTTAATTAATAATGTATATAAACATATTTATATATATTATTTATAAAGACCCTATGCCTATATGTTCTGAGATTATGTGACTAATTATGACACATAGTGTCTAAATTTTGGAAATGTTTTAAAATTTATATATGTTATACCCATTTATTATCACCACATATCTAAAAAATCATGTAATGTATGTGTTTTTTACCATCAAATCCAAATGTGTAGGTTTGGGGCCTCTCATAATATTTAATTTATTTAATTAAATCATAGTGGTTTGTAAATTATAATTCCAAATTAATAAGATTAACTATTTAAAAAAATCTGTTTAAATCATATTACAAGATAAAATCACTCTTTAAAAATAGTTTTGGGTAGTGAGAATTTTAGATGGACTTCCCCGAACACTGGGAGTTGTGATTAGGGTAAGAAAGGTTGGGTTTGGTTATCTATTACACTATGTGTTCCCGTGAGTCAAATTTAATTTTTTTTTTATTCATTGAATTAAATAATATCATTAACTACTTTCCTAAAATTCATATAGATATGTGGTGAATATTATAATTCATGTTTTTAATATGGATTCATAACATAAATAATTTCCTTTATAGATAATTATATGACTTCATTGTTATAAAATTTTAATTTATTTGATTCATATAAGATGTATTATTCAATAAAATTTAAATATTCATAAAAATAGAGAAACTATGAGATATGATAAACAAAATATGTCTATAAATAGTGAAATAATAAAAATTCAATCAAATTACCACTATGATCACCCATGACAACAATGATAATTCATTATGGTTAAACCTAATGGTTAGGGACCCTTCTATTATAATTTATAAGGTGAGAAAATATATGTGGCCAAAATAATTAAGTACGCAACCTTGTATAGAAATCTAATATAGTAGTTTCGGTAACCGAAAAAGATATTAGACCAATGTATTTGATTTCATTTAGTCTATATGATGGCTTGTAAATGTTTTACATAAAAATATCTAAGAAAAAGTTAAGTTATAATTTATATTAATGTCATCTTAAATTACTTTGAAATTAGTGGATCAAAAAATATAAACTAATTCAAATTAAAATATTGATCTTTTCACACAAAAAGATATATTGTAAACAGAATTATATTCTAGTGAGAGTACACAAAAAAATAATTATTAATAAATTTTTGGAAAACGTGATACTCTAAAGAAAAATCATTCTATTAAAGTTTAAATTCAAATAAATAAAAACATACAAATATATTTAATATTAATTATTGAAAAATAAAATCAAAGAAGAATTAATTTTCTTTAATGGTTCCATAATTTGAGAATCATTATCAAAGAAGAAGAACAATTTTATGTATTAGAATATTAACTTACTAAAACTAAACATGCCAATAAAGGAAATATCTAGATAAAAATATAATCCAACAATCATTGTTGGATATATTTACATAATTCATTCTTAACTATTATGACCTAAGACTTTATCACATATTATTTCATAATTTTTATAATATTTTTCTAACAAAGAAAAACCAATGATTAAGAATTATAGTTTCTTCAAAAGAATTATGAATTCCAAGAAAATATATCTAAAAAAACAAGTATTTTTTATCCAATGGGCATTTTTATAAATATACTAAGAACTAGATAAAACATTATCATTCTTGAATATCATTCGCAAAACTTTCTACCCAATATAACCCTCTATATATAAAACAAGTATTAAATTCCTTCATTATTTTGTTAAGTGTAAACATAAGAATTGGTGAGCTCAAACACAAACTAAGGGTAAGAATAATAAAAATAAAAGATCAGAATTGAGAAAAAGATGGTCATATATGTATAAAAATGTAAATAAGGAACACAAATACAATATTCAAGATTCATACCCAGTAAAGAATGGATCATAAGACATGAATCATAGAATAAGTCTTTTTTGTAGACAAATAGATTTAAAAGGATCTTGGAAACATAATATTATGACCAAAATGTAATATGTGAGATCATTAGCATAATTCAATGTTAAATCTCAAGACTATAATCACACAAGGGAAAAAGAACCATGGTTTATTAGATCCAATCCCTAATATCATACATAACATCTCATGATATATAAATATTTTCACATTGCCTTAGAGGACTATATAATTATAGTCCCAACCATCAGATAACATAACATGATTAAGATTATCGTCCATACACAATACATGGTATCTCATGAGATTAATATATTACCCAACACATTGGAGGGCTATATATTATTTATAACACCTATCACCTAACATATAATATTCCAACCATCTATTCACCATACATGGTATCTCATGATATGAAATCATTTCATAATTGATTTGAGGTATATATAATTATAGGCCCACACATCACATAACATTGTATAGATACAATAACCACTCATGCTCTATACAAGGCATATCATGAGATGAAAACAATACCTAATGCATCATAGGGATATACAATTCATATCTCACCCATAAAAATATATTATGTACATGAATAAGTGTTAAACAGATAAAAATAAACATAATTTCATCAATGATATATTATCCCCTGAAATAAATTAGTTTCATGATTATTTAAAAAAAACATGACCACGGACCATCTTGAGAAATAATGTGGATAGTTTCAAAAGAACATATCCCTAGTTAAAAAAATAATGTTATAATGATTTTGACATAGATAGAAAAAACCATGAAAAAATATTTAAATTACATGACATTAGAGATTAAGAATTGGGCTCAGTTATTACTATGAGATTTATTAATAAAAATAAAATACTATCATGAAAATAATAGGTTAAATAATTAAACATAAATCCCATGAGGTTAATACATTTGAATTTAAATTGGAAAATATATGCAAAAATGTCAAAAAAAAATAGAATACACAAATAAAATTACCATAAATGATGATGTTATAGGACATTTTCAAAAATATCAAGCAAAACATTTTGAAAAAAAATTATTTTAATCAAAAACATCAATAAAAAAGACTTAATAGTGTTATAATGTTTTATTTTGAGTAATTTTAGAGTGGAAGACAAACGTTTTCTCATGAAATATAAGAAAACCTTCTCTAACCTTTGTTAAAATCCCACATCATGAAAAAATAAAAACCATTATTTTTGAACAAGTATATGGAGGAGTATGATTGAATTAAGATGTATAATGAGCATTTTATCCAACATATTAAGGGAATATATTTTTATGAAGGGTAAAACATGGATATGTATGATAAATGGTCATTTAAGAGGATATGAGTTATTTTTAATAGTGATATACTTCATGATAAAGAAATTCATCATGGTAAAATCATTGAATTTATGTTAAATTTAACAAAAATAGGAATATATAGAAACAATGTAAAATCTTATTATTTAAATAAACTGACCATTAAATCAATAAGTTCAACATGAAATGTTATAACTCAAAGAAATGGATTTTAGTTAAGAAAACCCTTAGAAAATCATAATATTTTAATTTGAAAATCCATGGAAGGCAGTACATGCGAAGTATTTTTAAAACCCTTGATTTCATTAATTTAATGAAAAAAGAAAACCATGTCCAATACATACCTCATAAAAATAACAAGTGGTAAATATGAATAATATCCCAATAAAAAGAATTGAGATCCAAAATGATTTTTCCCTTATCTTGATTTCCTCAGATTGACTATAACATATAATATAAAAAACATAACAATATTATTTACATATTTCATAACAATATTATCTATTACCATTTATACTCATAATTTTAAATAATTATTTAGATTTATATTAATTAGTTATTCTCTTTTTTTCAATATCTAGTGTGAGTAATCTTGATTGTTGTGAACTAGTTTCATTATAGCATTATTAGTATTCATTATTATCTAAAAATTCATCATTATTAATTCATTAAATATATGATTTTTTTATTTTTAATTATTTGAAGTGATAAAATTTTATTCTGTGGGAGTTTTAGTTACAATCCGCAAAGATGAACTCAGTGATGATTATGTTTTAGTGATTTTTTAAAAACAAGCGGTGGTGTCTTAGTGAAAGAAATTAATTTTAAAATTATCATTAAAAAATAATTTATCATTTATATCTTATATTATCTTCAATTAATTTCTCATATTCATCATAGATATTATTTTATATAAATGTTCAAGTACATGGTTAGATAGATTCAAACAATAACTTATCATAATTAATGGATGATTATGATTATAAAAGTTGTTTATTTTGGAGTAATATAATTATTAACTATGGATAATGGTATAATTCATGTACTTTTATGGTTTTAAACGATATTTTAACAGTTTTTAATAAAAATTAAATAAACTATTTGAGAAATTAGATATGTTACTTTGTGGAGGTTTTAATGCACACAACACTTAGTTAGTGTTATAATTTCTCAATGATTGAGATAGAAAGAAGGTGGAATATTATTTTTCACTTAATGATCCTAATTTTATTTTATATTTTATATTTATAATTAAATTTCACCAATATAATAAATCAATATATGTAGTGGTGAAAAATTAATGTCATCGCATCATGGAGGTGGTAGTCCAGACAACACATGAATGGTGGTTTGATTTTCATAATCAAAAGTGGGAAGGTGGTTAATATTTATTCAATAAGTATAATATAATTTATTATTGAAACAATACTAATTTCATTAAATAAATTGAGAAAATTTGTACAAAAATGTAAGATAGAAAAGAGGAAGCATCAGGATAAATGAGTACTCACATTAACAACTATGAGTTTTCCATGGAGGATTCCATATAAATGGATGGATTCTGCCCATTCCATGGGACAATAAGATTTTTATTTGAAGTATAATTCTTATAAAAGCTTAAATGGAAATTTTTTTATAGGAAATAAAAAATTTATAGACCCCTTAATGGGTAGTGAAAGTCCCATTTTATAAGTAGTGAGAATGACACTTTTGTAAATATTGTTTACTTTACAACAATTTCAATATTTTATTCAATGCTAAAGGATCCAAAAAATTGAACAATAAAACATTTTGTAATCTTATATGGTCAATAATCCCTCAAAATTTCATTATCAATTTTTTTTTAACATTTTTATCCATTTTCACTATGATAAATATTTTAATCCCTTATTTACCCTTACATAGGTATCTCCATTTTTACCCTCAAAAACTAATTTCAATGAAAAAATGATATTGGAATTAAAAAATATTTTTAAATTGATTATATAAAAAATTAATAAACATTTATCATAAAAATTACAAGGATGTTGAAACATAATTTTATGATTAGCGCACAAACACATACAATCCTTTTTTTGGAGAAGTGTATTTTTTGTATTAAAACATGGGTTATGATAAAATTATTAATTATATTGATATATATGGCCTTTAATTTTCTGTTACTAAATAAATTAAGATTTATATTAATTATAAATGAACAGAATTCTAGATTATACCTTTTGAATACTTATTATATGAAAAGACCATGTTTTTTCGTTAGAATAAATTATTACCCATGTTCAAAAATTATACACAAGGGTATTTCAGACTAATAATAGTTTTTTAAAATATATAATTTTATATATTATAGTCATAATTTGTGATGAAAATTTTCTATAAATAACTATGATACATTTTTATTATGAACATTTTATAAAAGATGCAGTATTAATAAAATGATGTTTTGTACTGTTCACCAAAAAATCGTACATTCTATAAAATTCTAAAAAATATCCTAAGTTATTAATTTTATGATGAATCTAAAAATTAAATCAACTTTTTAAAATTTATGTTTTAAAATTTATAAATTTAAATATATATAAAATATAATGAAAAATATTTTTTATAGGAAAATAACCTTTTAAAATAATAGTTGTTATTATTCTTAATTTCTATAAAAAAAATTTAAAACTATAATTAATATATAATATTCTAAAAATAATATAACTAGTAAATTTTGTTAAAACAATTCATAAAATAAAAAAACATATATTCTCAAATACATGAATGAATTATATATATATATATATTATAATTTAGTTTCTCCTATTTATACTCACTAATTTAATGACAGTTTTTAACAGTAATATTTAATATTTATTAAAATGTATTGGAGTTTTATTTTAGTTTCGTATTCTATATGGGGATATATATTTAAGAAAATATTCAATTAGGGAAAATATGTAATCATATTTTAGTTTTTTAAATTCTCCCCTTAAATAATTTACATCCTTACAATTTTAAAACTCATACGATGAGACTAATTTCCATAGGGATCTATGAATAAACCATAAAATGGTATTTTATTATGGTTCTATTTAGTATATAAAGTGATATTTACCTATAAACACATTTTCATGCTCCCTTGGTAAAAATGGTTAGTTCATTCCTAATTGCATACAAATTAGTGAAGAAGAGATAAATCCATAAGAAGTAACTATCCAAAAAACATGAAGAATATTTTTATACTATATAAATAATAATTATACCCCACAAACCTTTTATTTATTATTAAAAAAATAATATTCCAAAACATTCATAAAATATGAGATATGAAAATCTACTATGAGATGTCACTTTCTACTTCAATAGATGTTTTTTATAGGTTTTTCCTTGTTCCCATGGTCTAAGTCCTCATTCATCTGTGGATTGGGGTATTGATTTTCATAATTTCTAACTTCCCTACAATTTATGTAATGGATTTTTTCCTCTTTTCATTTCCCCTTACACTTTTGGGTTTTATGTACTTTATCTCTATAGTTATAGCATCTACCCATCCCTTTATGTCAATTTCTTTATGCTTCTGTTGACATTTCTAACCTGTATAGAATTGAATGTTCTTTCCCTCATTATCATTTCCTTATGAACTTCCATGAGACTCCATCCATTTCATCATCGTTTTTTTTTTACTTTTATTATAATCATATTTAAAATCATATTTCATGATATCTAGTTTTTCATAATCATAATGATCCTCGCATCAACTCATGTTAGGAAGGGTTGTTAATTGAGGTAATAATCACATTTTCCCACACACCCTTGGGTCTTTCTAGTTCTATCCTTTACTAAAACAAAATTGGGATAACATGAGTGATAGAAAGTAGCATTATAATATTATTATCACAAATAGTTATAAGAAACTTTAACCACAGGATGTCCAAATTTATGAAACCATCACATTGACCTACTAATCATTTAATTCATCATATATAAATCTTTATTCCCATTATAATATTTTTTATTCAATATAGGCAACTTTAAGTTTATCTTTTCCCACTTATTAACAAAATATCTTAAAATTACTTTGTAATCAATTATTCTAATGGTTCATGAAGAGATTATGATTATACAAAGAATATCCCTTGAGAATGTCTAGCTAGGTTATTGTTTTAGATTGTTTTTCTTCAACTATGAGTAGGTTTAGTTAATAAACAATGATCTCTTTTAGGGTTATTACCCCTAGGTATATATGTTCTGGTACCATCATCCACATACAGGTATGCAGATATAGAAGAAATTTCTACGAAAACCACACACTCTATATATTATAAAAAATCTTTTTTGTTATCTTATACTTTGAATTATCTCTAGGGTTTTATCTAATGTTATTTTATCTAAATATTAAAAAAAATATAGATTCTTCATTAACACTAACTATAGTTGCAACACCCAAATGTTTTACAAATAAATTAAGTTAAATTCCTAAAACTCTGAATCTCTTCTTAAAAGAATATTTTATAAGGAGATAGTTATAAATTGTCCATTAAACATAATTTTTTCACATTTATGGTTTGATTTTTTTAAAATGGAAATCTACAGTTATGATCAGTAAGTTATTTTGAGTCTAATAGAACCAAATTATTTTTTTGTGAATACTAACATACCCTTATTAATAGTAATATGAATAGTAATATGACCCTTATAAATAGTAAATCATATTATAGTTTTTTTCATAAGGTTATATGATAATGATATCTTGATTAATTTTTCAAGGTGATATATAATCTGTTATGGTTTTAAAATTATTATTTTTTGAATAAAATATGATTTTATATATATATTAAATTAATAATATTTAGAAAATCATTTTCAAAAAATTGAGTTCATTTTTGAATTCTGAATGTCGAAAATTAGTAAATGTGATTTTTTGGGATTTTTCTAAAATACTTGAATTTTTTGTGAATAGTGAAATACAGTAAATAACAAAATATGCTAAATAAATGAATTTATACATAATTCTTGAGTCATTTCTAATAAAAATGTCAATTAGTTCAAACTCAAATGAACTTATTACTATTTTGGGTCACATGAATGCAGAATATTCATAGTCATTAGTAAAAACACTAAACTAATGATTAAAATAATGTAAAACCCCTTCTCTCCTCAACTATAAATACCACCCTCACCCCCTCTTCCTATCACACCACTCAATAATTTATACTTGTCTATGCTCTACAAAATACACTTCCCAATCCCCTCTCCCATGTCTAAGACCTTCTTTTCTAACCAAAAGTCCAAAACCAAGGTCCTTAAAAAGGATCTCAAGGAGACGATATCAAGAGTAAAAGATCCTCTTCCATTTTCTTCTATTTTCTTTTCAATTCTCTTCATTTCTTGTACTCTCTTCTCATGACCTTATCCAAGAGTCATGACAGATACAATATTATATTAATTATTTATTTTTATCCTATTTATGGAAAAAATTCATCATCATTCTCCCTCTTCTCTTCCTCTTATTGTTAAAATAAAACCATTGTTCGTGATGTGTTGATTTACCGACATCATGGATGATGTGTATTCAATTTCTTTTACTTCATTAAAAAAAGGTTTTCAAACCATTTTAATGGTGGAAATATATTTTAATTTGTATAAAATATCCTCTTTAATGTTCTGCAGTTAACATATAAACATAATATTATGTTATATAATGAAACTAGTTCGTGATTATCAAAGAACGACCAAAATGATCAAAACAGATATCACTAAAGATTTATCTAATGATTCATCCTCATAATAAAAATGATATATGGAATAATATAATATTTCAGAAACATATAAATATGATTTTATTCCACTTTAGTAATTTCATTTTCATACAACAAGAAAATAAAATACAAACCAGCCATGGAATTCATGTGAAGAATGCAACCAAAAGAATGGAAGAAACAAAATACTAATAATTTAAGGGTGATATGATGTTATGAAATGATAATATAATGTTTTATAAAAATTAATATGTTTATTTAAGATATTAATAACACTCTTTTATCCATTATACATGTTGTATAAACATGTTTGAAATAAGAAAACCTCGAGGTAAGGGAATTCTTAACCCAATTTCAAATCTTTGGGTTAACATTCTTCCCCATTAATTATGCGGTATTAAATTTTTTTGCTAAATTAATTTTATTCATATAATGTTTAATTATGTTTATTTATGGTTTATATACATATTACATCCACTCTATTAAGTCTCACTTCAATTATATGACATTTGTAAGGGGATTTTCTTATAAAAACCTCTTTTAAAATTATGTTTTACAAAATTCAAAAGAAATGTTTTTATGAAATTATTCATGTTGTATGATTACCTTATGGTTCTTTGGAATTATTTATGATTAAGTTTGGGACCTATATCTACCTCCAATTCATTGGTTATGTGTAAGTTGTAGGTCGGACGTATGGTTACTCCAGGTATAACTACAATGGTTACATAATAAGGTAGTCGTTAGGGTTACATTGTAAGGTATCAGTGAGGGTTATAAATCATATGGTATCCTTGAGGGTTACAATATTAAGTAATTAACTCCCCAAGATAACTTTATGATTCTATTTATGTTCTTTATGTTTTTTGCAAATCTCATGGAAATCTCAAGTTTCACAATGAAAGTATATATAGGTGACAAGTATGTCTTTTTTAAAATGATTTCATATGTTTACAATTATTCATGGAATAATATTTTCATTGAATATTTTTACATACCTTACTGGGTTTTTTTATCATACCATGTTTTTAAATGATATTCATAGGTTATAAGTATGTGTAAGATAATGAAGGAATCCAAGCTAAATGTTATGAAGATTTTTCAAAGAAAATATGTTTTATTTGAAAAGTATTATATTTTGGAGGAAATGGATACTATTTTTTTGGTATATTCTCTATATAAATGTGTAATGTTATATATGTATTATATCTCAATTCTTTAAAACTATCAACATGAAAAGATACTCAATGTGAAAGGAAGTGATTTGTTGACTAAAATTAAATAATATGTAATGTAATAAGGTCGGGTCCTTATAGTTGGTATCAGAGGATGGTTTAGAAAACATTAGGGGTTAGGATGATGTTAAAAATTACCATAAATTATTTTTAAGGTATAGTTAATTTTAAATGTTATATAATTTAATGATTACCATGTTGCTTCGACTAAGATATGTTTTTTCAGAATGGTTTTTCGCTGAAAAAATAGGGATGCTGAATTGGAAAGGCATCAACGAAACAATATCCTTCCAAATCTACAGCCTAAATTAGTAGGGATTGGAACTGAGTAGTTTGTGATAGTAATGGAAAAACTAACATAGGAAATAAATGGTGGTGGAAACCATGGAAGATAACAACCAGAGATACCACAAAAAAACATGATGATATATGAGTATTTTATGAGGTAACACCCTCCTGCTTTTAGTGGATCTTCTGACCTAGTAGCAGCTAAAGGATAGATTAAAGCCCTTGAAATGATATTTGATGTTATGGTATGTTCATAAAATCAAAAGTTAAGTCTTTCCATTTATTGTTTTAAAGGTGAAGAAGATCAGTCATGGTCAATGGTCAAGAATATTAGGGATAGAGAGGTGATTGAAACCTTAGTGTGGGATAAATTTAAAAGTCTTTTCACTGAAAAATATTTTCCTAAGGTGGTTTGACTTTGGATAGAGAATCAATTCAATAAATTAAAGAAAAAAAGTTGTTTATTCCATGGCTGTGTATGGAGAAAACATCACTCGACTGGTGACGTATTATCCAAATCATTTTTAGGATCTTCATAGCATAATCAACAGTTTTTTCTTTGGATTGAAGCCAATATATTGAAGTGAATTTTCTTCCCGTGAGTTCAAAAGTTATGAGAAACTTGTCTGATATACTGAGATGGTAGAAATGGAGTTTTTTAATGGTCATGTGAACTTTGAAAATAAAGATAATAAGAGGATGATATGACAAGAAATGAGTAAGAGTAAATCAATGAAACTTGATGGTAATAAAGCCCAATTTCTAGTTTGTGAAAATTGGGGAAATGAGCACCCTAGGGAATACATTTCCAAAACTGGGAAGAGTTTTGGATGTGTCATGTTTGGAAATATTTCCTGAGATTGTAAATAAAATTATCCTAAGACTAATCCTGATAAGAAAACTGTAAAGTGTTTTAAATGTGGTGATATGGGTCATTATGAAAATGTCTGCCTAAAGAGAGATCTAAATGATGAAAAGAATCTATACTATAAGAAGAAATATGTAGTTAGATCCCTTGTGACTACATTAGTAGACGTTGGGACATCTAATGAAGTTGTATCAGGTACGTCTTTTATTTACTCAGATTTTTCTAAATTTTTGTTTGATATGGGGTCTACACATTCCTTTATTTTTGAGAATTTTTTTGGTAAATTGGTAATATCACCTGAACAAATGAGACCATAACTTCTTGTTAAAACACCATGGTGCAATGTTATAATAAAAATTAATTTTAAGAATCTTCCTATTATTACATGTGAAAATAAATTACCTACAAACCATGTTGTTTTTCCTCAGTAGAGTTTGATTTCATTCTGGGTATGTATTGGCCTTCTGTTTATCATTCTAATATTGATTATAGAGATAAAGAAGTTGTTTTTCAAAAATAGATTTATTTTATATACAATAATGAACACATATAATTGATCACATATCAAGATTCTAAGAAGCTATTAAAATATGGAAATTAAAGTTATCTTTCTCATATTGTTGAAAAAAATAGAAATTTTCATATTAATGATGTTACAGTGGAAAATGAATATCTTTATGTTTTTTTAGATGAGTTACCCAGTGTTATACCTGATCAAGAAGATGAATTCAAAGTTTACTTACATCTTTATGATAAGAAACTTTCAAACCCCCTTATCTAATGGCTCAAATGGAACTTATTGAATTGAAAAATAAGTTGCAGGAGTTTCTTGATAAAGGTTTCATTCATATTTGCACTTCACCATGTGGTGCTCCTTTTTTGTTCTTAAAAAATCAATATGGTTCTATGGTACTTTTCATTTTTATAGAACCTTGAATAAAATCACTATTAAAAACAAGTATCTTTTTTCTCATATCAATGACTTGTTTGATCATATCTAGGGAGAACAACATTTTTCAAAGGTTGAACCGAAGTAAGGGTACCATCAGTTGAAAGTAAATGAAGAAGTCATTCTGAAGTCTGTCATTCATACTAGATATGGGAATTATGAATTTTTTTATGTCGTTTGGGTTAACTAATTCACTTGTTGTATTAATGGATATTATGAATAGAATATTTCATGAGTTCTGGGATAAGTTTCAGTTTATAGATGGCATTATGGTATTTTCTAAAAGTAAATAGGATCATGTAAAATATCTAAGGGTTGTTTTGAAAACCATAAAATAAAAATAAATTGTATGGAAAATTCATAAATATTTATTTTTGGTTGAAACTTATTTCTTTTATTGGGAACATTTTAAATAGGTATGGAATATTAGTTGATCCTACCCAAACCAAAGTTGTTGATGAATGGATAAGACTGAAAAATGTTATATAAATTCATAGTTTTCTTGGATTAGTAGGTTATTAATGATGGTTTGTTGAAAACACTGCACGGTTATCTGGCCTACTAACTAAGTTAACACAAAAATGGGTTAAATGTATTTCAAAAAAAGAGTTTGATGTTGGTTTGTAGGAATTGAAGAAGATATTGGTGAATGATCAAGTTTTGGTTCTGACTTCCAGAAATGGTGATTTTTTCATTTAGAGTGATGATTCATTGAAGGGACTTTTTTTCTGAGGTAGAATGATCAGGTAATTTCTTATTCTTCAAGAAAACTAAAACATAATGATGTAAATTACTCCAAAAATGATTTGTAATTTTTAGCTATGGTTTTTTATTTGAAATTTTGGAGGAATCATTTATATGGAGCCAAATTTCATATATATACTGACCATAAAAGTATGAAGTATATATTCAATCATAAAGAATTAAACATGAGTTGGAGAAGATTTCTTGAATTGATAAAGGATTATGATTTCATGATCAATTTTTATACTGGAAAATCAAAAAAAAAGTGGTGGATTCCATAAGTCTAAAACATCATTCATCATTAACCATGATACATTGGAGCATGAACCCTTGATTAATGATTTGAAGCATTTTGGATTATAAGTTGTTGGTTCATCAAATACCTTTGTTTTTTAGGTTCTAGTGCAGTCATTGTTATCAGATAAAATTAAGAAAGTGTATAAGGAAAACAATGAGCTACATAAAATGGTAAAATTAGTTTAAATGGGTATGTTTCTTGAATTTTACCTTGATGCATATTGTGTTTTGAGATTTGGAAAAAGATTGTGTGTGCATTTTTATTTTTAGTTAAAGAAAGATTTATTATATGAAGCTCATAGTTCTCCATTTTCAGTTCATCCTGTAAGTACTAAGATGCACAGAGACCTTCGGGAGTATTACTTGTGGGATGGAGTGAAAAGAGATATTGCATATTTTACTGTCAAATGTTTGACATGTCAATAGGTTAAAGTAGAGGGGATATTATCGAAGAGTATGCTTCATAATTTACTAGTTCTAGAGTGGAAATGGAAAAATATATCCATGGAATTTATTGTTGGGATACCAAATACTTCTCGAGGTAATAATACAATTTAGGTTATTGTTGACTAACTGACTAAATTTTCACATTTCCTCTCTATTAAATATTCAATGCCATTGGATCACCTTTATCTATTATACCTCAAATATAATTTTAGGTTACATGGAGTTCCTCTTTCCATTTTATATGTATGGGTTAATAGGTTCACTTCTAATTTTTGGAAGGGCCTTCAGATGTTGTTGGGCATAGAATTAAATTTCACTACAAATTTTCATCCTCAATTAGATAGTTAGTCAGAATGAATGATTTATACTTTTAAGGATATTCTTTGAGATTGTTCAATGGACTAATAGGGATGTTTTGATCATCATATTTCTTTAGTTGAGTTTTTTTATAATAATAAATTTCATTCCAGTATATAGATGGAACCTTTTGAGTCATTGTATGGGAAGTGGTGTCGAACTCCATATTTTTGGGATTAAGTAAAGGAAATGAAGTTGATTAGACTAGAATTAGTAGAGGAAGTGGATGATAAATTGAAGATGATATTGCAACACATGATAATAGATTAGAGTAGGAAGAATAGTTATCTATAAAAAGGGAGGAATGACTTTTCTTTTGAGGTGGGTGATCATGTTTTTTTATAATCTCACCATTGGAAAGTGTTATGAATTTTTTTAAGAAAGGAAAGTTAATTCCATAGTTTATTTGACAATATGAAATCCTAGAGAATGTTGGACCAGTATCTTACCAAGTTTCTTTGCCTCCATGTTTATCTCAGGTACACAATACTTTTTATGTTTCGATGTTAGGAAATTATATGCTATATTCTTCTCATGTTTTGAGCCATAAAGCAGTTCAGCTGGAAGAGAACCTTTCTTATGAAGAGAAACCTATTTAGATTCTTGATCGTAGAGAGAAATTATTGCAGAATGAGTTAATCTACAAGGTAATTTTTTTTTGGAGAAACTACATGGTTGAATAAGCAACATGGGATTCCAAAAATTTTATAAGGGAAAGGTACCCTCACTTGTTTAATAATTAAATAAAGAATTACGAGGGTGTAATTTCAGGAAGGTAGGGAGAATGTAACACCCCAAGGTTTTACAAATAAATTTAATGAAATGCATAAAACACTAATCCTCTTCTTAATTGAACTTTTTTTAAGGAGATAGTAATAAAATAGCTATTAAACATAATTTTTCTGCTTCCATGATTTGATTTTTGAAAAACTAACATCTACGGTTATGAGTAGTAAGTTATTTAGAGTCTGTTAGAACCAAATTTTATTTGTGTGAATAGTAACATACCCTTATGAATAGTAATATTAATAGTAATATTAATAGTAATATGACCCTTATGAATAGTAAATCATATTATTATTTTACTTTCTTAAGATTATAAGATAATGAGATCTTGATTAATTTTTCAAGGTGATTTAAAATCAGTTATAGTTTAAAAAATGTTATTTTTGGAAAAAACTATGATTTTATTTAAAAATAAAAGTAATCATATTTAAAAAATAATTTTCAAAAAAATTAATTCATTTTTTAATTCTACACATCAAAAAATGGTTAGGGTTATTTTTTGGTATTTTTCTGAAATACTTGAATTATTGGTGAATAATGAAATACGATAATTAACAAAATATACTAAATAAATGGATTTCTACATCATGCATGAGTCAGGACTGATGTAAATGGTCATCATTTTTAACTCACAATAACTTATTACTATTTTATGTCATAGGAATCAATACTATTCATAGTCTTTAGAAAAAATATAAAACTAATGATTAGAATAATGTAAAACCCCTCCTCTCCTCCACTATAAATACCACCCTCACACACTCTTCCTCTCACACCACTCAAGCCTTGAGCCTTTCCCGTGTTCTACAAAATACTCTTGAAAGGTCTCTACCCCATGTCCAAGACCCCATGGTCTCACAAAAAGGCCAAAAACAAAGGCCTTAATAAGGATCTCACAGAGAATAGATCAAGAGGTAAAGATCTTATTTCCTTTTCTTAGGTTTTCTTTTAAATTATTTTATTTTCTTATACTCTATTCTCCTCCCCTTATCCAATAGGAATTAAATCTACATTATTATATATTTTCTATATTTTTATAATTTTTATGGATGAATTAATCATCATTATTCCTCTTATATTCTTCTTATTCTAAAAATAAAAACATCATCCATGATGTGTCGATTTACCAAGATTATAGATGATGTGTCTTCAATTTCCATTACATCCTTTAAAACTGATTATAAAACCATTTTAATGGTTGTAAAATATTTCAAATTTTATTAAATATCCTCTTTTATGTTATGTAGTAAACATATATACATAATATTATGTTTTATAATTAAACTAGTTTGTGATTATCAAAGAACCACCAAAATGATCTAAACGGATATCCCTAAAGATTTATCTAGTGATTCATCATCATAAAAAATTGTTTTATGGAATAATTTAATATTATAGATACATAAAAATACCATTTCATTCCACTTAATTAATTTTATTTCCATAAAAAAATAAAACAAATACAAACTAGCCATCGAAATCATGTAAAGAACGCACCCGAAATAATGGAAGAAAGAAAATACAAATAATTCAATGGTGAAATGATATTATGAAACTATCATATAAGGTGATATAAACATTAATATGTTTATATAAGATATTAATAACACTATTTTAACTATTATACAATATTTTTAAAAAAAATTAAGTATGAAGAACCCAAACTAAGGGAATTCTTAACCCAATTTCAATTCTTTGGGTTAAACTTATACTTCATTAATTACGTTGTATTAAAACTTATTTTGTAATGATTTTTTTTATATTATGTTGAATAATGTGTATTTACAGTGTATATACATATTCATCCACTCAATCAAGTCTCACATAAATTATATGACATTTGTAAGGGATGTTTCTTTTAAAATTATGCTTTCCAAAATTCAAAATAAATGTTTTTATGAAATTATTCATGTTGTATGATTATGTTTTGGTTATTAGGAATTGTTTATGATGAATTTTGGGACCTATATCTCCCTAAAATGCATTGGGTATGTGTATGTCAGTGGTTGTTTGTATGGTTACTTTAAGTTTAATTGTAATGGTTACACAATAAGGTAGCTATGAGGGATACATTGTAAGGTAGTCATGAGGGTTATATATTTTAAGGTATCCATGAGGGTTAAAATATTAATTAAGTAATTCCCAATGAAAACTTTATGGTTCTATTTATATTATTTATGTTTTGTGTAAATGTTGTGTAAATATCAAGTTTCCCAAAGTAAGTATATATGGCTGACAAGTTTGTCCTTTTGAAAATGATTTCATACATTTATAATTATTCATGGACTAATGTTTTCTTTCCATATTTTTATATCCCTTACAGAGATTTTCTTCATCATACCATGTTTTTAAATTATTTTCACAGTTTATAAGGATGTGTAAGAAAAAGATGGAATCGATGTTTAATGTTATGAATATTTTTCAAAGAAAACAAATTTTATTCGAAAAGTTTCATATTTTGGAAGAAATGGATACTATTTTTGTGATATATAATATATATAAATGTTTAATGTTATGTATGTATTATATTCCAATTCTATAAAACTATAAACTTGAAAAGTTCCTCAATGTTAATGTAAGTGAGTTCTTGACTAAAATTCAAGACTATGTATGTAATATAGTTGGGTCCTTATAATAGTGAATAAATAATTCATCCCATATTATTTAATGGCTTTTAACATGTTTTTCTTAAAAAAATAAAATCCATGGATTAAGTGGTGTAGTGTGTTTCAAAAAACAAAGAATGATAAAAACATTTAACTAATAAAAATAAATGTATTTCTTATACAATGAATTTTATTTTCACTATGATAAGTACTTATTAAACTATGTTAAGTCATCAATATCTCCCACATATATTCTTCTTGAGATAATCATATAAACATACCACACATATTGATTTCCTTCATTATCTTGGGAAATGTTATCATAAAAATAGGTGGGCTCCAATGATTGGTTATAATAAGCATAAGCAATAACACTCAAATATAATAAGTGAGAATAAGATTAAAATATGTGTATAGGAATATGAACAAGGAACACACACATAATATATATAATCCATAACCAATAAAACATGAATCATAAGAAAAGAATCAAAACTTGAGTGTTTAGAATAACAAAACCGATGTGAACGGATATTGTTAAAATAATATTGTGACCACACAATAATACATGAAATCATTAGAATATGTAATGTTTCACTCCTAATACCATCATCACATTGTGAAAAAATTCCCTTTATCATTTTCCCTCTAAATCCCATAAATATCATCTCATGAGATATAAATATTTATCTAATGCATAATTGTGGGACCACCTGTCACATAACATAGTGGGATTTGGCTAACTTACCATAATATATATTAAGTTTCATATGAAATGAAAATAATACCTGATGAATTAATAGAATAAATAATTTTTCACCCACCCATAACATAACATAGTGTGCATAGGATGACCACCCATGCAATATACATTGTATCTCTTGAGATGAAAACATTACCCAATGCATTAGAGGGGTTTTTTATTTTTTAGCCAACATATCACATAAAAATTCATGCTTAGTCTAACCTTCTCCACCATACATGGTATCGTAAGAGATAAAAACATTAAAAATTTATTTATATGGATATATAATTATATGCCCACTCATAAAATCTTATTATGTACTTCTATAAGTGTTACACTTTAAAAAAACATACATAATTTCCTCCAAATAATATTATCATGATAAATTAATGGGTTGAATAATTATTTCCACAATACATGATCATAAAAAATGATAGAAATAATGTGGATGGTAAAACTAATAATATATCACAACTTAATATATCAAACATAGAAGGATGTTAACAAATATTTAAAAATAACCCTTTAAAAGAATTCTTCAAATAATAGCACATAAGAGAATAAAAATATGGGTTTATTGATACCATTAGTTTAATTCCTAAAAATAGAAAATATTATCATGTAATATAGAGGTTAAATAATGAAAAATAAATCACATTAGGGAAACTAATTTTTAATAAGATTATGGAAAAGAGATGCAAAACTTTAAAATGGATTTTAAAAGAAAAGTTTAACAATATCCTAAAACATGATGTTATGATTTTTTTTTCAAAATTAATTTTTAGCACAAGGAATTGAAATATTTAAAAAAATCCTCTGAAATAGAAAATAAATATTTGATAATTTAAAATTAAAAAAAAAATTATGTTGAGGAATTATTGAGTGTAAGAGAAAATGATGACTATAAAATAGAAAAAAATTATTATACCTTTATTGAAAAGCATTATCATGGAAATAATAGAAAACGTTATTTTCTGAAATGGATTATTTATATGAATGATTTAAATTTTAAATAAAAAAAATCTTTCTAATAGAAATATTAATAGAAGACATTTGGGGAAAGATGAAAACATGGAAATGGATGATAAAATTTAATTTAAGAGGATTCCAATTATTCATACCAATGATATAATTTTTGAGAAATAAATTCCTCATAGTAAAATAAATGAATTAAAAAAAATCTCCACAAATATGAAGACAAATTATTAATAAATAAAATTTTAGGGAGGAATGAAACTGATCATATAAGTAAGAAGTTCATCATGAGTCATTATAACTCAAATAATTGGGATTTGAATTAAAAATACTCCAAAAATGTAATAATGTTTTTAATTTGAAACACCATGGGAGGTAGAACATGAGATATATTTTAAGTAACATATATTTCATGAATTTTAGGAAAAGAGTAAATCAATTTCCAATACATACACAAAAAAAATAACATGTATTGAATATAAATCATATCTGAAAAAACCTAATTGATATCCAATAATCATTACCTTTTATATTTATTTACTAGAAAACCTCAAGCCTCATATATAAAAATAATAAATATTTAAATAAATTATCTCAGACCATATTCATAACTATTAAAATTTATAATTATCATTTCTAATCATTCATTATGTAAATATTTATTAATTATTATATATTTTATATATTGGGTGTGAGTACTCGTGATTGTTTTGAACTAGTTTCAGGATTGAATTTTCATTATTTGTTATCGTAAAATTTTCACAATTATGAGATCCCTAATGGTGCTATAATTGATTCATTATAATCATTTATAATGATATAATTTCATTCCATGGTATCTTTTGTTATGATCCTTGAGGAAATCGATTATGAGCATTTTTTGTTGATTTTTAACGAACGAGATGTGGTACCTCATTAAATTAGATTAATATTTGCATTACTATTATATATATATAATCATTATTTTTCATACATATATAATATATTATCAACTATTAATATCTAATAGTAATCCATGATATACATTCATAGTATTTCTCAAGTAGAAGGCTAAACATATCCAAACAATAACGTATCATAAATAATGAAAGATTATGATTATTAAAGTAGTTTTTTTTTTAATAATATCATTATTATGGAATTATAGTGTTATTTTAAAAAATAATAATTTTTTGAACCATAATTTATAATATTTTAATAAATAGAAAATAAACTAGATGAAAAACAAAATATGCTTCTTCATGGATGTAGTAGACCACACAACCAATTATAAATAATTTCATTTCTCAAAGAGTGAGAGGGAAAGAAGGTGGATTAAAAATTTAATAGTCATGATAATCATTAAATTATTTAATTCACATTTATTTATAAAATTCAACATTATATTATATGAAGATAGGTAATGGTGAAAAATTAAGTTATATCTTTGTGGAAGAAGTAATTTGAAAAATATAGAAATAGTGGTTTCATTTTCCTTAATAGAAAATATCAATGGGGGTTAATAGTTGTTACCTTACTGTAATAATATTTACATTTTAAGAAATAATTATGTCATAATCTATTAATTATAAAATTATCATTGAAAATTTAAGATATAAATGAAGATACATTTGGATAAATGAGCACCCACATTGGGAACTTTGAGTTTTCTTTAGAGGATTCCATAACAAAAATGGATTGGGATAATTCATTTTGACTAAATGATTATAGTTGTTCAATATGACTCTAATATAATTTAAAGTGGTAGGTTTTGAAGAAGAAATGAAAATTTCAGAGTTTCTATAAGGGGTTTGGGAGTCCCCTTTTATAATTGGTGAGAATTAAATTTTTTGTAAATGGAATTTACTTCATAATAATATCATTAAATTATTAAAGGATTAATGGTATAAAAAATAAGCAATAATATATTGTGTAATGGTATAATTTATATCACCCATCATCCAATAATTGTTACACATGTTTTTAAATTTTTTATCCATTTTCACTAGGTTAAATAATTTTAACCCTTATTTAAAAATACCATGGTAACTCCATGTTTACTATTGTTGGTGCAAAAATTTGGGAAGAGGAGGAGCACATTTGAAGCCCTTGGGGCTTCCTTGTGAATCTCATCTATGGAGGCCCCATAGCACCACTGTCGGTGCGAAGCTACCCCCTCTGCGAAGCCACGACAGAGCAAGGAGGGAGGCTCCGTGAACAAGATTGATATTTGTAAAGCCACCATGAAGCAAGGAGGTGGGAGGCTCTATGATGCGATTTGATTTTTGTGAATCTAACACAGAGTAAGGATGTGTGTAACGACCCGAAATTTTGAATAAATCTTGTTTTCTAATTTTATGTGTTATTTTATTTTATTTTTATACTCAACAAAAATGTTTCATTTGATAACATGAGTATAATTAAAATGAGACTGTTGGGTTTTGACTGTTATTTGACCATTGGTCAATATGACCGCTGGAAACTAAAAGTTTTGATTATTGTTTCTAAATACAAGAAATTTTGGTTAATTAATATAGAAAGAAGATTCGATGGCCTCACCCTATAGTCTTGGACCGATCGAAGCCCATCTAACAGAACTTGGGAAGGAGGTAGCACCACTGGGCTTTGCTCTGGACCAAACCCAAGCTGAACTTCATTGTGTGAAGCTAGAACGGGATCGTCTTCGCGAGAAGTTCAAACTGATAGAAATTACTACTCGTGCGATGTTGGCCGAGCCTCCCTTAGATTCTCTCACCTTAGCACACCTTACACTTAGGTCCTATGCTGGTGTGATAATGGTCTATGTAAGGAGGCCGTAACTGCCTTGTGTAATCCTTTGTTTTAAATAAAAATTTTGATTTCTTCTTATGATGAAGTTTATGAATTTTCAAATGTCCGGATAAATATAGTATGCATATTTTTGATGAATTTTAGAGAAATGATATTTTAAAAATATTTATGTAAACCTTAAATAAATAAAAATGTGTAATGATTTTCAAAAAATGGTCTTCTACAATTATGTTCATTACGGAATTTCGAGTCTAATAAGATCAACTTGATTTTTGATGAATAGTAAATTATGAATAGTGATTTTACGCTTAGGATTAGTAATGTGACCAAATGGATTAGTAATTTCACTCAAAGAAAGTTTTAATATAATTTAGACTCCTAGATTAAGTAATGAGATTCAATAAAATGGGTAAATAACAATTTCATAAATTGTTATTCAAGTATTAGTTTTTCGGGTGAATAGTGTTTTTAATTAAAAATTAAATTAAAAATATTTTGAAAAATATTTTTATAAAATGGATTACATTTTTGAATTCAGAGCATCGATATTATGTTAAGGTAATTTTTGGGGATTTTTCTGAAAAAAATGAATTTTCGGTGAATAGTGTGTTTATTTAAAAAATGAATTAAAAATATTTAGAAAATTGTTTTTATAAAATAGAGTTCATTTTTGAAATCAGGGCATTTATATTTGGTTAATGTGAAATTTTGGGATTTTTCTGAGAAAGTTGAATTTTCAATGAATAGTAAAAATACAGTTTTAGGGTTTCAGTATGTTTAATGACATCATAACTGTGTCATGATGATGTCATGAGATATTTTAAGGGATGGTCGACTAAAGAGAATTAATTATTGTGTGGGGGTCCCCATGTGGCCTATGTCTATGGGAAGTACCATGGGAGGGCCCATGCTTTTGAGAAAACCACTTTTGAGGTGTCCCTTGGCCATTAATGCCTTGTCCCCTCACTTTCCCTATAAATACCAAGCCCTCCTCTCATCTTTTCGACTCCAAAACCATCTTCAACGAAGTTATGGTCTCCTTACCTCCCAAGAATTCCTCCCAAGGTGCCCCCAAGCCCTCAAGGTCCCAACCATTGAGTTTTAAGAGTTACATTTTAAGGTAAGGGATCCGACCTCTCTCTTTCTTTTCAAGTAATCTATTTTATGTCATTTCTTTTATGCTCCATGCTCTTATGTTGAAGGATGTTCTTTTATATTCATCTTACTTCCCTTTTCATTTTCATATTATGAGAGACCCCCTCTTTCTCTCATCATTTCATTTTAATAAAGTTTAAGTGGCGCCGTTAGGCTGCCAAATTTTTAAGGGGTTCTTTCACCCTTCTCGTTTTCAAGATCTATTTTCATGTCATGTCTTTCAAGTTCCTTTTTATTATGTTGGGGTATGATATCTATATCTATCATACTGATATTTTATGTTCATATTATGAGATACCCTATTTGATCTTTTCAATTCATTTTTTTCTGAAGTTTAAGTGACGCCGTTAGGTTGCCAAATTTTTAAGGGATTCTTTCACCCTTCTCATTTTTCAAAGTTCTACTTTCATGTCAAGTCTTTAAAGTTCCTTTTTGTTATGTTGGGGTATGATCTCTATATTTATCATACTGATCTTTTATGATCATATGATGAGAGACCCCATTTTATCTCTTCAATTCATTATTTTGAAGTTTTAAGTGGCGCCGTTAAGCTGCTGAATTTTTAAGGGATTCTTTCACCCTTCTCGTTTTCAAGATCTATTTTCATGTCATGTCTTTCATGTTCCTTTTTATTATGTTGGGGCATTATATCTATATCTATCATACTTATCTTTTATGTTCATATGATTATAGACCCTATTTGATCTTGTCAATTCATTTTTTTATGAAGTTTAAGTGACGCCGTTAGGCTGCCAAATTTTTAAGGGATTCTTTCACCCTTCTCATTTTTCAAAGTTCTACTTTTATGTCAAGTCTTTCAAGTTCCTTTTTGTTATGTTGGGGTATGATCTCTATATTTATCATACTGATCTTTTATGATCATATGATGAGAGACCCCATTTGATCTCTTCAATTCATTATTTTCAAGTTTTAAGTGGCGCCGTTAGGCTGCCGAATTTTTAAGGGATTCTTTCACCCTTCTCGTTTTCAAGATCTATTTTCATGTCAAGTCTTTGAAGTTCCATTTTATTATGTTGGGGTACGATATCTATATCTATCATACTTATCTTTTATGTTCATATGATGAGAGACCCTATTTTATCTCATCAATTCATTTTTGGTTGAAGTTTATATAACGCTGTTAGGCTGCCGAATTTTCATAAGAGAAATCTTACTTTTGTCTTCCTTTCATGTTCTTCATTTCTTATAGTATATTTTCAAATTTCATTACCATGTTCTTAAATCCCTTATATTCTGTCCCTATACAGTTTTATGGGTCATTTATGAATGTTTGACCCATGTCCCCTCTCTTTTCAATGTTTTCTAAAACCCTGTAACATAGTCGTTATGCTGCAGAATTTTCATCTCAAAATGTCTCTCTATTTTTCTAAAGTTCTTTATTTTTAAGTGAATAATCAAAGCTTCCTCTTCTATATGTGTATTCAAATATATACCAAAATGTTCTATTTTAAATTCTGGGATTTACATACATGAAACCCTCTTTTCCTTTCCGTGGGTTTAAAGTGACATTAAGATCATGTCTTTAAAGCAGATTTTAAAACATTATGATTATGAAATGAAACCCATTTCTTTTGTGATATATGGGTTGTCTGTGAAATGATTTATGATGATATATGTGGCTCACATGATAATAAAGGAAAATTTAAGGGTGTGCCCTGATAGCGCTCCAATGCATTGGGTAATGATGTAACCACTAGAGATTACAATTTTCACGATACCTTGGTGAATAACCTAGGTAATTTTCAAATGACACCTTGGGGATGGACCTTGGTGATATGTTCATGATTGTCTATGTTAAATGATGTAGCCACATCTTAAAGTTATTAAAAATGTTATTTTTATTATGATATATCTCATGATTTATTTCTCATGCCTTAAAGTTCTTTTCATGACCTTATTGAAGTATCTCAAGTTCACATGTAAAATGTTTCTCTTGCTTCCCTTACTGGGCCTTCTGCTCACCCTTTCTTTTGATGTATGTCTCTAGGTTATGAGATGTAGTAATGAACCTAGGATGAACATAAGGAGAATACTTTCAAGTGTTTAAGAAGAATGTTTTATGTTTTCATGTTTTATGTTCCTAGTTTCCAAGACACTAAACCTTAAAGATCCTCAGTTTTGTGTAATGAAATGAAAGTTTATGTTATAAAAGGCGGGATGCTATAGTTGGTATCAATGGATGGTTTAGTTATTTGTGGAAATTAGGATATGAAAACTTTAGGAAGAACCCTATAAAAAAGTTTAAATATAGGAAATCTTCCAGATATTTTGGTGAGTATTGAGTAAGGGGTTTCCAAGCAAATACATCCATGTCTGGATACGAGCAGGTAGAGGTGGCTCTAGCACAAATGTACATAGGGGTAAAACCCGAAAACACCTCTTTGAGCTAGACTCGAATGGGAACTGGTACACGACAACGGGCCTTGCTGCACTCTTGGTTACGACACTCCCGAGGGATATGCTTTGGTAAATTCATAAGCTTAGTATGAACCATTATTAAAGGAACAAAGATAAAATAAAATAAAGATTCACATAAGAATATACGATCATGGATAACCTAGATTGGAACCTAGGGGATAACAAGTTAGGATATACTTTTATTCTACAAGTTTATCCTTTTATGCTTAAAGTTTCCGTTTTATGATTATTGGCGAAGTATTTAAGCCCCTAATTATATTTTATCTTCTTAGTTAATGGTGGGAAATGGAAGAACATGTCCCAACAACCAACGTGATAGGAAATGCGATGATTGCCGTATTAATATGACAGAGATGATTAGGGGATTCAAATATGATTATTATTTTGGAAGACATTCACTATTTTGGGGATCCTATATGATCGAGGTAAGTAGATTACTACGGTATTTTTATTGAGGAGTAAGGTTGACTTATATTTTTAAGAATCGAGGAATTTAAGGCGTACTTATAGTAATTTAGGTTACTTATAAAAATGATTAACCTATCTTGGGGGAAATATGTTTAGGTTAGTTACTTTTTTTTATAAGATGTTAGGAGTGGTTGATGTTGTTTGGAGATGAATGATAAAGTTTACCTTGGAAGACTATGTTATCAAATCCTTCTTGTATTTAGGTTTCAATCTTAGTTTGGTTTATTTTGAGGATTTTTAAGGACAGTTATTTACGGAATGGTCTATGATGAACTCTGGGTAGTACCATGGAACTTTGAAGATTTAAAAGTAGTTTTCATTCCTATGGGATTATTTCTTTTTGAAGAATTGTTTTACCTTACCCTTTCTGTTTTTGGGATAATGTTTAAAGATAGATGAAATAGATGGTTATTATTTTGTGGATTATGTGATTATCTAGAAGATGATTCTTGTGTTTTGATGAGACCAAGTGTTTTTGAATGCTCATCGTTTGGAGAAAAGATTATCTTTGGGTAGAAACTTATTAAAAGATGAAACTCTGCATGAAGGTAGGTATATTTTCTTATGTTTTTGTTCTATGTAGTAAATGAATTCCTCAAAATTATCAAATGAAACGTAAAACAAAAATGTTGTTGGTTTACGTTTCCTACTAGGTAATCAAAGACCGTTTACACACATCATAAGTTTGGGATTTTCTTATGGTTAACTTTCTCCTAATCATGTTCTCTATCACTCTCCCTCAGAACTTGACCCTTTGTTTTCTCCTCCATGTCCATGTTTTCCTACATGGAATCCTAGTGTGGGTTAACTCGGGTGACCTTTGTACTTCCCTTTCCTTCTTTTAAAGTAATAGTTTTACTGACTCCTTTTCTGATGTGGTACTTTCAATGGAATTTCAAAACCCAATTTTAAAAATTGCGAGGACGCAATTTCTTAAGGGGGGAAGATTGTAACGACCCGAAATTTTGAATAAATCTTGTTTCCTAATTTTATGTGTTATTTTATTTTATTTTTATACTCAACAAAAATGTTTCATTTGATAACATGAGTATAATTAAAATGAGACTGTTGGGTTTTCACTGTTATTTGACCATTGGTCAATATGACTGCTGGAAACTAAACGTTTTGATTATTGTCTCTAAATACAAGCAATCTTGGTTAATTAATATAGAAAGAAGATTCGATGGCCTCACCCTGTAGTCTTGGACCGATCGAAGCCCATCTAACAGAACTTGGGAAGGAGGTAGCACCACTGGGCTTTGCTCTGGACCAAACCCAAGCTGAACTTCATTGTGTGAATCTAGAACGGGATCGCCTTCGCGAGAATTTCAAACTGATAGAAATTACTACTCGTCCGATGTTGGTCGAGCCTCCCTCAGATTCTCTCACCTTAGCACACCTTACACTTAGGTCCTATGCTGGTGTGATAATGGGCTATGTAAGCAGACCGTAACTGCCTTGTGTAATCCTTTTTTTAAAATAAAAAATGGGATTTCTTCTTATGATGAAGTTTATGAATTTTCAAATGTCCGGATAAATATAGTATGCATATTTTTTATGAATTTTAGAGAAAGGATATTTTAAAATTTTTTATGTAAACCTTAAATAAATAAAAATGTGTAATGATTTTCAAAAAATGGTCTTCTACAATTATGTTCAGTACAAAATTTCGAGTCTAATAAGATCAACTTGATTTTTGATGAATAGTAAATTATGAATAGTGATTTTACGCTTAGGATTAGTAATGTGACCAAATGGATTAGTAATTTCACTCAAAGAAAGTTTTAATATAATTTAGACTCCTATATTAAGTAATGAGATTCAATAAAATGGGTAAATAACAGTTTCATAAATTGTTATTCAAATATTAGTTTTTTTGGGTGAATAGTGTTTTTTAATTAAAAATTAAATTGAAAATATTTAGAAAATTATTTTTATAAAATGGATTACATTTTTGAATTCAGAGCATCGATATTATGTTAAGGTAATTTTTGGGGATTTTTCTGAAAAAAAATGAATTTTCGGTGAATAGTGTGTTTATTTAAAAAATGAATTAAAAATATTTAGAAAATTATTTTTATAAAATAGAGTTCATTTTTGAAATCAGAGCATTGATATTTAGTTAATGTTAAATTTTGGGATTTTTCTGAGAAAGTTGAATTTTCAGTGAATAGTAAAAATACAGTTTTAGGGTTTCAGTATGTTTAATGGCATCATAACTGTGTCATGATGATGTCATGATATATTTTAAGGGATGGTTGACTAAAGAGGATGAATTATTGTGTGGGGGTCCCCATGTGGCCTAACTCTATGGGAAGTACCATGGGAGGGCCCATGCTTTTGAGAAAACCACTTTTGAGGTGTCCCTTGGCCATTAATGCCTTGTCCCCTCACTTTCCCTATAAATACCAAGCCCTCCTCTCATCTTTTCGACTCAAAAACCATATTAAACGATGTTCTGGTCTACTTACCTCCCAATAAGTCCTCCCAAGGTGCCCCCAAGCCCTCAAGGTCCCAACCTTTGAGTTTTAAGAGTTACATTTTAAGGTAAGGGATCCGACCTCTCTCTATCTTTTCAAGTAATCTCTTTTATGTCATTTCTTTTATGATCCATGCTATTATGTTGAAGGATGTTCTTTTATATTAATCTTACTTCCCTTTTCATTTTCATATTATGTGAGACCCCCTCTTGCTCTCATCATTTCATTTTAAGAAAGTTTAAGTGGCGTCGTTAGGCTGCCAAATTTTTAAGGGGTTCTTTCACCCTTCTCATTTTCAAGATCTATTTTCATGTCATGTCTTTCATGTTCCTTTTTATTATGTTGGGGTATGATCTCTTTATCTATCATACTGATCTTTTATGTTCATATGATGAGAGACCCTATTTGATCTTGTCAATTCATTTTTTTCTGAAGTTTAAGTGACGTCGTTAGGCTGCCAAATTTTTAAGGGATTCTTTCACCCTTCTCATTTTTCAAAGTTCTACTTTCATGTCAAGTCTTTCAAGTTCCTTTTTGTTATGTTGGGGTATGATATCTATATTTATCATACTGATATTTTATGATCATATGATGAGAGTCCCCATTTGATCTCTTCAATTCATTATTTTGAAGTTTTAAGTGGCATCGTTAAGCTGCCGAATTTTTAAGGGATTCTTTCACCCTTCTCGTTTTCAAGATCTATTTTCATGTCATGTCTTTCATGTTACTTTTTATTATGTTGGGTTATGATCTATATATCTATAATACTGATCTTTTATGTTCATATGATGAGAGACCCTATTTGATCTTGTCAATTCATTTTTTTCTGAAGTTTAAGTGACGTCGTTAGGCTGCCAAATTTTTAAGGGATTCTTTCACCCTTCTCATTTTTCAAAGTTCTACTTTCATGTCAAGTATTTCAAGTTCCTTTTTGTTATGTTGGGGTACGATCTCTATATTTATCATACTGATCTTTTATGATAATATGATTAGAGACCCCATTTGATCTCTTCAATTCATTATTTTGAAGTTTTAAGTGGCGCCGTTAGGCTGCCGAATTTTTAAGGGATTCTTTCACCCTTCTCGTTTTCAAGATCTATTTTCATGTCAAGTCTTTCAAGTTCTTTTTTATTATGTTGGGGTATGATCTCTATATCTATCATACTGATCTTTTATGTTCATATTATGAGAGACCCTATTTGATCTCATCAATTCATTTTTGGTTGAAGTTTATGTAACGCTGTTAGGCTGCCGAATTTTCATAAGAGAAATCTTATTTTTGTCTTCCTTTCATGTTCTTCATTTCTTATAGTATATTTTCAAATTTCATTACCATGTTCTTAAATCCCTTATATTCTGTCCCTCTACTGTTTTATGGGTCATTTATGAATGTTTGACCCATGTCCCCTCTCTTTTCAATGTTTTCTAAAAACATGTAACATAGTCGTTATGCTGCAGAATGTTCGTCTCAAAATGTCTCTCTATTTTTCTAAAGTTCTTTATTTTTAAGTGAATAATCAAAGCTCCCTCTTCTATATGTGTTTTCACATATATACCAAAATGTTCTATTTTAAATTCTGGGATTTACATACATGAAACCCGCTTTTCCTTTCCGTGGGTTTAAAGTGACATTAAGATCATGTCTTTAAAGTAGATTTTAAAACATTATGATTATGAAATGAAACCCATTTATTTTGTGATATATGGGTTGTCTATGAAATGATTTATGATGATATATGTGGCTCACATGATAATAAAGGAAAATTTAAGGGTGCACCCTGATAGCGCTCCAATGCATTGGGTAATGATGTAACCACTAGAGATTACAATTTTCACAATACCTTGGTAATTTTCAAATGACACCTTGGGGATGGACCTTGGTGATATGTTCATGATTGTCTATGTCAAATGATGTAGCCACATCTTAAAGTTATGAAAAATGTTATTTTTATTATGATATATCTCATGATTTATTTCTCATGCCTTAAAGTTCTTTTCATGACCTTATTGAAGTATCTCAAGTTCACATGTAAAATGTTTCTCTTGTTTCCCTTACTGGGCCTTCTGCTCACCCTTTCTTTTGATGTATGTCCCTAGGTTATGAGATGCTGTAATGAACCTAGGATGAACATGAGGAGAATACTTTCAAGTGTTTAATAATAATGTTTTATGTTTTCATGTTTTATGTTCCTGGTTTCCAAGACACTAAACCTTAAAGATCCTCAGTTTTGTGTAATGAAATGAAAGTTTATGTTATAAAAAGGCGGGATGCTATAATGTGGGAGGCTCCATAGTTACGAAAAAGTTCCATGTGGATCGGCACAAAATGAGCTCTTCTTTGCGGTGCCTCGTGCCTATAAATATTGAGCTCCCCTTGATCCTAAAGGATGGATCCTCTGATCTTTCTCCTTCTTATCTCTAAATCGTGAAGCAATTTTTTCTATGTGAACAGTGAGCTCTTCAAGGTACTTTAGCATTGAAAAGTGCCTTTCCATTTTCTTAAATTCAACCCTTTTTCAAAGGGGGATGCCCTTCATGGAGCCCACAGGCCTTCGCAAAGAAAGGGGATCCCCAAGGGGACTCAGGTCTTCACGGAACACTTATTCTTTGTAAAGTACCCTTTGTGCACATGTAACCCAGATGCTAAGGTAGGGTCATTATGCTTCGTAAAGCACATATCTTCGCAATTCTACTCTTCATAGGGCACCCTTACTTTGTGAAGCACTGCTCCGTGAAATCCTTTCCACTTTGTGAAACACCTTCCATATGCGCCTATGCCCTATGCCTAGTCTAGTCCACTTCACTTCATGAATCATACCCCTTCATGAATCCCCTCTACTACATGGAGAACTATAGATTCCCGAGGCTTTTTCCTGTGAACCCCTTTGCTCTGTAACTCTTTTTCCCATGTGACCCTCTAGGTTTGCACGAAGTGATTTCAAAGTCCCTTAGGAGGTTCTTTATGTTTCATTGATTTTCCACATGCTTCTTCGCATAGGCACACTAATGGATATTTATTCTTTGCATAGCCATGCTAATGTGGGCCCCTCAATGGATCACTCCCCAACACCCTCTCACCATGGCATTGCTGATGCTTTCCCTTCACCAAGGGTTAAAGAGCACAAGTTTTGTAAGTCCTAGGGTTGAGGAGTGAATCCTCATCATCCGAGCTGTAGTTCGTTAAACTTCCAAGCACCATCGTCCCCAGAACATGACATTAAACTGTGGTCTCTCCCCGTGCATCATATATGGAGTGACCCATCTTGGAGATTCTCTATGCCTGCTCGTCTCTATAGGAGTGAGATCTTCCTCACATGGAATGAGATCCTTTTTTCTGAAGAGGTGCCTATCCATGGGGAAGGTCAACCATCTTGGTGTAACCCCCTATCCTTTATTGTGGGAGGTAGTACCCCTACTCCTCCTTTATTCTTTCATGCCAAAGACTAGAGGCAAGAGGGGAACAGGGACTTTCGTCATCCCATCCCTCTACCATTGGGATTTTCCACCACTCGGGCCTCCATTCAAGAGTAGGTCCCAATCTCCATCTCTAGGGGCTTCTAACCATGCATAAGCCCCTGTTTCTTCTTTAGGCTGCTAACCAAGTGTAAGCCCCATTCCACTTCCCACAGATGCACCTTTCATGATGTGGTCATCGGGACTTTTCTGACTCTTGTTTCTCACACCGAGCATGACTCAAATGGGATTAGAGTAAGCATCGGCTATGACATCCTATCTGGGAAGTCTAGAGTGTAAGCCCCACACCATCCCGAACTACGTGGACGTTGATCCTTACCAAGGCAAGGTACGTAGGATGTCTCCCTGAGGATCAATCCCAACAACCGTTGGTCTCAAACCCTTCACGTCGGTTCACCAACAACCATCCCAAACTACGTGGACATTGATCCTTGATAAGTAAAGGTATATAGGACGCCTCCCTGAGGTTCAATCCCTACAAACGTTGGTCCTGACCCCTTCACGTCAGTTTTCCAACAACCATCCTGAACTATGTGTACTTTGATCCATGCCAAGGCAAGGTAAATTAGACGCCTACCCAGGGTTCAATCCCGAAACCCATTGGTCCCAACCACTTCACATTAGTTTACCAAATCCTCATAAACTATGTGGAATTTGATCATTTCCAAGGCAAGGTACGTAGGACGCCTCCATGAGGTTCAATCCCAAAAACCGTTGGTCCTGACCCCTTCACGTCGGTTTGCCAACAACCATCCCGAACTACATGGACATTGATCCTTTCCAAGGAAAGGTATGTAGGACGCCTCCCTGAGGTTCAATCCTGACAACCATTGGTCCCAACCACTTCACACCGGTTCACCAAATCTTGTTGAACTACATGGACTTTGATCCTTTACAAGGCAAGGTACATAGGATGCCTCCCTATGGTTCAAGCCCAACAACCATCGATCCCAACCACTTCACGTCAGTTCACAAAATCCTCCCAAACTATGTAAACTTTGATACTTTCCAAGGTAAGGTACATAGGACTCCTCCCTAAGGTTCAAGTCAAACAATCATTGGTCCTAACCCCTTCACGGTGGTTCACCAACAACCATCCCAAACTATGTGGACTTTGATCCTTTCCAAGGCAAGTTACGTAGGAAGCCTCCCTGAGGTTCAAGCCAAACACCTATCAGTCCCAACCACTTCACATCGGTTCACACTCTTCCCACATGAAGTTAAACTATATGCCCCTTTTTGTCCCGTATGACACTAAACTGTCAACCCCAATCAGCAGTAAGTCATTGTCAACCCCAATCAGTGGTAAGCCATTGTCAACCCCAATCAGCGGTAAGTCATTGTCAACCCCAATCGATGGTAAGCTGCTGTGTTCCTCCAATCAACGGTATGTCGTTGTAGTCCCCTTTATTGGGACCCACATATTTGGTCCGCCCCCATGGAATCAAACGAACCTTGGGCTGCTAACTACGTGTAATCCCCCATATGTCATCGGGTCGTTGTCCCATGTGAACACCCCATCCCGAACTAGGTGGACTTTGATCCTTTCCAATTCAAGGTACATAGAAAGCCTCCATGAGGTTCACACCCATCACCCATGTCTTATCATGGTATTTACCTTGAGCCTACGTGTTTTGGGAAGGTTATTCCCCAACCCAGAGGTTCCACTTCCTCCGGGTCCCCTTCATACAGGTCGCCTCCTTAGGTGTCCCATCGCCTCACTGAACTACGTAGACTTTGATTCCCTACCACGGGGATATGTAGGAAGTCTCTTCGAGGCTCAATCCCAATACTACCATTAACTTCACAATGGTTCCATCTCATTTCCCCCTTCACTTCATTCAACTCTCCATCATCCATCATGTTTCTTACCCGAGCCGCCACATACTGGTGAGATCATGCCAATTCATCTCTTCACTATTCCAAGAAGCACTTGGGCTACCAGCCATGCGCTAGCCCAGTATCAGTGTTCCCTCTAGGGGTTGAACTCATCTGATCCACTCCTATCAGTGTTCAAATCAGTCTGATCTGTCTCCACTAGTCATTACACTCGCAGCATACCCTATATTAAACATGAGAAGCTGAGGAAAACCTTAGAGACATGCATATGGCATATAATTCCCCTCATTTGATGTGGTAATCCTTGGGATTCCATTCCCTCAAGAATACCTATCATAAGGGGAAAAAACCCAGATGCGCCAGTGTTCCAGCATCCAAACATGCCAGTGATGTCCAATGTGACTACTCCCCCGACTGAAGGTTGCTACCCAGACTAGACCCCTTGGAATGTTCTAACAGAAGTAGCATAATTAACTGGTGTCCATGAAGACATGGAACTGGGAAGAGTTTCACAAAAAATGTCTTCAATCTATGAGGGAGACCCGGACATGCTAATGAGTTTCGAGGAGGAATCCACAGAAGGAGGAACTGACATCCCATCATCACATTCCAATCAAGGAGGAAACGTCCCTAAATAAGCGACAGATGTCACCCACCTTCAGAAAGTGAGAATGTGGGGTAACAATCAGCATGTCCTTGTCCTCAAATATATGAATGCGTGAACCCTAACAAAATCATCAGAAACAGAAATGGTGAACCTTACATAAATTTCTTCTCTTAAATGTGGAGATTAGTAGAGTTAGAGACATCAGTGGACTAGCGTGTCATTGAATCTAGTTATTCGGTGCTAGGTACAGTTAAGCAAATAGTGGGCCTAGCGTGAAACTCACTAGAAGTAAGGGTAGTGAAATATTGGACATCTCAGTCTGAAACATTGTCATCATGGATCCTTCTTTCCAGCCATGGATGACAGAATGGCGTTTGAGAACTGGACGTTGATTTCCTTATTACATCACTAATGGTTTAATCTCCCTACCTTCTAGGACCCATGATGTTGTAATAGTAAATTGATCGCTACCCACCCACTAATGCAGGGGTAGGGGCAATGCCAACATAGAAATCCCTCATGGCTCCACTGATTTTGTGACAACTTCCACACCCCCAGCTGTTGGGCTCCCACGCCCCATCTCCCCTTATAAAATAGATCAGAGAAGGGTGATAAACGACATCATCCGCCGATATGATGAGGAGGGGATTATCCCAACTCAGGATACGGCCTGTCAGGATTTAGAGTCATTTGAATCTCATCACAACCACTACCCCCAAGGTCCGTGCAGGGAGCCACTACTCCCCACTCCGATGCACAACTGTTTTGGGAGCTTCTCCCCAGAACGATTTGATGACACACTCCCCTACACCAATGAGGTGGGGGATGTCTAGGCTAGCTCATCTTAGATCTCATTCTATGGTATCCTAAGGAGGGCCCCCACTAGGAAATTCTAGCACCACCACCCGAACTCATGATTCAAAGAGAAGGTAAGTTATGTTCCTGCATCGCTAGCCCCAGTCTGGCTAACCCGACACCTGCATCGGGAGCAGGCCGAGGAGGATGCCCACCAAGGGGCGTCAATGACAACGACTACCATGGATCGTGCCACCACTAATGTATACCATCATTTCCCTCTATATGTTGAACAGGGGAACTCAAATACTCGGCCTAGATTGAGGCCCGAGCCGACCCATGGGCAGGCTGGGTCGACTCTCTTGGTTGTCGGCGTAGGTAATGGCCCCCACGAACTGACCCATGGCAATGACACCCAATACAAAGTTCCTCCTCATACCACCACCATGGAGAACGCGGGTCTTCCCCACTTCCATGCTCAACGTGGAGGTCCACCTAGTGCCGCCTTTAATTCAAATGATGGTCATCCATGTGGCAGTGACACTCAATACGGAAGCCTCTTTTTCACTCATGATATTAGGTATGGGGTCAATCTTCCAGCCATAGGCCACTGGTGTGGAGATGTTATACATTCTGTCAATCTCCAGCATAGGGGGCTCCCTCATGTCCTTAAAGTGGCCGGTGAATTTCATCCTCGCCCCCAAAATCAAAGGAGTGAAGGTTAGCCTCACTTCATTGGCACCCATCACAGAGGTCCTACCTGTGTTCGGCTTCACCAATACAAGGACCCTCCTCGCACTGATGCTGCTAGGGGAAATAAGCATGGAAGTCCTACCCATGCTCTTACCAGCTCTAGTGGAGGTCCTACATGCTCCATCACTTCCTGCGGAGATTCCCTTCACACATCATCCAATGGACACAGAGGTCCTCCCCGTGTTCCCTTTGATATCTATCCAGGTGCCCCTCTCACCTCAACTCACTCAAGCAGAAGACCTCTCCGCCCCAGCACCAGTTCTGTCGAACTTCCCCCTCGTGCCAGAAATATAACCTGTCCTAAATAGCCATACTAAGGTAGAAAGGCAGGTCATCGTCTCCATAAAAAGAATGTCGGGAAGATTCAGACTAAGATTAAACTTGTATAATTCTCAAATTTTGAGGAGGAATACGACTCAGTAAGGGAACCCTCATCTCAATCCTCTGTGTCAAGGGTTGGGGTAGGAACGAGCTGCATCAGCCTCATACTTCTGGAATGCGAGGTCCACCGGATCCCTACCTCCCTCCATAGATACATCTAGGAGGATGAAGATTTGGTGTCTCCCTAGGGTCTGACCATGAAACTGCCACCATCATCACTAGGAGCATTCTCTACCTCGATCACAGACCACGAAGAGTTATTCTGAGGACTGATTGAGAATGAGAAGCAGCATGGTCCACCACCAACATCAGTAGTCCCTATACCTGAAAATCCGGTCACCAGGTCGTCTTATCACAATATGGTGTCCAAGTCACTGCCCTCCTTAGAGGATAGCACGAGATATGGTGGCCTATCATCCTGCTCCCTATATTCACTGTTGTCCAGCTTACCATCTTAGCTATCTGCTTTAGTACTGCTACAGGTTACCCAACCGCCTCTAGTCAATGAATGGGGAAATAAAGGTCCAGGCCCTGAGTCTAGACTGAGGAGCTTGTGGGACATTTTTTTAGCAGACCACCTAATGAAGACATTTTGGCCAGTTGCAGCACCGAATTTCACTATGCCAGAAACACTCACCTAGGTGGAGGTTGGATGATTTCTCCAAACTCTATGGGTGAATCACATTCATCTTCATCTTCGATGAGTGGCATATCCTAAGAGTCAGGCTCACATTGAAGACATTGTTCAACAATGTCGTTTGGTTGATTTGGTTGCACTCCCCGTGGCCCAGCGCCCTAGTCATAAGGTCATTATAGGACCCTCCAACAATGATGTGTCCAGAGATTTAAAGTGCTCCATAGGATTATCAAGGAGGATTCCCCCCATGTGCAGATCAATGGATGGGGGCAGTATGATGCCCTCCACTTTAGTTCTATCTGGAACCAGCCCAACATACCAGGAAATATCAATGATATGCCTCCAGGTAGAGTCAGGGTTAACATGGCTGATTTATCAGAGGAAGATATGGAGACAGAACTACTTAGGGACTTACCCCATGGGGGGGTTCCATAGCTATTGGATCTGTTGGAAAGGTTCACTCACCAGCAGATAAATCTACTGGGTCTTCCCATGCCCACAGAGGCACTAGTCCTCAGCTGGAATCCCAATAAGGGAAAAGAGAAAATTGGAGTCGTAAAACCCTCAGACCCATCTAGATCAGTTCAGAAGGTAGACACAGATCCGTAAAAATTATATTTGTGTCAAAAACTCACATAACACAAGAAGATGGTCGATGATATCCTTACTAAGTGTTCCATGAAGCGACAACCATACTACGATGATCCTAGACCAGGGCAGTAGGGGCGAACACAACTTCCCCTAGGTGAATTGCCTACATGTGAACCTGACCACCCTACCCACACTAACAGGGTATAGGATTGGACATATGGAAAGTGGTTGCAGTATATGTTGTTGAATCCACCTGAGCGACATGAAAAGCCCCTAGACCCAGCTCAGGTTCCCCCAGCCACTCTGCAGGTCGTCCCACCAGCCGCTCCACGAGTCACCAGACCTTCTTATCATGTTAAAGAACCTGCCAACTCATTGGTGGTCAAGTATCCTCATCAAGATAGGAACCCCCACCCAGGTGATCTAATGGCATCACACATTTCTCACCTTGAGGTATTGGAAACACAACAGGTGGCCATCCCACCTGATGGAAAGCTGTATCCGGTGTGGGTGGATGATTTTTCCGCACCCCTGGGTTTCAAAAATCCCACATTCTCCCAATTTAATGGAATAGGTGACCCATTGAAGCATCTGGTCCACTTCATTTCAAGGTGAAGAATCATATTGGTAACTCCAGTGAAGTAGGAGGCCACCAAACTTCAATGCTTCGTGCAGACATTGGAAGGACCGGCATTTTTCTGGTACAACCAGCTACCCATCATGTCAGTAACCGGCTAGGAAAATCTTTGCAGGAAATTTCTTTACCACTTTAGTTCCCCCACTTGGAAGATGAGTATTGCAAACCTATTCAAGTGCAAATAGAGGCTTGACGAGCTCGTCGCAGACTTTGTTGCCTGTTGGAAAGGGCTCATATACTCTCTTGACAAGCCGCTGACTTAGGAGAAACTACTCACGATGTGTGTCGGGAATTTCAAGATAGAAATGGTCCCCTATTAGATCACCAAGAACTACCCTAGGGTATTCTGATACTTATCTAATAAGGCCCAGTATCTAGAAGAAGCCTTCCAGCATGCCAAACAGGCACACCTGTTGCCTCCTACGATTCCCGCAAGAAGGGCCGCTAAGGATGAGCCTGTCGCGGTGGCCCAAATAGATGCCCCTAGAAACCTAGAGTTTTTACCAGTAGAGCTTCCTCTATAGCCTCACAGAGGCCCTCCACCTCAGGCATAGCCTCCAGCCCATCCGTGCCTACCTTAGAACCGACAGGTGCCCCCGTACAATGTGCTACCACTGCCCAGGCAAGATAACCAGGATCCGCCTCCTTGATAGGCTCCTCCAACCCCTAGTTAGGGACAGGCTCCCCGACCCCCTTTCCAGATAGGGGAAACTGAACCTAATCATTCAATGAGGCTTAGGTCCTTGTTTATTTCTGCAGTGCCTTGGAACAAAGAATTCTTCATTTTCCCGAATGTAGGAGACCAGAAGAGGTGGGTCTCAATGATCACCCCAACTACTTCCCCTATCAACGGATCATAGGGAACACCATCAAATAGTGATATGTGTTTAAATATTAGCTTCAAGACCAGATCAACAATAAAATAGTAAGGTTGGTCCCAACTCCGACACATGTAGCATGTGTGTTCGTGAAGCCCGATAGCAGTAGTGATAGTGAAGGTGAGTGGAATCAGGTTTAAAACCACGAGTCTCATAATTTCAATAACTGGATGGATCGTAAGGCAGTTACCAGTGCCCATGGTATTATCTGTGAACATCTAAATCAACTTGAACCTTTAGAAGATGCCATGTCACCCGCATTCAGTACCTCTGCGTCAACGGCTCAGCTGTCCTCTTCCTAGAAGAGCAAGCATCGATGGTGCAAGGGAAAACAAAATCCCCCACCAACAATATCGTCATCTCGTACTCTAAGTGACTTAATGCCCCTAGAGATAGAGATTCCCCCCAGGATCCATCTAGTAGTGGATTATTCTTTAAGTGACAGTCAAGGATATGCCTCGGTTAACACTATAGATCTGTTAAACCCCTACATGATTCCTGATGGCAAGGAGTACTAGGAAGATCCCCCCAATGTTCCTAGCTATCGTCATCATCAACAGAGCTACAAAAATATGGGTCTTCGGAGTGCCTCAGTCAGTATTTCCAGCCAGGTTTTTCATGCTACTGAAACTAGGCAGTAAGCCCAACACAGAGCTCAGCGTGCAAAGCCTTCTCATTTGGTGTCATCAGGTCTGCCTTCATCATTGTTTATGTTGCTGGATCAGGAAAAGTTGTCCCAAACACATTGTGATCAGCCATATGGCCCTCATCTGGTGGTCACTCCCCAAGCTTCGACTAGTGAGCAGCGGGATATTCCCAGCACCAGTCAGCCGCCAGTCCAGCCGGTAGGGCCCATCATACCTCTTGTCATGGAGTGACCTTATGTAAGAAGAAGCTCACACCTAGTACCGAAGTATGATGTCTTCAAACATATTTACAGCATTCCAGAAAGGCTCTCCATCCTTGAGGCCCTTCACCTGTCAGAAAATATTTGTGAGGCCCTCATCGAGGCCTTAAAAATCCCCCTCTAGTTTGAGATGGAGGTAGTAGCCATATAAGCCTTCCATGATGAGGTGGTCGAGCATGGTGAATGCCAAGATATCATCTCATTATCTGGAGAGGATGGATGCTCCCCCATACAAGGGAACATTCTCCCACTTTACATCACTAGCCAGTTTAATGGCATGGAGGTTCATCTATGTCTGGTCGACATAGGATCTGGGATCAACCTAATCCCAACTCGGACACTGTGAAAACTGGGGTTGTCCAAGGATGATATGTGTCTCTATGACCTGAAAATTAAAGGTTATGATAGGATGTAAAAGACATTGGTCAAAAAGATCCGCCTAAAGACACAGTTCAGTGGCCTATTTTCCATCACATATTTCATGGTTATTTTGTAGGACACAACTTCAAACACATTTATGGGTAGGTCATGGCTCCACCTGCATGCAGCGGTTCCTTCATCGTATCACCAGTTCCTCAATTACTCCCTTAATGGTTGAGTGGGAGTACTTCAAGGTGATGTGCCTCCCTTTTCCTATTGTGAAGCCCAATACCTATACACCAACTATTACAAGAGAAAGTACAAGAAAATTTAGGCTAATGAGGTTGATCATGATATAGTTTTGACCGACCCATGGATAGATATGGATGATGCCTACATCTTTCCAATCAACCGATTGGGGGCTACAACCCCAGACATGGTAAAATGCTTCATTGTTTCTGGAATGATAGGGGAGCACATTCCAAAGTCTAATAAATGTCGGAAGAACACCTCATACTCTTAAAAGAATCAGGACCTGGTGATCCCAGAGCTCCCTACCCCTATAAGGTATTGAGTTTTCCACCCCATGGCAATAGAAATATTCCATATTTTTTTGTTTCTCTAGAACGAGATAAACCGGCTCAAGCCAACGTGCCACTATTTCTTCGATATCATCCAGTATGATCCCTTGGTCCAAAGACCAGATTGGATCAGATCAAAAACCTTCATCGTTATGGATTTGGTAGTACAGGAGTCCCCCGATGCAGTTTCCACCACCGGTCATACTGGTACCAATCTCCCATCAGGATCTGTTGACTAAGAGGAAACTCCTCCCACCGAAGATCCCTCATCCATAAGTGAATAATATGATTTAGAGGATTCTCCCCCTACCTTTGAAAAGGGTGTATCCACCATGGTCTATGAATTGGTATAGGTGAACCTCAGTAGCAAGGCAGGCCCAAAACCTACACTTATTTGTGCCGCTATGCCCCTCGAGGAGCAATAGCTGTATGTGGATTTAATAAAATAGGACAGTGATTTATTTTCCTAGAGTTGCGATGATATTCTAGGACTAGATCCTTAGGTAGTTTTCCCTCGCCTTGGCCTCCCAGCAAATCACCACGGGTTTAAGTAGCTTCCCATAAAGATTCACCATTCCCATGGTGCCATGGTTGAGGCAAAAGTTGATAAGCTTATCAGAGCCAATTTCATTAAGGAATTCTAGTACCCTAAGTGGATGGTCAACATTGTGTCAGTCAGGAAGAAGAACAGACAAATTAGATTCTGCATCAACTTCCAAGATCTCAACTGTCAATGTCTGAAGGATGATTTTCCCCTTCCTATGACGGAATTGTTGATCGATTATACAACTAGGTTATAGTCCCTCTTCTTCATGGATGGATACTCCTGGTATAACTAGATCTGAATGTCTCTCGATGATGAGGATTCTATAGCCTTCAGAGAACCATAAGGTTATTTCTCTTACCAAGTCATGCCCTTCGGTCTAATGAATGCAGGTGCCACCTACCAATGAGCTATGCAACACATATTTAAGTCGATCCTCGGGACACTGGTGGAATACTATGTGGATGACCTAGTGGTCAAATCTCACCAGCGTCAGGACCATCTCAAAGACCTTGAGAAAGTGGTTGGCTTCCTTCATTCTCACCACCGGAAGATGAACCCAATGAAGTGTGCCTTCGAGATCACCTTTGGAAACTTTCTCATCTTCGTTGTCAGATACAAGGGCATCAAAATCAACCCTAATAAGATCAATTCCATTATCCATATGTCTCCCCCAAGCAACCTCTGGGTGATTCAGGGTTTCCAAGGCCACTTGGCCTACATACACCGATTCATCATGAATTTGGCTGGCAAGTGTAAGCCATTTTCTTGGCTCGTAAAGAAATTCATTGTCTACGAGTGGGATGAATAATGTTAGACTATTTTCAAGAATTCAAGTAGTATATTCTCTATCCTCTGGTCTTAATTCCACATGTCTCTGGAAAGTCATTGGTCCTTTATGTGACAACCCTAGAATGATCTCTTAGTGCCCTTCTCACCCAGAAGAACAATGAGGGAACAAAGAATAGTCTCTACTACCTCAGCTGCATGATCCTTGATATGGAGACAAGATAATCCCCTATTGAGAAGATATACCTCATTCTAGTATTTGCAGTACATAAATTACAACATCACTTGCAGCACTGTGAGGTACAACTGGTGTCCCAAGTGGATCCACTAAAGTACATCATGAATCACACCATACTGATAGGGAATCTATCTTGGTGGGAAGTAATCCTCTAGCATTTTGACATCAGTTTTTTCCCTCATAAGTCTATTAAGGGACAAGCATTGGATGACTTCCTTACCGCCCATCCAGCTCTTGCAAGCCACTCCATAGACCTTGATTTTCTCGATGAGTAAATTCTCTTAGTAGACCAAGCCATACCATGTTGTAAAATGCACTTAAATGATGCTTCATGGAGCCCTATTAGCAGAAGTCTCAATAACCCCAAGCTCAATAGAGTAGTCCTGGGTGTCATCTTCATCACCCCAGAACAAGTCGTTCTTCTGAATTCATTCCTATTATCATAAGGCTTTACCAAAAATGAGGTGGAATACGAGGCTCTCATTACTAGTCTCGAGCTGGCCCTTAAGATTGATGTTCCCCTCTTACATATGAAAGGGGATTCCGAACTAGTCATCAAGCAGATCAATGGTTACTATATCATAAGAAATCTAGAGCTCGTACCATTTTTGGAACACACTCTCCAGCTAATGGCCAAGTTCCCATCTCATCCAGAAGTTACTCATGTCCCTCGATCCTATAATGGTCGAGTCTAGCCTAGTATCATTACTTTAAAATACTAAACATGATGATTTAATTATCCACATGGCACACCAGAGAGTCATCTCTCTCGTCACTCCAAATGACAATGACATCCTGCATGTGAGCCACCTTACCATTAGTGCCTCCACGTCAGGACCTCCAGTTCCCCCAGATGCAGTGATTGATGTGACTCTTGACTATAGGATTCCCTTTACTGATTACCTCTAGCACAAAAGTCTCCTGACAGGTCGAGTCAAGCGTGAGAAAATCTGATGTCGCACATTGCAGTTTACTCACTAGAGTTGCTTGGGTCTGAAGAAGGTCCTCTAAAAGTGCGGGCTTGATGGATTTCTCCTCTGTTGCATTCAAGGAGATGATATTTCTCATGTCATGTAGGAGGTTCATGTTGGTTCTTGTAGAGCACATTAGATCGGGCTGAAACTATCTCACCAGATTTGGAGGCTGGGATATTTTTGGCCCTCCATGATCTATGACTGCATCGAGTTTTAGAAAAGTTGTCATGCATTCCAAATTCATCCCAACTTTATACATTGGCCACTATATCCTCTCTACACAACCATGTACTCTTATCCCTTTGTGGTCTGGGGACTTGATGTCGTGGGACCATATCCACCAGAGACAACTCACTAATGTAGGTTCATTCTGACCGCTATGGATTTCATTTCCAAATGGACAGAGGAAGTCCCACTCAAGGAGTTCAAGGCCCGTTCTATTGTTGAATTTGTGAGCTCTAACATCATTTATTGATTTGGAGTCCCTCACTCCATCCTCACTAATAACGGCATGAACATCCGGGCATCTGAGCTGAAAAAATTTCATGCCAAGTACAACATTCGTTCTAACCATACCTCCCGCTACCACGCACAACCAAATGGGAATATTGAGGAATTCACCAAAATAATTTGTAACATTATACAAAAAATGGTTGGTTAGAACAAGAAGAGTTGGCCGGACAAGCTCCCCAATGCCCTCTAGGCTTATCGGGCAATGAACCATAATTCCACACAGGTGACCCCACACTCCCTGGTGTATAGAATGGAGGTTGTCCTTCCCATAGAGATCTAGTTACCTTCATTATACACAGTTTTTTTATCACAAAGGTCCAGATAAAGTAGCTGAATTCCATCTAGTGGAATTGGAAGCCCTCGACAAGAACAGGCTTCGTGCCCTACACAATCTGAAAAGGCATCAGAACAAGATAGCTAGAGCTTTGAACAAGAAATTTTGCCTCTGCTATTTCTTTCAAGGTGACATGGTGTTGTCCTTGAGAACATCAATGATACATGGGTGATAACCACCCAATTTAGAGCCCAAATGGGAAGGACCTTACATCATTCACAAGGTTTACCCCAATGGTGCATACTCCCTAGTTACCAGGGATGGTGAGGGTATAACTCCTCCAACCAATGCCAAATTCCTCAAGAAATAATTTTCCCAAGAAAAGGGTTCCTACATGACCTTAAACTGTTATATCCCACATGACATAAAAATGTATTTCATCCCGGAGGATGTGAAACAGTACCTGGTCCCACACTACCTTAAACTATTCTGTCCCTACCACCAGACGTTAAAATGTGTGGTTCATCCGAACTGAAGGATGTAAAACTATTCAGAACATGTCCTTCATGACGTTAAGATGTGAGTGGAAAATATACCATTATGGTCCTACATGACCTTAAACTGTAGATGGTCCCACATGACCTTAAACTGTATGTCATCTAGCACGATGTTAAACTGTAGGTTGTCCCGCATGACGTTAAACAGTAGACAGTCCTACATGACCTTAAACTGTACAGTCCTACATGACCTTAAACTATTATAACCCACATGGAATTAAACTGTATGTTGTCCTACATAACACTAAACTGCATTTTCAGAAATATTTATGGCTTGATTCCCATCCTTATGGGATACGTAGGATGGCTCGGACACCTCGTCTTGAGTCGAGCCCTAGTTTCCTCTTGGACTATCCCCCTGGGTATAGTTCTCTTGGAGGATCCCACATGGTGTCATGTATGATTCTTTGGCCCCACTCATGTCAGTATGATGATGATCACACCATGTGCTCCCCTCCACATTCTTCTACCCTCCCATTTCCTAACCGCATGACACTAAACTTCATGGCCTTTAAGAACTATGTATAGCTTGATTCCCATCCTCATGGGATACGTAGGAACGCCTAGAAATTTTGTCCGTCAGCCCAGCCCAAACTTCAAAATGTACCCTCGGGAAGGAAAATATGGTGTGGTGCTAGATTTTTCCCTCATTTACATTGGATTCATCATGATCTCACCATATATACCCTCCCCTAGAGATCTCCACCTCTTTCACCATCCTGCTTGATGTTAAATTTCATGGGCACATTTATGCTCCACACACTCCCTATACTTGGGACTTTGTCATCTTTCACATCCAAAAGGGCACCTGAATGGTACATATACTTTGACTAAGGTCTCTTTTGTCATTTCATCCCTATGCCACGGAGGACCTCGAATGAATAGTTGATACAAGTCCCACGTTGCGAATGTTGTCAGTGGTCGACACTCATTTGTTGATCCCATTTTAGGTCACACGATATGGATGTAGTGTTTTGAACCTGACCAACAACTATCCTTTTTTGTTGTCACCACCCCCATATGTACCAAATATTGAGTGTAATGCTTCATTCTACCCTTCTATCTCTTCAAGCGTCAGTCAGCCTTGGGCAGGAGCATGCGTCTAGTTTTTGTACCCCTATATGTTGGGGAGAGCCCGGTCCTACTCCTTGTTTCCCACACTGATCATTGCTCACGTGGGATTAAGAGTTGTTCTAAGGCAATACCTGTAGGAGGGGTTATATGTCTACAGTTGTCCAGGATTCCAAACCTCAGGTCCCTCGACCCTTTTGGCCCCATATCCCAAGTTCTCATCTAGGATTGCGTGGTGTGGTATGGACTCATGTCCTCATTCACGTCGGGCTATTTTTCCATGTCACACATATACCCTTGAGACATCCATCCTTCATTTATTTTTCTTTCTGTGAGCACATTCCTGACTATGCTTCATGCACTCGATCATTTGGGTTTTCATCATCTTTCATATCCAAAAGGACCCCCAAATGGCATGGCTACTCGGCCCAAGGACTATTCTACCATTTTAGTCCAACATCCCCAAGTATTTCAAGAAACAAATTGATACAAGTCTCGTGTTCTGAATTTTTTCAATGGTCAATGCTCAATTATTTTTCCCCGACCTCCGGTCACATAAATACGGATACTGTGTTGTGAACGTGGTCAACATTTATCCTCTATAGTTGTTTCCATTTTTTAGTTTTCCATAGGCACGATGATTCTCCCTCTCTACAAGTATATCCCTTTCATATGACATTAAACTGGGCATCTATGGTCTGATCCCTACAACCTTAAACTAAGAGCACCATTGTCCTGACCGCAAGATGTTAAACTGTGAATTAGTTGGGACTTCCCATTTTATGTCCCTCAAACTTTTTTCCCCTATGTCCCAAGTGTTCATTCGAGATTTTATGATGTGTTATGATCTTATGTACTCATTCACCTTAGGCTACTCACCATGTTGTACACATCCCTCATTGGGGTACCTTTCCCCTATTTACGTCCTTACTGCATGACGTTAAACTACACTACATCCTTCCTCAATACTATGTGTGGCTTGATTCACATCCTTATGGGATATGTAAAACCTCTCAAACGTCTAGTCTTTAGGTCCAATCCCATATCTTTAAAACCCCCTTATCGTTATGGCCTCTTGGCCTAATTCCTTTTGGAGTAGGGGTATGCGGTGTGGTATGGGATTATATCCCCATTCACATAAGGATTGTAACAACCATGCCACGTACCTCTCGCTCATGAGAACCCTTTACTCCCTTTCTCTACACTCATCTTTTTGATTCAGATGATCTTAATTTGGGTCACTCAACCCTCTTTGGTGATACACCAATGTGCCCAGGAGTACTCTGGTTCAGAACCTATATTGTTAGATTCTACCTATACATGTTCTTATCCATTCCTCATGCTTCATGTTCCTCTTCATTTGGGATTTCATTATCTTTCACATCCAAAGGGACCCCCAAATGGCATGGATTCTCACCCCAAGGGATCTCCTACTATTTTGGGCCAACGTCCTTGAGGGTTTCGAACAAAAAATTGATACAAGTCCCGCATTGTGAATATGGTCAGTGGTTGAAGCTCATTTGTTGTTTTCATTTCAGGTCACACGTTATGGATGTTGTGTTTCAAACATGGTCAACAGTTATCCTCCATCATCATGCTAACCCCATAAAGCCTTAAATGCCAGTTTCATGATTCACATCATTCTCCACCCCATCATGTCCAAGTGTAATTTAGACACTCTTGGTACTATCCCTCAGTGCGCATTTTCACGTTACGAGGACAAAGTTGTGGTAAGCTGTCATTTGGGCCTCCACACCGACTTCCCTTTTACGTGTATCCCATTTCTTTGAAATACCTCTTCCTCCCTTGTTTCCCACACCAAGTTTGACTCACGTGGGCTTAGGGATTGTATTTAGGTCTATGCTCGCTTAGAAGAGTTTCACTTCACCATGGTCCGATCTCTAAGACCTTAAAATAAGATATCCTTATACGTACTCTCTTTAGAACTATGTGTGGATTGATTCCCATCATCATGGGATACATAGGAACACCTAGAAATTATTTCTACAGGTCCAGAACCATATTATATAGCCTTTTCTGGCCCCTAGGCCTGGGGTTCCTTCCCCGGAATTGTGCGTGATGTGGTGTGGGTCTCATCCTCATTCACGTCGGGTATGCTTTATCATGTCATGCACATTCCCCCAAATATCTGATCCATATGACTTTAAAATATGACACTGGTATCACATAACTTTAAATTGTTGTGTCTTTATTGCATGATATTAAAATGCATGGTTGGTCCTATCACAAGACCCTAAACTGTAACATTGCCGTCCTAGACGCATGACAAAAAACGGCACTGTATCATGATGTCCTAACTCAAGGGGACATCATGTTGGGTATTGGTTATCCACCATACCATTTGTCAATGCCTACATATGGATTGATTTCTGTGGTGATACCAGGATTCTTTATCCTAGGTTTATCGCTTCACAAAAAAACAAAACACACATCTATCTTAAAGAACAAACAAGATCTGTCAAATGCTGCTTCTTTTGGTGCATGGACCAAACCTGCATGACCTTATCATTTATGGAACTAGTACCTTACCATGCCACTCCCAAAACTACATGTGTCTTGATTCCCATTCTTATGGGGTAGGTAGAAATGCCCACGCACTTTGCCTCAGGCCCTGCCTAACTTTTATTTTTGGTCCCTCGACCTAAAATCTCCCCGGGGAACAAGTGGTGTGACGAGTACCTCTTGGGTTCTCATTCACTTCAGATTTAATAATTACCACACCATGTGTCCCCCTATCTCATTTCTATCTAGTCTGAGCTCTATGAACCTAAACCTAAGATCTCTCCACGTCCTTATCATATGACATTAAACTGCATGACATCTTTAAGAACTATGTTTGGCTTGATTCTCATCCTTATGGGATACACAGCGACGCCTAGGAATTTGACCTCGGGTCTAGCCTCAGGGTCATAAACCCTTTTGGTCCCTCATCCCAGATTATGGTCTAGGTAGTACGACCTCTAAAACTATGTGTGTTGTCCTTACCACATGATGTTAAACTATGTGTCTATCGTCTTCCATGGCATGACATAAAACCACAAGGTACCTTTGGTCCTCACCAAATAGGTCATGTCTGAAAGTAAGCTTGATCCTTGATCAGAGTGATACGCCCACCTAATGTGTTTCCATCACGATGGTGTAATTTCAAGAGTGTTGGACTCCATATGAACAACCCATCCCTCCACCCTCCACACTTTTTTTCCCCTTTATTCAGACCCTCGTCCTATTTAACCTCTAAAGGAACCCCCTAATAGTATAGATGCTCGGCCTATGGATCACCTACTGTCCTGGGATAATGTTCTGGAAGACTTAGGGATGACATCTTGAGTCAGGACCCTTGTTTTGAACATGGTCAATGGTTGGCCCTCATTTTTTATCCCCATTTCAGGCTAATATAATAAGGATATTGTGTTTCAAACACGGTCAATAGTTATCCTTCATTGTCACGCCATACCTACTATGTTCTGAATCTTGGGGATCGTGATTCACACTTTCCACTCCCCTAAGTTCAGATTGATTCCAATGCCCCTAGAATTACCCCACTCGTGCATTAGAGCACACTAGGAAAATGCTAATTCAACTGTTTTGAGATCATCATTCTCCAGTCAGGCCTCCCTCTTTATTTTGGGAAATCTGGAATGGTTGTTCAAACCCTAGATGCCCAAAGCATGGTCAGTGCTCTCATATTCAAGTGCAATAACAAATTTTTCATCCCTTGTTTCTCACATTGGGCCTGACCCACATGATCCTAGGGATTGGTCACTGAATGTTTCACGAATGTGAAAAACATATAGAAGAATGAAGGAAATAACAGAACTAATGCATGCATCCACCATAAATAATCAAAGCATGAAAGTGTGTTCAAAAGTTACATGCATCACAACACATGAGGATCGACCCCTCCCATGGATGGTTTGACCCTGTCAAAAGAGCATTGTAGCTACACCACCCTCTGGCTTGTGATTTCTAGGATTTGTTGATGCCTTCTCAGTTCCCGCTCCTCCTCGGAAGCAATGGGGAATAGTTCATCAACCATGATCTGGGACCGCTCCTCAATGGTTTGGATGACAATCATCTTCTCAGAGGCTTGCTTCATGTACTCTTCGTCCTCTGTTAGCTAGGCCTTCAGACGTGATATGATCTCTGATTTCGCAGTAAGGAAATAAGAATTCTCATTTTCCTGGACCTACAGCCGTCGAATCTCATTTTCAGCCTCTTAGAGCCTCTTTATTTTCACCTCTTTTCTCCACTACCAACCCACACAAAGGCCACAGTCATATTCCTGAATCTTCTATGCCATGAGATCTCGGACGAGCATGTGAGGACGCTGGTCATCCACTTCCCCATCAAACATTTCACGTAGCTGGGACCGAAGCTTCCCCATCTAGTCTATCCATTGTTCTTGAGAGGTGTCATCGATGAAGTGCTTAATCAGCTTCAATGATCAGCAACTGATGATCCTGTTATCGTCCTCATCAGAGTTCATCTCGTCTTGATCCATAGGGTCAGAATGTTCTTATATGAGAAACGCCCCCAAGAACTCATCATTATGTTCTGTATCGGGTGTCTGATCAGGCATGGCAGGACCCATTCTTCTGATCAATCTTCATCATAGGATTCCACCTCAATGATATCAGGTTTTTTCCTACTAGTGGTCCCACCAATGATCGAGAGAATCGCAGCTTGGTTAGTTTGGGCATCCGCTTCCACGACCACTAGAATTCCACTGGGAAAGGTGCCTCCAAGAGTTCTAACCAACCTTGACAAGCCAGACCATGCTATTTGAAGAACTACGCAATCAAAAAGATCATGGATGTCAGTTAACCTGATCAATGGGTGGCAGTCATGAATTCTATAAAGGAGAGTTATAGAGAACAAATTTTCAGTCTCACTCCTGGGTTGTTTCCATGGGGACCCCGAGGCATGGCCCTTCGTATATTTTCGGGAAGTTTGAAAACTCTGGAAGAACTAACCTAGGTGTCTCAGCCCCACTAGACGTGGTAATCACCATAGCCGTGGGATTAGATCCCGAAGGCCCCGTAATTGCGTCTACTATAGGGCGGAAATGGGTTCTACGTATAGGACCCTCCAGCATAGTTAAAATATTGGTGAGGAGTCCAACGGGACCTGGAACTGGACTCTCGGGAAGGGGTTTAGGGTTTTTACCTTGAGAGCCTCTGCAAAATCTTCATGTTTTGGGTCTGAATCGCCAACCTCACCCTCCTCTAGAGGACTACCTCTACTAGCCTCTTCCCCCTAGGAGGACTCATCTGATTCTTCTAGCATAGGGAAGCGCTCCTTCAATTCTGCAACTGAAAACTACAGAGGGGCCATTCGATCCAACAACACCTTTACCAAATTCGTCACTGGACGCGGGGCACCCGAGGCTGCACGAAGTCCTACAACTCTTCCAAGTATTGCTCTGCCTCTACCTGAGATACTGCAAAGCTGACCCTGATAGGGTCGATCCCTAGTAAATCCATCCAAAGATGGTTTAGTTGTTGCCACATCTTAGATGGGTTGAAGAATTTTTGGTTGACATCCCAGATGTATCAAGATTCTGGGAAGACAGTGTTCTCTGTCATGTCTATGTGGCATAACCGCTTTCCTAGAGCTCGGGTAGATATCATGCGAAACCCCCCAGGTGGCCCTCCCTCTAGATGACTCTGCTCCTCTAGGACTACTAGGTCCACCGCTACCACCTCTATTTAGACCGGTGCATGACTTGCTGCCACTATAGCACCGCCACCATGAGATGTCCTTGTTCCCTTCTGGCCCTAGCCTTGAGGTTGGGGAGGCACCCCATCGCTGGCCCGAACGGTTGGTTGTTTTAGCATCTCCCCAGGGTAGGCCGCCTCCCAGGTCTTGGTGTACTCCTTCACCAGCCTGAAGACGGATGTGGGCGGAGGCATCTTGTTTCACATCTTCCCATCCTCTCGCATGAACATGAGCCACATTTGCCTCCTCATCCTCATGGAGCACCCCCAAATAGACCCACGGGGTCAAACGATGCATGCATAGAAACTACCTTGCAAATTAGTGTGGGGTGTACGGCTCACAAAGGGAATCACGGTCCACCAGTGCCACTAGGACTCCACCCCAAAAGGCCTGGAGGTAGGAGTGATGATCTTCCATTCCCCAGTCATCATCAGTAAAGACACCTGTTGGAAATATGAATAGGTAGAAATTGAACTCATCGGCCTTCCAGACTCGGTTCAACACCGCCTACACGGTCATCCTGGCTGGAGAGCTCCCCACATCATTCAGAATGGATGGGAGGAAATTCAATCTTGGATGGGAAATGAGGTTTGGATATTCATAGATACCCCTAACATGTGTCGTTATCCACCCATACAGGTGGTGGAAAGGCCCACATATTCTATGTGGATTCTTCCCCTTGCTAATATGCCACAACATTTTGTATAACTTGGAAAGCATCAAGATCCCAAGTTTGAATCGTCCCCCTATCTCCAACATGGAAACCATGATAAACGCACTCGGCTACACACCCATGTTCATGTCTCTCACCGCACTACCACAAAAAACAGTTTTTCCCAGCGCTAACCTTTATCAGCACTAACGAAAAAGCACTGATAAAGGGGGATGCCTTTATCAGTGCTAAAAAAATCACTGATAAAAGCACCCCTTTATAAGCGCTTTTTTAGCGCTGATAAAGGGACCCCCTTTATCAGCACTTTTTTTAGCGCTGATAAAGGGACCCCCTTTATCAGCGCTTTTTTAGTAGCGCTGATAAAGGGGGGCCTTTATCAATGCTTTTAAAAGTGTTGATAAAGGGTCAACGTCAAAAAAATAATTAAAAATAATATATTAATATATAAATATATAAATATAGTTATATTGATATAAATGTAATATATAATTTTTAAATATATTTTGGATAAGTATAAATATACATTTAAACTTAATATACTTAATATATAAGATATTTAGTGAAAATGTCTTATAAAAAAATTAAAAAAATATATCTAATTAATAATTTGCCAATTATTATGGATCAATAGTCATTTAATAACAATTTTAAGACTAAAAAAATTAAAAAAAAATAAAAATCGATCCAAAATATGTTGAAAACGCAACTCGAACTTCAAACGGCCATAACTTTTGATCTAGGTGTCCGTTTGAGCTATACCACATATCAAATCGAATCCTGTGATGATCTCTACATCATTATAATTTTGGGAAACCCTAATCAAGGTTTTTTTGAGGCTAAAAGAGGCCCAGAAGGCCTCTAAAACTGAGTTTTTAGTCGGGGTACCCTGATTTTTTAACATTTTGTGGATTTTCAGCCTCGTTTAAGGGGGTATTATTGGATTTTTTTGGTGGGTACTGAATTTATTCCAAGGTATTACATTCATATTGATATTATGTCTTTGAAATTTCATCATTTTTTATAATGCACTGCTATTTATAATCAAATATATAACAATATATACATATTTTTTATATATTCACACCTAATATTTTAATTATAAATATAATTAATAAAATATATTTACATATAAAATATATTAGCTTTATCTAAATAATAACTAATATCTATTTTATTTAAAATTCAAATATATGAATATTTATATACCTATATATTAATCTAACTATATATATATATATATTAATATAACTATATATATATATATTAATATAAATACATATATATATATTAATATTACTATAAATATATATATAAATATCACTATAAATATATATATTAATATCACTATAAATATATATATTAATATAACTATATATATATTAATATAACAATATATATATTACTATATGAATAAATATAACTATATATATATATATTAATATAACTATATATATATTAATATAACTATATATATTAATATAACTATATATATTAATATAAATATATATTACTATACGAATAAATATAACTAAATATATATATATATATAGAGATATATATTAATATAACTATATATATATTAATATAAATATATATTACCATATGAATAAATATATATATATATATAGAGATATCATGAAATAGAAAACAAATCAAAATAGAGGAGTGGTAAGGGCTTAGGCGCGCAAGGGGGAGGTCACGAGTTCAAATCATGGTGGAGGCAGGGGCTCACGTGTATGGGGGAATATGGGAGCAAGTGCTGAAAAAGGGTGAAGGGGGTGCGTGGGGTGCTTTAGGTTGGTGTAAAAGTGATGTAAAAGGGGGGGCTTAAGTGCTATAAAATCCCCCCCCCCCCCCCGATTGGCAGTATTTTTTTAATTTTTTTAATTTTTTTAATTTTTTTTAAATTTTTTTATTTTTTTTACCTTTTATATGTGCTTTTTTAAAATCACTGATAAAAGGGGTCCTTTATTAGCGCTAAAACGAAAGCGTTGATAAAGGAAGCACTAATAAAGGGGTATTTTCTCAGTGCTAAAACAATGCCCTGATAAAGGACCCTTTTATCAGTGCTTTATTTTAGCGCTGATAAATAACCCCTTTTATCAGCGCTTTTTTTAGCACTCGTAAAAGGGATCTTTATCAGTGATTTTTGGAGCGCTGATAAAGGGGACCCCCCCCCCTATCTTCTCTGGCTTTAACAGTGCTTTTCTAGCACTGTTTAAGGCCATTTTTAGCGCTGATAAAAGGCATATTTGTAGTAGTGTCGGAAGGATCCAACCACAGATGAGAGTCGCAATGAATGCAGCCAACATGACTATCAGTTGATTCTCGGTACTAACACTAAATCCCCACATCTTCCACTGGATATCCTCCAAGATCTGCTAGTATGAGTGCTCCTTGCCTCATTGATCCCCCTTCGGGCAAGTTTAAGGCCTCACAGGGAGCTGCCTACTTTCTAGGAAGTTCAAGAATTTCTTGAACCACTGTTTGAAATGGACATCCCTCACCGATTGATTATCCTCTCCCAGAACTAGCTCCATTAATTCCATCGCCAGCGGTGGAATCTACTCTGGATCTTCCCACGCACCCATAACGTGGAGGAACTCATCATACATCACCCCCATTATTGGAACCCCCGAGATCTGATGAAGGACCCATAGACTGATGTCGACCTCTCCATGGTGAAAATGGAAGGTATTGGTCCTCAATGACCATATTCTCATCAACTCTGGTAGCATCTACTTCAGCTGATAGGTATGGAATTGGGAGGCCCAAGTCGCCTCATACAGGCCCTTTCATCTTAGCTCTGCCCCGAATTCTTCACACAAGGTACCTACCTAGTAGGCCCATGCCTAGTCATCTGTGAAGTTTCCACCCTTGTGCAGATCCCACTCATCGGACCACCCCTTCTTTGAGTTCCCCAAGGATGCCTTCAAGATAGTATGGTATAGCAAAGGATAAGTATCTAGCTATAGTTCCTTCCCATCAATATTATTCACATGATTGTATATACAGTTGACATTGAAAGGCGTGAAGTCCTCCCAGGTATGGCTGTCAACCGCCTTGAACCACTGGCATTGGCACGGCGTAATCCTAAACTAGTAAGCTGGCTCGTCTCTACTCACATCAGGGATGAGGACGCCATCCCTTATGCCAAAGTCATATAGAGACATCCTCTTTCATAGTGGATAGTCCTTATGACTCTCTGACAGCATCTCAATCAGTGAATTATGGTTAGAATGGCTTCGTACAAAATCCCCTATACCCAAGTTATCTGTCATTTCATCCCTCCTGGTAGCATCTACAAGAACCCCCTGGAAATCTCCTAGAGATCCATTCAGTTTTTGTGAATTTGGGCCTTTTTGGTTCTGGTTCGTGAAGAACCTTCGTGAAGCTCGTCTGTGAAGCTCATTTGTAGAGCTGTGTCCTGGAAAAGGAAATCGCATAGAAGTTCCCTAACCTTCATGAACAAACCACAGAGCACACTGCTATGGAGTCAAAGACTCGTTGTGCACCATGAAGTAGAAATCCCAATTCACGGAGAACAATCACAAAGTACGCAAAGCTTCGTGAATCGAGAGTGATAAATGAAAACAAAATGTAGAGGTGAGAAAGGAAAAAAGGGAGTTCATCCTCCCCTATTTATAGGTGATGACCCCTTTTTCTTTGTGGCATATATGACCGCAGCGAGCTTCATGGTGCGCTCATCCCATGCGTTGCCTCTCCACATTATGATCCTGCTTTGTAATTGACCAAGGAATTTTGGCGATTGACCCTCAGACAGTAACCCTCATTTTCTCCTCGGCTCTAAGTCAGAGGGGGCATTTTTTTTAGCCAAAATTTTGGAAGAGGAGGAGCACACACGAAGACCTTGGGGATACCTCGCGAAGCTCATCCGCAGAGGTCCCGTAGCACCGCGGCCGGTGTGAAGCTACCCCCTATGTGAAGCTATCGCAGAGCAAGGACGTGGGAGGCTCTATGAACTGGATTGATGTTTACAAAGCCACCATGGAGAAAGGAGGTGGGAGGCTCCGTGAATCGGATTGATGTTTGCGAATCCACCTCAGAGTAAAGGGGTGGGAGGCTCCACAGTTACGACAAAGTTCCATGTGGCTTGGTGCTGAGCGAACTCTTCTTCGTGGTACCTCGTGCTTATAAATATCAGGCTCCCCTAGATCCCAAAAGATAGATCCTCTGACCTTTTTCCTTCTTATCTCTCAAATCGTAGTGTAATTTTCTTCTCTTCCAACCATGAGCTCTTTAAGTTGCTTTATCATCACGAAGTGTCTTTAACTTTTCTTAAATTCAACCCCTCTTCAAAGGGGGATGCCCTTCACAGATCCCACAGGCCTTCGCGAAGGAAGGGGATCCCCTAGGGGACTTGATTCTTTGCAGAGAACTTATGATTCGTGAAGTACCCTACGTGCACGTGTAACCCACATACTAAGGCAGTGTCATTGTGCATCACAAAGCACATTTCTTCACAATGATATGCTTCGTAGGGCACCCTTTCATCACAAAACATTACTCCATGAAATCATTTCCACTTAGAAAAGCACCTTCCATATGAACTTATTCCCTATGCCTAGGATTGGCCACTTCACTTCATGAAGCATACCCCTTCAGGAAGCCCCTTTACTACATAGATCACCAGAGCTTCATGATACTTCTTCCTGTGAACCCATTTTCTCCACAACTCCTTATCCCGTATGACCCTCAAGGTTTGGACAAAGTTATTTCAAAGTCCCTTAGGTAGTGCTTCATGTTTCATTACTTCGCCTCATGTTTCTTCTCATTGGCACGCTAATGGATATTGCTTCTTCACATAGCCATGCTAATGTGGGCCCCTCAATAAATCACTCCACAACACCCCCTCACTATGGCATTGCTGATTCTTTCCCTTTACTAAGGGTTGAAGAGCACCAGTTATGTAAGTCCTAGGGGTGAGGAGTGAATCCTCATCATTCGAGTTGTAGGACATTAAAATTTCAAGCACCACCATCCCTAGAACATGACATTAAACTATGGTCTCAACCCATTCATCATACATGAGGTGCCCTATCTTGGACATTCTCTATGCTCCTTCGTCTCTACGGGAGTGAGATCTTCCTCAGATGGAATGAGATCCTATTTTCTAGAGTGGCGTCTGTCTGCGGGGAAGGGAAACCATCTTGGTGTAAGCCCCTAGCCTTTCTTATAGGAGGTATTACCCCTAATCCTCCTTTCTTCTTCTGTGCTAGAGACCAGAGGTGAGAGGGGCATAAGGACCTTCATTATACCATCCATCTCCTGTTGGGCTTTGTCGCCACTCAGGCCTCCATCATAGTATAAGTCCCAATCTCCATCTCCCTGGGCTGCTAACCACCCATAAACCCATGTTTCCTCTATAGGCCACTAACCACATGTAAGCTGCATTCCACTTCCCACAGATGCACCTTTCATGACGTGGTCATCAGGTCTCTGTTGCCTCTTGTTTCTCACACCGAGTATGACTCATGTGGGCTTAGAGTAAGAATCGACCATGACATCCTCTCTAGAAAGCCTAGAGTGTAAGACCCACACCATCCCAAACTACGTGGACTTTGATCCATTTTAAGGAAAGGTATGTAGGATGCCTCCCTGAGGTTTAATCCTAACAAATGTTGGTCCCAACCCCTTCACGTCGGTTCACCAAAAAGTATCCCAAACTACATGGACTTTGATCCTTTCCAAGGCAAGGTACATAGGACGCCTCCCTGAGGTTCAATCCCAACAATCGTTGGTCCTGACCCCTTCATGTCAGTTCGCCATCAACCATCCCAAACTATGTGGACTTTGATCCTTTCCAAGGCAAGGTACGTAGGATGCCTCCCGAAGGTTCAAGCCTGACAACCATTGGTCCCGACCACTTCACGTTGGTTCACCAAATCCTCCCGAACTATATGGAATCTAATCCTTTCCAAGGCAATGTACGTTGGAGTCCTCCCTAAGGTTCAAGACCAACAATTGTTGGTCCCAACCCCTTCATGTCAGTTCTCCAACCACCATCCTAAACTATGTGGACTTTGATCGTTGCCAATGAAAGGTACATAGGATGCCTCCCTGTCGTTCAATCCCAACAACCATTGGTCCCAACCACTTCATGTTGATTCACTAAATCTTGCTAAACTGCGTGGACTTTGATCCTTTCTAAGGCAAGGTACATATGATGTCTCCCTAAGGTTCATGCCAAACAACCATCGGTCCCAACCACTTCACATCGGTTCACCAAATCCTCCTGAACAACATGAACTTTGATCCTTGCAAAGGCACTGTTTGTAGGATGCCTCCCTGAGGTTCAATCCCAATAATTGTTGGTCCAAAACCCTTCTTGGCGGTTTTCCAACAACCATCCCGAACTATGTGGACTTTGATCCTTGCTAAGGCAAGGTACATAGGAAGCCTCACTAAGGTTTAAGCCCAACACCTATCGATCCCGACCACTTCACATCGGTTCACCCTCATCCCACATGACATTAAACTATACGCCCCTTTTTTCCCGCATGACACTAAACTATCAACCCCAACCAGTGGTAAGCTGTTTTCAACCCCAATCAGCAATAATTTAATATCAACCCCAATCATTGTTAAGTCATTATCAACCCTAATCAATGGTAAGTCGTTGTGTTCCCCCAATCGACAATAATCCGTTGTAGTCCCCTTTGATAGGACCCACATCTCTGGTCTGCCCCCATGGTGTCAGACCAACCTTAGACTACTAACCATGTGTAAGCCCCAATATGTCATCAAGTTGCTATCCCCTGTGCACACCCTGATCTTATACCCCATCCCAAACTATGTGGACTTTGATCCTTACCAAGACAAGGTACGTAGAAAGCCTCACTGAGTTTCAAGCCCATAACCCATGTCTTATCCTGGTCTTTCCCTAGAGCCTATGTGTTTCGGGAAGGTCATTCCCCAACCTGTAGGTTCCACTTCCTCAAGGTCCCCTTCATATGGGTCTCCTCCTTAGGTGTTCCATCACCTCACCGAACTACGCAGACTTTGATTCACTGCCACGGGGATACGTAGGAAGTCTCTTCAAGGCTCAAGCCCAACACTAACATCAGCTCCATGATGGTTCTATCTCATTTCCCCCTCTACATCATTCAACTCTCTATCATCCATCCTGATTCTTACCCGGGCTCGCACATACTGATGAGATCATGAAATTTTCTCTCTTTACATTTCCTAGCAGCACTTAGGCAACCGGCCACGCGCTAGCCTAGTATCAGTGTTCCCTCTATGGGTTTCAGTCATTTGATCCACTCCCTTCAGTGTTTCGATCAGTGTGATCTATCTCCGCTAGATGTTAAACTCATGACATACCGTGTGTTAAACATAGGAAGGTGAGGAAAACCTCATAGACATAACTATGGCATATAATTCCCCACATTCGATGTGGGATGCCTCGGGATTCCATGCCCTCAATAAGCCATATCATAAGGGGAAGAAACCCAAACTCACCAGTGTTCCAACGTCCATACACGCCAGTGATGTCCAACGTGACTACTCCCCCGGCTGAAGGTTGTTTCCCTGACCGGACCCCTTGGAATGTCCTGACAGAAGCATCATAATTAACCGGCATCCATCAAGACATGGCACTAGGAATAGTTTCATGAAAAACTTCTTAAATCAATAAGGGAGACCCGGACAAGGTAACAAGTTTCAAAGAGGAATCCACAGATGGAGGAACCGACATCCCATCATCATGTTTTGATCAAGGAGAAACCGTCCCTGAATAAGTGATGGTTTCCACCCACCTTTGGAAAGTGGGAATGTGGGGAAAAAATCAGTGTGTCCTCATCCTTAAACAGATGAATGCGCACAACCTGGCGAAAGCGTCAAAAACAACTATAAAAGAAGAATTTTAATGAAGCAATTTTAAATTCTCCTTAATAAATAATTTAAATACGATTATTTTAAAAAACTAATATAATTTTATTAAATAAAAAAATTAAGGGTAAAGAAATTTAATATTATGATTAGTGCATAAACACATAAATATCAATTTTTTAAGAAAGTGTATTGTTAATCCAAATAATTATGTTTAGGATAAAATAATCAAAGTTTTTTACTTATATGGTCTTAATTGTTATATTGTTAAATAAAAAAATATTTTTGATGACACTAAAAGTAATACAAAACTGAATAATACGTTTTCAATACTTAATTATAGGAAAAGACCAAAAATAATATTTATTATAATAAAATATAACATAAGTTCCAAAGTGGAAACCATATGTTTTATAGATCCATAATAGTATTTTAAAATTTATAATTTATATATTAAATTCATAATTATTCATTAAATATGATTTTAATATATTTAATATACATTGATATTTTTAAAATATCATAAAAGATGTTGTATTCATAAAATATTGTTTTTTTCTATTCACCTAAAAATAAATCATTCCGTGTTAATACCAAAAAAAATTCCTATAATAATATTATCATGATAAATATAAAAACCATGTATTTTTTTAAAATTTTGGGTTCTATAATTTGGAAATGATACCTTTAAATAAAATCATAAAATATAATGTAATTTTTTATATGAAAATAACATTTTAATATTATAGATTCTCGTATTTTTAATTTCTATAAAACACTAATAAAACTATAATTAATCAATCAAAAATTAAAAATATTTTATTTATTTATTTTTTGGATAAAATGTATAGTACATAAACATATATTTTCTTAAACATAAGAATGATTAAATTATATATACAAACATATTTCATAATTTAGCTACTCATATTTGTACTTAGTAATTAGAATATTAGTGTTTACAATCATTTTTACTATTTCTAAAAATATTTCAAGGTTTTTTTCAATTTTGTGTTTCATGTGGAGAAAGATTTTGAGAAAAATATTTTATTATGGAAAATATACAATAAAATCATCAGTTTTCATATTGTCTATAACATGAATGAATATATCAAAACTATAATTGATCAACTATGTATTTTGAGGGGAGATGACTATGACATTATACGTTTATGTTCAAGTACCTTGATGATGGTATATAATGATCCTTGATTATATCAATGATATTTTTCTTATGAATTTACATAGGTTTCATATTTATTAATCTAGTATTATATAAATTATGTGAACCTAATTATAGAAGCATTGTTATTTCATTATATTAATTTGAACATTAGATTTAGAGTATTAACATACTCACTAAAATATAAATTATTATAATTGGTTAAAAATTAGAAAACAAGATAACTTGTATATGGAAATCTTTATATGCTCGATTCCATAGAATAATCACACTCACTAACAACACTGTAGAAATGAAACATAATATTATTATTGAAATATTTATTTTGAAAATAAAAATATATATAACCTTGAATGAAAATATAATTTAATGATGAATGAATAAAATGTGAGGTATTTATAAATGAAAAAGATCCAATATGATTGTTAGAAATCTAACTATTCGAATAGTAATCTTACCATTTGAATAGTAATCTAATCATTCGGAATAGTAACATGATTGTTAAAATAGTAACCTACACAATGGAAGTGTAATATAATATTTAGTTATCTAATAAAACTATAATATATAAAATTTATATCGTGATACAAATAAATTCATGTTCTAAAAATGATAAAATAAGTGTTACCATTTTTCTAAAACACCTATATTTTATTTTAATTTTTACGATAAATAAAAAAAATTAATGAAAGACTGTTTTCATTAAATTGTTTATAATATAATATTATGTTTTGTTATAATGATAATATAATTTTATGAGACTAGAAAAAATATTAATGTCCAGATGAGCAATCATAATATAAAAATTAATATTTTCATGTAAATTAAGATTTTATTTTAAAAAATAATTTTCTCAAATTTATAAAATTGTTTTCAAAAAACATATTTCATTTCTTGAGCCTAAAATTTAAAAAATTATTATGGGTAATTATTTTTATTTTTCTGAAATTGTAATTTGTTTTGTATATAGTGAAATGTGAAAAAATACACTATTTTTAATTATATCATAAATATATGATTAGTTGCATTAGTGGTAATATAAGAAACCATTATCACAACCACACATGAAAAAATACTATATTTTGTCGCAAGATTCATCACTACTCGTTGTCTTGATCCAAAATTATAAAATTAGTATGATTATATTAAAAACCCCACCCTCTCCTCCAATTATAAATTTCAAACATCATTATGGATTCTCCTCACACATTATAAGGCTTTTAGACAACCCATACTCTCTCCATTTCTATATATAAATTCAAGGATGTTTTTCCTAACCAAAATACCATTCTATAGAGCCTTACAGGGTGGCTTAAGATGAGACATCTAATAGATAAGGTAATACTCACGGCAGATATTTGTAATTTATCATCAACTTCACACACTAATCAAATTCCATACAACATAACATAAAGAAATTAGTATAATAAATACCCTGGAATGTTATTATGTAAATGTAATATCAATTATCCAATATCTTCTCATCATTAAAACAAAAATGTTATTCACAATATGGATGGTTCACCACCTCCATAAACAAAATACTTCATTTTCTCCACCGCCTTTAATGATGGAAATAGAAATAATTTCTTAAGGAACCAACCTTAAAACATTATATAATATTGATTTTCTATAATAAAATTCACTTTATTTCTTTTCCAAATACATTTTAGGCTTGGTGATTTAGATATCTAAGACATAAATCCTATTTATCAAACACATACATTACAATGTGGGAACTTCAAATTAGTATCCATTGTTCCAAAAATATATATTTTTTAAATTAAATACATTTTCTCCTAAAAAATATTAATGAAATTAAACTTGAATTCTTCTTTTATCTTAATAATTTTCAAAACCGATGAAAAATATTTGAAAACATTGGCTGATTTTCAAAATCTCAATAAGGAATATAAATGAATGAAATCAATTAGCCTAGTGAAAACATGAAAACCAAAAAAAAATCCTTTTCCATAATATTCATTCATAATATAAAATAAATCATATGAACGTGGAAGAATAATTTATTATCGAATAAAACCAATAAACCCCATAAAAAATACAAACACTTTTAGGCATCTTAGGGCATTATATTAATAACACGTGTTTATTTATGTTAGTAATAAATTAATGGTAGGTAAACCAATAGAGAAACAAACTCTATTAATACCACTATTATTATATTTAACATCACTAAACATTACCCAATATATTGGATAAATTTATTTATTTCACCCTTCATATAAACTGTATTGGGATTTCCCATCATATATGTTGTAATATGCTTACCTTTTACATAAGTTGTATTTTTATCATTCACCATATTATTTAATACTAAATTAAAATATCATAAATATAATATTTTAAATTTTTTAAATTTTTATCATAAAAAACCTGCCAAATATTTTTGAACCCACAAGAAAATCACATTCTATTTCTTTTATAAATAAAGGGTGAAATACCTAGATCTTTTGGAAACTATTTAAAATGATAAATTCAAAAATATTTTTGAAATAATTTATTTTAAAAATAAAAATGTAGAAAATTAAATTGAGAATTAAATAAATGAAATTTTATTACTGTGGGAAATTTCATTCATGACAAAAAGTTAAAACAATGATTCCTTACACAACTTCTCTAAAAGTACATTATTCGGAAAAATACAATAAGATTCACACTTAATCCTAGTAAATAATTTCAAAGGTTGTTTAAAATAAAATTTAACATCTGTTAATGTGTAAATAATTAAATTCTTGAAGAACTATATAGAACATTTATATAGAAGGAAAATATTTTAAATGGATACTTCAAAATATGGATTTAAAGAAAAATTCCTTACTATAAATACCGTCTAACATAGTATATTCATTAAGTCATGAAAAATATTATTAAATTACTTATTTAATTTCATTAGAAACTTTTTAATTTTTATTAAATTATCATCATCCCTTTTATTTAATATTTTAATTTTTTTTTTACTTACATAATCAGTTTCTTTTATGTCGGATGTTTGGGGGACATTTAGTTAATACTCCAAAAAGATATTTGTTGGGATGGGCATCATCAAAGGTTTCATTATTTAATCATGTCCATAATCACAATCTATAATTTATTATTATTTTTAATTATATTCAATTTTATAACCATAAATTAATGGGGTACGTGAAAATGAATCACATCACTTCATGAATGTGGCAGTCCACATGTACACATGAACAACATTATTATTTTTCAATGGATATATAGGTAAGAAATTATGTGGTATATAATCTTTCCAAAATAATAATTATTAAATTTATATCATATTTATTAATTAAATCATTAATAACTACCATCCTTGTGTGGTGGTTATGAATAATGAAACACATCGCTTCATGGTAGTTCTATTCCACACATACACGTGAGGGGTGTTTTCATTTCCCATAGGAAAGAAAGAAGATGGAAATGGTCGTACCATAATAATAATAACATTTTGTTCTATTAAATATTCTTATGTTATTATTTTATCAATTTTAAATAATGTATAATGTATTTAGAAGAATAAATAAACTTGGAATAGGTTATTTATAACATATACCTTCTCGTTAGATAACCTCTTTTGATTACAACATAATCATTCTAAGATTGTTCATTTATTGATAAAAAAATCCTAAAATATGTGGTAATATATTTTAGGGGAAATATTTAGGTAGTTCTTGTTTTAAATATAGTTCTCAAAAGGTGTGAGTGAGAGAGGAGATGTGGTACCCTTTTATAAGTGATGGGAGGGGAACCGTTGGGAATAACTAAAGTATTATATTAATATTAAGTAAATTTCATTTAAAACTGGTACCAAATTGACTTATTTATATTATATGGTTATTATGTGTTTAAATAACCTCTCAGAATAATATTTGGTCATGTTTAAGTGATGTTTCCACTTTAATCACTTAGTTTTAACCCCACATTATCCCTTATACGATTACCGTGAATTCAATTTTTTAACTCCATAGGCCTAAATAAAGTCGCTAAAAATTAAAAATTTACCCATAAGTAGATTATGGTTGACATTATAGACCATATAAAATTTTTATGGACAAATATAAGATTTTTAATAATTTTTAGTCATTAAAGAATAATTATTTAACAGAATATACCAATAATGTAATTTTTAGGACTATTCACATGGTTTGAATAAAATGACATCCAGAGAGTAATTTAATTATAATATAAAAATTTAAAACATTAAAATAATTTTATAGTTATCAAAAAAATTAGTAGAACATAATAATTCATCAAAATTTTATTATTTTTTATGTTTTTTAAATTTCATTGAGTTGAATTTTCTATTATCTTAACAGACACTGTCAGCATTGTGTAAGCACAAGAGATAATTATTCCATCACTAAAAATTAAAATTAAATTCAAATGATAAAAAATCATTCATATTTAAATTAACCATTTATAAGAAAACATATCCTCTTTTTAGAATTAAGAAAAAAATATTAGAGATATTAAAATAAATAGAGTGAATTTTTTATTCTTTACTTAAATTTGTATTTGGGTCATTATCAAATGAAAGTGGAAATAAATTTAATCCTTTTTATCCTTGTATATTTATGTTTAGTCATTATCACATATTTTAACCATTATTTACATGTTCTTCCCTTACTGGTGTGACAAATAGTTTGTATAGTTACTATTCAAAATAGAAAAATTAAAAGGAAAAAGTTTCGAAATCTGAACCTCATGATTGAAAATATGGAATCCATTTATAATGAAACAATTTATAGATTTAGAAGAATTAAATTTTCATATTAATTAATAAAACACATTGAATTTTATTTTTTTTATAAAAATGTTTTTTTAATCCTAAAATGAACTTATATAAAATTCATATATAAAAAATTACAATGTAATTAATTAGATTATATCTAATTAATGGATAATTATTTTATTTAGTGGGAAGTAAACCATTTTAGTAAAATACAAAAAAAATCCCTAATAACATTTTGAACATTTTATTACAAAAAATAATAATTTTTTCAAATTAAAATTTTAAAAAATAGAAATTATACTTTAAAATTAAACTGTATAATACATGAAAATGAATTTAACGATCATTAAACTAAATTATTTCTGATTAAAATATTACATAATATTCTTATAATGAATATAAATATATAATATCTATTCTATGAATATTAATAATTTGTGAAATTGATTTACTTTTACCAAGTTTTTCAAATTCTTTCCTCCTTTTTGGAAATTTTATCCTTAAAATTCTATTCATTACTTAAACTGGTGGACATATTTTTCATTCATATCATTTTCTGATTCCAATTTTTCTTCTTCACTCATATAGTTTAAAAAATAAATAACATGTAAATCAATTTATTCTATAAAACCATATATCTATGATCAATGATCTTAACCAGCTTTTCATCATTTGAAATATTCATTACCAAATATAATACTTCATATCCCAAATGAAGAAATTCATTCAAAACATATTTCCTTAATAATGAACCGTTAAACACATCATTCTACAGGGATACAATATGAGGTAAGGAAAATAGATAAGAAACATATCCAGAAATATCTATAACTTAATATGTTCCGATGACCCATGGACACAACTTCTTCATTTTACAAAAGCACGTAATACATTTCCATGGAGATACTTTATGAAAAACATGATCATCTCACTCAAATGAAAACTTCTTAATATGATTATCTATATAAAAAAATTATTCATTGATCTTCCATTATATTTTATTGAATATGATTTACTATTTCAACAATCTCATTGAAAATATTAGGTCCCAAATACTTCCATTCACCTCCTTTATCCCAAAAAGATGGATTCTAACACTTCTTTCTATATAATACTTCAAAAGTTTCCATTTGTATACAGGAATGAAAAAAATTATTATATAAAAAATTAAACTAATGAAAGATACTAACCCCAAATTCCCTAGTAATATATTGAATAATCTAAAATATTGTCTTCCAACATTTAAATAATTCAATATAACTGTCTATCACTTTGAGGATAAAAAGAGGCACTAAAATTTAATTTAGTACCAAATGACTTCTAAAGGATTTTTCAAAAATTAAAATAAAACATGGGATAATAATTAGATACAATTGATATGGAAAATCAAAATGAACTGGCAATATCCATGAAATACAGTCGATAAAGGTGATCTAAATTCATAATTTCATGAATTGTTAGTAAATGTAAACATTTATTCAATTGATCTATAATAACAAAAGTGACATTTTTAACTTGATTTTTCTTTGGAAATATAACCATGAAATGAATTTATATATTTTCTCAGTTTCAATTCAATACAATAAAAGAAAAAATTGTCGCTTTTTTAATTTTCATTCATATTTAACCTCTTAAAAAGTAAACAATTTCGTGTTCAAATATATAATATATTTTTTTCATTCTATCCTACCAATAATACACTTGAAGGACAATGGACATCTTAGTAATGCCCAATGAATAGAAAAGGGGGAGCAGTGAGTTTCACTAAATATTTCCATTTTCAACCATAATATAGTTGGCTCACAAAACCTAATTCCAAATCTCAAAACACATTCCCTATTAATGTAAAATTCATGTAACTTACCTTTCTTTATGAGTTCAAAATTTCCTTGAAAATCATGGTCTTCCTTTTAAGATTTCTAAACTCTATATAATAATGAATAAGATAATAAAACTTAAAAAAATAGAGGAAGTTACTACATAAACATTTTCTTTAACATCATTCATAAATTCCTTTACCAAAGGATAATGTTCCAAAAATATAACAGATAATGATGCATTATCTTTTTGACTCAAAGAATCAGCTAATTTATTTTCTATTCCTATATGGTAATGAATTGTAAAATCATAATACTTTTGCAGTTCTATCCATATTCTATACCTAATGTTCAAATCTTTATTAATTAATATATACATAAAAATGTTATGATAAGTATATATTCCACGCATTACCTCATATAAATGAGGTCTCTAGATTTTAAAGTCAAAAATAACATCATCTAATTATTGATCATCTGTAGGATAAATTATCTCTTTTGGTTTATATTAATCTAAAGAATAATAAATTACCCAATCATAATACATTGATAAAAAAATAATTTTCAGAGGGTAGGTCCAAAAATATCATTTACCAATCTTCTTTTTAGTTCCTATTAACAATCTTCACAATATTTATCATGATGAATTTAAATACATTTCAATTTAATGTTGTTACTAGTGTAGGTAACTAAGAAAATTTTTGAACATACCACATGTAGTGACCATCCAATCCTAGAAAACTAAAAATATATTTTACATTTTTAGTTATTGAACATTAAATAGATACATTATTTTTATAAGGTTCAATAGTTATTTTGTCTTTAGAAAAAATATGTAATGACCTAAACCCAGTTGCTCGGAGTCTTTGCCTTATATTAATACATTAGAATTATTAAAATAATGTCATATCCAAAAGGATAAAATAGTTTTTTAGTTTTTTAGAACTATAAAAAACATAAATTCCAAATTACAAGTTGAAATAAAATTCATAATATCAATTACATTGGAAACATCTTTGACACCTAGATTATCCCTAAAATTCATTCATAATATTCATCTTCAAAATCTGGGAAAAATAAAACATAGGAAAGGGTTTAGCTCAGATTCTTAGTAAGGGTAATTAATATAGTAGAATTTATCATGAAAATAAACAATAGGCATGTTGAACACAAAAAAATACATTCCATTAAAATTATACTTGAGCATTATATGGTAGAAATGAATGCTGATTAAATAAGGCCATATAAATGATCATAAGAGAATGAAACATAACCATTGATATTCTACCAATTGAAAAATCAGATGTTTTTTCAATTTCTAATACCATAATGACGAATGAATATTACCGAACATCTGAAACATATTGTCAAGGCCTCTGACAAGACGTCTGAAAATACTAGGGTTAGGCCTCAGCCAAAACCAATTTTTGTTTGGTCTCATTAGACCTACTGATGCATCAAGGGACTATAGTGGGCCCCACCAGTCAGATAATAATTACAATTAGTTCCACATATGAACTAGTATAAACAAAACCAACATATTCATTCATATAGAAACTAATATATAAAATTTAATTTACTTCCCCCAATCATTAAACATAAACACTAACCATTTAGTATAATATGGTGAATGGTATCAAGATAGAAAATCCATAGTAAAACTAATAATAAAAAATAAAATAAAATATTGTATATGATATCATAAAATATTAATCCCAATTAAAAATAATAATCAACAGAGGTATTGAAATAGATGAAAATACTCATATAAAATCATCGAGTAATTCTTAAGATAATTACTCTTTTAAGTTGAATACAAGAGTTATTTTTGAAGAATCGTGGCATAAAACCAGAATTGAATTAATTTAGTATTTTCATAACAAAATGGAGCTATTTTATAAAATAAATGGTGGATAAAAACATAATATATCGTGAATCTGAAAATATGTAATAATTCACGTAAGTCCTTTGTAACAGGCTTGTTTACTGGGAATAATTTTTGAAAGATCCTTTTAAAACATGTAAATCCCCATAAAATAATGAAGTATTATTTTTATTACACATATATTGAAAATAAACAAATAATTAATTAGTATTAAATAAGAATAATGAATAATTACATTAAGGTATGTTGAGAATAAAAGTAACTTGAAAGAAAATGGAGGTTTGGGTAGAAAAACCCTTACCTTATGTAGAAATGAGTTATTCACGTGATTTTAATGTCCTGGATAATCAAATTAAATATAATAATCAATTAATTAATAACCTTATATACATGTATTTCATTTAGTATAATTTTATTATGTTTATTTATGGAATTTTGAATGATTTATAAGATATAATTTTATCGCTTGGGAGCGTTTAATTCATTGGTTTTCATGATTGGTATACTTTTATATGAGTATAGAAGTTCACGTGAAATTGGTATAATTAACTAGAATTGAATTTAAATTATACTAATTAACATATATAATATTAAAAGGTGATATGATTCATTTTTTTATATGGTATGAGGATGAGATATTAGATAGAATATTAGTGAGAATCTTTTAGATTGTTTTGGCGATATTTCGATTATTACGAACTAGTCTTGTTGTGTGAATTATTATTTTGTATATATATAGGTTTCAAAACTTTAAATAAGACATAATACATATCTTATAATATTATTCAACCATAAAGTTGTTTTCATGACCTGGATTGAAGGATTAATTGAACAGTGAAGGTTCATCATCCACAAAAGTTGTAAAACAGATCCTCCCAAATGATGATTTCATTTTTAAAATAAAAGAGAGAGAGGTAGTAGTTTGAGGAAGGATATTATAGGAAAATGATATCATTATAGTAAATAGATGATACTGGAGTTATCATGATCATTTGGACATAGGGGGTGAGGATAAAATAAGGAAATAAAATAAATTGAAAATGTAATTAAAAGAAAAAGGAAGAGGGTTTACCTCTTAAAATATCCTCCTTGAGAACCTCCTTAACAAAAGGTGTTTTGGTATTTTGGATAGACAAAGAGCTCCTAGATGTGGGGAGAGACTAAGGAAGAGTACTTGGGTAGAACTTTGAGAAGCTTAATGTCTTAGTAGAGTGAGGATAATAGGTATTTATGGGTGTTTCTTATAGGGGAGGAGAGGGGTGATTTCAGAATATCTTATTCATTATTTTATTATTTTGGTCAATAAAACCAATAGTGTTGATTCTTGTGAAAAAAACAGAAATAATTTCATGTTATTTAGAACCATTTGTGATAACATCAGTGATTACTAAATTAATAGTGTAAAAACTTCTATTATATTTATACCATGAATTACTGTATTCTACTATTCACTAAAAATTATATTGTTTCAGAAAAATCAAAAAAAATCACAAAACTATTTTTCAACATGTATAATTAATTAATGGACTCAATTTTATCAAAATAATTTTCCAAATTTGTGAAATTTATTTTTTAAATAAAATCACTATTTACTTGAAAAATACAGATTTTAAATTTGAAACTAATTTTATAATACTTTGAAATATTAACCGAGCTCTTACAAAATTATCTTAAAATCATAGGAAAACAAAATATTCATTTTTGAATACATTTTATAAAAATTAATTTTATTTTAAATAAATATATTATTTTTAAATAATAATTAAATATTCATAACTCATAAAAATACCAATAATTAATTATTAATTTATAAAATATTCACTCTCATTTATAAGGTACCTAAATTTTATTTATACTTACTTGGGTGATGTTACTATTCATAAGGGAACTTTAAAATTCATAAGGTTAATGTTTCTATTCATGAAAAATGTATGTTGATCCTATCAAACATTAAATATCTTACTGATAGCAACCATGTATGTCTGTTTTTCAAAATTTAAAGCAAAAAAGGTGGAAAAATTATGTTTAATAGCTAGGTTATAATAAAAAAGTTGTTTTTTACATTGACTCAGTGTTTCATGCATTACATTATATATTAAATTTATTTGTAAAACCTTGTGATGTTACTTTATTCCCCCCCTAAAAAAATTCCCTGAAATATCCATAATGTTACCTCATAAAAAGATTTGGGTAGGTCTTCGTCATAAGATTCTAAGGCTCCCACGTTGCCTCTTGGATTTTGTGATTTTTTCAAAGAAACTTAATCAACCAAGTCATCTGATTCCTTAACACTTATTCCTTAGTGTCCAGAATCCATATAGAATCATCATAGTATGATAAGTCAGCTTCAAATTCTATACCTTCTGAAGTGAGTACATGTGATGCATCTATCATGTACTTTCTCAAGAATGAGACATATAGCACATTATGTACCTTAAAAGGCTAGGAATAATTTCCAAATGATAAGACACATTTCTAATTATCTCAAGAATATGAAAAGGACCAATGTACTTGGGGATCAGTTTTCTTTTCTTCCCAAATCATATAACACCATTCCATAGATATACTTTTACAAAAACCTGATCTCCCACTTGAAATTCCAAATCCATTATTCGATTATAAGCATAGATATTTTTCCTAATTTGAGCTATATTGATATGGGTTTTAATAGTATTTATCTTTTTTGTTTTTTCCTCCACAAGCTCTGAGCTGACATGTATCCTTTCACCTACTTCATCCCAACATGTTTGTGTACCACATCTCTTTTCATACAATGCTTCATATGGTGCTATTTAGATACTCAAATAGAAACTATTATGGTAAAAAAAACTCTACCAATGGTATATATTAATCCCACATACCATGAAAGTCATGTGAACATGATATCAACATGTCTTCTAAAATTTGGATCATCCTTTCTGATTGCCCGCCAATTTGAGGGTGATAAGAATTACTCAATCAAATCTTAGTATCCAAAGATTCATAAAGAATATTTCATTGTTCCGAAGTAAATCATGTTTCATAGTCATACACAATTGATAGAGGTTCCCTATTACGTTTTACAACTTCATTAATATAGAGTTGTCCAAGGAAATCTAGTGGAAAATCCTACCCTATAGTGAGGAAATTTGCAAATTTGGTAAGTTGGTCCACAATTACCAATAATGATTCATACTTCCTTGGAGTTTTGGGTAATCCAGTGAAAAAATCCATGGTGATGTCATCCCATTTCTATATAGGAATAGGTAGATGTTTCATGACTCCTCTAGAAAGTTTTCATTCATCCTTTACCTGTTGAAATACTAAGCTTTTCTGATACATAATCATCAATTTCACTCATCATGTTGTCCCACACGAAATGTTCTTTCAAATCTCTATACATCTTAGTGATACAAGGGTGAATAGAGATATCCTTTCTTTGGTAACCATCCAATAACCCCCATTTTATCTCGAGTATAAATGGGACACATATCCTTCTCCCAAATTTCATAATTCCATCCTCACATACAATGTCCAACAATATCCCATCATTCACATTTTTAATTTTCTTTTGAATATTATAATCATCATATTGAGAACTTTTAATTCTTTCCAATAAAGATGGTTGTAAAACCATTTGAAAAAGAAATGATTATTAACCTTCTTTTATAATTCCCATATACAACCTCGCTAGATCCTTGTATATAGGATCCTTATAAATCCTCATTTTATTCAGAAATCCAAGATCATTTATTCTCAATGAATCTTCCAGCTTATTTGTATTCCCTATATGGTAGTGTCTGGAAAAATCATAATCCTTGAGTATCTCGATCAATTTCCTTTTCTTCATGTTGAATTATTTCTTTGAGAAGATATATTTAAAGCTCTTATGATCAGTATATATCTCAACTATTTCACCATAGAGATAGTGTCTCCATATCTTCAAAGAAAATATTATAGTGGCAAACTCAAGATCATGAGTTGGATAGTTCTAATCATTATTTTTTTAACTACCTTGATGCATAGTCAATAAATTTATCATTATGAATAAGGATGCAACCATGTGATTTCTTTGATGCATCATTATAGATCACAAATCCACTATTTCCCGATAGTAGAGTTAGGATCAGAGCATTCACTATTCTCCTCTTCAATTTTTAAAAACATTAGTCACATTCTTTTTTTCCATATGAACTTAACCCCTTTATGAGTAATCTTGGTCAATGGTTTGTCTAAATGGGAAAAGTTATGAATGAAATGCTAATAATAACCTCATAAAACAATAAAACTATGTACCTCAATTATGTTCGTTGGAGTAGGTCATTCATATACATACTTTGTCTTTATAGTATCAACTAAGATTACATCCTAAGAGACAATATGGAAAATAAAAGAAACTATATGAAGCTATAATCCAAGGTTTCTAAACTTCTCATAGAACTTATTTCTTTTAAGAATCTTTAAAATAATGCGTAGGTGATTCTCATGATCTTTATAGATTTTGGAGTATACCAAGATATAATCAATAAATACCACAAAAAAAACATCAAGATATTACTTTAAAACAATATTAATTATATCCATGAAAAAATAGGGTGAATTAGTCTGTCCAAAAGGCATTACTTTAAAATCATAATGCTCATACCTAGTTTGAAATGTTTTCTTTGGAATATCTTCCTTCCTCACATGCAACTGATGATGTCTAGATTGAATTTAAATCCTTGAAAAATATTGGGCTCCATTAAGTTGATCAAATAAATCATCAATATGAGGCAGATGATACTTTCTCTTTATGGTAATAGAATTGATCTCCCTATAGTCAATGCACAACCTCATATATCCAACATTCTTCTTAATGAAAAGAACGTGATATTACCAATGAGAAACACTAGGTTGGATAAATAGTTTATCACTCAGTTTCCCTAGTTGTTTATTTAGTTCTAAAAATTACACTATGGCTATCCTATAAGGTGTCTTTGATATAGGTCTTGAACCAGGAATTAAATCAATAGAGAACTCAACTCCCTACTATGGAGTATTTATATCTAATCTTATAGAAATACATTAATATATTATTTCATAATAGGTGCATCCTAAATTTTAATACTTCTTCCCTCACCCATATATATTTCATTTTCTTCCTCCCTATGAATTGAATTTAGTAGAGCTACTAGGGGTGAATCTAGATATGAATCAGAATGTGATGTTTCTGTTGTAAAGATCGTGGAATTGACACCTTCATCACAAATCCTAATTTCTTTATTATTGTAATAGATTTTCACATCATATTTTGAATGCCAATCCATACCAAATATTATGTCAAATTCGAACATAGGTATGACGATAAAATCAGAAGATAAAGAACATTTATCTGCCATAATGGGGACTTATTGACACATATTTTCTATAATGAGACTTCCCTTAGGTGTTTTGACTGACAACCCCATTGTTAAAGATAATTTGAAATATCTATTTTTAAATAAAATTGGGAAGAAAAAAATGAATTATATGATCCTTGATAAAATAAATAATTGACCAAGTTTGAGTAAACGATTATAGTACCTACTACCGCAACATTAGGAACATCAACATCAATAGTTGTGATTGCATAAGTTTGGCCTTTCTCCCTTGGCCCTCTTAGGGGAATTTCTCCTTGACTCTTAGAAAAATAATTGGAATAATGTTCTGTATATTTAAAATTGTAGCATCAAACATTCGTATCTTCTTTCATTCCATTGAAATCTCGAAATTTTTAGCCACTTTATCCACATTTTTAACAGAACCATTTTCTTTTTAATCAGGCTCAAGGGTGTTTCTTTCCACAATTATCACATTTTAGAAAACTATCATTTTTATTCTTCCCTTTTTCCATTTTTTCCTCTTCCACTATCTTCTTTACTTTTTGTCCTTTAAAGACAAAATACATAAAGAATTATTTCTCTATCGTGATTATATGTGAGACTATATCTTCATATGATGAAAATGTTTCAGAATGAATTTCCCTTCGGAGGAACGGTTTTAAATCGTCAAATAATCGATCAATATTTCTCCTTTGATTACATATGTAGTCCATGGAATTCCTTGATAGCCTTGTAAAATTGGATTCATACTTCACAACATTTTTATCCTCCTTTTGTTTCAAACTCAATAATTTCATCTCCAAATCTACTTGATGTTCTCGAGGAAAATATTTTTCTTAGAATATTTCCTTAAAGTACCTCCATTCCATTTCATCCACTTCTTCTCCCTCCTTTATGTATTTAATTAATAACCACCACTGATCTGAATCTCCCAAAAGATGATAAAATGCCATGATAACCTTCTCACTTTCATTACATCTAAAAGAGAAAAATATCTTCTCTAAGAAACTTATCCACTACTCCGCTATGAATGGGTTTGTAGTCCCATTGAATGCTGAAGGTTTTTGTCGCATAAAGAGGTCTAACATTTCTACTCCATGTTGTGGATCAATATTCTTTATACGGGTAAGGTTATTGTTCATAATCGGAGTCATCAATCCAATTATAGTTATAATTTTCTCAGTACCAGTCACAGCTTCATAACTAACATCATTATTTTTCATAGGAGGGAAATCCCTACATGGGATACATGTGTTCATGTGGTTTCCATTCCTTCCACTAGGCACCATTTCTAAATAATGGAATACACTAAGTTAGGTTATGAATCATAATTTATAATTTCAAACTATAAAAATACTTAACATATATTGAAAATTTATGCACATATAATTTGATAATCATAAGTATGAATTCCTTGAGGACATATTTACATTGAAATCATTCACAGTGGTTTATTAAAAATATGTGAATTATATTATGAATTTCTTCCTGAAGTATCAAACTAGGCATGCAGTAAGGCCCATTTTCTGTGTACAATGTTACCTCAAATCAATCCTTGAACACCTTGTTAGATTTATTACTCCTAGGTACATCTATTCCAGAACCACGTCCTCTTGTAGTATCAAGACAGTTCCTTATATTAATACATTAGCATGATTACAAGAATTTTGTATCCCAAATTAATGAATATTTTAGTATTTTTGGAAAGAAAGATAAAATAAAAATTTATACATTACTAATTGAAATTAAATACAGAATAGAAATTCCATTGGAAGAATTTAGGACTCCAAGATTATCCCTAAGAATCATTCATAATATTCATCTTCACAACCTAGGGAAACTAAAACATAAGAAAGTGGTGAGCTCAGATGATCATTAAGGGGAATTAATATAGTGGAATTTATCCTAAAAATAAACACTAGGCATGGTGAAAAACTAAAAACACATGACTTTAAAACTATACTTGAGAATAATATGGCATAAATGAAAGATGATTAAATAAGGCCAAATAAATTATAATATGAGTATTAATCATAACCATTGAAATTTTTCTAATTGAATAATCACATGGTTTATCAATTAATAATACCATAATGATGGAATGCATAAAACTGGACATTTGAAACATATTTTCAAGGCCTCGACCAAGATGTCTAAAAATACTAGGGCCAGGCCTCTCCCAAAACCAAATTCTTCTTTGTATCATGAGACCTACTGATGAATCAAGGGGATATAGTAGGCCCCATCCATCAAATTATAATTCCAAAACATTCCTCTTATGAACATGGATAAAAAATAAACAACATATTAATTTCTATTGAAACTAATATATGAAATGTAATTAACTTTCCTCAATCATTAAACATAAACAGTAACTATTGGGAGTAATATGGTGAATGGTATCAAGATAAAACATCCATAATGAAACTGGTCATAAACCATTAAATAATATATGGTAGCTGATATCATAAAATATTAATCCCAATTAATCATAAGAATCACCAAGAGTGTTTAAAAATATGAAAATACTAATATAAAATCATCGAGTAATTCTTGAGATAAATGCTCTTTTACTTTGAAAACAAGAGTTATTTTTTATAAATCATTGCATAAAACCAGAAGTTAATTTTTGTAGTTTTTTTATAATAAAATGTGTGATTTTATGAAATTAATGGTGGCTAAAAACATTTTATATATAGGAATTGAAACATGTAATAATTATAGTAGTTTATTTGAAACGGTCTTGTTCATCAAGAATATTTTTTGAATGATCCTTTTAAAACATGTATCTACCATTAAAATAAAGAAGAATTATATTTGGTAAAAATATATAGAAAATTCAAATAGAATTAATGTGGATTACATAAGAATAATTAATAATTTCATTGAGGTATGTAGATAATAAGTGTAATCTAAAATAAAATGGAGGTTCGGGTAAAAAACCCTTACCTTATGTGTGAATGAGTTATGCACTTGACCATAACATCTTGGACAATCAAATTAAATCCATTAATTGATTACTTCTGAAACATATCTACATGAATTTTATTTATTACAATTTTATTATGTTCATTTATGGAATTTTGGATGAGTTATAAGATACAAATTTATTACTCGGGAGCATTCGATTCCTCGGTTTTCATGATCGGTATACTTGTATATGAGTATGGAAGATCATGTGGAATTGGTATAATTATCCAAAATTAAATTTATATGATATTAATAAAAATACATAATATTAAATGGTGATTTAATTCATTTGTTTATATGGTATGAGTGTGAGTTATTAGATAGAAAGTTAGTGATAATCATTTAGACTATTTTGGCGATATTTTGATTATTATGAACTAGTTTTGTCGTATGAATTAGTATTATGTATATATACTGGTTTCAAAACATTTCATAAAATATAAAAAATATTTTATAATCAGGTTCAACCATAAAAATGGTTTCATGAGTATCCATGAAGTAGAAATTGAAGAACGAAGGTTTATTGTCCATGAAGGTTGTAAATCGGCAACTCCTAGATGATGATTTCATTTTTAAAATAAAAGAGAGATATATAGTACTGTAAGGAAGGATATTCCATTAACATGATATTATTACATTATATAGATGATACTGTATTTATCATGATCATTTGGATAGAGTATTTTAGGAGAAGATAAGGAAAGAAAATAAATTGAAAATGTAATGAAAATAAAAAAGGAAGAGGGTTTACCTCTTGAAATATGCTCCTTGAGAACATCCTAAAGGGAAGGGATTTGGGTATTTTGGAAAGGCCAAGAGCTCATGGACATGAGGAAAGACTATTGAAGAAATTTTGGTCCAAAATTTTGGAATCCTCAAGGCATAGAGGAGTGAGGAGAAGAGGGAGTGGGGGTTGGTTTCTATAGTTGTGGAGAGGGGTGATTTTCTAATATCTTATTCCTTATTTAATCATTTTGTTGAAGAAAACCAATAGTGTTGATTATTGTGAAAAAATAGTAATAATTTTATGTTATTTAAAACCAAGTGTTCTTAAATAAATTATGACTAATGGAATCGTGTATTTTCCTTCTAATATATTTATACCGTAAATTGTTATATTCTACTATTCACTAAAAATTAATGTATTTCAGTAAAATACAAAAAATTAACCCTAACATTTTCTCAAATATTAGAATTAAAAAATGGATTTAAATTTATTAAATTAATTTTTTAAATATGTGAAATTTTATTTTTAAATAAAATTATTATTTATATGAAAAATACAGATTTAAAATATAAAACTGATTTTATAATAGTTTCAAAAATTAATTGAGGTCGAATAAAATTTTCCTAAAATCATAAGAAAACAAAATATTTATTTTGGAATAAATTTTATGAAAATAATTTTATTTTAAATCAATTTATTATTTTAAAATTATAAATAAATATTTATTACTCACAAAAATACCAATACTTAATTATTAATTTTTAAAATATTCACTCTCATTTATAAGGTGCCTATATTTTATTTATACTTACATGGGTGAGATTACTATTCATAAAGGAACATTACTATTCATAAGTTTCAATTTACTATTCATCAAAAATTTATGTTGTTCTTATCATACTCTAAATATCTTACTTATCACAATAGTGCATGTCTATTTTTTTTAAATTCAAAACATAGAGGCGGAAAAATTATGTCTAACAACTGGCTTATAATAAAAAAAATTTGTTTCATAGAGAATCAGTGTTTCATGGATTAAATTCTATGTTAAATTTAATTATAATACCTTGTGGTGTTTCACAATATACTTGAGGAAAGAAACCTTATGTAACCAAAATTCATATTTAAAACAATTACATATGAATTATTTTCTTTCAAGGTTTTGAAAACAATATTAAAGTGTATTTCATGATTTATGAATTTTATAATATAACTAAATATCACCAAAAAACCCACCCACTAATTTTTCCCAATTGTCATGGAAAATTCTATTCATAAGATATCTAAGTGCAATTAGTGCATTAGAAAACACAAATGGAATAAACAAAAACTCATAATTACTATATCTAGTTTGAAAATCTTCTTTCAAAAAAGAATTCTCATTCACCTTAATTTGATGGTACCCTAACATGAGATCAATCATTGAAAAATAATGTGCTCTTTAGATCTGATCAAACAAATCATTGATATGATGAAAAGGTTACTAGTTTTTATAGTGATGTTATTCAGTGATATCAATCAACGTAAATCCTCATTGAAATATCTTTATTTTAAAAATATAAACTGATGAACATGATGATGAAATACTTTAAATAATGTATCATTTATCATGAAACTCCTACTAATGCTTTTTTAACTCAAAAATATATTTTTGATCCATTCAATAACGGGGTTTGAAATTTGATTAGCATCATGTAGTAAGTCAATAGTAATATCAACCTATTTATTATGAATAACACTAAGAAAATCTTCCTAATATATATATATATATATATATATTCCCTCACTAAAGGCACATAACGAATTTAAATAGTGTCTTTCTTTTTAATAACAAGAGCTAAGTAACTTTGAATGAAATATTTAATCAGATTCTAAGATTATTGATATGTTATCAAAGGTATGGAACCACTGAATATAAAATTCATATATATATAATATATAATATCATGGAAAACTAAAATCCAATCCATGCATATAATAATATAAAACTCTACCATGGTTTTTTCAATATGATTTTTATAAAAATCTATCATGCTGATAACAATTTGAAGATTCCCATAAATCATGGTTTCTTTAATACGTCCACTATGAGTTTTCCCCGATTTTCTCCATTATTTTAATGCGGTGATATTCCCATTTTTCTTTAAAATTTCTTAGAAATAAAAGAATATGAAGATGCATAGTTATATAGGGAATCAACATAATTTGAATAAAAATATTACCTACCATTCACCACTTCATTATACGGCACAAAATCAACTATATGGTATTAAAATATTTTTACACATGAGCCTCATCCTAGTTGGTGAGTACTATTAAATGCATACAGGAGACCTAGGATCAAATCCAGGCAGAGGCACAATTTCTAGGTACTGTAGAAGGCACTGTAGCAGTACTGTAGTAGGTACTGTAGCGGGAACTATGCAGTACTATAGTAGGTACTGTAGTGGGACTATAGAAGGCACTATTTGGCACTGTTGCAGCCAAGAATTTGCCCCCATTTGGACCTTCGGGCCACCAATTTGGTCCTCGAGTCCTTTAAGGCCTTCGATCCACCCAAGCCTTCGGGCCAGTAAGGCCTTCGAGTCACCTCAAGGCCTTCGGGCCACCTTTAGTGCAGATGCTAACCAGACAACCTACAAGGAACAAGCTCTATAGGAGGATGATCAAGGAGCTTTCACCATAGTAGAAGATACACAAATTGCAAGAATGAGAGGGTATGGTTCCTGCCATTGGAACAAGCCCATGCATGCATGGGATAGCCTATCCGAACATCCATGTGAAGGTGGAGATCTGATTTCACGATGAAGATGCTAGGAGGAGCAGTTCCAAGTATTTATTCTGGGTTGTATATAATGTTTGAAACCTACAAGAAATGAATTCCTTTAAGTCCTATTGGGCCATGTAATACTTGCGCTTATGGGCATTGTAAGGGTTCCACCTCACCCCTTGAAATGTGGATTATCAAAAATCAATAAAAAATGAAGGCCTTCGGGCCATTGGATGGTATAAAAATATTTTTCCAAACATTTTTCATTTTATCGATTTAATTTCAACCATATTTAATTGACATATGAAAAATTAGCATAATTTCCTATCTCACTATAAATAAAACATCTCACCATTGGATGACTCTCTAATACTTCATTCTTGGTTTGAGAAGGACTATTTTCTTTATAGCCATGATTACCATGAACAAACATTCCACATTAATGAAACTTTCCAAATTTGAACAAAAAGTCCAAAATATTATTTTTACCATACTTGGAACATGTTTTGGGATTACCTCTAGATATCCTTGTTGTCTACTTCTCCACTACTACCCACTTTGATTGCTTCTTAAAAATTTTATCATAAGTAACATAAGTGTTAGTAAATTCCATTTCATCTTTCTCTGCACAATAAATAGAATTCTCCTACAATTTAAATTCTAGTGAGGATAATGAAATTCATAAACATTAATTTAATATGGAATACAATATATAATGTTTTCTATCATAACCCTAAATAAAATTCATTTGGTTCTATGACAATATTGTAAAATTTGATTCATACATGGCTTTTGAATCCTCCTCATTTTTCATTAATTACGATAATTTTCACATTATGAGTCAAAAATACATAGGGAAATGTTTCTCCATAAATAATTTCATAAATATATCCCATTTTGTGGAATTATACACTTATCTCACTCCAGTATTATTAAACAATGACCACCATCGATTTATTTGAAATTCAAAATGATTAGTGGAAAAAGATTCATTTTTTAATTTTGAACATCCCATGAAATTGAATATATTTTCCATAAAATTGATCTATTATTTAGAAACAATTAGATCTAAGGTTACATTGAATGATGTGGGGTGTATTTTGGTAAAATTTTCAACTATTGACATGTTTGCCTATAGTAAATCTCTATTTTCTCTAACATAGATTCCACTACCAGTTATAACCTGCATCAACTAATCCATCATTAAAATGAATTACTCATTTCAAATTCCAACTAGTCTAGGATACTAAATTGGAAGAAAATTATCCTTTTGATATCTTCCTAATTAAAATTCTCTATTTTCTATATGAAAATCCATTATAATCATACATATATTATATAAATAAACATGGTAATATTATAACAATAAATCATATCAATGGTACCATAATATAGAATCGTATAAGGGTATTGTAGTAATTTTATCTTAACCTCTAATGTTATCTAAACCATGGATATGATATCAGCTGTAATAAGTCTGATATAAAAAATTACATAATCATGATTCTTCAAACTAAATTCACATTCTTACATTCCAAGATACCTTTTCGGTTTATTGTTTTAGATAATTATTTCACAACTCTTACATAAGAAACCCATACATTAAAAAGGGGAAACTTTCACTTTGTATCCTTTATTACCCAAATATAAAACATTCAAAATGGAACAAATTATCCTTTCATTAAAAAATTTCATGACTTTCAACATCACTTCTTATTTTTTTCTTACTCATCCTTAAACCATTTGGAAATCATTTGAAAATGTGGAATGAGAAAAAAAATAGTATGTGATAAAAAATAAGGAAATCAATTACCCCAATGGAAACTTGAGAACCCATAAAATGTTTATCTTTTCCATATTATTATTTTATCATATAAGATACAAAACATCCATAAGTAAAACACAATATTTTCTAAAACAAAACTATGAAAAACAAAAAAAATGTAAAATAAAACACTTTGATGAATCTTAAATAATTATAGTCATAACCCATGTTCACACATTTCAAAAATATGAAAATCCCAGATAACTCCATAGTAGAAAACTCCCCTATTTTTTCCCTTAATATTTCATTTGAAGACAGTGAACTTTACCCAATGTATTAAAGAACTATATCAAGATCACTCATCATATAAGCTATATCATGTTCACCCATTTTATAAGATATATTGGTCTCACCCATCGTATAATATTAAACATGGAATAAATTTACCATGTATAATTATCAAGTACCACATCATATACAAAAAATTCTTAAAAATTCTCATTTTAAACATAAAAAAGTTGAAGAAATAATTTGAACCCATAAGAAAATCAATTTACCTTATCGTATAAAAATAGGGAGAAATGGCCCTTTCTTTTGAAATATATTTAAAATAATAAAATCGTAAAATATTTTATAAATGATTTAAATTGAAAATAAACATATAAAAAGTAAGGGGAAATTTTAATTAATGAAAATTTGTAATGGTAGGAAATTTTATTCATGCCTTAAAATATAAAAAAAATATTCTTTTCAAACCTTTTGTAAAAATACCTCATTCAGAAAGTGAAAAAGAGATTCCTTTTTAAGCCTTGTAATATAATTGAAAGTTATTAAAAAATGAAATTAATATTCATTTTAATTATAAATAATAATATTCATGAAACGTTTTTAAAGAACAAGGACATGGAATAAAACTATTTGAAAGGAATACTTTAAAAAGTGTTTTAATTAAAAAATCAATTAACTTAAATACCATCTGGCATTGTACATTTATTAACTTATGAATAATAAAATTATATTTTTATTTAATTTATTAAGAAAAATTTCTTCTTCAATCCATTATAAATATCCATTTTATTTGATTTATTATTGTGTTATATTTAGTTAGTTAATCAGTTAAGCTTATGTTGGATATTTTGAGGATGATCGGTTCATAATCCAAAAATATCTTTGGTATGATGCATATGGACCAAGGGGTCATTAGTACATCATCTAGAGAATATTAATCATGAAAATATTATGATTTTATACATTAAATACCAATGGTGGAAATGGAGGTTTTCCTAATGGTTTTATTCCAAAGGTTTGAACAAACAATTGGTATACTGGTTTTAGAGCACCCTTTACCAATGGATTGATGAAACTGTTGGTATTTTGATTTTAGAATGATGATTTCCCAATAGTTTATTCAAACTGTTGGTTAATATTTTATTTCTATAATGAATACCAATGGTTTTAAAAAATTGGCAAAGAAAAACTTTCCCAACGGTTTTTAAAAACTTTTGGGAATGGTTTCCCCCAAATACACAGCGGCTCCAAGTCCCCCGTCTGCATGATTACTTCTATAATCCAAAGCTCTCCTGAAGCTCTCTCTTTACCCTAGATTTCATAACTCCTTCCACCCTATAGATCCATCTTCAATTAAATAATTTTTTATCTCTACACTTCAAATTAGTAATTGGAACCTAAATTTTAATGTTCTGCGTCTTTTTTTTTTTGTTTTCTGTTTTGATTTGGCCTGAACCAGAGTTTTTCGCGGTCTGTCGCATGGTATACCGAGCACTTGGATTTGTTTTTTTTTTGTTCTACACTTCACGTGTCATGATTGTGTGAATAAATTTTATTTTATGTCTTCATAGAAACTCCTTCTATGTGTAGAGTTCATTAACTATATAAACTAATAGGTGTTGGTGAGATGTATCCCCACTCAAAGATGGTAAAGGGTTTGTTTAGTCATATGGTCTCTAGGTGGGTAATGGATATAAGGATGGTCCATGTGAAGGTATTGGGGACGGTTGGGGTCGTGGTGTAGATAGATTTCCATTTTTTTAGTGGGGTTTTATGTTAGTTTCTATAGGATTTAGTTTAGTTGAAAATTGGATTTGGATTTTGTATTTATAGTTTTTGTTCAAGGAATAATGTGAAGGGTAGTGATATTGAGGATGAATTGGTTGTTGGTTGGGTGATGGATTAGAATTGTGATATTGGTTGGATTGGTTTTAGGTAATTTTCAAGTTATTGTATGGGTGTTTCCACCCCTGAACACCCAAACCCCTTGGACACACCCCCCATTGGACAACCCCAACCCCCTATACACCCCCACACCCCTTGGACAACCCCCACCCCCTAGACACCCCAAACCCATTGAATATCCCCCCACCCCTGGATACCCCTCACCCCCCATAGACAGCCCCCTCCCCCACCCCTATACACCCCCCCCCCATTGGACATCCCCCCCTACACACCCCCACCCACCTTGGATAGCCCCCCCCCCCCACACACACACACCCACCCACCTTGGATAGCCCCCCCCCCCCCCCCCCTCTCCCCACCCCCTCCCCTTGGACACCCCACCCCCAATGACAACCCCACCCACTATACACCCTACACCCCCTTGGACAACCCCCACCCCCTTGGACACCCCCCCCCCCCCCGAACACAACCCCACCTCATATGTTCTTGGACCAGTATTTAAATTGGAATTATCCATGTAGGTGACTTCTCCTTTCCCCAATGGAATTTCCTAAGTGACCCATAGAGCCTTATAAATTTAATTTGGCATGTTTTGATAAATTGAATGGGTCGTTTTTAATGAAATGGCTAATGCATTGTGGTTTTCCTTTCTTAATTAATATAATGATTTTAAATAAAATTACCCTAAGAGGGGCTGTATGGGGGTAGGGGGTTGTCTTGGTGGGGGTGGGTTGTCCATGGGGGTAGGGGTTGTAGGGGTATGGGGGAGGGGGGGAGGGGGTGTGGGATGTCCAATGAGGGGTGTGGGTTGTCCAGGGGGGTCATGGTGGGTTGTCCAGGTGGGGGAGGGGTGTGGGCTGTCCAGGGGTGAGCTATCCCGGGGGTGGGCTATCCAGGGGTTGAGATGCCCAAGGGTGGACTGTCCAGGGGGTGGCGGTGGGCTGTCCAGGTGGGGGAGGGGGTTTGGGATGTCCATGGAGTGGGGATGTCTAGGTGGGGGAGGGGTTGTGGGTTGTCTAGGGAAGGGGTGGGCTGTCTAGGTGGGGGGTGTTGTCCAGGTGTGGTGGGGGGGGGGGTCTGTCCAGGTGGGGGAAGGGGTGTCCTAGGGGTGGGCTATTCAGGGGGATTGTAGGGGGTAGGGGGTGCAGGGGTGTGTGGGGGGGTGTGGAATGTATAGGGAGGGGGGGCTATCCACTCTGATACTCTACAAAAAAATAGAAATCACATATAACCAATGTATAATTGATTTCACACATTAACACTTTTCTAGAAGTTCCATACCAATACCCACTCTTACCCTTCCAAGAAGAAGTGATCTATATAAATAAATATCACTGAGGATCTTATCCACTATCCATATTGATCTCATACTAATTTAACATTCGTACAACTACATATCACCTAATGATATAACAAGTCTTATACTCCCATGAGTAGTGTCCCATTGAAACTTGGATCATAGGCCTAAAAACATACAAAGGATCATTTTTGACACACGCACAAAATTTTGAAAACATAGAAAATACTATATTTACACCTTGTATCACAACCTAGAATTAGCTCTCATATAGCCTCTCAAGTAATCAATAAGACACATGCCTAGCTCAAAATGTGGAGGTGTGTTTACAATTAGGTGTTTTTTTAGAATTCATGTATGATATTTACAGTGGAAGATAAAATCTGATCCACGTAGGATATTTGGAGGTGTGTTAACAATTAGGTGTGTTGTGATTTATATGTATGATATTCATGGTTTACACCAACCGTCTTATGGGTCATCTATAATAGGCTTGATGTAATGCTACAATTGGATAAAGATTGGATTGTATGACCCTAGTTTGGGGTGGACACCCCCACCCCCTTGGACACCCCCCACACCCACCCCCACCCCCACCCCTTGGACACCCCCACTCCTGGACACCCCCACCCACAAGGACATCCCCCCACCCCATGGACATCCCCCACACCCTAGACACTCCCACCCCATTGGAAAATACCCTGGACACCACCCCACCCCCTAGACACCCTCCCACCCCTTGGACACCTACCCACCCCCATTGGATAGCCCCTACACCCTGGACAGCCCCACTGGACACCACCCCACCCCCTGGACACACCCACCCCATGGATATCCCCACCCCTGGACACCTCCACCCCCTGGACACCCCCACCCTCGGGACACCCCCACCCCCTAGACAGCCCCCCCCCCCCACCCCCTGGATATCCCCCCACCCCCTGGACAGCCCCCACCCCCTGGACACCCCCACCCCCTTGGGAAGTGTATGTTATCACTCAAATAATCTACTAAAATATAAAATTTATTCAATCTAAAATTTATTCAACTCCTAAATAATTCTCCTCCACAAGTTTACGTGATCCTGTACACTCATTTATAGTTATTCAAAGATATTTTGTTATAAATATAGTATTTTTTTGTCTTTTATGTTATGATTCTCATATAGAGTAGTGTGTCATTTATGGTTTCATATAAAGTGAAAAGAAATTGTTTACTTAAATATATTTTCGATTGAACTTCAATATTATTTAATTGATTTTGATGAAATGACTTATAACAATTTATTTTTACAGAATGGATAGAATTTGGATGTATGAAACTGATCAGATATCAAGTGATTTTCAAAACAATTTGGAGAGATTTTTATATTTTGATTTTCACAATGCTTCAGATAGTGGTCACATACACTCCCCATGTTATAATTGTATTACAAGACCTTGGTTAAGACATGAAGAAGTCAGCTACCACATAACCAAATATGCTTTTCAAGAAAACTACTATGTGTAGTATCACAATGGGGATAAATTAAAATCTCAAATTGCTGATGATCCAAATGAGAGGACTCGATTGGAGAATTTGTTATATGGAATGTTTATATTTATTTATCATCATTAAAAATAAAGGATTCTAATCCAATAAGTCTTATATATGAGCTCACATGATGTTTCTAATGAAAATTATGATGTTTTCAGGGTGAAAAAATGGAATGATACTGCCACAACTCCAGTATATCGACAATGCGGTAAAATTAAAATGCTGGAATTTTTAATCCGATTGTTTTATGGGAAAAATATGTATGGGATTTCTTATACTTCCATAAATTACATTCTTACCTTCAAAAATGAATTACTTCTAGATGATTTAGATATTCCCTAAAACCATTATATGGTATGGAAGTTAGTTGAGGAACTTTGATTTTCACGAAAACAAATTCATGCTTTCCCAAAAGATTGCAATTTATTCTAGGAGGAAACTGCTGAAATAAATGATTGTATAAAATTTGGCACATCCCACTGGAAACCAAAAGCTGATGAAACACCATCCTGTGTGCCACAAAAAGTATTTTGGCACTTTCCATTGATCCCTAGACTCCAAAATCTTTTTCTATCTGATGAAATAACAATAAAAATGTGATGGCATTATACCAAGAGAAAAAAGTCTAATGATAAGTTGGTTCACCCTATAGATGGATTTTCATGGCAGAGATTTGATACTCGATATCCCGATTTTGAAGCTAACGTGCGTAATGTGAAGTTAGATCTTTCATGTTATGGTTTTAATCTGCATGGGAAGATTATTACTTTGCACAGCATATGGATAGTTTTTATACACATTTATAACCTTCCCACATGGTTGTGTATGAAAAAATATTTCACTTTCATGAGTATACTCATATCTATCCCTTTTGATCCCAATAATGATATAGAGATATACCTGAAACCTTTAATAAAATAGTTGAAACTTCTTTGGGATGTGGTTGTGCGCACATATGATGCATGTTCAAAAGACATATTTCAGATGTGTGTTGTGATTATGTGGATGATCAATGATTTTCCTAATTATGAAATGATTTATGGATAGAGAACGAAAGGAAAACTATCATTTCTTATTTTTATGAAGAATACACGATCTAGAAGACTGAAACATCATTGTAGTTTCAGTTTTATGGGACATCGACGATTCTTGCTAATAGAACATCCTTATATAAATAATCATAGAAGATTTGACAATAAAATGGAGACCGATGATCCACCTTAGCGTATGTATGGAACTAATGTACTTAGTGAATTGAAAGATTCCAGTTGTTCATTCAAGAAGGGTCAAATGAAATTTGGAAAGAGAAAGAATGTTTCCACTGAAACTTGTTATAATTGGAAGAAGAGAATTATTTTCTTTTATTTTCCTTATTGGTCAACCAATTTGTTACATCATTACTTAGACGTAATTCACATTGAAAAAAAATATATGTGAAATTTTTCTTTTGATTCTTCTAAATGTTAAGGGAAAGACAAAAGATGATTTATAGTATCATAGTGACTTGGTGGATTAGGGCATCAGTCTAGAATTACATAGTATGTGTGTCAATGAAAATAAATGGAAAGTTCCATGTGCTTATTATTTGATGACACCTACAGAGAAAAAGCAATTTCTGGAAGTACTAGAGACTATTAAAGTTCCTGATGGCTATTCAAGCAATATATCTAAACGGGTCAATAGAAGAGAGTTGAAGCTAAAATCTTTGAAGACTCGTGATTATCACATCCTTATGCATGAGTTGATTCCTATAGCAATCTATTATATTTATTCCAATAATGTAAGGGTGGTTGTTATTTTTTTGGTCCATTTATTTAGAGATCGTTTTTCTAAGAAGTTTTCCAAGTATTTCTTGCAAAAAAATTTGGCAAAAGCCCCATTAATTTGGTGTGAGTTAGAGAAAATATTTCCTCCATCATTTTTTACATGTATGATGCATCTAACTTTCCATATTCTAACTAAAATAATTCTTAGAAAACCTATTTATTTTCTTTAGATGTATCTAACTAAAATAAATATGTACATATTAAATTCTTATGTTTGAAACAAAAATCATCCCAAAGGTTCTATTGTGAATGGTTAATTGGATCAAGAATGTATGGATTTCTGCTCTATGTATTTGTTTGATCTTACTACAAGAATGAATAGATCAGTGAGAAATGAATAAGAATAGTATGAGAAAATTGAACCCAATTTTCCATCACTTCCTCAAATAGGAGGAATTTCTGGATCATATACACTGACGACATTAATCCTTGAAGATCGAGAGATGGCACATCGCAAATTTTTGTTCAACTGTGATTTTTTTATGACTACATCAGGTAAGTAAGTTGAATAAATATATATATATTACATATATATCTATTAAAATAATCCTATTTTTATCTACATGGAACATAAAGAAATGATAAATAGAAAGCATCATTCTTTATCTTTGAGAAGGAGGGAGACTTTTCATAGAAAAGAGTTTTCTACTTGGTTAAAATTCAAAGTAAAAATATTACTATTTAAAATAATTAAATAAATATTTAATTAAGTTTAATATTCATTTATATTTCAGGTATTGAGTTTTCTTGCTGAATCTGTATCTGAGGAAATAATAGCTTTGGATTTTGGTCTTAATACCGTGGTTTGTGACTATAAATCAATTGTTATCAATGGGTACAAATTTATTATCACTGAATGAGAAAAGAACATGAGAACACAACATGATGTTGTTATGGTTATAACCACAACAGACTGTTATGTCAGTGCATCAGATAGTAGAATGATATTTGAAAATGTAGGTTATTATGGAGTCGTTGAAAAAATAATAATATTGGATTATTTTTCTCATGGACGAGTCACGATGATGAGATGTCAGTGGTTTTATTTGATGATGAGGAAGGGAACATTTAATGATGATTTTAGTTTTAGAGTAATTGATATGACTTGCACTCTTTCTATTGATGAACCATATGTATTGGCATCAATAGATAAATAGGTTTTTTATGTCAAAGACCATCTTTGTCCTGAAATTTGTGTCATTATTGAAGTAATTCCAAGACATATTTTTGATGATGGTGATAATGGAATTGACACCATCCCTACTGCCATTGGAAACGATCCATTTATTACTTTTGATGACTCTAATATATCAATTGTCAGAGTTGACTATGAACCTGAAGTTGTGGTGGGAAATATATAAAATCATCTATGTTCTCAATTCTTTTGGTTTAGATCGACTTGGGTTGTTAAGGTTGGTACTATTAAAATTGATTTAATATTGATTACAAATGTGTTGTATATGACTTGAACATTATGTGAATTTTCAATGTTTATTGGTTGCAATTCTATTTGAATTGCATTTTTTAATTTGGAATTGAACTGTATTCAAACCTATGAAACCAATATTTCTTACATGGTGAACATTTCAATGCTTTATTTATCATGTATAAAATTAGTATAACTCTAATACCTCTCTCTAACATTTCACCAGATAATGCACATGATGGTTTGTCTTCTTCTGGAAAATATGTATAGAAACCTGCATCATCTACCTGGGCTAAATAACCATACTACTAAGGAATAAAATTTCTTTATTACATCTTGTACGATTTATTGAATTCATTATATATCTATTTAATCTCACCTAAAACAATGGATAGTTAAATTATTCATGAATCACCTTATTCCCTCTCATTTATTTTTTTTGGTTACACATTAGTTATCCTTTTCTAATTACTTCCATATTTGTTTTCAAATGCAGGAAATACAACCAATTGAAGAGAGGCTATGGAAAAAGACGATAGTCAACAATCATCGCATGGATGAGATAGGTGTTCCACCACTAGTGCTTTTAGTGATTATTTTATTTCAAATATATATATTTTAATAATATATAGTGTTATGTGATTAATTTTTTTTTTAAACATTTTTGCAGGATCCACCTCTTAGGAGACAATTATTTGATGAGAAACCGAGTAGTGGTCCCAATACTAAGGGTGTTTGTATGAGGGGGTGGTATGAGAGTTAGGTTATCTAGTCGCTATACCTGATTTGACCCTACCCCTCCCACTAACATACCATCTATCCAACATTCTAATCCCAATGTGTCATTAGGGACACACATAATATTTAGGCCTCCCATGTTTTCACCACCCTTTACATCTAAGTCTCCTCACCCGTCTTTACCATATCCGATGATTATTCACACTCCCCATCCAGCATTCGGCTATCCATCCATGCCATCTTCTTTTACTTCTACTTCCTTCTCTCTGAGCTTCTATATTCTATCTTCTTCAGCTCCTGCTCTACTAGAGCCTATCCCTGCGTAGTATACATTGGGACTCACTCCACCTGCACAGGGTGTTCCTTCAGTTTCTATGGATCCAATGGTTCCCATTGATCAGACTTCCTTAGATATATTTATAGAACCCTGATAAATTTTTATACCATTATTTATTTTTATTATAACATGTATTGATAAAATATTTGTTTTTCTTTCATAACAGATATATTTATTGATATGAGGTGGGGGAGGGGGATTACACACATGTGTGCGGTGTGGAACTGCGGCATGTAGTTTATGGTTGACTGTAATAAAGATAGTCAGATGATTAAAAAAATAGGGCAACAATGTCAGAGTTTTTTGGCGATGCTTCCCAAATACTCTAACATCATTCCTGTCAGCCCACTCTCATGGAGATAGCTTCCAAATGAATTCAAGGATAATTCTTAGGTAGAAATATGGGTAAAAAAATCTATTATATTTAATGAAATATATTATTTTTTTATTTATATGAATTAATATTTTGGTGTCATCTTCAGTTTAATTTCCCTAATGGTGAGGGTGCACCGCCAGCACATCTAAAGGATTTAGGTGATATTTGGAGAGCCTATAAGCACAAGTTGTATATTGGATGGAGTTATAGAGTTGGCACAGAGTTAGAGGTGGTCCCCGTCGTGGATGATTGTCCGATGGAATAGTATCGGCTAATGATTACTCATTGGATGACTAACTAGTTTAAGGTATTAATCACAATTGATATATTTAAATGAAAAATTTCATGTTTTACACTAATATTATCTTTTGTGTTGTTGAATTTTATTTAGGAATAATCTGGAAGAAATAAAAAAACATTGATTCTAAAAAATACCTCCACACATTGGGACATACTATGATGCCACATCATGAGAGGAAGCATGTATGATGGTTGTTTATAATTTTTCTTTATGACTTACACTTTCTATTGTTTCCTCCATAATTTATTTGATTGAAAAAGTTGTTATATAATTTTAGTTATGAAACTAATTATTGGTAACCTATTTTTAATTATGGTTTCCTACATTCAATGTCATTTTAGAGGGAAAATTGAATATTGAAGGATGTGTGCCTCAAGCAAATTTTTTTTGCTCGAGTCGAAGGAAGAAAGATGGAAGTTCAGTTAATGAATCAAATCAGCAGCAGATTGTAAGTTTTAATTTTTTGGTTTAAAATTTTAATTTCATTTCTCAACTTAATATTCTATTTATATTTGTAACAGGCTACTTTATAGGCCCTTGATTCCCAGGAACCTGATAATTTTGGGTTAAACGATCACTTACATCAGGTTTTGGGAGAAGAGAACCCTAGCAGAGTATACTGCAAACCTAGGAAGATTATAGTCCTGATGAGGTATTATCCCTCCTAAAGTAGGATTTTTAGTGCCACCAAGTTCTAGAAGGTTAAGTCACAGGTAGAACATGCTGGAAAAAGGGCCATAGAAATGGCAGAATAGTCTACTAGTGCAAACACTACATTTATGAAACTGATGGAAGTTTTATGTCCAACACTTCCACCAGAAGCCGTCAAATCTTGTTATGAATATATTTCGTTGATGAATTATATATATGGTTCACTAGGTGATAGTTTTAGAGGTGGTCAATATGATGTAGGGTAGGAGGTCGAGGAGAAGGAGGAGGGTGAGGAGGAGGACGAGGCAGAGGAGGAGGGTGAGGAGGAGACTGAGGCAGAGGAGGAGACTGAGTAGGAGTTCGAGGCAGAGTACAATAGTGAGGAGGAGGTCACTGAGGAGGTCAAGGAAGATAATGGAAATGATGATGAGGATAGGGGTGACGCTGATGAAGATGGTTATTATAGTGATGGTGATGAGTGATAGATTGATCTGTTACATTTTTTACTGATATTACTAACATTTGATGTTTGATGACTTTTTATGCATGAATATATGTGGGATTAGATAGGTCACATTATCATTATTTCCTTATCTATAAATAATAAAACATGACTTGATGATTTTTTGTGACTGATTCACCCCTCCCCTGGACACCCCCCACCCCCTGGACACCCCCCACCCCCTGGACACCCCCACCCCCTAGACACCACCCCACCCCACCACCTGGACACCCCCACCCTCGAGAAACCCCCTACCCCCATGTAAATCCCCCCAACCCCCTGGATAGACCCCACCCCTTGGACACCACCCCACTACTAGACCCCCCCCCCCCAACCCCCTGGATAGACCCTACCCCATTGGACACCCCCACCCCCTGGACATCCCCACCCCCACCTGGATACCCCCGCCCCTGGACACCACACCCCCATGGACAGCCCCCACCCCCCTGACACCCCCTGGACAACCACACCCCCTGGACAACCCCTTCCCCCTTGGACACACCCCCCTGGATAGCCCCCACCCCTTGGACACCACCCCACCACCTTGAAACCCCCACCCCCAAGACACCCCCACCCCTACGGATATCCCCCCTACCACCCTGGACACCCCCACACCACCCCCCACCCACAAGACACCCCACCCCCTGGACACCACCCCACCACCTGGACACACCCACCCCCCTAAACACCCCCACCCACATAGACATCCCCCTGGACAGCCCCTTCCCCCTAGACACCTTCTACCCCCTTGGACAGCACCCCCAACCCCCTGGATAGCCCCCCCCCCCACCCCTTAGACACTACCCAACCTCCGGGACACCCCCACCCCCTGGATAGCCCCCCCTCCAACCCCCTGGACAACCCCCACCCCCCTGGACAACACCCCACCCCCTGGACACCACCACCCCCTAGAATCCCCCACCCCATTGGACACCCCCCACCCCCTAGACACCCCCATCCCCCCAGACCCCCCCCCCCCCACCCCGGACACCCCCTATCCCCTTGCAAAGCCCCCCTAGACACCCCCTACCCTCTTGTACAGCCCCCAACCCCCTGGATAGCCCCCCACCCACTGGACACCCCACCCCCCTTGGACACCCCACCCTAATGGACATCCCCCATCCCCATGTACATCCCCCCACCCCCCTAGACACCCCCACCCCCTACCCCCTTGGACAGTCTCCAACCCCCTAGACACCCCCCCCCCCCCGAACACCACCCCACCACCTGGACACCCCCCTGGACACCCCCACCCCCATAGACAGCCCCACACCCCCTGGACAACCCCCACCCCCACCCTCCACCCCTTGGAAACCCCCACCCCTACCCCTGTGGATAGCCCCCCAAACCCCCTGGATAGCCCCCCCCCCCCCCCCCCCCGGACAGCCTCCCACCCCTCTGAACACCCCTACCCCATTGGACAGTACCCCCAACCCCATGGACAGCCCCCACCCCTGGACACCACCCCACCTCCTAGACACCCCCACCAATAGACACCCCTCACCCCCTTGGATAGCCCCCAACCCCCTGTACAGCCCCCCAACCCCATGGACACCACCCACCCCTGGACACCCCCACCCTCTGGACCCCACCCCCATGGACAGCCCCCCACCACCCCCTGGACAGCCCCCCATCCCCCCGGACCCCCCTCCCCCACCCCTGGACACCCATGCCCCCTTGGACAGCCCCCCTATACATCCATACCCCCTTGGACATCCCCACACCCCCCTAAACAGACCCCACCCCCCCCCCTAGACACTCCCTACCCCCTTGGACAACACCCCCAACCCCATGGATAGCCCCCTCCCCCTAGACAACACCCCACCACCTGGACACCCCCACACCCCGTGGACACCCCACCCCCTGGACAGCCCCCCACCCCCAGGACAGCTCCCACCCCCTAGAAACCCCCACCCCTTGGACACCCCCTACCACCTTGGACAGCCCCCCAACCCCCTAGACACCCCCACCCCCTCTGGAAACCACCCCACCATCTGGTCACCCCCACCCCCTAGACACCCCCACCCCCATGAATAGCCCCCACCCCCTGGACAACCATGCACCCTACGGACACCCCCACCCCCTTGGAAAGCACCCCCAACCCCCTGGATCGCCCCCACCCCCCTGAACACCCCCTCCTCCTGGACACCCCCTAGACACCCCTACACCCTTGGACAACCCCCAACCCCCTGGATAGCCCCCCACACCCCCTGGACACCACCCCACCCCCTAGACACCCCCACCCGCTGTACACCCCAACCCCCATGGATTCCCCCCCCCCACACACACACACACTCACCCTTGACACCCCCACACCCTGGATACCCCCTACCCCCTTGGAACCCCCCCCCCCCCTGGACACCCCCTACCCCCTTGGACACCCCCCCCCCTAGATAGCCCCCCACCCCTGGACACCCCCTACCCCCTGGGAAATCACCCCCAACCCCATGGACAACCCCCACCCCCCTGGACACCACCCCACCACCTGGACACCCCCACCCCCTGGACACCCCCTACCCCTTGGACAGCACGCCCAACCCCATGGACACCCCCACCCCCTGAACACCACCCCACCCCCTGGACACCACCCCACCACCTGGACACCCCCCACCCCACCTGGACATCCCCACCCCAATGGATATCCCCCCACCCCCTGGACACCACCCTGCCCCTTGGACAACCCCACCCCTGGACACCCCCACCCCCATGGACACCCCCCCCCACCATAGACACCCCCACCACCCTGGACACCCCTACCCCCGTGGATAGCCCCCCAATCCCCTGGACAACCCCCACCCCCTGGACACCACCCCACCACCTGGATACCCCCCCCCCCCCACGGACACCCCAACCCCCAAGGATAGCCCCCCACCCCCTGTACAGCTCCCCCCCCCCACCCCCTAGACACCCCATACCCCCTTGGATAGCCCCCCAACCCCTGGACATCTCACTACCACTGGGACACCCCCACCCCCATGGACACCCCCCATAACACCCCCACCCCTCCCCGGACACCCCCCCCCCCAGACACTCCTACCCCCTTGGTTATCCCCCAACCCCCTAGACAACCCCCCCCCCCCCCCACCCCTAGACACCCCCCGGACACCCCTACCCCCTTGGACAACCCCCAACCCCCTGGACATCCCCCACCCTCCTAGACACCCCCACCACCTAGACACCCCCACCCCCTGAACACCCCTACCCCCTTGGACAGCCCCCAACACCCTGGACATCCCACCACCCCCCCCAGACACCACCACACCTGGACACCCCCCACCCCCTGGACACCCCCCCAAACCCCTAGATAGCCCCCCACCCCTGGACACCCCCACCCCCTAGACACCCCCGACCCCCTTGGATATGTATAAACCATTAGAGCCTCTACCCCATGTCATATTTCCCCTAACTACAGCTTGGAATACCGCATTATCCAAAAATTCAAATCTCATATGAATTCACCCATTACTATGAACAACGATTCCATATTCAAAACCTGAAACATGATTTTCTTATATAGGGGTTATTACCTTATGAATTTTGAAATCAAATCTGTATATGTTATAGATAATTCAATATTTTATGTATTCAATTCAGAATTCTGTATTTCATAGGGAAATTACTCTGAATTATGAATTGAATTCTTTATGTATTTAACTAACTTATGAATTATGTGTTAATGTTGTATTCGTATACTTGTTGTATGTGTATGATTTCTATAATTACCTTATGAATTATGTGTTAATTTTTTTATGTGTGTATCGAGCAATTAAATACAGAACTACAGGTATGTGTGTATTGAGAACTGGTGGAAGTGTATTGCTGCAGGTGCACTGGGGGGTGACAGGCCTGCTGTTGCTGCAAGTGCATAAAGGTTATGCCAATGGTTTACTACTATTGGTATATGTTTGAAAAGAAAACATATATCAATAGTTTACATGAAACCATTGGTATATGTATATAACAACGGTTTACAAACCTTTGGTATAGATTCTCTACCTAACCTTTCCCAACGATTTGTGAGGAACTGTTGGTAAATTTTATGCCAATGGTTTGGAAACCGTTAGTATAAACATAAATTTTGATATTTCCAATGGTTTTAAACCATTGGTAAACATTAATACCAACAGTTTCTTGTAACCATTGGTATATAATACATTAATCACCCATATCCCTATGGCTCCATAACCAACGGTTTGGAAAACCATTGGTATAGTGTATACCAACAGTTTTATGGCCCTAACCAACAGTTTGAAACCATTTTTAAAGTTCAGGTTTCCATTAGTGTACAATTTTATAACCTTTAATGAAAGGTGTACATGAAAAAAATCACATTTCTCTGTGTAGGTGGTAGTCCACACATATGCAGGAGTGACATTATCATTACTAAATGGATGGAATAGTAAGAACATAGACAATATATAAACTTTATAGAATTAAATTTTTTTAAGTAATTCAAAATATAATGATATTATACTATATAGTTACCATCCTTTTGAGTTTCTGATGCAAAATTAAACACATCACTTCATGGAATTTGTAATCCACACATACGCACGGGTGATGTTTTCCTTTACCAACGGATTGAAAAATAGATGAAAACGAGTAGTACCATGATCATAATAAAATTTAAATATATTGAATATATGGATATTATTTTATCTTCATGGTTAAATATGTTTTTAAGTAAGTATAAGAAGAAATAAACTTGAAATAGGCTAGTTAGGACAAGTACCTTATCCTCATATAACATCTTGGGATTAAAACACAAGCTTGTTAGGTTAGGTATTTTGTTGAGACCTATTCCTACAGGACATGTGTAGAGGCATTAGGGATATATTTGGGTAGGTATTTTCTTAAATTGGGTTATCAATGATGTGTGAGGAATAAGTTGGAGGAGGTACCTATTTATAAGTGATGGGAGGGTAACCCTTGGAAATATTTAAATTATATAATTAATATAAAACAAGTTTTATGTTAATGTTGATCCAAATAGAATTATATCAAATATATGGTTAGTTTGTGTAGAAATTATATCATTAAATAAAATTTTGACAAATTTAGTTGATTTTTTCACCCTTATCTTTTAGTTTAAACCATATTTATCGTTTTTCATGATTATTGTGATATCAAATTTGTTTAACTCTATAACACTGAAGAAAGATTATTTAAAATTAAAAGTGGATCATAAGTGGACATATATTGATATTATTGATCATATTGAATTAAATTTTACAATGATAATATTTTTATCAATTTTTAATCATTAAATAAAATATTATTCAATTTAATATTCTATTAAATTAATTTTTTGGACTATTAATGTAGTTTGAATTTAAGGACATCCATATAGTAATAGATTTGTAATATAAAATTTCATAAAAACCATAATATATTATATTTCACTAATATTTTTTGAAACATAATAAATCATCCATATTTTTTTATTTTTAATGTCTTTAAAATTCCTTTACTTGAATTTTCTATTACTTGAACAAGCAATGCACCGATGCTGCATAAGAACATAATGTAATTCTTCCATTTCTAAAAAACTAAAAAAAATCATGAAAAAAATTTCATTCATATTTGAAATAAAAAATTATAAATAAACAAAGTACTCATATCCCTATTACAAAAATTTATAAATATTAAAACATAGACAGTGACATTTTTTTATTATATACATAAAACTATATTAAGATCATTATAAATGTCAAGTGGAAATAAATTATGACATTTTGGGAACATATATGTTTATGGATAAAATGAACATATAAAATAAAATAATAAAAGTATTATGGATATTTTTAGGCCTTATATCACTGTTTAACATTGTTTTACTGACTTTACCCATACCGAGGATACATATATTTTATACACTTGCTATTCAAAATAAAAAAAATAAAAGGGATATATTTTAGAAAATATGAACCTTATGATTCCAAATATTGAATCCATTTTCTTTTGGTTGTGACTCGAAATGACTTATATGTTCTTATTGATGATAATGAATTAAACAATTTAAAAATGGATTATATCACACTAGAGGCAATGAAAATATTCTTATATAGAATTCCTTGGATATAATCACCTGGTGCGTGGAGCTATATTATTCAATTAGAAACACTTTGGTTCCATATGTTTAATTTTAAAGATGGGAATAGAGGGTAGTTTATTATGTTATTCCATAAGTGAAATATGTATTCCCTACATGGAATTATATTAATGGGTTATGATGGAAACACAAATATATCATGGCTTTGGTGATACCTAGGTTCCCATGAAAACTTCTATGGATGGGCTCAGTGGGAAATGGTTTCATAGAACACCTGGAAGGAAACCTAGGATCACTATATGGAATTATTTATATGGAACTATGATTCTAATCAATTAATTTAATTTGTGTGTTTCCCAAGTCAATGAACACATTTGGATTCAGTATATTCTTTATATACGTTATGGACCAGTTTTACTTCATGCTTGAGATTAAATTCCATGAGAATTATTGAACCAAATATGACCATCATTATTTTATGGATGACATGGTTTTACACATTAGGTAATATCCTTATAAATATCGAAATAAAATAAAAAGAGATCAAAGGAATTTTTCCTTAGGTCGAAGAATTTAGTATCGATATGGTGTCCACGAGGAACCTGAACTAATGTGATTCATTTTAATTACTATTTTAAAATTATTATCATACCTATATACTAATTTATAACATATACATTGACTATATGTTTCTATAAAACATTGATGGTGGCCTACTGTATTTTACTCAAACCCTATTTGGGTTGTTGATTTGTACTCAGACAGACTTCATGGACATAGGTAGGAACAAGGAAAAGGGTCCAACATTATATTCCTGGGTCTCTATACTAGGATGTAGTATGGGGGAAGGGGATTGAGATTATTATTGTGATGTTATTGGAGATAGTTTTTTATAATTTGTTCATATTTTTATATTGTTTTGTATATTCCTTATGATTTGTTTCTCATATATTCCTTATTTGGTACACCATACATACATGAAATAATTCTGTGTATGAAATTGGATTATTTTTATTCTTTTTTGATTATTTGATCTATATGATTTATGTTTTTGCTAGTCATTATATTGATTTCTCTATTGGTTTATCTATATATTTCACCATTATGCTCCAATATTATCATGATTTTATAGTCTCCCCACTATGCCATCATAGAGCCTCACTATTAGTTAGAAGCCTCAGGCATATGGGGAGGTTCTTGTAAAACCATATGTATAATTGGGTTTGGTTACTTATGTGTAACCTAGTCCAATATTTTACAGAGTTGTATCATAACACTTTTTCCTTTTTTTCTTAATATTTGGGATAATAGAAAGGGAATTAGAATGTGTTAGAATACGGTAATTATCCTATGTCAGGGAGTAGCTAACCCACATATAAGGAATGATCCAAATTACATGGGATGAGACATGTTGTTCTAAATTATTCCTATTATAGTTGTATTGATTTCACCTTTGGGACACACACGTGATTTTTTGAAATTATTATTATGGTTTATTTTTACCCTTGGATAAGTATGTCAATTATATATAGTCTCATGAATCATTATACACACATAGTGATTCATATAGAATTCATATGCCATGTCATATTTATTATGTTTCATCCATATCATGTATCATGTTTTGGTAAATATATTTATATATCCCTAATGTGTTAAAATTTATTGTAGGTATATAAATAATTGGTTACTTAATATGAAATCATAAACCTAAATGGTGTTTCTCCACATATTTTAATAATGGACTCATAACTAAACAAATATCATATTTTAGAACCATGAACCATTGGTTACATGGATTGAAATGTTTTTTGACATCTATTACAAGAATACCAATTATAATTTGTAAAAAATGTACTTTATAAGTTAGGAATGATGATTCATCTAATAAAATCATGTTATAAAGCTTTTTATATCCTAAAACTGAATATAAGGTTCATTTCGTTGTTACATGATGTTCCAATTGAAATTTAAAAATATTATGCCTTTATAAATTAGGAATGGTGACTCATCCAAATAGACCATGGTATACATATATAGATATAAATAACCACAAAATTGAATAAATATAAACTCTTTAATAAAATGGTTTTTGTTAAATGAAACATCCAGTTGTAATGAAAAGGGTATTTTCTTATATAACTTGTTATTAACACTATATATATCATGACCTGTCATGACCCGCCTTCACCAAGATGAGGGAAGCAACAGAATATTGTCAGATCCTTCCTTCCTCAAGTTGAAGGACAGATAATGACCCCAGAGACCCGCCTTCAATTGGCACCGGAGTGGCGACTGGCACTAAGGGTATAGAATCACATGTAATATGGAAGCCATTACCCTTTTTATTTAGTAGGATCGTGAGATAAGATGGAAAATCCCAAAAAACACCAAAACTAGAAGTAAAAGTAAATAAAAAACAATCCATTCTCATACACATGTTCCAATAATAAGTGCTACAAGTACAAGAAAAATCCAAAGGGAAGTACCAAAGAAAAGAAAAACAACAACAACAACTGTCCCAACGTCCAAACTATTATGGTCTCGCACGGTCCCCAAAGTCCTCCTGGAAACCTGAAAACAGTTTTATATACATAGGGTGAGTATAAAGGTATACTCAGTAGTGAAAAACAAAAGCTATCATGCACAAGTGGGGAGTCATTCTAATGCCCCGTGAGAAAATGAGATAACCAAAGCACCTAGCACAGAAACTATCCACTCAAACTGCACCAAGGCACACACCCCAAATAACACAAGTCAAGTAAAGTAATAGTAATAACACATCGATTTTTGGGTACCCCACACCACATTATCACTGGTTATTGAAGGCATCCTATGCGTCAAACCTCCCCCGCCATTCTTACCACAGTCACACTGCTGCCCCAACAACAACCTTTTGGGCCACCACAACCACACATCCCGCCCGCAGACACCCGGGCCACAATAACCACAAACATCCCTACCTATAGACACCTACGCCCCAATAACTACCACCATGCCTAAAGACACCTAGGACAAAAAAACTATCTCTACACCTGAATTCACCTAGGCCAGAATAACTACCGCCATGCCCGAAGACACTTGGGCCTCATCCCGAAGACACTTGGGAAACAAACTACCCACACACATGTGGGTAAACCACCACAACTACCCTACCTGAAGAATCTTGTGATATAATAAACCTTAGGTGATCACATCCTGCCTGAAGATTCTTCAAATAATCAGGAAAGGGAGTAGAAAAGGAGCTAATAACCAGGCACTCATATGAGTGTTGGGAAAAACACCCTCCCCCATGAAATGGGGTTTTTTGGCATGAATTTCTCAACTTGGGTGGGGCACGAATGAGAAACATAATAACTAAATTATGCATATAGGTAAACAAACACTAATCCCAACCTAGGGGTTCCAAAACCATCCCATAAACAAACACACTCATTACTATTCATACATAAAAAATCACAATAGCCACAACTGAGTCACAACTCATTCTCGGAAAACTATTCCCCATTAAACCCATTCTTGTTATCACATTCAAGTGGTTCCATTTAAAAAATTCTTCATTACCAGGAAACTAGTAGGCATAGCCACAAGCCAAGTAAGGAAAAATAGCCACACAATAAATTAAGCATTCAAACTTGGTTCTCTTGTAAAGTCACTACAAAAAAAGAGATCCAGGATATCCCTTGAAGTACTGGAACCAAACCAAGCTCCAACATACAGCCCCACATGGCCTCAGATCCACAAACTAACAACTGCACAATAGGGTATCTCATCCCCATCCATGTCACCCCAATAGCTTCAAGCAGAACAACCACACATATTACCAAGATAGAGAAAGGGAGTTTTCAGATTTAAACACACCATTCATTAAGTTCCTTCTTTCCATTTGGTTAACCGAGGTGACCACAGAAGGATTATTATTCATTGTACATCCATTTAATCAACTGATCTTATATGACTATCCAGTTTCCAAGTTACAGCCATTCAATCGTAAAATTATCTAAAAAGTAGAGGTTTATTAGTGCGTAGGAATGGAACACCAATGTCCATGATTTTTAGTGGACATAATCACATACAATTCACAACATATAAGCGAAGGTAAAAGAGTACTGAAAAATCATCAAACACACCCCTTCATTATTTAAAAAACATTTATTATCTTCATTAATGTTTTATTTTACCCATCCCCATAGGAACATTATCATACCCCCCCCCCTTCATGATACAAATTAAAGAGAGATGATGGAAACCCTACCTTGATGATCAATGATTGAAGTTTTTCTCCACGCGCCAAAAACTGGGGATGTGCGACTTGTAGGTGGGAACTCTGAGGACTCCAAGAGTGTGCAGGAAAGGCTCCAGCATAGGTACACCACTAGCCTTAGGAAGGGGGTCTCCAAACATAACAAGGAAAGGAAAAGATACCAGGGAAGAAGAAGAAAAAATCTTGTGCTATAAAAGGTGAGATCCTAGAGTTAAGAGATATAAAATCATGAAAGAATTTAAAGGAGGATCATGGTTTCTCCACATGGTTGGGTGGTTACACATGATGGAATTAATTTTTATTTAATAATTCTCATTATAGAAGTGGTTACAATGGCTATGAGTTAAATTATTTCCTTTAAATAGGGGAAAACACTTAATAGGGGCGGAACTAAAAAGTATGGAAAAATGGTGTGACACTAAGGAAAAATCCACATTTTTTTGTAAGTCAATGGTCGCCCAGATCATGGGGATTTTAGATATCATTTATGGGATTTAAACAGCTTTTAAAGGTGTTATTAAAACACTTTTATGTCAAAAGATACATTATGGGGGTGGAACTGGAAAAAGTCAGAAACTGGGAAAAACAACAAAGGGTGGGAAACAATTTGGTGAGACACTGTAACGGTGCCACGATCATGGTGCCACCATCATGGTTCCACCGTAATAGGTGCCACTATTTTGGTGTGTGACCATGACGATGCAACCTCTACGGTGCCACCGTCACGTTTCCACTGTAAACGGTGCCACCGTTTTGGTGTGCGACCTTAATGGTGCAAACGCTACAGTGCCACCATCATGGTGCCACCGTTATGGTGCTTCCATGACCAGTACCACCACCATGGTGCTCCCGTGACTAATGCCACTATCACGGTGTCTTCATGACTAGTGCCACCATCACTATGCTGTCGTGATCGATGTCACTATCATGATGCCTTCGTGACTAGTGCCACTGTCACACTGCCACAGTGACCAGTGCCATAGTCACGCTGCCGCCATGACTGGTGCTACCATTTCAGTGGAATAGAGTTTTTGGAAAAATTCCTTAATGAGTCACTGTCTGGGCCATTACATTAGATACCTCTCAAACTATTCTCGTCCTCAAGAATCAAAATTATACCTGAAGAAAAGAGAGGGGTCCGAACAACCACCTTGAAAGATACCTCTCAAGAGTAAACCTCCTCGGAATCTAGGAACACCTCTTCCTCATGTTGATCAAATGTAGAGGCACTACTGCTCCCCTACCTTAAGAAACCACTCAAACATGAAAGGGGTCATACCGTCCAGTCATATGGATTAGGGAGTTCCTTCCTCCATGTCAAGATACAATCTGCTTTGGGCGGTACTGACTTTCCTGCATGGGTTTAATCGCATCCACTTTAATGTGTCTCGATTAGGGATTAGGTCCTCCCCTCCCCATAGTTAAGAATCTTCACACACATTTAGAGAACAAGGGAAACAATAGAAATCATAGTCAACAAATTCAAAGCACTACATCACAACCAAGAACAAAAAAACAGAACAAAACTAAAAATAGCTCTGGGTACTGGGCACGCATCTATGCCTCCCATTCCCAGGTACTCTCCTCGAGGCCACCATGCCTCTATAACACAATAACAAAGGGAATGGTTTTTCCACGAAGCACCATCTTCTTATGATCCTTGATCCTCACTAGTCGCTCTACAAACGTCGTGTCGTCCCTGATATCTAGCTTCCCCCCCCCCCACAGTCGAGGATGTGTGAATAATCATGTAGATACCGACAGAGCTGAGACACATGGAAGACGTTGTGCAACCTCTATAGCAAAGGTGGTAGAAACAGCTAATAAGACACTTTGCCGACCCTCCACAACACCTCTAAGGGCCCGACAAACCTGGGAAAAATCTTACTCCCCCTGTTGAACCTCGGTTGCCCACATCAAGGGGAGACCTTCAAGAACACGTGGTCCCCAACCCCAAACTCCAAGGGTATCCTACCTTGATTGGCATATGACTTCTTCTGGTCATGAGCTGCCTTCATCCTCTCCCATATAAGTTGAACGGTCTCTGTCGTGCTCTGCACCACCTCCAATCCAAGAACAACTACTTCCCCGACCTCTTTCCAGTACATGGGTGAGCGACATGGCCTCTTATACAAGGATTCTAATGGAGTCATTCTAATGGTAGAGTGATATATATTATTGTAGGAAAACTCTACCAAAGGAAAGTGTCGTACCCATGATACCCCCAAAGTCCAAAACACATGCTCATAGCATATCCTCCAATATCTGGATGGTCCAGTCTCTCTACCCATCTGTCTGGGGATAGAAAGAAGTGTTGAGGCATATATGGGTTCCAAAATCATGTTGCAATCCTTTATCGACCCATGAGGTAAACCATGTATCTAGATCCAAGACTATGGATCTAAAAAATCCATGCAACCGCACCACCTCGTTCACGTACCTTGGTGATAAGGCATCCACCACACTGAACTCTTTGATTTATAGTAAGTGATTTGATTTCGTCAATCGGTCCACCACTACCCAGATAACATCGCAACCCCCTTGAACTCTAGGTTGTTTTGTGATGTAATCCATTGAGATGTCATCCCATTTCCACTTGGGAACATCTTAAAGTTTTAACAGACCTTCTGGGACATAGTGTTCAGCCTTCACCTGCTGACACATGAGGCACCTTGCCACAAACTCTATCATTGCCTGCTTCACATCAGGCCACCAAAACTGACCCCTCAAACCCCGGTACATCTTGGAATATTTTAGGTGTACTGTCAGGGGTGATTTGTGGAACTCACCAAGAACTCTCTTATGCATTTCCACTTGGATGAATAGATTTCCATGAAACAGCATCTGAGTCTTCCCATCTTCCGACCACCCTCCCAGAGCATCACCTGGGCTAAAACGATCGTCTTGTACTTCATCCTCTAAGTCCCCCCACTGAGACTCCTCCACCATCTGTAAGAGAGAGTACTGTATTGTTATCTAGAACAGACAGCCTCGGTCATCCTCCACCCTTGTATCCAGGTGTAGGGTAGCCAACTCCTCCATCGCCTTCCAAGCATCTTCTGATTCTCAAACCACATCCTTTCGTGACTTCCTACTCAAATCATAGGCCACCACGTTCCCCTTCCCTTAGGTGTAGGAAATTTTGAAGTCCTAGTCCTGAAGAAACTCCATCCACCTCTACTGCTTCAAGTTCAAGTCTCACTGGGAGAAAATATACCAAAATCTTTTGTGATCTGTGAAGACCACGAAGCATTCCCCAATGAGGTTATGCTGCCAAAACTTTAGTGAGAACATGAACGCTACAAACTCTAAATTGTGGGTGGCATATTCATGTTCATGGGGATGTAATTTCCTTGACCCATAAGAGATCAACCCCTGTTGTTGCATCAGTACACACCCCAAGCCTTATCCTAAAGTATCACAAAACACATCAAAGGTCACCCCTTCTTATGAAAACATCAGCACTAGAGAACTAACCAACTTCCCCTTCAGAGAACTGAATGATGCTTGGAATTTCTCAATCCATACAAAAGCCTTGACTTTCTTGGTCAAGGTTATAAAGTGTGCTACAACTCAAGAGAATTTGGGCATGAATCTCCAGTAGTAACCTGCAAGACCCAGGAAACTACGAACCTCTTCCATGTTCTTGGGTGTTTCCCAAGAAACAACCGCAATGACCTTTGATGGGTCCACTTTTATGCCCTTATCAGGCACCATGTGTCCAAGTAAGTGAACTTCTCATGTCATGAACTTACACTTGAATAACTTCCCATAGAGCTGGTGTCACTAGAGGACCTCTAAAACCGTTCTCAAATGCTTGGTGTGATCCTCCTCTAATCTTGAGTAGATTATGATTTCTTCAATAAAAATGACTACGAATTGGTCAAGATATTCCCAAAAGATGGATTTCATGAGTCCCATGAACACGACTGGTGCATTCGTAACACTGAATGACATGAACACGAACTCAAAGTGTCCATATCTATACCTGAAGTCAGTCTTCGAGATGTCACCCTCTTTCATCCTCAACTGGTGATATCCCGACCATAGATAAATCTTGGAGAACCATCCTTCCCCATTGAACTGGTCAAAAGGGTCGTCGATCCTCAGGAGGGGGTAACGGTTCTTGACTGTCACCTAGTTCAGCCTTTGGTAGTCTATACACAGTTTGAGACCACCATACGCCTTCTTTTTGAACAATACATGAGCACCCCATGGTGACGCGCTTGGTCAGAAAAAACCCTTCTTCATCAGATCGTCAATCTGAATCCGCAACTCCCACAACTCAGACGACACCATCAGATAGGGAGCCATCGAAATCGGACAGGCACCAAGTTTCAAGTCTATCCCGAACACAACATCACATTGAGGGGGTAGAGTCACTACCTCTCTAGGGAATACATCCATGAAATCACTCACGATCTCCAAGACATCCAACATCTCTGTATCTATCAACTCTACTAATAGCTCAGCTAACAAGGAAAAGAGGGGCTCCACTCACCGACTGCCCTCCCGGCAACCTCACTCGCCGAAAAAAGCTACACACTGGCTGCCCATATCTCAAAACACGACCCTTCTTCGGAAGTAGTCGATAATGGAACACACATAGAATAGATAGTATATTCCTATAATGACATCATACTGCTTCATTTACAACAAAGTAAGGTCCCCACTGGACTTTTGTGGCCCCAACATTAGTCTGCATCCTCAGCAAACATAAGACAAGCTGGTATGACCTCCGACTGGCATACTGAAAACCAGGGGCACAGGAAGTCTCTCTATGTCTAGACCCAGAGCATGGGCTAGACTGGGTGAAACAATGGTAGTGCGAAGCTCATAAATCAAACAAGGCACAGGCAAGAGTGCTAAACAAGATGATCGTACCTCGAATGACTTCTAGCCCCATTGGAACTACTGCCTCTGCAGCGTGCAACTGCCCACGCCCAGCTCCCCTACCCCTTGGATTTTGGATGCCTCCCTGACCATGCCCTAGTAGAGGTCCCTGAGGAGATCCCTAAGGCCAACCTCCTCCTAAAATGTCTTCTCTTAGAGGAGTGGGAGCTCACTGTCCCTATTTCTCCTGCTGAAATGGCTTGGCTGGAAACTGTTGTTGCTGAGGTGGGAGTTGAACCTACCCACCCCACTACACTTGGTTTGATCACTGATTCCAAAGATTCCTAATACTTCCATAGATGAATAATCTCGGTCTGGGGCCCACAAAGAAGGGGAGAGGACTGGGAGATCGAAACTGGAACTATTGGGGCCTGCTCCCTACTGGCTAAAACCTTGAAGGCCCTGATGATGGAGGCCTGCTGCTGACGGACTTCCCTTTTGATGAGCTCAACTGGCTCCCGTCATGCAGAACATCTCCCAGTGTGTACATCCTCTCCACTACTTCGTCCTTGTTCTAGACCTCTAAGTATGTCGGTAGAGTGGAGGGAGTAACATCATACTAAAGAGAAGGTCAGAGTACCTCCTCTAAATGTCTCGCCTGAGACTAATCATCTGGAAAGAGGTCTAAAGAAAATCAAAGGAGATCCTTGAACTTGATCCCCAACTCCCTCACTGACATGATCCCCTGCTAAAGGGAGAGTATCTCCTGCCTCTTCTCATCCATCATTGTGAAAGAGAGGAATTTTTCCCAGGATTCCCTCTTGAAGTCAGTCCACGAAACCTCAGCCTCCCTCTTCTCCCCAAGATAGAGCGTCCACCATGGACGCACTGCTCCCCGTATCTAGCTTACGATCATAGGAACCCATTATTTTTTCAGATCCTGGATCAAGATAAAAGTTATCACTAGCTCCTCGAGCCATCTCTCTATCTCCATGTCCATGATGCTTCCCACATACTTCCTAAGGGTCTTCCATTGAAAGGAATGAAGCGTCCTCTGCCACTAGTCATCCTCTACCTCTCAATTATCCCTGTGATGATTAGATAAATTAGCATCATGTGCATCTATCACCTGTAATACTCGTGGTCTCCATCTAGGTTCCATAGCTTCATGGTAAACAGGGAATGCCTAATCCTGAGTAGTGTATAAGATTGCTTTTTAAATTTTTCTTTGTCTTTTTTATTTATTTTAAATCCCCAAAATAACCAATACACATAAGAACCCAAGTCATTATGATATATTTACCTTTCCTAGGGTCTCTAACCTACAATCAGTGTAGCCTGACTTGGTCATTTGATAGGTCCAAAGTCCTTGCATCAGATCACGGGGGGGGGGGGGGGGGGGGTAAAATCCCATTTCCTAGCCAGTCTTCCCTGGCCTATTTCATGCACCAAGATTTCCCAAAACTGTTGCCATAACATCCCATGCAATCCTCATTGTTCTTAACCCTAGACTCCATCCTATCTCTCAACCATCAGCTCTAATATTATTCTGTCATGACCCACCTTCATCAAGATGAGGGAAGGGATATCATATTGCGAGACCCTTCCTTCCTCAAGTTGAAGGAGAGATAATCACCCCCGAGACCCACCTTCAATAGACCCTAGAGTGGCGAATAGCACCAAGGGTATAGAATCACACGTAATAAGGAAGGCATTACCTTTTTTATTTAGTAGGATCGGGAGATAAGATGGAAAATCCCAAACAACACCAAAACTAGAAGTAAAAGTAAAGCCAAAACAATCCATCCCCATATGAAAGTTCTAATAATAAGTGCTAAAATTACAATAGAACTCCAATGGGGAGTACCAAATATAAGTAAAACAACAACAACAATTGTCTCAACGTCTGGACTAGTACGGTCCCACAAGGTCCCTGAAGTCCTCCTGGAAACTTGAAAACAGTTTTATATACATACGATGAGTATACAGCTATACTCAGTAAGGAAAACCAAAAGCTCTAATGCACAAGTGGGGAGGAATTCTAATGCCCCATGAGAAAATGAGATAACCAAATCACCTAGCAAGGATACTATCCACCCAAACCCCACCAAGAAACACTCCCCAAATAATGAAAGTCAAGTTAAGTAATAGTAATAACTCATCGATGTTTGGGTACCCCACACCACTTTCCCACTAGTTATTGAAGACATCCTAGGCATCAGACCTCCCCTTCCATTCTTAACGTCATCCCACTACCGCCCGAACAACAACATTTTGGGCCACCACAACCACGCATCCCACCCGCAGACACCTGGGACACAACAACCACACACATCCCTATCCGTAGACACCTAGTCCACAACAACTACCCCCATGCCCAAAGAAACCAGGGCCAGAACAACTACCACCACGCTCCAAGACACCTAGGCCAGAACAACTACCGCCTCACCCGAAGACACCTGGGCCTCATCCCAAAGACCCTTGGGAAACAAACCGCCTGCACACACCTGATCCAACCACCACAACTAACCTACCCGAAGAATCTTGGGCTATAATAGACCTCAATCCATCACAGCCTGCCTAAAGAGTCTTCGGATACTCACGAAAGGGAGCAGAAAAGGAGCTAATAACCAGGCACTCATAGGAGTGTTGGAAAAAACACCCTCCACCATGAAATGAGGGTGTTCGGCATGAAGTGATCAACTTGGGTGGGGTTCTAATGAGAAACATAAGATATAAATTATACATATAGGTAAACAAACACTCATCCCAACCTAGGGGTGTCAAAACCAGCACCTACACAAACACCCTTGTTACTATTCATTCATAAAAAACACAACAACCACAACCAAGTCACAACTCATTCCTGGAAAACAATTCCCCATTGAACCCATTCTTGTTATCAAATTCAAGTGGTTCTGTTTAAATAATTTTCACTATAGGGAAACTAACAGGCATAACCATAAGACAAGGAAGGAAAAACAGCCAAGCAGCAAATTAAGCATTTAGACTCGGTTCTCTTGTAAATTCACAACAACAAAAGGGATCCAAGAGATCCCTTAAAGAACTAGAACCAAACCAAGATCCAATATACAACCCCACACGTCCTCAGATCCACAACCCAATAACTACACAACAGGGGATCCCATCCCCATCCATGTCACCCCACAAACATCAAGCAAAACAACCACACATATTACCATGACAGAGCAAGGTATTTTTCAGATTCAAAAACACCATTCATTAAGTTACTTCTTTCTATTTGGTTAACCGAGGTGACCACACAAGGATTCTTATTCATTGGGCATCCATTTAATCAACCGAGTTTACATGATTAACTATTTTCCATGTTACAGCCATTCAATCATAGAATTATCCAGAAAATATAGGTTCATTAGTGTGCAAGAAAGGACTACCAAATTCCATGTTTTTTAGTGGACATAAGCCCATACAATTCAAAACAAATAAGAAAAGGTAAAAGAGTACAACAACATCATCAAACACACCCCTTCATTCTTTAAAATCCATTTATTATCTTCTTTAAGGTTTGGTTTCACCCATCCCCATAGGAACATTATCATACCCACCCCGCATGATACATATTAATGAGAGACGAAGGAAAACCCTAACTGGATAATCAACGATCGAAGTTTTTCTCCACACACCAAGAACTGGGGATGCACGACTTGCAGGGGAGGAACTCTGAGGACTCCAAGAGTGAGAAGGAAAGGCTCCAACATAGGCGCACTACTAGCCTCATGAAGTGGGGGGTCTCCAAACACACCAAGGAAAGGAAACGATACTGTCCAAGAATAAGAAAGAATCTTGTGTGATAAAAGGTGAGATCTTGGAGTTACGGGATATAAAATCTTGAATGGATTTAAAGGAAGATTGTGGTTTTTCCATGCGGTCGGGTGGTTACACACGATGTAATTAATTTTTATTTAATAATTCTCATCAGAGAGGTGGACACAATGGATGTGAGTTAAATTATTTCCTTTAAACAAAGGAAAACGATTAACAGGGGTGGAACTGGAAAGTACAGGAAAAGGGTGTGACATTGAGGAAAAATTCACACATTTTGTTAAGTCAAGGGTTGCCCAGATCTTGGGGGATTGTAAATATCATTTATGTTCTTTAAAAGACTTTTAAAGGGGGAATTAAAACACTTTTATGTGAAAAGATACGTTGTGGGGGAGGAACTAGAAAAATTCAAAAACTAGGAAAAACAACAATGGGTGGGACACCGTTTGGTGAGACACCGTAACAGTGCCACGGTCACGGTGCCACTATCACGGTGCCACCATTTCGGTGTGCGAAAGTGATGGTGCGACTGCTACGATGCCACCATCACGGTGCTGCCATGACCGGTACCACTATCACAGTGCTCCCATGAATGGTTCCACCATCACGATGCATCCATGATCGGTTCCACTATCACAGTGCCACCATGACTGATGCCACCATTACACTGCCGCCATGACTAGTGCCACCATTACACTGTCGCCGTGACAAGTGCCACTGTTTTGGTGAAATCGAGTTTTTGGATAAATTCTTTATGAATCACTGTCCAAGCCATTACATGACCTCTTATATATTATATGAGAACTTAGACCTGACCCAACCTTACCAATGTGTAGTAGGATGCATCTCTTATGCTACTTCATAATCTTTTATTTCACCAAGACCTGGCTTTTAAAGATGAAAGATAGTGTTGAATCTTATATATGAAATCTGTGTTCCTGTCATATTTCTATATATATATAATTTATCCAATTACTAAATCTCATTTTCTAGAATGCGTTTGGAATTTTAGAAATATTCCACCATGACTGCCTCGGTTCATGCATCAAGAGTGTGGCAATTACCATACTCTAGAGGTGCTAGGCCCTGATCCACTAGTAATTCCTCCTATAGTACCTCCTATGACACCTCATACTTCTCTTGATTTGTGTGATGGTTCTCATTTTTTATAGTTCATAATGCTATTAGTGATGTCTATATTTGTATCCCCCAGACCATCTCCTAATATGGAAGAACTGATGCAAGAATTCTAGCAGCTACATCATTCAAACATTATTGGGGAAGGTGGTCCTTAGGTAACTTAGTCATGGGTAGAGGCAAAGTTATCATTCCTCAATAATTTAGATATTACTCCAACTTGGAGTTTCAAGATCATAACCTATATGTTTTTTAGTCCCTAAAACAAATGGTTTTTATTACATAGTGAAATTTTCATCATTATTTTATCTAGAAGGGCATCTAGGTAGTCTTTTATGATTACTGTAACACCATGTTTCCTCTCTACCGGGTATGTTATAATCCTCTATTTTTGTTTCCTTTGTTATTGGGTGAGTATTTAAAACCATGGAATTGGTAGGATACATGTAATGGTGAAGTCAGGGATTTTTTATAATTTGTAGTGGGTGCGGTGGAAACCACCAGTTTCTAGTTTGAAACTCAATGCAGATGGCTCGTGCATGGCATGGTTCTTGTGTGTTGGACGTGTTGTTTGAGACTATCGGGTAATCATCCTAATATATTTTTCTTCCTACTATGGACATGGGAGATCGATCCAGGTAGAATCCAAAGTGATGTTTACAGGACTGCAACTATGTGACCAGAAGAATATAGCTCTTTCCCAGGTTGAAACTGATTCCCTAATCATTCATGAATCTATGAATAGAAAAGGGTCCACTCTCTATTTTATAGCCTACATCATTATAAAATTTTGATCCATCCTTAGAAACAACATTTTTTTGGTCCATACGTGGAGGGAGGGCAATTGGGTAGCGGACAATCTTGCTTCCATGGCAGTCGCGGATCAGGGCCCCAGTGTCACATGCTTCCGCAAAACCATTTTCCTAAAGCCAGAGGGGGTTAATATAATAATATGGTATAGACTTGGACTCCATTATGATATTCTACCCTATTCCTTGTTTCTTTTTTTTTCATTTTTTTGTTCCTATTTTCCTTTACGACTTTCTTGCTTAATAAATATTTACGATGACGATGATGAAAAAATCTGATGATGTGTAAAGTATTACATTCCAAATAATTCCATGATATATAGATTATATGGTTTTTTATAGGTTTTTATGTCTTTATTCTCTTTTTTATCCTCCACCCCTTACCAATGTATCTTACCCTAGCCAAATTTGGGTGACTTCTTCCCATATGAATCGCTTCATTTAGAGATTGATCAACATTGTTGTTGGATTTTTTCACATCAACTAATCATTTCTTATAGTTATTCTTAGATTATGGCTGTGGATTTTCTTTGTATATGGTTTTATGATTGGATAAAATTTTCTATCAATCATTTTCATTATCTTGTAATGCCTTGTGTTTTGAAGATAGATATTATGGTTTCTATTCCCTATTGTCAATGGTGGTTAGGTTATTTACATCCATGAGGTTAACAGATATGTTGATATATAATAATTTCTTTGATTTCTTATTGTTATTATTTATTCCATGATATTTGAAATGGAATTGAATTTTTTGAAATATAAAAGGTCATGGTCTCATTTTTTAAGGAAGATTTTTTAAAAAGATAATTTTATTGATTTGGAATGAATTTGGTTTTTAAACACTAAAGCATATTGGATTGGAATTGAAATGGTTTTATAGAAATGTGACCGTGGTTTTTAAAATATAAATTGGAAAAAATTTCACAGTAGGAACCTTTGGTATGTCAAGAATGAGACACGAGTATACTTAGTGTGTGAGACACCACTAGGAGGTAACCTATTGAATATCAATGGACTATGGTAGGACTCGATAATAGTTTGATCCAACCATATGCATTTTTTTCTTATGAGTGTCCAGTACATATTGTACCATAGGCTATAGGCTAAATAGAAGATTTATTATTTTTTTGGATTTTTATTTCATGATAGATTATTTAATGGATGTTGGATGACATTCATGTTTTGTATTTCAATAAATTTAACTACATTTTTATGTATTTGGAAAATATGAAATGAAATTTGTGAAAACTCGTGGATTTTTTGGGAAAGGTTCTTAAATTGTTTTATTATAAAAATTATTGTAAAACTATTATGTTTTAATGTTATAACTTGTGAAATCTTGATAGTATAACCTGAAATTATTCTTTTTTGGTTACATACTAGGCTTTTTTCCTCACACCCTACTTCTTACTTTAGGTGGCTATAAACATTGTATTGGAGGATACAAGTAATTTTAAGGGCATTCTGTAGCATATAGGAAACTCCCTATGCCTCTTCAGTTTTGGATGGTTTAGAGGTGACGATTTGTCACATGGAGACTATTTTTTTATGGAATTTCATACTTTCTAGTTTGGCCAATAGGATTTAGTTGTTTCTCCTTTTGTTTCCTCATTTTACTCTTGTTTTAGATCTTGTTTTACTAATATTTAGGACTTGTTTTTATCTTTGTTATACCTCACCCTGTAATGGGATGACATGGGTGAATGGTCAGGTTGACCCAGGTTGGTCTATTACAATTTGACATCAGAGCATGTTACTAAGCCGAAAGTGTGTTGACACTACCGCAATTTGTTCTATGTCTTGGGTTGATAGGATTAGGATCATCGTAATTTAGATAGTAGGTGTGGGAAAGGGACTTAGCCAGGTCACACCCATTATTGAATCTAAGTTTATATGGGTGGTCCGAAAGACAATGATATATCCAAGATCTAGTATTTAGGTTAATTTAACTGAATTGTGTGGGAAATATTTTTAATTTGGTCTATCTACTATGTTTTTTGACTTGGTGTGTTTATTAATGTTTGGATTAACTATGTGGGGAAATTATTTAGATGGACCTTTTCCTTTCCAAATGTTTTTCCTTTATGTGATAGGATTCATAATTGATTTAAATTCTTATCAGTTTAATGTATTTTTTTGGGTTATAGAAGTTGGTTTAATGGTTTTGGTATTTTTTTCACGAGTGATTGGTTATTGTCTTGTCATTAATTAACAGTGCCTCCTAGACGATATCTTATGAATATGAGAGGAGAAGAAAAGAGGTAGGTTCTTCAGGTGCAACCTCAAGTGTGTCCTTATTTGGTTGAAGCAGTGATCCATATGATTCAGAATTTTGGGTTATTGGGCACTATTAGCATAGAATTGGTAGTGGAAAATGGATCATAATATACCCAGAAACATCCACCTGTTGTCTAAGGTTACAAAGGGACCCAAGAATCAGAGGAGTGTCTTGAATGGGTTGAGAGGATCTTTAACTTTTTGAATACTCATAAATATTAACACATGGTTTTTTTCATGTATATGCTCAAGGGGTAATGAAGGAGAATGTGGAACTCCATAAAAAAGGCTATGTTTCATGAGGATCTTAGTTGGATTTCTTTAATAAAAAATTTTATCATGAGACTTTACATGTTGAAAATACCAATGAGTTTTTGACTTTGGAGATAGGGGAGTACACTATTCTAGGGTACTCCACCAGTTTTTCTATGTTGGTGTATTTGGAACCATTGATTATCCAAAATGATTACCTGGAGGCTCGGAGGTTTGATATGGGGTGAGGGATGATATTTAGTCAATGCTAGTTCTTCTGTGCCTTCCATCCTTTGTAGAGGTATTGGATAAAATATATTTGGTTGAGGTAGACATAACTGTTAGGAATGGTGTGGTTGAAGCATTAGTTGGTGCAACTATTAGATAAGGTGCTTATTTTGTTCACAAAAGAAACTATAAGAGTGGCCAATTTTCTGCAATATGAGTTTTAGGAGATTCATTATGGAAGAAACATGTTATCTTCTACCAGTATGGGAGGTGTGGTCATACTAGGCCTCATCGTATGGATACTCCTAGAACATGTCATCTTTTTTAGTGATCTAGTCATCTCAAATGTTTTTATGAAAAAATGACTCAAGGATATATGGAATGATCCACTTCCACCATGGGATTTCAAGTACACATTTATTCTCCCAGGGGTGTTGGGTCTCATTTTTTTGACAACAGGGATTTCCTCCTTTCTATGTCCATATAGATTTATATAGATTAGTGAGCACCAAAGGAATCAGAATTATGGCCAATGACTATTAGTGATATAATGTTTATTTCGTCTACTATGGTGCTAGCATTGTTTGGTACATGTGCTACAAATTCTTTTATATCATCTGTGTTGGTAAACATGTTAGGTTTTCCTTTGAAGATTAATATGTTCTTGTTGGACCATTCCATGCTATTGGAAAAGATGTTTGAACATGGTTTCAAGTGCCCAGTGTGTTGAGTGGTGATAGCCGACATTGAGGTGGTCTGGGATTTCTTAGTGCCTGATCATGAAATCATAGACTTGATTATCATGGTGGATTGGATGATCATTACTAAGGGCCAGATAGATAGTTATTGTTGTCCGGTATAATCGTCAACTGCTAATATTGTAACCCATGTTTTCTAGGGTGAATAGTCTCTAGATCAAGAATGTTAGGGCATGCTGTTCCCTATACTAGTGTAATATCATGGATATTTTGAGACATGATTCTTGATGCAGTTGACCTTACATGGGTCAAAGATAGAGGTCGAGTTTACTATGAACCAACTCCCTAATTGATGATCATTTCTATGTCATCCTATCTAATGAAACCTACTAAGCTAGTGGAACTTAAGGTATAACATGAGGATCTTGATGCAAAAAGAATCATTAATCCTAATGTGTCGCCATGAGATTCACAGTACTCTTTTATAACATGGTAAATGGAAGTATCAATATTTTTATTGACTATTAAAAGTTGAATCGAAGGACCATTAAGAAAGAAGTATTCTTTACCCATAATTGATGATCAATTTGATTAACCTAAAACTATCAAAGAAAACATCCCTACGAACCATCACAAACCTGAGTACAACACCAAACACTCAATGATTATCAAAGCCATCTTCAAGGGTGAACTAGACTCAACGCAAGTCCAACATCACTTGGATTTCCCTGTTCCAGCAGACATCATATTAAGGAGAAAAATCGAACCCAAAACCATCACAAGCATCCCAGAAGACAGAAACAACTTAGATGGTTAATCTTCCACTGCCACATGAGCACACAACATCCAGAACCAAGATCTAAACCCACACCACCAAAAATTGAAGCCTAAGATGAACGACCGAAACCCTAGCCACAGAGAAAATCGAGGCCGCCGCTTGGAGACAACGCCACGCGTAGATGGGAACTCGCACTACTGAAAAAGGAAGCCGAAAGCCGAAACCCTCACCGCTGCGAAGAAGCTGAAGATTGAGCTCGAAGAAACCATGCCACCATTGTTCGAAGAGAACACATGTCGCCGCAGAAGAAGTCGGAGGAAGAAGAACAGAGCCCGCCGCCGAAAAGAACGAAACCAACCACCGAAGGAACGGAGCCCACCGCTGCAAGAAATCAGACGCTGCAGAAGAGTCGGGGGATGAGAACAGAGCCCGCCGCCGGAAAGAACGAAACCCTAGAAGAGGGAGTGACGCTACAGTGGGAGGAGAGCCACGGCTGAATCTGCGACCGACTTTTTTTTTTCTGAAAATTCTAAGGGAGGACGTTTTGAAGCTAAGACCTCATCCTCATAACCCCACGTCTTTTCCAGTCATATATATTGTTTTATTCAGAGTCGATATTGCATTTCAATTTTCTGGATATTCCATTCAGATTCACTAGTACTCCTTTAGTATTTATGGGTATGAATGAACCATATATTTAATCAGTTATTTGATTTTTTTTTTTGTTCTTTGATGATATTTTGTCGTAATCCAAGTCATAGGATGAGTACAAAGACCATTTAGATGTCATTCTTTGAACATAGAAATCACATATTTTGTAAAGTAAACATTCCTAGTCCGAGTTTTGGATTTGAGTTGTGACGTTTCTAGGGAATTGAATATATGAGAGGGGCATCTCATTGGACACTAAAAAGGTATGGGAAGTTATTTCCTATGAAAATACCAAAAAAATATTTGAGATCCAAAGCTTTTTAGTGTTGGCTGGTTACTACATATGATTGGATCAGATCTTTTCAATGCTTGAAACTTCGATAATTTCTTCGACCCGTAATGATGTATTTTTTGAGTGGGTTGAAAAATATCAAAGATGTTTTGAGGAGATGAACATGAAGTTGAGTTCATCATTAGTGTTGATTGTTCTAGAACCAGGTTTAGGATACGATGTTTTCGATAATGCCCCAGGTTCCAGTTTGGGATGTGCCTTGATCCAAGGGAAAGAGGTTGTGGCTTATGGCTCTATCTATTTATTCCCTCATGAGAAGAACTACCCTACCCATTATCTTGAGTTTCCTACTATTATGCACGTAGTCAATACATGGAATCACTACCATTTTTTGGAGAGATTTACAATGTATTATGATTACAAAACCTTGTAGCATATTTTCACTCAGAGGGATATGAACATGATACACAGAAACTGGGTTGAGTTCCATCAGATCAATGATTTTGAGAAATCATGATGTTCCCTCTGTGGTAGTTTCTGATAGAGACATATGGCACACACCCACATTATGGAACGGTTTGCACGAGGAAATGAGTTCCTAATTGAAATTAAGAACAAATTATCATCCGTATATGGATGGATAGAAAATGAGGTCTATCAGTGTTCTTGAGGATATTTTAACGGGTTGTGTGATTGATTCGAGTGTATCTTTGGATTGTAAATCACCTTTGGTCATGTTTTTTGTAACAATAGTTATCATTATTCTATTAGGATGGAGCACTTTTAGGCTTTGTATAGGAATCCATGTCAATCTCCCTTATTATGGGCAGAGTTGGGAGAGTGGCCCGTGCTTGGACATAGTGTTGTTCAAGAGATGACGAAGATGGTGCAGTTGAAATAGAGAAATTTGATCACAACAAAGAGTCATCATAAAATGATATGCAGACCATCTTCGTCAGCCACTGGAATTTTGAGGTTGGTGATCAGGACTTTTTTAGAGTTTCACCCTTCTTTGGAAATCATCAATTGGGTATGTAGGGTAGGTTGGGACAGAGGATTGTGGGCCCCATTGAGACCATTGCATTACTAGGGAGGGTATCCTATCAGTTACTTTAAATGTATTCCTTGACTTCTATCCATGATGTGGTTCGTGTTTCCCAGTTCAGGAGGTATATAACACATCATTCCCATTTGATTAGATGGGAGTATGTCGATTGTGAGTCTGATACCAAATTTGTAGATCATAAAACTTTGATTATGGATTAGCTGGACAACATAATTCATGGTAAAACAATCCCCCTAGTCTGGGGTGTTTTGGTTGTGTGGAAAGTACCGCCATGAGACATGAGAGTGACATTCATTGATGTGGCAGCAGTGGCATTCTCTTTCTGCGGATCTAGGTTCTTGAGACCGTTCTTGGGGAAAAATCTTTTATGGTGGAGAGATTATAATGGTACATTAACATTATGTAGGGATGTTCTGATCCTTGGTTTTCAATTCCTTCTACATTGGGTGATTATTTTTTATCATGGAATTAGGATGATACTTTTAATGGTGATGTCAGGGATTTGTTTCAATTTTAATCACAAACCTATATATTTGGCTATTTTATGGATAGTTACATGACATGTAATGGAATTTTAGGACATTTAATGGCTGTTAGACAGATCCTGTGAACTGAATATATAGTATGATAATTTTATATGGCATGTAAGGGCTGCATGTCATGAAATGTGGAAAATTGATTTTTAATTAAAAGGCTATGTGTTTTGGCATAACATAAAATGAAAGAATCTAATGATGTGTAAAGTGTTACACACCATGAAATTCATCGAGTCAAAGATTTTAGTGTTCCATATTGGTGTTTGAGGATTTATTCTCTTTTTCCACATCCCCCTCTTAGCTAGAACTCTTACCCTAAGAAATTTTGGGTGACTCCTTCCCATATGGAATTCTTTTTTCAACAATTGATTGTCATTTTGGTTGGATTTCTTCTGTACCAGTTAAGTTCTCCTTATGATTCGTTATGGTTTTGGCTGTGGATTTAGTGTGTCTTTGGTTTTATGATTTTATATCATTTTATATCAATACTATTTAGTATCTTTTCATGCCATGTCTTTAAAAGTATGATCTTGTGGTTTCTAATCCCTATTTTCAATGGAGGTTAGGTTTTCTACATCCTTCTGGTATGTGGATCTGATCAACTGTTATAGTTTTGTTAATTTCTTGTTGTTCTTATTTTCTCATTGATATTTGAAATTTATTTTTGTGTCTTTAAATTAAAAATGGAACTGGATAATGTTTTAATTTGGGGTTTTCTTTGAAATTGGAAATTCCTTAATTTGGAATGAAATGGATTTTTAAACCATGAAGTGGATTAGATTGGCTTTGTGATGGTTTTATAAAAATGTGAGCATGTTTTTTAAAATAGAAGATGAAAAAAATTACATGGGAGGAACCTTGGGTACACTGAGAAAGAGAAATGGGTATCCTTAGTGTGTGTTACATTAATATTAGGTAACCACTTGCATATTTATATATTGTGGAAGGACCCGATATTATTTGGATCCATCCTTATGACTATTTGTCTTGTTAGTGTCGAATAATCCTTATATTATATGATAGAGAATGACTAGATGGTGAATTGTTTTTTCTAGTTGTTTATTACATGTAAAATTATTTCATGGATGTTAGCCCACTAGAATATTTTTTATTTTAGTATCTTTACCTTCTTTAATTTCAATTTTTCAAATATGACATGTACTTTTTGAAAACTCATGGTTTACTTTGGAAATGTTTATAAAAATATTTATTATAAAAATTCTTGTAAAACTGGTTTTTTTTATCTAGAACTTGTGTATTATTGAAAGTAGAACTTGTACATATTATTTTTTGGTTACCTGGTAAGATTTTATTCTCAAACCATAAATATGACTTTGGGTGGATGTATACCTAGTTTTGATGGTTAAAAGTAAATGGAAGGGAATTCTGTAGCATGAAGACTCCTCCTTATGTCCCTACATTGGTTTGGGATGGTTTGGAGGTGACGGTTGGTCACATGGAGACTAGTTTTTCTAGATCTTTTGTACTTTCTAGTATATAATATTTTGATTAGTTGTATATGCTTTTATTTAATAATTTTTCTATTCTTTTATGCCTTGTTTTTTTGATATTGATGTCTCGTTTTGTATCTTTGTTATATCTCAACCCGTAATGGGCTAACTTGTGTGGCTGGTTCAGTTGTACCGGGTTTGTAACATCCGAGACTTTTATGAGAAATATTTTGTTTTTATGTTATATAAATCATCAAAGGAATCTTTCGCTACACGCAATCGCGACCTTCCTCGATAGCGTGTGTAGTACGCAATACCGAGTTCCACTAAACAACGATATATTATTATAATATTATAAACTAGCTGTTATGAATAGTATTAACTGAATTTTAAATTTTAAAACATTATTATTCATCTTACACATTTTCTAGAACATGGTAATAGAACAAAATAATTTTTTTTGGGTAAAATAAGTATTTATCAAAAAATGCAGTTTTGCCACCTTTTGATGGCGCACCCACATTAAATCTAGTTTTTAACACGTTTATAAGTTCAATTTGACAAAATAAAATTCTTATTTTGAATCAGGATATAAAAATTTACTTTGGATAAATTTTTGATATTTTTCTGAAAACTTTCATATTTTGATGAATTGTAAAAATACGCTAATTTTTAATTAAAAACAACTTTTTTCATTGAGATAATTTATATGGTTAAATTATAATATTGAATGGTTTTAAAGTATGTATAGAATATATTTTTACCATTTAATATAATGTATGTCATTAGCATTAATTTCACATTGAATTCATAGGTAAAAACATTTCAATCTTTGGCAATGTTTTAACTTCTAAAACCCGTTTTCTTAACAACGAGATTTATTTTAAATTAATTACTGAAACTTATATGTTTTGAATTTTGAAAAATGGATTCCATATTCATAATAAGTGGGTCCAAATTATGTTAATAGGCTACTTTTTATTTTTGGGCATTATGAATAGTAACTACGGTAAATTTTATTTACCATAGTTAAAGGTAAATCGGGTAATTAAGGGTAAATATAAGATTATAAAATTACTCTAACACCTACCAAAATCCTATTGGATGACTAAAAGTATACCCATATCACCTAAGGGTCAGATTAGATTAATTTAATAGACTTTTGTCCATGAAAATAATTTAATTATTATTAAAACCAAAGAATGTGACAACATGTCACTTTCTTAAATCTTATAAGTATAATAATTTTAATTTGGCGATAAACTTAATGAAACTTCGAACATTAATAGTCTCCAGAAAGATAACACAATTGTCTACATCATAGAAATTTATTTATAATTTTTAGGGATTAAATAATTATCATTAATTATGACACAATAGTGATGTTGAAATTATTTTATTAATTAAAATATCAAATAAATGGTTTTAAAAATATCAAAATAATTATTATATGCACTATTTAATGTGATCCACTAATTTTATAGATACATATAACATTTTATTAATCTATTAAAGCTTTTAGTTTGAACATATCCTCTGTATATATTTTATTTAAATTCAAATAATTAAATAGTGTCAAAATTGACACTATTGTTATTTTATAAAAATAACATATTATAAAATTGTTTAAAAATCACAAAAATATTTAAAAATTATAAATTAAAATTTATATGGTCTACAATGTCATAAAGTGTAAAATTATGGAAAATTAACAACACATATGCAATTATTAATAATAATTTAAAATTTAGAATATTATTACCACAAATAAAATTAAATTGATAAATAAGGATAAATCAAGTTGATAATGTTTAAAATAAATTCCTAACATGTCTAAATTTTATTTTTTGATGATATTACAAACCTATCTAATATAATCTTTGGATATGAGTCATTTTGGAAGTTTTAAGTGGGGTTGGGATTTAATATAAACTAATATTTCTTATATTTCCAAAGGTGCCCCTCTCCTCCCTTATAAAAGGGCACCTCCTCCCTCTCCTCCTCACACCAATTTGAGCATTCAAGCTCGGCCAAACCCTGCCCATTTCACTTCCCCACTTCCCTAGAATCATCCTAGAGGTTCTGGTATTCTTAAAATACCAACCCTAGTGCCCTAAGAGGAGGTTAAGAAGAGGTGCGTCAAAAAGAGGTAATATCCATTACCGATCCTTTCCAAATTATTTCTTCTTCAACATCTTCTTCTTTAGTTGTTTCATTATGAAGTAATAAAATAAGTATCACTAATATACTGATATGTTATTATAAGTATGAAACAACCCTATTTCAACATCTATCCATCCTACGGAAAACGAAATCACCGCGCGTGCGTACGTACGGAATACCGTCTCCATGCCGTGGTGTAATCTATTTTCGCCCACCACATTACTTGGATGGTTATAATGGTGTAAATAATTACTATATATGATTATTGTAAAGTGATATTGATTCTGAAATAGTATACATACACTCCAATACAATTCCACGATCATGGGAACGATATCATCGCTCGTGCGTACGTACGGAATACCGTCTCCACGATGTGATGCGATTCGTTCTACATGATCTTCATTGCATAATGATTATATAAATGAATTTAATGAATAAATATGATATATAGTACATTAATACCATTCTGGAAATGATGTATATATAACCTAAAGAGAATAATAAGAATTTATTCGACAAAACACGCATAAGAACAAAAAGTTATAAACACCCGAATAACAAGTAGCAATGAAATATTACTACTAAGAAGCTAAGAATATGGCCATATATGATATCATAACAATAATTATGATTCTATAATAAGTCAATAACATTATTTAAATCATTATACAGGAGGTTTGGACACTTATGAGGCAAATCGGACCTAATGTAAGGGAAATATCACAATCTCATTTTTATCCGAGATTGTTTATAATTTGAAATTTACTGGGGTGTATTTTATCATCCAAATCCATGTTTCCTCAATATGTAATATTATTTCCATCCACCTACAATTGTTTAAATACAATTTTACCCTTCTGTGAGTTTTTAGTAAAAGATATGAAAGGAATCTTTTGGCGTTTTTCGTACGAGGTACTTTTTGACTTTTCCGACAAAAGTACGAGAAGAATGTTTTCTTTTAACTTATACGGCATGAATGGATTTTTAAAACATTATTTCCAAGAAGCTTCCATTACAAGTTTTCAAGTATATTTTTAATTAACGTCTTTTAGTTTAGAATTGTATGACATGTTAAGAAAGGAAAAGTGTTTTTGAAGTAGAAAGGATATTTTCCTCAAGAATGGAGTTCAAGTGTTTTATCAAAATTATTTTCCATATAAGATAATAAAGGGTTCTGTTTCTATCCCTATTATTACATTGATTTGATTATTTTGTGATGAAATTATTTTTTTGAATTCCTTTATCTTATATGAATTGTTTTATGATGTCACGATGTTTAAGATTCCCATTTTTATTACATGGATTATGCTATGATGTATGGTTTATGATTTTGTGGAACACATAAGAATGGTATAATTATGAGATGGGTGGGACCTATATCTCCCTCCAATGCATTGGGTAAAGATTTTATATCTCATGAGATAGACATGGCTGGAACGACAGGTTATACCGGTTCAGTGAAACAGGACTGAAACGAGGAATGAACTCAGTTCAGAAATGAACTTTGTCCACTAAGATAGTCTTGGAAATGAGTCTTGACTAATAAGAAATGATTATCTATGATTATGTGTGTATGCCACAATGTTTAATGTTTTAAGTTATGATTATTGGGATTTCATTTCGCTACTATGATTTATCCCATGTTATGAAATTATGCTCTCTTTTGCAGGTTAAGATTTCCAAAATGTTATGTTCTTATGAGTATGATGTGATTGATATTTCTTTTACCCTTACTGAGCATTTGAGCTCACCCTTTTGTATGTTTTCTTTCCCCAGGTCAGGAAGAAGATTATTAAGTAAGATATGCCAAAAGGGACTATAGATATGTTGAAATAAATGGGAGACAGTGTAGACGCTTTATGAACCAGTTGTTTATGTTTCTCAGTTTCTAAAGACACTATACCTATACGGTCCTTTCATGGTTTTATTATATTTTGTAATAAGTATGCTTCAATTTTGAAGTAATAACAATGTATGTAAAGTATGGGTCGTTATAGTTGGTATCAGAGGAAAGGTATAGTCGACCTTTGGAAACTAGGATGTGAAAGCCTTAGTAAGAATCCTAAGGATAAGTCTAAGAATAGAACACAATCTTAGTGTTTTAGAAATGGCCATGAACAACCTATGATAAGACCTTAAGTGTGAAATTTTATTCTTGATTATATGTTTTTCCTATTATAATTAGTGTTTCTCACACTATTCTTCTTGGTTTTAGTCAATGGCTGGAACCCGAAGGAACTGTGTTAATGCGGAATGTGACGACAATGAAATGATTGTCCCCCTGAGCAACCAAACGTTATGGGAGCTGGAATGAAAAATCTTGTATCCATGCTCACACAACTTTCTCAAGCTATGAATCATGCATGACTTCCAAACGAGCAAAGGAAGGAGCAACATTATGTTGAATCCTTCATGAGGCAGCGTCCACCTTCTTTCAGCGGGTCTACTAATCCATTAGTTGCTAAACAATGGATTAGTACTACTGAAAAGATATTTTCAGTTCTTCAATGTTCTGAACATGATAAATTCATCCTAGAAGTGTATCTTTTGGAAGGAGATGCTGATCAATGGTGGAATCTTATTAAGAATACGAGGCAAAGGGATGAAATTGAGTCCATGGAATGAGACGAGTTCAAGAACTTATTTTTCAATAAGTACTTCCCTCGTATTCTCTGAACAAAGATGGAGAAAGAGTTTCTTGAACTGAAGCAAAAGGATGATGAATCTATTGGTACCTATGAAGCAAATTTTACAAGACTTGCAAGGTACGCTTCTGGTATTATTATCCAACCTGAGAGTAAGATCGATCGATTCTTTAGTGGCTTAAAACCAAGTCTTCAAAGGGCATTAGCCATAAGGGACTTCAATAGATACGAGGAAATCGTTCGATGTGCTCTCAAAGTCGAGATGGAGATTGGAGTAACCCATCAGTCATATGGGTTTGATAAGAAGAGGAAAATGGAATTCAAAGGAAAATCTAAAGAGCACACTGAAAAGAAGATGAGATTTCCCTTATGCTCAAAGTGTGGAAAGAAACATGGAGGGAGTTGTCTTAAAGGGACAAGTAAATGTTTCAAATGTTGAAAGGAAGGTCATCGGGCATTTGAATGCCGCAATGATGGGAAGAAGATGTCTAATGATGCAAACAAAGGAAGGGACACACAAAATGAACCTAATACACTTCAATGTTTCAAGTGTAAGGAGATGGGGCATTATGCCAATCAATGCCCAAATCCAAGGGTTGATGATGATGGTCGACGTCAACAAACTCTTAAGGCTAAAGACAAAGGAAAGTCACATGCAATTTCTATCAGCGATGTGGAGTATGATAACGATGTGGTGAAAGGTACACTTACCATCCACTCTAAAGTATCAAATGTTTTATTTGATTCTGGATCCACCCACTCCTTTATTTCTGAAGAATTTTCTAAGGATATCACCATATTACCTCAACAATTAGATGTTAAGTTAGTTATGACAACCCCTAATGGCACAACAGTCACATCAAAAGTTTATAATTCTTCTTTGATTGAAGTTTGTGGGAAAGTGCTTCCTGCAAATCTTGTGATCCTTCCTATAGTGGAATTTTATGTGATTCATGGCATGGATTGGCTTTCTTTATATGGAGATCATATCAATTTCCAAATAAGGGAAGTCACATTTCAAATTCCAGACCAATCTATGATCGTCTATCGATGCAAGGATGAACATAACCTTCCAGTGGAAATTTCTTCCATCTTATGGGTCTTGATTCCACTTAATTAAGGTTATTTATCTCATATGGTTGGTGAGAAACTCACAATTAAGAATATGCCCATTGTACGGGAGTTTGATGATGTCTTTCTGGAGGAATTACCGGGTCTCCCACCAAATCGTGAAGTTGAGTTTTCAATAGAACTCGTACCAGGTGCTTTGCCTATTTCAAAGACACCTTATAGAATGACCCCAATTGAGTTACAGGAATTAAAGAAGCAACTCCAAGAGAATCTTGATAAAAGATTCATACGCCCTAGTGCGTCACCTTGGGGAGCACCTATTCTGTTTGTTAAGAAGAAAGATGAATCAATGAGACTCTGCATTGATTATCGAGAACTTAACAAGATCACTATCAAGAACAAATATCCTCTCCCACGCATTGATGACTTATTTGACCAACTACGAGGAGCTCAATACTTTTACAAGATTGATCTTCGTTCAGGGTATCACCAATTAAGGGTCAAAAGGGAGGATATACCAAAGACGGCTTTCCGTACAAGGTATGGACACTATGAATTTATAGTGATGCCATTTGGTCTTACTAATTCCCCTGCTATCTTCATGGATCTGATGAATAGAGTCTTTAGAGACTATCTTGATCATTTTGTGGTAGTCTTTATAGACGATATTCTTGTATATTCAAAGAGCAAGGAAGAACATTAAGATCACTTGAGAATTATATTGAATACCCTGAGAAAGGAGATGATTTATGCCAAATTTACCAAATGTGAATTTTGGCTTCAAAGAGTTTCATTTTTGGGTCACATAATCTTAAAAGAGGGGATATCTGTGGATCCAGCAAAAATAGAGGTTATCGAAAGATGGTCGAGACCAACAACAGTAACAGAGATCTGAAGTTTTCTTGGTTTGGCTGGATATTATCGACGTTTTGTGAAAGATTTTTCACGATTATCTAATCCACTCACCAAGTTGACTCAGAAAGGAGTTAAGTTTGTCTGGACGGAGGAATGTGAAGAGAATTTCAAGGAGTTGAAAAGAAGGTTATCCAGTGCACATGTGCTCACACTGCCTTGTAGTGGAGAAAGGTTATTGATCTACAGTGATGCATCCAAGAAGGGACTGAGATGTGTTCTCATGCAAAATGATATGGTGATTGCTTATGCCTCACAACAGTTGAAAATACATGAGAAAAATTACCCAACTCATGATTTGGAGTTAGTTGCGGTAATCTTTGCATTAAAGATTTGGAGGCATTACCTTTATGGTGAAAGGTGTGATATTTATACTGATCATAAAAGTTTAAAGTATATTTTCACACAAAAGGAGCTGAATATGCGCCAGAGAAGATGGTTAGAGCTGATTAAGGATTACGACTGCTCAATTCATTACCACCCTGGGAAAGAAAACAAGGTGGCAGATGCATTAAGTTGACAAGACCATGCCAGTTTATCCATGATGAGGATCACAAAAGATCCAATATTTATGGATTTACAAAGGATGGATCTTGGAATTATAATGGAAGGGGGAAAATCATATCTTTCTCAAATGGATGTTCAACCATCTATACATGTGAAGATTAAAGAGGCACAGAAAGAAGATGCCGAGTTACAAAAGAAGGTGAGAAATGTTCCTGAATTCAACCTTGATTGGGATGGGATAATACATTTCAGGAATCGGGTTTGTGTTCCTACCATCCCCGAATTAAAGAAGGAGCTACTGGATGAGGCTCATAGTTCTTCATTCTCTATTCATCCTGGAAGCACGAAGATGTATAGGGACCTGAAAGAGTACTTCTGGTGGGATGGCATGAAAATAGATGTTGCTGAATATGTCTCTCGATGCTTGGTTTGTCAGCAAGTTAAAGTTGAGAGACAGAAGTCTAAGGGGATGTTACAACCATTACCCATAACCGAATGGAAATGGGAAAACATCACTATAGACTTTGTCACGGGACTTCCTAAAACATCCAAAGGCAATAATGCTATCTGGGTCATAGTTGATCGTCTTACAAAGTCTGCACACTTCATCGCTATTAGAGAGGATTTCTCTCTGGATCAGATTGCCAGGATATATGTAAAGGAAGTGGTAAGATTACATGGAGTAACACTTTCTATTATATCTGATCGGGATCTGAGGTTTACCTCAAAGTTTGGTGAAGTCTTCAGCATACTCTGGATACATAGTTGAGTTTCAGCACTGCTTATCATCCTCAGACAGACGGTTAGTATGAGAGAACAATTCAAACTCTAGAAGATATGTTAAGAGCTTGCTCTATGGATTTCAAAGGTGGTTGGGATCAACACCTACCTTTGGTGGAATTTTCTTATAATAATAGCTTTCACTCCAGTATTCAGATGGATCCTTATGAAGCTCTCTATGGAAAGAAATGCCGGACTCCAACTTGCTGAGATGAAGTTGGGGAAAGAAAGCTATTAGGACCTGATATTGTTGATGAGATGGCAGAAAAGGTCTGATCTATTCAACAACACATAAGATCAGCTCAGAGTCGACAGAAAAGTTATGCCGACAACCGAAGAAAAGACCTAGAGTTTGAAGTGGGTGATAAAGTGTTCTTACGAATATCTCCCTGGAAGAGGGTCATGAGATTTGGAAAGAAGGGGAAGTTAAGCCCTAGATATATCGGTCCTTTCAAAATACTAGATCGTGTTGGGAAGGTAGCTTACTGATTGGCGCTTCCACCGAATCTATCTCAAGTTCACGATGTGTTCCATGTATCTCTCCTGAGAAAGTACATACCTGATCCTTCACATGTACTCAGCTCAGAAGTTGTACCGCTGGAGAAAGATCTTTCTTATGAAGAATAACCTATAGAAATTCTAGAACGTAGTGAAAAAGTCCTACGAAACAAGACCACTCGCTTGGTGAAAGTTTTATGGAGGAACCACCGATTAGAAGAAGCTACATGGGAGCTTGAGGATATCATGAGGGAGAGGTATCCTCATCTGTTTGTTACAAAGTGACAAATTTCGAGGGCGAAATTCATTTTAAGGGGGATAGAATGTAACACCCGAGACTTTTATGAGAAATATTTTGTTTTTATGTTATATAAATCATCAAAGGAATCTTTCGCTACACGCAATCGAGACCTTCCTCGATAGCGTGTGTAGTACGCAATACCGAGTTCCACTAAACAACGATATATTATTATAATATTATAAACTAGCCATTATGAATAGTATTAACTGAATTTTAAATTTTACAACATTATTATTCATCTTACACATTTTCTAGAACATGGTAAGAGAACAAAATATTTTTTTTGGGGTAAAATAAGTATTTATAAAAAAATGCAGTTTTGCCACCTTTTGATGGCGCACCCATATTAAATCTAGTTTTTAACACGTTTATAAGTTCAATTTGACAAAATAAAATTCTTCTTTTGAATCAGGATATAAAAATTTACTTTGGATAAATTTTTGATATTTTTCTGAAAACTTTCATATTTTGATGAATTGTAAAAATACGCTAATTTTTAATTAAAAACAACTTTTTTCATTGAGATAATTTATATGGTTAAATTATAATATTGAATGGTTTTAAAGTATATATAGAATATATTTTTACCATTTAATATAATGTATGTCATTATCATTAATTTCACATTGAATTCATAGGTAAAAACATTTCAATCTTTGGCAATGTTTTAACTTCTAAAACCCGTTTTCTTAACAACGGGATTTATTTTAAATTAATTACTGCAACTTATATGTTTTGAAATTTGAAAAATGGATTCCATATTCAGAATCAGTGGGTCCAAATTATTTTAATAGGCTAATTTTTATTTTTGGGCATTATGAATAGTAACTACGGTAAATTTTATTTACCATAGTTAAAGGTAAATCGGGTAATTAAGGGTAAATATAAGATTATAAAATTACCCTAACACCTGCCAAAATCCTATTGGATGACTAAAAGTCGACCCATATCACCTAAGGGTCGGATTAGATTCATTTAATAGACTTTTTTCCATGAAAATAATTTAATTATTATTAAAACCAAAGAATGTGACAACATGTCACTTTCATAAATCTTATAAGTATAATAATTTTAATTTGGTGATAAACTTAATGAAAATTATAACATGAATAGTCTAAAGAAATATAACACAATTATCTACATCATAAGAATTTATTTATAATTTTTAGGGATTAAATAATTATCATTAATTATGACACAATAGTGACGTTGAAATTATTTTATTAATTAAAATATCAAATAAATGGTTTTAAAAATATTAAAATAATTATTATATGCACTATTTAATGTGATCCACTAATTTTCTAGATACATATAACATTTTATTAATCTATTAAAGCTTTTAGTTCGAACATATCCTCTGTATATATTTTATTTAAATTCAAATAAATGAATAGTGTCAAAATTGAAACTATTGTTATTTTATAAAAATAACATATTATAAAATTGTTTAAAAATCACAAAAATATTTAAAAATTATAAATTAAAATTTATATGGTCGAAAATGTCATAAAGTGTCAAATTATGGAAAATTCAGAACACATATGTAATTATTAATAATAATTTAAAATTTAGAATATTATTACCACAAATAAAATTAAATTGATAAATAAGGATAAATCAAGTTGATAATGTTTAAAATAAATTCCTAAAATGTCTAAATTTTATTTGTTGATTAGATTACAACCCTATATCATCTAATCTTCAGATATGAGTCATTTTGGAAGTTTTTAAGTGGGGTTGAGATTTAATATAAACTAATATTTCTTATATTTCCAAAGGTGCCCCTCTCCTCCTTTATAAAAGGGCACCTCCTCCCTCTCCTCCTCACACCAATTTGAACCTTCAATCTTGTCCAAACCCTGACCATTTCACTTCCCCACTTCCCAGAATCATCCTAGAGGTTCTGGTCTTCTTCAAAGACCAACCCTAGTGCCCTAAGAGGAGGTTAAGAAGAGGCGCGTCAAAAAGAGGTAATATCCATTACCAATCCTTTCCAAATTATTTCTTCTTCAACTTATTCTTATTTAGTTGTTTCATTATGAAGTAATAAAATCAGTATCACTCATATACTGATATGTTATTATAAGTATGAAACAACCCTATTTCAACATCTATCCATCCTACGGAAAGCGAAATCACCGCGCGTGCGTACGTACGGAATACCGTCTCCACGCCGTGGTGTAATCTATTTTCCCCCACCACCTTACTTGGATGGGTATAATGGTGTAAATAATTACTATATATGATTATTGTAAAGTTATATTGATTCTTAAATAGTATACATACACTCCAATACAATTCCACGATCATGGGAACGATATCATCGCTCGTGCGTACGTACGGAATACCGTCTCCACGATGTGATGCGATTCGTTCTACATGATCTTCATTGCATAATGATTATATAAATGAATTGAATGAATAAATATGATATATAGTACATTAATACCATTATGGAAATGATGTATCTATAACCTAAAGATAAGAATAAGAATTTATTCGACAAAACACGCATAAGAACAAAAAGTTATAAACACCCGAATAACAAGTATCAATGAAATATTACTACTAAGAAGCTAAGAATATGACCATATATGATATCATAAAAATAATTATGATTCTAGAATAAGTCAATAACATTATTTAAATCATTATACAGGAGGTTCAGACACTTACGAGGCAAATCGGACATAAGGTAAGGGAAATATCACAATCTCATTTTTATCTGAGATTGTTTATAATTTGAAATTTACTGGGGTGTATTTTATCATCCAAGTCCATGTTTACTCAATATGTAATATTATTTCCATCCACCTACAATTTTTTAAATCCAATTTTACCCTTCGGTGAGTTTTTAGTAAAATATATGAAAGGAATATTTTTTCGTTTTTCGTACGAGCTACTTTTTGACTTTTCCGACAAAAGTACGAGAAGAATGTTTTCTTTTAACTTATACGGCATGAATGGATTTTTAAAACATTATTTCCAAGAAGCTTCCCTTAAAAGTTTTCAAGTTTATTTTTAATTAACTTCTTTTAGTTTAGAATTGTATGACATGTTAAGAAAGGAAAAATGTTTTTGAAGTAGAAAGGATATTTTCCTCAAGAATGGAGTTCAAGTGTTTTATCAAAATTATTTTCCATATAAGATAATAAAGGGTTCTGTTTCTATCCCTATTATTACATTGATTTGATTATGTTGTGATGGAATTATTTTTATTAGTTCCTTTATCTTATATGAATTGTTTTATGATGTCACGATGTTTAAGATTCCCATTTTTATTACATGGGTTATGCTATGATGTATGGTTTATGATTTTGTGGCACACATAAGAATGGTATCATTATGAGATGGGTGGGACCTATATCTCCCTCCAATGCACTGGCTGAAGATTTTATATCTCATGATATAGACATGGCTGGAACGGCAGGTTATACCGGTTCAGTGAAACAGGACTGAAACGAGGAATGAACTCGGTTCAGAAATGGACTTTGTCCACTAAGATAGTCTTGGAAATGAGTCTTTACTAATAAGAAATGATTATCTATGATTATGTGTGTATGACACAAAGTTTCATGTTTTAAGTTATGATTATTGGGATTTCATTTCACTACTATGATTTATCCCATGTTATGAAATTATGCTCTCTTTTGCAGGTTAAGATTTCCAAAATGTTATGTTCTTATGAATATGATGTGATTGATATTTATTTTACCCTTACTGAGCATTTGAGCTCACCCTTTTGTATGTTTTCTTTCCCCAGGTCAGGAAGAAGCTTATTAAGTAAGATATGCCAAAAGGGACTATAGATATGATGAAATAAATGGGAGACAGTGTAGACGCTTTATGAACCAGTTGTTTATGTTTCCTAGTTTCTAAAGACACTATACCTATACGGTCCTTTCATGGTTTTGTTATATTTTGTAATAAGTATGCTTCAATTTTGAATTAATAACAATGTATGTAAATTATGGGTCGTTATAGGGTTGGTATGTTACAATTAATTCATTTCATATATGCTGAGATATGATGACACTAGAGAGTTTATACACCTCAATAAGGGTTCTATATCAGTGATAGATTAGTCAAATAATTTCACCAAGATTCTATTTTTTGAACTAAATCTTAATATTGAAGATTTTATGACAGAGAGATGGTTTAAGGATGGGAATTTTAGGCTATCTTATCATAGGTGAGTGTTTTCTAATTGGCTACAATTTCTAAAATAGTGAGACAAAACCTTATCACAAAGTGGAATTTGAGGCAGTAAAACAGTGTGGGTTAGGGTAGTTCAACATTGACATAGGGTGTCCATATTTATTTTGGTAGGAAGTGTCATCTTGAGTATTATCATAGAGGCCATGATAGTCATATGATAAAAATTGATAATTACTAATTATGTTACTAATGTGGTATGCTAGACCATAAAATATAAAGTATACCAATGACCCAATTGATTGCTGAGTTTGCGAAATGATGGTTAACAAATAGTTTTCTTTCGTAAATTTTCTTCTAATTCCTATTGATAATGGATCTACACCAACTCCGCATTTGGGAGTAGGGTCAACAACTCGACGTCAAGGAGATAGATCTACTACTATCATCTAATGTGGATGAGGAGGTTGACATGGACATGGAAGTTAGTATTATAAGATATAATTCCAAATGAATTGTTCTACTCAAGGTATTCATGATATAGAATGGGGTCCTGGATCTGGAAAGCTACATGAATTATGACCTGTACTAGAGGAGAAGCGTGTTGGAACATATATTTTACAAGGTATGATATTATAGAATCTACTTCAATAACTATTTAATTTGGTACTGGAGCATAAAATTCTTTTTTATCTGTTTAAATTATGGAATTTATTAACCTTGAAACTAAGTATTTCTATGGGGTTATGACACTTGAAAATCCACAAAGAAATAAATTAGTAATTTTATGCCAATGTATGGAGTTCGATCTTGAGATAGGTGGCTATCATATTATATGGAACCTCTTATTCCACAAGGGGATAGTTTTTTCCATCATTATTAAGATGTAATATTTGGTTTCCTATAATGACCATGTTGATATTTATGACCTAATGATGTACATCACATCACTTGAAGAAAGTATCAATATTTATGAAGGAGAATGGGATGTTAAGGTGAGTTGAGATGAACCTAAGCAGCATGGGTTTGGAGAAGTGGAAACCCATGTTTCTATACATTATCTAGAGGATTTGGGAATGTGAAAAACACATTTTACCCACTATAGTGGAGCGTTATATATATCTATTCCCTAATTAATTTCTAGACTACCCACTAAGAAAGATGAAGAGATAACTATTAAACTAATATTAGGAGTAGAACTTGTATCAATTCCTCTTTAAAGAATGGATACCATTGAGATGTAGGAGATAACAAGGTAGTAAAATGATTTAGAAGATAGGGGGTTTGTACAACCTAGTACATATCTATGGGGTTTCTAATGATTTTATCTTAAATGGTTAATGGAACCCTTGGTATATTCTTGGTTTACTACCGATTGAATTCGCTTAGGGTCAAGAACTTGTATCCACTACCTCATATAAATGAGTTCTTTGATCAGATCCAAGGGAATCATATTATTTTGAGAATTGATTAGAGGTTGGGATATAATTAGGTAAGGACTAGACCATTAGTCATGCCACATAAAATACTCTATAGTATATATGTCTTGTACAAGTATTTGGTAATATCATTCAAACTAAAAAATGCGCTAAATATTTTCATTGATTTTATGAATCAGTTTTTCCACCCATATATTTACATATACTATTTTGTGGTGGTGGATGATAATTTGGTGTACCCCAACAATTTAAATGATAAATAAAGAAACCATGATATTATTTTGACTACACTATGCGATCATAATTTTATTCCTAGCTAAGAAAGTGTTTGTTCATTTTTGATAATATTCACTTCTTAAGTAGCATTTTATAAGATGTGAGAGTATCCACTAACTCATATAATATGAGGTACACAATTTCACTAGATAATCCTAAGATAATCGTTTTTATATAGTGTTTTCTTGGTATAAATGGATACTATAGGAGTTTTATTCACGATTTCTCATGATGTGAAGAACCTATTATGGGAATGACCAAGAAGGGTGTCAAATTTTTATGGTTTCAAGCATGTGAGAAATCCATTCAATAGATGAAACTATGATTGAATTCAGCATCGATTCTGATCCCTCTTTTTCTAAATAAGAGTTATATTGTTTATTATGATATATTAGACATTAGTATAGTAGATTATCTGATATAGAGAGATCAATTCTTGGTTTATGGGTCTCTCTAGATAAGACCCCACGAGAAAAATTACCCAATGTACGATCTTGAGCTATCTATATTTGTTTAGTCCTTGCATTGTTGGATAATTTTTTATTGGGATAATGATTCATAGTATATAAAAACCACAAAATCCTTAAATAAAACTCCATGGATCATGATTAAAATCTCATATATGAAAGATGGGTTTAATACATAAAGTCATTTGACATTGAGCTTGCCTATATATCTAGGAAGGGAAATGTTGTAGTTGATGCTCTGAGCTAAAATATTTAGAAAAAGGATATACCAAGGTCCAATAGAGGATTCTCATCGATGTATTTGTTTCTTTAGATGCACTTGGAGTTTTTGGATTATTATGGAAATCTTGTCCTTGCATTGTTTTTAGTTATCTCATCACTTATTTATAGATTGATGGTGTGGAAGATTTTATTCCCCGAGTGCTTAGTCTTAAAGGAGAGTTCTCTATGGAAGGACCTGACACCTTGTAGAATCGTTGACAAGGATGAGATATTTTACATGCACGTGAATGTGTGGGTCCTAGAAGACATATGAGATTAGTTGATTTAAGAGTCTCATGCCAATTACAGGGATGTATATCCCAATCCCAGCATGATGTACTATGATTTAACATAGTAGTATTGGTTTCCTTGTATGAAAAGGGAGATAATTGGATTCGTTACTTGATATTCCAACTCTTAGAAAGTAATGGCAGAACACTAGTGACTACTAGTGGTTTTACAGTATTTTTCCATTCTAAAGTAGAAATTTGATGATGCCAAAATCTATTTCAGGGATAGTTTACCTAGGTCCGCTTGAGATAGTGGTGTAATATGCATTATCATTGAATGAATGATGAATGTTATCAACTTCTTACATATTAGGGATGCATTTTCAATGAATGATCCAGAGAGGATTTATGTTAGGGTGATCATAAGACTTCACAAATCTCCATGTAAAATTATATCGGATAGGGATGATCGTTTTACATCATGGTTCTCGAAGGGGTTTTAGAAGAATCTTAGTATATAGGAGCTTAAAACCATTTCCAATCAACCATTGACCAACAAGAAGTCTGATCATTCTATACAAGTCTTAGAGGACTTAGTTAGAGAATGTCTCTATGATTATGGATGTTCTTAAGTAAAATACATATATCATACTGAAGTTTATTATAACAATAGATTCTAAGGAACTATATAGATTTCTCCATATGAGTCCCTATATAGTAGGATATTCCATTTAACCTTATAATGGCAAGAGGTAATAGATGCATCACTACTTGGACCTCATCTCATTTAGGAGTATTTAGATTTGGTAAGGCTTAACAGTAGGCAAATTGATACTGCTCAACCTAGGTAGAAATATTATCCCAATCACCATCAACATGATATGGAGTTTGAGGTCAAGTGCTGAGTCTTCCTACATGTTTTTCTAGATCATGGTTTAGATATATTTTAATGTAGGGTAATATTTTTGTTCTATTAATTGAACCTTTTGAGGTTTTAGAGAGGGTTGGATAAATGGATTATCAATCATTACTTCCAAAAAGGTATAGGGGGATGCATGAATTTATTCATTTATCTCCGCTTCTCAATTTTCAGTTTGGACCTTCTACTTTTTTAAATCCAAATAAAATACTATTATAGGCGGATGATTCTTTTTAAGAGTATCTAGTTTTAATAATTGATCATAGTATAAATTATCTCAAAGGTAGGACTAGTCCTATAGTATGGGTGTTATGAAAGCCTATCCATGTGCAGGACCAGAGATGGGAGTGAGAGGCTGACATACATTCTTAGTTACTAGAACTATTCTTAGATGATGATCAACCACCCTCATGGAAATAATCATTTGAGTTTTTTTTTTCAAAATTTCTAAGGTTATATCACCCCAATAGTTGGAGGTATGAATCATTTAAATATCAATTTTAATCTATTATTTTTTTAATAAAATATCCATAGATTATATGGAAGGTTTTAGGAGAATCTTGGGATTTTTTGGAGACTAGGTCTCTATTTTTTTGGTGTAAATCATGAGCAGCATGGTTAGCACACAATTAGTGCTAAATGGGATCCTAAAAGAAATCAACCCTATAAGGTTGACACAATGTTTGTAAAACCGTTCGTGGGAACCTCCTAGCATTATGGGTGTGCTATAGAAAATTGAGGTGGATGCACATGGGAAGGACATGGATTTTTCAACTTTTCCTCTATCCCATGTGAGGGGGGAAACACCCAAGATTTTGTTAGAGAATGGTTTTCACATGGTCTATCCAAAATTATAAAAAAAACATAAAACCACTAATGTTGTGGGAAATTACCAATTTACCCATCCTCCTTTTATGTTAATTATTTATTCTTCCTCCCTTATTTCTTCCGTACACTTCATCCCTCTACCCGAGATCATTCTCTCCCCCTTCCTAGGATTTAAAAATCCTCCCTTATACGATGTTAGGATTGATCTACATTCTTCATATTAGACTATCGTTGGTAAGATCTCCAATTATCTCCCTTTATTTATTTATCTCAACATATGGAAAGCTAAATTACTGTGAGCTAATGTTACCTATTTTTACGTTAGTTTTAAATTTAGCTGATTTCTCCGATTCTACATTAAATATATGGTCAATACTAGTTAAGTATCCATCTACCACACTAATATAGGGGTTATAGATATTTTATATAATAATATTGATGTTTATATTCTGATCTGATGTGCCACATGACAAACCTTCATGTAAAACCTCATAAATGTAAAAATTAATTAAATAAATGGATGTCACCTTTTTAAGGCTAGTCTAAGCTACGAAAATTCGTCATCAGTTTATGTCTATCTCGAAACGAGAAACCCCTTAGGGCCTGTCGCTATTAAAGACTCATCAACCAATGCTTTGAAATGAAAATGAACACCCAATTGAGGTATGTTGAGTTGTACCTTACAAATTAAATTTAATTTTATATAAATAAATTTATAATGGTAGTCTATGTACATATACATTATTTATTCTTTCTTATAGCTTGTGTTATCCATATGAATTGAATATACCAATGGAATTATGTGAATTGTTAAATGTTATGGGTTACCTATTGACTATGGTCATCCAATATATCATGATGAGGGATACACAAGGGTTCATACATGGAATTCCTTAAGAAGGATATTTTATAATAATAAATTGATTAATTAATAAATGGATCATTTCAAGTCAGGTATGATACAATGATTGTTATAAAATATACCTTAGACACACTCTCATGGTAATTGTACTTATATTATACAACAAGTTACCCTAGGTTTACTTAAGTTGTATTTAGCAGATGGGATCATGAGTTATTGTGTCATATTATGTTATAAATAACACATGGAACCCCTATATGAAATTAAGGATGTTTTTAGAGGTAAAACCCATTATACGATACCTTTTTTGATTCCTTGGTGTCATTGATGAATCCCATGGATGGGATCATAAGGTGATGGGTTCATAGTAGACCTAGATCTAATTTTTGTTTACCTATATGGAATGATTTCAATGGGCTCAATATTCCCATCAATTAAATCAATTGACATATCATCCAATTCATGGAACACAATTGGATTCAGTCTATTCTTTACATATAAGAAAACCTTATTTTACATTCTTCTTGAGTTTAAATTCCTTGAAAGTTATGAATCCTCATATGACTATCAATATTATATGGAATACTTAGTTGTACAACTTGGGTCCTAGCCTTATAGATATAAATATAAAATTATTAGTGCTTATAAACATTATGTATTAGGATGAAGAAGGTATTATCAATAGGGATTCCATGGGGAACTTGAACTTATGTGTTTTATTTATTTTATTTTACTATTTTTCATTGATTATTATTTATGAACATTGATTCATATTATATACACTACATAAATAGTTTTATAGGGTGGTGGAATACTATATATTACACACACCCTATTCGGGAAGGTAATTGGTACATGAATAGAATCTGTGGAAGCAGGTAGGAACATGGGGAAGGGTCTAGATTTGGATGCTTGAGATTTTGTATTAAAATGGAGTGTAGGGGTACATGAACGATCATATTCTCATTATACTATTTATGATATTTTTTATTTTTAATCCATGTTTTATATCCCCCATACACTTTCCCCCCTATATTTCCCATTTTATATAGTAAAAGGACATGAAATCAGATTTTTGATATACCCACCTGATTGTGGATCTGGATGATTTATGATTATAAGGTAATATTTTTCATTTCAATGGCATGTTTATCTAAAAATTTCACCGATTTCATTGATTCTGATAATTAGGTTATAGTTTTTCCATAATACTAGCACACACCCCTCGCTGCTAGTCGGAATCCTATAGCTTACAGGGAGGAATTCTTGAGCCCATGTGTCCAATCAGGTACAGTTACATATTAGTGAATCAGGACCAAGATCTAACATGAGAATAGAATAAGCATAAGGGTACGAGAACACAATAAAAACATATAATAATAACACCCAATAATTTTAATATATTTAATCATGAATATTGGAATAAGGTTTTGAAAATAAAAATACATAATACATAAGTGTATGTAATCATCAATAATAAATCATGATCCATGGGAACATATCATAACTATAATAAATGTGTTTTTGGAAGTCACATAAGCATAAAAAATATTTTCCTTAGTCATGGTTCACTCCCACACTATCATTTTGTTTAAATCTCTATAATGGAAATGCCTACCAAGGTATTTCAAATATTTTCTTAGGAATGACTTCTATCTAATTAAAGTTTTCTTCACATAAGGGATTATTAACTGTTTCATCAATTTTGAGTTTTTTAACTCTTTTATCATTACCCAATGTATTGGAGTGGAATAATGAAGACACCCTTCTATTGTTTATAGTGTAACCACCCATCCTTGGTTTGTAACAAAACCACCCATACATGGTTTATAATATAACCACTAGTCACTTAATCATACACAATTCACATTTATTTCCTAATATCATGAAAACAATTATTATTACATAAAATATTAAACAATGGTATGAAAAAATATTTTATAAACATGAAATCAACCATATAGAAAAAAATAAATATGGTAACATTGGTTCGTATCCCCAAAAAAGAATAATAAAAAAACAAGGCTATTTTTTTACAGAATAAAATACCTTCAAAAATAACTAAAAAATTTATTAAGGAATATTCCATTTTTATTTTTAAATCATTTATTTGAAATATAAAAATATTCAAATTTATATCAAAAAGTTTTCTTTGAAAATAACCATGGAAAAATATAAATGAATGCTTAAATAATGTAGTATTCATGATAGTGGGTAAATCTATTCATATGTTTTTTAAAACAAAAATAACTTTCACATTTTTAGTAAAAATATAGAAGTATCTAATTGTTAAAAAAATAACAATATTACATTAATTTTCATTATAAAAAGTGAAAAATTTCTATGAAATAATTTTGAAAACATTTTTATAATATTAAAAACATTCATGAAATCATTTTAAAGAAACATGGACATGAGAGAAAATATTATTGATTGAAGATATAGATTAAGTAAATTTATCATAACAACATTATTTTTGTATCTTTAGTAATTAAAGTGAATAAAATGAAAGGAAAACATGAAATATCAACAAATAACTAGAGTAAAAAATAATAAAATTTTTCTTAAATGTATTATATAATTTTCTCAATGAATATTTATGCTCTAACAATCCTGCTAAAAATATGGGATTGTAACATAAAACCTTTACCGCTATTGTGACATTTAAATAATAACCTCCAAAATGTAATAAATTCTAATGAAACATTAAGTACCATTAACATAATGATATTCATAATAAAACTTATCAATGGGGTTTTATATACAACTTATAAAAGAAGATTGGTGTATAACATCAAAAGTTTCAATGAAAAAAATAATACCATAAACCATTATGAAATTAATTATTTTTGAATAAAAAGACTTTAGAGGCAGGAAAATAATAGTTTTTAATAAATTACATGAACATGATCATCAGAAATTCTGAAATAAAATCATATTCCTTATATACACCATTTAAATAATAATTTTTTCATAACATTAAATCATTTCTCAATAAAGAGAAATTGAGACCAAAATCATACCATATATACGACTTGATTCATAAGAGGTCTAGCCTCATGTTTTATAAATTTATATTTTTTATAATTAAATAAAATACCAATATTCATTATTCTAATTTCATATATTGTCCATTTAAAACTCTTAAAGACTAGTTAATTAATAACTCTATATTAATGTTTTCATTTCAAGTGTTAACTACTTTGTTTTCCATTTATATTTTAGTTCAGAAATATGGTAATTTCATATTGACAAAATTTCATACATATAAAAATGCTAATCATGATATTATTATCATATATAACCATTATATATAAATTTATTACCATTATTATTAAGTTGTTATGAAAAATGAATTACATAACTTCATGGAGTTGGTAATCCATATGTTCACATAAATAATGTCTCCAATTTCCAATCGATGGAATAAAATATAGGTAAATGATAATTAAAAATTATAGAATAATTATAATATCATCAATATAATATATGGTCATTAAGACTAACCTTCTTACCAACCATAAAAAATTTACATGATAAACAAATCACATTGCTTCGTGGAGGTGGTATCCCACATGTACACATGAGTGACATTATCATATACTAATGGATCTAAAGGTAAGAAGGTATATAAAATATTATAATTCATGAATCTAGATATTGTAAAAAATATAATAATTAAATATTAAATCCATAATTATGATCATCCGTGAAAATAGTTATTGAAAATGAAACGTATTGCTATGTGGAGGTGGAATTCTGTATACACAAACAAGGTAAACATTTAATTAAAGATTTAATTTAGAAGAGATAAAAATAGTTGTCCCCTCATCACAATAAAATATTATACTACTTATGATAATTTATTCATCATGTTTTATATATAAATAATGTGTATATAATATACAAGAATAAATATAATTGAAATATTTTTGTTGTGTTCTATACCTCTTCTTTGAGAGACCTCCATTGGATTTCACCTTCTTCCTTGAAGAATTAATATTAAGGGAATAAAAAATGATTTAAGATGAAGTAAAGTAATATAGTAATTAATTTTAGGAAAGAATTTCCATGATAGAATGCTCAAATTTTGTGAATAGCAGAGGAGGATCGGTTCCCTTTTATAAGTGAGGGGAGGGACACACATGGAATTTCGTAAAATATTTCAGTTATATAAGGACACATTCATGGGAAAGAGGCTCCCAATGTCTAGGTATTTTAATTTTAGATAATATAAGGTGTTTATTTATTCATAAAATAATAATTAGATACGTTTGGGTTTAAATCCTACCATAATATATTGGTTTAACCCCTATTAAACTCGTTTTAACATTAATCGTGATAATAAACTTTCACATTTTTTACAATTCACTATGAAATATTTTAAGTTTAACCAATTAAATTATATTAATTATTTTGATTTAAAATGAAAAAAATCCATTTTATCATATTTAATTTTTATTAGTGGTAGATGTTAATTTAAAATATACATTAAAACCAGAATGAAAGACAATTTTTGAAAAACAGTTTTTTTAAATTTTAAGTCATATTTTAATCCTTTGTTATCCTTGTAAAAATAATAAAATGTGAGTAAAAATATATGATTGAATATATAATATATATATTTAATTAATACCATTAATAAATTTTGGTTTATTTTATTTATTTATATCAAAATGCGTTACTCGCATAAAAGCAAATTTAGAAAAATGTGATTTTAAGCACAAAAATGTACATTTACCAAAATTAAATACAATGATGATAATTATGTAATTAAATAATTAATTTTTATTTAAATATATCTTATTTTTTATTAATATAAAATAAAAAACATAATTGGTGTTTTAATTTAAAATATATGACGGTTTTTACAAAAATCACTATTCTTCACTACTCATTGAAAAAATTATATTCTTAAAAAATCCTAAAACTTCCCCATAAGATAATATTTAAATACTGATTAGAAAAATGATATTAATTTATTAAATGAAAATTTCTAAAAACATTTTCAAATAATTTTAATTCACTCATACAAAAATTCGATAAAACTCATTTTTGAGGAAAACATAATTCTCAGTGATACAAAGGCATTACTAAAAATTACGTTTGTTTTTATTATAAAAGAATTTACACAATTTAAATCCAATATAAATTATTTTCATAATGTGTTTAATACTATTCATACCATTAGATTTGATGGATTAGTTATATTGATTTATTATATCACGTCTATAAAGACTCGTGGTTGCGTATAAAGAAATATATCAAACACTTTCAATTTATTTAAAGAAAAAATATATTCTAAAATGTAAGGATGTTTTATTATTATTTTATATACTAGGTATATACATTCCTTATGTTCATCTCTCAACACTATATTTTAAATCAATCTTGACTAGGGGAATTTTTTTATCCCTTAATCATTTCATGTGAATTCTCTTTTAATGTCTACTCTGAATTTCATGCTTTCATAAAATAACAAAAAATTTATGGAAAAATATTATACTTAACAAGTAATTTCAAAATAAAATTACATATGTGTTCCCTATTAAAAATAATTTTACCCATTCTTTAAAACATCATTTTAATTATTCATTTTTATAAAAAATTATCTACTCATTCTCATGATTTAATGTTTAAGTGAAACACATGTTTATGACTTATGATTATTGATTCAGATAGGGATTCCTCAAATATTTAATTCTATATTTTTAGGAATCATTATAGAATATCCTTTTAATATTTTCCAAGAATGTTTATGTAACCCATTACTTTCCATGGGTATTTCTTATTCTTATTCATTATGTTTGATTCCCTTATGTTCCAAACATATGAATGTACATGTTATGATGAGTGAAACCATATAACACTCCAATGAATTTGGTAATGTTTATATCTATTAAGATGGTATGTATGGGTTTAGGGAATATACTTATCCCATGATGGGACTCCGTTCACCTTGTTATGTTTTCTTAACAGTGCACCTTGACTTATATTTTTTTTCCATTTTTTAAGTTTTCACCACATTCCATTAATTTCATGATCTTATATTTTTAACTTCCACTTTCCATTGTTCTAGTTAGTTAGTCATTAGTATTTCATTTTATGATATAATGATATACCACTAGTGTCTTATGTTGTGCTCTATTATCATGATAATTCCCTTACTATGATCAATAGATCACACTTTTTATTATTTCCCTAGTTATGATATGAATTTTTAAAATCTAAAATTAAATTAAGGGAATATTATGGAATTTAAAATTTACATGTTTTACTTTTAGTTTTATGTAGATGTATTATGAACCTAGTCTTCAAAATACAACGGGCCTATACATTCAGTGGTTTTGTTTATTATAAACTTGTGTAAAAAATAATAACATAATGCATGTAAGAGTCTTTGGTTGATGTATGTTATAAATAAATTTATCTACAATATTAATTTATTAGCAAAAGATGAAGGGTTATAGAGATTCCATACTTTCTTTGTTCAAAAAAAGGTTCCCATATGGATTGAAAATTTTCCCTTATTTAATGATGGGATATTGGAAATATGATAGTCTAAAGTACCTAAAAGAGACTCAAAATCATTATAAAGGGTTCATGTCCTTTATAATGTTATAAAATAAATTATCTTATTTTAAAAGGTATAATATACCAATTTTACATTTATTTTTTTTGAAAACGATTATAATATTGGATAATGGTTGGATTTGGGTACCTAGAACTAACTAATTTTTTTTTAATTTTGATTAACAAAATATATATAAATTATAACATCAAATAATGATTATTCTTTTTGTGACATTAATATTCTAATTTACTTGCAATATTAAAAATAATAATAGGTTATACTAGTTACTTGCTATAATTTAAACATAGAGATGCAAATATGGTATAATTAAATAAATGTGTCTCATGGTATAAATGAAACATATCAGAAAAACACATATTGTTTTGGATTAACAGTTGAATTTATATAAGAAAACATTGATACTTATCTTCATGAAGATCTCACTTGGAGATGTATATCATTGTTAGTTCATTATGAAATACCATCTAAGATGAATTCAATAAATTTTATGTTTTACTGGATATTCTATTCTATTGAACTATGTATTGGTTATCATGATCTTGTTCATTATTAATGTGTAACAAGATTTTATTACATGGACGAATCAATGAATGACATGAAAATATATCATATTGGTGAATTTTTATTCATTAGGTTCATCATAAGTGATGAGCACAATAATAATAACAATGATTGGACCCATGATTTAAAAATGTGGGGCCTATAGCTGTGTAGTCAAAATGAAGGTTCCTGGTCATAGTAAAATAGGTTAGCCTTGTGCCCAATAATGGTTTTCGTCACTTTTTTTAGATAAAAATGAAGAACTTGATGAACACAACCACATAATAATCAACGAGGGATATTTCCACATATAATTTCTAATTAAATTATAAAGAACTATATTAAATTAATAATTATTATTTTTTGTAATAAATTAAATAGAAACATCTATATATCTATAATGGTGTATAATACCAATAATAATTCTCATTGTGGTATCTACACATGCCCTATGAACCTGGAAACATCACTATTAGAACTTTGAGTGCTAACATAGAGGAACCACATACATTCATTATTCACCATTGATCAGAAAAAAATATTTTATAGGCATGAGGAATTGTTTCTCTTGTTCTCATGGTTTTAGGAGGGAGGAGTAAGATTGTATCTCATTATTTAGATCGTTCATTAAAAAATTCTCTTTGTTCTTGAGATAATTATCCTTAGTGTAAATTTTGTGAACAACAGTCACATAACCCTAAGAAATGATATTAAATGGAATCTATAATTAGGGTTTAATATCAGATAATTTCATTGAGGCCCTTCATAAAATTATCTCTCTAATATACTCTTATTGTAAAATAATAATTATTGTATTATTATATTCCATGACATTTTCTAACTCATGAATATTTAAATATCAATTCTTAAATAAATTAATAAATGAATATTTAATTGGTACTAAATAATCGTTATCATTTTCATTATGTGAATAAATCTTCCCATAAATCAACCAATAAATCTATTCATCCTTGATTAATAAATATTTTTTCTAATTTTATATCATTATTCAATTAATTAAATAAATATATGATATTATATTCATTAAATAGAATATAAATATTTATTTAATATTCAACTCATATATATTGTTAACTCAAATATCCAGGGATTGAATTTATTATATTAATATCACCAAAATAATTATTATTCCTTAGTGTTGAGAATAATTTTTATTCCTATATAAACGTTTAATATAATGTAACTGAGATTGTAGAAACACTTTGTGTGCAACCCTTAAAGACTCTTTCTTAGTTGTAGTAGAGTCATTCCTAATGTCCATGATTGACATATAGTAACACCTCAAGGTGGTAGTGGAGAAATATGTTAATGTATCAATGAAAACAACACAATATAAATTCTTACTGTATAATATAATCTATTTATCTTAATATTTCATCAAGTAGCTTACATACTTATGTAATTATCTTATATTCTTTATGATCTTTCTTTGAATCTCTACAAAGAACTTGTTGGTTGAACTCTATGAATATATACTTAATTTCATAGCATTATTTGAATCAATGGTCTAAATATATCTACTTCCATTAACATGGAAGGTGGAGGTACGTTCCTGAATTATTAAATCACTGTAATGTCACTTATGACTGAAAATTATTATTATTTTATTAAGATAAAACCCCTTTTAAGGAAAAGGGGAAAAACCATCATGACATCAAAGATATAAACAAGTAAAAAAGGCCCCAACAGTCCAAAAGTTCAAGAGCAAACAACCCACACAACATGAGAAAAGCCCCTCCCAGCATCAAAAAGCATGAAAACCAGCTTCCACCATCCACTGCTTAACGGAAAGTTGTCCCATGAAAAAATCTACAGATCTGGTACTGATGGCCATAGCCATACCCTCTCAAACATCCAATCCGAATCCAAAAATCAGTGGAATAGTGGAAACTCTTTTCCCTAAACCTCTTCTGGAGCAGCCTCATGAAAGCGATATGATTGCAGAATCCTGAACCGCAGACCACCAAGGCCAAAACAAAAACAAACCCATCGTAAAAGAGACCACCACCGATCATCAATTTCCCATTCACATTAGCAGAATCCCAATCTAATTGATAAGTGCTGAAATGCCTGGGCACTGCTAGAACAAGCACAGAGACAAACCTATCGAAGTGTTGAAGAGCCGTCACCCAGCTATCATCAAAACTCAAAAATCACAAAAATCAACAGCAGTAACACGGAAGCACGAACACAGTAAAAATAGAGAAACATCACCAAACCACCGAGAAAATACGTGCAGCAACAAACAAATCCAGACTCAAGAGTATATGGAAAAGGCGAAGAAGAATCCATCACCATGATGAAGACCACCCGAAGCTGAAGTCCTCGAAAATCACCACAAATCGCCCAGATCCCGTCGCTGCCAACCAATACACACTCACAGACATCGACAAAACACCAACCGCACACAACGAAGACGAGGAAGATAGATTAGGACGCTGGATAGAGGAGCTCAGTCATGGACCGACACCATGCCACCATGGGAGACCCTATCCAGTGATGAAGGAATTGGGTTAGGAGAGGCCAGCAACGATGCAAGGTTGAGACGACCCAAGTCCACAAAGCACCGCAACCAAGGATTCACCGCCAAATATCACCGAGCACCAGAAGGGCCGCCACGTCAACTCGAGTCGATGGAGGCGACGACGAGGAAGAAACCCTAGCGCTTCGAGCCCCTTACAGGCTCATCTTCATGAACTTATGATTCACTCAATGTATCATACATTTTTATGAACATATGTAATCACAGTTGTTCACATTATATGAATGTATGTGATTCATGAAATAAATAAATAATAATAACAATTATAATGATAATTATATATATTTTCTGTTAAAACCATCCAAATACACATATAACATGTGGAATTCACATTAATGATTCTATCCCCATAACCTCTATTTTTGAAAATTATCATGTGAGCATTTAATGGGAAGAAGTCTCAATGTACTATATACATCTAGAACCTTATAGTAATACATTTATTATTTCCTAATGAAATATTTCAAATGACCATAGTACAAATGATTAAGAATATTATCAAAACGCTTCAAGGATATCATTATGTTGGGAAACTTATATAACCCCTCAAGGTAGAAAATACCATAAGGAAATTATCAAAATAATTTTATATTAATGAAAAAAAATCATGTTAATATATATTTATTAATGTTAAGTAAATTTAATTTAATTTTTATCAAAAGTAGTTGGTTTTAGGGAATTGAATATAATATACTCCCACAAATACTAGAGCTAGTTACTAACTAATGTTTTTACTATCTATCAAAAGTTATTCATTAATATACTAAGATATAAATTTAATAAAAGTGTCCACCATGTTTTATTCCATATTAACTCTTATTACTATGACTTCTTTGAGAAAAATCCCATAGGTGGTGATATTTATGAAGTATATTTTTCAGTCACTAATGTGACCATTGATCCTTGTTATAGACCACCGCTACAAAATTATCAGAATATATAATGATAAAATATTTATTTATAGGTAGATAATCAATCTTCTTGATGAATCTAAGTTTCAAAAATAATTATTTGTCTATATTAGAAGCCAAAATCTACTCAAGCTATACTATTAAAGTAACAACCCTTGGATCCTTTGAAATCATTTACATCATATCACCTCCGTTAAGGCAGAAAACATGTCCTGAATATAATTTAAAACCAATATACTCTTCATGTGGAATAGAATCAACTTATCCCCTAATGATTACATACTTATCTCCTCTATAAATCTGTAAAAAAATTGTATACATCATTTACTTTAGGAAATTATTTATATCAGTCTACTGATGCTCAACTAGGTCTACATGATATCTTCCTACCATTGTCAAGGTGTATGAAACATCAATCATGACACATATGATGACATAAATGATAGATCCTTTTATAGATTCATAAGGAATCATGATCATCCTATATCTTTTCTCTTATATCTAAATACAAATTTAATTTTAGATATGTACACCATGTGAAATTAGAAATAGTCCCCTATTTTATTGTCCCATGATGAATCTCATCAGTACCTTGTCAATGTATGTACATTGACATTGTCTAAGTATCTTCTTAGACACGTCATTAAGGAACTTGATCCCTAGAATTTATATTTCTTCACCTTGGTCTTTCGTAATGAAGTATTTTTTAAGCATGTATTAAGATAAAATAAGAAAAGTATCTCATTTTAAATAGAAATATATCATCAACATACCCAGCAAGTCTAGCCAGAAGCTAAGCTTCTGACCATTTATTAAAATAAAAGAAAAAAGTACACAAAGAGATGGGCGGTGTCAAACAAAGTGATTTTTTTCCCTCATTCATCAAAAAATTTAAAGATCATAATAAGACATGTCATTCCCATAATCAGAGTCATCATAAGTTTCCCAGTCACAAATATATCATCAAAATATATTACTAGGAAAGTTAAAATAATTCAACTAAAAACTTATAAACATTGGGACCATTTTTATTCAATAAAACTAAATTTTCTTATGTCTTATCCAAATAGGAATGTTCTAGGATTTTGATGCATGGTTCAATGAATAAATGGATCCTGAAAAATTTCATATTTTATAGGAATCCATTATACTCACAAAACCTTATGGTTTTGTCATATTGATGTCTTAAATAAGGTTCTTAGTAAAGGAAGTTTATTTTCACCTATGTTTTTCAAATCTCGTAATAATTGAATGTTATGTGGGAAAGTATAATTCAAATATATTTTATCATACTATCTTATGAAAAGGTTTTATTATAGTCTATTTGATTACATTTCTAAAACATTTTAACAACCAATATAGTTTTATTGGTACTATATTTACCACCTTATAAAGAATATTTTTCACTTTTTATTTTAATCCAATAGGATTTACATGATTTGGATGATCTACCAAAATACAGACTTGGTTCTTGTATATAGAATTGATTTCAAAATTCATTTCAGGTAAACACCCATAATTTTATAAATTATTAATCCTTAAATAAATATTACATGGACTAAATTATTTCATTTTCAAACCCAAACTAGAAGGAAACATGAAATATTAATAAAATAAATTTATTAAATATGATTATTATAACATAATAATTGAATTAGTATGTATTATTGTTGATTTTGTTTGAAATATAACATAAAGTATAACCAATGTAGTTAAATATTATAACTCATACTTTGGAAGATCAATTTAATGATATTAGAAAAGGGGTATTATTCCTTGGGTTTACAAAATACAAGCCCCAAACTAAACTACAATAAATAAGTCTTCAGTGAAATCTTATATGGGAGAAGTTAAATATTGTGGAAATCACTATGAGAACTATTCTAGTTGAACAAGAACCTTTAATGACCATCACTAAATTTCTATCCCTTATATCGTATTCCAAGATCTCAAATTTTTTTATGTAAGAGATAGGAATAAATAAACATGTAATTATAAATAAAATAAATTTTTTATTTCCATAATAAATCAATGATTTTTTATGCTTAAAAATAATATTATGAAAATTTTTGTTCCATATTATCCATTTTTATAATAAAATTAATTTATATCACATTTATTTTTTGAATATGATAAAATTAACATCATTTTTTAAATTTTCATATCAAAATATACTTAAGCTAAAATTTTGGGAGTTTTGGGAATTGTTGATTTCTTAGTGAATGGTAAGAATATTGTTTTTATTACATAAAGTGTAATTATATTAAAATTAATTTTTACCAATTATATAAATTAAATATTATAAATATATATTATTTATTTTTTTCCTTCCTAATAAATATTTTTTAAGAATCTCAACATAATTTTTTAGCATAGAAATTATTTAGTATGATAAATTTTTTTCATAACTTTAATTGATATAAAGGTTAAATGGAATATAAAACTAGGATGAAAGAAAACAATTATCACTAAATGAAGCCATGAATTTTCTATTTGAGTTGATATATAAATTTCCTGATCCTTTCTTCAAAACTAGAGTAAATTGGATTCACATTCCATGAGAAAGGGATTCATTATATTGATATTTTCTTAATAATTAGAAGAGTATCACTCGCACCACTTTTAAAATAATCCTTCAACCATCCCATAAAAAACAATTTAAATATTTGAATTAACCCCTTTAATATATCTATGTTTCGTCCTAAATAATATTTTTCCATATTCTTATGCTGTTGGTCCCTAGATATTTCGCAATTCAATTCAAAATAATGAATGTTTCTATAAGAATATTACAATTTTCAATCTAAGTATTTTATCCAATCCTATAATTCCTCTTTTTCTTCTTCTACCTATTATTAATTCTTATACACCATTAAATTATCATTTTTTTAATAATTAATCATATGGAAAAAATAAAATTTCCATGATTAAGAATTTTATTCTTTTTCATTCAGTTGTTATTATACACTCCTACCTATGTCAGCTTTACCACCTATGAAAATGTTGTTATAAAGTTTATATCAAGAAAAATTATGAAATCATAAATACATGTAATATTTTAAAATAATGTTGATTTTTTAATGATATCATAATTATGTAATGATGATAATATAATAAAATAACTCGATAATCATACTAATCCAATTAATTCTAGAATGTTCATGTTTTGGTCGCTTTAACCACATATAGGAAGGATTATATGAATGTTTATCATGAATTTTTATGGAAACATATTTTATGTTAATATATTATTTTAATATAAAAATTAGTTTTTTCAATTTCTTATGGAAATATTAATATTTGAAGTCAAAATTAACAAAAAAACCTTTATATGGTAAGGGTTTCTAAAACAAACACGTTTTATATTTCTTCTTTACTTATCAAACCTCAATGTTCCATAGAATTAATTTTTAACTTAGTAAAATATTAGGAAAAATTTATTTTTAGTACCACAATAATTTTAGATACTGATAACTTATAAACATGTGGTTATGACTTGGATAGTTTCTCTAAAAAAACATTGAATGATTAAAATCACTAATCACCCGTAACTAATATTTTCTAAAAGAAAGTACAAAATATCTATTACATGAACATAACATATTATCAAAAGTTTAATAAATTTTAATGGAGATCTGTAATATATAATTATGTTGTCTAGAGTTATTATACTAGATTTTAGAATTTGTCTGGCCTACCAAGAACTGAATGTATGGGTTTTTATTGTCTCAATTTTCTTTCAATGAATAAGAAACTACTTTATTTAACTAAGCTCTTCCAAGTTTAATTTATCAGACAATTTCAATATATATATATATATATATTTTAATTATTCCTGATAATTTACATTTCATCCTGAATATTTTTTTTTAATTTCCACCTTTCTAAAAATTCTACATTATTAAGAATAATTTATACATGTTGTAATGGATTTTTCTCTCCCATATCTATATTTCTTCCTCTAATGTTATAATTTTAGTAATTAAAAACCAAAAAAATGATATAGTTCATATTATATTTATATTTCCATTTACATCCTTTAAATATTTTTTATTATCCTTATAATACTAGGGATTACAAAAAAGGAATTTTTAAATAATAAATAATTTTTTTTTCACCTATGGATTTTTATCTTCTAGTACACATTTACTAGCATAATAATTTTTTATTTACAAGGTCCCATCATTGAATATACTTTTAGTATGAAATTTAAAAATTTACGCTCTTTACCTTTAAAAAAAATATTTTTCATAGTTACTTTTAATTTCATATCATACGACAATTTAAAAAATGGTTTGAGAAATTTTTTTTCATTTCCCTCATATTATCCTTCATATGATATAAGTCCAATGGATAAACTACTACAAAACAATCCATTAACATTAATGGCCTTTATCCATGATTGGAAAAATCATAGATAAAATGATCATTTATCTGTGCTAAAATAAGAACTGATAAAGGGCACCTTTTATCATCATTTTTTTAAAACTGATAAACGGTACCCTTTATCATTCCTTTTCTAGCACTCATAAAGGCCACCCTTTATCAAGAATTTATTTATATAATTGAAAATGGGAACCCTTTATTAGTTCTTTATTTTAAGCCCTTATAATGGGTATCATTTATCATCTATTTATTTTTAGTAGTCATAATGGGATCCTTTATGAGTTCTTTTTAATCCTTAATAAAGGTTCGAATAAAATGATATAATAAAAATAAAAATAAAAACAACTTTATTAAAAAAATAATTAATAAAATTATTAATTAAGTAATTATCAATAAAAATGAATAAATTTATTACACTATATATAAATTATAAATATTAATAAATAGTTTATATTAAATATATCGATATATGTAAAATTAATTTTAAACAAATAATAATTAAAAATATTTTAGTTGACAAAGACATTAAACATTTTATTACTTAAATAATTATTGATAATGTTAATAAATAGTATGTATTAAGTATATAAATATATATGTATGTATATAAATATTATTTTTATATAAAAAATATGCATGCTTTAAATTAAATAGTCATAGAGTTATGAAGTTTATTCAAATTTTAGTATTCATTTTAGAATTTGATTATAACAATATTTATTAATATATCATGTCTTTAATCACGGTAAATTTTATTTATTTATTTTTAATTTTATTGAAATTATGAATTAATTTATGTTTAATATATATATATATATATATATTTGGGAAGTTAATCCCTTCTTATTATTTATTTTATATATATATATATATAATTTTTTTTAATATTTTCAATATATATTCATCTCTATTTCAATAAATATCCATTTATTTAATAAATTATATTTAATTAATATAACTTATCCATTCTTTTGAATATTTTTAATGTTTAATCATTTTCAAATACTGAATTTGAATCATTTTTAACTTAAATGGACTTAAGATTAAATATTCATTACTAATGCTCAAAATAATTAAAAAAAAAATATTTATAAATAAAAATATTTATAAATGTATATTAAATATACTTATACCTTTATATTATTATAATTATAAATAATTAATTTTTTATAATGTATTTCTATTATTAATAATTTGTGAATAATTATAAAATTTATAATAAATTTATTTAAATTATTAATATATTTAATATATATATATATATATATTTAAAATATTTATAACGATATAAATAATTTTTTGAAAAAGTATTTACTTGATTATAAATAAATATTAACATATTTAAATAATTATAAAATTATAATAAATACACTTAAATAAATAATATTTTTATTATATTTAAAATTATATATATTTATTAAATATATATATAATTATATAAATAAATATATAAATTTTTTATTTATAGTTATAATTATAATCTCTTTATCGGAACTTAAGTAATAAGTGATAATAAATGGCATCATTATCAGTAGTACAAAAGTGCTGATAAAATAAATCTTTATCAGTGTTAAAACTCAACTGCTAATAATAATAACTTTTATTAGCACTGATTAACTTATCACTCATAAAATGGATCTGTAATAGTGCTTTTTTGGAAGCACTGATTAAAGTGTCCAGATCTATTTAAAGAACCCTAACCCGTTGTGAACTCATCGTGATATCTGAACCTTTCTATGTAATCCACCGTCTGTCAAAACTCCTCCTCAGTGAATCAAAGATTGAATCAAGGCTTAAATTAAGGGGTGAACAATTCCATTGCTCAAATCTAAGGCTTGAACAATTCACGGGTTGAATACATACAAGGCTCAAATATTTTACACATTTTTTATATCTGTACTTTCTCTTAGATGATTTAAATATTCGATCCATGGTATCTTATTTTCTCCTCCTCCTCTTCACTTATTGATTTCTTGTTTGCTGAAATCTATTTATATTTTATTATCATGGTTTTTTCTATACCATCAGCATATCCCTTTGGTCAACAATGTTTATTGTGTTTTTTTATTGAAATGTGGTACCTTTATTCTTGAATGTCAAAGACAAAGATTATGTGAGATGATGGTCCAAGCTAAAATAAATGATAATCTAAAATGGAAAGACCACTTTAGGGAATGCCCATATTCCTTTAAACCATAGAATATCTCATACAGATATTCAAATTAAATCTTGTGAGAATATTTAGAGGGAGCTCACATTTCAAGATCTGTAGTTGCATCTAATGTCCACAACCACCTAATAGATCATATCTCAGAGGATGTCTCACTAGGGGCATCACACATGTAGTTTTATTTAAATATCTAATTTGTTTTTTTAATAATAAATAATAACCCCATTATAATTAGTAAAAAATTTCTATCAATTAAATCTTGTAATAAAAAACATCTCAAGATAACATTTTTATGTTGGTATTTAAAATTACAATTATCTAATATGATCAATTTTTCCCTACCAGAAATCAATTTCCCCCTTTATACACAATTACTATAAATTTCTACTAAACCCAAATTAGAATATGGTTTGGCTAGTTTTCTATACTATTGCAAAAAAATTTCATCTTTTAAATGATAACCCACCCATTAATACTTCTTAAAAATAACTTCATTTCGTTTATCACACATATAATAAACACTATGAATGTTTTACATTTATTCATCTAAAAATATATCATTCTTTAACATTTCAATTTATTTCCAACATCATTCAAATACAAGTAATTTATCATAAGAGATCCACCATTTATAAAATAATAAGTAGCCATGGAACATATAAAAAAACTTATTATATCAAATTACCTCTCTTGTGAAATGAAAAACCAATATCTAATATGAAAGGATTAATCTTTTATAGATTATTTACTGTGAAATCAATTATAAATTCATCTTATATTACATTTTTTTTCATATAATAAATTTCTAATTTTTATTCATATTCAGCTATTTTTTTGGAAAAAATTTACAATCCATCATACAACCATTCAATTTGTCACATGTTTAATAGAGTTCCTTCAATATTTGAAATTCATCATCCAATTTTACTTATGAAGATTCATCTCACATTGAAACTATTTTTGTAAGAGTGGTTCATATCCCATTTAACATAAAACATCTATATCTTCTTTAATTACTATTATTTATTTCATTATGATGAAAATTTTATACTATGTTCGCAAAATCATTATAGAACCCATAACGACCATGGAAATGATATTGTCTTATAAAGCATACTCTTCATTTGCGTGAAAATAATTCTTTTTCTCAACCTATCTAGAAATAATTCATGAATCGATTTATCAACTATTAATTTTGTGGTGTTTAAAACCTTTATCATTATTATTTATATTCTTTTACTAAAATTATTTTTTCCATACCTTGCTGATTTCTAATTGAAATTATAAATTTTATATGTTTGCAAATATTTGATATAGTATTAATATTAAATGTAATAATTCCTTTTGTTGTTACATCAGTTGTTCAAAAAAAAAGAATGGAGCTTATAAAATGTTATATATGTTGGAATAATAAGTAGAAATTATTTTTAGTTATTAATAATTTTAGGTCTATTAGTGACAATGGTGTAATTCACACAAATGGGAGGCATTACCCCTTTTAGAGAACACAATACAGAACTACTATCATCCTCATATGCTTCAAATATCTAATAGTTATTATTTCTATTTGTTACTTAAGACTCACTCCCATCAATATTATGATTATTTTACTAATCTAAGCATTAATAATCCCATTTATGACTACTTCTTAGCATATTTAAAGAAACAATGTTTCATGTACCTGATAGATGGAGGATGTGTATCGAACAAAAAGGTGTAATGATAAATGCTCAGGAGATGAGTTGATGAGGATGAAAGTTGTGTATAACATTCACCATTGAATGAATTAATAGGATAAAACATACCATAGTGGAGTAATTCTTTTCCTAAATTCAGTTACGAATTTTATTCAAAGCATGTTGAAATTATTTGAAATACTTAAATTGTGAGTTTCCCTTATTATAAATATCCATATCATTCACCATTTATAATGGATATATTATCTGTGTTTATTTATTAATTATAATAAATTAATATTTCTTAAACCCAATAAGATGTATATGAATCGAAAATGGATTCATTCTAATCATTAAAAAATAATTATGAATATACAGTTAAATAGTTCATTAGGTTTTCAATAGAACAAGCATATAGCCCTTCTCAAATCCCTTTTTCATGTTTATGTTGTTTCCAATCAATACAAATTAGTATGTATAATTTGGAAGAACATTTGATTTTTCATTGGATAGATCAGATCTATAAATGTTGGACTAAACATGGGAAAAAATTGAACACTAACAATGATTAGGATGATACTATGGTTTATGAATAATTAGATATGAATACCAGTGTAAATGATGACATTGATCACATGGAATAAATGAATATTGAAATTCAACATGACCTTCTTTATTTTCTAATATTTTTTGAGGAGTTAAATAGTTTTTCTAAGAGACCATTATATATCGGTTGTACTAAATGAACCACATTTTCAACTATATTGAAGTTATATAATTTGAAATATAAAACAAGATGAAGTGACACTAGATTTACATAACTACCTGGTCTTCAGAATGATATGCTACCATAATAAAATGAACTACCTTGTGGAACATATAATGCAACCAAAATTCTGTCTTCAATGGAAATGTTCTTTAAATAAATAAATTTTTATCCAAATGATTTAAAATTATTTTTCAAAGACCATGAATCACTCAAAAAATTCCATAAGTGTGGCATGGATTGATACAAGAAAAATGAACCAAGTACTTAAAAATGTGTATGGTAATTTCCTATCATTGCATGGTTTAGAAGCTTATATGGATGTCAGAAAACCATGAGAAAATTTAAATGGAATTCATATATAATAATTAAATATGGAAACCTATGTCATTTAGAAGGATCTCCTTAGTTAAAGAAAATTTAGTACGAGTATCCTAAATTTGGAAATGATCCAAGAAATAATCATCTTTCATTATCAACGGATATAATAAATTATTTTTGGTGTACAAAGTAGTACTCATTGTAAATGTCCCGTCATGATGGTAAATTAAAACTTTCCCTCATGGTTAAACATAAAGAATAAATAAATAATGTTGTCTCTATTCATATATGGCCCAAAGAAACCCGAAAATGATATTGATGTCTATTTGGATCCATTGATCGAAGATCTAAAAGTTATGTGTGATATAAGTGTCCCAATGTATAATTCTCATAGAAATGAAGAATTCACATTGAGGTCCATGTTGTATGAGATGATAAATCACAGTCCCACATATGGAAATTTATCAGGATATAGAATTAATGTAATTTTTGGGTGTTCCATTTGTGAGAAACTCACACATTCAGTTCTATTGAAATATTCCTTAGAGACTATGTTTTTAGGATATCAAATTTTTTTATGTCCATGAAATAAATACTGATCCTGGTAAATAACATTTTATTGGAATATCGAACAAGGGTACAACACTATCTCTAGTATTCAATGATAAATTTTTCAATAAAGTAAAATATATTGACACTATTTTCAAGAAACAATTTTTTAAAAACATTAATAAATTAGGATTGAAGAAGAGATCAATTTTATTTGAATTAACTTATTGGAGTTTTTTTATATCAGGCATTTTCATGATGTGAGGAATATAGAAAATAATGTATTTGATATTGTTATTGGCACATTAGTAAATGTTCCTATAAAAAAAGAAAGATGAAATTATGTCTAGATTGGACATGATTTGCATGGGGATAAGGGAAGAGTTTTCACCAATTAAGTTTAAAGAGTGGAATTTTCATCCTTCAATAGCGTACACTCTACCCAGTTAGGAAAATTGAAAATTTTCCTTTTTATTAATAGTTTAAAAGTTCTAGAGTGTTATTCATCATATATCAAGAATGTCATATCAATGAATAATTTTATGTTACAAGAACTAAAATCACATGACTAATGTGTTTTGATGCAATAATTGATGCCTATTTCTTTTTGTGGAATTCTTCCTAAAAATGTATGTAAAACACTAACCAGACTCTGCTTCTTTTTCAAATATATATGCATTAATGTTATAAACCTGATGATGTTTCTAGAGATGAATAAATAGTATGAAGAAATTTTATGTGAATTAGAGATGTTCTTACCATCATCATTCTTTGATATAGTGGTCTAATTTATGGTTCAATTGGTTAGAGAGGTTCAACAATGTGTTCATGTCAATTATAGATGGATAATACCCATTTAATGGTATATGAAAATTTTGAAAGGATATGTCAAGAATCGAAGTAGGACATAATTTTGTATCGTAGAATGATATATTTTTGTAGAATATATTAAATTCTATACATATTTCCTATAAAATGTCGATAACATCATTCTCCCAAAGTCTCATCATAGAAGACACCTTATGGGAAAAGGGATTTTCAGAAAATATGTTGTTACACATACCTTAAAAAATTAAGAGCAATACCACCATTATAATTTATATAATAGTGAAGATGATGATCCATAATTTTAATCCCACATAGAAATTATTAGAGATTTTTATCTATAAATGGTTGAATGATAAATATCAAATAAAAATAATAAATAGTTCATATGATGGTTATGAGATCAAATATATAAGGAGTAATCTAAAATAATGAATTAAATTTCAGAATGACATCAATGTATAGCTAGGGGATTGAATGAAAATGTTATATCTTACATTGGTTTTTAATCAATAGTTATATGTTCTATACAAAAGAATATGATGACTACAGTGTGATGAAAAATCGTGGTGTTACGCATGTGGTGGAAGATATGCACATATCTAGTTCCAAGTTTAGAAATCCAATTTATTAAAATATGTCATATTTTGAATGAATTGAAATGATATATGAGTTGGATTATAAAAAATTTCAAATCCCAATTTTCCATTAAAACTGGGTTGATAATATGAGTGTATTGAAAGTTAATGAAATGGGATTCAGGAAGGTAAATTTTAGTGTGGAACGTGAAAATGTTGAGCCATTAACAATGGAATAACAACTCGTGCATGTATTTTATGTCTCGGATACAATAGACAATAATTGCTCAAACGACCTACTGGTGACTAAAAAAAATATCGAGTTAGATAAAAATTCAATCAAGGATGGACATTTCAATGGGAGAAGAAAAATAGTTCATGCAAGTCCCAGTGTATAAAATGTCTTATATGTTATAGGGGACCACAAAGAGGGGATTTGTATTCTAGATAGATTAAAAAATCACCAAAAAATTAAAAAAAAGAAACAATGTTCAATAAGAATTTAAATGTGTTTTTAATATACTATTTTTCCATCATAGTATTATATAATATCAATTACATTAACATAATCTAAATTTGATGTTTGAATACTCATGCATACAACATCTTCTGTAGATGATGATATTACCAATCCCTTGTAAGAACAAACTATAATGAAGGAAACCTTTTGGTAATATGTAAAGGTAATGTTATGATATACATTATATACTTTACAAAAAAATTATATAACTAAATAATGATTTAATTTTCATTAATCCTTATATATTTCGTTTATTTTAAAATATTTTTATCCATATTTCATGTCTTTCTATGCCAAAACCTCCACAGATTTCCACTCCATCAATAAATTTTCACCCTTGTAGTGTTGGCATTTATTACATTCCTTCAGGTTCCTTCCACTACCTTCCTAGGAAGAGAAACGACGCCGCCTCTTCTGAATCACCATGGTAATCTTGTTTTTTTCATAGTAAAATAATTTCCCATAAAATTATTTTATTTTTCATATTTATGTATAATATATTTATTTTTAGTATTTCTAAAAAAATAATTTTTTCTTATATAGGTGGATTCTATTGTTAGAGTTAGGTTGGTATTTCTATATTTCATTCCATTATGCACAAAAAATTCCCCATAATTATTCTCCCCCAAAATTGTTTCACTCTTATAGTGTTGGAATTTATCACTTTCTTTCAAGTTCCCACCACTTCTCAATCACACATCTAATATTTATTTTTTCATAGTAAAATAATTTCCATACAAATAATTTAGTGTTTCATATTTATGTTAAATTTAATTATTTTTTTTATTTATCAAATAATAATTGTTTTCTTATATAGGTGGATTCTTTTGTTCGAATAGGGTGGTTTGTTCATAGTTGATCATGCTCATGAGAGGTTGGACTTAGAACCCTCAACTGAGAAAATAATTACAAGGAAATGCATCAAGAATGAATAGAACCATCATGAAAGGGTTAATTCCTAATACTTATTTAATAATTTTTTTCATCATTTATATAATATTTATAATTTAATTTCATAATAATTTTAATCTAAATCTTATTTAGTTTCTCTCATAGATATTTTGGGAAGCCATATTTCTCTTTAACAGTTTGAAATAATAAAAAAAATAAAATAAAATGTCTCCAACTACCATTTCTTCCACACTTTCCATTTCATTTTTTTCGAACTCCTACACTGCATATTGATTCGATATTCTTAGATAAAACATGTTTTTTTGGATAAAAACATCCAATCAATATGCAGTGTTGGTCATTCGATAATGAAATCTAGTGGAATTTCTGGGAACATTGGAATTCAAAATTTTTTATGTCTTTTGGGATGTGTGGATCAAGTGAACCTCAATCAAACACATGGTGTTACCTGTATAACTCCAAGTTCTTATTTTTGTTTAAAATTGACATTTATTTTTGTAAAAAAGTCATATGGAACACTCAAAACTGTGAAAAAATATTGATATTATTTTTTAATTATAGATAATGATATATATGTCATTTATGACATATAGGAATCATCGTATCCTCAATCTAATACATGATGTGCCTGATATGACTCAATGTTTCCGCTATCAGTTTAAAATGGACATTTTAGTTAAAAAAGTGTCACTCACTGAAAACTAAGAAAAATTTTCTTATATTATCTTGATGATTTAGGAAAATTATTCATAAGTCATTTATTATGTTTAGGAATCAATCTCACATAAAAAAAATACACAATGTGATCAGTGTGATTCAAATTGTGTGTTTCTAGCATGAAATGAAATTTTATTAAAAAAGACAAATAATGTAATGAAAACTAATAAAATTTATATAGATTTTATTGATATATTAGGGAAATGATATATATTTCATTTTATATTTTTTGGAATCATACGCACCACAATCCTCTGAATAGTGTGACCAGTATGATTCCATATGCGTCATTTTATTTAAAATTGACACTAATTTTAGTAAAAACGAAAACTAAATTTCTCAAAACCAAAAAAATGAATTTGGATTATTCTGATAATTAAGGAAAATTATCCATAAGTAATGTTTTATGTTTAGAAAATATAATCAACTCAATTTGATACATGATGTCACCAACATGACTTAAAGTGTGCGTTATCTGTTTAAAATACACATTTTAGTTCAAAAACAATCACTCAATAAAAACTAATAAAATGAACTCAGATTATCTTGATAATTTAGGAAATCAACTCCTAAACAATTTTTGATGTGTAGAAATATTTCTGACATCAAATAGATACATGATGTTAAAATTATTTGTCAAAGTGTCTGTTTCTAATTTAAAATGACATTTTATTAAAAATGAAAAGTGACATAATAAACCCCAATAAAAAAAATTTGGATTGATTTCATACAATAGGAAAATTGTTAATATGCAATTTGGGATATGTAGGAATCTTTCTAACCTCAATTTGATTCATGTCATGACTGATATGAATCCATGTGCATCCTTTTATTTAAAATTGACATCAATATTTGTAAAATAGACATCTAACCTACTCAAAATAGTGAAAATTCATATATATTATTTTAATAATTTATTAAAATTATAATATTTATTTTTTTATGTGTAGTAATTCCTGACACCTCAATCTAATTCACGATGTTCCTGGTATGAATCAATGTACCTTTTATCAGTTAAAAATTGATATTATTATTCAAAAACTATCACTCACTAAAAACCAAGAAAATATGATTGAATAATATTGATAGTTTAGGAAAATGATTCATAAATCATTTTTTATGTATAGTAATCAATATCACATCTACCTGATATAGGATGCGACCAGTATGAGTCAAATTGCATGTTTCCTATACAAATGACATTTTAGTAAACAAGAAATATTTTGTATTATAAACCGATAAAACGAATTTAGATGGTTTTGATAGTTTAATAAAATGAACCCTATGTCATTTGAGACGTGTATGAATCATCCTCACCTCAATTTAAATGATTATGTGACCGTCATGACTCTAATTGTGTCTTTTTATTTAAAATTGTCCTCAATTTTAATAAAATAAAATCTAACATACTCAAAAATGAGAAAATGCATTCATATTATTTTGATACTTTTGGAAAAATATATATAAGTCATTTTTGTATTTTAAAAATCATCCAGATATCAATCTTATACACGATGTTCCCACTATTAATCGAAGTGTATATTATCAGTTTAAAATTGACATTTTAGTTCAACGATTCTCACTCAATGAAATGAAAATATGCTCGGATTGTGTTGATAGTTTAGGAAAACGAGTCATAATTAATTTTGGACATGTATGAACCAGTTTCACATCAAACTAATACAAAATGGGAGTGATATTAATCAAAGTTCATGTTTCTTGTGTAAAATTGTATTATAGAAAAAAAATACAAGTGACATACTCAAAAATGAGAAACATTTTTTTTTGATTTTTTTTGATATTTTAGGAATATTATCCATACATCATTTGAGACAAGTAAAAATAATCTATACCTCAGTCTAATGCACATTGTGATTGTTATAACTCAAAGTGCATATTTTTATTTAAAGTTAAAATCAATTTTAGTAAAAAATAAAATTAACCAACTCAAAACCAGGAAACACATTCACATAGTTTTGATACTTTAGGAAAATGATCTCTAATTAATTTTTTATGAGTATGAATCATCATCACCCAACTATGATACATGATGGGACCAGTACTAAATTTTAATGTTATCAGTTTAAAATTTATATTTTAGTTCAAAACATTTAACTTAATAAAAACTGAAAAAACACATTCTGATTGCCTTGACAATTCATGAAAATTATTCATAAATCATTTGTGGCATGTAGGAATCAGTCTCACATCAATCCAACACATGATATGATTGGTACGAGTAAAAGTGTGTGTTTTTAGTTTAAAATTTTATTTTAGTAAAAACAAATATGCGATGTACTCAAAAACAATCAAATTCTTTCATATTGTTTGATACATTAGAAAAATGACCCATAAGTCATTTGGGATGTTTAATAACCATCCACACTTAAATTTGATTCAAGGTGTGACTGGTATGACTCAATGTGTATCTTTTCTATATATAAGTGTCATTTTAGATTAAAACACGCATCACATCGCCATAATTGAGAAAACAAGACGACATTGTTTTCTCATTATTCTATATACTATTACATAATTGATTTACATATCATTTTAATATTATAATTATTTAATTTGTTTTAATATATATAATTCTTGATGGTGAATAAGAAATGATGAGACATGTAAGACTTAACTACAACTCAATCTGATACATAATGTTCATATTATGACTTAATGTTTTGTTTAAAATTAATATATTCTATTAATATATTTATTTTTATTGTTACTAACAAAACAATTTTTTTCTTATATAGGTGTGTTATTTTTCTTGATCAAGGGTAGTTTTTTCAACAATAGCATGAGTTGGTATCTGGATCAAAAGACAGAGAAACATGATGTTTTTAATGTATGAAATAATTTTTACATATGTATTGGTATAAAATAATTATTGAACTGTGAATAATATGGTGTTTTTTTCATTTATTTGTGTTTTAAATTTCATTTATTATAATTTTGTATTTGTACTTGATTTTGTTGATATTTGGTGTTGTTTCTGGTGTTTCAGTTTACTGTTACATCACACTATACTGGTTCTGCAATTTTCAATTACCACACACTATAGTACACCACTTGATTAGTGCTAAAAAAATCATAGATAAAAGGGGTCCTTTACCAGCTCTTTTAAAAGGTAAAATAAAATCCTAGTGCTTTTAATATCGCTCCAGTTGGTAGCGCTTGTCTAGGGTTGATAAGATCCATTTCTTAGCACCATTAAAGGCCTATTTTGTAGTAATGATAAATGTTATTTAACAACCACTAAATGATTTTATGAAATACTCTTTTGTGTGACTAGATCTTGGTGTAATTAGATTTAATTATTTATACTAATTTCATGTGATAATAGTTTGAAATATTTTGAAACATATTTTATTTCCATAGGTTCATAATGATATAATAAATGATTTTTTTCATGTGGTACACCTTAGAAAGGAAGATTATGGGTGGGGTTCTATATATCCTTCCATGAATTAGTTATGGTTTTACATCTCATGAGAAAATTAAAGGTGTGGTAATCATTGTGTCTTATAATATTTTTTAATCATGGAAATTATTGGGTTTTTTCACCAATAATGGGAATGATTGGGGTTGTTTAAATGTTTTCCTATTCTTATGTATGTGCCACATTAAGAAATAAGTTCCCCATTTTTTATTTTTTCGATATTCTCATAGTATCCTCGGATCTAATGTCACATTTCCATGTATAATAATGATTTTCATTTGCTTCCAATCCATGGTATATTTTTTATGATTTTATTGTGATTCCCTTCTGCCATTCCATTATTCATATTGTTATATCATATCTTATGATTATCCCTCATCAATTCATGATCATTTTAATAAGATATTTCTCTTATGATTCATGTTTTCTCAACCTTTATTAATCTATCATATTCTTACCCATTGATATGTTTCCCTTAAAAATTATTTTAACACACCCCTTATTTTGTTTCCCATTATACATTAAACAATATGAAGAACTATGTGCATACGGATGTCTTATATAGAGTTGATTTATAGAAGATATTGATGTTATGGTAGGTAAAAATATTTTTATGTATCTAATTTTTTAAGACACTAATATTTAGACACTTTAGATTTTGATATTGTTTTGGAGATATAAAATTTATCTTATGGAAATGATGTATACTAAATATATGTTTCATTTGGGTCACTACACTCTCTATCAAGGTATGGGTTCATTAATTTTGGGGATTATGAAGTGAAAATTTTAGTGATAGCTATAGAACCTCTACATGAACCACCCAATTTATATAGGAAAAGTATATGAATTCATGTTTACCTCCCTATATGAAGGAGACTACTAATTATTAGTGATGACCTAAGTGAAATAATAACCAGAATATTCCCTTGGTAAAAGAGAAACAATAAGAGTATACAATCATTAAAGGAAAAATCCGAGTAAATAACTCAACTAAAATGAAGAATAAATAACTGTAATAATATCCCATTCTATAACAAATTAAATAAAATATCTCATATATCTAGTCAGGAGGTCCCCACATAAAGAAGATCTATATACAGAAAAATTTAAATAGGCATCTCCACCATCGGATCCTTGAGTCTTTCCTAACATCTCCTCAACAAACTAGTTCCTCTTGTATAATTTCTTAATGTAGTGTCATTTCCATCATATGAAATACCAAATCCTAGAGATTAGACACATGTTGGGATTCCTGGGGAAGGTGTGACCATAAAACTAGTAGGACACCACCAATGTGTCCTTAGTATAAGCGTAGTAGTCCACAAATAGTGTATATGATGATAATAAAATAAATATTTAAATAAATATGTATCTCTATGAATCATCATGAGCTAAATTGGCTTTAACGAATCCCAAACCAACCTGCTTTGGATCCTTTTATAATGGATTTTTCCACAACCATAGTAACACATAAGACCCTTGGACTATTCCTTCCATTATGGTCATAACCTCATCAAGCACCATGGCTTATCCCTACATATATAGGGAGGCCTTTCAAGACACCTTAACCCATATCAATGGATTCTATGGAGTTAATAGTTAATCATTCTAATCCATCCATACGAACTCTAGGGAATCCACAATAAGAAAACTATCCCTTATCCATAGACACTAAGTATGACATAATCAAGCACACCTGACCATCCCCAAAAACTCTAGAGAGGCCACTGCTTACCATAAAAACCCTTCATGGAAAAATCTAGGGAGGTCACATCATATATGCCAACCCATACCCATAGTTATTGTGAGGTTCCATAGAGGAAAATAATATGAATTTATAAACACAAGAAAGTGAAATCTTCATAATCACACCCTGACCCAATTCCACACTCATGACTACCCTCATAATAATAGGAACAAAAAATAACCCTCATTTTAATCCTCTAAAAGCATGTCAAGTCACGCCATATCATACATGGCTACACCAAAACATCCTAAGAACATAATAACCCTCTTATGATGTCATTATATCCCTTCACGAATATAAATTGATATTTCCATTCTCATTTACTTGATAGGGAAACCCTACCACTTTAACCTATTCAGGGAACTCATTCATCCTTTTTTAAGATAAATCCTAAGGGGTGTCACAACACAAAAGCTTGTTCCATTTACCACAGTCACACTTTCTTTAGCAGATCATAAAAATATCATTTTATTACCCAATTAGCATGTATAAATCCTAATTCACATACCAGTTATATGGATTACGTTCACTATTTTCAAGTCACTCATGTCACACTATCCCTCTAAGGATCATGCTACATTGATAAATACTCACCCAATAACTTTAACACAAACTCTTAGATCTCACTAGGCCAAACAGACACACAGAGAACAATATAACTATCAAGGGATACCATTAATGATAATGTTTTCAATGTGTATGGACTTCTTACCTCAAATTATGAGAGGCTATACCACTAATACACAACACCTTATTTGATCATGGCACACTGATTCTAAGAAACCATCCCTAAAATCAAGGAATTAGGGGTTTTTAAAGGAAAAAACATAAAAAAATGGATATCTTAGGAAACCATAGGGTTACACATACCTAAAGGAGTCCATTATAATAAGAGACACTTCCATACCATAAGAAAAGAGGTTAGAGGAGATCTCAGTATCCAAACCCTAAAAATCATTAGAGGAGGGAGAGTGGGACGAAAATAAGGGTTTCTATAGTGATACCATTATTTTAAGGTAATCTATATAATTTCCATATTCCATTAAAATCATGAATGATAATTCTTACCCATGAATGTTCAAACTAGTATCTAGAAGAAGATATTATTGATAGTTCACTATGTGACACTCAATGTTATACCATTAATTATTTCTTGTATATTATAAACATATACATGCCCCTCTTGGTCAATCCAAACTACCCTTGTACATTCAATTGTAAAAAGAGAAATTTTTTTTACACATCATGGATAATACTCAAACTATAACACACCAAAAAATTAAAGGGGCATTAGAAACTTACCCACAAATGACTTATCATCTTTGAGAAGTTCTTATAGTGTCATATTCTAACAAAATTAACTAACACACTCTGTCAATATAATCATGCTCCAAGATACTTCCTTAGAGATGTATAGTGAAATTCACCACTTGAATGATATGTAAAACACCTTTATTATGTCATTTTACTCCTTTTATTCTATAAAATATTCCTTAAATTCTCCTCACAATACATACATACCTATAGATTGGAATTTACTCTAACAAACCAATACACTATGTGTCACTCAAGACCCTGATCCATAAAACCATCTTTCATAGAAACACTGAGAATTAACATCCCAAATAAGAACATTTTTATATTTTGTTACATGAATCACCCCTAGAATAATTCAATAAAATGAGGTTTCGCCATTTAAAAATGGGAAAAACATGATTCCCCACATTAATCATGTCATAAAGCATGATTCACCCCATGAATCTGGTCACAAGTTTTATTTCACCCCATGAAATATTTTACAAATTAAATACATCCCATTAAAATCCTTCTTGATATCCCAATAATTGATCCATTGTTTCATGCCACTAATTTATACCTAACCACCTCAAGCTGTTACCAAACATGGGTATCTACCATTCATCAACACGCCTTTTTTCTTACACATACACATAACTATGACCTACCCCTACCAATTGGTTAGGTTCACTAATACATCATTACAATCACTCACAAAGTATCATCAATTATAACCAATCCATAGGTATTAACCCACATCACTATTACCCAATAATTGACACTCAAAAAAAATATCATCACTTCTTTGAAAAGGGTCACCTATACCTTTAAATACTGGTCAACATTTTATGCCCATATGGTTCCATAATAGTGAACTCCACTGATTATAAAACCATCAATCTATGATAAAAAAATCAAATGGTATCTCCTAAATTTTTTTATCATCACACAACCAAATACATTATCATATAATACTACTTTCCTTCAATGTGTTGATCACCTCACACACCAATGACACCATGAATAAGGGTCAATTATTTTTTTCTCATAGATACCTCCCCCACCTGATCCACACCCTACAACCACCAGACTCCTTGATCACCTTCAATATTTCCCCTAAACTATTATCCCTAAAATACCTTGATAAAAATAAAAAAATTAGTCCTTATAGATAAAATTGATAGAACAAAACTCAATGCAATATTCTCCCATTTCTATAGGGATACTATTCATTCAATGCACCAAAATAAAAAAACCAAAAACAAAGGTTCCACATTTTATAAAAGGATCATCCCATAAGAAGCCTTATGTATCAGACCCAAAAACCCAACAGAAGGAACTATACTGAGTCCACAACACCAAATATATTGCGACCCTTACTTATTTTGGATGATCCATGGTCATAAAATCAGCTAAAACACCCTAAATATAATATCTAAATTCATAACATGCTTTCACTACAATACTCTCTACAATAAGACCAAACTCATTGAAATTTATCTAGAAGCTTATTTTGATCCCTAAACCAGGTTAACCATGTCTTGAGTGATTCTAACAATATAGTCTTCACACCACTACAACTATTTACATGAAATAGACCCATTCAATCATTCTTTGGGTGACATCTCTCAAAGTCACTTGGTAATACCTGAAAATGTAAAATCACCTCCTAACCACGATTATTTAACACCTAAAGCATCACAAAAAATCAAAAAACCCCCATGAAAATACAATCATAGATCCTTATTTAACTCCATGACTGAATCCTAATCCTACCCATTTAATCATCATGCTCCACTCATAAGAACTGATGTGTATCCAATCTAACTCACACATGGATCAAAATACCACTCCCTTTTATGTAAAAAACTCCGATATAGGTTTATAGGTCAATTAAATATCTACTCAGATGTTATTTCACAATCAAAATTCCCATCATGGGAAATTATAAGCACACTTATCATTCTTGAAGAAACATCTCACCGAAATTGTATAATAAAGACAAAATATACATTTAAAGTCATTATTCTATAAATGTGTTGAAATTCATAGGTTCTATGAACATTGATACCCAAATCATTAAAGGAATTTCAATGATCATCCCCTATAATTCCACTACTAATCATGACTCAATACCCCCTTGCCTCATGTGATCTCTACCACTCTATATAATAACAATGTTCTCAACTCACTCTAAGGATTAGCTTTGTTTTATAATATAGTAGCATATGACATCCCTCTAACTTACCCGAACTCACACTCTTAAGTGTCTAATCATGATCCCATTCATGCATAGAACTCGTGGTTTATTCCATGAAAAACATAATATAGTATAACATCAAGTGTTGGACTATCCAACTTCCCAAAATACAATTTATAGATTCTCCTAAGCCCCAAAAAACTAAAAAATGAAATAACTTCTACCCCATAACGAAAAAGTATCACCATAAAAGGTTTTCACAACCGATGTTATGTAATACCACACAACCAACACCATAACATCCAATATCATTCCACTCACAAAAAGGGAAAAAATCAAGTCAAAATACACTAAAGGCCTATGATGCTCAAACATCCCACTAACTGGTACAAAACCAATGTTTAAAAATAATAACCATTTTTTACACTTTTACTAGCCCAAAGTTTTCATGAAGATCCATATATCAATGTTCTAGGGTAATTCAACTCATAAACACATCTATTTCAGGGGTCTCTATACAAAACAACACCCAATTATCCCAACCGATATAGGGTTTGTATCTAGCTCAATGCACGCACAAACAACTTCCTTCTTTAACCGTACCCCTATCACCTAATAAAGATCCAGAAAACCATCACTAAATAACATCACAATCCAAGAAACCCCTTTAGTGGCTCCCTTGGAACAAAAAACTCGATTCAAAATAGAAAACTACGTATGATCCCATCCCATAAAGGGTGGATACTCTCCAAACCCCATAATCATAATAACGCATGCCCCTCAAGCCAGGATATACATTAAACACAACACCCAAAGTCTTCTATGGGGGCCACACATGAACACAATAAAACACAGTTTAATGTTATAAGAAATCCTAATAAAATTCTAAATAAGTACACAGATCCAATCCTATATTTTGAATCATAGTTAAAACCACTATTTCAATGAAAAATTGGGAGACAAATTCAAACCATTTAAATACTAAACCCCCTTTTATCATTAAAATATTTTATAAAATCAATAATTTTTCTGCATTTGAAAGCATTCTTTATGAACTAAACCTAACCCATATCTCATCCCAAACATGGATAAGTACCTTTTAAAATCCCAATTGAATTTTATAAAAGAAAAAAAATATTAAATACTAAACACTCATAATTCAAAAATATATTAAAAAATAATTCTCAAACCATTTATCACCATTAATTTAAAGTGCATTTCCATTTCAAAAACATCATAGAATCTAAAAAAAATCCAAGGATTGGAAATTTTTTTTACCACTTAATCGAGGATCAAGTATATACCAATAACGGAAACATGTTAATCACAATCACACATAATAAAATATAACACGATCTAGATAAATTAATTAAATACCCCTAATAATGTATTTTAAAAAACACTAAATATATTTTTACTTTTATTTAATTAATTCAATACTTTATCAATAATAGGAAACCAAGATCATGATAAGTGAATGTACATAATTATTGATGAGATATCGACTCACCCATTATTTCCAATTATTCCATGATAAACCCTGTAAATCAAAACACCAAAACCATGTGTATCACTCTAGATGAATTCAATAAACAAGAAAAAGGAAATGTTAGAACAATGATCCCATCCTATAAAACATCGAAATTACTTGTGTGTGGGTTATAAATTCTAGGAATTTTTTTATACCATTTCCCAATAATGTTATATCTCTTCTAAATTAAGGCCTAAAGAGTAATAAAAAAAGGTCTTTGATAAACATTTGTAATAGCCCAACCCGAATCATCCAGCTGGTCCAGAGTTGTATATGACCTCATGTATGCATCCCCATATGCGAGAGGAAAATGACTAACTATTAGTAATTATGTGACAAAAATGGGAGACTATTCCATTAATAAAAGATAAAAAATTGTAGTAAAAAATAATAAAATAATTAATCAAATTATATAACACATCTAAAATGTTGAAGTAATAAAAACAATAGAAACCCATGATATAATACATTCTTACAAAATATCTCATATATCTAGTAAAAAAAATACAAAAATGAATTAGTTTTATAAATAATAAAAAAATATAAAAAATAATAGAGGAATCATCAAAAAATGATCCTAGATTCTATCCAAATATTAGCTCTACTAACCATATCCTCCTGCAATAAATCCCTTAGTAGGAAACATTCCCTCATCTAAAACACATGATCATAAAAAATGTATGTGAATCATGATTTCCATGAAGGGTGTGAGTATAATAAATGTTGGGAACCATAAACATGTCATTTACATAAGTGAAATATTTATGTAATGGTGTACCATACAAAAAAATGAAAAAATTCATGCAAGAAGTTGGGTCATCATGTGCTAACCTGGCTGCTATGAATCCTGACCCATCCTTCTTCAGCTCATTGTTAGTTGGAATGCCTATTCGAACCATAGTAATTCATAAAACCCATGGATCATGACTTTTACTCTGGTCATGATCTCATCAAGCACACCTACCCATCCTTATGTACATAAATAGAATCATGAAGCCACCCTGATACACTACCACATGTTCTAGGGATATTAAAGCTTTATAGCCAATTTCCATAGACTATAACAACTCTATTATTCATTTCACATTAATTCATGATTTAATACATAATATTACACTTAATAAATCTAGTAATATCAAAAATTAGAGTGTATTTTTGATTTTGGAACATAATATAACATCTTTAACATGGGACACAACGAATGATTTGAAAAAATCCTTAACATGCTTAAAATTCCATGGATTTTAAAACTGCATAGGAAAACCTGGGGAAAACATAATAAAGCATTGTGATATAGATCCCATTAAAGGGAAAAAACATGGGAGAAGGTGGTACCTATTATAAATTAGTAATATGAAACGGGTTTAAAAAGAGTAAGCATCATAAACATGAATAATGATACATTATATAACATGATAATCATAACATGGGAAATGTAGAAACAATATTAAAAATTGCTTAAAAAATATAGGCCAAGGACAAAATTGTAAGACATCATGGTGTAAAAAGTATAATTAAGGAATTAGGTTAACTCCATATCCAAATAAGATGTATTCTGATACTAAATATTACCCATTTCATTTGAGCTCTATATAATTCTGGGCACACCTATCACATTCATTTTATTCTAATGTCTAAGTATTCTACATAGATCATACAACATGGATTCATTCATTATAAAAATTTATTCCATTATCAAGGAGTTTGGAACATATATATGTATTTCCAAAATGAAATGGTATATGAGCATAATTGGGAACACCCTTGATAGAAAATGGGTATGGTATTCACTACACAATTGTTTTGGAATGGAAAATCTTGGTAAAATTTCGGTAGCATAACGATGTCTCATAAAGATTCATAAAAAAGAGTTAATGAGATGGAAATGGGTATATAATAAAAGAGGAATCAAAATTTCAGTAATAGGGACATGGAAAATAATATCCCAACAGTATAAATTGGAAATAAAAGGCATAAGTTAATGAAGAAACTTGAATAAGAAAATGAATCCTAACTAAATTTTGTCATGGGAATGGGTAGACATAAAGGATCATGAAAGGATTAATGAGTATAAAAATAAGACACCATAATTTATAAATAAAATTTACACTCGGGTGAATATTTAAGAACATATCCCAACATAAGAAACATTATAAATTTAGAGACATATCAAAATGAACAGCTTGGTAAAAAGAGGAGAGTGGATGTTCCCTTACAGAATTTTGGCATAGTAAAAAATTAGGTAAGGGTCAAAATGAGAGATATAAAATGGACTATAATTCATATAAAATCAATTTTACAGTAATGTAATTATGAAAAATTAATTAGAAAAAAAACTAATTGAAATTAGAAAGACTAATTTGAAATAATGTGATTGAATTGAAAGGAGGAGAGGAAGGAGGGGATCCTGTACCTGTGTGTGTGAATCCAAAAGCTTGGGATGAGCTTCTTGAGAAATTGAGTGATCCTTGGGAGGACTATTTAGAGCGACGAGATGATTATTGACATCCTATAAAATGTTTGAGTAAATATAAATGGGAGATTTGGTGGGTTTATATTGGAAATGAGGGGTTTCCTTATTATTTTGATTTGAGACTCTAAATAATAAAATATCAAAAACCAAAAAACAAACCATTGTTCTTTTACATGTATTATTCCAAATAATAGTGGTTATTAATATTTTATAAGGCCTTGGTCCTAATTTTTTATAATAATTTCTTTTCTTATGTGGAGGTGAGTCGCACTCTTAAAAATGATTTTAAAACCTTAGAATATTTTATATGATTCGACGGATTCATAACGACATTAAAAAAATATAAAATAAAATTAAATTAAAGTAAAAATAGTTATTTTTTAATAGATCCCATTTATTTTAATTATTTCATCACTTTTAGTTCAATATAATGTCATTATACACAAAGTACATTTATACGATATTTAATGTTTACCCAAAAATTCAACTATCTCATAAAATTATGAAAAAAAATCATTTTTGGATAATTATGATGTTATGATTCAAATAATATTATTAATTTTATTTAAATAATTTTATAAATATGTGAATTTTTACTTTCGAAATAAAATTTAAGTTTATGAAGAAATGTTAGGTTTTTGACAATAACAGTTTTTGAACCCTTATAAAATATACATTTGGCTTCATAAAAATTATATGATCATTTATATTTGATAAATATATTTTCATAATATAAAAATATTTTTTATTTCAAAAATCCATTAATTCATAAATTCATTGATTGAAGTTTAAAATTAAAAAATATTTTTTTATTTATTGTAATGAAATAAAAATCATTTATGAATTAACAATGATTGGATGAAAATATATTCATTTTTATATAAAAACAATGTAAATATTCATATTTCTAGTTTCATGACACATATCCCCTTAACACACTACCAAACTCCCTAAGAGTAAGGAGTGTGATGGTCATAATTTCATGGTATGGTTCAACGAACATAGTTTGGACCGTGATCTCAATGAGATTGAACTTTTCCTATAAACAATTTTATTAATTCTTAAGTTGTTAGGTATAATCTTGTTCCTGGTCAAGGGAAAATCCCAAAATCTCTCTCAAAATATCTGATAAATAGTCTTCATATGGTATAATACTACAGGTTGAGTCCATCACTTCCTTTATTTATGTCAATTGGATTTGTTAAAACCATAGATTTATAAAAATCATGTTATCACCATTCAATGAAAATATTATCAATGGTAATGATACTTAAAAGTGTTTTAAATACAATTGATGTAATAAAAAAAATAAGGTCATGTTTTTTATATAACCATATTAAATAATAAGGCATTTAATTAAATTAAAATGGGAGTATTATTTATAATAGTTCTAGATATTACAATCTTTCGCATTAAGAAATTATTCCCTAAAATTTTTCATTTCCCACCCAAAAATAGATAATGATAACTTTGTTTCATCACTTCCTCTAGTTCCCACATTTCTTCTTCAAACTTGTGGTTTCTCTAATGTACTTTAACTAGATCCATTTTCTTATTTCATAGAACATTTTCTCTACCAGCTAATAACTTCATCGACTACTCTTTATAGGAAAGGTCATTCTTTAATGGTTACTCCTCTAGATTTAATACATGTTATGGGTCTGGTATGTACTTCATCAAGAGGGATACATGGAAAACATCGTTTACTTGAGAGAGTATAGGTGGTAGTTCAAGTTGGTAGGACAACACTCTGATGTGATCAAAAATCTCAAATGGGATAATATATATTTGACTAAGATTTCTCTTCTTCCTAAATCTCATCACATTCTTCCATAGAGATATATGGAGGCATACCACATCTCCAACATCAAACTCTAGTTCTTATTGATGATTGTCAGCATATCCATTTTTTTTACTCTGAGTATCTTTGATGTGATGCTGAATGGTCTTATCCTTTTCTACTATTTCCTCATCCATTTTTTTACTTAGTAGTTTTCATCCCACAAATTCATCCTAGAATGCAGGTGTTCTGCACCTCATTCCACAAAGGGATTCATAGGGATCCATTTTGATGCTTGAGTGGAAACTGTTTTTGTAAGTGAACTTGACTAGAGGTACATGTTGGTCTCATCCTCCTTTTAAGTCTATAGAACATGCTCTAATCATGTATTCAAATGTTTGAATATTCCGCTCATATTGGCCATTATTGTGAGTATTATAGGTCGTACTAAAGTTAAACTCAATGTTTAAATCTTTTTTGAATCTTTTTTCAAATCATGAAGGTGAATCTCAGATCTTTATTAGATAGAAATTATAGTTGTACACTATGAAACCATTCCACTAAAGTGATGTATATCCATGTAATTTGATCTAGTGAGAAATCTTATCGAATCATAATGAATTGTACAGTCTTTTTAAGATGATCTACCATAACCCATATAGAATTTTTTCCCCTAGATGTCTTCATAAGTCCATTGAAAAATTCCACAATGATGTTTTCTCATTTTGATATTGGTATGGGTAATGGTTGAATCATCCCCTTAAACTTCTACCTTTCAAACTTCACTTAATGACATACCAGGCACCTTGATATATATTATGTAACCTCCTTCTTTATATTGTCCCACCAATAGTTCTCTTAGAGATCACAATACATATTTATACTTACTGGGTGAATGTAGAATGTCAAACTATGTTCATCATCCAACATCTCCTTCATTAACTCCACATTTGATTATACAAATAGTCTTGAACCAAATCTCACAACTCCATCTTCATTAATAATGAACTCTGAGGATTTACCTTTTCTTATAGTTTCCAACTTCTTATAAATCCCCACACCATCTCTTTGAGCTTATTTTAACGTATCCATAAAGTATGATTGAGCAATCATTTGTGAAAGGATTAATAGTGTTCCTTCCTTTATGCTTCCCATGTCCATCCATTCTAAATTTACTAATATCAGATCTATATAAATTCTCATTAATGGTAGAATTTATGGATCCATTCAACATAGAGAATTGAAAACATTATTCTCTTTACTAGAATGGTAGTGGATTGAGTAGTCATACTCCTTAATCATCTATAACCATTTTCATTGTCTCATATTCATCTCTTTCTATGTGAATATATACATGAGACTTTTGTGATCCATATATATTTCATAGTTCTCCCCAAATAGATAATGACACCATATTTTCAAAGAGAAGATTACTACAGAAAACTCCATTGCATGCGTTGGGTAATTTTGTTCATAAAAATTAAACTACCTAGAATCATATACACTGACCTTTTCATTCCCAATTAACACACAAACCAATCACTTTTTCAAAGAATCACTAAATACGATAGAAATCTATTCACTTATGGGTAGTGTGAGCATAGTGGTAGTGATATTAATCCTTTTTAACACATTGAATCTCTCTTAACATTCTTCATTTAAAGAAAACATGACTCCCTTCCATGTTATCCTAATAAGAGGGTTTGACCATCATGATAAATTTTACAAAAATTAGTGAGAATACCCATCTTTCCCAAGGAAGCTACTAATATCTGTAATAGATATTAGCCTTGACCATCATTCAATTTATTATGTCTTTAACGAGTCCACATACCTCCCATTTCTTTTGATGATATTTTCCAAGAATGATAATTACATCAAATATAACTAGCATTTTGTGTACTTGTCATAAATCTTATCCTTTCTCAATATCTTTAGCATAATTTTTAGATGATCCCCATACTCTCTATTAGTTTTAGAGTATATTAAAATATCAACTCCAAATACTACCAAAATTTTTTTGAGGTAATCTCAAAATACTCTATTAATTAATTCCATAAATATTGCTAGAGCATTAGTGATACTAAATGGAATCACTATGAACTCATAGTGCCCATACCATGTACGAAAAGATGTCTTGGGTATATCTTCATTCTTCACCCTTGCTCGATGATATCCAACCAATGATTCACCTTGGAGAAGTATTATTCTCCATGTAGATGATTGAAGAAGACATCAATCTTTGGAAGAGGATACTTTTTATTTTTTGTGATCTTTTTTAGAACACAATAATCAAGGAAAAGGTGAAATGATCCGTACTTCTTCATGAAAAAGAGGAATGGTGCACCCCATGGTGAAGAAATTGGTTGTATGAACACTTTATCCAGATTCCTCTGAAGGGGTTTCTTTATCTCCTCATCTTCCCCAACATCTATTCTATATGGATTCTTGTATAAAGGTAAGGCCCAAGGTGTAAGATTTATTGAAAATTAAACCTTTTTAATAGGTAAAATACTAAGAAATTTCTTGAGAAACATATCATCACATTCCCTAAAAATAGTCATGTATTCAAGGATGATTGTTTCCTTAGACTAAATCATTTGAGAAGGATTAAATTTCTCATAGTAAAATAATATCCATTCTTGAGATGTTGGTGCTAAATAAGATTCATCCTTCTCCTTACAAGTTTACAGAATTAGAGGAAAATTAAAGAAATAGAGAGTAATTTACTTCTCCTAGAAATACATGTTGGATATAAAAAGGGAAATATAATCCATGACCTGAATTGCTTCAAATTACACTAAAGAGATAATGGAAAGGTTTGCTGGGAAGTTAATCCCACAAACTCTTATAGGGGTAGAGTTATATAATTGGGATGCAATAATTTCCCCATTTTTCATTTTCATTGATCACTCTACATCATTGATTTGTGGTGGTGATTGGAAAGTTCAACTTAAAATTCATGAAATTAAGGAATTCATAGAACCAAAATAAAAAATTATGTTTTCTATTCTTGAATTAATAACTAGAAAACCAATCATCACTTCATTGTTGGGATCCAACATGGCGGTTGTGATGGAAAAATCTAGTCCTTCCATCTATGAAGGTTATTGGTTTTCTCAAAAAACCCTTGGATTAGTAAATTAGTTTTTAAAGTGTCCTTGTTCTTATAGTAGAAGAAATAAAAAATACACTAAGGTTTTACAGGATAATTAGTTTCCTCTATTGTATTATTTTGTTTCTCATTTCAAAATTTGTTATCTGGGTTCCATTATTTCCCTCACCTAAAGAATTTTATCATCTTCCTTTGGGCATTTTTAGGGTGCTTCTTTCCACACCTTTGAAATGTGAAGTGATAAAATCTCTTATTACCATTATATTTTTTGATCAGAACACCCTAATTAAACTCCACTTTCCACTTCTTATCCCTATGATACCCTTGTAATTCAATTATGTGTATTTTTACTTTGAGGAATCATTAGAAAATTTCCCCAAATATATCAAAGTCACATATTGGTAGTGTTTTTCATATACAAGGTTTTCAACAACCAAACAAGTGGCTAAATATACATTTGGGGGTAAAGAAAAAGCTAAAGGCATATCATGCATGTCTTGTAAGGTTTTACTCATACTCCATGATAGATACATCATATTTTTCATGAGGCAAATAATATATATTTCAATTTTATTTCTGATAGTGGGATGAAAATATTTATTAAAAAACATTTTCTGGTATTTTATCAACTCCATAACATTGATATATTCTCCAGGGTTCTTATTCTTGATCAATGTCCACCAATGATCAACATCTCCCTCCATACAATAAACAGAAATATAAAATTACTTTTTTAAGAACATTGAAGTATGAAGATATCTTCAAAATAATGTTGATATATTATTCTATGATTAAGGGATAATATGATCCATTTAAAGTTGGAGGACTTTATCACCTAGAGATCTCAATTATATATTATTCCATGTTAGGGGGTTTTTGATGCTTATATTGATCTAGGTTTCTATTCAGAACTTGATTCAGCTGAGAAATTCTCATTATAATGGTCATGATTCCCACTCCCATCGAGTTAGGAACCTCAGTGGGAAGTAATGACATTTCCTATCACATTGATTGTTTACCTGATTCCTCCTATTTTCGGCCATTTGAAAAAATAAAAGTAAAATTAAAGATGATTATTTTGAACTATTAAAAACATATTGTGGAATCCAATTATATTAAATGGACAACTTATAAATTACATTTATTTCCTTAACTAATAAATTTCTAGGATTCAATCTATGTTATCCATGAACTATTACCTAACATATATTCTTATGGTAATTATTTTGTTCCCTTAATAATGGTTCATAATGTGATAACTAATATATCAAATCATATCCCCTATGATTTTAAAACCAAGTGTGTAGTAAGGCCCATTTCCATGTACTAGGTTACCTCAACTTAGGCTCAGGAAACCTTGTCTAAGTTGTTACCCCTAGTTAAATCTGTGAAAAATCCACATCCACATGTTGTATCCATACAAGGATGTATTTTATTGATAATCCACTTACTCTATACTATTCTAAATGTAGGGAAATTCTCTTATACATATCCTTATCCCCAATGATTTTTATAGAGTTTTCTAATACCAATCCCAAAAATTTCTATGCTTTTCCTTTGATACCAACTACAACAACCCGTATCTTTATTACACATTAATTAATAATTTATTACATAAGATTACACATAATACAACCTGAATGATATAGAAGTATATTTTATATTGGAATTATGTACATATCATAACATCTTGAGCATGAGATACAATAAAATTATTAAAAACTTCCTTAATAGGCTTCTAAAATTCCATGGCTTTTAAAACTACATGGGATAAACTAGAAGCAACATAAGAAATAGATGAGATAATTTACAATAAATGAATAAACATGGAATAAGGCGGTAAATAATATATAATAGTCATATAATTTTGGAATAAATAGAGTGGGAATCATAAACATGAACAATGTGACATGATATAACATTATAATCATAACATGGGAAATGTGAAAATAACTTATAACATTGCATCATAAACATAAGTCAAGGATAAAACACCAATAAATCATGGGGGAAAATATCCATAATGGAATTAGTTTCACTCCTTATCCCTACATGACGTATCATGATGCTAAAGATTACCTATTCCATTGCACTGCTATATAATTCCAGGCTCACCCATCACATTCATTTCATTCTCATGCTTAAGTGTGCCACATAGATCACACAAAGTGGATTAATTAATAATAATAATTTATTTAATGACTATATAGTGTGTGATTAAAATATGTAATTCCTAAATAAAAAAGTATATGTGCATAAATGTGAACACCAATGATAGAAAATTGTTATGGTATTCAATACACAATTGTTTTGGCATAGAAAATCATGGTGAAATTTCAGCACCCTAACAACATCAATTAAAGATTCATAAAAATGGGTTGATGAGATAGAAGTGGGTCTATAATTAAAAATAAATAAAATGATAATTAATAGAGACATGTAAAATCATATCCCAACATTATAAATTTTAAATAAATTTCATAAGTTAATAAAGAAACTTGAATAAAGAAACGAATAAAAACTAAATTTTGGATTGGAAATAGGTTTACATAAAAGATCATAGAAAAATTAATGAGAGTGAAAGGAAGTTCAAATAATATATACACAAAATTGATATTAAGGGGTATATGTAATAACATATCCCAACATAAGAAAAAAAAGGAAATTTTAAGACGCATAAAAAAAAGTGTTTAAAAAAATAGGAGAGTGGAAGTTACCTTATGCAAGTTTAGCATGGTAACGACTTAGGTGAGGGTCAAAATGAGAGAGGATAAATTATATACCATTCATATAAAATAAATTTGACAATAAGGGAATGATTATCAATGAATAAATAAATAATAAATTGAAATTAATAAGACTAATTTCAAAGAATGTGCTTCAATTGAAAAGAGGAGAGGAAGTTTAGGATCCATTACTTGAGTGTGTGACTCCAAAAGATTAAGGAGGATTCTTGAGAGATTTTTTTCTTCCTTGAAAGGAATCTAGAGAGTCATTTGCATAGTATTTTTGTACTCTAAGGATCTTGAGTGAATAGAAATGTGATCATGGGTTGGTTTATATAGGATGTGAGGGGGATTTCATTTATTATTTATGTTTTTGACTCTTCATAATAAATCATCCAAATAAAAACAAACCATCGAATGGGTTTTCCCATGGTTTCATCAAAATGGGAGTGATTTTTATATTTTTATATGGAAAATAGAAAATATTATTAAATAATTCCCTTGATTATGTAGAGGTGAGTCAGACTCTTAATTAAATGAATTTAAAATAGTAAAATATATTATAGTTTTTGGAGAATTCATACTGGATTTACAAAACAAATAAAATTAAATTAAAATAACATTATTTTAACTTGAAAATATAGATTTTATCATGTATCACATTTATGGTAATTATTTCATCTATTTTGTGTCATTAGGATTTTAGAAAACACAATGTATATTTTAATGACATTTAATTGTAAAAAAAAATCGATTATCTCAGAAATTAATGAAAAATTTACCATTGGATAATTTCTAAATTTTTATTCCAAAGATTCTATTAATTTTATTTATGGAGTTTTGTAAACATTTAAAATTTCAATTTTTAAAATAAAATTGAAATCTATTTTTAAATGTTGTTGACATTAACAGTTTTCAAACCCTTATAAAAATTACTATTGACTTCATAAAAATTATATGATCATTTATATTTGATTAAAAGTATTTAATAGTGTTATCCTAGTTATTATTTAAAAATTTAGTTAAATTATAAATTCAATAATTTAATTTTAATATTAACAAAAAAAATATAATTTTTTCTTTATTGTATGAAAATAAAAAACATTTACAAAGTAACAATAATAGGATGAAAATATAATTATTATTCTATAAATAATAATTTACATATTCATACTGATATGGTTTTAATACATATATATCTAATACATCATCAAGCTCCCTAATATCAAGGTGTGCAATGGTGGGAATTTCATGGGGTGGTTCGGTGAACATTGTTTGGGCCATCATCTTAATGAGCTTGAACTTCTCCCATTAATGGTTCGTTCATGCTTATGTTTTTAGACCTCAACTTGTGATTGTTCTAGGGAAATACCCATAAAAGCTATCTTCCTTAGAATATCTGATAAATGGGATTCATATAGTATGATCCTACTAGTTTGGTTCATAACTTCCTTTTTCTTTTTCAATTAGATAGTTTAAATCCCTATATTTTCCTAATCATGTGATCACAATTCAATGACTATATTATCAATGGTAATGATACTCAATAGTCTTTTAAATAAAATTGAATATAATAAGAAAAATAATTTCTTGTGTTTTTTATAACCATATAATATGATATTCATTTATTTAAATCAAAAGTGGTATTTTATTTATAATATTTTTGGTCTTTACATAAACTATATGGACACCATAATAATCACATCCTCCCATCCTCATAGTCTCTATAGATGAAAAAATAAATCATAAAATCCCATACCTATGTACTATGGGGATAAAACATAATATATTTCAATCCATACCTATAGGTTTTTGGGAGGACACATAATTTATAGTCACATTCATCATAATACATTGAGAAATAGAAGAAAGGGAAAAGTATAGAAGAATGCCCCGAAAAAATTTCTTTCATATGATGACCATCATCACGATGATCCCAGATTATATAACTCATGGGGATTCTCTCATTATATGTATTACAATCCCATATCACTCATGTCAGGCCTATAATAAACCATGATCTTAAGAACCATAATATAATATCATTCTATCCTATCATAAATGAAAATATCACATTCCATGAACATTTAACTAAGAGGAAAACCCAACCATTGTAGTATTTAAATGGATCTAAATCATTCATTCAAATATCTACACTCATGGTGAATCACTGCCTGAAACCCTAATCCTTTTATGCTACCCACAATATTCTTAATTGTTCAGTAATTTCCCATTCTAGGCCAAAAATCTAAAGTAGAAAATATTATACTCATACTTGTTACAATGATCAATTTCATCTTTTGAAATTCATACACATCAAAAATCCCTTATATGAATACTATTATGAGGATATATATGTCACCCTCTCACTTTGAAACTGATTGAGAGGTATAATAGGGATACAAATACACCTGAATACAAGTCAAGAGATATTATTTTATATCTAATCTATAAAATGAAAAGGAAATATTATATAAAGACTAGTGAATATAATACATAAAAAACAATTTCCTAATTCAATTCATATACACCGATTCCAATAAAAAAATCCTTAAAATAATCTATTTAGGGTTTTACATTAAAAAATATATAATCAATGAAAGAAGAAGAAATTTACATAATGAGTGTGGTAGGCCTTACTAAGAGGATTCCATTGAAGTGAATGACACATCAATCTAGTAAGAAATTATTTAAGTAGAGATCCAATAAGAAAAAAACTCCAAAACCATGAGATTAGTTATAGGGGGAAGAAATGTGCGTTTCCCCAATGAGATCCAAATTTTATAACCTATTGAACACTATCTGGGAGAAACTCATGTAGTGAAAGATGCTTTCATACCAATAATTTTTGGCTTGACACCTCTTTACAACCCTACCAAATAGTTCACTTCATGACACACATTATTACACTATAAATTATTTCCTAAAACTTCAGTATACCTTTCAATCCCTCTTGGTCCTCCCATTCTATCTTCAAAACTACCCCAAAACCTCCAATATCTAAAAGAGACTAGTTTTTTAATTTTTTTGAAAAAAAATAAAATGATAAGATGCTATGAAATTTTAGTGAAATTAAAAAAACATTATGGAGAAGTTTATATATTGGATAATATCATGAGGTTTTTGTAAAGGATGGAATAAATGATTTCATATCAATGGCATCTTTTTCACTATTAAAACAAGTGGATTAAGGTTTTGGTATAGGTACTCATTGGGGAAATAACTATGAAAATTCATGTTAGGTATTAACTAGATCTTCACATAGTTCATGGAATATGCCTAATTTCACACATGGTTTGATAATTTCATGGGATATGATTTCATTAATTCACATAATATTTATGATCCATTTTTATGGATTTGAATATATTTCGTTTAGAGATCCTTATAAGAAAATAATCATGAAAAATATATATTCAAACTATGAGATTCAAAAATTAGTGTATAAACATTATTTATGTGTTACTTTTGTATGATCATATTTTTCCTTTTATAATTATTCTTCACTAAAAATTTCTTTTTTCAGTGAATGGATGGAACTATGAGTAACTGAGTAAATAATTGTCATGAAGGATAATGCATTGATAGACCTAATTAATAACCAAATAGGATTGGATATGTGGTACAAAACTATATGACAATGTTTTCCAATCTTTCTCAAGATATGAATAACAATGAAAACCTTTTGAGCACTAAAACACATCATGGAAGGAGAAACATGATATTTATTCCATTATTATACAACATCATCCCACTTAGTGGGTCATACAATCCACAAATTTATTTTAAATTAAGTAATACAATAATGAAAATATTTTATGTACTCCAGTCATCATACCATAAGATGATAATCGTATATTTATATCATTTGGATGAAGAGGACGAAAAATTATGGACCCTCATTAAAAACACAGAAAAAAAAATTAAATATATTGTATGGGTATAATTTATGAAAACATACATAAAAAATATTTTCCATGAACTATTCAAATTAAAATGGATTAGGAATTTATAGATATTAAATGTAAACATGTGACAATTACATAATTATATGATTAAAACTGAAAGATTCTAATATTAATTCATTATATTTTTAATATTTAAATGTTTCAATATCCATAAACATTGGTTTGAGTTCATTTTATTATTTGAACCTCATTTCATATGACCTTGAAACTCATGTTCAAAGTAAGTCAGTTTGTCCCAAATTAATCATCATCTTGGGGAATATATTATTTTAATTTTTTGGATTTGGTATTTCAGGATTATTTTGATCACTTTGTGTGGAACATATTTCTTTTTTGGATATATGGATAAATCCTAAGGGAAGAGAGATATTTTTTTCCATGGATCCATGAATTTTAGGACAAATCAGAATGGGGCTCAAACTCAACAAAAAAATTTGGATTCCCAAATTCAATACAAATGAAAATAAAATTATATCTATAAATTCATAATATAATTTGGTACATTTCATTAAACAATTATGAGATCAAATTTTAATGCTTTCATGTTTATCTAGGATTCCCAAATCAATGTTTAAATTGTTGTCTATATTTGAAAGCTGATAATTTCATCCAAAAAATTTTATAATTACAACTAAATTTAATATTTATTCGGTCTTAAATATCTAAATCAATTGTAGGAAATATGTATTAAATAATTAAATTTTATTACCATCCCAAATTTATCCATATTTAAATTAATTTTTTCACACCAAAAGGGGGATGAATATTCTATGATTTTTGTGGACAATATTGGAAAGTATTCTTTCCGTTTTCCCCACCCAAATTTTACTATCCAAATTAATTAAGATAAAATTTTATGATTGGGGATAGACCCTAGGACCCAAAATTCATTTTTAAGGTGGTGGTGGTGAAGGAATTTTAGTAGAGGTCTTATTCTTTCAACTGTAATATTAAACTGTCATTTGGTAATCACATGTTCAATTTCACTCATGTAAGATTTTTTAGATCACCATAGATTTAATAACAAAAGATATTGTTATTCACTTTTAAAATCATTTTTAAAATTTTCATATCATTAAATCAAGGATTTATTTTATTTAAATAAAAAAAATTGTAAAATTTCTCACACAAATGGAGGGTGTTCATTTTTTTATTATTTTCACTTCTTCAATACCACTTAATTTTGTCGAATTCAGTCTTCCATTGAGATTTTTTATCAATGTATTGATAATTCATTTATGGGATATTCCAAGGATATTTTTTGGGGATATACAAAATTTTATTTCATGTGATTTAATATTTAAACCAGTTCATTATTTTAATAGTTTCATTTGATTAGTTTTTTCTTCTTCAACTTCGTTAACTTTAATAATGACACATTTTGAGAGATAGTAATCTCCAATTCCATTGAGTAATAATTAGTGTGATCCTATAATTTATTTATTGATTATCCTTTTAATTATATAGGGGTTAAATTTGCGAATGATGTTGGATACTTATCACATTTTTTAGATGCATCATTAATTAGTTATATGAAATTTTTTAAGAAAACAAACAAATATAAGCTATCCCTAAAAACAACATAGGATCTATTCATCTTCTCTAATTTTAAATATTTAAATCTTAAAGGTTTCATTATTTAATTAATTAAATAATATTTGGTAATTTAGTATTTTATTATTGAAATTTTCATTGAACCCGAAGTTGGCCACTCCCAAGAAAAATCCTAAAACAACATTGATTATATTATGTTTACTTCTTCGGTACATGTGGATTAGGATCCTACATGTTACACCATAACTATTTCTACCTGTAGGAAAAAATTGGGTGAAACCATGATACTCTTAGTATATTCTTATATTATCATTATTAACTCTAAAAAATAGTCGATGAAATATTTAGTGGCCTAAAACCATATCTTATTAATGAATTAGATTTAAGATACACTCAAAGAAATGATGAAATTATATGATTTCTGCTTAAAGTTGAAGATGATAACTGAGAAATGTATAATTATATATATTAAAAATTGAAGGTTAAATATAAATTAAAATCCTATTATAATTAACAATGGGAGAATAATTTACAACTTAATATGGGAAAAAAATATAGCGACCCTCACTTTTCAAACATTAACATTACATATCCTTTTCGAAATTATTAAAACATTATACAAACAGATGTCGAAAGACTGTTCCAGTCTAGTGCCATTGGAAACATGGAAAACATAAACACTGGTATAATAATGAGCAATATTATCTCTAACTAGGTTCTTATTGACAATCAACCTTCATAGAAACATCAAACATAATACATATCTTTATAACTTTGGGAAGGAAACATAAAAAGGGATGAGATGAAATACTTAGTAAGGGTAAACAAGGGAGATATATAATCATAATCATGATCATAAGGATATGATAATATGATCATGAATATATAATATCATACTCTACATATCAGAGATCACAGATGTGAATCATGACATAAATCATGGTAGTTCATAGGACATGAATATTAAACAGATAAAGAACATAAACCATGATAGCATAACATAAGAATAAAACATGGAATTATGGAAGACACATAAGTATATAATATAATTTCCATAATAGATAATGAATATTTTCCAATGAAATTTTAGTAGTATAGGTTCCCTCCCCTTACCATGTTAGTAGTCTTGGCTCACTCATATGGCCATATTAGTTGCATGATTTTACTCCTCATACCATCTTGGTAGCCACGATTCACTCCCATGGCCATCATAGTAGTCAAGGTTCATTACTATGACCATATAAGTTGATATAATTAGATATAAATATTTACCCATTACATTGGAGGGAGATATAGGTCTCACCAATATCATAATAAAATCATACAAACATGTGCCCCAAGATTATATAGAATTAAATCATAACCCATGAAATCAATGGGTATTATAAAAATGTAATAATGTCATAACATGTGGAAAGAGATATGTTTCATAATCATTTTATCATAAAAAAACCTATGAAAATAAGTGGGTTTCAAAATCATATATCCCACAAAAGAGAAATGGGTATCAAAAGTATATATCACATAAAAGAGAAACAGGTTTCATAAACATCATGTCGTCAAAACATAATCCACTCTGGGAAAGAATATAAATAGAAATATTGAATAATTTAATTAAAAATTTATGTGTAACATTATTGAATGTTACCATAGATGGTAAATAATTTTTAAAATCCTTTTAAAAACTTTTATTGATGAAAATAGTTTTTCTGTATTGAAAATTCTTTTTAAAACGTAAAACCTTTTTAGAGAAATTATATGAATATATCTTTGAATACATATAAAAGAAGAATTAAAAACCATAAAACTCTTTTAAAATAATTTTTTCATTAAAATAATATTCAAATATATTTTCTAAACATTTTGTAAAACATTTTTTTAAATATTTTCAAAACATTGTTTTTGAAAACAATAGATTTACGACTGGAGAGAGTGAGACGATTAGATTTTACATAAAAACATTAATTTATGTTCCAAATAGAGGGGAAATGATTAAAATAAATGATTATGTCCTGAATACATAGATTATATGAAAACTCAGAATTATTCAAGATATATGGATCATAATATTTAATCATACTGAGCATAAACAAAAACTATCTCAAAAAGAGATGACATTGTCTCCATAAAGTCTTATAACTTGGTAACATGGAATCATACTCTCCACATAAGAAACAAAAAATACAAGAATATTAAAATATATTGAAATAAATAAAATTCATGATATAATATGTAAAATGGATTTATATACACCTCCAAAGAGAATTTAGGTTCATAACAAAACAAGAGTCTCAACAAAGGTAAATTGGGAAAAACTACTTTACCGATTTGGTAACTTTTGGAACATAAACCCCATGAAAGAAAGATCATAAAAGGGATATGGGAATACCCATAAATTTAATTATAATATACATAGAATACAATCCTGGGATGTATATACACTACCTAAAATGAAAGAGGGGTGAACATATCATGTATCTCATGAAAAAAGTGAGATGAAATCCCTTTACCTTGTATCTTGACTATCATCATACTCATTCAAACTACTTGTATAATAAATATATTTTTTTTTATATATTTTAATGGAATATATTATTATATATATGTTTCTATTATGATCTTATATTACCTTTTTGTAATCAATCCTATGTTAAGGTTTCACTTTGGGTAATATTCTCTTTATTCTTCGCTTGTGTATTAATTTGTTATACCTTTGGTATTTATACTTTATATATTGATTTATAGAATTTTAAAAATGATATAAATGTCATGTGTATACATTATATTATTATTATAATAATCTATATAATATATAATTATGAAACAAAATGCATCATTCTTGGAGACGGTAGCCTGTATATATGCATTAATGGTATTTCTGTTTAATTTTCATGTTGAAAGAAAGAAAGTATAATACATATATGTATATATATATATATATCATTATTAAAAAATATTTAAGATATTATATGTGTGTTATATATTCACTGAAACCATCCTTAATAGAATCCATTTAGTGTATGAACGAATCATATCGCTTTGAGGGGGTGGTAGTCCACACTTCCACAAACAAAATTATCATATTAACCCTAAATGGAAAGTAAAAAAGATATGTTTTGCAAACGGAATAAATAATATTAATTAAATAATAGTAATTAAATAATATATATATATATAATATAAAAATAGTTTCCATAATAATTTTCCCATGAGATGCGGTATGTAAAAATGAACAATCATCATTTAGTGAGGCATTAGTTCTCCATACACATAAACAGACTATTCGTTATCCATTAGATGGAGGTGTGTGTAAGTGTAGGTTGAAAAAATAACATAATAATATCCTAGTATATTTTTGATACTTTTGTTTTTATATAATCATGTAAAAAATAATATGGAGGTGTGGAGAAATAAAATAAAAGAATGGACTTGAGAGAATACATTACCTCTAAATCGGGTAGCTCCTTTTGGTTTGTGGAAAAAGGATTCCATATATTTATTTCTTCTTAAGGTACGACTTCTACGAGTAAGGGAGTATTTTTGGGAAGTATATTGGACATATCTTGTCCAAAAATAATAGGTTTTCTAATTTGAATAAGTATGTAACATCCCAAGTAAGTAATGAATAATATATATTCTTATCTATGTCTATTTATGAATTAGATAGTTTTTTAGATGCTTAAAATGAGAATAAATCCAATCTTAAGCATGGAATACACTAATATTTTTAAAAGATTATTTTACTGCCTTTTAATGGAAAACCATTTTTAAATCAAAATTTTGAAAATTTTCAAATCTCTATTTGTCAAAATAAACTTATTATTTAGGATTGGGACATTGAAATTTACTTTGGATAAATTTTGGTATTTTTCTGACAATGTACATTTTTTAATGAATAGTGAAAAATACTGCATTTTACATCAAAAATGATTTTTCATCTAATTTAATTATATGGTAAGATTATCTTTTTAATTTGTTTTAAAGTTTAATTAGAATATATTTTTACCATATAATCCAATAGTGGTCATTAGAATTAATTTCACTTTGGAATTGGGCATAAACTAATGCCAAACTTTTCATAGATATTGTTTAAAAAAAACCCGCTATTTGTTTTGACAACGGGAATTATTTTTTAATTAACTATTGAAATTTTTATGTTTGGAATTTGGTAAAGTGGATTACATATTTGTAATCATAAGGTCCAAATTATGTAATGAAGACTCTTGTTTTTTGACATTATGAATAGTAACGACGGTAATTATATTTAATTATCGTGATTAATTAGTAATCGGGTAGTTAAGGGTAATAAAATAATATCATAATAATAACAAATGACCCAAACATGTGTCTTAATTCTACTAGTTGTGTCATGGCCGACCATGGGATGCCTTGTGCCAAACTTAGGGATCCCATGGAATCACTTTTGTGTGATAATGACTTTTTATCTTTTTATTTTTTTAAAGAAAGTAAATATAACAAAGAATGTATCACCTGAGTAAAACATTTTTAATTTTGTCTACATAAATGATATCTTGGAATATAAATATTTATTGGAAATATAAAAATATTTCCTACATTATAGTATTTGTTTTATAATTTTTAGACATTAAATAAATTAAATTATATATGACACCATGATGATGCAGCGATTACCTCATTATTTAACGATTTAAATAAAATGAAAAGATAATGTAAAATATAAGACCTAAACTTGTAAAAACCCTATTTTATGGGTGGATTTCAAACTCTTATCACCTTATCCTTGAAATACATCAATGTGGGACCTTTAAAATCTGAAACTCATTTGAAAATAAAGTAACATTTTATACCTTTCCAAGAGTGCCCCTCCTCTCCTCTTATAAAAGGCCCTCACCTCTACCTCTTTAACCACACCTCTCAAGACTTTGGATTGTCCAAGATATGATCATTTTGTCTCTCCAAATCCCTCTCCTCATCCTAGAAGCCTTACCTTAGGCAGGAAGCTCTTCAAGAAACCCTTTTGGTTCAAACCAAAGGGAGTTACCCGATTTAAAGGTAATGTCTTCACTTGTGTTCTTTTGTTTTATTTTGCTTCTCCAACCCCATAAACTATTTTTATTAATTTCTTTTATAACAAAAAAAGTATCTTAAATATACTAGGATGTTTTTATAAGAAGTATTCGAGCTACACTTACACACACCTACATCTAATGGTTAAAGAACATACTGTTTCCGTGGATGGCGAATTTCTGCCTCATGAAATGATGATTGTTCAATATTCTTATAACACCTTCAAAGGTGTCCATTAAAATGTCACTATATTTATATATGATATATAATATGTTTATGTTTTTCTTAAGCTTATGTATCTTTACATTTATGGCATACCTTTATGGTTTCCAATATGGGTAAACGTGATATCTTCATTTTAGGAAGTGCGGACTACCACCCCCTCAAAGTGATTTGATTCGTTAATGCCATATGTGGGACGTATAAAGGATGGAGTAAATGATATTATATATGATATTATACTGTAATTATAATATACCTTTATATCATTATGATTTCATTCCATAAAATACGAAATATAAATGAAATTAGCGTTCATGCGTACGTACGACTTACCGTCTCCATGAACGGTGCATTTCATTTCATACCTCTAAATGTTATGTAATATTATAAATGAATGTATATACTGGATATATATGATATATATGATATCTACATCATTAATATAATTCTGGATATAATGGATATTTTACCCCATGAACAACTTGTAATTATAAAGAGTTTACTTTTGACTCAAGTACCAATGATCGAAAAAACAACCATTATTAACTTAAATAATCACATAGTGGTAATAAGTGATATAAAAGGAATAAAGAACTTGAAAAGGATCTTAATCAAGTAGAAATTAACTTAAGTTTATTTTTCAGGAGGTTAAAGAACGATCGAGTCAAGTCGGACCCGAGGTATGGGACTTCGTCTCAATCTCCTTTCATTGAGGCATATTTTGTTTTATACACAACTTTCTTTTATATGGTGTATAAACCCATTTGACTTTTACGTCTATTCAAAAGGAATATTTTTTATACGAAGCATTTTACTAAACGACAAAAGGAATGTTTTTTTTGTCGTACGTATGCGGCGACAACGACTTCTCCGCCATCGTGACCATTATTTGAGCTTCGTCTTCCTCTACAAGCCATAACTTTTTTTTAAAATGAAAAATAAATAACATTTTTTACTTTTATTTTATTTTGGTATTGAAAATGTTTTTGATAATGTTTTTATTATATCAATGTGTTGTATTGATATCTTGTGATTGAAATGTTGAAATGTTATGTTTCCTTTATGCATGTTTTATGTGATACGATTATGTTATGGTTCTTGGGCATTGTTATGAAGTCGGGTGGTTCTGTGATAAACTAAGGACGTTTGAGCCCGATATAGCTCTCCAATGCATTGGGTAACGTGAAGGAGTTAAACGTTAAGGTTTCTCTGAAGAGATTTAGGGAATATACTGTGATGGGTATTCCAAACGTAACCAAGAGGGTTACTCCCTACATAAGAATGTTATGAATTCCTCAAGTTACCTTTATGTCTTATGATTTCTATGATTTATTCATGATTTGATGAGGTATGTTAAAGTGATTATGTTTTATGAGTAAAGTATGATTTCATTGATTCTTATGTATACATTTACTCATGTTTCCTTTCCATATTTTTATATCCCTTACTGGGATTTTTATGCTCATCCTAAGTTTTTGAAATTTTTTCCACAGGTCAAGGGAAAAGTACTTGATGTGATGATAGTGTCAAGGAAGTGTCATGAAAGAATCCATGTTTTGTTTTAAATATGTTTCTGTTGATGGGAAAAAAATGAATAATATCTTTTATGTAACCACTTTGTTTAAATGTGGAATGTAATGCACGATTTATGATCTAATTATCTAAAACTATAAACCTGAAAAGATCCTCAACATGTATTCTTGAAATAACTCAAGATTAAGTAATGTTTAAGGTTGGGGCCTTATAGTTGGTATCAAAGGTCGGTTTAGATAACTTTTAGAGTTAGAATTATTTTAAATGATTATCCAACGATAATTTTTTTATGGTCAAATTGAAATGATATAGCATTTGAAGATTACCATGTTGCTTCATCTAAGACATGTTTGTTCAGAATGGTTTTCCATGGATGAAATTGGGAAGCAGTGCTAGGAAGGCACACAGAAGGAAATGACCTTCTGAATCAGCATCCTGAGATGGTCGGAATTGGAACTGAATAGTTTGTTGAAGTAATGACGTAGTTGACTCAAGCGATAAATGGTGGTGGTATCCATGCACGAGATCAACCAGATCAACCGCAGAGGAACATGTCAGTGGTGGAACATTTCATGAGGAAATATCCCCCATCATTCAGAGGATCATCTGACCCTGTGCTAGCTGAAGGGTGGATTAAATCACTGGAGAATATTTTCGATGTCATGAGGTGTTCAGAAAATCAAAAGGTTAGTCTTTCTATTTACCGTTTGGAGGGTGAAGAAGATTAGTGGTGGTCGATGGTTAAAAATATCAGGGACCCTGATGAGATTGATGCTCTCGACTGGGATTAATTCAAAGGTATGTTTCTTGAGAAGTATTTTCCTAAGGATGTTCGACTTAGGATGGAAAAACAATTCTTGGAATTGAGGCAAGAGGATGACTCAGTGGCTGCTTATGAAGAGAGGTTCACTTGATTGACAAGGTATGCTCCAAATTTTATCCGAGACCTTGATAGTAAAATCAATCGTTTTTACTCAGGATTAAAGCCAAAATATAAAAGGGCTTTAGCTTCTCGCGAGTTCAAGAGTTATGAAAAGCTTGTTATATCTACTGAGTAGGTGGAAATGGAGTTTGCCGATGATCAATTGTTCTATAACAACCAACAGAAGAAGAGACCGAGGTGGCAGAAGAAAGGGAATAATTCTTCAAAAAGGTCTGATGGTAAGAAAACTAAGTTTCCAGTTTGTGATAAATGTGGTAAAAGGCATGTTGGGGAATGTCTTATGAATTTTGGAAAGTGCTACCGATGTGGTAAGATGGGACATAAGGCTCGTGATTTCACTGAAAAAGATCAAGGTGATGGTAAGACCAAATTTGATTTACAATTATTGAAATGTTTTAAGTGCAATGAGATGGGTCATTATGCAAACGAGTGTCTGACAAAGAGCTCGAGTGATGGGAAGCAGTCAGACTACAAGCAGAAAGGGGTGGTGAAATCCTTTGTAACTACTTTAGCAGATGTTGGGCCATCAAATGAAGTGGTATCAGGTACTTTTTTTGTTTTTTCAGATTATTCCAGTGTGTTGTTTGATTCAGGGTCTACACATTCCTTCATCTCTGAAAAAGTTTCTAGTAAAATGGGAATACCATCTCAAGAAATGACTCATGAACTTGTGGTAAAAACACCTGGGGGAAATGTGGATGAAAAAAGAATTTATAATAATCTTCCTATCCTTATCCGTGGAAATAACCTACTTGAAAACCTTATTGTTTTACCTCTAGTAGAGTTTGATGTTATCCTGGGTATGGATTGGCTCTTTATTTACCATGCTAAGATTGACTGTAAAGCTAAATAAGTTTCTTTTAAGAAATACTTTTAGTTTGTGTACAAGAATGAACCCTTACTGTTGATAACTTATCAAGAGGCTGAGAAACTTGTAAAAGATGGAAATGAATGTTACCTTACACATATTGTTGAAAACAAAGGAACTGTTCAGATTAATGATGTGCCAGTGGTAAATGAGTATCCTGATGTTTTTCCTGATGAGTTGCCTAGAATAATACCAGATCGGGAAGTTGAATTTACTGTTGAATTAGTTCCTGATGCTAAGCCAATTTCAAAACCCCCTTATCGAATGGCTCAAATTGAACTTTTAGAGTTGAAGGATAAATTACACGATTTATTAGAGAAAGGTTTCATTCGACCTAGCACATCACCATGGGGTGCTCCTGTTTTATTTGTTAAAAAGAAAGATGGTTTTATGAGACTTTGCATTGATTATAGATCCTTGAATAACATCACTGTTAAGAACAAATATCCTTTGTCTCATATCGATGATTTGTTTGATCAGCTCCAGGGAGCTCAGTTTTTTCAAAGATTGACCTGAGATCGGGGTACCATCAGTTGAAGGCAAAGGAAGAAGATATTCCGAAGACCGATTTTAGTACAAGATATGGCCATTATGAATTTGTAGTTAGGCCTTTTGGGTTAACCAATGCACCTGCTGTATTCATGGACCTTATGAATAGAATTTTCCATGAGTTCTTGGATAAGTTTGTGGTTGTTTTCATTGATGATATTTTGGTGTTTTCTAAAAGTAAAGAGGAGCATGAAAGTAATTTAATGGTTATCTTGCAAACCTTAAAAGAAAAGAAATTGTACGGGAAATTCAAAAAGTGTGAGTTTTGGTTGCAACAAATTTCTTTCCATGGTCACATTGTTTCTAAAGATGGGATAACTGTTGATCCTACAAAAACAAAGGTTGTGGAAGAATGGCCAAGACCCACAAATGTAACTGAGATTCGTAGATTCCTTGGTTTGGTAGGCTATTACCGAAGTATTGTTAGAAATTTTTCCCGGTTATCTAGTCCAATGACTAAACTAACTCGGAATGGTGTTAAGTTTATCTGTACAAAAGAATGTGATGATTGTTTTCAGGAACTGAAAAGAATATTGGTGAATGCTCCAGTTTTGGCACTACCTTCCAGGAATGGGGAGTTTGTTATATACAGTGATTCTTCATTAAAAGGAATTGGTTGCATCCTAATGCAGAATGATCAGGTAATTACTTATGCTTCACGTCAGTTGAAAACTCATGAGGTAAATTACCCTACACATGATTTGGAATTAGCTGTTGTTGTTTTTTCATTAAAAATTTGGAGGCATCATTTGTATGGATTAAAGTGTGAAATATATACCGATCAAAAAAGTTTAAAGTATATATTCAATCAGAAATAATTTAACATGAGATAGAGGAGATGGATAGAATTAATCAAGGATTATGATTGTACAATTCATTACCATCCGGGAAAAGAAAATAAAGTGGCTGATGCTTTGAGTCGAAAAAGTAACGCTTCATTAAAAATGTTGCATTTGGAACGTGTTCCTTTGGTTAAGGATTTGATGAACTTTGGAATAGAAGTTGTTGGTGCAGGATGTAATTCTGTTTTGTTTCAGGTATCAGTGAAATCTTCTCTATCAGGCATAATTAAGCAAGCACAAAATCAAGATAGTGAGTTGCAGAAAAAGGTAGAGCTAGTTCAGAAGGGTAAGTTGCCTAAATTCAACATTGATAATGATTGTGTTTTGAGACTTGGGAAGAGATTGTGTATGCCTTGTGATTCACAGTTGAAGAGAGAGTTGTTATGTGAAGCTCATAGTTCTCCATTTTCAGTTCATCCAGGCAGTACTAAGATGTATAGAGATCTTCGGGAGTATTACTGGTGGTACGGAATGAAAAGAGATATTACTGATTTTACTGTGAAGTGTTTGACTTGTCAACAGGTTAAAGCAGAGTGGCAGTTATCTAAAGGGATGCTTCAACCTTTACCAGTACTAGAGTGGAAATGGGAGAATATATCCATGGACTTCATTGTGGGATTGCCGAAGACACCTCAAGGTAATAATTCAATCTGGGTTATTGTTGATCGCTTGACTAAATCTGCTCATTTCCTTGCTATACGAGATAATTTTTCCCTAGATCAACTTTCCCATTTGTATCTTAAAGAGATAGTTAGGTTACATGGATTTCCCCTCTCCATTGTATCTGATCGTGATCCTAGGTTTACTTCTAACTTTTGGAAAGGCCTTTAGAAGTCATTGGGTACTGAATTAAATTTTAGTACAGCTTTTCATCCTCAATCAGATGGGTAGTCAGAACGAAAAATTCAGACTTTGGAAGATATGCTACGTGCTTGTTCGATGGATTATCAGGGAAGTTGGGACCGACATCTTTCTTTGGTTGAGTTTTCTTATAATAACAGTTTTCATTCTAGTATACAGATGGCACTATTTGAGACATTATATGGGAAGCAGTGTCAAACTCCAGCTTTCTGGGATGAAGTGGGTGAAAGGAATTTGATGGAACCAGAATTGATAGAAGAGTTGGTATAAAACGTTTAGATGATACAGAGACACATGAGAATAGCTTAGAGTAGACAGAAGAGTTATGCGGACAATAGGAGGAAGGATCTCTCTTTTGAGGTAGGTGATCATGTTTTTCTCAAAGTATCTCCATGGAATAGTGTGATGTGATTTGGTAAGAAAGGAAAGCTGAGTCCAAGGTTCATTGGACCATATGAAATTATGGAGAGAGTTGGATCAGTTGCATACCGTGTGTCTTTACCTCCGATCTTATCCCAGGTACACAATTTTTTTCATGTTTCAATGATAAGGAAGTACATGCCAGATCCATCTCATGTTTTGAGTCTAGAGGTAGTTTAGCTGGAAGAGAATCTATCTTATGAGGAACAACCGGTCCAGATTCTTGACAACAAGGAGAAAGTGTTATGGAATAAGGTGATTCATCAAGTAAAGGTTTTGTGGGAAACCCACATGAGTGAAGATGCAACATGAGAATCTGAAAATGCAATGAGGGATAAATACCCCGACTTATTCGATAAGTAAATAAATTGTGGGGACACAATTTTCTAAAGGGGGGAAGGATGTAACATCCCAAGTAAGTAATTAATAATAGATATTCTTATCTATGTCTATTTATGAATTAGATAGTGTTTTAAATTCTTAACATGAGAATAAATCCAATCTGAAGCATGAAATACACTAATATTTTTAAAAGATTGTTTTACTGCCTTTTGATGGAAAACCATTTTTAAATCAAAATTTTGACAATTTTATAAGCTATATTTTTCAAAAGATACTTATTATTTAGGATTGGGACATTGAAATTTACTTTAGATAAATTTTGGTATTTTTCTGACAATGTTCATTTTTTAATGAATAGTGAAAAATACTGCATTTTACATCAAAAATGCTTTTTCATATAATTTAAATATATGGTTAGATTATCTTTTTAATTGGTTTTAAAGTTTAATTAGAATATAGTTTTACCATTTAATCAAATAGTGGTCATTATAATTAATTTCACTTTGGAATTCGGCATAAACTAATGCCAAACGTTTCATAGATATTGTTAAAAAAAATCCGCTATTTGTTTTGACAACGGGAATTATTTTTAAATTAACTATTGAAAATTTTATGTTTGGAATTTGGTAAAATGGATTCCATATTTGGAATCATAAGGTACAAATTATTTAATTAAGACTCTTTTTTTGGACATTATGAATAGTAATGACGGTAATTATCTTTAATTATCTTGATTAATTAGTAATCGGGTAGTTAAGGGTAATAAAATAATATAATAATAATAAAAAATGACCCCAAAATGTGTCCTAATTCTACTTTTTGTGTCATGGCAGACCATGAGATGCCTTGTGCCAAACTTAGGGACCCCATGGAATCATTTTTGTGTGATAATGACTTTATCTTTTTATTTTTTTAAAGAAAGTAAATATAACAAAGAATGTATCACCTGAGTAAAACATTTTTAATTTTGTCTAAATAAATTATATATTGGACTATAAATAGTCATTGGAAAGATAAAAATGTTTCCTACATCATAGTATTTTTTTTATAATTTTTAAACATTAAATAAAATAAATTATATATGACACCATGATGATCCAACGATTACCTCATTATTTAACGATTTAAATAAAATGAAAAGATAATGTAAAATCTAAGACCTACACTTGTCAAAAACCTATTGGATGGGTGGATTTAGAACTATTATCACCTTATCCTCGAAATAAATCAATGTTGGACCTTTAAAATCCGAAACTCATTTGAAAATAAAGTAACATTTTATACCTTTCCAAGAGTGCCCCTCCTCTCCTCTTATAAAAGGCCCCCACCTCTACCTCTTTACCCACACCTCTCAAGCATTTGGCTCAGCCAAGATCTGATCATTTTGTCTCTCCAAATCCATATACTCATCCTAGAAGACTTACCTTTGGCAGGAAGATCTTCAAGAAACCCTTTTGGTTCAAACCAAAGAGAGTTACCCGATTTAAAGGTAATGTCTTCACTTGTGTTCTTTTGTTTTATTTTTCTTCTCCAACCCCCTAAACTTTTTTTATTAATTTCTTTTGTAACAACACCAGTATCTTAAATATACTAGGATTTTGTTATAATAATTATTAGAGCTACACTTACACACACCTATATCTAATGGTTAAAGAACATACTGTTTCCGTGGATGGCGAATTTCTGCCTCACGAAACGATGATTGTTCAATATTCTTCTAACACCTTCAAAGTTGGCCATTAAGATGTCAATATATTTATATATGATATATAATATGTTTATGTTTTCCTTAAGTTTCTGTATTTTTACATTTATGGCATACCTTTATGGTTTCCATTATGGGTAAACACGATATCTTCATTTTAGGAAGTGCGGACTACCACCCCCTCAAAGTGATTTGATTCGTTAATGCCATATGTGGGGCATATAAAGGATGGAGTTAATGATATTATATATGATATTATACTGTAATTAAAATATACCTTTATATCATTATGATTCCATTTCATAAAATACGAAATAGAAATGAAAGTAGCGTTCATGCGTACGTACGGCTTACCGTCTCCATGAACGGTGCATTTCATTTCTTACCTCTAAATTTTATGTAATATTAAAAATGCATGTATATACTAGATATATATGATATATATGATATGTAAATCATGAATATAATTCTGGATATAATGGATATTTTACCCCATGAACAACTTGTAATTATAAAGAGTTTACTTTTGACTCAAGTACCAATGATTGACAAAACGAACATTATTAACTTAAATAATTACATAGTGGTAATAAGTGATATAAAAGGAATAATGAACTTGAAAAAGGTTCTTAAGCAAGCAGAAATTAACTCAAGTTTATTATTCAGGAGGTTAAAGAACGATCGAGTCAAGTTGGACCCTAGGTATGGGACTTCGTCTTAATCTTCTTTCATTGAGGCATATTTTGTTTTATACACAACTTTATTTTATACGGTGTATAAACCCCTTTGACTTTTACGTCTATTCAAAAGGAATATTTTTTATACGAAGAATTTTACTAAATGACAAAAGGAATGTTTTTTTTGTCGTACGTATGCGACGACAATGACTTCTCCGCCGCCGTGACCATTATTTGAGCTTCGTCTTCCTCTACAAGCCATAACTTTTTTTAAAATGAAAAATAATTACCATGTTTTAATTTTCTTTTATTTTGGTATCGAAAATGGTTTTGATAATGTTTTTATTATATCAATGAGTTGTATTGATATCCTGTGATTGAAATGTGGAAATGTTATGTTTCCTTTATGCATGTTTTATGTGATACGATTATGTTATGGTTCTTGGGCATTGCTATGAAGACGGGTGGTTCCATGATAAACTAAGGGCAGGTGAGCCCGATATAGCTCTCCAATGCATTGGGTAACACGAATGAGTTAAACGTTAAGGTTTCTCCGAAGAGATTTAGGGAATATACTGTGATGGGTATTCCAAACGTAACCAAGATGGTTACTTCCTACGTAAGAATGTTATGAATGACTCAAGTTACCATTATGTCTTATGATTTCTATGATTTATTCATGATTTGATGAGGTATGCTAAGGTGCTTATGTTTTATGAGTAAAGTCTGATTTCATTGATTCTTATGTATACATGTACTCATGTTTCCTTTCCATATTTTTATATCCCTTACTGGGCTTTTTATGCTCATCCCATGTTTTTGAAATGTTTTCCACAGGTCAAGGGAAAAGTATATGATGTGATGATAGTGTCAAGGAAGTGTGATGAAAGAATCCATGTTTTGTTTTAAATATGTTTCCGTTGATTGGAAAAAAATGAATACTATCTTTTATGTAACCACTTTGTTTAAATGTGGGATGTAATGCATGATTTGTGATCTAATTATCTAAAAATATAAACCTGAAAAGATCCACAATGTGTATTCTTGAAATAACTCAAGATTAAGTAATGTTTAAGGCTGGGGAATTATAGGGAGAGGTGGTGGTGTAACGCCCCGACCCCAGTTACCCAGAGTCAGTGCATTATTTTAATACATTGGCATGATTACAAGGAATCAAGTCCCGAAGGACCGATCAGTTTAGCTGTAAAGACCCGCAAATTTCAAGGAAATTTTTTTCTTAATTTTCTTTGGAATTTTACAAGAGCGCAGCTTCAGACGGCACCTGATTCCGAGGCCCGGTGTGCCCGGAATCAATTTCCGAAGTTTGGCTCGGGTACGTTCAGTGAACGGACGAGCGGGTTTTTCTATCTTTTGAACCGGTGCCCGGAATCGAATTCTGAGGGCACCGATGAAATCGCAGCGCCGATATTTGCTTAGAAACACCTCTTCCGGAGTTGCGTTTGCTCAACCGTGGTTTTAAAAATTTTGGGCTTTAAGTCGGAAATAAAATAAAGGTTGTGCGACAACTTTATTTTATTTCACTTAAGCCGCTTGGAAGTCACTTGGAAGCCACTTGAACTGAGTTAAAGCGGATAGGGTGCTATCCGGAAATACCCTACCCCTTGGTAGGATATTTGTGAGGTGGGGCCCGCACGAGCCCCGCCGTTTCTTTCGCTAAGTAACGCACCCGCGAAAACCCGTCAAGTAACTGAAAAGTCAACCGACGCGTTTTCCTTAATTTTTAACAGACCATTTAATTGGGCGGTTTATTTCGTAAATTAAATGGTCTGTTTCATTCGTTGAATTAATTCAACGAATTTAATGGGTCGTTACTTACGCGTTTGCGTTCGTTGGCAAATTAATAATATAGACAAACTTGCCTATTTTGGAGGATTGCTATCGTTGTGCGAATTCTCTGAGCCTCCACCCTCCTCGCAAAGAACGCGAAGAAAGCGAAGAACGCCGGCGACCGGAATTCGACGACGCACACCGTGATCTGCGACGTTGACGAGCTCTACCCGCGATGTTCTTCGGCGACGCCTCTTCTTCCGCGGCCGATCCTCGTTCGGCAACTAAGGTGAGAAACGGATCGTTTAATTCTCCCTTTTAATTTCAATGACAACAGATTTAATTAATTAAATCCATTTGTTCTAGATCCGGAGATCGTCGGCGCGACGTTTTTCCCGCGGTGCGACGAACGTCTCTTCCGCGACGACGCGACGATCCCCTCCTTCCGCGACGAGCGATTCCGCGACGACCTCACGTCCGACGGCGACATCGAGGTAGGGATTTTACTTTTTTTCTTGGTGATTCGTTCCCGTGATCTAATTCTTTTTAATTAAAGAACCAAACTTGAACAATTTTATTTTTGGATAAAATTGTGGCTGCCTTAATCCCTCCCGATGATTTTATGACTAACGCGGAGGGTGCGAGTCTAACGAACAAGACCCGGCAACCCTCCTCCGATCTTTTTGTTGTGCGGATTTGGCGGACGACGACGAACCGTGCGGCAGGGGTGATCCGTTGATCCCGCAGTGAAGATCGGCCCCCGGGAGGAGCTATGGCGCAGACGGGAGGCAAAACGGGCCACCGGAGCAACTCCGGCGGCCCGCGGAAGGCGGCGGCGGCGCCAGGCGCGCCGCCGTGGAGGAATCCGCCGCGGCTGAAGCCGCGGCGGCGGCGGCCGGTTCCGCAGCCACGCGGAACCGGGGAGGGACGCGGCGGCCCGCCCGCGTCCGTGTGACAGGCGGCCCCCCGCGGGGCCGCGTTTTCCACCGAGCCGCGGGGGCGGCGCCCCGCGGCAGCCCGCTTCGGCCGCTCGGCCGAAGCCGAGCCGGCCGGTCCGGTCGGCCGGGCCGCGCCCAGGCCGGGTCGGGTCGACCCGGTTCGGCCGACCCAGGGGGGGTTCGGGCCGGGTCGCCCCGGGCCCAGAACCCCCGTTTTCGGGCCCTCTTCGGTCTTTTGCCCGTATCTTGGGCCTGGGACCTCCGATTGACGAACCGTCAGCGGCTACGCGATCCTTGGATCGAGACGGTCTTTTCGGTATATTACACTCAAGGTTTCAGAAGACTTTGGGTTCGGCCGAGTTGGTTCGTACGCGAAACCAACCGGGCCCTCGGAGCGGAAACGCTCATAACTCGAGCTGCGGACGTCCGATCGATGTACCGTCAGCTGTGGAGGTTTCCTCTAAGTGAGACGGAACTTTTGGCATACTCCACCCGAGGATCGGACACAGGCGGAGTACGGTCGGGTTGGTTTTGCCCTAAAAACCAACCGGGCCCCTGGAACGAAAATGCCAATAACTCTCAGACCGGGCGTCCGATTGACGCGCCGTCTGTTGCGTTGAGATCCTGTTGTCGATACGGAACTTTTGGATACATCAACTTCGGACTACGTGTCAGTTGATGTATCAGCCTCTCGGCTCGTGGAGCGGACCCTCCTAAACGAGCTCGCTGTGTGCGGGAACCCTAGCGCTGGCTGTGACTTCGACGACAGAGCAGAGATCCTCCGTGGACTGCGACGACGACAGAGCAGAGTTCCTTCGTGGACTGCGGCGACGACTGTGCAGAGATCCTCAGTGGACTGCGTCGACTACTGCACTCAGCAATCCTACGTGGATCAGTGCTACAGGTCCTGTGTGGGCCCGATCCTGTGTGGGTCATCACCTTACGGTTCTGTGTGAGCCTTGACTACAGGTCCTGTGTGGGCCCGATCCTGTGTGGGTCATCTCTTATGGTTCTGTGTGAGCCATTGCTACAGGTCCTGTGTGGGCCCGATCCTGTGTGGGTCATTGCCGAGGTTAGTACCTATCGATCCTTCGTGGGTCCGACGACTTAGATGGTTCGGTGATCATCTTGTCGTCATCTGAAAAAGTATACATGGTTGAGCTGAATCTTATGTTACTCTCCTTTGTGTTTGTGTTGAACTATCCTATGTGGATTTACTATCTACTCTCCCTGGTGGATTTGAGTCTTGCTTTCCTGTGTGGATCGTGTTGACCTTGAGCTCGAGAGCAGAGCTAGAAATGGGGACTTAGGTATATGTATGGGCATATACCTAAGTCGAGTCAGTTGTTTCTTCGTGGTTGCCCCTTTCTTTTGTGCTATATCCTTTGTGGATTTCGGGAGACCTTCGGGGGTCTCGGGGTCCTTACTGAGTAGTTTATACTCACCCCTGCACGGGCTATGCCCGTACTTTGTTGTGTTGGATGCAGACGACGGACAGCGCTGATCTCGGTTGGGGCGTGGAGCAGGACGGTACCTGGAGGCGGACCACTGGGCGAGACGTGCTCGGAGCGGACGTGGGACCCAAGGAGCCTGGAGGCTATCTGTACCCACCCTTCAGGTGGGATTGCCAGTGGACGACACGAGGCCGCCGTCTTTTCTTCAGTTTCTGTTCTTTACCTTTTCAGTTGTACTTTCAGTTGGGCTTGTATCCCGGCCCCTTTACTTTTCTGCACTTGGTGGTTACTTTCCGCTTGCTGACTCTGTGGTGGTTGTTACTTATAAAGGCAATGCCTTCCCTGTTTACTGGGATTTTACGCCTTGGTGCTAGTCGCCAGCCCCTGGGCTATGGAAGGCGGGCTTGGGGTAGTCACAGCACGGGCCCCGAGGTCGGGTCGTGACAAATTGGTATCAGAGGTGGTCGGTTCTACCGCAGACTCTGATCGTCTTTTCTTTATATATGAAGCAATAGTGTTTAGTGTATTGAGTGTGGTTATCAGTTCAGGGAGCCCAGTGTTGGTGCGGCGGCCGACGTATCCGTACACCAGGACCCTGACTCCTGATTTCCGACTTAATGCATGAAAACATTGATTGCGTGTGTGTTCCAAGTTTTCTTTGTGATTACTTGTGTCAGCTCACCGGGTATACTGATCTGCTTCATGAAAGTCTCAAGTTTTCCTTGTGATTACTTGTGCCAGCTCACCAGGTATACTGTTCTGACTGTGGTGCTCTTTTTCTCCTTTTCAGGATGGCCCCGCGACGACAGCCAGCTAGGGTTCCGAGTGTAGGGCGCGACGGCAGCCCACCGAGCGACGAGGCCTCGGTGCAGGGCCCTTTGCCAGCAGTGGCACCGGAGGTAGCTTTACCCGCCGAGCCACCGATGCTACCAGTACCAGACGCTAACGATGCACGTCGCCTTAGGGCACTGCATGAGTTTCAGAGCCAGTGACCGCCCAGGTTTCGCAGTGAGGCGGACCCCCAGGCCGCCGAGGACTGGCTAGAGGCGGTGGTACAGATCTTTAGGCTAGTGAGGACACCAGCGGATCTCATGGTGATTCTCGCGGCGAGCCTCCTGCAGGCGGCGGCAGGACGATGGTGGAGCTTGATGCTCCAGGTTCACGATGAGGCATCCTTGCTCTGGATGGACTTCGAGAGCCTCTTCCACTCTGAGTTCATCCCGGCCACCCTCCGAGCGGTGCGCATCCAGGAGCTTCTCCAGCTGCGCCAGGGCAGCATGACGGTCGCTCAGTACGCGGCGAGGTTCACTGACCTATCTCGCTACTCGACCGACATGGTACAGGACCCCTTCTTCCGGGCCCGAACCTTCGAGCAGGGCTTGCAGCAGGAGATTCGGGCGTCGCTGATCTCCCTCAGCATTCCGACCCAGGCGGGAGTGCTGGAGAGAGCCCTCCTGATCGAGAGCTTCCTGGCAGAGCCTTCTTCAGCGGCGAGACCTAGCGCAGGGCGGCAGGTAGCTGAGTCTTCGGTAGCAGGTAGCCGACGGATGACTCTCGGGTCCAGGCAGACCAGACCCCCACGCAGACGGCCTCAGGACACCGGCTCAGCAGTGCGGGGCACACAGCGGAGTGCCAACCTTCCGAGAGGCAGGCAGTGCTACTCCTGCGGCGGGCAGGGTCACATGGCTCGTGACTGCCCGACTCGCCGACCAGAGGAGCAGCAGACGGTGGAGGGGCCACCCAGGCAGAGGCAGAGGGTCGACCGTGGCGGTCCGCAGGGAGGAGGCAGACGAGGCAGAGGAGCTGGCCGAGTAGCGGGTGGTGGGCGACGCTTCCAGGCTCTACCCCCACCACCACCAGGAGGGCCACCTCGACCACAGGGAGCTGGCGGGCAGGGACAGGCCCAGCTCCAGGCAGTGGAGGCCTACGACCCCGACATGCCAGAGATGATTTGAGGTACGATCTGTGTCTATTCCACCCTTGCTGCAGTACTTGTAGACACAGGAGCGAGTCACTCTTTCATAGCCTCTGCCCTTGTTCGGAGCTCGGAGATTCCGACTGAGCCGTTGGCTCGATCCTTACGGCTAGAGACTCCTACGGGAGCAGACTCGACGATTACGCACTGGTTCCGGCAGTGTGAGCTTACTCTAGGAGGCGAGAGCTCTGGCTGGGATCTCCTTGTAGCGGCGTCGAGGCCTTACGACGTCATCTTGGGCATGGATTGGCTATCCACGGTTCGTGCCCAGATCGACTGTTTTAGGCGCAAGGTGCGATGTGTTCGCACCGACGGGAGTAGGTTTACCTTCACCGATGAGAAGGGAACCTTTGCAGCACAGGATGGACTTCCGCGGAGGAGAGTGCAGCCCATCTCTCATCAGTTGGCTAGCCTCATCCTAGGAGCAGTGGACGTGCGGAGTCCAGTTTTTCCTGCAGTGGTGGACCAGTACGTGGACGTCTTTCCCGACGATGTTCCAGGGCTACCTCCTCGTAGAGAGGTAGACTTTTACATCGACTTGTACCCCGGGACAGCCCCGATATCTACTCCAGCATATCGGATGGCCCCCGCCGAGCTTCAAGAGCTGCGGGTACAGTTGGAGGACTTGCAGAGCAAGGGGTTTATCCGACCCAGTGTTTCACCCTGGGCTTCCCCGATTTTGTTCGCCAAGAAGGCGGACGGGAACTTGCGACTGTGTGTCGACTATCGTCGCCTGAACCAGGTGACAGTGAGGAACAAGTATCCGCTGCCACGGATTGATGACCTCTTCGATCAGCTCAAGGGAGCGCGGTGGTTCTCGAAGATAGACCTCCGGTCAGGCTATCATCAGCTCAGAGTTCGAGACGAGGACGTGCAGAAGACGGCCTTCAGGTGTCGGTATGGCCATTATGAGTTCTTGGTTATGCCGTTCGGCGTAACCAATGCTCCAGTAGTGTTCATGAACCTCATGAACAGGATCTTCCAGCCATACCTCGACCGATTTGTCGTGGTCTTCATTGACGACATTTTGGTATACTCGACGACTGAGGAGGAGCATGCCTACCACCTGCGAGTTGTTCTAGACACACTCCGAGAGCACCAGCTTTATGGAAAGCTCTCAAAATGCCAGTTCTGGTTACGTGAGGTCCATTTCTTGGGGCACGTCATCTCTGAGGCGGGAGTTGCAGTGGATCCCGCGAAGATCGAGGCAGTGCTATCTTGGGAGCCACCCAGGAGCGTGACGGAGGTGCGGAGCTTCTTGGGCCTAGCCGGATACTATCGGAGATTTGTGCCAGACTTCTCCAGAGTTGCGGCACCACTCTCAGCCTTGACAAAGAAGAGGAAACACTTTGTGTGGTCAGACAGATGTCAGCAGAGCTTCCAGGAGCTGAGACAGAGATTGACCAGCGCACCTATCTTGAGGTTGCCTGAGGAGGGAGTTGGATACGTAGTTTACTGCGATGCATCAGGGACTGGACTCGGGTGCGTCCTGATGCAGGAGCGGGCCGTGATCGCCTACGGATCACGTCAGTTGAAGCCGCATGAGCAGAACTACGCCACTCATGACCTGGAGTTAGCAGCAGTGGTCTTCGCTCTGAAGACTTGGCGGCACTATCTGATGGGCGAGCGCTTCACAGTCTTTTCTGACCACCAGAGTCTCAGGTATATCTTCTCTCAGAAGGACCTGAACCTGAGACAGCGGAGATGGCTTGAGTTCCTCCAGGACTATGACTTTGAGATAGTCTATACTCCTGGGAAGGGGAACGTGGTAGCCGATGCCCTCAGCAGGAGGACGGGAATTCAACTACTTGAAGAGGCGACGGAGCAGCTAGCCTCCTTACAGATATCCTTCGTGGATAGAGACGGAGCAGCCTTTCTTCAGTATCTCACAGTCTCTCCTCCACTTCTACAGTGGGTCAGAGAGGCTCAGCGTGGGGACGCTGACTGTGAGACCCGGCGTGCACTGATATCCTCAGGTCAGGCGCCTGATGGTTTCTCCCTTGGAGCAGAGCACGACATCCTTTTCAGAGGACGTACCTTCGTACCAGTCGCTTTACGAGAGGAGGTGCTGAGAAAGTTTCACACTTCTCCCTTGGCGGTACATCCCGGAGCGGCGAAGATGTACCAGGATCTCAGTCGACAGCACTGGTGGCCGGGCATGAAGAAAGTTGTGGCAGAGTTCGTTTCACGATGCCTCACCTGCCAGCAGGTGAAGGCAGAGCATCAGGTACCAGCAGGCTTGGTACAGCCCTTGGAGGTCCCGGAGTGGAAGTGGGACGGGATATCTATGGACTTCGTGACTGGACTACCACGCACTTCTAGAGGTCACAACTCCATTTGGGTGATTGTCGACCGACTCACCAAGTCGGCACACTTCTTACCCATCAGAGAGCAGGGCTCAGTGGAGAGCTTAGGACGTCTTTACGTCCAGGAGATCGTACGGCTTCATGGTGTGCCATCGTCTATCGTCTCCGATCGAGATTCTCGTTTCACTTCCCGGCTTTGGAAGGGGTTGCAGGAGGCGTTCGGGACACGACTCCATCTGAGCACAGCCTTCCACCCTCAGACGGATGGTCAGACGGAGAGGACCATACAGACACTCGAGGACATGCTCCGTGCATGTGTTCTCGACTTTGGTCGCAGCTGGGAGGACCACCTACCCTTGGTGGAGTTCGCGTACAACAACAGCTACCACTCCACCATCGGGATGGCACCATACGAGGCGTTGTACGACAGACCCTGCAGATCACCGTTGTGCTGGACAGACCCTGGGGAGTCAGCACTCGTGGGACCAGAGATGGTCCGAGCCACGACAGAGAAGGTCCAGATCATCCAGGAGAGGATGAGGACAGCTCAGAGCCGGCAGAAGTCATATGCTGACAGGAGGCGGAGGCCACTAGAGTTCGAGGATGGCGACCACGTCTTTTTGCGTGTCTCACCTCGACGTGGTTTACGGAGATTTGGCCGAGGCGGAAAGTTGTCTCCACGCTTCATCGGGCCTTTCCAGGTCCTCAGCAGGATAAGAGAGGTGGCTTATCTCCTGGCTCTACCACCTCAGTTGCACCGGGTGCACGACGTCTTCCACGTGTCTCAGCTGAGGAGATACGTGCACGACCCGACGCACATCATCGACTTTGGGGAGCTGGACGTGGACGATGGGGCGACTTTTTGCGGAGGTCCCAGTGGAGATCGAGGATCGACAGGAGCGGGTCCTACGTGGGCGGTCGATTCCTCTTGTGCGCATCAGATGGCAGCACGGGAACCTCCAGGAGAGCACTTGGGAGCGGGAGGCTCAGATGCGTGCTCAGTACCCCCATTTGTTCCCCTAGTTTTTGATGTATCTTTACGGGGACGTAAAGCCCTGAGGTGGGAGTAATGTAAAGACCCGAAAATTTCAAGGAAATTTTTTTCTTAATTTTCTTTGTAATTTTACAAGAGCACAGCTTCAGACGGCACCTGATTCCGAGGCCCGGTGTGCCCGGAATCAATTTCCGAAGTTTGGCTCGGGTACGTTCAGTGAACGGACGAGCGGGTTTTTCTATCTTTTGAACCGGTGCCCGGAATCGAATTCTGAGGGCACCGATGAAATCGCAGCACCGGTATTTGCTTAGAAACGCCTCTTCCGGAGTTGCGTTTGCTCAACCGTGGTTTTAAAAATTTTGGGCTTTAAGTCGGAAATAAAATAAAGGTTGTGCGACAACTTTATTTTATTTCACTTAAGCCGCTTGGAAGTCACTTGGAAGCCACTTGAACTGAGTTAAAGCGGATAGGGTGCTATCCGGAAATACCCTACCCCTTGGTAGGATATTTTTGAGGTGGGGCCCGCACGAGTCCCGCCATTTCTTTCGCTAAGTAATGCACCCGCGAAAACCCGTCAAGTAACTGAAAAGTCAACCGACGCGTTTTCCTTAATTTTTAACAGACCATTTAATTGGGCGGTTTATTTCGTAAATTAAATGGGCTGTTTCATTCGTTGAATTAATTCAACGAATTTAATGGGTCGTTACTTACGCGTTTGCGTTCGTTGGCAAATTAATAAAATAGACAAACTTGTCTATTTTGGAGGATTGCTATCATTGTGCGAATTCTCTGAGCCTCCACCCTCCTCGCGAAGAACGCGAAGAACGCGAAGAACGCCGACGACTGGAATTCGACGACGCACACCGTGATCTGTGACGTCGACGAGCTCTACCCGCGACGTTCTTCGGCGACGCCTCTTCTTCCGCGGCCGATCCTCGTTCGGCAACTAAGGTGAGAAACGGATCGTTTAATTCTTCCTTTTAATTTCAATGACAACGTATTTAATTAATTAAATCCGTTTGTTCTAGATCCGGAGATCGTCGGCGCGACGTTTTTCCCGCAGTGCGACGAACGTCTCTTCCGCGACGACGCGACGATCCCCTCCTTCCGCGACAAGCGATTCCGCGACGACCTCACGTCCGATGGCGACATCGAGGTAGGGATTTTACTTTTTTTCTTGGTGATTCGTTCTCGTGATCTAATTCTTTTTAATTAAAGAACCAAACTTGAACAATTTTATTTTTGGATAAAATTGTGGCTGCCTTAATCCCTCCCGATGATTTTATGACTAACGCGGAGGGTGCGGGTCTAACGAACAAGACCCGGCAACCCTCCTCCGATCTTTTTGTTGTGCGGATTTGGCGGACGACGAAGAACCGTGCGGCAGGGGCGATCCGTTGATCCCGCAGTGAAGATCGGCCCCCGGGAGGAGCTATGGCGCAGACGGGAGGCAAAACGGGCCACCGGAGCAACTCCGGCGGCCCGCGGAAGGCGGCGGCGGCGCCCGGCGCGCCGCCGTGGAGGAATCCGCCGCGGCTGAAGCCGCGGCGGCGGCGGCCGGTTCCGCGGCCGCGCGGAACCGGGGAGGGACGCGGCGGCCCGGCCGCGTCCGTGTGACAGGCGGCCCCCCCGCGGGGCCGCGTTTTCCACCGAGCCGCGGGGGCGGCGCCCCGCGGCAGCCCGCTTCGGCCGGGCCGCGCCCAGGCCGGACCGGACCCGGCCTAGCCGAGTCGGGCCGGGTCGGGTCGACCCGGTTCGGGTCGACCCGGTTCGGCCGACCCAGGGGGGGTTCGGACCGGGTCGCCCCGGGCCCAGAACCCCCGTTTTCGGGCCCTCTTCGGTCTTTTGCCCGTATCTTGGGCCTGGGACCTCCGATTGACGAACCGTCAGCGGCTACGCGATCCTTGGATCGAGACGGTCTTTTCGGTATATTACACTCAAGGTTTCGGAAGACTTTGGGTTCGGCCGAGTTGGTTCGTACGCGAAACCAACCGGGCCCTCGGAGCGGAAACACTCATAACTCGAGCTGCGGACGTCAGATCGACGTACCGTCAGCTGTGGAGGTTTCCTCTAAGTGAGACAGAACTTTTGGCATACTCCGCCCGAGGATCGGACACAGGCGGAGTATGGTCGGGTTGGTTTTGCCCTAAAAACCAACCTGGCCCCTGGAACGAAAATGCCAATAACTCTCAGACCGGGCGTCCGATTGACGCGCCGTCTGTTGCGTTGAGATCCTGTTGTCGATACGGAACTTTTGGATACATCAACTTCGGACTACGTGTCAGTTGATGTATCAGCCTCTCGGCTCGTGGAGTGGACCCTCCTAAACGAGCTCGCTGTGTGCGGGAACCCTAGCGCTGGCTGTGACTTCGACGACAGAGCAGAGATCCTCCATGGACTGCGACGACGACAGAGCAGAGATCCTTCGTGGACTGCGGCGACGACTGTGCAGAGATCCTCAGTGGACTGCGTCGACTACTGCACTCAGCAATCCTACGTGGATCAGTGCTACAGGTCCTGTGTGGGCCCGATCCTGTGTGGGTCATCACCTTACGGTTCTGTGTGAGCCTTGACTACAGGTCCTGTGTGGGCCCGATCCTGTGTGGGTCATCTCTTACGGTTCTGTGTGAGCCATTGCTACAGGTCCTGTGTGGGCCCGATCCTGTGTGGGTCATTGCCGAGGTTAGTACCTATCGATCCTTCGTGGGTCCGACGACTTAGATGGTTCGGTGATCATCTTGTCGTCATCTGAAAAAGTATACCTGGTTGAGCTGAATCTTATGTTACTCTCCTTTGTGTTTGTGTTGAACTATCCTATGTGGATTTACTATCTACTCTCCCTGGTGGATTTGAGTCTTTCTTTCCTGTGTGGATCGAGTTGACCTTGAGCTCGAGAGTAGAGCTAGAAATGGGGACTTAGGTATATGTATGGGCATATACCTAAGTCGAGTCAGTTGTTTCTTCGTGGTTTCCCCTTTCTTTTGTGCTATATCCTTTGTGGATTTCGGGAGACCTTCGGGGGTCTCGGGGTCCTTACTGAGTAGTTTATACTCACCCCTGCACGGGCTATGCCCGCACTTTGTTGTGTTGGATGCAGACGACGGACAGCGCTGATCTCGGTTGGGGCGTGGAGCAGGACGGTACCTGGAGGCGGACCACTGGGCGGGACGTGCTCGGAGCGGACGTGGGACCCGAGGAGCCTGGAGGCTATCTGTACCCACCCTTCAGGTGGGATTGCCAGTGGACGACACGAGGCCGCCGTCTTTTCTTCAGTTGCTGTTCTTTACCTTTTCAGTTGTACTTTCAGTTGGGCTTGTATCCCGGCCCCCTTTACTTTTCTGCACTTGGTGGTTTCTTTCCGCTTGCTGACTCTGTGGTGGTTGTTACTTATAAAGGCAATGCCTTCCCTGTTTACCGGGATTTTACGCCTTGGTGCTAGTCGCCAGCCCCTGGCCTATGGAAGGCGGGCTTGGGGTAGTCACGGCACGGGCCCCGAGGTCGGGTCGTGACATTAGCAGTCTTGGAAAAATAGATCACATACATTAATGTTACATTTTCACTTTAAGACGTAGAAAACAACATAAAAAATCTTTATGAACACCATTATTCCCTTGGCTTAACCCTACATATCAATCACATTACACTTATTGGAATCATGGGAAAAATAAAACATATAAAGGGGTGAGCTCAAATGCTCAGTAAGGGTAAGCAATACAGCAGAAACTTTCAAAAATAAGCATAAACATTTAAGGCAATGTATAAAACTAAAATGAAAGCCTTTTAAACTTTAACTTCAGCATAATATGGCAGAAATAAAATTAAATAATTCCATTTACTTATTCACATGGATATTATACTAATCAAATAATCACATTCAATATCACTGACCACTTTCATAATGATGGAATGCATAATGCCGAACTTTAATTTCTGTGTCAAGTCCTCGTGCCAAGACCTAAGGAATAACTGTAACCAGAGCCCAACCCGGAGAGCCTCTGTAATCGGACTCCATCCCAGAGTGCCTCTAATAACCGGACACCAACCTAGAGTGCCTTTAATAACCGGAAACCAACCCGGAGTGCCTCTAATAACCATACACCAACCCGGAGGGTCTTCTGTAACCGGACCCCAACCCAGAGGGCTTACTTTTACTGGTCCCCAACCCAGAACATACTAGTCCAACACATTCATCTTAATAAGAGGATGAAATATAACATAAACATTCGTATTAAAACTAACATACAAAATGTCAAAACTTTAATTATAAAACATTAATGGCATAAAAATAACTCATCCATAGTCAAAAAATATCACAAAACCTTAAATACAATATGGATGATTTGTATCATAATAAATCAACTTGAAACAAGTGTAAAATTTATCAAATGATGTTGACATAGATGAAATAAATACTATTTGAGAGAAATATATCTTTTTTTGAAATCATTTAAAAGTCGAATAATTATAGAGAAAACCTTTATTTTGAAAATATCTTTATAAGCTTGTGAAGGAAGCTTCAAAGGTGTAATAACAACTGAGAATAACCGCACCCGCTGTATAAGTTAAAAAAAGACATTCTTACCTTAATTTTGTCAAAAAGGTTAATAAGTAACTTGTTTCGAAAACGTTGGAAAGATTCCTTTAAAAACATATAAAGTCAAATAAGGGTATAAATGACTTTAACCCATTGTCTATTAAATAGTAAAAATGTTTTTAAAGACATTTTTAAAAAACATGGATGTGGATGATAAAGAGGTCCCAGAAGATAATTACGTATAAACAACCTCAGATAATGAAGAGATTGTGAAATAAACTCTTACCAATTTGGTAACTTATGAAACATACACCACATGAAAGAGGTATCATACAATGAATATGTAAATACACATAAATTAAAGTGTATTACACAAAGAATACAATTATTGGCAGTACATACACCACACAAAAGGTAATAGTGGCAATATGACATGAATCTCATGGGAATAAAGAGTGAGATGAAAACCCCTTACCTTGTACTTTTCCTTGGTTGGGGGTAGATTAACCTCCTGTATAATGGTGAAATAATTGTTATTAAATTATACAAGAATCATATACATGAATATGATATCATATATGATCTTTTAACATTGATTTTTTAATAATATCTTAGTATTATCGTTGTTTCGGGTGTTAACTTACTCATTTTATTTTATATGTTTTGTTACGTAAGTCATGTTTGTCATGGATAGGTTGTATCTTAATCATATCCAGAATGATATCAAGTCCATAAACATTATTTTTAAATCATCAAATGATAATTATACTTGAATGGATACGATGGAGAATGAATCTCATCGCGTTCGTGGAGACGGTAGTCCGTACGTACGCACGAGCGACAATATCATTCTTTTGATATTAAAATAATATATAATTGGATTGTATATCATATATACAGAATCATTATCATGTTATATTTATTATTTACATGAGTTACACTTCATTATTATACCCATCCAAATAATAATTTATTGAATAACAATTACACCACGACGTGGAGACGGTAAGCCATACGTACGCACGTATGGTGACATGTCATTCAAAGGATGGATAGAATACTGAATATGGTTGTACCATATTTATAATAATATTACATTATATAGGAGATAATTTATTCATTATTTTATAATGGGAATAACAAAGAAAGAAGAAGTTGAAGAAGAAATGAATTTGAAAAAGGGTGGTGAAAACATTACCTCTTCTTCGGGTTCTTCCTTTTGATTTGATCAAAAGGGCTCCTTAGGTTGGCTTTCTGATCAAAATAAGGCCTCTAGGTTGTAGTTAAGGAAGTTGAGAGAGTATTTGAGCAAGGGTTGGCTGAAACAAAAGGCTTTGAAGGTGTGAATTAATGAGAAGGGGGAGTGCCCTTTTATAAGAGGGGTGAGGGGCACCTTTGGAAAAACTAGAAATATTATTTTATAATAAATTCATATTCGGTTTCTAATGGCTCCAAAGTGGATTATTTAAAGGTTAATGTGGGGATAGGTCGAAAAACACTCAACTAATAAGATTTAGACAGGTTTGGGTTACTATATTAACCTTATCTTTAAGTATTAACTCTTAGTTAATTAGTTTCACTTTTACAATGTCTCTTTGTATTTTTATATTATATGGTTAATGAACATACTATATACATCCAAGCGACCCCCAAGTGGTCCATTAATGATACAAATATCATGATATAAGTCTCTTGGACGAACCTTAGATTTTTAGGAATTTAATATCAATTAATCATATAATATTTGTTTTAAAAACTCTTTTATGTCAATTTTGAAACTATTCAATAATTGATTTTTGTAAAAATCATAAAAGAATGATTACTTAGAAAAAAGTTAATTAAGTAAATCCTAACATGTCATATTAACCTATAAAATTAGTTTAATTTTTGAAAAGTCTCAAATTATATTTATTTGGGTATTTATAATATCAATTAGTTTAATTTTTTCACTATTATGGTAATTACTGCATCATCATTGTGTCATAAATAAATTTAATTATTTAATGTCTAAAAATTATAAATAAAATATCATTATTTATGAAACCTTTTATCTTTCTAATGAATATTTACAATCGATATTATCTTATGTATAACCCTATATTAAAAATGTTTTAGCAAATAAACTTTGATTTTAACTCTTTTAACTCTTCTTTGAATTAAATAATAATAAATGTCCTAATCTAATCCAAGTGGACCTAAATGATAATATTTTATTCCTAAGGTTGTTTCTGGTCGAGATAAACTTGTCCAATAGAATTAGGACATGTGTTAGGGTAATATTAATATCATTTTTACCCTTAATTACCCTATTTACTTTTAACCGTGGTAAATAAAAGTAAAAAGTTACTATTCACCAAAAATTATTTTCATCTCATTGAACCACATTTTACTCCTTGATATTAACCGTGTCTCTCGGATTTTCAAAATTCCACTCATAGAAGCGGTAAAATTAAGTTCTATGAAAAATTCAGTTTTTTAACTACCACTTAGTGGTTTCACTATTCATCAAAAAATGAAAGTTTCTAGAAAAATACCAAATATTAAGCCTAATCTATATTTGATATTATGAATTCAAAAATGATGTCTATTTTACCAAATTCAGAACATATCAGTTGCATTAATTAATTTAAAAATTAATTCCCATCGTCTAAACAAATAGCGTTTTTAAGAGATAATAACTATCAAAAGATTGACACTTGTTTATGTCTGGTTTAAATGTGAAATTACATCCAATGACCAACATTGTATTTAATGGTAAAAATATATTCTAAATATACTTTAAAACCACTCAAATTAATAATTTATCACTATTAATTATTTCGATTAAAAAAGTTGTTTTGAATTAAAATTTAGTAATTTTCACTATTCATCAAAATATGAAAGTTATCTGAAAAGTACCAAAATTTCACCCTAAGCTAATTTCGATATTACGAATCCAAAAATAAAGTCCATTTCAAAAGATAAAATTTATAAAATTTCAAAAAGTAGGCATTACTATTCATAATGGCTAGTTTGATTGGTTGTGGTGTGTTAGAATCTCGAAGTTGCGTACAATGCACGCCATTGCATTATTCAAAGGGAAATGTACCGTGGAAGCTTGGGATGTTTCATTGTATTTTTTTTTGATGTCCCCATTCTAAAAAGTAAATTTATTTAGTCAAATTGAATATATAAAAGTTTAAAATATTGGATTTAAAAAGGGTTCACTATTAAAAGTTTGTAAAAGTGCAATACTGAAAATGAATTTGTTCTTACATTATGTCTAAGAAACTCATAATATGGATTCTAAAATTACAAGGATTATATAAAGTTTAAAATTTAGTTAATAATATTCATAACCTCTTTTGAACAGCTTGTTTGGTAAGTCATGGTGCGCTTGAACTCGGTGTTGCGTGTAGTGCAAGTTATTGAATTATTCTGAAGAAATAACACACTATGAAATCTTGGGGTGTTACAGGTGGCATTTTATAGGGAAGGAAAATGACTCACTTCAATTTTTTGAAATCAAGATAGGTGTACCAAGTTCTTACCTAATAAAAGTCATAGTAAACCATAATAAATCATTAATGGAAGGTTTATATCTGAATAATGTCTATAAAATGTGTTTTGGGAAATGTTCTAGGTCATTTCAACCCCTTAGATTATGGGTTAGTCCTTAATTAAGTTTAATTTGACCTTAATCGATGTGATTAATTTTCATCACTTTTACTAATATTTTTGGTAAAAAAATAAGTTGATATTATTATAATATAAATATTATACTGTTTATAATGGAGTATGTTTATTTTTTTCAAATTTAATTCAAAGAAGAGAGAACTTTTTTATTAATGCTAATCCCGCAGTTAGGATGAAATAAATGGTTTTTAATGTAGAAATATTTTCAAAAGTTTCACTATAGGAAAACGGGCGTTTCGCAGTGGTTTTGAAAACCTCTGCTAAATATTTTTTGGGCCTCTATTTTGCGGCAATTTTAAAACCACCATGAAATGTGTTAATTTTTTTAATTTTTTTTTATTTTTTTGAGGATTATGAGCGGTTTTTTACAAAACCGTCGCGAAATGAAAGGAAAAAAAATAAAAAAACATGAGAAACACCAAAATCACTAAAACGATGATAAATTTTGATCCGGGAATCCATTGGAGCACCAGGACCAGTAAAATCAAAGCTCATGAAGAGATATTGAGGCACGTATATGGTCTAAGGTACAGAAGATATGAGAGTTATAAGAAAGTTGAAAAAAGTTCTCCAACTTCAAATGACCATAACTTTCGCTCCGAGTGCCTGTTTGGGCTGTACCACATATCAAATCGAAGCTAGTGAACAGAGCTACACACGAGTTTGACAAAAAGAAAGCTTTTTTCATGTTTTTGACTCCAAAAACCCCTCATAAGGACTCTAAAACTCCATTTCCGTCACCGGTGTCCCGTTGAACTTGTCTTCAAATGGTCCTAACTTTCGATCTGCGTGTCAGTTTGGACTCCTCCACCTGCCAGATCATATTTCGTTCCATGAGCTTCAGTTTGACTGGTCATGGCGCCCACATGGACTCCTGGATCATAAGTTATGTCCTTTTTAGTGGGTATCAAGTTTGTTATGTTTTTCGATGTCTCGTTTCTAGCACCCGTTCCCCATCAGCTTTTTTTTAAATAGTAGTAACTTCCGATCCACCAGTCCATTCGATCTCTTTCACCTATCGGCTCGAATATCATTTTAGGATCTTTGATTTGACTGGTTATGGATCTTGAATGGACTCTCGGATCACAAGTTATCTCTATTAATGTGAGTCCAATGTTTTTGTCACTTTATGACCGTTTTGACGGGTTTTAACGGTTGCTCCATTTATTACTGCTTATTTGGGTTTCCATGACTTGTTATCTTTGTCAATGGTTTTTTGTGGGTTATTATGATTATCATGTTGAATTCTTAAGGGGATTTCTAGAGTTGTCATGGGTTTTCATGCGTTCTCATGCTTTCTAATGCTTCCTTCTTCATACTTCTCCATCCGTTTTCATGCGTTTTCATGATTTTTCATCCCTTATCATGCCTTTTCTTACTTTTTCATGTGTTTCATTTATTATTTATTATTTATTATTTATAATATACTTTAATTTATTTATTATCTATTATTTGTTACTGGTTATTTATTATTTATTATTTATATTTATTTATTATTTATTATTTATTATTTATTATTTATTATTATTAATAATAAAATATTATTATTAATAATAATATTTGTTACTGGTTATTTATTATTTATTATTTATATTTATTTATTATTTATTATTAATTATTTATTATATATATTATTTATTATTTATTATTTAATAATAATAATAATAATATTTTATTTATTATATATTATATATTATATATTATTATTTATTGTTTATTATTTATTATTTATTATTTATTATTTATTATTATTTATTATTTATTATTTATTATATATTTATTACTATCTATTATTAATTGTTTTTTATTATTTATTATTTATTATTTATTTATTTATAATTATTAATTATGTGTTATTTATTATTATTATTTATTATTTATTATATATTATATATTATTATTTATTTTTTAGTGTTTATTATTATTTATTATTATTTATTATTTGGTATTTATTATTATTTATTGTTTATTATTTATTAATTATTATTGTTTATTATTTATTATTTATTATTTATTATTTATTATTTAATATTTATTCTTTATTATTTTTTGAATATTATTTAATATTATTTAATATTTATTGTTTATTGTTTATTGTATATTGTTTTTTATTTATTATTTGTTATCTATTATCTATTATCTATTATTTATTATTTGTTTATTATTATTTATTATTTATTATTTATTGTTTACCGTTTATTGTTTATTGTTTTTTATTTATTATTTATTATTTATTATTTATTATTTATTTATTATTTATTTATTTATAATTATTTATTATGTGTTATTTATTATTATTATTTATTATTTATCATTTATTATTTATTATGTGTTATTTATTATTGATTATTTTTTATTGTTTATTGTTTATTATTATTATTATTTATTATTTATCATTATTTATTAGTTGCTATTTAATATTTATTATTTTTTTATTATTATTTATTATTATTTATTATTTATTATTTATTGTTTATTATTTATTGTTTGTTATTTATTATTTATTATTTATTATTTATTGTTTATTATTTTAATTTTGTAATTTTATTATTTTATTATTTTATTTTCATAATTTTATAATTTATGTAAATATTATTATAATTTATTTGTTATTTATTATAATAAACAGTAAATAATAATAAATAAATAAATAACTCAACAAATAACTAATAAATCATTAATTATTATTTATTAATTACTGATTATTGATTATTGATTATTTCTTATTGTTTAATTATTATTGAGTTTATATCTATTAGTTATGTATTATTAGTTTTTTCAATTAGTATATATAAGTATATTAAATTCTATTTATTAACCACATGACGAGCTTGCTGGAGTGGTAAAGTCTTTGGAAAATATGCAAGAGGTTAGGGGTTCAAATCTCACCAAACACAGTAAATAAGTAAATAAATAAAAAATAAAGAAATAAAGAAATAAAGAAATAAAGAAATAAAGAAATAAACAAATAAACAAATAAACAAATAAAAAAATAAAGAAATAAAAAAATAAAAAAATAAAAAAATAAACAAATAAACAAATAAATAAACAAAGAAACAAAGAAACAAACAAACAAATAATAAATAAATAAAATTATATTTTTAAACATAAAAGAAAATTACCAAAAAACATGTCTTTCATTATCAGTATGTTTTGTTTATATAAATAAAATATAAAAATATTTCAAAAGTAGTTATTACTATTTTTATTAATAATTTTAACGAAAAGGATATAATTATCTAATTAAAATAATTGTAACAATAAAATGATTTTTCGTAGAAACATCATTTTTGTGTGTAATGTATTCCATGTCAATGTTCCATGTAATGTACACCATGTTTGTGTTCTATGTTATGTACACCATGTCTGATACATATGAAAGGAATGTTTAACATAGTTCATCGAATGGAATAAATGGATATTTACTTTATTTGAAAAAAAAAGGTTCAAAAAAAACTCATGGTGTTACATTCAACCCCTCTTAAAATGGATTTCAAACGCAAAAATTCATCACTCGGGTTGAAAAATGAGGATACATTTGATTCATCATATCCTCATGTTCCATCATAGATTCATCTAACTAGTTATTTATCCACAAAACATTAACCATGTGAGTGGTCATGTTTGGTAGAATTTTCTTTATATGATGAAAAATTTCCACATGTTGCTCCTCATAAGAAAGATGTTGCCACGACGGTATATCCTATGAGATCAGTACATGTGATGGGTCATGTATGTACTTCCTTATGAGAGATACATGGACCAAATTAGGGAGTTGAGATATAATTAGAGGAATTTTCATGCGATAGGCTATCGTCCTGATACGATCAAGAATATCAAAGGGACCGATATACCTACAGCATAGTTTCACATTCATCTAGAATCTCATAACCTTATTATGGGTGAGCTTCTTAGAAACACCTTTTCACTAAATTTCAATTCTAGATTATTCCAATGGTTATCATCATAAATTTTCTTCCAATGTTAAGCTACCTTGATATGTTTCTGATTAGTTCTAACATTCTTGACCAATTAATTAGAAATATCAAGTCCCAAAATCATTCTTTCTCCAACCTCATCTCATCACATTGGATCTCTACATTTCTTCCTAGAGAGGGATTCATACGGTGCCATATGAATTCTTGAATGAATGCTCTTGTTGAAAGAAATCTCAACTAGAAGAAGGTGTTGATCCCAACCACCTTTAAAACCCAAAGACCATGATCTCAACATATCATCTAGGGTTTGAATTTTTTTTAGACCGACCATTTGTATTAGCATGATAAGTAGTGTTGAAACACAATTATGTATCATGTGCTTGCTAAAGTATTCAACAGAACTTTCAGGTGAAGCTCGGATCTAGATCTGATATAATAGAATGTGGTACTCTCAGAAACCTGAGCACTTATTTAATGTATATCATGTAATGATGATCTAAAGAGAACCCTTATCTGATAGCGATGTTGTGGGCTAACTTATTAAGATGATCAACTACCACCCATGTAGCATTAATACCTTTAGATCTTTTCTGCATTCCAATGAAAAAATCCATTTTTATGTTCTCCCATTTCAATTCAGTTATGGTTAATGGATGCAACATAACTTTTTTGCTTTTGTCATCTAGCCTTAACTTGTTGGAATACCAATCACTGAGATACAAACTCTATGATATATCTCTTCATGTCATCCCACCAAAAGTATTATTTCAAGTCTCTATACATATTTTTACATCTATTATGAATAGATAAATAAGAAATATAATCTTACGCTAACAAATACATCTTCAAAACTAGTATGGTATGAAAACATATAAAGTTATTAAACCTTATCATTTTATCCTGATCATGGTTAAACTCAGAAAAATTTTAGATATTCTTTTGCAGCACTACATCTTCCTTATATGAATCCTTAATCTTCACCTGGATAGAGGGTTGAACACTCATTTGATAAAGATAATATTTTCCCCTTCCTTTAAGATTTGCAGATCCATCATGTGCAAATCTAGAAATATTGGATCTTTCATGATTCTCTTTATAGATAAGATATCATGATCCATTTGAATCAAATCATTGGCCACCTTGTTCACTTTCCTAGGGTGGTAATTTATTGAAATGTCATAATACTTTATCAACTCTGGCCATATTATCTAGTACATGTTCAACTCCTTATGTTTGAATATATATTTCAGACTTTTATGGTCATTATATATATCACCCATTTCTCTATAAAGATAATGCCTCCATATCATTAATGCAAAAATTACCGTTGTTATCTCCAAATCACGAGTTTGGTAATTTTTCACAAGAAACAAAAAAAGCTATGAGGCATAAGCTCAAATGGCCCGAATGACTTCTTTTTTATTTTTATTATAGATAATCCCCATTTTTAAGGGTTTAAGGGGAACCTGTACATGACCCGTAGGCCCAAGGCATAAGGCCCGACATGACCCGCAATACATGACCCAAAGGCCGAGAGGCATAACATGCCCATTACATGACCCATAGGCCTAGCCCACTATAACTTCCCCTCCCCAGTGTCTTGAATCATTGATCTCCTTAGCTACCCACCTTACATTTCTGATCGGCTAGCATTGCCCCGTACAAAGATGCACGGTGCCTGGTCCCGATGGCGGCTGCCATACCCTCTCATTCTTCCAATCCGGTTAGCTCTGCATCTAGTGGATTCTACTCCTATTGCTCTTATCCTCTTCTAGGGCCTGTTCTGTGTGAGCTGGGCTACTCCATGGTCTATGTGACCCAAAGGCCCTGTGGCCCAAAGGCCTTTGATGACCCGAAGGCCCTGGAGCCCCGTAGGCCCAAACCGGTGGCCCGAAGGCCCAAATCGAGTGAATAGTTCCGGCTGCTATAATACCAAATAGTAACTACAATAGTAACTGCTACAGTATTGCAACATTAACTGCTACAGTAATGCTACAGTAACCTAGAAATTCGCCTCCACCCGATTTTGAACTTGGGTCTCTTGGATGCCAAGCAGGAGCCCTTACCACTCAGGTACGGGCTCGTTGGCAGCTATGAGGCATAAGAGATAACCATGTTATTATGCATAAGAACACATCCCAAAGCCTTATTGGAGGCATCATTACAAATTAAAAACCCTTATCCACTACAGGGTAATATAAGCATAGGTGTACTATCTATCCTTCTATTTTGTTCCTTGAAATTTTATTTACATTCACCTGTATAGAGGAACTTGACACCCTTACGAGTTAACTTGGTAAGAGGATTAGAAAGTCATGAGAAATTCTCCAAAATCTGTCATTAATTTCCAGAGAAACCAAGAATGTTATAGATCTCAATCACTATTGTTGGTCTAGGCCAGCATTCAATAGCCTCCATCATTGATGGATCTACTACTATACCACCTCTTGAGATAATGTGGCCCAAAATTGAAATATTTTTCATAGGAGATTCACACTTTGTAAATTTTTCATATAGCTTATCCTTCTTTAGGGGCTTTAGTAAAATTCTCATGTGATCTTCATGATCTTCATTTCATATTGAATAGATGAGAATATCATCTATAAAGACTACCACAAAATGATTGAGATAATATCTAAAAACCATGTTCATTAAATATATGAAGATATCAGGGGAATTAACAATACCAAAATGCATCACTATATATTCATAATGTCCATACCTTGTATGGAATGTCGTCTTGGGTATATACTCTTTCTTAACCCCCAATTAATGATATCTATAATGAAGATGAATCTTGGAAAAGTATTAATCTCCATGAAGTTAATAAAATTAGTCATCAATACGAGGTAGAGGATACTTATTCATGATTTTAATCTTGTTCAACTCTCAATAATAAATGTAGAGTCTCATTGATCCATCATTCATTTTCAAAAAAAGAAATGGTGTACCCCAAGGTGACACACTTGTCTAAATGAATCCCTTATCAATGTTTTCTTGGAGTTGCCTCTTCAATTCCTGCAACTCAATCAGGGCCATTCTATAAGGAGTATTTGAATTTGGTATGGAACTAGGTATAGATTCTATTATGAACTCAAATTCACATTTTAGTCAACATTCTAGGAAACACTTCTATAAATACATCCATAAATTATCTAACAAAATGTATATCATCGATATCAATTTTCTCCCAAAACCATTTTTGATAAAAAATAATTTTGAATGGGAATTAAAACCCATACACTAGATGTAATTTCTACAGGAAGTTAATTATTATAATTTTATAGAAGGATTATCATTGGAGGGGTTGAAATATAAAAACTAACTTCCCTTACTCAATAATTGAGGTGGGATTTATGCAGAGAAATATAATCCATGCCTAAGATGGAATCAAATTCAACCAAAGAAAGAATGATATGATTTTTAGGAAGCACATTCCCACAAACAAAAACTGGATAAGAATTATAGATGTTAGATACAATCATCATACCATTATAGGCTTCACTACTAATTCCACACATAATATTTATTTGTACAATCTTACCACCCGTAGAAAATTCATTAGATGAGAAGGAGTTGGTATTTCCTTAATTAAATATGACATTAGATGTTCTATAGATGATGGTATGCGTACCTTTCATCGCATCGTTATATCACACCTCATTATAAATAGGGATTGCATAATATTTCCCCTTTTCCCTCAACTTAAGAGGATTCTGACATCAATCATCACCACCAGCCCTTAGGTTTGGGCAGTGGTTAGCATAATGCCTATTCTCCTTAAACTTGTAGCATTGAATCATGGGTGTTTTATTCTATACTAATGTTTCTCCATTCACTACATTAGAAATCTTCTTCACATTACTTCAGCAATAAAATTCCCTATGTACTTCCATTTCACACATAAAAAATTTATTATACCCCTTATGTAAATTCCCTTCACACTTCGTCCCACACATATAGAGTAAAGGGAAGATCATCTTATTATCTTCATGATTTTTAGATTTCACTTCAAACTGCATCTTCATCTTCTTGTCAAAACCATGAGATTGATACATGACTCTAGCATTCATTTCAAAGTTGATTAAACAATGAAAAATATCTTTGTAGCTAATAAAGTCTCTTATGAAACCTTCCTTAATCCATGACACCTTAGGTTTATCCTATTTTATTTATAGGAAACTTATATTTAAATTTTTCATAATGGTTCATGAAGAGTTTGTGAATTTACAAAGCATATCCTCCGGAAGTGTCAATCTAGGTGCGCAGCAAGGCCCATTATCTTGTACCAGATTACCCCAAGTCCGTCCTAGAACATATTTTCAGGGTTGTTAACCCTAGGTATATATATTCCAGAGCCACATCCACTTGTATTATCTAGATGGATATTTATTTCTAGGAAACCACTCACTTTATCCTTTACCAAAATTCTAGTACATTTTCTTATGCTTTTCCTTATCCTTATACTTATCCTAAGACATGTACATAGGGTTTTAAGTAAGGTTTTCTCATGTTAGAATCTATAGGTTATCTAAATATTTTCTCTAATAAAAAATATAGTGACCATTTATTTTCATAAATTAACATTACATAAATTATGTGGAATACATAAAATCTTATACAAATAGGCACGCAAAGACCGTACTATTCTAGTGCCTTTATAAACATGGAAAACATAAACATTGGTACATTAATCAGCTAAATTATCACTCAGTGGGTTATTTTTTTCTATCAACATTCATATACACATCAAACATAATACATATCTTCATAACTTAGGGAAGGAAACAAAAAAACGGGTGACCTCAAATGCTCAATAAGGGTAATCAAGGGAGATATGTAAGCATAATCATGATCATAAGGGTATGTGAACTTGATAATCATAATAGAAGATCATTCCCTAAATATCAAAGATCATATATGTGATTAATGGAATAAACCCTGGTTATTAATAAGTAATGAATCATAAGGAGATAAATAACATAAACTATAAAGGTATAACATATGAATAAAACAAGCAATTGTGGTAGACACATAATCATATAATATTATTTTCACAGTAGCCAAGTCATCACTGCCAATAAAATATTTGTAATATAGGTTCACTCCCCATACAATATTGGTCATCATGGTTCACTCCCATTTCCATTTTAGTAGCATGAGCTCACTATTCATACAATCTTGGTAGTCAGGTTCACTCTCATGGAAATCTTAGTAGTCAGTGTTCTTTACCAATACCATCTAAGTCTATCTTAGGATACATAGATATTTACCCATTGCATTGGAGGGAGATATATGTCACACCCATATCATAGTGAAATCGTACATACATGTTCTACATGATCATAAAAAATAATATCATAACCCGTGAAATGAAATGGGTATTATAGACATTTAATCATATCATAACCTTTGGAAAGAGATAGGTTTCATAATACTTTCATCATAAACATAACCTGTGAAAAGATATGGGTTTAAAAATCATATAACCTATGAAATAGAAACGAGATTCAAAAGAATATATACCATTAAAGAGAATTTTTTTTCCCAAACATCATGTCATCAAAATATAATCCATTCATAGAAATAATATGAATGGAAACATTGAATAATTTCCCTATAAATGCATGAGTTACACCAATCAATTTTATCTTAGATGGGAAATAAATTTTAATGACCTTTTAAAAACATTTCTTGATAATAATATCTTTTCTACATTGACAACTCTTTTTAAAAAATAAATCTTGTTTGAAATTTTTTTTCTATAAAAATATATTTGAAAACATATAAAGGAGGCATTGAAAACCATAAAAATGTTGTGAAATCCTTTTTTATTAAAAATGGGATTCAAATATATTTTGGAACCAATTTTGAAAAAAAGGTTTTTGAATACAATATATTTCCAACTAGAGACAGAGACAATCAGATTTTACTTAAAAACCTTATCTTAAGTACCAAAGAGTGAAAAAATGGCACTAATACATAGTTATATTCTAAATAAACAGTGGATAAGGAAACTCATGAGTGTTCTTGATATATGAATCATAATATTTCATCATAGGAAGCATAAACATTAACATTCCCATAAAACATTGCGATTATCTCAATAAACACATATAACTTGGTAACTTGTGATATACACACCATGTAAGAAACAAAAATTAAATGAATCCTAAAATATCCTGAAAGAAATTAAATTCATGATATAACATGTAAAATGTAAGTATATATATCTCAAAATATAATTTAGGTGTGTAACAAAACATGAGTCTCAATGAAGGAAAATTGAGACAAAAATATCTGATTGATTTTGCAAATTTTGAAAGATGAACCCCGTGAATGAAAGATCATAAAATAGATATCTTAATATACATAAATTTAATTATATTATACATATATTACAATCATGGTATGTACATACACCACAAAAAAGGAAAGTGTGGTGAACATAGCATGTATCTCATGGAAATAAAAAGTGAGATGAAATCCCCTTACCTTTTGTATTGACTCTCATCAGACTCATTGAAACCACCTGTATAATAAATAAAACTTTATTATAATTCTTTTATAGAACCAAATTATAACATATATGGTTTTATTACAACCTTATATTCCCCTCTTTCTAAAAATCCCATTTTGATGTTTCACTTCAGGTAATATTTTCATTATTCATCTCATGTGTCTTAATTTGTTATATATTTGGTATTTATACATTATATCATGATTTAGATAATTTAAACCATGATATAAATATCATATATATATATATTATATTTTTATTAAAATATTAAATTTAATATATAATTATGAAAATCAATAAACCGTTCAAGGAGATGATAAGACATACGTACGCATGATCGCTATTTCTGTCTAATTGGTATGTTGAAAGAAAAAAGTAAAAGAAATATGTGTATATATATGTATATAAATATGTATCATTATTAAATTATATTTTTGTTATCATATATTTTGTATATATTCACTAAAACCATACTAAATAAAATCCATGTAGTGTATGAACAAATCACATTGCCTTGAGGGGGCGGTAGTCCACACTTCCTCAAACGAAATTATTGTATTAACACCAATTAGAAAGTAAAAAAAGACATGTTTTTTAAAAGGAATAAATAATATTAAAGTGATAATAAATATAATAAATATAATATATAAATACAGTTTCTATCATAATTTCCACCATCACAGGTAGTAAGGAAAATTGAACAATCACCATTTAGCAAGGCAGTGGTTTGCCATACACATAAACAATATGATTATTATCCATTTGATGGAGGTGTGTGTAAGTGTAGGTAAAAAAATTAGCATTAAAACATCCTAGTATATTGTGTATAATGTTTTTGTTATAAAGGAATGTAAAAAATAATGTGTTGGAAGTTGTATAAGTAAATAAAAGAAAGTAATTACAAGAAGACGTTACCTCTTAATCAGGTACCTCTGTTTGGTTTGTGCCAAAAGGATTCATTGTATTTCCTTATAACCAAGGGAGGGATTATAAGAGGAAAGTATTATTTATTGGAAGTATATTGGGTAGATATTTTTCAATCATTCAAGGTTTATTATGTGTGAGGAAGTGGGATAGGTGGTGGCCTTTTATAGGGAAGGAAAAGGACTCACATGGAATGTTTTAAGACAAGGTAGGTGTACACATGTTATTACCTAAAGAAAAGTCATACCCAAACATTATAAATAAATAATGGAAGGTTTATGGCCAACTGAATTCCATCAAATATGTTTTGGACAAGATATTAGGTCATTTGGGCCCCTAATATTGATGTTTAGTACCCGATTAAGCTTAATTTTAACTTAATCGTTGTGATTGATTTTAATCACTTTTAATAATTTTTTTGGTTAAAAATTTATATTGACCCTGTTAGACCCTAAATATTATACTGATTAAAATTTTTTATGTTGGTTTTTTTAAATTCAATTCATAGAATATGAAAAAATAATATTAATTTCAATCCCATAGACATGATGAAATAATGGGTTTTTAAAGTAGAAAAATGTTCACATGTTTGTTATGATTTTTTGTTCAATTTCAAATTGGAATTTTTTATAATGAATGAAATTGAATTAATAGATGAATAATTTATCTAATTTGTCTCTAAAACAAACTTAAAGTATAATTTAACATTAATAATTATTTAAATGAAAAGGATGTTTTTAACTAAAATGCAGTATTTTTCACTATTCATAAAGAATAAAGTTTTCACAAAAAATCCCAAAAAATTCACCATAAGATAATTTTGGATTTATAAATTCAAAAATTTAGTTTATGTTATAAAATTAAATGTCTAAATGTGTCTAAAATTAATTTTATTATTTTTTATAGAAGGACATTAAAATAAGTTCATTTGAGAAAATGGTATTTTTGAACATAAAAGGACTTCATCAAAAATAATATCATTCATTATCAATATTTTTTATTTATATAAAAAATTATAATAAATATTTGAAAAGAAGTTATTAACATAAATATTACTATGTTTAACATATAGGTTATAATTATATCATTTAAATAATTATTATAATAAAATGGTGTTTTGTAGAATCATCGTTGTTGCGTGTAACATACACCAAGTCGATGTTCTGTGTAACATATGCCATATTCGTGTTTTGTGTTTCATATTCCATGTCTGTTCCATGTGAATGGAATGCTTAATTTAGTTAATTATCTGAAATAAAATGAAAATATACATTATTCAAAAAAAGTTCATAAAAACTCAGGGTGTTACAAAAAATGAGGGAGTAAGAACCATAGTAATTGTCTAAATATTTTTGGGTATTATTTTATGTTTGGTAAAACATTAACCATTCCCATGACTACGAAATTGATGTTATGTGTTTGATTAATATGATGAATGAGAATAATGAATGAGCTAATGATCCACCCACACACCAACGATTTAAATTAAATGGTTTTAGAAATTACAAGAATCAACACCCCAACACAAGAAATTGTGTAAATAACATCATCAGTAGCCTCCTAAGAAAAATAAACTAGGGAAATCCCGTTAAATCAAACATGTTAAAGTTATTCATGAATACAATGTGGTTGAAGGTATTCTTACCATCCTCTATAGAACTATGAATATAATATTTTATTATGGGTCTACCCAATCTGGTATATTGGGAAAATATTATAAAAACCTCAAATCACCATCCTAATGGTTATAATTTTTTGTAAATATTCTTCATGTAAATCTTATAAATATTCATTGGATTGATTTGTGTTTTATTTAATCATGGAATGTATATAACTATATAGATCCCATATTAATTTCTAAGATAGGGAAGTCAGGTTTTGTATCTATAATCAACCCACCATAATCTCTTAGTGTAAGTTTTGTTATGATATATCTAAGAAAACTACTTTCAATACATAGGTTTTAATACCAAATCAGGATGGGAATTTATCTTAATTAATTTTGAAAGAACTTTTCATCATAGGAATTCTTATTGTGTGTGAATATATTTATGTTTTCCTAAGGAATATTCTAGTTTTCCCTTAGATTATGAGGTAAAGTTTTTATTAAAAATCTTACCTAGTTCTAAACCAATATCAATGTATCCTTATTCAATGAAATGATTGAATTGAAGGAATTAAAGAATTCACAGAAAGAAAATATGGATAAGGGTTTTCTATTCCTAAGGGATTCACCATGGGTTTCACTAGTTCTATTTTTCAAGAAGATGGATGGATTCATACATCTCTACATTGACTTTCAGGAACTTAACATGATACAAATAAAGAAAAAATATAAAATTCCTTGTATTAATAACATGTTCAATTACCAAATAGGACATAAATAATTTGTGATGATTTAACTTCTATTAGTGTGTGGTCAATTATTGTTGAAAAGGGATGATACACCCAAGAAAACCTTCCATATAAGATAATGACAATATAAATTCACGTTTATTCCAATTAGACATAAAAATCCCCCTATTATATTCATGGATATTATTAATATAGTCTCTATATAATACCTTCAAAAATATTTTGAATTCATTGTTGATAATATTCTCATATATTAAAAGAAAAATTGTAACACCCAAAAATTTTAAAATAATAAAATTATAGTGTAAAGGTTATGAAACACTGAGCTTATCTTGCATTAAACACAACACAATGTTCAACTTTTATTACATGGAACACTCAGTTTACCTGATTCCAAATGAAACCCTGTGATTTTTGTGTTCGATTTTATATTCATAATGCAACAATGAACATAGCCGGCCCATGATATATATTTCTTTTATAACCTAGAAGTTAAATTCGAGTGTAGGAATAGTATAAAATAAATTATGAAATATATAAATATATAAATTTAAATATATAAATTTCTTACATTATATTAATTATTGATACTTGGTTGTGAAATAACAAGTCAATTTTTATTAAATTGATTTTATTCTTCAACAATATGTTTTATTCAAAATGATTTTTACTTATTTTCATGAAGAAAATTATAATAAAATTTTGGAATATTTTGAATATTTAGTTGATAAAATATACTTCATATTTTCAATCAGAATATCAAAATTTAATTTTGTAAAATTCAATTATTTTTTAAAAAATATTAATTTTCTATAAATAGTAAAAATAAATATATTTTTTAAAAAATATTTCATTTTTAATGAATAATGTATTTTAAAATTCTAAATATGGTTTGAATATTATTTAAAGTAACCTAATTATTATTTAGTAATATTTAATGATCTTAATTATTTTTTCATCAAATTTATATTGGTTTCTAGTATAAGTTTGTTATTGTGTCTAAAAAAAGGTTTCTCTAAAAATTATTTTAAAATTCCTATTGTTTATCTATTTAAATTAATAAAACAATATCTAATGGGGAATTATTTTAATTAAATTAACTGAATATATATCATTAAATAATAATTTAGTTTCATATTATTATTATTATTATTCATAGAGTTTATATAGAGTCATCTCTTTCTCAAAAACACTTGTGTTAAAACCCTTTGCCTCATCACATCTCCATGATTGTTATTAAAATATATTCATTCACATATGTGAATTAAATTTCAAAAAAATGGATTAGATATTTAAAATTAAATTAATTTATAATTTATAATAAGGACAACTAAATTTTTTACTATGATTATTAATGAAAAAATTTAAAATTAATCATATTTATTTATGTAAAAATGAGGTTACCAGGGGATTAAACATTAAACACAAGGAGAAAATAACCTAGAAACATTTCTAACACCCATTTTTTGGACATATTTATAATTTATTTATTCAATTATTCAGAATTTATCATTATTGGTTTCTAATGAAATGAAAAAATCATGGTGGGATTCAATATTTCAAAAAAAATACAAGTGTCCCACTCACCCCACTTATAAATGGCCACCCCATCTCCTCCTCTCTTCACAAATTCAAACCCCATTGTTTCAAGAAATACCTAACAAAATCACATATAAAATTCATTCATCTAATCTATGAATCCTTACTTAGGTTTTAAATCTAACCATGGATGCACTTTGGTGAAAACCAAAAAGAGTTTCTGAAAGAAGAGGTGGAAAAATCACGATCAACCAAATTGAAGCGTGAGTAAATGGTCTTATCATCTCACTTACATTTCTATGAGATATATACCATACACACCACTTATCTTTTTTATGTTATATATACTTCACATGAATCTATTTTATCCTTCTTAAATATTGATTTATGGGGATTCAAATATCAATTTGATTATCCCTATTTTATGGGGTTTAGGGTTCCAATGTTTCCCAAGTGGAAAGTTGTTTTTTCTCAATTTCCATTCATTTAAATGTATGATATGTTATACACCTATATAATCTTATGATGTGTATATAATATCACTATAAAATTTAATATAATGATCTTAGTTACTTTCATGATATTCTATGTTCCAGTTAATGATATTCTTACATGGGGATTGTGATTCAATGTTTTTAAGTGTTAAGAGTTTTATGTTACAATCCCATCGATTATTTTTATTATTTGTGATTAATTAAACAATTTTTAAATATTATGATATTATTATAAAAAATAATCATGAAATTTTTCATCCTATGTTTATGTCCTGAGAATACATGTTTTCTCTTCATTTTCCTCTCTTTATGTATTAAAGAGTTCAAATGAATGTTTATTAAAAAACATTTTTTTGTTCGAAGAAACTATTTCTTAAAAAAAATTTCTATTAGAATCTTTTCAAAAATGTTTTCAAAAGTGTATTTAAAATCCTAAGGATATTTTCCTAAAGAAATGTTTTAAATAATTTTTAAATGTTTCTTTTATATGAATTGAATTTTATTTGAATATAAATGAATTTTAAAAATGTTTTATGTTATAAAAAGTGATATTCAAAATAAAAAATTTTATTTTCCTCAAAATTTATTTAGCAATATTTTAATGGTATTTATATTCATCAACATTAAAACTCATGTTGTTACTTATGCTCTAGGAAGGATATTTTTTAATGATACCATCTTCTTCATTCCTCTAGATGTATTATGATTATTCCGAAGAGACTGTAATCAAACTCATTTCTTTTCCACAAGTTAATCTAGTTTTAAATATAATGTTATGAAAACCAATTTTTTTCTATGTGTTTATCATGTTTCAAATTTAATTTTATTTAACCCATTTATTTTCAATTAGTTAATCATGTTATTAAAGGAATAACGATGGTTTTTATTATTTTGTGATAACATTCACTCTCATTTTATTATATTCATGTTGGGATTTGTAGACATAGTTTATACAATTGGGTGGCCTAGATAGCACCGTGACCCTATTATAGCTTATTAGATGGGGTGGACAAGATAGCAATGGGTGCACTTATTACATATTATATGATGGGGTGACTAAGATATCTCATGGTGATCCCATTATATCATGTATAATGGGTACACATATATTGTGCTCCAATACATTGGGTAATATACATTTTCTTGAGAGGAAATAAACAAGGAATTGCCTAAGGGTGTCTCTTATGAATTTAATTTTAATATAATTATTTCTACATGTGGTTAACATGAGTTATAAAGAAAAGTGTTCTAAGATACTGACATGTTTTTTTATTATGATTTCTACGAGATTATAATATTTCTTATGATCAATTTTAATATCAGATTGATAAAGACTGATGATTCTAATAAATCATGAAAATTATATGTTTTCATATTTGATGATTTAGGAATTGATGAGTTTGTATTCTTTTATGATTATATCGGGCACTCTGATTATATCAAACTACCCATATGAACTTCTTATTCTCATTGATTACATTCAACTACTATTTCTTATTTCTACCCTTACTGATAATTTGATCTCACTATTCTTGTGTTTCCTTTTTCCCAGATTAAAAATAATTAGTTTTAACGATCTATTTCTTGAATGGATTTTATTTGGATGATTATGGTGAATTGATATTAAATTAGAAAATATGGGTTATGTGGGATAAATTCCCATTTGATTACATGGGTATTATTTATGTAGGATTTTCCCCTAGTTATCTAAAAATTAAAACAAAAAGTTCCTTGAGAATGTATGCGATAAAATGTTTTCTTTTGATGTTTTATGTTTTCCCTAATAAAGGGGTAATAATTATTGGGATTAAATCCATAAATGTAATTTTTTTTATTTCAGTACTGGATCTGGGAGTATGGCTTCTAGGAAGTTATAGTTAGTATGAGAGGTCAGTTAGATAAACTTGAAGATTAATATGTTTTCATGTGAGGTTATCTTAAGTGTTTTAAATACTATCATAGGTTAATAAACCTAAGGATGATAAAAAGTTAAATTTACTTAAAATCTATTCTAGGTTTTGAGGGATGAGAATTAATGTTATTAATGAAATTTTTGGATATGTTTTTATAGGTTGAAGTATTTTTTTAACATGAAGAACACATTTAAATTATATGGAAATGGGATTTAAGTAATTGATAAACTTTAGGGTTTTTATGATCTTATATATTGAGAACAAAAGTTTAATCATACTTATAACCACATGATTGAAAATTGATTTGGTGATGTAGTGATTAATATGAACTCAATTGATTATGACCATATTTTGGGATTGAAATATGGAAGGTATGAGATAACCTTTTAGATTAATGAACTCATTAATTATTAGGAAATTTAGGGTATTTGGGATATTGGTTTATGGAATGATTTAGTTTTGAGTTATGGTATTACTTTTTAATTTTTAAGATTAATCTCTCATTTGATTGTTTACACATTTTGGAAATCATCATCTCATGTTCTATCCATTCCGTTTTAGTTAATTTCTAAGAACATGATAATTATATTTTTTATGATTTTGTGGATTATATAGTCCTTTAAAAGTTTATTTTATTTCTTTAAGAAATAAAACTTCATCCTAGATATGCATCATTTTGAGAGAAAGATGAGATTGTGGTAAAAACTGATTAAAGGAAGAAATTATACACATAAATTTGTATATTTCTATATTCTCTATTTTGGGATGGTAATATAATTCATCAACTATATAGAAAGGATCATGAAACACAAAGTTTATCTTACTAACATGACCTCTAATGAAATCAATGACATTTTTACAAACTCTTTATTTATGGTTTTGTGATTGTTAACATTCCCATGATCATTAACATAGTATGGATGGATGATATCTGTTACACTATATCCTTATTTGGGATTTATTTTTTTCTTCCATGTCAAAATATCCTTCCCACTTATGTTCTCAATTATTGAAACATAGTTTTGTATTATTTAATATGATATTTTTACTTGCCATTATCTCTTATTAATATGACATTTTATTAAACAAGTTTACGATGTGGGTTTACATCAAAAATATTTTCAAATGTCCAACATTTGAATATCTATATAATGTTCAAATTTCGAGGACATAATTTATTAATCGCAAGAAGAATGTAACACCCCATGGTTTTAAATGAAGAAAATTATATCCTAAAGGAAACTCAACACTGAGATTAACTTGAATTAAATTCTACACAATTTTTAGATTAAATTACATGAAACACCCAGAATATCTTTCATTACATGAAACACCGTGATATTTATGTTTGATAGTGTATTCAGCCTGTAATTCCAGACATAAATGACCTATGATATATATTATAGTTATAACTTATCCTCTAAATTGGGTGGTGATAATAGTAGTAACTATATTATGATATATATATATACTAATAAATAAAATTATTGATAAATTTTTTGTAAATAATTAGTCACTTTTTTAATGTGAGTTTTTTTGTAAAAAATATGTTTTTTTTAAATGTTTTTAATACTTTTCATCAAAAAATAAAAGAAAATAAATTCTTGGATATTTTATTAAAATTATTTTCTAAAATAAAATTCATTTTTTAATGAGAATATAAAAAATATACATTGCGATAATTATTTTTATATTTCAAAAAATATTGATTTTTTAGTGAATAGTGAGAAATAATGATTTTTGTAAAAGGTATTTTATTTTTAGTAAATTAAATAATTTAAATGTATCAATATGGATTGAATATGATTTAAGGTAACCTAATTATTATTTATTTATACTTAATACATAAAATTATTTTGTTAATCATATTTATTTTGTTTAGTATATATTTGTTTCGGGGTTTAAAAACATGTTTTTCTAAAAATTATTTTAAAAAGTTTAATATTACTTATTTTTAATTAATCAAAATAATTCCTAAAAGGTAATTTATTAAGTTAATTGTATAGATTATATATAAATAAATTTTAATTTAGTTTCATATAATTATAAGTATTATTCATAGAGTTTATATAAATTCATCATTTACTAAAAAATAACACTTCTTAATAACCCATTGTCTTTCCACATCTATAGGATTAATATGAAATTTAAATTTTTCACTTCTCTGAATAGAATTTGTAAAAATGGATTTCATATTTTGGAAACTAAATATTTATAATGTTTAATAAATTAAAACTAAACAAAGGAAAAAATGGATTTGCATATTTTGAATCATATTTTACAATGATGATTAGTGAAAACAGTCAAAACTAAACACATCAATTTAGTTAAAAACAAGTTTACCAATAGATTAAACTTTTAACATAGAGGAAACTGACCTAAAAACTTGTACAACACCCATTATATGGCCATATTTTGATTTTATTCCTTCTAATATTGAGAATAAAATATTATTGGATCATTTTTATATGAAAAAATGGGTGTGGAATTCAACATTTCAAAAAAATACTAATGTGAAACTCACCCCACTTATAAAAATCTACCCCCACTCCTCCACTCTTCACACATTCAACACCAGTTATTTCAACCAATACATACCCACATAACTTCTAAAATTACCTTAAATCATACCATAGGAATTAGTTTACAAATAAATCCATCCAATTAATGACTTTTTTACAAACAAAAAAAAAGTTACGCAAAGAAGAAGAGGCTAATGCATGATCAACCAAAAGGAAGTGTATGGTTTGGTATTCTCATATCATGTTATTTCTATTAAATTTGTGGCATAATCACCACTTTTTTTATTGTTTATATTCTATACTATCAAATAATGCAATTTTTGATATTCTTATCATTAGATTTATGGTGATTTATATATCTATTTTAGGATCTCTCATTCATGGGGTTTATGTTTTAAATGTTACTAAAGCAGTAAGGGGTGGCCTTTTTAATGATGTCCCCCTTCTCTGATGGTCCCCTTCTCTCACTCTCGGCCCGCTAGGGTTTCCTTCTGAAACCTTTTCATGGGGTTGGCGGCGCATCCGATCAAAGTTTCCTTCTTCCTCCCCCTTATAATTTCATGTTCTACCTTCTTCCTCTCCACCGCTCTGTTCAGGGTTTGCGTCTCATTCGAGCATTTCTCTCCTTTATTTCTTCTCTTCTTCCCTCTTCTTCTTATTCTTCTTTGTCCTCATTTTCCGGTTTCTGTGGTGAGGTCTTCTTCTGGTTTGCTTCTTCGCCGACGTTGGTTGTTGCAATCGTCACCCTCGGCCGCCCCTCCCTACTCTGTCTATGTCTTTATCCACACCTCTCCAGGTCGGATATGGATGGATGTGGCTTTGGGTTTGTGGTGTGTTGGGCAAGGGTTTCTTCCCCTTTCTTCTTCTTCTTCTTTGTGCTCGTTTTCCTTTTTCCAGTGTTGCAGTCTTCTACTGGTTTTCTTCGCCGACGTTGGTCATTGTTGTCGACGCCCTCAGCCACCCCTCCCTTATCTGACCGCAATGTTCTTCTTGCTCCTCCAGGTCAGATCTGGTTTGATTAAATCTTAGTGGTTTTGGGTTTTGTGGTTTGGCGGGTGAGGGTTTCTTTGGCACGCTCATGGAGTCGTGTTTTTGTTTTCAGTTTCTGGCTTTGGTTTTGTGTTTTGGCAGCTGCTCAGAGTCCATGGTTTTCCTTATCCCCACCCTGCACTCAAGAAATTTCACTCCTATCTGAGTTGGACCTAGAATGGTGTTTCTTCAAAGGGTTTGGGAGGTGGGGTTTGGCAGCTGATGGCGCTCTCTGTGTGGTTTGGTCCCTTTTTCAGTGGCATATTGACAGTCGGTGATATTGAGGATGGTTGTGTCAAGTTCAGCCGGCGACGACGGTGAGTTTTGCAACAGTACTGTGGTGTTGGTTGAGGTTGCGTTGCATACAGTTCTGGTAGTCGGTGAAGGTGGGTGATGGTCCTTAATCCAAAGTAGCCATTTGTTCGAGGAATTTGAGGGAGAGTTTCTGGATGCAGAGGGTTGATCTTTTGAATTTTGAATGTTGTGCAGATGTTTTGAATTTTGAATGTGGTGCAGCGTGACAGTGTGTTTTTAATGTTGTTGATTTTCTGAAGTGGGATAGGTTATGAAGACTTGGATTCAATTTCACTTTACAAGGTTCAGCTCTAGAAAAGGATTTATAGCATGCATATTTCATCTGGTATGACCATTCTGATTTGGATTAATGAGAGGGTATGACTTTGCCATCGGTACCAGGCCCGCACAACTCTATGCTGGACATCTTGCTGAGTGGTCATGTGAGGTGGGGTTTGTCATATTGATGTAATTTCTAGGGAGGAGCAGTTTCTTGTAGCATTGATCTGGGTTTACTCTTGTATGACTATTTTCAGGTTTCCCACTTTTTCCTCAAAAGTTCTTTTGAAATAAAAATTTAATTTTCAGTCAAATTGGTAAGGGGTCTTTGTCTCAATTTTCCATCTTAGAGACATATGTTATGGTATACCCCTATATTATTTAATGAGGTGTATATAATTCCCCATTTATATGTTATATAATGAATTTACTTCTTTAAATGATATTCTATCTTTCATTTAATTACATTTTTTTATAGGTATTATGATACCATGTTACCAAAGTAGTAAGAGTTTTATGTTACAATCCCATCGCTTATCAGGTTTTCTGTGATTTTGTCACCACTGTTGAAATATAATCATCAAACTCTACATAATTATCATTAATTTTCATCTCTTATGTTTATTTCATTAGAATACACGTTCTCCCTTCTTTTTCCCCTTTTTATGTAGTCAATAGTTCAAAAGAATGTTTTTATGAAAAATCATCTTTTTGTTCGAAAAAGAATCTTTCCAATCTAAAAATCATTTTCTTTCAAAATTATGTTTTCTAAACAAGTTTTAATTTTTTTAAATGTGTTTTCCAATGTAAAAAGTATGTTTCCCTCAATAAATGTTAAATATAATTTTTAGATACATTATTTAGAAGAATTCAAGTTTATTTTTTCAAAAAATTATTTTCTAAATGATTTCTATTTTAAAAAAGTGATTTTCAAAATGAAAAGGGTAGTTTACTAACTATTTATTTTAAAATATTTTAATGGTATTTATATTAATAAATTTAAACAACCCTTTTTGATACATAATCTCAAATGGGGATATGTTTTAATGAGACTATCCTCATTTGTTCTCTAGATGAATCTTCATTGTTCCAGAGAGACTACTACGGAACTTGTTTATTTTCCATGGGTTAATTAACTTTCAATGATATTGGTATGAAACCAATTTCTTTACTATAGGTTAATCATGTTCCAATGTGATTTTTATGTAACCTAATTATTTTATATTGGTTAATAGAGTTATAAATGTAATAATTATCATTTTTATGAATTTATTATGATATTTTAGCTCTTAAAATTTTATTCATGTTCACGTTTTTAGAAGGAAATTATATGATTCTGAGGCCTAGATATCACTGGGTGATATCATCACAACATATATGATGGCATGTACTAGATAGAGTCAGGTGAGCCTATTATATCTTATTCAATGATCACACCAAGATAACACTCCAAAGCATTAGGTAATTTACCTTCTATTGATATTAAATACAAAGTGAATTACTTTAGGATTTATCCAATGGATTTAACTGTGCACTAGTTATTTATAACATGGGTTTAACATGAGTTATAAAGAGAAATGTTTCAAGATAACAAGATGTTTATTTTATGCTTTCTAGGGGTTTATAATGTTTCTTATGATCAAGATTTATATCACATGGATCGTGATTATTGATTCTAATGACTCTATAGTTTTCCATGATTTCATATTTTATGTTCTATGAATTTATTGTTATGAGATCTTTTATGATTCACACATATAATAAGATTTTTTCCTTATACCCTTATTCACTTCTTGTACTCGTTGATGAAATTAAATTGAAAATGATTATGTCTACCCTTACTGATCATTTGAGGTAACCCTTCTTATGTTTTATTTTCTCCAAGTTATAAATAATTAGGTTGAAAGAATTATTTCTTCATGTGATTTCATTTGGATTATGACAATGATGTAATATGAAATAATAAAACATGTCTTAAGTGGGAGAAATGATCACTTTTCTAAATGGGTATTGATTAAATAGGATTTTTTCTAATAAACAAAAACTCTAAAACAAAAAGTTCCTCTAGATTGTATGTGATTAAATTTTTTCTTTCTATGTTTTAAGGGTTGGATAACAAAATGGGTCACAATTATGAGCATTAAATCTGGAAATATAAAGTTTATGATTCCAGCACCGGATCCAGGAATGCGGGTTATGTTATATAATAGAAAGGAAAACCATTAATGAAATTTTGAGAATTGAGATAAAGACCCTATGAATGGTGAAATCATATTCCATTTTTATTAGGTGAAACATTTTTCATTATAAGTATTCTTATTGGGTCATTTAATCACATGAGATTTTAAATAAGTGGATCCCTTAATGTCATAAGTGATTGAAGAATATCAATGACCAAACACTATGAAAAACTATGTTGTTTTTTAGATTAGTAGGATACTAACAATGTATTTTTAGAAATATTTAACAATTTGAAAATCCTCTATCCATGTTAACACAAAAGGAGTAATTTTCTATAGAATAGAATAATTTTAGGAATCCTTCAATGTGTTTAAGAGAAGATTTGTCACTACACCTATGCTTACAATAACCTGATATGGAAAAGGGTTTGTAAAATATGGTTACTCTTCAAAGAAGGGTTTTCCATTCATCCTCATGCATAATTATAAGTTAATTTCTTATAAAATATTTAAATTAAAATATCTTGATAAAAATTACCTAACACATGATTTAAAGCTGGCATGAGTGATGTTTTTATTAAAGATTTGGTGACATTATCACTTGGGTGAAAAGTGAAATATATATTCAAATCAAAAGATCATGTAATACAAATTAACATATTTGGATTTGAATAAGTTAAAAGGTATCTCGTTATAATTGATCAAATATTACGACTTCCCGATATAATTCCATTATGGGAAGTAAAACAAGGTGTATGATGCATTATGCATGAAATATCATGTTAACTTATCTATGATGAGATTTGAAAATGAAACAATACTATTGTATCTTAAAATTTTGAATCTTTAATTCATATGGGAAGGGTATAAATCCTATATTTACTATTTTATTGATTAACCATCCATCCATTTAGTGATCTAGGAATTAAAGATAGTTTTTTATGTATATAAAAAGATAGTGAATATTATGATGTTTGAATTTGTTAAAGATAGAGTTATAAGTCAAGGAACTTGAATATGTGTCCCATCAAAATCAGAATTGAAGGAATGATTTTAAGATGATTCACATAGATAATAATTCCCTATTCTGCTAGAAAGAATAAATATTTATTGAGATCTATAGATAAAATTCTTTTGGATAACATAAAGAGGGAGATTATATAATACATGTCATGATGATTGGTAAGTTATAATGTTATGTATCAATTATACAAGTCTAAGGGGATGTTGAAATTTTTTCCCATTCTAGTATAGAAAGGAAAAAATATCACCATATATTTCTTCATAGGACCCCCATAAAATCTAAATTTCATAATGAAATTTTAGTTGTATTTGATCAACTTTTAAATTCAGAACATTTCATTAAAATAAAAGAAGATTTAAAGCTATAATAACATTCCCAGAGATATATATGTTAATTGGTAAGGCTACATGGGATACCACATTCCATTTTTTTAGTAATTATCCAAGGACTAACATAAGTTTTCAAGTATTCTAAAGAAATTAAAGACAGAGTCAAGTTTCAAAACTGCTTATCACCCTCACATATATGGTTTGTGAGAATAGAGTATTAAAACTCTATTGTATATACTAGGATCTGGTTTAATGGATTTCCATATAATTTTGGATCAAATACTTCCCATGGTAGAGTTATAATATAAGAATAGATTTCATTATTTAATTTATATGGAACCACATGTGGATCTGTATGATAATAGGTATTGGAAACACAAAATATAGAATAATGTTAGAGAGTGGAAGCTTAATATACCTAAACTACTCAAGAAATGAAGTAAAATGTTTAAACAATTCAGTGAAATATAAAATAGTCAAAAATTTAGATAAAGAGTTAAAAAAATAATTATTAATATGATCTGTAGTTTGAAGTTGGGGAAATAGTATTCCTTTAGACATCTCCCAAGAAGTTTTTATGTGATTTAGGATAAAAAGGATGCTCAGCCTAAGGTATATCGATCTCTATGAGATCCTTGATTATGAAAGTGTTGAAGATTATTACATAATAATTCCTACACTCCTATCACATTTAAATGATGCATTACACTCATTTTTTTAATGATGTACATACAAGACCCTTAATATGTATTGAACTAAGAAGTCTTATAGTAAGAACATGATCTCGCATATGAGGAAAAACCAAATGAAAATATGGATAAAAAAGATAAGATTTTTTTTGAAAAATACAAACCATATATTCAATATTAATTGGTTCAATACCATGTTTAAAGAAGCTATATGGGAACCCATGGATCTAATAATATAAATGTACCCATGATAGTTTTTTTCCATGTTAGTTAATTTAAAGGGATAAATTATTTTTAAGGGGGTAGAATGTAAAAAACAATGCTTAAATTTAGTATTGATCATTAAATAAATTTTATGTGGAATATTGTAATTAATTTTCAAAACCAATATAAAATGAACCATGATATTTTAGTACAATAACATTATTTAATATGACCATTATAACCTTACTGTTGAATAGGTAGGTATAAATAGAGACAAAAAAATTAGGAAACTTATTTACAATGTATAAATAATAAAATCTAATTTTAAAACTATTCTTTATGAAGCTCATTTCTTCAATATAGGAATGGATATAATGTCTCTAGTGTTTTTACTAGATGACCCCCAAGTTGAACTTCAACAAGTATGACCTGATTGAAATCATACATAGACGAAGTTCAAGATCATGGAAATAACTATGAGATCTATGATGGTTGAACCACAAAATGAAAAGACCAGAACAAATTATAATACCAATATTTATAATGTGAAGTTTTTAAGGGGGTTTGTAATTAGAATTTAATATTATATAAATATTAAATTATCAACTAAATATTTTTTTTCATTATATTGTATCAATTAATTTTATTCATAAAATATCCTTTTGAAAATTGTTTTTCCACATTATGAATTCTTATGATAAAATTAATAATTATCACTTTTAGAGTTTTAATTGTATAAAATTTACTTAATTTTTAAATTCATATCATGAAAAAATATTAGGCGAATCTTTGCAATTTTTTTGGAAAAGATGATTTTTTTAGTGAATACTAAAAATATTTTTTATTATATAATGAATACTTATATTTAAGTTAATTTATTCCACCACTATAAATTTAATATTTTAAAATTTATTATACATTTTGAATTATCATAATAAATTTTTGGAAATAAGTTCAACTTAATTTATTGGGAATATAATTAGGCTACTATCGTAAATGTTTTCCACCATGGTATTAGTTATAAGGTTTTAAAGGGGGCCAACAGAGGATATAAGGTCCAAATGATCTCTAAAACATGCTCCAAATTGATTAGATGAGTGTATTTATATTTTAACTTATACAATACTATAATTTTTAATAAATTAAATAGAAATTTTATGTAAAATAAATTTTTTACATTTATATTTTCTTAATATTTACTAGAGTTTCACCCCTCACTTATAAGAGAGAATATTCCACCACCCATGAAACCCAATATAAAAATTAAAATTCCCTAATTTTGTCATTCTCATTATCTTTCTAATTAATCAAATGCTTATTTCCTATTTTTATAGTTCCTGCATATTCTCTAAATCCATTCTTAATCAATAATTATTTCAAGTGTAAATTAGATTTATCAATGTAATAATTTTGTTCTCTTGTATCAATATTCAATTTCTTATTCTTTTCCATCTACTTAAATAATATTTTTCACTATATAATCATGTTTTTAAAATAATTTTTATCTCGGAATAATAACAATACTATTATTAAATATCTTGTTCTTTTTTTTTCAGTCATTGTTTCATGCCCTCATTTGGGTCGACTTTACCTCTTACTAAAACAATGTTATACTGATTACATAATGAATGGTTAAAAATTTTAAATTATTGTAATATTTTATAAAAATAATTAATTATTTTTTCTTATATATATTAGGTTATTAGGGGTAAAATTACATTGAAACACACACACACACACACACACACACCATACACACATAGTCTGGAAAAGAAGTTTATATCCCATTAAGGGATAACCCACCCAACCAAGCACTTTTTATTACATCATATATTTTTTGACCCGAAGGCCTAGTGGAAATGAATCCCATTACATGGACCATAGGCCCGAGATTTTGGCCTAAAGTCCCATTCTATGAATGTTAACCAGCTACTATAGTACCTTTTATAGTACCACCACCTCTATAGTATTGTATGCCTCTGCTACAATGCATGTAGGTGCTACAGTCTCTACCACTACTACAGTACCCACCACTACTACATTACAACTACAATACCCTACACCCAATGGGTTTTGAACCCCAAACCTCATGTAGTATTACAATGTTTCTTTACCATTAATCTAAACCCCATCTACAAATCAAACGTATACAATTAATTCTATCTTATTAATGTTTTGTTTAGTCTAACCATAGGCATAAAGGATACTATAATTTTTTTATCAGGTATTGTTGTGGAAATATAATTTCTAGTCAGAAATTATATTAATATAGTAATAATTTTCTCTTTTCTAGAGTAGTAATATTAATATTTATACTCAATAAATATAAACACCCTTTTTGTGATATAAAATCCATCGAAACCAGCATGTTTTGGATTTTCTCTTGATGAATTATACATCAATGTTCAATAGAATGAACATGAATCTTCTTAAACCATCATGGAATTTTGTTTATAGTACCTTGAACATTATAAAGATGATAAACTTATAAAAATGAGGTTATAACTTGAACTATTTTACTCAAATAGACATAGAATCATTAAAACAACTAATTAATAATAATAATAATTTACTAAAATAAATAAATATTTTGTAATTAATGAAAATAAAATATTAATGATAAATTTATAAAATTGAATGGGGTTCATTAAAATAATATTAATTATTATACAATTATTATAACTTAATTTAGAATGAGTATGGCTTAGAATGAATCTAATTTGAAGGTTTTTTTAATCAATTTACATTCACTGTGTTATAAAGTAATTTCATTAACTAATCTCTTACAAGAGTCTTTTAATATTACATTTCTATAATATATACTATATTATATATTTAATCTATATAATTTAAATCATTACATTAAAATATTCCTCTTTCATTAATTTCACCCTCTATAAAATTGATACACTGTTAAGAGTAATTTATAACGACTCTAATAGATCTATTTCTTCAATATCCATATTTTTCTTCCCACTAATGTTGTCCATTTTATAACTAGAAACACAAATATTTTTTCTTATATGATATATTTATTTCAATTTAGTTTCTTTAAATAAATTTTTTATTATCCTTTTGTGGATATTATTTTCAGTAAGGGTATTTTAAAATATTAAAGAATTTATTTTTTATGTGTAGATTTTTACCATACACTCAATATTTAATATCATAATAATTATTTATTTTAAAGGTATCATTAATGATAATATTTTTTAGATGAAATTATATAATATTCTATTTTACGTCAAAATTAAAATCATTTTTGAGAGATACACCTTATTGTGTCTTTTATGACAAGGATACAACTGTTTTTCTAAACCTATTTCATTTTTCTACTATAATACTCTTTATGTTCAATCAACTTTTCCTAAATATTGCTGGAAAACCACTAAATAATTTTATAAAATATAGTTTTTAGGAGATTTGATCTTAGTTTCATCCGTTCAAATTACTTATACCATTTTTATGATAACATTTAGAAATACTACGAACCCATTTTCATTATATGAGTTATTTATGATATAATAAATTATTTTTTCATATAGAAATTATATGAATGTATAATGATGGGTAGAGTATTATGTATCCCTACAATGTGTTATTCAATGTTTTATATCACATGTTATAATGAAGGTAATGTTACTGATTGTGTTTGCTGGAATTTTTGAAGAATGGACATGATTGGGTTTGTTCACAAAGTATGGTCATGTTTGGGTTTTGTCACAATGTTTTCTTATTACTTTATTTTTTAATTTTTTTAATATTATTCCTTACTTCTATCCTATTCAATATTTCTTTGTTATTCAATGATATATATATATTCCATGGATTATGATTTATATTCATTTCATTTAAAGACAAGGTATATGTTTAATGGTTCCATAATTATTCTTTTATCTCATTCCATTATTGATGTTGTTCTGTCCAGGATTATGTTTATATATTTTGATTCCATGCTCATATTAATAAAATATTTATCCTTTTATTCATCTTGTTTCACATGTTTTATAATCTAACCCATTTTGGATAATTTAAAAGTTTCCATTACTAAGAATTTGAGGTCACCCATTCCCTTTTTACCTTCTTTATGAAACTGTATGTAGGACTATGTGTAAATGGATTTTTTATATAGATTTGATTTATTTGAAATGCTGATTTAATGATATATAATAAGATATATATGTATATAATCACTAAATAAAATATCCCTCATCTTCTTGGTATTATGAGGTTTCTTGTGAGATGAAATACTTAACTTATTGAAATGATATAATATATATATGTTTGGATTGATTCATCTCATGCCTTCTTTCCACCTTGAAACTACTAATAAAATTGTTGACTTCTTAGAAAAAATGGTTTATTATTATCAACTAAAAATGACACACCATCATATATGAACAAAAAATAATATATATCTTGTTCTTTAACCTCTATAGCGCTCTAATGTAGTACATGTGTCTCTTGAACCACTGAGTCCAAGGGGATTTGTGTAATTTGTTCATGTGCCTATTTATGAGTATATTGAGACTCATACACATCTAGGTTTATTCTTCTCTCACTATCACTCATGTACATGTGATCCCTCTTAAGGAATATAGTGTTTCATTCCACTATTACCTTTCTAAGTGATTGTATATATAATATCCCCTTTTTCATTAGGATATCCTATAATAATACAATTTATTCCTTAAGGTGATAGATTTCCACCATAATTTTCTATAACAAATTATTAAAAATTACAACACATGTCAATTTTGAAATATATACTTCTTCACACATAATAAATCATATAATATTTCTCTTACCACTTTTTTGGAACTATTTTTTATGATATAATTTGTAATGGGTATCTCTAAAAAGAAAATAGAAGACTCGCCTATCTTATCATCAATTAAAATATATTTAACAAGGTAAAGTTCCTATATTAATTAACACAATTACACTTTGGTGTATATGGAGGAGTGAGTTGATATTGAATCCCAGACTATATTAGATAATTGTTGAAATCCTAGTTAAGATGATCTCCGCTATGGTTTGAGTGGAGTATATTTATCATACTTCCAAATTATTTTCTTCTTCATTATAGAAATTACTAAATTTATTAAATAATTAAAACTTATAACTCATTGTGTCAACTTATATATATATATATATCTAATTAAATATTAATTAAAAGTTATAAGGTAGGAGTATCCACTTCTATATTTAATTGGAAATGGTGAAAACATTTATATATAAATTATTTCTATAAGATATGTAGCACTTTAACCATTTCCACTAAATGGTGATTTTTTCATTTTACCATATAAAAAATACAGACATATTTCTAATTAATTTAGTTTGATAAAATCTAAATACCCATCATCATATATATTTTTTATTGCTTTATATTTTCATGACGAAGATGATGATTAAATAATTGGTTGTGATATGAGTCGTATGAACTTGATTTATTATTGATTGAAAATAAAGGATTTTCATGTTCTTTTATGGAATGACCATTATTACTATATTCTAACCCAAAACATATTCTATCCTTATAAATTTAGTATCTCTTATTTTTGATCATGAAAATAAATTTATCAAATTCTAAACTAGATAGATATAAAATGTTTTTCATGACACCAGGTTTATTATAAAATTTATATAAAACAATAATTAAACCATTCAACCATGTAATATGGTAATAACCATTAGGATAAAAAACTAGAATAATATCCTCAAAAACTCTCTCCCAAATTCGGTTCTAAAAACATTATCTTTACATTTATATATTTGAAACTGATAAGGGAAACACAATTTTCACCAATAAAATTATGAAACATTAAAAGGAATAATTAGACCACTTAGATACCAAAGTAACTTATAGATTTTCAATTTTAGGGAATTAGGATAAAATCTAAACAACATTGATTCATAAAAAACTAGTTCACAAAAATAAACATCATCTCCTACTAAACCATGGATTTCATATTACACAAGAAGTATTCAAAATTTCCCCAAAACATCATCACGTCAGAAAATGCTCTAAAAAAATTATTCAATAATCATTATTCATAACATGGGGAAAAAGAATCATATAAAGGGGTATTTGAAATAATCAGCAAGGTTAAACAAAAGAAATAATTGTTGAATATCAACAATGAGAATAATTAGAGCATAAGGGTATGATAATATAATCAAATTTCATGAGTACAAAATAAGAATATTCATACAATCAATACATGGTTCAAAAATATTGAAACATATAAAGATTTAAAATTGTAAAGATTCATCACAATCATTAATAATGAGAAATGTGATATCAATCTTGATCAAAGGGAATGTTTAAAAACCCATAGCACGTATATAGAAAACATGTTGGTATCTTTGGAACATTATCTCCATAACCCATTTTAAACCGGATTCAAAAATAAATAGAGCACAGTTAAATCCATAGGAGAAACCCTCTAGAAACTCCCTAATTATTTCCTCTGAATACAATGAGCATTAACCAATTCATTGTAGTGCGATTTTAGGGAACCCATCGTATAAGAAATATCAGGATCACCAGATGCTATATGGGCGCACACATCATATAATCTTTATTAGTCTCACCTGAAACTATCTGGGGTTACCCATCATATAATTTATATTTGTTTCACCATTAATCATCAATAATTTCCATATACCATTCGAGAATAAAAAATTAGAATATTCCACTTATCAATCATAAAAAAATCATTATTTTTTCATATATTGATTAATATGTGTAAAATAAATGGGTTCCATGAAAATATCATCATCCATCCCAACAAATAATATGAATGGTATCAATATCTTATATCCCTAGTGGAGTGTATATATAAAGACTCAACCCTAGTTTCCTGGAGTCGGTGCCTTATTTCATTTCCTTAGGATAAATTTAATAGAGTCATATCCCAAAGTAACGAATAGTTTAGTATTTTTGGTAAACCACATATATACATAAGTTCAACACTACAACATGACAGAAAGAACAATATATAAATTCCTTTGGCAACATCTATAACTCCTAGGTTATCCCAACATGTAATTCATAATATAAATCTTCATGTCCTGGGAAAATAAAACATATTAAAGGGGTGAGATAAAATTCTCTATAAGGGTAATCACTACTATGGACGATATCATAAAAATAAAATTAGGCACGATGAAAAAGTAAAAACACATTCCTTTAAAAATAAACTTGAACACATTATAGCAGGAATAAGAGTTGAATAAATAAAGGAATAATAAATAATAATCATGGGTATTATATTAGTGGAATAACCACCTGAAATTTAAATTATTAGTTTCATAATTAGATAATTTGTAATGTCAGATATCATAACCATATTGTCAAGGCCTCATGCTAAGAACCAAAATAACCCTTTTGTCAAGGCCTCGTGGAAAACCCACAATTTGTCTCATGAGATCTACCAATGCATCGAATGACTACAGAAGGCCCAAACCATCACTTATTAAGTCCAATTAATTCCACTTATTAATGTAGATAAACATAAACAACATACACCTTCCTATTGAAAGTAACATATGAAATATCAATGACTTTCCCCGAACATTAAGCATAAACACTAACCATTCAGAGTAAATTGGTGAATAATTTTAAGATAGAACATCCATAATCAAACTAATAATGAACCATTAAATTTTATTTGGTAGATGATATCATAAAATAAAAATCCCAATGAAAAATAAGAATCAACATGTCTGTTGAAATAGATGATGTTACTCTTATAAAATCATCGAGTAATTATTGAGATAAATAATATTTTACTTAGAAAGGAAGAGTTCTCTTAGAAAACTCATTTTATAAACTTGATGTTAAGTACGAAATTATTTTAATAACAAAATTAGTGATTATATAAAGATATTTTTTTTCTAAAAATATATTATAGAGTGACCTTGAAAACAAGTAAGAATTTGAGAGACTCCCCTGAATCGGGCATGTATTTCGAAAAGAACTTCGAAAGATTATTTTAAAAAATATAAATACCCATAAAAAAAAGTAGGATTATGGTTAGTAAACATATATATAAAATTCACACATAATTTATAAGGAGTAAATATTAATAAATAAGAATTTAATTGAGCTATGTAGAGAATAAGAGTAACCTAAATAAAAATGGAGGTTCGTGTAGAAAACCCTTACCTTAAGTATGATGGTGTTATTCACATGATCTTGGTGACCTATATAACCAAATTAATTCATTAATTAATATGTAAAGAACCTATTATTTATTTAGTTGAGTTATTATAGGCTTATTAAGTTCATTCATGGCCTTCTTCATGGGTTTAAGAGGTTCAATTTTATTTTTTGGGAGTGTTTTCTTCCTTGGTATTCATGACCAGTTTACTTATATATGTGTAAGGATAAACATATAAAATGAGAATGGTTTGTCAAAATAGAAGATTTATTTTTTTTAAATATATAATATTACATGGTTATAAAATTCATTTGGTTTTTGGGAGTGTAGATGAATCATTATATAAAATATTAATGATAATTATTTGGTTTAATTGGCAGATTTTTATCACAACGATCTCATTTTGATTTATAAATAAATATCATGCATAGAAAAGATTAAATAAACTTCAATAATTTATAATACATATATTATTTTCTATTTAAATCATAAAAATGGTTTCATGACCATATTTGAATATGGTAATAGAAATTGAAAACCTGTCATCCTTGAATGTGATAAATTAACACATATTGAATATTGTTTTCATTTATTTTATAAAAAAGAGGAAATTATTGATAATGATGAATTATTACATTATAATACTGAAATTATAGTAAATTTAAGGTACTAAAGTTATCATAAAATTTAGACTAAATGTGGTGAGGAATGAAAAAGAAAAGAAAGGAACTCAAAATAAAAGTAATGAAAAAAGGAATTTACCTCCTGAAGTTATCTTCCTTGGGTGCCTCTTTAGGAGAGAGGTTTTGGAATTTTTATGAAACCAAGTGATGATATAGGTGGAGGGAGATTGGGAGGATATTTTATCATAATTTATACAAGTAACAAGGCTTTATTTTATTTAAGATAAGATGGAGTGAGGGGGGTTTTATATTAGAGGAGAGGGGTGATTTTGGAATATCTTATTCATTATGTTATTATTTCCCTCAAGAAAAATAATAGTGTTTATTCATGTGATCTATAATTGTAAAAAGTGAATGTGTGTTCAAACCAAGTATTATTATATCACCCATGATGGTATGAATTGTAAATTTAACTGATAATGTATACATATAATAAATTATTATATTTTACAATTCTTAAAAAATTCATGTGTTTCCAAAAAATCCCAAAAAATCACCCAATACATTTTTTGAATTGTAGAATTTAAAATTGAGCTCCATTTTTTGAAAATAATTTTCTAAATATGATTAATTTATTTTTTAAATAAAATCATAATTTATTCGAAAAATAAAAATTTTAAAAGAATAATTCATTTTATATCACCTTAAAAAATTAATCAACTTCTCATTATCTTATAACCTTTAGAAAATAAAATAAAAATATGATTTAATATTCATAATATTCATATTAATATTCAGAAGAGTATGTTACTATTCACCCATAATTATGTTTGTCATATCTAACTCTAAATATCTTACTAAACACAACTGTGCATGTTAGCTTTTTGAAATACAAATCATAGAGGTGGAATAATTATGTTTACTAGATAGGAACTAAAAAAGTGGTGTTTTTTAGAGACTCAGTGTTTCATGCATTCAATGTTAAATTTATTTATAAATCCATGGGGTGTTACATTCTCCCCTCCTTACAAAAATTCCTTCTAATAAATTCATTGAATGATGCCTTGTAAAAAGATTTGTGTAGGTATTTATCAGAATCTACTTAGGCTCCCATGTTGCCTCTTCGATCTTATGATTTTTTGAAAGTATCTTTAAATGTAGATTTTTTCGATTCCTCCACACCTATTCCATTGTGATTAGAATCTAGATAGTCTCTTCATAGTAAGATAAGTCTGGTTCCAATTTTATACCTTTAGAAGTGAGGACATGTGTTGAGTCTGGAATGTACTTTCTCAACAATGAGACATGGAACTCATTGTGTACATTAGATATGCTAGGAATATAACGACCCATACTTTACATACATTGTTATTACTTCAAAATTGAAGCATACTTATTACAACATATAACAAAACCATGAAAGTACCGTATAGGTATAGTGTCTTTAGAAACTGGGAAACATAAACAACTGGTTCATAAAGCGTCTACATTGTCTCCCATTTATTTCATCATATCTATAGTCCCTTTTGGAATATCTTAATTAATAATCTTCTTCCTGACCTGGGGAAAGAAAACATACAAAAGGGTGATCTTAAATGCTCAGTAAGGGTAAAAGAAATATCAATCACATCATATTCATAAAAACATAACATTTTGGAAATATTAACCTGCAAAAGAGAGCATAATTTCATAACATGGGATAAATCATAATAGTTAAATGAAATCCCAATAATCATAACTTAAAACATGAAACTTTGTGTCATACACACATAATAATAGATATTCATTTCTTATTAGTCAAGACTCATTTCCAAGACTATCTTAGTGGACAAAGTCCATTTCTGAACCGAGTTCATTCCTCGTTTCAGTCCTGTTTCACTGAACCGGTATAACCTGCCGTTCCATCCATGTATATCTCATGAGATATAAAATCTTTACCCAATGAATTGGAGGGAGATATAGGTCCCACCCATCTCATAATGATACCATTCTTATGTGTGCCACAAAATCATAAATCATACATCATTGCATAACCCATGTAATAAAAATGGGATTCTTATACAACATGATATCATAAAACAATTCATATAAGATAAAGGAATTCATAAAAATAATTCCATCACAACATAATCAAATCAATGTAATAATAGGGATAGAAACAGAACCCTACATTATCTTAGATGGAAAATAATTTTGATAAAACACTTGAACTCCATTCTTGAGGAAAATATCCTTTCTACATCAAAAAATTTTTTCCATTCTTAACATGTCTTACAATTCTAAACTAAAAGAAGTTGATTAAAAATAAAATTGAAAATTTTTAAAGGAAGCTTCTTGGAAAAAAATGTTTTAAAAATCCATTCATGCTGTATAAGTTAAAAAAAACATTCTTCTCGTACTTTTGTCGGAAAAGTCAAAAAGTACCTCGTATGAAAAACGACAAAATATTCCTTTCATATCTTTTAATATAAACTCACCAAAGGGTAAAAATGGATTTAAAAAAAATTGTAGGTGGATGGAAATAATATTACATATTGAGGAAACATGGATGTGGATGATAAAATACACCCCAGTAAATACCAAAGTATAAACAATCTCGGATAAAAATGAGATTGTGATATTTCCCTTACCTTAGGTCCAATTTGCCTCATAAGTGTCCAAACCTCCTGTAAAATGATTTAAATAATGTTATTGACTTATTATAGAATCATAATTATTGTTATAATATCATATATGGTCATATTCTTAGCTTCTTAGTAGTAATATTTCATTGCTACTTGTTATTCGGGTGTTTATAACTTTTTGTTCTTATGCGTGTTTTGTCGAATAAATTCTTATTCTTATCTTTAGGTTATAGATACATAATTTACATAATGGTATTAATGTACTATATATCATATTTATTCATTCAATTCATTTATATAATAATTATGCAATGAAGATCATGTATAACGAATCGCATCACATCGTGGAGACGGTATTTCGTACGTACGCACGAGCGATGATATCGTTCCCATGATTGTGGAATTGTATTGGAGTGTATGTATACTATTTCAGAATGAATATCACTTTAAAATAATCATATATAGTAATTATTTACACCATTATACCTATCCAAGTAAGGTGGTGGGGGAAAATAGATTACACCACGGCGTGGAGACAGTATTCCGTACGTACGCACGCGCGGTGATTTCATTTTCCGTAGGATGGATATATGTTGAAATAGGGTTGTTTCATACTTATAATAACATATCAGTATATGATTGATACTGATGTTATTACTTCATAATGAAACAACTAAAGAAGAAGAATTTGAAGAAGAAAGAATTTGGAAAGGATCGGTAATGGATATTACCTCTTTTTGACGCGCCTCTTCTTAACCTCCTCTTAGGGCACTAGGGTTGGTCTTTGAAGAAGACCAGAACCTCTAGAATGATTCTAGGGAAGTGGGGAAGTGAAATGGGCAGGGTGGGGCCGAGAGTTAAGGCTCAAATTGGTGTGAGGAGGAGAGGGAGGAGGTGCCCTTTTATAAGGGAGGAGAGGGGCACCTTAGAAATATAAGAAATATTAGTTTATATTAAATCCAAACCCCACTTAAAAACTTCCAAAATGACTCATATCAGAATATTATATGATATATGGTTGTAATATCATCAACCAATAAAATTTAGACATGTTATTAATTTATTTTAAACATTATCAACTTGATTTATCCTTATTTATCAATTTTAATTTTATTTGTGGTAATAATATTATAAATTTTAAAATATTATTAATAATTACATATGTGTTGTGAATTTTCCATAATTTGACCCTTTATGACATTTTAGACCATATAAATTTTAATTTATAATTTTTAAATATTCTTGTGATTTTTAAACAATTTTATAATATGTTATTTTTATAAAATAACAATAGTGTCAATTTTGACCCTATTCATTTATTTGAATTTAAATAAAATATATACAGAGGATATGTTTGAACTAAAAGCATTAATAGATTAATAAAATGTCATATGTATCTAGAAAATTAGTGGAGAACATTAAATAGTTCATATAATAATTATTTTAATATTTTTAAAACCATTTATTTGATATTTTAATTAATAAAATAATTTCAACATCACTATTGTGTCATAATTAATGATAATTATTTAATCCCTAAAAATTATAAATAAATTCCTATGATGTGGATAATTGTATTAGAATTCTGGATACTATTCATGTTCGAAGTTTCATTAGGTTTATCACCAAATTAAAATTATTATACTTATAAGATTTAAGAAAGTGACATGTTGTCACATTCTTTGGTTTTAATAATAAATAAATTATTTTCATAGACAAGAGTCTATTAAATGAATCTAATCCGACCCTTAGGTGATATGGTTCTACTTTTAGTCATCCAATAGGATTTTGGTAGGTGTTAGGGTAATTTTATAATCTTATATTTACCCTTAATTACCCGATTTACCTTTAACTATGGTAAATAAAATTTACCGTAGTTACTATTCATAATACCCAAAAATAAAAAGTAGCCTATTAACATAATTTGGACCCACTGATTCTGAATATGGAATCCATTTTTCAAAATTCAAAACATATAATTTGCAGTTATTAATTTAAAATAAATCACGTTGTTAAGAAAACAGGTTTTAGAAGTTAAAACATTGCCAAAGATTGAAATGTTTTTACCTATGAATTCAATGTGAAATTAATACTAATGACATACATTATATTAAATGGTAAAAATATATTCTATATATACTTTAAAACCATTCAATATTATAATTTAACCATATAAATTATCTCAATGAAAAAAGTTGTTTTTAATTAAAAATTAGCGTATTTTTACTATTCATCAAAATATGAAAGTTTTCAGAAAAATATCAAAAATTTATCCAAAGTAAATTTTTATATCCTGATTCAAAAGAAGAATTTTATTTTGTCAAATTGAACTTATAAACATGTTAAAAACTAGATTTAATGTGGGTGTGCCATCAAAAGGCGGCAAAACTGCATTTTTTGATAAATACTTATTTTACCCTAAAAAAATTATTTTGTTCTCTTACCATGTTCTAGAAAATGTGTAAGATGAATAATTATGTTGTAAAATTTAAAATTTAGTTAATAATATTCATAACGGCTAGTTTATAATATTATAATAATATATCGTTGTTTAGTGGAACTCGGTATTGCGTACTACACACACTATCGAGGAAGGTCGCGATTGCGTGTAGCGAAAGATTCCTTTGATGATTTATATAACATAAAAACAAAATATTTCTCATAAAAGTCTCGGGTGTTACATTCTACCCCCCTTAAAATAAATTTCGCCCTCAAAATTTGTCACTTTGTAACAAACAGATGAGGATACCTCTCCCTCATCATATCCTCAAGCTCCCATGTAGCTTCTTCTAATTGGTGGTTCCTCCATAAAACTTTCACCAAGCGAGTGGTCTCGTTTCATAGGAATTTTTCACTACGATCCAGAATTTCTATCGGTTGTTCTTCATAAGAAATATCTTGCTCTAGCGGTAGAACTTCTAAGCTGAGTACATGTGAAGGATCAGGTATGTACTTTCTCAGGAGAGATACATGGAACACATCGTGAACTTGAGAGAGATTCGGTGGAAGCACCAATCGTTAAGCTACCTTCCCAACACGATCCAATATTTTGAAAGGACCGATATTTCTAGGGCTCAACTTCCCCTTCTTTCAAAATCTCATGACCCTCTTCCAGGGAGATATTCGTAAGAACACTTTATCACCCACTTCAAACTCTAGGTCTTTTCATCAGTTGTCGGCATAACTTTTCTGTCGACTCTGATATGATCTTATGTGTTGTTGAATAGGTCGGACCTTTTCTACCATCTCATCAACAATATTAGGTCCTAATAGCTTTCTTTCCCCAACTTCATCCCAGCAAGTTGGAGTCCTGAATTTCTTTCCATAGAGAGATTCATAAGGAGCCATGTGAATACTGGAGTGAAATCTATTATTATAAGAAAATTCCAACAAAGGTAGGTGTTGATCCCAACCACCTTTGAAATCCATAGAGCAAGCTCTTAACATATCTTCTAGAGTTTGAATTGTTCTCTCAGACTGACCGTCTGTCTGAGGATGATAAGCAGTGCTGAAACTCAACTCTATATCCAGAGTATGCTGAAGACTTCACCAGAACTTTGAGGTAAACCTCGGATCCCGATCAGATATAATACAAAGTGGTACTCCATGCAATCTTACCACTTCCTTTACATATATCCTGGAAAGCTGATCCAGAGAGAAATCCTCTCTAATAGCGATGAAGTGTGCAGACTTTGTAAGACGATCAACTATGACCCAGATAGCATTATTGCCTTTGGATGTTTTAGGAAGTCCCATGACAAAGTCCATAGTGATGTTTTCCCATTTCCATTTGGGTATGGGTAATGGTTGTAACATCCCCTTATAATTCTGTCTCTCAACTTTAACTTGCTGACAAACCAAGCATCGAGAGACATATTCAGCAACATCTCTTTTCATGCCATCCCACCAGAAGTACTCTTTCAGGTCCCTATACATCTTCGTGCTTCCAGGATGAGTAGAGAATGAAGAACTATGAGCCTCATCCAACAGCTCCTTCTTTAATTCGGGGATGGGAGGAACACAAACCCGATTCCTGAGCTTTATTATCCCATCACAATCAAGGTTGAATTCAGGAACATTTCTCACCTTCTTTTGTAACTCGACATCTTCTTTCTGTGCCTCTTTAATCTTCAAATGTATAGATGGTTGAACATCCATTTGAGAAAGATACGATTTTCCCCCTTCCATTATAATTCCAAGATCCGTCCTTTGTAAATCCATAAATATTGGATCTTTTGTGATCCTCATCATGGATAAACTGGCATGGTCTTGTCGACTTAATGCATCTGCCACCTTGTTTGCTTTCCCAGGGTGGTAATGAATTGAGCAGTCGTAATCCTTAATCAGCTCCAACCATCTTCTAGGGCACATATTCAGCTCCTTTTGTGTGGAAATATACTTTAAACTTTTATGATCAGTATAAATATCACACCTTTCACCATAATGGTAATGCCTCCAAATCTTTAATGCAAAGATTACCACAGCTAACTCCAAATCATGAGTTGGGTAATTTTGCTCATGGATTTCAACTGTCGTGAGTCATAAGCTATCACCATATCATTTTGCATGAGAACACATCCCAGTCCCTTCTTGGATGCATCACTGTAGATCACAAACCTTTCTCCACTATAAGGCAGTGTGAGCAAAGGTGCACTGGATAACCTTCTTTTCAACTCCTTGAAATTCTCTTCACATTCCTCCATATAGACAAACTTAACTCCTTTCCGAGTCAACTTGGTGATTGGATTAGATAATTGTGAAAAATCTTCCACAAAACGTCGATAATATCCAGCCAAACCAAGAAAACTTTGGATCCCAGTTACTGTTTTTGGTCTCGACCATCTTTCGATAACCTCTATTTTTGCTGGATCCACAGATATCCCCTATTTTGAGATTATGTGACCCAAAAATTAAACTCTTTGAAGCCAAAATTCACATTTGGTAAATTTGGAATAAAGCTTCTCCTTTCTCAGGGTCTTAAATATAATTCTCAAGTGATATTCATGTTCTTCCTTTCTCTTTGAATATACAAGAATATCATCTATAAAGACTGCCAAAAACTGATCAATATAGTCTCTAAATACTCTATTCATCAGATCCATGAAGATAACAGGGGCATTAGTAAGACCAAATGGCATCACTATAAATTCATAGTGTCCATACCTTGTACGGAAAGCCGTCTTTGGTATATCCTCCATTTTGACCCTTAATTGGTGATACCCTGAATGAAGATCAATCTTGGAAAAGTACTGAGCTCCTCGTAGTTGGTCAAATAAGTCATCAATGCGTGGAAGAGGATATTTGTTCTTGATAGTGATCTTGTTGAGTTCTCGATAATCAATGCAGAGTCTCATTGATCCATCTTTCTTCTTAACAAACAGAACAGGTGCTCCCCAAGGTGACGCACTAGGGCGTATGAATCCTTTATCAAGATTCTCTTGGAGTTGCTTCTTCAATTCCTGCAACTCAATTGGGGTCATTCTATAAGGTGTCTTTGAAATAGGCAAAGAACCCGGTATGAGTTCTATTGAAAACTCAACTTCATGATTTGGTGGAAGACCCGAAAATTCCTCTGAAAAGACATCATCACACTCCCATACAATGGGCATATTCTTAATTGTGAGTTTCTCACCAACCATTTGAGATAAATAACCTTCATTAAGTGGAATCAAGACCCATAAGATGGAAGAAATTTCCACTGGAAGGTTATGTTCATCCTTGCATCGATAGACGATCATAGATTGGTATGGAATATGAAATGTGACTTCCCTTATTTGGCAATTGATATGAGCTCCATATAAAGAAATCCAATCCATGCCAAGAATCACATCAAATTCCACTATAGGAAGGATCACAAGATTTGCAGGAATCACTTTCCCACAAACTTCAATCGGAGAAGAATTATAAACTTTTGATGCGACTGTTATGCCATTAGGGGTTGTCACAGCTAACTCAACATCTAATTGTTGAGGTAATACGGTGATATCCTTAGAAAATTCTTCATAAATAAAGGAGTGGGTGGATCCAGAATCAAATAAAACATTTTCTACTTTAGAGTGGATGGTAAGTGTACCTTTCACTACATTGTTATCGTACTACACATCGCTGATAGAAATTTCATGTGACTTTCCTTTGCCTTTAGCCTTAAGACTTTTTTGACATCAACCGTCATCATCAACCCTTGGATTTGGGCATTGATTGGCATAATTCCCCATCTCCTTGCACATGAAACATTGAAGTGTAGTAGGTTCATTCTGTGTGTCCCTTCCTTTGTTTGCATCATTAGACATCCTCTTCCCATCATTGCGGCATTCAAATTCCCGATGACCTTCATTTCCACATTTGAAACATTTACTTGTCCCTTTAAGACAACTCCCTCCATGTTTCTTTCCACACTTTGAGCATAAGGGAAAGATCATCTTCTTTTCAGTGTGCTCTTTATATTTTCCTTTGAATTCCATTTTCCTCTTCTTATCAAACCCATATGACTGATGGGTTACTCCAATATCCATCTCGACTTTGAGAGCATATCGAACGATTTCCTCGTAGCTATTGAAGTCCCTTATGGCTAACGCCCTTCGAAGACTTGGTTTTAAGCCACTAAAGAATCGATCGATCTTACTCTCAGGTTGGATAATAATACCAGAAGCGTACCTTGCAATTCTTGTAAAATTTTCTTCATAGGTACCAACAGATTCATTATCCTTTTGCTTCAGTTCAAGAAACTCTTTCTCCATCTTTGTTTGGAGAATACGAGGGAAGTACTTATTGAAAAATAAGTTCTTGAACTCGTCCCATTCCATGGACTCAATTTCATCCCTTTGCCTCATATTATTAATAAGATTCCAACATTGATCAACATATCCTTCCAAACGATACACTGCTAGGATGTCTTTATCATGTTTAGAACATTGAAGAACTGAAAATATATTTTCAGTAATACTAATCCATTGTTTAGAAACTAATGGATCTATAGACCCGCTGAAAGAAGGTGGACGCTGCCTCATGAAGGATTCAACAGAATGTTTCTCCTTCCTTTGCTCGTTTGGAAGTCTTGAATGATTCATAGCTTGAGAAAGTTATGTGATCATGGCTACAAGATTGTGCATTCCAACTCCCATAACGTTTGGTTGCTCAGGGGGACAATCATTGCATTGCCCGTCGCATTCCGCATTAACACAGTTCCTTCGGGTTCCAGCCATTGACTAAAACCAAGAAGAATAGTGTGAGAAACACTAATTATAATAGGAAAATCATATAATCAAGAATAAAATTTCACACTTAAGGTCTTATCATAGGTTGTTCATGGCCATTTCTAAAACACTAAGATTGTGTTCTATGCTTAGACTTATCCTTAGGATTCTTACTAAGGCTTTCACATCCTAGTTTCCAAAGGTTGACTATACCTTTCCTCTGATACCAACTATAACGACCCATACTTTACATACATTGTTATTACTTCAAAATTGAAGCATACTTATTACAACATATAACAAAACCATGAAAGGAACGTATAGGTATAGTGTCTTTAGAAACTGGGAAACATAAACAACTGGTTCATAAAGCATCTACACTGTCTCCCATTTATTTAATCATATCTATAGTCCCTTTTGGCATATCTTACTTAATAATCTTCTTCCGGACCTGGGGAAAGAAAACATACAAAAGGGTGAGCTCAAATGCTCAGTAAGGGTAAAAGAAATATCAATCACATCATATTCATAATAACATAACATTTTAGAAATCTTAACCTGCAAAAGAGAGCATAATTTCATAACATGGGATAAATCATAGTAGTGAAATGAAATCCCAATAATCATAACTTAAAACATGAAAATTTGCGGCATACACACATAATCATAGATAATCATTTCTTATTAGTCAAGACTCATTTCCAGGACTATCTTAGTGGACAAAGTCCATTTCTGAACCGAGTTTATTCCTCGTTTCAGTCCTGTTTCACTGAACCGGTATAACCTGCCGTTCCAGCCATGTCTATCTCATGAGATATAAAATCTTTAACCAATGCATTGGAGGGAGATATAGGTACCACCCATCTCATAATGATACCATTTTTATGTGTGCCACAAAATCATAAATCATACATCATTGCATAACCCATGTAATAAAAATGGGATTCTTATACAACATGATATCATAAAACAATTCATATAAGATAAAGGAATTCATAAAAATAATTCCACCACAACATAATCAAATCAATGTAATAATAGGGATAGAAATAGAACCCTATATTATCTTAGATGGAAAATAATATTGATAAAACACTTGAACTCCATTCATGAGGAAAATATACTTTCTACTTCAAAAACACTTTTCTTTTCTTAACATGTCTTACAATTCTAAACTAAAAGAAGTTGATTAAAAATAAAATTGAAAATTTGTAAAGGAATCTTATTGGAAAAAAATGTTTTAAAAATCCATTCATGCCGTATAAGTTAAAAAAAACATTCTTCTCATACTTTTGTTGGAAAAGTAAAAAAGTTCCTCGTACGAAAAACGACAAAAGATTCCTTTCATATCTTTTACTATAAACTCACCAAAGGGTAAAAATGGATTTAAAAAAAATTGTAGGTGGATGGAAATAATATTACATATTGAGGAAACATGGATGTGGATGATAAAATACACCCCAGTAAATACCAAAGTATAAACAATCTCGGATAAAAATGAGATTGTGATATTTCCCTTACCTTAGGTCCGATTTGCCTCGTAAGTGTCCGATACTCCTGTATAATGATTTAAATAATGTTATTGACTTATTCCAGAATCATACTTATTGTTATGATATCATATATGGTCATATTTTTAGCTTCTTAGTAGTAATATTTCATTGCTACTTGTTATTCGGGTGTTTATAACTTTTTGTTCTTATGCGTGTTTTGTCGAATAAATTCTTATTCTTATCTTTAGGTTATAGATACATCATTTCCAGAATGTTATTAATGTAATATATATAATATTTATTCATTCAATTCACTTATATAATCATTATGCAATGAATATCATGTAGAACGAATCACATCACATCGTGGAGACGGTATTCCATACGTACGCACGAGCGATGATATCGTTCCCATGATCGTGGAATTGTATTGGAGTGTATGTATACTATTTCATAATCAATATCACTTTAAAATAATCATATATAGTAATTATTTACAACATTATACCTATCCATGTAAGGTGGCGGGGGAAAATAGATTACACCACGGCGTGGAGACGGTATTCCGTACGTACGCACGCGCGGTGATTTCGTTTTCCGTAGGATGGATAGATATTGAAATAGGGTTGTTTCATAATTATAATAACATATCAGTATATTAGTGATACTGATGTTATTACTTCATAATGAAAAAACTAAAGAATAAGAAGTTGAAGAAGAAAGAATTTGGAAAGGATAGGTAATGGATATTACCTCTTTTTGACGCGCCTCTTCTTAACCTCTTCTTAGGGCACTAGGGTTGGTCTTTCAAGAAGACCAGAACCTCTAGGATGATTCTAGGGAAGTGGGGAAGTAAAATGGGCAGGGTTTGGCCGAGCTTGAAGTCTCAAATTGGTGTGAGGAGGAGAGGGAGGAGGTTCCCTTTTATACGGGAGGAGAGGGGCACCTTTGGAAATATAAGAAATATTAGTTTATATTAATTCCCAACCTCAGTTAAAAACTTCCAAAATGACTCATATCCGAATATTAGATGATATAGGGTTGTAATCTCATCAACCAATAAAATTTAGACATGTTAGGAATTTATTTTAAACATTATCAACTTGATTTATCCTTATTTATCAATTTAATTTTATTTGTGGTAATAATATTCTAAATTTTTAAATATTATTAATAATTACATATGTGTTATGAATTTTCCATTATTTGACACTTTATGAAATTTTAGACCATATAAACTTTAATTTATAATTTTTAAATATTTTTGTGATTTTTAAACAATTTTATAATATGTTATTTTTTTAAAATAACAATAGTGTCAATTTTGACACTATTCATTTATTTGAATTTAAATAAAATATATACAGAGGATATGTTTGAACTAAAAGCTTTAATAGATTAATAAAATGTCATATGTATCTAGAAAATTAGTGGAGCACATTAAATAGTGCATATAATAATTATTTTAATATTTTTAATACCATTTATTAGATATTTTAATTAATAAAATAATTTCAACATCACTATTGTGTCATAATTAATGATAATTATTTAATCCCTAAAAATTATAAATAAATTCCTATGATGTGGATAATTATATTAGATTTCTGGAGACTATTCATGTTGAAGTTTGATTAAGTTTATCACCAAATTAAAATTATTATACTTATAAGATTTAAGAAAGTGACATGTTGTCACATTCTTTGGTTTTAATAATAATTAAATTATTTTCATGGAAAAAAGTCTATTAAATGAATCTAATCCGACCCTTAGGTGATATGGGTCGACTTTTAGTCATCCAATAGGATTTTTGCAGGTTTTATGGTAATTTTATAATCTTATATTTACCCTTAATTACCCGATTTACCTTTAACTATGGTAAATAAAATTTACCGTAGTTACTATTCACAATACCCAAAAATAAAACGTAGCCTATTAACATAATTTGGACCCAATGATTCTGAATATGGAATCCATTTTTCAAAATTCAAAACATATAAGTTGCAGTAATTAATTTAAAATAAATCCCGTTGTTAAGAAAACGAGTTTTAGAAGTTAAAACATTGCCAAAGATTGAAATGTTTTTACCTATGAATTCAATGTGAAATTAATGATAATGACATACATTATATTAAATGGTAAAAATATATTCTATCTATACTTTAAAACCATTCAATATTATAATTTGACCATATAAATTATCTCAATGAGAAAAGTTGTTTTTAATTAAAAATTAGCGTATTTTTACTATTCATCAAAATATGAAAGTTTTCAGAAAAATATCAAAAAATTTTCCAAAGTAAATTTTTTTATCCTGATTGAAAAGAAGAATTTTATTTTGTCAAATTGAACTTATAAACGTGTTAAAAACTAGATTTAATGTGGGTGCTCCATCAAAAGGCGGCAAAACTGCATTTTTTGATAAATACTTATTTTACCCAAAAAAAATTATTTTATTCTCTTACCATGTTCTAGAAAATGTGTAAGATGAATAATAATGTTTTAAAATTTAAAATTCAGTTAATACTATTCATAATGGCTACTTTATAATATTATAATAATATATCGTTGTTTAGTGGAACTCGGTATTGCGTACTACACACGCTATCGAGGAAGGTCGCGATTGCGTGTAGCGAAAGATTCCTTTGATGATTTATATAACATAAAAACAAAATATTTCTCATAAAAGTCTCGGGTGTTACAAGGAATCATTGCTAAATGATAAGCCATGGCTCCAACTCTCTCTATAATTTTAAATGGTCCAATATACCTTGGGATCAATTTCCCATTCTTCCAAAATCTTATAACATACTTCCATGAAGATACTTTTAAGAAAACACGATCTCCCACCTGAAATTCCAAATATTTCTTTTGATTATTAACATAGATCTTTTGTCAGCTTTGATCTACTTTAATTTGGGTTTGAATAGTATTTACCTTTGATGTTGTTTCCTCCACAAACTCTAGACCCACAAGCTTCCTTTCACCAACTTCATCCCAACATGTTGGTGTACGACATCACTTACCATACAATGCTTCATATGGTGCCATTTTAATGCTTGAATGGAATCTATTATTGTTGGAAAACTCCACAAAAGGTAAATAATGATCACAAATACCTTTAAAATTAAGTAACCATGATCTCAACATTTCTTTTAATGTTTTGATCATCCTTTTTGATTTCCCATTAGTTTGAGGGTGATAAGAGGTCCTAAATGGAAGTTTAGTATCCAAATATTTCCGAAGACTTTACAGAATTTTGATGTAAATCGAGGATCTTAATCAGACACTTTTGAAAGAGGTTCTCCTTTTAGTCTTACAAATTCATTGATATAGAGCTATGTTAGGTGCTCTAGTGAAAATCATCCCTTATAGTGAATAAATGTACAGATTTCGTAAGTCGGTCCATAATTACCCATATTTCATCATTATTTCATGGATTTTTGGATAATCTAGTGAAAAAAATTCATAATGATATCATCCCATTTCCATGTAGTAATAGATAGAGGATTCATGACTCCTCTAGGATGTGGTCTTTCATCCTTCAAATATTGATAGATTAAACACCTTGATACATAATCAGCAATTTCACACTTTCTGTTGTCCCACCAGAAATGTCCCTCCAAATCTCTATACATTTTAGTGCTACCATGATTTATAACTCTCTTTTTAGCTCAGGTATAGCTGGAACAAAAACCCTCTTCCAAAATTTTAGAATTACATATTCATATACAAAGTCTTTCAACTTCACATCATCCACAAAAATAATATTCTTTTTAGGATTATTTTTATCATACTGATAACATTTAATTACTTCCAATAAAGATAGTTGGAAACCAATTTAAAAAGTAAGGATGTTTCACTTTATTTGATAATACCCATGTTCATCCTTCCTAGATCCATGAATACATGATCCCTTTCTATCCTCCTTTTGTTTAAAACTCCGTGATTCTTTATGCTCAATGCATAATCTACATTATTTTCCTTTCCTAGGTTGTAGTGTATTGAACAATCATAATCCATGTGTAGATTAATCCATAACCTTTTCCTCATGTTGAGTTATTTTTTTGAGAACATGTATTTCAGGATCTTGTAATCAGTATATATCTCACATATTTCACCATAGAGATAATGTCTCCATATCTTAAGATAAAATATTACAGCATCTAACTCAAGACCATGAGTTGGATAGTCCTGTTCATGAATTTTTAACTACCTTGATGTATAGTGAATAACTCTATCATTCTATATAAGGAAAAAACTATTTACTTTCATCAATGCATCACTATAAATCATTAATCCTCCATTCCCAGATGGTAGATTCAATAACAGATCATTCACTAATATCCTCTTCAATTATTTTACACATTCATCACTTTATTTTTTCCATACGAACTTAACGCCATTACGTGTAAGCTTGGTCATTGGGTTGGATAAAAAGGTGAAGTTATAAATGAAATGCCGATAAGAAGCTACTAAACCAATAAAACTACATACCTCAATTATCTTCACTAGATAATTCTCATCTTGAACAACCTTTTTCTTCATCGGATCAACTGATATTCCATCCGTAGAGTCAATGTGACCAAGAAATAAAACTGATTAAAGTTAAAATTTACACTTCCTAAACTTCTTATATAATTCATTTCTTCTAAGAGTATTCAAAATAGTGGGAAAGTTATTTTCATGATCTATGTATCTATTTAAGTATAACAAGATATCATCAATAAATACCACCACAAATTCATCAAGATAATCTTAGAAAAATATTTTCATTAGATCCATGAAAATAGAGGATGCATTAGTCAGTCCAAAAGTCGTTACTTTAAACTCGTAATTCCCATACCTGGTTCAAAATACTATCTTTGGAATTTCTTCCTTCCCCACCCATAATTTATAATATCCATATCGAAGGTCTATCTTCCAAAAATATTGAGCTCGATGAATTTGATGAAATAAATCATCAATGAGAGGTAGGGGATACATGTTTTTATTGTTATAACATTGATCTCCTTGTATTCAATGCACAACCTCAAAGATCCATCTTTATTCTTAAGAAAAAGAACTAGTGCTTCCCATAGAGAGACACTAGAGTGAATGAATCCTTTATTAGTCAATTCTTCTAGTTGTTTCTTTAATTAAACTAATTCCATAGTGTCCATTCTATAATGATTCATTAATATATGCCTTCAATGAGGAATTAAATTAATAGAGAACCCATCTTCACGCTCTGGAGGATGTCTAGGTAAATCCTCCATAAATAAATAAAAATATTCTTTTACAACAGGTACATCCTTAATTAGAAAATTTCTTTCTTCACTCATTGATATTGATTTCTCATCCTACCCAATAATTTCATTCAGTATAGCTACCGGGGTTGGGTCTAGATAAGAATCAAATAGTGACATTTCTTCTCTAAAGTTAAGGGATTCTACATCATTCTCATAAATTGTAATATCCTCCTTCTAACAACAAATTTTCGAATCATGATTTTAAATCCTATTTATAATGAGAATTATATTAAATTCAATCATGGTTATGATAATAAAATCTGTATATAAAGCACATTTGTATGCCATAATGGGGACTTTCTAATACATCTTTGTTGCAATGATACATCCCTTAGGAGTTTTGACTGAAAAATACCATATTAAATCAAATTGGAAATATCCAATTTTCTTAGAAAACTAGGTAGATATGAAATAATGTGATGATCGAGTAAAAAAAAGCATTGTCTATGTTTGGGAAAACAATTAAATTACCTAACACCACATCATTTGGAAATTCAATATCAGCTATTGCGATCATATAATATTGGCCTTGCTCCCTTGTCTTTCTTTGGGAAATATTTCATTAAGGCCTAGGACAATCATTTTAATAACGTCCCCTCTCCTTTAAATTGTATTATTAAAGATTGGTAGCTTATTTCTTCCCCTTATAACCCCGATATATGTGGCCTTTTTCTCCACAATTGTAACAAACGCTGATACCCTTCAGGAAAGTGTCGGGTTGTCTCTTCCCACAATTATCATAGGGTGGATGGTCAACTATTCCCTTATTTTCCATTTCCTTATTTCTTTTTCTAGAGTTATTATAATTCCTCTTATTCTATTTATTTACCTTAAAATCATAATACTTAGATAATTCCTTTTCCTTCTTGATAGCACATGAGACTATATCTTCATATGATGAGAAATATTGGGAGACTATAGCCCATATGAGGTATAGTTTTAAACCACTAGATAATCGATAAATATTTCTCCTTGGATTACGTATGTAGTCCATATAATGACTTTCTAACCTCGTTAAGATAGAATCATACATTGCAACATTCTGATCTATTTTTTTCCTCAGATTCACAAACTACCTTTCCATATCTTTTCAATTTTCTCAAGGGAATTATTTTTCTAAAAATATTTCATTTAAATACATACATTCCATTTACTCTATTTCTTCCTCCTCCTTTGGGTTTTGAATTAAATACCACCACTAATCCTCATCTCCCGATTGATAATAAACTGCCATGAAAACCTTCGTTCTTTCGTTACATCCCAATGAGAGAAATATCTTCTCTAATGAATATAACCACTAATCCTATAGGAATGGGTTTATAGTCCCATTAAATGATGGAGGCTATTGTCGCATAAAGCAGTCTAACATAGCTCATCCACTTTGTAGATCCGGATGCTCCATACATGTAAGGTTATTATTCATAACCTGAGTCAACTTTCTTAGTATAATTATACGTTTCTCAGCACCAATCATAGCACCAGATCAAATATCATTATCTTGCATTAGAGTGAAATCCCAACATGGGACACACACGTTAATGTGGTTTCTATTCCTTACATTAGGAATCATTTTTAAATAATCACATACACTAGATTTGTTTATAAATCACAATGTATAATCTCAATAATAAAAAATAAATAACATAAATTTAAATCCAATACATAGCTAATCTTGTAATCATAAACATGGTTTCATTGGGAAAAAATTTATTTTTTATTCCTTCATATTGGATTGTAAGGAAAATGTAGATTATCTTAATAATAAACCCCGAGAGGTCAAACCTGTAACATCCCAGGTAAATAATGAATAAAACATTTTCACATTTATTAATATTTACAAATTAAATATTAATTTTACTTTAAAAGGGTTGCTATGTTCGATAGCGTACCAGATACGCAACAAAGAGTTTCATTGAAATCTTTCGTTGCACACTAGTAATAAAATAATATTATTTTAAATGGTAGTTAACACATAGCCGTTGTGTTAGAGGGAATGGATAGAAATAACTAAAATATTATTATATATGTTTTTTAAATGTTTTTACTTTTATCTAATAAAAGATAAAGGCTTAAAATACGGAAAGAATTCAATTTTAGGCGTATATGCCCTAGTTTTCACTAAAGGTTCACTTATCGCCTTTTGATGGTGAACCGTCATTAAATATAGTTTTGTTCACTCTTATAAATTCTATTGGACCAAATAAAACTCTCCTTTAGAATCGGGACATCAAAATTTACTTTGTGTAAATTTTTGGTATTTTTCCGATAAAGTTCATTTTTTAATGAATAGTGTAAAATGTTGTATTTTAATTCAAAACCACTTTTTAATCTAATTTATTTATATGATTAGATTATCTTTTTAATTGGTTTTAAAGTGAAATTAGAATATATTTTTACCATTAAATCCAATAGTGGTCGTTGGAATTAATTTCACTTTGAAATCGGACTTAAACTAGTGTCAATCTTTTGATACTTATTGTTTCATAAAAACACGCTATTTGTCATGACAGCGGGAATTAATTATTAAATTAATTAATGTGAATTATATGATTTGAATTTTTTAAAATAGACATCATTTTTGAATTCAGAATATCAAATATATCTTAGGGTGAAGTTTTGGTATTTTTCTGAAAAACTTCAATTTTTGATGAATAGTGAAACCACTAAGTGGTAGTTAAAGAAACTGATTTTTCGTTTAAATGAAACTTTGTCACTTATGTGATTTTATTTTCAAAAATCCGACATACATGGTTGTCATTAAGAATTAAAATGTGGTTCAATGAGATTAAAACAATTTTTTGGTGAATAGTAACTTATTAAGTTTTTAATCGTGATTAGAGGTAATTAGTGTAGTTTAAGGTAAAAATAATGTTTTAATAATATGATATGAGCTTGAAACATGTCCTACCCTCATTGTATGTGTCATGGACTACCAAGAAAATCCATGGGTCAACTTGGGGACCCCATGGAGCCACTTTGGTTGAGAAATGACATAAATAACTTTTTATTTAATGTTAAAGTAAAAATGAAGAAAACTTGAGATGTTTTACTAAATAAAATTTTACATGGGGTTATACAAGTTATATTTTTGACTATAAATATTCATTAAAAAGATAAATCTATTTCCTACATCATTATATTTTTTTTATAATTTTTAGACATTAAATAAATAAAATTATTTAGGACACCATGATGATGCAGTGATTACCTCATTATTTAACGATTTAAATAAAATGGAAAGATAATGTAAAATATAAGACCTACACATGTCCAAAACCTATTGTATGGATATATTTAGAACCCTTATCACCTTACCCTATAATTATATCAATGTGGGACCTTTTGAATCCGAAAATCATTTTAAAATAAAGTAACATTTCTTTACTTTCCAAGAGTGCCCCTCCTCTCCTCTTATAAAAGGCCCCCACCTCTACCACCTTACCCACACTTAAAAAGCCTTTGGCTCGGCCAACCCATGCCCATTTTGCCTCTCCACTTCCCTATCTTACTCCTTAAAGCCTCACTTTGGGCATCAATCTTCCCAAGGAAGCCTTTGAGCACAAATCTAAGAGAGTTACCCGATTTTAAGGTAATGTCTTCACTTGTGTTCTTTTGTTTTATTTTGCTTCTCCAACCCCCTAAAATCTTTTTATTCATTTATTTTGTAACAACTAAAGTATCTTCGATATACTAGGATGTTGTTATAAGACGATTTCGAGCTACACTTACACACATCTACATCTAATGGTTAAAGAACATACTGTTTCTGTGGTTGGCGAATTTCTGCCTCACGAAACGATGATTGTTCAATCTTCTTTCAAACACCTTTAATGGTGGCCATTAAGATGTCACTCTATTTATATATGATATATATTATGTTTATGTTTTTCTTATACTTCTTTATTTTTCATTTGTGGTATACCTTTATAATTTCCATTGTGGGTAAACATAATAATTTCATTTTAGGAAGTGCGGACTACCGCCCCCTCAAAGTGATGTGATTCGTTAATGCCATATGTGGGATGTATAAAGGATGGATTTAAAGTTATTATATATGATTTTATACTGTAATTATAATATACCTCTATATCATTATTATTTATTTCCATTAAAGTATAAGATAGAAATGAAAGTAGCGTTCATGCGTACGTACGGCTTACCGTCTCCATGAACGGTGCATTTCATTTCTTATCCCAAAATGTAATGTATTATTATAAGTACATATATATAATGGATATATATGATTAATGATACATCTAAATGATGAATATAATTCTGGAATTTAAATATATATATCTCTCATTTAGTTTTAATTCCATTAATATGACATAGAAATGAAAGTAGCGTTCATGCGTACGTACGGCTTACCATCTCCATGAACGGTGCATTTAATTTCTTACCTCTAAATGATTATGTGATATTATAAATACATGTATATTCTAGATATATATGATATATATGATATCAAAATCAGGAATGTCATTCTGGATATAAGGAACCTTTGACCACACGAACAACATGTAATAGTAAGAAGTCCACTTTCGACTTAAGAACCAAATAACGACAAAACAAACATTATTAACTTAAATGATTACATAATGTTTATAACCTGGCAATAAGTGATATAAAAGGAATAATGAACTTGAAAAAGGTTCTTAATAAAATATAAATTAACTCAATTTTATTATTCAGGACGTTAAAGAATGATCGAGTCAAGTCGGACCCGAGGTATGTGACTTCGTCTCAATCTCCTTTCATTGAGGCATATTTCATTTTATACAAAACTTTCTTTTATACGGTGTATAAACCCCTTTGACTTTTACTTTTATACAAAATGAATCTTTTTCTATGAATAATTTTACAAAATGACAAAAATGAATGTTTCTTTTAACGTACGCGGTGACAACGACCTTTTCCGCCGCTGTGAGTATTATTTGGTCTTTGGCTTCCCAAACAAGCCGTAATGTTTTTTTTAAAATGAAATAAATACCATATACTATTTTATGTATTTTGGTATTGAAAATGGTTTTTTATACTAGATTTGGTATGTCAATATATTTATGTGATATATTGTGATCAAAGTGTGGAAATGTTTTCTTTCCATTATATTTGTTTTATGTCTTATGATTTTTATAATGGTACTTGGACATTTGACGGGTGGTTACGTGATAAACCATATAACAGGTGGTTCCGTGAATACCAGGACTGGTGGTTATGTTATAACCTCCAATGCATTGGGTATGGAAGTCGGCCGTATGGCTATTCCATTAAGTATGTATGGAAGTTGGCTGAATGGCTATTTCATTAAGTGATATGTGTGGAAGTAGACCGTATGGTTATTCCACTTAAGTATGTTTATGTCCCAAGTTACCTTTATATGTTATGTGTTCTTTATATGGGGTTTATGGTAATCTTTTGGTTAAAAAAGGGTAAGTAATGATCTTTTATTCAGTGAATAGTTTTTACTACTTCATAAAGGTGAAAAGTATTACTTTGATAAAGTATACATGGTTTACTTGTTGTTTTGATAAACTAATAGTTTTCATTCTTTGTGTATCCCTTACTGAGCTTTTTATGCTCACCCCAAGTTTTTTTGAAATGTTTTTCATAGGACTTAATGTGGAATATGGTCAAGGATGGGATCAAGGGAAAGTCATGCTATATAAAACATAGAACTAGACATGTTTATTTTTAAGAGTTTGTTATTCTATGGAAACTTAGTAGAAGTGTCTACTTTGTAATCTTTTGAGATGTAATAGTTATGTTCTAATTCTCTAAAACTCTAAACCTAAAAAGATCCTCAATGTGAATTATTCATTTAATTCAATATTAAGTAAGGTTCAAGGCCGGTGCCTTATAGTTGGTATCAAAGGTCGGTTTAGAAAACTTTAGGAGTTAGAAAATTGTTAAATTATAAGTTAATTTATGGTATGATTGAAATGATATAGCATTTGAAGATTACCATGTTGCTTCGCCTAAGATATTTCTGTGTTAAGAATGATTTTTCATAGAGGAAACAGAACAGATTTTCTGGGAAGGCATACAAAGGGAAATTACCTTTCAAATTAGTATCCTGAGATGGTCAGAATAAAAACTAAACAGTTTGTTGCAGTGATGGCTCAGTTGACTCAGGTTACTACCGAAGGAGTTTAAAAGAAGATTGGTGAATGCTCCAGTTTTGGCACTTCCTTCCAAGAATGGTGAGTTTATTATATACAGTGATGCTTTGTTGAAGGGACTTGGTTGTATCCTTATGCAGAATGATCAGGTAATTACTTATGCTTCACGTCAGTTGAAAACTCATGAGGTAAATTACCCTACACATGATTTGGAATTAGCTGTTGTTGTTTTTGCTTTAAAAATTTGAAGGAATCATTTGTATGGAGTAAAATGTGAAATATATACTGAGCACAAAAGTTTAAATTATATATTCACTTAGAAAGAATTGAACATGAGACAGAGGAGATGGCTGGAATTAATCAAGGATTATGATTGTAAAATTCATTACCATCTGGGAAAATCAAATAAAGTGGCCGATGCTTTGAGTCAAAAAAGTAATGCTTCATTAACCATTCTACGTTTGGAACGAGATCCTTTGGTTTTTGATTTGATGAACTTTGGCATAGAAGTTGTTGGTGCAGGAAGTTCTTCTGTTTTGTTTCAGGTATCAGTGAGATCATCCCTATCATATAGAATTAAGCAAGCACAGAGGGAAGACAGTGAGTCGCAGAAAAAGGTAGAGATGGTTCAGAAGGGTAAGTTCCCTGAATTCAACATTGATAATGATTGTGTTTTGAGGTTTGGGAAGAGATTATGTGTGCCTTGTGATTCACAGTTGAAGAGAGAGTTGTTATGTGAGGCTCATAGTTCCCCGTTTTCAGTTCATCCTGGCCGTACTAAGATGTACAGAGATCTGCGAGAGTATTACTGGTGGGATGGAATGAAAAGGGATATTGCTGATTTTACTGTGAAGTGTTTGACTTTTCCACAGGTTAAAAAAGATTGGCAGTTACCGAAAGGGATGCTTCAGCCTTTACCAGTGCCAGAGTGGAAATGGGAAAACATATCCATGGACTTTTTTGTGGGATTACCGAGGAAATCTCAAGGTAATAATGAAATCTGGGTTATTGTTGATCGCTTGACTAAATCTGCTCATTTCCTTGCTATACGAGATACTTTTTCCCTAGATCAACTTTCCCATTTGTATATTAAAGAGATATTCAGGTTACATGGAGTTCCTCTCTCCATTGTGTCCTATCGTGATCCCAGGTTTACTTATAACTTTTTGAAAGGCCTTCAGAATTCGTTGGGTACTGAATTAAATTTTAGTACAGCTTTTCATCCACAATCAGATGGGTAGTTAGAACGAACAATTCAGACCTTGGAGGATATGCTACGAGCTTGTTCGATGGATTATCAGGGAAGTCGGGACCAACATCTTTCTTTGGTTGAGTTTTCTTATAATAACAGTTTTCATTCCAGTATACAGATGGCACAATTTGAGGCATTATATGGGAAGCAGTGTCGAACTCCAGCATTTTGGGATGAAGTGGGTGAAAGGAAGCTGATGGGACCAGAATTGGTAGAAGAGATGGCAGAAAAAGTTCAGTTGATTCAAAAACACATGAGAACAGCTCAGAGCAGGCAGAAGAGTTATGCGGATAACCAGAGGAAGGATCTATCTTTCGATGTAGGTGATCATGTTTTTCTCAAAGTTTCACCATGAAAAAGTGTGATGCGATTTGGTAAGAAAGGAAAGATGAGTCCAAGGTTCATTGGACCATATGAAATTTTGGATAAAGTTGGATCAGTTGCTTACCGAGTGGCTTTACCTCCGAGTTTATCTCAAGTACACAATGTTTTTCATGTTTCGATGTTGAGGAAGTATATGCCAGATCCATCTCATGTTTTGAGTCCAGAGGTAGTTCAGCTGGAAGAGAACCTATCTTATGAAGAACAACCAGTCCAGATTCTTGACTAAAGAGAGCAAGTGTTGCGAAATAAGGTAATTCACCAGGTAAAGGTTTTGTGGAAAAACCATATTATTGAAGAGGCAACGTGGGAATCTGAAAATTCTATGAGGGATAAATACCCCCACTTATTTTGATAAGTGAATAAAATTATGTGGACACAATTCCCAAAAGGGGGGAAGGATGTAACATCCCAGGTAAATAATGAATAAAACATTTTCATATTTATTAATATTTACAAATTAAATATTAATTTTACTTTAAAAGGGTTGCTATGTTCGATAGCGTACCAGATACGCAACAAAAAGTTTCATTGAAATCTTTCGTTGCACACTAGTAATAAAATAATATTATTTTAAATGGTAGTTAACACATAGCCGTTGTGTTGGTGGGAATGAATAGAAATAACTAAAATATGATTATATATGTTTTTTAAATGTTTTTTACTTTTATCTAATAAAAGATAAAGGCTTAAAATACGGAAAGAATTCAATTTTAGGCGTATATGCCCTAGTTTTTACTAAAGGTTCACTTATCGCCTTTTGATGGCGAACCGTCATTAAATATAGTTTTTTTCACTCTTATAAATTCTATTGGACCAAATAAAACTCTCCTTTAGAATCGGGACATCAAAATTTACTTTGTGTAAATTTTTGGTATTTTTCCGATAAAGTTCATTTTTTTAATGAATAGTGTAAAATGTTGTATTTTAATTCAAAACCACTTTTTAATCTCATTTATTTATATGATTAGATTATCTTTTGAATTGGTTTTAAAGTGAAATTAGAATATATTTTTACCATTAAATCCAATAATGGTCATTGGAATTAATTTCACTTTGAAATCAGACTTAAACTAGTGTCAATCTTTTGATACTTATTGTTTCATAAAAACACGCTATTTGTCATGACAGCGGGAATTAATTATTAAATTAATTAATGTGACTTATATGATTTTAATTTTGTAAAATAGACATCATTTTGGAATTCATAATATCAAATATATCTTAGGGTGAAGTTTTGGTATTTTTCTGAAAAACTTCAATTTTTGATGAATAGTGAAACCACTAAGTGGTAGTTAAAGAAACGGATTTTTCGTTTAAATGAAAATTTGTCACTTCTATGATTTGATTTTAAAAAATCCGACATAAATGGTTGTCATTGAAAAGTAAAATGTGGTTCAATGAGATTAAGATAATTTTTTGCTGAATAGTAACTTATTAAGTTTTTAATCGCGATTAGAGGTAATTAGTGTAGTTTAAGGTAAAAATAATGTTTTAATAATATGATATGAGCTTGAAACATGTCCTACTCTCATTGGATGTGTCATGGACGACCAAGAAAATCCATGGGTCAACTTGGGGACCCCATGGAGCCACTTTGGTTGGGAAATGACATAAATAACTTTTTATTTAGTGTTAAAGTAAAAATGACAGAAACATGAGATGTTTTACTAAAACAATTTTTACATGGGGTTATACAAGTTATATTTTTGACTATAAATATTAATTACAAAGATAAAACGATTTCCTACATCATGATATTTTTTTATAATTTTTAGACATTAAATAAATAAAATTATTTATGACACCATGATGATGCAGTGATTACCTCATTATTTAACTATTTAAATAGAATGGAAAGATAATGTAAAATCTAACAACTAAACATTTCCAAAACCTATTGGATGGGTATATTTAGAACCCTTATCACCTTAACCTATAATTATTTCAATTTGGGACCTTTTGAATCTGAAACTCATTTTAAAATAAAGTAACATTTCTTTACTTTCCAAGAGTGCCCCTCCTCTCCTCTTATAAAAGGCCCCCACCTCTACCACCTTACCCACACTTCAAAAGCCTTTGGCTCGGCCAAAACCTGCCCATTTTGTCTCTCCACATATCTCTATTACTTCTTGAAGCCTCAATTTGGGCAGAAGTCTTCCCAAGGAAGCCTTTGAGAACAAATCTAAGAGAGTTACCCGATTTTAAGGTAATGTCTTCACTTGTGTTCTTTTGTTTTATTTTCCTTCTCCAACCACCTAAACTCTTTTAATTCATTTATTTTGTAACAAATCCAGTATCATCAATATTCTAGGATGTTGTTATAATAATATTTCTAGCTACAATTACACACATCTACATCTAATGGTTAAAGAACATACTGTTTCTGTGGTTGTCGAATTTCTGCCTCACGAAATGATGATTGTTCAATATTATTTTAAACACCTTTAATGGTGTCCATTAAGATGTCACTATATTTATATATTATATATATATATTATGTTTATGTTTTCCTTATTCTCCTTTATTTTTCATTTGTGGTATACCTTTATGGTTTCCATTGTGGGTAAACACGATAATTTCATTTTAGAAGTGCGGACTACCGTCCCCTCAAAGTGATGTGATTCGTTAATTCCATATGTGGGACGTATAAACGAAGGATTTAAATTTATTATATTTGATTTTATACTGGAATTATAATATACCTCTATATCATTATTATTTATTTCCATTAAAGTATAAGATAGAAATGAAAGTAGCGTTCATGCGTACGTACGGCTTACCGTCTCCATGAACGGTGTATTTCATTTCTTATCCTCAAATGTAATGTATTATTATAAGTACATATATATAATGGATATATATGATGAATGATACATCTAAATGATGAATATAATTCTGGAATTTAAATATACATATCTCTCATTTTGTTTTAATTCCATTAATATGACATATAAATGAAAGTAGCGTTCATGCGTACGTATGGCTTACCGTCTCCATGAACGGTGCATTTCATTTCTTACCTCTAAATGATTATGTGATATTATAAATACATGTATATGCTAGATATATATGATATATATGATATAAAAATCAGTAATTTCATTCCGGATATAAAGAACCTTTGACCACATGAACAACATGTAATTGTAAGAAGTCCACTTTCGACTTAAGAACCAAATATCGACAAAACAAACATTATTAACTTAAATGATTACATAATGTTTATAACATGGAAATAAGTGATATTAAAGGACTAATGAACTTGAAAAATGTTCTTAAGAAAATAGAAATTAACTCAAGTTTATTATTCAGGATGTTAAAGAATGATCGAGTCAAGTCGGACCCGAGGTATGGGATTTCGTCTCAATCTCCTTTCATTGAGGCATATTTCGTTTTATACACAACTTTCTTTTATACGGTGTATAAACCCCTTTGACTATTAATTTTATAAAAAAGGAATCTTTTTCTACGAATCATTTTACAAAATGACAAAAAGGAATGTTTCTTTTAACGTACGCGGTGACAACGACCTTTTTCGCTGCTGCGAGTATTATTTAGTCTTTGGCTTCTTGAACAAGTCGTAATGTTTTTTCTAAAATGAAATAAATACCATATACTGTTTTATGTATTTTGGTATTGAAAATGGTTTTTTATAATGGATTTGTTATGTCAATATATTTATGTGATATATTGTGATCAAAGTGTGGAAATTTTTTCTTTCCATTATATTTTTTTTATGTCTTATGATTTTTATAATGGTACTTGGACATTTGACGGGTGGTTACGTGATAAACCATATGACAGGTGGTGCCGTGAATACCAGGACGGGTGGTTATGTTATAACCTCCAATGCATTGGGTATGGAAGTCGGCCGTATGGCTATTCCATTAAGTATGTATGGAAGTTGGCTGAATGGCTATTCCATTAAGTGATATGTGTGGAAGTCGACCGTATGGTTATTCCACTTAAGTATGTTTATGTCCCAAGTTACCTTTATATGTTATGTGTTCTTTATATGGGTTTTATGGTAATATTTTGGTTACAAAAGGGTAAGTAATGATCTTTTATTCAGTGAAGAGTTTTTACTACTTCATAAAGGTGAAAAGTATTACTTTGATAAAGTATACATGGTTTACTTGTTGTTTTGATAAACTAATAGTTTTCATTCTTTGTGTATCCCTTACTGAGATTTTTATGCTCACCCCAAGTTTTTTTTGAAATGTTTTTCACAGGAATTAATGTGGAATAGGGTCAAGGATGGGATCAAGGGAAAGTCATGCTATATAAAACATGGAACTAGACATGTTTCTTTTTAAGAGTTTGTTATTCTATGGAAACTTAGTAGAAGTGTCTACTTTTTAATCTTTTGAGATGTAATAGTTATGTTCTAATTCTCTAAAACTCTAAACCTGAAAATATCCTCAATGAGAATTATTCATTTAATTCAATATTAAGTAAGGTTCAATGCCAGGGCCTTATAAAACCACTTGTGCAGTAAGGTCCGTTGTCGTGTACTAGGATACCCCAGGTCAAGATCAAAACTCATTGTTAGAGTTGCCACTCCTTAGTAAATCTGCTCTAGAACCACATCCACTAGTAGTATTCATACAAGGATGTACATTCTATAAAGATCCACATAATATATTCCTTACCAAAGTTTCATGATGTTCTTATATGATTATCCTCAAATTCTATCTTAGGGTTTTGTTCCCTAATCTACATTTCACAAATCTAGTATAAATTTTTTATACTTAACATACTCTACTACCAACTGTAAAGACCCGACCCTAATTTCATAGAGTTGATGCCTAAATTAATTAAATTGGCATGATCACAAGAAATTATTATCCTAAAGGAATGGATAGTTTAGTAATTTTGAAAAATCAGATACATACATAAGTTCAACATTACAACATGAAAAAAAATAATATAGAAATTTCTTTGAAAACATCCATAACTCCTAGGTTATCTTTTCATGTCATTCATAATATACCTCATCGTGTTCAAGGAAAATGAAACATAAAAAAGGGGTGAGCTCAAATTCCCATTAAGGGTAAGAAATATAGTGGAAGATATCATTAACAAAATCATTATGAATGGTGAATAACTAAAAAGTCATGTCTTTAAAAATAAACTTGAACACATAATGGCAGGAAACATAGATGAATACATAATACCCTAATAAATCATAATCATGGGTATTATAATAGTAGAATAAACAATGAACTTTCAATTACTTGTTTCATAATGGGGGAATTCATAATTATGGAAATTATAACCATACCATCAAGGCCTCATTCGAAGACCATAAATAACCATTTTTTCAAGACCTCGTGGAAAGACTGTATTTTGTCTCATGAGACCTACCGATTAATTGAGGAGCTATAGTGGGACCCACCCATCACTTAATATATCTAATTAATTCCTCATGTTTATGGGGATAAGAATAAATAATATATATATATATATATTAATATTGAAACTAACATATGAAATGTAAATTACTTCCCCCAAACATTAAGCATAAACATTGACCATTTAGAGTAAATTGGTGAATTGTTTTAACATAGAACATACATTGTCATGACCCGTCATCGGGGCCCGTGCCGTGACTACCCCAAGCCCGCCTTCCATAGGCCAGGGGCTGGTGACTAGCACCAAAGGCGTAAATCCCAATAAAAGGGAAGGAATTGCCTTTATATAAGAAAACAAACACCACAGAGTATGCAAGCTAAAGTAAACACTAAGTAAACTGAGTACAAAAGTAAGTGCTGGAAGGTAAATGGGCCAGTATACAAACCCAACTGAAAGTACAATACAATTGAGAAAATAAAGTACAATAGATGAAAAGTAAAGCAGCAACCACCAAGTCGTCGTTCGGAATTCCCACTTGAAGGGTGGGTACAGATAGCCTCGTCGGCTCCTCGGGTCCGGCCGTCTGCTCTGAGTATGTCACGCCTGATAGTCCACCACCGGGTACCGTCCTACTCCACAAGCCTCAACCACGATCAGTGCTGTCCGTCGTCTGCAACCAACGCAATGTAGTGCGGGCATAGCCCGTGCAGGGGTGAGTATACGATACTCAGTAGGGACCCCGAGACCCCCGAAGGCCTCCCAGAATCCACAAAGGATAAACCAAAAAGGAAAGATAGAAACACGAAGTATCAACCAACTCTACTTAGGTATATGTCCATACATTTACCTAAGTCATCAATTCCAGTTCGACTCCAACTCAAGAGCCCAAGTACAACCCAGTCCACACAGGAAAGTACAACTCAGTCCACCCAGGAAAGCAAGAATATCATATCGATGATAATGATTGAAAGTCAAGACTCATCTCACATAGGTATACTACTCATGAAGAGGGGTGGAGATGATAGATGTATCCTCTGAATCATCTCCCCTGCCGAACCCACATAGGATCCATGTATAGTAACCATCACTGCCGAACCCACGTAGGATCCAAGTACATTCGTCATCGCTATCGAACCCACGGAGGATCCAAGTATAGTCATCATCGCTGCCGAACCCACTGAGGATCTAAGTACAGTTGTCCTCGGTGCCGAACCCACGTAGGATCCAAGTACAGTCATCGTCGTCGTCACAGTCGCAGCCAGTTCTAGGGTTCCTGCACACAGCACACTCGATTCCGGGAGGGTCCGCTCCACGAGCCAAGGGGTCGATATATCAACTTTCACGAAGTCCAGATTTTATGTATCACAAATTTCCATCTCGTCAATAGGAACTCAACGCGACAGACGGCGCGTCAATCAGACGTCCAGTCTGAGAATTATTGGGTTTTCCGTCCGAGGGGCCCGGTTGGTTTCTAAGATAAAACCAACCCGACCGTACAACAGCTGCATCCAAATCTTGAGTGGAGTAAGCCAAAAGAACCATCTCAATAAGAGGATTTCAATTTAATTTACAGCACATCATTCGGACCTCCAATCGTTAAGTTATAAGCGTTTCCGCTCCAAGGGCCCGGTTGGTTTCGTTTTCGAACCAACCTGGGCATACACAAATTTTTACGAAACCTCGAGTGTAATATACCGAAACGACCGTCTGAATACAAGGATCACAATGAAACTGACGGTGTGTCGATCTGAGATCTGTAGCCCAAGATATGGGCATTTTAACGAACGGGGTCCAAAACTAGGGGGTTTGGGCCCGGTCCGACCCGACCCAATACCCCCTAGGTCGGCCGAACTGGGTCGACCCGACTCGGGTCCGGGTCCGACCCATTTGGGTGTGGCCTGGCCCGGATGGAACGACCCAGCAGGGCGTGGCCTAGCCCGCGACGGGGCACGGCCTGCGGCCCGGCTTGGAAGATGGCCGCGGCTCGGCTTGAGGCCGAGCGGGGTACGAAGGGGGCGCGACCCCCTTTGTTTCGGAAAGGGAGGCCCCCCCCAAGTGTGGTCCGCCCTAGGCAGATCCGGGGAGTTACGTCCCCTGTTTCATCGGAAATGGCCGACCATAATGGTTGGCTGGTAGTGAGCCGTCACAGGACCCGCAGGGGTCCTGCCTCCTGGAGCGCCGACGGATGGTTGTCTAGCTGCCCTTGCTGGACCGCCGTGGCCTAAGCCCGCGGCTCTTCCTCGACTGGCGCGGCGCGACGGCGCCCCACCCCTCCACCATGGCCTGCTCCGGCCGCGGCCTCCCTTGGTTTCTCCGGCGCGGCGTGACGGCGCCACGCACCACCGTCATGGCCTGCTCCTGCCGCGGTCCCTTCGAACTCACCGGCGCGGCATGACGGTGCCACACACTACTACCGCGGCCTGCTCCATCCGCGGTCCTCTTCGTTCCCGCGCGGTGCAATGGCACTGCACCGCCTTTTTCGCAATGATCATCGAAGATCAACAAAAAGGGGAGGAGGATCAGCCGTGTTTGTGCGGTCTGATCTCCTCCCGTTAAGATGATAACAAATGGATAATTAATCAATGAAGGTCGATAAATAAAACTTGAACAAATTTAACCCCTACCTCGATAAACGATGTCGTTTGCCGGTGATGCGGAAGATGGCGTCATGGGGCAAGGTTTCAAAGACGGCGTTGGCGTGCGTCCAAGGAGGGGACGACGTCTCACCCTAGATGCGAAGAGATGAAGGAATGGCAGGTCGTCTCTCCTTGTGGTGACGACGTTCTTCGTCGAAGGATGACGTTCTTCGCGGAAGGAACTAGATCTCTCTTCCCTATTCTTAACATAATAAGCTAACCCCAAAATAAAATAAGTCTCTTCTTATTTTACTAATTCAAGCCATCCATTCAAATTTTCAAAATTCAAACACATAACTCAATTAATTGAAGATGTTCAATTAATTAAATCAATGTGTGTTGGCATGATTTAATGTGGGAGAGGAGAAGTCACCAAATTAATTACAAGGGGTTTAACAAGTTTAAAGGGGGAGAGTTAAGGGGTTAGGGAAAGTGAAGGGTTGGGCTCGTGTGGGCCCCACCTCACCTTTATTCTCTCATAGGTAGTTAGTAACTAGTGGATCCCACCCAAACTTCCCCATGTAGATTAAAACCACTTTAGAAAAAGAAATAAAATTGTAACATAATTTTATTTTACTTTTCATTTAATCCACATTTTTAAATAACTCCTCCCAAGAAAACACATCTTCAGTAAAGGTCCTATTAAGCAATTACCGGTGCTACGGTTCCATCAGTGCCCTCATATTTCAATTCTGAGCACCGGTTCAAAAGATAGAAAAACCCGCTCATTCGTTCACTGAATGTACCCGAGCTAAACTTCGAAAATTGATTCCGGGCACACAAGGCCTCGGAATCAGGTGCCGTCAGAAACTGCTTACTCGTAAAATCCCATAGAATTTAAAAAACAAATTCTTGAAATTTACAGGTATTTACATACATAGTAAAACTAACCATAAACCATTCAATTAGATATGTTAGATGATATAATAAAATATTGTTAGGTCCACAAGGCTGAGTACCCTGGGGGGGGTGAATCAGGGTATGACTAATTTTAAATTAAAGCCTATTCTGATCTTGTTTCACTGTTAATAAAAACACTCTTCTCTCTCTTTCCTGTTGCATAATATAAATCTAAAGTAAAGCATGCACATGACAAAACAATTTTTACTTGGTTCACCACTAAGGGATACGTCCAAGGAGTATATGCCGACAAGTTGTTGGTTGTACCAAATTCCACTAAACTTCACTAGCTGTGGATTTCAAGGTTCGGGCACAATCACTCTGTCCCAGGCTCACTGCCTTTACAAGGTTTAGGGTCATCTCACTGCTTTCCCAAGGGTCACTCCCTGTTTCTCTCTCTCTAGATCACTGCAGGTGGAGAGGATCACCTTCTTTCTCTTCCTTTGCTCACTGCACTAGGAAGGGATCCACTCACAGTTTATAGACCTATAGGTATCTTCATTGGCATGAAAGAATGCATCTTTAACTGTTTATAGATGATCTATTGAAGTCCAACTTTCATCCACAGATGATTACCACTTTGCCTCTGAACACTAGGCAACTAACTTTGGAAACACCTTCGCAAAGCACCCTACTTAGCGAGGCTCCCAATTTCGCGAAGCTCAAACAAGACTTCGCGAAGCTCCTACCTTTTCACGAAGCACTCTCACGAAGCTCAAGCCTTCGCAATGCTTAGGCCGTCGTGGAGCTCCTGCCTCTTCGCAAAGCACACTCTTTAGAGCTCGCGGCCTCGCGAAGCGCACTGCCTTTCGCAGAGCTAGACTAGCCGCCGCGAAGCACCTCTCTTTCACGAAGCACCCTGCCTTCGCGAACCACCTTTGCGAATCGAGAGAAAAGGATTTTCTTTGAAATCTCTCTCTACTTCTCTCGAGGGGGTTGAACTCTATTTATAGGCGATTCCACTGACCCTCCAACTTTCCACGTGAAGTCAATGCCACGTTATCTCAAATCGCAAAGCTTCGAAGTTCCCGCCAAAATTCTCTCAAAATCACGAAGCACCAGGATAATTTTCCGATCACGGAGCTTGATGTAATCGCGGAGCATTATGTCACTTACTTTGCGCCGCCGCCGCAAAGCTCCCTCGTAAAGACCTTCACCGCCGCGATGCGCTTCAACTCTACCATCCGCGAAGCTCGTCGTAATCGCAGAGAAAAACTGTTAACATTATTCTGGTCTTCGTGAAATCCAATCCATGAAGCCTATCTTCACAAAATTCATGCCTTTTCCGTATTAAAATATTATCTTCAAGGATATCCACTTTTCGTGATGCTCACCAACTTCTAAATTTTGGACCCCAAAAATCTGGAAAACACTGGAAAACTGTGCCACCTTGTACTGCACTTTTTTACCGCTTCCAGATCATCTATTCCTTTGTCATCGTTCTTTGTCAACATGGATTGTCAACAACTTCTCAGGAACATGACAATTCACCATGGAAATATTCTTTGTTAACAAACACAATCAACCCAAAAATGCAGCAATGTTACCTTGAAGGATTTTTCCCAACAAATATTAATACTAATAATACATAATAATCAACATGAGTGTTGAAATAGTTTGTGGTACTCTTATTAAATCTTCAAGTAATTCTTGAGATAAATACTCTTACATTGAAAAGAAGTGTTATTTGAAAAAAAAATTTATAAACCCAGAAGTGAATTAAGGTCGTATTTTAATAACAAAAAGATATATTTTATAAAGATAATGGTTTCTAAAAATTTATTATGGAGTTCCATTTAAAACATGTATGAATTTTAAATATTCCCTTGAATCGGGCTTGTATTTCGGGAAGAAATTTTGAAAGATCCTTTTAAAAAATATAACTCCCCCTAAATGAAAGTAAGATTCTGGTTGGTACACATATATATATAATTAACACAGAATTTATTAGGAGTAATTATAAATAAACAATAATTTTATTGAGGTAAGTAGAGAATAAGAGTAACCTGAATGAAAATGGAGGTTCAGGTATAAAACCCTTACCTTAAGTCCGATGGTGTTATTATCTTGATATAAGTGCCCTAGATAACCAAATGAAATTAATTAATTAATATTTTCAGAACCTATTATTTATTTAATTTTTTTATTATAGCCTTATTAATCTCATTCATGTCTATCTTGATGGGTTTCAGAGTTCAATTTTGTTGTTCGGAAGCTATTTCTTCCTTAGTATTCATGACCAGTTTACTTATATATATGGAACAATAATAATCAAAGATGGGAATGGTTCTCCTTAATAGAAGTTTTATTTTAATTTTTATCATATAGAAAATTAAATAGTTATAAAATTCATTTGGTTATTGGGAGCTCATATTGTTCATTATGTAAAACATTAATGATAATTGTTTGGGTTAATTGGTGGTTTTTTATCACAACGAACTCATTTTTATTTATAAATAAATATCACGTGTAAAAAAATATTTCAAAATATTAAATAAATTATTATACATAAATTATAGTCTTGTTTAACCATAAAAATGGTTTCATGACCAGAATTGAATACAATAATAGAAATTGAAAACCTATCCTCCTTGAATGTGATAAATTAACACATCTCAGATGGTGTTTTATTTTCTATTATAAAAGAAGGGAAAATGAGAGATGATAATAAATTTTTTCATTATCATAACAAAATTATAATACATGTAATTTATTAGAGTTATAATAACATTAGGATGAAGGGAGGTGAGTAACTAAATAGAAAATAAAGGAACTCAAAATAAACGAAATTAAAATAGGAATTTACCTCTTGAAGTTATTGTCCTTGAGAGCCTCTTTAGGGGAGAGGTTTTTGTCTTTTTATGAGTCCAAGGGATGATGGATGTGGTGGAGGATCTTGGGGGGATATTTGAGTAGAATTTATAAAACAAAAAAGGCTTGAGATGAGTGAAGAGAAGAGGAAGTGAGGGGATTTTTATAGTGGAGGCAAGGTGTGATTTTCGAATATTTTATTCATTATTTTATTATTTCCCTCAATAAAACCAATAATGTTGATTCATGGGACCCATAATAGTAATATGTTCATGATATTTTACACCATGTATGATTACATCATCCATGATTCTAGGAATAATAAATTTAATTGATAATGTATATATACCTTAAATTACCGTATTTTATTATTCATAAAAAATTCAAGTATTCCAGAAAAATCCCAAAAATTCAAAAAATAATCTTTTTGATGTGTAGAAATAAAAAATGGGTTCCATTTTTTGAAAATAATTTTCTAAATACGATTACTTTATTTTTTAAATAAAATAATAATTTATTCAAAACATAACATTTTTAAAACTATACTTCATTTTATATCACCATGAAAAATTAATCACGATTTCAATATCTTATAACCTTAATACAATAAAATAATAACATAATTTATTATTCATAAGAGTTGTATTACTATTCATATTACTATTAATAAGGGTTTGTTACTATTCACCCAAAATCATGTTTGTCTTATCTAGCTCTAAATAACATACAGAAAACAACCGTGTATGTTGAGTTTTCGAAATTCAAATCACAGAGGTGGAAAAATTGTATTTACTCATTAGGTTAAAATAATGTGGTGTTTTCTAGAGACTCAGTGTTTCATGCATTCAATATTAAATTTATTTATAAATCCTAACGGTGTTATATTATGTACCTTTATGGGTTGTTTATGTTGATGAATGAAAATGCCATTACTCATTAATATCATTATTGAGGAAAATAGATTTCATTACATTAAAAGAGACTTTTGAAAACTAAAAATTCATGATATATTGCTAAATTAATTTTATTTTAAAAAAATTATGGAAAAATATAATGGAATACCAAAGGAAAATATTGGATATTACCATAGTAAAGTCCATTCATGATATAAATGTTAAAATAAAAAAGTGTTTTTAATAATTTTATAAAGGGATTTAAAATGGACTTATTTTGAAATAATTAATAACTTTACTTTTGAAAAAAATATAAAGCATTTTATGGTCAAGAAATGTATATTTATGAAATATTTTATGTTTAAAAAGTAATTTTTTTAAACATTTTGGAAATCAAGGATAAATAAGAGAAATATTATCGATCTAAAAGAATGTACAAGATCAATATCACTTATAAGAAAATTTCTTAACATTTATTCATGAAAATAGGGAGTGAATGGGAATTAATCATTTGAACCATATTCATAACAAATGTAGAATAAGGATATGTGGTTCATGAAAATAACATCATATTATTTCCTTGAATTAAACCTAGAATATAATCAATCTTAAATGAAAGGTAATTCTAACATAAAGTTATTTACACTTTGGTAACTCTCCAATTGTAAACCTCATGAAAGAATAAACCCCATAGGAAACCTAAATACCAGTAACATGAGTATATTAATTATATAATACATGAATGGGATAATATATACACCTCATAAAATAATATGGGTTAATAACAAAACATATGTAACAATGAAGACAATTTGAGAAGAGAAACCCTTATAATGATCATAACGTTGAAGTGAAAATTAATCAATGAATTTATTTTGTGTATAAAATGAAAATACACATAAATAAAAGGGAAATAATACATAATGCAATCAAATTTGAATACTGAAATAATATTATAATATCAAAGAAAATAAATAATTACTATAACCTAAAACCAAAAATATAGATTTGTAAATGATATAGTATTTCATTAAAATTATAATAAATGTGATTAATGATAATTATATACACTAAAAAACAAAAAATATGTGGCCAACTTGGAATATGTCTAATTTATATAAAATTTGATGATAAAACCTTACCTCTAATCTAGAGTTTCAATGTATGTCCATTATATCTTTTATAATAATATTATATAAATTAATTTTTTTAAAAAGATTTTTTTTTGAGTTTATGAAATCCTACCTAAATATTTTATTTCATTAATCTTAATTATATATTTTTAATACTTAATCAGTTATGTCCACATTGTGTGTTTTGAGTATAATCAGTTCATTATTTCAAAATGGCTTTGGTGTCTTGTATAAGTCTAAGGAGGTCATTATATAAAATTATTCATAATGGTAAAAATGAAATATTTAAATTATATATATATAAATTTTAATTTTAATTCCAATCATGAATTATTTTTATAAAAAATGAAAAATGTTACAATTATGTGGAATGTAGGTCATACGTATGCAATAGTAACATTTCGATTTTTGAATGATCATTATGGAAAGAAGGTTAGTTTTAGTTTTCCATTACAGATTGATAATATAATAAAATATTCCTTATTATTTCATTATATATAAATACATAAATACATTCCATGTGATTTGGTTATTAAAAAAATAATCACATCACTTTGTAGAGGTCGTAGTCCATATGTACGCACGAACAAAGATTTTATTTTTCAGTGAAAGGAATGGTGAGATTGAAAATGATTTTTTATCATTTAATAATGATAAATATGTATTTAATGTCATAATTATTTCATTTATAACATATATATTCCGTATATTAATTATTATTACATTCCATGTAATGTTTTAGCGAAAAATAAATCAAATCACTTCGCAAAGCGGTTGACCATTTTACACTTGAGAAATGTTATTGAATTCCCTATGGAATGGAATTTCAGAAGTTACATGTGAAATCATAACTCAACATGTATAAATATATTTAAACATCATAAATATTGTTTAAATACATCGTTATAACATTCCATGAGTGGTGATAATGGAAAACAAATGACATTAGTTCATGAGGTAATAGTTCGACGTACATAATAAATATGATTCCATATCCCATTTGATGGAAGAGGATATAGTTTTAGAAAATTATATTATCTTACTAAAATATCATTATATGTTATATAATTTTTTTATTATATAATCACAATTGTATAATATTTTAATTATGTGTACTTAGATAAAAAATAAAAATGATCACTTAAGTACAATACATATTTTTCACATAAACACCATAAATTAGCACAAAAAGTCAACATATGATGAATTTATGATAAAACTTTGATTCTAGGATATGGAGAGGCAATTAAAGAATTAATTTTTGGTAATTATTAGATGATCAAAAGGTTATTCACGTTTTGAATAGGGGATGGTATGGGGTTTCCATTTATATGTGAGGTGAGTTGCACAATAGAATTTTTTTGAATAGAATAAGTGACACCCTCATTTAAAACATTAAAAAGGCTCCAATATATACCAATATATATACTTACATATTAAAAAAGGTGAAATAATTCCAGATAATATATCTTAGATAAGAGTATTAGGTAATTTTAACCCTGCTCATTTATGTTTAACATCGTAGTAAAAAATTTATTAGCTTAACCAGAGTAAAAGATTGTTATTGTTATCACTATTCATATTAGAAAAACAAGTTCAAATTTGAAGATAATATAAATTATGAATAGTATAAATATGGAACGCATTTTACAGTATTAAATTCACAATATTGGAAGAAATTAATTTAAAATTAACCTTGTGGATGCAATAAAGAAGCGGGTTTCCAAGAAGAGTATTTTTCCAGAAATAATTGATTTTATATTTACTCTATGACCAAAAATAATAATTTTATGAACATAAATTAATCTTTCTAAATATATAATCTATAAATATAATTTAAATCATTCCTAATTAGTTATTGTTTAATTAATTAAAATGGAGAAACATTGTTCAATTTATAATAGTTTTCAGAAAAACCATTTTTAAACATATAAATGATCTTATATTAAAATCCCATATAATGATGAATAAAGTGTATTAATTATTAATAAATTATAATTAATCTAATTTAAATAATATTTAAAATATAATTTTACTTTAAAATTAATTAAATTTTAAAAAATTTCAGGACATTTTTTGAAAAATCAATATTTTCACTATTCACTAAAAACCAATATTTTCTATAAAATCCAAAAATTTAACGCTAAGATAATTTTGATATGATAAATTTTAAAAAAATTATTATTTTTTAAATAAAGTTTCTAAATTTTTAAATAATTAATTTTAAATTATATGTGCAAAGAATGACAAAACTTCTTTATAGAAAAATATAGTTCTTTCTGAAAACATTTGTTTTTATTTAAAATGATTCTTATATTATTTTATAATAAATAAATAACCATTGAAATTATTTTATACATGACTAAATCAGATAATTTTAATTTTTTTCATCCTATTCATACTTAACAATTTGATGTCAAGGTTTTAATGGTATACTATATTATGATTCATTTATACTCAAGGTTGTGTATACCATAATCTATTTAATGAATTTTATTTTGTAGGTCATTTAAGATCTATGTTACCTATCAAATACTCTATTGAACATATATTCCAACTTTTTTTAAATAAATAATGGTGTTACATTCTTCCCACTTTAATAAATTTCTTCCTCATAATTTGAATTTAATCTTGATAATTAATGGTTTGAAAATTCAAAATTATTTTACTAAAAACCCACATCGTAAAAATGTTCAAAGAAACATTTTATTGATAAAATTTAAAGGGAACTATGATTATTTTTTGAATAATTCATAACTACGATCCCATTTAGGAAGAAATTGCTGGGATGTGAAGATATATAAATGGAAGATAATCATAATTCCCAAATAATAATGAATATTGAGAGAGATAATTGATTCAATGAATGTGAATGATAAGAAGAATGTCAAAAACCACACAACAATAAACCAAAGAGTTGGAAAAATATCATTTATATTAACAAAAATTATGGTAATTGGAAAGAATTTTGTTTCAAGATACTATATCTAGATCCAAGGAATTCCATTACCATCTAGATAATGAGAATAAGGAAATGTACCAATTTAATGGGTAAAATTTCATCTGTTAATCAATTTCATCCACAATCTCACATTTTTATCCAAATAATGAGTATTCAAGATGATTTTTCATTTATGAAGAACTAAAATTAGATTTTAAAGGACTATATAACCATAAAAGGTGTAATCAAGATATTCCACATGTCTTTATACATTAAATAAAACCAAACTTGTTGGCATATGGTATGATGTTTCCCTGAATGAATAAACATTCTTGTGAAGAAATAATACATTATTTTATAAAATTAAACAGTAATACCTAATAAAAAATAAATCATATATTAAATATATAATATTATTTTAAAAATAACATCAATAAATTCAATATTTAATAATATTTTAACCTCAATACTTATATCATAACTTTCATTTTTTAAGATAAAAAATATGATGATATTATTTTTAAAAAAACATCAATCACTTAGTTTCCATATCACTTTTTAATCCCATTGTTATCTATATGATAAAACATGTGTTCCCATAATTTACTCAATATCAGGGATTATAGAAACCCTATAGTTTATAAATATGATAACTACTATTTCAAAAAAGAAAGTAAAATCATACTTCATGTTAAGCTTAATATTTTTGAATAATTCTATATAATAAAACAACTCCAAAAGGTCATTAATTTCCCTAATATTCAATCACTTAAAACCAAAAAAGGGGTGATTGAGACATCTAACATATGGCCATATTTAATCTTATGGAACTATTATGGGATCCAAAACTAATCAGATAAACTAACATGAAAACACCATAATGTATACATTTATCTAAACCCTCCTATGATACCAACTATAATAACCCCAAACCTATACTCCAGGATCTAGTGTGAAAAAATTATATTTATATTTAAATTGTTGATACCGATTAATTTAGCCCAATATTCAACATTTAAATCATAAAAAATCAAAAATAAAAATATAATACCTTACATACCAAAGGATCTTTTTAGGTTTGGAGTTTTAGAGAATTAAGAATAACTTAGAATAATATGGATTAAAAAAATAAATTGGTGTATAAAGATCAACATCATCTCCTTCTAAACCTATATTTTTATATTCCATATTAATACTTCATTATTTCCCACTAACATCATTGATTTATAAAACTTTATAGAAAAAAATAATGCAATCATCATTCATCATAACATGGAGAAAAGGAAACAAATGAAGGTTGATCTCAAATAATCAGTAATGGTAACCCTATAAATTTATAATTTAATGGAATGCGTGACAATTGAAGAGTATAAGGGTATGATGAAATAATAAAATTACATGAGCATAACATAAGAATATTCCAACCGAAAAATACATAGATCATCAATACTGAAACATTGTTTAAAACATTTTCAATGGAAGGAGTCATCATAATCAATAATGATTATCCATGTGATATAAATCATGGTTAATGGAATAATTTAAAACCCATAGGAAGTATAATGAAAATAAGATGGTATATTTGGAATATTATCTTCATAACCCATGTCAAAACCGTGTAAAAAATAATTGGATCCTAGTTAATTCTACACCAGAAACCATCCAGTAACTTCCTCCTTATTTTCACTAAGGAAAATCAAAATTACTCAACACATTAGAGTGCTATGTCAGAACACCTATCCTATAAGCTACCCCAGGCTCACCTGACACTAGCTAGGAACACCCATTTTATAACCTATATTAACATCACTCAATGCTATCTGGTTGAACCAATCATATATTCTATATCTCTCTCACCCTTAATCATAAATAATTTCTAATTACATTTCATGAATATTTTTTTTAAATCATTCACATTTCAATAATAATAATAATAAATATTCATTCATAGCTCAATTAACCTGTGGAAAAAACATGCCTTCTATAAAAATATCAAAATTCATTAAAATAAATAATTAGTATGATGTTAGTACCACATAACCCCATTAGAGTGTAAGGAAAATCATGGTTTATTGAAATTAATGAATGGAAATATGATTAAATGTTCATTAATAAATTTATTGTAAAAAAAACTCTATTATTTCAAAATTATCATTTAAAAACTAAAAATTCCAAAAATATTATGAATATAATTTTCTTTGAAAAAACATTATAAAATTATAATGGATTCATTAAGGGAAATAATAGAAATTATTGTGGGAAAATAAATTAATGTTGTAAATGTTAAAATAAAAAATCTTTTCATCCATTTTTAATGGTATTCAATTGTGACCATTATGAAAAATATTAATAGATTTCCATTTTTAAAACCATTTAATATAAGGTTAATGATCAATTAAAATAGATGTTAAAAATATTTTATGTTTTGAAAATATTATTTTTTAATACAATTTAGAAAAAATTGACAGTGAAGAGAAATATTCTCAATCTAAAATAATGAAAAATATTGGTATCACTTATAATCCAATTTATTGATATTTATTCAATAAATAAGCTAGGAAATATAAATTAAAAATTTGAACTACATTCATAACAAGTGTATAATAAAGATATGTGGTCTAAGAAAATAAAAAAATAAGATTTCCTCCAAATAGAACATTAACATCTTCATTTTTCACAATGGTGTAATATATATTTTTCAAAGCATTAGAGCATTATAAAACATTAAAACTCTATATAATCCTCATCAAAAATTTCTATTACAATATTTTTAAGCCTTGGTGTAAAATAATCATCTTATATTTTTCTTGAACCTTCTACTTCAACTGAATAACTTATGCATCAGATTCATCTTTTAATATTTTTTTCAAAGAAAATCATATCAAGCACACAAACCAACATTATTATATAAATGGTTTCTTCACTAATTAAATAAACCTTCTCCCTAACACAACTACTAAATTATTAATTTTCATTGAAACCATAAAATTTACTAACATTTTGTTGATGAAATATGGAAATAAAAAATTCCCCAACTTCATAAAAAATTTATTAAATAATTACATTAAATGAAAAATAAACATCATTAAATTATAATTCCTCATATTCACCAATAAATATAACAAAAATATATTCAAAACATTCAATATATCTATATCCCTTATTTGTGTGATATGATAACCCAACATCAAAATTTTTTCAGCTCTTTAAAAATATATTAAATGAAAAACCATCCTTAACATTAAAAAATAAGGAAATAAGGAAGTCTCAACCATATAATTTTAAAAACTATCTAACTAGAATGGAAGATTTAAGGAAACTACATACACTTCGTCTTCTAAATAAACATCTATAATATTAGCTACTTGTTGAATATCTAACTTATAGCCTTCATTAAAGCGATTTGAAGAAATAAAACCCAAATTAACTTCAACACTCAGAGACATGGAAGAATAAAAATCTTTCACTGTCACTAGATAGTGATGATCAAAATCATATTTTTCAATACACACATTTTCTCATCCTTGAAATCTAATAACTTTTATAAATGAATCGGTCTTATTAATCCAAGAATTTGTAATCAATATGTCCTAAACCACTTATCTATTTTCAAATTTTTTTTAGAAATATTTTTCAAAATACAAATAATGATTTATTATCATATAATGAAAAATTATCAGATGAATTCCATCCAATCAAACTCACTAAAGATATGAGGAATAATATTTGATATCATTCAAAGAGATAAATTTTGAATGTGGTGAACAAAAAATATATGTATATGCTTGGAGTTAACCATTTATATTATATAAATATGAAGGTTCAAAATAAAACTCATAAATGATCTGATTTTTGATATTTATTATAATAATATTAAATATGAATTATGAAATTTTAATTTTTTTAAGAAAATATCATCGGATGACCTAAATATCCAAAAATAAAAACCTCAAAATTTTTAAACAATTTAATGTATGTAAAACTAAATAAAACATAAACATCATAGAATGAAATTAGTAAAGGATAATAAAACCTAAAGATTATAAATTACATCTCAGAGTAATATTGAAACATTATGCGTGAAATATTTCTTGTAATTATTCTTATAGTTTTTCTAAAATTATTATTTTTTAAATTATTAATAAAATGTTTGTTTGATAATGCAATATTTGGAATAAAAAAATTATGAAAAAAAATATTTTAGAAAAAAATATTTTTGAAAACTGAAATTTTTAGAAAAAAATAAAAATAAAATGAAATATGTACTCCACCTTTTAAAAAATGTTCATTAATATAATGAGATGGATAGAAATGATGTAGATATAAAATATCATTTAGTATATACCATTCTTTTTTTTTAATATATTCAAATCCATTTGAATTAATGTGTTTTGTAAATATATCATAAAGTTGTTCTTTCATTTTGATGAATTGTAATATAATATATCCATTATAATTTTCATTCAATGTAAATTTTCCACCATTAATTTTTATATTATTCTTGTAGAAATACATGATACCAATCATATTTCTAGAACAGAACCTATCAATATACCATATATTGTTTTTGGTACATGTCTTATCTTCCTAAAATTAAAATGATTTGAATTTTTGAACCCAACCCCTCTTTTGTCCAGCATTATTAAAAAATAAAATTTTCCCAATCCAAATATTCCCAAATTTACTATATTGAGTAGTTATTAATTATATATTAAAATAATATTTTTTAATTTCTTAAAATTTTAATTTATTTAATGAGTATATATTCATCCAATGTCCTCCACATTGAAATTTCATGTAGAATGTGGAAATCTCTAGAAAAAAATAGTTGTTTTTAATTTTTTTTATTAATAGTAAAACCCATTCTTGATAGAAACCTATAATTTTTAAAAAACTATACATTTTATCAAAAATTTCATTACTAGTAGTAAATTTGGATAATAATTTTATCCAAAATAAAATTTTAGAATTTAGTTTCATAAGTAAATTTTCATCATCTATAGAAATTATATGAGAATATTTTTTCAAAATATTTTTAAACAATAGGTTTAACAATATTATGTTTCCTTATATATTTTGAAAAAAATATAAATATTATAAATCTCTTAACTCTTTTGAACAATTATAAATTTCAACAGTAAGAATATGTTTTCATGATTTTTGTTTAGAAATCCTTACCTCAGTGTCATCTTATTTTTTAATAAACTCTATAATTTTTTTTCTAAAGAATTATAAAATCCTAAAACTTCCTTAATTCTAGGTAAAATATTATTATTATCCAATGAAGTAGAATACTCTTCTGAAGATATAAAATTATTCTCAATTTCACTATCTATATAATAATCATTCAAAGTAATATTAGTCATGGTTTCATAAGATACCATATCCATATAATAATAACTTTTTTGTAATTTCATAAAATAAACCTATATTCTTCTCATATCCAATTTCAGTATTTAGAAATTTATCAAGAGAACTATCACCTCCAATAACAGTGCAATTATTTTATTCTTTTATAATTTTCTTACCCTTATGTATCTATTATTTCTTACAATTCCTCTTAGAATTTTAATTTTTATTATATATGTTTTCTTAATAATTGGAAATTTGTTTCTTATATCACAAGGTTTCATATAGTCATAACATATTGTTTCAAAAAAATAATTAAAATTATTCATAATATTATATCTAAAATATTTCATCCCAAAAATATTGTTCATTCTCCAAGGAATTTTAGAAAAATTATTCTCAGACTAATCAGAATAACTCCACGATATTTCGAATTTATCTTTATTTTTAATTGATGACTTAGAAATATTATATGAAGATCTAAATTAATTAGAAAAAGAATAAGTAGAGAAAAAATCCACTCAATTTTTCTTTTCTTTTTATTCTGTATCTCCTTTCAATATTCCTTCAGGCTGCATAAGAAAACTAATAAAATCATTTAATCTCAACTTTTTTTTCATCAACATATATTCTACTGGACTCCCACTGTCATTTCATAATATCAATGATATTTTCAACTAAAATACTTTCTTTGCGATCTTTATCAAACATGCACTGTAAATTATTATCAATTTTTAGGAGTCTATGAAGCATCTTGGAAATAGATTCTCTAGGTAGGAAAATAAATTCTTGATAATCATCTCCAATCATTACTATTATATTTTCTATATATTTATAAGTTACAAAATGAGTAATCTCAAACTTTTAAAAATACCATTTTCAGTTTCATAAGAGGATATTTGATAGTTGACATTCCTTATCGTAGAATATAAAAATGTTTTACTTAAAAGATAACTCAGTTTAAATTCAACCTTCACTTGATTTGTAAAAGTAAAAACATGTTTCTTAGGTAATTTTTAATTCCCAGTATGCCTACTCTTGTGTTAAAAAATAATTATATAATCTCTCCAATATTCCTGATCATCCACATAGATAAATGGTGGTATTATAGTGTTTATATTCTCAAGAGTTCAAATATTTAAACATGTAATTATTTTAAAAATGAAAAATACACTTTCTATAAAATTCATGTTATTTTAAAATAGATTATACAAAACCTAAAACCTATATTTTATAATAAATGTTGTACAAAATTAGAAACATTTTTAAAATTAGAAGAGTAAAAATTAGAAAGGTAAGTAGTAGAACCTTCTCTTATACCAAACCACTTATAATATTAATTAAAGTATACAAGAGTAGAATAATTCCTATAAGGGGGTGGTGAATTTTAGTTTAAAATTCTAAACTAACTAAAAAACCAAAACATTTATTTATTATTTAATGGAAAAAAGATATCCTCTAATGTTAGAAGTTTCTATATTTAACACACAGTACATCGGGAATATCAATGTTTATCAATTTTAGTAAAATAAACATCATAAACATTTTGATAATGGAAAATAATACCTTGTTAAAAAAATTAAAAGTGAAGATTAAAGAAAGTAATAATGACTTAAAAAATCATTATAGAAGACTTACTCTTTTTATTCTTAAGAGTTACAGAAGTAAAATACCCTGAATTTTTGTATCCCTAGTTTTCCACATAACCATAATGTCTATCTTTCTGCAATAAGAAATCCCTTTATTAGAAAGATTAGAATTAGCTATGTCTTCGTAGTCCCATAATCCCTTAATCGGAATGATCAGAGTCAGTAGTATTCCAATCTTTGGAAGCCCTTTATCAACCCATATCAGACTGAAAAATTAAAAAATTGTTCAATGGGATTTACAATCCTCACTCTAATTAATTAGAATGAAAACAATCTTAATATTTTCAAAGTGAAAGGAACGATATGTTATAGTAAAGAAAATATCAGGCTGTTTGATTCATAAAATATTTTTATTCAACCTCCGTGAATGAACCTTTATTTATCATCAAATCTCCCATGGTAATACTTCACTATTCTAAAATTTGGATTAAATGGCCTTGGATGAGCTCCATTTTTATAGCTCAACAAGTTCTGTACATCTTTGGATTATTTTATTTTGATGTCATCATTAAAATACTAAAAAAAATTATATCTAATATAATTATTTTGTTCATTAGATTATAAACATATTCATTCAATGGAATATTTTTTTTCTAATGTATAAAAACTAAATTTGTACAAGGAACCCAAGTTGGTCAATCTGATGGATTGGACCAGGTCAGTCTTATAATATCATAGTATCGGCACACCCAAATCCCATGTTGAAATCATGAAATTATCATTTTCATCTTTGATGATGATAATTGAGACCCAAATTTTTCATTTAAACTATATAATATCAAAAGGAATACTTGGATCACTAATATCCTCAAGGACCTTTTAAGTTTAATGTGTTAGATAACTAGGGAAAAAATATCAACATGGACTCATAATCAATTGGTTCATAAATATGAGCATTATCTCATATTATACCAAGATTCTATTATATAAAATTAGGTTATCAACATCATCCGTGTGAAATATTTTATAGAAATAAATAGTTACAACTCATTCTAAAAAACCTAGGGAAAAAAATCATAACAAGGGTGAGCTCAAATTCTTAGTAAGTTAAACATATGCATTAATAATTGAATGTCGTTATTGTCCATAAAAGTGGACAATTATATGTCTATATAATCATTGTACATTATAAATTTATCCAATAACTCATACCCATCAGTACCTGTATCATAAAATATAAAATCATGGAAAAGGAAAGAGACATCAAAATCAATAATCATGATCCATGTGAAAACAATCACGACCATCTAAAAAATTATAAACACATATAAATCATAAATAAAATGATTACGTAGCTTGGGACATCATTTTCACTTCACTCCTATAATCACTCTTACAAATGGAATAACCATACAGTCTACTTCCATTCCCAATACATTGGATCTATATCACCGAACCACCCATCCTTGGTATATCACATAACCACTAATCATTTTTTTATCATGAAACCACCCCTTCATTGGTTTATAACATATACTCTAGTTAAATATCCAAGTACCATTTCAAAATCATAACCCATAAAAGAATGCATTTCGGCATAAACTAATAGGAACTACCAGGATTCCTTTTATAACTTGATTAGACTAGTGAAAGTAATGAATTTCATTTCAATATTTTTGAATCATTATTATCTAGTGGAAATTAAATGGATTCTATAAAAATATCTTTGAAACATGGTTAAAGCTTGGAAAATAAATGGCTTCCAAAATAATGTCTTTCAAATAATATAATCCATCGAAAAAATAACAAGGATGGTAAAAAATAAAAATATCCCCATTATAAGATTAGTGATAAAAAATTGATGTTGATGAATGTAAATAACCCAAAAATTTCATTAAAACATTTTTTTGTGAAAATTTCCTTTTCATTTTGAAAATCACTTTTTAAAACAAGAAATAAATAAATAATCATTTTCACTGAAAATAACTGTGAAAAAATATAAAGATTTTTTTAAAATAATTTAAAACATTTCATCAATAAAATTTACATTCATATTTGAAAAAAACATTTTGAAACATTTTTGAAATCATTTTTATAAAACATTCCTTCGGATAAAAAACTACTTTTTGATCGAAATGATGATTTGTAATAAAACAATTATTTTAAACTCTTGACTAAATAAAGAGAGGTATATGAATGAAAAAATTTATTATAATGATATAAATAATAGTGAATAAAATTTATTATATTTATTTATAGGTATTTTACATGATTTTTACATTGGATACTTAATTATAAACAATCTTGCTAAATGATGAGATTGTAACATGATACTCACCAATTTGGTAAGATTTCATTGTAAGACCCATGAAATATTTGCATTAAATGAAACATATAATATCATGAACAAAATAATATTCAATAACTAACATGAAAATTTCATATTATATAGACACCTCATAAAATAATATATGTGTATAACCTAATAAACATCTCAAAGAAGAAAAATTGAGACAAAAAATCCTTGCCGCTTTGGTAAGTTTGAAATAGAAAACCCCATGAAAGAGATATCATCAAAATAATTTTTAAATGAACATAAATTAAATTATATGAATCATAAAATACATTAATGGAAATTATTTACACCACAAAACAAAAATAAGTACTGAACATTTCATGTATCTCTCCAAAAAAAGGTGAGATGAGAAAAACCCTTACTACTTGAGTAACTTTTGAGTAAAAATATTTGTGAAAGAGTAACATAAATTGGAGAATTTAATATCATTATATAAATTAAATTAATTATATAACATCATATAGGTAAATATATACATAACATAAATTAAACAAGTGGTGAAAATGTGATAAGTCTCGCAGAAATGAAAGTGAGGCTTAGAATCCCCTTAACATAAGTCATAACTCTCGTTATAATTGTTGAAACCTTATGTATAATAAATATAAGTTCATTATTAATCTATCATAGAACGATAATCATATATAATATACCACATATTATTTTATTATGACTTCACATTACCCATTTATTAAAATTCCAGGTTAAAATTATGTTTCAAGTAACAACTGCTTTGTTTTTCTTATATGTTTTGACTAGTTATTTTTTGTCCTCTTACATTGATCATGATTTAATAATTTAAATAATTTAAAAATTTATATAAATATCATATATTTTCAGAGTATATATATATATTATGCTATAATATATAAAAATATGAAATGAAATACATCGTTCATGGAGACGGTATGATGTACGTACACATGAACATTGTTTAAATTTTCTTGTTAGCTTGAGTGAAGGAATAATAAATGATATATATATATATATATTATAGTATAAGTATTATGTATTATATATAAAATTTATATATTAAACCCATCCGTAATACATTCCATGTAAATAATGAATGAATCACATCACTTCATGAGGCAGTACTCTACCGTACACACGAACGACGTTATGAGATTCTTACAAAATAAAAAGCATGAAGTTATGTTTTATATAATAATTATAAGAGCATAGAAAAATAATTAATATCACACACACACACACATATAATATAAAAATCATTATCATAATTATTCATCACCTTGATAGGTGGTAATGGAAGAATGAACGACATCGGTTTGCGAGGCTTTAGTCTGACCTACACGTGAACGATGATTGTGTAAACAATTTGATGAAACTATGTGATGTTTTAGATTGTAACCATAACATAAATAAATATTATTATATTCAATATATTAATTTTATTATATAATCTTAATATAAAAATAATTAAATAGGTTTGAGGAAGTCATAAAAAACATTCATTGATGAATGTTTTCTCTTCTTTGGGAAACTCCTTTTGGTTTGAATCAAAGCTCACACATGGTTTGATTTATGCCCAAAATGATAATTCTATGATGATAGGAAAGATGTTTTTAATTCATTTGTTAAGGTTTTTATGCGAAAAATGCATTATATATATGTATAATGGGGAGAGTGAATGCCCTTTTATAATAGAGGAGTGGCAATCTTGTAAATACCAAAAAGAAAACACTATCGGGCAGTCTCCCTTAAATTTTGTGACTCTGATAATGGCAAATTCTTCTATAAAATATGATATATTGTCAAAATACCTTAAAAATTTAGTTTTGGACAAGCTTATATGTAATTTTGTGCCTTGATATTAATTTTTAAACATAAGTAAACTATTTTTTACTTTAATCGCTATAATTAGTTTTAATTTATTTCACCAATGGTTTTAGTAAAAAAATAAGTTGAACAAAATAGAAATTATAGATTATTATTATTGAAAATAAGGAATCCATTTTTCAAAATTCAAATCACATAATTTTCATAATATAATTTAAAATATATCATGTAGATGTGACGACAAAGAAGGTTTTTGGAGTAAAAATGTTCAAAAAGTTGAAATATTTTTAAATCAAAATTCTATATGAAATTGATTAAAATTAAAAATTGTAGATTAATAGAATTATAATTTATCAAATTTATCTTTAAAATAAATTTAAAACATAATCTATCATTAAATAAATTTTAGATTAAAATTATTTTTCAATTAAATTCAGCACTTTTCACTATTCCTCAAAAAACAAAAAATCTATGAAAAATACAAAAAAAAAACACCCAAAGTAAATTTTGAAATTAAATTTTAAAATTTTAATTTTCATTCAAAAAATAGTATTTATAAATGTTTCAAAAAAATTTAAAAGAAGGAAAAACCGCTTTTTAGAAAAATACAACCTTTTTGCTTAAAATTTGATTTATTCTTATCTTATGCCAATCAAATATTCTGGATTAATGTAAGAAAATATTATTTAATTTATAATATATAAATTTCAATAATATATTCCAAAATAGTTACTTGTTTAATTTATTGGTATAGGAGATACATGTTCACATTAAAGTAGTTATTTTTGAAAAATATTGCTTTTTTATTTTTTTAAAAAAGTATTTTATTATCATTTATAATTAATTAGTCTAAAAAGAAGTAATTATAAAGACATGTGTAAACTATATTTTGATAATTTATTTAATTTTATTAATTCTCATCATTCTAATGGATATATAATAATTATCATGCTAAATACTAATATTAATAGTATATTGTTTTCTGGTAAAACTTAGTCTTCTGTATAACACATGTTTTAGAAGAAACTATGTGTTATATGAAATGAAAGATAAGTTTTTTATTGTGTAAAATTAAAATTAAACTATACATTCTATGTAACACATGTAATCAAGTAATTTAAATTAATTTTAAATAATAAATTTTATAAAATCTTGTGATGTTATATCTTACCCCCTTAAAATGAATTTCTCTCTAGAAAATATTATTTATTATCAAAGTATTATCATTTTAAAAAATCCATTTATTGATACCCACATCGTATTAATGAAATAAATAAAACAAAACTCAAAAAGGGATACTCGGAAACATAAAGGTCTTCTGAATTTACACATAACTAGGATTCAATATAGGGAGAACATTGGTGAGAAATTAAAATATGTATTTGGAAGATAATAAAAATTTACATGTACAGATAGATAGTGATAGATAATGTGGTATCGAGGAAGTCAATGAAAAAAATCAAAATTCAAATAGGTGTGGAAAAGGTCATTGATATCATCCAAAAACATGGTAATAGGAAAACATTTTATATCAAGGTACTTTTACTATATATGAAGGATTAAATCACTATCTATACTAAAAACATAATCAAATAAACTTACATTAATTTTTAAATTTCATCCTTTAACCAATTTCCACCTCAATTGTATCTTTTACTCCACATAATAATTATTCAAGATGCATTTTTTGCACTCAACGCACTAAAATAAAATTTTAAAGACCACAAAACCATGTAAGGGATAAAAATATATTCATCCTATATTTAAACATTAAATAAAAAAACAATTAGCACATGTCAAGATAGTTCAAAAAAGGAATAAACCTCAATATTATAAAACAACATTAAAAACTCAACAACAATAAAAAATGCTGAAATTAAATTATTCCGTAACCCTATATCCCAAATAACTTCAATAACATCAAAATTAAAGTTTTTTTAGCCTAAATTGTTATCTCATACCTTCCATATTATAAGTACAAGAAGATAAAGATCTTATTTTTATATATCATTAATCACTTAGTTGCCAAATCACTTTTTAATCATGTGGTTATCATTATGATAATACTTATGATCCCATATTTACATCAATATCCAATATCATATAAACCCTAAAGGTTATAAATAACTTAAAACTTATTTCCAAAAAAATTAAAAACATAAATTAAATTATTCCAATTTTTTACATATACATCAACCAAATAACATGTCTCCTAAAATTTCATTAATAACCCCAAAACATTTTTAAAATTTATAACCCACAAATAAGGTGTCTAGTACAATGAACATACAATCATTCTTAATATTATAGACCATTAATGTTATCCATGACTCTTAATATAACCACTCATGAAAAAATCCTAATCTTTGAAGTTATCTAAATCGACCATTGATACCAACTATAATAGCCCAAGAACAGCACTCCCAAATATTGTGTTGAAATCATAAAATTTAAATTTCTATATTTGATGTCAATAATTTTGACCAAATTTTTTTATATAAACCATAAAAAATTGAAAGGAAAAATTTTATCTCTTACAACCTACAATGAAATTTTAGTTATATATTTTCATAAAATTTATACCAACACATATCAACTTGACTCATAAAAAATAAGTTCACAATTACGAATTTTATCACCCCTATACCCAGCTTATTTTATTTCACATTAGTTCATGAGCATCATACTTTTGAAACCCTTTATTAGCATAATTAATTCATCAAAATTATTTATAACCTCAATAAAATAAAAAAATAAGAAGAGTTATAAAAAATTATTAGTAAGGGTAAAAAAAATCTTTAAAAATTGAATTTCATCAATGGGTATAAGAGTTCATAAGGGTATATTGAAATAATCAATGGACATGAGAAAATAATAAAAGAACTCATACCAATGAATACCTGGATAATAAAATATGAAAACATAGAAATGCATAGATGGATCAAAATAAATAATAATGAGCCATGATATATTAAAATCGACAATGAGAAACATTAAAAATACATAACAAGCATAAAGAAAACATATACATAACTTGGGATATTATTTTCAATTCACTCTTATAATCAATCTTACAAATATAATGAACATATGGTCAAATTTTATACCCATTTAATTAGAGGTAAATTAAAGACCCACTGATCCTGGGTTTATCATAAAACAACCCATCATTTGTTTTTTTATAGAACCCCCATCATTGGTTTATAATTTAACAACCTATCAAATTTATAAGTACAATTACATAATCATTACCCATAAAATATTGTATTTCATCATAAACTCATAGGAAAAAATGTAATCCATTTTATAACATTATTAACCCAGTGAAATTAAATGGGTTTCATTTTAATATCATTGATTAATGATTAAACTATGGAAAATAAATGGCTTATATAACAATCTCTTTGAAACATGGTTAACCCGTATAAAATAAATGGGGTTTATAAAATTCTCTTTGAAAAAATCTTAATCCATCTATAAAATAATGAGGATGGTACAAATAAAAAATATCCTCTATGGAGGATATGTAACATTACGTGTTATTGAAATTTATTAATGGAAATACCATTAAGAGAATATTAAAAACAATTTTTGGGAAAATACCCTTTTCATTATGAAAATCACATTTTAAAACATAAAACATTTGAAAAATAATTTTCATCAAAAATAACCATTAAAACTTATAACAGATGTTTTAAATATCATCTAAAATATTTCATGAGAAAAATTTAGATTCAAATTTAAAAAATCTTTTTAAAAATTATTTTGATATATTTTTTGAAAACACGGTTTTAGAAGAAAAATACTTTTTCACTGAAATGATGTTTTTTAATAAAAATATTATTTTGCAAATTTGAGTACATACATAGAGGTAAATGAAGATAAAACATGTAATATTATTAAATAAAAATATTATAAAAAACTACATGACCATTTCTTAAAGATAGATCACAATATTTAAACATTAGAGACTTGATCACAAACAATACCTATAAATAATGACATTGTAACATGAAACTCTTACCAGTTTGATAATATTGAATTGTATTCCCCATAAAAGAGTAAGATTATATAAAAATTAGAATTTGATTAAAATAATTATATTCAGGATATATCATTACAAAAGGGTATTATATATACCTCATAAAAGAAGATAGGTGTATAATAGAATAAATGTCTCAAAAAGGAAAATTGAGACAAATATCCCTTACCACTTTGGTAATATTGAATCTGTAAACCCCATGGAAGAGAGATCATAAAATAGATATTTAAATACAAAAAATTTCATGTATAATAATAATAAAAAAATACATTAATTAGACTTATATACCACACACAACAAAAATAGGTTGTGAATACGGTATATATCTCACAGAAATAAAAGTTAGACGAGAAATCCCATTACTACTTGTATACCTTTTGAATCACGATATTCGTGAAAGAATAAAATAAATTTAAAATTTTAATATTATTAAATAAATTAAATAAATTAGATAAAATTTCTTAGCGATGTATATACACCACACAAAATAAATGAGTTGTGAATATGACATAAATATCACAGAAAGAAAAGTGAGACTAGAAATCCCATATATTTAAGTTTTGAATGTCATCGTACTTGGTCAAAACCACTTTTAATTCATTTAATTTTCATATAAATATATAATAGAAAAAAATAATATATATCATTCCATATATGATTTTATTATTACATTATATTACCAATTTATTAACAATTACATGTTGATGTTACATTTCATGTAATAACTGAATTGTTTTTTGTATATGTTTTGACATATTATTTTTGGTCCTATTAATATGATACATATTTCTTAAATAAAATAATGCAATCCATGTTATAAATATAATATATAATCATTATATATTTATTTATAATATTCTATAAAAAATTTAAATAGGAAATGAAATATACTGTTCTTGGAGAAGATAGGCCATATGTATGCATTAACATTGTTTCCATTTTCATGTCGTATTGAAAGAAGGAAAAGTTAATTATTTAAATATATATATTATTAAATTATAATTATTATTTATTATATATCACATATGTCTATTACACCCATCCTTAGTACATTCTTTGTAATGCTTTAATGAATGACAATGCTTCGTGAGGCGGTAGTATTCCATACACCTGAATGATGTTATCGTATTCTCAAAAAATGGAAAAAGTAAACATATGTGATATATAATAATTAAAAATAATAAATAAATCATTAATACCATATATATAATATATAAATATCATGCATATCACTATTCCCAACCTTTATAGGTGGTAATGGAAGAATATATGACATCGGTTCACGAGGCGGTAGTCTTCCATACACACGAATGATGATTTTGTATATCATTTGAATCAAGTGTGTGAATTTTTTCATCATAACATTAACATAAAAACAAAAAAGTGTATATATGAAACAATTTTTATTATTTAATATTTATATAAAAATAATTTTAGTGTTTTTAGGTAGAAATAAAACAAAAATGTCTATTCATGAATATTACCTTTTCTTTGGATAATTTCTTTTGGTTTGATCCAATTCCCTTCCATGGGTTTCTTTCTTCCCAAATTGATTCTTCTAGGTTGAGAGTAGGGTTGTTGGGAAGTAATTTGGGTATATTTTCAGTGAGCCTAATGTATAGATAGACGTTTATAATTGGGGGGAGTGAATTCCCTTTTATAATGGAGGAGTGGCATTCTTGTAAACACCAAAATAAAAACACTATTGGGAGGTATACCTTAAATAACGTGGAACCAATAATTAACCATTTTTCATCGAACAGGTTATAATATCTAAATATTTAGAGCATACAAGAATTTTAAAAGTTTATAGTTTATTTGGGCCCTTAAGATTAACATTTAACCACAAGTAAACTCTTTTTTAACTTAATATCTATAATTAATTTTTATTCATTTCACAAATATTTTTAGTGAAAAACTAAGATTACCTAACTATAAATTATAAAATATTATGATTGAAAATATGAAATCCATTTTTTCTAAATTAAATATATATAAGTGGAAAAATATAATTTTAAATGTTTCATGTAGATGTGATGACAAAGTGGATTTTTAATGTTAAAATGTTTAATGTTTGAAATTTTTTATATCAAAATTCCATATAAAATTGAATAAAATTACCTAAAATGGATTGATATATATATATATATATATAATTGATCTAATTTAACTTTAAAAATAAATTTACTACAAAAAATACATTTAAAAATTATTTAGATGATTGATCAACATTCAATTAAATTCAGTATTTTTAACTATTTGTCAAAAAATGAAACTTCACAGAAAAATATGAAAACTAAGCCAAAAGTAATTTTTATATTATTATTTAAAAAATTATTTTTTTAATATAAATTTTATAAATGTTTAAAAATTTATTTTTAAAAATATTTCTCCATTAAATGATGGGAAACTGTATTTTAGAAAAATACATATTGTTTTGCATAAATTTAGATTTATTATTATATTATTCTTATCAAATATATTGTATTAATGTAAAAACATTTATTGAATAAATAAAATATAAATTTATGTAATATAATCCAACAATAGTGATTTGTTTAATTTTTTGGAATAGAAAAAACATGTGCGCATTAAAATAGTTTTTCCAAAAAATATTACCTTTTAATTTAAAAAACAAACTATTTTTATTTATATATATATTTAATTGGTCACAAATTAATAAATTATAAATACATGTGTCAAACATATTTTCATAATTTAGTTAATATATTTCATTCTATCAATTCTTATGTCTAGGTGATGAAAATCATGTCAAAAAATATTATTAATAGGATATTATTGTCTTGTAAAACTCAATATTTCATTTAACATAAGTTATAAAAGAAATTATTTGTTGCATGAAATGATAGATAAAGTTTGTGTTGCATATAATTAAATCATAATTATTAATTTTGTGTAAAATGAGATATCAAATAATTTAAATTAATTTTAGAGATAATATTTCATAAAATATTGGTATGTTACAAGTTTGATGGACTGAACTCTATTTGTATGATAGAAAAAAATTTTAAATCCAATAGAACCGACCCGATTAGTCTTATGGACCAAAATTGGTCCTTATGATGGACTAAACACATTTAGTTAAATGAACCAAGATTTTTTTAGTTCAATGCACTAAAAAAAATTATTCTTATGGAATAAACTCTTCAAATATGATGGAAAAAATATTGTATTTATACCCAAATATATGTATCATATTCATCCATTTTAAAAAGTTTATATGTATATAAGAACTAAATATTTTATACAAAAACTAAATAAAAACATGGGACATAAAATATTAGTAAAACATAGTAATTATGAAAGTGTTTTGTGATTTTCAAAACTTATGATACAAAGTGCTTAATGTAGTACATTCAACTCTACATATGTAACATAAAAGGATGTCATCTTAGATGGAAAATAATTTTGAATGATCTATTAGAAAATTTATATATAAAAATATTCTTTCCAATTTAAAAATAACATTTCAAGAAATAAAAAATTTTCAAAATCCTTTTCATTGAAAATAACCATGGAAAATTGTAAATGAATCATTTAAAATCATTTAATAAATTTCTTGAGGAAAACAACCATTTCACATGAAAAAAAATAAAATGAAAAAATATTTAAAAATAATTTTTTTTAAAATAATATTTGAATCTTATAAAGTAATCTTTAAAACATTGAGTGATTAAAATAATGTAAAATGTCTTTTACATTAAAATAAATATTAATTTTTCATATTGAGAAAAATATAAATGATCCTTGTTTTTAAAATGACATGAAGATTCATTTTAAAATATTTTATAAATAGAAAAAAGGGTCATATGTCATTAAAATATCATAGATTAATATTAATACATTTTTGACAATATTTTTACAAATCAATGATATTTATGAAAAATGTGATTTCAGATGAAGATAGAAATACAATCAGTTTTATTTAAAAAATTTATTTTAGAATCATTAGTACATAAAGAGAGTAAAATGAGTTCAAAAATATTTATTCAAAAGAAATAAATATATTAGAATAAAATAAATGAGTTTCATGAGATATACATCATAATATTTCCTCATTTCAAGCATAATCCTGAATAATCCTAATAAATGATGAGATTGTAACACAAACCCATTATCACTTTAGTAACATTTAATTGTAAGACCCTTGTAAGAATAATGTTAAACGAAACATAAAATATCTCAAGAATAAATAAATTCATGATATTACATGTAAAATGTTTTTTATATAAACCTCATAAATCTTATAGGTGCATAACATAATGTTTATCTCAAAGAATACAAATTATGACAAAAATCCCTTACTACATTCATATTTTTGAATTGTATGACCCATAAAATATAGATAATAAAATTCATATCTAAATAAACATAATTATCATGATAATAATAATAAAATAAATTCATGTTTAGTATATACATCAGAAAAAAGTAAGAAGTTGTGCATACAGAATTTATCACACAAATATAAAAAGTGAGATGAAAATTTCTTACCACATCGATAACTTTGAATCATATTCCCTAGGAAAGAATAAAATAAAATAAATCATAAAATATCATAAGAAAAAATAAATTAATTATAGTACATGTAAAATGGGGAATATATACAACATATAAAAGAAATTTGGATCTTAACATTAGAATATGCCTTAAAGAAGGGAAATTGAGACAAAGTACCTTACCTCAATTAATGACCTCCTTTGTACAAGATCGAACCTCCCATATAATAAATATATTTTATTAAAAATATATTACATAACCATACTTATATATATCATAACATATATGACATAAATATGTCCTTTTATTACACATTTATTAATAATAACTTATTAAAAATAAGTTTCAAGTAATAACTACCTCGTTTTTCATGTATGTTTTTGTTTGGTATTTTCTATAAAATTACTTTTATCACAGTTCCATGATATCATAAATTTTGACAATGATATAAATATAATATGTTTTTATTATATATGTGATTATAGTAATCCATAAAATTTATATATAGAAAATGAAATACACCATTCATGGAAAAGGTAGGTCATATGTATGCATGAATGTTGTTTACATTTTCTCAAAGGATGCAATTAAGTAAAGATAAATAATATATCACCATTAAAGAATCATTTTAATGTCATATATATTACAAATATAACTTCAATTTACCCTAATTAATTTACAAGCATAACATTAGTGGAAGAAATCACATCTCTTTGTGAGGTGGCAGTCAACAGTGCACATAAATGACATTGTTGTATCCCCCACAGGATGTAAATTAAAAGGATATATGTTGTATCATAATTAAAAAATTATAATTATGTAATAAATATCATATATTTATTCATTAAATATATAGTTATACCATTCATGTAAAATGGAAATGAGAAACACATCATATCGGTTCGTGAGGCTGTAGTATCCCGTACACACGAGCGATGCTATTGTTTTCCAATGGGATTGGAGGTAAAAATTTAGATGTTTTATTATAAATACATAGGTATAATAATATCATAAATATCATATATAAAATCTAAATATATCATTATATCCATTCGTGGGAGGTGGTGATAGAAAACAAATAACATTGGTTCACGAGGTGATAGTCTCTTGTACACTTGGACGATGATTTCTTATACCATTTAATGGAATATGATGAGGATTTTGATTATTAAATTAAAATAATAAAATATATTTATATTTAATATATTTATTCTATTATATCATAATGGTTTGAAAATACATCAAGGAGATGGAGGAATAAATATTATAAAACACTCAATTAGGGATTATACCTCTTCTTTGGACATCTTCTTTTGGTTTCAAACAAAAAACATCTTATATTATATTTTTAACCAGAATAATGATTATATGATGTGAGTATGGAATTAAGTAATTTATTTGGGTATTTATTTTCCAATACAATTGTTTTTCTATGTGTTAATAGGTGAAGATAGTGGGTGGCATTTTATAAGTGAGGTGAGTGGCACACTTTTAATTATTGAAAAGAAAATGGTGTGATCACATTTTTCACATTATAATGGCTCCAAAATTTCCCATTATAGAAAATTATAGGTTATTAGTTTTATATATGGATTTAAAATTTGTTTTAGAAAATTTTATATGTTATTTTACCCATTATCATTTTAGTTTAAACCCCTGGAAAATCATTTTTAACCATAATCGCAGTAATTGTTTTTAACTATTTTTTCCATTGATTATGTTTAAAAATTATATTGAAAATATTTATAATATAAATTATTATGATTCCAAATATAGAATATATTTTTTCATATAATATTCAAAAAATTGTAAAATTTTAATTTAAAATTAATCTGGTAGACACATTGAAATAGAGGCATTCTAACAAGAAAAGTTTCAAGATTTTAAAAAGTGTTTATATCAATATTCAATATTCAATTGATTAAAATGACCCAAATTGGATTAATAGATGTATAATTGAAACAAAATTATTTTAAAACCATATTAATATATTTTTTTTACGTTTTTTATTTCTTTAAAATAAATTACAATTCTTAATAAAAACAATTTTTTTGTCTATTAATCAAAGAATATAACATTTCAAAATAATTATAACAACGATAACTCCAAGATAGTTTTTAAATTTTTATTACAAAAATGTTTTTGTTTTTTCAAATAATTTTTTTAATGTAGATAAAAATAATTTTGAAATAAGTTTTCTAAAGGTGACAAAACTATTTTTTAGAAAAATACAGTTTGTATGCCAAAAATTGGGTATATTTTTATCTCTTTTCTAGAAAAATCATAAAATGAATTTTAAAATATTTTTTGAATATATAATATATAAATTTAATTTTACTAATACACAAAAAATTTATGTTTTAAAATTAATTATTGTAAAACATGTTTTTTGAATAAAAATAGTTTTCTAGAACAAGTTTTTCTTTTATTTTCAAATAGTTTTAATTTTTATTTTTAAATAATTGATCACAAAAGAATTTATTTTATATAAATATGCAAACCATATATTTTTATAATTTAGTTATTCAAATTTATAGCCACTATTCCAATGAAAATATGATAACCATCATATTAAATAATAATATTTTTATAATATGTGATGTATTCGTTAAACTCTGTGTTGCAAGTTACACAAGATACACTTAATGTTGCAAGTAATGAAAGATAAACATAGTGTTGCATGTAATGAAAAATATGGAATATATTAAATTTATTTGAAAAAAATTATCTAAATATATTGGTTCTATAAACCTCACCTTCAAAACAGTGTGTATACATATCCCACTTTAATATTTTCAGCTCATACAACTGGGTCTATAAATAAAACTACTAGAAAAACTTTTTTAGATATAATTGTTTCCCTGCGAGAAACATCGAATCATCATATATGAAAAACTATTACATTCATCCTATCATTTATCCAACATATTTGATACCTCTTATTCAAGAGTCAGCCCAAAAAAACCACTCCCAGGGTTATAACTATGATGAGTGTGGCTATCAAAGTTTTCCACCAATAGGCCTTGGGATAGACATTATCACTAAGAATATCATTCAAAATCATGGGAGGAATTTCCCTCTTAGTTCCCAAGAAAATATAACCAATTTACCAATACGATATATCAATATATATAAAATAGTTGACGTTACTCAATCATAGTTATCACAACATGTAAAAAATTCTATTACTAGAGATAATGTAAGACCAATATACTAAACCTCTACTCCATCTACCCAAATAGTAACACCCCTAATCTCACTTGATCTATTATAAAAAATTACCCATGAAACAATATAGGGTTAACTATTTATTAGAATTATTAGGGTTTTATTTCAATGAATAATAGCATACATGGTAAATAAATGTGTCTGGATAGAAATGTATTGAAAGAACTAAGCATTTCAAAGATGGGAACAAGAATAAGGAAAACAAATAAACATATCTAAAGTTCGAAAAAATTAAAACATCCAATTTAATCACATATGACTACCATACTTATTAGATAATATATTACTATAAAAAATGAGGGAGATATCAGATTTCTATATTCAATAACTATAATCATAAACAACCACATCCATGGAAAACATACACAAAAGATTATAAATCATATATATTTAATTGTATTATAAATATCATCGATACTGTGATAAATAATGAAATGGGGTGAAAAAAATTATCTGTAACAACCCAAGCAAACATAAAATAATTCTTTCTTAGTTTCATTAATAAGAGGAGGGGGATATCCCCCTAAATTGATCATAAATCATGAAATCTTCTATTGACAAACGAGTTAAGAGGTAATCCATAACAAAAATGAAGGCAGATGCCAAAAAACAAAATTGAAGGATGGAAAAAATGATTAATGAAGAGAAGATGGGAGAAAATGAAGGTAAGAGTTTCATCACCCCCCCTGAAATAAAGTGTGCCAATTCGATTGTTCAATAACATATATGATAAATCAAATTTTATGATTAAAAACATTGTCTTTCTAAAAACAATGCTTTATCACCTTTGGACGGAGAATACATTTTAAATAGAGTTATTGACACTTTTATAAGTTATATTGTATAAAGTAAAAATTTTATTTGGAATCACAATATCAAAATTTACTTCGGTTGCAATTTTGGTATTTTTATGAATAGTTTCATTTTTTTGATGAATAGTGAAAAATACTGCATTGTAGTTAAAAAAATGATTTTTCATTAAAATAATGACTATAATTTAAACTGATTTTTAAAGTAATAATTGATCAATAATACATTTTTTAATCCAATGTAGTTCATTGGAATAATTTTTATATTGAAATTAGATATCATATCTTATTGATACTTTGAACGTCTCTTTTACCAGCCTTCTCGCCACACCTGTGGTATTAGTGTTAAAACTAATTTAACCACATTTGTGAATTTAATTTTTAAAAATAGATATAAATGGTTTTAATCAGTATGAAATATTTGGTCTAATAACATCAAAATAATTTTTGGTGAATTGTAACATTAGAATTTTTTTCACTACGGTTAAAGGTAAATAAAATAATTAAAGGTAAAAATAATATTATAAAAATATAAAATAACCCTAAAATTTTTCTTAATTTAATTGTATGAGTGGTATTTGACCAAAACCAACCTTAGGATGAAATTATAACCTTTTTATGCCACCTAGACAAAAAATGACATTTAATATATTTTATTAAAAGATATGTTAAAAATGTCATACTCTTATTTTCAATAAGTAAAAAAATTAATATGGGTTATATAAGTGATATATTCCATAATAAATAATACACAAAAATTTATAAATATTAACTACATCATGAGAATTTATTAATAATTTTTATAAATTAAATAATTATATTTAATTATGGCACAATGATTATGTAGTAATAGATTTATTAAAGGGATAATCAAATAAATGATATTAATAATTTTAAAATAAATATAAATTCAAATAGTTGATTTAATAAATGAATTTTTTATGACTTTTACATGTTATTGATATGTTAATGTATTATTTTTAAAGGAATCAAGTTATGATTTTTTTTTAAAAATCATGTACTGAATAATGTCAAAATTGACATAATTCATAACTGAAAATATAAAATATTTAATTAAATGATAAAAAAATTAAAAAATATATAATATTCATCCAATATGTTGAGATAATTCAAAAAATTTCTTTAATGACTCATTAATTGGGAATTTAACAAGTCATGGTAATTATTTTAACTCTAATTTGTAAATTACTTAATAAAACGGTAAGAGTTAAAATGGGTAAAACATAAAGATAAGGATTAAAGAATATCCAATACATTTCTAATTTTTATTAGATGAATGGATTTAAACCCATCCTTATATAATATTATAACTAAATCAAATTTGACCCATTTAAAATAGAATATAAATTTATATTAATTTAATAATTTTTGTAATTCAAAGAGAGCCCCTGTTGGCGCCAAAATATTTGAAGAAAGGAGAGAGGAAAAATAGGCCACACACCCTGCCTCGCGAAGCCCCGATGTGGAGGACCCCAAAGCTACGCGGCCGCCACGAAGTAGAGGAGGCGGTAACGCTCCGCGAACGACCTGACGTTCGCGAACTCGCCACGAAGCAGAGGAGGTGGTAACGCTCTGCGAACGCTATGACGTTCATGAACCCACTACGAAGAAGAGGAGGCGGTAACCCTTTGTTAACTCCCTGACATTCGCGAACCCGCCGCGAAGCAGAGGAGGCGGTAATGCTCCGCGAATGCCCTGACGTTCGTGAACCCGCTGTGAAGCAGAGGAGGGGTTAACCCTCTATGAACGCCCTGACGTTCGCGAACCCGCCGTGAAACGGAGGAGGAAATACCTCTCCGTGAATCAGGTTGACGTTCACGACCCGCCACGAAGCAACCGAAGCCCCCTTCGCACCGCGTGAGCTCTGCTTCGCAGTGCCTCTTGCCTATAAATACCGAGCTCTCCCTGAGCTCTCTGGATGGACAATCCGACCTTTCAGCTTCTCAACTCCCAAATCGTGAAGCACTCTTCGCTCTAGGAATCATGAGCTCCGTGACGTATTTTTGCTTCATGGGAGGCCTCCTCCTTGTCTCATTTTGAGCCCATATTCCGAGAGGGATGCCCTTCACGAAGCCTAAGGGAATTCGCGAAGGAAGGGAAACCCCAAGGGGACCCGGGCAGTCGCGGAGAGTTTATGCTTCGCGAAACACCCACCCTATACATGTGATCCACATGCCAAGGCAGGGTCACTGTACTTCGCAAAGCACACTACTTCAAGGCACCTTGCTTCTCAAGGCACCTCTGCTTCGCGAGGCAGTTCTCCTCGAACATCGTTCCACTTCGTGAAGCACCTCCCACTCGCACCTCTTCCCCATGCTAAGGCCAAGGCACTCCACTTCTCTAAGCACACCCCTTCACAAGTGCTCTCCACTATGCAAAGCAAACAATATCTGCAAGGCCCCTGCCTGTGGACCCCTCTTCTTGGCAATTCCTCTTCCCGTGCGACCCTCCAGGTTTGTACGAAGTAATTTCAAAGTCCCCTGGACGATACCACCAGTAGCATTGCTTCTCCTAATTATTCTTCACATAGGCACGCTAATGGCTATTGCTTCTTCGCATATCCACGCTAACATGGACCCCTCGATGGTTCGCTCTGTGACCCCCCTTCTATACGGACTTGCCGATGCCTTCCCTTCCCCAAGGGGTAGAGGGTACCGGTCATGTAAGCCCTATGGGTGTGGAGTAAACCCACCTCGTCTGAGCTGCAGGATGTTAAACTGCCAAGAACCTCATCCTCAACACATGACGTTAAACTGTGACCCGAACCCATACCTTGCACGTAGGGTCACCAGGCTCAGACATTCTTTACACCCCCTGGTCCCTACAGGGGATGATATCCTCCTTCTGGGAGTGGCGTTTGTCCGTGGGGAAGGGAAACCACCTTGGTGTAAGCCCCTAGCCCCTCTTGCGGAAGGTAGCACCCATGCACCTCCGTACTTCCTCGTCACCAAGGTCAGCGGAGAGCGTGATAGGGAATGAGGAACCTCTTTTCTTCGGTCCCAAATCCCTCTCCCTCTGTGCTTTTTCGTACTTCAGGCTTCCATACTAGATTAAGCCTCGACACCATGGGCCGCCTAACGCGTATTCCCCTTTTCACTTCTCACGGACGCACCCTTCGTGACGTGATCGTCAGGTCTCTACTGCCTCTTGTTTCTCACACCGAGCACGACTCACATGGTCTTAGAGTGAGCATCAACTATTAAAATGCCCTCATCCAGCATGATGTTAAACTATACACCCTCATACAATATGACGTTAAACTGTACGCCCCCGTCCAGCATGACGTTAAACTGTATGACCCCCGTCCAGCATGACGTTAAACTGTATACCCGAACTACGAGGACTTTGATCCATGTCAAGGCATAGTACGTATTAATCCCCACGAGATCCAAGCCCACCACTAGTGGACCCCCCGGGTTCACCTTCACGTCGGTTCGCCGATGAAAACCACCCAAACTACGAGGAATTTGATCCATGTCAAGGCATGGTACGTAGAAAGCCTCACGAGGTTCAGGCCCACCACCCGATCATTCCGACCATCATTCACATTGGTTCACAAACACCTTGGGAAGCCTAGAGTGTAAGCCCTACACCATTCTGAACTATGTAGTCTTTGATCCATGTCAAGGCATGGTACGTAGGAACCCTCCCTGGGGTTCAAGCCTTGTCACCCATCGGACCAAGGTCCTTCTTCACGTCGGTTCGCCGACACCCACACCATTCTGAACTATGTGGTATTTGATCCATGTTAAGGCATGGTACGTAGGAAGACTCCAGAGGTTCAAGCCCAACGCCCTGTTTTTTCTTCAAGTCGGGTTCCACCCTCGTCCCGCATGACGTTAAACTACATTTCAGTCCAGTGGTAAGCCGTTGTGACTAACCTGAACTACATGGTCTTTGATCCATGCCAAGGCATGGTATGTAGGAAGCCTCATGAGGTTCAATCCAACCATTAACCTGGGCCAAGGTCCTTCTTCATGTTGGTTCTCCGACACTCCCCCATCCCGCATGAGGTTAAACTACATCCCAATCCAGCGGTAAGCCGTTGTGGCCCTGCTATCTAGTCATTCTGACACCCTTTCGTGTCAGTTCAACAGCCCCTATCCCCGAACTACGTGGACTTTGATCCATGTTAAGGCATGGTAAGTAGGAATCCTCACGAGGTTCAATCCCACCACCTGGTCTTTCCAACCTCATTCATGTTGGTTCTTCCAACACCTTGGGAAGCCTAGAGTATAAGCCCCACACATCTATCCTGAACTACATGGACTTTGATTCCATGCCACAGGGATATATAAGAAGTCTCTTTGAGACTCAAGCCCATCACCACCACCATCTCCACGACGGCTCCATTTCATTCCTCCTTCACTCCATGCAAGTATCCATCATCCATCCTGATTCTTACCCAGGCCGCCACATCCCGGTGAGATCATGCCACCCCATTACCCTCCAAAACATTCGGGAAGATGCCCACGAGCTGGCTCTGATATCGGCATTCCCTCAAGGGGGATTCCTCAATCTGATCCACTCCAGCTGGTGTTCTGATCAGGCCGATCTGTCTTCGCTGGACGTTAAACTTGCGACATACCCTGTGTTAAACATGGGAAGCTGAGGGAAACCTCAGATACATGCCTATGGAATATGATTCCCCACGCTCGATGTGGTATGCCTCAGTCTTCTGCGTCCTCGAGAAGCCCTATAATAAGGGAAAAAAGATAGACATTCCAATTCCCCAGCATTCAGACACGTTTATGATGCCTCGACGTGATTACTCCCCCAACTGAACGTTGCTGCCCTGACCAGACCCTTTGGAATGTCCTGACAGAAACAGTGTAATTAATCAGAATCCATGGAAACATGGCACTGGGAAGAGTTTCACGAACAATGTATTAAATATATGAGGGAGACCCGGACTAGGTAACGAGTTCTGAGGAGGAATCCACGGAAGGAGTAACTGACATCCCATCATCCCGTTTCGATCATGGAGTAGATGTCCCTGAATAAGGAACGGATGCTGCCCACCTTTGGAATGCGGGAATGCGGGGTAACTAAAATCCGCACCTGTCGCACCCAAGCAGACGGACGTGCGCGCCCCGGCGAAAGCATCAGAAACAAAAATGGTGAACCCGACTTGAATTTCTTCTCCTCAATGTGATGATTAGTATCACTCAAGACATCAATAGATTGAAGTGTCACCGGATCCAGATATCCAGTGACGGGTCCCGCCAAGCAAATAGCGGGCTGGCGTGAAACTCTCCAAAAGTTGGGGTAGTAGAACGTGGGGCATTCTGTTCTGCAATGTTGTCGTCGTGGATCCCTCTTACCAGCCACAGAAGACGAAATGACGCTGGGGAACTGGTTGTCAATTCCTATTCCTCCTAGTGCTGATGAGTTAATCTCCCTACTTCTCAGGAATCCAAGTTGCTGTTATAGGGACACGATTGCCACCCACCCGCCTACGCAGAGGCAGGGGTAATACTAGCATAACAACTCCGCGTGGCTCCACTTCTGCTACAACGACGTCTGTATCCACAAGCGTGGGGCGCCCACGCCCCCTCTACCCATCAGAAGTCATCCAACAAAGGGTGATTAACAACCTTGTACGCTATTACGAGGAGGAGGGCATAATCCCAACCCGGGATATGGCCCTCTTGGACTTGGAGGCATCCAGGCCCCACCGTCAATGCCTCCCTCGTGGGCCGCATAGGGAGCCCCTGCTCCCCACCCCAACGTTCAATCATTTCAGGAGCCTGTCTCCGGAACGCTTTGAAAACTCCCTGCCTAACGCTGATGAGGTGGGTGATGTCTGGGTTAGCCCAGTCAGGGTCCCGATCCAGGGACTCCAAGCAAGGGTCCCCACCCGGTCGCGTCAGCGCCGCCGTCCGGCCTTGCCAGAGGAGCAAGTAGGCTATTCCCCTGCACCACCCACACTGGCTCGCCTGACCCGACACCAGTGTTGGGCCCAAGCTGAGGACGCCTGCCAAGGGGCATCAACATCGATAGCTACTGTGGCCTGATCCACCACCGAAGTATATCATGAAGCCTCTTTTGACACTTAGTCGGAACACTCCTAAGCCCGACCGGGATCGAGGCCCCAACCGCCCCACGGGCAGGCTGGGCTGACTCTCCGGGTCGCATGCTTGAATGGTGATCGCCGCGAACCAATCCTCGGTGATGTCGCCCCATAAGGAGGCCCTCCTCGTACCACCACTCTATAGAGCGCGTGCCTTCCCCGCTCTGAAGTTCTTCATGGAGGTATGCCCCGTGCTACCCCCAACCCGAATGAAGACCTGCCCCATGGCAGAGACAGTCGGCGTGGAAGCCTTTCCCGTACCCACCACACTGGGTATGGAATTCCTCCTCCTACCCTCGACCATCGATGCGAAGGCATTTCCCATCCGGTCCCTCTCCAATGTGGGGATCCTCCCTACATCCTCTCCGCTGTTGGCGAATTTCCTCCTCGCCCTAGAAACCAGAGGGGTGAAGGTCATCCTCGCTCCACCCGCACCAAGCATGGAGGTCCTCCCCATGCTCCCTCTAGTTCGAACTGAGGTTTCACACACCTAGGTGCTATTAATGGAGGCCCTCCCCCTGTTCCCTTTGAAATTTTCCCCGGTGCCCCTCACACCCCGACTGTCTCAAGCGGAAGTCCTCTCCACCCTGGCGCCAGCACGGCCCCAAGACTACATGTCGGGAATAAAAATTGTCCCGAAGATTCATCTAGGGGCCGAAGGGCAGGTCGTCTCTGCCATAAGAAGAATCATGGGAAAGCCTGGGCAGAGATCAAACCGGCCCGCTTCTCGGATTCTGAAGTACAATGTGACTCAGTAGTGGAAACCTCCCCTCGGTCTTCCATGTCGAGGACCAGGGCAGGAACAAGGTGTGTCAACCTCATCCATCCAGAATGTGAATTCCATTGGATTCCAAACTATTTTCGTAGGTACATCCAGGAGGAGGAAATAGTGGGAATCCCGCAGGTTCCGACTGTGCAGTCACCACCGTCGTCACCAGAAGCGCCGTCTACCTCGACCAGAGATCACAGAGAGCTATTTTGGGGATCGATAACGGTTGAACAACAGCGTGACCCATCGCCAGTAACTGCAATCCCTACGTCGGAAGCTGTGGCTGTCAGCCTGTCATAGAGCGACATTGTGGTCAGGTCACCGCACTCTTTGGAGGAGGGCCGGGAATTTGGCGGCCAGTCGGCTCGTTCACCGTATTCTCCACCACCCAGTATACTGTCCTAGAGGTCTTCCTCAGTGCTGCTACCGGTTCCTCAGCCACCACTGGTTGACAAGTGGGGTAATATGGGTCCAGACCCTGAATCCAAGCCCAGGTGCTTCTGGAACATTCTCGCGGCGGATCATTTCCAAGAGAAGTTCTGGCCGGCGGCGGCGCCGAACTTTTGTGCACCAGAATCCCTCACCCTGGAGGAAATCTAATGCTTCCATCAAACCCTATGGGCGATGCACTTCCGTCTTTTCTATCATCGGGTGCTGTACCCCAGGAGCCAAGTGCACTTTGGGGAAATCGGCGAGCAATTCTGTCTGGTCGATTTGGTCACACTCCCCATGGCCCAGTGCCCTAAGTCACCGGGTTTCCAGAGCGCCCTCTAACAAAAATGTGTTCAGAGTTTCAAGGTACTCCACAAAATCATTAGTGTGGCCACCCCCCATGTGCAATTCCGTGGTTGGGGACAATATGCCGCCCTTCTCTTCAGTCCTATCTAGAGGCAGCCCAATTTGTTATGCGACATTGAGGACATTCCCCCAAGAAGGGTTGCGGTCCACATGGATGACATAGCAGAAAAAGAGGTTGAGCTGGAGTTTCTCGATGGAGACTTACCCCCTAAGGGTGTACCACCACTGCTGGACCCATCAGGGAGGATTACTCATCAGCAGAGGAACCTTCTAGGCCTCCCTGCACCCACCGAGTCGCTGGTACTCAGTCGGATTGCCGGTAAGGGTAAAGAGCATGTCGGAACTATCAAGCACTCCGACCCGTCCGCCTCAGTGCAGAAGACGGAAGAAGACCCTGAGAAGGCTGCGTTGCACCAACATCTTGCTGAGCAGAAGAGGCTGGTTGACGAGCTCCTGGCCGAGGGTGCTGTTGAGCGGCGACCCGACTATGGTGATCCCAAGCCGGGGCAGCAGTGGCAGGAACAATTTCCCCCCGGTGAGATGCCTCTGGGAAACCTTGATCATGCTACTCTCGCAGACAGGACAGAAGCTGGAACTCACGGTAAGAGGGCGCGATACGTCTCGCCAAACCCTCCTGAACAACGAGACAATCCGAGTAATCCAGCCCTGGTTCCCCCAGCCGCCACTACCACAAAAACAGTTTTTTCGCAGCGCCCCCCTTTATCAGCGCTAACGAAAAAACGCTGATAAAGGGCCCCCCTTTATCAGTGCTTGTTTAGTAGCGCTGATAAAGGGGGGCCTTTATCAGCGCTTTTTTTAGCGCTGATAAAGGGTCAGCTTCAAAAAAAAATATTAATATATTAATATATAAATATAGTTATATTGTAATATAAATATAATATATAATTTTTAAATATATTTTAGATAAGTATAAATGTACATTTACACTTATTATACTTAATATATAAGATATTTAGTGAAAATGACTTCTTAAAAATTAAACAAATATTTTTAATTAATAATTTGATGATTATTATGGATTAATAGTCATTTAATAACAATTTGAGGACTAAAAAAATAAAAAAAAATTAAAAAAAGATCCAAAATATGTTGAAAACGCAACTCAAACTTCAAACGGCCATAACTTTTGATCTGGGTGTCCGTTTGAGCTCTACCACCTATCAAATCAAAGCCTGCGACGATCTCTACGTGCATTGACCGGGGAAACCCCGGTCAAGTGTTTTTCGAGGCCAAAAGAGGCCCAGAAGGCCTCCAAAACTGAGTTTTTTGTCGGGGTTCCCATATTTTTTAACATTTTGTGGATTTTCAAACTCGTTTAAGGGGGTATTATTGGCTTTTCTTGGCGGAGACTGAATTTATTCCAAGGTATTACATTCATATTGAAATTATGTCTTTGAAATTTCATCCTTTTTTATAATGACCTGCTATTTATAATCAAATATATAACTATATGTACATATTTTTTATATATTCGCACCTAAAAATTAAATTTTTTAAATAAATAATTAAACATATTTACATATAAAATATATTAGCTTTATCTAAATAATAAATAATATCCATTTTATTTAAAATACTAATATATGAATATTTATATACCTATATATTAATCTAACTATATATATATATTAATCTAACTATATATATATATTAATCTAACTATATATATATTAATCTAATAACTATATATATATTAATATAACTACATATATATATATTAGTATTACTATATATATATATATATATTAATATCACCATAAATATATATATTAATATCACTATATATATATTAATATAACTATATAAATATATATTCATATAACTATATATATATGTTAATATAACTATATATATGTTAATATAACTATATATATGTTAATATAACTATATATATGTTAATATAACTATATATATATATATTAATATATATATATATATATATATTACTATACGAATAAATATAACTAAATAAATATATATATATAGATATATATTAATACCACTATATATATATATTAATATTACTATATATATATTATAATATAACTATATATATATATATATTATAATATAACTATATATATATATTAGTATAAATATATATTACTATATGAATAAATATAACTAAATATATAAATATATATATATAGAGATATCATGAATTGGAAAGCAAATCAAAATAGAGTAGTGGTAAGGGCTTAGGCGCGCAGGGGGGAGGTCTCGAGTTCAAATCCTAGTGAAGGCAGAGGTGTGCGCGCATGGGGAATATTGGAGCAAGCACTGTTAAAGGGTGGAGGGGGGTGCGTGGGGTGCGTGGGGTGTTGTATAGGGGCCGAAAAGCGCTGTAAAAGGGGGGGGGGGGGTCAAGTGCTATAAAAGCCCCCCCGATTGGCAGTATTTTTTAATATTTTTTAATATTTTTTAAATTTTTTTAAATTTTTTTAAATTTTATCAGCGCTTTTTTAAAATCGCTGATAAAAGGGTCCTTTATCAGCGCTAAAACGTAAGCGCTGATAAAGGAAGCGCTGATAAAGACCATTTTTAGCGCTGATAAAGGCCGTGTTTGTAATAGTGCGCCCCGCCGGCCGTTCCGCCAATCGCTCCACGATCCATTTAAGCCGTTTACCATGTCAAAGAGCCCAACAATGCACTCGTAGTTAGGGATCCCAGTCAAGATAGGGGACCATACCCGGATGATCCTATAGCGGCACTCATCGCCCGCCTCGAGGTGGTGGAAACGCGACAGGTGGCAGTCCCACCAGATGACAAGCCATATCCCGCGTGGGTGGATTATATTCCTGCACCTCTGGGTTTTGGGAATCCTACTTTATCTCTCTTTAACAGGACAGGGGACTCGCCGCAACACTTAGCTCACTTTTCCTCTAGGTGTGGCCCCATGTTGGGGACCCCGGCACAGTAGGAAGCCGCCAAGCTCGGATGTTTTGTGCAGACGTTGGAGGGCCCTGCATTTGTCTGGTATAGCCAGATCCCCATCAGATCGGTGACCGGCTGGGAGGATCTCCACCAGTAGTTCCTATACCAGTTCAGCTCCACCACGCGAAAGACCAGCATCGCAGACCTCTTCACATGCAAACAAAGGCCTGATGAGCGAGTTGCAGACTTCATCGCCCGGTGGAAGGGGCTTACATACTCCCTCGACATGCCACTGACTCAGGATAAATTACTGAAGATGTGCGTAGGGAATGTCAAGATAGAACTAGTTCCTTCCCTGATCACTCAGAACTACCCCGAAGGGTTCTGAGACTTCTCAGATAAGGCCCAGCACCTCGAGGAAGCTCTGCAATAGGCTAGTCAGGCGCGTCTGCTGCCCCCTGTGATGCCAGCAAGGTGGGATGCCAGAGCCAAGCCCGCCACGGTGGCCCAAATAGAAGCCCCCAGGCAGCTAGAATTGCTGCCAGTGGCGCCGGCTCCGCAACCCCGCAGAGGTCCGCCACCTCAGGCACAGGCTCCTGCCCAGCAATGACCACCTCAGAACTAACAGGTTCCCCGCGCAATGCGCCACCACCGCCTAGGTGGGAAAATCAGGCTCCGCCTCCTCGGCTGGCCCCTCCGGCCCCCTCTCAGGGCCAGGCTCCGAGAGCCCCCTATCCAAAAATAAGGCACCAGACTTATTCGTTCAACGAGAATCAGGTCCCCGATTACTTCCGAAGTGCCCTAGAGCAGGGGATTGTGCGCTTACCCGAGTGCAAAAGTCCGGTAGAGGAGAATCTCACCAATCACCCCAACTACTGCCCCTATCATCGGATCCTGGGGCACACCCTCAAGCAATGCTATGTGTTTAAATACTGGATCCAAGACCAGGCCGACAACAACATAGTTAGGCTGGGCCCATCCCCAACACAAGTGGTTGGTGTCTTTGTAAGGTTAGAAAACAATAGCGACTATGAAAGCGAGTGGCAGCAGGTTCCTAGCCGTGGGTCCTAGAAGTACGATGACTGGATGGCTTGTAAAATAGTCTCCCATTCCCATGGTATTATTCAGGCACACCTGAATCAGCCAGAGCCTCTAGAAGATGCGACCAATACCTCTGCGTCATCATCTCATCTGGCCTCTTCCCAGAAGGGCAAGCAGCGACGGCGCAAGAAGCAACACGCTCCACCACCGCCGTCGTCATCCCATACTCTCAGTCACTTCATGCCCCCTGAGATGGGGATCCCTCCAAGAATCTACCCAGTGGTGGATGAACCATCAAGCGACAGTCAGGGGTACGCTTCGGTTAATATCATGGAGCTTGTAAATCCCTATATGACTCCCGACGAGGGGCAACGCCAGGCGAGCCTCCCCAACGTCCCCAGCCGACGTCAACGTTAGTGGAACCGCAACCACATGGGTCATCGAGGCACATCAGCGGGCACTTTTATCCAGGCCGTGCACACCACTGAAACCAGACAACATGCCCTGCGCAGATCTCAGCACGCACAACCTCATCTGGTGCCCTCAGATCTACCTCCACCACTTTTTGTACTACTAGATCAGGGAGAGCTGCCTCGTCCGTACCACATCCAGTCTTTCCCTACTACATGCCAATCTCAGTTGTCCAGTCTTCATCTGGCAGCTACTCTCCATGCCTCAGCTAGCAGGCAGTGGTATGTACCCAGTACCAGCCAGCTGCCGGTCCAGCCGGCACGGTCCGCCGTGCCTCCAATTGCAGAATGACCTCCTGTAAGAAGAGGCTCGCGTTTGGCACAGAAGTATGATGTTCTAAAGCACCTTGCCGGTATTCCAGCAAGGCTTTATATCCTTGAGGATCTTATCCTGTCGTATGAGATGTGTGAGACACTGGCCCTAAGGATCCCCCTTTAGTTTGAGACGGAGGTAGCAGCTGCAGAAGCCTTCCACACTGAGGCAATTGAGAATGCCGAATTCCAGGAAATTATCTCATTCTCTGGTGAAGAAGAAGACCCTCCCATATAGGGGCACATTCTCCCATTGTACATCACTGGTCAGTCCAATGGCATGGAAGTCTGCCACTATTTTGTTGACATGTGTTCTGGGATTAACCTAATCCCGACTCGGACACTACTGAAGCTGGGTTTGTCTGAGAATGATCTAACTCCCTCTGACCTCAGAATCCAGGGATATGATAGGACCAAGCAGACCCCAATCGGCAAGATCCACTTGAGGACTAAGTTTAGTGGCCTAATTTCCAGCACCAAATTCATGGTTGTCTCCCAGGACACCGCGTACAACGCATTGATGGGCAGGCCATGGCTCCATCTTCATGCAGCGGTCCCTTTGTCGTAGCACCAATGCCTCAAATAATCCCTCAATGGTCGAGTAGGCATGATCCAAGGAGATGCATCTCCTTTTTCCTCTTGTGAAGCCCACTATCTAGATGCTGAATATTACAAGACCAAGGATAAGAAAATCCTGGCTAGTGAGGATGAACCTGCCCTAGTCACAATTGACCCCTGGGCAGGTCTGGATGACGCCTACATCTTCCCGATCCATCGGTTGGAGGCCACGAACCCTGACATGGGGCAGTGTTTTGTTGTTTCAGGTACAAGAGGAAGGCATATTCTCAGGTCCAAGAGATGGTGGAAAATCACCTCGTACTCCTACACTAACCAGGCTCAGGTGATCCCGGAACATCCTAACCCTGTATGGTATCGGGTCGTCAGGCTCATGGCAACGACGGTATGTCATACGTGTCTCTTCCGCCAGGCTGGAATCAACTGGCTCAAGCAGACGCGCCATTTCTGCTTTGATGTCATAAAGTGTGGCCCCTTGGGCCGAAGACCAGATGGGATTGGATCAACTGACTTCCTCGCCATGGTCTCAATGGCGCATGAGTCTCCTCACGTGAAGGCCAATACCGCTCAGGATGACACCATCCCCCCTTCAGAGCCTAGTGGATCGAAAATGACTCCCCTTGAGAAAGATCCCTCCATAGGTGGAGAAGAGGATTTGAAGGATGCTCCCCCTGACTTTGATGAAGGCGTCACTACTATTGTCGATGAACTGGTACAGGTTAACCTTGGTAGCGAGGCAGATCCGAGACCCACATTGATCAGTGCCACCATGTCCCTCAAGGAGCAGCAGTGGTACGTGGAATTTCTCAAACAGCATCGTGACATGTTTTCCTGGGGTTACGACAAGATTCTAGGACTAGATCCCTAGGTAGCCATCCACCGCCTTGGTCTCCCGACAAACCATCACTAGTTCAAGCAGCCTCCCAGGAAAATTCACCCTTCTCATGGTGCCATGGTTGAGGCCGAATTTGACAAGCTTATCAAAACCAACTACATCAAGGAAGTTTAGTACCACAGGTGGCTTGCCAACATTGTTCCAGTCAGGAAGAATAATGGACATATCATAGTCTGCATCTACTTCTGCGATCTCAACCACCACTGTCTAAAGGATGACTTTACCCTCCGAGTGAAAGAGTTGTTTATTGATTCCACGACCAGGTTCCAAGCCCTCTCCTTCATGGATGGGTATTCTGGGTATAACCAGATCCAGATGGACCCCAAGGACGAGGAGTCCACTACCTTCAGGGCTCCCCAAGGTACTTTTTGTTACCAGGTTATGCCCTTCGACCTGAAGAATGTAGGTGCCACCTATCATCGGGCCATGCATCGCATATTAAAGCCGATTCTCGGGACACTGGTGGAATGTTAAATGGATGATCTAGTGGTCAAATCTTGCAGCACCAGGACCATCTCAAGGACCTTGAGAATGTGTTCGGCTTCCTCCGTTCCCACCACCTGAAGATGAAACCATTGAAGTGTGCCTTCGGGGTTCACCTCCGGGATGTTTCTTGGTTTTGTTTTCAGATACCGAGGCATCGAGATCAACCCGGAGAAGATCAAGGCCATCAACCAAATGCCTCCCCCGAGAAATATTCAGGAGCTTCAAGGTCTCCAAGTCCACTTAGCCTACATACACCGATTCATTGCGAATCTGGCTGGAAAGTGTAATCCCTTTTCTCAGCTCATGAAGAAAGGCTCCGCCTATGAATGGGATGAAGAGTGTTAGACCGCCTTCGAGGAAATCAAGCAATATCTGCTCCAAAATCCAGTCTTGATGCCACCCATCTCCGGAAAGCCACTGGTCCTTTACGTGACCACCTTGGAATGGTCCCTCGGCACACTTCTTTCCCAGAAGAACAATGAGGGAACAAAGAACAACCTCTACTCTCTTAGCCGCATGCTCCTCGATACGGAGACCAGATACTCCCCCATTAAAAAGAGCTGCCTTGCAGTCGTGTTCTCCGTACATAAATTGAGGCATTACCTACAACACCATGAGGTACAATTGGTCTCTCGGGTAGACCCACTGAAGTACATTCTGAATCGCCTCATGTTGACTGGTGGACTAGCGCGGTGGGCGGTAATCCTCCAGCAGTTCGACATCAGGTTCATGCCTCATAAGGCCATCAAGGGATATGCATTGGAAGACTTCCTAGCTGCCCATCCAACCTTCGTGGATCAATCCCTAGACCTGGATTTTCCTGATGAGGAAATCCTCTCAGTCGATAATGTCGTCTCATGCTGGAAAATGCACTTCGACGGTGCCTACCGGAGCCCCAATGGTAGGAATATCAACGATCCTAAGCTCAACAGAGTGGGTTTGGGTGTTGTCTTCATCACCCCGGTGCAAGCCGTCCTACCATACTCATTCATATCATCAGAAGGCTGCACCAACAACGAGGAAGAGTATCAGGCTCTCATCACCAGCCTCGAGCTGGCCCTTGAGATCGATGTGCCCCATTTGCACGTAAAAGGGGATTCATAAATAGTCATCAAGGAGTTCAATGGTGATTATGTTGTCAGGAAGCTAAAGCTCGTTCCATTGTTGGAGTGCACCCTCCTTCTAATGGCCCAGTTCCCTTCTCGACCAGAGGTTACCCATGTCCCTCGGTCATAGAACGGTTGAGAAGACGCTCTGGCCAGCTTAGTTGCGTCACTTGCAGAACCCGAGTATGATGATTTGATCATACATGTGGCACACCGGAGAGTCATCACCCCCGCCACCCCAGAGGATGACGACGGCTCGTGGGTAAGTCACCTTACTACTAGACCCTCCACGCCAGGAGCCCCATGTTCTTCAAATACAGTGGTTGAGGCCACTCCCGACTGGAGAGAACCTTTTTTTCGAGTATCTCCAAAATGGTTGCCTCCCGGATGATCGGGCCGAGCACCAACGAATCCGACACCGCGCACTGCAATTTACCCTCCAGAGTGGTCCCAGTCTTGAGTGGGTCATGTATAAGCGGGGATTCGATGGTGTTCTCCTCCGTTGTATTCAAGGAGTCGAGATTTCTCAGGTCATTCAAGAGGTTCACGCTGGTTCCTGCAGTTCCCACCAGGCTGGGCCAAAGCTGTCCCATCAGATCCGGAGGTTGGGGTACTTCTGGCCCTCTATGATCCATGATTGTATCGAGTTTTCCAAGAGATGCCACGCGTGACAAGTTCATGCTAAATTCCTGCATCAGCTGCTAGAGCCTCTCCACTGCACTGAGTAATCTTGGACATTTGCGATGTGGGGACTCGATGTCTTGGGACCATATCCACCGGCGACAGCTCGCCAGTGTAGGTTCATCCTGACTGCTACAGATTTCTTCTCCAAGTGGGCGGAGGCAATTCCACTCAAAGAGGTCAAGGCCTGTTCCATCATCGACTTCATGAGCTCCAATATAATCCACCGGTTTGGAGTCCCTCACGTTTGTCCTCACCAATAATGGTACCAACTTCCGAGCAGCCGAGTGGAAGAAATTGTATGCCAAGTACAATATCCGTTCGAACCATACCTCTCTCTATCATGCACAGGAAAATTGGCAGATCAAGGCATTCAACAAAACCCTCTCCAACATTCTGCAAAATATGGTTGGTTAGAACAAGAAGAGTTGGCCGGACAAGCTCCCCAACGCCCTCTGGGATTATCGGACGACAACTCCCAATTCCACCCAGGTGACCCCATATTCCCTGGTGTATAAGGTCAAGGCCGTCCTGCCCATCGAGATCCAGCTTCCATCATTACGCACTACAGTCTATGACTAGCAGGCACCAGATAAGGTGGCCGAAATCCGTCTAGCTGAATTGGAAGCACTGGACGATAACAGGCTCCGTGCCCTACACAATCTGGAAAGGCATCAGAATAAGATAGCCAGAGCCTTCAACAAGAAGGTTCGCCTTCACTCTTTTCTGCAAGGTGACCTGGTGTTGGCCCTCCGAGCGCCAATGATCCCTGGTAGGAAACCACCCAAGTTGGAGCCCAAATTGGAAGGACCTTACGTCATTCATAAGGTTTACCCCAATGGAGAATACTCCTTGGTGACCATGGATGGTGAGTGCATAACTCCTCCCACCAACGCCAAGTTCCACAAGCAATACTTTTCTTGAGCCCCTTGGTCCTAGATGACCTTAAACTGTATGGTCATGCATGACCTTAAATTGCACCCACTCTTGCATGACCTTAAACTGCAACATCGTCCTGCACGAAGTGAAACTACATCATCGTACACCATGACGTTAAACAACTCAGTATCGTCCTGCATGACAATAAACTACAAAATGGTCTGAGCTCTATAACATTAAACTAAGATCTCCCTCGTCCTCACTGCAAGACGTTAAACTGAAAACTGGCCAGACCTTCCTGACCGAGGCCCAGCCTCAAGCCCCTTGGCCTTCCATGACCCAGGCTCTCTTACAGGATTGTACGGTGTGGTGTGAGATTATGTCCTCACTTACGTCGGGTTACCATCCATACTATACATATCCCCAGATGAGATGCGTCCCCCCGTCCCGCATGACGTTAAACTGCATTTCATCCCGAATGACATTAAACTGCGCTTCTAGAACTACGTATGGCTTGATTCCCATCATGATGGGATACGTAGGAACGCTCAGACGTCTCATCTTGAGCCCAGGCCCGAGCTCTTCTCTTTGACTGTCCCCCTGGGTATAGTTTCCTCGTAGGGTCCTCGCATGATGAGGAGTAGGATTCCTTAGCCCCGCTCATAAAAGGATAATAATGGTCACACCATGTTCCCACTCTCATTCTTCTATCCTCCCACGTCCTCACCGCATGACGTTAAACTGCATGGCCATCAAGAACTACGTATGGCATGATTCCCATCCTTATGGGATACGTATGAACGCCCGAACACTTTGTTCATTGGCCTAGACCAAAAGCTAGATTCTTCCCCTTGGGTCAAGATATAGGATAGGGTGCACAATTTTGCCCCAATTTACGTCGAGCAAGCCTCGAACCGACTATACATCCCCCTCCCTGGAGATGTTTGCCTCTTTCGTAGATGGGTACAACTATTCTTCACCCACTCCTTGACTGGGATTCTATCACTTTCCTCATCTGGAAGGGCCCCTGAATGGTATGGATGCTCGGCCTAAGGGACCTCTTACCACTTCGGGCCAATTCCCTCAAGGATTTCGAGCAACAAGCTGATACAAGTCCCACGTTTCGAACGTGGTCAACGGTCGACGCTCATTTGTTGCCCCAATATCAGTTCACCATAGAGATGCTATGATTCGAACATGGTCAACAGTGTCCCAGATCTTCTAGTCTACCCCAAGATGTCCCAAACATCGAGTGCAGTGATTCATTCTACCCCATCCCGAAGAGACAAACTTCCATCTGGGTGGTTCCAATGGTTGGGCGCACGACCCCGATTCTATTATAGGGAGTGTAATACATGGTGCGGGATTATGTCCTCATTCACGTTGGATTACTTTCCATGCCGTACGCATTCCCTGAACGAGGCCCAGCCTCAGGCCTCTTGGCCTTTTCAGGCCCTATCCCAAGTTCTTACCTGGAGTGTATAGTGTGGTGAGGGATTATGTTCACATTCACGTCGGTTTGTTCGGCGTACCATACACCTCCCTTGTTTGGGGGTATCCTACTCCCCTCCTTGTCCTGCATGACGTTAAACTGCATCTTAAGAACTAGATATGTCTTGATTCCCATCCTCATGGGATACGTAGGACCACCCGAACATCTAGGTTTCAGGTCTAGCCCCATCTTCTGGAAGCCTTCATCCCACCTTGGCCCCTTGGCCTACCCTTCCTCCACGAGGGGAGTATATGGCGTGGTATGGGATTATGTCCTCATTATGACCGCACTATGTACCTCTCCCTCCTGAGCCGTCTCACCGACCCTTTGCGGTGGTTCTCCAATGTGCCAAAGGGTACTCTGGATTACTACCTGGAATGTCGGACTCTCCTCAGACATGTTTTCATCCACTTTTTAGGCTTTGTGCTTCCCTTCATCAGGGCTGTCATCACTTTCCCCACCCGGAGGGACCCCCAAGAATGGCCTGTATATAACGCCTAAGGGCTCTCCTACCATTATGGGCCAACGCCCTTGAGGGTTTCTGACAAAAAATCGATAAAAATCCCACATTATGAATATGGTCAGTGGTCGATGCACGTTTGTTGTTCCCACTTCAGGTTAACATGATATGGAGACTGTTTTTCCGCCATGATTAACAGTTATCCTCCATCACCATGCCAACCCCATTATGCCCAAAACATCGGTTACACGATTCACATCCTTCTCCATCCACACCATGTCGAAATAGAGTTTCAAAACTCTCAGTACTATTCCTTAGTGCGCATCTACGCATTAGGGGAACAAAGCCACGTTAAAGGCATCATTCGGGGCTCTTCACCGACTTCCCTTTGATGGACGTTCTGGTTATTGCAATAAGGATCTTCCTCCCTCATTTCCCACACCGAGTTTAACTCACGTGGGCTTAGGGATTAGGTTGAGGTTTGCGCTTACTCAGAAAGTTTCCATCCATCCATGGTCCGAGCTCTAAGACCATAAACTAAGATCTCTTAAGAACTACGTCTGGCTTGATTCCCATCCTTATGGGATACGTAGGAATGCCCAGACCTCCTGTATTTGGGTCCATATTGAGTTCAGCTAATTTGTCTCTTCTGTCCTACCTTCGGGACCCTGACTACAGGACTGCATGGTGTGATGTAGGATCATGTCCTCATTCATGCCGGGTTTGCAATAGCCGCACCATGTGCACCCCGTTCTAAGAATTGTCCCTCCTATTTGCTATCCTGCACGACATTAAAAGGCACCCTCTAGAACTACGTGTGGCTTGATTCCCATCCTTATGGGATACGTAGGACAACCCAAATTTCTAGACTTCGAGCCTAGCCCCACTTATTAGAGATCTCCTGATCTCCCTGTCACCTAGGCCCCTTGGCCTGTCCCTTTCCAAGAGGGGGATATATAGGTATGATACAGGGTTTTTGGAACTATGCCCCCTTTTCCCGGGAACCCTCCAGCTCTCGATCGCCCTCAAGTTGATCCCCTCGACTCCTTGTAGTGGTTCACCCATGTGTTAAGAGTACTCTGGTCTAGGACCAAGAGTGTCAGATTCAACTTGGTCAAGTTCCTTCCACTTGTCAAGCTACGTGTTCCCCTTCATTCGAGCTTTCATCACCTTTCACACCCGGAGGGACCCCCAGGAACATCCTGTATACCACGACTAAGGGCTCTCCTATCGTTACAGGGCCAAATCCCTCGAGGGTATTAGAAAACAAATTGATAAAAATCCCACGTTGTGAATACGGTCAGCTGTCGATGCTCGTTTATTGTTCCCATTTTAGGCTAATGCGATATAGATGCTGCTTTTCCGCCACGGTCAGTAGTAACCCTATGCCATCACGCTAGCCCCTTCATTCCTCAAATGTTGGTTGCATGATTCACATTATGTTCCACTCCATCGTGTCCAGGTGGAATCTTGACACTTTTGGCGTTATCCCTCAGTGAACCTTTGCATATCAGGGGGACAAAGCTGCAATACGGCGTCCTTCGGGGCTCCCACGGTTCGAGCTCTAAGACCATAAACTAAGATCTTCATATAGAACTAAGTATATCTTGATTCCCATCATCATGAGATACGTAGGACCGCCCAAATGTCTCGTTCTTGGGTACAACTCATTTGGTAGATAGTCTCTCCCCCTTCACCTCTCACCTCTATGTAGGCCCCTCGGCCTGAGGTTCCTCTCTTGGAATTGTGTACGGTATGATGTGGGATTATGCCCCCATTCACGTCTTTTATGTTTCATGGAACCATGCACATTCCCCGCCTAGCATCATATCTGGTACGTTTGCACTGCGTGGCGTTAAAATGCATGCTTGGTCCTATCACACGACCCTAAACTGTGACATTATTGTCCTGACCGCATGACGAAAAATGGCACTGCATCCTGATGACCTCATCATAGAGGACATCACACGGGGTATTGGTCATGCGCCATACCATTTTTCAACGCCTACTACGGCTTGATTCTTTTGGTGACACCAGGGATTTCTACCCTTAGCCCGTCGCTTCATAAAAAAAACCACTCACCTTAAAGGACAAACAAGATCTATCAAATACCACTTCTCTTGGTGCGAGGGCTAGACCCGTGCACCCCTATCATCCTTTTCACTGGTGCCTTACTGTGCTGTGCATCTCAAGAACTACGTGTAGCTTGATCCCCATCCCTATGGGGTATGTAAGAACGCCTGTGCACTTTGCTTCCAGCCCAGATCAACTCTCGTTTTCGGTCCCTTGACCTAAAACCTCTCCCAAGGTGGTTGTGCAGTATGGTGTGGGATCATGTTCCCATCCACGTCGGGTTTTTGTAATTACCCGCCACATGCCTATGGTTTTTCCTCCCATCCATGGTCTGAATTCTACGACCCTAAACTAAGATCTCCCTATGGGAGGGGACTCGACACCCTCTTTCTAACACTCCCGTTAACGTATTCAAATTCGTTTTGACAAAAATCACGGAGTGTGGAATTTTCATGGGGACATCCCCTCGTCCCATGTCCAAGCTTTGTGTGCTCTCCATTTGGATCCTCATTCTCTCCCACATCCAAAAGGACCCTCGGACGACATGGATTCTAGTCTTAAGGGCTCTCCATGGGTGCTGGGCCTAAAGGCTCTCCAATCGTTTTGAGCCAACATCCCTAAGGATCTCGGATGACATTTGCGATAGGTCCAGTGTTTCGAACAAGGTCAATGGTCGAACCTCATTTGTATGTCCCCATTCCAGGATAATTTGATATGGATGTTGCGTTGCTGCCACGGTCAACAGTTATCCTCTATCGTCACGCCGCCATCATTGTGATCCAAACCTCGAGCGTCATGATTCACACATTTCCACTTCCTCATGTTCAAGTGGAATTCCAACATACTCGGATCTACCTATTTCCGCATCTAGGTGCTCCACATAGACGTGTTAGCATAATTAGGCCGGGATTCACCGAGCATCCCTTCACCATAACATTCCCCTTCTTGTGTTGGGAAAATTCTCCATTACTTCTTGTTTCCCACATCGAGCATGACTCATGTGGGCTTAGTAGTTTTGGTAAGATGTGTACTGGTGAAACCAGGCTTCTCATCGTCCTGCATGACGTTAAACTATGCTTCGAGAACTACGTGTGGCTTGATTCCCATCCTCATGGGATATGTAGGGACACCCTGGTATTTTTCCTAGGCTCCAGCCCCTAGGGGTTATAGAACATGTTTTTCCACTTTATGGCCCTCTAGACGGACCCCTCGTAGGGGACAATACGACTATAACTCTACCCTGAACAAGTTTAGGATGCCCCAAGATGACATTGGGAAGCGACAACCCCCATCACCAGAGAGGCCCTATCTGAAAGAAGGAATGATCCATGATCAAACTGATTCACCCATCTAGCGTGCTCCCACCACGGTGGCGTAGTTTCATGAGTGTTGGATTCTATTCAAAAAACCATCACTCCACATTCCACGCTTCATGTGACCCTTATTCAGACTCTCGTCCTCTTTCATGTCTGGAGGAACCCCCTAACAATATGGATGCTCAACCTATGGTCCGCCTGCTGTCCTGGTCCAATGTTCCGGAAGACTAGTCATGTTTGGAGGGACCCCCTGACAGTATAGATGCTTGACCTATGGTCTGCCTGCTGTCATGGGCCAACGTCCCAGAAGACTGATCGACGATATTTGACTTAGGCCCCGTGTTGTGAACATGGTCAATGATTGGCCCTCATTTGTTATCCCCATTTCAGGCTAACGCTGTATGGATACTGTTTTTTCTGCCACGGTTAACAGTTGTCCTTCATTGTCACGCCTCCCTCACAATGTTCCGAATCATGGATATCGTGATTCACACTTATCATTCCCATCCTTTCGGACTGATTTCAGCGCCTCTAGCATTGCACCGTTTGTGCGCAAGAACACGTAGGAAAAACGGTAATTTGGATGTTCTGAGAACTTCCTTCTCCAGTCAGGTCTCTCCTATTTCCCAAAAATCCGGACCGGTTATCCAAGCCCCGGATGCCCGAAGCTTGGTTTACACTCTTATGTTTGGATGGGACGATGAGGCGACTATCTCTTGTTTCTCACATAGGGCTCGACCCACGTGAGCTTAGGGAATTACCGCTGGACGTTCCGAAAACATTGTAAGGATGCAATGATCCAGTGCAAATAACAGAACTCGTGCATGCTACAACATTCAAAAAAAAAACTAACCAATTAAAGAACGAAAGTACATTTAAAGGGTTTGTAATTATTACAGTACCCAGGGGTCAACTCCCCCCATGGACGGATTGACCCCGTCAAAAGAGCGTTGCAGCTCCGACACCCTTTGACTTGTGGCATTCAAGAATTGCTGTCGCCGACTTAGCTCTCACTCCTTCTCAACAATGATGGGGGGAAGTTCATTAACCTCATCTTGGGCCCTCTCTATGTTAGCCTGAATGACGACCATCTCCCCAGAAACCCGCTTCAAGCCCTCCTCGGCCTCTGCCAGCTGTGCCTTTCGCCGCAAGACGAGCTCTGATTGCACGCTGAGAGAAGAGAAGTGTTCATCCACCCAGGCCTGCAATTGCTGGACCTCATTTTCAGCCTCCTAGAGCTTCTTGATATTCATCACCTTCCTCCGCTGCCAGCCCAAGCTGAACCCGCAATCATACTCTCAGATCTTCTCTACCATGAGATCTTGGATGAGCATATGAGGATGTTGGGCATCCACTCCCCCAGTACACAGTTCACGCAACCGCGAGCGATGTCTGTCCATTTCATTCAGCCATAGTGCTTGTGGGGTGTCATTAATGAAGCGTGTGATTAGTTTCCATGATCGGAGGTGGACTATTTTGTTGTATTCTTCATCAGAGGACATTTTTTCCTAGTCCGTGGGATTGGCAGGCTTGTATGCGGGATATGTCCACAAGAAATCTTCAGCAGGATCTGCATCTGGAGTTGAATCCTGTGTGAAATCTGGCGCCGGTGGAGGCGTGGCAGGACTTCGGTCAACCGGTCGATCCTCATCGTCGGACTCCACCTCAATAACCTCAGGCACGCCCCTGATGGTGGTCCCGCCGATGATAGGGAGTGCTGCAGCTCGGGTAGGCGGGGTGACTATCTCCACAATCACCGGCATGCCTCTAGGAGGGATGCCGCCAGACATCCCGACCAGCCTTACCGCAGCGGCCCATGCCAGTCGTAGAATTGTACGTGACAGGGAAGGGAATGGACGTTAGTTGGCACGATCTACGTATGACATCAATGAATTCAGTGGAGAAGACTTATGGAGATCAAACTCCTGGTGCTTCTCCTGATTTGATGCTGATGAGACCCTGAGGCATGGCCCTCCGTATATTGTAAGAAGGTCTAGAGATTTTGGAAGAGCCACCTCGGGTGCCCCACCCGACACCGAACTGGACGCAGCCGTAGGCACGGGTTCCGACGGTCCTGCATCATCACCCACCAAGGGGCGAGAGCGAGGTCTACGTACAAGCTCCTCCTGCATAGTTCAGATGTTGGTAAGAAATCCATGATGACCCGAGAGTAGACCCCGAGGGAAGAAACTTGGGATGTTACCTCGAGAGTCCCCGTGAAATCATCAAGATCTGAGTCTTGATCACCGACTTCGCCTTCCTCCAACGGGCTCCCTCCACCGGCCTCGTTTTCCTCAAAGGTTTTGTCTGATTCCTCTAGCAGGGGGAAGCGTTCTCTCAGTTCGGCGGCCGACAGCTATGGGGGAACCGTCCGATCCAGCAGTACCCTTACCCGATCTGTCATTTGACGTGGGGTACCATTGGAATGGAAAAAGTCCTCCAGGTCATCCATATATTGCTCCACCTCCACCGGAGACACCATGAAACTGGCCCGAACAGGGCCTATACCCAGTAAAACCATCCCAAGACAGTTCATGTGTCTCCACATCTCGGGTGGGATGAGGAAATATCGATTTACATCCCAAATGTCCTAGGCCTCCGGGAAAATAGCATCCTATGGCATGTCGATATGGAGTAGCCGCTTCCCTAGATCCTAAGTGGATATCCTGCGGAATCCCCTCGGTGGCCACTCCTCTGGATGGCTCTGCTCTTTCGGAATCACCGGGTCCACTACTGCTATCGGATCTGCCGCTGCTACCTCATCCTCAGCTGGTGAAGGTATCGCAGCCACGGCAGCCCCGCCACCCTGAGAGGCCCTTGATGCCCTCCGACCCCAACCTCGGGATAGGGGAGACCCGCCATCACCGGCTTGAATGGTTGGCTGTTTCAGCATTTCCCCCAGATAAGCTTCCTCCCAGCTGGTGGCATACTCCTTCACCAGTCCAAAAGGTGGTAGTGGACGGAGGCAATGCAATTCGCATTTTACCATCTTCCCGTGAGAACATGAGCCACATCTGCCTCATTACACACAATTTCTCCTCACGACGCACCTCCCAGTAGACCTGCGGGGTCAACCGCTGTAGGCACCGGAACTGCCACTTGAACCGATGCGGGGTGTACGGCTCGCAGAGTGGCTCACGGTCCACCCATGCCACCAAAACTCCACCTCCAAAGGCCAGGAGATAATCCCAGTGTTCTTCCATTCCCTGACTGTCATCGGTGAGTACTCCCATCGGCAATAGAAACGGGTGGAAGTTAAACTCGTCCACCTTCCGCACCCGGTTCAGCACCATCAGTATGGTTAGTTTGAATGGGAAGATCCCAGAAGCATTCAGAATGGAGGGACAGAAGTTTGACTCTGGTGGTGAGATGGGGTTTGGATACTCATAAACCCCCCGGATGTGTGCCGCGATCCACCCATACAGAAGGTGGAAGGGCTCGCATATCCTCGGCGGCTTCTTGCCCTCGCTAACGTGCCGCAACATCTTGTACAGTTTGTCGAGCATTGGAATACCCAGATTGACCCGCTGCCCTGTGGCTAGTATAGACTCCATGATAAATGAGCTGGGCTGCACCCCAATGTTGGTATCCCTCACTGGTAGGATCCAACCGCAGATAAGGGCCGCGATAAACGTCGCTATCCTGACTACCGGCTGCTGTTCAGTACTGACACTGAAACCCCAGGTCTTCCATTGGATGTCCTCCAAGAGCCACTAATACGAGTGCTCGTTGCCCTGTTGAGACCCCTTCAGACAAGTTCAAGGCCTCGGGGGAAACTCACGGTTCACCGAGAAGTTCAGGAACTACTTGAACCACTTCTTAAAGTGGACATCTCTCACCGCTTAATTGTCCTCTCCATGTACCAGTCCCATCAATGCCAGTGCCAACCGCAAAATCTGCTCCAGATCCTCCCACGTGCTCATGACGGAGAGGAACTCATCATACATGGCCCCCAAGATCAGTACCCCTAAAATCTGATGGACATCCCACAGACTGATTCCAACCTCCCCATGGTGTAGGTGAAAAGTGTTGGTCCTAGACGACCATCTACTCAACAGCTCCAACATCAGTTGTTTTGGTTGATAAATGTGGAACTGGGAGGCCCAAGCCACCTCGTACAAACCCACTCTCCTCAGCTCAACACCGAACTCCTCGCATGAGGCACCTACCCAGTAGGCCCAAGCCCAATCATTAGTGAAGTTGCCGCCCTGGTGCAGGTACCACTCATCGGACCACCCCTTCTTCGAATCCTGCAAATCTGTTTTCAATATAGTGTGGTGCATGGGAGGGGAGTTCTCCGGTTGCAGTGGCTTCCCATCGATGTTGTTCACATGGTTGTACATGGAGTCCGCAGTGACAGGTGTGAAGTCCTCCTGTGAGTGACCATCTTCTGCCCTAAACCGTTGATGCTGGCATGACGTGCTCCTGAACCAGCAAGCTGGTTCGTCCCTACTCGCCTCAGGAATGAAGACGTCATCCCTCAGCCTGAATCCATACAAGGGAAGCTTCTTTCACAACGGATAGTTCTTTTGGATCTTTGATAGAAGTTCTGTCAAATAATTATGGTATGAGTGGCTTCAGACCAGCTCCCCTAGGCCAAGACAGTTGGCCATCTCATCCCTATGGGCGGCGTCTGCGAGCACCCCCAACGCAGCTACTTGACGGGACATTACGGTTTTAGAACTCGGAAAAATTTCAGGTCGGGTCTCAAAGATCGTTCGAAGAGCTTGTTCGCGGAGCTCGTTCGTCAACCCAAGATGCGGAGCCTAGCCTCATATTGAAAGCAGACGTTTTCTTGGCGTAATCACAGAGTCGGAGACTCACGGTTCTCCGTGAAGCTCTATTCATGGTGACCAGACATGGAGTACGCGGAGCTTCGTGAATCGAGAGCGCAAAAGGAAAAAGTCACGAAGAAGGGAAAGGAAAAAAGAGTGGTCAGCCCCCTATTTATAGATGGCAGCTCTCGGAGCTTCACGGTGCATCCAGCCCGCGCGGAGCTTCGTGGAACGTCCAGATCGCACAACCCCTGATCGCCTCACGCGCCTTCTTCGCGAGTCAGCACCTCGAACTGCCAATAATTTCGGCGATTTCCCTTAGAGTTTGTCCCTTGGTCCCTCCATGGCTCGACATCTGAGGGGGGGCATTTTTTTGGCACCAAAATATTTGAAGAAAAAAGAGAGGAAAATGAGGACCCACACCCTGCCTCGTGAAGCCCTGACGCGGAGGACCCCCAAGCTACGGGGTCGCCACGAAGCAGAGGAGGCGATAACACTCCGCGAACGCCATGAAGTTCGCGAACCCGCCGCGAAGCAGAAGAGGAGGTAATTCTCTGTGAACGCCCTGACATTCGTGAACCCACCACGAAGAATTGGAGGCGGTGACCCTCTGTGAACGCCCTGACATTCCCGCACCCGCCGCGAAGCATAGGAGGCGGTAACGCTCCGCGAACACCCTGACGTTCGCGAACCCACTGTGAAGCAGAGGAGGCAGTAATGCTCTATGAATGCCCTAAAGTTCGCGAACCCGCCAGAATAAGAGGAGGTGGTAACCATCTGTGAACACCCTGATGTTCACGAACCCTCTGCGAAGCAGAGGAGGCGGTACCTCTCCGCGAATTAGGTTGACGTTCGTGAACCGCCGCGAAGCAACTGAAGCCCCCTTCACGCTGCGTGAGCTCTGATTCACGGCTCCTGTTGCCTATAAATACCGAGCTCCCCCTGAGATATCTGGATGGAAAATATGACCTTTAGGCTTCTCAAATACCAAATCGAGAAGCACTCTTCGCTCTGGGAATCATGAGCTCCACGAGGTATTTTTACTTCGTGAGAGGCCTCTGCCTTGTCTCGTTATGAGCCCCTCTTCCGAGAGGGATTCCATTCACGAAGCCTCAGGGAATTCGCGAAGGAAGGGGAACCCCAAGGGGAACTAGGCATTCATAGAGCATTTATGCTTCTCGAAACACCCACCCTGTACACATGATCCACATGCCAAGGCAGGGTCACTGTACTTTGAGAAGCACACTGCTTCACAGCACCTTGCTTCGCGAGGCACCTCTGCTTCACGAGGCAATGCTCCGTGAACACCAGTCCACTTCACGAAGTACCTCCCACTCGCACCTCGGCTGCTTGCTAAGGCCAAGGAACTCCACTTCACGAAGCACACCCCTTTGCAAGTGATCTCCACTATGCGAAGCAACCAAGCTCCGCAAGGCCCCTGCCTGTGGACCCCTCTGCTTGGCAATTCCTCTTCCCGTGCAACCCTCCAGGTTTGTATGATGTGATTTCAAAGTCCCCTGGATGATACCACCCGTAGAGTTTCTTCTCATAATGCTTCTTCGCATAGGCATGCTAATGGATATTGTTTTTTCACATAGCCACGCTAACGTGGACCCCTCGATGGTTCGCTCTACGACCCCACTTCTATAAGGCCTTGCCGATGCCTTCCCTTCCCCAAGGGGCAGAGGGTAACGGTCATGTAAGCCCTAGGGGTGTGGAGTAAACCCACCTATTCCAAGCTGCAGGACGTTAAACTACCAAGCACATCGTCCTCAACACATGACGTTAAACTGTGACTCGACCCCGTGCCTCGCACGCAGGGTCCCCTCGGCTCAGACATTATTTATGCCCCCTGGTCCCCACAGTGGATGATATCCACCTTCTGGGAGTGGAGTTTGTCCGCGGGGAAGGGAAACCACCTTGGTGTAAGCCCCCTAGCCCCTCTTGTGGAAGATATCACCCATACAACTCCGAACTTACTCACCGCCAAGGCCAGCGGAGAGCGTGATAGGGAACGAGGCACCTCCTTTATTTGGTCCCAAATCCCTCTCCCTCTGCGCTTTGTCGCACTTCGGGCCTCCATCCTGGAGTAAGCCCCGACACCATGGGCCACCTAACAGGTAAGCCCCTTTTCGCTTCTCGTGGATGCACCCTTCGCGACGTGATATTTAGGTCTCTGCTGCCTCTTATTTCTCACACTGAGCATGACTCACGCGGGCTTAGAGTGAGCATCGACCATGGAAATGCCCTCGTCCAGCATGACGTTAAAATGTACGCCCCCGTCCAGCATGACGTTAAACTATATGCCCCTCGTCCAGAATGACGTTAAACGATATACCCAAACTATGAGAACATTGATCCATGTCAAGGCATGGTACGTAGGAAGCCCCACGAGGTTCAATCCCACCACCAGTGGACCCCCGGGTTCACCTTCACGTTGGTTCGCCGACGAAAACCAACCGAACTACGATGACTTTGATCCATGTCAAGGCATGATACGCAGGAAGCCTCATGAGGTTCAAGCCCACCACCTGGTCATTCCCGCCATCATTCGTGTTGGTTCACCAACACCTTGGCCAGCCTAGAGTGTAAGCCCCACACCATTCTGAACTACGTAGTCTTTGATCCATGTCAAGGAACGGTACATTGGAAGCCTTCCTGAGGTTCAAGCCCCATCACCCATCGAACCAAGGTCCTTCTTCATGTCGGTTCGCTGACACACACACCATTCTAAACTATGTGGTCTTTGATCCATGTTAAGGCATGGTACGTAGGAAGCCTTCAGAGGTTCAAGCCCACCGCCCGGTTGTTTCTTCAAGTCGGGTTCCACCCTCATCCCACACGACGTTAAACTACATTTCAGTCCAGGGGTAAGCCATTGTGACTAACCTGAACTATGTGGTTTTTGATCCATTCCAAGGCGTGGTACGTAGGAAGCCTCACGAGGTTCAATCCCACCATCCACCTGGGCCAACTTCCTTCTTCACATCGGTTCTCCGACACGCCCCAGTCCCGCATGACGTTAAACTGCATCCCAATCTAGAAGTAAGACGTTGTGGCCCTTCCATCTAGTCGTTCTGACACCATTTCGTGTCAGTTCAACATCTTATATCCCCGAACTACATGGACTTTGATCCATGTTAAGGTATGGTATGTAGGAAGCCTCACGAGGTTCAAGCCCACCACCTGGTCATTCCGACCTCATTCATGTCAGTTCTTCCAACACCTGGGGTAGCCTAGAGTGTAAGACCCACACATCTATCCTGAACTACATGGAATTTGATTCCCTACCACGGGGATACGTAGGAAGTCTCTTCGAGACTCAAGCCCATCACCGCCGCCATCTCCATGATGGCTCCATTTCATTCAACCTTTACTACAGGCAATTCTCCATCATCCATCCTAATTCTTACCCGGGCCGCCACATCCTGGTGAGATCATGCCACCCCATTCCCCTCCATAGCATTCGGGAAGCTTCCCATGGGATGGCTCCGATATCAGCGTTCCATCAAGGGGGATTCCTCAATCTGATCCACTCCAGCTAGAGTTTTGATCAAGCCGATTCGTCTCCACTGGACGTTAAACTTGTGGAATACCCTATGTTAAACATGGGAAGATGAGGAAAACCTCAGATACATGCCTATGGCATATGATTCCCTGTGCTCGATGTGGGATGCCTCGGGCTTCTATGCCCTCAAGAATCCCTATAATAAGGGACAAAAGATAGATACACCAATTCCCCAGCGTTCAGACACGTTAATGATGCCTCGACGTGACTACTCCCCCAACTGAAGGTTGCTTCCCTGATCGAACCCTTTGGAATGTCCTGACAGAAGTAGTGTAATTAACTGGCGTCCATGTAAACATGTAACTAGGAATATTTTCACAAACAACGTATTAAATATATGAGGGAGACCTGGACTAGGTAACGAGTTCTGAGGATGAATCCACGGAAGGAGGAACCGACATCCCATCATCCTGTTTAGATCAAGGAGAAGATGTCCCTAAATAAGGAACGGATGTCGCCCGCCTTTGGAAAGCGGGAATTTGGGGTAACAAAAAGACACTCCTGTCGCGCCCAAGCAGACAGACGCGCGCGCCCTGGCGAAAGCATCGAAAACAACCCTTCTCCTCTCTTATAAAAAGGCATTCTTCTTCTCTATTCCTTACACTAAAAAAACGTTTTGGTTCAGAAATTATCTTCCTATAACCTGTCTTATATTCCCTCCCTACATTCTTGTGGCCTTAGTTTTGAATAACACTCTTCTTAGAGGTGTTTAGGTGTTATGAAAGGTGGCCATCCTATGAAAAGGGAATATTTTTATTTAAGTGTTTCCATTTTATTTCTTCTTCAACTTCCTTAAAATATCCTCAAATAATTATGAGATAATTAGTAAAATATCCTCAGTATAATTATTTATTATAATGTTAATATCATCACCTAAACCCATCTCCACTTCTATCAAATGGGATAGGAATTAATCGTTCATGCATTGGTGTGAAGTATCTTCTCCACCAACTGATGTAATTAATTTTTCAGAAGGGTCTCCCATGAATGTTATAATGATGGAATTAATTTCCATATGTTATATTCAGGAAATATTAATCATTATAAGATAATAATATACCAATTATGTTCTTACTTTCCATGCAGATGAAAATGATAACATCGCTCGTGCGTACATGCAAACTATCACGTCCACAAAGTGACGAGGATCTGTTTAATTCACTACATCACTTTTTAAATATATAAAAATATATATAAATGTTTAATATGATATTAATTATTATATTATCATTCTATAAATATAAAATAATTATTACCTTATATCTATAATGATCAGTGCAAAGTTAAAATGTTACCCATGTGTATGTACGACCTACTGTCTCTATGATTATAAAGATGTCCATTTTTCATAATCATAATTAATTTTTTCATTAAAAATTATAATTAATATATAAATGTGATCATTAGATCATTAATATTATTCTAGATATGATGGAATTTTGACCGCATGGACAATTTACATCATACCAAGTTCATTTTTTGAAGTCAAGTACCGATTATTGACAAAACGTCTCACATGAACATAAATAATTATTTAATTGTTATAAAATTATAAATAAGTGATATAAAGAGAATAATAAACCTAAAAAAGGTTCTAAATAAATTATAAATTAACATATGTTTTTTATTTATTAATATAAAGAACAAACATGAAAAACCAGACTCTATGTAACGGATTACGTCTCAATCTCCTTTTATTGAGGAATATTTTGATAATATACACCACATTCTTTTATATGGTATATAATAAACCCCATTGAAATTTAATTTAATTCAATGGTTTTCAAAATAAATCATTTTATATGAATCATTTTACATTATTTATAAAATTTCAAAATGAATGTTTTTTAACATATGCGGCGACAATGACTTCTCTTCCACCATAATTTTTATTTCATTTTTGGATTCCTCTATAAGGATTAATAATTTTAAAATGTAAAATAATAATCTAATTCTATTTTGGGGTATTTCAGTATTGAAAATGTTTTTGAAAATGGATTTAATATTTTAATATCTTAAAATAATTTCCTATGATTCTAAATGAAATTTCATGAGTGAAATGTGCATAATTGCAATATTTTATGTGTTATGATTATACAATGGTACATGTACATTGGAAGAGTGGTTAAATGATAAAAAAATATTGGTGGTTTTGTGATAAACCAAATATGGGTGGTTCGATGATAAATTAAGGATGGGTGGTTACATTATGACATCCAATGCATTTGTTATGTAATTTGGTTGTATGGATATTACATTTTTAACTATGATAAGTATGGAAGTCAACCACATGGTTATTCCATTTACGAATGATTATTCCCTATGTTAAATTTATATATTTTATATTATTTCTATAGGTTTTATGGTAATATAAAAATTATAGAAAAGGTAATCAATGATATTATATTCAAGGAAAGTATTTACTACTTCTAATGGGTGAAATGTATTACTTTATTATAATGTATTAACATGTTTACATGTTTTCAAAAGACATATATTTTTATCCTTTTTGTATCACTTACTAATATTTTTATGGTCAACCCATTTTTTGAAATTTTTTTCACAAGAAATAAAGGAAAACATAGTCAAGAATGGGACCATGGAAAAATTATAATAATTAAAAATGAAAAGAAATCATATTTCTTTTAAATGTTTTATTGAATAAATTGATACTCTTGGAGGTGTATAGTTTTTATTTTTATGGATTTTTTAAGTATGTGTTATGGACTAATTATCTACTGCTCCAAACATGGAAAGATCATCAATGTGAAAAAAATATAATTCTTGACTTAACTTAAGATTATGTATGGTTTAGGGTTGTGTACTTATAGTTCATATAAAAGGATGTTTTTGATAACTTTAGAGGTTATATTATTATTAATAATGTACCATTGGAATTTATTTCCTTATGGTCAAGTTAAAATGTTATATCATTTGAAGATTAATATATTGCTTCATCTATGATATGTATGTTTAGAATGGATTTCTGTAGAGGCAACAAGGCAAATCTGATGAGAAGGTATCCATAAGAAAATAACCATCCAAATAAGTATCCTAATATAGTCAGAATCAGAACTGAATAGTTTGTTATGGTGATGGCTTAGTTGAATCAGGTGAAAAATTGTGGTGGTTTCCATGCACAAGATGAACCGGATCAACTGGAGAGGAATATGTCACTAGTGGATCATTTCAAGAGGAATTGTACCCTATATTTTATTTGACCACCTCACCACATGCTATATTAATAGTGGATTAATGAAATAGAAAAAAAATTATGTAATGGGGTGTTTAGAAAATCAAAATGTGAGTTTTATTTTTTTATTATTTTCATGGTGAAGTCACCAGTTATAGTATATGGTTAAAAATATTAGAGTAAGTGAATATATTTATTCCAACGAATGAGATAAATTTAAAAATATATTCCTTGAGAAATATTTTCTTAAGGATATTAGTCTTAGGATGGAGTTTAAATTATTGGAATTGAGGATAAAGGATGAGGATTGGGTGTTGGTATATGAATAAAATTTCCCTTGTTTGGAAAGGTATGTCCCAAATTTTATCCAGGATATTGAAAGAAAGATAAATAGATTTAACTCAAGATTAAAGCCAAGATATCAAAGGGCATTAGTCCATAATGAGTTTAAAATCCATGAGAAACTTTTCTGATGTGATAAGAATGTAGAAATGGAGTTTTCTAATGATCATGTATCTTATGATAGAAAGAAAAGGAAGAGGCCTAGTTGGAATGAAATGGGAAAGAATCCTTAAAAAAAGTTTGGAGTTAAGAAAAAAAAGTTCTAATCATATGGGAAATGCGGTAAACATAATCCTAGAAAATGTACCTCAATGTCTTTTAAGTTCTTATGATGTGGTAAGACTGGTCATATTTCTCATGACTTCAAGGGTGACAATCAGTCTGGAAATGAAAAGCCAGAGGTAATATGTTTTAGTTAAAATGAGTTAGTGAATTATGCCATTGTGTGGCCAATAATGATTAACTAGGGTGGAAACTAGGAATATTGAATGAATAAGGGTTTGGGAAAATAATTTTCTTGAACTACGGTTGATGTTGGGCTATCCAATTAAGTGGTGATAGCAATGTTACTAGTTTTTTAAAAATATACTAATACTATGTTTGACTCTAGATCTTCCCATTCATTCATTTCTAAGGTCTTTGCAAGTAAATTGGAAATATCAACTCATGAATATGCTATATAACTTTTGGTAAAAACTCCTGGTGGATGTATTAAAATAACCCATATTTATAGGAATCTTACTTTTATCATTGGTGGGTTGATCTTTCCTCCAAATCATGTTCAACTTTCTCTAGTGTAGTTTGATATAATTTTGGGTATGAATTGACTTTCCTTTTATCATGCAAAAATAGATTTCACAGCCATGAATGTTTTATTCAAGGCTTTCAAACCATTGATATCATACTAATAAGTTGAGATATTTATTAAAGATGGTAGTGAATGTTATCTAGATCACCTTGCTAAAAATAATGAAATAGTTTTAATTTATGACATCGTAGTAGTAAATGAATTCATTTTATGTTTTTTCTAATGAATTTCCAAGTATTGTTCATGATCAAGAGATTGAATTTACTATTGATTTAGTGCCTAATTCAACGCCAATTTCTAAACCCCCTTATTGAATGGCTCAAGTAGAATTTGTGGAATTGAAAAAATATTTGCAAGAATTACATGATAAAGTTTTCATTAAAATTAGTAATTCACCATGGGGTGCTCCTATTTTATTTATGAGAATGAAATGTGGTTCAATGAAACATTAAATTGATTACAGATCCATGAATACATCACTATTAAGAACAATTATCCTTTACCTTATTTTGATGATTTATTTGATCAACTCCCAGGAGTTCAGTATTTTTTGGATATTGATTTGAGGTCCGGGTACCATCAGTTGAAGGTGAATGTGTATAACATTACAAATATATCATTCCAAACAAGATATGGGACTTAAGAGTTTGTAGTTATTACCTTCTGGTTATCAAATTCAAATTCTATATTTATTAATCTCCTGAATGTAGTGTTTCACCAGTTTTTTGATCAGTTTGTGGTTGTGTTTATATTATTTTTGTATATTCTAAAAGCCAAGAAGAAAATGAATGTCACATAAGAATTTTTTTTATAAACTAAAAAAGAATATAAACTATATTTAATGTTTAGTTGACTTAATTTTGTTTGTAAAAAATTTCTTTCCTTGGTTATATTTTTTTTAATGTGGCGTTACAGTTGACCCTTATGAAACAAAAGTTGTTCAAGAAAGTCAAAGACCTACAAATTTCCTAGAGTTTTGTAGTTTTCCTGGATTACTGTGTTATTACTGGTGGTTTGTTAAGAACATTTCATGATTTTCTATCCCACTAACTAAGTTAACATGTAAGAGTGTTTTGGTCATTTTGGAAAAAATATTGCAATGATTGTTTTGAGGAACTGAAAATTATATTGGTAAATGCTCCATTTTCCCTCCCTTCATTAAATGGTGATTTTTTTTATTTATAGTGACGCTCATTAAAAGGAATCAGTCGTGTCCTAATGAAAAATGACCATGTAATTACTTGTTCTTCATGATAGTTGAAATCACATGAGTTAAATTATCGTACATATGATTATGAATTAGTTGTTTTTCTTTTTGCACTAAAAATTTAGAGGCATCATCTGTATGGTGTAAAGTGTGAGATATATACTAATCACAAAAGTTTGAACTATATATTCACTTAGAAAGAATTTAATATGAGACAATGGAGATGGATGGAACTAATCAAGGATTATGATTGCATGATTCGTTACCATCATAGAAAAGTAAACAAAGTGGTTGATGATTTGAGTTAAAAAAGTAATGATACATTAACCATGCTAGATTTGGAACATGATCCTTTGATAAATGATTTGATGAATTTTAGCTTGGATGTTTTTGGTGCTACAAATTCCTATCTTTTGATTCAGGTGTGAGTCAAATCATCTCTATTAGACAGAATTAAGTAAGGATAGAAGGAAGATACTGAGTTGTAGGAAAAGGTAGAATTGTTTTACAATGTCAAGTTACCTAAATTTAACATCGATATTGATTGAGTTTTCATATTTGTGAAAAGATTATGTGTTACCTATGATTCCCATTTGAAGAAATATTTCTTAAATGAACCTCATAGTTCTCCATTTTCAATTCATCCAGTTAGAACTATGACGTATAGAGACATTAATGAGCATTATTGGTGGGATGCAATGAAAAGTGATATTTCTAATTTTACCCTGAGTGTTTGAATTTTCAATAGGTTAAAGAAGAGTGGTAGTTACAAAAAGGGATGCTTCACCATTTTTTAGTGCCAGAATGGAAATGGGAAAATATATCCATGGACTTCACTATGGGAATACCAAATAATTCTTGAGGTAACAATGCAATTTGTGTTATTGTTTATTGATTGACTAAATATACTCAATTCCTTTTTATTTGAGATACTCTATATCTAGATCAACTTTCTCGATTTTATATTATAGATATATTAGGTTACATGGAGTTCCCATATCTATTTTATATGATCGTGATTCTAGGTTCACTTTTATCTATTGGAAATGCATTCAGAATTTTTTTGGGTACTGAATTAAATTTCAGTACAACTTTTCTTCCTCAATCAGATAGGCAGAAAGAACAAATAATTCAGACATTGCAGGATATGATACGTGTGTGTGAAATTTATTACAAAGGAAGTTGGTATCAAATTCATTCTTTGTTTTAGTTTTCTTATAATAGTAGTTTTCATTCTAGTACACATATGGCAGCATTTGAGGCATTATATTGAAAGTGGGGTCAAATTCTTACTTTTTGGGATGAATTAGTTTAAAGGAAGTTGATGGGAACATAATTGGTAGATGAAATGGAAGATAAATTTAATTTGATTCAAAGACTCATGAGGATAACCTAGAGTAGGCTGAAAAGTTATTCATATAACTGGATAAAGGATATTTCTTTCAAGATAGGAGATCAATTTTTTATCAAATTTTTTCAATGGAAAAGCATGATTCGTTTGGTAAAAAAGGGAAGATGAGTTTAAGGTTCCTCAGGACCTATGGATTCCATGAGAATTTGGGATCAATTTATTACAAAGTGGATTTACCTATGATTTTATCCCAGGTACACAATGTTTTTCATGCTTCTATGTTAAGAAAGTATATTATGGATACAACTCATGGTTTAAGTATAATAAGTAGTTACATTGGAAGAGAATCATTCTTATGTGGAACATACAATTTTGATTTTTGACCACAAAGATAAAGTGTTGTGGAATAAGGTCATTCACTATGTAAATGTTTTATATAAAAACCATTTGTTTGAAGAGGAAACACAACAATTTGAGAATGCTATGAACGAAAAATACCCCCATTTTTTTGGTACGTGAATAAAATTGTGAGGACACAATTTCCAAAAGGGAAGGAAGAATGTAATAACCCAAGTAATTATAAAATATATTTTTTCAATTATTTATTATATTTTAATTAAAATAGACAATATGTTCAATAATTTATATGATAAATATAGTTTTATGGTTAAAAACATTGTTTTTCTAAAAAACAAAGTTTTACCACCATTTTATTGTGAACCCATTTTAAATATATATCTTGAAACATTATAAGTTACATTTTACAAAACAAAATTCTACTTTGGAATTGGGATATCAAACTTTACATTAATTGATATTTTGGTATTTTTCTGAAAGGTTTCATTTCTTGATGAATAGTGAAAAATGCTACATTGTAGTTAAAAAATAGATTTTTCATTAAAATATTGATTATAATTAAAATTTATTTTTAACCTGATTATCCAATGAATTAATACATGTATTAATCCAAGGCAGTTAATTGGAATATTTTTTTATTGAAATTAGATATAATAACTTATTGATATTTTGAACGTCTCTTTTACCAGCCTTCTCGCCACACCTGCAGGATTTGTATTGAATCTAATTTAACAACTTTTGTGAATTGAATTTTAAAAAACATACATAAAGGGATGAAATTAGTATAAAAAATTTGGTCTAATAGGATCAAAATAAAAATTTTGAAATAGTAAATTATTAATTTTTTTTACCATAGTTATTGGTAAATTGGGTAATTAAAGGTAAAAATAATATTTCAATAATATAAAATAAACCAAACACTTATCCTAATTTAATTGGATGAGTGGGTTTAGAAAAAAATAAATCTAATTCATAAATTATAACCTTTTGATGCCACTTGGGTAAGAAAATGAATTTAAATACATTTTATAAAAAGATATATTAAAAATGTCATACTCAAATTTTTAATAAGTAAAACAATTTTAGTCGGGGTTATTTACGTGTTATCTTAAAAAATAAAATGTATGCAGAAATAAAAAAATATTGTATACATCATGATAATTTATTTATTATTTTTAGACATTAAAAAATTAAATTTAATTGTGACATAATGATGAGGTGATAATAGATTTATTAATGGAATAATCAAATAAATGATATTAATAATATTAAAATAAATATAAATCAAACTATTTTGATTACATAGACGGATTTTATTGATGTATTTGACATGTTATTGATAATTTAAAGTAGTTTTTCAAAGGAATCATGTTTCTATGTTTCTTTAAATTCAAGTATTGAATACTGTCAAAATTGACATAATCTCTAACATAGAATATAAAATATTTAATTAAATGATATAAAATTTATAATAATATTATATTCTCAAAAAATGTTTATATAAGTAAAAAAAATTATTTAATTATTAACTAATTTGTCGTTTAACATGTTATGCTAATTATTTTAACTCTTAGATTGTAAATTACTTAATAAAATGGTAACACTTAAAGGGTTAAAACATAATGATAAGGATTAAAGATTATCCAAAACTTGTATTTTTTTTATTTGATGAATGGATTTTAACCCATTCTTATACTATAATATATATAAGTCATCTTTTACCCTTTTTTAATGTAAAATTAATATATATTTATTTAATACTTTTAATAATTCCAAGAGTGCCCCTTCCATCTCTTATAAAAATTCACTCTTCTTCTCTATTCCATACACATAAAAAACGTTTTGGTTTGGAAACTATTTTTCCAAAACCCATTATATATTCCCTAAATACATTATTTATGTCATAGGGTTTGAATAAAACCCTTCTTAGAGGTTTTAAGGTGTTAATTATGGAGATCATCTGAAGGGAAGGTATTATTTTTATTTAAGTGTTTTCATTTTATTTCTTATTCCACACCTTTCAAATATGATTAAAAATAGAGTATATAAAAAATAAAATATCATAAAAATAAATAAATTCTATTAATTTAAAACGGATCACCTAAATAATTCTCCCCTTCCATCAAATGGGAATGGAATTAATCGTTCATGCGTACGTGTGAACTATCACCACTACGAACCGATATAATTGATTTTCCATAACTGTCTCACATGACTGGTTATAATGATAAAATTAATGTTCATATATGATATTAATGACATATTAATCATTATATGATAATAATATACCAATTATGTTCTTACTTTCTGTGCACCTAAAAATGATAACATCGTTTGTCTATACATGTGTATTATCATCTCCATGAAGCGATGTGATTCATTTTTCTTCACTACATCAGTTGTATTATATATATATATGTATATTTAAATGATTAATATTATATTAATTATGATATTATAATTCATTAAATATAAAATAATAATTACCTTATTTCAATAACGAACGATGAAAAGTAAAAATGGTACCCATGCGTATGTACGACCTACCATCTCCATGATTAAAACATTGTTCATTATTTATAACTATAATTAAAGGTTCGATTTAAAATTATAATTAATATTTTAAATTGATAATTAAATCATGAATCTTATTTTGGATATGATGGAATTATGAAGTAATGGAAAATTTACTTCATACCAAATTCATTTTTTAACTCAAGTACAGAATACTGACAAAACATCCAACGTGAACATAATTAATTATGTAATTGTTATAACATTATAAATAAGTGATATAAATGGAGTAATAAACTTTAGAAAGGTTCCTAATAAATTTTAACTTAACCTTAAGTTTATTATTCAAGAATATAAAGAATGTATGAGAAGATTCGAAATCGAGGTAAGAGACTTTGTGTCAATCTCCTTTCACTAAGGCATGTTTTGATAATATACACCACCCTATTTTATATGGTGTATAATCATCCCCTTTTATATTTAATTTAATTAATTGGTTTTTAAATTTATTATTTTATATGAATAATTTTACATTCTTTACAAAATTAATAAAGTAATGTTTTCTTTAAAATTTTTGGTGACAATGACTTCTCTATCGTCGTAACCGTTATTTGATATTTGGCTTCCTCTATAAGCCTTAATATTTTATATAAGCTTTCTATGGGTTTTATGGTAATATGACAATTATAGAAAAGTAACAGAATGAGCTTATATTCAAGGAAATTATTTACTACTTCTTATAGAAAAAATGTATTATTCTATGATAAACTATTCATAGGTTTAAATGTTTCCACAAGACTAACAGTTTTCATCCTTTGGGTATCGCTTACTGATATTTTTATAATTATACCAAGTTTTGATATGTTTTTTCAAAGGATTTAAGAGAGAACAGAGTCATATATGGGATAAATAAAAATTTATTATGATTAAACATGAAAATAAACCATGTTTTATTTTAAATTTATTTTGTGGAAGAAATGGATACTTTTGGAAGTTTCGACTTTGTATTTGTATGGTTTTGTTATGTATTAGTTATGGTTTAATTATATAGAGCTATAAACATGAAAATGTACTCAATATGAAATAAATTAAAATTCTTGAAGTTACTCAAGATTATTTAATGTTTAAGGATGGATCCTTATATTACCTTTGCAATTACCTACCAATTAAGAGTCCCTTTCAAGTCAAACTGGTAGTGAGCCGATAGTAGAATCCCTTAATAACTGATCGATAATTTGAGAATGAAATAATATATATATATATATCCTCCCACTATTCTATTGGGATGTGTTATTAATATAATCAAACTACATCACCATAATGACACATATATCAAAATTACTGTATCATCCACCCTATAGAACATTCCATCATCCCATTAAATACCACTTTTAGATAACATTAATCTATATATCCAAAGCAGTCCATTATATAAAATATGAATCCATGAAAAATAAAATCATCATAAGGAACAGTAAGAATAATTTAATTATCAAGTAGTATATCTGTAAATTAAAGAGAAAACATCATTATATCATTAGATATCACATTCAGGGTAATGTCATTACCAAAAGAGAATGTTCTCCACTAAAACAATTATTCTTCACTTTAATTACTCTATTACACAATCATAAATCATTATGATATCACTAAGAATATTTTATTAGTTCATTCATTAAATTTCTAAACCATTTAAGTATTCATTATTCATAAAAATCCAAGATTCTTATATATTCCATATGAAAATTCAAGATTTCATAATTATTCAATTAAACATTTTCCCATACAAATTCATGGTTTACACTTATAATATCATTACCACCACCAGTATACATTCCCATTAACTCATCCTAATTTTATAAATATTCCATAATTATATTTCATATCTATTTATAATTTAATATCATGTTAGTTTTAACAACACATTTATTTCATTTTCAACTCATTACTAATATTCATCATATCACTTCATTCAGTAACTTAAAAATAAAATAATATGAAGGAATCAACTAATTTATAAAGTTCAAAATAATTCAATAAATCCTAAAATATATTATCAATATTACAATCCGTGGTTCAGTTTATATATCATTTATTTAGTAATTAATAAACTAAATACATTTAGATAATTCATCAATATATTCATTTGAAAAATTTATGTTTCAAAATACATATTTAATAGGACTTTTAATTACAATTCATCCATACTCAAAATTTCAAAGGCATCCCCAAATAAACATGCAGCTATGTGGATCTATAAGCCCAAATAACCAATTATTTACTAAGAAAACCACTCACACACCCTTAACTAAAAAACCTCACAACTCATGGAACCTAAATTTATGAAAAAAAATTCATACACATCGGAATTATATGTTAGTATCTCTCACAATAATTCTTTAAACCATAAGTATCAGATCAACCCTAGAAAGGAACGCTAGTCCTCATCTAATGGACCTCGTAATTCTCACTGAACTACTGAAGGATCAATGATTCATCATATGGAAAGAAAATGTCTATAAGTTATAAACACTCATAACCTAAGATACTATCAGTAATACTCCCCCATATCACATGTACCTTATAACCATCCTTTGATAAACTAACAAAACATGTAGGATAGAAGTGGACCTATAATTATATACCAATCTCCAACTACACCACAATAAAAAAGTTTACAAGGAGACATATACCCTCTAATATTTAGTGAAACCCCCATAATATAACAACCCCATTTACATACTTGAATTTATATTCATATTAGATGATATAAATTCTATATTTCCTCCGATTATTATTCTCATTCTCATGATACATTATATTTCATTAATTCAATTCCAAATTTACTTACTTATCCTATTTTACATTTCCCATGCATATTCAAACCCAATATTATATATATATATATGTGTGTGTAGTACCATACTCAAAAATGAATTACTAGTTTACATATCAATAAGGTAGAATGCCTAGGTTATCCAAAATTTCCCCCTTACCAATTTTGGGTAATTTTCTCATTCATGTATCCTATAAAAAACTTTTATAGTATAAATATATATAAAAGCGTAACATTGAATACTAGTAGAAAATATTAAGTAAGAAATAGATTCTTTTTAACAATAATGATGTAATAAATCATAGAAAACCATAGAATAGGAAACACAGAGAATCCCCATCCCCTAGACCAAAGAAAAAATACCAATCCCAATATAAGGGAGTATTTAATGAAATAATCAAAAGTATAAAACAATTCATTCCTTGTAGAACCAAAAGGCCCTGAGGGAAGAGTATGATAGTAAATGATAAAGAAATTTACAACCCCTCCCCCATATCATATATTATTCAGCAATCATGGAGATAGATGATAGAATTACCATGTTTAGAAGAATGATTGATATAGGTTGTCAATCAAATGTTTAAGTGGTACAAGTAATAATATTTCATGGGATTCAACGAGTGGTTTTCAAACAAAGATATTGATGGAAGTTATATAAATTTGTATTTAAGGGTCCACCACATAAAGTGTATAATGATCATTAAAGTAATTATATTTAGGAATGATAAAAACTTATGGGTTACATGTTCATCTAGGATTACTATAAAATATTAAACAACATACACAGAAAGAATTAATTCCAGATGATATTAGGAATATCAAAAATCCCCAAAATGAATGAATCCAATCAAAATCTAGGTCATGGAATTATAGATGATCACAATGATTAGGTAAGAAAATATTCTTTTATTTTTCATGTTTGCTTCATTGATCAATACCTAATATACTTCCTTGATCACCACTACAACTCTATGAAAAAACTGAAAATTGAATGAGGGAAAACCCATCAACACAAAAATAATTCTATAAAACCAAGGAGGAGGATGTGATATTTAATTAATTAGTGATTCATCATTAATTTGACAGTTTGTATAACACTAATCTGATAAGGAATAACAGAATTAAATAATAATAAAAAACACCAAATCCAAAAGATATAAATGGTCAACTATTATCACATCATGTAAGTTCCAAACATGGTTTTGGATCCCTCGATAAGGGATTCCATTCTAATACCTCCAAGATGTAATGAAATTATACTCATCATTTTAATCCCACCATGGATTAGACCACAACATGGAGGTTTTTCCATACCATTTTCAAATTACATCATATCCCAAACAATCATTAAGAAAACACCATCACGATAACTAACAATACTGGTTCTCCTAATGTTCCATAAAGGATCGATAACACTGAGAGTGGGAGTGAATTAGTGTTAACATTTACTATTATAAAAGAAATTAAGTTCTTCCTAAGAAAACATACATAACCTCTAAAAACATTTTATAGTTATGATCAAATCAAATATAAATCTAAGCCTCACCATTCATATGAAACTAATATAAATAAATATCTGCACGTGATATCTACATGGTTTAGAAAAATTTCCTACTTATTTTCTAGTTGGATATCCCCACCAAGAATGATTATTTTACTAACTTATTTATAGAATACAGGGGAACAAGAAGAAAATACCTCTACAATAAAGTACTAAACTCTCCTCTTATAGATGGTTATACACTACCCCCAGGTTTCCTTTTTGTAAATTCTTTCTTCACAACTAGATATAAAACCCTATAAGAAATGCTCTTCAACAACTGTTTATACCACTATCTACAAGATTATCTATTCTTCATACTTTCTAATACACTTTATAATGTTATTCACTTTCTCCACAAGTAATCTAGGCCATATTCACATGTGTACAATATTTATCAAATTAAAAAATACTATAAATAATTTGTTGGTATTTAAAATTCCAAAATGTATTTATAAAATCTATATATTATCAATTAAAAACATTCCAAAATTTATATCTGGAAATATTAATTTGTGAATATCAGTTTGTTTGACCACATTTAGATTACTTATATCCGATGGACTCCATTCAATGTAGAATATCTAACCTTGTGATCTTCCTACTTCAAATATGAATAAAATATATCTGTAACTCACAACTTCTCCATCTGATAGATCTCTTCCAAATATAACTCTTACGAAATTTCTTCTATCTGATGAAACTATCCCTGGTTTTGTCAAAATCAACCAAAAATAGATCATTTTTTTGGAATCCAATCCTATCAAAAAATTCATAAGAGAATATTTCCACATAAATGAATATCTTTATAGTATAATTCACATTTTTTACATCTATTTTTAGGTATTCCATTTGTGAATTTTTGTGGAATACCAATTTATTTTACCACTCACTAAAATTTTCATATATATGAATTTCACATTCTTTTTAACTTTATATTTGACCAATTAAACTCTTCTAAACACTTATAATGACTTATTGAATCATAATGAATCTTAAAAAATATTATTGAATTCTAAAAAATTAGTTAGAAAAATAAAATCTGGAAAACTAATCATCTTTCATGTCTATATGACCAACTTGAAACATACTTAATCATCAGTTCACATTCTTTTTAAAAAAGCATATGATTGATTTTCTCCATATGATGGATAAGTTTCAAGTGTTCATATGAGGAATCAATTTCAAATTTTCATCTAATGGATTAGTGTAAAATATTTTCTGATGACTCTTGACCTAATTTAAATAATTCATAACTATTTGTCTTAGCCTTGTGAATAAAAAATTAATTCACACTCCGATTATTTGATCGAAATAACAATGATGGAATAAATTGTTTCAACTTATAAAGAATTAATTTTACTAAAACCACTTTATTATAAACATCAATATTTCCTACATTTTCAAAAGATTTCTCAATACGATAATACTATTTAGCTACTTTATCAATTTTATGAAATAGTCATAGAGTTTCTCAGAATGGTTTTTTAGTCCAATTCTCAATATAAAGAAATAGTGTCAACAACTTGTATGATTTATTATTATCTATAAATCATCACATTAATAAATTTGGATAATCCTATGGAACTCTGAATCTTATTCTTTATCTGTGTGATTAAAAAAAAATTATTTCTCTCATTCTTCATCTTCAGGTAATTTTGTCTATCTAAGACCAATGGTTCATCTCATATTGCCTCTGATCAGAAACTCTTTAACTCATCAAAATTATTAAAAAAAGAATCAAACAACTTCTACATCGAATGATATATTTCTAGAAGTCTTAATTTTTTGATACTTCATTAATTTTCATTTTTCTTTTCCCTTTTAAAAATTTTTGTGTATCATGACTTCTTTATGATATATTGAGAACTTGAATTAACAACAAATCATCATCATATTTTCTTTGATCAAATACTTTGTATAATATTTTATGTGAGTAAATATATATCTGTATAGTTTTTAAGAATACGATTGTACTATTTCTCATTATTTACAACTTCCATATTTATACATATTGATCTTATTGAAAAAAATAAAACCAAAACATGCATTAGGCTTTACAATCTTCCCCTTTATGTTTGTTTTCAATAAGCACACAATAATTTCAGACATATACATAATCAATATGTATACTCATATTTATACTCAAATATTGTTTTCATTTTCATTATCTTATATTTTCAACCATATTGATAATTTTATTTAGTGGGGCCACTCATGAATCATGATAATTTACTTCTAGATTATTAAAAAATCACATGTGTTTCTTAACAAATATCATTTAAATAAACATATATAATTCTACGTGGGTGAACCAGGTGTATAAAACAATAGTTTATAATCAAATTGATCAACATAGTGACCATGGTTTAACATACATAGATATTATATCATCTTTTAGGAATATTCAGTAAATTACAAAAAAAAATTCCCAAGGACCACAATTGTTTATTGTCTTTGGAAACATGGAAAAAAACATATCTCCTGGTGAAAGATTTTCAATATCTCCCATAAATATCTCCACCTTTAGTAATTATACCTAAAACATTTCTTCATAACCTGTAAAAAGGAAATATAATAAAGGAGTGATCTTAGAGGATCAGTAAGGGTAAATAAGATAGACATGTAAGTATAAACATGAACATAGGGGTATGATAGTGTGATCGTTACATTAGGAGATCATATTCCGCCTATCAAAGATAATAAACATGAGTTATGGTATAAATATTGGCAGTTCATAAGACATGAATCATAAGTAAATAAACATCATGAGACCTAAAATCATAACTAAGGAATAATACATAGGTTTTGTAGAATATATATAATAATGGAAATTTTTATCTCAAGGATACCTACCAAGACCGTTATTAAATTTTATGATTGGGATACGACCCATGTACCTACTTTGGTCTGGGGATAGCAACTCATGTACCCACGTTTTTTTAGTCTTGAGCTGCAACCCATGTACCTTCTTGATTTTGGGCTTTTTCTACTTCCTATGTACCCTATTTCTTTTTGGCTTTGGCTACAACCCATGTACCATCTTGTTTTTGGGATTGGGCTACTACCCGTATACCTTATTTCTTTTAGGCTTGGGCTAAAACCCATGTACCTTCTTGTTTTCAGGCATAGGATACTACCAATATACCCTCTTTCTTTTAGTATTTGGAAACAACCCATGTACCTTATTGTTTTTTGTCTTGGGCCACTACCCATATATCCTCTTTCATTTAGGCTTGGGCTAGAACCCATATATCTTATTTTTTTGGGCTTGGGATACTACCCATATAACCTATTTATCTTAGTCTTGGGATACAACCCATGTACCCTTTGATCTTATATAAAACTTATCTTTACCTAATGCATTGGATGGTGATATAGGTCCCACCCGTCATGTAATGAAATCATACATGCATATTTAATAAAAAATATTCATCATATAATGACCCATGAAAAGATATGGGTTCTATAAACATCAAATCAGAACCCACAAAATTAATTTTTAATCAATAAAATTTCATCACATCATAACCTATGGAAAAGAGATAGGTTTTATAATCATCTAGTCTAATAATAACATGTAGAAATAAGAGAGTTTCAAAAGCATATAACCTGTGGAAAAGAAATGGATTTCATAAATACCATGACATTAAGAATAACCAATTCATAGAAATTATGTGAATTTAACGTTTAGATAATTTAATATAATGACCTGAGTAACATCAACAAATGTCATCTTATATGGAAAATAATTTTTGAACATCAATAAAAAACATTTATAGAGAAAAATATCCTTTCCCTTTTGAAATTATTTTAATACATAAACCTATTTTAAATTCATTTTCTTAGAACATAACTTGAAAAATTATAAAGAACACTTGAAATAATTTTAAAAAACTTTTTCCATGATAATTAATTTTTAAAAAATTCTTAATGATTAACCTTTTAAAATGAAATTGAATCTTTAAAGGAATGACAGTGTGTAAATCCATACATATCGTATGAGGTGAAAAAGAACATTCCTTTTACACAGTAAAAATGATAGAAGGAATGACATTTTTTGAAAGTGAAAAGGAGATAACCTTCAAGAGAATGGTAAGATAAAAAAGGGTAAAAATTTATTTTAAATTATATAGGATACTTATATAGTATTCTTGGAAACCCTTTTTAGCCAACATGTTTCTAAGTAATATAGATTTCTAACCGAAGAGAAAGTAAAGTCAGGATTTCTTGAAAACACTTTCTTAACTGTGTTATATACCAATGATTATAAATATGGCACCAATACTTTATTATAACATGGATAAATATTAAATAATAAATTTCAGGAATTTCCTTGAGATATGGATCATATGATTTCATTCATAAGCATAAACAATCTAAAAAAACGATGAGAATGTATCGATAAACACTTATAACATTGTAACATGAGATCATAAACATCGTGTAAGAAATGAAATAAAATTAAGATTAAAATATAATGAAATTATTTATATTAATGATAGAATATGTAAAATGGAAATATATATACACCTCAAATAAAGAGTTTAGGTTCATAACAAAACATGAGTGTCGTTGATGAAAAATTGAGACAAAACAAATTTACTGATTTGGTAGCTTTTGAAACATAAATCCCATGTAAGATGGATAATAAAATGGACATGTGAATACCCATAAATATATGTATTAGATACACATAACACAATCATGTTTTTTACATACACCACACAAAACAAATAGTGTTGTACATAATATGTATCTCACTAAAATTAAAAGTGAGATGAAATCCCATTACCTTATGTCTTGAATCTCATCATACTCATTCAAACCACCTGTATAAGAAATACAGCTTTCTTTTATAAATATTTTACACAAAAATATTATTATATATAATACCATATATGTTTTTATTATGACCTTATATTACCCACTTGTAAATGATCATAGGTTAGGGTTTCACTTCGGGTAATATTTTCTTTATTCTTCGCATGTGTCTTAATTTGATATATTGTAGGTCCTAATACTAATATCATGATACCAGAATGTAAATCATGGTATAAATATCATTTATATAAACTATTTTTATATTATTATAATTTATATAATAAATATGTACGAAATGGAATATACCGTTCATGGAGACCGTAAGTCATACGTACGTAAGAATGCTGTTTTCATTTTTGTTATCTTAATGAAAGAAAGTATGTAAATGACATGTATATATATATATGTATATATATCATTATTAAATTAGAATTATTATTTCATATATATCATATATATTCATTAAAACCATCCTTAATACATTCCATGTGGTGTGTGAATGAATCACATCGCTTTGAGGGGGCGGTAGTCCAAACTTCCAAAACGAGATTATCGTATTACCACCAAATGTAAAAGAATAAGATGTTTGTTTAAAAAGGAATAAATAATATTAAATAAATAATAAATAAAATATATAACATATATAAATAGATTTTACATCATAATTCCCACCACTATTATTGGTAAATTAGAAATGAAGAATCGTCGTTTCGTGAGTCAGTTGTTTTTCGTACACATAAACAGTATGTTTGATATACCTTAGATTGTTGTGTGTATAAATGTAGGTCTAAATATGTTCACAAAAAAATCCTATTATATATAGGATACCAGGTTTTTACACAAGAATTCAATCAAAAGAGTGTAGTTGTTGAAGAATGAAAATAAAGGAAAGGATCTTGAGAGAAGATATTACCTCTAAATCGGGTAACTCCATTTAGTTTGTACCAAAAGTATTTATTGAGAGGATTTATGAAAAAGTGGGGCCTTCAAGGTATAAGTTATTATTATTTGAAGTCTAATTGGGTATATTTTTTCCGAACTTAAAATTTTTGAGAGGTGTGAGGAATGGGTGGAGGAGGTGACCTTTTATAGTGGAAGTGGAGTGGTACTATTGTAAATATTTGAAGAGAGAATTACACCCACGTTTCTCATGTTTCAAGTGGATCCAATAATGGAACATAGTCAAATTTTTTTATTATAGGGTCGAAATATGGTCAGGCCATGGGTTTTTGAAATGTTTCTACTTTGTTTTGTGTCTTTATTTTGATGTTTAGTACTTTATTAACCGAATTTGTCTCTTAACCGATGTAAATAATTTTAATCACTTTCACTAATGTTTTTTTCGAATTTTATTTACCTTTATATAAATTATAAATTATATATATTACCAATATGGAATCCATTTGTAAAAATTATAATCACATAAGTGGCAAAAAAATAATATAGAATTAATCCCACTGATGGGACTACACTACAGGTTTTAAAAGTAAAAACGACCAAAAGTATACTTAGTTTTTATATCCAATTTCAATATGAAATTAGTTTCAATTAACTAAATTGAATTAATTGATAAAATTATTATCTAACTAAAATATTAAACCAATTAAATAATAAATTTTCTTTATAAATAAATTAGATTAAAAAGCAGTTTTGAATTAAAATCCTGTATTTTTAATTATTCATTAAAAGTTAAAACCTTTCATAAAAATACAAAAAATATATCTTAAACTAATTTTTATTTTTCTCTTTATAATATAATGTTTATTTAGAAATATTAAATCAATAAAAGTTCCAAAAAATGGATTTAAAATGGCTTCTCCATTAAAATGCAGTAAAACCACCTTTGTAAAAAAATATGTTTTTATACAAAAACTTGGGTTTGTTTTTATCGTTGGTCTATCCAATATATTGGATAAATATAAAACATATTTGATTAATTATGTAAAATATTTATTACAATAATATATATTACCAATTATAATTAATTTAATTTACTAGTTTAAAATAGCTTTGTGATTATAATAATATTATCTTTTATATTCAATTAGTTTTCATATTCATTAATTGGTAACCTATAAATTCATCGTATATTTGTGTAAACCATATATTTTAATAATTTAGTCAATACTATTAATATTAATATACTTAACTGTTAGTTAATATTACAATAAAATAATATTTTATATAATATATTACAGCTAGTTTACACTCAGTCTTGCGTGTTACGCAAGACATCGAGGAAGGTCAATCTTGCATTTAACATATGCTATCCTTATTAGCCCATGTAACATATGACATATTGGGATTTCATGTCACATATTCCAAGTCATATCTATTTTAATGGAATGTTTGAATTAGTGAAAATCTATTTTTTGTGTTGCGTGAAGTGATAAATATCAAAAGATTAAATTAATTCAAAAAAATCACCAAAATATCAGGGTGTTACAATCATTGTTTTCCATAACGCAACATTTAATGTAATAATTCTATTATTATTCTCTCAATACTAACATATCTATGGTAATTAGAGAAAAACATTAATATAAAAACAACCAATGGCCATCTTAACAAACATATCAGAAAAGTTCAATTGTCTAGCACAATGTTTTACAACATATCTTCTTTAATAACCTCGTTACATTATTTTTAAAGTCAAATAAGAGACTCATACCTGAACATATGATTTACTCTGCCTCAAGGGTAGTCAAAAATTTATCATCATGGTTGATAAGTTAAATAATGAACATTCTTCTGGTTATAATAAATCTATAACACTCACCTATCTTCCTTACTTCAACTCCTTCAATTCAGTTCATGTTAGTAGAAATATAAAAATATTTTTGGGAATAAGGTTGAACCTTGGTAGTTTCATAGAATAAAAGTTCAGACTGAGAATCTTTTCTCAATCCTTCCCTTTTTTTATATTCTACATATTTTTTATTGTATTTTTTCTTCCTTTGATCCATCCTTATCATATTTAGTAATAGAATTATTCTCATATAATGAATCTTTAGATGAAGCTTTCAACCCTTCTTCAACATTGGTAACATATTTTTTACAATTATTTTGAATAATATTTTTCATTACTTCATCTTTGTCAGTAAATATAGTTATTCAAATTTTAGTAACTTTCCCACCATTCCCACATATCACACACCTTTTCTGAATCTTCTTTTCCATTATCACAAATTTTTTAGTAAAATTTGTTCTTCTTTTATCATTGGAACCCCCTCGATTTATACTTGTTTCCTAGTAGAGAAATTTTTTTTCCAACATGAATTAATTAAATTTATGAAAATTTAATAACACCAATTGTGACCTTTGAATCTTGACTTTTCAGATTGACAGTAAAACTGCACTAAACATTGAAATTGTATTTTTACAAATAGTGACTGGTTTTGTGCAGAGAGATTCATTCTTGATGAATTCAATTATGTCATCCCTATAGAGTTATTATAAACAATTCATATCAATATTGTTTCTTATTAGAAACAACCCAATTATATTAAACCTTCTTTTCAGTATCTCTATTTTTTTCACATTTAACATAAACTACCTTTGGGAAGTCTTCCCTCCTCTTTCTTATCTCACTTTGTATTGTAAGAAGTGTTGATTGTGTTTCTAAAAACTAATTTTATTTCTCATCCAGATTAACAATAAGATCATTTATTATCTTCATAGATTAAACTATATTCAATTTGGTAATCCAAATTTCTTTTATAAGTTTAAATTCTATCATATTGAGATTCTCATTTCCTTTTGATTTTTATTCAAAACATTTAGTTTTCTTTCAAGGTCACCAATATTATTTTTTTGATATCTAATATAATTGATGTTATTTTCCTATTTCTTAATCTATCCACCATTCTATAAAGAGATATATTTTTCATCATTTTTTATCTTTCTTATTTAATTATTCAGTTGAGTATTCTACTCCGTTTTTTTGAATTTTCTTGAAGAATCTATTCAAGTTTTGTTCTATTTTTATAATTATCATCACTACTTAATTAAATAATTTTATTTCTAACTCATGAAATGATTTTTTCTTGATGATAAGATTCATCAATAGATGAGAAATTGTCCTTATTTATTTTTCTTAGATAAATTCTCTTCTTCTTATTACAAGTAAAATTATTCTTATGTTTTTTATACTTTTTTAGATTTATTATCATATTATTTATACTAATACTCTTCCAATTTATTCCTGTAGAAATTTTCTTCAAAATGTCCTTCCCCTTCAAAATTCTGAAATTTTAGACATTTTTACCTTTTCTCTTCCAATTTCCTCAGTTGAATCTTTTACAATGGAGGGAAATAACTGTGGTGAAATATTCTTATACCTGCTCTTATTCTGAATTACTCAATTTTTCTACAACTTTGTTATCGTTTTTCATTCCCTTTAACAATGATTTAAAGGAAAATTATTTTTAATCCTTTTTTAGGAAAACATGATATTTTCTCATTTCATATGTCACAAGAATATTCATAATTTCATCCATGTTTAAATATTCATGATCTTATAAAGATGAAGCTTTGGAATGAAATCTCTCTATAATATTTCTCATCATTTTCAAACCAATAGTAGATTCTTCAATCTTCTCAACAAAGACTATGAAGTTTCTCACAACCACATTTACTATAATAAATTAATCACCAATACATTCTTCAAAATATATTTTTATATATTCAAATCTACTTCTATATATTTTTAACTTGTCTTATTTAACATTATAATGTCCACCATTTTTACTTCTAATCTTATACCACATCTTTTTAGATTTTAGAAACCTCATGTTGTTTGTATAAAAATTTTCTATAAGATCCATCAACATAGAATTACAATATTTTCCATTAGATTATATACTTACTGTATTATCATATTTCTTAGAAAATTAATTTATTTGAGGAAATACCACTATTTATATATCTTTAACTTTAATGATGAGATAAAAAGATAGGTTGATATCCTACTTTCCTACTGTAATAGTTTCTTCCTTAAAAATAGTAACATTCCTATTATGTAATTAATTTAAATTCTAAATTCTCATAGTAAGATTTTTTATAGGGAACTTTCTCTTATTATCAAATGATCTTCATAGAGGATAAAGATCACTAGGAGGGGTGAACCAATAATCACTTTTACTTTTATAAGGAAGTTTCTTATATTATTCTTAAAAAACCTTTATTTGCCTATAAAGAAATTTTGAATTATGATCAACTAAATTTTAATACTCAAACTCAACTCTTATATGCAAAAAAATATAAATAAAGATAAGAACATGATATTAACAAGGTTCATTATAGAGACCAACTCCTTTTGATGTTGGATATCCCCATCAACAAGGATTCGTTTATGATATTATTTATAAAATAAAAATGAAAAAAGATAAATAGTTCCACCACCTACTAGTCAAAAATCATGCTATATATTTTTAAACACACAAATAGTACTTTTTTATCCACTTTATTAATAGTTTTTTATACACCCTAGAAAACAAGACTCTTCATCAACAGGTTATACCCCCATCTAAAATTATCTTTCTTATTCTTTTCATATATATTACAAAACATTATTTACTTACTCTACATGTAATATAGAACAACTTCACCTATGCTCAATATTTATAAACATAAAAAATACTCTAAAGACATTTTTTTCTTGAAACGTCTTCCATATTTATAAAAAATATTAATATGATGAATTAAAAACTTTCTAGAATGTTTTTTAGAAAACATACTTAGATAAAAAATTGACTACTCAACCTCGGATCAGTAACATCTGTTTGATGGTCTCCATCATTAATAATAAATATGAACCTATAATCATCCTAATTAAACTAAGTAGAAATATAATTGGAAACTCACAACTTCTCTATTTGATAAAATAATTTCTAATGGAACTTCATCTTATGGAAGTTTTATGAATATTTCTATGTCTGATGAAACTTGATCTAGTATTCTCAACTTCAACCTAAAATCAAACTTCGGTTGGGTTCTCAACCTATCAAAAAAAATTAGAGCATTAGGTTTCCACATATGTGAATAGTTCCATAGTAGGATGTATTATGTACTTATATTTATAGGTTCTCTAGAAATGAAATTATTGGGAAACTAATTTCTTTTCCAACTCACTCTAATTTTATATCTTCAAATTTCAAGTTCATTAGAGATTCATCTTTGACCAATTAAAATATTCTGAACTCTTTTTATAACTTCTAGAAACTTATTGAATCATAAAAACTATTATATAATTCCATAACATCAATCTAAAAATGATTTTCTGGAAACCATACCATCTATCAAGTCCTTTTGACCCACATGAAACATAGTCAATCATCAGTTCACATTCTATAAATAATTTGTTTTTAAGAATTTTCTACATCTGATGGATTGGTGACAAATGGTCATCCAATAGAATAGTGTCAAATATTTTTTATGAATGATGAACTAATTAAAATAATTCGTAATTTTTATTTTGATCCATAATAAACAAAACAAATTGAATTATCATTCTAATGCCTTCAGAAAAGTAAATATGGTTGACTACATTTTTGTAACTTCTAATGGATTTAGTTTCCTATAACCACTTTAGGGGAAAAAATAACATGTCTATCATTTTTATACACTTTATCAATATGATAACACTATTCATCTTCTCTCTCAATCAGATCAAGTAGTCATACAGTTTCTCATATCAATTTTTTGAGCCAGATTCTTTGTCTAATGAATCAATGTCAACAAATATTTACTTTCATATCTATGTTTCATACAATTGAAATCTAATTATGATGCATTATTAGTGTGATTTAATATAACAACTATTATTTATATCATTATTCATCTTCAAAGCATTCGGTATCTCTAAGACTGATAGATTGGAAGATGGTGCGTCTGATGGTGCATCTTGTTAGCAACTGTTGCAAATCATCAAACTTCAATAGATTCAAGCTTCCAACAAATTCTACATCTGATGATATATGTCCATACAAAATCATTTTTATAGACATTAGAAAATTTAACTTCACTTTTCCCCTTCAAATTTCATCTCGTATCTTTACTTCTTCATGATGTTTTGGGAACTCGAATGAATAGTAAAGGATTCTCTAATTTTCATTGACTAGAACCTACATTCGATCTTCTGCATCCTGAAATTTGTGGTGGGAAGGTTTTTTCAAAAACTATTTTATCACTAATCCTATTTTCAAGATTCCAAATTTCTTATTAATTGGTCTTATTTATAAAAAATACAACTAAAACCCAAAATGGGTCATACTTCATCCCTCCACATTTCCTGTTGGTAAATTATCCAATCACCATTCACACATAATGGATACCAATATATTAGGGTAACATAATATCTAAATTTGAGGGTATCTCTAGACTATCAATGAAACCACTTTTTTCAACATGAGTGTGTTTCCTCTACAAATTTTACTTAAGTATTTTACCATGAATCTATCGGTCAACATATAATCTGAAACTAAAAAAACCCACAAGTGTATCAATCCTTGAGTTCACCAATAACAATAACAACCATTAACACCCATAGTTATGGATATAAAATGTTCACTCATGTGGCCTCTACCGTAAGTTACCCCATGGCCATTTTGGACCATAAAGTGAAAAGACATTAAAATGGAAAATTTCCATTATCATAACCTCAAAACAGCCTCCTCCATTTCCTACATTGTCAGTGTTTTGGACCCCATAGTGACATAACCCAACTCACCACCAAAGAAAACCTCCATGGTCCCACTTAAAACCTCCAAGGACTAAACCCCCCAAATAAATGGGTTCAAAAAAACCATTTCCATACATCATATACCTATAAAATTATTATCATTACGAATAATCAAAATAATAGTGATAAAAAATAGAAATCGATCTTCATGAATTGAGAAAAAGTAAATCCAAGTCTTCCCATTAAATGGATCACAATGATTGATAGTCTAAAAATCCAAATAGAATATGAAATAGGAAAATTCCAAAGAAAAATATCCACAGGGATTTACCTATCAAAGAATATGGACGCACTACCAATACTATGGTACATCACGATTCAACTCTCAAGGCACAACTAACTACCCAAAAATGACTAAGAATCACACTAAACCTTAGATAAATCATACTAAATATTCCATAAATAATTAAAATGGATATAAATCAACCTACATGATATATGATACTTATAGTAACACAAACCCTATGTTTGGAGATAAGCTATAGCTCTCGAAGATATCCTCACTCTCCTCTTTTGTGGACCTCAAGACCCCTAACAAAGAGTATTCTTGTCAGCCCCTCTATAAACCCAAAAAGTATCTTTAATGAAATATTATTTCACATAAAGTAAAATCTCTATGACTTATGCATGCTCCCTCACCTCTTTGTAAGACCACAAGTGAATATCTATAATAGATCGCATAATATACAACTTAAATGTAAACTAAAAATATTTTTCACGATATTTTTTCTTGAAAAGAATTGTTAAAATAGACAATATATGTCCATAAAATTATTCCTAATGTTGTGTACACTATCATTCCCCAATTATATTTCCTTATGATATTTCATAGGAATATTTATCTATATATGTGAAATTAAATCCTTCTTAAAAATTTCATGAAAACTACCAAATCCATACCATATTGGTCAGAATGATTCATCTTCCACCATATTTGTGACACATTCTCAATCAAACCATCATCCTTGGTTATTCATAACTGACTCAGATTCCTCATCAAATCAAAGGAAAAAAAATATTTTCTAACCATTCCTCATCCTCATGGATAAATTATTCACTGACAAACAATTTTTTTAATTTTTTTGTAATACTTTATCATACTTTCTTGTTTTGATAAACCACTCTCTCTTCACATTTAATTAAATTAAATATTTTTATAAAAAAATATTCTTTTTTAGTTACATTTTTAATTTATGATAATTATTCAATTATATATTAAATGTTTTAATGGTTTTTATTATTTTTAATTTTTTATGTATTCTTTAAAAAATTTGGGATGCCCATTTGAGTCACCTAGGCTAGACCTCATCCACACTAAAAGGACCCATTGGGTTATCCCCATGGGAAGGCCTATCTATGGTATCCCACAAGGAGGATTTTGAGTTCATCAACTCATAGTTAATTCTATGTGAAACCTTCCACATGTATGTGGCCCATAAAGTACAACACATGTGAATGGGTTGGTCTTGGTAACCTCATTGGTTTATGGCCCATGGTGTGTATAGTCTATCAGGTTTTGATCCCTACTAGCTATCTTGAAAAGTAATTCATTACACATTGTATGCTATACCTCTCAATGGTCCAACTACTTATTTGATGTGCAAAACATTTTGGTTTCACTATTAATATTATCATTAAAATTTTAGACACCCACTCAACTGTTGGATCATATCTATCTCCACCTTTCGATTGATATTTTTTCTGACATCTTGTTCCAAATAAACCATGCCTTGTCATTTTAATCTCAGTATTATTCAAAATTTGGTATCTTATGAAACAAAGTTTGGTTGTTCTTTATATAAATCCCATGTTCTTCAATTTCATTTGACACTGATATTATCTTCTCATTTTAGTTACCATGACATGATCTTTAGCTGTAGTTTCTTCCTCTCCATGGCATGACCATAAAAACTGGTTGATTCATTTTTTCAGGTAATGAAATCACTATTGATCAAAGATGGACCAATACAATATTGAATGATTAGAACATCATCCCTTAATGGTTGAATGTTGATGACCTCAACGAAATCACCATTGGACCACTGATATATCACCTCACCAAAAGCACCACTGGGTCACCTATAGATCACCTTATCTGAAGCACCATTGGATCACCGGTAGATTATCTTAATAGAAGAACCATTGGGGAACTATTATATTGTCAAAATGTAAGAAAAATTGGGTTAATGATATCACCTTGTTGAAAGAATCATTGAGTAACTAATATGTAATCGTTAATGGAAGATCCCACTTTGCATGGTGACCTATTGCAGTTATTCTAAATTGTGGGACATTTTTTATAAGAGTAACAAAACTGGTATATATATTATTTCAATGGTATATATATTATTCAAAGTAGTATTTTAATGCTTATATGTTTCTCTATTTTTATCAGTATGATGTTATCAGAAGAATTCTTCAAATGGTTCTTCTCCATGAACAAATTTTGTTATATCCACCATTGTTCTCCACAACAGAATATTATATCTACTGTTGGAATCCAGTGGTATATACATAATTTTTAAAGAATTGGAATATCCATTGATAGATCATTTTTTCAATGGTATTAGAAAATTCTACCACCCTGTATTTCAATTGTGGATATAATACAATGGTAGAATAGTCATTCTACCAATAAAATTTTTTCTATCCACTAATAGTTCAGAAATATTTCTTTCCAATTTCTTTTCTTTTAAATGGTGTTATTAAAATAAGTATTTTTATAAAAAATGTATTTATTTTTTCCAAAAAATATTATTGAATGCCGGTTATAAATACTTTTATGCATTTTTTATGTTCATATTTACATGCAGTTAAAACTATTTATTATGCTCTATTTTATTTCTATTTTATTAACTAAAAAACTAGATTATTTTTCTTATTATTTCTTCTATATTATGAACATGAATTGTATATATTTTTATCTTAACATGTTGGATGTTTTCTTCTTATTTTTTCTGAATAAATAAAGAGCATGTAATAGTTATTCTTATCAGTAGGACATTTACAATTATAATATTGTAATTTTTTTATTATACAATAATATGTGGCATATGTCTATTGCACATAAAGACACTCCAATAATATATTTAGACTAATGAAACTAGATTAATCAATTATAAAAGTGACTATGGGGATAAATAAACTTGTGATCAGATGATTCAATAGAACACTATGATACAATTTCTATTTCTCAGAGAAAATAAAGAATCTGATTCAAATTATGTTCCATTTTGGAGATCATGGAATATATTCACCATTTTCATCTTCCACCATAGAATTATTCAAATAACATGAGCTCCGCCAAATTTCAGCATCATCTGTTCTGCATTTGTTATAATTATTTCTGTTATTTTTTCGTTGTAATTATTTCTACCTTTTTCATATCCCCTAGAGTTTTCTTTAAGATTTTATAATCCAAAAGTTATCTCATTAGGTTATTCTTACCAACTAAAAAGAATGTAGATTTTCTCATCACAAAAAAATGTAGGTTGGGACTACATCAATATTTAGGGGTTATTCAACATAGTGTTAAAAAGTTAAATTTCACTAATATGTTACCAGGTTATCACCCCCTTTGAAAAGTGAGGATCCATTTAATACCAATCTCCTCATTGAGTAGAGGATGTTGATGAGAGTACTAGGATATCATTTATTCAAACCTCTATAATAACATCATTTTGTTATTTTTTTTATTTCTATTGTATATTTAATACTTTTTTTATCATAGATATAATAGTATTTGTTTAATTTTTTTAATGGAATGTCCCCCCACCTATATTCACTACTGCCATACCAAGGGACCTAATAATTAGTATCATAGAAGTGATAAATTTTAATGATTTTGTTTTATTTGTTTCATTTTCTATTTTTAACAAACCATTATCTTAGACTTAAAAGTATAAGAAAATGATCGATATGTTTTTTATAGAAAGCCAAGAATTTGAGATGCTGAATCCCAACCGACCACCTCACATCAATGTAAGAGAATATATTTACTAGAAGTACCTGATAAATGTATTTTATAAAAATATAAGACCTTATTATTTTGATATAATGTAAAAATCCTATAAAATACCTTCTATAGATTTATAAACCCTTAATTGTAATAATGTTACTGAATGTGTTTTAAACCATAATGTTATGAATTTCTTATACTATTATATAAGTAAAATTATGTATAGTCATATTTTTTTCCAATTAAAATTATTTTCACATCTACAAGACATTAAAAGTCACTCATCAAGGAATTGATAAGTTATAGATAACCAAGAATGGTATTCATAGATCTGAGTTTTAAGAATTTATAATGACTTATCATGAAAGAAAAATGTTATGTAAAATAGATTCACCAAAATTTTCAATAGTATGGTTTTACTCACAGAGACCATAAAGATTGATGCTCTCATCAAAATATTACTTTTAGCAAACCCAAGAGGTAGAATTCAATGAATATTTCTATCAATGAAAGTAATTACTTCACTAAGTATTCAATGTATGAGTAGATAGTATCACTTCTTCAATATGAGATGGAAATGAAGAATGAAAATGGTTATGATCATGATAAAGTATATATATAGAATTTTAATCTAATATAAATTTTATTTCAAATTCATCTGACTTTTTGTAAGAAAAAAGTCAGAAGGAATAAATTTCAAATTTCACCAAAAGTGTTTCCATGTAAAACAATGAATGAGAGGATTTAAGAAGAATCCTGGTGGAGATAATCAAAGGAAATAAAAATAGGTATGTAAAGGAGGTAAAAGTAGAAATATTATTTTTCTAAATAAATATTCTATGAGTGAGGAAAAAGGGACATAAAGAATCAGACTCTTGGAAATTGAAATAATATGTAATGTATAATGAATGCAAGAATGATCTAAAAAATATATATCATGTTGGATGGAGTTTTACAAAAGAGTTATACTCAAGTATTGATGGTCATATGAGTGAAAATAAATATGAAGATTTATGTTTAATGGATAAAAATATAAATGAGGAATAATATAATTATAATTACATTTTTGGTTATGAACTTGATAAATAAAATGAAGTTAATGAATTAATAGTTTAAAATATTATATTTCAAGGTAATATATTGAGATAGGATTAAGGGTATAGGGAAATACAAAGATAAAATAAAAATATTAAATAATAAAATTGAAAAATTAATGTTTCTATATTATGGAACATAGAAGACAAAAAGGTTGTATATTATGAACTGTTAAAGGATAAAGATGAGAAAAAATGAATAAAGTATTTCTTTTCCAAAAATGATGCAGATTATGATAAGAGATTATAATTAGTTTTTAATTAATTAGATGAAATATAAATAGAATGAATGATTCATGGAAATGAAAATAGTAAACTAAATAACAATAGATAATATTAAAATGAGAAAATATATGATGACATGGATGTTATTTAATAAGAAAATGAAAGTCAATAAAAATCAATAACCAGAAGAAAAGAAACATTATCTGTTCTCATTTGAGGAAATTTTTTTATAAGATAATGGATATGAAAAAACCCAAAAAAAGATAAAATTGGGCGTGGTTATAATAACCAGAATCCTATGATTTATATAACTACATTTGTTAAATATTTTTATGGGAGTATCTCAAATGTTACATGCTTTAGATGTAACATGAAAGGGAATTATAAAAATAAATGTTTATTAATGTATACTTAGTCATTATGCTAAACTAATAATTTTATTTCAAAAAATATTTCTCATATATTACCCAATATAATGTATTAAATCTATATAGGTGCCTAAAACTTTTGCTACTAATCCAATTATACCCAAACTAGGTTGGGTACCAAAACAACTATCTTCTTGATTTTTAGAGGAATCCTACCTAAATTGTTCTAGAGACAAATGGTATTTGGATTATGGGTTCTCAAGGAACATGATTGGTGATATTTATATCTTTTTATCTTTTAACTATTGTGATAGAGGAAATATAACTTTCTATAAAAACACTACAAGTACTATTAACGGTTTTTGATAAGTAGGTATATTTACATCTGTTGTAATTTCTAAATTAAAAATTATATGGGGATTGAAACAAAATTTAATTATCCTAAAAAAACATTGTGATGATGTTATGAGTGTAAATTTTGAATATAATAAATGTATTGTTTGTAAAGATAATACCGTTTTATTTTATGATGATACAGAAGAAAATATATATTCTATTGTTTTTTTAGAAACAAAACTAAAGAAGTAAGTGATTAAATAATATAGATATAGATAAAACTATTTGCAATAAAAATTTGGGACATGTTCAACAACGATAGTTATAATATTTGGAAAAACATGAATAGGTTTTGGAACTTCCAAAATTCAATATAGGTAAGTATTATGCATGTGATTTTTGTCTATAGGTTAATAGGTACAATGAGTTGTTTAGATTTTTTTATTTCATTAATAATGCTAGATGATTATAACTCATTCACATTGATTTTATTGTCCCCATGAGAACTGATAGATTAGGGTTTAAATGATATGTTTTTATTATAAATTATTTCATTAGATTTACTTTGACTATTATATTACCGCATAAAAGTGAAAACTTAAACAAGTTTTTTATACTATGTAAGAAATTTAAAAATAAAAAACAAATTTTTTTTCTTCTTATATAAGTGATAGTGGAGAATAATTTTTTGAATTATAATTTTAATTTTTATTGAATAAAATGTATTTTTGTCAAAAAAATCATCCCCTCAAACACCACAACATAATGGTGTCGTAAGGGGGAAAATTGAACTATTCAAGAAATGGAAAGAACAATCCTTAACAAATTTATCCTGGAAAAATATTTTATCACTAAATCAGTTAACATTACTTATTGTATTTAATATATATTACATCAAACACATTTCAAAGAAAACATCCTATGAACTATTTAAGAATTAAAAACCCAAAAATTGGATACTAAAATGTTTTGGTTGTTTAATATATATTATAAATACTAATTAAAATCTAAAAATATTGATTCCAAAAGAAATTAATGTATATTTTTAGGATACTCTAGCAATTGTAAATATTATAGGGCATATAATAATTGAAATATATCAGTAAAAGAATCTACACATGAATTTTTTTTTTAAAATAAATAAAAATTGAGTAACAATTCAGTTGATAATGTTGAATAAATTAAAGAATTCAATATTGATGAACATTATTTTAAAAATGATAATACAAAAATTAAGGGTGGGGTTATGTAATCTAAATTTAATCCTTTAGTTTGGAATACTCACAATGTTCACTCTATTGAAAAATCTATATAAAATTTTGAATATGGAATTAGGAATAGAGAATATTTTTAAAATTAATATACTAATTATGAATTTGTAGCATACTTTATGCTTGTTAATATGAAAGAATACTTGAATGATTATATGTGTATTAATTTCATCCACCATAAACTTGACTAGTTTGATCGAAATAAAGTCATAAATCGAGTTTCGTGATTTCAAAATAAACTCCTAATAGGAACAACATGTATTTTTCAAAATAAATTGGATGATTTTGATAAATTAGTTATAAATAAAGAAATATTAGTTTACCATGGTTATCATAAAGAAGAAGGAATTTATTTTGAATATTTATTTTCTACTATTTCTATATTTTAATCCATTCAGATTTTATTACCCTTTTCATGTTATTAAAAATTTAAACTATTTAAAAAAGATGTAAAAAGTTTTTTTAAATACTTTAATTTCAAGAGATGTTTGTGTTAATAAACCTCCCAATCATGAAAATAATGAATTTCAAGAACATGTCTTTAGTATATTTAAAGCTTTATATGGTTTTAGTTAAGCCCCTTGAGATTGGTTTGAAATACTAACACAATTTTTTAATTCAATATGATTTTGTTAAATATAAGGACTATCCTACCATATTTATAAAAAGAGTTTAAAATGATATACAGATTATACAGATGTATATTGATTATATTTTATTTAGTTGTTCAAATGATATACTTTTTAATTATTTTTTAAAATAAATGAAAAATTAATCTAATATGATCTGAATGGGGGAATAATTTTTTTTCCTTGGTTTAGAAATTAATCAATAAAAATGGTATTTTGTTAAATAAAAATTAGTATTCCAATGAACATGAAAATGGATTGGACTTGATTCTTGGAAAAATATAAGAATAAAAAAGATAACTAACTCTAAACTGGATGTATATGAATCTAGATAGATAATTAATATAAAACTATAAATAAGCATGATAAAAAGTTTATTATATCTCATTATATCTACCGAATATATTATTTTTCCTATCTATATGTGAGTTGGATATTAGTCTAACCCCAAAGAAATTCATCATAAATCTATTAGAAAATAATTTGATTTATATATGGTACATTATGTACTAGATAAATATATTCTAATGATAATTACTTTGATTTAATATCTTACCCTGACTCTGAAATTGGAGGTTGTAAACCAGACCAGGAAAACACTGAAGGTATGTTACATTTTCAAGGTAAATGTTAAATTTAATGGAGTTATAAGAAACAATATTGGATAGCTTTATCAAATTTTGAGTCTAAATATGTTTATGCAACTTATTTCTATTCACAGAGTTTATTCATTAAACAAATAATATATTATTTTGATATCTATTTAAAAAATCTCCATTTTTACATGATATTTCATCTACTATTTCAATTTCTAAATCCCCTAGTTGACACTCTTGAACAAAACACATAAATTTTAGATATATATTTATTAGGGACCATGTAAATAAAGGTGATATATGTTTATAATTTGATCCTAATAAGAAACAACAATATGACATTTTCACTAAACCTTGAGATTCTATTAATTTTGAATGATTGAAATTTGAATTAGGTAAACTGGATGTTAAAAAAATCTATTTAAGTGTAATTAATGTTTTCAAAAATCTATTTAATACATATTTTAAATATCTTTTTAAATGTTTTTGAGAATTGAAGGAATGTATTCTAATCTATTAAATTCTTACAAGATAACTTTGTTCACCTAAATATAGTAACTATCTATTAATCTTATGAAAAAATCCTTCTCTCTTACGTGTATGTATTTTTTGATTAAAAAATGGAAAGTTGTTTAATCTTTGGATACTAATGTACTTTTTGATAAAGTTAAAAAATACATGGAATGTTTTTGTAAAGGTAATAAATTTTTTGTAAATATTTTTAAAAATTTAATAAATGTTATGTTTTTTAATTTACAAAATGGGGAATATTATTTGTAATTGGTTATTAATAAATTAACCCATGTTTCTTGTTTTTATAAATTCTTCTCTATCATTACATTTAATTATATTTAATATTTTTGTTAAAAATTTATATAATTTTTTTGTTTTCATGTATTAATTATGATGATTGTTCAATTATTGACTAAATGTTTTAATGATTATTATTGTTTGTTAACTTTTTTTAAGTATTACTTAATAAAAATTTTGGTCATCCATTTGAAACACTTATGCTAGATCCTTACCACACCAAGGGAACCAAATGGGTCAGCCCCATGGGATGGCTGTCTTTTGGTATCCCACTAGGTAGATTTTGATTTTGGCCAAGCATCATGAACTCTCATTGCAATCAGTCTCATGTATAAGGCATGCATAGCACACCCACAACTAAATCGGTTGTTTTTGGTAATCCCATTAGGCTATTGAACATTGTGTGTATAGTGTAACCAGTGTTTATCCCTGGTATCTAGCTCGAATGGTGGGTCAGAGCACCTTGTATACTATTCTGATCACTCATCCAGTGGCTCCTCCAATGTGGGATGCATTCTATTTTCACTATTCATCTGATCCATAAAATTTTGGTCAACATCTAATTTGTTGAATCATATTTATATCCACCATTTGATAAATATTTCATTCTTGTTCCATGATTCAAATATTACACACCTTATATCTTTAATCATACTCATCTTCAACTTTTGGCACCTCTTCAAACATATTTCAATAGGTCTTCAGCTACAGCTCTTGTTCTTCAATGTCACTCAACACCATGCTTATCATCTCACTATGGTGGATGTGGAATGATCATAAACTATAGTTTATTCCTCTATATTTCTTCCCCATGAATATTGGTCAAGTTATTTTACATTGCAATGGAGGAACCATTTCCCAATGGGGGATCTATCCACCTTTTCCCAAAAGGATGATCCTCTCACAACAGTTGATTATTTATGACCTCAATAAAAGCACCATTGGGTAAACTGTATATCACCTCAATGTAAGCACTATTGGTTCATTGGTGGATTTCCTCAATAGAATCATTTTTGGGTCACTATTAGATAATCTCAATTGAAGAACCATTGGATCACTGACAGATTAACTCAATAGAAGCACCATTGGGTCATCGGAAGATCACCTCAATGGAAGCATGATTGAGTCACCTATAGATCATACTCATTGTTATATCTCTCCTTGCACAGTGACTTGGTTGTGGTACTTCTCTACTATATGATGGTTTTTATTAGTGTAATGCACACATATATTTATTCTTGAAATAGTAGATATATTCTTCATAGTATAATTTTCATGCTTATCTTTTTATTTGTTTTTATAGGTAAGTGTCTTGCTACAACATTCTTCAACTATTACTTCTCTATGAATAAATTTTTTTATATCCACCATTGGTCTCCATAATGGTATATCATATCTACCATTAGAATATAATGTAAGATATTATTTTTTTCTACCGTTGGATAATCTAATAATAGATAGTATTTTTCACTTGTATAAGAATGTGCTGCTGCTATTTATTTCAATACTGAATATGCACCAACAATAACATAATAATTTTATTGTCAGAAATTTTTACATCCACCGTATGTAAAAAAATTATTTCCTAACAAAATTATGTTTCATATTTTATTTTTTGTACTTAAAATAAATATATTTTTTTTAATATTTTTATTTATTTTTAATAAAAATATTATTCCACATTAATTATAAATATTTTTAAGAATTTTTTTTCTTATTTATATGAAGTTAAATCTATTTACTATTATTTATTTTATTAAAGTTTATTTTCAGAAAAACTAGAATACTTATCTTATTATTTCAACTATTTCATGAAAATAAATTATATACTTATGTTTTCCTTTACATGTTGGATGTTATAGTTCCGATTTTTCATAAAGAAATAAAGAGCGTGAAATTATTATGTTTATCAGCATAGTTTTTACAATTATTTAATGGAAATATTATATAATTATTATATGATAACATGTGACATGAAGCTATTGGGAATATAGATTTTCTATTAATATAATTGGATTAATGAACCTAGATTAAATTTTCAGATAAGTGATCAAGAATAAAAATAAACCTATGATCAAATGATTTAGGAAACAACTATGATACAAATTCCACTACTCTGAGAAAATCACGAAAATTATTCAATTTATATTATTTTGAAATGATCATTGATGATATTCATCATTTTTATCTTCTTCAACTAAAGTGTTCAATGTTCTTCAGTTTCATCGAATTTCTACATCATCTTCTCAATTTTTATTATAATTATTTCGGTTATTTTTCCATTGTAAATCTTTCTAGCATCTTTTTTCATCAAGAGTTTTTTTTAGATTTTCCCATCTGAATGCTATCTCATTTGATTATTCTTCCCATATAAAATTATGTTAGGTTTGTTCCTCTTAGATATAAGGAATATAGGATATGGCACCTTTTAGATTTAGGGGTTATATAACAAGGTAGAAAAAGGGTACGTTTCATTTGTATATAATCAGGTTATCAATCCTTTTAAAAAGTGAGGATCTAGTTAATATTTGTCTACTCACATATTATATAAGATTTATGAGAGTTCTCTAATCTTCATTATTTGAACCACTATAGAAACATCATGTATTATCTATTTTCTATTTTCTATGCACATTTAACACATTTCTTATTCTCATATAATAGTATTTGTTTAAATTTTCAAAAAAATGAATATTCAACCACCACTCTAGTCACTACTACCATACCAAGGGACCTAACACATTTATATTTACTATCTAAAAACATTATCAAGGTTTCATCCAATGATTCATCTTTTTTACTTCTATAAACCAATGTCTTGATTATTATTATTTAAATATATTCAATTCAATATCAATAAACTAGAGTAAATAGTATCACAAAAATCATCAAAAAAATCATAAAACATAATATCAAACAAGGAATCATATTCATAGTTTATCCATTCCCATCACCCCATATTTACTTTAGATATCATAACCAAAAAATAAAAACTAACAAGAAAACAAGCAAGATCATCTCCCTCCTAATTTCAATCATCCCATATTCATTCCCATTACATGAATTTACCACATAGCATTATATCAACCCATATTATTGATATTAATAAAACTAGTACGATAATTCACTCTAGGTAATATTTTCAAAATATAATCAATATTTTACTATGTTATTCAATCAATAATATTTTAGAAAATCATTCTATCAACACATTATCTAGATAATGATTATTAATCCAATATATATTATTCAATAAACATTACCTATAACATTTTATGGGAAAGTCATAGTATAATAACATTCTTCCACATTTATCATGAAATATTTACAAGACATTTATAATATTAATTTACTAATAATTTCATCACATACTTCATTAATGTACAATAGGATTTTACATTATTTTCATTCATACCTCATACGTAAATAAAGGCATAGAATACATAATAATTTTAACAATCAACTCACACAAAAAACATGAATGTTTAATTATCGGCATGGACCTACCATTAATCATAGTTTGTTTTCATAAAAAATTATATAATTAATTAGTATAATAAATATTTTTATGTTAATCAATTAATTTATAAAAATTACTTTCTAATTTAATTGTTCATCATTAACTCCTTCTATGAATATTTTATAATGAGAAATCACCATAACATTTAATCCAATAAAAAATGATTAATAGTACAAATTCGTATCTTTATATTGATTTTTATTAAAATTATCTGATACATACAAATATCATCTAATTATAATAAACGTTATAAACCTTATGTTCAATGTATTACATGAAATTAATTTCCATCATTTGTGACATTAGAATTTTGAAAATGTTTCATGATAATTTCATTCAAAGGCTATTTAACATAACTAATAATTAATAAATAGGGATTTTCTTAATGGAGAAGGTTTTAATAAAATGATACTCATGGGAATAAAATTTTAGACATGATTTATCATTAAAGAATAACAATACAGTTAATTATTACCATGCTTTAATAGGTTTATTAATTAACATATATCAAAACTAAATTTAGGGATAACCATGGTATTTTAAAGAAAAAATAATAATATAATAATACAAAAAATATTTTTTAAACTATCATGAAACACTTATTAAAATATATGCAACATAATTAGATAGATTGCATAATATCAAAATAGGATAACACAAATAAATTGAATAATCATAATTATTAATCAAAATCCTAATTTAAAATTAAACCTAGGAGAATGATTTAAGGATACCTTCTAAATTTTCATACCATGTAATCAATGTAAATCTACTAAAAAAAATTATTATTCAAATTAAAACTTTTCATTGGATCTCAAGGGTCATAAAATACCATTTTCCAAGCTAGTATTTAGCATCTACAACACTTTCTCAGTTTAGATGACAATATTTACTTACCAAACCCATGAAATCATCACTTATGTGTAAATATGAATTCCATGATATTATCTAAACCAGATCTCTGATACCACTTTTCCATGAATACCCCCCACTGAAACCATAGATAGATTTGTAGAAATGATGAGTGTGACCATTGAAGACTACCTTAGATAGGAATAGGGTTATCCATTAGAATTGGGTGTATATGTTACAATTACGGGTGGAATTTCCCTCTTTGTTAATAATAAAATATAACCAAAACACCAATAAAATTTAAGATTTAACATTACCCAGTCCTAGGTTTCACATTAATGGAATTTTTTTTAAAACAATACATAATACGATACTGGTATCTTAAACCTCTACTCCATCTACCAAAAAAAATTCACCCCTAATCTCTCTCATGATATCCTACAAAACAACTCAAGAAACTAAATAGGTTTTAGAACTTGTTTGTAATTATTAGGATCATTTTTCAAAGAATAACAATTTCCATGTGAAATCAATATTTCGGGAGAGGTATGTGTGTAAAGAACTAAATATTCCAAATCTGAAAACAAGAATAAACATAAGAGATCAACATAGTTGAAGGAAAAATCAATTAATACATCAAATAATATCAATAAAACCCACCATATTACACAGATAATCCATTATCATTAATAAAAAATAGAGATGATAGATTTTCAAATCAAGGACCAGAACAATAAAGAAAAACATTCTTGGAAACCATCTCATCAAGTTGGTAAATCATATAGACCAATTTATGAGGGAAATATCATTGGTAAAAAATTAATTAAGAAAATGGGTCTTGAAAATTTACCATCACTATTACATGTTAAAAAATAGGCCCTTCCAACTCAATCCATTAGTGAACTAGTTGGAGAGCCCCACACTAATTGTTTAAGAAGCTGAAAATTAAATACCAATTATATACACATTATCACACATTTAATTCTAATAATCTTGTTAGAATAACCAAACATTATCACCATAGCCACACCAATATAATTATTTCATCCTGATTTGCATTTCATTGGGTATATTAATAGGGAGAGATGGTCCCACCGTAATTGGGTAGTGTATCCTTTTTGTGTTATTAAGGAAGACCTGCATTTTCATGATCAAGAAGGGCGATTGTAAAGGGGGTTATGCGTATGTGTAATGAACCTATGTTGGTTATGATGTCCCCAGGTGGTCTCCAAAAAGTTTTTTTTGTGGAGATAGAAACCCTAAATGGCCTTTGTATCCAGGATTCATGGACCTACATTCCAATGAAAGGTCCTTGTGGGATGATGATTTGGCTATTGACACTTTGGGACTCCATTGGTTAAGATAATGGGAGGTCATGCTCATCACACCCTTTTGGGGGGAATTATTTTCAACTCTAGGACTCTCTTATAGATTTATGAAATGTTCATATGTTCTTCAATACTTGGTTCTTTCCTGAAGAGTGTGTCCACATATTACCTCTGGGTTGCAAGATCAATCATGTATATGCATGGATTACGGATTACTAAGACAAAAGTATTTTAAGACTTATGATGAGGTGCACTAGAGATTATCATCATCCAGGGGGATTGAAGTTTCTTCGATATTAGGATCAAACCCATGATATGGGCTACCTATGTATCCTCTTGAGATGAACCAGAACCCACATAGTTTTGTGTCAATTAACTGGACACATGACCTTTTATGGTCACATGATAAGGACCCATCCATGTAGCAAGGACGTCTAGGTGCAAGGTTCCTAGTCAAGATCTAGTCTGAGGATTATGCTAATGTAGCCCAGGATGATCCAGAAAGATATGCTCTCCTAGAATAATATGAACCCATCAAGAATAAGGAATCTAGAATTATAGGGTTCTTTGGATATCATGTTTGGAGCTCATGGAGGCTTCATATGTATCCTAGTTGATTAGGAATTAGATCCCTCATTGTTCGGTTCAAGTTCTGATTTGATTGGAGATTACACATGGGAGTTGCCCGTTTGAAGGGGAGATGTTCTATCATTTTCATGGATGAGATGATATAGATCTCAAGCATGGATAAAGGATTTATACATATCCTGGTTGTGTTGGGAATTAGTTTTCTCATAGTTAATTAGGGTTGTAACTTGATTGGGGATTACACATGTGAGTTTTCAATGTTTCTAAAACCAGGACGAGAATATCTACTCAAGATTATTTGGATGTTTTATTAGGTCTTACACATTAGAGGAGGACCATGTTTTTGGATTATGAAAGAGTCATGACCACTCCTAGCCTTTAATCCCATGTGGGTCATGCCAAGTGTGAGAAATAAGAAGAGGTAGTAGAGCTCGAGATCACATGTCCCACTTCATTTATTGATAGATGGTACTGGATCCCAAAGGGAGGGAGAGAGATGGGATTTAAATATTCCAGTTTCTTCTCCCATGTCTTTTAATATCTAGGACAGTTAGTTTAACATGTCCAGGTATGTCATCAGTAGAGGTAGTGAGGAGCACTAACACAACCTTCTACAAGAAAAGCGATAGGATTTCCTCAGTGGTAGTTCCCTTTTGAACATCATATGGGGTATACTATAGTTTAAATTCATATAGCTTGGACGATGATTAACTTTAGGAGATTTATGTTTGGATTTTCCAACATGCCTCAAACATGATAGGGAGTGATCATGAAAACCATGATTCTGGAGGATCTTGGATAAGGAGAAATGATATGAGGCATGAGAGCCATTAGGGTGTACGAAGGTTGGAAAACCATATCATGAGGACAAATGTTTATCTGGTTGGTAGGAAATATTTGTAGATAATGTATACATATCCACTAGGGAATTGTGTGAATAGTCAATAAGAGGTGTCCTCCACACACTAGCCTTCTATTTCTGATGGCCAAGGATGTTTATGAAGATCCAAAATTTCCTGGTATACTATAGTTTAAAGTTATATATCTTGGATGATGGCGTCAAAGTTTAATATTATGCTACAAGGAATAATACAATAAAATTTAATTTCATGTAGATAAGATTATTTCTGGTCTTGCAGTTTGGGGTCATACGACAAGGAACACTTTTTATAGAAACCATGAATAATTAGAGGAAAATCGTGTTTGGATTTTCTGACATGATTCAAATATGAGAGGGTAGGAAAGGGTAAACCATGATTCGGGGGATTTTCAGATCAAAAGATATGATATGGGACATGGGAGTTTTTAGGGAGTATGGAGGTAGGAAACACCTCTCATGAGGGTGAACATGTCTCTAGTTGACATGCTATTTTTGTGGGAAACATATACAGATCCATCAGGGTATTCTGAGCATAGTCAAGCAGAGGTGCCATCTGAAAACTGACCGTCCATTTATGATGGCCATGAGGGTTTATACAGATCAAGAATTTCCTAGAAAACATGGTTTGATGGGTAAAAGGGATGTGCCCAAGCATGTAATGAAAAAATTTAGACAGTGATTGTCCATAGTGTTTCAGATCAACCTATCCTAGGAGATAGATGATGAGGTTTTAATAGTCTCACGAGGAGTAATTCGACTCATGGTATTGCGGGATGGATGTTTATGAATCATAAGGTCACAACAGAATATGTTGATGACCCGACCCAAAAGGTTTGTGGTGCAACTATCTATTTTCATGGGGTTTAGTGATGGTAGTAAAGTGCCCATGTAGGAGCTAGTCATGTTGGAGCAATCTGTGTACTGTCTGCTGCATAGGAGCACTCATATACTATTTTCCATGTAGGAGCGTCTGCAAACTAGGGTTGTATGTTTAGGAGAGTCTATGTAGGAGCTGTCTGCGAACTGCTTTTCCACAAAGGATTATATTCGCGAAGGATCTGGTCACAAACTACTGGTTGGATAAGAGCTGGCCGGAAACTATCTCCAGTAACGTGTCATCTGCGTACTTATTATTATTATTATTTTATTTGTTCATGGGGTCAGAATATGATGCCTTAATTCTGCAAACAACACCACCTCTACCTATTATATTTTTTACAGGGTCTTCCGCACATGGTTTACGGTGTGGAGTTCTACATAGGCCCGCCTGCATATGGTTCATAGGATTGAGTTCCGCAATCTATTTCAGGTGTGGGATGGATTTCTCACTTTTCTTCTCCCTTTATTTATCTCTCGTCCATTCATTTGAGAGATCCTCTAGCTCTCTCTGGAGCATGATTTTACGATCCACTTAGGGTTTATTTATATATTAGTTGATCACAAGATCTATAGGCTATGTGACACCTTTTGTGGAAGCCCATATAGAACTCCTTGATCTGTGGATGACTTTGTTATTGGGATGAATCAGTTTTGGGTGTTGGGATACCACCTCATCCTGAAAACATCTTAGTTCATAGGGGATATTTTATGAAAGGTATGTCATAAGTGAGGGTGGAATTATCCACCTCCATTTCACCAATGACATTGTTCAGTGAGGAGGGGTGCCATCTTCATCATTCCACATACTGGATGGTTCCCTGGAACCATATGTGAAGCATATTTCTCCATATCTTTTTAGAAAAAGACCTCATTCATAAGATCATACATCATCATTATTCATTATACATATTTCTTGGTTTGCGGGGGATACCTTCTCAAACCCATTCCAGAAATTTAGTATACAAAAATATTTGTTTCTGAATCTTCCTTCAGTATTTAATTTCATTCCTTTGTAGATTTTTATGGATTTTTTTCATCATGAATGTGGTATTTTTGGGACCCTTCAATCATCATTATCAAATAATATACCAACATGAAATATACTTCAATCTCATTAAATACCACTTCTATATAGGGTCATATTATATGATCTGAATAGTGTATCAAATAAAATATAAATCCATAAAAAATAAATTCATTAAAACATTGAGTAATATTCATTTGATAATAAACAATTGTTCTCTTCAAGAAAAAAACCACCATCGATATATAAATAGATATCATAGTCAAGAAAATGTCATCACTAATAGGAAATAGTCTCATCATACCTATTTATTTATCACATTAATTTCCCTATTACATAATCAAAAATAATATCATTATCATAAAAGCCTATTTTAAGAGTTTATTGTTAAAATTTTCAAGACACTTAAGGTATTCTTCACTCATCAAAATCCAAGGATCTTTTATATTCCATATTTCAATTCTAGATTTCACAATTATGTTTTTATAAAAGATACCCAATCAATTTCATGTTTTACACTTATCATATTGTTACCATCATCAACACATCTTATAATCAATTCACCTATAATTTCTCATAATTCCATAATTAAAATTCATGACTATTTAAAATTTAACCCTAACTGAGATTTACCGATATATTAATTTTATTCTCTAAATAATTATTAATATTTAACTTATCACTTCATTTATTATCCTTGGGAAAAAATATGATAAAGGAGTCAATTCATTTACTTAATTCAGTATAATAATGTCAAGCTTAAAATATATTAACAACATTCTAATCAACATTATTGTTACTACTAATATATATCATAAGTTATAAAATAAATCCATTTAGGTGATCCACTTATATGTTCATTAGATTAATCTGACCATCGAACTTCATCTTCAGAGGACTAATACCAACACTTCATCCTCACTTCCCCTTTATTTGTCAACCCCAAACCAAAAATTCAACTAAACGACTCTCTAACCCAACAAAAACCATCAATTATTAAGAATAATCACCAATAAACCATACTTATAAAACCTCTAAACTCCCAACACCAAACCTCACACAACAATACTCCTAAACACCCCTCTTCAATTTTATAAGATCACACAATTAGGATTCCAACCATAACATGCATAAACACCCTAGAAAGGGACACTATAACTCTTTCTCTAAAGGGCCTCGAGATTCTCAATAAACTACCCAAGGTTCAAGGAATAATTATAAGAAAAGGTTTACATGGAATAAACTCCCCCTAAAGCTTATCAAAAATGATCCCCATATCTCTTATATCTTAGGACTAGACCTACTTTCATATTGGAAAAAACAAGAAGAAACTAGAACTTAATTAATATATCAAACCCCAACTCCACATAATAATAATGGTTTAAATGGAGAAACATATCCTATACACATAATTGAAACCCAAATACTTCAATCACACCATTTACATACTTTAATCATTATTAATATTAATCAGCATTCCTTTTAGAGTAACTACCATTCATATTCTTATTCTCAATATACTTCATATTTGATTAATTTTTTTAGAGTTCACATCCTCATCCTATTTTACATTTCCCATGCATTTTACAACTATCAATTATCCTTATATATGTAGAAGAATACTCAAATATGAATTTGTTATATAGAATATAAATAGGGAATAAAGTTGAAGTTGGTAAACATTCTAACCTTACAACACCCAGTTCATATTCATATTCACTTACTATATAAAAAATATATCATAGTAGCGTTAAATTTAATATAAAATTGTGTATACTTGTATATAAATTTAAACATTAGAAAGATAAAGATTCTAAAAATAAATAAAAATTAATAACATCAAGCCCAATAGAGGGAGGATTAGATGGAATAATGGAAATCATAAAAAAACCCTCCCTAAAACCAAAAAATGGCCCACATGAAGAATTTGATAGTAAATTATTAAGATAATTACCCCCACCCAATCATCACCACCAATCCTAAGGAGTGAGTATAGACTTATCATGTATGGATGAAATTTTCATATTGGATGGTAATTAAAGGTTGTTGTTGGACACATAATCATAGATCATGGGATTCAATAGCTAGATTTCAACAATGGATAATGATGGAAGTATTAATCATTCATATTGAAGGGGTTTGTAAATGAAAGGATTGATGATAATTTCAATCATTTGATACAATGGGTATAACAAATAATGTGTTATAATTTAAAAAATGGTAACTTGGATATATTATAATCACTCGATATGATGGGTATAACAAAAAAAGGGTTATAATTTAAACAAGGGTAACTTAGATATATTCCAAATCATAGTAGGAGACAAATAATTGTATAACATTAAAGGAACCTCATAAATCCCTTACCAAAATAAATCCATTCATAATTTATATTTTGGAAGTAGTAACTGGGCTCAAAATATTTGGAAAGACATTCTCTAAGCTACTATATGCATGGATTTTTGGAACAATCAATAAGACCCACTGATGATAAATAATGAAGCTACTTATAAAAAGAGAAAAAGTAATGATGGAAAATCCATATACCCCTACCTCATTTTATACAACCAAGGGGTGGTTACAATGTTTAATAGGTATATTTAGTAACATTTATTCTCTAATAGGTATGGAAACTAAGTAACACTGGATAAAGGAATTATATATTAAAAAAACCCCTAAATCTATGAGGGAAAAATGGGTCAACTTCCACCATACCATGTTGGTTCCAAACAAAGATGGATCCCACAACCATTGATACACTTAGAAGTCCTACACTGTGTGAAGGAATTCTCCTCACCAATTCCAACCCTCCATGTCTTGGATAATATTGTTGAGGTTCTATAATCACTATTTCTAAATCTCATTATAACATGAACTAGACTTGATATATCACCTCCATTTCCATCGTTATGGGATTTACACCCCTCACTATTCCCCACCATGAAATTATCCATAAAAATCACCCACAAAATGGATATCATCATGGTGTTGTGACCTTTTATCCAAAATAAAGGGTTACACTATGATCTTTATAACAACATTCCCTTATACACATTTGTGTTACCTATCCATGTTTTACAATGGTACTAAACCAATACTCCTCTATGAACCATGACCTATAAAACATGATCCACCATGGCTATTGACTCTTTGGGTTTTCCAAGAACCACAACATCTAACTCTCATGGCCATAGATCCAAAATATCCACCCATAGGACCTCTTCCATATGGTACATCATGGATATTTTGGACCCTAATGTGCTAAAACATTAATAAAAATCTCTATGGGTGTTTTTGTACCCCATAGAGAGGAATCTCAACTCTCCACCATCAGAACACTTCCAAAATCCCACTCAATCCTTCCAAGGATAGAAAACTCATAATGGAAGTTATTTAAAAAACAATCCCATTATATTATTATTACCGAATAGTTATACATAAATAATTAGATAAATCATATTGATTTTAAAACTTGGAATACATAAAAGATCATATTTATAATGGTTAATTAATATCACTCATCTATCATAATTTTATATCCTAAAAAAGAAAGACTTTTTATGAATCATTCTATTTAATACTGTAATATACCCATTTTGGAGTTCTCAATTCCAAAACTATTCAAAACATTACCAATATATGTGTTATCACACAAACCAATAAACCAATAAGTTATATCTATATATATCTTGATACCTTTTATGTTGATCTCTTCACCTATATATTTCATTGAAAATAATTTATAGAACTATGAACTTATATACTTCAATACTAGGATATCATTTCTACTCATCATTATATCACCCATATACCACAACATAAATATGGTAAATATCTAAAAAGAAAACCAATATACACAAGATTTATCCCTATTTTTAATGCAGCTAAACACATTGATTGTATTATAAAAACTTATATTCCAACATTAAGATTATATATTTAGTCTATAGATGTACCACTAAATCTTGAAAACCTTAACGATAATATTCAGATCCTCAAAACCATAAGTTTATATCATATACACACCTTAAAAGTTATTTCTATTATGTTGTGAATTTTATAATACATCTAGTAAATATCAAAATCATAATAAGTTATTGTGGTGTAAAAATTACTAATACGCCTTTTTTATATATATTAGTAAGAAGGTTCCATTATAATTAATATCTCAAATTTTCATAAAACCTTTCTCAATATAATGATAATTATTTGTAGACACTCTATTATATAGGTTAATTTTATTTTTAAAAACCCTCTAATAACCTATAGGTCTTAACCCTTCTAGTGATTTAATAAATTTTTAATAATTATTATTTTATATTGAGTTCATTTCAGATCTTATATAATATAACAATTTCCTAATATTATAACTTTTTATTACTTCCTAATAGGAGATAGGTTCATCATGTATGAATTCAACCTCATTACCATTTTCCACAATATAAACCCATATATCTCAAGACCATAATAAATCATATCGGATATCTAATTTTATAGTGATATTTGATTCCATTCAACTTCCAAAACTCAAAATGGAATTATCTCATATTCTATCTTGGGAACTATTGATGTTTCTTATCCTTGAATTTCACTATGTTTGATATTTTCCCATCGAATCCTTGAATAATATATTCATTATCAATAAATATCCATCATTAAGACACAAACTCTTTATACTTAGTGGGATGATGAAATAATATCACATGGTTTTCATAGGATTCCCTATAAATATACAATTTTAGTATTTAAGCAAAAAATTATTATAAATACAACATTTTAAATAAATTTTCATCCTTAAATTCTCAATATTGATACAGAGTAATGTTTCACATTCCATATATCATATGTTGTCTTTATAGCTACCTTATATGGAATGTGGTCAGGTATAAAATTACCAACTTCAAGATAATAACCATAGATTGATAAAGAAAAATTGATTGACTCATCATTCATCAAACCATGTCCAATAAGGTATGATTCCTAATTTAAGATATATTTTCCCCCAATGTTTTTCCTAAATTACTATGTTTTGAAAAAATTACCCAATCTCATATATGGTTAGTAGACTATTAAATTAAGTAATCCCTATATTAATTTAATTATATTATTTAAAAACTATTTAGAAAATTATTATTTTTACTTTGTCTTTTAGAACCTTGGGTATCAATTATTTTTATACTTGTTCTTCTTAAAAAAATATAATAATTCTAATTAAATTATTCAGTATCAGTAATGAAGTACTTATAAAAAAACTAGGTTTTTTTTCTCATTGTCCCCTATACAAAACTATATATAAATTCAAATATTCAACCATATCATTCACATTTTTCTAGTAAAATTTGATTCAATAATTTTACCAAATAATAAAAAGACTCATATATCACATAATTAATAATATAATGGTTATATTAATCCATCTCTATAATGTATTTTAATACAATTATCAGTTATTTTTACATGGTGAAAATGTTGAAAATAGATGTTATTTTAATCATAATTGTTCATCTTAGTAATGATAATGTTATATATTATATGACTTATAACTAATATATATAAACAATTTACCATATTTCATATAACATAAATACTTTTAGACATGAATATATGAAAAAACGTTATTCATCATGAACGAAAATCCTTTCTTGTCGAAAAAAGAAGTGAAAAGAAAATATATATTAATGAAAGGAATTTATTAATTATTTTCAAATTATAAAATTTATTCATTATAATAATGTAGATCATATATACCTACCAATAATGATGATACTCTTACTCTATTTCCAATACATAGATATATCTCTCCCTTAGTAAATTCTCTTTTATTCATAAGTCTATGTTCATTGTCACAGATGTGTAATTACTGACCATTATCAAATAACCATGAGTAATAATTTAAGAAATTAATTTAAATAATAATTAACTAATTATTACCATATTTACTATTCATATATATTTGAATAAATTTATTTTTTAACACCAATCTATAATGATTCTCAAAATTAAGTATGTGTTTATTTTATTTTTTAATCTATAAAAAATAATATCAGTCAAGTTATTAACATGTTTTAAAAAAAGTATATAAGATTGAATATTATTGAATATACTATTTTAAAATATATGACTCCAATAATCATATCTATTTGAATCCCAATATAAATACATTACTATGTTTTCATATAGCCAAGGATATTCTTGCATCACTTTGTTATTTAGATATCTAATCATGTGAATTATATCACATGTAATTTTTAGATACATGAGTAGAAAAACCAATTCTTATGTTAAATTAATGAATTATGTCATATATATTTCTATATAAACCTAAGAATTATGTTTATCCATCCATGTGAAATCCAAATTTAATAATAGATATAGTCACTCAATAGTTTATTACAAAAAAAGCCCTTGAGTAATTACCTTTAAAACTACAAATCATATGAATGATTAATTTCTTTATAATTTTTTTACTTTATAAGGAATATTACACCATGGAAATTTAAGGTGAATCTATTTACCTCACAATATATTTATATGCATCTCATGAATTCCCTATATTTCCACATGCTTCTATTATTTTAATTCACATACCCCATTCCTTTAATAAAATGAACATGTTTTTATTACATAAATGCAAAACTCTTTACATAACAAGTGATCTATGTTGGGATCCTTCCATGGAAAAAATAATTATAATATTTATTACACATCCTTATTCATCTCAGAAATAATTCAAATGAACAATTTCATATAATAGATTAAAATCATATGAAACCAAAATCATACTCAGGAACACATATGGTGTCATAGGTACCAGACCCAACCATTATTAATAGAATCATAGTCCCTAATCTAGGGGATGTTTAACACAATGTGTCACTATCCATAAGTTAAATACGCAAGAGGGATACCATTTCTATTAAAATTTAAAACCAAAATATTTATAAACTATCATAATATGTATTTATTTCTTAATTATAAAAAAAATCAGTTTTGGTTAATATATATTCAATATCATATTATCACTAACATGATACTACTTTAATACATGAAATGTTATTTATAATTATAAATTTTTAAAAATTAAATTAAATTATACAAAGAATAATAATATACTTACTTTATAAACATGGATATTGAATAGAAAATTTAATTTAATGATTAAAAACATTAAATATGCATTATGAATGTAAAAAAGTATATTACTTAAATAAAACATTCCTTTAATATAAAAAATTCATAAATTATTATATAAAAACTTTATATTCAATTAGTTATGTTATTTGTATAATTTTATAAAAAAGATAATTAAAAATAGTTCTCAAATGAAATAATTTAAAAAAAAATACATCACAGAAAATGACAACACCAAATAGTTTTCTTTGATATAGGAAATTCTATATTATTACTTCATACAATAGTGTTATATCATAACACTATCTATATAGAAATAGATAGTGATATCCCATATTATTTCCCACATTACACCACTATAATTTCATTCCATTTTTGTTATCTATGATAGATATCATAGTAAGTGAAACCAATATATTGATTGATAAAATAACCGAAAAATAAAATATTTTTATAATGGTGGGTATAATTATATAATTATAATGGTGGTGCATTGTGATTCTCTGTATATCCAATCCTTGTAATGGAAAATAATATCCTATATTATTGTCTATGATCCATGGTAAATAATTATGATGGATCCACATTATACCATAAATAAATGTAAATTCTAATTTTTTCCTCTAGTAATATCATAGATAGCATTATCACCGTATTATTTTTCATGATAAAAACTATTATTATTTTTTATTAAGTTTTTATAAATAAAAAATTATTTAATCCCATCTTGGATATGGTTTTGATGCGATTGAATGGATTTGATGATATCTAATATGTCTATTGGTGGCATGATAATAAAAATGAATATTGGATCTTTTGTCAACTAGGACACAAGAAGAAATAGAAGATTTGAATAACGCATAACTTCTCTAAAATATTAATTTTAACCATGTGGTTGATGAGGATTATTATGAAATGGTTGATGGACTCTAAAATCAATGAAAAATCCACTAGTTATAGAATATTTAAAATCTATTGGAAAGAACTTATGATCTCTATGATATGTTAGTACCTCACAAAGTAAAGTATAGATGAATATAAAAATATCTTTTAACAAAAAACAATTAATAGAAAAAAATTAATAAATGAAGTTATTTTTATTTCCACACTTAATTAATGAAATATAAATAGACTTAAAAATTCACAAAGGTTGAATCAACACTCATCCCATATTTTATACATCATATAATTGATTGATTTAACCAAGTAATCAATTAAACTATTTAATAAATTAATTATATGTTACATGACATAAATACATAATTTTATGATGTATAAACAATAATTAAATTTTAGTTAAATTGACAAATAAAAAACACATTATATCCCAAAGGATAATGTTTTCACTCCCTACAATATCACATAACATATTTAGAATTATAGACCTAACATTACCTATTTTATGTGGATTTTAACAACATAAAACATTAGAATAAATGCGTGGTCACTCAAAATTCATTCTTCAATGATAAAAAATAGAATAATCTCCCATAAGAATCTCCTAGAATATATTTCAATAACTTACCTGAATAAATGTAAGGAGTAAAATGTTAAACATTATCTTATGTTATCACATTCTCAAAAACCATTGGTTTTGTCAACCAATAAACCACAACATAAAGGATAAAAATAATTTTTTCTCCAATGAGATACATCTAAATTATATATATTTTATAAATAAAATTCAATTTAGGCTAAGGGAAACCATAGTACACAAACATGACAGTGTCCCAAAAAATGGGTATACCTCTTTGAAAAGTCACAAACCTATTCATTTGTTAGAGGCATTCCAAAATTATCATTTAAAAAATGGTAAATAAGATGAGGAATAGAATCATGAGATAAATTCCATGACATATCATTAATATAATAAAAATCACAACATGAAACATGAATTTTAATGAAATTTAACAATAAATTCTCATACAAAAAAACACATTCAAAAAATTATTTTTTGAGTTGAATCATTTGATCAAAATAACATCTTGAAAAAAACTAGTCCATAGAGAATATAGGATTATCAATCTTTGATTTAAGATAATTAACTCTGTTTAAAATTTTATTCAAGGATATAAAATAGACTACCCCATTAATAATTTCATTATAATACTGAATGGGTCTAACAACCTCGTGACCTATCTTGGATGGTTTTAATTTTCTAGTTGACATTGTGACCATATTCATGGAAATGTAAGAGTAATATTTATTATGTCAATAATTTCATCTATGAACTAAATTAAATCCTCCAACATCATCCAATGACATCTTCCATTTTTAATAGATTAAAATAGGGTTTTAATTTAATATATTATTTTATATTTATAATTAAAACCTAATTATTGAATGAAACTAAAGACTAAGAATAATATGATACAAAATTTATATCTTTTTTGGGCACTGTAGTTCTCAAATTAAACTCAAATTTTACTACCCCTTGGGTAACAATAATATAAAGTAACTCCATACCTTTAAAATCACAATTTTTAGTTAAGGATATTAACTTGTTGTCAACTTTATATAAGAATCGAAATTTCTATACCTTACTATCATAAAAAAAAATTAGAGTAGAGAATTATTTATTTTTTCAACTGCACTCATCTTCGTGGAATACTGAATAGGATTTAAGGAAAAATATTTTTTGGACACAAAAATACCATAAGAGAGGGTCACATATAAAGAAAACTAAGTTTCTAGTTAATCAATATCTTGGTAATATTTCTTCAAAATAATAAAAACCATGATTAAATCATCCTCACATTAAGGACAAGAAAAAAAAGGTTTTAAATAAATATGAGGGTGTGGAGGAATAGGTTTACCAAAAGTACCTATGTGTAAACCATGAGGTTTAGAAAAAACTTATTTACCTCAACGAGCATGAATATTTGGTGTGAGAACCATTCCTAACTTCTTCTATAACACCATTTCAATGTGTCTTAGCTGATGAAAACCTAAATAGAATCCAATCTTATTTTTAAATATTAATCATTAGATGAAATAGTTGTTACTATCAATTAAAATTTTTATTGAACCTGGATTTTGAGCTATTAGGTCTATTAATATATAGAATTTATGATAAACTATGTTCTATAATTTTAGATAAAAAAAGATAAGATCATATAAAGAATATAATATTATTATCAATACCATTAAATAATAATGTATTTTTAAATATAATGGTATGACCTATAAATTGGATCCATTAAGTCAAAAAATGAGAATCATTCTTCTTGGTGGATCACATTAACTATTCTAGGAGGATAAATCACTAATTCTGAAATATAAATTATTATTGAGACCCAATTTAAGAAAACTTATCCATTTGTTAAAATTGAATGCAAATATAGTGTGGATCAAATAAACCCACCATAGTAGATATAGCAATACCGTAAGAATAATTAACATGACAATAAATGTGGTCTACCATATGATGGATGATGTTGATGTTCATGAGAAAGGAATGATTATTGAATGTAGCAGCCTTATGAAAATAATCTTCCCAAAGTAAAATAATTGATAATAAATCACATGAGATGATAGGTGTTGTCCCAAGAAAATGGTAGGGATCTATGTCATGGATAAAAGGGGAAAATGAATATAATTATAGATATCGACTGTGAATAATGGACTTATCTCTCATGGTCATATACCTAAGCAGTTCCCACTAACTCCCATGATTCTGTGTTTAGAGTAAAACAATAAGTCAATTATCCCATGATCCAAAGTTTTAATACAAATAAAACATATTTCATGGGTCTTACATAATCACTTATCATACTTCTTTATTATACCCTAAAATATTCCCTCGACCTGAGTGCTTCTACACATGAAAAACCATATTTATAATAGATAATAATTTAGTAAAAATGTTCTAACCACCATGTATTTATTCTATTATTTTAATTTAAATTGGTTATAATTAAAAATTAATATTAAACTCAGGTAAAAGTTCCTAATGTCAATAAATTAGTGTTAATCCAATTATAATAATTCATCATCTTTTGAATTTCATTTATTCAAGGTTCACTAAAAAATAGTTATCAAAAAATATTCTATAAACCTATAGGTAATTTAAAAACATAATATTCATGTGAATTCTAATCCAAAAAGATGTTGGTTCTACAATGGTTTTAAAAACTTCATTATTTTTAACAAACTATGTGAACCTTTATATGAAGAAACGTTTTATTACTCGACTGTTGAAATAATTTAATATTATTTAAAAAATATAGGACTAAAAATTAATGAATAAATAATAAAATATAAAATTGTGTTATAAATTTTTACTTATAGTACCCGAAATTAAGTAAAATATTAATATTTTACTATATAATTTATTTATTAAAGGAATTTAATCTAAAAAACTAGTTAATTTTTTTCTTTAATTATTAAAATAATTTTCCCTTAAATTGGTACTTGAATCCATTCAAAAATTATATGATAAATTAAAATAGTAATTAAAAATTGATAAGTTAAATTAATTCAATGATATTGAATAAATTAAATTATCTAGTTTATATATTGAAAGATCATTATTCAATTAAAAATCATTGATCAAGAATTATAATAGAATAATTTCTAAAAAATAATACATTCATATATTATCCGAAACAAATACCATTCAAATTTAATGTATATAAATAGCACAATCACCCTTTCATTATAATTCTACCACTATTTAAATATAATTTTATATATTTTTAACAAAGAATAGAAAAATAAAACATAAAAAATATAAACTAATAATACTATAAAAGAATATTGAATAAGCTCATGTCCATATTTTACTCTTATGAAAGTTATATATTCTCTTTAATTTTTAGATTCATGGTTTTTATAATGTTATAAACCTATTTACAAACATATATATATATATTTTGATGTCAATGTTTTTGTATCTCTCTACCATTTAGATTCATCTCATCCTCTATCAATATGTAGTTTAATTTTTAAGGTTTTATTTATTTTTAGAAATGGATATCAAAACCATGGAATGGTCCCATTCAAAATATTCATGTTTTTTTATCTCTACTATTTTCAAGGTGTGGTTTTCATATATTTAAAATATGATATTATCTATCGTGTTCCTCAATTTATCTTTTCTAATTTCACTATGACATGGTGTATATCAAAACACTCTTACTCACTCATGGATATTTTACTCTCAATACCTCCTATAACTTCTGTCCCTCACTACAATTTGTCAATATACCTTTTCAGAAAATATTATTTTCCAAATAACATATAATAAATATAAAACAAGGATAGTGATATTTTATTGAATCAAACCTTTATATCAACCATGGAATGATTCTTTTAATATCACATGGAATCATTTATTATAAACATAGAAACTCCATGTAAACATGGAATCATCTTCTTCCACTATTTCTTGGTATTTTTCATTATAATTTTCCTTTTTTGTTTCTATATAAAATAATAATAATTCAAGAAGTAGTTTTAATATTAAATTTTATTTTGATACTACCTAAAATGTATTCTTTATTCAGTATTCCATGCAACCATTATGTGATTTCTTCCCACTACTTGTAAATCCACTACTCAAAATTACATCTTTAACACAAAACAATGAAGTCGCCTAAATATGACTATAACTCTAAAAAAATCCAAATAAGGTTTATTCATATCCTTCATTCTAGAATTTCCACAATTGGAAAATCATTTTATAAATATCCATAACATAGTTAAATTATTTATTCTTTATTTTATCAATATGAGTGACATGCCTTCCACTACCTATATCTTAAGCTAGGTACCTCAAGATATTGTGATTAGTATTTTACCAACCATTTTCCACAGTTCTTCACACTATCATATCTCCTAAAATATTATCAGTCATATATTATTATCACTAATGTTGATAAGTCATCTTCCTCCTACAAAATATTAAAATAAAATAATAAATATTAAATAAAATAAAATTTTGATTAATTATAATATTACAATAAATTGGAAAATATAATAAAAATAAAATATGGAATTGTAAATTAAAATTAAAATTATAAATATATAGTTAATTAAAATATTTATATTAAATAAATAATATTAATACACATGAAAGTATATGTTTCCAATGTATTAAATTTATATAAAAATTATCTCATTAAATGCATGTGATTTAAACTGATCGCTAACATATTACTTTAACTACAATGTTAATATTTCCCCATTTAATTCTAGCTTAATTAATGTTAGATATATAATCAAACACTTCATGGATTTCACCCATCTATACTAGAAATTTATATTTTTATCTCTCTTTTAGTTCCCTTGTCAGGTTAAAAAACTTGATAGGCTTTTCTAAAGTAAATATTATTCTAGATGTATATTTTTAAAATATTATTTTAAAATATAAACATTAAAACAAATATTAATTAACCAATGGTTCATTTTTTTTTTTAATAACCTTATTAAACATAAATAATTATCTAGGAATCCCCATATGCACCCAAAATTATTAAAACTCAATAGAAGTATATGACTACATATCTTGGTCAATATGGGGAATAAAATTTTCAAAATATGCATGTCTAATATTTATAGAATTAAAATTTTCCCAGTAATACATTCTATAATAAAATCCTTGAATAAATCCACAAACATTTGTGGGAACTGGGGTTGTTCCTCCGTAACCATTATTCAATTGTAACATATGGAAGAATGGGAAAAAATTAAACCATGAACACATTAAAACCATTTTTGATCGTAAATTTATGCCAAACCACAGTTAATTCTCCATAAATAAAATGCATTTTATCACAGGATTTTAGTTTACAACAGCTACAGTTCTTGGTCAAAAAATAATTAAGCTATATCATACTAAAATCAACCAAGTACTGTTAATATGAAAATAATTATTCACCCAAGATATGACTCTTATTAAATAATGGTCTAATCTAAAAGCATTATCATCCCACCATTAATAATCCTCAAGGTATTAGTTTGATACTATAACCCTATAAATTATTATCACAATAGATATTCATTCCTTAATGGGTTTTGTGAATTATCTAATTTCATCCAATTTGGGGATCATTTTTAATAAGAAAGAATATATATCAAAATAAATTTACACCCAATTTACTTATCTGACCTAAGATTGTGGAAAATGTAATAAAATATAGGATGACCGATGAAGTTGGGTATTTTCTACCAACATTATGAGCTAAAAAGAAAAAAAATAATGTAGTGAAGTTATTTTTAACATTAAACTGTTCAAATGGGATATAATTTGGTTATGAATATTTAAATCCTCCATAAATTATGATCATTTAGATTTCATTTTAATATTAAATTTTATGATGTATTTATGTGAAAATAATCCTTGAAAGAGTTCAATAGCCACTTATATAAATAAGAAATTCATTATAATACATAAAAAGTATATTAAATTATATGTGAAAATAATTTTTTTTACATTTTGTAGTATAACATCCCCAAAGTGGTAAACACCCATGTGGATAAACCTATATAATTATATCACTAGTGCAGAAAATGTTTTTTACAAGGGTTATTTTTTAATTTTTACATTAGTTTTTAGCCTAAGTTATTACAGAAGACATTATAAATATTGTTTTTTATGTCTGTTATTTTAAAACCGACGTAAAAAACAAAAAACTGAAGCATTTTTCACATCGGTTACTCAAAAACCGACATGGAAAATGCTTCGGAGTCGTGATTTATTACATTGGTTATTTAAAAACAGATTTTTTATTTAGTTTTTCACATTGGTTATTATATAACCGACATCCTAAATCACACCTCCGAAGCATTTATGACGTTGATTATGAAAATAACCAATGTGATAAAGTAGTCTGCCAAGCGGTTTTCCACATCTGTTAAATAATAACCAACGTAAAAAATTATTCCTTTCCATTTATTACGTCGTTTATGAAATAACTGATGTTAAAATTAATCCCAGTTCATTTTTACGTTGGTTATAAAATAACCTACTTAAAGTCCAATTTTTTTTAATTAAACCGTTCAACCGAAATTATGCCCAGCCAAAAGAATACATGAAATAGAATAAAAAGAGACCAAAACCCCCCACCCCACCTAGACAACCCCTACACCCCTGGAAAACCCCCCACACCACTGGACCCCCCCACACCCCTGGATTACCCCCACCCTTCTAGACAGCCCCCACACCCCTGGACACCCCCACAACTATGCCCAACCAAAAGAATACCTGAAACAGAAAAAAATATACCCAAACCCCTACCCCACCTGGACACCCCCCACACCCTTGGAAACCCCCCACCCCACTGGACACCCCCACACCCATGGACTTCCCCCACCCTCCTAGACATCCCCACACCCCTGGACACCCCCCAACTATGCCCAGCCAAAAGAATACCTGAAATAGAAAAAAACAAACCAAAACCCCCTGGACAACCCTCCCCCACCCCTGGACATCCCTCCTCCACCCAAGGAAACCCCCACCCCTCTAAATAGCTAACCCACAACCCTAGACACCCCACCCTCATGGACATCCCCCACCCCCTAGACAGCCCTCCCACCCTCCTTGACACCGCCACCCCCATGGAAACCCTGGACACCCCCACACACTCCTGGATACCCCTCCCACACCCCTAGAAACCCCCCACAGCCCTGGACCCCCTGGACTGCCCCCCACCCTCATGGACACCCTGGACACCACCACCCCACTTGAAAACCCTCCCAAAACAATGGAAAGGCCCCAACCCACTATATATCCTTGCCCACACCCTTGGACATCCCTTTTACACCCCTAGAACCCCTCTCCCCCCACACCCCTGGACACCACCTGGATAGCCCTCCCACCCTCCTAGACCCCCACCCCACTGTACAACCCTCCCCCACCCCATGTACAACCCTCCCACACCCCTGGAAACCCCCACCCCACTAAACAGCCCGCCCACAACCCTAGACACCCCCACCTTCCTGGACAGCCCCCACTCTGATAGATAGCCCTCCCACCCTCCTGGACACCCCACCCCCATGGACACCATGGACACCCCGCACACCCCTGGACACCCCTCCCACACCCCTAGAAACCCCCCACACCCCTGGACACCCCCTGTACTTCCCCCCACACTCATGGAAACCCTGGAAACCACCCACCCCACTGGACATCCCTCCCACACCCCTGGAAATCCTTTACCCAACTTGACATCCCTCCCCACACCCCTGGACATCCCTTCCACACCCCTATAAACCACCCACACCCTTGGACACCCGTAGACTGCCCCCAACCTCATGGAAACCCTACACATCCCACCCCCTAGATAGCTCTCCCCCACCCGCTGGACATCCCTCCCACACCCCTAGAACACCCACCCCAGTAAACAGCCTTCCCACAACCCTAGACACCCCCACCCCCCTTGACACCCCTCCCACCCTCCTGGACACACCCACCCCCATGGACACCCTGGACACCCCCACACCCTTGGAAACCCCTCCCACACCCCTAGAAATCCCCCCACACCCCTGGACACCCTCTGGACTGCCCCCACCCTCATGGACACCCTGGACCCCCACCCCACCGGACAACCCTCCCACACCCCTGGAAAGCCCCCACCCCACTGGACAACCCACCCCACACCCCTGGACAACCCCCACACCCCTAGAACCCCCACTCCACACACCCCTAGACACCCCCTAAACCCCCCCACCGCACCCCAGTAGAGAACCCTCTCCCACCCCCTGGAAAGCCCTCCTACACCCCTAGAAACCCTTCTACCCCACTAAACAGCCTGCCCACAACCCTGGACACCCCCACCCTCCTGAACAGCCCCTCACCCCCCTGGACATCCCTCCAACCCTCCTAGACACCCCCACCTCCATAGACACCCTGGAAACCGCCACACACCCCTGGACACCCTACCCACACCCCTAGAAACCCTCCACACCCCTGAACACCCCCTATACTGCCCCCACCCTCATGGACACCCTGGAAACCCACACCCCACTGGAAAACCCTCCCAAACACATGGAAAGCCCCCAATCCACCGGAAAACCCTCCCCACAACCCTATAAAACCCTCTTACACAACTAGAAACCCCCCACACCCCTAGACACCCCCTGGAGAGCCCTCCCACCCTCTTGGACACTCCCGCCCCACTGGACAGCCCTCCCCCGTCCCCTGGACAACCCTCCCACACCCCTTGAAAGTCCCCACCCAATTGGAGATCCCTCCACACACCCTTGGACACCCCTCCCACACCCCTAGAAACCCCCACACCCCTGGACACCCCCTGGACTGCCTCCACCCTCATGGACACCCTGGACACCCCACCCCCTGGACAGCCCTCCCACACCCCTAGAAAGTCCCCTGACCCCACTGGGCACCCCCACACACCTGGACACCCCTGGACAGCCCTCCCACCCTCTTGGACCCCCCACTAAACTGGATAGCCTTACCACACCCCCGAAAACCCCCCACCCCACTGGACACCTCCCCACACCCCTGGAAACCCCCCCAGACCAGAATCCATACCAAAAAAACCATTAGAACTAGACCAAAATAAGAAGTAGCACATAATTAAAAAGTCATATATATAACATTCATAACATAAAATGTCCACAAAAAACCCTAAATCCAACCTAAACGACTACCAAATACACAATTATAATTAAAATATTCAAAATTACATTTTACACTACAAACAAACTAAAATCCAGTCAAACTTGTAAAATAATTTGACCATTCCACATGTAAGTGTTTGACCTCTTGAGAACTATAGGGTTGAGGGTCATAAAATAACTACATATTAAAAGGATAGTAGTTAACATGTATAATGAATAAATCAAATGAAATATTATGGAAAATTTTAAAAGTAAATATTACAATGTCAACGTTTAAAAGGAAATCATACCATGTCAAAGTTCACAAGTGTTCCAGTTGTAATTATTTTATACATAAATCATAACATATAATATCCTCATTAAACGATGAATTGTTTTTCATGACAATTCAGTTTGAATGAGTGTAAATTCAAAATATTATTTTTATGTAATACATCAAAAAGTACAAATTATAAATGGATATTTACCTTTACTTTTACATATTTGATCTTGGAACTCTTTTTATTTTTGTTTTTTCGAAAGTAGACCCATCCCCTTTTAAAAAATAATATGAATAAAATAAATTTATAATTCCTTATAATATATAAAACTATTAAGAAATTGAAACTTACTTTTCCAACATATTCTTAAAACTTTCCCGCACATCGCCATGGACAGAATATACCCAATAAAGTGTTTTTCCCTTTGTCAAAAACACCTAACATCCAATGATCATTGATAAAAGATAATTTAAGGTTAGTGTTTTTTTATGTTAAAAGATAATGAACTCTTTTCCAGATATATGTTTCATATCTCTCACAAAAAGGAATTATCGAAAATTGTGTGATTATATTCTATTCAAATCTTTCAGCAATATAAACCATTCTTTGTTTCTCATCCAATGCATGTGCTTCAAGGGAAATCAAATGTGGGTCCATGAATCCATATACATCTGTCCTCTCATTCTTCTCACACATGTTATAAAGATAACTAATAAAAAACAGACAAACGTATACATTTTAAAAAATATAACGCAGGGAAAAGGTGTTAAGACTTACATGGAAAAAATTTGCACCATGTTGATGCCCAACTTATCTCCAGTAACAAGCTCCATGATATGATTTTTCACAATCCTCATTGTTATTGAATGTCCACAAACATGACCTTCTATTGTAAACTCAAAATGATCCCCCAAAAAATTTGAATATCTTGACAATCTTTCAAGACTACTAGAATCTGTATCTGTTGTCATAGCCATTTGTCTTTGTTATTGTCTATAAAATATTTCTTTACCTTTTAAGTATTACAGTAAAAATAAATAGAAAAATATATTAGTTTTCAAATGTTAAAACAACTTTAATAAAAAAAATAAACTAGAAGATATAACATACATACCTCTATGGTAATGAGTCAGAGAAGTCTGGATGGCCAAATTAAAAAATGGCCGATACTATGTCCAACTATCGTCACCTCATATGTAGGTAACGGTACTCGATCTATCTATCTATTATATCCTATACAGTGACTGTATGATGCTCTACCTATAACTATTGATGATGAACTATATCTATTATACAATAAACAATCCCATATGCAACTATATGATGTTGGGGATCATCAACATACAACTCGCAATAATTAGGAAGTTGCTTCGGAGGAGTAGGATAAGAAATGAGGTCTGTAGGCTGAGGTGGGGGAGTGGGAGATACTGGAGGAGGTGGAGGATAGATAATGGGGTCTGTAGGGGAGGTGGAGGAGTAGGAGCTACAGTTTGAAAATTGTCTTTGCATGTCTACAAACATAGACTGTACTGATGCTCTAATATTTTCCTCCATCACCGCATTAATATTATGAACTTCATCCTCCAAGTATTATATTTTTTTATAAACATCCTCAATGGAAGATGTAGAAGAACGTGGAAACACTTTTCTTACCGATACACCCGTCAGATATCTTCGTACACGACCAGGATGTTCGGGCTTTCCCAATGTTGTAGATAAAATATCTTACCTCCCAGCAGCTGTAAATACCCCATGTGAGCTCTACTCCTCAAGATAATCCTGTATTAATTAATTGACCATTTCTATAATGATTCAAATTATATAAAAAATATAGTTAAAATAAATAAATAAAATAAATATCTTACAATCCTCTCAGCTACGATTCTAAAACTGTTCGAAAGATATTTTCTCATCTGAGCTCTCTTCCATTTTTCATGTCTAGATGGAGGGGATGGAGGGGAATCCTCTCCAGAGCTTGAAGACTTAGCTCTCAATTTTATGTAATTTTTCTGCCATCATTTGTTATTCCAATAATGTATACCCTCCCAGAGATAAACTATGAGGGTATACATTTTTAGATTGGATCTTCTGATGAGATTGCCTTATTTTATGTAAATTCAGAATAAGAAATCATTAACAAAACATTAATAAGACCATTTATATAAGAAAACTGATAAAAGTTTACATTTCCCTTACCAAAAATGAATATTTTCTTCTACTTTCAAAAAACTATCTCTATGTGTCTTCATCTATGAAAGGATATATATGACATGTATTTTCATGAATCCTATGACCAAAACTGAAATCATAAGTGAGGGTTGATTTTAAATCCCTCCATCTCATAGTATCCATCGATAAGAATTTCTTCTTGACTTATCCAGTGTCAGGAATATCAAATTTCATCTAATAAATAAGATATAAAACATATTATACTAGAAGCATTTAAAGAATAGGCACACAATAGAAAAAGGACTTACCAAAATCGTCTCCCACAACCAAGATATTATTGCTTTGTCCACACTTCTCAAATCATCATACTAAATGCTTACTTTGCGCTTACCATGAGTTGATACAAAAATCTTAAAATATTTTACATTTGGACCTCTATGAATATCATTATCATCAAACCCAATGAGTATCTTGTGGTACTGTGTATAGTAAAGTGATCATTTTGGTAAACATGTGCACCCATATTTACCAACTCTTGAACTCTTTGTCGTTATAGGAGCACATGAGGAAGATTGGGAAACATCAAGAAGAGCATGTTAATGTTCCTCCCAAGAGGTATGATCATTATTCTCATCTCCAGAATCACGTGGTTAATCAACTGTTTGATCTTTCATTATACTTCAAAAGAAACATTAGTTCAAAAATATACAAATTCAAATATTAAAATACTAATGTAAATAGAAAATGGAAAATTAAACTAAGTTACGTAATAGTAAACACGGTTAATATGGTAAGCATGTTAAACAATAGTAAAGATGGTAAATGTGGTAAACATGACAGTGTAATTATAATTAAACAAAATTGATAAATATATAAATTACATAAAGGTAAACTATGGTAAACTATGGTAAACTATGGTAAACATGGTAAACTACACTAAACAAAATTAAAATAAACAAAAACTTCTCCTCATTTGTTTTAATACACGTTTTAATAAAGAAAAAAATTTTAATATCTAACATTTTATGAAAATACTAAATGTAAACAAGAAATAAACATATGTTACCTAAAATATTAGGAATGTACAAATGGATTGTTTTCCCAAATTCCTTCATCCTGATCATTCCTTATGGCGCAATCCATGTCTTCAACATGCTCATCATTATGTTTTGATAATCATTCCATGGAAGTAGAGATCTCACATAAATTAGCATCTTCATCAAATTGATCCTCACCAACATATTGTTTTTTCCCTTTTAAAAAAACAGAGCACTGCATATCTGATTGATCAACTACATAGAAAATCTATTTTTCATCTGTTTCTATTATAAAAGAATCATTCGTGTCTTCCAATCTATACAAATTAACAACTATCATTCCAAATTCATCGTGTCAGACACTGTTGTTACCGATAAACCATTTACAGTTAAAAACAATTACTTTAATTTTAAAGTAATCAACCTCCCATATTTCTTCAATAACTCCATAATATGCACTTGATGAAGAAATTGGGTTTTTGTCTTTAGAACTTGAAAATGCATTGCTTCTACAAACACCAATACACCTCTATTCTGAACTGCACTTCTATTGTCCTGAGATTTCATATAAAATGTATATCCATTAATTTCATAATCGGGACATGTTATCACATTTAAATATGGACCACCCACTATCCATCCTAATGTCTCTGATACATCTAATCTACCAATCAAGGTATTTTTAATCCTTGAAAAAAATGTTTTGTTATGCTCATTTAAAATCCACATTTCTTTCTTCTTTGGATGATATTGTTTCAACTCATTAATATGTAATGTGATATACGGTTGAGTATCATCTATGTTATTCAAGATGTATAATTCTAACTTCTTCATCTGTTCAGCTGATAATGATTTGACTTTCAAGCCACGGATCCCCTTTACCTCATTATTAACTAATTCATGGCGAGATGGAGGTAAACCTATGTGCTCTGCCGCAACCAAGTAGCTCATACAAAACTCCGAAACCTCCTCAAAAATATTCATTTCAACAATGGAGGATTTCGGTAGATATGGATTCTTAACATAACCCTACAATATTTTCATATACCTTTCAAAAGGATACATCCAACAAAGATATACAGGTCCACAAAGCTTTATTTCTCAAACCAGATAAATCATGAAATGCACCATTATATCAAAAAAAGATGGAGGAAAATACATTTCTAGTTGACAAAGTATAGAAATTTCATCCTTTTCCAAAATGTTTAAAGCATTCACATCAATCACCTTATTAAAAATTGAATTGAAAAAATAACACAACTTCATTATCGTCTTTCTGACATGGATGGAAAATATTCCATGCAATGCAACCGGTATAATTTGTTGCATCATGACGTGACAATCATGAGATTTCATACCTATCAACTTCAAATCCTTCAATGAGACAAATTTTTTTACATTTTAAGAATAACCTTGAGGAACTTTGATATCACGTAGACACTAAAAAAAGCTAATTTTCTCCCTCTTGGATAATGTATGACAAGCTGGGGGAAGAAATGTTCGTCTTCCATTAGGAGTGGGAGCTAACTCCAAGTGTATTCCCATTGATAGTAAGTCTAATCTTGCATTAAACCAATATTTTGTCTTTACTTTAATATCTAACAATGTGCCAATAAAAATATCATAGATGTTCTTCTCAACATGCATGACATCAATATTATGATTAACTTCATGATATCTCCAATATGGTAGATCAAAAAATATTGACCTTTTCTTCCAAATTTTTAAATCATTACCATATTTTTGTGTCTTTCCCAATGTCATATAAAGGTTGTCCACACTCTAAAAATGCACATCAGGGGATAAAGTTTTTGGAGCAATATAAAATTATTGTGAGCCCTTGAATGATTTTTTTATTCTTCTGTAAGAGTGATCCATAGGAAAAAACTTTCGATGACCCATGTACACTGTTTTCCACCCATGATGCAATTGACAATATGAAGTCTATTGTTCACAAATTGAAAATGATTTATGCCCCTTAACACTGTATCCAGACAAATTTCCATATGATAGGAAGTCATTTATAGTGAACATAAGCACTTCATGCTACTAAAAATATTCCATTTTATAAGAATCATACACCCTAATACCACCCTCCCATAAAAGTTTCAAATCATTAATCAATGGTGACAAGAAAACATCAATATCATTTCCAGGTTATTTCGGACCAGATATAATTATACTCACCATGACATATTTTCTCTTCATACAAACTTCAAGAGAGAGGTTTTAAATTACCAATAAAACAGGCCTTGAACTATGTGTGTTACTGAGGGTTCGGTATGGATTCATTCTATCTGTGTACAACCCAAGTTTGAGATTTCTAATTTCATTTCCAAATGTAGGATACTACTCATCAATTTTCATCCATTATGGAAAAGATTTTGGATGATGTATTTTTCCATCACATATCTGCTCATCAGCATGCCATCTTAACCTTTTTTCATTATTTGAATTATCAAATAAACGTTTCAAATGATGAATTATTAGAAGATACCAAAATACCTTGGAATGGATCTTTGTAATCTCTACATCAACTTGTGATTTTTGTTTCAACTTTTACCATGATGTCCCACATTTTGGACACTCTAATAGAAATTCATATTCCTTCCTATATATCATATAGTCATTCTGACAGGCATATATTTTCTTGTATCCCAATACCATCGGGCATAATATTTTCTTGGCCTTATAATGTGAATCTGTAAGATATTTATCTTTTGGAAGAATGTCTTTCATCAATTATAGCAGCTCTGAAAAAATTCTATCACTCAATCCATATTTCTCCTTCCCGTTAATCAATCTTAACACCACCGAAAAAACCGTAAAATCCTTACAACTAGGATACATTGATTTTTCAGCATCACCACATAGAAGCTCAACTGTCGGTTCTATATAAATTTCTTCTGCCGCAATATCACGAATCATTTCCTAAATTACATCAGAGTTACCATCTTGTGAATCATCATCATCAGTAGATCTGAAATTATATCCAGTTTCACCATAAACCATTACAAATAAGATGATCTTTGATCTCTCTACTTTTCAACTTCTTTATATTCAAACATTTCAGGCATGGACAGAAAAAAAATGTCACTGCATGGAACGTTTCATTTGGAAAATTCTAAAAAGGCATCAACATAATCCTCATATTCATTACTCATTCGATGTTCCATAATCTAACTTCGACTCATTATTAACCTATAAAAAATATCAATATTATACATCTAGTTAAGATAAGAAAAATAATATTTATAAGAAAAATATCATAATTTGAATGTAAAAAAAATTTGAAATATAAAACAAATCTATGCGTATTGAAAAAAATGTACATGAAAATTATTTTAAATAGAAAATATAGTTAGATATATTAGTTTTAAATTAATCTTGGATCGTTTCTCTTAAGGTACACAATGAATACATCCTGGTGCAACTGGATACCAAATTCATCCATCCGTAAAAAAATAAATATGAAGTATAAATATTAAAATATGTATACATTCACTACTAAAAATTTCACAGATCCCAAAAATTTGAAACATTGGGATAACCGCTGAAACCATTTGGGTAACCAATGGTTTTACACACCGTTGGCATAATAGTCCTTGCAATAGACCTATATAAACGATTCTACGGGAACCATTTGGTATAGACTACCTGAAGTTAAAATATTCCAACGGTTTCAATGAAACCGTTGGGATATATATATATTTACCAAGAGGGTGTCTAAGGGGGTTGGGGGCTATCCAGGGGGCCTTCCACGGGGGTAGGGGCTGTCCAGGGTGTCCTGGTGGTGGGGGCCCGTCTAGGGGGTGGGGGGAAATCCATGGGGATGGGCTGTGTCTGGGGGGTGGGGGGAGTGGGTGTCTAGGGGGTGAGGGGCTGTCCAACCCCTACCCCATTGGACACCACCCACCCCATTGGACACCCCCCGGGACACCATCACCCCTAGACATCCCCCACCACCTAAATAGCATCCCACCCCTCTAGACCGCCCCCCATCCTCTAGACATCCCCCACCCCCTTGGACAAACCCACTCACCCCCTAGACACCACCCCACCCCCTGGACACCCCTACCCCCTTGGACAACCCCCTCACCTCTGGACACCACCCCCCTGGACAAACCCAACCCCCTTGGATAGCCCCTGCACACCCCTGGACACCCCACCCCACCCCCTTTGACCCCCACCCCCTCTGGACACCCCCACCCCTTGGACATCCCCCACCCCCCTCTAGATAGCCGCACCCCCTGGACACCCCCACCCCCCTTGGACAACCCACACACCCCCCTGGACACCACCTCCACCCCCTTTAACACCCCCTAGACACCCCACCCCTCTAGAAAGCCCCCTAGACATCACCCACCCCTCTAGACATCCCCCCACCCCTTGGAGGACCCCCACCCCTGAGAAACCCCCCAACCCCCTTGGACAACCCACTCACCCCCTGGACACCACCACCACCCCTGGACACCCCTACCCCCTTGGAAAACACCCTCAACCCCTAGACACTACTCCCACCCCCTTAGACACACCAACCCCTTGATAACCCCCACACCCCCTGGAAAACACCCTTTCCCCCTTTGACACCCCCTGTACACCCCCCACCCCTCTGGATAACACCCCCACCCCATGATTTCCCCCACCCCTCTAGAAACAACCCAACCCCCTAGAAAACCCCCACCCCCTGGACACCCCTAACCCCTTGGACAACTAAACCTCACCCCCCTGGACACCACCCCCACCACATGGATAGCCCCCACCTCTCTAGATAGCCCCCACCCCTAGACCACCCCACTCCCATGATCACCCCTCCCCTTGGACAAAACACTAACCCCCTAGAAAACCCCCACCCCTGGACATCCCTACCCCCTTGGACAGACCCCTCACCCCTGGACACCACCCCTAACCCCCTTGGACACCCCAAACCCCCTTGGAAATCCCCGAAACTCCCTCTGGACACCACCCCACCCCCCCTTTGCCACCCCTGCCCCTCTGGACAGTCCTCCGCCCCTCTGGAAATTCCCCCACCCATGGACAACCCCCACCCCTCTAGACAGCCCCCCACACCCTAGACATCCTCCACCCCTGGACACCCCCTACCCCCTTGGACAACCCACTCCACTCACCCCCTGGACACCACCCCCACCCCCTGGAAACCCCTATCGCCTTGGAAAGCCCCCTCACACCCCCTGGACACCACCCCCACCCCCTTAGACACCCCCTTGACACCCCCCCACCCCCATAGACATCCCCCACCATATGGACAACCTCCCACCCCTCTAGACAATCCCACCCCCATAGACACCCCCTGTACATGCACACACACATGATGGAACAGACAAAAAGCATAAAGTTGCATGATATCACTTCCATGGTTTCTTTTACTAGAAAATAATATTTCATGATATAAATGAACACAATGAACATACCATGATAAAAAGAACAAATATAGAAAAATAAAATCTCAAAAAAATTAGTTTAGGGCATCGCAAAAAATAAAAACTAAAACCGAGCCATGTGAAGCTTACTTGAGTGTTGCAAGTTGACATGATAGATCTGGTGACAATAAAGACGATGAATGATGTTGGAAAAATGAGGCTGGAGGTCATGACTTTGAATAATCCTTTCTAGGTTTTCCACGTGGGAGAGAGGAGTCACAGGTCTCTAGATCCAAGAAAACAGAATGATTGAATACGAGGCGCCATAAATCATTTAAAAGGTTTATCACATCGGTTATTTTATAACCAACGCGATAAACTATTTTTTTATGTTTATAACATCAGTTATTTAATAACCGACGTAGAAAACAATATATCATGTCAGTTATTTTATAACCGACATGATAAATGGTGCTTTAAACAGACCTGATAAATTGCTAAGATTTCTTTTATCAGGTCAGTTATAAAATAACCAATGTGATAAAGCGCCCTGATTGGATTTTCACGGTAGTTATAAAATAACCGATGTGATAAATCTAATCTCGATATATTTTATGTCAGTTATTTTATAACTGATGTAGAAAATGGATTCCTCTTGATTTATCACATCAGTTATAAAATAACTGACTTGATAAATCGATTTTTACAACTTTGAACGTCGGTTATATAAAACCAACATGAAAAATTCTAATGTGTTAAAAGTTTTTTCTACAAGTGTATAAACACAAGAATTCCTCCCCATTAGATAGATTTTAGTAACATGTATAAGGGGTCTGATAATGACTTGTTGGGAGAACATTCCCACTATATCTTTTCATATAATAAGAAACATATAACATAAGAATGAGTATAAAAAATTACAATATTAAACTATAGTGGAAGTAATTCCAAGATAAATAGACAATCACCATGTTACAATAAAATTTAATTCATGCATGTCAAGAAACCATATATCCAAACAATATTTCTAAACATTCTAATTATATATAGTAAAGAAACATGAAAAATAGAATAGTAAGGAGACCCCAAACACAATAGTTTTTCTATCTACAGGCTTATATTAAAATCCCCCTAAGCTTCTCTAACCATCTAACAAGTACAAGGGTTCATGCCTAGAATTGTATATTAACCATAATGTCGACACATTTTATGAAGTGAGCATTCACGATGTGATAATAGAACTCAGCACGCCACCACCAATGGTTCCCATAATGATAACCAATATATATCTTTATTAAATTAATATATTTAATTAAAGTGACAAATATTTATATATAAAACACCTATCACACCATTGGCTGCTCAAAAAGTCACCATGATGGTTGAATAATACCATATTTGACCACTTTGGGAATATGATATTGATATTAAAATTTTCATAAAGTTATACTAACTCAATCTAGGATATTATAAAATTATGATAATAGACCTCTAACCAAAAACCATTAATTCACTCAACTGGAAATCATTATATATTTATGATTTAGTAGAGATTATATGGAGAACCATGCCTTTAACACATAATATCACATGATTTCTAAACATTAATATCCATTAATATAACACAAGGATTGTAAAAGCCTTGTGTATTTGGAATACTATCTTCATAATAAATCATAGTGAGACTAAAAAACATTTTATTTTATTATCCAAAATGATCTATTAAATACTTTTAGCTTTCTAAACCATATGGGACAATATAGGTAATACGTAGACAAAAGCGTTTATCTAGAAAGATGAATAAGGGAATAAACATGATAATAAGACAAAAACTTTGATTAAAAAATATAACATAATATCATATAGAGAATGATCATGACTAATCACATTGAATCATGACATAATGAAAATAATATCATAATATCATTCCATCCTAGGAAATGTTGTAGAGACATATATCATGATATAAATTTCATTCAAGGCTAACTTCCTAGAAAATATAACATGGATAAAAATTTCCCATAATGGATTAATTTTACTCCCTAAACCCATACATGAGGTATCATGAGATTAAAACATTACCCAATGCATTAGATTTCCATCTAGGCTCACCCATTATAAAATTCTCATTATCTATGTGTTCCACATAAAGGAAATAAATCATAAGGAATGACATAAGTATTACCCCTAGAAATAAAATTAGTTTCATAATCCTACGTCATATCATATTCATATAAATTTCATAATTATGTTATGTGATTAATGATCACAGGTAATGTATTACCCCATTAAAGGAAGGGAGAATAAACTGGGTATATATGTGAGAAAAATAAATATATAATTTAAAATAAACTTATTACATAATTTTATTTTCATTTATGAAAATGATTTTATAATATTTAAAACATTCTTTATGAAATTAATTATTTCAATTTGAGTAACATCAAATGATTTAATCATAATAGAAAATAATTTTCAAATGTCATATTTAATATTCCTTTTATGAAAACATCCTTTCCATTTTGAAAACACTTGTTTAAAATATAAAAAACAATCCAAAATTAAATAAAATATATTTTTTATAAAAAAACTTGAATATTAAATTCGAATCTATAAAATATTGAGTGTTTATTATGGTGGAAGATTTCAGTTCATGTTGAATAAGTAAATAAATAATGATCCCTTCCAAATTTTTATAATAAATGATAAAAAGTAACTTCTTTGGAAAATTATGGGAATTTTCCTTTTAAAATATTCTATAGAAATATAATTAATTTTAATAATTACCTCAAATATTCTGATTAAAACTTTTTTGAATACTTTTTTATAACTCATAGACTTGTAAGAAAATAGATTTTTGACCAAATAGAGAAATGAAGTCAGATTTAATTAAAAACATTTTCTCAATCATTTTAAGTTAATAAGTAATGGAAATGGTTTTGTTACTTGAAATATCCATGAATAACCAGAGGAGAAGGAAATATAATGAGTTTATTTTCTAAGGACCAAATAATTTCTTTCAATGGAAAATCAAGCTTATGTAATCCTAATTAAAATGAGATTGAAACATAAACCCCTATAAATTTAGTCACTTTTGAATCATAAAATAACACTAATGAAATAGATTAATTTTAACTCAATATCTCATGATTTCGATAGGATTTGTGATATATTATATAAAGGGCTAGTATATACACTAGTTAATACAAATTCATTGCCTAAAATAACAAGTGTCTCATAGAAGGAAGTTTGAGATGAAACCCTTACAAAATTAATATAATTGAGTTGATAGTTAATAAATGGTGTGATTATGTATAAAATTTTACATCCTCACATAGAAAAGTGTAAATAAAAAATTAATCAATAATAATTAATTTCACATATAATTTTGGTATACAAGAAATAACGAAGTAATCGTATAACCCAACGATTAAAACTTGAGTTAAGAAACACCTTACCTCATGATTAACTTTAGTTGATCTTTATTTAAACTCATGTATAATGGTTATAAAAATTTCATATAATTATAAAATAACCATATTAATATTTATAATCTCATAATGATACTTTTATAACATCTTATTACACATTCCTTAATAGTATTTCAGTATAACTATTGTTTCGAGTGTTAATTGGATTATTTTCTTATTCATGTTTTTTCATGAATGTTTTTGATATAAAACATAAGATATAGTCATATAATATCTATAATTATATTAATGTTATAAATATTCATTTTTCTTTACAAATATTTTTATAATCATTATTTAATTTTTAACATTGAAATGAAGCACATCGCTTTATAGAGACTGTAGGTCTTATAAAATCTCAAGCGACATTATAATTTCATTAATAGGTGAAAGGGAAAGGAAATGGATTTTATAATAATTTTTAATAATCATTATCATTCTATATATATCACTTATATTCATTAAATTTATCCATTTTTACCTTACAAATAGATCGTTAGTGAAAAAATATTTACATCACTTCGCGATTCAATAGTCCTCCATACACATGAAAAGCGTTATAATTTATTCAATGGATGGTAATTTAAGAAAATATAGGATATAATTATTTTATATAATGATTAATATTTCATTAATTTCTTTTAGAAAAACTAATTAATCCATATTACCTTCTATTTAAAGCGTTAGTGAAAAAATAATCACATCGCTTCGCGAGGCAGTACACCTAAAAGAAGACGAGAGACGTTATCATATTATTTGTGGAATGGAATGTATGATGTAAAATATGATTTTATAATTAAAAAATTATAATTATATCAAAATTATCACATATAAAAATTATATACATCATTATATTCATTCATGTGAAGTGCATATGGAAAATGAATTAGGTCATTTCGTGAGGCAGTAGTCTGTTGTACACACAACCAATGATTTATTTCCTATCTTGAGAGATGAGGATATGGTTTTAGTTTATTAAAGTTTCATAAAACATATAAATATATTTATTATATTGAGGTTATTATATCATCACAATTTAAAAATATTTTGAGGAGGTGGGGAAATAAATAAAATAAAACACTCGGTTAAGGAGGTTACCTCTTCTTTAGATAGATTCTTTTGGTTTGCACCAAAAGAATTCATTTATTGTATTTATAAGTCAAAAATTCATATAAGATTATGGTATTTAATCCAGAAATTTATTGGGGAATTTTTTTCCAAAACAAAGGATTTTAAGTGTTTAATGGAGAGGATAATAGGTTTCCTTTTATAATCAGGGAAATGACAAACTTGACATTTTTAAAAGAAAGAATTACATCCAAGATTTTATTATTAAAAAAGGCATAGAAAATTACCATTTTCAATTCTTAAAATATATAAGGTATATATATTACCATAAAATATTAATTATACATGTTGTTTTCCTTTGTAACCATTATCTTTTATGCTTAACCCTCAAGTAAATTCTGTTTTAGCTTAACTGTGGTAAATAATTTCATCTCTTTTCAATATTTATTATCATAAAAAATATTTGATCAATACTATATAAAAAATATAATTATAATTAAAAACAATTAATCTATTTTTAAAAATTAAATTCATATAATTGGAAAAATTTAATTTGAAATTAAACTCATAAACTTGTTGAAAATACGGTTTTTTAGAAAATGCATTTTTTAAGATAAAGATGATATAAAATTAATTGTATGAAAATTAATAATAATTTTTTTAACCGAAGTTTATATATATATAATATATAATGTTTTTTAAATTAATCCTTATTAGAATTTATTTTATTTATTCATCATTGAAAAAAATTATACATTTAAAAATAGTTTTCGGAAAAGAGGTGTTTTAATTCCTAAATATATAATTATAATAAAATATGGTATAAAGATGATTTGAATTTAACTAATTAGAATAAATAATAATAATTTTATGTTTAAATAAAATTAAAATAATTTTTTGTTCTTAATTTATTAAAATGAAGTGATAATTTAGGTTTTCACTATTCACTGAAAAATTAATATTTTCTGAAAAATCCCAAAATTTCATCATTTGTTAATATCGATATGATGCTTTAAAAAAATAATGTCAATTTTGTAAAATTATTTTTAATAAAGTGGTGAAAATTAATTTTTTATTATGTTCACTAATCTCGACTAAACCGCCTTTTAGAATAATAAAATTTTCCAGAAAGTATTTCATTTTTATTTCAAATGGTTCTTATTTTATTTATAATCAATATATTACCATTAAATTTATTTTATACATATTTAAACCATATAATAATAATAATTCATTTTGTATGATTTATTCCCATCAACTTAATCTCTATGCTTTTTTATAAATTTGAGCACATAGGCTCTCAATATAGATAAAAATAAGAGTTACAACAGTTTGAAGAAAGGAACTTTACATTTATCCCTTTAAAGATATGGAAAAAGATCACCAGAGATATTAATAGAAATAATGAATACTTCATTATTCACTCTATTATTTTGAATTGCATTAGAAGGGGACTTGGCGCATTTTTTTCACCTTCTATGAAAGATGAATCAGTCCATTACTGAGAGTCTTCACTAAACTGGTGGAATAACATTCAAACCAAATGTAATTCTACTCCTTTTGTGTTACATGAAGAATAAAAAAATTAACCATTTCATCTCCAAATACAATGTAGTTTCATGGCCACAATGTCCATATTAGCATTCAATAACATCACCGATGTGTTCTCGGAAGTCCTCACCAAAACCAGTTGTCCAGGATTCCCCCTTGAGACCCCATTTGTGTTACATTAGAGCCACATAGAAAGTGTAAGAATCTTGAATAATTTAATTATTCCAATAAGAGGGGGATAATTATCAGAAGTCTTGAGGTGATGTAGGAATGATAGGTCCTACAAAGAATTGTTAAAACAATCTAGGTGAAGCTCATTTGATTTATGAGTAGCATCCATGATTCTATACAAGGAAGACTATGCCTGGATGAGGATATATTCATGAAAGGCCTTATTTGTTCCACTGCATATGACATATAGTAGCTCTGTAAAGGTTTCGTTGAACATGTTTCTAATATTTTTTTACATGTCGATGTTATGTAAGGAAGGCATAAATCTTTAATCGAGTCTCCCGTAGTTGGATGAGACACAAAGATATCATAAATCAGATTCCATAAGGAGGAATCAGATTGATATCACAAGAATAAGTGATCAGCATCCTCATGATGTTGATGTAAAAGAACATATTTGAGAAGAGAGAGATTCTAACACATTAGAGGTTGATATCAATAGGGATTTTATTGAATGAGATCCTCCAAACTAGAGAAAACAAGGATGGGGTATCCATTTTTTGTTTAAAGAATATTTCCATTTTTACAAGACTTGAAATAGATTCATGTAGATGGTTTTGGGAGTCAAACAGCCTATTTAAGGTTGGTTCCCACATCATCATGTCCTCCTTGTTTAAAAAATCATAATCTGAAAAAATATTCTTGATTTCACCTAGTAAGGTATAAATGATTGCCATTTGATCTTTATTTTAAATATCAAAAATCCAAATCTTAATCAGTGGAGCCAAACCAGTCCATAAGTTGAGATCTAGTCCAGTTTTCTCTCTAGAATTTTAGTGAGGAGTTAGCATTGGCCAGCTATCATGAGTTCATACTAATTTTTTGAAATAATTTTTTAATTGAGGTTAAATATATGACTCCATATAACCAATATTTTCTATTATCAATTTTTAGGAACCTTTATCTAAGGAAATCCAAGGCATCTGTTTTTGTATTGAGAATCCTCTAGATGAATTGCACTTGAAGGGACTAATAAAAAATGGCCATATTCTTAATATTGTTTCCCCAAGAGCATAAGGTATACAACATTGTTTAAAAAAACAATGAGAATTTTCTTTTCAAGAATAATGCCAAACCATAAAAAATATCTCATCATGGTATTGATGGATTTGATGACTGAGGTAGGCCAAGAGTATACCATAAATGAGTTGACCAGTTTGGATATAGTCACATACCTAACCAATAAATCTCATCCTGCTATTGAGAGGGATTTACCCTTCCATGACACAAGATTTATTCTGATATGAATCAGGGAATTGTTTAAGTAGATAGTATAAGTTCTACCCCAAAACATTGGAATAAAAAGATAAATTAAAGGAAATGATCCTTTCATTATGCCCATATCATCCATTATATTGATTTTTATGGACGTTGAAATTTTCTTTCCAAAGTAAATAAACAACTTTCCCTAGTTATTTTCCTATATTAAGACCCTTTCATAGTGAATAAGGGAGTTATTAATGTTTTTAATATTGTTCATGTCAACCAAAATAGTGATAATAATATCATCATCAAAAAGAAGGTGAGAGGTAGAAGAGGTACCTATATTCTCCCTAGTGGTTTTCACTTTTCCATTGTTCTCCATATAATGGAGAATCCTATTGAGATAATATTTTATTATATAAATGATGAATATAGAGAGAGGATCTCCTTCTCTCACCCCTCTTGAGAATTTAAATAATCCTTCTTAGAAACCATTAATTAATATAGTGATGTGTTCAGACCCAAGAATGGTTGTAACAAAGAAAATGAATCTTGTGATGAGGGAAAAACATGAGAGAATGTTTCTGAAAAAACCCTAATCAACTATTTCAAAAAAAAATGTCATATTTGAGTGAAAATTTTCCCCCATAGTGGGATTCTTGATAAGGTTTACACACTCCAAAGTAGTTAACAATCAATCATGGATATTCCTCCCTTTAATAAAACCAAATAGATTCCATAAAATGATTTTTTTTGAGATATGGGAAAGCATGTTGGAAAAAATCTTGGAATTGACCTTATGAATTGTATTGATGAGAGAAACTAGTTGTAATTGGAAAATGTCCCTTTCATTTTCCAATTTTGGGATTTGGTCGATGAATTGGGCATTAAAACATTGAGTGAATTATTCTTCCTTAAAAATTACATAACCAATTTTCACCCATCCGCCTCTATGATATCCCAATAATGTTGAATGAACTTGTTAGTGAAGCCATATATATCAGGTGTACTACCTTTTTTGAGACAAAATATTTCTTCTTTGATTTTATAGTCAAAACGGGTAGAGGTGAGCACAATGTTATCTTTATCTATGACCATATTTGGAATTATTCATTTCTTTAATTTCTTTTTCCTTGGGGGAATTGAAAATATTCTCATAAAAAGAGACAATGTGGGAATCAAGGTCTTATCCTTCATTCAAAATTTTATCACCATTATTAAGATGAAATAGGGGTTTTTGTCCTTTATCTTCCTTTGAATAGAATTAAAAAATATGGTGTTTCTATCTCTATTATTGTACCACATAACATTGAATGTATCCTGTTGAATATTTTCTTTACATCTAATGAGATTTTAGAGTTTGGATGACATATTCAATTCTTTCATAATTCCTTTAGGAAAGTTATTATTGGTGATATCCTCTTGTAGAGAGTGAATGGAGAACTCAAGGGAATTGAGTTCTTTATCAAGGTGTCAAAATAGTTTTCTTCTCTATTCCTTCATTCGGTCTTTGAGAGTCATCAGTTTGGATATATAAGAAAGAGGATAATCATTACACTCAGTCGAGAACCATGTATCTTAGAAAATTATTTTTCATTATGATATGTCAATATATACATTATTGATCCTTAATGGGAGGATTAACCTTATTTAATTGTTATAAATATTCCCCAGAATTGAATGATGATATGAGTTATGTTTTTTCAAGGGGACACAAAAAATGAACCTTCAATATCCATAGATACATAATTAAAAAATTCCATGTCAATTATGATTGCTCTAACACAATTAATATACCATATATACCATGTAAACATAGAAACATAAAGTTTATCTTCGGATAAATTATCCTCCTCAAAACAGACACAAAATTCCATGATGGAGTTTGGAGAGAAAATATTCCCACTTTTCTCATATGCATGGAGAATATAGTTAGAATATCTTATAATAATACATGGATTATTGATAAGTCTATAGATATTATTAATTTACAACCATAGAGGTATCATGTCAATATTATACTTGTGGGCATAGACAACTATACGAAAAAACTTCCTACCAGAGATGTAGAAACAACATGTAATGAGTTGGTCCCCTTCTTGGAAAATTGAAGGCCAATCCAGTTTATTATGAGCTGGTAACAAAATATTATCATGATTATAGGGTTCTTTAATTTTTTTCCTTGATGTCAGTAACAACTGTGAACAAGTGTGGTTTCATCCCTAGAGAGACTCTTCTTTGGTTTAGAAACTAAAACTAATTCCGACATCTTCTTACCTACAATAATCCATAAGGAACCTACAGTGTCGGGGTTAAAAATCCCTAGAAGTTCCATTATAGGGTCCTCATTTTGTTCTTTGGGGGTGGGGGGGGGGGGGGGGGGGGGGGGTGAAATCCCCCTTTTCATTTGTCTCCTACATTTTGTTTCATTTTAAGTTTCTAGTTGAGCCAGTTGTCTTGAAATCTGGTGTAATAAATATCCTTTTAGAGAGAGCATCAGTATCCAGATGTGTTGAGTTTGTGTCTTTTTTCTTCTAAAATTTTGGGGTAGCAGGGTCACCTAGTGAGGTGTCTACTGTCTTCTTAGTGTGTAGTGTGTTAGATCCTTGTACAGTGACGAGCATGCATAGTGGATCAACTGAGCAAGGTGGATCCAATTGAATCACCACATCCAGATCAAAAGATATGAGATTAAGAACGAAATCCTCAGTTTTCATAGGAGATACAGTAAAAAATATCTCTTGAGGGATATGTTAGTTGATCACTAGGGAACATTGTCTCAATGCATTGCATTTCATTACTAGTGATATCTATGTCTTCTAGATTTTTAACTTATTTAAGGGTGGAATGTTTCTCCTCCTCTTCAACCAAGGCTTCCCATGAGGTGATTTCACTAGATGACTTATCCAATTTTACACCATTCACTTTCTTGGAAAAATCTATTGTATCTTTGTCCACTACATTGGTATTTTTACCTTTCAACACTTACTTTAAGGTATTGGTGCTAGAAACTGGTTCACCCAGCTTTTTTACCACTATAATGTTTTTAATATCATGTATTACCATTTTCCAATGATCACAATACCATTGAAAATTCTAAAATTATATTCTGATCTCAATTTTTTAAACATTCGTAATTAGAGATAGTTTATTTGGTGAAGGGGATTCCATATTTATTTCAAGAAAAACCATTGCATAAGGACTGAGGTGTACACTGTATAACAAAACTTCTCTTTATTACACACTAAAACACGATTCTTTACATAATATTCACCTGATACAACATATAAGATTGAGTGGTATAGTGTATTTGGAGCTTAGGATCATTGCATAACAACTTAAAATACAAAATACAACATCTTTATTGATAAATTCCTTTACATGACAACTACATTCCCTCGTACTTAGCATTGCATTGGATAACCTGAGGACATGAAAAAGAAAAGGGTGAGCTATAAAGCCTAGTAAGGGAATAATAATGTTATAACATGAGGAATACAGTGCATGTTAGAAAATAGGAATATCAATTGAGAACAAGAGTAACAAGAACATAAAGGCATGATAAATCATGATAATCATAACATGGAAATGTGGAAACAACACTTAACATGGAATTTAGCATGAGCCAAGGCACATTGCACATGAAGCATGAGTAAAACATCATTTCACATGAAGCACAAGTAAAACCTCATTTTACGTGAATTATAATGAGTCAAAACTCATTGCACATGATATATCATGACACTATACTTTACCTAATGCATTAGAGCGCTATCAGGGCACACCCTTTCTTAAACATTTCATTTCATGCATAAGTGTGCCACATGGATCATATAACATGGAATCAATCAACACCATAAGTTATTATAAAATTAAGGAATGTGGAATAAATATATGAAATTAACATTCAATATGTATATGTTCATAAAGTTTAATACCCTTGATAGAGACATGGGTATGGTATTCACTACACAATGATCTTGGCTTGGGAAAACGCGGTGCAATTTTGGAAGCATAACAACGTTAAATAAGAACTCATAAAAAAATTGTTGATGAGATAAAAAGGGGTGTTTGATAATATTTACATGAAATTTATAGTAATGGGGTCATATATATACATGTCCCAACAAACTTAATGGAATTTAGATGCATAATACAAAATATTTACTTGGATGTAAATGAGGAGGGAGAAATCCCACACGGAATTTCACCATGATAATGGGTGTACATGGGAGGAATTAATGATAGATAAAGGGGTATAACATCATCAAAACATAAAGCGGGAAGTTTGGGGGAGGTTCTAAATCATACCCCAACATTTTTAATTGAAAACAAAAGGGATTAACAACTTAAAGAAAATTGTACAAAAATGAGAAAGGAAGAAATCCCTTACTTGGAAGTGTGATTCCAAAGGCTTGGGAGAAGATTGAGAGAGGATTCATGGGAGATTGGGGAACCTTGGAAGGATTATAGAGAGATCAGGGCAGGGTTTGGTCAATCTACAAAGGCTGTTGGTGAAGAGAAAGTGGGAGCTTGGGTGGGTTTATATAGGAAAGGATAGGGAATTATTTATTATTTAAGTTTGGGACACCTCACATTAAACTAATCGAAAACACAAATCAAACCATGGTTTTTTCCCATGGTTCTTGGAAAAGGGGAATGTAAAAACATATTTTATAATTCCAATTTACGAAATTCTTAAAATAATAGGTTTTCTTATGTGGAGGCGAGTCACACTCTCAAGGGAAACACTTTAAAAAGACAAAATGTTTTATAAGCCTCGAGGGGTCCACTAAAGCATTTTAAAATAAATAAAAAAAAACGCAAAATCACTTTATTTTAATGGTAAAACATATATTGTCCGAACATAATGTTTATAGTATTTTATTACATAAAAATTGGGTCATTAAGATGACATAAAACACATTATATATTTAAACGGTATTTAATTTTTACCCAAAAAATTCGACTGTCTCAGAAAATTATGAAAAACTCACCGTTGGATAATTTTGATGTCCTGATTCCAAAAATAATATTCATTTTATCTAAAAGAATTTATAAATATGTGAATTTTTACTTTTAAAATAAAAACTGACATTTATAAAAAATTCATAGGTTTTGACAAAAACATGTTTCAAACCATAATAAATATTACAATTGCATTCATAAAATTATACAATAATTTATATATAATAAAAAGTAATTTAATAATAATAATAATATTTTATTAAATTATTATTTAATTCAAAAATTCATTAATTCATCAAAATAGATTTCTTAATTGAATATTGACTAAAAATACTATTTGTGACTTAAAAACTATTTACAAAGTAACAATAATAAAAAAATGTATATTATCCATAGAAGAACAATGCACATAATCGTATTACTAGGGTATTGTTACATAAACCATTAAAATACCCACATAAGACCTTAGGGTAAGGTACAAGATGGTGACAGACTCTTGGGGTGGCTCGGATAACATTGCTTGAGTGGTAATCTCTATCAACTTCCACTTCTCTCGTTGGTGGTTCTGCTCAAGATTAACATATTAAAGCTCATCTTGGGATTGGTCAAGGGAAAAGCCCAATGATGCCACATCTTTTCTGAGCTCCGACAAATGAGCTTTGTATGGGGAAAGTCTACTGGATGAGGTCATCGCTTCCTTTTTCTGAGTAAATTAGATTTGTTAAAGCTCTATATTTATACTAATCAGGTGATCGTTGTTCAATGGCTATATTAGCAAGAGTCACAATTCTTTACGGTATTTTAAAATATAGAAACATAAAACCAATTAAGTTTACATTTTATATAACCATAATAAAACATTTAATTAGATCAAGAGGAATTTTCATTAATGATGTTTGGGTCTTTACACATTGAGAGTGCACTGGTATATTTTAAGAGGAGTACCAAAGCCATAGGATATGTCATTATTAATTTTAGGGTTCCATTAGACCCATAAAGGCCCATGAATTCTTTCCCATACCCTGGAATTTGAGATTCTTTTATTGAATGGGTTAAAGTTAGCATCTCATTCAGACAAATAGAAAATACCATGTTTGAGATTGAGAATACCAGTGTTCTAGGACACATTGATATCATCCTACCTCTCCATAATGAAATAGAATTATAATTTTCCAATTGGTATTAATCATTATTATGCAACATTCCAGCAATGCGTGATTCTATACTTGAGATCTGCATAGTACCAAGACTTGGCCAGTTTCTCATAAGCTATGCGACCAAGCAATGAGAACTTACAAGGGTCTGTCCTTTGTATAATCGCCTCCGGATAAACAACCACATAAATTTTACCATACTCCGAATGATTAATGATATTATGTTTGTTCGCATCACCTAAAGAACTCACAGAACCTGCAAGGGCTTCCAAGAATGAAATACCCATGCACTCTTTGGTTAGTGATGTGTTTCCAGTATCAGATAATTTCAGAGGATCCATGAAAACCCTTTCATGTTATGGATTAAACAATTCCATAGATCAGTAATGCTTTTAACATGAATGGGTATGTCCATTATCAATTTGAATAGTTAGAGCTCCATTGTTTTCCGTTGACTCATTTCAATGTTATAATGGCCATGTTTAAATAATAATATTTTAATAGATTATCATGTTTCATTTAAACCTACTATTGAATGCATCAAAAACTATCAATGATATAGAATTTATTTAAAAGTAAATATATCATTTTTTTTCTTGGGTTGATTCATTCTCTTCTAAACATGGTGGTGCATGTCATATATTCTAACAAACATGATGTTCCTATTTTAAAATCTTGATGTGTTACATACTACCCCCATTAAATAAATTTCATCCTTGAAATTTAATATTGATCTCAAAAATCAATGTATTAAACATTTATTTTAAGAAAACCACACATCATAAAAAGGATTAATAAAACATCCACTTATAAATTGTGAAAGATAAATATCAATCTCATCTAAACTAACACACATCTACTATTCCGAGTTAGAGAACATTATTGTGAAGTGAAAAATTGACATAGAATAAAATGTTAAATAATAATTGAGGGTGGTATAGGTCATTGATCACAAGAAAGTGAATTGTCATGAGAAATTTAAAAAACACTAAACAATATATATGTGATGAATTAAAATACCATTTATTCATCATATATGAAGAAAATAACTTAAATGTTTTTATTCAAATTTGTTTTCCAAGTGTTGATGGATTATTTTTTGTTAAAGTTATCAAAAATTTGAAAATATATTTACATGGTATATTTTTATTTCATAAACATGATTTTATCCAATCATTATTCTTTTACCAATTTCTACTTCACCTATTACTCCAAGGAATTAATATCCAATATGATTTTTTTTAAAATCCTAAAGAACTAAAATTGTCTTTTAAAAAATAATATGTTCCACAAAAGAGTAACATTTTATTACTCATTATTTATTATAACATAAAATGGTTAGCACATGGTAATACAATTCCCAAAATGAATATAATTATTATAATCCTCATAATTCAATAATGAATCCAAAGGTTTAACATAAATCATTCCTTAAATAAATAATCCTATATAAAAAATAACCCCGATAACCTCAATATTAAATAATATTTTAAACTCAATGGTTATATTATACCCTTTACAATTACATATAAAAACATAATAACATTCTTCCCAAATGATCATTTTATTTAAACCAAAGGGTTATATATACTTCAACCCAATAAAACATCATCCAAAATATTACTAGTCACCTTGAAAAATAATTACATAAACCCCCAAAATGGGTTTCCAATAAATTAAACATATAATCAACCTTAAACTCATAAAACAATGATGGTATCCATAACTCTTAATTTATTCTGAAAGTAACACATATATTCTTTAAAAATCAACACAATCCTTATATATATCATGATTATTTTATCCAAAATACCAATGGTAAAAATTATTCTACAATATAATTATTGAATAGAAATAAATAATAATTCAACCCTTTTACTTCAATGATTTTGTCTAATATAGTTTCTTCCATGGTCTAGGGTCTCACCCTTATTTTAGTGAATTTAATCTAATAATAACCAAGTTCTCCACGTAAAATATATAAAATTATTTTGTAATTTGCGGATCTATGACCATAATTTCAACATTTAAAACATATTCCTATCCATCTAGTATATTATTCTAGGTGGTTCTTCCCACATTGTTTACATGTAGGATGATGAATCTTTCTTCTTATATCCTCATCACCACATGAACTTTTATAAAATTATTTTATCTACTTATTTGACTTGATAGGAATAAAAAAGTACATACTGTTAATCATATATCATGGTAGATGATTAGGAATAGTCAAATAATATTTCTCTCTAATCATCATCCAATTTGGATTCTCATAATCTCAAGAGTTTCCATCACATTTAGTATTCACATAATTCATACGGTTTTAAAACATTGACTAAAACCACAATAAATAGAATGAGAATTAATAATTATAGTTGGAAACCATAGAATTATGGAAAATAAGTTAGGTAAATATTAAAATCATGATGTCTCCTTTTCAATATATGGAACCTTAGGTTTATCCAAGGTCTTTAATGATCATCATATATTCAAATCAATCATGATGGTTTGTAAAGTGTTTATGAATTTCAAAATCATATCCCCTTGGAGTGTTAAATAAATTTCAAATTAATCCCGTTGATGTGTACCAGGTAATTCTTGAGTCAAGTCTGACACTCCTTTTTAGATTTATTACACCTTGGTACATCTATTATATAACCATGTACACTTGAAGTATCTAGGTAGGGATTTAAATTTTTAGGAACCACTCAATATAATCTTAACTAAAATTTGCAGATATTTTACTATACATAGAATTATCCTTATACTTACCCTTTAACTTATACTAAGACTTATCCTTAGGATTAACCAAAAACAATTCTCTTCTTAGTTTCCAGGTATTAAATAAAAATTTCTTTTGAAACCAAAATTGATGACCCAAGCTTTCTAAACATATTATAACATCATTTCTAAACATAAATATCCATTATTATGACATAAGGATCATAAAGTTCTAGTGTATTTGAAATACAAGGTTCATAATACATTAATGTGAGTCTAAAAAAAATTTAATTTTATTCTTTATAATGAGCTCCTAAATCCTTTAAATCTTATTTCTTAGGGAACATATAGACCAAATAGGTGAGCTAAAACCAGTGATGGAATAAACATGATAAAGAAACATAATGTCTGAGATAAAAGTATAACATGATATCATAAATAGGATTCTCATTAATAATCACATAGAATAGTAACATAAATAACATAGTACCATATGATCATTAAATAATAGAAAATGTGGAAGTAACATATAACATAACATAAATATTATTTAAGGATAAATATCTCAATAATATCACATGGTGTATAAAGTCCCAAGATGGATTCTGTTTACTACCTACTCCCGTTAATGTCTTCTCATGATATTAAAACATAACCCAATGAATTGGAGATCTAGATAGGTCCACCCATTATAACATGTTCAGGATCTATGCGTGTCATATAAAGTAAATAATTTATAAGTAATAAATTATTAATTACCCATTTAAAGAAAATGGGTTGCATAATATTTATTCATACCATATTTAAAGATATTTCAAAATGAAGTCATTTGAAAAATGATCATATGGAATGTATTACTCCGTAAAATGTTGGGATATTAAACTAGGTATATATGTGAGAGACATATATATATATATAATTTAGAATCAATCTTCAATATAAAAGTTTGTTTTTATTGATTAAATTACTTTTAAATATATATAAAAACATTCTTGATGAAAATAACCTTTTCAATTTGAGTACATCAAAGGATGCCATCTTAAATGGAAAAAGATTTTTAAATATCACTTATTTGTAATTTAAAAAATTATTAAACATTAAATAATTTTATTTAATATATCCTTTGAAATATAAATATTAGGATTTAAAAAATCGATTGGTCATGATGTTGGAAGAGTTACACTCAAGATAAAAAATTTATAAAAAAAAAGTTTTCCTTCACATTTTTATAATAAAAGTAAAAAATATCATGTTTGGAAAATGATGGTAAGATTATCTTTAAAAAAATTTAAAAATAAAATTAATTTTAAAAATTAATTTAAGCAATCATCATAAAACATTTTTTAAAACATTTTTATAAATCATATTTTTTCAGAAAAAAAAAAATATTTTGACCAAAGAAAGAAATGATATTAGACTTTTTTAGAAACATTTTCTCAAAAATATTAAGTAATAAAGTCTAAGAAATTGGATTATTAATTGAATAATTAATTAATAAACAAATCATAAGAAATGTAATGGGTTTATTATATAATGACCAAATAATTTCCTTTAATAAAAATTCATGCACAAGAAATATTGATTAAAATGAGATTGAAACAAAAACCCATATCTCTTTGGTAACATTTAAATACTAACATACCATGAATAAAGTAGATTAACTATAACATTAATATCAATATTTTAGGATGATTCGTGATATATAATGTAATTGTATAGTGTATACACCATTTAAATGATATTTTGTGTGTAAATTAACATGTGTCTCAAAGAAGATAGTTTGGGAAAAAACCCTTACAACATTCGTCTCATTGAGGTGAGAGTTAATAAATTGGGTAATTATGTTTAAAAAATTTATATCCACTAATATACAAGTTTTAATGTAAAATAAAGTAGTAAAAATTAATTGATCAAATAATTTTTAATAATATAATCAAGGAAGTAGTGGTATAACCCAATGAGTGTAAATTGAGTTTAGAACCCCCTAACCTCACACTTCCATTTAGTTGGGAAATATTTAAAATCATTTTTAGTGGTTATAAATATTTTTTCAACTTATAAAGGTGACATTTTAATATTTATAATATCCTATATTATCCATTTATAACATCTTATTACTTGTGCGTTATTGATTATTTATTATCACTATTTTTTTGTGTCTTAATTTCTATGTTTTCTTATGAATATTTTGTCATGAAAGTTTCGTATTCAAAACACATGATATTGTTAAATAATATATATAATTATAATAATGTTATAAAGATAATTTTTCTTCATTATAATCATATTTAGAATCATTATTTAATTTTTAACATGAAGAATAAATCACATCACCTTGTGGAGATGATAGGTTGTATGTACGCAGGACTGATGTTATCATTTACTTAACAGGTTAAAGTGTAAGGAAGTGGAAAATATACTAATTTTACTGAATAAATATCATTTAATGTATTTTTAACATATTCATTGTATTTATCCCTTATTGCCATCAATGTAAATCATTGGTGAAAAATGAATCACATCACTCCGCGAGGTGGTAGTCCACCGTACACACGAACGAAAATATCATTTATTCCATGGACGGTAAGTTAAGATGGTATAAAATATATTTCGTTTCAATAATGAGTAATATGTCATTAATATAATATATAAACATCAAATTATTCTTTATTTACTTATATGTGAAGCGTAAGATAAAAACTAATCACAATGATTCGCAAGGCAGTAGTTTGTAGTACACACAATTGATGTTATCATATTCTCTAAGAAATAAAAATTAATATGGTATATATGATTTTATAATTATATAAGTATAATTGTATAATATATATCATATATAAACAATAGAAACATCATTATATCCATATTTTATTTAAGGTAATGGTAAATGAATTCCATCAGTTCACGAGGTAGTAGTCTGTCGTACACGTGATCAATAGTTTTGTTTCCCATTTGAGAGAGGAGAATATTTTCTAGGTCATGATCTTATCATAAAAAAATACATTATATTTAGTATACTAATTCTATTACATCATTATGAATTAATAATATTTAGACAATGTGGAGGCTAAAATAAAATAAATTTATAACTTAGGGATATGACGTTTTCTTTGGACAACTTCTTTTAGTTTGCACCAAAATGATTCTTATGGTGGATTTCCGAAAAAAACAAGGATTCTCTGATGAGGTTAGTTATTTTATAAAATAATTTTTTTATAAGTTTTCTAATTAGAGGAGGGCATTTGGACTTTTACTAGTGGGGGATAGGACACACTCAATATGTTTGAAATTAATGAATTACACACATGTTTCTCTCATGCCAAAAAGCTCTAAAATGTAAACTTTTAGAACATTATAATATATAAGGCCTACATATGATGATAAAATAATAATTATACAAGTTTTAGGTCATTTATAATTCTTATTTGTTTATGTTTAACCCTCCCCTGACTCATTTTTAACTTTAACTGCATTAAATAATTTTTAAGGTTTTCACTATTCATTATGGTCAAAAAATTGTTGCCCATATTAGATAATATAAATTATTCTTAATCCAAATACGAAATTAATTTTTCAAAATTCAAGTAAAAAATATGGAAGAATTAAAATAAAATTTAGACCTTTAAGAGTGTTGAAAAAATATTTTTTTAGGAAATATTTTTTTAAAGAAAATATGATATCATATTAACTATATGAAAAATAATAATAATTACAAAAAATTTAATTCATATATATATAATATACATTTAATTTATATAATTCCTAATTAGAGGGTATTTTAATTATTTAAAATGGACAATCATTATACATCTTAAAATAGTTTTCAAAAAAATGTGTTTTAAAACCAAAAATGAAAAATATAATAAAATATAGTATAAATATGATTCGAATGAAATTAATTGGGATAAATAATAATTATGTAAATTTATATTCCTATTAAAATAACAATTGAGATAAATTTATTAAAAATAAAGAAACATTTTATAATATCGGTATTTTTAACTATTCACTGAAAAATTATTGTTTTTTTAAAAAATAACTAAATTTTACCAAAAGTATCGATCTGATAATTAAAAAAAAGATATTAATTTTGAAAAATAATTTTTCTAAAAGTGGTACAATTTAATTTTAAATTATGCTCCCAAAGTGAGACTAATATTTTATATAAAACATATTTTTTTTCGAAGACATTTCTATTTATTTCAAATGATTCTTATTTTATTCTTAATAACAAGATAATCATTAATTTTTTTTAATAAATTTTTAAATAAAATAATTTTCATAATTAATTTATTAATATTTATGCTTATAAACTTAATGGCTATGATATAATGACCATGATCAAATAATAATATTTTAATAGAGTTTCCTGTTTCATTTACACCCGATATTGAGTGCATCTCAAGATATCAAAATGAATGAATTTATTTTAAAAAAAAGAATATATAATAAATTATTAGGTTGTTTCATTCTATTATAATATTGGTGTTTTGTGACATATATAATATCGAACATGATTTTACACTTTTAAAATATCTGGGTGTTATAGGGTCTAACCTGAAAATGCCTCATCAGTATATAGGTTAGTAATGCACCGAAGAAAGAAGTATCAATTACTCTCAAGGGGAAGTGTATACCACCTGTAAATTCTCATGGATCATAGGGGGTAGTTACACCCATATATAAATAGTCACTTTCTTTCGGGGAGTTATTCATCCCACCTAGAGATACTCAGTCATTAGGAAGATGTATCTCACCTGAATATAAATAAAAATCTTAGGCTTTCAAATCATATAACCTTTAAATACATCTGGATCATAGATTGGAAAGGTTATTAACCTAGATTAGTCCCAAACTTTATAGTTGGGACCATCCTACCCATCCCACCTATAAATTCAAAACAAAAACACACCAAAATCCCTTAGATAAATTGATATATCTCTAAAACTAAAGTTTTTAAGGATAATTATAATAATTTTCCATTCCCAACCCAAACATATCACTTGTTAAATGAATCATCCCACCTTGTGAATTAAACATCCGAACACAAAAATATATGTATTATCCTTCAAGTAATAACCCATCTTACCTCATCCATATGCATAACATCACATCAATATCTTCCCATAGATAATCTCTACAATAACATCTTCTGGATTAGTAATTAGATATAATCACATGACTTGGACCTATTAAAATCAGCCTATATCTCAAGACAATAACCACCTGATCATTTGGATCTTAGTATTTAACTCATAATCCTCATTTCTATAGTACCATTATAGAACTATCATCAACTCCTGAGCATAATACCCCACTCTTAATAGGTCATCATTCATACCTACATGAGACCCCTCATTTATTATACTATTAACCCATTTTAATTGTACAAGTCACCCCTCACATATTAATTAATCAGTGAGTATAAACTCTAAACAATATCACACTCTATCCACAAATATAAATATATTATTATATGGTTTACCCAAAATTTGATATTTGGGGGATTTCCCCATATATCTAATCTAATTCACTCAATTTAATTCACTAAAGTACCACTCTGAATTATAGCATCTCAAGGATTAACAAAATAAAATAACACTGAACAAGAAACCACTATCAGACTCAAACTATTGTATCACACACAACAGTGAATTATATCATCTCATACAATATCTCTCTAGGACATTCGAATCAACCCTTAAGGATAAATACCCTCCATATGTTTTCCCTCACTATTTAACCTAATCTATTTTTATTATGAGAGTATTAAGGATATAATATTTTGAGGGAATATAAAGGAGATCACCACAATGGACCTATATACGTATACCCATTATAATTTAGAAACTCAAGGTTATCATCTATCAGTTAGAAAATCTAATCCTCTTACCCCATCTTGAATTCCAAATAATAAAGTTCAATTATATATAATGGTGGTAAAATTAAGGATAACTTCCCTCAGAATAATCTTTGTTTAAAACTACATTCATCCTCTATAGAGATATTATCGATAATTATTAATAATAAAAATACTCTATTGTGATAAAAAACTGAAATAGATTAATTATAAAACATTAATAATTAATTTTCATAAAAAATTTATAATCAATTATTTGATATAGAAACAAATAAAACTAAGTTAGTAGACTACTATGTTTGAAAATGTTATAAATAAACATACACCCACCACTAATTTACACCCGATACTATAACACATAAAATATAAAACTTCCTAGAGTGAAAAGAATTTATTTTTAATTGATATGAAACAAGAATAAATAAATGATAATATTTAAATTTCTGAAATGTAATAAAACCTTTGTTATTTTCCAATCACTAGCATCCACAATCCATAGCACATGATGGTCCCATTACTCTAATTTGATTCCAAAATAATTTAGTGAAATCATACTACAAATACATTGTAACGGCCCAAAATTTTGAATAAATCTTGTTTCCTAATTTCATGTGTTATTTTATTTTATTTTTTATACTAAACAAAAATGTTTTATTTGATAAACATGATTATAATTAAAATGAGACCATTGGGTTTTGATTGTTATATGACCATCGGTCAATATGACCACTGTGAACAAAATGTTTTGATTATTGTCTCTAAATACAAGTAATCTTGGTTAATTATTATAGAAAGAAGATTCGATGGCCTCACCTAGTAGTCTTGGACCGATCGAAGCCCATCTAACAGAGCTTGGGAAGGAGGTAGCACCATTGGGCTTTGCTCTGGATCAAATCCAAGCCGAACTTCATCATGTGAAGCTGGAACGGAATCGCCTTCGTGAGAAGTTCAAACTGATAGAAATTACTACTCGGGCAATGTTGACTGAGCCGCCCCAAGCTTCTATCACCCTAGCACACCTTACTCTTAGGTCCTATGATGGTATTATAAGGGGTTATGTAACGAGACCGTAACTACCTTGTGTAATCCTTGTTTTAAATAAAAATTTGGATTTATTATTATGATGAAGTTTAAGAATTTTGAAATGACCGGATAAATATAGTATGCAGATTTTTGATGAATTTTAGAAAAAGGATATTTTAAATATGTTTATGTAAACCCTAAATAATTAAAAATGTGTAATGATTTTCAAAAAATGGTCTTCTGCAATTATGTTCAGTACTAAATTTAGAGTCTAATAAGACCAACTTGATTTTTGATGAATAGTAAATTATGAATAGTGATTTTATGATTAGGATTAGTAATATGACCAAATGGATTAGTAATCTCACTTAAAGAAAGTTTTAAAATAAACTAGGCACCTTGATTAAGTAATGTGATTCAATAAAATAGTTAAATAACGGTTTCATTAATTATTATTCAAGTATTAGTTTTTTCGGGTGAATAGTGTTTTTTAATTAAAAATTTAATTAAAAATAATTAGAAAATTATTTTTATAAAAATGACTTTATTTTTGAACTCAGAGCATCGATATTATGTTATGGTAATTTTTGGGGATTTTTCTGAAAAAAATGAATTTTCGATGAATAGTGTATTTATTTAAAAATAAAATTAAAAATATTTAGAAAATTATTTTTATAAAATGGAGTTCATATTTGTAATCAGAGCGTTGATATTTGATTATGGTGAAATTTTGGGATCTTTCTGAGAAAGTTGAATTTTCAGTGAATAGTAAAAATGCAGTTTTAGGGTTTCAGTATGTTTAATGACATCATAGCTGTGCCATGATGATGTCATGAGTTATTTTAAGGGTTGGCCGGCCAAGGGTGATGAATTATTGTTTTGGGGGCCCCATGTGGCCTAACTCCATGATAAATGCCAAGGGAGAGCACATGGGTTTGACAAAAGCACATGTGAGGTGTCCTTTGGCCATTAATGCCTTGTCCCCTCACTTTCCCTATAAATATCAAGCCCTCCTCTCATCCATTCGACTTCCCACTCATTACCAAAAAATTTATGGTCTCATTACCTCCCAAGGAGCCCTCCCAAGGTGCCCCCAAGCCCTCAAGGTCCCAACCATTGAGGTTTAAGAGTTACATTTTAAGGTAAGGGATCTAACCCCTCTCTTTCTTTTCAAGTAATATCTTTTATGTCATTTCTTTTATACTCCATGTTCTTATGTTGGAGGATGTTCTTTTATATTCATCCTACTTCCTATTTCATGTTCATATGATGAGAGACCCCCCTTGCTCTCATCAATTCGTTTTAAGAATGTTTAAGTGGCGCCGTTAGGCTGCCGAATTTTTAAGGGATTCTTTCACCTTCCTCGTTTTCAAGTTCTATTTTCATTCAAGGCTTTCATGTTCCTTTTTATTATGTTGGGGTATGATCTCTAAATTATCATACTGATCTTTTATGATCATATGATGAGAGACCCCATTTGATCGCTTCAATTCAGTATTTTGAAGTTTTAAGTGGCGCCGTTAGGCTGCCGAATTTTAAGTGGTTCTTCACACTTCTCGTTTTGAAGTTCTACTTTCATGTCAATTATTTCAAGTTACTTTTTGTTATATTGGGATATGATCTCTATATATATCATACTGGACTCTTATGTTTATATGATGAGATACCCCATTTTATCTCTTCAATTCATTATTTTGATGTTTTAAGTGGCGCCGTTAGGCTGCCGAATTTTAAAGTGGTTCTTCACCCTTCTCGTTTTGAAGTTCTACTTTCATGTCAATTCTTTCAAGTCCCTTTTTGTTATGTTGGGGAATTATCTCTATATCTATCATACTGATCTCTTATGATGATATGATGAGGGACCCTATTTGATCTTGTCAAATCATTTTCTTTTGAAGTTAAGTGACGCCGTAAGGCTGCCGAATTTTCATAAGAGAAATCTAATCTTTTTTCCTTCCATGTTTTTCATTTCAAATGGTATGTCCCTAAAATTTCGTTAACATGTCCATATGTCCTTATTATTCTTTCACCCTACTGTTTTATGGATCATTTATGAGTGGGTGACCCATGTCCCCTCTCATTTCAATGTTTTCTAAAACCCCGAAACTTAGCCGTTATGCTGCAGAATTTTCCCCTCAAAATGCCTCTCTCTTTTCTCAAAAATTATTTTATGTTATAAAGTGAATACTCAAAGCTCTTATTTCTACAAGGGTATTCACATATATATCAAAATGTTCCATTTTAAATTCTGGGATTTACATACATGATACCCGCTTTCCCTTTCCGTGGGTTTAAAGTGACGTAAAGATCATGTCTTTAAAGCAGTTTTTAAAACGTTATGATTATGAAATGAAACCCATTTATTTTATGCTATGTGGGTTATTAATGAAATGTTTAATGATGATATATGTGGCTCACATGATAATAAAGGCAAATTTAAGGGTTCGCCCTGATAGCGCTCCAATGCATTGGGTAATGATTTAACCACTAGAGATTAAAATTTTCATGATACCTTGGTGAATAACCTTGGTAATTTTCAAATGACACCTTGGGGATGGACCTTGGTGACATGTTCATGATTGTCTATGTTAAATGATGTAGCCACATCTTCAAGTTATGAAAAAGTTTTATTTTTATTATGAAATGCCTCATGATTTTCTTTCTCATGCCTTAAAGTTCTTTTCATGTCCTTATTGAAGTATAGCAAGTTCACATGTAAAATGTTCCTCTTGTTTCCCTTACTGGGCCTTCTGCTCACCCTTTCTTTTGATGTATGTCCCCAGGTTATGAGATGCAGTAATGAACCTAGAATGAACTTAAGGAGACTCCTTTCAAGTGTTTAAAAAGAATGTTTTATATTGTTTTTATGTATTATGTTCCTGGTTTCCATGACACTAGACCTTAAAGATCCTCAGTTTTGTGTAATGTAATGAAAGTTTATGTTATAAAAAGACGGGATGCTATAGTTGGTATCAAAGGATGGTTTAGTTATTTGTGGAAATTAGGATATGAAAACACTAGTAAGAACCCTATAGAAAAGTTTAAATATAGGAAATATTCCTGGTATTTTGGTGAGTATTGAGTAAGGGGTTTCCAAGAAAATACATCCCTGTCTGGATACGAGCAGGTAGAGGTGGCTCTGGCACAGATGTACATAGGGGTAAAACCCAAAAACACCGCTTTGAGCTAGACTCGAATGGGAACTGGTACACGACAACGGGCCTTGCTGCACTCTTGGTTACGACACTCCCGGGGGATATGCTTTGGTAAATCCATAAGCTTAGTATGAACCATTGTTAAAGGAACAAAGATAAAATAAAATAAAGATTGACAAAAGAATATATGATCATGGATAACCTAGAAGGGAACCTAGGGGATCACAAGTTAGGGTATACTTTACTTCTACATGTTATCCTTAGATGCTTTAAGTTTCTTTTCATGATTATTGGCTAAGTATTTAAGCCCCTAATTATAGTTTCTTTTCTTAGTTAATGGCGGGAAATGGAAGAACATGTCTCAACAACCAATGTGATAGGAAATGCTACGATTGCCGTATTAATATGATAGAGATGATTAGGGGATTAAAATATGATTTTTTTATTTTGGAATACATTCACTATTTTGGGGACCCTATATGATCGAGGTAAATAGATTACAACGATATTTTCATTGAGGAGTAAGGTTGATTTATATTTGAAGAATCAATGAATTTAAGGTGGATTTATAGTAATTTAGGTTACTTTTGGGAATGATTAACCTATCTTGGGTTAAATATGTTTAGATTAGATACTTTTGTTATAAGATGTTAGGAGTGGTTGATGTTGTTTGGAGATGAACAATGAAGTTTATTTTGGAAGACTATGTTATCAAATCTTTCTTGTATTTGGGTTTCAATCTTAGTTTGGAGAATTTTAAGGACCGTTATTTATGGAATGGACTATGATGAACTTTGGGTAGTACCATGGAACTTTGAATATTTAAAAGTAGTTTCCATTCCAATGGGATTCTTTCTTTTTTAAGAGTTGTTTTACCTTACCCTTTCGGTGTTTGGGATAATGTTTAAAGATAGAAGAAATAGATAGTTGATCTTTTGTGGATTATGAGATTCTCTAGAAGATGATTCTTGTGTTTTGATGAGACCAAGTAGTTTTGAATGCTCATCGTTTGGAGAAAAGATTAGTTTTGGTAGAAACTTATTAAAGCATGAAACTCTACATGAAGGTAGATATATTTCCTAATGTTTTTGTTCTATGTTGTAAATGAATTCCTCAAAATTATTAAAATGAACGTAAAACAAAAACGTTGTTGGTTTACGTTTCCAACAAGTTAATCAAAGACCGCTTACACACATCATAAGTTTGGGATTTTCTTATGGTTAACTTTCTCCTAATCATGTTCTCTATCACTCTCCCTCAGAACGTGACCCTTTGTTTTCTACTCCATGTCCATGTTTCCTACATGGAATCCTAGTATGAGTAAACTCGGGTGGCCTTTGTACTCCCTTTTATTTCTTTTAAAGTAATAGTGTTACTGACTCTTTTTCCGATGTGGGACTTTCAATGAAATTTCAAAACCCAATTTTAAAAAATTGCGAGGACGCAATTTCTTAAGGGGGGAAGATTGTAACGGCCCGAAATTTTGAATAAATCTTGTTTCCTAATTTCATGTGTTATTTTATTTTATTTTTTATACTAAACAAAAATGTTTTATTTGATAAACATGATTATAATTAAAATGAGACCATTGGGTTTTGATTGTTATATGACCATCGGTCAATATGACCACTGTGAACAAAATGTTTTGATTATTGTCTCTAAATACAAGTAATCTTGGTTAATTATTATAGAAAGAAGATTCGATGGCCTCACCTAGTAGTCTTGGACCGATCGAAGCCCATCTAACAGAGCTTGGGAAGGAGGTAGCACCATTGGGCTTTTCTCTGGATCAAATCCAAGCCGAACTTCATCATGTGAAGCTGGAACGGAATCGCCTTCGTGAGAAGTTCAAACTGAGAGAAATTACTACTCGGGCAATGTTGACTGAGCCGCCCCAAGCTTCTATCACCCTAGCACACCTTACTCTTAGGTCCTATGCTGGTATTATAAGGGGTTATGTAACGAGACCGTAACTACCTTGTGTAATCCTTGTTTTAAATAAAAATTTGGATTTATTCTTATGATGAAGTTTAAGAATTTTGAAATGACCGGATAAATATAGTATGCAGATTTTTGATGAATTTTAGAAAAAGGATATTTTAAATATGTTTATGTAAACCCTAAATAATTAAAAATGTGTAATGATTTTCAAAAAATGGTCTTCTGCAATTATGTTCAGTACTAAATTTAGAGTCGAATAAGACCAACTTGATTTTTGATGAATAGTAAATTATGAATAGTGATTTTATGATTAGGATTAGTAATATGACCAAATGGATTAGTAATCTCACTTAAAGAAAGTTTTAAAATAAACTAGGCACCTTGATTAAGTAATGTGATTCAATAAAATAGTTAAATAACGGTTTCATTAATTATTATTCAAGTATTAGTTTTTTCGGGTGAATAGTGTTTTTTAATTAAAAATTTAATTAAAAATAATTAGAAAATTATTTTTATAAAAATGACTTTATTTTTGAACTCAGAGCATCGATATTATGTTATGGTAATTTTTGGGGATTTTTCTGAAAAAAATGAATTTTCGATGAATAGTGTATTTATTTAAAAATAAAATTAAAAATATTTAGAAAATTATTTTTATAAAATGGAGTTCATATTTGTAATCAGAGCGTTGATATTTGATTATGGTGAAATTTTGGGATCTTTCTGAGAAAGTTGAATTTTCAGTGAATAGTAAAAATGCAGTTTTAGGGTTTCGGTATGTTTAATGACATCATAGCTGTGCCATGATGATGTCATGAGTTATTTTAAGGGTTGGCCGGCCAAGGGTGATGAATTATTGTTTTGGGGGCCCCATGTGGCCTAACTCCATGATAAATGAAAAGGGAGAGCACATGGGTTTGACAAAAGCACATGTGAGGTGTCCTTTGGCCATTAATGCCTTGTCCCCTCACTTTCCCTATAAATATCAAGCCCTCCTCTCATCCATTCGACTCCCCACTCATTACCAAAAAATTTATGGTCTCATTAACTCCCAAGGAGCCCTCCCAAGGTTCCCCCAAGCCCTCAAGGTCCCAACCATTGAGGTTTAAGAGTTACATTTTAAGGTAAGGGATCTGACCCCTCTCTTTCTTTTCAAGTAATCTCTTTTATGTCATTTCTTTTATACTCCATGTTCTTATGTTGGAGTATGTTCTTTTATATTAATCCTACTTCCTATTTCATGTTCATATGATGAGAGACCCCCCTTGCTCTCATCAATTCGTTTTAAGAATGTTTAAGTGGCGCCGTTAGGCTGCCGAATTTTTAAGGGATTCTTTCACCTTCCTCGTTTTCAAGTTCTATTTTCATTCAAGGCTTTCATGTTCCTTTTTATTATGTTGGGGTATGATCTCTAAATTATCATACTGATCTTTTATGATCATATGATGAGAGACCCCATTTGATCGCTTCAATTCAGTATTTTGAAGTTTTAAGTGGCGCCGTTAGGCTGCCGAATTTTAAGTGGTTCTTCACACTTCTCGTTTTGAAGTTCTACTTTCATGTCAATTATTTCAAGTTCCTTTTTGTTATATTGGGGTATGATCTCTATATATATCATACTGGACTCTTATGTTCATATGATGAGATACCCCATTTGATCTCTTCAATTCATTATTTTGATGTTTTAAGTGGCGCCGTTAGGCTGCCGAATTTTAAAGTGGTTCTTCACCCTTCTCGTTTTGAAGTTCTACTTTCATGTCAATTCTTTCAAGCCCCTTTTTGTTATGTTGGGGAATTATCTATATATCTATCATACTGATCTCTTATGATCATATGATGAGGGACCCTATTTGATCTTGTCAAATCATTTTCTTTTGAAGTTAAGTGACGCCGTAAGGCTGCCGAATTTTCATAAGAGAAGTCTAATCTTTTTCCTTCCATGTTTTTCATTTCAAATGGTATGTCCCTAAAATTTCGTTACCATGTCCATATGTCCTTATTATTCTTTCACCCTACTGTTTTATGGATCATTTATGAGTGGGTGACCCATGTCCCCTCTCATTTCAATGTTTTCTAAAACCCCGAAACTTAGCCGTTATGCTGCAGAATTTTCCCCTCAAAATGCCTCTCTCTTTTCTCAAAAATTATTTTATGTTATAAAGTGAATACTCAAAGCTCTTATTTCTACAAGGGTATTCACATATATATCAAAATGTTCCATTTTAAATTCTGGGATTTACATACATGAGACCCTCTTTCCCTTTCTGTGGGTTTAAAGTGACGTAAAGATCATGTCTTTAAAGCAGTTTTTAAAACGTTATGATTATGAAATGAAACCCATTTATTTTATGCTATGTGGGTTATTAATGAAATGTTTGATGATGATATATGTGGCTCACATGATAATAAAGGCAAATTTAAGGGTGCGCCCTGATAGTGCTCCAATGCATTGGGTAATGATGTAACCACTAGAGATTAAAATTTTCATGATACCTTGGTGAATAACCTTGGTAATTTTCAAATGACACCTTGGGGATGGACCTTGGTGATATGTTCATGATTGTCTATGTTAAATGATGTATCCACATCTTCAAGTTATTAAAAAGTTTTATTTTTATTATGAAATGCCACATGATTTTCTTTCTCATGCCTTAAAGTTCTTTTCATGTCCTTATTGAAGTATAGCAAGTTCACATGTAAAATGTTCCTCTTGTTTCCCTTACTGGGCCTTCTGCTCACCCTTTCTTTTGATGTATGTCCCCAGGTTATGAGATGCAGTAATGAACCTAGAATGAACTTAAGGAGACGCCTTTCAAGTGTTTAAGAATAATGTTTTATATTGTTTTTATGTATTATGTTCCTGGTTTCCAAGACACTAGACCTTAAAGATCCTCAGTTTTGTGTAATGTAATGAAAGTTTATGTTATAAAAAGACGGGATGCTATAGTTGGTATCAAAGGATGGTTTAGTTATTTGTGGAAATTAGGATATGAAAACACTAGTAAGAACCCTATAGAAAAGTTTAAATATAGGAAATATTCTTGGTATTTTGGTGAGTATTGAGTAAGGGGTTTCCAAGAAAATACATCCCTGTCTGGATACGAGCAGGTAGAGGTGGCTCTGGCACAGATGTACATAGGGGTAAAACCCAAAAACACCGCTTTGAGCTAGACTCGAACGGGAACTGGTACACGACAACGGGCCTTGCTGCACTCTTGGTTACGACACTCCCGGGGGATATGCTTTGGTAAATCCATAAGCTTAGTATGAACCATTGTTAAAGGAACAAAGATAAAATAAAATAAAGATTGACATAAGAATATATGATCATGGATAACATAGAAGGGAACCTAGGGGATCACAAGTTAGGGTATACTTTACTTCTACATGTTATCCTTAGATGCTTTAAGTTTCTTTTCATGATTATTGGCTAAGTATTTAAGCCCCTAATTATAGTTTCTTTTCTTAGTTAATGGCGGGAAATGGAAGAACATGTCTCAACAACCAATGTGATAGGAAATGCTACGATTGCCGTATTAATATGATAGAGATGATTAGGGGATTAAAATATGATTTTTTTATTTTGGAATACATTCACTATTTTGGGGACCCTATATGATCGAGGTAAATAGATTACAACGATATTTTCATTGAGGAGTAAGGTTGATTTATATTTGAAGAATCAATGAATTTAAGGTGGATTTATAGTAATTTAGGTTACTTTTGGGAATGATTAACCTATCTTGGGTTAAATATGTTTAGATTAGATACTTTTGTTATAAGATGTTAGGAGTGGTTGATGTTGTTTGGAGATGAACAATGAAGTTTATTTTGGAAGACTATGTTATCAAATCTTTCTTGTATTTGGGTTTCAATCTTAGTTTGGAGAATTTTAAGGACCGTTATTTATGGAATGGACTATGATGAACTTTGGGTAGTACCATGGAACTTTGAAGATTTAAAAGTAGTTTCCATTCCAATGGGATTCTTTCTTTTTTAAGAGTTGTTTTACCTTACCCTTTCGGTTTTTGGGATAATGTTTAAAGATAGAAGAAATAGATAGTTGATCTTTTGTGGATTATGAGATTCTCTAGAAGATGATTCTTGTGTTTTGATGAGACCAAGTAGTTTTGAATGCTCATCGTTTGGAGAAAAGATTAGTTTTGGTAGAAACTTATTAAAGCATGAAACTCTACATGAAGGTAGATATATTTCCTTACGTTTTTGTTCTATGTTGTAAATGAATTCCTCAAAATTATTCAAATGAACGTAAAACAAAAACGTTGTTGGTTTACGTTTCCAACAAGTTAATCAAAGACCGCTTACACACATCATAAGTTTGGGATTTTCTTATGGTTAACTTTCTCCTAATCATGTTCTCTATCACTCTCCCTCAGAACGTGACCCTTTGTTTTCTACTCCATGTCCATGTTTCCTACATGGAATCCTAGTATGAGTAAACTCGGGTGGCCTTTGTACTCCCTTTTATTTCTTTTAAAGTAATAGTGTTACTGACTCTTTTTCCGATGTGGGACTTTCAATGAAATTTCAAAACCCAATTTTAAAAAATTGCGAGGACGCAATTTCTTAAGGGGGGAAGATTGTAACGGCCCGAAATTTTGAATAAATCTTGTTTCCTAATTTCATGTGTTATTTTATTTTATTTTTTATACTAAACAAAAATGTTTTATTTGATAAACATGATTATAATTAAAATGAGACCATTGGGTTTTGATTGTTATATGACCATCGGTCAATATGACCACTGTGAACAAAATGTTTTGATTATTGTCTCTAAATACAAGTAATCTTGGTTAATTATTATAGAAAGAAGATTCGATGGCCTCACCTAGTAGTCTTGGACCGATCGAAGCCCATCTAACAGAGCTTGGGAAGGAGGTAGCACCATTGGGCTTTGCTCTGGATCAAATCCAAGCCGAACTTCATCATGTGAAGCTGGAACGGAATCGCCTTCGTGAGAAGTTCAAACTGAGAGAAATTACTACTCGGGCAATGTTGACTGAGCCGCCCCAAGCTTCTATCACCCTAGCACACCTTACTCTTAGGTCCTATGCTGGTATTATAAGGGGTTATGTAACGAGACCGTAACTACCTTGTGTAATCCTTGTTTTAAATAAAAATTTGGATTTATTCTTATGATGAAGTTTAAGAATTTTGAAATGACCGGATAAATATAGTATGCAGATTTTTGATGAATTTTAGAAAAAGGATATTTTAAATATGTTTATGTAAACCCTAAATAATTAAAAATGTGTAATGATTTTCAAAAAATGGTCTTCTGCAATTATGTTCAGTACTATATTTAGAGTCTAATAAGACCAACTTGATTTTTGATGAATAGTAAATTATGAATAGTGATTTTATGATTAGGATTAGTAATATGACCAAATGGATTAGTAATCTCACTTAAAGAAAGTTTTAAAATAAACTAGGCACCTTGATTAAGTAATGTGATTCAATAAAATAGTTAAATAACGGTTTCATTAATTATTATTCAAGTATTAGTTTTTTCGGGTGAATAGTGTTTTTTAATTAAAAATTTAATTAAAAATAATTAGAAAATTATTTTTATAAAAATGACTTTATTTTTGAACTCAGAGCATCGATATTATGTTATGGTAATTTTTGGGGATTTTTCTGAAAAAAATGAATTTTCGATGAATAGTGTATTTATTTAAAAATAAAATTAAAAATATTTAGAAAATTATTTTTATAAAATGGAGTTCATATTTGTAATCAGAGCGTTGATATTTGATTATGGTGAAATTTTGGGATCTTTCTGAGAAAGTTGAATTTTCAGTGAATAGTAAAAATGCAGTTTTAGGGTTTCAGTATGTTTAATGACATCATAGCTGTGCCATGATGATGTCATGAGTTATTTTAAGGGTTGGCCGGCCAAGGGTGATGAATTATTGTTTTGGGGGCCCCATGTGGCCTAACTCCATGATAAATGCCAAGGGAGAGCACATGGGTTTGACAAAAGCACATGTGAGGTGTCCTTTGGCCATTAATGCCTTGTCCCCTCACTTTCCCTATAAATATCAAGCCCTCCTCTCATCCATTCGACTCCCCACTCATTACCAAAAAATTTATGGTCTCATTAACTCCCAAGGAGCCCTCCCAAGGTTCCCCCAAGCCCTCAAGGTCCCAACCATTGAGGTTTAAGAGTTACATTTTAAGGTAAGGGATCTGACCCCTCTCTTTCTTTTCAAGTAATCTCTTTTATGTCATTTCTTTTATACTGCATGTTCTTATGTTGGAGTATGTTCTTTTATATTCATCCTACTTCCTATTTTATGTTCATATGATGAGAGACCCCCCTTGCTCTCATCAATTCGTTTTAAGAATGTTTAAGTGGCGCCGTTAGGCTGCCGAATTTTTAAGGGATTCTTTCACCTTCCTCGTTTTCAAGTTCTATTTTCATTCAAGGCTTTCATGTTCCTTTTTATTATGTTGGGGTATGATCTCTAAATTATCATACTGATCTTTTATGATCATATGATGAGAGACCCCATTTGATCTCTTCAATTCAGTATTTTGAAGTTTTAAGTGGCGCCGTTAGGCTGCCGAATTTTAAGTGGTTCTTCACACTTCTCGTTTTGAAGTTCTACTTTCATGTCAATTATTTCAAGTTCCTTTTTGTTATATTGGGGTATGATCTCTATATATATCATACTGGACTCTTATGTTCATATGATGAGATACCCCATTTGATCTCTTCAATTCATTATTTTGATGTTTTAAGTGGCGCCGTTAGGCTGCCGAATTTTAAAGTGGTTCTTCACCCTTCTCGTTTTGAAGTTCTACTTTCATGTCAATTCTTTCAAGCCCCTTTTTGTTATGTTGGGGAATTATCTATATATCTATCATACTGATCTCTTATGATCATATGATGAGGGACCCTATTTGATCTTGTCAAATCATTTTCTTTTGAAGTTAAGTGACGCCGTAAGGCTGCCGAATTTTCATAAGAGAAGTCTAATCTTTTTCCTTCCATGTTTTTCATTTCAAATGTTATGTCCCTAAAATTTCGTTACCATGTCCATATGTCCTTATTATTCTTTCACCCTACTGTTTTATGGATCATTTATGAGTGGGTGACCCATGTCCCCTCTCATTTCAATGTTTTCTAAAACCCCGAAACTTAGCCGTTATGCTGCAGAATTTTCCCCTCAAAATGCCTCTCTCTTTTCTCAAAAATTATTTTATGTTATAAAGTGAATACTCAAAGCTCTTATTTCTACAAGGGTATTCACATATATATCAAAATGTTCCATTTTAAATTCTGGGATTTACATACATGAGACCCTCTTTCCCTTTCTGTGGGTTTAAAGTGACGTAAAGATCATGTCTTTAAAGCAGTTTTTAAAACGTTATGATTATGAAATGAAACCCATTTATTTTATGCTATGTGGGTTATTAATGAAATGTTTGATGATGATATATGTGGCTCACATGATAATAAAGGCAAATTTAAGGGTGCGCCCTGATAGCGCTCCAATGCATTGGGTAATGATGTAACCACTAGAGATTAAAATTTTCATGATACCTTGGTGAATAACCTTGGTAATTTTCAAATGACACCTTGGGGATGGACCTTGGTGATATGTTCATGATTGTCTATGTTAAATGATGTAGCCACATCTTCAAGTTATTAAAAAGTTTTATTTTTATTATGAAATGCCACATGATTTTCTTTCTCATGCCTTAAAATTCTTTTCATGTCCTTATTGAAGTATAGCAAGTTCACATGTAAAATGTTCCTCTTGATTCCCTTACTGGGCCTTCTGCTCTCCCTTTCTTTTGATGTATGTCCCCAGGTTATGAGATGCAGTAATGAACCTAGAATGAACTTAAGGAGACGCCTTTCAAGTGTTTAAGAATAATGTTTTATATTGTTTTTATGTATTATGTTCCTGGTTTCCAAGACACTAGACCTTAAAGATCCTCAGTTTTGTGTAATGTAATGAAAGTTTATGTTATAAAAAGACGGGATGCTATAGTTGGTATCAAAGGATGGTTTAGTTATTTGTGGAAATTAGGATATGAAAACACTAGTAAGAACCCTATAGAAAAGTTTAAATATAGGAAATATTCCTGGTATTTTGGTGAGTATTGAGTAAGGGGTTTCCAAGAAAATACATCCCTGTCTGGATACGAGCAGGTAGAGGTGGCTCTGGCACAGATGTACATAGGGGTAAAACCCAAAAACACCGCTTTGAGCTAGACTCGAACGGGAACTGGTACACGACAACGGGCCTTGCTGCACTCTTGGTTACGACACTCCCGGGGGATATGCTTTGGTAAATCCATAAGCTTAGTATGAACCATTGTTAAAGGAACAAAGATAAAATAAAATAAAGATTGACATAAGAATATATGATCATAGATAACTTAGAAGGGAACCTAGGGGATCACAAGTTAGGGTATACTTTACTTCTACATGTTATCCTTAGATGCTTTACGTTTCTTTTCATGATTATTGGCTAAGTATTTAAGCCCCTAATTATAGTTTGTTTTCTTAGTTAATGGCGGGAAATGGAAGAACATGTCTCAACAACCAATGTGATAGGAAATGCTACGATTGCCGTATTAATATGACAGAGATGATTAGGGGATTAAAATATGATTTTTTTATTTTGGAATACATTCACTATTTTGGGGACCCTATATGATCGAGGTAAATAGATTACAACGATATTTTCATTGAGGAGTAAGGTTGATTTATATTTGAAGAATCAATGAATTTAAGGTGGATTTATAGTAATTTAGGTTACTTTTGGGAATGATTAACCTATCTTGGGTTAAATATGTTTATATTAGATACTTTTGTTATAAGATGTTAGGAGTGGTTGATGTTGTTTGGAGATGAACAATGAAGTTTATTTTGGAAGACTATGTTATCAAATCTTTCTTGTATTTGGGTTTCAATCTTAGTTTGGAGAATTTTAAGGACCGTTATTTATGGAATGGACTATGATGAACTTTGGGTAGTACCATGGAACTTTTAAGATTTAAAAGTAGTTTCCATTCCAATGGGATTCTTTCTTTTTTAAGAGTTGTTTTACCTTACCCTTTCGGTTTTTGGGATAATGTTTAAAGATAGAAGAAATAGATAGTTGATCTTTTGTGGATTATGAGATTCTCTAGAAGATGATTCTTGTGTTTTGATGAGACCAAGTAGTTTTGAATTCTCATCGTTTGGAGAAAAGATTAGTTTTGGTAGAAACTTATTAAAGCATGAAACTCTACATGAAGGTAGATATATTTCCTTATGTTTTTGTTCTACGTTGTAAATGAATTCCTAAAAATTATTAAAATGAACGTAAAACAAAAACGTTGTTGGTTTACGTTTCCAACAAGTTAATCAAAGACCGCTTACACACATCATAAGTTTGGGATTTTCTTATGGTTAACTTTCTCCTAATCATGTTTTCTATCACTCTCCCTCAGAACGTGACCCTTTGTTTTCTACTCCATGTCCATGTTTCCTACATGGAATCCTAGTATGAGTAAACTCGGGTGGCCTTTGTACTCCCTTTTATTTCTTTTAAAGTAATAGTGTTACTGACTCTTTTTCCGATGTGGGACTTTCAATGAAATTTCAAAACCCAATTTTAAAAAATTGCGAGGACGCAATTTCTTAAGGGGGGAAGATTGTAACGGCCCGAAATTTTGAATAAATCTTGTTTCCTAATTTCAAGTGTTATTTTATTTTATTTTTTATACTAAACAAAAATGTTTTATTTGATAAACATGATTATAATTAAAATGAGACCATTGGGTTTTGATTGTTATATGACCATCGGTCAATATGACCACTGTGAACAAAATGTTTTGATTATTGTCTCTAAATACAAGTAATCTTGGTTAATTATTATAGAAAGAAGATTCGATGGCCTCACCTAGTAGTCTTGGACCGATCGAAGCCCATCTAACAGAGCTTGGGAAGGAGGTAGCACCATTGGGCTTTGCTCTGGATCAAATCCAAGCCGAACTTCATCATGTGAAGCTGGAACGAAATCGCCTTCGTGAGAAGTTCAAACTGATAGAAATTACTACTCGGGCAATGTTGACTGAGCCGCCCCAAGCTTCTATCACCCTAGCACACCTTACTCTTAGGTCCTATGCTGGTATTATAAGGGGTTATGTAACGAGACCGTAACTACCTTGTGTAATCCTTGTTTTAAATAAAAATTTGGATTTATTCTTATGATGAAGTTTAAGAATTTTGAAATGACCGGATAAATATAGTATGCAGATTATTGATGAATTTTAGAAAAAGGATATTTTAAATATGTTTATGTAAACCCTAAATAATTAAAAATGTGTAATGATTTTCAAAAAATGGTCTTCTGCAATTATGTTCAGTACTAAATTTAGAGTCTAATAAGACCAACTTGATTTTTGATGAATAGTAAATTATGAATAGTGATTTTATGATTAGGATTAGTAATATGACCAAATGGATTAGTAATCTCACTTAAAGAAAGTTTTAAAATAAACTAGGCACCTTGATTAAGTAATGTGATTCAATAAAATAGTTAAATAACGATTTCATTAATTATTATTCAAGTATTAGTTTTTTCGGGTGAATAGTGTTTTTTAATTAAAAATTTAATTAAAAATAATTAGAAAATTATTTTTATAAAAATGACTTTATTTTTGAACTCAGAGCATCGATATTATGTTATGGTAATTTTTGGGGATTTTTCTGAAAAAAATGAATTTTCGATGAATAGTGTATTTATTTAAAAATAAAATTAAAAATATTTAGAAAATTATTTTTATAAAATGGAGTTCATATTTTAATCAGAGCGTTGATATTTGATTATGGTGAAATTTTGGGATCTTTCTGAGAAAGTTGAATTTTCAGTGAATAGTAAAAATGCAGTTTTAGGGTTTCAGTATGTTTAATGACATCATAGCTGTGCCATGATGATGTCATGAGTTATTTAAAGGGTTGGCCGGCCAAGGGTGATGAATTATTGTTTTGGGGGCCCCATGTGTCCTAACTCCATGATAAATGCCAAGGGAGAGCACATGGGTTTGACAAAAGCACATGTGAGGTGTCCTTTGGCCATTAATGCCTTGTCCCCTCACTTTCCCTATAAATATCAAGCCCTCCTATCATCCATTCGACTCCCCACTCATTACCAACAAATTTATGGTCTCATTACCTCCCAAGGAGCCCTCCCAAGGTGCCCCAAGCCCTCAAGGTCCCAACCATTGAGGTTTAAGAGTTACATTTTAAGGTAAGGGATCTGACCCCTCTCTTTCTTTTCAAGTAATCTCTTTTATGTCATTTCTTTTATACTCCATGTTCTTATGTTGGAGGATGTTCTTTTATATTCATCCAACTTCCTATTTCATGTTCATATGATGAGAGACCCCCCTTGCTCTCATCAATTCGTTTTAAGAATGTTTAAGTGGCGCCGTTAGGCTGCCGAATTTTTAAGGGATTCTTTCACCTTCCTCGTTTTCAAGTTCTATTTTCATTCAAGGCTTTCATGTTCCTTTTTATTATGTTGGGGTATGATCTCTAAATTATCATACTGATATTTTATGATCATATGATGAGAGACCCCATTTGATCGCTTCAATTCAGTATTTTGAAGTTTTAAGTGGCGCCGTTAGGCTGCCGAATTTTAAGTGGTTCTTCACACTTCTCGTTTTGAAGTTCTACTTTCATGTCAATTATTTCAAGTTCCTTTTTGTTATATTGGGGTATGTTCTCTATATATATAATACTGGACTCTTATGTTCATATGATGAGAGACCCCATTTGATCTCTTCAATTCATTATTTTGATGTTTTAAGTGGCGCCGTTAGGCTGCCGAATTTTAAAGTGGTTCTTCACCCTTCTCGTTTTGAAGTTCTACTTTCATGTCAATTCTTTCAAGTCCGTTTTTGTTATGTTGGGGAATTATATCTATATCTATCATACTGATCTCTTATGATCATATGATGAGGGACCCTATTTGATCTTGTCAAATCATTTTCTTTTGAAGTTAAGTGACGCCGTAAGGCTGCCGAATTTTCATAAGAGAAATCTAATCTTTTTCCTTCCATGTTTTTCATTTCAAATGGTATGTCCCTAAAATTTCATTTCCATGTCCATATGTCCTTCTTATTCTTTCACCCTACTGTTTTATGGATCATTTATGAGTGGGTGACCCATGTCCCCTCTCATTTCAATGTTTTCTAAAACCCCGAAACTTAGCCGTTATGCTGCAGAATTTTCCCCTCAAAATGCCTCTCTCTTTTCTCAAAAATTATTTTATGTTATAAAGTGAATACTCAAAGCTCTTATTTCTACAAGGGTATTCACATATATATCAAAATGTTCCATTTTAAATTCTGGGATTTACATACATGAGACCCGCTTTCCCTTTCCGTGGGTTTAAAGTGACGTAAAGATCATGTCTTTAAAGCAGTTTTTAAAACGTTATTATTATGAAATGAAACCCATTTATTTTATGCTATGTGGGTTATTAATGAAATGTTTGATGATGATATATGTGGCTCACATGATAATAAAGGCAAATTTAAGGGTGCGCCCTGATAGCGCTCCAATGCATTGGGTAATGATGTAACCACTAGAGATTACAATTTTCATGATACCTTGGTGAATAACCTTGGTAATTTTCAAATGACACCTTGGGGATAGACCTTGGTGATATGTTCATGATTGTCTATGTTAAATGATATAGCCACATCTTCAAGTTATGAAAAAGTTTTATTTTTATTATGAAATGCCTCATTATTTTCTTTCTCATGCCTTAAAGTTCTTTTCATGTCCTTATTGAAGTATAGCAAGTTCACATGTAAAATGTTCCTCTTGTTTCCCTTACTGGGCCTTCTGCTCACCCTTTCTTTTGATGTATGTCCCCAGGTTATGAGATGCAGTAATGAACCTAGAATGAACTTAAGGAGACGCCTTTCAAGTGTTTAAGAAGAATGTTTTATGTTGTTTTTATGTATTATGTTCCTGGTTTCCAAGACACTAGACCTTAAAGATCCTCAGTTTTGTGTAATGTAATGAAAGTTTATGTTATAAAAAGACGGGATGCTATATACATAATATTTTTTACCAAAAATTATAAAATAAGAAAAGGAAAGGAAACAAGGATGAGAATGGAAAGAAACTCTCAAAAACCCATGCATTAACCCTTCTTAAACCATCTGGGATACCCATGAGAGATAAGAGTGTAAAATTTATAAAAGGGGGGTGTATCCCCTATCCTTCTATCTAGATCAACTAAAAAAATATAAAGGTTTATGGAAAAGGGGGACATGAATCCATAAAATACCCCTTCTTATATAGGAGTTGGGTAGGGCCATTGAAAATAGAGTGTCCTCTACAAGACTTCTATTGAAGTAATCGAGTCCCAAATGGACCCCACTATACCCTAAATGGTGTCAATTAAAGTTTTACATTAGTCAGTAGATGTATGGTTTCCTCCAACCATCAATTATATGACCTACTATTTCATCCACCTTGGCCACCCCATTTACCTGACACATAAACAAAACATTATCCCTTATTCTCCTAAAATTTCATATCACTAACATCTTTTTAATCATCATAAACATGAAAAAACCTCAAATTTTCTATTGGAATCCAAAAACTCAAATTCACCCGAGGTCTAGTTCCAATATATTATGGATCCTTCTCCCACCCCACTAAATCTCAGTAGTGTGATTCATAAAAATATCTTTTCCACAACATTTCTCATCATCAAAATAATCTATGTGTATAATTATAACCCCATATTGGTCACTACGATCTGATTTCACTTTTCATTATTAAGAACCAACTAGTTATATGCATGCTGATATAACACCTAAACTAATAACACTATATATTCTCAAGTTGTATCATACACTAGGAAATCATACACAATTTTCATTCCTAGAAATATATTTTTGGCAATTGCTCAAAATTTGAGATTTTTAATTTTGTTTTCATTACTTATAAACACATAATTTAATTAAAATCGGGATAATTTATTTTTATTATCACATTGGATAATTATAGAATTTATTTGTTTAATAGATTTGTAATATAGTCTTACAATTCACCCATAACAATCCAAAAGTTTAAATTTTGAATTATAAATAGGGACACATTAATTGATAATTTAAATGTGATTTTAAATAGTGAAGTATAATTTGGATTTAAAAAATAGTGTTTAAATTGGTTGATTAAAAATGATTTTGGAATTTAATTTGAAATTTAATTATTTAAAGGGAACATAATTCTAATTTTCATATTATTAATTTAATTTAAAAAAAATTAAATACAGAACAAGACTGAAATAAAAAATATATTTTCCAGGTTGAATATAAAAAATGGAAAAGGATCTAAGATATCATGCCCAAATTCTTGTGCTCTTTCTATTTTGATTCATCTTTTATATGGATTTATCCATATCCATATTACATAATTATTCCACTTTAATGAATTTGACCTTATTTATGAACTAGAATCTCTACTTCCATAATTTATCATTTATACCTACTCCGGGATTTATGAGGAATTCATCCATACCAACTGCTTCTATGGGACATCACATTAATATTTATTATTTAATTATTCTATAAGAACCCAAAACATTATATACTATAAAATTTAGGGTACAATTAAAAAATTTACACTCAGGTTACACCCACGGGCTGGAAGGTCGGGTCGTAGCCCCCTCTACGGTAATCCTACCTAACGAACCATGTATTTATTATATACAAGACCGTGAGGCCTCAATACATTTCCCATGGGACCTAAAAAAGTGACCCATATGCCTATAAAACCATTACCTAATGGTACTACTAATAATTACCATGCATTCTTGGTGAAATCCATCCATCACAACATCCCTCATTTGCATCCCTCCATTGTGACCAGCCTCTTCCATCAGTGCATAATCCTGATTCATTGCACTAGAGGTGGTCATCCACCATGTAGGCCTGATCTCCAAAGACCCACTACACATGGATGATAGCTGCACAAGAATCCACTCAAATGTCAATGATATAACACTTCCTAAGTTTCCAAAAACCTCCCACCACCATCACCAATGATCCACTTCTCCCCATACAGTTGTAACTAGATCTTCTGTTTTCGACCACCTGATCTCCATCATTTTTGGCATCATGTCACGATTACACAACCATTATATCTTATCCTACTGAAAATTTGGTGCATCACAACATTTTCATCCTACATGGACCTCTTATCAATGAGTATCCATCCACTAGTATCCATTGAATCCATCCTGACATCGATGTAGGATACATGTCACCAACTATCATCCCTTGTTGTCAAACGCTTACCCCACAGTGGTAACAACAACCAACATCGGTATCCCTACTCCAAATCCAAACCTATTATCTAGTAGGTCCCAAATACTATAAATGTTTTTGAACCCCATCATCAAAATACCCTTATATAATGCATGTACCAACTCCATTTTTGTTATCCATCTACCTGAAAGGGCCCTAAAATGTCCTCTAAATATATAAAGACAGGCGTCGAACCCCAAGCCAAAATTAACTATGACCTAGGAATCATTGAAAACCTATATGTTAAATTAGAATATATGAATATTAATACTATAATTAGTAAAAAATATATAATTTTTTCATATCATTCTACTGTATTTATTAATTCATAATAGAAAATTCCTCATTTTTTATAAAAATCATTTCATTCGTCCAAATTATGTTTACCTCAAAATTGGTTTTTATGAGATTTGTTTCATGAAAATATTTTAATTAATTTATGAAATTATTAGAAATTATATTTGAGGAAAATAATATAATTTTTATTATAATCATTTTTATATTATATAATGGTGAAAGTTTATTTTTTTTAAAAAAGATTCATTTTTCAGTAAATATTGAAAAATAACGATTTTTTATAAAAACCATAATTTTGTTCATGTAAAAGTACAATTATTTTATCAAGTTAATATTTAATTAATATAAGTCTCATTAAATTAAAAAAATATAACTAATTACATTTAAATAATCTATATACATGAACTTTATATAAGTGCACTATTATGCCTGAAACACATTTGTTCGAAAAACTATTTTTATATCATAAATATGTTTTAATCTTAATAAATTAGATTATGTAATATTGATTAATTATATTAATAAAAGATTTATATAATATGTTCAATATAATTGTTTAATTATGATTTTATGTTTTTCTCAATGAAATTAATGTAATTAAATAATGTTTTATATTTAAAAAACAATTTTCAAAAAAGGGTTTTATTGTGGCTTATGCGGTCCATCAAAATATAATTTTTAAACTAATATAAATTCAATTTTGAAAAATGGATTTGCAATATTAAATTAAAATTATTAATTTAATTTAATTTTTTTAATTTTTTTTCATAATAAATACTAAAAATAATAAAATTTTAATATCATAGTTAAGGTGAAAACGAGTTTAAATAGGGTGAAACCAAGATATAGGGGTAGTATTTCAGTCCTAACTTGAATAATATTTATTGGTTGAATATATAAAAACCTTATATTATCCTAACATCCAATATCTTTTCATTTTTATTCGTTTTCCCTTGAATGTGACCATATATAATTGAAATCTTATAAGAAATTCCATGTGTGTCCCTCCCATCACTTATAAAAGAGAACATATCCTCCTCCCTTATTCACATCATTTGATATTTATATATTGGAAAGTGAATATATAAAAACCTTCCAAGAATCCTTTAATTCATCCTAGATCTTTAATTATTCTTTGATGACTATATTTCGAGGCACAAGGTGTATACCGAAGGAGCTCTGTCAAAGAAGAGGTATTAATCCTAAGAAAACTCTTTCAATTTTATTTATTATTAAACCCCTTCTAAAAAGTTTTTTTCTATAAAAAATAATAATAAATTATAGTAAATATAATTATATTTTATTATGTCTAAGTAAAAACCATTTACCACCCATTCTCTATCAAATTATAAACAAAATTATCACCCATGCATACATGTGGACTACCACCTCCACATAGAGATACAAATCATTTTTCATCACCATATTTATGGTTGGTTATAATTATGGATTTAATGTTTATATAGTATATTTATCCAATAATTTTGATTTTTAAATATAATTCCTCATGTACCTTCTTACCTTTTGATCCATTGGTAAATGATAATGCCACTCATTTTTACTTTAAACAACCGCCCCACAAAGAAATGAGTTTTTTTTATCATTTTCTATTTTCTTTACATGTTTTAATGATATATTTAATTAAAATATATGATATTTATGAAATTATTATGATTATATAAATTTTATTTCTCATTTACCTTTCTTTATTTCAATACATCAAAATGGTGAAACATCACTTTATTATACTTACATATTATAGTCTCTATGATGTGATGTTGTTAATTTTTCATCACAACTTAATATGAATGGTTATTAATATGAATATAATTATTATATATTATTTTTATAGCATTATTTACATTTTATTTATTAACAAACAAACATTTTTTTCAAGGACCATAACATATGAACTAAAACGTACCTAAAAATGATACATTTGACATCTGAAATGATGACATTAATAGTGAATTTTTAATAAACAGAAGTTGAAATGATATGAGTATATCATATATGATATTATATGTATGAATATGTTTCCAATATATAATTATAATAAATATAAATTTATTATATATGATGTTTTAATATTTATAAATCTAGATGAATATTAATTATGGGTTTCGTCTCAATTTCTCCTCATTGAGATATGTTTTAATGTCATAAACAAATTTGATATTTATATGGTGTATATAATTTACAATAATTTATTTTAGAATAATTCATGATTTAATTAAATATTTTTAAATAATATTATTATATTCATGCTCCCAATTAATTGTTATCAACAAATTACAAATGTTGTAAGAGTTTTTTATTTCAATTTTGTTTCATTGAGACATATTTGATGTTATTCAAATATTTATGTTTATCCAATTTATATACTAATTCTTTGAAATTTTATATCATATATTATTCTTAATTAATGGTATTTAAATTTATAATTAATATTATTTTACACGTGCCTATTTTATTAGAGTGTTACCGATGTGTTAAGGGTTTACCATCTCAACTTATATTTTTTCAAATATATGATATATTATAAGACTACATTATTTAATATGGTGTATCTACATAATCTAAGATATATTATATCATGAATATCATTATGTTAATATTATTTAAAAATTTATTTGAAGTTAATCTTTTCATGGGGGTTATGAAATAAAAGCAACTGAAGTGAAAAGGGTTTTTATAGTACAATTTCATTTTTCATTGGGAAATTTATACTGAATATAAAATGTTTAAATTTTAAGATCTATATAGCCCAATTATTAATAATTTTATTATACTGTATTTATATATATAGATTAATTTTTTTCCTTCAACTATTTACTTTTTATGTACTCAAGATACCATCATAATTTTTATAAGAAAACCTAAAATATCACCCCCTTTGGTTAGAAATCCTTTTTCATCCATATCTATATTTTAATTAATGTTTAGAATAATATTTTTATATTCTAAAAGGATTAGTTAAATTTAGTTTTACTCACGTTTTAATTTATATAAAAGTGTTTAAAATGGATATTTGTTTTTATGTGCACTAAATTAATGGATTTTCCCACTATCTTGTCTTATTTTTTCATTAAATATTCCATAACATGTTTTCTTGTATATTTTTAATAAAAATGTTTCTGATAATAATTTGGAATTTTTTGGAATTAAAATAAGTGACTTGAAAATCAAAAGGTTATTTTCATCAAGAAATTTTACAGTTCTATTTTAAAATAAATTTTCATCAATAATGAAATACTTTCATGCTTCTAATTATTTACTAGGGATATGATCTAACGTTTCCATATTTATTATTTCTATGAATTGTTTATGATTATGAATAATAAAATGTTTATAAAACCCATTTCCAGTCCATGTGTTAAGAGTTGATGTAATGATAAATGTTTTCATGACTCTATGGAATATATATGAATATATTATGATTATGTGATGTCTGTTTCTGTTATAAAACAAGTATGGGTGGTTCTATAATATACTAATGATGGGTGGTGATGTTATAACCCATTTAAATATGGTTACATTATAATATAAGGATGTGTGGGTTCTTTATAGCCCTCAAATTCATTGGGTGATAATGTAGGAGTTGAGAAACTCTTAAGATATAATTGAATTAATAAACTATAAAGATATTATGGAGTTAAATGGATAGAGATTACTCCAAAGAGAATGTTAGAAATGAAACGGTAGCAATTTACATTTTTTTTATTTTTCCACAATGATATTCTTTGGATTGAACATTAAATAAAGAAGTTATTTACGATGCTTATATAAATTCAAAAAAACGTATATCTCATTATTTTGATACGTTCACGTTGTTTATGATTGATTATTCAAGATTATGAACTCCTATATTATTTTTATTTTTATTGAAATAAAACCTTATGTCATGATTTATGATTAAATATATTTAACTGATTTCGGTATGATTATTTTATGCTTTGATCATGTTCTCATACCCTTTTTCTTATCTTATGCTCACTTATGATCATTGTTGGATATATCTTATTTTATCCTTATTTATAAATAAAGATGAGATTTTTTATGTCCATTTCCTTAGGTTATCAAGATTTTTTTATGTGTGAGATGTATAAGAATGGTGCTATTTGTCGAGTATATAATGGGAAATGTTGTAAAACGTTTCTGTACTAGTTTCTATTGTATCCTTATTTTTAAATACAATATACCAATATTATTTCATGTGTGGATAATAATTTTAGGTAATTAATATTTTTATAATAAAATTTAAGATTTACAATGTAATTATTAGGTCCCAATATATTTCATACCCACCATTCTATTGTTGTCCACACAATAACAACACCACACCTCATTGTCAACTGTGAGGCCAGAAATCCATCAACCACACACTTGAAAAGGAATCTCTATATTTGATTACTGCATATGCACCTTTCATACCCCATATTATAATAAACCATTACCTCCACCTTCAATCCACCATGATATGGCTCCCCTTTTTTTGTAACCCTTCATCCATTCAACTCTGGTTCTTGACATTTATAAAGCTAGAGTGCAACACACTTCTTCTGTGTCATGACATTCAACCTTTTGTGACTAAACCATTCTTCCTTGAGACCTATGGAGATTATATGTTGTTTTTTGGTTTTTTAAAATAACCCCAATGTAAATAAGTATTTTAATTTTTTTTTAATATTCATCGATAAACCTCATCGAGTTTGGTTAAAGAGGAAATGTTTTTCAAAGAATGATTAGGTTAAACTAGTTTTGGGGATACATGATGATTTAGCCAAAGTACTTAGTGAGAGGGTGATCTCTTAATATGTAGTGTGGAGGAAAATAAATATTGCAACCCAATCCATTTACACATATTATTACATGATTTTTATCATAAATACCCATTAAATGAAACTAAAGGATCAAACATCCTAGTGTTTTTCAAAGACTAAATACATAAAACATGAGCATGAAACAAAAATAAAACCTTTTTATTTTAATTTAAATTATAATCTATTAAAAATAAATATTATAACCTAGTGAATATGTAAAATAATGTTTTATTAAATAAATACAACTAATTTAAAAACATAATGAAAAATCATATCATATCAATCCAAAGGCATTACCTGATATCATAAAGAATAAAGTTTCATAATCATGTGAAATAATAATATAAATATCATTTAATAATATGATAATGGTATACTAAGAATGTGGAAGCAACATGAATCATGAGATAATAATAAGTCAATGCTAATCACCAAGACAACATAGCATGGTTGAAAACTTTCCATCGCTGATTAGGTTCACTCTCTAATCCCATTAATTGCAGATCATGAGACAAAAACATTTCTCAATGAATTGGAGTGATATCTATTCACAACCATCAAAACATGTACATTATTATGTGTTCAAAAAATTAGATCAATCATAAGTATTAAAATATATAAATACCCAATGAATGGAATGTGTTTCACAATAATTCCCAATATCACAATTAAAAGAGATTTCTTAATGAAAGAATTTGAGAAATGAACATCAGGAATGTATTAAACCATTAAAGGAATGGAAAATATTCTAGTTATAATTTTGAAAGAAATGTATATAGAATTTATAAGAATTTAAAATCATTAATTATAATGATAAAGTGTGTTAGATAGAGAATGATCACAATCCAAGGAAAAATGGTGGTTTAGAGAGATCCCTTACCATATGTCTAGATCTGATATGAACTTGAACTTAACATCATGGATAATAAAATTATACTAATTAAATAGTTCATTTATAAAATTTTACAACAAAATTTTATTTATTATAATTTTATTATATTCATTTATAATCATTTTAATGAGATTAAATGTTTAATATTTTTGTTCCAGGAGAATTCATTTCATGCTTCCATTGTTGGATCACTCATGGATGAATATTTAAGTTCTTGTAAAATGGAAATACAACTCTATAAGTGATTTAATATGGTATTAATTAATTTATATAAATTTATGTTGTCCCAAGATTCTATATATGTTCTTACATTGGGAGAAATAATTGAGTAAAAATGTTAACATTGTGTGTTAAGTTCCTTTACATAATTTTTCTAACAATCATGAACTAGATATATTTTAATTAATATTATGGAAATATATTCATTCTATGATAATAAATAAGTTATAATATAATTATTATACTCTTATTTAACTATAATAAAAAAAATTAATACCATCCTTGGAGGATATATGGGAAACTGAAGTGTGTTTTTTATAAAGGAAACAACCCAACCATATAGTAAACAATGATTTCATTTTAGAATCAAAATTAGGGATATTAGAATATGAATATTCCAATAATATAATAAAATTACATTATATTTAGTATAATAGATTAATAATGTTTTTTATGATAGATGTGAGGAGAAGGTAGAATAATAAAAGCTTATAAAATAGGTAAATAGTGGATATTAGCTCTTAAATGTAATCTCCTTGAAATACTCCTTAGGGAACTTCAAAATGGAATTCAGATGATACCATCCATACAATGATGTGGGGGATATTTTTGGGAAGATAAAAGGGTGTAATTTTGGAAAGATTAAAGGCTTATAAGTTATGGGGGGATTGGGTAGTGAGGGGTGGTATTTATAAGGGAATGAGAGGGGTGTTTTTAATATTATATTAATTAGTTTATTATTTCAGCTCAATACTACCAATAATATTGATTACTATGACTATTTATTGTAAATAGTGCATCTGAGATATATTTAATGGGTTATTTAATAACCAATGACTCCAAAATTAATGTATTTTTCTTATAATATTACATACCATATTTTTTTCTTCATATTACACAATTCACCTAAAATTAAAATATTTTAGAATAAAAAATAGCCATTTTATATATTAAAATAATGAAATCCATTTTGTAAAAAGAATATTCTAAATATGAGAAATTTCAATTTAAAATAAAATCCACATTTATTCTTAAAATACGAATTTGAATATTATGGTTAAGTTTTTATATTTTGAAAATAAGATTATGGACTAATGAAATTATCATTGAACATAATATTAATTTATAAATCTATTTTATAAAGATAAATTATATTTTAAATTATTTTCTTAAAAAATATTAATTAAAAAATTTATGTTTTAAAAAGAAACAAACACATTATTTATCATTTTGAAAATAATTATTTACATGATCTACGGTTTAAATATATCAAATTTTATGTTTTTATTACTCCTAACCATTATTTTACACTTACATATGTAATTGTAATATTATAATTATCATATTACAATTCCTAATGGTCAGATCACTATTCCATCCAAAAATGTTACTATTTTAATGGTAAGATTACTATTACAATGGTCAAATTTTTAATGGTCATTTGGGTTCCAAAATTTCATTAAAATCGTCATAATTCATTCATTAAACCTTAAATTATATTTTCTATTACTGTTAGATAAATTTTAATTTTCAGGATGAATATTTTATTACTAATATTATGTTTTAGTTTTATAACATTGTTCACATGTGCAGTTATTCAAGTTGTTCGGGCATATCCAAATTTTCTTATTCTAGTTATCTTATTTTATATTTTTCTATCCCATTATAATGATTTCATTTTCTGTAGAAATTATAAATCTATATATGTAATGTTTAAATTATTATAAAAAAATAGTTGGGTTTTTCATGTGATGTGGCTATATTATATCTCTAGTCTTGGTTTTTGATGACTGTATGACTGTATGACTGTACTATTTTTCTTTTATTTTATATATGGTCAGAGGCTCTTACCTTTGAATAACTTTCTGGGTATATAATATAATATTATAAGATGTAATAAAATTATTTATTCAGGTGAAAAAATTGTACAAATAAAATTATGGGACATTGCAATCTTCCCCCATAAAAAATTACACCTTTGAAATTAAGTTATATTAACAATGGTGAAAATATGTTCATGTATTTTTTATTCATATCTTCCTCTAGATCCCATGATGCCTCCTCAAAATTATGGTTTTTCCATAGTACTTTAACAGGGTGAGTTATCATGTTATGTAGAACTTTATCTCTATGGTCCAAGATCTTCATTAGTTTCTACCAAAAAGGGAGATCATTTTCTAGTTATACCACCTATGTATTTAGTAAATGTGATGGATCTAGTATATACTTTCCTAGGATGGATTCAAGAAACATTTCTTTTACTTGAGACTGGGTTGGTGGGAGTTTTACTAATATGGTAAAGCACTGATGAAATCAAGAAAATCTATGGGGGTGATGTACCAATTCCATAGATTTACCTTCTTCAAACATATAATTAATCTATTATAGGGAGATATTGTTGAGCAATGTATTGTTTTCAAACAATTCAAAATAATGTTTTTTAAAGGGGGAGATTATTTTAAATAATACTCTGTCTCTTTATGATGATTTTGATGCTCACAAATACCCTTAATTATTTACTAATTATTTCGTTGAGTATTTTTCAGGAATTTATTTTATTTATTTATTTCATATAACGAGATTTCATACTTCATTTATTCCGAGATCAATTTTAGCGCGTTCTGGAATCACTGTAGCGCGAGATCAATTTTAGCGCGTTCTGGAATCACTGTAGCGTGAGATCGGTTTTAGCGCGTACTGGAATCACTGTTCATACCCTACGTTGATGAACGTAACGTATGGATGAAAAGTTTACTTTTTATGTTAAAAGAAATGTATGGTTAAGGATCCTTACGTTATTTTGAAACGTATGGTTAATGAACCTTACGTTGTTGAAAAGTATGGAAGAAGAACATTACGTTTGGAAGGAACCTTACGTTTTTGTTGTTGGACAAGTATGGAAGAGAAATCGTACGTTAGTTTTCAGTGTTGAGTTTGTTTCTCAAAAGTATGGATCATCAACCTTACTTTTATAATCAACCGTACGTTCTTTGGAGAGTTGAAGCAAGACGAAGTATGGATGAACAACCCTACGTTTGAATGCTGAAGAGAAAGTATGTATGTTCAACCTTACATTCTGAACCTTACGTTCTGAACCTTACGTTTGTGAACCTTACGTTTGTGAACCCTACTTTTGGAGCCACGTCATCAACCCTACGTTTGGCGTCGGGATATTTTTGACAGACGACATTTCCTTTTGCATTGGTCAAACAGGCGGATTATTAAGCGGATTTCGAGCCGATTCTTAAGTACGACTTTGACTGAATCAAAGACGATTTTCAACGGATTAATGATTGATTTAAACAGAGCTTTTTATGCCGATTCTTCAGGGGAGTTACAACGGCTCTGATATTTCATTGTTTTTTAATATCGCGAATCTAAAGGAGATTTTCATGGATCTATTTATGCGGAAGATTTTCTCAGATTTGAATATATATGTTCTATCTTGGAAACTTCGGATATATATATATATACACAGGAAAGTGTATGAAATATATAGATTGATCTTTTAACGAGAAAGAAACAGAGACTGTGTGAAGGAGTTCTTTTCTGGTGATCGAGAAGAAGTGTAAAACCTTTATTACCGAAGGAAGATCTTGATAGCAGATTCACGTGTTCTACATCGACTATCTGTTGTGAATCTACTGCTGCTGAAGTTGTGAAGTTTCTTATAATATCTATTGCACCTGGATCGACTCAGAACTGTTTTGATTACAGATCTTTATTTTCTGAAGACGACGATCTATCTACTGTCAATTGCATTCTGTTGCAATTGTGAAGAACAACTGGAGAAGTGTTTTCTTTATCGAAACTCTTTTTATTTTTGAGTGATCAGCTTCTCGTTCTAAGCTGTGTGGGTTCGTGTTTGAACCAGGAAGGCTGTGTTTGCCTGAAACTTGTAAAGGTGTCAACTGCCTGTACTCAGTTGTGAACAGGTCTGTGGAAACGAGGACCAGATAGTGAAAATCGCCAAGCTCGTGGATTTGAGCGTTGGTGGAGTGGACTAGGGGCCTTCTGTTCCCCGAACCACTATACATCCGTGTGTTCATGCTTTTACTTTTTCCGTTGCGTATTTAATCGTGCTAAAGCATAGTGGACAGAATTTGTCTAAATTGAAGAGATTGTAATAATTTTGAAAATACACAATTCACCCCCCCTCTTGTGTGTAATCCGTATATTCAGATCCAACAGATATGTAGGGGAATATTTTATATCCAAACTCAAATTCTAGGTCTCATCAAGGATTTTATGCCTAACTCTTCTGTCAACTTTGAGAAGACCTGATGTGCAACAGAATGGTCTTCATATTTTCTACCATTTTATCAACCAGTTTTAGTCAAAAAATCTTATATTTTACAAATTCATCCTATCAAGTAGGTGTTCTACATCTCTCCTCTTAAATGGATTCATATAGATCCATTTAATGCTTGAGTAGAAACTATTATTGTATAAGAACTTGACCAGAGGATGTTATTGATCCCAGCCTCCTTTGAAGTCCATCAATCATGATCTCAACATGACATCAAATTTCTGGATAGACCACTAATATTGATTTTTTTGTAGCTATAAGTTATATTAATATTTATATAATTATATAAATAATGTTAGATAATTTTTCATAACATATATATAAATCCTATATCTCATCCAGATATAATCAATAGTGGTATTCTATATAGCCTCACCACTTCTCTGATGTATATTATTACAATTTGATTAATTGAAAAGTCATATCAAATTGAAATTAAGTGAGAACTCATTGTATGATTATCCACCGAAACCTTTCTATCATTATTTCCTCTTGATGTATTTCGAACACTAGTCAAAAAATCAAATGATATGTTTTTAAATTTTTTTGTTGGTATGGGAAATGATTGTATCATCCCCATAGAATTTTTCCTTTTTGTCTTAAACTATTGATATACTAGAAATTTTCATGTATATTATATTATCTTCTTCTTCATATTGTCCCAACCATTATGGTTTTAGAGATCTCAATACATTTTCAATATCCCTAGTTTTATTGATAAGGTTGAGATATGTGAATCATTCTACATTTATTTCTTAATTTTAGGATTTTACGGGACTACTATTCATGAAACACATATTAAATCTCCTTCTTCATCAATTTTTAACTCTATGTACATCAATTTTCTTATAAATTCTACATTCCTCTTAATTTCCACATAATCTATTTGATAACCAGTTAAATTCAATAAAAGTTATGGTTGAGAAATTGTTTAGGAAAGGAATGATGATTCTTCTTAATTTATGATTCCCATGATCATTTTATGAAAATCAAAGAAGATTAGTTCCTTTTTAATCCTCATCATTGATAAGGTTTCAATATCCTTTCTACTTAGAATATCCCCCACATTATTTTTAACTCATGATGGTAGTGGATTGAAAATTCATAGTCCTTGATCTTCTTTAACCAACATTATTGGTGAATATAATCTCCTTTTATATGAATATTTTCTTGGGGATATTATGATCCATATATATTTATCACTTCTCTCCATACAGATAATTACACTAGATTTTCAATTGAAATAACACTTTATCCAACTCTGGATCATGCATTAGATATTTATTATCTAGATATTTCAACTTCAAGGAGGCATATCTTATAAATTTATCAATCAGAATTAGTACACATATCATTCCCATCTTTTAAGTATCAATATATACCATGAAATGTTCCCCACTTATGGGTAGTGTGAGTACTGGTGCAATGATACACCTATTTTTCACTTCCTTGAAGTTTGCATCACATTAATGTGTCGATAAAAACTTTACTCCCTAATTATTCATCTTATTTACCAGTTTGGAATATCACTATATGTTTCTCACAAATCATCGGTAATACACAACTACAAAAAGGAAACTATAGATATCTATTACATATGCTAGCCTTACCAATATCTAAACTGACTTTTTCTTAGAAGGTTCCACAAATATTCTTTTATTGGTGGTAACATTACACAATAATGATACTTCCTCCATCAATAACTCACATTTACTAAATTTTCATAAATATTATCCGTTTACAATGTCTTCATCAAAATATTTAAATTCCACTCATGATCCTCCATTATTTTTGATTATATCAAAATATCATCTATAAATACAACCACATATTTTTCTAGGTATTCTAAAAGTCTATATTCATGAATTCAATAATTTTTTTATTATTAGTGTGTCTGAAGGGAATCACTATGAACATATTTTGATCTTATCTCCTTCAGAAGGAAGTCTTGGGGATATCTTCATTCTTCACCTTTAATTTATGATATCCTAAATGAAGTTTCACCATGTAGAAATTCTAGGTCCCACATTGTTGATCACACCATTCATTTATCTATGGTTAGGGCTACTCTGTCTTTATCTTAAATTTTTTTAGTTCATGATAAACTTTGTAGTGGCACATTAAACCATCCTTATTCTTGATGAAGAGGCCTCACACACTCCATGGTGAATCACTCAAGAATATAAAACCATTTTCAAAATTCACTTTTAAATTCATATTCAGTTATTTTAACTCAATTTTGGAAATTCTATTTGGATTCTTGGATATAAAAAGATATCTAGGTAAAATTTCAATTTATAAATCAATCTCTCAGTCATGAGGAAGACCTAACAACTATTTCAACAATACACCAGTATAATCACTCATAAAGATCATATCTTAATGAAAGATTATAAAATTTCTTTCAATAATTTGATATAGATATTCATTCTCATAAGTCCATAATATCCACAACTGATATGAATATTCCAAAGGAGATTCAGTAACACCCGAGACTTTTATGAGAAATATTTTTCTTTTATGTTATATAAATCATCAAAGGAATCTTTTTCTACACGCAATCGCGACCTTCCTCGATAGCATGTGTAGTACGCAATAACAAGTTCTACTAAACAACGATATATTATTATAATATTATAAACAAGCTATTATGAATAGTATTAACTGAATTTTAAATTTTACAACATTATTATTCATCTTACACATTTTCTAGAACACGGTAAGAGAACAAAATAATTTTTTTTGGGTAAAATAAGTATTTATCAAAAAAATGCAAATTTGCTACCTTTTGATGGCGCACCCACATTAAATCTAGTTTTTAACACGTTTATAAGTTCAATTTGACAAAATAGAATTCTTCTTTTGAATCAGGATATAAAAATTTACTTTGGATAAATTTTTGATATTTTTTGAAAACTTTCATATTTTGATGAATAGTAAAAATACGCTAATTTTTAATTAAAAACAACTTTTTTCATTGAGATAATTTATATGGTTAAATTATAATATTGAATGGTTTTAAAGTATAGATAGAGTATATTTTTACCATTTAATATAATGTATGTCATTAGCATTAATTTCACATTGAATTCATAGGTAAAAACATTTCAATATTTGGGAATGTTTTAACTTCTAAAACCCATTTTCTTAACAACGGGATTTATTTTAAATTAATTACTGCAACTTATATGTTTTTAATTTTGAAAAATGGATTCCATATTCATAATCAGTGGGTCCAAATTACGTTAATAGGCTAATTTTTATTTTTGGGCATTATGAATAGTAACTACGGTAAATTTTATTTACCATAGTTAAAGGTAAATCAGGTAATTAAGGGTAAATATAAGATTATAAAATTACCCTAACACCTAACAAAATCCTATTGGATGACTAAAAGTCGACCCATATCACCTAAGGGTCAGATTATATTCATTTAATATACTTTTGTCCATGAAAATAATTTAATTATTATTAAAACCAAAGAATGTGACAACATGTCACTTTCTTAAATCTTATAAGTATAATAATTTTAATTTGGTGATAAACTTAATGAAACTTCGAACATGAATAGTCTCCAGAAATATAACATAATTATCGACATCATAGGAATTTATTCAGAATTTTTAGATTTTAAATAATTATAATTAATTATGACACAATAGTGATGTTGAAATTATTTTATTAATTAAAATATCAAATAAATGGTTTTAAAAATATTAAAATAATTATTATATGCACTATTTAATGTGGTCCACTAACATTATAGAAACATATAACATTTTATTAATCTATTAATGCTTTTATTTTGAACATATTCTCTGTATATATTTTATTTAAATTCTAATAAATGAATAGTGTCAAAATTGACACTTGCTGTTTTATAAAAATAACATATTATAAAATTGTTTAAAAATCACAAAAACATTTAAAAATTATAAATTAAAATTTATATGGTCGAAAATGTCATAAAGTGTCAAAATATGGAAAATTCACAACACATATGTAATTATTAATAATAATTTAAAATTTAGAATATTATTACCACAAATAAAATTAAATTGATAAATAAGGATAAATCACATTGATAATGTTTAAAATAAATTCCTAACATGTCTAAATTTTATTGGTTGATGGGATTAAAACCCTATCTCATCTAATCTTCGGATATGAGTCATTTTGGAAGTTTTTAAGTGGGGTGGGGATCTAATATAAACTAATATTTCTTATATTTCAAAAGGTGCCCCTCTCCTCCCTTATAAAAGGGCACCTCCTCCCTCTCCTACTCACACCAATTTGAGCCTTCAAGCTCAGAAAAACCCTGCCCATTTCAGTTCCCCACTTCCCTAGAATCATTCTAGAGGTTCTGGTCTTCTTCAAAGACCAACCCTAGTGCCCTAAGAGGAGGTTAAGAAGAGGCGCGTCAAAAAGAGGTAATATCCATTACCGATCCTTTCAAAATTCATTCTTCTTCAACTTCTTCTTCTTTAGTTTTTTCATTATGAAGTAATAACATCAGTATCAATCATATACTGATATGTTATTATAAGTATGAAACAACCCTATTTCAACATCTATCCATCCTACGGAAAACAAAATCACCGCGCGTGCGTACGTACGGAATACCGTCTCCACGCCGTGGTGTAATATATTTTCCCCCACCACCTTACTTGGATAGGTATAATGGTGTAAATAATTACTATATATGATTATTGTAAAGTGATATTGATTCTGAAATAGTATACATACACTCCAATACAATTCCACGATCATGGGAACGATATCATCGCTCGTGCGTACGTACGGAATACCGTCTCCACGATGTGATGCGATTCGTTCTACATGATCTTCATTGAATAATGATTATATAAATGAATTGAATGAATAAATATGATATATAGTACATTATTACCATTCTAGAAATGATGTATCTATAACCTAAAGAGAAGAATAAGAATTTATTCGACAAAACACGCATAAGAACAAAAATTTATAAACACCCGAATAACAAGTAGCCATGAAATATTACTACTAAGAAGATAAGAATATGACCATATATGATATCATAACAATAAGTATGATTCTGGAATAATTAAATAACATTATTTAAATCATTATACAAGAGGTTCAAACACTTACGAGGCAAATCAGACCTAAGGTAAGGGAAATATCACAATCTCATTTTTATCCGAGATTGTTTATACTTTGGTATTTACTGGGGTGTATTTTATCATCCACATCCACGTTTCCTCAATATGTAATATTATTTCCATCCACCTAATTTTTTTTAAATCCATTTTTACCCTTTGGTGAGTTTATAGTAAAAGATATGAAAGGAATCTTTTGTCGTTTTTCGTACGAGGTACTATTTTACTTTTCTGACAAAAGTATGAGAAGAATGTTTTTTTTAACTTATACAGCATGAATGGATTTTTAAAACATTTTTTTCCAAGAAGATTTCTTTACAAATTTTCAATTTTATTTTTAATTAGCTTCTTTTAGTTTAGAATTGTAAGACATGTTAAGAAAGGAAAAATGTTTTTGATGTAGAAAGGATATTTTCCTCAAGAATGGAGTTCAAGTGTTTTATCAAAATTATTTTCCATATAAGATAATATAGGGTTATGTTTCTATCCATATTATTACATTGATTTGATTATGTTGTGATGGAATTATTTTTATGAATTACTTTATCGTATATGAATTGTTTTATGATATCATGTTGTATAAGAATCCCATTTTTATTACATGGGTTATGCAATGATGTATGATTTATGATTTTGTGGAACACATATGAATTATATCATTATGAGATGGGTGGGACCTATATCTCCCTCCAATGCATTTTGTAAAGATTTTATATCTCATGATATAGACATGGCTGGAATGGTAGGTTATATCGGTTCAGTGAAACATGACTGAAACGAGGAATGAACTCGGTTCAGAAATGGACTTTGTCCACTAAGATAGTCTTGGAAATGAGTCTTGACTAATAAGAAATGATTATCTATGATTATCTGTGTATGCCACAAAGTTTCATGTTTTAATTTATGATTATTGGGATTTCATTTCACTACTATGATTTATCCCATGTTATGAAATTATGATCTCTTTTGTAGGTTAAGATTTCCAAAATGTTATGTTCTTATGAATATGATGTGATTGATATTTATTTTACCCTTACTGAGCATTTGAGCTCACTCTTTTGTATGTTTTCTTTCTGCAGGTCAGGAAGAAGCTTATTAAGTAAGATATTCCCAAAGGGACTATAGATATGATGAAATAAATGGGAGACAGTGTAGACACTTTATGAACCAATTGTTTATGTTTCCCAGTTTCTAAAGACACTATACCTATACGGTCCTTTCATGGTTTTGTTATATGTTGTAATAAGTATGCTTCAATTTTTAAGTAATAAAAATGTATGTAAAGTATGGGTCGTTATAGTTGGTATCAGAGGAATGGTATAGTCAACCATTGGAAACTAGGATGTGAAAGCCTTAGTAAGAATACTAAGGATAAGTCTAAGCATAGAACACAATCTTAGTGTTTTAGAAATGGCCATGAACAACCTATGATAAGACCTTAAGTGTGAAATTTTATTCTTGATTATATGGTTTTCCTATTATAATTACTGTTTCTCACACTATTATTCTTGGTTTTAGTCAATGGCTGGAACCCGAAGGAACCGTGTTAATGCGGAATGCAACGCGCAATGCAATGATTGTCCCCCTGAGCAACCAAACGTTATGGGAGCTGGAATGCAAAATCTTGTAGCCATGATCACACAACTTTCTCAAGCTATGAATCATACAGGACTTCCAAACAAGCAAAGGAAGGAGAAACATTCTGTTGAATCCTTCATGAGGCAGCGTCCACCTTCTTTAAGCGGGTCTACTGATCCATTAGTTGCTGAAGAATGGATTAGTACTACTGAAAAGATATTTTCAGTTCTTCAATGTTCTGAACATGATAAAGTCATCCTAGCATTGTATCGTTTGGAAGGAGATGCTGATCAATGGTGGAATCTTATTAAGAATACGAGGCAAAGGGATGAAATTGAGTCCATGGAATGGGACAAGTTCAAGAACTTATTTTTCAATAAGTACTTCCCTCGTATTCTCTGAACAAAGATGGAGAAAGAGTTTCTTGAACTGAAGCAAAAGGATGATGAATCTGTTGGTACCTATGAAGCAAATTTTACAAGACTTGCAAGGTATGCTTCTGGTATTATTTTCCAACCTGAGAGTAAGATCGATCGATTCTTTAGTGGCTTACAACCAAGTCTTCGAAGGGCGTTAGCCATAAGGGACTTCAATATCTAGGAGGAAATCGTTCGATGTGCTCTCAAAGTCGAGATGGAGATTGGAGTAACCCATCAGTCATATGGGTTTGATAAGAAGAGGAAAATGGAATTCAAAGGAAAATCTAAAGAGCACACTGAAAAGAAGATGAGATTTACCTTATGCTCAAAGTGTGGAAAGAAACATGGAGGGAGTTGTCTTAAAGGGACAAGTAAGTGTTTCAAATGTGGAAAGGAAGGTCATCGAGCATTTGAATGCCGCAATGATGGGAATAAGATGTCTAATGATGCAAAAAAAGGAAGGGACACACAGAATGAACCTACTACACTTTAATGTTTCAAGTTCAAGGAGTTGGGGCATTATGCCAATCAATGCCCAAATCCAAGGGTTGATGATGATGGTCGACTTCAAAAAACTCTTAAGGATAAAGGAAAAGGAAAGTCACATGAAATTTCTATTATCGATGTGGAGTACGATAATGATGTGGTGAAAGGTACACTTACCATCCACTCTAAAGTAGCAAATGTTTTATTTGATTCTGGATCCACCCACTCCTTTATTTCTGAAGAATTTTCTAAGGATATCACCGTATTACCTTAACAATTAGATGTTGAGTTATCTGTGACAACCCCTAATGGCACAACAGTCGCATCAAAAGTTTATAATTCTTCTCGGATTGATGTTTGTGGGAAAGTGCTTCCTGCAAATCTTGTGATCCTTCCTATAGTGGAATTTGATGTGATTCTTGGCATGGATTGGATTTCTTTATATGGATCTCATATCAATTTCCAAAGAAGGGAAGTAACATTTCATATTCTAGACCAATCTATGATCGTCTATCGATGCAAGGATAAACATAACCTTCCAGTGGAAATTTCTTCTCTCTTATGGGTCTTTATTCCACTTAATGAAGGTTATTTATCTCAAATGGTTGGTGAGAAACTCACAATTAAGAATATGCCCATTGTACGGAAGTTTGATGATGTATTTCCAGAGGAATTGTCGGGTCTTCCACCAAATCGTGAAGTTGAGTTTTCAATAGAACTCGTACCGGGTGCTTTGCCAATTTCAAAGACACCTTATAGAATGGCCCCAATTGAGTTGCAGGAATTGAAGAAGCAACTCCAAGAGAATATTGATAAAGGATTCATACACCCTAGTGCATCACCTTAGGGAGCACCTTTTCTGTTTGTTAAGAATAAAGATGGATCAATGAGACTCTGCATTGATTATCGAGAACTTAACAAGATCAATATCAAGAAAAAATATCCTCTCCCATGCATTGAGGACTTATTTGACCAACTACAAGGTGGTCAATACTTTTCCAAGATTGATCTTTGTTCAGGGTATCACCAATTAAGGGTCAAAAGGGAGGATATACCAAAGACGGCTTTCCGTACAAGGTATGGACACTATGAATTTATAGTGATGCCATTTGGTCTTACTAATGCCCCTGCTATCTTCATGGATCTGATGAATAGAGTATTTAGAGACTATCTTGATCAGTTTGTGGTAGTCTTTATAGACGATATTCTTGTATATTCAAAGAGAAAGGAAGAACATAAAGATCACTTGATAATTATTTTGAAGACCCTGAGAAAGGAGTTGCTTTATGCCAAATTTACCAAATGTGAATTTTGGCTTCAAAGAGTTTCATTTTTGGGTCACATAATCTCAAAAGAGGGGATATCTGTGGATCCAAAAAAAACAGAGGTTATCGAAAGATGGTCGAGACCGACAACAGTAACTGAGATCCGAAGTTTTCTTGGTTTGGCTGGATATTATCGACATTTTGTGAAAGATTTTTCACAATTATCTAATCCACTAACCAAGTTGACTCGGAAAGGAGTTAAGTTTGTCTGGAAGGAGGAATGTGAAGAGAATTTCAAGGAGTTGAAAAGAAGGTTATCCAGTGCACCTGTGCTCACACTGCCTTGTAGTGGAGAAAGGTTTGTGATCTACAGTGATGCAACCAAGAAGGGACTGAGATGTGTTCTCATGCAAAATGATATGGTGATAGCTTATTCCCCACGACAGTTGAAAATCCATGAGCAAAATTACCCAACTCATGATTTGGAGTTAGCTGCGGTAATATTTGCATTAAAGATTTGGAGGCATTACCTTTATGGTGAAATGTGTGATATTTATACTGATCATAAAAGTTTAAAGTATATTTTCACACAAAAGGAGCTGAATATTTGCCAGAGAAGATGGTTGGAGCTGATTGAGGATTACGACTGCTCAATTCATTACCACCCTGGGAAAGCAAACAAGGTGGCAGATGCATTAAGTCGACAAGACCATGCCAGTTTATCCATGATGAGGATCACAAAAGATCCAATATTTATGGATTTACAAAGGATGGATCTTTTAATTATAATGGAAGGGGGAAAATCGTATCTTTCTCAAATGGATGTTCAACCATCTATACATGTGAAGATTAAATAGGAACAGAAAGAAGATGTCGAGTTACAAAAGAAGGTGAGAAATGTTCCTGAATTCAACCTTGATTATGATGGGATAATAAAGTTTAGGAATCGGGTTTGTGTTCCTCCCATCCCCGAATTAAAGAAGGAGCTTCTGGATGAGGCTCATAGTTCTTCATTCTCTATTCATCCTAGAAGCACAAAGATGTATAGGGACCTGAAAGAGTACTTCTGGTGGGATGGCATGAAAAGAGATGTTGCTGAATATGTCTCTCGATTCTTGGTTTGTCAGCAAGTTAAAGTTGAGAGACAGAAGTCTAAGGGGATGTTACAACCATTACCCATACCTGAATGGAAATGGGAAAACATCACTATGGACTTTCTCACGGGACTTCCTAAAACATCCAAAGGCAATAATGCTATCTGGGTCGTAGTTGATCGTCTTACAAAGTATGCACACATCATCGCTATTAGAGAGGATTTCTCTCTCGATCAGCTTGCCAGGCTATATGTAAAGGAAGTGGTAAGATTGCATGGAGTGCCACTTTCTATTATATCTGATTGGGATCCGAGGTTTACCTCAATGTTCTGGAGAAGTCTTCAGCATACCCTGGATATAGAGCTGAGTTTCAGCACTACTTATCATCCTCAGACAGACGATCAGTCTGAGAGAATAATTCAAACTCTAAAAGATATGTTAAGAGCTTGCTCTATGGATTTCAAAGGTGGTTGGGATCAACACCTACCTTTGGTGGAATTTTCTTATAATAATAGATTTCACTCCAGTATTCAGATGGATCCTTATGAAGCTCTCTATGGAAAGAAATGCAGGACTCCAACTTGCTGGGATGAAGTTGGGGAAAGAAAGATATTAGGACCTGATATTGTTGATGAGATGGCAGAAAAGGTCCGATCTATTCAACAACACATAAGAGCAGCTCAGAGTCGACAGAAAAGTTATGCCGACAACCGAAGAAAAGACCTAGAGTTTGAAGTGGGTGATAAAGTGTTCTTACGAATATCTCCCTGGAAGAGGGTCATGAGATTTGGAAAGAAGGGGAAGTTGAGCCCTAGATATACCGGTCCTTTCGAAATACTGGATCGTGTTGGGAAGGTAGCTTACCGATTGGCGCTTCCACAAAATCTCTCTCAAGTTCACGATGTGTTCCATGTATCTCTCCTAAGAAAGTACATACCTGATCCATCACATGTACGCAGCTCAGAAGTTGTACCGCTGGAGCAAGATATTTCTTATGAAGAACAACCGATAGACATTCTGGATCGTAGTGAAAAAGTCCTACGAAACAAGACCACTCACTTGGTGAAAGTTTTATGGAGGAACCACCAATTAGAAGAAGCTACATGGGAGCTTGAGGATATGATGAGGGAGAGGTATCCTCATCTGTTTGTTACAAAGTGACAAATTTCGAGGGTGAAATTCATTTTAAGGGGGGTAGAATGTAACACCCGAGACTTTTATGAGAAATATTTTGTTTTTTTGTTATATAAATCATCAAAGGAATCTTTTGCTACAAGCAATCGCGACCTTCCTCGATAGCGTGTGTAATATGCAATACCGAGTTCCACTAAACAATGATATATTATTATAATATTATAAACTAGCCGTTATGAATAGTATTAACTGAATTTTAAATTTTACAACATTATTATTCATCTTACACATTTTCTAGAACATGGTTAGGGAACAAAATAAATTTTTTTCGGTAAAATAAGCATTTATCAAAAAATGCAGTTTTGCTGCCTTTTGATGGTACACCCACATTAAATCTAGTTTTTAACAAGTTTAAAAGTTCAATTTGACAAAATAAAATTCTTCTTTTGAATCAGGATATAAAAATTTACTTTGGATAAATTTTTGATATTTTCCTAAAAACTGTCATATTTTGATGAATAGTAAAAATACGCTAACTTTTAATTAAAAATAACTTTTTTCATTGAGATAATTTATATGGTTAAATTATAATATTGAATGGTTTTAAAGTATAGATAGAATATATTTTTACCATTTAATATAATTTATGTCATTAGCATTAATTTCACATTGAATTCATAGGTAAAAACATTTCAATCTTTGGCAATGTTTTAACTTCTAAAACCCGTTTTCTTAACAAAGGGATTTATTTTAAATTAATTACTGCAACTTATATGTTTTGAATTTTGAAAAATGGATTCCATATTCAGAATCACTGGGTCCAAATTATGTTAATAGGCTACTTTTTATTTTTGGGCATTATGAATAGTAACTACGGTAAATTTTATTTACCATAGTTAAAGGTAAATCGGGTAATTAAGGGTAAATATAAGATTATAGAATTACCCTAACACCTGCCAAAATCCTATTGGATGAATAAAAGTCGACCCATATCACCTAAGGGTCGGATTAGATTCATTTAATAAACTTTTGTCCATGAAAATAATTTAATTATTATTAAAACCAAAGAATGTGACAACATGTCACTTTCTTAAATCTTATAAGTATAATAATTTTAATTTAGTGATAAACTTAATGAAACTACAAACATGAATAGTCTCCAGAAAATAACACAATTATCTACATAATAGGAATTTATTTAGAATTTTTAGGGATTAAATAATTATCATTAATTATGACACAATAGTGATGTTGAAATTATTTTATTAATTAAAATATGAAATAAATGGTTTTAAAAATATAAAATAATTCTTATATGCACTATTTAATGTGATCCACTAATTTTATAGATACATATAACATTTTATTAATCTATTAAAGGTTTTAGTTCGAACATATCCTCTGTATATATTTTATTTAAATTCAAATAAATGAATAGTGTCAAAATTGGCACTATTGTTATTTTATAAAAATAACATATTATAAAATTGTTTAAAAATCAAAAAAATATTTAAAAATTATAAATTAAAATTTATATGGTCTACAATTTCATAAAGTGTCAAATTATGGAAAATTCACAACACATATGTAATTATTAATAATAATTTAAAATTTAGAATATTATTACCACAAATAAAATTAAATTGATAAATAAGGATAACTAAAGTTGATAATGTTTAAAATAAATTCCTAACATGTCTAAATTTTATTTTTTTATGAGATTACAACCCTATCTCATCTAAGCTTCGGATATGTGTCATTTAGGAAGTTTTTATGTGGGGTTGGGATTTAATATAAAATAATATTTCTTATATTTCCAAAGGTGCCCCTCTCCTCCCTTATAAAAGGGAACCTCCTCCCTCTCCTCCTCACACCAATTTTAGCCTTCAAGCTCGGCCAAACCCTACCCATTTCACTTCCCCACTTCCCTAGAATCATCCTAGAGGTTATGGGCTTCATCAAAGACCAACCCTAGTGCCCTAAGAGGAGGTTAAGAAGAGGCGCGTCAAAAAGAGGTAATATCCATTACCGATCATTTCCAAATTCATTCTTTTTAAACTTATTCTTCTTTAGTTGTTTCATTATAAAGTAATAACATCAGTATCACTCATATAATGATATGTTATTATAAGTATTAAACAACCCTATTTCAACATCTATCCAACCTACGGAAAACGAAATCACCACGCGTGCGTACGTACGGAATACCATCTTTACGCCGTGGTGTAATCTATTTTCCCCTACCACCTTACTTGGATAGGTATAATGGTGTAAATAATTACTATATATGATTATTTTAAATTGATATTGATTCTGAAATAGTATACATACACTCCAATACAATTCCACGATCATGGGAACGATATCATCGCTTGTGCGTACGTACGGAATACCGTCTCCACGATGTGATGTGATTCGTTCTACATGATCTTAATTGCATAATGATTATATAAATGAATAGAATGAATAAATATGATATATAGTACATTAATACCATTCTCGAAATGATGTATCTATAACCTAAAGAGAGGAATAAGAATTTATTCGACAAAACACGTATAAGAACAAAAAGTTATAAACACCCGAATAACAAGTAGCAATGAAATATTACTACTAAGAAGCTAATAATATGACAATATATGATATCATAACAATAAGTATGATTCTAGAATAAGTCAATAACATTATTTAAATCATTATACAGGAGGTTCAGACACTTACGAGGCAAATCGGACCTAAGGTAAGGGAAATATCACAATCTCATTTTTATCCGAGATTGTTTATACTTTGGTATTTACTGGGGTGTATTTTATCATCCACATCCATGTTTCCTCAATATGAAATATTATTTCCATCCACCGACAATTTTTTTTAAATCCATTTTTACCCTATGGTGAGTTTATAGTAAAAGATATGAAAGGAATCTTTTGTCGTTTTTCATACGAGGTACTTTTTGACTTTTCCGACAAAAGTATGAGAAGAATGTTTTTTTAACATATATGGAATGAATGGATTTTTAAAACATTTTTTTCCAAGAAGCTTCATTTACAAATTTTCAATTTTATTTTTAATCAACTTCTTTTAGTTTAGAACTGTAAGACATGTTAAGAAAGGAAAAATGTTTTTGAAGTAGAAAGGATATTTTCCTCAAGAATGGAGTTCAAGTGTTTTATCAAAATTATTTTCCATCTAGGATAATATAGGGTTCTGTTTCTATCCCTATTATTACATTGATTTGATTATGTTTTGATGGAATTATTTTTATGAATTTATTTATCTTATATGAATTTTTTTATGATATCATGTTGTATAAGAATCCCATTTTTATTACATGGGTTATGAAATGATGTATGATTTATGATTTTGTGGCACAAATAAGAATGGTGTCATTATGAGATGGGTGGGACCTGTATCTCCCTCAAATGCATTGGGTAAAGATTTTATATCTCCTGAGATAGACATGGCTGGAACGGAAGGTTATACCAGTTCAGTGTAACATGAATGAAACAAGGAATGAACTCGGTTCAGAAATGGACTTTGTCCACTAAGATAGTCTTGGAAATGAGTCTTGACTAATAAGAAATGATTATATATGATTATGTGTGTATGCCAAAAAGTTTCATGTTTTAAGTTATGATTATTGGGATTTCATTTCACTACTATGATTTATCCCATGTTATGAAATTATGCTCTCTTTTGCAGGTTAAGATTTCCAAAATGTTATGTTCTTATGAATATGATGTGATTGATATTTATTTTACCCTTACTGAGCATTTGAGCTCACCCTTTTGAATTTTTTCTTTCCCTAGGTTAGGAAGAAGCTTATTAAGTAAGATATTCCAAAAGGGACTATAGATATGATGAAATAAATAGGAGACAGTGTAGACGCTTTATGAACCAGTTGTTTATGTTTCCCAGTTTCTAAAGACACTATACCTATACGGTCCTTTCATGGGTTTGTTATATGTTGTAATAAGTATGATTCAATTTTGAAGTAATAACAATGTATGTAAAGTATGGGTCGTTATAGATTCATCCTCCCTCGTACAGTTATGTTGAATTGGGGGACAACTCAGGGGTGTGAAGACTAATCTCCCTCTATCAATAGTTCATCTTGGATTTTTATAAGGATATGTAATCCATGAACAATATATCATTAAAATACAATAAAGTATATTGGAAAATATTTTCTAGAAGTTTTATTATACAAACCTTAGTTGGGGAGGAATTTTATGAATGATATTCAAAAATCTATATGTTTTATATTCTCATGGATATCTCAGCCCCCATGTTTTTATCTACTAAAAATGTATTGGATAACCTACATAAATACATAAAACAAATGGGTTAGATGTAAAGCCGAGTAAGGGAATAAACATGGTGGGGAATTATAAAATATTAATAAACATGAATAATATGATATCATCAAGAATAAAGGGTTATAATCATGCTAAAGAATAACATAATGATCATAGAATAATATGATCATGTAATCATAGTAGTGTTATAACAACATAAATCAGGAAATAAGAATAATTCAAGGATGAACACCATAAAAACATCACATGATGGACACATTATCATCATGGATTAGGTTCACAAAAAAATCTCATTCATAAATTCTCATGATAAAAAAACATTACCCAATGCATTCGAGCACTATTTGGGTGAACTAATAGCCTGTGGTGTATCATTAATTCCCACAGTGTTTCAAAATTTAGAAATTCAAAACATAGATCAAGCAATCCACTAAAATGTTGGGTAGTGTAGGAATTGAAATTTTGAGGTCAAACCCATAAAGATATGATTGGCGAAAATTTTAATTTTATATTAAATATTTAAAATAATTTTTATATGTAGAAATTGAATCTAGAATATTGAGAAAATGATAGTTCTGGAAGGAAGGATAAAATAAGAAAATTATGTCATGTGGTAATAAATCTAGGTTTATGGGATAAAAAGGTATTAAAAATTTAATTAATAATCTTTATTTCATTATAATTAGGTCCTAGATAGTCCAATGGTCATATTAAACTCCCTCCATCCCAAACTATCATTTTCTCATGGTCAAGTACTTCAGATTGAAAATAATGGATAACCATAAAACATAATTATAAACAGGTAAGAGACAAACCCAATGGTCATAGAAGAAGTTTAACCCCTTGATCTCATATTTATCAAATGATTTCAATCAACTCAAGAAATGTTCATTCCCAAAAATAGAATGAAATTAATCCCACTTCCTAACCATGCTCACAATGGTCGTGCGAAAAGGAGTCAGGGAAGGGATAAAATTGAAGAACCAATAAGAAATCCTAAAATAAATTGAAATAAAAAAATAAAATACCTCACATATTAAATCCACATTAATAACACATACCATAACATGAAGTAATCACCCCTAAATATTTCAATGAGAGGGTGTAGAAATATAATGAACAAAATAATAAATATAAGTAGTCGAGAAGGGTTTTATGGAGGTCCATATCTCCGTAAGTTTTTTGTGTGTCTCCATTGGTTCTAGGTGTCCATAAAAGAGTTTCCCAGAGGATCATTTTATATCCCCCCCATAAAAACCCTCATAAATGTGAATCTTATTTTTCAGATTCATGAAATACTCACAATGCATAATTTTACATTATGTTTAATTTATGTCAAAAATAGATTTTTTGAATCTATATCCATCTCAAAAATTGATGTCATATAAAGTTTACATGATTTTTAATAACTTTTCAAATAACATAATAACATCATGAATTGTCCTGAGTGGAAGAAGCATATCTAGTGTCTCATGTTGTCTAATGAAATACACAACATGTAATAGTCTTTTTCAAATTCTCTATACTACCCCACCTTCTAAAATATATTGTCACACCCCTTATATTTCCTTTTGGAATGATTTATATTTTAACTCATTAATTCATCCATTTTCATAGTACCTATTTTTTCCTTCCATAAAACATATAACAATTCAAACAATCCTAAAATTTGCAAGATTTATCAACAATTTAAGGAAATAAATGTATGAAGAATCCACAAAATACATGTATAAAATACATATATCATGAAGCAATAATAAAATGTAGATTATTATTTCTTCCAAAAAATGAAATCGATCATTAGGAATACAAATATAAATCTCTCATTGAAATTAATGGGTTTTATAATCTTGCGTTATATCACAATCAAAAGAGATTTCTGAAAGAAGATATTAGAGAAATGAACATATCGTTTGTATTACCCCATAAAAGGATGGGAGAATATGAAAGTTATATCTTTAAGAGGCCTGTATATATATATACATCTTTAAATAATTCCATAACATTGAAGAGAGGGGTAAAATGTGAGTTGGAGAGATAAAGGTCGTAACCCAATGAAAAAGGGTGGTTTAGAGATATCCCTTACCTTATCCCCAATTATATTCTACGGTTTATCTTAAAATCCTAGGTAATAAAACTAGATTAATTAGTTAAATAATTAAAAAAAAATTCCATAAAATTTTGATTTAATTTAATTTTATTATGTTAATTTATAACCATTTCAATGAGATATAATGTTGAATTTTTTCTCAATTCTTGTTCATTTCATGATTCCAAGGACGAATCACTCGTGGATAATTATTAATGTTCTTGTAAAATTGTACTAAAACTCCAAAAGTGAGATGAAATTTTATTCAGGAACTTCTAAAAATTTAAATGGTCCCATTTTTTTATATGTTTTCTGAAAAATTGGACAAATTATTGTATAAAAATGTTAACGTTAAGTGGTAAGTTTGTTTAGGTGGTTTTCCTGACCATCACAAACAATATTTTTTTAATTAATGTTATGGGAATATATTCATTATAAAACATGTAATTAGTTATAATATTATTATTATAATCATATTTAACCATAATAATATTTTTTGGGCAGGCTTGAAGTCATTGGAGGAATACAAAGTGCATTCTTCATTGTGGCGGTGGCCTAACCATATTGTAAACAATGATTTCATTTTAGAAATGAAATAGTGGAGATTGGGAGATCGATATTGAATTAAAGAAATAAAATTATAATATATTTGTGATACTTGAGTCATCATGTTGTGTTGGAGGAGGGGGTGAGGAGATGTTAGAAGAAGAGTTTGATTTAAAAATGGTAAATAATGAATATTACCTCTTAAATATTGCCCTCTTGAAATACTACTTAAGTGAAAATTAATTAGTATTTGGATGAGACCATAATACCAAGTATGTGGGGAGTTTTCTGGGAAGGTATTTATGTATAAAATTATTATTCTCCAAGGATTATAAGATATAAGTATAAGGGGTGGTGAGGGGTAGTATTTATAAGGGGAGGATATGGGTGTTTTTCAATATTATATAAATTAGTTTATTATTTCTGATAAATACTATAATATTATTAATTATTATTACTATATGTAGTAAATATTTCATTTTTGTTCAAGATAATGTGTTCTTACATCTGCCATGACTCAAAAAATTATTTATTTTACTTATAATGTTTTATATTTTATTTTACAATATTTCACTATTTTCCAAATAATCAACTATTTAATAGAAATACCTTAAAATCCCCCAATAAATTTTTCTATTATTAAATTCCCAAAATGAAATCCTTTTTAGGAAAACAAATACGTTTATATGAGAAATTTAATTTTTAAATAAAATCACCAATTATTCGAAAAGTAACAATTTTTATATTATAGAAATTTTTTTGACCCATTGAAAAATTACTTATGGTCTGAAAAAATTATATAGATAATATATATTAACTTTTATGCCCATTTTATAATGATAAAATTTATTTTAAATCATTATATTTATTATAAAATATAAATATAAAATATTTATTTTCTATCAAAAAATAAACACTTAAATTTTCATTTTTGATACATTTATTTACTTATACCGTGGTTTAAATGTATCATATTTTCATTTTATAGGATACCTAAATTTTATTTTACACTTACAAAGGTGAGTTTATAATTATATTGATAAAATTTCTATTCTTAATAGTAATATCACTATTCCAACCGTCATGTTACTATTCCAATGGTCATATTACTATTCCAATGATCAAAATTTTAATGGTCATATGGGTTCCCTAATTTCTTTAAATGTCTTATATTCCATTCATTATTCATTCAATTCTATTTTATATCAAGGGTATATATTTTTAAATTCTTGATGTTAATATTAAATTACTAAAATTATGATTTATTTCAACATTTTTTATTGTGGTATTGGTTATTTGGGTGGATCGAGAAGATCGATATTTTGATATTTTAAATATCTTATTTTATATTTCTTATCCAATAGTAATATTTTAAATTCTTATTTCCATTTTTGTTCTAAAAATATAAATTTAAAATTATTATAATAAAATGAAGTAATTTTTATCATTTGGTATGTGTGAATTATATAATATTATATTACTATATATAAAAAAATTATATATTTTGAAGAGAAATTATATTGATAAAATTCTAGGCTATTATAATAAATGATTCATGGGAAGTTACTAAATTTGATTGTTGATATTAGTCTTGGAAAATATGATTGTAATGATAGAGATCACATGATCCTAATCAATTAAAGAACAATATAGATTGAGAAGAACCTCGTTTGAAGGATGTCAACTGAATGAGACTGAGAAATATTATTGATTTTGGATGTAATTTATCTCGGCTGATGGAATTAAGGGTGAGATTTTAATACAATTTCATCCCTAAAACCATGAATGATGAATTAAGAAGGGGGGAAAACAAAAATAGAGTATGAATATTATGCAAAAATATTCTCAAGTTCAATACTTAAATACATTGTTCCCCTAAATTCAAACTAAAGAATATGAATACACAATCTTTAGAAATGAATTTATGGACTAAATCAGGTTTCTTTCCAATTCTAATCAACAAAAAATTAAAACTTTTATATCCATTTTTTTCTTCTATACGTCAGAGATTTCATATAAGGGGAACATGAAATTTCCAATCTCACTGGTTACAAGTCTGGAAGAGGACAGACATAAGGTTCTCAATGTAATGCCAAAACTAGGGGTTATACCTCCATAAAAAAACTCAAAATCTGCACAATTAAACCTCCAATATTCTTGAATATATTGATTTGGTGCTATTTATGATCCATATTGTACCTTAAAAATCATAATGTTTGTAACTCTATTTCACCAATGTTGAGCTCTCTCTCTATATTAATTCATCATTCCATCACAAGAAAACCCAATGCTTTCCCCACCAAAACTGGTCGAGACTCAATCTCTCAGCAGACAAAACTTCTATTCCTTTCTGAACTGTTTTTATTTTTAAATTAACTATCTTGAAAGAATTTTTTATTCTAATTTTTGGATATAGAATTTAATGAATGAGAAAATAAAAATCAAGGACAAATTTGAGTAGCCCTATGATCAAATTTTTATTATATCCAATCAAAAATCTCATAGAGGTCCAACCAAGCACACCCGTCCCTTATTCCGGTAGAAACAACCTACATAATTAAAAAGTGAAACACCCTTGTAGCTTTAATCTCCTCACAATGGATGCTAGATCAATATGTAAATACTAGCTTGAACACTTGATCAAGATATGAGTTCCTCAACTAGAGCTCCAACAAATTTCATGGCCCATCTTTATCCAAACCTACTCATGACCAATATTAAAGCCATTTCTTAAGACCATATCAACATAAGAACCAAGATAAATATATTCCCATGTGCAGTGATATCCAATCCCAATTAAAAGACTTGGAATAATTAATTCAATGTTGGCCTTCCTCTATTAAAAAAAATCCAAATCCAGTAGAAAGTGTAACATTTCCTACCACCACATGAGCATGTTGATAAGGACCTCCTTTATACAATTGTCATAACATAATGAATAAAATTTACTTCAATTAATCTTGAAATTATAAAAATCTACATCAATAGAATAAATCAAATCCAATATAATTTTCACTAGATTTCCCTTTGAATAATAATCACCCTCATTGTTTAATAGGTTGAAATCACCCATGATAGAAGTATAATAGAACCCATAGCATGAAAATTCAAGGTAAAATAGAATAACACTATGAATGCTTATAAATATGTTCCCAATTTCATAGTATCAAGTATTAGTCATTAACCAATTTTATCTATTTATTGAATGTAATTTAAATTTTTTATTCATTTCCAAAAAAATTTATGTTCTTATCCCATGGTTTTTTATTATCACAATCTCTATATCAGTCCAGTAATAAATCTAACTACATGATTTTGAAGAACTGAATTAAGGAGATAGACTCCAAGGTATATCACACTGGAACTATAAATCCCTATTTTCAATTCCTTAATTTAGGATTATTTCCATTGGTTTGGTAGTGAAATAGATGAAATTAAAAAAATTATAATCATATTCTCTTATAGATGAACTACTTTATTCTCCAATCTATCTAATATTTTCTTTATTATTTCTCTCAGTCTACGTAAAATATTAGCGTAGCTTTTTAAACTGAGATTTTAATGACTTATGAAAAATCTAGGTGAAGTGATAGTGAGTTTCATAATTGACTATGTTTACGAAACATTAATTACAATGGAGGTGGGATTGATATGCACTACTAGGTATTCTTTTGAATATTTACTTCCATAATTTAGATAGAAAGTGAAAATCAAGGAATGATTTTGAGTCGATTTTTGAATAAGAAAATTGTTGGATAATTATAGACTAATGTAATCAAACCCATCTCTATCCCTATTCGATCTAAAATGGGTGTTCCCTTTCTATATTATGTTTTCGTTTTCTAGAAGTAAGAAATCTAAACAAGTTAAATATCATTTTTATTATCTTTCAAAACATTGAAAAAAAATACATAACCATCAGATAGTGAAACTCCTAGGTCATGCTCTGTAAGAGATGTCCCTAGTCATCCAATAGACAGTAATCTAGGTTTCATTTAGATTCTATATGTTGAGGCCCCATTATTGGACACTCATCAACATTGTACCAGTTCTAGGGAGTTAAGCTAAGTATCTCACCATTTGGACACAATTGTAAATAGTTTTTTCATTTCATTTTTTATTTATTTTCCTTTACTATTAATTTCTTTCTATAATCAAGGATAATAGTTGTAGTTGAATTATTATATAATAGATTCTCTCATATATTACCACTTCACATTCCCATACAATCTGCAGAGGTTATATTTTCAATGGAAATAAAAGTATTATCCTTCTGTAAACACTATTGGGCGTGAGGATAAGAGATACTACATAAAAAGACCCAACTAACATCAATAATACATCCCCCCATAGCATTAAACTAAATATGATCTTGCATCATTGGATATTGAAACTTACTACCCTATAATGAAATACCTATAATTAATATAGAAAAGGCTTGATGAAAAACTAAGAGAGTTTAGGGAAATGGTGACTACAATAGTCCCCACCCTCCTATAACTCATAGAGAAAAGAGTATTTAATATAGTATTTTCTAATGAGGATATTGAAGGGAAGGAGATAGATTTTGAATAAGTAGAAGATATTATAATATTTATAATTGAAAACATCATGTCAATATCCCTTCACTTTGAAGAAGAGTTCAATGTTAAAATTAATGAGGGAGGTATTATATCCTTTGACTCATTCTCTATTGAATTCATTTAATTCCATCAGAATAATTATTATACCTATTCATTGAATCTAGATTCAACACCAGTCTTGATATCCCTAGTGAATAAAAATAATGAAATATATGAGCCAAGGTTTTAGGGAGATTAGATATCCCTATGATATCCCCATATATTCAAGAAGACATAAAAGAAGCATTCCACCTATATAATGAATTAAAAGAATAGATAAAATAGGGGGATACAATTGACCAGGATTCATTTTATTCTAAATTTATACGTGTTGAAAGATCCCATAAGCTCACATATTCTTAAATTAATAAATCTTATATATTTTTACTTTCCCCTAATTCTAATGAGGAAGAACCTATGGAAGAAACCAAATAAGATTAACTAGAGATATAAATTGAATAAGATGATTCCCAAGATTAAGAAGAAGATCTAATGAGGATTACATTGAAAAAAATGTTATAATACACTCTTAATGTGTTCAAAAAATATTCTAATCTATAAGTGGATGATAAATAAGTTGAATCATTAGGACCTATGCTCAAAAAACTACTCCATAAACATTACCATGAATTTAAACTAGAGGGATTCATAGTAGAAAATATTATCCAAAAGGATTATAATGATTAAATGGATTTTCATGATGATAACTATGAGGGATATAATTAGGATTTTAACTCAACTTGTTTATATTTTATTCGGTATGAATTACTTGTTATATCTCCCTTATTTGGAAATTACAAAGTAGAGCTGTTAGAGGAGCCAATATAAGAGGAATAATTCAAAATAGTGGCAGGTGAGAAGGACCAATAGATTCTCATTCCACCCCCACATCACTGATAACACCACAATAATGAGGTATTTGACATGAATATGTCTTCCAAAGAGTACTTATAAGTGGAATATAAAATAATTAGCTTTATAAGGTGGTGTATCTTTTGGTTTTTATCACAAAAACAAATTTTTTTATAGAGAATTGGGGATAATCTAGGGGACCTTATAACTATAGAATGTAAAAAATCCCTATTAAGAGGGAAAACCCACATACTCTCTTCCCAAAAATTTATTATTAATTTTCTTTACATTCCAATAAATTTTTGGATGTATTTTCATTTCTTTTTAGTTTTATAAAAACAAACTATAATGTATTATGTTAAATATGTTGTCTTTGATGTAATGAATGAAATATCTTAACTCAATATCATTCTCCCCAAATGACACTCGAATGTACCTATCCTTTTACACTATTTACACAATATAATTTCGGAAATTATATGATGTAACATAAGTAGGAAATAATGAATCTATTTGGGGGAAAGGATTTAATATTTTTAGGATATTATAGAATTGTTTTGGAATATATATATGTACATGTTTTTTCCATTTGTTTTTATTTTTCAATGATGATTTTAAGCAAGTAAACTTTATCTTCTGTGATGTCATACCTAGTAAAATATATAATTTTCATTATGAGGGTTTATGGATTCTGAAATTTATGAAATAAAATGATTTATGAGTGATCAAAAACACTATTTATTGAAATTAATCTTGGAAACTTTGAATAGGAATGTGATTGAAAAGATATTTCTGAAATGATAATTATAACATAATGAAAATTGATGTTTTAAATAAAACAATGTGACATGTACTTTTGGAAAAAAATAAAAACCTAAGGATCTAACACAAATGAAAAATAAATAAGTCATTCTTGAGTAAAATGTGTAATTGGGATCCCATGGTAGGTTTTTGAGACATTAGGAACTGTGTGTGTGATTAAATATCAATTTTTTATATTCAATAATTTCTCATCCTAGTGACTTTAAGAAATTGTGGATAAAAAAATTCAATGAAGTACCTAATTCTCTAAAATTAATTCATTAAATTGATGAAAATATTGAATCTATATGATGAAGTGGGAAATTTACATAAGAAAAATAAATTTGAGTTGATTCAGGGAAGTGAAAATTTAAAATCTGGTTTAGGAAACATAAGAGAGAGGGAAAAATGTATGTTCTAGTAGTTAAATTTTTTATTCTACTTATATATAATATTATTCACTCATAGAAGTAAAACTGTATTTGAATTAAAGTGAAGAAGTACATTAAAATAATTGAAGATTTTTGATAATTCGAACAATATAGTGATATATTATTTTCTTCTTATATGGATTTTGTACTTAGGTCTAGGAAATAATATCTTTTAAAATAAAATAAATTCATTTAATTTCCTAATATTGAGGTAGTTTATGTTTGGGGGAGTGAGGAGACCTCAAAATTAAAATTTTTTAAATTGGTTTTCATATTTTTATAACCCACTAATGTAATTTGAACTGGGTTAATTTCTTTATTTTCATTACATTGGATAATTCTGTACATTATTGGTTTAATATATTTGTAATATAAAATTTCAATTTAACTAGAAAATTCCTATATTTTGAAATGTGATTTTTAAATAGTGACCCATCAATTTGGAATTTAAAATTGTTTTTAGAAGATGAAAATTAATGGTGTTTTGACAAATCTAATCTAAATTACATTATTAAAATGACTTTGGAATATGATTTTATATATAATTATTGTAAGGGAAATTAATTCTAATTTGTTAATGATTAAATCAATTTAAAAAAGTTAAATTTGGGAGAAAACAATACTAAAAAATATTTGTGAAATGTTGGTCGAAGATAAAAAATTGAAAAGTATTTAAGAATTTTTTACTAACCATCCATGATATTTCAAATGTGAATCAACTTTTTTGAATCACCCATTCCTCCACACCCACCTTGAAGGAAAATTATATTTTATTCCACCCAAACATTTTATTCTTACAAGATCCTCTTTTATATGGATATTATTATATAAAAAATCCAATACATTCATGAGGCATTCATCCAATCCAACTGCTTCCATGTAACCTCACAATCATCTTCCATGATGAATGATTCCTTACCCATCCATTAGTTGTTTTTTACACATAAAACTCAAAAAAATTCATGATTTATATTTATAATGACAGTCTATATACCAAAAACCCATAAATTCATCTCAAGGGTACATCGTTTCATCTATGTCTTCCATGACCCTTCCACCAATCGTCTATTCCCCCACCCACAAGAAACCATGATTCTCTTTACCTTATTCTATGACCCCCATTCATTTTTCTCTCATCCCACACATCCATAAAACCACTCCAAAAAACACTTCTTCCATTTCATGAATTCCAAACATTTATGCCTAGGCCATTCTTCCTTGATCCCTATGACGATTACCATGTGTACTTCATTCATTGAAATGACAAATAATTCAATTAATTATTTGAATTTTTTGAAATATTCTTTGATGGAACTCTCCAATTTTGATCAATTCAGTGAAAATTATTCACAGAATAGACATGTTTAAATGTTTTTGAGGATACATGATTATATGTTCAAAGTCATTACTATAAGGGATCTTCATTGAGCCGTAGCCCAGAGGAGATGAAATTCGTTAATGGACTTAACTAAATTTGATTTTTGATGTTTTTTTAAGAATATAGTACTGATGATGAAGAAAAAATATTACTATTCAACTAAAAATATCAAATTGAGTAGAAACTGGTTTGAAGGATGTATGTCAATCAAGATTGACCAATAAAATTGAGCTACGATATACATAAGATCATATGACTTAATTGATCATGAAAAATTGAATAAATTAGATTGCTGAAATCATGTTAGATAAATTATGAATAAATGAATGAACATAAAAATAGGATGAAGAGGAACCACAATACTGCTGGAGGTCAAATCACAAAAATTTCATTCTTTCAAAGTCCAACCGAAGAAGAAAACTTCTATGAACTTTAGGGTTAGATTTGTGGACTGAATTTGGTTTCTTGTTGATTCCAATTGACACATCAGTCAAAAGATTTTATTTCAATATATTTTTTCAATATTTTTATCAATATTAGTGGAGTAGGGGACCTCAACTCTTCCCAATGCACTAGTTTTAAGGTTGGAAGAGGTCTCACACAAGTTTCTTGATGTAATTTCTAAAAAAATTGTTGTACCTCCATGAAAAAAAACCATAACCACACCTACAACATTGTATACCCCTTGAATATAGAAATTGACATGATACAAATTTATAATTATAAATCCCCATGTTTTTAACTCTATTTCAACCTAGGCCATGCTCTCTCTCGACATAAATTCATCATTCCACTACATTCATGTCCATGGCCTATGCAACCAAAAAAAGGACCAAAATCAAGCTCTTATCTCACTGAATATCCATTATTTTGATGAATCTTTTCAATTACAAATAAACTATCATGAACTAATTTTTAATTCTCATTTTTTGTTACTAGACTTAATGAAAGAGATAATTGATCAGTGACCACTCTGACCAGACCTATGACCAATGTCCTATTATTCCAATTCAGAAATCCTATTTATGAACAACCAAGTTCCACACGAGAAATTTCCAATAGCACTAGCCTATAAGATTTACATGTGTAAATCCCTTACATCTTCATACTCCTCATAGTTCCATTCATGATCAACATGAAATAACAATATAAATACGTGAGTACAATATCAGTTCCTCAATGGGAGATCAAGAAAATTTTGGGCCTCAGCTCTATCAACCCTAATATACCCCAATACTGAATCCACTATTTTAGAAAATATTTACACAAGACCTAAGCACATAAAAGGCCCAGGTATGGTGGAATTCATTCCCAAGTATAAGACCAGGCCCAAATCTATCAATATGGGAACTTTCACCATTCTAGTCGGCTTGAACCAAAGACACATGAGTCATTTTATCCCCTCACATATCATGTCAAGTGGAACCTAACTTCCACTATGGATACAGCACATTAAATAAAATTCACTCTAATTATTCTAGAATAAATATAGAGATAGATCAAGGGATAGAATCAATTCCATGTTAAATTTTAATAGATGTATTCAGGAAGAATCTTCATATCGATGTTGAACACATAAAGATTTTCTAATACATAAGGAGAGTGAATCTTGTAGCATTGAAATTCATGGAATATAGATGAACACATGGGATACCTATAAATATGTTCCCCCTTTCCTAGTTGAATATATTTTTCATCTTCCTAGTAATGATAATTCCTACATTAAATTTCTAATCTTTTTTCAATTTTCGATTATTTTTTTCTTCTTCTATCCTAATTAATTTTATTTTCTCAATCCATGTGTTTTTCTAGTAATATCTCTCACACCATAGTTATGTATAACTAACTCAAGGGGCTGGTCCCTGAGGAGATTATACTAGCACTAAGAATCCCAATCATTAATTCCTTAATGTTTTATTCTTTCCCTGGATGTAGTAGTGAAATTGAGAGATGTAGATAGATTTTAATCATCTTCTCCTTCTAACGAGATACTTCATTATTCAATTTATTAAACCATTTCTAACTCTCTAATCTTTGTATTCATATTATAAGATTATATCTTTATCTATTGGGTATTAAAAAACTTGAGATGGGATAATGTGAAGGGAAAATGAGTGACTCATTTGAGTAAATAAGGTATATCTTTATTATTAAGGTGGTTGGAAAGATATTCCCTAAGTGGTATTACTATTTATTTTATGTTCCATATTTTTGATATAAAGGGAATATTTAGGAATTATATTGAATCAATTTTCAGATAAGAACACTACTGAACGGTAAATGACCATTGTGATTGAATCTAGATCTATCACATTTCACTATAACTTTGGTGTTTGTTTATTGTAATTGGTTTTCATTTCATAAAAGTAACAGATATCTTATTTCTAGAGATAATAAAGACCTTGAAAATAAAAAAATCATATTTTTTAGATAGTGGAGCTCTTTTTTTAACTTCTTACGTGATAACACAGTTTATCCATTGGGCTATATTCTAGGTTTCTTTTCTATATATTTTAATGTGGCCTCATTACATGCCTTTCATAAGTTCTCTCATCAATATTCTTGTAACCATAATCGATCATGTATAAATCATTCCATATGGTACTTTAATGTGACATCTACCTTTAGAAACTCAATGTTTAATTTATTACAACACTTTCTAAATTCATAGAATCCAAATAGATGACTTGCTCAAATTAGCATTAATGTATTACCCAATCAACAAAATCACACTCTCTTTAGTTGAAATAAATTATCTTTATTATACCAATTCTTTTTCAACACTTCTATTGAGAATTTATCTATTACATTCCTTCAAAATTTTATTTTTCCCCATAATGCATATTCCTATCAAAAAAATGATTTATTTATTGGACATATTATCCAAAAAATTTGTGAGTGCCAAAATTCTCTAATTTGGCTATCTAAATAGAATAAATATTTAATTTTTTACTAGTTTGTTACAAAAAATACTAACTTTTCCTAATTTTAAAAATTCAATATGAAAGTTTTACATTGTTAAACTTATATTTTTAGGTTACCTTTAAAAAATCACCAATAATAAACCACAACCACCATACTTATGGGTCTTATATTCACATCAACATTAATATTTATCAAAATTATCTTCAAATAAAGAGTGTACCATGAATGCATCTATTTTTTTTATACCCACTATAAAAGAATTTTATCCCAGCCAAAAAATAATTAAAATAACAAAATTTCAATGGTACCCATATATTTTCACTAATGAAAACTGCTCATTATAACCTTATAGACTCATCCCACAATCCATGATCTATGGTCTTAACATTTCATAAATTTTTGAACTATCATTATCCAATTTAATTAATGACACATCAACAAAATATTCAAGTCATTGTGTATATTTATTAGGGAACGCGCACACTGACACAAGACTCTTCTAACACCCATGTGTATGGATGATCCTTGATTCAAAATGAGAATTTGGATTTTTGAATTAGTAGGGGGTTTAATTTTCTGTTGGAATTTATATTTGAATTATCATGGGTGGAAAACCTCAAAATATAAAAAATTTGATGTGGAATGGTGGTTGAGTGGTGGATTGGTGGTTCCAGAGAGCAATGGTTGAAGGCTAGGGCTGGTATGAAAGGTGCTAGCCTTTCTAGAAGCCATGCATCACTATTGGGATCACCATCCAGCTAGTGGCCCCTTGGTTTCATTGTTGAAAATGGGGGAAAATTTTACCTTTTCCAATTTCTTCTTTAAATCCAATTATTGGTATTTTTTACTCAAATGGAAAAAAATATCCCCCAATTTTCCTATGATTCTCCTTTAATGGACTTGAAGGTTCTCTTTCTTTTGAGGTCTATTTTAGCTTCCCAAGGGTGTGATGAGTATATATATGTAATGATATGAGTCATCCTTCCTTGTTTTATTATTTTTTAGTGATCTTAATGTATCTCATCATTTTGTTCTATTATTTTCAATTATAATGTAATTTTATTCTTATTTGTTTTAGTACATTCTAGGAAAATATGAGTATTGTTTCATATGAGAGAACATATCGAAGGTCAAGGAAGGTGGTCCCTATAATTTAAACCATATTGTTACATAGTTTCCAAGTGTATAATTTTTGTGGTCAAGAAATACATATCTTTCATTGATTTTGATTTGATTAATTTTTTTAAAATGGGGTTACCTTAGTTAAATAACCCTTTTTTACATGCTTGAAACTTTAGAAATCATAATCCCTAACAATGCTGCGTAGAAACGATTTTGAATTTATAATTAGAAAATTTAAGGGAAGTATTGACTATTTAAGGGTAGTTAGGATATTTTTCTGGGAAAATTAGGTTTGAAATGTTTAAAAAGGGATTTCAATTAATTCAATGGTTTCTAATTGGAATTCCATAACCATCACTATTGTAAATGGAATTATAACATCATATAACTAAATGGGTTGTTAAATGAGTAAGGACTTTATGAAATGAGAAGTGGGTTTTAAAAATGAATTGGCCTCTAGTAATAGGTTTTACAGTATCCTAAAAATATAAAATATGAAACATTTTATTTAATGGTTTGGGGATTATTTAATAGAATGTTTATTTAGTTATAATTTGTAGAAATTATCAATGAAAAGGTCCTTGTGTTTTGTTCTTGTCTGATATTCTTCTTGACTAAAAATGTTTTATTATTAAATAAAGAACTATTGAATTGGTGTCTAATTATATTATTATGGGTTTGAATTATTTATGAGGATTTATTAGAGTCTCATTGGACCAATAATTATGTTGAATGTCATGATAATTCCATGGATTCCCTGAGGGGTCATTCATGAATGTCATAGTGTGTTAAAAACCATAGATTTGGGGAGGTTCAATTCAACTGAATGCCTTGAGAAAGCCATTGTATTATGGTATGATTCGTTACCACTTATTCCTTGGGGAATCACCCTCTTAGAATTGGGTAATGTATATATAAATATATATAATTCCATGGATAAATTTTGTAGATTCATGCAGGGTATCTTTGTAAATCTCTTATAATGAGCTCATTGGATTCACCTTGATTACTGTGTGTTGAGTTACCAGGGTGTAAGTTGTGGATTCCTATCAAGTCATGCTTTTTAATGATACAATTTTTTCAATGAGTGTAGACTCATAATTTATTTCATTGTAATTATAGGGGTTTCCCCTCCTTTGGATTGTCTTTGGGATATATTGAGGGGGGAATTATTGTTTGAGGCATGTGGACTCCCATAGGATAGTATGATTATGGTTTCTTTGGAAGTATAAATTGAAACCTGTCAATCCATGATGTTTACTATGGTTGGAGTCTTACCGGCATGGGATGAATTAGGTATAGACTGACATCGGGTGACACCAAAGATCATGGTAATCAATGGTTGTTTTACTGTTTTTTTAAATTTTTAATCTAATAATTGTTTTATTGATGAATTGATTATTCGTATAAGTGGTCATTTATGTCACTCTCACATGTAGGATGTTATGGATTTGTTATTTTAGGGAAAACATTGGTGATGTCGTATTAACTTTTACTCACACCCTAATTAGTATTCTATAGCACTTGGGTACCCAAGAAGAAGATTAATTATTACAGTTTTAAGTAAGGGAATGTGCCTGATTTTTTTGATTTCATCAATTTGAAATGGATTTCTTAGAGTGTGTACATCAAGATCATATAGTAATTGGGACTCTTTTTTGGGTGTCTCTTAGTTCTTTTTTTTGTTATTTTATAGGATATACCCATGGGGGATCTGTTATGGCATGTATGGAATCACTGCATTGTTTTGGTGTTTGTTAAAATATTTATTTATTAGTATATACCTATCTTATCTATGAATATTCTTTCTATTGTTTTTTTTAATATTACATATACAACATTGGGTACTCAGACCAAAGGGTATAGTCTCCCCATGATCCTTACAGACCCTCCCTATTAGCTATAATCCTCTAGAATATTAGGTGGCATGCTTGAGGCTATATGGTGCACCAATATTATGAAATGGTTTAATGGATTCTAGGTCGAGTCTTACCAAATGGTATGAGAGGGGATATTTTGTTTTATATTTCTATTTGTAATTAGTTGATGGGTGACTAGGATTGGTTATATATTGGTGATGGGAATGTGTTTAGGAGTGATCAACCCATGCATTGGATAAACCCCAAGTTTCTAGTGATGGTAATTACTATTATTTGGATTTCACTTGTTATAGTTGTATTGATTTTCACTTTGAGTGATGAACTTTCCTTGTGATGTTATTTTATTATGGGATTCTCACTCTTTGTCCGGTATGGTAAGATGGTGTGGTAGTGTTCATGCATGATTTTAGACATGAAAAGGATCACATGATATGTATAATTCTAGGAAAATAGGGTTAATATGTCAATAAAATTTTGTTATACTTTATATAATACCATGATTTTGTTTTCCTATTTTATATCTACCATGGGGTATGGATTCATTTTGATAAGAAGGGGGTTTTAATTTAATGTTTTAGTGGAATTATTTATGTTGATTTCCATATAAGGATATGGTGGCATCTCACGGGACTAATTTCTAGGATGATCACTTGATACAGAGTTAGATATAAATGTATTGATGTTGGTCTTGATTAAGGAAGGTTTTGGTGAGAAAAAAATAAGGTTTTTCCATTATACCTTCTAAATGACTACTTATTTAATCAACCCATGTGAATATTTAAATTGTGATAAACCTTGGAAATACAAAGAGTGAATCCTTTATTTGAATGATAGTGAACCCAGGTAAGAATTTCAAATTTATGTCATGTGGAAATAGAAATTACTTGGAAAATGTGTGCTTTGTAGAGAATGGTAGTTGGGTTAAATGGAATTACAATATTCAAATTATAACATATTTTAGATTATAACTTGTGAATGAAATCTTATATAACCCACCCTAGAATGAGAACCTTGTTAAATGATAAAGTCTAGATAGTGTCATTTTTAAACTGTTGAACCTTAAATGCATTTGGTGACAAAGAGGCCTCGTGTTCTTGGGTTGACTCGGTATATAGGTACATGTGGATGAGCTATACAGTTTCAGTGTAATTGATTAAGATAGACCCCATAGGGTAATAGTGACTTGGTAAATGAGGCAATGACCCCAGTGAGATTAGTGAGGCAAGATAGAGTGCCCCCGGATTATATAATGATTATGAGGTATTTTAGTTTCTTCATCCCCTTGTGAATTATTTCATACCTTATATTGGGTTAGTCATATTTGGTTTATGTAGTTGTATAATACCTTGATATTAGGATGAGTGTTAACCCATGGGTGGTGATCATTTGGGGATTTGATTATAGACTTGGTGGTAAGACCTAGTAAACCTTAAGAGTGAATCAAGTTTATCGATTCAATGTTTTTTGTCATAATGTGGTAGTTCTTAATAAGAGTTAGTATAGTTCTATGAGTTCATTAATAGAATAAATTATGTTTTAATTTTTATTTTATGTTTAAATATCGAAAGTCCCTTGGTATGTGTTCATTGGGCCTAGAGAAATTCCATATAGATGCTGATGAAAGTGATGTAGACCAGGATAGTGCATCTAGGATCGGGCGTAATATTCTTAGCTTATATGGAAACCATAGTTTTGGTTTTGAGGAAAATATTGTAGTTCCTTATTTTACTATATGAGCACTATATGTTCTAGTTCCTTTTATCAAGTATGGTTTAAAAGGGATGTATCACTTATATTCTTGACCCAATCAGTTTTTGATTTGGTTTTCATACATAGATGCTTCTTAGGTAGCCATTTTTTGTTTTTGAAGTGACACTTGGGATGGGGTTGGTCGTGCACTAAACATGTATCTGTGAAATTTTAAAGGCATTTCATATGAATCCATTTGGGATTCCTTGAGTTAGTTAAAGTGATATTCAAGGATCATGGTCTATTTCATTATTTTTATTGAGAGCCTTTAATTATTATCACTCAACTCATGGATGATGATTCAGGTTTTTAGGTTAATTTATGCAGGGTGTGTGACCCCTGGTTTTTCATGAGATTAGAAGGTATGAGTGTGACTTATTTTTTTTAAATGGCATCGAGGTGGTATGGTTATTTTGGGAAAAAATTCATCAAGGTGACATGGAATGTTTTTTTGGTAGATTGTGTTTCTTGAAAAAGTAGGGTTTTGAGAATAGTTGTTGACATATATAGTTATTTTTTACTATATATGTGGAAAATTTTCCTGAAAAATGAATGGATTCCCTATAAGTAGTAAAAAATATTACATACAAAAGGTGACATTGTTTCCCAATGTTTTCCAAATTTGTTGGGATCAAATTTTGGAAAATGTCAAGCATCCCAAAATATTGATTTCCTTGAAGGAATTGTAAAAATATTTCAAAGGAATGAGTTTTTTGAATAATGGGTTTCACAGAAAGAATTTTGAGAAAGTGTGGATCATTATGAAGGAGCTTCAAAAATATGTGAAACATTGGCGGTAATATCCACAACAATGCGAATATTTACGAAAGGTAAATTCCTAGAGAGCTTTGAAAAGATAGGGATCATCATGATTGAAATGGGACAACATCATGAAATGGTGATGATGTGCACGTAAGATTATGTAATTGGTGTAAATTCTTATAAATAGGCCTCTAACTTATTCATAAAAGTAAAAAGACTTAACGAAGATTCTAATGCTCTAGATTCAAAAAGTTGATTCATGGGTGGTTTTCTTTTGAAAATGATTGCCAAGAAAAGTGATTTTCAATGGCTATAAAATTTGATCGGAAATAGTAATCATCATGAAAGTAGTGATGTTCATGAATGATATAAAAAGCATACCAAAATAGGTTTTATTCCCAAAGGCTATGTGAGCTTCACCAAATTGTTTAAGTATCACAAAAGGAGCTTTCTTCATGAAGTAAATTTGAGATTCATAAAATTAGTGAAAATTTTATAATTATTTTGGTTCAATAAAAAATTATATGATTTTGAATAATTGGTTAGTTTCATGGATGATGTGTGAGTTTCAAGAAGGTAGTGGGATACATGAAAGTGTTACGAAGTGATTGCCCATTAAATATGTAGTAAAGTGATATTCATCAAGTGGGTGAAATTGGGACTTCAATTGATAATCTATCTATAACTGAAGATATATTAATTATGCCTAATGAATGGAAATAAAAGTCTATTAACTGTGTGTGGTTCCTTCCTAGAGAAGTGAGAAAAGGAAGAGTAATATGGTGATACCTTCCACAGTTAGTGCACCATAGAAAGAGACTCAAAGAGTGACCCTTGGGAAAGTAGTGAGCTGACCCTATACCTTTTAAAGACAATGAGAATGGGAACAAAAGTTATGTATCCAAAAAACTATTTTGTTAGTGAGAATTAGTGGATTTATTACATTGTTAAATTGTTGTTTTATTCTCCTTGGAGTATCCTAGTAAGGGAGAACCAAGTAAAATCTATGTGCCCTTGATCATTCATTTCTATTTTACAATCAGTGAATCATTATTATATAAATAAGTAAATAATGATCTCACCATAAAAACAAAAGATAAAATAATTTGAACCTCATAATAAAGAGGTCTAGATCCAGTGGGTTAGGAGGAATTTTGAAAAGAATATACATACCCTGATCCCCCCCCCCACTCAAGGATTCTATGCCTCTCGTGGACCTAACAATTGGTATCCAGGGAAGGTTTCTTTTAACATTTTTTTTCTCAGGCTTGTTTCTGTTAAACTATGAAATTAATGTTTTAGTTTTTATTATCTTAGAGCACCATGTAAATGGTATAAATTCATATAATAAATAGAATTATAATTGTATACCTTATTGTGGAAGTTTATATGGAAAGATTTTTGTTCATCTAATGGAAAAAGAATTAATGTAATGAATAATGGATTGGATGAATCATAGTGTAAAAATATTTACTCATTGAATGATTGTTTTGGTATGAGTGAATAGCCTAATATTCCAAGTGATATTGGTATTATTGAAGATAAATAAATTACAAGGAGACCAAAATTTCAATTTTTCCACAAAATAATTGTAATGAATAAGAAACTGGTTGAGGAAAATAAATATAATGATCTCTAGATCCAACTGCATGAAATTGAAGTAAAAAAGTTGAACAATTTTAAAAAAAAATACTCCAAGAAGTGGCCTCAGGTCTAAGGGATAATAAATATTCAAATAATGAAGAACTAAAAAAGATGTATACAAAGATAAAAAAACTAAAATCTATTGACAAGGGAATCAATCTGAACATAGATGAAATTCAGAATCTAAACACCAGAAACGAAGATCTTACCACATATCAATATGAACTGGTTCTGGAGAAAAAATAAAATATCATAAGAATTCATGCTATAATGACTCTATTTTATAGAAATATTATTAAATAATATAGAAAAATTCTATGATAGATAAGGTATCCCCTGAAATGTAAGTTGGGATAACTAGTGGGAAGACTCTCCTAAGAGAAAATAATGCTCAACTTGATTCAAGGGACCAGAAGATTCAATAATTGGAAGAAGAGCTAAAATAATTCAAGAAAGAAGTGGATAAATATAATATAAAGGGAAATACAAAATTGAAGGATTATTTTTCACTTACTTTTTCATTATTCTATGGTAGAAGATAATGAAATAAAAAATAAAATATGGTACTTTAATGGATAAATAACAAAGGATTGTCTCATCCTAAAGTCCATTCAGTATGGTAAATATTGCTATTAGATATTATTATCTTTCTCCCATGGATGATTAGAATAGATATATGAACAGTTCCAGAAATAGTAAAAAAATGGATTCTAAAGAAAGCAATAAAAAGGATTTTACATGAATTATTGAAATCATGTTCTATTTATTTAGGAGGCATAATCATACAACATGTTTTTTTGAATCCATGGACTATATTTCAAATTCTGAAGGAATAAATATTGATAAATTTGATAATTATTAGATGATTCTTGAAAATCCTGAAAGGAATGCCTCTTATAAGAAAGAATCCATCGGATGATGTTATTTTGGAAGACTAGGACATACCATGAGTATGTGTTGATAATCCCTTGGAATCAATGTCAAATGATACAAAACATTGAATTCATCCATGTCTTATCTAATAAATGATGAAATGATGTACGTTTCAATGGGATATGTTTTATATGTGAAAATCATGGGAATTTTTATATATATTTAATCATAAAGAAGTTTTGGAAGTTAAAGGAACCTAAAGTGGGATCCTTAACTCTGATAATGTGTAAGGAAAATCCTATATTGGCAGACAACATGATTATTTGAAAATTAGTTTTACAACTTCAGGGAAAACAAAATGAGCTAAAAAATGGAGTATCAATCACCTCCATTGTTAAACATAGAACATGTCTCTTGGAATGAATGTGAATGAACCTTAAAAAATGGGATTAGATACTTCAGTTGTGAGTAAGAAGAATGTTCATTTGGTGAAGGATCCACAACCAACAAGAAATAGTGTAGGAACATGGATAACTAATAAAATAAAAATTAATAAAGAATTTACCAAAAAATTCACATGTCATTAAAGATGGAGAGAAGTTAAGTACATAGATATTTACATCCAATAGATGAATAATAAATCGCATAAAATAAGTGGAGAGATTCATACATAGATAAAGAATCATGAAAAATGGAATTTTGGTGAGGCATCTAAGAAAGAAAATTTGTAATAGTGGGTTTGAACCCCATATTGTGAAAAATACCAAGCCTTCAAAATCTAAAAATCCTAACAATATTGAACATGTGGGTAAAGAATTCCTAGTTCTATACCTAGTGAAATTAATGTTGTCTAGGAAATTGAAACAATACGAATAATAGTATAGTTCTGTAAAATAAAATATCATATGGTTGGTCTTTCAAGTTCAACTACAGTTCTCCTTTAGAGCATTCCAGATGTACTCCTCTACCAATGTGTTTAAATTCTATTAACAAATGTTCACTAGTTTCATGTTTTTAGGGAGATATAATCCAATGGTAAGTTGTATCGAAAGATATAAATTAGTGATGTGATGTTCCCAAAAATTTCAACTAATTCAAATCAGCTACCAAAGCTGAAGAATAAATCTTGAATAAATCCATGAAATGGGTTAATGTTTTATGTATTCTTGGAATGTATGGATATATTTGAATACAATGGATAGTAATAGTTTTATTAACTATATATCTTATTTCCAACATCAAGTTATGACTCAATAAACTTAGAGGTTTTGTTGATGGGTCATTACTAATTGGTAATATCACCCACTAAAAATATTATTGAAGGATACAAAAATTTGAAACTGATATTGATATGGGGAATCTTTTCCAACTTATAGTAACATGTGAAGAAATGAATCAGGAGAAGAATAATGATTGTGATTCAATGGTGGGACTAAAACAAGAAGATTTGGATATCAAATGGGGGAATTATATCTCCTAATCAAACGAAATATATTAATTGTATAGAAACGATGAAATTTTATGTTGTATAACATCATTAAAAATGAATGGTGGAGAATTAGAAACATTCATGTATTTCTTGATTATCTATTTTTTCTAACAATATGGTATAAAATAACTATTTTAAGGATACCAAGAAGTTTTGAGAGAAGATTTACTGTGTTTCCAACAGGTGGTCCCCCAACTCTGAAGAGTAATTCAATATATGAAATCCTCTAAAAACTGTTATTAATTAATTTTATCGGTCCAATACTGGAGGTTTTCTAGGAGATTGTTTTGAATATAACAAATAATAATTTCATCGGTACCAAACAGGACATTCTCAATAAGATTATTGAATATGGAACAATGATTCGAAAAAAAGAATGATTAGTGTGAAAATAGTACTCCCAGATAGAGGGTATTTATGATGATGAAACATTTTCACCTTTTTCAAGGCTATAGACTATCATATTATTCATGGACATAACAATTCAAAGAAATTTCAATGTTTTTCAGATTTATTTTAAGCCTTTATTTTTTATTGGGGTTTTGGAAGAAAAATATTATATTGAGTAGCTAGATGTTTTTCTCATTTTTGAAAATAATAACCCATCTTTTCAACTGAGGAAGGAATAATATGGTATGAAATAAGCATGGAGATTGTGGTATTCAAGACTTGATTAATTTTTGAAGTTTCTTAGTTTTCTACGTGGTGGTGTTGATTACAATCTCTATATCAACATTGAAGTTAATAAAAGGATTATGGTTATGGTGAAATAAGAATAGAATGAAACATTCATTTATCAATCTAAAAATTCCAAGGGGGTCTTAGTAGATTTAGAATGGATAATTCCAAGGAGATGATGACTCTGGTAGATACATGTATGAGAATGTACTGAGATTATGATGTCAATGTAGTTAATGTCATAGAATATAGAAAAACACATTGAAATCAAGTATCACTTTATCATGGAGAAGTTGGATCAATGTCTAGTAAAGTTAGAATATGTTCTAATAGAACTATACTTTATATACATTCTTACAAAGAACTTACCCAAATATGTTTTTCAACGTCACTGACTGGCTCTTAGAGTTCAGTCAATTCCCCACACTTGAAAAAGAGTAGATGTGGGACCCCCTATTCCCAAGTATGGTGTGTTTTTCCCAAATGTCTTGATCTATTTTCTTTACCCTATTTTAAAAAACAATTAGGGGACCTTTGGGTTAATTGAAAAGGTGGGGTGGGGTGGGGGAATTGTGGCTATTAAAGGGGAGAAATTACAGGTATTAAAGGGGATAAAATGTCTTATCAAATAAAGGGGAGAAGCTGATAGGGGGAACAGTGACTTATGAGGAGTTTTGGAATTTTATAGGTTATATGTTTTTTACAAACCATGAAATTATTCTATGACAGGATAATATTTAGGTGCTATTTGGAAACAGTCCATGGATATCTGATCTAAACATGGACATATTTATGAATTACAAAGGATGAGGATGAGAAATCAATGAGTAAAGGAGAGAGATTTTTATAAAAATTTATGTTATTAATGATTGATCAAATGAAATATATAATGATGAAATAGGGCTGTGATGAATTTAGTTGAGAGGTTTGGGAATAATGTGATTCATTGATGAACTTTTCATTTTACTCTTGTTTCTCATACCGAGTATTGTTCATATCACCTTAGAATTTTTTTGACTATGTATTTGATCTATATATGAATAGTAAGAAGATAATGTTTTTATTATATTGAAGAATCACTAAGGAGGTATCAAAATTTTAAGAGTTTTCAACAAACAAAAAGGGAGATATTGTTGGTAAAATACCTCAAGTTTACATAGTCATGTTTTTTGGTTGATTGTGTTTGTTGAAAAAGTAGGATTTCAATGATATTTTTTGAGGTCCAGAGATATTTTTGAGTAGGAATATTGATAAAGATCTAATAAAATTTATTAGATGCCCATTAATATGTATATAAAATTACATATATATGGTGGCATCGTTTCCAGGTGGTTTCCAAATTTTTAGGGTCTAAAATTTGGAGAACGAATACCATCCCAAAAGTTGGATTTCCTTGAAGGCCTTTTAAAAATATTTAAAGGTATGAGTATCGTGAATAATGTGTTTTATGGAGTGTGTTTTTTGAAATTGTGGGTCATCTTGAATGAGCATCCAGAATACATGAATTAATGACGATAATCTCCATGACTACAAGAATCTTCACATATGGTAAATTTCCACAGCGCTTCTCGAAGGAACAAAGCATCATAAAATGTTTATAATATAGTTAGAATCTTATGGAATCTTAGAAAATTCCTATAAATGGGTCTCTACCCCCTTTAGAAAAGTATCAATACATAATGAAGATTATAAGGATATGGATTTGTGAAGCTGATTCATGAAGGATCTTCCTATGAAATGTTTGAAAAGAAAGGATGTTCAAAAAGATTCTAAAATATGAACAAAAACTGCAAGCATTGAAAAATTAGTGATGTTTATGAAGGATAGAAAAATCTGAATGAAATATGTGTAGTTCATGAAGGCTATGTGAATTTCACAAAAGTGTTTAAGCATTATGAAAGGTGGTTTCTTTGAGAAGGTTGTTCTTTCTTCACAAAAGAAGTGAGCTTCATGATAGTTATGGGGTTAGTGAAGGAAGTAAATGATTGTGAAGAATTGGGTAGTGTTTTGAAGGATGTGTGGGATTCATGAAAGCAATGAGCATCGTGAAAGTGTTAAGATGTGATTCCCTAGTAAATCAGTGGTCATGTTATAGTCATCAAGTGGGTGAAAGTGGTACATAAACTAAGAATATATCTAAAATTGAAGATGTGATAAATTTTTCTAATGAGGGGACCTACCTGTCCATAAACATTGTATGGATCCTTTCTAGAGATGTGAGTAGAGGAAGCAAAAAATGGTGATAATTTCCAATATAAGTGATCCATAGAAAGGGACATTGAGAGTGACCCTTGAAAAGGCAGTGAGGTGACACTAAACCTTGTTAAGGATGTGATCCTGGGCATAGAAATGATCTACCCCAAACACCATTTTGGAAGTGAGCCTTAGTGGATTTGTTACATTCTCACATTTCCATAGTAAAATAAATGAGGATGCACCCGTAAGGTGCTCTGCGGTGATTAGGTTTTCCATCCGCCATCGCCTTCCTCCCCCATTGGCTACTCTTCCCTTGGATCTCAGCTCTGTGGGCTCACGGTGTGACTGCTTTTAGCTCGCGCAAACTCGTTATCATCCTCGGCTGTTCGCATCGTTTCTTGTCCTCTTACAGCTTTTGGAGGCGTGATGATGCCCCAGGGTGCGGGATCTGTGCTGAGTTTTGGGGTTGTCGTCATGTTCCACCTCGGGTGTTTGTGCATTGGGCAGAGCTGGTCATAGGGTGAGTTTCTGAAGGCGACGACAAGTTTTGTATCAATCAATTGTTTTTTTGTGCTGGATTTGGTGTTTATGTTGTTAGAGTGGTGACGGGGCATGCGTGGCTCCTGAAAATTTTCCCTTAGAGGAGGTAATTTCATTCAGGTTTGTGGTTCTGTTTTAGTGTTTCTTTTCGCGTTGACGTACCTAGTGACAGAATGGGATTTCTTTGGGTAGAGTCGTTTCTCCCTACTGATCTGCGGTTTTATTTTTGTTGTGCGGTGGTGGTGATTTTTTTGGTTTTGGATCTGTGGTGTTTGTTCTATTTTCGTTCATTGTTCTGGAGACGTCTCTTCTATTATGGTGTTTGAGCTTACTGAGGCAAGGCAGGTGGTTCTTTCTTGCCGGTGATGTTGGATTTGTGACGATTTTTTTGAACGGTGGTGTTCTATGGAGGAGGTTCCGGTGACGATGCTTCCGATGGTCTCACCGGCGACCGACAGCGATGAAGTGCGTGGTTCGAGGCAGTGTGATGGCGTTCGACCTGAAACAGTGAAGGCGATGAGTGATGATGGGTTCCAGTCTCGAGGTGTGGCACGTGGCGTTTGTTGGTTGTGTTTCAGTTTGAACTTGAAATTTGAATTCTGGATTTTGGGGTCTGTTTGTTCGGGTACCGGGAACCCTAAACCGGATTTTGAAAAATGAAAAAAAATGTGTCTGAACATTTCCATATTATTCTTATTAGATGTGTCCAAGTGAGGGTGAACCTTGTAAAATATTTGGTTTTTTGTGCTTTCATTCCAATTTTACATAGAGTGCGTCATCTTTAGATAAATAAATAAATAATAATATAAACATAAATAATTAAGAGAAAATAATGTGACCCCCATAATAAAGAGGTCAAGATCTAGTGGGGCAAGAATAATTTTTAAAAGAATATACATACCATGATTCACCCCCCCAATCTTGGTAACTAGGCCCCTTTTGGACCCAATCTATTAGGTTTGGATTGGTGAAAGGGAAGAATACTTGAGTTTACAACATAGGTGTGGTGATTTCATGGATGGTTTTAAATGTGAATGAACCTATTATTATCGATCTTAGTATCAAGGTTTGGGGTAAGTTTAAAAGATGATGGATTCCCAGTCCTTTCATTTAGATATGTGCTTCAAGTAGTTTTGGGAGTGAAGGGGTAAATTCTTGTAGTTTTGGAATGATTTTAGGTTCCATGAAGTAATGTGTTGTAACATGGAAAAAGAGAAGCATCTGATTTTGAATAGGGATATTGAGGGTACGTGTGGTAATGTAAGTAAGACCAACATGTGAGATTGGTGAATGATTTTTTCCATGAAATATTATTGTAGAAATAATGTCACTCATGGGTGCTTGATTCAGGCTATGTGATTGGTTGATGCAGGAGTGCATGCCCATTTTTGTTTGATGGATCAAGGAAGTGCACACAGAAAAGTGGGGTGCATAATTTTTTTTTGTTTTTTAGTTGTCATATATTAGTTAGGGGTAGATGAGATTAATGATACATAGAGGGAATAATTTATTAGGGTTTTTATGGGAAAGGGAAAAGACCCACAATTGAGAGTGGTGGCATTGGATTGTTTCAGAGTGTTGTGACATGGTCGATCCAAGAAATTGATCCTACTCAGGTTTTGATATGGTGGTGGGTGTGCATTAAGAGGTTCTATTTGCATGTTCTAATGATGGGACCTATTAAATTTAGTTACCTAGTAGTAGTTTATGAAAAGTTTTATTGTGTTATGTCACAATAAGTTGTTGGAGGGCATGAACCTCACATTGAATGAGTCTTGGTGAGGATTTCATTTTATGGTTAATGTTGTCCCTTGGAGTAAAAAATCTCTTCCATGGCTAATCATTTTATTTGTTAATAGATGATTCTTATGTTTTGTAGTGATGGTATTATCCCTTATCTCTAATCCTCTTCAACGATGACCTAATTGTGACCCCCCCCTTCACTGGTCATTAGAGGGGGAGATATAAATGTGTATTTCTATTTGGATTTTCTTCCTTCCCTTTACCGTCTCTCTCATCCTAATTATTTTCCAGTGTTTCTATCAATATCCATTTTTTGGATGTTTCCATGCATTTTCAAGGGATAATCTCATATATCTTTTTTTCCATAAATGTTTTTAGAAGTTTTGAGCCTTCTGGATCTGACTCTGGTGGCTCATTTTAGATCTCCTTGACCTTTGGTTTCCAATTTTGATAGGTTTGTCTCTAGTTCATGGGGTTTGATGTGTTGTTCACTTGTGGGTATTCTAGATAAGTAGGACTTTATAGTCTGATTTTCATCATCAATGGAAATTATTTGAGCTTCAACCCATGCTACACACAACTACAATGGGATCCATTTTTTCATTTATTGGTAGTATTACAACTTCCATATGAAATGGTATCCTCCTTCAAAGGAACTATGGGTATGTTTTATTAATATTCCATTACCATTTCAAAATCCTTTATTATTAATTTTAATGGAAACTTTGTCTTACAGTACTTTTATTCCAATATTAGAACAAAAATAATCTCTGATCTTATTCCCCCACCCTCAATTTTTTTTGAGGTTGATGTATCAAAACCACCAGTAGAGTCGATTTGGATTGAAGTTGGGGAGGATATCAGATGAAAACAATCTATGGTGTTCAAATCCTTGTTGGATTATTTTATTTCCTATAAGTGTATTGCTCACCTTAAAATGAATTTTCATCGAGTCTAGAATGAGGGGTTTATTGTTTCTAATTTGACAACTCAACAATCACATGGTAAGGAGAAGTCCACTACCTCAACAATGAACCAGGTGGGTAATTGATGTTCTATTCCAACCAATTATTTTATGATAGATCTAAGAGCCATTAAATATTAACTAAAGGTGAATGAAATATTTAATAAACTATGTAATGATCTATTTGGTCGATGGAGAAGTGTGTAGGATCCTTTAGTGTAATTGGAATCCAAGGAGGTTATTAGTGCTACATCCCTGGTTCATATCTACAATAATGTGAATATGGTTTCCTATGTAGGGGATTTGCGATCTGGTTGTGGAATTTTTTATGAATTGGTGATTCAAGCATCAATAAAGGGCGATTCAATGTGTTGTAATGGTTGTGAGACCTTAATGAATGGTTCAGGTTGCTAGGTGAAAGCTATGAAAAAGTTTGGTTCACGAAGGATATGTCCTAGTTTAAATATGTGTAATTATTTTGATGGACTGGGAAATGAAGAGAATGTTTATGAACGAAGTGATACGGGTGCCACCTTTATGTAATGTTATGGACAGTCTAGAGAAGAATCATATGACGGTGACTCTGAACAGTTCTTTAGAGACAATGCAGAGGAATGCATCAGTTGAGGGTTTTGTAGCCTGAGAAGGATTAAGGGGGTAGGGAATCAAGGACATGGGGTTGAATTCTAACTAAGGGGAAGAATTAAAAATTGAAAAGGATTATTCTTACCTTCCCAAACCCATGGAGACAATATCTTCCTCAAAATCGAAGATCAAAGAGCTAGACTATGTATCCATGTCTAAGTATAAAGAACCAAAATGAAAGGTTCTTAAAGACCATGATAAAAAAATTAATGTGATGGATGATCCCAATCATATTTATGGAGACTCTATGGTTTAATATCCTTCCATTAGTGAGGATTTTTCTTGATTTTATGACTAGTACAGAGAGGTAGGAAATGAGGCTGCACATTTGGGTTCAACTTTGGATCTTTTCAACCATTCAGAGGAAGAAATATTGGAGTTGGACATTATAATTAAGGCCCCAAATGAGGTTACTGACCATCTATATGCTATATTAATTCTCATGGACACAAATAAAGAGTAATGTGATTGTATCAACAAGAAAGACACCATTTCAAAAAGAGGATTCAATTAAAGGAAGATAAATATTGAGGAGATCATTATAACATTGGACAAGCTCACCTATTAGTTTGAAGACCTAATCATGGATGACCCATAAAAATGGTTAGTGATCTTCAATGGAAGCTATTTAGGGACCATGATTCGAACAAGATGAAACTTTATGTTAACTTTCCATCTATTTCTTTTGGTACATTATGATTTGTGGTTTGGTATTACATGGTTTCTCATGTTTTCCATACAAGTGTGTTAAAATAATTAAAAGGTAATTTTTAGTAATTCAATACTATAATAGATGATATGTGGGCTATAGATATCAGGGTTTTGAAATCATTAAATGATAAAAAAGACGCTCATATGGTGGGAAGCATCATGAATGTTGTGGGCATCTAACCCTTAGGCTAGAATGATTATTGATGTAAGGGGATAGTCTTTGGATGGTTGTGATGAAAATGGAATGTTGGTGTGATAGTATACTAAATCCCATATAGATTTATCTAGGAATTCTTGAGTTATTTTCCTAAGTAATTCTTGTGGGGGTCTAATTGGTCACTTTGATCTTGGGGATAAATGGTGTGATTCAAGTGTGGTTAGGTGTGGGGATGCACTGGTGCTCTACTGAGAGAATGTTGAATATCATGAGTGATTAGTAATTCAATTGTATAACCACTTCTTGGGTTAAGGTTAAACCGTAGTGTTTTAGGATCTACATTGGATGTCTCCAAAGATTAAGGCATCATTGTTTTGTTACATAGTGATGTGTTCATTGTGAAATATTTCTATTGTTTTTATGGATTGGAAGGAGGAAATATAACTAGTTGTTTTTGTGGGGTAAAATATTGTGGGTTAGTGAAAAAATTAAGTATTCTTATATAGATGAAATAATTATTTTTTAGGATTTTTCTAGGGATTTTAAAGAAAATTTGGATTTTTTTGGTTTTCTTGGATGGTATATTGACATTTATTTTGGTTTTGATTTTAGAAAGGAAGATAAGAACCATCATTAGACTATAATTCATGGGGTTGTTTGGGTGTGGTGTTTTAGAAGCAACATGTGGTTCTTTTTTAAAACATAATAATGGTGTTGGTAAGATAGTTTTTCAGTGGAAGTCACTATGTATCGAGATTCATTTTCATGAGCTATGTTCTATGGTGGGTATCAATATAGGTTAGGTGATCATGGAATGTTTACATTACTATAACTTAAAATAAACAGTCTCAGGTAAGAACGAAATCAATAGTTTGAGGCTAAAATATGGTTGAAGCTTTTTTTTCTTAACAGGGTTCCATGGTTCTGGAATTGGAACTTGAGAAGAATGTTGGAAATTTAGGAATGGAAAGTATGTGTTTGGAATCAAATTGAAAACCAGTATAGGTTCAATTATGTAGTTAGACAACCAATAGGACTACTCAAGGATTATAAGTTTAATAGTGAAGAGTTTGTAATGTTTGTGTGTATTAATGGTTCTTGAGTCTTAGTGAGGATTTATATTTTTGATTAGTATAGGAATCATATTTTCATCTGGCATTCAAATTGTAATTTTGAGATTTGGAACCCAAAAAAATATCCATCTTGGATTTCAAATTATGATTTATTGGTAGATCGGCATTTTAGAAAATCTTTGGGGGAGATTGGAGCGAGCCGGTGGCCTTTCCAAAATCTAGGAAGCACAACGAGGCTCACCAGTTAGTCAAGGGTCCTTGGGTGTATTTTTAAGGAGAAATTGTAATTTTTTAATTTCTTATTAAAATCCATTATTTAGAATTTTTTCCCAAAAGGCTAGTATTATCCCCCAAATTTCTTCCTCTCCTCCTTTGATTATATTTATGGATCACCTTCAGCTATGTCCTTTTAAACTTCTATCAGGTACGATTGATAGCTAAAGGTATGGATATGAGTACTCCATACAATTTTAATCATTGGTTATTCCATTTCACTATCTCTCGTTGTTTAGTGTTAATATGACCAATTTATTGATATTTTTTCAACTTATTCATTTTCATCGATTCTATGATGAACCACTGGCTAGTATTAGATGAGTGAAAATCTTTAAGGTTCAGGTAGGTGGTCTATTTATCTAACCCCATCTTTTTTCATTTTTTCTAAGTGTATGAATGGTCCGTTTAGGACTTCCATGTCTTGTTTTGACCTTCATTTAGATTGTTTTTGTAAATTTTGGTTTCTTTAGTTAAACTCCAATTTTAAATACGTTAAACCTTATAATGGATAATTTTTTTGGAGAACCATAGAAATTAATTTGAACTTAGAATGACATAATTCAATGGTATAATTGTTTGTAGAAGGATTATTGTAATATGTTAAAGGGAACAATATTTTTAAAATAGTTAAAAGGTTTTGAAAATTAATTTAATGGTTGTGAAATGGAATTTTAAAACTATCAATTTTGTAATTTTAATAGTTACTTCATATTAAAAATGGGTTGGTAAATGGGTATGTCCTTTTTGAAATGAGAAGTGGAATTTAAAAATTACATATCATATGGTAATAAGATTTTTAATTGTTTAAAATTTTAATAAAATGAATCCTTTATGTAACATGATGGGTATTATTTAATGGATTTCTTCGTTGTTGATAATTGTTATAAATTTCCCATGTCGAGGACCATGGGGTTTTATAATTTAGTGATGCTTTTATTGATTAAAATGATCACTTGATAAATAAATAATTGTTAAATGGGTGCACCATGATATGATTGTGGGATGACATACCATGGGATGATTCCATTTTGTTTTTTGGACCTATTCTTGTGTGGAATGTCATGGGAAAACCATAACTCCATTAGTTGACTCACATGAATTCCATGGTGTGATGAGACCCTAGGAATCAAGGAGGTAAAATGCAATGGAATGCCTCAAATGACCCATTGTATTCTACTTAGATTCATTATCATGAATTCCTTGTGGTAGATCTACAATGAATCATATTTTCCATGTATTATTTTTGGATATTGTATGTATTATTTATCAGACCATAAATTAAGACGCCATGCGATTCTGTATTCCAATGTTCCTAAAATAAATATTTGAAATATTTTAAAAAAATTAAATATATTAAATTGTATGTGGTCACAGGTTTCCTAAAAAATTGAATAAATTTTATATGTGGGCCTTAATAAGAAATATGAGGACACCTTTGAAGTCAGAATATGCGGTTTACCCTAGGTATTAAATAAACTTGTTCGACGTAGTGTTCTTGTTGAGAATTTTTCATGGGAATTAAATAAAAAAATAATTAATTATTTTATTTTATTTTTATTTGATTGAAACAGTGACTAGAAAATAATTAAGTAGACTATTGTATTGGAATTATTGGATTAGGTGCATAAACTTGGAGGCATTGGATATCCCTTAAAGTGGCCATTGATGGATCTATCTTAGAAGAAATTTTCCTATATCATGGGTCAGTGATCAACATGCAACGAAATCGAAAGATCTCACCAATGACAGCTATGTTGCTTTGTTATTCATCAACAATAAATATGAATCAAGGTAGGATATTTGTTTGATTTGGTTTATTTACCCAGTCATAATTTCTATTTACAACATAGATCAATCAACCAATAGATTGATCTCGGTTTCAGTCAACTTGTAAGATGTTTTTATTTGCAGGGATTGTATTGGGACATTTTATTTGAGATTAATTGTTGTATCATCATTCATTATTCTCATAGAAATGAATATAGGTGGACACAAACATTATACGGGGTCCTTTACTCATAAATATTCTTATTTTTTTCTCCCCTGGTTTCTTCATTTATTAGGGGTGTTCTTTACTGAACCATGGTTCGACACATCCCAGTGAATTAATCACTGTGAACCCATTTCTTGGTGAAACCATGAAAAATTGTAGATATGGAAATGTAATGAACTGATTGTGGTGTAATGACAGAGATGGAAGTGGATTATATGAAGTAGGTACCCATTTTTCATGTTCTTCCTGTGAAATTAAGAACACTATTCAACGACATTTTGTGAACAATTCGTCAAGCTGGAACATGTTAATAGATGATGGGATTAATCATCAGGACTTGATTCACAATTTTATGGGGAGGCGTTCATCGGATTGATGGTTGGAGGAATTGATAATGACATGGAAACCAGATCTGTGAATATATAAATTTATACACTACACAATATGCAACTCAGAGCCACACCTTGTGTGGTCCCCTCTCAGCAGCAAATAGGGTTTCTGGAGGAAGAAATGTATCACATTGTAACACCCTATTGTTTTTATGAAATATTTTCCTAAAATAATTTTAATTCTTTAGTAGATTTCATTTCACACAAAAGTGTGTTTAAAAGAACCACAACATTCCATTATAATAAAATTAAAATTTTAATCTATCTATTGGGTTAGTGGGATTAAATATAACTGACTTATGAAAATGTATGGTGATGTATTTTGCTACCAATTATTTTTTAAAAATATAAATCAATTATATATTTGTATATGTTGATTACTATTAGAAAATAAAATTAATGAAACATGTTATTTATATACTTAATAAAATATGTTTTATATTCATCCAATGTATATATTTTTCATAGAGTATGAATAAGCCCTATTTGATATATAAAAACCTATAATTTTTTAAAAGGTTAATTTTCCACCTTTTAATGGGGAACCCCTTTTAAATAATGATTTTGAAACATTAATAATTTTTATATGAAAACATAAACATGTTATATAAAATTGACATATAAAAATTTACTTTGGATGAAATTTTAATATTTTTCAACTAACATTCAAATTTTTATGAATAGTAAAAAATACACTAAATTTTAATTGAAAATAACTTTATACATAAAAAGAATTTGTCTGATTAAATTATAATATTGAATGGTTTTAAAGTATAAATATAACATATTTTTATCATTCAATATAATGCACGTCCTTAGCATAAATTTTACATTGAATTTAGATTTAAAAACATTTCAGTCTTTTGTAATGTTTTATCTTTTAAAACTCATTCTCTCTTTCCGACAATGGGAATAATTTTAAATTAATTACTAAAAATTCCATATTTTTATTTTTGAAATATATAATCCATATTTTGAATTAGTAGGTCCTAATAATTTAAATATCTTTATTTTATTTTTGGGCATTGTGAATAGTAAATTTAGTAATATTTATTAGTATGGTAAAAGTGTAAATCAGGTAATTAAGAGTAAGAATACTGTTATAAAATTTCCCTAACACTTCTATTAATATAATTGGATGATTTATTTTTCACTATAAATCATCCATGGGTTGAAATAGTATCCATTTAAATGCACTTAGAGGATATTTGGAAATTTAATTTATTTTATTTAAAGAAAAGTTAAATATGCCTTACTCAAATTTTAATAACTAAATCATTTTTAATATGAGGTTATAAAATAGATAAATTATAGTATAAATAATAATTTAAAATATAATATTTTTTTCTTTATCATGGTAATTTATTTGTAATTTTTAGGAAACAAATTATTACCTTAATAGATTTTACATTAATAATGCAAGAAATGTTTTAATTGATGAAAAATCAATAATATTGTTTTTATTATAATAATAATACCCATTAAAAGAACCAACCACTGGAAAAATTATTAATTGTCGAGTCTATACCATCCATAATCATCCAAGGGTCATGTTATGGACCATTTAGAGCCATATAGAAGGTATTATGACAGTTGTATTTAATTTTAAAGTGATGTTAAAGTTTTCACATTCACAATTTAATAAGTATAGAATTTTAAATATAGGATTTTCCATAAAATAAATTAGACTATATATATTATTCTGAACTATATTAGATTTATCTTCATCATAGTAATTTATTTTTAATTTTTATTCTACAAATACTTATATTAAATAATTACACTTAATTGATGTAGTGATTATTTTATTAATAGATAACGAAAAAAATGATATTAAAAATATTAAAATAATTATAATTTAGGATAATTAACATGTCTAATGAATTTTCTCTATGACCTTCACTTCCTATGAATACAATAAAATATTTTTTTGAAGTTATCTTGTTATATTAATATTTTAAAAAATCAATGAATTGAATGGTGTCAAAATTGATAATAGTGATTGTTTATCAAAATAATGTTTAATTAAATTATTTAAAATTATTTAAATATTTTTTTAAAAATATATAATTATTATTATATTGTATAAAATCTTCTAATGTACTTATTTATGGTCTAATTGAGATCAAATAATTAATTATTTTACCCTTTTAATATTGAAATATTTTTATCATAATTATAATTAAATAGAATAACTAAGTGTTAATTTAAATGATAATGTTTAAATTAACTTAAACTAGAACAAAATTTATTAGTTTATTATATTACAACACTATCTCATCTCATATTCAAATTTAGTTCATTTTGGAGATTTTTGTATGGAGTTATATTTTATTATAAAATAATATCTTTTATATTTTCAAAAGTGCCCCTCACGTTAATTTTAAAAGGGAACCTTCTCCATCACATATTCACTTCAATTTGAGCCATCAATATCACCCATACCCTATCAATTTCCTTTCTCAACTTCCCTAGTAACATTATAGAGTTTTTTGTCTTCTTCAATGACCAACTCTAGTGCTCTAAGAGGAGATTTAGAGGAAGCACATCGAAGAAGATGTAATCTACTCTACTAATTCCTTCAAACTTATTTCTTCTTCTACTTATTATCCATGAGTTGTTTCATTTTAAAGTAATAAATTTACTATCACTTATATAATGAGATGTTTTTATGATTATGAAATAACCATATTAAATCTTCTATCCATTCTATGAAAACTGAAATCACCACGCATACGTACGTACGACTTATCGTCTCCACGTCGTGGTGTAATCTGTTTTCTCACAACCACATTAGTTGGATGGGTATAATGATCGAAGTAAGAAATATATATGAATTTTATAAATTTAAATTGATTGTGAAATTTTAAATTTCATCCACATCAATACCATTCAATAATTATGTGAATGATATCATCGCTCGTGCGTATGTACGACTTACCATCTCCACGATGCAATTTGATTCATTATACATGATCTTAATTAAGGAAATATTATATAAATAAATTGAATGAATAAATATGATATATATTATAATAATATTATTCTATATATGATATAACTATATCCTAAAAAGTGGAAAAAATGACATATCTGACACAACATGCACATGAATATAAAGATGTTAATACCTGATGGATGAGTAATAAAATTACAAACAAACGGATGATAATATGATCATATATGAAATCATGAAAAGGACTATGATTATATACTAATTCAATGAAGTTATTTAAATAATTATATAGGAGGTTCAGATACATACAAAGGAAATCAAATGAAAGGTAACTGATAATTTCAGAATCTCATTATTATCTGAGATTGTTTATACATATGTATTTATAAGGGTATATTTGTCATCCACGTACATTATTCATAAATATGTAATATTATTTTTATTCATATAAAATTCTAAAAAGTAAATTTTACTAATTGGTGAATTTTTATTAAATTTTATTCAAAGAATCATTTGTCATTTTTGGTACGATTTACATTTTGACTTTTCCAGCAAAAGTAAAAGAACTATTATTTTTTAACTTATATGGTATCAACAGATTTTTTGAATTTCATAACAACTTATTTCCCATAACCTAACTTCACATGATTTCAAGTTTATATTTATTTAATTTATTTCCTTTTATAATTTCATGGTATTTTGTGAAAAAAAACGTTTTTGAAGAAAAAAGGATATTTTCCTCAAAAAACAATTTAAAGTGTTTTATCAAAATTATTTTCTATCTATGATAAATTTAAATAAAAAGGATCATATTTATGTTGATATTATTACTATTATTTTTATTGTGTTTATGATGTAATGTTATTTAATAAATCCTTTTATTTTATATAGATTCTGATGGAATGATGTCTAAGAAACCCAATTTTGTCCCTTAGGTTATGTAATGATGAATGATTTATGTTTTTTTAGCACACATAAGAATTATTTCATTATATTATTAGTGGGACCTATATCTCTATCCAATGAATTGGGTAGTGATTTATATTTCATGAGATAGACATGACTAGAATGACATGTAAATCTAGTTCAGTAATACAGAGCTGGAATGAGGAGTGCACTTAGTTTTGTAATGGACTTAGTCTATTATGATAGTCTTGGAAATAAACCTTGAATACTATGAAATGATTTTATATGCTTATGTGTATGTCACAAAATTTCATGTGTTATGTTATGACTTTTAGGATTACTTTTAACTTTTCTAATTTATCCCATGACATGATATCAGGATATTTTAAATGAAGGATGAGATTTTCAAATGTTATGTTTCTATTTCCTATGATTATGATATTATTGATATCTCCCATGATTACCCTTACTAAGAATTTGATCTCACCTTTTCCTGTGTTTCATTTCCCCATGTCATGAAGAGGGGTGTTAAGTATGAAATTTCCAAAAAGAGTCTAGTTATGATGAAATAAGTAGGAGATAATGTAGATGTTTTATGAACCGGTTGTTTATGTTTCCCATATTCTAAATACATTATACCTATATGGTCCTATTGTGTCCATATTATATTTTTTAATGAATATTATACAATTTTGAAGTAATATCAATATATGTAAAGTATGGGTTATTATAATTGGTATCATAGGATTGGTATAGTTATCCTTTGGAAACAAGGATGAGAAAACCATAGTAAGAACCAAAAGGATGTATTGAAGAATTGGTTACAATTCTGGTGTTTTAGAAGTGATCATGAATACACTAGGATATAACATAATGTGCCCTAAATTGAAATTTTATTCTTGATTATATAGCTTTCACATTATTATTAGTGTTTCTCACATTATGATTCTTGGTTTTAGTCAATGGTTGGGACCTAAAGGAACCATGTTAATGCTAAATGTGACAGGCAATGCAGTGATTGTCCTCCCGAGTAACCAAATGTTATGGGAGATGGAATAAAAAATATTTAATATATATTAACACAATTTTTTTAATATTTGAATCATTACAGACTTCCAAACAAGAAAAGGAGGGAACAAAATTATATTAATTCTTTAATAAGGTAGCTTCCAACTTCTTTCAGCAGGACTTCTGATCCATTAGTGTCTGAATAATGGATTAGTACAATTGAAATGATATTTTCACTTATCTAATGTTCAAAACATGATAATTTCATCTTAGTAGTCTATCATTTGGAAGGTGAAGATGATCAATGGTGGGATATTATCAATAATATATGTTAAAGAGATGAAATTGAGTCCATGGAACATGATGATTTCAAGAACATATTTTTCAATATGTATATTCCTCGCATTCTTTGACCAAAGATGAATAAGGTGTTCCATGAACTTGAGATAAAAAGATGATGAATCTGTTGGTACATAAAATGAAAACATTTAAAGACATTAAAGGTATGCTTCGGGAATTATTATCCAACCTGAGATTAAAATTGATCGATTAATTATTGGCATAAAACCAAGTCTCTAAAGGGAATTATCCATTAGGTACATCAATTGGTACGAAGAAATAGTTTTATGTGCTCTCAAAGTTGATATGAAGATTGGAGTAACCCATCAGTCCTATGGGTTTGATAAGAAGAGAAAAATATAATTCAAGGTAAAATATAAAGATCACAATGAAAATAAGTTGATTTTTTCCTTATGCTCAAAATCTGGAAAGAAACATGGAGGAAATTGTCTGAAAGGGAATAGTAAAGGTTTTAAGTAGGAAAATAAGGTCATCGGGTAGTTAAATGCTGATGTGATGGGAAAAATATGTCTAATGATGCGAATAGAGAAAAGGATACACAATATCTACCTACCATACTTCCATGTTACAATGATGGAAATATGGAATTATGCTAATAAATTCTTTAACCCAAGGGTTATTGATGATTATCGCCATCAGCAAACTATCAAGGCCAAATGCAAAGGGAATTCACATGTGATCACTATCAGAGATGCAGAGTATGATACGGAAGTGGTGAAGTGTACACTTATCATCCACTATAAAGTAGAAAATTCATTATTTGATTCTGGATCCACCTACTCATTTATTTATGAAGAATTATGTAATGGTATCATCGTATTACCTCAATAATTATATGTTGAGTTAGTTGTGACAACTCCTAATGGAGAAATAGTTGCATCAAGAGTTTGTTATTTTTATCTTGTTGAAGGTTGTGGGAATTTTCTTCCTAAAAAACTTGTGATCCTTCTTATAGTGGAATTTGATTTCATTCTTAACAGGGTTTGTGTTTCTCTGTAAGGATTTCATATCAATTTCTAAAGGAGGGAAGTCACATTTTATATTCTAGATCAATATATGATCATCTATTGATCTAATGATGAATATAACCTTCCAGTGAAAATTTCATCTATCATATGGGTCTTGATCCCTATAAATGAATGTTATCTATCTAAAATTGTTGGGGAGAAACCCACCATAAGGAAGACACCCATTGTATTGGATTTTGATGATGTATTTCCAGATTAATTTAGAGGTCTTCCATTGAATCGTGAGGTTGAATTTTAAATAGAACCCATACCAGGTGTTATGCCTATTTCAAAGAAACTATCTAGAATGTCCCCAATTTAGTTTCACAAATTGAAGAAGAAACTCCAAGAGAATATTGACAAGGGATTCATATTCCCTACTGCATCACCTTATGAAGCACCTATTCTATTTTTAAGAAGAAATATGGATCAATGATACTCTGTATTGATTATTGAGAACATAACAAGACCACTGTCAAGAAAAATTATCATCTTCCCCATATTAATGACTTATTCAACCAACTATATAGATCTCAATACTTTTCCAAAATTGATTTTCTTTTAGGATATCATCAATTAAGGGTTAAGAAGTAGGATATACCAAAGAAAACATTCCATACAAGGTATTAATACTATGAATTTATAGTTATTACTTTTGGTCAAACTAATTCCCCCACTATATTAATAGATGTAATGAATAGTTTCTTTAGAGACTATCTTGATCAGTTTGTGGTAGTCTATATAGATAATATTATTTTTTATTTGATGTGCAAGGAAGATCATGAATATTATCTAAGAATTGTAATTAAGACCTTGAGAAAGGAGAAGCTTTATGAAAAATAATATCATGTGTGACTTTTGGCTTTAGAAAGTTTCATTTTCTGGGTCTCATAATCTCAAGAGAGGGTATATCTATAGATCTAGCAAAAACAGAAGTTATTGAATGTTGTCCAAGACCAAAAACAGTTACTGTGATATGAAGTTTTCTTGTTTTGGCTAGATATTATCATTGTTTTGTGAAATATTTTTCATGATTATCTAATCCACCCACAAAGGTGACTCGAAAATAAGTTAAGTTCATGAGGATGGAGAAATGTGTAGAGAATTTCAAAGATCTCGAAAGAGGGTTAGGTATTGCACCTTTTCTCACACTTACTTGTAGTGGAGAATGGTTTTTGATCAATAGTGATGAATCCATGAAATGGATGGGATTTGTTCTCATTAAAATGATATTTTTATAGCTTATGCCTCTAGAAAATTAAAAATCCATGAGAAAAATTTCCCAACTCATGATTTGGTGTCAGTTGTGGAAATCATTACATTAATGATATGGGGGCATTATCTTTATAGTGAAAGGTGTTATATTTTAATTGATCATATGAGTTTAAATTATATTCTCACACAAAATGAGTTAAATATGAACCAATGAAGGTGGTTGGAGTTGATTAACAATTACAACTTCTCAATACATTACCACCTTGGGAAAGCAAAAATCATGGAAGATGATTTGAGTTTAATGGACCATGATAACCTATCCATGATGAGGATCATGGAAGACCCAATATTTTATGGATTTTAAAGGTATGGATCCTAAAATTTTAAAGGAATCGAAGAAAGATGTCTTTATCAAATGAATGTACAACCATCTATACAAGTGAAGATTAAGGAGGTGCAGATGGAATATGTAGAGCTAAAAAATAAGTTAAGAAATGTTCCTAAACACAACCTTGACGGTGATATAATAATAACGTTCATGAACCTTTTTTTTATTCTTATAATTACCAGAATTAAAGAAGGATCTGTTGGATGAGACTCGTATTTCATCATTCTCTATTCTTCTTGGAAGCACATAGATGTACATTAACCTGAAAGATAATTTCTACTAGTATGGAATGAAAAGATATGTTTCTAAATATGACTCTCTATCCTTGGTTTTTCAGTAACTTAATGCTAATAGATATATTTCTAAGGTGATGTTACAACCATTACCCAAACCAGAATGTAAATGGGAAAACATCACTATGGAATTTTCCATTGGACTTCCTAAAAAATCAAAAGGCCATAAAGATATATGGGTTATAGTTGATCTTTTACAAATATGGAACACTTCATTTATATTAAATATGATTTTTATCCTGGTCATCATTCAATGATATATGTTAAAGATGTGGTATGATTTCATGTAGTAACACTTTCAATTATATCTGATCAGGATCTGTGATTGACATCAATGTTCAGGATAATTATTCATAAGGATCTGGATATAGAGTTCTATTTCATCACTTCTTATCATCATCATATAGATGGTCAGTTTGAGAAGACAATTCAAACTTTAGAAGATATGTCGTGATCTTACTCTATGGATTTAAAAGGTCTTTGGGATCAACACCTACCTTTTGTGGAACTTTCATACAACAATAGCTTTCACTCTAGTATTCATATGGATACTTATGAATCCTTATATTGAAGGTAGTGTATAACAACAACATGCTGGGATGAAGTTGGGGAATGGAAGCTATTGGGACCCGATCTTGTGGATGAAATGGAAGAAAAGGTCAGATCTATTCTACAACACATAAGAGCAGCTTAGAGTCGACAAAAAAGTTATGCTAAAAACTGATGAAAAGACCTAGTTTTTCAAATGTGTGACACGTTGTTTCAATTGATATATTCTTGGAAGAGATTAATTAGATTTAGAAATAAGGTCAAGATAATCCCTAGGTATATCGGTCCTTTTGAAATTATGGATCGTGTTTGGAAGGTAGGTTACCGATTGGTGCTTTCATCAAATCTCTCTCAATTTCATGATGTTTTCCAATTATCTCTCTAGATAAAGTACATACCTAATCCTTCACATTTACTAAACTCAGAAGTCATAATTCTGGAGAGAAATATCTCTTATAAAGAACAACTAATAGAGATTATGGATCATAGCGAGAATGTTCTATGAAACAAGACCACTCATCTAGTTGATGTTTTTTGATAGAAAACCTAATTTGAGAAATCTATGTGGGAACTTGAGGATATTATGAGGGAGTTATATAATCATATATTTCTATACAAGTGATTAATTTTGTGGGAGAAATTAAGTTTAAGGTGGTAGAATGTAACACCCTGTTGTTTTTATGAAATATTTTCTGTAAATAATTTTAATTCTTTAGTAGCTTGAATTGCATGTAATTGTGAGTTTAAATAGACCAAAAGATTCCATTAGTATAAAATGACCATTTTAACCAAATCAATAGGTTATTGGTAATAATTATAACTAACTTATGAAAATATATGGTGATGTATTTTGCTATCAAAATTATATGAAAAATATAAATCAATTATATAATTTTATATATGAATTAATATTAGATAAATAAATTAATGAAATAAATATTTTATATACCTAATAAAATATTTTTTATCTTCATCTAATGGATATTTATTTCATAGGGTATGAATAAATTATATTTGACATATAAAAACCAATATTTTGCAGAAGGGTAATTTTCCACATTTTAATGGGGAACCCCTTTTAAATTAAGATTTTGACACATTAATAATTTTTAAATGAAAAAATAAACATGTTCTTTGGAATCAGTATATAAAAATGTACATTGGATGAAATTGTAGTATTTTTCTAATAACATTCAAATTTAAATGAATTGAAAAAAATACACTAAATTCTAATTGAAAACATATTTTTTCATAAAAATAATTTATATGGTTAAGTTATAATATTTAATGGTTTTAATGTATAAATAGAATAGTTTTTTATCATTCAGTATAATTTATTTCAATATCAATAATTTTAAATTGAATTCAGATGTAAAAACAATTCAATCGTTTGCAATGTTTAAATTTTAAAACTCATTCTCTCTTTTTAAAAATGGGAATAATTTTAAAATAATTACTACAAATTCTGTGTTTTGAATTTTGAAAAATGGATTCAAAATTTGGAATTAGTAGGTCCAAATTATATAAATATATTTATTTTATTTTTGGGCATTGTGAACAGTAACTTATGTAATTTTTATTAATATGGTAAAAGGGTAAATTGGGTAATTAAGTGTAAGAATACAATTATAAAATTACCCTAACACCTATATTAATATCATTATATGATTTTTTTTCAACCTAAATCATCCTTGGGTCAAAATGGAATCCATTCGAATCCACTTGGATGTGATTGTGACATTTATTTATTTTATTAAAATAATTATTAAATATGTCTCACTCAAATTTTAATAACTATTTCATTTTTAATATAAGGTTATAAAATAGATAAATTATACTATAAATAAAAATTTGAAATATAATTTTTTTTTTCATGGTAATTAATTTATAATTTTTTGGATGTAAATAATTACCTTAATAGATTATACATTAATGATGCAGAAATTATTTAATTGATGAAAAATAAATAATACAGTTTTTATTAAAATAATTATACACATTAAAAGTCCCAAAAATTTAAAAAAGTATTATTGGTTGAGTATATATTGACCATAATCATCCAATGGACGAGTTATTGACCATTTAGAGCATTATAGAAGGTATTATGACACTTATATTATTTTATTTAATGTGATGTCAAAGTTGTCACATTCATAATTTAATAAGTATAACATTTTAGATGTTTGATTTCCAGAAGATAAATTTGACTAAATATATTATTATGAAATATAGTAGACTTATATTCATTATAGTATTTTATTTTTATTTTATATTCATCAAATAAGTATATCAAATAATTACACAATATTGATGTAGTTATTATTTGATTAATAGAGAGAACCAATAAATGTTATTAAAAATGTTAAAGTAAATACAATTTGGGCTAATTAACTTGTCTAATTAATTTTTTATATGAAATTTAACTACTATTAATATAATAAAATATTTTTTTGATGTAATTTTATTATATTAATATTTCTAAAAATCAATTAATTGAATAGTGTCAGAATTGATAATATTTATTTTTTTATCAAACTTTTGTTTTGTTAAATTATTTAACGATAAGTAATTTTTTTTAAAAATATATAATAATTATTATATGGTAAAAATGTTAAAAATTACTCATTTAGGGTTTAATTTACATCAAATAAGTTAATATATAGCCCTTTTAATAATGAAATATTTGTTATCTTACTTAAAATTAAATAGAATAACCAAGTGTTAATAAAAATTATAATGTTTAAATTAACATCAAAACATGTCTAAAATTTATTTTTTGATGATATTAAATCCTTATATCATCTCATATTCTAAATTATAACATATTTCAGGTTTTTTATGGGGTTTTATTTTTTTATAAATTAATATTTGTGAGGTTTCTAAACGTGGCCCTCACCTCAACTATAAAAGGGAACCACCTCCCTCACCTCTTCACTTCACATTGAGCATTCATACTCAGAAATACCATATCCATTTCCCTTATAAAAATACCTAGTAACATTCTATTTTTTCTTCTCTTCTTCAAACACCTACTCTAGTGCTCTAAGAAGATATGTTTAGGTGGGACGTCGAAAAAGAGATAATCTTCTCTACTGATTCTTCAAAACATCTTTCTTCTTCTACTTCCCCCTTATGGTATGTTTAATTATAAATTAATAACTCTATTATAAATTATATAATTATATTTTATTATCATTATTAAACAACCATATTCCATCTTCTATCAATCCTATAAGCAAAATAATCACCACGAGTGCGTGCATGAGACTTGCCATCTCCAAGCCGTGGTGCGATCTGTATTTCCCCCACCACCATACATTTATGGGTATAATGACGGAATTAATAACTCTATATCATCACAACAAAATTATATTTGTTATAAAATATTATACATCATCCTCTTCTTTACCATTCAACAATTATGGGAATGATATCATCACTCGTGCGTACAAACGACATACCGTCTCCAAGATGCGATGCTATTCACTCTACATGATCTTCATTAAAGAAATAATATATAAATGAATCTAAAGAATAAATATGGTATATATTATAAAAATATAATTATGTAAATGATATAACTGTAACATAAGAAGAGTAACAAGAACTAATCTAACACAACATGCATATGAAAATAAAGAAGTAAATACCTGACGGTGAGTAATAATGTTACTAATAAACATATGATTATATAATAATATATGATATCATAAAAATGGTTATTATTATGAAATAATTCAATGACATTATTTAAATCATTATAATGGAGGTTCAGATACATATAAAGGAAATCATACCTAAGGTAAGGGATAATTTCGCAATCTCATTATTATCTCAGATTATTTAGACTTAAGTATTTACTGGGGTATATTTATCATCTATGTGCATGTTTTATAAATACCTAATATTATTTCCCTTCTTGTAAAATTTTTTAAATTCAATTTTACCCATTTCTAAATTTTTTAAAAAGGTATGAAACGAATCTTTTTTCATTTTCGGTATGAGGAACTTTTTGACTTTTCCAGAAAAAGAATGAGAAGAATTTTTTTTAATTATATGGAATCAATGTATTTTTATACTTTCATAACACATTATTTCTATGAATATTCCTTTAATATATTTCAAGTGAATTATCAATTTATTTTTTTTTCATTTAAAATTGTGTTGAATTTTTAGGGAAGAAAACATTTCTGAACAAGAAAGGATATGTTGCTTAAAATAATTTCAAGTATTTTATCAAAATTATTTTCCACCTATGATGACATTATTTAAATAGGGTTATGTTTAAATCCCTATTATTACTTTGATTTAAATATTTTTATGATGGAATTATTTATAGGAAATCTATTTATTTTATATGGATTGTGATGAAATGATGTTTAAGAAACCCATTTTTGTTCATTGGGTTATTCTATGATGAATGATTTTTTTTGGAACATGTAGGAATGATTTAATTATGATATGGTTAGGACCTATATATACCTCCAATGGATTGGTTAAACATTTATATCTCATTAGATAGACATGAATTGAATGTAAAGGAAATTTGGTTCAGTAATACAAGGCTGGAACGATGATTGAACTCAGTTCAGTAATTGAATTTTTCTTCTATGAAGATCTGGGCAATGAACCTTGACTAATATGAAATTATTTTCTACTCATATGTGTATGCCACAAAATTTCTTGTCTTATGTTATGACTTTTTGGGATTACGTTGAACCTTTATGATTAATCCCGTGACATGATATCATGATCTTTTATATGTAGGATAATATTTTCAAATGTAAGGTTTTTATGTCCTGTGATTATGATATGATTGAAATTTCCCTTATTTACCATTAATGAGAATTTAAAGATACCCTATATTATGTTTCTTTTCCCTAGGTCATGAAGAGGTGTATTCAGTCAGATATTTCAAAAATAATTCTAGTTTTTAAAAAATAACAGGGAGACAATGTAGATGTTCTATGAACCGGTTCTTATTGTTCCCCAAATTCTAAATACATTATACCTATATGGTATTATCATGGATTTATTATATTTTTTAATGAATATTTTTCAATTTTTATGTAATATAAATATTTGTAATGTATGGGTTGTTAGACACACTTCATGTGACCTAATCACATGGCATGTTGTCCCCTTTGGTGAGCAAGGTGTGTACCTTAGAGGATACTCGGACACTGGATAGAGTACACGGTATATAACACCCTGAACCTAGTTACCCAGAGTAAGTTAATTATTACATAACATTGGTATGATCACAAAATATCAAGTCTCTAAAGACTGATTAGTTTAGTAACCTTGGAACTACTAGATACATTCATAAGTTATACATTACATTATAAAATGAAAAACTACAACAACCAAGTCTCCATAGGCCACAATCATATCCCTTATACTCTCCCTATAGGTCAGTGATAATATATTTATTCACATCCTGGGAAAAATAAAACATAGAAAGGGGTGAGCTCAAATGCTCAGTAAGGATAACAATATAGAAAAAACTTTTATAAACAAGCATAAACATTTAAGGCAATATAAGACTAAAACAAAAGGATTTTAAACTTTAATTTCAGCATAATATGGAAAAGATAAAATCAAATAATTCCATTTACTTATTCACATGGATATTCTACTAGTAGAATAATCACATGCAATATCATTATCCATTTTCATAATTATGGAATGAAAAGTGCCAGACTTCATAACCACATAGTCATGGCCTTGTTACAATAATACAAATAAGATTTCTTCAAGCACTTATGCCAAGATGCTAGTTTGTATCATGATACCTACCGATGCATCGAGGATCTATAGTGGGATCCACCCATCACTTACAAAGACCAATACATTCCTCATATGAAAAGGTTTAAACATAACATAAACATTCGTATGAAAAATAGTATATGAAATGTCAATACTTTATCCATAAACCATGAATGGTATAATAATCACACATCCATAGTCAAACATATCACAAAAACATCAATACAATATAAATGTTTTGTATCATAATAAATCTACTTCAAATAATCTCACAATCCATCAAAGGATGTTGACATGGATGAAATCAAAACATTTTTTAGAGAAATATATCTTTCTATTTTAAAATCTTTTAAATATAATATAATTATAAAAGAAAACATTTATTTTTAAAGTATTATTATAATATTGTAAGGGAAACTTAGACGATGTTATAATGGCCGAAAATAGACGCACCTGCCTTATAAGTTAAAAAAACATTCTTACCTTAATTTTGTCAAAAAGGTCATAAGGAACATTGTTTGGAGAACAACAGAAATATTCCTTTCAAACAATTTTATAAAAAGTAAAAAAAGGTTTTAAATGAATTTAACCCATATTATAGTAAATAGTAAAAATGTTTTTTAATACATTTTTAAGAAACATGGATTTGGATGATAAAGAGGCCCCAGTAGATACTTACGTAAAAACAACCTCGGATAATAAAGAGATTGTGAAACTGACCCTTACCTTGTAATTTTCCTTGGTCAAGGGTAGGTTAACCTCTTGTATAATAGTAAAATAATAATTATTAAATTATACAAGAACCATAGACATTAAAATTATATCATATATGATCTTCTAATATTGCTTTGTTAATGATATTTCAGTGGTTTCATCATTTTGGGTGTTAACTGAATCGTTTTCCTTTATATTATTTGTTATGTAAGCCATGTTTTTTATGAATAGGAAGTATTTGATTCATATAAATAATTATATTATGTTCATAAAAATTATTTTTAATCATAAAATGAAAATTATTCTTGAATTGTTACGATGGGGAATGAATCTCATCACGTTTGTGGAGACGGTAATCCGGTCGTACGCACGAGTGATAATATCATTATTTTGATATTAAAATTGTATATAATTGAATGTTATATCATATATAAATAATCATTATCCTGTTATATTTATTATTTAAATCATTTATACTCATTTTTATACCCATCCAAATGATGAAGTGTTTGAATAACAAACTACACCACGACGTGGAGACGGTAATTTGTACATACACACGTATGGTGAATTGGTCATTTATAGGACGGATAGAATAATGAATATGGTTGTACCACTTTTATAATAACATCACAGTATATAGAAGATACTGTATTTATTATTATAGAATAGAAATAACAATAAAAGAGGAAGTGTAAGAAGAAAATAACTTTAAAGAGGTGAGGAAATATTTACCTCTTCTTCAGGTTCTTCCTTTTGATTTGATCAAAAGGGCTCCTTAGGTTGGCTTTATGACTAAAGGAAGGACAATAGGATGAATGTATGACAATTGATAGGATAATTGGACAGGGTTTGGCCGATCCAAATGGATTTTAAGGTGTGAATTTGAGAGAAGGGGAGGTTCCCTTTTATAAGAGAGGTGAGAGTCACTTTAGGAAAAACTTGAAATATTATTTTATAATAAAATCATTTTCTGTTTATAATGTCTCAAAAATGAATTATTTAAAATCTAAGGTGGTTATGGGTCGAAAACCTCTCAACCAATAGGTTTTATATAGGTCTATTTCTTCCTATTACCTTATCTTTTAGATTTAACTCTTAGTAAAATAGTTTGATATTTACCATTTATCTTTGTATTTTTATATTATATGGTTAATAAACTTACTATAAACATTCAAGAGAACCTCAAGTGGTTCATTAATGAAAAATATAATATTATTTAATCCATTTTGAAAAACATTAGATTTATAGGAATAGAATACCAATTAAAAATATTATATTTGTTTTATAAGATCTTTTATGTCAATTTTGACACTATTTGGTATTTTGTTTTTGTTAAATTCATAACAACATTATTAATTCAAAAAAAATTCATTTAATCAACCCTAACATGTCATATTAACCCAAAAAATTAATTTAATTCATTAAAAATTTCAAATTAGATCTATTTGGATATTTCTAATATCAATTATTTTAATATTTCATTAATAAGGTAATTACTGCATCATCATTGTGTCATAAATAAATTTAATAAATTAATGTCAAAAATTTATAAATAAAATACCATTATGTAGGAAATATTTTCAGATTTCTAGTTAATATTTATAGTCGAATTTATATTGTGTGTAACCCTATATTAAAAATGGTTTAGTTATTAAACATTGAATTTAACTCTTTTAACTATTATTTAAATAAAATAATAATAAATGTCATAATCTAATACAAGTGGACCTAAAGGATCATATTTTATTCATAAGTTTGTTTTTGGTCGAATTAAACTTATCCAATAGAATAATACATGTGTTAGGGTAATTATGATATCATTTTTACCCTTAATTACCTATTTACTTTTAACCGTGGTAAATAAAAGTAAAAAGTTACTATTCACCAAAAATTATTTGCATCTTATTGAACCAAATTTTACATACTAATATTAACCATGTCTCTCGAAATTTTGAAATTCAACTCACAGAAGAGGTAAAATTATGTTTTATACAAATTCGCAAATGCTCATAGGAGGTGGGTAAAAGACGACAAATAGTTCGATAAAATTTTATATATCTAAACTTATTATAAAATGACTCCAATGAATTACATTGAAAATATATATGTAATATGTATTTATTTTGGCCTAAAATAAATTAAAATAAAATAACTTATTATTTAAATAAAAAGTCTGTTTTAACCAATAACACTGTGTTTTTTCACCATTCATCAAAAATTGACTATTTTTAGAAAAATACCAAAACTTCACCCTAAGAAAATTTTGATATGCCGAATCAAAAAATGAAGTCCATTTTGAAAAATAAAATTTATAAAATTTAAAAAATTGGGTATTAATATTCATTACGGCTAGTTTGATTGGTTGGGGTGTGTTAGAATCTCAAAGCTGCGTACAATGCAAGCTATTGAATTATTCAAAGGGAAACGTACCATGGAAGCTTGGGGTGTTACATTCTTCCCTCCTTAAAATAATTTCATCCTCAAAATTTCTAGAATAATACCACACACAAAGATTCGGGTGGTTCTTCATCATAAGGTCCTCTGGTTCCCATGGTGCCTCTTACATCTTATGGTTTCTCCATAGAAGTTTCACCAGACGAATCGTCTATTTTCTCAACACTTGTTCTCTGGTATCAAGAATTTTTATAGGATCTTCACAATAAGACAGATCAGGTTCCAGTTCAATTTCCTCATAGGTGAGTAGATTCATTGGTTTAGGCTTGTATTTTCTCAACTGTGATACGTGGAACACATCATGAACTTTGGAGAGACTTAGAGGCATTGCCAAATGATAAGGAAAAACTCCAATTCATTCTAGAATTTCGAAAGGTACGATGTACCTGGTACTCAATTTAACCTTCTTACCTAAACGTATAACACCCTTCTATGGAGATATCTTCAAGAAAACATAGTCTCCTACATGAAATTCCAAATCTTTCATTCGATTATCAACGTAGATCTTTTCCCTACTTTGAGCTGCTTTGATGTGGGTTTGGATAACCTTCACATTTTACATTGTTTCCTCAAAAAGTTATGGGCCTATAAGTTTTCTTTCACCAACATCATCCCAACAAGTTGGTGTGCGACATCTCTTTCCATATAACGCCTCATATGTTTCCATTTGAATACTTGATTGGAATCTATTGTTATAGGAAAATTCTACCAGAGGCAAATATTGATCCCACATACCTTGAAAGTCAAGTGAGCAAGATCTCAACATGTCTTCTAAGGTTTGAATAGTCCATTCTGATTGTCCATCAATTTGAGGGTGGTAGGCAGTGCTCAAACAAAGTTCAGTATCCATGGCTTTTTGATGACTTTTCCAAAATCTTGATGTAAAACGAGGATCACGATTGGAAACAATCGATATGGGTACTCCATGATGTCTTAAAACTTCATTAATATATAGTATTACTAGACGTTTAAGTGGTAAATATTCACTTATATCATGAAAATTTCCTGAATTGGTAAGATGATCAACAATGGCCCATATTGCATCATTCCTTCTAGGTTTATTTGGTAACCCCATGGAAAATACTATCGTAATATTATCCCATTTACACTTAGGTATGGGAAGAGGTTTCATGAGTCCTCTAGGTTGTTACCTTCCAGTTTTTACTTGTTGACAAACCATACATCTTGACACAAAATCAGAAATCTCCCTCTTCATGTTGTACCACCAAAACTCTTCCTTAAAATCTCTATACATATTAGTGCTGCCAGGGTGTATAGAGAAATTGGAGCTTTGAGCATCATCCAAAAATTCCCTTTTTATATCAGGTTAATCTGTAACACAAAGTCTCTTCCCAAATTTCAAAATCCCATCTTCATATATGAAGTCACTCAATCTCCCATCATTCACAACATTAATCTTCATTTAAAATTCCTTATCATCAGCCTGAGAACTTCTTATCCTTTCTAGTAAAGATGGTATGGAAACCATTTGAAAAAGTATTGATGTTTCACCTTCCATGATTATTCTCATATCCATTTTCAATAGATCCATAAAAATAGGATCTATTTCAATTCTCATCTTGTTCAAAACTCTATGATCCTTTCTTCTCAAAGAATCTGCCACCTTATTTTCCTTCCTTGGGTGGTCGTGTATTGTGTAATCACAATCCTTGAGTAGTTCAAGACATCTCCTTAGCAACATGTTGAGTTATTTTTGTGATAATATATACTTCAAACTCTTGTGATCTGGATAAATCTTACATTTTTCACCATAGAGATAGTGTATCCATATTTTCAGAGAAACGATTACAGTTTCCTACTAAAGATCTTGAGTAGGATAGATTTTCTCATGAATTTTTAGCTGTCGTGATACATAGGCAATAACTCTATCATTTTTCATAAGGACACAACCAAGTCTTTTGTTTGAATCATCACTATAAATAACAAAACCATTGTTCCTTGATGGCAGAGTCAAGATGGGATCATTGACTGATCTTCTCTTCATTTCATCAAAACATTCTTCACACTCTTTTGTCCAAACAAATTTAACAACATTACGTGTGAGCTTGGTTAATAAATTATCCAATCGGGAAAAATTATTGACAAAATGCCGATACTGACCTGCTAAACCAATAAAACCGTGTACCTCAATTATACTCATCGGTGCTGACCATTCTTGGATTGCCTTGGTCTTTGAAGGATCAATAGATATTCCATCCTTAGAGACAATATGGCCAAGAAAAGAAATCTCTTGAAGCCAAAATTCACACTTTCTAAACTTCCCATAAAATTCATTTCTTCTGAGGGTTTTTAGAATAGTGCGCTAGTGATTTTCATGATCTTCACAGATTTTAGAGTGTAAAAGGATATCATCAATAAATACCACAACAAATTTATCAAGACATTACTTGAAAACTCTCTTCATTAGATCCATGAAAACAGAGGGTGCATTAGTCAGCCCAAAAGGCATTACTGTAAAATCTTAATGCCCATACCTGGTTCGAAATGATGTTTTCAGAATTACTTCCTTCTTCACACACAACTGATGATATCCAGATCGATGGTCAATCTTTGAAAAATATTGATCTCCGTGAAGTTGGTCGAATAAATCATCTATGCGAAGTATGGGATACTTGTTCTTTAATGTTATAGCATTGATCTCCCTATAGTTAATGCACAACCTCATAGATTCGTCTTTCTTTTTAACAACAAGGACAGGGGATCCCCATGGAGAAACACTTAGGTGAATAAATCCCTTATTACTCAATTCCTATTGTTTTTATTTAGTTCCACTAATTCTACAGTGTCCATTCTATAAGGGGTCTTTGATATGGGCCTTGAACCAGGAATTAAATAAATAGAAAACTCAATTTCTTGTTCTGGAGGATGTTTAGTTAAATCATCTGGAAACACATCATCATATTCTTGCACAATAGGTACGTCCTCTATTCGAACATTATTTTCCTCACCCGTAGTTATTTCATTCTATTCCTCCCCAATAATGTAATTTAGTAGAGGTATTGGGGGTGGATCTAGATAAGAATTAAGTGGTGACATTTCTACTCTAAAGATAAGTTACTCCTTATCATCATCGAAAATTTTGACCTCCTTATTCTTACAATAAATCTCACATCATAATTTGAAATCCAATCCCTACCAAGGATACTATCAAATTAAATCATGGGTATGATTATGAGATCAATAGATAATGAATATTTATATGCCCTAATGGGAACTGATTCACAAAACTTTGTTCCGATGATACTTCCCTTGGGGGTTTTTACTGAAAACTCCCTTGTTAAGTCAAATTGAAAATATCTAATTTTTTTAGAAAATTGGGAAGCAATGAAACAATGCGATGATTCAGAATCAAATAAATCATTGGCTAAACTTGAGGAAACCATTAAATTACCTACCACCACATATTTTGGAGCTCCAACCTCAGTAGTAGTGATCACATAAGCTTGGCCTTGCTCCCTTGGACTATTATGAGGTAATTTCCCTTGGCGCTTAGAACATTCATTTGCATAATTCCACTTTTCTCTACAATTGAAGAATTCAAAATTGACAGCCTCTTTCTTCCCCTTGCAATCACGAGCTTGGTGGCCTTTTTCACCACACTTGTAAGATACTCACATTCCCTTCAGGCAAGTAGTGGGGTGTTTCTTCCCAAATTTACTACAGGATAAATATTAAACTTTTCCCTTCTTCCCCTTATTTCCATTTCCAGAGTGTTTAGCAGATATCTTATTCTCTTACATTGCTTTAAGGTCGTAAGACTTAGAGAATTCATTTTCTATCTTGATAGCACATGAGACAATATCTTCGTACGATGAGAAGGGTTGTGAGAATAATTCTCGATGGAGAAATGGTTTTAACCCATCAAATAAATGATCAATCTTACTTCTTCGGTAACGTATATAATCTATTGCATGCCTTGATATCCTTTTAATGTTAGCCTCATACTTTGCGACATTCTCATCCTCTTTTTGCCTCATATTCAGAAATTGTATTTCCATATCTGCTGGATGGTCATGAGGAAATTATTTTTCTAGGAAAATCTCTTTAAAGTCCCTCCATTCCATATTGGATACTTCATCATCTTCATTTTTGTTTTGAATCAATTACCAAAATTAATCTTCTTCTCCTTTGAGGTGATAAACTGCCATGACAATTTTTTCCCTTTAGCTACTCCCCAAAGCGTGAAATATTTTCTCTAAGGAATTTATCCATTTCCCAGCTACTAATACATTTGTACTCTTATTGAATTTTTGTGGTTGTTTCCTCATGAAGAGGTCAAACATTGATCCTCCTTGTTGTGGATAAGTTTGATCTATATGAGTAGGGTTATTATTCATAACCTGAGTGAGTCGTCCCAATATGGTGATAAGCTGATCAACACCAGTTGCTTCACTAGATCCACTATAATTATCTTGAGTTGGAGGGAAATACCTACACGGATTATGTGAAATGATACAGTTTCCATTACTTTCACAAGGTTCTATTTCTAAACACTGGAATACACTAGATTAGTTTATGAATCACAATATATAATTCCAAACTTGTAAAATAGTTAACATAAATTGAACAGTTTATGGATATAATCCATAATCATAAAAAAAATTATTTGAGGAATTATATACTTATAAACCCTTCATAATGGTTTGAAAATAAAATGAGATTTATCCTAAGAATATCCCCTGGGTGTGTCATAACCAATAGTGCAGCAAGGCCCGTTGTCGTGCACCAGTTCTCATTCGAGTCTAGCTCAAAGTGGTGTTTTCAGGTTTACCCCTAGGTACATCTGTTCTAGAGCCGCCTTTACCTACTCGTATGCAGACATGGATGTATTGCTTGGAAAACTCACAAAACCTCTATAGTACCAAAATTCTAGGAATTTCTTCTATACTAATCCTCAATGTGTGTCTTAGGGTAATGTTCTATAATTAGAGTTTTTCTAAATCTAGCTTCCATTGTGTTTAACAAACATCCTCTAATACCAACTGTAATACCCTTACCCTAGTTACCCATAGTTGGTGCATTATTACATAACATTGGCATGATCAAAAAAGATCAAGTCTCGAAAGACCATTTACTTTATTAGCCTTGGAAATACTAGATACATTCATAAGTTTTACATTACATTAGAAAATGAAAATATACAACAACATAGTATCCATAGGCCACACTTATATACCTTATACTTGTAAGGGTTGGTGTCCTGAGAACCAACTGTTTTGTACATTGATTACATGAATGTTCACTTATTATATTGTTCATTGTTCTGCATGAATATAATATAATAATGTCCTGGAATATTTTTTGCATTAATAAGGTCATGGAAGATCCCCTCTATGATGATAAACTTGAAATGCTATAACAATATTCTTAAATAAAGTTCGGCGGTTGGATGACATACTATGATAGGACACATAGTATACAGAACATCTTGTGCAAGTACTCGTAAGAAGGCAAGACTCTCTCTCATAGAGTTCGCACTTGGTAATCTAAAAGATGGGAGATTATGAGAACAGACCTTCCAGTTGTAATTCTGCATGTCTTGGTGTCATCAGACATTACTATCCGAGAGTGTGTGTAATTGTCCTTAGACTGGAAGATTATCATTAACTCATGTCATGACTTGTGCACTTAGATTTACTGATGAAAACCATCACGCAGACAGTTGGTGGGAAGTAGGGTATGTTGGGTGCGTCACGAGTGACATGTTGTTAATGGATAAGTCAAGGAAGGATTTTTCCCTTCCATTTATGGAAGTTGATATCTCGGCCCTTTGATTGAAATAGAACTATCACATTAAATTCCATGGAAATGTTGTAAACGACGAGTTTATTTCAGGTAGTCAAAGAATGACAGATCAAGCTTATAGGTTTATGACACTACCATGAAACCTTCTTGATTAGATATCAAGACAAAGGGATTAAATTAAACATTAAGCATTCATAGGAGGTGATACGTCAATGCGGCATAAATGTTTTTCTCTTGGGTGCCTTGACCCGTTGCTAGACAGTAATATTGGACTTTAGGCAAGCCCGCCTAATGCCAATGAGAAAGAGGCCTAGAGGGTCACATACTAAGTGTATTAAAGTATCTCAAGTAGAATAAAGATTATTCACATACGTGGTTTAATAATTATTCAAGGAAGACTAAATCGTTTTAATGTTGGAGGAAGAATAAAATGAAAAACAAGTACACACTGTGTATTAATTATTACACGACATGTAGTTTTAATTTTGAAAAACAAGTACACGCCGTGTATTATTAAATGTACACGCCGTGTAGTTTTCATTTTGGAAAGGAAATGAATAAATGAAAACAAGATATACACGCTGTGTACATTTATTGTACACACCGTGTTGTTTTCAATGAAAAACAAGTACACACCGTGTATTTATTATTACACGCTGTGTAGTTTTTCCAGTCGGGATTTTGAGCATATAATATTATTTTATTAAATGATATTTATTATAATCAGCATGAGCGCATATCAAAGAATTAATTATTTGACATGGGGGTTTTTAGTAAGAGTTAATAAAATAAATGAAACGCGTAAACGCGTTTATTTATTGTCATAAATTTACAACCTCAAAATCGATTAAAAATATCCTCACAACCCCAACTCTTTTCTTACACAAGAGAATCATTGTGCAAAACAATTCTGGAGAATTCTTTCAAGTCTGAAGAACCTCTTCCTCCAAGAGGGCTATCAAGATTGAGAGAGATCCCCTTCCATCGGATCAAGACGATCTAAGGCAGACAACGCAAGCAAAGGTTTCTCCATGCTAGAACCCAGAGACTCTTTTGGCGACGTCCTAAGATTCGAGGTACATCTATGGATCACCGCTAGAGGAATTCTACACTTGTCTTCTGCGACGCAAAGACGAATCACATTGAAACCTGATAAAGAACATCAACGAAGAAATAACACCCAAAAGGTATTTCTTTTCTATTGATTAAATTAATTATAATCAACCTATAATGATCCTACTTTGTGGTTCTGGGACTTTCCTTTCCTTCATCCATTTCTGTGATTTGATCTATGGAGACAGGCATTTATCGTCGTATTGATCCCGGGTTGATCATTATTAATGACAAAAATCCAAGTGGGCACATCCACCCACGTGCTTCCGCTGGGCCCGAAACCTTCAAATGGTATCAGAGCGATGTTACAATATTGATTATAGTTATTTAATTTTTGTTGATAATTTACGAATTTATATTTGATTCAATTCGAAAAAATCATTCTATAAATATGAATAAATTAGATCTATTCTTCCTCTTTCGTTTCTCGATTCATATCACAGAAACAGACTTTTAATTTTAATTTTTGATTAAAATAAAAATGAGGAACTCATCCGGAGGAGCCGCTCTTTCTATCTGTACAACATGGGATTACACAGCGTGTAATTAAAACTACATGCTGTGTACTTAGGTTCAACGAACTGGCACTGGTCCACCAATCCATGCAGTGTGAATTGATTATGCCTAAGTATTAATCACGTTGTGTTGACCAGAATTAAACGGCGCGTGGGAACCGGAATACACGGTGTGTATATTGGAGAAACACGTCGTGTAGTCCGATCTGGCCCAGGTGAAACCGTGTAAAAGGATAAGCTGCGTACCGCGTACATGGGATCGCCAGGCCGATTGCCACGTAATAAGGAAGTACACGCCATGAATGATTTATCTACATTCCGTGTACTCCATAATTTCCAAAGTACAGAAAACATGCCAAATCCCCCGGTGAGTAGTTTGGATAAAGAGTGAAAAGAAATACACGCCATGTAATTATAAACTACACACCGTGTACTTTCCAGAAATGGAATTTCACCAGGTTTCCTCCAATGCACAAAGACTCGTACAAGGAATATGGATGAGAAGAATCTCAAGGAAATTTAGAAAGGAATTTAAGATAAAGAATTGATTAATTATAAGATCATAATTAATTGAATTTGAGCGCGACTTATCTTAAATGAAAGAACGATTAAAATAATTTGAATTATAAATATGCGTAAATTTCGTTGCATGCTATGGATGATCATGAGCTAGACCAAATACCCTTTTTATGTGTATGGTTTCATTTAAATTTATTTAATTTAAATTTTTTGTCCTGCGAGCCTTCTTCCAATAAAATGTAGGGCATGCGTGCCCATGGTTTCTTTAATGTAAACACATGTAATGGAGGATCTCCCAAGCCAGAGGAGATAGTTCAAATCCTGAATCCAAGGCAAAACCTACGCAAGATGATACAAAGGTGGACAGGTGGGAACTACATAACATGAACCATCAGGTTCAAGGTGTTTTCCCTAGGTCAGGGTTAGCTTATCAAAACTGCTAGATAAGATAACCAATAGAAGCACATGATCATGCCATCTTATTTTATTGTTTTCTGATTGCATGGTTTATTTATTATGTATGTGTTGTCACGATCACATAATTAATAAAATGAACAAGCATGCAAAGATGGAATAAAATAAAAAAACAGACTATGCATAAACATTATTAGAACATGGTTAATCACTTAAGTAAGCATCACTTAATATTAACAAGCATGTGATAATGCAAAACTATGCATAAAGAATAAAATCCCTCAAATACCATATTAAGTCAGACCAAGACTTCTTTTACTTGATTACGTTCAAGACTCAATAAAAATATGTGTTTGACCAACCCTTTTTGGGACACATACTTTTATAAAGGAATCCCTTATGAAAGGACTCGGGTTGACTTAAATATATTACATCAAGAGGAGTAGCCCTTGCTAGACTTTATGTAATATTGGAGGCAAGAGTTGAGGAAATCCAAGTCCGGATTTCAGGATTGGGGAGTCCACTCAATAGATCAAGGAACTATAAGCTCACAGTTGTCAAATACATGCCTACCTAAATAAATTCAAATAGCTTGAAAAACCCTTGTTGGGGTTATGCGAAGGGGAATATGAATCCTTTCCACTAGAATTTCAAATAAACTAGACATTACGAGTTCAATGGTGAGGGCCATTGGGACTTGATAAAATAGTGGGAGAATTAATAAATTAATTTATTATTTTTCATAAAATGTAATCAAGAAAGTACTGATAAATCTGATCTTTTAATTTGTAGAATCAAAATGAAAAACTCATCAACCTCATTTTCTCTGCGATCAATTCTGGATAAAGACAATATCCTCACCAGCAGTAACTTTCAGGAATGGTTTAGGCGCCTTCGGGTTATCCTATACCATGAACGAAATTTTTACGTGCTAGAGTCCTCACTTCCTGATTCTCCTGCTCTAGGGGCGAGTGATGAAGATTTCCTGGTCTATGATCAACATTTGAACGATGCTCTCGACATTCAATGATTGATCCTATCATCGATGTCTAGTGAGCTCATGAAGTCTCATGAAGACATGGATGCCTATAACATGCTTGAGCACCTCCGTGGTCTATACCAGGAGAGAGCAAGATAGGAAAGGTTTGAGATCTCCAAGGCTATATTTTAGAGAAATCTTGGAGAGGGTTCCCCAGCTTGGCCTCATGTAGTCAAGCTCATTGGTTACATTGAACGATTGGAGGTTCTAGGGTTTAAACTCCCCGAAGAACTGGGCACTGATCTCATTCATGCATCACTCCCCCAGATCTTCTCGAACTTTGTTGTTAATTTCAACATGAACAACATTGAGAAGTCTCTATCTGATCTTATTATCCTTATTCTCCAAGTAGATAATGACATGAAGTGTGAAAAGCCTTATGTCCTTATGGTGAATAAAAGGGAAGGGAAGGCGAAGAGATTTAAGCCCAAAGCTTCTTCAAGTCCTTCCATGAAAAGGAAGATCAAAGGGGAGGAAAGGGAGAAGGATTTTGTTTGTTTCGCATGTGGAAAGAAGGGCCACTGGAAGAAAAACTGCACCCAACCAAGGAAGCAAAGGGATGATTCAGGTGCATTTGTCATCGAATGCAATCTATCTGTGTCAACAAATTGGGTATTATATACTACTTGTGATGCTCACATATGTATCCAAATAGAGGAACCATGTAGATTCAAGAAGATTGATTGAGGGGAGGTAGATCTACGAGCAGCCAATGGAGCCAGACTCACTGTTGTAGCTGTCGGAGACTACCATATCACATTGCCTATAAGGATGGTCTTGGTTTTGAAAGGAGGTTATTATGTACCCTCTATAACCAAAAAAATTATTTCAGTGTCCAGATTAGATACTGATGGATTCATCTTCATGTTTGGAAGTGGATGTTGCTATTTTTATAAAGAAAACATTTGTTTTGGTATGGCACATTTATATAACGACCTTTATGTGTTAGACTACACAAACCAAGTAATGGAAATCGATGACAAAGTTAATTCACACGACTCATACCACACCCAACTTTGGCATCACTGGCTAGGTCATGTCAATGAGAAACAGTTGACAAAATTACATCAAGATGGGTATTTAGATTCTTTTGAACTAAAACCACTTGGTGTATGTCATGCGTGTCTATAAGGAAAAATGACCAAAGCCCCATTTAGTGGGAAAGGTGAAAGAGATAAAGAGAATCTAGAATTAGTTCACACAGATGTGTGTGGGCCATTTCCAGTTGAGGCAAGGGGTGGGTTCTCATACTTCATAACATTTACTGATGATTTTAGTAGATATGGATATATCTACTAAATGAGGTATAAGTCAGATTATTTTGATTGGTTCAAAGAATACAAGAATGAAGTTGAGAACCAGCTTGGTAAGAAGATCAAGAGACTCCGCTCAGACAGAGGAGGAGAATATCTTAATTAGGACTTCATTGATTTCTTACGGGATTTTGGGATTCTATCTCAACTCACTCCTCCTTACATGCCACAGTGGAATGGTGTAAGAGAAAGGAGGAACCGCACCCTGTTGGACATGGTGAGATCAATGATGAGTGATGAGAGTCTTCCATTATCCTTTTGGGGATATGCATTACAAACAACAACAGACATACTAAACCAAGTACCAACTAAATCGATATATGGTATTACATACGAGTTATGGAGTGGACACAAATCCATGTTATCGAATTTACATGTGTGGGGTAGAGAAGCATTTGTTAAGGCCTCTTCAGGTAACAAACTGTCACCCCGAGGCACAAAGTGTATCCTTATAGGATATCCCATGGAAAAAAGGGGATATTACCTATACAACCCCTCAGAAAAAAATGTTACAGTGGAAAGATACGCTACATTCCTTGAGAGGGATCACATCTCCAAAAGAAATAATGGGAGCAAGATAGACTTCGATGAAGTCGATACTGAAGATACACAAGAGTTGATATAAGAACAGATTCCACAAAGCCCCATGGAAGAACAATATGTTCCAGAGACAGAAGAACTGCGTAGGAGCATGAGAGAGGTGAGAGAACCAGAACAATATGGCTTTCTTTTCACCGAGGATGGTGAATCATTATTGGTTGAAAATGATGATCCTCTTACCTACAAGGAAGCAGTTGAAGGCACAGATGTTTCCCAGTGGCAAGAAGCCAGGAATTCTGTAATGGATTCCATGTACCAAACCCAAGTCTAGATTTTGGTAGATCCTCCAGTTTATTTAAAGCATATTGGTAATAAATGGGTATTCAAGAAGAAACTGGACATGGAGGGGCAAGTCAGCACCTACAAGGCATGACTGGTTGCAAAAGGTTTTAGATAGCATCAAGGAATTGACTATGATGAAACCTTTTCACCGGTTGCAATGCTGAAATCCATCAGAATCCTATTGGCCATTGCTTCTTACCATGACTATGAAATTTGGAAAATGGATGTCAAAACAAATTTCCTTAATGGGAAACTACAGGAAAATGTCTACATGATACAGCCTGAAGGGTTTGTGACTCCAAAAGATGCCAAGAAGGTATGCAAGTTGTAGAAATCCATTTATGGATTAAAGAAAGCATCAAGGTCATGGAACATTCATTTTGATGAAGCTGTAACAGAATTTGGCTTTGTTAAGAATGAATGTGAGCCTCGTGTCTACAAAAGGATTAGTGTAAGTGCAATCGTTTTCCTAATAGTATATGTTGATGACATATTACTAATTGGAAATGAAGTACCTGTGTTACAGTCAGTTAAGGCATGGTTGCATAAATGCTTATCCATGAAATACTTGGGCGAGGCAACATATATTCTAGTGATCAAGATCCATCGTGATAGATCCAAGAGCATGCTGGGCCTGAGTCAAAGTACATAAATTGACATGATACTAAAGAGATTCAGTATGGAACAGTCTAAGAGGGGATTGTTTCTAGTGTCACATGGCATTCATCTTTCTTATAAAATGAGTCCCCAGACACATGAGGAAAGAACAAAAATGAAAAGGATCCCTTACACATCCGTGATTGGGTCATTCATGCATGCTATGCTATGTACGAGGCAAGATGTTGCTAACGCATTAAGTGCGGTAGGAAGATATCAAGATGATCCAGGAGACTGCCATTGGATGGAAGTCAAGACTATCCTTAAGTATCTGAGGCGTACTAAGGATATGTTCCTGGTTTATAGAGGAGATGAGGAAATATTCATCAGAGGACATGTAGATGCTAGTTTACATACTGATCAAGATGACATGAAGTCGCAGACTGGATACATCTTCAGTTTAAATGGAGGTTCTTGAGCAGGAATAGCTCAAAAAAAAGTGTGGTGGCAGATTCTACAGTGGAGTCTGAGTATATCACAGCTTCTGAGGTAGCTAAAGAAGCAGTATGGATGCGAAGCTTTGTCCAAGAGTTGGATGTAGTAACGAGTAGTAAAGATCCTATCACACTCTATTGTGATAATACTGCAACGGTGGAACTTGCAAAAGAGACAAGGTCACATCAGCGGACAAAACACATACTTCAGAAGTATCATCTCTTGAGGGATTTTCCTCAGAGAGGTGAAGTTTCAGTGAGCATTATTTCCATAGAAGACAACGTGATAGACCCCTTGACTAAAGCCTTGACTCAGCATAAACATGATCATCATGTGAGGTTTAGCGGACTAAAATTCATAGGCAGTTGGCTCTAGTCCAAGTGGGAGTTTGTAAGGGTTGGTGTCCTGAGAACCAACTGTTTTGTACTTTGATTACAGGAATTTTCACTTATTATATTGTTCATTGTTCTGCATGACTATAATATAATAATTTCATGGATTATTTGTTCCATTAATAAGGTCATGGAAGATCCCCGCTATGATGAGAACCTTGAAATGCTATAACAATATTCTTAAATAAAGTTTTGCGGTTTGATGACATACTATGATAGGACACATAGTATACATACCATCATGTGAGAGTACTCGTAAGATGATGAGACTCTCTCTCATGGAGTTCGCACTTGGAAATATCCAAGAGGGGGGATTATGAGAACAGACCTTCCAGTAGTAATTCCTCATGTCTTGGTGTCATCGGACATTACTATCCGCGAGCATGTGTAATGGTCCTTAGACTAGAAGATTATAATTAACTCATGTCATGACTTGTGCACTTAGATTTACTGACAAAAATCGTCACGTAGAATGTTGGTGGGAAGTAGGGTACATTGGGTGAATCACGAGTGACATGTTGTTAATGGATAAGTCAAGGAAGGTTTATCCCTTCAATTTATGGAAGTTGATATCTCGTCCCTTTGATTGAAATAGAACTGTTGCATTAAATTCTATGTCCATGGTGTAAATGACGAGTTTATTTCAGGTAGTCAAAGAACGACAGATCAAGCATATAGGTTTATGACACTGCCATGAAACCTGTTTGATGAGATATCGAGACAAAGTGATTAAATTACACAGTAAGTGTTCATATGAGGTGATACGTCAATGCGACGTCAACTTCTTTCTCTTGGGTTCCTTGACCAATTGCTAGACAGTAATCTTGGACTTTAGTCAAGCCCGCCTAATTCCAACGAGAAAGAGGCCTAGAGGGTCACACACTAAGTGTATTCAAGTATCTCAAGTAGAATAATGATTATTCCCGTACGTGGTTTAATAATTATTCAAGGAATCCTAAATCATTTTAATGGTGGAGGAAGAATAAAATGAAAAAAAAGTACACGTTGTGTATTAATTATTACATGCCGTGTAGTTTTTAATTTGAAAAACAAGTACAGTCCATGTATTATTAAATGTATACACCGTGTTGTTTTCTTTTTGTAAAGGAAATGAATAAATGAAAACAAGATATACACACCATGTACATTTAATGTACATGCCGTGTAGTTTTCAATGAAAAACAAGTACACCTCGTGTATTTATTATTACACCCCGTGTAGTTTTTCCAGTCGGGATTTTGAGGATATAATATTGTTTTATTAAATAATATTTATTATAATCAGCGTGAGCGCATGTCAAGGAATTAATTATTCGACATGGGGGTTTTCAATAAGAGTTAATGAAATAAATGAAACACGTAAATGCGTTTATTTATTGTCATAACACTATAACCTCAAACTCGATTATAAATATCCTCATAACCCCAACTCTTTTCCTACACAAGAGAATCGTTGTGCACAACAATTCTGGAGGATTCTTTCAAGGCCGAAAGAACCTCTTCCTCCAACAACACTCTCAAGGCTGAGAGAGATCCTCTTCCATCGGATCAAGATGACCTAAGGCGGACAACACAAGAAAAGGTTTCTCCGTGCTAGCACCCGGAGAATCCTTTGGCGACGTCCCGAGATATGAGGTACACGTGTGGATCACCGCTAGAGGAAGTCTACACTTGGCTTCTGCGACGCAATGAAAAATCACATCTGAACATTTCAAGAACATAAATGAAGAAAGAAAACAAAAAAGGTATTTCTTTTCAATTGATTAAATTAATTATAATCAAGCTGTAACGATCCTACTTTGTGGTTCCGGGACTTTCCTTTTCTTTGTCCATTTCTGTGATTCGATCTGTGGAGACTGGTGTTTATCGTCGTATAGATCCCAGGTTGATCATTGTAAATGACAAAAGTCATGTGTGAAAATCCACCCAAATGCTTCCGCTGCACCAGGAACCTTCAATACTTTCCATGAATGTCATTTATAATATACATATTCGCATCCTGGGAAAAATAAAACATTGAAAGTGTTGAGCTCAGATTCTTAGTAAGGAAAACAATATAGCGGAAACTTTCATAAATAAGCATAAACATTTTATGAAATGTATGACTAAAACAAAATCTTTTTAAACATGAACTTAAACATAATATGGAAAAGATAAAATGAAATAATTCCATTTACTTATTCACATGGACATTCTACTAGTCGAATAGCCACATGCAATATCAATAGACACTTTCATAATGATGGAATGCGTAATGCCAAACTTCATAACCACATAGTCAAGGACTTATGCCAAGACTACAAATAAGATTGTGTCAAGTCCTTGTGCCAAGACACTAGTTTTTTTCATGATACCTACCGATGCATCGAGGAGCTATAGTGGGCTCCACTTGTCACTTACTAAGTCCAATGCATTCCTCATATGAAAAGGTTTAAACATAACACAAACATTCGTATTAAAACTAGCATATGAAATGTAAATACTTTATCCAGAAACCATAAATGGTATAAAAATAACACATCCACAGTCAAACATATCACAAAACCTTAAATAAAATATGGATGTTTTTTATCATAATAAATCAACTTCAAAGAAGCTCACAATCCATCAAAGGATGTTGATGTAGATGAAATCAAAACTTTTTTTATAGAAATATCTCTTTCTATTTTGAAATAATTTAAAAATCATATAATTATAAAAGAAAACATTTATTTTGAAAATATTATTATAAGCTTGTAATGAAAACTTCAAAGATGTTATAATGGAGGAAAATAGTTGCACCCACCGTATAAGTTAAAAAAACATTCTTACTTTAATTTTTTCGAAAAGGTAATAAGGTACATTTTTTGGAAAACGACGGAAAGATTCCTTTCAATTTATTTTATAAAAACTCAAAAAAGGGTATAAATTAATATAACCCATAGTATAGTAAATAGAAAAAATATTTTGGTATACATTTTTATGAAACATAGACGTGGATGATAAAGAGGTCCTAGTAGATACTTACGTAAAAACAACCTCGGATAAAAAAGAGATTGTGAAATTAACCCTTACCTTGTACTTTTCCTTGGTCAAGGGTATGTTAACATTCTATATAATGGTGAAATAATTGTTATTAAATTATGAAAGAAACATATACATTAATATGATATCATATATTATATTCTAATATTTCTTTTTTAATGATATTTCTGTAGTATCATTGTTTCGGGTGTTAACTGATTTGTTTTCCTTTATATGCTTGGTTACGTAAGCCTTGTTTTTTATGGATAAGATGAATTTGATTAATATAAAGAATTATATTAGGTTCATAAAAATTATTTTTAATCATAAAATGAAAATCATTCATTAATGATTACGAAGGGGAATGAATCTCATAGCGTTCGTGGAGACGGTAATCTGGTCGTACGCAGAAGTGGAAATATCATTATTTTGATATTAAAATCATATAACATTGGATGGTATATTATATATACAGAATAATTATCCTATTATATTTTTTATTTACATCATTTATACTCATTATTATACCCATCCAAATGATGAATTGTTTGAATAACAAACTACACCACGACGTGGGGAGGGTAGGTCGTACGTACGCACGTATGGTGACTTTGTCATTCATATGATTGATAGAATAATGAATATGGTTGTAAAATGTTTATAATAACATCATAGTATAGATAATATACTGAATTTATTATTTTATAATGGAAAAAACAATGAAAGACGAAGTGGAAGAAGATAAGAACTTGAAAGAGGTAATGAAATATTTACCTCGTTTTCGGGTTCTTCCATTTGATTTGATCAAAAGGACTCCTTAGGTTTAATTTATGATCAAAGTAGGAACTCTAGGTTGAATTTAGGATATTTTAGATGATATTGGTGCAGGGTTTGTCCGGGCCAAAAAGATTGGGAGGTGTGAAATTAATATAAGGTGAATTTTCCTTTTATAAGAGAGGTGCGGGTCACTTTAAGTAGAGCTTGAAATATTATTTTATAAAAAAATCATTTTAGGTTTATAATGAATCCAAAATGATTTATTTCTAGGATAAGAAGGGTTTGGGTCGAAAACATCTCAACCAATAGGTTTTAGATAGGTTTAGGTCACTATATTAACCTTATCTTTTAGATTTAACTCTTAGTAACGTAGTTTGACATTTACCATGTCTCTTTGTATTTTTATATTATATGGTAATAAACATACTATAAACATCCAAGAGAAATTCAAGTGGTTCATTAATGACATATATAATATTATTGAAGCCCTTTGTGATATGCTTATAGTTTTAAGAATATAATAAAAATTAATAATATAATATTTGTTTTAAAAACTCTTTTATGTCAATTTTGACACTGTTTGGAATTTTGTTTTTTTTAATTCATTACAGCATTATAAAATCAAAAAAATTCCATTAATCAACCCTAAAATTTCATAGTAACCAATAAAATTAATATAACTCATTAAAAGTCTCAAATTAAATATATTTGGATATTTTTAATATCAATTATTTTAATCATTCATTAAAAAGGTAATTACTGCATCATCATTGTGTCATAAATAAATTTAATTATTTAATGTATAAAAATTATATATAAAATACCATTATGTAGGAAGAATTTTTATATTCATATTGAATATTTATAGTCGAATTTATATTGTGTGTAACCCTATATTAAAAATGTTTTTGTTATTAAACTTTGAATTTAACTATTTTAACTCTTCTTTACATAAAATAATGATAACTATCCTAATCTAATGCAAGTAGACCTAAAGGAACATATTTTATTCCTAATGTTGTTTTTGATCTAATTACACTTATCCAATATAATTGGGACATGTGTTAGTGTAATTATGATAAAATTTTTACCCTTAATTTCCCTATTTACTTTTAACCGTGGTAAATAAAATTTAAAAGTTACTATTCACCAAAAATTATTTTCATCTTATTGAACCAAATTTTACTTATTGATATTAACCGCATCTCTCGTATTTTTTAAATTCAAATCCCAGAAGTGGTAAAATTAAGTTTTATACAAATTTTCAAATGCTCCTAGGGGTGGGTAAAAGACGGTAAATAGTTCGATAAAATTTTATATATCCAAACTTATTATAAAAATAATCCAATTAATTACGTTGAACATATATATTTATTATTTATATATTTTGACCTAATATAAATTAAAATAAAATAACTAATTATTTAAAAAATAAGTCAGTTTTAATCAATAACACTGTGTTTTTTCACTATACATCAAAAATTGAATGTTTTTAGAAAAATAAAAAAATTCACGCTAAACTAATTTCGATATTCCGAATCCAAAAATGAAGTTCATTTTGAAAGAAAAAAATTATAAAATTTCAAAAAGTGGGTATTAATCTTCATAATGACTTTTTTGATTGGTCGCGGTGTGTTAGAATCTCGAAGTTGCGTACAATGCAAGCTATTGCATTATTCAAAGAGAAACGTACCATGGAAGCTTGGAGTGTTACACGGTCAGATGCAATTAGTGTACTCCCATGTGGAAATTGATTGTCCTGGTGTACATGGTTATACCCATATACTGTCACACAGAAAGATTACAGGGGAAACAGACACACCATGTACTGTTACATGGACATGGACTTGGGACATGGTTCGTTTATACATGCATGACTCGGGGTCAAATGGAAACATCATGTAACCCTACTATGTTCCCTGTACATTATTAATGTTTTATTATAGCCTTTTTACTATGTGTCTTAGATAAGTTTTGTTAGGGTTCATTCCCTATATCCATTCACTTAGGGTAAGTATGGAATCACCTCTTATAAATTGTTAAACGATACCTTCTGCATGAATTCTTTAATTGAGTTATTAGAATCCTTCTTTAAGTCCTCAAGTGAGATCCTCTATTCATATTCGTTCCCTCAGTGGTGTTCTTGGTATCTTGGTGACCAACAATATATAGGATATGATCCTCTACTTATCGAATTAATCCATATTCTGTTTTTGGTATACCACATAGCCTTAAGAGAGAGTCTCATATGTGTATCATATCTTTATAGAAGATCATCATGTACTTCTAATGGTGAGACCAAAAGAGTATTACATCCCACATAGACTTCATTAGTGCCTTCAGACTCAGGAATGTGTACTCCTAGATGATTCCTATGTGGATCCTTCAGGCGGGAATCCTAAGTTGGTATTATGGTTGTGTGTTACCTTTAGACTATATGTATTTTTTGAGTATATCTAGATATTCATGTTATATGTACAGTATAAATATACATATGTAGTGATAAGATTATTCATTTTTTTGTATGATTTGTGGATTTTGGGGTTCTTACTAGGTATTTTAGTACTCACCATGCATGGGATTTTCTGGTTTGTGTTGTGTCTTGTGAAGACGACTGACCTTTTGAAAGAGTCATGGACTAACGAAGACCAGATGGCTCTTAGGGATAACAGACTGAAAGATGTTTTTTCCTTCTATATCTTGATTGTAGTCCCTGGTATTACTTTTTGGTCATTAATTTTTTCAGACTCATTCTGGTGGGCCTGTATTTGGCCCTGTTTACTTTCCTTTACTTCCTTTCAAACTCTGGTTGTGAGAATTATATGTATGAATGCATGGTTTTTTAGTTGTTTTTACATTTCAGCGTTGTATTGGATTGGAGAGGAGTGTCTGTATAGGTACTTAGTCTAAGTCATCCCATGTTAGTGATATGCCAACTCAGCACTAGTCTCCAGCCACAGGCCTATTCAAGGAAGTATTGGGGATTTTTGGCATGGGAACCATTATAAATAGTCAAGATAGAGTGGTATCATAGAATATAGTTCTACCTTTGGACTATAGTTTGTGATTTTATTTTAGGGAAATAGTGTCATGTTTTTTGAGTTTATATTTTAGACTATGGTCTCTAGTGTTGGTGAGGCTGCTGATGTATCCATACACTAGGACTCTGATCACCTACTTTTTGATAAGTACATAATAACATTTTTTATAGTGAAAACAATGGTACACAAATCATATAGAAATGGATTATGGTTTCCATGTACTTCTTGAGTTATTTATCCATATATACTCATCGACTATGGTACATATTGTTTATTTCAGGATTTCTATATGATAGAATCCATCTAGGATTCTGTATCTGAACCACAAGGATGGTCTCCTTAGTGATGGGGAGTCGATACAGGGACCAGTTCCAGAGGTGCTACCTCCTGGTGGTTCACCAGCTATACCACCACCTATAGACAAGTACCTGGTAACCACAATACCAGTGGATGAGGTGCATAGTCTAATCACACTACATGAGTTTCAGCGATAGATAACCCTTAGGTTATGAGTTGAGCCTGAACCATATATATCTGAGGAAGATATTGAGGCGGTGATCTATGTTTTCTGTCTATTCATGACACAAGTAGATCAGATGGTGGTATTGGTGGAGATCATACTCCATGGATCAAAAAGAAAATGGTGGGGGTTAGTAACCTAGTCTTAAGATGAGGAAAATCTAGTGTCGTACTATTTTTATCACCTTTTTAAAGATTTATCTCCATCTATGATGAGGTTTTTACATATATAGAATCTTTAATTGCTCTAGTAGGGTAGCATGATAGGATATGAGTATTCATCGAGGTATTCCAACCTTTCTAGGTACTCTATGGATATGGTTCTAGACCATTTCTTCATGACGTAGACCATCAATTGAGGGGTGTGTAGATACATCTTATCTCGTGTTAGACCACTAGGAATTCCTACCTATTCTAGGGTTACAGAGAGATATATGGTGGTTGAGATTTTATTTATTGATAAGACACAAACATTGGTTGTTGTTATTAGGCATGTAGGAGAAAAGGCCATGGAAACATGGATCTGACATAAATATTAGGGACCTGGGCATGCAGGACGTTTTAATAGGAGGTCCCCAGATAGTGGTTCTACATTTTAGGGCTCTTAGGATGGCTCCAGTTATCTTAGGGAGAGGTGGTTTTACTCATGTGACTATTTGGGACATCTTTCTCGATATTGTCTGACCTGACATATGAAAGTTAGAGAAAATGTGGATGTGCTTCCAAGGAAGAGGTAGTGGAATAAGCAAGAAAGTTTTCATGGATAAATACATGGAAGTGGATACGGGATAATAGTTAGAGTTTTAGATTCATTTACTTTTTACCACCACCACACCCAGGTGGTCCATGCCAGGCTCAGGGAGCTGGAGGACATGGGAAAGGATAACTATAAGTAGTTGAAGCATATAACCCATAGGCTATAGGAATTATTTATGATATTATTTTTGTATTTTATACCTTACCTGAAGTTTTAATAGACATAGGTTCAAGTCATTTCTTTCTTTACACATGTCTAGTTTGAGACATAGAGATTCTAGTTAAGCCCTTGACTCAACCCATATGCTTTTATGCTCCTACTAGAGATGACCTAGTGGTCACGAACATATGTAGACAATGTGACCTGACTCATGGAGGAATGAGTTTATTTTGTAATCTCCCTATGGAATTAATAAGGCCTTATGATGTCATCTTAGATATGGATTGGTTATCTATTGTTCATTCCCATATCGATAGTTTTAGGTGGAGGATTTGTTGTGTCCATAGACACAGAACTAGGTTCTCCATTATTAGTGAAATGGAATCCCAGAGCATTATGGTTATACCTAAGAGGGTTCATATGAGTACTCACATATTTTCTAGAATATCCCTTTTTTGTGTTTGATGTTATGAGTTCCCACTTTCCTGCATTGGTGGTGGAGTATGAGTATGTTTTCCCTGAGAATGTTCCTAGTTTACCTCCCATTGAGATATTGACTTCTACATATATCTGCACCCTGATATGACATTGATAACTACACCAGCATATCAGATAGCTCCCATAGAGCTTCACGGGATGAGGAAGAAGTTTGAGTACTTTCAGGGGATGTGATTTGTTAAGCCCAGTGTGTCACCCAGGGCATCCCTAGTTTTCTTCACTAAGAAGGTGGATGAGAGCTTGAGGAATTTTATGTACAACTAGTGCTTGAACCACATGATGGTGAAGAATTAAAATTCACTACCGATGATCAATGAACTATTTGATCAATTTTTATAAGATGAGGGTTCTCAAAGGTTGACCTCAGGTTAGGCTATCACCAGATGGGAGTACATGGTGAGGATATATTGAATATGGAATTTTGATGTTGATACATTCACTATGAGTACTTGGTGATTCCCTTTGGCATGAAAAAAACCCCAACAGTGTTCATGGGACTCATAAACCAGATCTTTCATCCTTTCATAGACTAGTGTGTGGTTGTCTTCATTAATGATATCTTTGTATACTTATCATCCATGGAGGAACACATGAGACACTTTAGGATGGTTCTAAAATTACTATGAGGGCACTAGATTTCCAATAAACTCTAAAATTTCTAATTTTGGATTTAGGCATTCCACTTTCTAGGAAATGTTATCTCAGTAGATAGAGTGGTAGTGGACCCATCCAAGGTTGTGGATATTTTATCTTGGGATCCTCCCAAGAGCGTGTTGGAGGTACATAGGTTCGTTGGGTTGGAATTATATTTATAATTATTCATATATGATTTCTCTAGTGTATAATAACCAATGATAACTATGACCCAAAAGGATAACCTTTCATGTGGATAGAGAGGTTCCAGTAGACTTTTCAGAAGATGAAGCAAAAATTAGAGAGTGCCCCCATCTTGAGGTTTCTGGAGGAGGGTGTTGAGTATGTAGTGTTCTTTTATGTATCATGAATTGAGTGTGGTTGTGTTTTGATGCAGAGGAAGGCAGAGATTTATTATAGTTATTGTCTATTGAGAGTACATCAGTAAAACTACGAGACCCATGATCTAGATCTATAAATGGGGGTCTTCGCACTAAATATGTGGAGACACTACCTAATATGTGAGTATTTTATAATATATTCTAATCATAATAGTCTCTAGTATGTCTTTTCTCAAAGGTATCATAACTTCATATGGAGGAGATGGCTGGAGTTCATACATTATTATGACATTGATATTATCTATACTCCTAGGAAGGGGAATGTTGTAGTATATTCTCTCATTAGGAGATCATATTCACAGTTTCTGGATGAGGTATTTGATAATTTCACCATGTTATAGTTATCCCTTGTGATGGAAGATGGAGAATCTTACCTCTATTCGGTTGTCATCACTACTCCCTTGCAGTTATTCCTGGAGGTATTACTCTAGGATTCCAACTATGAGACCCTACGTAGTTCGATATCCACAGGTCATACTCCTTTTGTAATTTCAGAAGGTGGGGAGCATGTCATTCTTTTCAAAGGATACGTATTGGTACCAGTGATGTTGCAGAGGAGGTTCTAAGATAGTTTCATAAATATTCTTTGGTGGTACATCTAGGTTTGGTAATGATGAAAAAATCCCTTTTACATCAGTTTTGGTTTCCAGGGATTAATAAGTGAGTTGGGGAGTTTTCCTCTCAATGCCTTACATTTTAGAAAGTGAATCTTAAGCACTATGTTCCATTGGGAATCACTCAACCCCTAACATTTCTGGAGTAGAAGTGGGATAGGATATCCATGGACTTCATGAAGGGATTACCAAAAAAATTTAGTGGACATGATTCCATCTGGGTTATCATAGACTGACTAACCATGTCATCCCACTTATTTTCTAATCATGAATAGATTTTAGTAGAGAGTTTAGGATGCCTCTATGTAGAGGAGATAGTCTAACTCCATGGAGTTCCCTTGATGATTTTTTATGACCATGATGCTCTCTTCAAATCATAGTTGTGGAAGGGATTGTGGGAGGATTTCGGGACTCAATTATGCTTGAGAATAGTGTTCCACCCCCAAATTGATGACCAGATAGAGAAGACCATTCATGTCATGGAGGAAATGTTTTTTGTTTTCATGTTAGAATTTTTCCATGGTTGACAGTATCATCTACCATTGGTGGAGTTTACATACAAAAACCACTACCCTTACACCATCAATGTGGAACCATTTTAGGCTTTTATGAATGAACTTGTAGGTCACCATTTTTCTAGTATGACCCAGGAGAGTCAAAACTCAAGGGGTTAGAGTTGGTGTGAGTAACTAATAAGTAAGTGAAGATTATCTAGGAGTGGATACAGACAACATAGAGCTATTATAAGTCTTCAGAAGATAGAATATGTGGTATTTTGGAGTTCGATGAGGAAGAATATGTGATCCTACGGGCTTCACCTAAATGTGTATTACAGAGATATATTTGGGGATCCAAGATTTCTCCAAGATTAATTGTTCCTTTCCAAATACTATATAGAGAAGGTGAGGTATAATATTACTTACCTCTACCACTATAGTTCTACTGGGTACACAATGTCTTCCATGTGTCACAACTAAGGAGGTATGTGCATGACTCATCATACATTTCCAACTGTGGAGAGACGTAGATCAAGGATGGAGCTAAATTTTCTGAGTACCCAGAAGATATTGAGGATCAAAATGAAAGGATATTTTTGGGTGATCTATTCCTTTAGTTCATGTACAATGTTATCACATGAATCATCTGGATTGTACATGAGAGTGGGGGGTTCATATTTGTGATTAGTACCCAGACCTATTTATGCATAATTTTTTATTTTTCAAAAATAAATCCCTTTGATGGGGAGAATTTAAAGACCCATATTTTCCATCTATTATTTCTTTGATATTTTAAGGATTATTTTTAAGACATGTATTGATATGGTGTAAAATTATGAGGCCCTGTTTTCCTAGAATAAATGTTCGAAATATATTAAATATATTAAATCGAACCAACATGAATATTTACAAAAAAAAAGTGGAAGAACTTTTATATGGGGTTGTAGATAAGAAATATTATGGAACCATTGAGTTCAAAACATATGGTTTACCCAAGTCTTGATATAAACTTGATTGATACTTGGTGTTTGTATAAAATTCCTCGTGGGTGTAAAATAAATAATATAATTATTTAAATTAAATTATTTTTATTTTGTTGAAACAAAGACTAGAGAGTCTTTATGTAGACTATAATTATGAAATACTAGGGTTATCTACATAACCCTGTATCCATTGTATAACCCTTAGAGAAGGTGTTCTAGGATATCACTCAGACGAAATTCTATTGAAACGTGGATTGGTGGTCGACATGAAATAAAACCGAAGGATCTAACCAATGAAAATGATTTCTCTTTTTTCTTCATTAGAAATCAATCTAAATCAAGTTTAAATATTTGTTTTATTTGGTTTCTTCCCATATTACTAATATCTATGATGAAAATGGATCAATCGACCAACATATTGATCCATGGTTAAGCCATCTTTCCTAATGGTATTATTAGTGGGGACATTATTGATATATTTTCCTTGTGATTAATTATTATCTCTTAATTCATCATTCAAATATAAATTAATCAAGGGCAACAAAAAAAATTAACAAAGGTTTATTCTTCATAATTTTTCTTATTTTTTTATCCTATGGTTTCTTCATTCTCAATGGTTATTCCTTATTGATCTGTATTTAGACACATTTGGATGAATCGATTGTTTCTCACCCATTTTTTTGGTGAAAAATATGATATTGTAGATCTTGGATTGGCATCACATGACAGTTGTGTGATCCAAGAGATAGAAATAGATCAAAAAACATAAGTACCCATTTTTTGTGTCCTTCATTGGGAAATGAATAACACCATTCGAAGGAATTTTCCAAATTAATAAAAGGGTTGGAACCTGTTAATCTATAATGGGTTAATTCATCTGGACTTGATTCATTATTTTCAGGTTATGAAGTCACCATATTAATGTTTGGAGGAATTTCCAATGACACAAAAATAGTATCGGAGAATCTATAAATTTCCACATTATATAGAGTGTAACTCATAGCCACACACCTTGTGGGACCCTCTCTATATTGGCTAGTGTTTCTAGAGGAAGATAAGTATCGAACAACATGTTACTCAGTCACATGGAATGTCATCACCTATGGTGAGCTTGTCATGTACCATAGAGGGTACACGTAAACGGAATGAAGTTCATAGGCACCAGGACACCATGTACTCCTACATGGACATGGATTGTCCAAGTGTACACATGCATAAATGTGTACTTGCACATTGTAAGAGAACATGGGAAGCCGACAGACCATTTACTATTACATAGAAATAGACACGAGACACTATCCATTTACATTGGAAGGACTTGGGGATGAAGGGACACAATATGCTACCCTAATAAACATCATGTACTCTCTTAAAGTTTCATGGGATCCCTTTTCATATGTATGTTAGAAAAAATTGTTGGGTTTTAGTCAATATATATATTCCTTGATGGTTAGTATAGAATCACCTCCTACACATAGAAAAATGACCCCTTCAATGGGATTTATTAGATATAGTTGTTTGAATCATTCCATGAAACCAAGTGTGAGATACCCTATTCATATTCATTCCCTAGGTGGAGTTCTTGGTATTGTCATGACCAACAATATACGGGCACCAAATATCTACTTATAGGGTTAATCCAAATTGAGTTTTTCATATAACCCATGGCCTTGGGAGTGATCCGCATCTATGAATCATATCTCTTTGAAGTATCAGTGTGTACATATAATGGGGATACCAAAGGATTATTACCTCTCAGACAGACATTTTCAGTGATTATAGGGTCATGTGTGTGTTCTCCCAAAAAATTGTTATGTGGATCCTTTGAGCTAGAATCCTAATCTTGTATTATGGTTGTGGCTTCCCTTTATACTATGTTCTTTTTTGAATATATTTGTATATTATTATTATATGTGTTGTAGACATATACCTATATAGATATGACTATATTATTTTATTATATGATTTTTGGTTTTTAGGGTGTCTTTCTGGGTATTGTTATACTCATCCCTACACGGGATTTTCCTAAACATTTCATGTCTTATGTAGATTATCAACCTATTTATAGAGTCCAATATAGAACAAGATCAAACTATTCACAGTGATACAAGACAAACTGAGGTGTCTTCCTATTCTATCTTGACAATAGTCCCGAATGTTACATTTATAATGGACTTGTTTTCAAACTCTTAGTTTTAGTTCTATATTTATCCCAATTAACTTTCCTTTACATCATGTCATACTCTATTTTTTATATTTAGATATATGCATGCATGGTTGTTCAATTTTTTTATATTTCAATATTGTATGGGATATGAGATGTGTGGGTGTGTAAAGGTAGTTAGGCTAAGGCCTCCCATGTTAGTAATATGGCCAGTTGGTGTTAGTCTCTAGTACCAAGCCTATTGTAGGTGGGCTTGAGCAGTCATGGCATGAGCCCGATATGGTGGGCCATGATATGATCAGCCTTGGATTTTGGTAATGTGAACATTTATTGAATTCCATAGATTAATTACTTGGATTCTTTCATGGTAACTTGGTGAATGTCACAAAATGAGCACTGCGGATTCCAATTGATTAATTTTGAGTTTCATACCTTGGTTGTAATATGAGGATTCCTATTAGAACATGAATTGTATTTTCAGTGATAGTTCCAGGAGTATAGACTTGTACTTTAAATTAGTGGAATGTCAATAGTATCCCCTCTAATAGATTTTGTATGGGATATTTTGAGGCAGATCTACCAGTTAATCCATGTCAATTACATCAATTTAGTAATAATATATTTTTCGTCATAGTACTCAGAAAAATATCAAGTATTGATTTCAATAGTGATCTGAGACACCCAAATTTTCGAAAAACAAGGTGCAGACCAATGTCTAGTGTCACTATGGATCATAATCATAGGTGATTTTTTAAATGTTTTCTATTTAATTTTTTAATCCATTAGTTCTTGGATTCATAAATTCATTAACATCATATGTGGTCATTTATGATACTCCTGTATGTACTATATTATGGAGTAGTTAATTTTTGGAGGTGGTTTTTGGTGCCCTTGTGAGTTTTACTTACACTCTTCTCAAGTCACCAAGGAACTTTGGTACGTAAGTCAAATACTATATTTTGTATGTTTAGGTTTTCTAAGACATCTAATATTGTTTATTTTTATAGTTTTTAATTCCCTTCATATATTGTGGACATAAGGACTAGAAAGGACTCAAGACTAGTTTAGGGTTGAATTTTAGTTCTTTTTTTTTCTTATTCTATTTTATCATTGTGTATTATCTTCAAATGGGGGGTTAATCATGGAATATATAGAATTTCTCAATTTTTATGTCATTCTTTACCGAAATAATTTATTGTAACTTACCTTTCGTATATGTGATGATCCTATTTATTGATTTGTATGTTTACTATTATTTATGGCTATTTTTCTAATATTCCTTAAGGGTATTATCTACCCATAATCCATATTGATCCTAACATTTAGATACAATCCTTTGGGATATGAGAAGGTATGATTAAGGCTATGGAGAAAACAATCTTGGAGCACTGGTTCAGTGGCTTCTAGTTTTGAGCATTACAATTATAATGCTCTATTTTTTGGAGCACACAATTATCTGATAAAAAATGATTATCTTCATAGGTTCCTTACTCATTAACATTAATTCATTCTCCCAATCATCAATACTCATTCGAAGTGACCCATATCTATGGAAATATATATTATTAATCATGCATGTCATTTAATTTTGTGTTTGACAATGGTTATAACCTCTTTACCAATAAAAATATCCATCTTAGCTTAACCTCAGTTCTCATAACCCCTATTCTTTATGAAGTAACTCCATGATGACATTTTCACCCTTACTGATTATACCACATCCCACTGGTTCTCACTAGTCATCTATATCGGATAATCCTTAGAGAATACTTACACCAACTCAAGTAAAGTATAGTGTTTAATTGATTACTCACATATCCATTTCCAAATTAATACAATGCATTTCAAACCCTTCCATGTGTCATATAATACTCAAGAACACACAAAAGTGAAACCCATCATTATGTATTATCATAATCCTAGGACATATATATAAGTATTTGGAGAAAATTAAACCATTCAAAGAATTTATAACTATCTCATGTATAAAATATTCATCATCACCATACAATCAGTATATCTTAATTCCGATCATATTCAGTCATTCCTATCAAATATATAATTTAACCATTATAGATTTAATCATAGGTTTTTCCATCCAATATAACTCATATATTCCATAAACACTCACTCACATATATCATGGTATGATTGTTCCTAAAACCCACTCTCACAATAATTCACATATTCTACTATTTTCTATTTAATATCATCATTTTCAAGCGTAATCCCTATGATAGACTTTCATAACACTAAAATCATGTCATCATTATACATATACTAAATATATTTGTCCCATAACCTAAATAATTTAATAATTCACCCCATGTATGTCAGTAAAATCACCCAAAAATCACTATGTATGGTTTTGAATCCCTGCACACCTAAGGAAATCCCCAAACTTTAACCCATCACTTGATCACATATCACTCACTTTTTGTTCCAATAACATGAATTATATAACCATGGTTTGTATCTATAAATATATCCAAATAACTATACTAAACACTTTATATCAAGAAACCCTCATAAAACACTACCCATATAAAGAAATAATTCGAAAAGAATCTTGTTATTCTATCATCTCACTCAACTCACCAATATCCCGATTTTTAAATACTTGTTACTAGACTCCCATGTATATTCTAAAACTATAAAAACCTACATTTCACATCCCAAGAAATAAATCACATGCTTCAATATCACAAAACCCAAGATAAATCATATATCATAACACTCATCTTGGGTCTCTCATCCACATCAGGTATCCCCACACCCATAAAACCCACTCTATAGAAAATTTTACACATATATTTATATGAATGAATGTTTTATAAAGTGATTCACATCATGAAATTCAATTCATACTAGATTAGTTTGGTAAGGACCAACTAATAAGATATTTAAGAATATATTAAATAAGTTATTCAACCAAAATTGTTTTTTTATTTGAAATCATTTCTCTATCACATTTAATAATTCAAATGTCATGGGAACCCCGATGTCATTTATGAGGCATGTTCTCATTCCTCATTCCACCTTGGGATAAGGTAAACTAAACAATCAATAATATCAAAACATCATAATACCAAAAAAATAACTCAACTATAATAGTGAGTAAATAATTCCAATCTTTTTTATAAATATTATTAGATTATTTTTAATATAAATATCTAATAAAAAACCAAAAATCAAGTGGCCCAATGTATTTGGTTGAAAATATACATAAAAAATAAAGATAAAACTAAAATAAAACATCATTATTCTAATTTTCATAATGAGAATATAAATCCCATTGAATCCCTAATACTACATATGATAGCCTTGGGAATACATAAACAAAAAGGGTGATCTAAAAAAACCCACTAATGGAATAAACATGATAACGAAGCCTAGAATATGAGTTAAAAGGTATAACATGATTTCATAAAATAAGAGTCTCAGAAATAATAACACAGGATCATCATATATATAGCATGGATTAATAAAATTATAGAAATGTATGCTTGTTGAAATAACATAAAATATGACATAATCATATGTTAAGGCTAACTTACATGACAATATCACATGATGGATAAATTCCCATCATGGATTAGGTTTACACCCTAATCTCATATATATCTTATCATGATAAAGAAATAATTACCAATTAATTAGAGTTCTATCCAGTTAAAACTACCATTAATATGTACACTCACGTGTTTTTCACATAATGGAATCAAACATAGGTCATAATAATAAGAAATAGCAATTGAAAGAAATAGACTATATAATCTTTCCCCATATCACACTCAGAGGATATTTTATAAATATTACAAAGAGAATAAGGAATAAAATATATTTGAGGTTCATATATTAATATATACTCCTAGGAAAAAATATGGTGTTCATTTCAAAAACAAATTTCATGGAAAAGGGTAGATAATTTGGTATATAAGTGAACATTCATAAAGTTATTTTAAGGAATCAGTTACAAAATTTTGAGGAAAGAATGAACATTGAGTTTTATAAGAAAACTAGAGGTAAAATAGAATAGTGGTACCTAAAATATTCCCATATTTAATGAAATCATGAATGGTAAAAAATACTTTTAAAATGGTGTAACATAAATAGACTAGGGGATATAAAAGTTCCTCTTAATTGGGTTTGATTTTAATGAAGGCATTGATAAATGAATCTAATGAATGTATAAACCCATGAAAATAATGAATAATAAGCTAGATATATATATATAAGAGACACATACACAAAATTTAGAATCATTAAATAACATAAAATAAGGAGATAAAATTATATAGAGATATAAATTCCATAACCCAATGAAAATAGGGTGGTTGAGAGAGATCCCTTACGGTAGGTTCCAGAATCATTATGCACTATCAATTAAGGTCCGGAATAATCAAATAAAATACATTAATTACAGAATTCAACACCTTTTAAATTTATATTTTATTTAATATATATATATATATTGTATTCATTTAAAATCAATTCAATGATATATGAAGTTCAACATTTTTGTTTTTAGGGTGTTCATTTCATGGTTCCAAGGTCGGATCACTTTTGGATAATTATAGAAGTTCTTTTCCAATGGTATTATAACTCAAAAAGTAAAATGAAAGGATATTATGGTCCTTATAGAAATTTAAATGGAATCAAATCGCTATATGTGTTTTGATATAGTGTGGATTTATTTACTATAATGATAACGTTATATGTTTAGTTCATTGTGGTGGTTTTATCAGCTATCATCAACATGATTTTTTTATTTAGATAAATGTTTTATAATATATTATAGAACATAAAAAAGTGATAATATAATTATTATCATTGTATTTAACCATAATAATTTTCTATAACCATCCTTGAAGGTTGTGGATAAAAATGAAGTACGTTATTTATGGATGTGGTGAACCAACAAAATTGTGAAAAGAGATTTCATTTCAGAATCAAATAAAGGGACATCATAAGATAGAAATTACATGATAATAATAAAATATTAATATATTTTTATATCTAATTTTACTCTATATAGATGTATGTAAATCATATGGGGTGGTAGAATAAGATTAAAATTGAAAGAGTTTTAGTTGATAATTTACATATCCCATTGGTTGTCTCATCTTAGGATACCCCTTAAGACTCATTATAATGGTATTTAGTGAAAAAATGTATCTAGGTACATTTTTAGAGATATAAGGTTATATTTGAAATGATTCTGGATAATATCCGAGGCTTAGAATCTATGACAAGGGGTGGAATTTATAAGTGGATGATTGGGGGTTTTTTGAATATTATATTCATTGGTTTATTATTTTAGCTCAAGAATACCAATAGTGATTAATATTGTGACTATATAAAGTAAATTGTGTAATTTTTGGAAATATTTAGTGATTACATAATACATGACACATAGATTCATGTATTTATCTTATAATAATAAATATCACATTTTGTCATATTTTTTGTATTCACTAAAAATTCAACTATTTTTGAAAAATACCAAAAAATCTCCCTAATCATTATTAGAAGTTTTCATTCATAAAATTATATATATGTTATGAAATTATTTTTAGAAATATAATAAATATAATTTTTATTTAAAATCATCATTTACGTAAAATATAAAAAAAATTATGTTATTATTAATTTTCTGACACTTTGAACATTTACTTATTATGTCGTAAAATTATAATCATTATCACATATCATAATAATAATACAAAATCCGACTTTAGATAAAAATAATTTCTTTTCACTCATTATATTTTTATAAAAATGAAAATATAGAATTTATGTTCTAAAAAATATAAACACGTATTTTATCATTTTTAAAAAATTTATTTACTTGTATCATGACAAAAATATTACATATTTCCATTTTATAATAAACAACTATTATTTTACACATCCATGTGTGAGGATACTATTATAATTATTAGGTTAGTATTCTAAATGATTATATTACTCTTATAGTAGTTTGATAGTAATTTCAATAGTAATATTATTATTCTTATTTTAAGATTTCTGAGGGTTATATGGGTACCATTCATTCAGTTAGTATGTCATATTTCATTCATTATTCATTTACTTATATTTTTTACATGGTTAAATATATTTTTTCTACATAAATATTTTATTAACAATATTATTTATCTTTTCTACAGTGTTTTTTTGTGAGTGAGTTTAATATGGTAGATCAATATTATCCAAATTTTCATATTATAGTTATATTTTTTCCATTATTGGTCAATTTTTTATAATTTCAATTCATTTTTCTATATTTATTCTCTAAATGTAATTTCAAAGTCAATATAAAAAATTCTTCTTTTTTCATTATTTATTTCATGTTGTTTATATAATGCAGCATTACTAAATTTGAAAAATTTATATATGAAGGAAAATTCTATTTATAAATTTTTTGGGTTAATTTATTCTTCTACCCTTATAAAATTTAATTCTTAATTTTTTTCATAATATAATGAAAATGTTTGAGGGTATTACAACTTCATTTCTACCACCAGTTTCCATGTCACCTCCTTGAAGTAATGGTTTTTCAATATTACATTGACTATGTGAGATGTCTTCTTGCATATAACATTGTCTCTACAACCCAATATGTTACTCAGTTTATCATTATATGAGATATCAGTTTCCAATTATACGACTTCTTAATTCAGTTCAAGTATAGACTAAGTATGTACTTCATCAAGAGGGATATATGGAAAGTTGAAACTCGACCCCAGTATACTAGATCCAATGTCTGAATTATTAAATTGACCTAAGATACTTGGAATCACATCTCAAAAGAACAAACATTTTGATAGTATTGGTTAATTAGATAAATATATGATTACCATATTATATTTGAATACAAAAATTACAACATAACTATTTCTCAAGAATAACTTTACTCTATAAATAATATCCCTTCATATAAATCATTGTAAACATCTTGAATTTCTAGGGAAAGGAAAAAAATAAGGCTGAGCTCAAATGATCAGTAAGGGTTAAGAATAGTGGAAGCAATCAGGAATCAATATTTCTAATCAATACGGAATGGAAAATAACTGAACATACATTCTGTGTAATTAATAAACTAGGAAATTAGTTCATCTAGGGATAATATCGAAGCAAATATCTCATGTATAATAATAAATATAGGAAGTTAAATAATAGAAAATGTATTCCATTTAATCAACACATGAAAACTATAAGTGGACTAGGTATAAAAAATATAGCATGGCAGATAACTCAAAGAACAATCCATTTAATCAATAAACTGATAATTAAATGCATCTAGATATTTTATCATTATTAAAAGATCATAGATAATATTAACTAAATTGTTTAATGATCGAAATATTTAATTATTGGATGTCATGTCTCAGGAAAATGAGATATGCTCTATCAAGACCTTTCATAAGAGAGTTTAAAATATAGATACAACCTCATTTAATGTTATCTTATTGGTTTTTATCATGATACTTATCAATGAATTGAGAGGATATATAATAGTAGGTCACACCCATATCTGTAGGTCCAAATCATTCCTTATATATTGAATAATTTATTTAATTAATGAATCAACATACCTTAACATCAAATATATGTATTGAGTAAAGGATATGGATTTATCAATATTTCCCTATTCAATAAAATAAAATTAAAAGTAAAAAACTATATATAGAAATGATATATGATAAATTAAATAATCATATTCGTAATAAATAATATGTATTTTTAGGGGAAATTTAATTTCTAATTATCACAAGAAAGTTAATATTTCATGGTGAAGTTATTGAATACAAAAATGAAACAATAATGTTAATGTCAATAATATACCTGGTAAAAATAATCACAAACCATCCAAAGGAATAATAAGGATGGTTTCAATACAAAATATCCTCATTATAGTAATAACAAAGGGTTTTGTTATTAATGAATATAACTATCATCAAGAGACCATTAAAAACATTCTTAAGGAAAATATCCTTTTCATTTTGAAAATAAAGATTCATAACATCCAAAAATTTTGAAAATAATTTTCCTTGAAAATAACTTTTAGAAACTATAAATTTCAAGAATATTGGGAAGAACTATCTATTTGATAGTGGATAATTCCGTACATATCATATAAGTTAAAAAACATTCCTTTTGTAGTTTAAAAAGGTTATAAAAGTGACTTGTTTGGAAAATGGCAATAATATTCCTTTCAATAAAAATATTAATATGTCAAATTGTGTAAAATTTATTTTACTAAATTATTTTTAAAAGGGTTACAACATTTTTTAAAACATTTTTAGAAAATTGTGTTTTGTTAGAAAACCAATTCTCGATCGATGTTAAATAAAGTAAGATTTTCTTAAAAACATTTTCTTAATTATTTTAAGTACAAAATAATGAAAAATGTTACAGTTACAAGAAAATATAATGAATAATAATATTACAAAAGTTTTGAAATTTTTTTATTAGGAAATGGTCAAATAATTTCCTTCAGCTAAAATTCTAGAATAAACCATCTCGATTAGAATGATATTGTGGAAGAAATCCTTACAATGATCATAATGTTGAAATGATAATTATTAAATGAAAAGATTATGTGTATATACTAGAAATCTATATAAACAAGAAGAAATAAAACATAAGATAATAAAAATTAATTACACATGTAATCTTAGAATATCAAAGATGATGGAGAAGTAAGATAACCCATTGAAATGAAATTAAGTTATGAAATTAATTACCACTTAGTAAACCTTGATTAAAATCCCCTTAGATGAAATAATTCAAATTTAGACAAAAAATACCCTGATTTTTTCATGACATTACATGTAAAATGGGTAGTATACACACCATATAAGAGAAAATAGGTGCATAATAATACAATATTCCATAATGAAACTAAAATTGAGATAAAATCCCTCACATCACACCTCTTTTTGGTTGAACATGATTTAACATCAGGTATAGGTCTTTCAAACATTTTATTAACTTTTAACAAAAACATATTAATATCTATAATATCATATATTATCCCTTTATGAAATATTATCACTAATTCATTAATAATATTTCATTATTTTCATTTTTTATGTGTTAATGTTCTTGATTTCCAATGTGTGATCAATCATTAAAGATAGAGTTATTGCAAATACTATATAATTAAACAATATAAATAATAATAATAATTAAATAATTATCATATTTAGACATCAATTATACCTTTAAAATGATCCTGAAATATGGTTATGAAAAATGAAGTACGTTATAATCATTGAGATGGTAGGTCATACATACGCATGAGTAATGTTTCCATATTTCAATGATCATTAAGGATTTATAATAATATCATAATTAACATATTATATAATTATATATATATATATATATCCTTCATCTGGTTTGGTGATTAAAATAATATCACATCACTTCGTGAAGGTGGTAGTCCACATGTACTTGGATGATGTTATCATCTTTATGTGAGTGAAAAGTAAGAATGTAAATGACAGGATGCATTTATATAACTATAAATATGTAATTAATATCATAATTATTTAATTTATATAATATAAAATCATTAAATTTATCCTCATCACCTTCCATTTCAAGTGTTAGTGAAAGAAAAATCACATTGCTTTCTGAGGCGGTAGTCTGTCATAAAAACGAGTGGCATTATAATATCCCAAACGAAATGAAAATGATAATGGTATATAGGATATATTTACTAAATAGGTATAATTATGTTATAAAAAATATATATATACCTTTTAAACATCATCATACCCAACCCTATATGGTTGTATTGGAAAAACAAATGGCATCGGTTCAAGACGCGGTAGTACACCGTACACATGAATGATAATTTTGTAACCAATTTGTTTGAAGTGGAGGAGGATGTAGGTAATTATCCTATTAAAATAAAAAATTAATTATACTTCAGATAATTATTTTATTATATCATTAGGGATTAATAATATTTTAGGGAGTTGGAGAAATAAATAAATTAATGTGCTCATTGAAGAACATTACCTCTTCTTTGGGTATCATCCTTAGGATTACACCAAAGGCCTTCTTATGTTGTCTTTATGAAACAAATAGGGCTTCTAGGATGATATAATGGAATTTTTAACATGATTTTATTATTTATTGATCTAACTAAATTGGTTTTATGATGTGAAGAAGAGAGGACATGGGCTTTTATTTTATAACTACGGTGAGTGTCACACTTGTAATATTTTGAAAAGATTCAATTATACCCCTATTTTTATAAGGGAAAAAGCTTCCAAAATTGTTCATTATCTAAAATAAAAGTTTTATGTTCGAAATATATACCTAAAATTTCTTTTGGTGACGTATTGTGATCATTTCAAACCATATCTTCTTAGTTTAACCCCGAATAAATGTGTTTTTACCTAAACCAAGATAATAAATTTTTACTATTTTCACTATTCATTTTTTGTAAAAAAATATTAGGTTAAACTTATTATAATTTATAAATTATTATGATTAATAATATGGAATCCATTTTTTCAAATTCAATTCACATAATTTTAGAATTTAAATTTCAAATTAATCTCACAAATGTGACGGGAAAGTGGGTTTTAAAATAGAAAATATTCAAAAGTTTACAATGATTTTGTGTCCAAATTTAATATTAAAATGATTATAAAGACCTTAATTATTTTAATTGATAAATAATTCAACTAATTTTACTTTAAAACAAATTCAAAATATAATTTAACTTTATAAATAATTCAAACGTAAATGGAAGATTTCAATTAAAATTCAGTATTTAAAAATATTCATCAAAAAATAAAAAAATAGAAAAATTCCAAAAATTCACCCTAAGTTAATTTTTATATGATGATTAAAAAAAATAAGTTTATATATTAAAATATCTTTTATAAATTTGGTAAAAATTAATTTTAAATAATTTTCTCAAAGAGGGATTAAGCCGTATTTTATATGAAAAAATATTTTCAGAAAACACTTTTTTCCATTAATATAATCCTTATTTTTTATTCAAATAAATACATAACCCATAAATTCTTATAATATATACATTTTCATATATTTTTTAATCTTATTAACACTTTCTATTCAAATTTCTATATGATAATTTTCCTAGTAAATAAAAATATTAATTGTAAATTTTTGTTTTGTAGAACCCCATCTTGCGTGTAACAAAAGCTATTGAAGAAACTCATTTTTGTGTATAATGAAAGTCAAATCATTTTTGTGTGTATTATAATATATTGAATAAAATTTTATTATTTTATAATTTCATGGTGTTACATTTAACACGTCACATACTTGGGATAAGGTTTCTCAGAGTGGTTGTCGATAAGCTATAACTCTGATGTGATCAGGAATCTCAAAGGGGTCAATGTACCTTGGACATAACATTCTATTCTTCCCAAATATCATGACTCTCATACATGGAGATATATATAGGAACAATTTATATCCATATTCTAACTCCATGCCTATTTTATGACTATATTCATATCCCTTATGTCGAATTTGAGTAGCCCTATAATTCTATCAAATGGTCTCGACCTTTTCTACCATTTCTTCGATGATTTTAGGTCTGAGAATCGTTCATTATAAAAATTAATCCCATCAAAAAATTGATATATATATTCCCATAAATTTATTCTTATTGATCCATTTCAATTCTTTAGTTTAAATTGTTATTGTATGATAACTCATATTGTGGAAGACGTTGATCCCATCGTCTATTAAAGTTCATTAAGCATTCTCTCAACATTTAGTCAAGTGTCTTGATAACCCATTAAGATTAGAGACCGGTTTAGGGATGATAATGCATGTGTAAGTTCAACATATTGTCAATATCATATTGGATACTTGTCTAAAATTTAGAGGTAAATATCATATCTCTATAATATATAATCAATAGTGGTGTCCATGAAACGTCACCATTTATCTGATGTATATCCTTGCAATACGTTTGAGTGAAAAATAATAATTAATAGAAATGAAGTGAGAAATTTTTGTAAGATAGTACAGCAAAACCCATAGAGAATAATTTCCTTTTTTGTGTCTTTAGGAGAGAATTGACAGAGTTCATGGTGATGTTTTCCTATTTCCAAATATGTATGGGTAATGGTTGAAACATCCCCTAGAGTTTTTCCTTTCTACATTAAATTTTTGTTACATATGGAACCTTTATATAAAATATATTATCGTATTATTAATATTATCCCTCCAATAGTTCTCTATGATATATCTAAACATCTTAATTCTCCCCAGGTATAAGGAGAATGTTGGGCTATGTGGATCATTCAACAAATCCTTCTTTATCTTCGGATTTGATGGCCCCGATACTCATGTTCAAAATCTTAAAACTCACTCTTCATCACTTTTGAAATTTAATGATTTTCATTTCTTATAGATTATATCTTCTTATATATTTTCATATCATCACTTTGAGGATACATTATATTATCCAAAAGGTATAGATGAGAAATATTTTTAGAGACAAATTTTTATATTTCATATTTTAGGATTATTATGTCTACCCTTTAAATGTCTAATATTATCAAATACCTCTCAATTATCATTAATGACAGAGTTTTTTGATCATTTCTATATACATAATATTCTACATTATTTTCATTCCTAGGATGATAGTGGATTGAGTATTCATAATCCATGATCACCACTAAACATCTACATTAGTGCATTTTAAGAATTTTCTATGTGAATATATACATGAGGCTCTTATAATATGTATAGATTTCTCACTTCTCCCAATAGAGATAATGCCACAAAAATGTGATGTGGATATCACAACAGTTAACTCCAAATCATGAATGGGATAATTCTATTCAGTAATATTAAACTACTCTGAGATTTATGTTATCACATTGTTATTTTAAATTAGTATAGAGCCTAATACTATCTTTGAAGTATCATTTTATAAAATAGAAAGTTCCCCACTTGAGGGAAGTCTGAGTACTGGTTCATTGATAATCCCCTTTTTCAATTCCTTGATGATATCTTCTTATTTTTGGTTCAAATGATCTTTACTCCCATTTGAGTTATCTTCTCTGTTTGGTTTAAAAATCCTGAGAGGTTTCTCATACATTATCGATACTACCTATTTAATCTAAGGAAACTATGTATCCTGTAATGAAATAAACTATTATAAATAAAATTTCCCCTACAATTTAATTAAAAGTTTTATTATATAACATGGGTATAGAAAAACACATGCACTTATTTTGTTTTATTACAATATATCATATTTAAAAGACTGTTAAGAATCATTATCATTGATAATATAGCCATTGAACAGATATCAGAAGATTAGTATAAATAGAGTGTTTTTGAAAATTCCAATTGACACGGAGAAAGGAAGTGATTTCCTTAAACTGTAAGATCATACTATATGATTCCTATTTAGTAAAGATTATATGGGAGATATAATCTTTGGAAATTTCCCTTGAACATGCCCATTCTGGGATCCAACTACTTAACCATGAGTGAAACTCCTAGTGCGATAAGATCAAGATCATTGAGATCATGGACCAAACCATGTTCACCGAACCACCCCATGAAAATATCATCACTATGCACCTTAATCTTATAAGGTTTTCTAGTGTATCAAATGGATATGTATCAAGACCCTATAAATATGATTATGTGCATTATTTATTATATAATAATGATTATATTTTCTTCCAATTATTGTTACTTCATAAATGTTTATTATTCTGATAAAATAAAGCATAAATAGTATTTTTTAGTAATATTCAAATTTAATAAAGGAATTAATTTTGTGGAATTAACATATTTATAAAATAAATAATATTTTAATAAAATATTTTTTATTCAATATTAATTGGAATATAATTTTTATAAAGTCAAGTGTAATTTTTATAAGGGTTCGAAAACTGTTATTATTAAAACCCCATAATTTATCAATAAATGCCGATTCTTATTTAAAAGTAAAAATTTAGATGTTTATAAAAATATATAGATAAAATGATTATTTATTTTTTAATCAAAATGTAAAAATTATCCAATGGTTAATTTTTTATAATTTTCTAGGTGTCGAATTTTTTAGTTAAAATTAAATACAGTATAAATATACTTTGTGTATTATGACATCATAATGGACAAAAATTGATGTAATAAATACAATAAATGGTATAAAAGACCAAATATATTTCTTCCCATTAAAATAATATTATTTTTTTCTTATTTGATTAATTTTATAATTCCACAATGAATCCTTCAAAACATATAATATATTTTAAGGTTTTAAGATCATTTCATTAAGAGTGTGACTCCCTTCCACATAAACAAGGGTATTATTTTATTAAGTTTGGCTTTTTACATTATAAAATAATGAAGAAAACTATCATTTTGAAGAACCCATGGGCAGAAACCATTAGAAGGTGTGTGGTTTCGGTTATTTTATTATACAGAATCCAAAACCTAAGTTTGACATATAATAAATAAATCCCCACTCATTTCCTATATAAACCCACCCGTGATCTCATTTATCATTAATAAAAATAATTTGATCACATCCTTACTTCTCCTTACCCTCTCTATATTCTTCCCAATGTTCCCCCAAGATCTCAAGAAGCTCCTCCCAAGCATTTGGAGTCCAACAATTAAGTTAGTGATCCTCGCCTTCTCTTCTCCATTAATGTTTCTTTATTATATTATGAATTCTCTTTCTAATTACTAATGTTGGTATATGTCTTTACATATCCCTATTTCTATCCATTTTATTTCAATACTGTGAGATTATTTTTTCTCTCTCATGAAATAATTTTATGAATTTTTATGTAATGTTGTTATGATTTCAAAATTTCATCATGATTTTCCATGCTAAAACAATTATTTACTGAATATCATACCCATTTCCTATCAAAGATATTCAACTTTATACACTTTTATCTAATTTAATTGTTAATTAAATTTATATATTTCTCACTCGATTTTCAGGGAATAAAATTTTATGATAAATGATTCTATGATTTATGATCTATATGGAACACTTAAGCTTGAGATTGAAATAAATGTGATGGGTGCACCCAGAATTATATAGTGCATCAATGAATTGGGTAATGTTTAGTCTCATGAGACTTCAATTTGGGGTAGTTAGTGAACATAATTCCCTTATGGGACTTTTTACATCATGATTTATCGGTATTTATCCTTGACGTAATTTTATGATGTAGTGTTTTAAGTTGTATCCACATTTCCCATGTTTTGATTATCATGCTATATCATTCTTTATTATTCATTTTTATTAATATCACATATTTTATTCCCCATTTATATGCTTATTTTTTGACATGTATCACCTTATTCCATTTTTATTCCCTTACTAGGATTTATACCTCACCCCTTTCTTCTATATGACCCCAGGTTAACCCATAAAGTTTTAAAGGATAGTGAATTTTAGAAGCATGTTAATGAAGTTTTCAATAATATTCTTTTATCCCCATTTCAAGATTTTATTATATGCACCTAATTCATAAAGACAATTGACTTATCTATTATCAATATTGTATTATGTGAACTTTTATTAAAAAAATGATGAATTAATGTGTAATAAAAAGAAGGGTTTTGATAGTTGGTATTAGAGGAAACATTTAGTTATTTGGGGGATTATGATTAAAAAACTCAAGTGAAAGCCTTATGGATTATACTAAGTAAAAAAAATATCACCAATTTTTTTTGAGTATAGAGTAATTGTTTTACCAATAAAATACATACTTGTATCAATACTATAAGTAGATGTGGTTCTACTATATATGAACCTAGGGGTAACAACACTTATAAGGCGTGTCAGACCTAAATTTACATAACCTAGTACATGACAATGAGACTTAATGGGAACCAAGTTTGACATTCTCTGGGGATATTCTTTAGAAAATTCAAAATATCATTATGAACAATAATTAATGGAATAAAAAAATAACCATAAGAATACTTATTAGGAAATATATCTTGGATAACATAGATTGATGTTTAGAAACTCATAAGTTAATGAAATATATATAAGTTATATGTTATCTTTTTAAAGTCATTAAATTATTGTTTATGTTTTTAATAGTTTAAAAATATTTAACCCTAACATTACCTTAAATCTATCCAATGTCGATAAATGGTAGGAATTAGGTAAACTATAAATGGGGCGAGCAATGCGATGAATGCCCCAATAAGATTCCTAACCTGATGGGAGAGGGAATCACAAACATTGTGATGATAATACCTCATAAAAATTGTATTTTTAATAGGAACCTTGATAAGAAGGAGCACCCAAATCACCCTAATAAATAACATGCTGCAATATTTTACTTTATCCAACAAAGGCATCCAACTTTCAATGAATAATGAGATCTCTTAATCACAGAAAAATGGATCAACTCCGTTGAAAATATCATCTCCATCATGAATTCTAAGAAATGTTTTTCGATAAATACATTCCTCACACTATCCAAAAAAACTGGAATGGTATTTCTTTTCCCACACAAAAAACAATGTCTAATCTATTGGGGAGTATGAGGTAAACATCACAAGACATTCATGATATGCATCCACCTATGTCATTACCCTTGAATTCAAGTATGATCACATCATTGGTGGTCTAAAACCTAGTCTATAAAATGCCTTCGTGATCCATGACTTTGATGTCTTTGAGAAAATTATCTAATAATAGCTTAAATTCTAAATGGATACAAGAAAATATGAAGGGTATCATGGGGATAAAAAGAAGAAATTGGAGTTCGATTCTAGTTTTCTGATGGAGAAATCTAATTATTGAATAAAATTTAAACATCACACTTGTCAAAGGTGCATAGAGAAGCACCCTATAAATTGACTAATGGGAGAGAATAAATTATTTTTGAATAGGAAGGAAGGGCACCTAGCTAACAATTTATGATAGGAAAACCCCACTAACATGATGGAAGAAAAGAATTCTCCATTTTACCCTTAGTGTATTTTTCATTTATTCAACAAAAATAAAGAACCAAACTTTGAAAATCAATGCACTGAGCTAATGGTTTTTAGAGAAAATCAACAACCTCCATGTTAGCATGGGTGAACTTTTTCCATCACAACCACTGAGTTCGGTCCTAAAAATTAATTAGTGATGGGTAAACTAGTTATTAATTCAAGGAAAGAAAACATAATTTTTTATTTTAGTTATACACATTTATTGATCACACAAAATTTTATTATAACTTTTCAAACACCTCCATATAGAGTAGAATTAGAGCTATTAATGAAAACGACAAATGGGAAAATTATTGCATCCTAAGTATGTAACTCCAGCCCTATCATATTTGAGGGAAGAACTAACCTTTTCATACACCCTTTGGTATAATTAGATGTAATTCTTGGAATGGATTTTATTTCCCTATATATATCCAAAATAAATTTTCATGAGAAGTAAATCACTCTCTATATTGTAAATCAACCCCTGATTCTATAAAAGTGTAATGATAAGGTTGAATCTTCTTTAACACCATCTTCTCAAGAATAGATATTACCACCATATAAGCAAGAATATCTAGCTCAAATGATTGAGTTTAAGGAAATAATAATCCTTGAATACATGCATGTTGTGAGGGAACATGTTGATGTATTTTTTTATTAATTTCCAAGACTTCCTCCTGGCTGAAAGGTTGAATTTTCAATCAAGTTTATACTTAGGGTGTTAGCATTATCTAATACTCTGTATAGAATGATTTTTTTAGAACAAAAGGATCTAACTGGGAAACTATAAGAGAGTCTAGATATAGGATTCATAGACACCCAATAGATGTTTTCATTTTAAAATAATGTCATTTTATGTTTATTTGGTTAATTTTATAAAGTCGTAGTAAACCCTCCAAAACATATAATATATTTTAATGTTTTAAAATAAATTCATTAAGAGTATGAAACACTTTAACATAAGTAATGGTACTATTTTATTATGTATATCCCTTTAACTTATAAAATAATACAAACCACTCTCATTTTAAAAAACCCATGGGAGAAAATCATTTTAAGGTTTGTTTTTTGGTTATTTTTTTATATAGACTCTAAAACCTATGTTTGAGAAATAATAAAGAAATACCCACTCATTTCCTATATAAAGCCTCCCATGATCCCATTTATCTTCACCCAAAATACATGAAGAACATCCTTAATCCTCCCTACCTTTCTCCCAAGGTTCCCCCAAGCTCTAAGAAGCTCCTCCCAAGAATTTGGATTCACACACTCAAGTAAAGGATCCTCAACTTATCTTATTTATTACTTTTTATTTATTATATTATGAATTCTATTTACAATTACTAGTCTTGGTATATGTATTTTCATATCCCTATTACTTCCCATTTTATTTCCAAATTATTATACACTACTTTCACTTTCATTAAAACATTTTATGAATTTTAACTGACACCATTATCCTGAAGAAATTTCACCATATTTTCCATTCTGAAACAATTGTTTAGTTAATACAATACCCATTTCCTATCCTGGGTGTTCACCTTTATAAACTTATACCTCTTTAAATTGGGACATAAATTAACTTATTTTACACTCCATTTTTGTTTAATTAAAGTTTATGATAAGATATTTCATGTTTTATGTTCTATGTGGAACAGTTAAGCAGGAGAATAAAATGAATGTGAAGGGTGCGCCTGAAATTATATAGAACTCAAATGCATTGGGTAATATTTAGTATCATGAGATGTCATGTTGGGAAAGGAAGTGAACCTTATTGCATTATTTTAATTTTTTAATCATGATGTCTTGACATTTATCTTTGACCTATGTTCATGATGCAGTGTTTTAAGTTGTTTCAACACTACCATTATTATTTTTATAATGCTATTTCAGTCCTTATTATTCATGTTTATGATTATCACACATTTTATTCCCCATTTATATTCCTATTGTCTAAAAGTTATCACCTTATTCCATTTTTTTCCCTTAATAGGATTTATAGATCACCCCTTTCTTATGTATGTCCTTAGGTTAGCCCGTGCAGTTTTGAAAGCCATGGAATTTTAGTGGCATGTTCAAGAAGTTTTTAATAATGTTGTTATATCCCATGTTCAAGATGTTATGCAATGTACCTAAATCACAAGACACTATACTTAATAATATTCTGGGTTTTATTATGGGTACTTTTATGTAATAAATCATGAATTAATATGTGTTGACCCCAACTAAAAAAGAATCAGAAAAAAATCATGAAGGAATAAATACTTAACTAGGGGTATTACTTTCCCACAAAAACAAATCACGTGAGACTAGAGGATCACATGATCCTCAAAGGGAATCAAGATCATGTGAAAATTTCAAGGTCACATGAGGACTCCACACACATCACATAAATTGTGTCAAATCCCATAGATCCCCCCAATAATGAACCTTCTTTCTTTTGTGAAGGCTCTCCAGACAATAGAATGAGCGCCCCCAGGACACATGGTCTGTCAAACCATATATAATTCTTTTGATAGTGTGGAGGAATATTATCTATAGATATATAATCCCCATGTCCATAAGGCTCATGTGCCATATCATTATTGGCAAGAATAAAATTCCTTGATGATATCTTAGAAAACTCGCAAGACCCACACACCATTGTATAATAAAACATAGAAGATTAAGGGGAGGGGGAGAGAGGTACTCGTGGTCATCGAAAGACATGTGATGCACCCCTGGTGACCTGCAAGACACCACATGACTTCGAAGAAAAGTCTTCCTCATCTTGCAAAATCCATTTCCCTTGTCATTATCACCACACTAAATTACTTGGGTATGTTCAGGTGACTCCACACTTCCCCTACGACATTCTAGGGGAAATGTTTTTCCCCACAACATGCTCGAACACCCCCATGTGACCCATATTGGTCAAGAAAGGAATCATAAAAAATTGAGTAAATTTCCTTGACATTCCTTATGAAAACATGCTTAATGCATAACCTTTGTAAAATAAAAAAAGGGGGTAAAAAGGGAGGAGGTGAGAGCTATCACAGTCACTAGAATACATGTGATACACCATGATTTCCACAGTGTGTCTGCATGATACCTCCTAACTAGTGAACCAGATCTCACGAAGAGACCTAGAGAATCCACCCTTTCCTCATGACGTTTTCTAGGAAAGGAATTGTGATCTCAGGAAGGCCCATGGGCATGTCCATAGAACAATATGAAAATTCCTTATACAAACCTGCATGATCAAGAAAGTCTTCATTAGTTGGAAATAATCTAATAAATTGGATGTTGACAAAAGACAATCACAATCACTAAAAATCAGGTGATTCACTCCAAATTACCAATGAAAAAGACACATAAGGCTACATGGAGCCAACCCCCTTCACCAACTCAAGCCTAGATTACCTTCAGATATTTCAGGTGAATCAAAAAATAATCTAGGATGAGAGGACTATAAATTCCCCACCCCAACCTCAAAGAGGGGTTGTATTTTATATCTCGAAGCTCACCAAGACTATGCATGGAAGAACTCAAGGAGTATCACACCAGTGCTAGAGAAGATTTCATGGAGTGACCGATCACCTGATTATCCAACCTCATACAGGTAATATACTGGCGGTTAGTTGAGGTAGTCATGGGTCATTAATTATTAACATCACGTGATCATTCATAGATCGCGCAAAGGGTCTCTAGTGGGATATGTGATGAACATCCCACATACCCCTAGATCATGATAGACTCAAGATAAACCAACATTGAATAAACCCAAGGAATATGCAAGTAAAAGTCCAGAATAAATACTAAAGGTGTAAGACCTAAATCAAAACATGTTCACTAAATGATGTATGATTTGGGTTAACCTTCCAAATACATGCAATAGCACCAGGACATGTCGCCCAGATCTCACGATACTTCATCAGCATGATACTTGGGTCATACGATGCCCTCCATACATGTCAATTAAAAGTCACATAAGCCCCTTAGATGTATCACCATTTTCTTTTGGAATCCTCCATGGACTTCTCACCCAAGACTCACTACATCCTTCTGATGCATCGCTTGACTCATACAATGGTTCCTGCTCATGTCAGCCAAGTCACACGAAATAAAATGAGCATGAAAAGTTCATGTGACATCCTTCAGTCCTATTGTCCATGAATCATGATTCCCTCTAGGGGTTTCATCTAGGATATGTGACATCCTCTAGACATGTCAACCAAATCTCACGAGAGCATGAGGTTATATCAATGGGATCTCACGACATCCTCCATTCATATCGACCAAGCTCTCATGACACCCTCCATACATGATGGTTAGTTCCCATGATGGTACCCAAGGATGTTATCCAAGACATATGAAATCCTTTTAACTATGGACCATTAATGATTTCGACACCCCCCATATGTTTCAATATAGGTCTAGTGATGGCTTCTAGTAAAAGAAAGCTTGGTCATATGATGTCCTCTTGAAAGGTCAATTAGGTCATGTGATACCATCTAGATAGAAACGTGAGGTCACCAGGGAATCTAAGAATTTGATAGCCTCATCCATCCCCAGTGTGTATGCCCCAAATACAAGGGAAACCTCATAGTGTACTCCATGAAAAAATGAACTAATATTACTCTGATTCTTGTCATATTCAGGATAGGTAGGCCAGCTCTTCAAGGTTGGAGTTCCATATTTACCATCCAGATCAATCCTAGTATCTAATCCCCTAAACCATAAAAATAACATAAATATAATTCTAACCCATTTTCTCAAAATTATCATGGATCACATGGGATTATGGAGTTTCACTTATCTTATCATATTCACTATACACCCCAAGGTTATAAGGGCATCCTCAATGCGTAATCCCCAACTACCGACATCATATAGTCTGTCCTTAGTCAATAGGACATATATCTCAATGTAATACCCTGGGATTCTGAAAAACTCTACGATGGTCATAATGTCCCCAAGTGCGATCATCCACCTTAGACTATCAGTGGGTTAATGGATAATTGAATTATTATGAATCTAATTCTTTCCATACTCATGATACATTGGATGTCTTCTTAGATCCCAAGATCTATACCAAACACCTTGAGGATTATCCCTTCACATAAGTCCCATATCTACACAACATGAGACTGATCATCTATTCCCCCTTGTTTTTCACACCAAGAATAATTCATGTGGGATTAGGGAGACAAAAAAACCTCATTAGGCATCATGAATTTCCACTAACTAGGGTGATCCTAGTATGTAATCCTCAATGAGTGTCGTGGTATAAACACCCCTCATATAAGGGGCCAGTCCCAAGGGCTTGATTTGACATTGATGACTCTGATTCCTTCCATTACTAGGATATATTGGATGTATCTTTGAGACCCAATCTCAGAAGTTTGATGTTTCAGTAATCGAACATATTTCCACTCCTCATGATGCTAAATAGAAGAGTTATAAGAAACTATGTGGGTTTTGATTCCTAAAATAACAAAGATACGTAGGATACCTCATAATGTCCCAATACCAACCTCAGAATATTAATTAGTTCCTCGCATGTCATCGCATTCTGAATCCCTTGGTCATAAATCTTCAGCAAATAAAGTAGTTATTCACTGTAAGGAAAATGGATGATGAACCTCGTATACATAAAAAAGGATTCACTAATGAGATAACACGCCCACTCAGTTCTTCAATGAGACTCCCTTTCTTTTTTCAAGGAGAGAATTAACAAATGAATCACTTCTTCTGGGTAATCGATCCCATATAAGTGTAAGGAATAGATCCACAAACAAATATTAAATATATTAGAGAGTCCCAAAGTAGGTAAAAATTCCCCCCAAAAGGGTGTGATGGTCAGGAACTCCCATCCTCCAAACCAATGTGAGTCCCAAGAGTTGATCGACCTAAAAAACTAAATGAATATTGGCCATTGGAAAAAATTTCTATAGCCAGTTATAGATGGGGGAACTAGTGGGAGTTTCTAGGAATGTGTAAATAGTGGACCGACAGGAAAAACCCATTTCACACCTCTAAAACCATACAAAAAACGGTGAAACCAACACAAATCTCTATAATGATATAATTATTGGTTATTATACAGCTGACCATTTCATTTTCCCCTATACATTGACAAAAATAGTAAACCCAATGTGAATCTATCTAATGAAAAATTGATTGGTTGTTATCCGTCAAGTCACATTGTTTTTTCCTATATTCAATCAAATGGTAAAACTGTCATGAATCTCTATAACAACATAACAATTGGGTTATAATTCATCAGGATGCATTGTTTTTCAAGCCCTATAAAAAAATGTAGTAATACTAGAATGATCATATAGATAATACTCTATAACCAAGGTATTCATGAAATAAATTCATCCTTGTTTAAACAATTCCAAATGAGAAGAACGGTGGAATCATGGAATATGAGAAAAAATGTGTTACTCATGCATATCTGGTTGAGCACATTATACCTATGATATTGCACTAATTGGTAACCTTGTTCTTTGTTGTTTGAAAGACTATAGATATTGACAACATCCCATTTTAAGACAATGTCTTCATCATCTAGCATTTTCTCTATAAAATCATTTGTGACTACAACCTCTGTGGGTCGCAATATAATTTCACCTACTTGAAAAATCCAATGACTGGTAGAAAATATGATGGTGTAGGAGTACTACCAACATGGTACAATCCCGGCCATGGAAAATTCATGTGATGTTCTCCAATCATGTTGATCGATGAGTCTACATAACCAAAGAAAGGTTGTTTCTAAGGCAGTATCCCTTATTACTATGACCAAAAGCATAGGGATCTTATCCACATAGCGTGAAAATATCTACCTCCCATATCTGCGGAAGTTGAACTTTGAGGCCAAATACAGCTCACTTTTGGTTCAGGTTCCACTGAGGAGGGTATCTATATATCATTGTCACCAACACCATCCTGCAAGTACCCCATAGTTGCCTTATAAGGGTACCATCTAACAAATAGGTGCCTTTAATTCCCATGAATGAGCTACAAGGAAGACTCATTGGAGGAGGAAGGTGATGGATATCTTGGAGGGGGATCATATTCCCTCTCCAGATGAGGATGCATGCCGAAATAATCAGGTAGAGACCATCAAGTAGGCTCAAATTCCTGTTTTTTCAGAACAAGTGTGATGGAATATTCCCACAGAAGGCATGGGGGAGGCACATACTCCTATCCCCATACATGCAGTCCATAAGAATATTCTGGTGGAACAAGGAGGACAGAAGTGGGAACATGTCCCCACTTCAGTCAAAGACATCATCTAGTTTATCATGGAGAAGGAAAATGGGTAGTCCCATATCTGTGTAGACACATTCCTAAAATTATAATATATTTTAACAATAGCTGAAGAAATCATCTAGATGATTTCAGTAGTTTTTATGATGAAGGGACATGAGAATACTCTTTTCCCAATATTTTTGATAGTTAAACACACTAATAATCATAAATAAGTGGATGTACTATAGTAAGTGCACACTGTTGCTCCCACCTAAGAAGATTATCGGTATATTCTATTGAAGGGAGAGGCATTGGAAAAGGATCATGTTCACATTCCTATCAGGGATCACCATGTAAGAGTGGAACATGTCTCGGGATAGAGGAACATGCTTATAAATTAAGTCTAGTGGCATATTCAAAAGGCCTAAGATTTGGCTCATATCCTGGTTCTGGTTAGGGCTCACCACGTGATATGGGAACAAGCCTCATGACAGGCTCATATTCATGTCGAAGAAATCTAGTGGCATGCTCTAAAGGCCCTGGATTAGGTATATATCCATGTTCTAGTATATTCTGACCAAGTGAGAATGTATTAAGCCTTATGACAGTCTCAAATTCTTATAATTTAATCTACCTAACATATTCCAGCAGATCATGGATGCAAGGTGAGTATTCATACTTCTTCCACAGAATGATTGCACTGTCATCGTTCCATGGAAACACAGGGTAGGCTCACATTCTTTATCACTTAATGAAGTTCCCTTGGGATATTCTGATGGGGAATGCATATTCGAACTAGGCTTATATTCATGATCCTATTGGGACTTAATAAGTGAGAGAAGTACACACCCAGAGGCATTCTCATATTCCTAACAAGAAAGACTAGAGGTATATTCCAAATACCTAGGATCAAGATCATATCCCTTTCTTGCAAGATGATAACCAATTGAGAATGGAACATTCCTCGAGATAGTCTCACATTCCTACCAATAATGAGATGGATCATTGGCATATTCTGACAGCTTCTCAGTAGCAGGCTCATATTCCAGTAGCACCGTGTACTTATATACAAGTTTTGTAAACCATCACACAATAGGATCATGTCCCTATACGATTAAAAAAGTTAGATCAACATATTCTAATCATGACACGGAACATGTTCCATGCTCTTAATCTACTCATTTCCAGTGTTCATGAGGTTGTTCGAGAAACATACTCTACACCACAAGGGTTTGTCAACTCTTCTATCGAAGCAGAAGTATAAGACATTCATTAAAAGAATATTCTACCTCATGGTAGTGTGGATATGGATTACTGGGACCTTACTCATAAAATCCACTGTGGTAAACCTCCCAACTATGATATCTCCCATGGGTATAGAAATCCTACATTTTTTTAGACAACACTATATTGAGAGGTGTTCAAAACACCAACACCTTCATATAGAGAGGTGATCGAATCATCTAGGTAAAAATTATATGGTTCCCCATAATCATCCAGTAGCACCCCACTCCCATTCGAAAAAGAAAATTAGATCCATCTACTATGGTATGACTAGATGGAGGAGTATAAGTCTGATGGGGAGGAGGAAAACATTGACGTATATAAACATTTATCTAGAAACAACAGCCATCGTGTTAAGGCACCTCACTATTTCTAGCTATGGGATCCCATACGAGCTAGAGAAGGAGTTCATGCATTATCTCTGCAAGAATATATGGTCTACTCAACTGTGATTGAATTCTCAAAATCTTCCTTATCTAATATATGAGTGTAAACTTTACACAATCAATATACTATGTTGTTAGTTAGACCTGGTTGTAATATCCACGACATAGGATCCAAAACCAGACAAGTACAACATGAATTTGCAACATGCTTGCCTCCATTGCATCACAAATCTTCGGTAGCTGATCTCTGAATCCATATCATGCATCTATACTCGAGGATGGTAAAATTATGGAGTGTAACACTTTTCCACTCCCTTTAAAGAGTAAATTCCCTAAGATGTGGCATCCTGAAATGTTATAGCCTCTAGAGTGATCAGGGGACCAGGTAACAATCATGCCAGTTGGTCACTAAAACGGAATACCTCCACTACAGTGGTACCCAGGTACCATGGACAGGGAGAGAGGATAGCCAATATGATCTCCAATTGGGCCCCTCAAGATAGTAGGAGGAAATTCCAACAATATAGACCAAAGATTTGATCACACAGAAAACATCTTGTAAGTAATGGTTCTCACTCTGGGCTTCCATTATACCCATACCATATCTGAGAATTGCTATACCACATCACATGGACCACAGTAGAAGATACCATAGATGCTACCTAGGAGCCGGATCAGCCCCTTGGGATAGGAGAATATCAACCAACTATTCTACCCCATGGATCATCAATTCCCAAGTTGATTTAGGACATACCCTCAACAAGCATATGTGATCCCCATACCTTTGGTATGGGGGAATTTATATCTCAATCATAATCAGCATGTTCATTTTTTCATCAGAGGACCGAAGAATCATTGGCGGTTATTCCAGATCACCCCCACCCCACTGGGATGGGATTTTTATATCTTCATGTACATCCATAGAATCATCAAGTCCCCAAATTAAGTCATTGAATCCTCAAAAAATTGACCTGTCTATTCCAATCGTAGCCCCAAATGACCCCCCCATTGGGTGGGGTTGGGAGGAATCAATCAACGATCAACATTGCACCAGCTACTCCCGCCATAAGACAAACCCCTATAGGTTTGGTCAGGTTCGGAAAACACTATCGGAAACTCTCTCAAATTCACAGTTGATAGATCAAAACTATAGTAATGTGTGGAAAATACAATCAGACCCTTCCAGGTCTACAATCCAAAATGGCCCAACATGGTCAATGGTTTGAATAATGAACCTATAGAAGATAGTGCATAATTAGTATGTTTCATTGAGTGTAATGGCACGACACCAATTTTTCTATATTCCTCTATAAACATTTTAATTTTCAACATGTTATATATTTATCCTAATGAAAATTCAGAGGGGATTGACAGAGAAATCATGCATCAGTAGGAGGGTGAGTTGGATGAACTAAATGAGGTTGTACACACTAGGAACCAATGACAGCTCCAAAAAATGGAACCTATAAATCTTGGGTTTTTACATCCACGATGGAATATTACCATGGGGAAGGGTACAAATACATCCTAATCCCATCCCACATGAAATGGGTTTCCTTCCCCAGAGGAATAGTTGTCATGATGTGAGAGAGAAATACAAACCCTTCAATAACTCAATGAGGATATGCTCATAGGCAATACTCATGCCAGGTATCATCTTCCAGATAAGAAACATTATCTCCCTCTCATGGTCAATCTGTCAGAAATAAAAGTATCATGATCTATATATCCAGTCCATATAAATATGGAATTAAAAAATGATCATTATTTCCCTCTATTGTGGCATCACCCTCAACCTCACCGGGACAACCGTTCAATCATGGGATGAATAAATAATTGACAGGAGATAAAAGTGGGTCCAACTCATCAAACCCCACCAAATTCCTATATATTAGAGATGTCTTAGGAAATGGTGACCCAATATCTTATTAACATCATCGAGACATAGAATACTCCAATGGAATCCATGGAAGGGTGATGCACAAGAGTGTATCCATAGAGGAATCCATTACCTGATTGGGTAGATGACACTTTATCTCCACCCAATTTCTGAAAACCTACCTTCTCTATATTTTTCATTGTAGGTGACCCCAAACTACATCTCACACACTTTTTAACCCAATTTGGTATGATGATGGGCCCTTGATATCAACCAGAGGCAACAAAGATTAGGTGTTTTGTAGAGATGCTGATAGGGGTGGCCTGTGTTTGGTATATCCTCTACTAGTAGGATCTATATCTGGATGGGAAGACCTTAATAATCAACTCCTTTATTAATTTAGTTATATACTAAGGGAGACAAATTAACCTAAGGAACAACAAACAATGAAAGAATGAGAGGGTTTCTAACTTCATTGCAATGTTGAAGGGCTTATCTTTCTTACTCAACATACCTATCTAATAAGATAATCTCTTGGAAATCTATGTTGAAAATATTAGGGATGCATTGCAGAGGTTTCAAATTCCAGTGAAATATCCATGTGGATTCCATGAGATTTCTGAAATATCCAAAAATCTAGAATAATCCATCACGCGGACCTAATCCAAAACTCGACTCATGCCTAAAGTATAAGGGAGAAGGCCATACAAAGTAGAATGTTTTTTTGTCATGATCAATCCAATATCGGTGCCCTTCCAAATAACCAAGAAAGCCCCAGACCACTGATAACTTCCTTTCAAGTGATGACAACCATAGAATCTCCCTCAGCTAAAATCACAGAGGAAGTAGGGTCATCAGGGATTTATAGAATGGCTGAATAAGGTGTAATCCTTTCAAAATGAACAAGTCCCTGACTATTCCTTATAAACATGGATAATAACCTTCTCACACTTTTGTAACCCAGGAAGCCTAATGAGGTCTAACTCACTGATCAACCTGATTACTACCCTTTCCATAGAAGGCTTGGATATAATATCTAGAAATTCATCATCCTCAAAGACGTCCTTCAAGGAATGATTGATTCTGAAAAAGTAGTGTAAGATAACTCCCCATAGCTTGTGGATTGCATAACTGTGATATAGCTAGATGAAGAGGGCGATTGTAAAATCATCTCAGCCAGGCGTGCAAAAAAAATTAACAACTAGATGACTCAAAATAAAATTGATCGATCCCATTGCACTTTGAAATCATAGTTGTGTAAAATTTCAATATCTCCACCACCTATGAAGGAGACACCAAATGTGCCAACCGAAGATGGTAATGTCAACTAGAAGTAGGGAGAGAAATTAGAGGAAGGGTCATATTCTCCTCCAAATAAAGCCTTAAATATCACTGATTTCTTCCTTACATCATTCAAAATACGTCCATCATCCCACAAAATGGAACCATTGTCATACAAATAACTCATATTTGGTTCTTTCAACATGATACACTTGTTATACCCCTTCTAAAATAATGATTTTTCTCATAGCATGTGTTCCACCCACAAAACCACGGAACATGATACTGCATGAAAAGGAATTGGGGATATAGAGGATAGCATGGGTGTGGTTAGACCCAATATTTTGTCCATGTCCCCATGGAAAATACATATGTAGTTGAAAATCATGGGAAAGCACTCTAAAGGGTGCATCAAGAGTAAGTAGGAATCTCAGAACCCTCCAGTAGTCATCTACACTCGATTATCTTGGATGACTGCTTAGTGGGGGGCTCAGTATTTGATTATCCTAGACTAATGGGAATTCTAGGATGACCCCCACTGGTATCAAGTGTCCCACAACCCCTACATAGGCACGGAGTTCATCTATCTCAAATTCCTCGACTCCACTTTGCATGCTCATGAGCAACCCCATATCGGGAAATGCCAACCACTGGCTTAAAAGTAAGACATTCTAAAATATCTTGGGATAGACCAAGCCAAGATCTCTATCCTCTATACACTCCATCATTCAAAAGAACTCATTGAGGCACTCATTGAATCCCTATAGATATGACTAGAGTTCGAGAAAAAATTCACTACATTAGAGGTCTATCAAGTGGAGACCATGGCATCACAATTTCATGTCTCCATCTCATTCAATGATCAAGATTAGATAGAGGATCTTAAAGGAAATATTGCACCCCCATATGTCTTGTTCAGACTTAATAATGTCAATGTTCAAAGGTATCTAATTGATAACAGATATGGGATTAATCTTATCCAAGTTCTAACCCTATAGAATTTGGGATATAGAAACGGAATTTTTTCTCCCGCAAAGATAACTATACAAGAGCATGATAGGCATGATAAAACACCTCTTATGATGATAATTCTTGATACCCAAATTGGGGATATTACGTCAAAATATAATTTTATGGTAATCTAGAAAGACACCACTTATAACATCTTACTTAGAAATCCCAAGATCCATAGCCACCTGGAGAGTCCTTCAACATTACATTAGTGTATGAAATATCCACTTAATGGACATGTCATAAAACTAAACCGTGACAGTGCTCCCTTAGAGACTTGTAGAGCCATATATCCTAAATAAGATTGATATAAAAAGGGATAAAAATAACCAGTGGTGGATAATGATACATATGTGGCCATTACCAATGGTTTTGGTACCACCCCTAAGATTCACTAGAGTATGATCATTATCGACTATGTACTCCCCTGAAACCGGGTCAAGGTCCCTGATATAATCCATGAGTCATAATCTCTTCTTGTCTCCAATGAAAACATCAAAGACTATCAGCCCTGAAATAACTCTGCAATGACTCTGTCAATAAGGGATGACAATTTCTCTTTGACCTGTACTGTCGTTGAATTCGGTCAAAGTTTAAAATTTATAATCCTACTAACTACTGTATATGTGGCAAGCAGGTTCGAACCCACAATGAAGGCTATTTTGACAATAAATCTTCTAAAAAAACTTGGAAGCTCCACTGTTTTCAGCAGCGGAGTGAATTTTCGATATTTTTTTCTTTTTATAGTATTTTTATTTTCTATATTAAGCAGTGAAGTGACACAACTCTACAGATCCTATATTTATACTAAGTTGAAATGTGACATAATTGAAAACAAAGGTAAACATAGATATAAAAGTATTGATAAATGAACTATCTATTTAAAATCTCAGGGAGTAATCTCTATTCTACTAGTTTTGAAGGTGTTTCAATTCACTTATAGGTTATTGCAGAGTACCACTATAAGATTATGACTCACCTACCTCGCCAGGATTTAAGTCACACATGCCAACCAGTTTAAGAGTTCACCACTCCAAAATTAATCAACTGTGAACTATTTGAAAATTAATAGCAAGAAAAACTCACCGTAATTCTTGAAGTCTTTTGAATCTATTATTTTTTTGAAAAGAGTTTCCACAATTAATCTCGCCAACTGACTGTGAAATTTTGAAATTAAAATTTGGTGGAACAATGTAATTGAATGAATTTAGTATCGATCTCGCCGATCAATACTTAATACATTAAAATGATTAAGTGAAAATAAAGTTAAAAAAATAACCAGTGGAATTTCAACATATCCCCAAACTATATTATTCATCTAGAAAACAGGTATATTATAAAAACAGTAATTGAAGACATGCTAAACAGAGTGTAATAATTCAAAAACAAGGGAATCCAAACTCCCCGAAGATACTCTGCTCCTATGCACCTCCAGCTCCAGGAAGTGGTTCCAGAGTCACCCTCTGGTCTCCTCTCTTCGGCACTGGCTCCTTTGATCTCTCTTGAATTTCCTCCTCCCCAATCTGCTTCTTGCTTTGTATTTTGTAGCCACTGTAAAAATCTTCTTGTCACCGACCACTTCCATCGACTTCAAAAGTTCCCCAGTTGTGCACCGCATATGTGTGCTTTTTTCTCGACTGGCATGTCGCACTAACTTTCCTCACATAACTAACTCCCTGTGAGTTAGTTAAGTGAATCTGAATGTATAGTTGTCTCTTGAATAAACCTTCATAGTTAGAACATAAAAATAAAACAATTAAAACAAAAAGAAAGTTAATTCAAATTTTACAAATATTTTGTTAGTTTACTGTTATAATAATTAATGTTAATAAATAAATATCATAGATGATAGTTATTATTAAATATTGTTATTATGATTATTAATTTACTATTTAATATTTAAAAAAGTTATTATGTTCTTTATTCATAATTTTTAATTATGTTATTTAGTTAGTGTAAGTATTAATAATAAATAGTTAGTATAACTTTATTAAATGCTTAAATTAGACTAATAAAATTATTTTATTAATTAAATTATTATAATTATTCTGTTTAAGAAGTTACATTCTAATTAAGATATTGATTTAAAAATATTTTTTTAGTAAATAATTAATTTTACTTGTAAATCATTATTATAAATGTTTTAGTTTTAATAAATCTTATTAATTTTATATTTTATTTTATTTTATAACTTATTTTTTTATTTATTATAAAAATTATTCTGTATTATATTATATTAATTTGATTAAAATATAAATTATTATCATTATATTTTTATTTATCTATTATTTTTATTTTTTATTTACTCCCCCCCCATCTTCTTCTCCAGTATGATGCAAGGGTTGTAGCAGAGGGTGGTCTATCGGTAAGGTGGTTACCGAGATAAAAAAGGGTCACTGTTACTCCTAGAGAAGACCTCACCATTAGTGAAAAAGAAAGTCACTAGAAGGATGGGTAATTGTGGGTCGGGGGTCACCGTTAGAAAAAAATAACAATTCACTGTTTCAACATAGGGTCACTGTAAGAGATAAATTAAGAAAAGAGGAGCAGCGGCACAACAGTGAGGTGCAATGAGAGTAGTCTAACAGTGAGGTAGAAAAACCAACAGTGGGGTGCACAAGGTCACTGTTAGGCTAAAAGGATAAGGTTACCGATAGGCTAAAGAAAACAATAGGAGCAGCAGCGCAGGGTAACTGATAAAAATAAAATTAAAAAATAAAATCTCACTATTAGTGAATTGATAGAAGGTCACTGATAGAACACTAAATAGGGCCACTGATAGGGAAAATATGTCACCGTTAGAAATAAAAATTAAGGTAAATGGTAGAAAAAAGAGGTTATCAATATCCTTAAATGAAAGCTTCCAGTAATCTGCATAAGGTAAAAGGGTCTCCGATAGAAACTAACAATGACCTTAAAATAAACATAAGTTGAACTTAAAAAAAATTAAAACTTAAGTTATTTGAAATATAGATGGAAAAGAATTAATTACAAGAAATCTAAACACCATTAATTAAAACAGAATTTTTGTTAAACTTCAAACTTTAAAGTTGCAATTATATATTTTAATTGATAATACTTAAATTAAGAACTGGATAATTGATAAACCAAATTGATACAAGACATAAATTAAAATTACAAAATAATTAATTACAGGGTAAAAGCGAGTAAAAGTGAAGAGTATCAGTGACCTATTAGGTTACCGATAGTTATAGTCTACCTCACTGGTAGACTAAAACCAATTGAAAATGAATAAATAATCAAACTGCATACATATAATTAAACAATTAATGTTTAAAACTTTTAATTAATTGATTAAATAAATATTTGAATAAATAAAATTAAAAGAGAACTATTTTATTTAATTAAAACCAAAACCCTTAACTTAATTAAATAGCAGGGCGACTAAACATATTAATAAATAAAGTTAGAATATTTTAATGAATCCATATTAAAGAATAAAATATTACAATAAAGTCTAAGGAAGTTAAAATATTGTTAATTATTAAAGACAAATTATTAAATAGCAAGCAAATTGGCATTAACACAACTAATAAACAAATAATAAATTTAGATAAAATAAGTAAGATTAAAATTTGTTATTTTGAAGACTAAAAATACACAGCTAATTATAAAATTGATTAATTAAAAATATTAATTATAAAAATGAAAAAGTACAATTATTTAGTAAAAATTGATTAAATAATTAATTAAATCATTCAAAATTATGTAAACAGATGTGGAAAAACAATGTAAAAATATAGGCACATCAAATTACCCCACACATAAGCATTGTTTGTACTCAAACAATCCCATATTTTATTTTCATTGAAAAATAGTAAAGTGTATTAATGATTAAGATCACACTGTAACATGTTCATCACTCAAAAATAGAGGAAAAAATTGATTTAGGCTTAAGAAAATAAATTACTCATAAGAATCCTGCCTATAATAAATACTCAAGGGTAATTAAGGGAGTTATGAATCATCAAGAAATGAAGATGTCATGCCTCATATGTGATACAACCTAATGATTCACTTCAATCCAAGCTCAGGTTCTAATTTCAAGAGTGACAAGAGGTAAAACATCAATGGAATTAATACCTTAACCAAGGAACTTTGTACATTGAAAAAATCCTGGGTTCTAAAAATAAATAAATATTTTTTTGTGAATTACCTCAATGATAAAACCTAAATGACTCCCATATAAACCAATTGACCCCTTCTTCATATGGAATTCCTCATTCCCCTCACCTTAATGAACTCATTTTTGACCCTAGACACTTTATTTATTTTTCCCAATCCATGTTTCATGTGCCAAGCACTGTGTAATGCACTTATTCATAGTGTACAGAGGGCTTATAGTAAATAGAAATGCACCCAGCTTCTAGGGTCTCAGAGACTCACCGTGGGATCCTAGATGCCCAAATTACCCTAGTTTCAAAATATTTATATAAAACTCATTTACATTGGCTCATTAAAGTAATTACTTTTAATAATTAAATGAATAATGAGACCCCAAGAATCAGAATCAAACTTCCAGTTCTGAGGGTTATGATCATAATTTCATTAAAAGGATAACCATATCACTTTCAGAATTAGTTCTTAAAACTAATTAACATCAAATCACTAAGTATGATCACTCAACAATCATCAAAACTCATTAATTTCAGACTCTAAGTAGTTCTTAACTTCTAGAAAGGAATTTTTCCTAAGGCAAGACCCAATTGAGTATAGTGTAAAGCTTAGAAAAATAACAGAATTTTGAAAAACATTGACAATTTTTTACAAGAAAGTTGAAGTTAAGTGGGAAATTATGGGCTTTCAATTAAACACAGTTGATCACAGTAAATAATTGACCCCCTCCCCCACACTTAAAACCTAGCTTTGTCCCCAAATTTTCCTTCTAAATATGGAGAAAAATAATTAATCAATTAAGGTTCAAAAAATAATTTCAATTAAGTTGATTTTTGAAATTTTTTAAGGTCACATTGATGTACAACAATATTGTTTACCCCAATGAATAAATAATCAGCAGTTTCATTAGAAATTATGTGCATTAACATTTATGTTCAATGAAAAATATTTTCAATTTAGCTCAAAAGAAGCATATAAGGTGTAAGTGCACAATTAATTGGGTATAATCATTTTAACAAAGTATGATTCAAATGGATGTTCAATAACACATAAGGAAAGCATTCCTAAAAAAACAACCATCAAACATGTACGCCCCCACACACACACTTAATTTCAAATAGTTGGAAGATTTTAATACCAATGAAATTCAGTTTCTAGCAATGACGTACATGCAGATTTTTTTTAATAAAAATAGACTTTTGTAGTGGAAACAAACAAGAAACCAAATTTTTAGTACACATAAAGTAGAATTTTCTAATAAAATAATAATTTTTATTAGTAAAAACATGAGTAGAAATAAATGCATAAAGCTAAATTAATTCCCTGACTAAGTTCTTGTCCAAAAAATGATCATGGGAATTCCAATCCTTTAGTGACACAACAGCAGCATCCTGAGGCTGAACTAGGAAACAAAGAAAAAGCAGTAACAGGTTTTTCACAAAAAACAGAGCATAGAAGTATCACTTTATTCAACACTAAACAGTACAAAAATGAAAAAAAGAAAGATCATGGGTTAACTCCCATGAAGCACTGAATTTAAAGTCTTCAGTTAGACTTTATTTAGTCAAATTGTTTTATTTATTAACATAATAAAAACCATGGGTTGCCTCCCATGTAGGGCTAGGTTTATAGTCCCCAGCTAGACTCACCTAGTAACTAACTATAGTCACTAGGTGGATGTGGTTTCCTTAATAGGAACCACCACATGTGTTTGGCCCAAATATTTTTAACAGAACAATGAAAATTGTGGCCTCCCAAGATAAACACAACAAAACTCTCATAGCTTATAAAAATCCCCAAACATCCCCCATTAGCAATAATGGATATGGTGCTCTCAACATCCATAATTATTTAAGATTTGAAAATATTAACATTTTTAGGAAGTGGAAGAAATGTATTAGATGCTTAAAAGGGTATGAAAATGTCCTGTGAGCTATATTCTTCAACTTCAGCACTAACAGATTCATGTTCAAGGGTGTAAATGGGTAAATTCTGATTAGCAGGTTCAAGAGGGAACTTAATAGAGTGACGAATAGAATCATGTACAAGGAAAATCAAGTCTACTTCTCCCTCTATACTACTATCAGTATCATGAGAAGGCTCATAACCCTTCACAGGTGAAGATGAAGTGATAGGTAGGGAAGAGAATTTATTTTATCACCCACACATTCAGTTCTAACAATATTGTAAATCTCTTCCAAAAGATCCTCATCGGTTAACTCACACTGAACATCTACTGCTTCTATCAAATCAGTTCTTCCTAATTCAAGTGTGTCCTCAACCACTTTTTCATGTTCAAATTAGAAAGGCTCATTTCCCAAAACCATGAAATTTGAGTGTTTCAATTCAATTTTAGGAGAATAATTGTACAATTCAGTTTCAATAAATTCAGTTTCCAGAATGTTCAAATTAAGACAATTCTCTTCAAGTTGGCCAACACTAATTTCCATTTCATTGCACAAAGATTCAGAAAAGTTATTACTATGAGAATAAGGAAATGAGGACTCATCAGTTAGCCTTTCTTAAAATATTATTCCCTTTTCTTCATCATCCAACAAAAATTCAGAAATTATTGGGTTTACAGGTTCAAAACATGGAAGAGTGTTTATCAGTTTAGGTTCAAAGATTTGAGATTCTGTAATTTCCAATTTAATTTTCTCAACCAGATTATACCCAATATCAAGTACAACATCATTGTTCACAAAGTGAAGAAATATGGGTGAAGAGTTTTTTACTTTCACGTTTGACATCAACCCGAGTGACTTCATTCTCAAAAATTTTAAAACATTGATTTTTCTCCAAAGAAGGAATGACGTAAAGAACTGGGAATTATTTTTAAATCTTCTTTAATTAACCTTCAAAATTGTCTAACTCAACATCATTAAAGTTCATTTTGGGGTCTTCATCAATGTTCTCTTGATTCAGTGAGTTGGTTGTTTCCAAATTTAATTCAACAGAATCAGATTTTTCAAAGAGAATGATTTCTTGTCCAATTTCACTATCACTTTCCTCTTCCACTTGATTTTCAATTTTTTTCTAAATATTTTCTTTTTCATTTTCATCAAATTCATTTTGTTCTTTAACCCTTTTTTATAATTATAAAATCATGTTTTCCAATACTTTCATTCTTTTATCTTGCTCTTGAGAATCTCTAAGTTTAATTTCATGGGTTTTAGTTAACCATGCATTTAATAGTTCCAACCTAGCATTAAATCTAGAATAAATTAGGTCAATTTTAGATAGGGTGTCAGGACTAAACTCATATTGTTCATTTTCTTCAATGTAATCAATCTGTTGTGGTTGGTTATAAACACACTGCCAGGAAGTGTGCCCATAACAACCACAACACACAGAATGAGGCCCCTGTTGATCCCAGGTTTCATTAAATTCCATTTTTAAACTAAAACCAGGTGAGATTAAACACACAAAAGTTTATAGTGAAGGAAATTTTTCAAAAACAACACAAGCAGTAGGTTCCAGTTCAAAGTAGTTTTTTTAAAACATATTTTTTATATGATTTTTTTATATTTTTTAATTTTTTTATGATTTTCTAAAACTTAGAACACTCAACGTCTGCCTTCCCCAAAAATAGTGCCAGAAAATTGACCTGTACTATCATTGAAGTTAGTAAAAGTTTAAAATTTATATTCCTACTAACTACTGTATATGTGGTAAGTAGGGTCGAACCCACAGGGAAGGCTATTTTGACCACAAATCTTCTAAGAAAAAACTTGGAACCTCCACTATTGTCAGCAGCAGAGTGAATTTTCTATATATTTTTTTTACATTTTATAGTTTTTTTATTTTATTTATTAATCAGTGATACGATACAACTCTACAGATCCTGTATTTATACTAAGTTGAAACGAGACAGAGTTGAAAACAAAGGGAAACAAAGATATAAAAGTACTGATAAATTAACTATCCATTTAAAAGATCCAGGAGTAATCTCCATTCTACTGGTTTTTAAGGTGTTTCAATTAACTTATAGGTTTTTGCAGAGTACCACTGTAAGAGTATGACTCACCTCCCCCGCTAGGAGTTAAGTCACACAAGCCAACCAATTTAAGTGTTTTCCACTCCAAAATTAATCAAATATGCACTATTTGAAAATTAACAGTGAGACAAACTCACCGTAAGTCTTTAAGCCTTTTGAATCTATTATTTTTTTGAAAAGTGTTTCCAAAGTAAATCTCTCCAGCTGACTGTGAAATTTTGAAATTAATCTTTGGTGGAACAATGCAATTCAATGAATTCAGTATTGATCTCACTAATCAATACTGAATACATTAAAATGATTAAGTGAAAAGAAAGTTAAAAAATAACCAGTGGAACTTCAATATATCCCCGAAATATATGATTTTGCTAGAAAACATGTATATTTTTAAAACAGTAATTGAAGACATGCTAAACAGAGTGTAAGAATTCAAAAACAAGGGAAGTCAAAATCCCCGAAGATACTCTGCTCCTATGCTCCTCCCACTCAAGGAAGTGGTTCCAGAGTCACCATCTGGTCTCCTCTCCTCGGCACTGGCTCCTTTGATCTCTCTTGAATGTCCTCCTCCCCAATATGCTACTTTCTTTGTCTTAAGTAGCCATTTTCAAAAGCTTCTTGTCACCAACCACTTCCACCGACTTCAAAAGTCCCTTAGTTGTGCACCACACACGTGTTATTTTTGTGCGACTGGCACATCGCACTAACTTTTCTCACATAACTAACTCCTGGTGAGTTAGTTAAGTGAATATGGTCATATAAATGTCTCTTGAATAAACCTGCGTAGTTAAAACATAAAAATAAAACAATTAAAACATAATGAAAGTTAATTAAAATTTTGTAAATATTTTTTTAGTTTACAGTTATAATAATTAAAGTTAAAAAATAAATATCATATATGATAGTTATTATTAAATATTATCATTATGATTATTAATTTACTATTTAATATTTAATAAAGCTATTAAGTTCTTTATTCATAATTTTTAATTAAGTTATTTAGTTAGTGTAATTATTAATATTAAATAGTTAGTATAACTTTATTAAATACTTAAATGAGACTAATACAAATTACTTTATTAATTAAATTATTATAATTATTCTGTTTAAGAAGTTACATTTTAATTAAGGTATTGATTTAAATATATTTATTTTAGTAAATAATAAATTTTACTTGTAAATCACTATTATGAAAGTTTTAGTTTTAATAAATCTTATTAATTATATCTTATATTTTATTTTATAAATTATTTGTTTATTTATTATAAAAATTATTATGTATTATATTATATTAATTTGATTAATTTATAAATTATTATTATTATTATTTATTTATCTTTTCTTTTTATTTTTTATTTACTTCTACCCCCATCTTCTTCTCTAGTGCATCGAAAGGGTTGAAGTAGAGGGTGGTCTATCGGTAAGGTGGTTACCGATAGAAAAAAAGGTCAATGTTATGCCCAGAGAAGACCTCACTGTTAGTGAAAAAGAAAGCCACCAGAAGGATGGGTAATTGTGGTTTTGGGGTCACCGTTAGAAAAAAAATAGGTCACCATTTCAATATAGGGTCACTGTAAGAGATAAATTAATAAAAGAGGAGTAGCGGCACAATAGTGAGGTGCAACAAGAGTAGTCTAACAGTGAGGTAGAAAAACCAACAGTGAGGTGCACAAGGTCACTATTAGGCTAAAAGGATAAGGTTACCAATAGGCTAAAGAAAATAAGAGGAGTAACCGCGCGGGGTCTCTGATAAAAATAAAATTAAAAAATAAAATCTCACTATTGGATAATAGATAGAAGGTCACTGATAGAACACTAAAGAGGGTTACCGATATGAAAAATAGGTCACCGTTAGAAATAAAAATTAAGGTTACCATTAGAAAACAAGAGGTTAATGATATCCTTAAATGAAAGCTACCAGTATGCTGCATAAGGTGAAAGGGTCCTCAATAGAAACTAACAGTGACCTTAAAGTAAACACATGCTGAACTTAAAAAAAATTAAAACTTAAGTTATTTAAAATCAATATGGAAAATAATTAATTACAAGAAAGCTAGACACTATTAATTAAAACATTATTTTTGTTAAACATAAAGCTTTAAATTTGCAATTAAATATTTTAATTAATAATACTTAAATTAATAATTGGATAATTGATAAACCAAATTGATAAACAACTCAAATTAAAATTACTAAATAATTAATTACAGGGTAGCAGCGAGTAAAAGTGAAGAGTATCGGTGACCCATTAGGTTACCGATAGTTATACTCTACCTCACCGGTAGACTAAAACCAATATAAAATTAATAAATAATAAAACTTCATACATAAAATTATACAATTAATGTTAAAAAATCTTAATTAATTGATTAAATAACTATTTGAATAAATAAAATTAAAAGCGAAATATTTTATTTAATTAAAACTAAAACCCTTAACTTAATTAACTAGAAGTATGACTAAAAATATAAATAAATAAAGTTAAAATATTTTAGTTAACCCATATTAAAGAATATAATATTATAATAAAGTCGAAAGATGTTAAAATATTATTAATTATGAAATTCAAATTATTAAATAGTGAGAATATTGGAATTAACAAAACTAATAAACAAATAATAAATTTAGATAAAATAAGTAATAATAAAATTTGTTATTTTAAAGTCTAAAAAAATACACAATTAATTATAAAAATTTATTAGTTAACAATATTGATTATAAAAATACAAAATTACAATTATTTAATAAAAAGTGATTAAATAATTAATTAAATCATTAAAAATTAAGTAAAAAGATGTGGAAAAACTATATAAAAATAGAGCCACACCACTCTTCTCATAGACTCTCTCAAAATAATATTGATAGCAGTACCCCCTGTATTTCTATCCTCATTTGAAAATGTCTCCACAGATTCAGATATGGAAGAATATGAGGCTGACCTTAGGAACTCCCCTGCATCATTCTAGGATTTTGTTTCCACCGCCATCAAGGATCTCAGGTAGATAAATTTGGGAACATAGGAAGACTTATGGGTTACCCTAGTTAGTGCCATCATCCCCCTCAAAGATTAAGATATGTACGTCACATTTCTAAATCAACATCAATGTGTGTTCGTATGGAACTACATATAAATTCATGGATTGAATATAGATGTGGTTACGCACCACCTCTGGTTACCAGGTGATTATCGAGGCTTCAAGAAGGCATCCAAGAGGATTCACCCCTCCCATTCCACTAATATATAAGTAGAGTGAAAAAATTGTATTGAAGCCAACATTTTACAAGAAGTGCAATACCTGAAATGGATTTCCAACATCATCCCTTTCAAGAAGAATAATGAGTGTATTAGGGTATGTATTGATTTGAGGTACAATAATCAGAATTTCCTAAAGGATGATTTCCCATTTCCAATCATAAAAATCTTGATCAATGTAACTGCTAGGTTTCAAGCACTTTTTGTGGATGGTTACATGGGATACAATTAGATAAAAATGGCCCCTGAAGATGAAGAAGCCACTTACTTTGGAGAAACTTATGGGATATTTTTCTATCAGGTCATGGAATTTGGTTTAAAGAATTTTTGATACACATATAAATGCTCCATGAACCATATCTTTAATAAATTCATATGATAGATAGTTGATTGTTATGCCGATGAAATGGTTGTTAAATCTTGATAGTGGTGTGATCACTCAACGGACCTAAAAAAATTTTGATAGTCTGTGACATCATGTTCTGAAGATGAATCCACTAAAATGATCTTTCTGGGTAATGTCATGGAAATTAATTAGATTTTTGATATTCCATTGTGGAATTGAGGATGACCTGGTGAAGAATAGTTTTATCTTAGAAATAGAACCTCCTAGAAATCTCAATGAATTGAGGGGTCTCTAAGGGAACCTTTCATACATTCAGCGGTACATTGCCAACCTGACCAGAAATGATCTCCCCTTTACTAGGATAATGAATAAGGCAATAACCTACATATAGGATGATTATTTTAAAAAATCCTTTGAGTGTATCATGCATTACCTATTTCACCCACCGATCATGTTTCCTCTAGTGGAAGGGAGGCCACAAATCACACATGTACACACTATGGAATGCTATTTGGGAACCCTCCAAGTGCAAGAGAATGATGTGGGGAGTGAGAATAACCTCTATTACCTCATCTATATTATTATTGGTACCGATACCCAGTACTCTAATGTTGGGAAACACTACCTAACACTCATCTTTGTCGTGAAAAAGCTGATGCATTACTTGAAACACCATGAAGCCCAATTGGTCTCTCATATCAATCCTCTAAAGTACATCCTTTGTTTTATGATAATGACTTGGTGCTTGGAATGATGGGTGGCCATTATTCAAGAATATGAAATTCAGTTTGTGTCATAGAACTCGATAAAAGGATAATCCCTAGATGAATTCCTTACAACACATCCTTCCCTGATGAATATACCGGAAGACATCAGGATTCCAGACGAAGAGGTATTCTATGCCCATGAAACTCCTTAGATGTGGGAGATTCATTTTTTTGCCTTATTATTTCATATTGGAATAAGGATGGAAACCCCGAATCTCAATATGGATGGAATAGGGATTTTATTTGTCTCTCTCGATAAAGTGTTTTTTCCCTACTCTTTCTCACTATCTTAAGTATGCACAAATAATGAGGAACAATACCAATCCCTTGTATTGGTATTTCAATTATCACTACAACTACAAATAGCCTTTATGAACATCAAAGGGGATTCAAAGTTAGTGATAATGTAGGTCAATGGATAATACACAAAAAAAGGAGGAATTGTCCTCTCTCACAGACTATGCCAGGGGGCTAATGGAAGAATTCATTTTTGATCCCATATTGCATTATGTTGCCAAATCACAGAATTATCGTTCTGATGCATTGTCCAATGTGGCAAAAATCTATGTCAACCTAAGTCTAGAAGAATAAATATTTTAAATTACACATCATATAATGGTCTCAACAATCATCATCTGTGACATAGAAGAGATCAATCAGGTCAACACTAACCTAGAGCATGATACAACAATATTCACTCCTGGATGGATAGATCCCATTATCAACTATATTCAAAATGGTACACTCCCAATAGATAGATCCAAAAGGGTATAGATTCATCACCATGAAAAGAAATTTTCCTTGTGATATAGACCGAATGAGAACAACACCCTCTATCATAATAAATTCAATGAGATCCTCTTTAGATGCAAAACAGAGGGAGATATTTTTTTCTTTCATGGAAGATTTCCATGTGGGATCTTATGGTGTCTTTCAATCTTAGAAAAGGATTTCCCACCAGATTAGGATGTTAGGATGTTACTGGAAAACCATGATACATGACTAAATCAAATTCCCCATGAAATTTCATGCATGAACAATCGGTGAAAACATCATTTATAAACCTCTATAATTACTATATACAGGTAAATATTCTGGGTTGTCTTCCATTTGTGGGATGAATTTCATGGGGACGTTTCCCCTTGCCACATAGAAGCAGATAAATTACATCATTACTACAATTGTATTCTTTTCCAAATAGGATAAGGTGATACCCCTCAAGGAAGTCAGGAGAATGAATATCCTAAACTTTGTAAAGTCTCATATCATCACCATGTTCGGGGTCCCTCAAACAATATTAATTGACAACAAAACCAATTTTTGTTCTGTGCAATTGAAGAAGTTGTACCAAGAGTACAATATCGAGTCCAATAAATCATCACACTATCAGGAACCAACAAATGCATATATAGAGTCCTTCAATAAATAAATTGTCAAATATACTCTAAAAGATTGTGAAAAATGATAAAAATTCTAGGCTTGAAAAGCTCCTCCATTCTTTATGGGCCTATTGTACTACCACATGTACTAATACATAAGAAACACTATAATTATTATTGTATATAACTGAGGAAGTGTTACCTATGGTGGACCAGATACCCTCGCTCTGAGTAACCATCTACAGGAAACTCTCATTTGATGAGAGATCATAATAGAAACTAGATGAATTATAATGGATTGATTAGAAAATGTTGCACACACTACACAACCATGAGGTCCCCCAGAATCGGATTGCATGAGAATTTAATGAGGGGGTTTTCATCCACTCATTCCTCTATGAGGAACTAGTATTTTTTCTAAAAACCCCAATTATACAAGGAAAGAATCCCCCAAAGCTATATCCCAAATGGGTGGGACCGTACATCATACATATGGTCTACTACAATGGGGCCTACTCATTTTCCATAATGGATGGGGAGCATGTCACACCCACACACCAATGTATGCTTTCTCAAGAAATACTCTGCATAGTTTCCAGAATTCGGGCATCCACATTATTTATCTCTCATCATTTTTCCTAGTTACACGATGCTAAACAATATAAATTAGTCATATAAGTAAGATATTAAACTATGTGACACCTTTCATCCTTACCACAAGATATTAAACGCATAGAACCTTTCTTCCTTTCCATATGAAATTAAACGACATGGATGATTCCCTTACCATAAGACATTAAGTTTCATGGAAAATTTCCATACTGCATGACATAAAACTGCACTAATCAATGATATCAATATCTATTCACAACGACTCACCTATGTCTTATCAGTATTATGTTAAACTGCACAGTTCTTATATTACTATGTATAGATTGATTCTCATTTCCAATGAGATATATAGGGAATCCTTAGTCCTATATCATGGTCCAACCACTACATGATTCAATATACCCTTTTTGTGCCCTCAACTATCTATGAATTATAGGAAAAGCCATTCCATTCCTTATTTCACTCACTGAGCATATCTCTTGTGAGCTTAGGAATTGTGACAATGATATACCCTTATAATAATGAAATAAAACTAAACATCTAGTACATTAATGTCTTTAATTCAAGACTATAAATGCATACCATAAGTCCTCACCACATGACATTTGACAAAATGGTCAATGCCCTTAGCACATTACAATAAATTGAACCGTTATTCATACCTATGTTTGGTTTGATTTTGATTCCCATGAGATACATAGTGACACCCATACTTCAACCGTGGTCCAAACCACAATATTACTATCAATTCATGTCATTTAACCCTCATCCTCACCGCATGACTTCAAAATTCATGGGATATCATGAACTATGTGTGGTCTGATTCTCAACCTTATGAGATAAGTAGTTACACACAGACATCAATCTTTGGGCCCAACTGCACTATTTTCATTTACTCACGTTAGTTCACCCTCATCCTAAATGAATGATGTTAAACTATAAGAAACCTCAAGAACAACAAGTGGCTTGATTCCTATCAATTCCATGATATGTAGTGACATTTGGATCTCTAATCATATGCCTATCGACGACAGTCAACAAAAATAATACCCACCTCCACGTATGGGTCAGACCGTTGTAGAGTATTTCCCATTCAAGAACAATGTGTGCATTGATTCCTTCTCTCATGGGATACATAATTATTCTCGAATTTTAGACACCGACCCCAGTCACAACAAATAATTATAAAAATTCCCCCCTCCATGCATATGGGATAGATCTATATAGAAGAATTCATTTAGAACTACGTGTGGATTGATTCTCATACTCATTGGATACATTGTAACGCCAATGTCTCCATCCTTTAGCCCGTCGATGAAATTTCAACACAATCACCTTGGTTCCCACGTCCTTACCACTTGACATTATACTAAATGGATGTCTGTACTTGCCACATGAAGATAAACTTCATGGTAGTACGTCCTTACCACATGATGTTAAACTGTATGGAATTATATCATTACCAAATGACATTAAACTACATGGAAGTTTTTTCATAGCATATGAAGTTAAACTAAAAGGAAATTCATCCTTTCCACATGACATCAAAAATTCCCAGAGGAATATATATTTTCACAACGTGATGTAAAACTAGGGAAAAACACCACCCATTTTTTATTCCTTATCAAATGAAAACACGATACTTACTCCATTCAACCAGAGAATGGGGTGCTTCCACCATCTTTTAAATAACCTCACTCTATAAATAACACTTCATGCCTCATGTGTATTGAATCATCAAAACCTTCAATGGAATTTGGAAAGGATATCCAACTTCAAGGGCCCTTTTCTTGACAATGCATACATGACCATGGATCCGGTATATTCACCTATGGAGGTCAACCAAATGCGTCACTAAAAAAAGGGACATTCTAATACTCATAAGCCCTAACATCACTATATTAGAACTAAATACCTAAATTAATTTGAACTACACCCAGTATGATTGTTCCATATCATCAATCATGATCTGAGAACATTGATCTGTGATTTACAACTCTTTCACTTCTCTCTCATAAGGATGTTGGATCACTCTTGACCCTATGCATCCTAATTAGGCTCTGGTGTAATATTTCCCAGATCATGTCCATGTATACCATGACCATAAACTACCTATACTTCGTTCAAATATTTAATACCTTGAAACACTATCCAATAATGGTCCAATTCTCAATACCTAAAACTTATAATGTAAGAGACACACAACTTTTGAAGACGAAAACTTTTAAAGGGTGAAATGAGAAAAATTCAAGTCCCCACAAACTAAACTCCTCATTATCAGAGTTCAGGAAAAACATTGGGCATAAATACATAAGGCCAAAATCTAACAAGGTCTTCCATGTTACCCTAGTAAAATCTACTTAATGTTTGTAGGACCCCCTAGTCTAGGAAAATGTTAAGTAATGGTTTGTCACATCTCATCACCACGAGAATATGGTCATTAGGTGGTGGCATGATTTTTAAGGAACTCGAACCCTTCTTAGATTTTGCACTCTCCATAGACCACACTTCATGAGTTGGGGTATCTCAGATCACTGTAACCTTCCATGGACCTTGGAATGGATATCCATATTCAAGGTCCATTTTCATGACTATGCATGCATGTCTATGAATCCTGCATACATGCCTATATTCTCCAACCAAATGAATCACTCTAAAAAAGGACATTATAGTCCTTATGAGCCCTAACATCACTGTGGTAGAACTCAACACCTCAACATATCTGGATTTCTCCGTTTATGACTATCCCATATCATTCTACTAACTCGAGTGCTCTAGGTCATGATTTACAATCACCACACCAAACTGTCCAAGTGGATTCATTATCCTCAATGTTAGATCATTATGTTTTCTACCCTTTATCAATAATGGAATATAATACTTCATTCCCCATCATTTTTGGGCCCACACCTCATGATTCAGAACCACGGGGAGTAGGGATTGAGTTTTATGTTTTAAGAGATAATTTCCCTAAGGTACAAGAACCCTTCCTGGACAACCTTCTCTCCATAACCAACTTTATCGTCTTAATGTTTTCATCTTCAAAAAACATTCATGGCCCTTATAATGGAGTGTATATTACCTTTTTCTTTGCATGATACTGATTCATAAGGGACTTGACCCACTAACCAATAGAATCTTATCCTTTACAGAAAGGAAGTTCAATCCTTGTGGGCATTAGCAACATCGCGGAAGAAACTAGCTTCTTAGAATGTCACAGTACATACTTATAATGTCTGCACCATCTCATATTCATGGACCTAGAATTTTGGGTTATGATTTAAATAACCCATATTCCATCTATCTAAGAGGATCTATCTTCCTTAATATTTCTACATCAACCAATATTACCTCCACTAATCTTACATAGCCCTTGGAAAAGATACCTAGCTTCAAGAGACCCTTTTCTTTACTATGCATGCACGACTATGGATCCCACATCTGTGCTTATGGTCGTCAACCAAATGTGTCACTCAGAAAAAAGGGAATTATGACCCTCACGAGCCATGGAAATACCATGGTAGAACACAGTGCCTCTGAGTGTTTAAGGTCATTCCTAACATGTGTGTACCATTTCCTAAAGTCATAGAAGGTCCGATCAAAAATTCCGTAAACATAAAGAAACATTAGATATGAAATAAAATTCCTTGAACTAAAGAAATCTTAGGTCTAGTATAAAAAATATTAAACTAAAGAAATATTAGTTCTGATCTAAAAGACCTTAATTTAATGCAACAAAATATCTGATCTAAAAGTATTTAAACTAACTAAATAGAATGTTCGATCTAAAAGGCCTTAAACTAAACGAAATATCAGGTCCAAGATAAATGACCATAAACTAAAGATACATTAGGTCTTATCTAAAAGGCCTTAAACTAATGCAATATTAGTTCTGAGCTAAAAGAACCAAAATTAATGAAATACATGGTCCGAGCTAAGGGACCGTAAAAATAGGTACAGAGGAAGTCTAGTATGTAAAATCATGAAAGGCCTTACATATGGCCTTGAAAATCAAGATATTCTCACCAAGACTATCAACTTCAATAAATTATCATGCACTCTCCCTTTGGGACACAGTTTCAACAAGATAACTGGAATAGATTCATCATTATGGAACACCGTGTTAGATATAACTTATGAGTGTTTCCTTAAAAAATATCCAAATATAGGAATTTGGGTTCATTGTATTTTAACAAAAGAATGTTTTTCAGAATCTATTTATATAATATGAGAGTAAAAGGTTGATAGGAATATCATAATAAAAAAGGATACAAACATAATAATGAAAATTTCAGAAGGTATGTTTGTATTGTGAAATGTAGGGGATGAATCTCAACATTTTGGAGTCTCTATGAAGCTGCAACCTAAATATGATGCAATACAAGGGTAAAACTAAGACAAAAGTTGATCAGTTTCACTGGTAAGGTCAGTAAGAATCTGATGATAACATCAATAGAATGCTAGAGTGCTACCCCCTACTTCTTCTACTTATGCTCTATGATGAAGAGTCTCGACTAATGTAGTAAACTCTTCCACCATCTTTGAGAACCAGCCAATGATGACAAAGATTTTGAAAGATAATACTTCATTTATAAATTATTTTGACTTACCTCTGTGTTTGTGTTGTCCAAACATCCATCTAATCTTGAAATTTTGATATCATCCAACGAACCTGCTCCAAAGCCTCTATTGTCTCCATAATCTTCCTAGAATGAAATCCTCATCCAAAAATTCATACTGATCCAATTCACATGCAGCCAGATCTCTCTAGATCAAAAACATTTGCTTCGTAATTTCATACAGAGGCTAATGATCAAATCCATCCAACCAATAGTCATGAAATAATTGGTTAAGGTGTTCCCCTTGGTCATGAAATACCTCCAAAGGGTTTTAGTGACCAACACGTGAATTCATTTCTAGATCATCCAACATCATGCTTGATATCCTATAACCAAAGGAGTATGTTGGATAGATGGAAGGATAATTAGATGATCCAATACAAAAGGAAGAGAGGAAGCCCCATAATCCCTTCTCATAGAGGGAATTTTATATACAACATGTACTAGAGGACTGATCTACCCAAGAGAATTTGATCCACTCTTCAAATAAAATTCATTGGATCAATGTCATTTACTTGAAGTATTTCCTATGTATTCAATAAATTACATTAACACCAAAGATAAAGGAGTCGATGATGTAAAAGTCCGTTCCACATGACAGACCAGCCTACCTAGCAAACCATTGGGATAAGTTGTTACCCAAGCCTAGTCATAATCCTTTGTGAGCAAATCATAAGTATCAGTAGGTGGAAGTATGATATGGGATCTATTATCTTCACATGATAGTATATTCCATAATTGAAGAATGATTCAGGGATGTCGTTCTCCTAGGATGCTAACCAAAGTGATGGGAGGAACTCTCTAAACAAATGAAAACTATCGAGTAAATCTATATGGTGTGTTCGGATCATAGATGACCAACTCGTCCACCCTAGCTATGAGAACCCCATTCCCAATGGAGATCATATGAGATCATTCATTGAGAGAACCACTTCTATCATTAATAATCAGACCACCTTGTGAAAAAACATTAGCAAAGTCAAAGATATCAAATTGATTTAGTGCACCTTATACCTCAGTAGGACTAAAAGACATTGTTCCAACCCCATAAATGTTCATAAATCTAGGATGGTACGGGACTTCTAGGATCTTAAAAGCATTTTAATTCTCATGACAAGGAAAGTACTCCCCTATCAATCCAAACATGAACTGGAGAGGTTCACTGATCCTGTAGGGAGTGTTTCATTGTTGGATATGTCAAAAAATTTGGTAGAGGTGTGTAAGGACGAGTACTGAAAGGTTAAGGTTCCCCCTTATATGAATCACACCATCATCACCAATATGATAACATGGATTCTTGAGCACGCGTCCCTAGCCAGAAAAATCCAATCATTCAGGAACATAGCTAGAAATCCCACTAAACTGAGGTCCAAAGTGACCTCTAATTTCCCCCAATACCCTATGAGGTTATTACTTAGCTTCCATAATGGACTAATACGAGATCAAACTATCATAGGCTTGTTGGTAAGGACATAGATGGGGGAGAATAATAGTCATTCAAGCCCTGACACTACACAAACAAAATATTTATCAATTCTGTGAATGAAATAATCAAGTGCACTGCCCGTAATCTCTTCAATTTCTCCTTCACAATAACAGAAATCTCCCTCATAGACGATGAGTTTAGTCCAGGATCTTCCCAGACATCTTTTATAGGAAATAATTTATCATACATCTCTCTAAGAGCATGAATTCCACAATATTGGAGAATATCCCATAAGATGATACCCATATCATTGTGAGGAAGATGGAATGCGTTGGTCCTAGAACACTAATAACTAATCATTTCAAAGAGAAGTTTGGGTTATAGGTAAATGATGAATTGGTAGATCCACAAGGATTCATAAAGATAACCTTGGTTCACTTCATCAGAAAAATCCATATTTCTTTGCGTCACCCAAAATGGCAATGGCCATTCGTCAGAAAAGTTGTCTCTGGGATGAAGATCCCATTTCAAATACCATATGTTTACGATAGTGCCCATATCAGAGGTGAGTAAACTTGAATAGCTTTGAGAAATATTCTTTTGGGTGAAGTCATGGACATACAGACTCAGAGGATTGTTGGCCAACAGATAAGATAAAACATGGGATTGATTGTATCTATCTGACCATCCTTGATGATTGTTACCTGAACATAGTCATGGGAACTAGACACTCAACAAGATGAAATATAAATGTTTAGGTGAGGAATGGTGGAATCATCTAGCATGAGAAACTTTTATAGAGGCAGTCGATGAGATAAGGGGTAGTCCTAAATCTTGGGTCATAAGAGTGCATTTAGACCCTCATTAGCTGTATACACATGGTAACATGGATCAAAATTATGATTTTGGGAAACTAATTTCCTTTAATTGGTTGAAAATTAGGGACCTTGATGAGAAACAGAACCCATCTTTGAAAAAAATGTAATTGGAATATATTAGAAAAATAAAACTAGTATTGTTAAAGCATAATGAGGACCAGTGGCATCAGGTGCATTGCATGAATCACCAAGGGGTTCGTGAACCATATAATAAGTTTGTAGATCACCTGACCTCCAGAGGGCTCATGGGCTACATAACCCTCACAAGGCATCATGCGAACCACATTACACCATTGGATACAAGTGATCACATGACATGAACATGGTCATGCGAGAAGTAAACAATTGAATGATTTCACCAATGGCTCTCATGAATTCCTCAAGACAACCACAACCCTCACAACATATTTTCTAGAAGTTACTAATGTATTATACCCAATTGGATTGGGCATACATGTGAGTGATAAATAATCATTATTGAAAGCTCTAATGAGAAGGACTTGTAGCGCAGAATCATGGATGATGTTGTTGATCAGGGTTCACAGTACGGTAATGCAATGGAGGTATATTATAGAGGAAAAAATAGAGTTCTTGGGAGAAGGTGTTATTGGATGAATGAATTTCGCTCCAACTCTCCCCGTATATAGGAAATTTCATGGAATACCAAACGTTACCCTATAGAAACAACTTATCTTAGGATAATAGGTTCGCAAGACTACCAAATACTTAGCTGGGCATTAGTTTTCCTCAGAACCTAGCCCCTGTCCCCATAGACATAATTCCTGAGGGGGGGGGGGGTTGAATCCCTCCAAATAAGCATTAGTAAAAATAATGAAGGAAAAAAATACTTTAATAGGGGGATTACCTTCTCCACAAAAACATAGGACCTGAGACTTATAGATCACATGAACCACCAAGGGACTTGTGATCACATGATCATTTCAATGTCACATGAGGACTCCATGTGTATCACATAAGATGTGGTGAATCCCACAGATCCCCCCTTCAATGAACCTTCTTTCTCTTGTAAAGGCTCTCTAGAAAACTAAATGAGTGCCCCCATTCCACATGGTTAGTCATTGGATAGTGCCTAACAAATCATGAAAAATTATTCTGAGAAAAATGATGAATAATATCTAAAGGGAGAGAACCCTTATTTCCATAAAGATCATGCACCATATCATCATTGGGAAGAATAAAATTACTTAACGATATCGAAGCAAAATCAAAATACCCCCATAACCTTCTTGAATAAAACAAATGTGATAAAGGGGATAAGGATAGAAGTACTCCCAGTCACTGAAAGACATGATACCCACCCCGGGTGACCCAAAATACACTGAAATACCTCCAAAACACGTCTTCGTCATTTTGTGAATTCCCTTTGGCTTGTCATCCTCACATAATAGAATTCCTTAGGTATGTTCGGGAAACTCTTCACTTCCCCTTGGGTGTTCTAGTGACAACAAGACATATGTTTCCATGACATTATCACACAACCCCATATAACCCATATTGGGGAAGTGAGACATCATAAAAAATCAAGTAAATTTCCTTGAAATTCCTCCTGCAAACATGTATATTCCCAGAATTTTTTAAAATAAAACAAAGGAGATTAAAAGGGAGGAGATGAGAGCTATCATGGTCGTTGGAAAACATGAATCACACTAGGATGTCCACAACGTGGCCCCATGAGACCTACTGACAATAAAAATAGTTCTCGTGAATATTCCTGGACAATCCACCCTTTCCCCAAAAAGTATTACATGTAAGGCATATAGTTCTCGTGGAGGACCTTGGGTTTGTCCATATGACAAGATGAAAAATACTTTGACATACTCGCATGATCCGGGAAGTCTCCATCAATTGGAAATAACACCATAAAAGAGATATTGATGGAAGAGAATTCCAATAAATAAAAATATGGAAACAAACTCAGAATAACACATGGTAAAGACTTTCAAAGAAACATGGAACCATCCCCCTTCACTTACTCTAGTTTGGATTTTTTCTAGATATGTTGTGTGAATTGGTGAACAATCAGGGTGGGTAGCCCTATAAATTCCTGACCACAACCCCAAAGGGGGTTGGATTTTTGATCTTGGAGTTCACTGAGACTACGCATTGAATAACTTTGAGAGTCTCACATCGGTTCTAGAGTAGATTTCTCAGAGAAACTGATCACATGACTGGCCAACCTTTCATTGGGTAATATACTAGAGGGTAGCCAGAGTAGTCATGCACCTGGAATTAGACACTTCATGGGATCATTCATAAATCACATGAAGGGTCTTTGGAGGGAAATGAGAAGAACATCATGCACTCCCACTAGATCACACAAGACTCAAGATATATTGAAATTGAATAAAACCAACGAATATAAAAGGAATAGTCCAGAATAAAATCAAAAGTTCCAAGAATTAAATAAAAACATGCTCACTAACCACTGTAAGCTTCACATGAACCTCCCAAAGACACATGATAGCATCGGGACACGTCACCCACAGCTCACAACACTCCTTCATCATGCTAACTAGGTCACACAAATCCCTCCACGCATGTTAAGGAAAAGTTTTATGACCCCCATGAACGAATCACCATAGCCTCATAGAATTACCAATGGACTTGTCACCCATTATTCATGACTTCCTATAGATGAATCACCTGACTCATATGATGGTGAATACTCATGTCAACCATGTCTCGTGAAAGCACTTGAGCATAACAAGTTCCTGTGAATTCCTTAGGGAATATTTTCTAGGACTCTCGATGTCCTCCAGGGGTGTCATCCATGACATGTGACATCCTATGGACATGTCAACCAAATATTCTGAGAGCATAAAGGAATATCAATGGGCTCTCATTACATCCTCTAGGAATATCATCCAAGATCCCACAATGCCTTTCAGACATGATGGTCAGGTCTCATGATGGCTCCCTCGGAGGTTAGCCAAGACGCACAATGTCCTTCGAACCATGTCAGAATGACTGCTGCAACAACCACCATATGTGTTAGGATAGGTTATGCAATGACTTCGACGAGAAGCTATTTCGGTCATTCATTGTCCTAGGGATGGGTATACTTGGTCATATGAATCCCTCTAAACATGAAATCTTGGTCACTAGGTCATCTCGGGATTTGATATCCTCATCCATCCCTAGTATTTAAATCCAAAATACAAGTGAAACCACATAGTGTAATACAAGATCAAGGGAACTACGATGACTCTGATTCCTTCCATATTCAACATACATTGGCTACATCTTCGAGGTTTGAGTTCCATATTAACCATCCAAGGAAATCCTAGTATATAAGACCCATATCTAGAGCATTGTACTTGATCACTTGTTAAAAATTGTTTCTCACAATGAGAATGGATCACATGGGCTCAAGGAGCTGCACTGATCATTTCATCTGTACTATACACTCCAATGTTAAAAGGACAACCTCAATGAGTAATCACCAACTACCAACATCATATATAATTTCCCGGTCAATAGGGAATCAATCTCATTGTAGGCCTCTATGATTCCAAAAACATCAAGGACGACCATAATTTCCCCAAGTCTGATCATCCACCTTATCCTATCAGTAGGTTAAGGGATAATAGATCTATGATGACTCTAATTCCTTCCATACTCTGGATAGGTTGGATTCCTTATCAAGCCCTGATCTCTATACCAAATTCATCGAGGACTGTACCAATACATAAGTCCCATACCTACATGCCTTGAGAGTGATCATCTATTCCAACTTATTTCTCACACCCAAAACAGCTCATGTGGGATTAGGGAGATGCAATGAACACCACATTAGGAATCATGGATTTACACTAACTAGGGATATCCGAGTAAGTAATCCTTGGTGAGTGGCATGGCACAAACACCACTCATATAAATTATTATTACTTGGGGAAAGTCCCAAGCTCATGATTAAACTATGATGAATATGATTTCTTCCATATCTAGGATATGTAGGAATTCATCCTGATACCCAAGCTCAAATGTTTGGTGTCTCAGTACCTGCACATATTTCGTCTCTGCAAGATGCTAAACTGTATGGGACTAATGAAATGTGTGGTTTTTGATTCCAGCAATAACCAGGATATGTAGGATGTCTTATAAGATCTCAATCCCCTCCCCAAACTATTAATTTCCTCCTCATGCTACAGTACATTATAAATAATTTGGTTATAAAGATTCCATAAATAAAGCATCTATTCACTGTTAAGAAAATGGATGAAGAACCTCAGATATGTACATATGGATTCACTAATGAGACTGCACTCCCCTCAGTTCAACAATGAGACTATATTTCTCTTTTTAATGAGATAATTAATCAAAGAATCCGTTTTAGAGTAATCAGTCATGTATCAAGGGTAGTAAGACATCCAAACACATATCTTAAATCTATACGAGAGTTCTGGAGTAGGTAAAAATTCCCCCCAAAAGGGTGGGATGATCCCAATATTCCATCCTCTCGAAAAATATAAGTCCCTAAGATTCATTGGGCCTAAAATACCAGATGCTATCTCTCAATTGGAAAGAATATATGTACACAGAAATAGATCGAGCACAATTGGGAGTTTATGGGAAAAGTGGAAATAGTGGATCAATGAGTGAAACCCATTCCACACCTCTAAAACCCGATAAAAAAAATGTGTAATAAAAAAATAATTTGTTATATATATTGTTAGAGTAAAATCATCAATTAAATATTTATTCAAATGGACTACATATAACCCTTTAGTAGTGATAAAATTCCCCCTGAAGAGTAATTCCTCCATCCAGAACTCCCATTTATCATACATTTCATATTGTTTCTCATATCCCAAATTCATTAGCGTGGAATTCAAACAGTCATCATCCTCCTCATTTATTTTAGATTGTATTAGAATATAATCTATAAATATTACCAAAAACAAATATAGGTAATCTCAAAAGTCTCTATTTATCATGTCCATGAATATTACTAGAGCCCATGTGAGGATAAATAGAATCAATATGAACTCATAGTGTATGCACCTTTTTCTAAAGGTAGTCTTGGCAATATATTCCTTCTTCACCTTTAATTATTGATATCTAGATCGAAGGTGTACCTTAGAGAATTATTGGGGCCCATTTAGTTCATTAAACAAGTTATTAATCTATGTAAGGGGTTATTTGTTCTTTATCATGATTTTTTTGAGTTATGATAATCAATATGAAGTTACATTGACCCATACCTCTTTTTGATGAAGAGGATCAATGCACCCCATGGTGATGAAATCAAGAATATAAAACCCTTTTCAATATTATCTTGTAACTACTTCTTCAATTTATCGAACCCAATGATGTATATTATATATGGATCCTTGGATACTAGTTGAGATATATGTATAAGTTCAATCCAATACCCAACCTATTGGTCAGGATGAAGGCTAGGAAACAATTTGGGGATTAAATCAGTATATTCCTTCACAATGGGAACATATTTATGAATGATTCACTCTTTGTTATAAATAATTTGAGATAGAAATTATGCCTCATAAAGAAATTAAATCAATTCTTAAGAAGAATATTCCATATGAAATTCATCCTCCTTATTGCACTTGTATAAAATCTAAGTATGGATCAGGATACAATGATTGATATTCCTCTCTTGAATGTTGATGATGTATTTATATAAGGAAAACCAATAAATTGATAATATAGCATCAAAATTCACTAAAGTTAGGTTGGAATGAAGTAACACCCATATATGTCATGATATATTTCTTTTTAAATAAATTTAATTTCTTTGATAGCTTGTGATACTTGTAACCCAAAGTCTAAATGAATCATAATATAGAATCAAATTATAAAATAGACATTACATTTTGGTTACTAAAATGAATAACCACATTTCGAAAATATTAATAATGATTTTATAAAAATAAAATATGTTTATAAATAACTTGTTAGTTTTTGGTAAATTATTTATATGCTTTAAAAAATATAGTTTCCTCAAAAAAAATTTGTATTTTATTTTGTGAGAAAATAATATAATTAATTAGTCCCACTTTTATATAATTTATTTGAAACCATGAAACAAATTTCTTAAAAAAATAATATCAAAATTATCTTTTATTTATTTTTTTTGAAATTTTCTGAAAACATTAATTCTTGGATGAATAGTGAAAATTTAGATTTTCAATAAAAATTTTATTCTAATTTAAAGAATTTTAAATGTAAAATTTTATTTTAAAATTTTTTACAAATTTATAATATTTATTTATATTATTAGTATTCCATGTTGGGTTAATTTAATTAATTTTATGTGGATTTTTATATAAATTGATTTCATACTTATGAAAACATTTTTCTTTGAATATTGTTTTTCATCATGTTTTGGGTTTTTATTTTAAAATTAATATCTACCAATTTTATATAATGAATTAGATAAAATGGATTCAATATTTGTAATCATAATTTCCAAATTTTTTAATGATTAAACTTTATTTTTAGGGCATAATTTATAGTAAAAATAGTAACAATAATTCAATGTGGTTAAGGCTAAAATGGGTTTTCCATGGGCTAAAAAATCGGATAAGGGATTTTTTATAATTAAACACTTATAAATACAATTTTATAGAAACATTATAAACAAATTCTATTCCATGTTAAAATATCTTTCCATTTATATGAATATTTATTGAGGATGAATTTAATATATTTTAATAGCTTAATAAATTCCATGTGTGTCTTATCATCTTCCAATGGCCCGAAGGCCTTCATTTTTTATTGATTTTGATAATCCGCATTTCAAGGGGTGAGGTGGAACTCTTACAAGGCCCGTAGGCATAAGTATTACATGGCCCATAGGCCTTAGAGAAATTCATTCCCTGTATGCTTCAAACATTACATACAACCTTGAAAAATTACTTAGAACTGCTCCTCCCCAACATCTTTATTATGAAATCAGCTCTACACCTTCTAATGGCTGTTCGGCTAGGCTTTCCCATGCATGAAAAGACATTTCCCGATGGCAGGTGTCATACCCTCTCATTCTTGAAATCCATTTAGCCTCTTCTACGGTGAAAGCTCATTGCTCCTCCTTCTGAAGTTTGTTCATTGTAGGTTATCTGGTTTGCATCTGCACTTAAGGTGGCCCGACGGCCATGAGGTGGCTCGAAGGCCTTACTGACTCAAAGGCCTAGGTGGCCCGAAGGACTTAAAGGAATGAGGGACCAAATCGGTGGCCTGAAGGCCCAAATGGGGAAATATTCCCAGCTACTGCAGTGCCAAATAGTTCCTACTATAGTTCCTGCTACAGTACCTACTACAATACTGCTACAGAGTTTATTTTCTTCTTAAGAGACCAACCCTAGGGTCATTAAGATGTGATCTAAATGAGTTTATTCAAAAAAAAAGATCCAATTTCCATAACATATCACAGTATTTTTAATTCTTATTTAAGATCCTATTAATATGTAGTATTTATGATAAAATAATAAATTCATTTTCCTAAATATAATAAAATGTTATTATGGTCATTTAACCATCACTAATCACTATCTATTCGATAAAATGGGTAGTGAAAGTATCACTTATGTGTATATGTGGACTACCGCCTCCATGTAGAGATTCAATTAACTTTTTGTGATTATATTTCATTGATGATTATTATTGTTGGTTTAACAATTATATATTATATTTATGAAATAATTATTCTTCTATAATTATAATATCACATCTTTTTTCTTACCTTATAATCTTCTAGAAAGAGATAATTTCACTCGTGTGTAAGTGTGGACTACCACCTCAACGAAGCAATGTGATTCGTTTTCCATTTATGTTTTATTTGGATGGTGAAAATGTTATATTTAATGAATTTATGTAATATATATGATAGAAAATTATTTTAAATGTTTAATTATTATTCAAATTTATTTCATTCCATTCGTTGAAAAGTGAAAACAACATTCATGCGTTCATGCAGTCTACTGTCTCCATTAACGGTGTGATTTATTTTTTTATATCTAGCTTTTATGGATAACTATAAATATATTCAATGAATATATACAATATTTATATCATTATTAACATTATTTAGAGTATAGAACCATGATTATAAACCATAACTAATGAATAAAATCTCTAATGAAAAATGAAATAATTTACAACAAGTAATGATGATTATAATAATTAATTACTAATAAATGGGTGTTTAAATGTTATAAGTGGGTCATATATGATATTATATTTATTTACAAGATTATATTATATAATTATAATAAATTTTAATTTATTATAAAGGAGTTTTAAATCTCTTTTAATGTAATTCCAACTCAAGGTAAGGGTTTTACATTATATTTTAATTGTTTATTAAGATTATTTGTGATTAAGTTTCTGATGAAAAAATATCATAATATACCTTTCAAGAATTTTAAAGAAATTATTATACTCTGATATTTCAGGATATTTATTATTTTCCTTTCATTTTTCTCTCTATATGTACTCATGATACAAAAAAATATTTTTAAGGAAAACTGACCTTATTTCTCTCTTTGGCAGAAAATACTTTTTCATCCATATCCTTGTCTTCTAGAAATGTTTTCATGCATGTTTCTATTAATTTATTACTATTTATAAAATTCATTTTTACCCTTTTTATTAAAAAAATGGTTTAAAATGAATATTATTGTTTTTTACTAAATGAGTTACTTTTGAATTTTTACCAAAATTGGGAAAGGAATCATTAAATTAAAATAAATGACAAGAATACAATTTCCATCCTTCATAAATAATTAATAATTTAATGCTTACTTTTAAATTTTCAAAGTATATTTTAAAAAACCATAATATTTTGGTATTTTATTAGATTTTGAAGAATTGATTTCAAAATGAAAAGAGTAATTTTTCAACAAATCAACCAATGATATTTTAAATTAATTTTTCATTGAGGATAATATAATTTATGATACATATGATTTAATGAGGATATAATATAATGATACCATCAATTTTTATTATTTTTTTTCCTTATAATGATGATGATTAAAAGATTATTTGAAGAAAACTATTTCTTTCACACATGTTATTTATGTTATGAAACCCATTTCATTTCAATGAGTTAAGTTATGATGATATGGTTAACTATTTATGAAACTCATTTCATTTTTATGGATTCTGATATAAATAATGTTTTATGAATTTCTACAACACCACTACATTATTTTCATTATGTGTTCAGGGTCCAAAATTATATATACCTTTAATTATTTGGGTAAATATGGATATATCATGAGATAAAAAGTTGGGAAATGGTCAGTGAACATACTTGAATAAGAGAATATGTCAACTATGATAGTTTTTGGAGTTATCCTTGACTAAAATGGTAGAATGGGTAGTGAACCCAATTGACTATGATAGTATTGGTAGTGATATTTGTCTCCTAAGGAAATTATTTTCTACGATTTTTTGTATTCCCCAAACTTATCTCTTATGAAAATGTTATGTTATCATGGATAATGTTCATTGATTCAATTACAATTTAGATATTATGAATTTCCTTGTATTATGATTATTATATGTGATATTATTGATATGGTTTTCAAATATTAATCTCATGTTATCATACCCTTTTTCTCATATTATGCTTAAGTGATCATTGATAACTCCTTTGTTTACACATACTGAGCATCTAATCTCAACCTTTTTTGTTTCCTTTCCATAGGTTATGAAGAAAGGTATTAAGTATGATATGAATAAGAATTTTTATAGTTATATGAATATTAGTGGGGGTAATGTTGATCTATTATGGATATTTCATTTATTTTTCAATGTTTCCAATGATACAATACCTATAGGATTATGGCATGGATCATAATTTTATATAATGAATATTCATCTATTATGATGTAATATCTATGTATGAAAAGTATGGTTCACTATAGTTAGTATTAGATTAAGGTTTTAGTAACCTTTGGAAACTTAGATGATAAGGCATTAGGGATAACCATTTGGATAATCCAATGTATATGAGAACATTCACTATTATATTAAAGAAAAGAATGATTTTTCTTGAAAAAAATCTCAATCGTGATGTTTCATTTGGATGTGGTTTTGGAATAGAATCATATATGGGTAAAAACCATTAAAAAAGTTTTTTTGAGCAAATCCTAGTAGTTATTTTGGTGTATAGTGACTGTACATTTATTATGCTCTTGGTTTGAAACTCCGGGGGGATATTCTAGGGTGAATTCACATTTTCATTATGAACCATGATGATGTATTTGAATAAATGATCACCAAATATGATTTAGGTTATCCTAAGTTTTCATATAATAAAATTATGGCTCCACAATTTAGACATCCTATAAATTATTTTTCATGATTATTTATTTTCAAATTATAATTTTTGTTGTTCACACTATGATATTTTAGTTATAATCTATAGTGGGAAGATGAATTAATTTCCATAATATTGAATGTGATGTACAATGAAATTATTTTACTACTGAGAAAACCAATGTTACATGATCTGTAATGAATAATATAATTTCTAGTCTTACAAAACATTCTCAATCTATGAATCATTCAAAGTATCCAAATGAGAAAATGATGGAACAACTCTCTGTTGTGTCCTTCATGATGAAACACCCAGCTTCTTTTAGTCGGTCCATTGATCCACTAGTTGCTGATTAATGTATCAGTACCAATGAGAATATATTTTGTATTATCCACTATTTAGATCAAGAAAAAATAATTTTGGTTTCCAATCACTTAGAAGGAAAAGTAGATCAACAAGGGAATTATATCAAGAGAATGGGGAAATAGAAAGAAATTGAATCCATATAGTGGAATGGTTTTAAGAAGTTATATTTCAATAAGAACTTTCCCCATATACTTCATATGAAAATGGTTTTTGAATTCTATGAGATAATGGAGAAGGATGTTTAATCCATTAGTACCTATGAGTAATATTTTACATAACTTGTGAGGTACGCTTCTAGTATTATCATTGAGCATGAAGGTAAGGTTGATCAATTCTTCTATAGTTCAAAACCGAGTATCCTATGTGAATTACCAATAAAGGGAATTCCGTAACTATGAATAAATAATTAGATGTTATATAAATTTGTTAATATATATTGTTGTTACCCATCAATATCATTGTTTTGATAATAAATGAAAGATATAATTCAATAGAAATTCAAAAAACCATGGATAGAATAATATTATCTTTCCTTTATGCTCAAAGTGTGGAAGGAAACTTGGAGGAAAGTTTCTTAATGGTGTTGGTAAATGTTTTATTTTTGTAATTTAATTTCATTATTTATTCTATTGCTGAAGTGATGTGAATAGACCATTCTAGGAAAGGAAAAATGAAAAAACACAATAGAATATGACACACACATTCCAATGTTTCAAATGAAATCAATGTTGTCATTATACATACCAGTTCCAAAACCTAGAGTTCAATGATGATAACAAATTATTATAACCTATTAATACCAAAGAAGAATATAAATACCATACAATCACTAATGATGACACGGATAAATAATAATTTAAAGTTACACTTACCATCCACTCTAGAACTGCTAATGTCTTGTTTGATTCTGGATCTACCCAATCTTTTATCTTTGGAATTTGTTAAGGTTATCACATTACCACCTCAAATACTATATGTTCAGTTAGTATTTAAAAATCCTAATGGTTCAATAATCACATACCAAGTATATTATTCTTCTCTAATTAAATTTTGTTGAAATGCACTTCCTGAAAATCTCTTTATTCTCATAATAGATAAATTTTATGTTATCATAGGCTTGGACTCCCTTTTTACATAAACCTTACATTAATTATTGAGTAAGGGAATCCACGTATGGTATTTCAGAGAAACATATTATTTTCAATAAGTGGGATGAAAAATATGAACATTCGATGGAAATTACATCAATTTCATGGGTCTTGATTCCTATTCAAAAGGGTTTTCTATCTCAGATAGTTGGGGAGAAAATTAAAATTGATGATATTCCTATTATATGATATATATTTTTATGTATATACAAAATATTTTCCTAGTCTTCCATTGAATTGTGAAGTTTTGTTTTCAATAGAACTTACACATAGTGCTACGCCTATTTTAAAGTCTCCATATAGAATGGCCTTGATTGAGATAAAGGACTTGAAAAAACTCCATGAAATTTTTTACAAGTGATTCACTCATCCAAGTGCTTACCATGGGGTGAACCTATTATTTTTTAAGAATAAATATGGTTAAATGTAATTAGACAGTGATTATTGTAAACTTAACATGGTCATAATTAAGAATAAGTATCCTCTTTCTCTTATTGTTGACTTTTTTAATCAACCATGAAAATCTCAATAATTTTCCATAACTGACCCTCAATTTGGATATCATTAATGGAGGGTCAGAAAAATATGATATACCCAAAATAGAATTCTATATAGTGTATGAAGACTATACATTTATAGTGATTCAATTTGGTCTTAATAAAACCCCTTCTAACTTCATGGATTTAATGGATTGATTCTTTTGAGCTTACCCTTATCATTTGGTGGTATTCATTCTAGAAGATATTATTATATAGAAATATAGAAATTAATAGCATGAAGATAACTTTAGGATTGAACTAAATACCCTATGGAAAAAATATGTATTCAATAACTTCCATGTGTGAATTTTGGAAATAAAATGTCACATTTTTGGGTTATATATTCTCAAATGAGGTAATATCTATGGGTCTATCAAAGATGAAATTTATTGAAATTTGGACCATACCAACCACTATGACATAGATATATAGTTTCCATGGTTTGGATTGATATTTTTGATTTTTTTAATTTATCGTTGATATCTAATACACTCACCATGTTAACTCGAAAGGGAGACATGTTCTTTTGGAAAGATGAATTTGTAGAATCTTACATGAAACATAAGGGTATGGTTAGTTATAAAAAATGATCTTACAATACCCTAAATAGGAGAAAGGTTTATGATATATGCTGATGAATCAAAAAATGGAATATGATACATCCTCATGTATAATGATATGGTGATAGATAATGCCTTAATCCAATTGATGGTTCATGATAAATATTACTCAACTGTTGAAACTCCTTTTCATCACATTTTCTAAAAGAATGGAAAGGGAAATGACTTAGAACAAAGTGATTGTTGGCGCCAAAATATGGCCCGAAATTAAGGAACGAAAAAGAAGGTTGGCGCGCTGCCTCGCGAAGCCCCGACGCGAAGCCCCGACGCGAATCCCCGACGCAAAGCACCGACGCGAAGCGCCCCGATCATGGAGGCCTCACGAAGCTCTAGAGGCGGTAACGCTCCACGAACGCATTTGACGTTCGCGAGCCCTCCGCGAAGCTCCAAAGGCGGTAATGATCCGCGAACGCATTTGACATTAGTGAGCCCGCCGTGAAGCTCCGGAGGCGGTAACCCTTCGCGGACGCCGTTGACGTTCGCGAGCGCACCGCGAAGCACCTGAGGCAGCGCGCGGGTTCTGCTTCACGGCGAACCTTTCCTATAAATATTGGACTCCCCCTGAGACCCAGAGGACGGACAATCCGACTTTTCGGCTTCTCCTCTCCCGACTCACGAAGCACACTTTGCCCCAGGAATCATGAGCTCCACGAGGTACTTCTACTTCGCGAGCCACCTTTGCTTTGTCTCGTTTTGAGCCCCTCTTCCAAGAGGGATGCCCTTCGCAAAGATTAAGGGCATTCGCGAAGGAAGGGGATTCCCAAGGGAACCCAGGCAGCCGCGGAGCGTTTATGCTTCGCGAAACACCCAACCCATACTAGTGATCCCTATGCTAAGGCAGGATCGCTACACATCGCGAAGCACACTGCTTCGCAGGACCCTGCTTCGCGAGGCACCTCTTCTTCGTGAGGCAATGCTCTGCGAACACTGTTCCACTTCACGAAGCACCTTCCACTCACACCTATGCCCCATGCCAAGGCCAAGGCACTACACCTCGCGAAGCACACTCCTTTTCTTGGAAATTCCTCTTCTCATGCGACCCTCCATGTTTTCACGATGTGATTTCAAAGTCCCATGGACAATACCACCCGTAGCGTTGCTTCACCTAATGCTTCTTCGCATAGGCACACTAACGGATATTGATTCTTTGCATATCCACGCTAACGTGGACCCCTCGATGGTTCATTCCACAACCCCCTTGACCATGGCCTTACTGGTACCTTCCCTTCCCCAAGGACCAAAGGGTACCGGTTATGTAAGTCCTAGGGGTGCGGAGTGAACCCACCTCGTCCGAGCTGCAGGACGTTAAACTGCCAAGCACCACATCCTCAACACATGACGTTAAACTGTGACCCGACCTCGTGCCCCTCACGAAGGGTCCCCCCAACTCGAACATTCTTTACACCACTCGTCTCCACAGGAATGGAATCACCCATCCATAAGGGGTGATTTCCTCCTTATTGGAGTGGCGTATGTTCTCAGGAGAAGGGTGACCCTAGTTCCCCAACGGATGACTTCACCCCTGCATCTCCGTACTTCCCCACTACCAAGGTCCGTGGAGGGCATGATAGGGAACGAGGCACCCCCCATTTGAGCCTCCATCCTGGAGTAAGTCCTAGCACCATGGGCCGCCTAATGCATAAGCCCCTCTTCAATTCTCATGGACGCATCCTTCGCGACGTGATCGTCAGGTCCTTGCAACCTCTTGTTTCTCACACCGAGCATGACTCACGTGGGCTTAGAGTGAGCACCGACCCTGACCCCCATCCATTTGAACTACGAGGACTTTGATCCATGTCAAGGCATGGTACGTAGGAATCCTCTATGAGGTTGAAGCCACATTACTCGGTCGTTCATTCACGTCGAGTTTCTCCCTCGTCCAGCATGACTTTAAACTGCATTCCAGTTCGACGGAAAGCCGTTATGGCCATCCCGAACTACGAGGAATTTGATCTATGTCAAGGCATGGTACGTAGGAAGCCTCCCAGAGGTTCAATCCCATCTCTCATTGGACCAAGGTCCTTCATTTATGTCGGTTCGACGACACCCACCACCCAGTCGTCCCGACCTCTCCATGCCGGTTCCCCGACCACCTTGGGCCGCCTCAGAGCGTAACCCCCAACTATTCTGTCCCACATGACGTTAAACTGTATCGCGTCCCGCATGACGTTAAACTGTATCCCATCCCGCATGACGGTAAACTGTATCCCGTCTCGCATGACGTTAAACTGTATCGCGTCCCTCATGACGTTAAACTGTATCACGTCCCGCATGACATTAAACTGTATCCAGTCCCGCATGATGTTAAACTGTATTCTGTCCCGCATGACGTTAAACTGTATCCCCCCTCTTGGGCCACCTCAGAGTGTAAGCCCCATCCCAGTGAACTACGAGGACTTTGTGATCCATGTCAAGTCATGGTACGTAGGAAGCCTTCCCAAGGTTCAAGCCCACCACTAGTGGACCCACATTTCTACTTTCACGTCGGTTCACCGATGAAACCCTTTGAACTACGAGGTCTTTGATCCATGTCAAGGCATGGTATGAAGGAAGCCTCCACGAGGTCCAAGCCCACCACCACTAGGACCCTCTTGGTCCCCCCCATTCACGTAAGCTCGCTGATGATGCCCATTGGACCAAGGTCCACCCTCGTGCCAGTCCACTGGCACCTTCCCGAACTACAGGGACTTTGATTCCCTACCATGGGGATACGTAGGAAGCCTCTTCAAGGCTCAAGCCCAACTTCACTATCGCCCCTGCGATGGTCCCATTTCATTCCCCCTTCACTTCATTCATCCATCCATCACCCATCCTGATTCTCGTCCGGACCGTCATATCTCGGTGAGACCATGTCGATACACTCCTCTTCATAGCCGCCCATGGGCTGGTCCCGGTATTGGCACCCCTTCAAGGGAAACCCCTCAATCCCATCTATTCCAGCTAATGCTCTGATCGGGTTGATCCGTCTCCGCTAGACGTTAAACTCGCGGCGTACCCTGTGTTAAACACGAGAAGCTGAGGAAAACCTCAGATATGTGTCTATGACATATAATTCCCCATGCTCGATGTGGGATGCCTCGGGCTTCCACGCCCTCGAGAAGCCCTGTGACCAGGGGTAATAGAAAGACATTCCAGGTTCCCCAGCATCCAGACATGCTATTGATGCCTCAATGTGAATACTCCCACGACTGAAGGTTACTACCCTGACTGGACCCTTTGGAATGTCCCGACAGAAGCAGTGTAATTAACCGGCGTCCATGGAAACATGGAACTGGGAAGAGTTTCACGAACTACGTATTAAATCTATGAGGGAGACCCGGACTAGGTAATGAGTTCTGAGGAGGAATCCATAGAAGGAAGAACCGACATCCCATCATCCCGTTTCGATCAAGGAGCATACGTCCTTGAACAAGGAGTGAATTCCGCCCGCCTTTGGAAAGTGGGAATGCGGGGCCACAAGCGTCGTGCGTCCTCCTCCTCCACGGACGGATGCGCGCGCGCCCCGACGAAAGCATCGGAAACAAAAATGGTGAACCCGACGTGAAATTCTTCTCCTCAATCTAGAGATTAGTAGCATTTGAGACACCAGTAGATTGACGTGTCACCGAATCCAGATATCCGGTGCCTGGTCCCGCCAAGAAAATAGCGGGCCTGTCGTGAAACTCACCGGAAGTCGGGGCGGTAGAACGTGGGGCACTCCGTTCTGCAGCGTGTTGGCATGGATCCTTCTTACAGACGTGGAGAATGGAAGGACGTTGGGGTACTGGATGTCAATCATTTTCCTCTCAGTGTTGATGAGTTGATCCCTTCGTTTCTCAGGAACCAGGTTGTTGTTACAGAGATGCGATCACTGCCCGCTAGCCTACGCAGGGGCAGGGGCAACATCGCCACAGCCACCCCATGTGGCGCCGCTACCGCCACGATGGCCACCACATCGCGGAATACGGGGCGCCCACGTCCCCTTTCCCCATCAGAGGTCATCCAGCGAAGGGTGATCAACAACCTCGTGCACAGGTACGAGGAAGAAGGGGTCATCCCAACTCGGGATATGGCCCGCCTGGACCTGGAGGCATCCAGGCCCCGCCGTCAACGCCGCCCTAACAGGCCGTGCAGAGAGCCCCTGCTCCCCACCCCAACATTCAACCGTTTCGGGAGCTTGTCCCCGGAATTCCTTGGTGACTCCCTGCCTTACGCTGAAGAGGCGGGCGCCGTCCGGCTCAGCCCGCTCAGGGTCCCGACCCAAGGGCTCCAGGCAAGAGCTCCCGTCCGGCCGTGTCAGCACCGCCATCCGACTCCGCAGGAAAAGCAGGCAGGCAATGCCCCTGCACCACCTGCACCAGCTCGCCTGACCTGACGTCAGCGTCGGGCCCGGCCTGAGGACGCTCGCCCAGGCACGTCGACGTCGACAGCTACAGTGGCCCGAGCCACCGCTGACGTGCGTCATGAAGCCCCTTCATACACTGAGCAGGGGCACTCCTTCACCCAACTGGGATCGAGACCCCAACCGCCCCACGGGCAGGCTGGGTTGACTCTTCGGGTTGCAGGCCCAAGTGGTGATCACCGCGAACTAACCCGCGGTGATGTCACCCCGTATGGAGGTCCTCCCCGTACCACTACTCCATAGAGCGAGGGCCTTCCCCGCTCCGAAGTTCATCATGGAGGTATGCCTCGTGCTACCCCCATTTCGAAGGAAGACCTGCCCCGCGGCAGTGACGCTCGGCGCAGAAACCTTTCTCGCACCCACTATACAGGGTATGGAGTCCATTCTTCTGCCCTCAACCGTTGATCTGAAGGCACCGTCCATCCGGTCCTTCTCCAATGTGGGGGCCCTCCCTACATCCTCTCTGCAACCGGCGAAGGTCCTCCTCACCCCAGCAACTCGAGGAGTGAAGGTCAGCCTCGCTCCGTCTGCATTGACCATGGAGGTCCTCCCCATTCTCTTGTCGGTTCCAACAGAGGCTCAGCCTATAAGGGTGTTGTCCATGGAGGTCCTCCCCATGTACCCTTCGACATTTTCCCTGGTGCCCCTCACACCTCGGCTATCTCGAGTGGGGGCCCTCTCCTCCACGGCGCCAACGCCGCCCCGAGATTGCCTGATAGGGACCAACCCTGTCCCGAAGAGCCACCCCGGGGCAGGAGAGCGGGTCGTCGCCGCCACAAGAAGAGTCCTGTGAAGGCTCGGGTGGAGATCAATCCTGCCCGCTTCTCCGACTCTGAAGCTGAATGCGACTCAGTGATGGAACCTTCTCCCCGCTCCTCCGTATCAAGGACTGGGGCAGGAAGCAGGCGTGTTAGCCTCATTCTCCCAGAATATGAGGTCCACCATATTCCCATCTCTCTCCACAGGTACATCCAGGAGGAAGAAATCTTGGGAATTCCGCAGGTCTCGACCGCGCAATCATCGCCATCGTCACCAGAAGCGCCCTCTACCTCTACCAGAGATCACAGAGAGTTATTTTGGGGGCCAACGGCGGTAGAGCGACAACATGACCGGTCACCGGTAGTCGCGACTCCTGTTCCGGAAGCTATGGCTATCAGGCCATCGTATCATGACATCGTGGCCAGGTCACCTTACTCTTCGGAGGATGGCCCGGAATTCGGCGGCAAGTCAGATCTCTCGCCGTATTCTCCATCGCCGAGTTTACTATCCCAGAGGTCCGCCTCGGTACCGCTACCGGTCCCTCAGCCGCCCCCGGTTGACGAGTGGGGAAACACAGTGCCAGACCCTGAGTCCGAGCCGAGGAGCTTCTGGAGTATTCTTGCAGTGGATTACTTCCCGGAGAAGTTCTGGCCGACGGCGGCGCTGAATTTTCGCGTACCAGAGTCTCTTACCTCTGAAGAGGTGGGGTGCTTTTGTCGAACCCTGTGGGCGACACACTTCCGCCTTCGTTACGAATGGGTGGTGTACCCCAGAAGTCGAGAGCACTTCGAAGAAATCGGCCAGCAGTGCCGCCTGATCGATGCGGCCGCACTTCTTGTGGCCCAGCACCCCGAGTCGCCAGGCTGCCAGGGCGCCCTTTAATGGAAATTCTTCCAGAGTTTCAAAGCACTCCGTAGGATCTTCAGGGAAGCCACCCCCCATGTGCAAGTCTGTGGTTGGGGACACTATGCCGCTCTCCTCTTCGACCCTATCCGACGGCAGCCCGATTCATTATGTGACATCGAGGACATGCCCTCGAGAGGGGCCGCGGTCCACATGGACGATGTTGTGGACAAGGAAGACGAGATTGAATTCCTTGATGGAGACTTACCCCCCGAGGGCGTACCGCCACTACTGGACCCATCCGAGAGGGTTACCCGTCAGCAGAGGAACCTGCTAGGCCTCCCCGTACCCACCGAGTTGCTGGTACTCGGTCGAAACACCGGCAAGGGTAAGGAGAACGTCGGAACTATCAAGCACTCCGACCCGTCCGCCTCTGTGCAGAAAATGGACGAAGACCCCAAGAAGGCCACGTTATACCAGCAGCTTGCTGAGAAGAAGAGGCTGGTTGACGAACTTTTGGCTAAGCACGCCGCAGAGCGGCGACCCGACTATGGTAATCCCAGGCCAGGGCACCAGGGGCAGGAACAATTTCCCCCCGGTGAGATGCCTCCGGGAAACCTTGATCATGCTACTGCTGCAGACAGGGCAGAAGCCGGAACTTATGGAAATAGGGCGCGATACGTCTCGCCAAACCCCCCCAAGCGACGGGGTAATCTGAAGAATCCAGTCCGGGTTCCCCCAGTCGCCCCGCAGGTCGCTCCGCCAGTTGATCCACGAGCGGCCGAAGCCATCTACCATGTTGAAGAGCATGGCAATGCACTTGTGGTTTGGGATCCCTGTCAAGACAGGGACCCCCACCCGGATGATCTTATAGCGGCGCTCACAGCCCGCCTTGTAGCGTTGGAAACGCGGCAGGTAGCGGTCCCACCGGATGGCAAGCCGTATCCCGCGTGGGTAGATGATATGCCCGCACCCCCGGGTTTTGGGAACCCCACTTTCTCACCCTTCAACGGGACAGGGGACCTACCACAGCACTTGGCTCATTTTTCTTCCAGGTGTGGCCCCATGCTGGGGACCCCGGCTCAGCAAGAAGCCGCCAAACTCCGGTGTTTCGTACAGACATTGGAAGGTCCATCATTTGTCTAGTACAACCAGCTCCCTATCGGATCGGTGACTGGTTGGGAGGTCCTCTGCCTCTGTACCAGTTCAGATCCACCACGCGGAAGACTAGCATTGCAGACCTCTTCATGTGCAAGCAAAGGCATGATGAGCGGGTTGCAGATTTCATCGCCCGGTGGAAGGGACTTACGTATTCCCTCGATATGCCACTGACTCAGGAGAAATTACTGACGATGTGTGTGGGGAACATCAAGACAGATCTGGTACCCTCCCTAATTACCCAAAACTACCCTGGAGGGTTCAGAGATTTCTCAGATAAGGCTTAGCACCTTGAGGAAGCCCTGCAACAGGCTAGTCAGGCACGTTTGTTGCCCCCCGTGATCCCGGCCAGGAGGACCGCCAGGGCTGAACCCGCCAAGGTGGCCCAAGTAGAAGCCCCCAGGCAGGTGGAATTACTGCCGACAACACCATCCTCACAACCCCGCAGAGGTCCTCCACCTCAAGCACAAGTTCCTGCCCAGTAGCGACCGCCTCAGAACCGACAGGTTCCCCATCGCAATGCGCCACCGCCACCTAGGCGAGACAATCAGGCGCCGCCTCCTCGGAAGGCCCCTCCGGCCCCTCGTCAGGACTAGGCCCTCAGGGCCCCCTATCTAGAAAGAAGGCACCAGACTTATTCGTTCAACGAAAATCAGGTCCCTGGCTACTTCCGAAGTGCTCTAGAGAAAGGGATTGTGCGCCTGCCCGAGTGCAGAAGGCCGGTAGAGGCGAATCTCACCGATCACCCCAACTACTGCCCTTATCATCGGTTTTTAGGGCACACACTCAAGCAATGCTATGTGTTTAAAGACTGGCTTCAAGACCAGGTCAACAACAACATAGTCAAGTTGGGTCCGACACCAGCACAAGTGGCGGGTGTCTTTGCAGGGTCAGAGATCAGTAGCGATAGAGAATGCGAGTGGCAGCAGGTCCCCAGCCGCGGATCCCGGAAATACGACGACTGGATGGCTCGAAAAACCATCTTCCGTGCCCATGGTATCATCTGGGCTCACCTGAAGCAGCTGGAACCTTCAGAAGAAGTAGCTGGTTCCCCCGCATCGTCTTCACAGTTGACCTCTTCCCAAAAGGTCAAAAGCAGCGGCGACGCAAGAAGAAGAAACCCGCACCACCGGTGCCGTCGTCATCCCGCACTCTCGGTGACTTTATGCCCCCTGAAATGGGGATTCCTCCAAGACTCCACCCAACGGTGGATGAATCCTCGAGCAACAGCCAGGGGTACGCCTCGGTTAACACCGTGGAGCTGGTAAATCCCTATATGACCCCCGACGAGGGGGAACGCCAGGCGAACCTCCCCAACGTTCCCAGCCGACGTCAACGTCAGTGGAATCGAAACCGCACCGGTCATCGAGGTACGTCAGCAGGAACTTTCAGCCAAGTCGTGCACGCTACTGAGACCAGACAGTAGGCTCAGTGCAGAGCTCAGCACGCGCAACCCCGTCTAACGCCCTCAGCTCTACCTCCACCGCCATTTGTGCTACTAGATCGGGGAGAGATGCCTCGTTCGTATCACAGTCAGTCTTTCCCGACTACAGGACAGCCTCTGTTGTTCAATCCTAGTCCGGCGACTACTCTCCATGCTTCTACTAGTAGGCAGCAAGATGTACCCAGTACTAGCCGATCGTCGGTTCATCCGGAAGGACCCACTATTCCTCCAAATGCCGAACGAACTCCTGTAAGCAGAGGTTCGCGTTTGGCATGAAAGTATGACGTCCTGAAGCACCTAGTCGAAATTCCGGCAAGGATTTCTATCCTTGAGGCCCTTCGCCTATCATCCGAAATGCGCGAGGCACTTGCCGAGGCCCTAAGGAGCCCCCTCCAGTTTGAGACGGAGGTGGCAGCTGCAGAAGCCTTCCATACCGAGATGATTGAAAAAGACGAATGTCAGGCGGTTATCTCGTTCTCCGGTGAAGATGAGGACCCTCCTATACAGGGGAACATTCGCCCGCTGTACATCACTGGCCACTTCAATGGTGTGGAAGTCCGCCGCTGCCTCGTTGACACAGGTTCCGGAATCAATCTAATTCTGACCCGGACGTTGCGAAAGCTAGGTCTGTCTGAAGGTGAATTAACTCCCTCTGACCTCAGAATCCAGCGGTACAACAGGACCGAGCAAACCCCGATCAGCAAGATCCGCCTGAAGACTCAGTTCGGTGGCTTAATTGCCAGCACTGAGTTCATGGTCATCTCTCAGGACACCGCCTACAACGCATTGATGGGTAGGCCATGGCTCCATCTGCATGTAGCGGTCCCTTCGTTGTATCACCAGTGCCTCAAGTACTCGCTCAACGGTCGAGTAGGCATGCTCCAAGGAGATGTGTCCCCTTTCGCTTCTTGTGAGGCCCGCTATCTGGATGTGGGTTATTACAAAAGTAAGGATAAGAAAATCCTAGTAAGTGAGGATGAACCCGCACCGGTCACAAGTGATCCCTGGTCAAGCATGGATGACGCCTACATTCTCCCGATCCACCGGTTGGAGGCCACAACCCCCGACATGGGGCAATGTTTTGTTGTTTCGGGTACGCAGGGAAGGCATGTTCCCATGTCCAAGCGACGGTGGAAAATCACCTCTTACTCCTACATCAACTAGGCTCAGGTCATCCCGGAACCTCCTACCCCTGTACGGTACCGGAATGTCAAGCTTATGACAATGGCGGTATGCCATATGTGTCTCTTCCGCCCGGCTGGAATCCACCGACTCAGGCCGACTCGTCACCACTGCTTTGATATCATCAAATGTGGCCCCTTAGGCCGAAGGCCAGATGGGATAGTATCGACTGCCTTCATTTCTATGGTCTCAATGGCGAGTGAGTCTCCCGATGTGATGACCGCTGCTTCCCAAGCCGACACCAGCTTCCCCTCAGGTTTTGATAGCCCATAAGTATCTCCCGTCGCGTGAAGTCCCCCCACGGGTGGGGAGGAAGACCTGGAGGATGCTCCCCCCGCCTTTGAAGAAGGCGTCTCTACCACGGTTGATGAACTGGTACAGGTGATCCTTGGTAGCGAGGCAGATCCGAAACCCACATTGATCAGTGCAGCCATGTCCCCCGAGGAGCAGCAGCAGTACGTAGACTTCCTCAAACAACACCGTGACGTGTTTTCCTGGAGTTACAACGAGATGCCAGGACTAGATCCCCAGGTATTCGTTCACCGTATGGGCCTCCCGGCAAAACACCGTGGGTTTAAGCAGCCTCCCAGGAAAATGCACCCTTCTCATGGTGCTATGGTTGAGGCCGAAGTTGACAAGCTTATCAATGCCAACTTCATTAAAGAAGTCCAGTACCCCAAGTGGCTTGCCAACATTGTGCCAGTCAGGAAGAAGAATGGGAAGATCAGAGTTTTCATCGACTTCCGCGATCTTAATCGCCACTACCCAAAGGATGACTTCCCACTCCCAGTGACGGAGTTATTGATTGACGCCACGGCTGGGTTCCAAGCCCTCTCTTTCATGGATGGGTATTCCGGGTACAACCAGATCTGGATGGCCCCCGAAGACGAGGCGTCCACTGCCTTCAGGGCTCCCCAAGGTACCTTTTTCTACCAGGTTATGCCGTTCGGTTTGAAAAATGCAGGTGCCACTTATCAAAGGGCCATGCATCGCATATTCAAACCGATCCTCAGGACATTGGTGGAATTCTACGTGGATGGCCTCATAGTCAAATCATGTCAGTGCCAGGACCATCTCAAAGACCTCGAGAAAATTTTTGGTTTCCTCCGTTCCTGTCACCTGAAGATCAACCCGTTGAAGTGTTCCTTCGGGGTCACCTCTGGGAAGTTTCTGGGATTTATTGTCAGATACCGAGGTATCAAGATCGACCCGGAGAAGATCAAGGCCATCAACCAAATGCCTCCCCTGAGCAACATTTGGTAGCTTAGAGGCCTTCAAGGCCACTTAGCCTATATACGCCGATTCATCGTGAATCTGGCCGGCAAGTGTAATCCCTTTTCCCGGCTCATGAAAAAGGGCGCCGCCTACGAATGGGATGAGGAGTGTCGGACCGCTTTCGAGAAAATCAAGCAGTAGCTGCTCCAACCTCCGGTCTTGATGCCACCCGTCTCCGGAAAGCTGTTGGTCCTTTATGTGACCGCCCTGGAGAGATCCCTCGGTGCGCTACTCGCCCAGAAGAATAACAAGGGTAATGAGAACAGTCTCTACTATCTCAGCCGCATGCTTCTCGATACGGAGGTCAGATACTCCCCTATCGAAAAGAGCTGCCTTGCACTCGTCTTCGCCGTGCAGAAGTTACGACATTACCTGCAGCACCATGAGGTGCAATTGGTCTCCCGGGTAGACCCCCTGAAGTACATCCTGAACTGCCCCATGCTGACTGGCCGACTAGCACGGTGGGCAGTGATCCTCCAGTAGATTGATATCAGGTTCGTACCTCAGAAGGACATTAAGGGACAGGCGTTGGCAGACTTTTTAGCTGCCCATCCAACCTCCGTGGATCAATCCCTGGACCTAGATTTCCGTGATGAGACGATCCTCTCAGTCGATCATGTTGTCCCGTGTTGGCAAATGCATTTCGACGACGCCTCCCGGAGCCCCACTGGTAGGAGGCTCAACGATCCCAAGCTCAAGAGAGTGGGCCTGGGTATTGTCTTCATTACCCCGGCGCAAGCCGTCCTGCCATATTCGTTCCTGTTGTCAGAAGGCTATACGAACAACGAGGTAGAGTACCAGGCTCTCATCACCGGCCTCGAGTTGGCCCTTGAGATCCATGTGCCCCATCTACATGTGAAGGGAGATTCCGAGCTGGTAATAAAATAGGTTAATGGCAACTACGTCGTCAGGAAGCCAGAGCTCGCACCGTTATTGGAGTACACCCTTCGCCTAATGGCCCAGTTCTCTTCTCGACCAGAGGTTACCCATGTCCCACAGTCACAGAACGGTCAAGTAGACGCCTTGGCTGGCTTGGCCGCATCGCTCGTAGAACCCGAGCAAGATGATTTGATCATACATGTGGCACACCGGAGAGTCATTTCCCCCGTCACCCAAGAGGACAATGATGGATTGCGAGTAGGTCATCTCACCGCCGGACCCTCCACGTTAGGGGTCCCGGGTTCGTCAGGCACAATGGTTGAAGCCACTCTCGACTGGAGGGCACCTTTTGTCGAGTACCTCCAAAATGGTTGCCTCCCGGACGACCGGGATGAGCGCGAGCGAATCCGACGCCGCGTGCTGCAATTTACCCTCCAGAGCGGCCCCAGTCTTGAACAGATCCTTTATAAGCAGAGTTTTGATGGTTTCCTCCTCTGTTGCATCCAAGGAGTAGAGATACCTCAAGTTATGCAAGAGGTTCACGCCGGTTCCTGTGGCGCCCATCAAGTTGGACTGAAGCTGTCCCATCAAATCCGGAGGTTGGGGTACTTTTGGCCCTCTATGATCCATGATTGTATTGGGTATGCCAAGAGATTCCACGCGTGCCAAGTTCACACCAACTTCTTGCGTCGGCCGCCGGAGCCCCTCCACCCCACCAAGTACTCTTGGACATTTGCGGTATGGGGACTTGATGTAGTGGCACCATATCCACCGGCAACATCCCTCCAGTGTAGGATCATCCTGACTGCTACAGATTTCTTCTCTAAGTGGGCAGAGGTAGTTCCGCTCAAAGAGGTCAAGGCCCGTTCCATCGTTGACTTTGTGAGCTCCAACATTATCCATCGGTTTGGGGTACCTCACGCCATCCTCACCGATAACGGCACCAACTTCTGAGCAGCTGAATTGAAGAAATTGTACGCCAAGTACGACATCCGGTCGAACCATACCTCCTGCTACCACGCGCAGGCGAATGGACAGATTGAGGCGTTCAACAAGACCCTCTCTAACATTCTGCAGAAGATGGTTGGTCAGAACAAGAAAAGTTAGCCGGACAAGCTCCCCAACGCCCTCTGGGCTTACCGGACGACGAATCGTAACTCTACCTAGGTGACCCCATATTCCATGGTGTTTGGAGCTGAGGCCGTCCTACCCATTGAGATCCAGCTGCCATCGTTACGCACTTCAGTTTATGATCACCAGACATTAGATGAGGTAGCCGAGATCCATCTAGCTGAATTATAAGCACTGGACGAGAACCGGCTTCGTGCCCTGCACAATCTGTAATGGCATCAAGATAAGATAGCGAGGGCCTTCAACAAGAAGGTTCGTCTCTGCTCTTTTCTACAGGACGACCTGGTACTGGCCCTCCGAGCGCCAATGATTCCCGGTAGGAAACCGCCCAAATTATAACCCAAATGGGAAGGGCCTTATATCATCCATAAGGTTTACCCTAATGGAGCATACTCCTTGGTAACCATGGATGGAGAGCATATAACCCCTCCCACCAATGCCAAATTACTTAAGAGATACTTTTCCTAGGGCGAAAGGGTCCTGCATGACCCTAAACTGCAAGATTGGTTCCGCACGACCTTAAACTGCATCTTCATCCTGCAAGACGATAAACTGTGAAACGGTCCCGCATGACCTTAAACTGCACATTAGGGTCTTGCACGACCCTAAACTGCGAGATGGTCCCACACGACCTTAAACTGGAACCCCGTCCTCACTGCAAGAGGTTAAACTGCAAGCCAGTCAGGACTTCCTAACCGAGGCTCAGCCTCAGGCCCCTTGGCCTCCTTGGGACCCTGGCCCCCCGTCCTTACTGCAAGACGTTAAACTGCAAGCTAGTCAGGCCTTCTTGTTTCCTGACTGAGGCTCAGCCTCAGGCCCCTTGGCCTCCTTGGGCCCCTATCCCCCCATCCTTACTGCAAGACGTTAAACTTCAAGCCAGTCAGGCCTTCCTGTTTCCTGACCGATGCTCAGCCTCAGGCCCCTTGGCCTCCTCGGGCCCCTGGCCCCCCGTCCTTACTGCAAGACGTTAAACCGCAAGCCAGTCAGGCCTTCTTGACCGAGGCTCAGCCTCAGGCCCCTTGGCCTCCTTGGGCCCCTGGCCCCCCGTCTTCACCGCGAGACGTTAAACCGTAACTTGGTTTTTCCCCGACTTACCCTCTTGCGGGATTGTATGGTATAGTGTAGGACTACGTCCTCATTCACATAAGATTACTTGCCGTACCTTACATATCCCCAAATGAGATGCTCCTCGTCCCGCATGACGTTAAACTGCATTTCATGAACTACGTGTGGCTTGATTCCCATCTTCATGGGATACGTAGGAATGCTCGGACGCCTCGTCTTGAGCCCAGCCCCAAGATTTTCTCTTCCACTATCCCCCCCTGGGAATAGTTTCCTTGGACGATCTTTGTGTAGAAGGTAGTAGGATTTCTTAGACCCGCTCATACAACCCCGCTCACACAAGGATCGTAAGGGTCGCACCATGCACCCACTCCCGTTCTTCTATCCTCCCACGTCCTCACCGCACGACGCTAAACTGCATGGCCTTCAAGAACTACGTATGGATTGATTCTCATCCTCATGAGATACGTAGGAACTCCCGAACATTTTGTCCGTTGGACCAGCCCAAAAGCCAAAATATTCCCCTTGGGTCAAGACATGGCAGGGTGCACACTTTTTCCTCAACTCACATTGAGCAAGCCTCGACCCGGCTGCACATCCCCCCTGGAGATATTTGCCTCTTTTGTGGATGGATACAGCTATGTTTCACCCACTCCTTGACTGGGATTCCATCATTTTTTTCACACCCAGAGGGACCCCCAAGAACGGCCTGGATACAATGCCCAAGGGCTCTCCTACCGACACGGGCCAACGCCCCCAAGGGTTTTTCAAGAAACAAGGTGACACAAGTCCCGCGTTGCGAATTTGGTCAGCGGTCGACGCTCATTTTTTTCTCCCATATCATGTTACCATAGGAATGATGTGTTTCGAACATGGTCAATAGTGTCCTGGATCTTCGGGTTCACCCCGAGATGTCCCAGACATCGAGTGCAGTGATTCGTTCTGCCCCATCCCGAGGTGGAAAACTTCCCCCCAGGTGGTGCTAGCGATCGGGCCAACAACCCCGATTCCCCATAGGGGTGTACGGTGTGGTGTAGGACTACGTCCTCATTCACGTCAGGATCATGTACCATGCCGTACGCCTCCTCTTACGAGGCCCAGCCTCAGGCCCCTTGGCCTTCTCAGGTCCCCGAACCTCGTCCTCATTGCAAGACGTTAAACTACAAGCCAGTCAGGCCTTCCCGACCAATGCCTAACCGTCAGGCCCCTTGGCCTTTCCGGGCCACGACCTAGGTCCTCTCTTATAGGAGTGTACGGTGTGGTGTGGGACTACGTCCTCATTCACGCCGGCTTCTTCACCATACCACACACCTCCCTTGTTTATGGGTATATTACTCCCCTTCTCGTCCCGTATGACGTTAAACTACATTTAGAGAACTACGTGTGGCTTGATTCCCATCCTCATGGGATACGTAGGACCACCCGAATGTCCAAGATTCGGGTCCCGCCCCATCTCTCAGGAATCTTCATCCCACCTTGGCCCCTTGGCCTATCCTTCCTCCATGAGGGGATTATATTGTATGATGTGGGACTATGTCCTCATTCACGTCGATCCCGTAATGACCACGCCATGTACCTCTCCCTACTGAGCTGTTTCGTCGATCCCTTTTCGGCAGTTCACCAATGTGCCTAAGAGTACTCTGGTTTATTACCTGAAATGCCAAGCTTTACTCGGACACGTCCCCACCCGCTTTCCAGGCTTTGTGTATCCCTGCATCAGGGCTTGCATCATCTTTCACACCCGGAGGGACCCCCATGAACGGCCAGGATACTACGCCCAAGGGCTCTCCTACCGTTACGGGCCAACGCCCCCGAGGGTTTTGGATAACAAATCGATAAAGTCCCGCGTTGTGAATATGGTCAGCGGTCGATGCTCGTTTGTTGTTCCCACCTCAGGCTAACGCGATATGGACGTAGTGTTTCCACCATGGTTAACGGTTTTCCTCTATCGCACCGCCAACCCATTAGGCCCAAAATGTCGGGTGCACAATTCACACCCTTCATCACTTCACCGTGTCCGAATGAAGTCTCGGAACTTTTGGTACTTTTCCTCCGTGCATGTCTGCGCGTTGGGGGAACAAGCCGTGCCAAAGGTGTCATTCGGGACTCTAACAACTCCCGTTTGACTTGCCCCAAGTATTGCGATGAGGATACCCCCCTTGTTTCCCACACCGAGTTTAACTCACGTGGGCTTAGGGACCGGGTTGACATCTGTGCTTACTTGGGAATTTGTCACCATCCACAGTCCGAGCTCTAAGACCATAAACTAAGATTCTCATCTGGAACTACGTTCAGCTTGATTCCTATCTTGATAGGATATGTAGGAATGCCCAGAACCCTTGTCTTTGGGTCCAGCTTGAGTTCAGCAAGTTCACCTCTCTGGTCCTGCCTTCAGGACCCCGACTACAGGTCCACATGGCGTAGTGTGGGATTATGTCCTCATTCACGTCGGGTTTGCAGTAGTTGCACCACGCACACGCCTATTCTGAGAATTATCCCTCTTATTCCTTTTCCATCATGACATTAAAAGGCACCCTTCAGAACTACGTGTGGATTGATTCCCATCTTCATGGGATACGTAGGACCGCCCGGACGCCCTGTCTTCGGGAACAACCCATTTAGGGAACCAGTCTCTCCCCCTGTTTCACCTCTTACCTCTAGATAGGCCCCTTGGCCTAAGGTCTCCCTCCCCGATTGGCGTACAAATTGATGTGGGATCATGTCTCCATCAATTGTGTTTTATAACACTGCGCACATTTCCTGCCTAGCATCATCTCTGCTACGTCTGCGCTGCACGACGATAAAATGCATGCTTGGTCCTATCATACGACCCTAAACTGTGACATTATCGTCCTGGCCGCACGACGAAAAACGGCACTGCATTCTGGTGACCTCGTTGTAGAGGACATCACGTTGGGTATTGGTCACGTGTCATGCCATTTGTCAACGCCCATCACGGCTTGATCCTTATGGCGACATCACGGCCTACTATTCTAGGCCTGTCACTTCACAAAAAAAACCATTCACCTTAAAGAACAAACAAGATTCATCAAATTCCGCTTCTTTTAGTGCAAGGGCCACGCCCGCACTCCCCTTTTCCCGGCACTGGTATCTTACCATGTCACCTTCCAGAACTACGTATGGCTTGATTCTCATTCTTATGAGATACGTAGGAGCGCCCGGGCACTTCCCCACGGGCCCAACCTAACCTTTGTGTTCGGTCCCTTGACTCGAGCATTTCCCTAGAGAACGCATGGTAAGTAGGTCTTAGGTCCTCCTTCACATCAGGTCTTGATGCCATGCGTCCCCTGCTCCTTTTACCCATTCATGGTCTAAGGCCCATCAAGAACTACATGAGGCTTGATTCTCATCCTTATGAGATACGTAGGAGCGCCCGGGCACTTCTACCCGGGCCCAGCCTAACTTTCGCTTTCGGTCCTTTGACCAAAAATCTCTCCTAAGGTGGTCGTGCGATGTGGTATGTGATTACGTCCTCATTCACATCAGGTTGTCCATCGCACCGCACACACCCCCTATTCCCATTCACGCCAGGTGTTTGAGTTACTCCACCATGTGCCTCTTATGTCTCTTCCCATCCATGGTCCGAATTCTACAGCCCTAAACTAAGATCTCCCTATGGGAAAGGACTCTGCTCCCTCTATCTAATACGTCTCATTGTCGTATTCAGATGTGTTTTGACAAAGAGCCCGAAGTGTGGGACTTTCAAAAGGACATTCCCCTCATCCCATGACCATGCTTCGTGAGCTCTCTATTTGGATCCTCATCCTCTCCCATGTCCAAAAGGACCCTCGGACGACATGGATGCTAGGCTTAAGGGCTCTCCATGAATGCTGGACCTAAGGGCCCTCCAATCGTTTCGGGCCAACATCCCTACGGATACCTGACAACATTTGTGACATGGTCCCGTGTTTCGAACATGGTCAACGGTCAACCCTCATCTGTCTATCCCCATTCTAGGCTAATGCGACAGGATGATGTGTTGCGAACATGGTCAGCAGTTATCCTCCGTCGTCACGCCGCCATCATCGTGATCTGAATCTCGAGCACCATGATTCACACATTTCCACTTCCCCATGTTCAAGTGGAATTCCATCACACTCGGCTCTTTCTCTTCGCGCATCTAGGTGCACTAAATGATCGTGTTAGTGTCACTGGGCCGGTATTCACCGAGCGTCCCTTTGCCCTAACCTGCCCCTTTCTGTGTCGGGAAATTCCCACCACTACTGCTTGTTTCCCACACCGAGCACGACTCACGTGGGCTTAGTAGTTTTGGCAGGATGTGTACCAACACGACCAGGCTTCTCATCGTCCCACATGACATTAAACTGCGCTTTCAGAACTACGTATGGCTTGATTCCCATCCTCATGGGGTACGTAGGAATGCCCAGCTACTTTGCTTCGGGCCCAACCTAATCCTTACTCTTGGTCCCTCAATCTGAAGAGTTTCCTCCAGGGGTATGTGGCATGATTTGGACTCCAAGTCCTCATTCACGTCGGTTTCATATCTACCGCGCCACACGCTCCCTTGGATCGTCCCTTTTGTTCCACGTCCTATCGTATGACGTTAAACTACAGGAGTCCATGTTTCCTCAATGCATGACACTAAACTGCGGTTCTACCTTGAACAAGTTCAGGATGCCCTAAGATCCCGTTGGGAAGTGACAGATCCCCTCTCCATAGAGGCCCTGTCTGAAAGAAGGAATGATCCACGATCAAACCAATGTGCCCATCTGGCGTACTCCCACCACGGTGGTGTAACTACCTAAGTGTTGGATTCTCTTCGGACAAACCATCACTCCATATTCCACGCTTTGCGTGCCCCTTATTCGTACCCTCATCCCCTTTCATGTCTTACGGGACCCCCTAATGGCCTAGTCTCATGCCGCATCGACTCACCTACCGTCTTGGGCCAACATTCCGGAAGACGGGTCATGTCTGGAAGGACCCCTTAACAGTATGGATGTTTGACCTATGGTCCGCCAACTGTCCTGGGCCAATTTCCCGAAGGATGGATCAACAACATTTGTGACATGGTCCCGTGTTTTGAACATGGTAAACGGTCGAGACTCATTTGTTGTCCCCATTACAGGCTAACGCAGTAAGGATACCGCTTCTCCCCTAAGGTTAACGGTTGTCCCTTATTGTCACGCCATCCCCACAGTGTTCCGAATCTTGGGTATCGTGATTCACACATCCCATTTTCATCTCTTTGGACCGATTTCAGTGCCCCTGGAATTGCCCCATTCATGCATAAGAGCACGTTGAAGAAACGATAATTCGGCTATCCTGAAAGTTCCTTCTACCATCAACCCTCTCCCGTCTTTCAGAAATCCGGACTGGTAATCCGAATCCCGGATGCCCGGAGCATGATCCCCACTCCTATGTTAGGTGGGATGAGAGGGAAACTATCTCCTGTTTCCCACATCGGGCTCGACCCATGTGGGCTTGGGGAATTGTTGCCGAACGTCCCACAAACATTGTAGGGATGTAACAAGGCAATTCAAATAGTGGAAATCATGCGCGCAACAGCATTCAAAGAAAAGAAGAAAAAATTTGAAGCACGAAAGTACCAATAAAGGGTTTTGGGTTTGTTACAATACCCAGGGGTCGACTCCCCCCATGGACGGGTTGACCCCGTCAAAAGATCGTTGTAGCTCCGCCACCCGTTTGCTTGTGGAATCCAAGGCTTGCTGCCGCTGATTTAGCTCCTGCTCCTCCTCAGCAGCGGCGGGGTGCAGTTCATCAGTCCTGGATTTGGCCCTCTCTACGCCAGCTTGAACGACAGCCATCTTTCCAGAGGTCTGCCTCATATGCTCTTCTGCCTCTGCTAGCTAGGCCTTCAACTATGAGACCAGCTCAAATTGTGCATCTAGAGAGGCTGAAAGCTCATCTGCCCGGGTCTGCATCTGTTGGACCTCGACTTCAGCCTCTTGGAGCTTCTTGATGCGGGTCACCTTCCTCCGCTGCTAGCCTACGCTGAGCCCACGATCATGCTCCCGGATCTTCTCAGCCATAAGATCTCAGATGAGTGCGTGAGGACGTTGGGCATCCACTCCCCCAGCACACAGTTCACGCAACCGCGAGCGGAGTCTATCCATTTCGGCCGGCCATTGAGCTTGGGGGTGTACTTGATAAAGAGCGTGATCGGCTTCCATGACCAGCGGCGGACTATGCTGTTGTATTCCTCGTCGGAGGCCATTTCTTCCTAGTCTACACGATTGGCAGGTTCGTACGCAGGATACGCCCGCAAGAAATCCTCAGCAGGATCAACATCTGGTGTTGAATCCAGTATGAAACCTGGCGTCGAAGAAGGCGTGACAAGACTAGGACCGACCGGTTGATCCTCTTCCTCGGAGTCCACCTCAATGACTTCGGGTATGGCCCTACTGGTGGCTCCGCCAGTGATGATGTGTGTCGCAGCTTGAGGAGATGGGGGGACTATCGCCACCATCACCGGCATGCCCCTAGGAGGGACGCCACCAGACATCCCGACCAGTCTTGCCGCATCAGCCCACGCCAGTCGGAGAACTGTACGACAGAGAGGGACATAAACGTTAGTTGGCGGGCATAGTCTACATATGATAACAGAGGAACCGGTAAAGGAGACTTACGGAGATCGACCTCCTGGTGCTACTCTTGAGCCGGTACTGACGATACACTGAGGCGAGGCCCTCCGTATACTGTTGGAAGGTCTGGAGATTCCGGAGGATCCACCTCGGGTGCTCTGGTCCCACCAGACGCGGAACTGGACGCAGCCATAGGCGCGGGTTCTGAGGGTCCCGCATCATCACCCGCTGAGGGGCGACAACGAGGCCTGCGAACAAGTTCCTCCTGCGTGGCTCAAACATCGGTGAGAAGTTCATGGTGACCCAAGAACGGATCGTAAGGAAAGAAGTTCAGAATGCTTCCTCGAGAGCCTCTGCGAATTCGTCGGAATTTGAGCCTCGGTCTCCGACCTCACCCTCCTCCAACGGACTCCCTCCTCCATCCTCATCCTCCCGCGAGGAGTCCTCTGATTCTTCCGGCAGGGGGAAGCGCTCCCTCAGATCGGCAGCCGATAACTGTGGAGGGACCGTCTGATTCAACAGTACCCTCACCCGGTCTTTCATTGGGCGAGGGACACCACTGGAGTGGACGTAATCCTCCAGCTCGTCCAGGTATTGTTCTGCCTCTGCCGGAGACGCCGTGAATCCAGCCCGAACTGGGCCTATGCCCGATAATTCCATCCTGAGGCGATTCAGGTGGGCCCATATCTCGGGTGGGATGAGGAATTGCCGGTTGACATCCCAAATGTCCCAGGCTTCCGGGAAGACAACATCCTCTGCCATGTCGATATGACGCAACCGCTTCCCCGGAGCCTGAGTGGATATCCTACGAAATCCCCTCAATGGCTGCCCCACCGGATGGCCCTACTCTTCTGGAATCACCGGATCCACCGCTGCTGCCATACCGTCGGCCGGTGCGGGTCTCGCCGCCATGCCAGCCCTGCTACCGCGAGAGGTCCTGGCTGCCCTCTGACCCCGACCTCGAGATAGAGGAGGCCCACCATCACCGACCCGAATAGTTGGTTGCTTCAGCATCTCCCCTAGGTAAGAAACCTCCCAACTAATGGCGTACTCCCTCACCAATCCGAAAGTGGCGGTGGATGGAGGCAATGTAATCCGAATCTTCCCATCTTCCCATGTGAACATGAGCCACAACTACCTCATCACACACGGGTGCTCTTCATGACGCACCTCCCAGTAGACCTGCGGGGTCAGCCGCTGGAGGCACCGGAACTGCCTCGCAAACCGATGCGGGGTGTACGGTTCGCAGAGTGGGTCACGATCTATCCGTGCCACCAAAACTCCACCTCGAAAGGCCAGGAGGTAAGCCCGATGTTCTTCCGTCCCCCGCCCGTCATCAGCAAGTATCCCCGTCGGAAATGGGAAGGGATGGGAATTAAATTCATCCGCCCTCCACACCCGATTCAGCACCATCGGAACGGCTAGTTTGAATGGGAAGCTCCCGACCGCGTTCAGGATGGAGGGGAAGAAGTTCGATCCTGGTGGCGAAATGGGGTTTGTATACTCGTAAATCCCCCTAATGTGCGCTACGATCCACCCATACAGGAGGTGGAAGGGCCTGCATATCCTTGGCGGCTTCTTTCCCTCACTAATGTGCCGCAGCATTCTGTACAGTTTGGTGAGCATCGGAATCCCCAGATTGATCCGCTGCCCCATGGCCAACATCGACGCCATAATAAACGAGATGGGCCGCACCCCCATGCTTGTATCCCGCACTGGTAAGATCCAACCACAGATGAGAGCCGCAATGAATGCCGCCAGCCTTACTATCGGCTGTTGTTCAGTGCTGACACTGAAACACCAAGTCTTCCATTGGCTGTCCTCCAAGAACCGCCAATACGAGTGCCCTTGCCCCGTTGGGCCGCCCTTGGACAAGTTCGAGGCCTCGGATGGAACTCTTGATTCTCTGGGAAATTCAGGAAGCATTTGAACCATCTCCTAAAGTGGACATCCCTCACTGCCTCCTTGTCCTCTCCAGGGAAAAGTGCCATCAGCGCCGACACTAGTCGCGACATTTGCTCCGTATCCTCCCACGCGCTGATGACGGGGAGGAACTCGTCATACATGGACCCCAAGATCGGGACCCCAGAAATCTGGTGGACATCCCACATGCTGATGCCCACCTCCCCGTGATGCAGGTGAAAGGTATTGGTCCTAGATGACAATCTGCTCAGCAATTCCGACATCAGTTGCTTCGGTTGGTAAATGTGGAATTGGGAGGCCCATGCCGCCTCATACAACCCCAATCTCCTCAGCTCGGCCCCAAACTCCTCGCATGAGGCGCCTACCCAGTAGGCCGAGGCCCAGTCATCAGTAAAGTTTCCGCCCTGGCGCAGGTCCCACTCATCGGACCATCCCTTCTTCGAATCCTGCAAAGCCGCCTTCAGCATGGTTCGGTAGAGGGGAGGGGACGTCTCTTGTTGCAGTGGCTTCCCTTCAATGTCGTTCAAATGGTTCTAGAGACAGTCAGCGGTGATGGGTGTGAAGTTCTCTTGTGCGTGACCATCGGCCGCCCTGAACCATTGTTGATGACATGGTATGCTCTTGAACCAGCAAGCTGGTTCGTCCCTACTCGCCTCAGGGATAAAGACGTCATCCCTCAGCCCGAAGCCATACAATGGCAGTTTCTTGCACTGCGGATAATCCTTCTGACCCTCCGATAGCAGATCTATCAAAGGAGTGTGGTCCGAGTGGCTTCGGACCATCTCCCCCAGGACTGGATAGTTGGCCATCTCATCCTGACGAGCAGCATCTGCAAGCACCCCCAATACAGCCTCTTGATGGGCCATTTCGATTCCGGCCCTCAGAAAAGAATTTTTTCATCTGGATCGCGAAGCTTGACCGCGAAGCTGAATCGTGAAGCCGGATCGCGAAGATCGGTTGCGAGACGAAGCCTCGAAGTCTGGTCGAAGCCGAAAAGCAGAAGTTCTCTTGGCGCGGACGTGGAGTCGGAGACCCGTGGTTCGCCGCGAAGCTCGATTCACGGAGGGCTGTCACGGAGTACGCAGAGCTTCGTGAAGTCGAGAGCATAAAAAGACAAGGAAGTCACATGAAGACAAAAGAGGTCGACCCCCCTATTTATAGGCGGTGACCCCGGAGCATCGCGGTGCGCCTCACCCGCGCGGAGCATTGCGGCGCGTCCGGATCTGAGGCCCCGGTCAGCACCGCGACCCCCCCTTCGTGTGGCTGCATCGCGAACCACCGACCATTTTGGTGATTTTCCCTCAGACTTCAACCATTCACCCTCCGCGGCTCCATGTCTGAGGGGGGCATTTGTTGGAGCCAAAATATGGCCAGAAAAGAAGGAACGAAAAAGAAGGCCGGCGCGCTGCATCGCGAAGCCCCGACGTGAAGCTCTGACGCGAAGCACCGACGCGAAGCGCCCCGATCATGGCGGCCTCGCGAAGTTCCAGAGGCGGTAACACTCCAGGAACGCATTTGACATTCGCGATCCCACCGCGAAGCTCCGGAGGCGGTAACGCTCCGTGAACACATTTGACGTTTGCGAGCCCACCGCGAAGCTCCGGAGGTGGTAACCCTTCGCGGATGCTGTTGACATTCGCGAGCGCGCCGTGAAGCACCTGAGGCGGTGCGCGGGTTCTGCTTCGCCGCGCCCCTTGCCTATAAATACTGGACTCCCCCTGAGTCCCAGAGGATAGACAATCCGACTTTTCGGCTTCTCCTCTCCCGACTCACGAAGCACTCTTTGCCACGGGAATCATGAGCTCCGCGAGGTACTTCTACTTTGCGAGCCGCCTTTTCTTTGTCTCGTTTTGAGCCCCGCTTCCGAGAGGGATGCCCTTCACGAAGCTCAAGGGAATTCACAAAGGAAGGGGATTCCCAAGGGAACCCGGGCAGCCACGGAGCGTTTATGCTTCGTGAAACACCCAACCCATACTAGTGATCCCTATGTTAAGGCAGGATCGCTACACATCGCAAATCACACTGCTTCGCAGGACCCTGCTTCGCGAGACACCTCTTCTTCGCGAGGCAGTGATCTGCGAACACTGTTCCACTTCGCGAAGCACCTTCCACTCACACCTATGCCCCATGCCAAGGCCAAGGCACTCCACCTCGCGAAGCACACTCCTTTTCTTGTAAATTCCTCTTCCCGTGCGACCCTCCAGGTTTTCACGATGTGATTTCAAAGTCCCATGGACAATACCACCCGTAGCATTGCTTCGCCTAATGCTTCTTCGCATAGGCACGCTAACGGCTATTGCTTCTTCGCATAGCCACGCTAACGTGGACCCCTCGATGGTTCGTTCCAAAACCCCCCTTGACCATGGCCTTACTGGTACTTTCCCTTCCCCAAGGACCAGAGGGTACCAGTTATGTAAGTCCTAGGGGTGCAGAGTGAACCCACCTCGTCCGAGCTGCAGGACATTAAACTGCCAAGCACAACGTCCTCAACACATGACGTTAAACTGTGACCCGACCTCGTACCCCTCATGAAGGGTCCCCCCAACTCGAACATTCTTTACACCACTCGTCTCCACAGGAATGGAATCACCCATCCACAAGGGGTGATATCCTCCTTATTGGAGTGGCGTATGTTCTCAGGAGAAGGGCGACCCTAGTTCCCCAACGGATGACTGCACCCCTACATCTCCGTACTTCCCCACTACCAAGGTCAGTGGAGGGCGTGATAGGGAATGAGGAAACCCCCATTTGGGCCTCCATCCTGGAGTAACACCCACCCCCATGGGCCGTCTAATGCGTAATCCCCTCTTCGCTTCTCACGGATGCATCCTTCGCGACGTGACCGTCAGTTCCTTGCAACCTCTTGTTTCTCACACCGAGCATGACTCACGTGGTCTTAGAGTGAGCACTGAGTCTGACCCCCATCCATTTGAACTACGAGGACTTTGATCAATGTCAAGGAATGGTACGTAGGAAGCCTCCATGAGGTTCAAGCCACATTACTCGGTCTTTCATTCACGTCGAGTTTTGCCCTCGTCTAACATGACTTTAAACTGCATTCCAGTCCGACGGCAAGCCGTTGCGACCATCCTGAACTACGAGGACTTTGATCTATGTCAAGGCGTGGTACGTACGAAGCCTCCCAGAGGTTCAAGCCCATCTCTCATTTGACCAAGGTCCCTCATTTACGTCGGTTCGCCGACACCCACCACCCGGTCATCCCGACCTCTCCATGCCGGTTCCCCGACCACCTTGGGCCACCTCAGAGCGTAAGCCCCAAATATTCTGTTCTGAATGACGCTAAACTATATCGCGTACCGCATGATGTTAAACTGTATCCCGTCCCACATGACGTTAAACTGTATCCCGTCCCGTATGACATTAAACTGTATCGCATCCCGCATGACGTTAAACTGTATCGCGTCCCACATGACGTTAAACTGTATCCAGTCCTGCATGACATTAAACTGTATTCCGTCCCGCATGGCGTTAAACTGTATCCCCCCTCTTGGGCCGCCCTAGAGCATAAGCCCCATCCCAGCGAACTACAAGGACTTTGATCCATGTCAAGGCATGGTATGTAGGAAACCTTCCCAAGGTTCAAGCCCACCACTAGTGGACCTACGTGTCTACTTTCACGTCGGTTCACCGATGAAACCCTTTGAACTATGAGGTCTTTGATCCATGTCAAGGCATGGTATGTAGGAAGCCTCCATGAGGTCCAAGCCCACCAACACTAGGACCCTCCTATTCCTCCCCATTCATGTCAGCTCGCTGATGATGGCCATCGGACCAAGGTCCACCCTCGTGTCGGTCCACCGGCACCTTCCCGAACTACGAAGACTTTGATTCCCTGCCACGGGGATATATAGGAAGCCTCTTCAAGGCTCAAGCCCAACTTCACTGTCACCCCTGCGATGGTCCCATTTCATTCCCCCTCCACTTCATTCATCCATCCATCACCCATCCTGATTCTCTCCCGGACCGTCATATCTCGGTGAGACCATGTTGATACGCTCCTCTTCACAGCCTCCCATGGGCTGGTCCCGGTATCGGCACCCCTTCAAGGGAAACCCCTCAATCCCATCTATTCCATCTAATGCTCTGATCGGGTTGATCTGTCTCCGCTAGACGTTAAACTCGCGGCGTACCCTGTGTTAAACACGGGAAGCTGAGGAAAACCTCAGATATGTGTCTATGACATATAATTCCCCGCGCTTGATGTGGGATGCCTTGGGCTTCCACGCCCTCGAGAAGCCCTATGACCAGGGGTAATAGACAGACATGCCAGGTTCCCCAGCATCTAGACACACTACTGATGCCTCAACGTGACTACTCCCCCGACTGAAGGTTGCTGCCCTGACTGGACCCTTTGGAATGTCTCGACAGAAGCAGTGTAATTAATTGGCGTCCATGGAAACATGGCACTGGGAAGAGTTTCACGAACTACGTATTAAATCTATGAGGGAGACCCGGACTAGGTAATGAGTTCTGAGGAGGAATCCACAGAAGGAAGAACCGACATCTCATCATCCCGTTTCGATCAAGGAGCAGACGTCCCTAAACAAGGAGCGAATGCCGCCCGCCTTTGGAAAGTGGGAATGCGGGGCCACAAGCGCCACGCATCCTCCTCCTCCACGGACGGATGTGCGCACGCCCTGGCGAAAGCATCGGAAACAGTGATTCATCCTTTGAAGAAAAACATCAAAAATCGACAAAGTAATGGACAAGGAGTCAAAGGACCTAGGGGCGCGCAAGTTCCCTTACTGTCGCGCAAGTATATGTGCGCGCTGCCTAATGGTCATGCAAGTGACTTGCGTGCCCTAATTGATAACCGCCCGGGGTCTTCTCCAGCTTATAAATAGCCCCGGTGGACCCCCCATTTGAGAGGAGGAATTTTTCCAGAATTCAGATACAGAGCTCTGAACGCCCAAGTCTCTTCATCAAGTCTTCCAAACACTTCTATGGTAATTCTTTACCTAGAATGGAAGGTCTATACAAGAGTAATAAGGTCTAAGTGTTATAAATCACTAACACTTGCACGCCTAAAGTGTTTTACCCTTAAGGGAAATGAACATACTTGCATGCCTCCTTATCAATTCATTAAAACTTGTACTCCCCTCCTCTGGAAGTACCTCAGGATAATTCTAAAGGCTTTGGTAAAAGATTTACCAAGTATTACCCTACTGGTTAATAATTACGCAAGTAGCCATGTGTTGCATAGGTATACCTGCGCGACCAGGGACTTGCGCGCCCACGCAGTACCTGTGCTCCCACCAGGACTTGCGCACCCCTATATTTTTGGGTGCCCTTCCTGCCCATTTCACCCCTATTATGCCATTCCACCTCTCCTATTCAAGATTCAGTCTTCAAGACACTCTTCAAAGCAATTTATGGCATGATTTCTTGATTTGACTTCCTTATTTGAAAGGAACTTCGTGGAACATCTCTCAAAACCTAGTGATTTACACATATTTATGTCACTAATGATTGAGATTTCATTCATTCAACCTCATCCTTTAAGATGAGAGAACCCCTTAACCTGGGCCTCCTTTTCAGGAATAAGCCCCAGTCATAATTCCAATTAATTTTGGGCATCCTCCTTAGGAGTAAGCCCCAAGTCCTCTAATCTGGGCATCCTCATTAGGAGTAAGCCCCAGTCTTAAAATTCCCAAATATAGGCATCCTATTTAGGAGTAAGACTCAATCATAATTATCTTAACCTAGGCTTCCTTTTCAAGAGAAAGCCCCAGTCTCAGATATTGGCCTCCTCCTTAGGAGTAAGCCCCAAGTCCCTTTAATTTTCCAATCCCTTTAACCTGGGCCTCCTTTTCAGGAGTAAGCCCCAGTCTTAATTTCCTTTTGATCTGGGCTTCCTTCTTAGGAGTAAAACCCAATCATAAGTCCCTTCATAACTTGGGAATCTTCTTTAGGAGTAAGCCCCAAGATTAGAGTATCCAAATAACCATGAAGCACATATACCTTTATGGACCATGTTCCTGGATTTCTTCCCTGAAGTAAATCTTAAACCTCATCTATTTAGGCAGTCATACACACATAAGCCCCACATCATTGCATCTTTCGTGGAACAATTGTCTTGTTTCACCAATACCTCTTGTTTCTCACACCGAGCATGACTCACGAGAGATTAGAGTGTAAAATTAATCCTGAAATATTTCTTTGAGCCATCAATCATGCATAAACATCATACTCCCTTACTTGAACTACGTGGGTTCTGATTCCTTTTCCTAAACAAAGGATGCGTAGGTAGCCCATCTGCTGGTACGATCCCAACTCTGAAATAATCCATGTCCTTCTGAATGACAATAAACATCAAGTGCCCCACTGAGTGGCTTTAAAACCAGTATGGTCATCATAATGACCAAGATACTTTTATGTATTGAAGGGTACCATTGGCTAAGAATCTCTAAACAAATACAGATGATTCTCTATCTATGATGAACCTTGAATACATATAAAAGATTCTCTAAATTTCCTACATATCAATCATTGATTATTAGATCTAAAGGAAAGCTCATTTTATACTGGGTAATGTAATAAGGATTCACGAACACAACATAAATCTATAAAGAGAGTCCCGGAGTAGATAATAATTCCCCTAAAAAAGGTGTGATGAGTCCCACCTCCCATCCTCTCGACCAATGAAAATTCCTAAGTCTCATCAGTCCACAACTAATGAGCGCATACCTTTGGAAAGAAAGTTCAAATGGATATGGAATAATTGGATGTTTCTGGTTCTACGAACAAACCCATTAGAAACCACTTGGAATGTTTGAATCTTAAATCAATGAGATCATCCCCAATTCTAGAGGGAACAAAAAATGGTGAACCTGACGTGAATCCTTAACCAAGTTAAAATGATGTTTTACTTATTTGTTAGGCCCCTATTTAAAACTCAATGAGAGGGCCAACAAAAACAATCATTGAAATATGTGCTCATCCAAAAGATGTAGAGGCTGAATTAATATTGATTATGTCTGTTATATCAAACAGGCACTCTTTTCCCAGATTTTCTGCATTCTATGAAATGGCTGCTCTCAAGTTCACACCTGTGAATACCGCTGCTGTGAATGCCACTACTGCTACTCTTGCTGGATCTTCATCCACTCTAAGGATGACATCACCTACTCAGTGTCTTCAATGCTGGGTATAAAATGCGCTGGATAAGGAGTACCGTCAAAATGGTACTATTCCAACTCTGGAGGCTGCTCAACGAGCCCTCCAAGTGAACAATTCAACCCGGTCGTCCGGACAGCGACGACCGGTGATCAAGAAGCAGGCGGTGCTAACCACCATCTCCAACCGTTTGAGGTCGTTATCCCCAGAATGCAATCACCATTCACTCCCATATTCCGGGGAGGTAAATGAGCAGGTCTCTCAGGGCATTAATTCAAGGAGACAGGAGTCATTCCCGAGGGATCCCATCAACAATCGCCGCCAGACTCGTGTGACAGTGCACCCTCAACATGATGAGGGTACCGACTCCAGGTGTTCGGCTCAGGTTCCTCGAACCCAAGCAGGAAAGACGAATCGCCAGAGGTGAAATCCGGTTAATAGTGAGCAGGTTCTCATCTCTTCCATCTCTGGAGAAGTCCACAAACCTAACTTGGTGACAAGCAACGAGTAGGCACACACACCTGCCCATTTTAATTCTGTTGTCCAACAGACTCGTCTGGCAGCATCATGCCAATCCCGCCAAGAAATTCCAATGGAGTACTATAGGCAGGAACATATACCTTCTTATACATCATCAGGTAGTCAGAAGGCTCGTCTGACTACATATGATGGATCTCTTCAACCACATTCGGCGAAGTGAAATCACCAGGCACATACACCTGCTAGTATTGATCAAGACTACCAACAGTCTCGTTTGGTAGCACACGGAGAAGTCAGTCAGAAAGCTCCAGCGACAAACAGGAGGCAGACTCAACTTTCTGCCCCCACACATGAGTACTGTTAGGATTCACTGATAGGAAAAGGAGGACAAGAGCAGGCAGATACACCAAATCCAAGCACGGAATGGGCATATATCCCTGTTCTGATAGCTAAAGTCACCAAGAATATTCTATCAATGATGAAAGAGCAGAAGCAAATTTCTGCTCATATTCTGGATGCTTGGAAGGATATTATAACAGCTTCAGCAACATCTCAGGGAAAGACACATAAATATATCCCTACCAGTGGAGTGACACATCAGTAGTTCACTCTGGAACAGACACACACATCTGTTTTAGTCCAAGAGGGTTGTGGGGAATACTCCCCCATATCATATGGACAACCAAGTTAGGAATATACACCTGATTTAAGTAGAGATCGTCAGCCTAAACTGGCCATATCTCCTAATCATTCACATACACCTGCTCAGAGTATCCACTTTCATCAACAAGTTGTTTCCAAGGCGAGTAAGAAGGCATATAAGAAGAAGACCCACCCAACACAGTCAAGAGATCAAGATCCAATATGTAACAAGGCCTTTCTCGATGCTGGAGTTCTTGAAGCCCTCAGACTGTTATCTATTTGAATTCAAGATTCTACTCCCTCATTTCCCAATAGTGGGAACATTAATTCTGAAGGTATTCAATAGAAACTTAATCATGAAGGCTTGCTTCAGGACAATTTGGTAGATCTCGAAGTTTCATATTTAGATGAGAGCCACAGGAACCCTCTATGTGGTCAGAAGACCAAGGATCAAGAGATCTCATCTTTTGATGTAACCCACCATGGTGGTCCTCCCCATAATGATGAATTTCTCTACGAAAGTCCTCTCCACATTAGTGATGCACATTGCCCGGAAAATTCTCTAGTGGACAATGTAGTTCCAAAAAAGTCCTCTTATCTTGAGTCACTTGCAAATGCGAAACCAATCATGTTTGATGCTTCATCGCTAGTAGGTGAAATACTTTCTCAATTAGAAGATGGCCCAGGGTGTAGGTCATTCTCCGAACCACCCCTAAGTCATGCATATTCTAGTTTGATCAGTTATTTCTCTACCAAATATTGTTGAATCCGATGAAGCAACATGGAAGCACCAGCTCTAGTCAAATCAGGTAGAATAATATTTATTGAATGATAAAGAGGAAATGTTGAACATGAGAAAACAACCGGCGAAAGGTGAAGTTCCAGTCATGTTTTGGCCTCTGGCTAACTCTCAGTATGACATTCCTGAGATGTTGATGGAAGATGGAATTCATGATATTCGTCTCAACATATGGAAAACTCTTTGTCAGTTGAAAAAGAAAGTATTATATTATGATGAAAATGAAAATCATGTTAAGATAATAGAAGGGTTGTAACGTCAGATTGATTTGGCATCTCTATCAGTTTCTCGATATCCGAAGGCTGAGAAGCAGCAGAGAGCGCTTCAGTGTTCATGCCTTGGCGCACTAAGAAGATTGCACCAGTTAATTGCCAATTCCCCATCTGGAATTCATGTCAGAGAATGGGGTGTTCATGGAGCACTAAATTTCACTGTGCTCTCCAGTTAGAAAAGCCCGCCGAAAATGGTCTCATGAAATGTTATTGCTCGTGGCCGGCCACAGTCAATGGGTTTTGTTTGTAATCAAAAGCTTTCCCAAGAACAGGAATCAACTAGTTCTTCTCAAAATCAAGAATATAGATAACAAGTTATTGAATTAATCCTGCATCAAGAAAACGAGAATATTGAACAGGCCTCTCGTATGGAGCAATCACATCATCAAGTGACAGAAGGGTCGGAAATCATCCAACGGTCTTTTGAGCCAGGTGATAAAAGTGGATGTCAATTGATGCATCCAGCTAATTTTAGGACTAAGGTTCACAAGATCAAGAGAGATTTTAAGAAAGTATCAGACATAGCATGTCAAGAGCCACCCCAGCTCGCCAGACTGGGGACTCTTTTAACCCAACCCTCAGAATCAATGAATATGATTTGAGGAGTTGAGTAAAGACAACAGGAATATCCCCAATCCACCGGACTGGGGACTTTTTCAAATCATCAACCCCATCCTTAGAGAAAGTTGATCTTTTCTCGATTGGGGAAGAACCTTCAAGAGGAATGAAGAACCAAATTATCAGGAGATTCTCTCTAAATTACGGTTCGCCAAGAAGTTCCTGAGGGATCAAACCAACAAAAGGCAATGTCTCGTCAGGGGCATGGCAGAAGAAAATGTCACAGAAATTATGATGGAAGGGATTCAATGCATTATGTGTCAATTAATGTCATTAAATCCGTTATTGCTGATCCACCAGATAAGGCTCACTCAGAGGGATCAGATGATGATGTTCATGTTCAAGAAGTTGTACGCACAGACAAAAATGAAGAAGGTGTGCGTACACGAAATCAAAGGTTTACCCAAAATCTGGGTGTTCCTTCAAATAACACACTTTCCCCTCTTCTAAAGGGATCAAACAAGGGGAAGGGAAAGAATCAAGTTACATATCCTTCCTCTGGATAAGGCCAATCACTCTCACTAGAGAAAAGATTTGTGCAACAAGAGGAAGAAATGAAATAATTGAGGAGGTTGAACACAGAACTACTTCAAGGTAGTATTCCTCCTAGGCGTGCTGGAGTCAGTCGGCCAAGGGAGTTTGTTGCAACTACTAAGATGGATCAAGAATATCCTCCTGTATCAGTACACCCTCACAGGTCTAATCCTACGGGTCAAGTGCAACAACAATTGGCAGTGCATCCATCAGTTGTAGTACAAGATGCCATACCTGTCCAAACTCCAGTCATTGCACCTACCCAAGTCCAAGTTCAACTGGATGTTTCTCAAAAGTTAATAACTACCATTGGGTCATTAACAGCTCGGTTAGAGACTATGGAAGGGAAGCATGCGCAGGTTCAAACAGAAAAGAAAGATTACCCTGAATGGGTAGATTCAATCTCTCCCCCATAAAGTTTTGGGAACCCTATATTCCCTATTTTCAATGGATTAGGGGACCCTAAACATCATTTGACACATTACGTGTCTTGTTGCGATCCTATGATGGGAACTCTGGAGCAGCAAGAAGCAGTGAAACTCAGATTCTCCGTGCGAACCTTGCAAGGACCAGCTTTTGCCTGGTATACAAGCTTGCAATCCTGGGAAAATACCGGATGGGAGGATCTTCTCCAAAGATTCCTCCTTCAATTCAGCTCAATGTTGCTAAAGACAATAGTTTTTTATCTTAAAAACTGTAAGAAAATGTAGAATGAAAGGGTCTCATATTTCATTTCTCGCTGGAAGGGATTAACATATTACCTAAGCTTAGCACTCCCTCATGAGGAACTGTTGCCAATCTGTGTGGGAAATATACGTGATGAATTACGCACACCGTTGATCCCTGTAAAATACATAGGAGGGTTTCGAGACCTTACTTCAATCGCTCAATAGATTGAAGATTCTCTTATATAGACTAAGGATAAATCTCATGTAATTCCATCAACTCCAGGAAGGAGAATGGGTAAAGCAGAAACTCCTACAGTTATGCTTAAACAAGCACCTGCACCTGCTTCTACTTCAAAACCTTCATATTCCCGAAGGGCTCCACCTCCTGAGCGCCAACAATAGAGGATGTTTCGTCAATATAATCAAAGAGATCAAAGACAAAAAACAATTCGAGGATTTTAAAATCAAAGTTTACTCTCTCTAAAATGAATAAGTTCCTGGTTATTTCATTTCTTCTCTGGAAAATAATTTGGTTCAATTTCCAATACCCAAGAGGCCAAACAAGGAAGAAGATGAAGACAGTCCCAACTATTGCCTATTTCATCAAATGTTGGGGCATCCCATCCAAGAGTGTTTTGTTTTCAACGACCTCCTGCAAAAGATGGTCGACTCAGGACAAGTCAAACTGAAAGGTTCTTCAGCTCAGGTAGCATGTGTTAATGCTACAGTTCCGGAGGAGGAAGGTGAATGGCAATAAGTCAAAAGAAAAAAATGCAAAAAAATATAATGATTGGATGGTCAGAAATACGATTAACCAAACTCATGCTATTTTAAGAACACAATTGAAGAAACCAATTGTGCCTTATGCCATGAATGCCGCAGCAAAACCCTCTTCATCGGAGGTAACATTTTCAAAGAAACGACACAATTCCAAGAAAGAGGAACGATCAGAAGAAGATGAGTATGTGTTAAAGCCTAATTTGTCTTTGACTCTGGCAGATTTCATGCCATCTACTTCGAAGCTACGGGCACCGTCCCACCAAACGACACAACCTGAATTGGCCAGTCAGGCCGAGTCTTCATCGGATGAAGAGTTAATCTTTGGTTTTGTTAATATGATTCACTTAACAGATCCTTATGCCAGTCGCGGTTTCAATTTTGATGAGCCTGAATTCCCTATATCAAATAGAGGAATCAGAGGAATTTCCATAGGCTCAGGATACAGGGGAAGACGTGGATCTTTTAGAAGCCAGTATTCTTATTCTACCCCTGCTAGAACTGTGTATGCAGCAGAAACTCGTGGCCAAGCCCTTCAGCGAGCTCAACAAAGAACAAACAAGTTCTTCTACCAATAGAAAATTCATTCCTGGAACAGTTATTCTAGAACACCGGTTGAAGGTTCCATCTTCTTCCACTCAACAAGTAAATGGATCTAATTATTCTAATCTTCCAAATCCAAGAATATTTCCAACTCTTATCCTGACAGAAGATGCATCAACTTCCAAAGAATCAACTTCCAAGACACCTACTAAACCACATGTTCCTATTGGGAAACACAGACCTTTGGATCAAAAGTATGATATATTGAAACACCTGGCCCAAGTACCAGCCAACTTATCAATTTTGGATGCTTTGAATCTATCAAAATATCTTCAGGAGGCACTCATCGAGGCTTTGTCAAGTCCTCAGGAGTTTGAAACTAAAATTGCTGCAGCTGAAGTCTATCACATAGAGAATAATCCTGCAGAATTCCATGCAGTAATATCTTTTACTGATGAAGATGATTATGATGTCGTTCATGGACATATTAGACCTTTGTACTTATCTGGAAAGGTCAATGGCAAAGACATCTGAAGAGCTTTCATTGATAATGGTTCAGGAGTCAACCTCATGCCCATTCGTACACTTCGTCGATTGGTCCTCACAGAATCTGATTTATCTCCATCTACCATGATGTTACAAGGATATGATAAAAATGAACAAGAACCACTAGGAGAAGTTACACTCAGAACTCAGTTTGGAAATCTTGTATCCAATTTATATTTCATGGTTGTTGATCAAGACTCAGCCTTCAACATCTTTCTTAGAAGACCCTGGCTACATCAACATGTGGCTATCCCTTCATCATACCATCAATGTCTCAAATATTGTTTCTATGGTCATTTTGGGACATTGTATGGTGATAAGGCCCCATTCAAGACATGTGAATCTCAATACATTGAGGAAGAATTCTATCACATGAAGGGAAGGGATAAATCAACAACAATGGAGATTACCAAAGTTAATGCTCTATATGGTTTGGAGAAGATTCCAGTAAATCCATTTACACATGTGAGTAAAGATTATGTGTTGTCTATCAGTCAAATTGACAAGATAGACCCAAATCAAAATACTCTTATGGAAAGATCCATAATGTCAATTACGGCAATCGAGCCAAAAAATATGGGAGAAATTGGTAACCCACCAAGCAGTGATGAAAGCCCAAATGGTGACTTCTTCATTTCATTTGCTGAAAACCAAAAAGTCTATACTTCTCCAATCAGGCTGGATGAAGTTATAGAAGCATCAGAGGTGAACAATGATGTCAATTCTCAATCCATCATCTCCTCTTTATTTCCCAAGGAGGACCCTTCATCATCAATCGGGTCAGAAATGGAAGCTTCTTCTTTAAGATGTTCGAATTTTAACATCTCTTCTGATCATGGAAATTCTGCTTTATCCTATACTATGCAAGTAGAAATGGAAGAAATAACACATGTTGAAGAAGAAGAGGAAGATCTTAGAGATGCTCCTCCAGCATTTGAAAAGGGTATCTCTACCACCGTGGATGAACTCAGAGAAATAAATATGGGTACAAAAGAAGATCCACACCCCATTTTAATCAGTGCGGCCATGAATCTTGATGAACAAGAGATATATATTTCCTTTTTAAAGAAAAATCGAGGCATATTTGCTTGGAACTATACAGAGATTCCCAGTCTTGATCCGGATGTTTCTACTCATCATTTGGGTTTACCAGAAGAACATTGAGGATTTAAGAAAGCCGCGAGAAGAACACACCCAACTTATGCTTCCAAAATTGAAGATGAAGTGGATAATATTATCAAAGGTAACATTATCAGAGAAGATCAATATCCCAAGTAGTTGGCTAATATTTTACCTGTGAAGAAGAAGAACAGACAAATTAGAGTCTGCATCGATTTTAGATATCTTAATCGGCATTGTCCTATGGATTTTTTCCCAGTTCTGATTACATAACATTTAATTGATGCAACAGCTGGATATGAAGCACTTTCCTTCATGGATGGATATTCCATATATAATCAATCCAAATGGACCTAGAAGATGAGGAATCCATAGCTTTCAGAGCCCCTCAGGGTGTGTTTTGCTACCGGGTAATGCCCTTGGGATTAAAGAATGCAGGCGCAACATATTAGCCTTCCATGCATCGTATCTTCAAACCCTTTTTAGGGATGTTTTTTGAATGCTATGTGGACGATTTGTTGGTCAAATCCAAACAACGTTCTAATCACTTGGATGATTTTGATGTCATATTCCACAGGCTTCGACAACATAATTTGAAGATGAACCCCTTAAAATGTGCTTTTGGGGTAACCTCTGGAAAATTTCTCGGTTTTGTTGTACGCCATCATGGTATTGAAGTCGATCCTGAGAAGACAAAGTCAATACATGGTGTGTCACCTCCTTGAAATTTGAAATAATTAAGAGGATTTCAAGGACACTTAGCCTATATTCAGCATTTCATCTCCAATTTGGTAGGCAAAAGTTTACCCTTCACCAAATTGATGAAGAAGGGGGTCACTTACCAGTGTACTGAAGAATGTCAAGAAGCATTCGATATTCTCAAGAAATACCTCTTGAGTCCACCGGTACTCATGCCACCTATTGAAGGAAGACCACTTATCCTCTACATGACAGCTTTAGAGTGATCATTGGGTGCCTTTATTGCTTAGAAGAATGATGCTGGAAATGAAAACAGCCTCTACTACCTCAGCCAGACTATGCTTGAAGCAGAAACCCGGTATTTAAGTATTGAGAAGTGCTTCCTGGCATTAATCTTTGCAGTTCAAAAGTTGATACACTACCTGCAACATCATGAGGTCCAATTGGTATCTCGCAATAACCCGCTCAAATTCATCCTTAGTCATCCAATGCTTACAGGACGTCTGGAAAGGTGGGCACTTATTTTGCAGCAATTTGACATTCAGTATGTGTCTCAAAAGGCAATAAAGGGCCAAGCTCTGGCTGATTTCCTGGCTAAACACCCTTCAGTGGAAGACACATCTTCAGATATTAAACTCCCAAATGAGGAAGTCTTCTCTATTCAAGAAATTCCTCAGGCATGGGAAATGTATTTTGATGGTGCTTCCAAAAGTCCAATAGGGAGGAAAATGGAAAATCATAAATTCAACAAAGTTGGCTGAGGAATTGTACCCATTTCTCCAGAAAAGACAGTGTTACCTTATTCCTTCTTATTGTGGGAAGGTGGTACCAATAATGAAGCAGAATACCAAGCTCTCATCATAGGCTTGGAATTGGCGCTTCAAGCACAAGTGAATCACTTAAAGGTTAAAGGTGATTCAGACCTGGTAATCAAACAAGTCAATGGGGATTATGCCATCAGAAAAGAAGAACTAATCCCTTTTTATGATTACATCAGAGAGTTAATGGTAGAATTCCCTTCGGACCCAACATTTTCTTATGTCCCAAGATCACAAAATGCTCAAGTTGATGCACTGGCTAATATAGCCACAGCTCTGGAAGATCCAAATCGGTATGAGACAACCATCAGTATTGCCCACCATCGTGAAATTTCACCATATGTTCAAATCAGAAAAGAGGAAATTAATGAAACTAGTCCAATTCATGAACTGTATGGTCATACTATAGGATGGATGTCACCTATTAGGGAATACCTTCAAAATGGAACACTTCCACCTAATAGAGCCGAGAAAGAACAAATCTGGTGACATGTGGTCAATTTTACTCTTTATGATAGCCCAGATCACCTAGAGAAAATTCTCTACAAACGTGGTTTTGATGGAGTTGTCTTCAGATGCATTGATGGTGAAGAGAAAATGGCTATCATTAAATAAGTGCATGAAGGAGTCTGTGGTGCCCACCAGTCTGGACATAGACTGTCTGATCAGATTCGAAGGCTTGGATACTTTTGGCCTTCAATGATAAAAGATTGTGTTGATTTCACAATGAAGTTTCATTCATTCCAAGTACATGCCAACTTCATTAATCAACCTCCATAGTTTCTTCATACAGCTAAAAACTCGTTGCCATTTTCCACATGGGGAATGGATGTGGTCGGACCTTACCCTTCAGCTACATCCAAGCAGTTTAAGTATATTATTACTGCTACTGATTTCTTTTCCAAATGGGAAGAGGCAATACCACTTAAGGAAGTCAGTTCTAAATTCATTGTTAGTTTCATCAAGTCTAACATCATTACCAGATTTGGTGTCCCTCATACCATATTGACGGACAATGGCACCAACTTCTGTTCATCCGAGGTGAACAAGTTGTATCAAGAATACAACATCAAATCCAACCATTCATCTCGGTATCATGCAGCAGCCAATGGCCAGATATAATCCTTCAATAATACTCTTTCAAATATACTGCAAAAGATGGTGGATAAAGATAAGAAATCATGTCCTGATAAACTCTTTCATGCTTTATGGTCTTATCAGACTACCACCCGCACTGCAACATGGCCAACTCCATATTCACTGGTATATGGAACGGAAGCCGTCCTTCCCATTGAAGTTTAACTACCCTCACTCAGATTAGCCATTTGTGATCAGTCATCTATAGATGAATAATCTCAAAAGCGATTGAATGAATTGGAACAGTTAGATGAGAAAATATTGTGCATTTTTCACCACTTGGAAGTCTATCAGAATCGAATAGAACGTGCTTTCAACAAAAAAGTCCGTCTTCGTTCATTCACTCAGGGAGAATTGGTATTAGTTCTCAGAACTCCAATGATACCAGGAATGAAACCTCCCAAGATTGAGCCAAAATGGGAAGGACCTTACTCAATACATAAGGTCTACTCCAATGGAGATTATTCTGTAATCTCAATGGATGGAGAACTCATCACTACTCCAACCAATGCTATATTTCTAAAGAAATATTTTCTATGATCACAAAATACAGAAATGGTCCATGCATACGACCTTAAACTATTTGCACATCCCTTACATCCAGCATGACGTTAAACTGCACCATCCAGGGTGAATGCATATGACCTTAAACTATTCTCACTTTCGTCCAACATGACTCTAAACTGTGTCCCCCTTCATCATCCTTGCTATATGACATTAAACTATATAGAAGTCCCTTACGTACAACAAGTCATTAAAAAGCATAACCAACGGTCCATGCATATGACCTTAAACTATTGGCACTTATTTCCAACATGACACTAAACTGTATCGTCCCTTTTTCGTCCAACATGACGTTGAACTGTGAAAAAGTCCCTAATACATAAAACATGATGTTAAATGGTGTACTCTTTTGTCCTCACTGCATGAAATTAAACTGCACAGTCCCCCTTTTGTCCAACGTGACATTAAAACTGCATAGTCCCTTTATATATCTTACATGAAATTAAACTGTGCATCGTTAGGGTTGTTGCTACCTCTTGTTTCTCACACCGAGTATGACTCATGTGAGCTTAGTGAAAACCTCAACCATAACACTCTCTCTGGGCTACTAACCATGTGTAAGTCCCAACACTATTTTTTAGGTCTTTTTCCCCAAGGACAACTTGATCACTAATTCATTCTTTAATTGAAATATGTGGACTTTGATCCTTTCCTTCTAGGCTGGGTATGTAGGCAACCTCCCAAGGTTCAAGACCAAAACCAATCTCTTCACATTGGTTCACCTCCATCTCATACGATGTTGATTCGTGAAACCGCCCCTATAATAAATATCTTTACATTGGTTCACTTTCATCCTTGCTATATGATGTTAAACTATATAACACTTTTTTCCAGTATGGAAATAAAGTAAAATAGTCTTTGATACCCTCCCCTAAGAGGGAATCATTATTTACATTGATTTTCAATCATGTTTCATTTAAAAGACTATGTGCATACATGGCAATACCTGAACCTTATATCTTGGGTTAAACCATCATTGCACTAAAATCCCCTTTCACCCTTCACATGTACGAACCTATTTTGTACAGAGGGTAGTTCTAGAACTAAGTGGTCTTGATTACCATCCTTATGGGATACGTAGGAATGTTCGATTGTCCCTCGAATCCAACCCCACGTATTTTGGGCCTAACCCCAAATTCCTCTTTCAGTCCCCTCGCTGAAAAGTCCCCATGAAAACACACACTGTGTATTAATTATAATGGTCCAAGCTCTATGACCCTAAACTAAGATCTCCAATATTTTTGTCCCACACGACGTTAAATGGTAGTTCAAGAACTACGTATGTCTTGATTCCCATCCTTATGGGATACGTAGTGAAGTCCAACATTTCCATTCAGGACCCAGTCACAACATGATTATGGTTAGCATTGATCTGTGTATCTCGGCATACATTGGACAATACCCATCTTTATGTGTCATAATCCTAACCTTAAATATTTTTAGATCTTCATAACCCTTTTCTTTACTTCTAATCACAAAAGGCCTGAAATTATGAGAGTTCTTTTATCTGACCATGCAGCACGTGCCCTTAGGCATCCTTGCATAAACAGTCTACATAACGGACCTGTCTGCCAAAAGATGCTATTATTTGACTATGTAGTCAATGCCCTTAGGTGGCCCTGCATAATTCAACCCCCTAATGGGTTTTTTAAATAGTAGTAACTTCATTCTTGGGAGGAAAACCTCTTTTGTCTATATTTTTCTTGATATTATGTAGGGATCTGCAAAAATAGCCATCCTTAACATATTAGTCCCATATCCTTTTTCAAGATCTGAAAGTATTCAAGTATATGGTTTATATTCTCCTTCCCTACGTTTGGGTCAAACCTTCGTTGGAGTGATATCCATCTAGTTCTTCGATAATATTTTTTGGAAATATCTTCTCCATATTCAAGTACATCTTTCCATACATAAAACTCTATACTTGGGAAAATTTGAATCTCCATAAACCTTCACTGGATTTTTTTCACAAGGAAAGTAAATTTCTGAGAGTTCTTTTTCCTGACTATGCATCATGTTCCTTTAAGTTTCCTTGCATAAGTAGTCTACATAACCGACCTTTCAGCCAAAAGATTCTATTTATTTGACTATGCAGCCAATGCCCTTAGGTGGCCCTGCATAATTCAACCCCATAATGGGTTTGTTAAATAATGGTAACTTCATTCTTCGGAACTACTTCTTCTAATGAATTTTAGATATTTTTCATATCATTCCTCAGATTCAAATATTCTTAAGTCATAGTTTACATATTTTCCCTCATACTTGAGTATGGTAATATGTTTTCAGATAAATTGTCAAGTAATTGAGTCAATTTTAATCCATTTCGGTCAAATCTATTTCAACCTTAAATATTAGCATCTTTATGTCCGACGTGCATGAAATTAAACTGCCCACAAAAGACAAAGGAACTATGAATAAAAGTCAAGTTCCAGCTCACTAAACATACATTTTGTATGATTTAAGTAATATTTAGTAATTAAAAGATTCAAAGTTTGTAGGATTATTTACATTAATCCTAGTAAAAAAATAAAACTATGCTTACTAGGCCCATTGGATTAGGTAAAATTTAAAGCAGGTAGAGAAAGAATACAAGCATAAATGATTGAAGATAAAAGTACTCTCCATTGATTCACAAGAATTAGAGGGACATCCACAGATTGGAGCCTCTTCTCTTTTTCAGGAAATTACAAAAGACTGTCAACATAAGTCTTCACTTGATGTATAGCATCCTGAGCTTCATCAGCAGCTACTTAAAGCTCGTGCACTCGACCAGCTTCACTCTTCTCACCCTGATGGAGTGCCTTCTTGGCATCTGCAATGGATTTCATGCCATCTTTTTGAGCTCCCTCCAATGAATTATTGAGTTGGTCATGTTCCCCAGTAACAACATCTAACTATTGTTGGAGCTGCACCTGCTGGATGAATTTTTCTTTGATCTTATGCTTCAGCACCTTCATCTTGGTAGCATAGTCAACCTCATCTCGGGATACTGCAGCCTCAAATTCACCAATGTTGACTGACAGTTTCACCCTCGTCAGATCTTCGTGACACTTATGCTCCTTCTCCCTCCTGAAGATGACTTGTTTCACCGCGGTATGGATCTCTTGGTATCCAAAACTGCCAAGTCCTAGCATGAAGAACTGGGATGACAATTTAAGGATCTTTGATGACAGCTCTTCAAGAGGAAAATCAGATATGATTTTCCATATGTTGTTCCATGCCTTGCATCATGAAAAAGCTGAGCACCTTAAGCACCTCCGGGTCTGATTCGACATCATCAACACAGGGGGGCAGGTAATCTGGGATTAATGCACTTAGGGAAGTTCCATGTTCTGATCCTTCCCCCCTGACCCTAGTAGCTTCACCTTCCACTACTGTTTGGACAGAGGTTGAGACTTCACCTCCAGTTCTAGTCATTGAAGTTGATATCCATGTTTGATCAATTAAAAGTATGGTTAGTTTCATAGAATAATGGAAGTTGGTTTTCTATCTTGAAAACTCAGTACAATAATTACCTAACAGTAGATCAGCAGCTTGAGAAGACTCCTCCCCATCTTTCCCAGTTTCAACAGGATCTTCAAGATGTGTCTCAGGAGGGTTTACTGGGTTTATCTCCACTTGAGCTAATGTTTCTACAATGGTAGGGTTGACATCAATGTTTACACCCTCTTTAGGCATTGGAAGTTCAGCAGCTTCTATGGATGGAACTGCATATTATTTTTAGTCATGATTAGAAGTGTAAATTATAAGAAAATTTACTGGACAAAGGATAACACTCACACCCAAGGTCTTATAAATCACATGATAACTTAGCATGATCATAAAATTCTTTGAAAGACATGCAGCGATTTATCATTTCATCCAATTATATTTCAGAATCCTGGTTAGTCTCACCAGTGGGAGCATTTGATGTGTCCTCTTGGAGACCACCATTCTGCAGCCCCTGACCTTGGACAGCTTCTTCAGGAAGGATGGAAGATTCATTTGCTGCGGCCACCAATGATTCTAGTTCAGGTTCGTCTCTACTTGTAATAGCAGCAGGAGTAGTACTGGGAATAGATGTTAGCTCTTTTTCAGAAGTAGCCCAGTCATCCTGAATTTGTGTTTGTTCCACAGTACCCTCTGTGGTCCTTAATGGAGGATCAGTCCTTTCCCACAGAGGGGAAATTGAAGAATCCCCAATAATCCCATGGAATGTGAGCAATCTTTTTCATGGTTTAAAATTCATGATTATCCGAAGGACTTAGCACTACTGATAAAGCATTTAGCAGTGGACTTCCTCCTTCATCGCCTTTGTCCATTTGGTTTTTGGGAGTGTCGGTAGTCTCCCTTATTGGAACTTGAATTGGCGAATCGAAGGCCATGTACAACTCCTCATTCATGGCCTGCTGGCCTGGAGATATCTCGCCCGGTTCGCGAGGAGATTCAGCAGCAGTCCCGATGGCAGTACCACCAGGGCTATACTATGGCGAAGGAACCTTAGTAATTCCTTTCTTTTCATGCTTCAAGATGAAGAAAATAAATTCCTTAAGTAACAAAGTTTCGACATGAATCAAGTTTCAAAGAAAATTAGGAAGGAAAACTTACATCTTCATGAGCCACATAATCATGCCACTCCTCATCTACAGAACCAACAACCCCCTTAGTGGCGCCACGATCAATCATTTCCTTCACCCGCCTGGTGACAGGAACTGACTCATCAGTTTCATATATGAGCATTTCCAGCTCTCTGATGTAATCCCGCACTTCATTGGGGTTATCCTTGTATTGGATATCTGTATAAGCCAGAAGATTCCCTATTCCAGGAAGTTGTAGGCCCTCACACAAATCCAGCCAGGTGGTCTCAGTACCACAGTATAAATGCTTCCATGTCTGGACAGCCTCTGGTCTTAGATATGAAGGCTGCGAGGAAGTTCCTACAATATTTGACTTCAATTTCTTCCCATCTCATGCAACTGTAGATATAAAATAAGAAAATAAGGCTTATTACTTTATAAAGTAGTAGTGATTAAATTACCACAATGAAGTAACTCACCTGGAGTTGATGGAGTAGGTCTCTTGATTCTATCCGGAGGATTATATCGGGCACGAGGCCATTTTTCCACTTGGTGTGACTCATCATCCCCATCATGCGAATCCGGTGAATCAGTCCTAGAGGAGGAATCCGGAGAATCAGGTTCAGGTGGAGAAGCATCACCTTCATGAGGAAGGGTTTCTTTCTCTACAGTCCTCTTCCTTTTCCCCACCTGATAAACTGGGTGATTCAGCACCCCTTTAGGGTATGATGTTATCCAGTGCTCGGCATACCATGTAGTCAAGTTATGTGCCACTTTTTCAACTGGTAGATCAAATACCACCCCAGTCTTCTCCCTTGATGTCAGAAGCCACAGTTGCTGAGCAACCATCAGATGTTGCTCTAACATGACATGTACTGGGGGAGATACAACAATCTGTTGCAGAAACTTTAATTGACATGCAAATCTATATGGATCATAGGCCTCTCATATAATTTCTTCGTCAATCCTGGTAACTAGCACACCATCTCTACAAGCTAGCATGTATGACCTCAAATCCAAGTGGGTTTTTCCATAATCAACAAACTGCCCGGTTGGCAGATTTCAATAGGGAAAGAAGTTGAATTCCTTAAACATTCTTAGCCTCACATTCATTTCATAGGCATTAAGGTCTAATGGAGCAACTCCAGAGAATGCCTTCACTGACGGCCTGAAAGAACTTCCAGGAATTTTTAATCCATTCTGTATATTGTAAGTCCTGAAGTGAGTGGCGATCCATCCCCATAAAACTTGGAATGGTCCCACTATTCTTAAAGGAGATTTACCCATGAAGACATGAAGTAAACTCTTGTGAATCTTTTCTAAAATGGGGGTAGCCAACCCAACCATTTTTCCCTCAGCTAACTTTGCTGCAATGACGAAGGTCCCTGGCCTAACGCCTCCCTAAGAATCCATGACTGGGAAGAGATAAACGTTGAGCCACAAATCCAAGAAGCCCTCCAGATGAGTCTTCTGCGGGATCCTTTGATTCACCTCATATCCCCATTTCTCAAACTCTCCTTCTTCTAGAGTTGGACGGAATGTGCCAGGAGCACCCCTCTTCTCAGGTTTTGGGCAGGTGGTAGACGGGTGGGCCTCTTATCCTTGGATTTCTTTTTCTTGGATCCTTTGTCCTTCAGATCCTTCTCCTTTGGCTCCTTCTCTTTCTTCTCAATAATATATATATTCATCCACTCCTCTGGATGAATATCCTTTCTAGAATGAGTTAACGAGGTCTTTGAACTCTTGAGCCTGTGGAAGATTTTAAATAATTCCCGAGCTAAAGCAGGAGTCTTCTCTGAATCATTCCAAGTCACCATGGGATGAATGAATCCATCATACATGTCGCCCAAAATTGGAGCCCCTGAGATCCAGTGGACATCCCACAGACTGATGCCTACTCCCCCATGAGTCATATGGAAAGAATTAGTTTCTCGGCTCCAGTGGCTGAGTATCTCTCGCACGAAGTTATCATGTCGGTAAACATATGTTTTCCCAACCCAAACAGCTTCGTATATCGCCACTCCTTTAAGATCCTCAACAAACAATGCACAGGTTTGTCCCACCCAGTATGCCCACATCCAAGTTGGCTTCAAACCTCCCCCAGGATGGAAGTCCCAACATTTCTTCCAGCCTTTGGATTGATCCATCTGAGCATTTTGGAAGATTTAAAGATGACAATGTGGTTGCAGCTTAGGCTTATGAGGTTTCAGATCTGGCATACAAGGGATATGATGCATCATGTGGGCCTTCTCCATTGTTACAGCATTTATAAATCCTCCTCCACATGAGATATTTGCTGAAGCAAAGTTGGTATAATTCTGAAACCAAGAAATTGGGATATAGTTATTTGCTTCTGGAATAGTGACTTCTCGTAGATGACCATAACCGTACAAAGACAGATAAGTGCTTTGTGGGAAATCAAATTGATATTTCTTCAGATACTTAGCCAAATCCGGAAGAGTTCTATTCTTGATGGTATAATAATCGTGGCCAATGATATCCATCATATCATCAAGATTTTTGATTTCCAATTCATCAGCTATTCTGATTCTCCTGAGAGCCATTGATTCTGCACAAAATTTGAATAATTAACTCTTTAGTAAGTTGATTTTTCATAAAATTTGTAAAGGAATTCAGAAAAAATGGAAAAGGCATTAAGGTGCGCAAGTCTAAAACTTGGCACACAAGTGTGGATGTGTCGTGCAAGTATAATGTGTCGTGTAAGTATTTGGTGCACAAGTATCACCGTGCAGGTTCAGATATATTGACAGCAGCGCGACAGTAAAGGAAAAGCAGAAAAGAGAGCAACTTACACGGTGGAGATGACCTGTGCGGTGAGAGCTCAAAAATCTGATGTTTTGTGCAATGTGCGACAAATGAGTGCATATATATTGGCTAGGCCGACCACCTGCACGCCTACAGACAGTGCGCTCCAGCCCTGCGTGAATCGCACCTGCGCGATGATGGTTGTGCGGTGAACAGATGCGCGCCTCTTTCCCTTTGGTTTTCTTCTTTTCCTCAGAGTCACATCCTTATTCTTTCTGTTCCAACTCTGAGGGGGGAATTTTTTTGACACTCCTTTTCATCACATTGTCTAAAATAATGGAAAGGGAAATGTCTTAGCCCAAAGTGACTCATCCTTTGAAGAAAAACATCAAAAATCGACAAAGGAATGGAAAATGAGTCAAATGACCTAGGGGCACGCAAGTTCCCTTACTATCGCACAAGTATACTTGCGCGCCGCCTAATGGTCGCGCAAGTGACTTGCGCGCCCTAAGTGATAACCGCCCGGGGTCTTCTCTAGCCTATAAATACCCCCGGTGGGCCCCCATTTGAGAGGAGGAATTTTTCAGAATTCAGATACAAAGATCTGAATGCCCAAGTCTCTTCTTCAAGTCTTCCAAACACTTCTAAGGTAATTCTTTACCTAGAATGGAAGGTCTATACAAGAGGAATAAGGTCTAAGTGTTAGAAATCAAAAACACTTGCGTGCCTAATGTGTTTTACCCTTAGGGGAAATGAACATACTTGCGCACCTACTTATCTATTCATTAAAACTTGCGCGCACCTCTTCTGGATGTACCTCAGGATAATTCTAAAGGCTTTGGTCAAGGATCGCCCAAGTATTACCCTACTGGTTAATAATTGTGCAAGTACCCATGTGTCGCGCAGGTATACCTGCATGACCAGGGACTTGCGTGCCCACGTAGTACCTGCGCGCCTACAGGACTTGCACACCCCTATCTTTTTGTGTGTCTTTCCTACCCATTTCACCCATTTAATGCCATTCCACGTCTCCTATTCAAGATTCAGTCTTCAAGACACTATTCAAAGCCATTTATGGCATGATTTCTTGATTTTACTTCCTTATCTGAAAGGAACTTCGTGGAACATCTCTCAAAACCTAGTGATTTACACATCTTTATGTCACTAAAGATTGAGATTTCATTCATTCAACCTCATCCTTTAAGATGAGAGAACCCCTTAACCTGGGCCTCCTTTTCAGGAATAAGCCCCAGTCATAATTCCCATTAATTCTAGGCATCCTCCTTAAGAGTATGCCCCAAGTCCTTTAATCTGGGCATCCTCCTTAGGAGTAATCCCCAGTCTTAAAATTCCCAAATATAGGCATCCTCCTTAGGAGTAATCCCCAATCATAATTCCCTTAACCTGTGCTTCCTTTTCAAGAGCAAGACCTAGTCATAGATATGGGCCCCCTACTTAAGAGTAAGCCCCAAGTCCCTTTAATTTTCAAATCCCTTTAACATGGGCCTCCTTTTCAAGGGTAAGCCCCCGTCTTAATTTCCTTCTGATCTGGGCTTCCTTATCAGGAGTAAAACCCAATCATAAGTCCCTTCTTAAATTGGTCATCTTCCTTAGGAGTAAGCCCCATGATTAGAGTATCCAAATCTCCATGAAGCACATATACCTTTATAGACCCTGTTCCTGGATTTCTTCCCTGAAGTAAATCTTAATCCTCATCTATTTAGGTAGTCATACACACATAAGCCCCACATCATTGCATCTTTCGTGGCACAATTGTCTGGTTTCACCAATACCTCTTGTTTCTCACACCGAGCATGACACACATGCGCTTAGAGTGTAAAAGTAATCATGACATCTTTCTTTGAGCCATCAATCATGTATAAGCATCATACTCCCTTACTCGAACTACGTGGGTTCTGATTCCTTTTCCTAAACAAAGGATACGTAGGTAGCCCATCTGCGGGTATGATCCCAACTCTGAAATAATCCATGTCCTTCTGAATGACAATATTCTTGAAGTGCCCCACTAAGTGGCTTTAAAACCAGTATGGTCATCATAATGACCAAGAGACTTCTATGTATTGAAGGATACCATTGGCTAAGAATATCTAAACAAATACAGTTGATTCTCTATCAATGAAGAACCTCAAATACATATAAAAGATTCTCTAAATTTGATACATATCAATCATTGATTATCAGATCTAAAGGAAAGCTCATTTTATACTAGGTAATATAATAAGGATTCACGAACATAACTTAAATCTATAAATATAGTCCCAGAGTAGACAATAATTCCCCTTAAAAAGGAGTGATGAGTCCGACCTCCCATCCTCTCGACTAATGAAAATTCATAAACCTCATCAGTCCACAACTAATGAGCACCTACCTTTGGAAAGTAGGTTCAAATGGATATGGAATCATTGGATGTTTCCGGTTCTACGAACAAACCCGTTAGAAACTGCTTGGAATGTTTGAATCTTAAATCAATGAGATTATCCCCAATTCCAGATGGAAAATCAACTGACAATTTGAAGTTAGTTATGGTAATTTTTAAATTAAATATATGGTGAAATTATGATCATAGAGAAATATGTGACAAATAGACAAATTAAAAAATATTAAAGTATATATTCACTCAGAAATAATTAAATATGGGCTAGATAAGATGGTTGGAGTTGATTACAGAATGTGTCTAATAAATACATTACCACCACAAGAAAGTGAAAAATGAGGCCAAATAAACATGTTTTTTATATAATCCCCATGTCGTATAGAGTGGTTGGTGCTGGTGTGGGGCCTTCTTCAAAGTGGCCGATTCGGGATCTTAGGGCGACCTCAGGTGGGGATGTTCTCTGGAAGTCATGTTCCAACCAAGAATCTCTGCTTGGTCCGGTGTTGGAAGCGGTTCTTGGCCTAGAGTTGCTAGCATGTCTAGGTCCATTCCTTGAGACACCCTCAGGGATGCTGCCCCCAGATGTCACAGAAGGGTGGAGGGCTGTCCTTTGGTGGATATGTTGTCGTCAACCCTGGAGGAAGCGACAAGATTCCATGAATGGAACCTGGTGTCCATGTTTGGCAGGGATAAGCCCCCAGAGTGTCTTTTCAGGGAATGTGTCTATTCACGGGGGCTCATCAGACTTGTGGCAGTCTCAGAGCTGAACAGGTCCTCCTTCATCATCCACATGTTCCATAAGGAGGAATTTGTCACCATTTGGTCAAGGGAGGAATTTCATTGTGGTGGTTAGTGGTTTATTCTGTCCAGATGGTCCTGGGAGGTGCATGCAGGCAAGGATTCTAGCATTGTAGTGGCGTGGGTCAGCCTTCCGGGGTTGCCTCTCCCATTGCAAAACCCTGCGATTCTTCAATCCATTAGTAATGTCATGGGGTTTTTCCACTGCATAGATGACGAGACAAAGAAACTTCAGTCGGTGAGGGATCCCAGGTTTTGTGTGGAAGTGGACCTGTGCAAGGAGCTTCCTCGGAAGATCCTGGTGAGGGCTGAGGAGATCCTCTCTTGGTGGAAGTAGATTTTCATTCATAACATCCTACAGTACTACCTCTCTTGCTACCAGAAAGGGCATTTCCTTGGGTCTTGAAGATGTCGGCGAGGGTGCAGGGTTTGTGGTCCTATGTCCGGGAAGGAGTCTCCAGGGGCGGGGTAGGCATCAGTGCAAAGGGAAAGGACCCGGATGTTCCAAGGTGTGTTTGGGGCCCACCAGTAGCCGCTTTTTCAGGTTCAGATCTATCTACGTAGCTAGGTGGGGTGCAGGAGTCGACCATTGGGTTTTTTAATTATGCTAGACAACTTTCTCCAGTCCGCCTCTCTCCTCATTCATTTCGCCCCAACTTCTCCAAGGCCCATGAGGCGGACGATTATGTGCATCTCGCTTCCTCTTCCATAGATAGTGAAGGACTCCAGGTGATGTTTGGCGACCCGTGGGGGGCGAGGAGCCCAGGTAGGGTTCAGGTCCAGGCAATCGCTAGGAGTAGGATCATCGGTATCGTGAAAAGGTGGAAGGTATAGGCCTAATGAGTTCCGTGTCGAAGTGGGCCGATGATCTGAGGTCCACAATTGATGTGAGCAGTGGAAAGGCCATGCTGGATGGGTCTCCCATGAAGGCTAGCATTAAGGATGTCCTTCGGAAGGAGATAGAGACTGATGATGGTAGGATATGAGGATTTCTGTTTAATGCCTTGAGGAGAGTGGTCTTCTTCAAAGAAGGGTTTGGAGAGGAGCTTATGGGTTTATACCAAATATCAATAGAAGGTAGGTTTCCCTCCTCTTTAGTGTCCCAAGATGAGACAATATAGAGGCTTGAGGCTCTTCCTTCGTGCCTTGTTTCCCCTCACAGTGACTAGTAAATACTGGCAGCAAGGCCCAGGAAGGACCATAACTCTCCAGTTTCATATGGTCCCCGGCTCAGTCGGGCTAAATATAGAGTGGCCATGGATTTCAGTGTAGTTTATAACCTTATTAGGAGCTTAGTTCTATGACTTCTATCTCTTAGGTGACACTTCGATCTTCGTTTGGAGTGCTAGGGTTTTGGGTCCTCGTGTAAAATGTGATTTTATGTGTAATGAGGCTCATCGGAATAGTGTTAATATTTTGGTCATTATAGAACTAAAACAGAAGGAGGGGAAGATAAGGGCCTTTGCAAGGAAGATAGGCTTCCAGTCGTTCCTGAATGGAGGTCCACTCAACTCTCATATCTGGATTTTCTGGAGGAAGGATTGGTTGTTGGACTTATTGCAGGTGTCAGACCTGTTTGTGATGGCCAAGGTCTCATCTCAGGGAAAGAAAATCATTTGCTTCTTTATTTATGAAAGTTGTGATCCTGCGGAAAGGAAGAATCTCTCGGAGGACCTTTCATGATTCCAAGATGGGGATCAAGATTGAATTTTAGATGGTGATTTCAAAACGGTTGCGGAGGCCTCGGAGAAGAAGGGTGGTGTTGCGGTGTATCTCCTCTCAGTTGAGTACTTCTGTGGTTCCATGTCCTCTAACATCCTGATGGACCTTGGGTTTTATGGTCCTAAGTTCACCTAGTGAAATAACTAAAGGGGCAGCCAGAGAATCTAGTGCATGTTCAATCATTGTTTAGGGAATCTTTAGGCTATGGATCTCTTCCCTCTCTCAGGAGTAAATAACCTCTCTAGATCAGTGTAAAATCATGATCCTAGACAACCTGTGTTCTCATTTTCAAACTCCTAGTGTGGGAGGAATGATTTTTTGAAGGTCATATCAAGGTTGTGGGAGTAGGCCACTCAGGGGTCGGGGTGGGTCGGGCTTGCTGAGTGGGTGCCACGGGTGAGGAGTGATCTCTCAGAGTGGGCCTCCAAGTGGAAGATGGTGGACGACTTGGGTGGCCTCATTGGGGAGGTCCTTGATCTTGAGGACAGTCTTTTGGAGGCCTGGGATGAAGTGGCCTTTGCTTCCCTGGTTTATAAGAAGGAGGTGCTCAAATAAAGGCTTCTCAAGGTGGAAATAGTGTATAAAGAGAAATATATAGCCTTCTGGCTCAAAAAAGGGGATTGTAACTCCATATTCCTCCAGGACTATGTCTGGGAGAGGAAGTGTGTTGTGAGGGTCAACATCAAGAGGGAAGACCGATCCTATACGTCTAACATTTAGGAGGTTGGGTCTCTTGCTAAACGTCATTTTAGGGACCAGCTGGCTGGGCCAGGGTTGCTTTCGAGGGGGGGGGGAGCAGGTAGGGGTGTTAGGGGAGGCTTCCTTCGAGGAAGATCTCCTGAGGCTCCTGCCGAATGATGATTTTTCCTCATTGGGATTTGCTCCTAGACCTTCAAACATCATGGAGGCGATGGCTATCTTGAATCCAGATAGCGCTTCGGGGCCAAACAGACTCTCGTGGGCTTTTTATGTGGCTACATGGGAGGTTATGGGGGACTGGTGGGGGAGGTTGTGAAGGATTTCTTTAGGGGGGGGGGGTTGTTTTCCAAGAACAGTGTGTTCCTCAAAGTTGGTTCTTATTACCAAGGTAAAGGATCCAAAACGTATCAGCCAGTACAGACCTATATGCATGTGTAATTTCAGCTACAAGTTCCTTGCTAGTGTTCTCAATATGAGTCTTAGAATTATTCTCCCCAAGACAATTTCAAAGGAGAGACATGGTTTTCTCAAAGGCAGAAACAACCATGGAGTAGTTTTTATCACTAATGAGCTCGTAGGGGATCATAAAAGGAAGGTTTGTTGGCACAACATCTTGGTGAATGTGGATGTGGACAAATCCTACGAGAGGATGGAATGGAGCTTCATGATCAGAGTCGTGAGGAGGATAGGCTTCACGAAATGGGTGTGCAGCCATTTCTTCTAGTGATATGCTTCATTGTGGATGTCTATGTCCATTTCAGGGAAGGTGTTTAGGTTCTTAAAATAAGTGAGGGGTCTATGACAAGGGGACTCCTTATCTCCCAGTAATTTGTTTCAGGCCCAGGAGGCCCTCTTGTGAACCTTTAATTGTCAGGTGGAGGACCGGATCATCGATCCATTCAGAGCTAAGTTTAGGTCCCTTTGATTTCTCACTTAATGTTTACGGATGATGCCTTGTTCTTTATGAATGGAAGCTTGAAGTCATTATCTACTTTTAAAAACGTTTTGTAGTTTTATGGAAGGTGGAGTGGGTAGCAGGTGAATAATGAAAAATGCAGTGTGTTCTTACCCAAGAAATGATCAAGTAGGGGAAGGGGGTGGATAACGGAGGAGCTTGGGTTGCCTATGAAGGAGTTTGATTTTGTGTAACTGGGAGTTCATTTATCTGACGACAGGGTTTGTAAGTAGTTTTTTTATGTCATCATCAGTAGCATCTTAGCATGCATTCAAAACCGGAAAAACAGGTTCCTTACTTTTTGGAGGCAAGATCAACCTTATTAACAGTGTTCCTACCTCTATGCCCATGCATGTCATGTCTATTGTCAAACCTCCCAAAGGGATAGTTCTTCTTATGGAAATAGTTTTGGATGTCTTTTTGTGGGATGTTCCCCAGATCAAGAAATGCCACTGGGCTTCATGGGATAGTCTTGCTAAACTAATAGAGGAAGAGGGAGTTGGATTTTGGAGTTTTAAGGACTCCTTGCTGGATATCCATGCCAAGATTTCCTGGGACATTATAGAAGGTAGGTCCTTCTAGGCCAATTTCATGTGAGGTAGATATGGTGATGAATGGAGTAGATGGGGTACCTACAGAAGGGGGCTATCGAGGATGACCAAAGGCTTGGTGGAGTGCCTAGATGCTTTGAAATACAATGTGAGGTGGGCTGTTGGCAGTGACAACATTCAGTTCTCGAAGGATTCTTGGGGTGGGTAGGAGCCTCTATTTTACCCAGGGTGCCCAGTTCCTAACATCTCTTTCAGGGATGCTAGTGGGCATGGGTATTTCATTGAGGTCATCCTCAACTCCCAGCAGATGATGGTTTTTAATAACATCCAACTAGGGGTGGATCGGGACAGGTGTGCTTTTGTTGGCTCTATTTTATGAGGGTTTAGCAGAAAATCTTACTATGATGGCTTACAAGGGTCAGTGGGTTACGATTCTCTGGCAGGAATGTTTTGGGTGATTTTCATTTGAACGAAAGTGAATTTCATGGCCTAGAAAATGAGGCATTGTGCGCTGCCAACTGATGACGGTATTAAAAGGTGGGGGATCAGCCTGTGTTCATGTTGTTGGTGTTGTGAGAACTTGGGGAGTGAGTCTCCTTGGGATCATTTCTTTGGGGGCGAGTGGTCAAAATTATTATGGTCTTTTGTAGTTCAACTTCTTGTCATGGATATGTGTGGGGATTCTTTGGATGGTTTTCTGGGTTCCTGCTTTCGCAAAATGGCTGCAGTGAAAGGGAATGAAAAGGACTGTTCTTTTGTGGTCGCTGATGTCTGTTGGGTTCTCTGGGAGGCATGGAACTCCAAGAGGAATAGAGGCCTTGTTTCACAGCTTGGTGTGAAGCTATGCCTGATGGTGCTTATGGCTAAATTTCATGTGCTCAGGGGAGGGCGGGGGCTCTCGGGTCTGTTTTTCTAGTTGCTTCCTACTTTGGGGAGGGGTTCTTCAGGGGTCTGCCTTTTGCGGCTGTGATCCTAGGTCCGGTGGTAGGCTCCTAGGCTAGTTCTGAAGCTGAACATTGACTGCTCTTGTGCTCAGGGCATCATGCATGGATGTGGGCTAGTTTGTCATAGCAGTAGCTTGGTCCAGCTCAGTTTTAGCATCTACCTTGGGCCGGGTAATTTGTTTGGTGCGGAAGTGAGAGACATTCACTAAGTTATTTCATTGTACGATCATTATAGTCATAAGATTACTTGTGTGGAGATAGACTCTGCGGTTCATAGGAGCGTCCTTGTCAATAACAAGGTCCCACCCTGGTACATTGTGTACATTCCCAGGGAATGCAGAGAGTGGATAGGTAATGGTGTGGCATACCCTCAGGGAAGGAAACCAAGTGGAAGATGCTTTGGCCAGTTGTGCAATGGAGGAGGCCGCCCTTGTCCTATTTCACACTTTTAATTCCTCCCCCCTCCTCTACTGTAAGGGTCTGGTTTGTGGCAATGCTTTGGGTCTCCACCACTTTCGGCCCCCGTAATTGTCCTTGTGGTTTTGTTCCTTTTATAAAATAAAAATAGGAATTAGGGGAGGAGGAAAAATGAGTCCAACACATTGAGTCTAAAGGATTATTCTAGTTTATATATGATGAATGTCACACAATATCTAATATTTATGGATTTTCAATGGATTGATCTATAAATATTGTTGGATGGTGAGAAATTTTATAATTCTTGAATATGTATTAATCTATCTATCATGGTGAAGATTAAGGTGGCATAGAAGGGAGATGTAGAGATTAAAAAGTATGTAAGAAATTTTCCTGAGTTCATCCATGATTATGATGGAATGATAAGGTTCAAGAACCATTTATGAGTCTCTTCAATACGATAATTTAATTAGTAGTTTTTGGATAAGGCTCATATTTCAAAATTCTCTATTCATTGTAGAAGTATGAAGATGTATAGAGATATGAAAGAGTGTTTCAGGTGGGAAAACATTTGAAAAGATATTTCAAGATATGTATATTAGTTCTTGGTATGTCTTCAAGTTAATTTTAATGGGAAAATGTTTAACAGGATGATAGAACCATTACCTATACTATAATGTAAATGTGAAAACTTTACACTTGATTTTGCTGTTAAACTCCCCAAAATGTCGAAATACTATAATAAACTTTTGGTTGCATTTGATATCATTAATAAGTTGGAATAATTAATTTCAATCAAAAAATATTTCTCTTCTTTCTCTTATTGACATAATATATATTAATTATGTGGTAATGTTGAACGGAATACTACATTATATTTTATCTGATCTGAATCGTTGGTTTACCTCGATGTTCTGGAAAAGTCATCAGAAAACTCAAGATACGTATTTTAGTTTCAACACTTCTTAATATCCATATATAGATTATCAATATAATAGAATCATTAAAAATCTATAGTATATGATGAGATCTTGTTCAATGGATTTTTATTATGGTTGGGATCAACACCTTCCACTAGATTAGTTTTTTAACAATATTATATTTCACTCAAGAATTTAGATGAATATATATGAATTAATTTATGGAAGGAATTGTACAACTCTATTGTTTTGAGATGATGTTAAAGGAAGAAATATATTGGTACCACAACTAAACAAGGAAATGGAAGAGAAAGTCAGAGTTATTCGTCATCTTATCAATGCATTTTAGAGTCGATAGAAATGTTATTCTAACAATCATCATTGAAATATGGAATTGGAAGTCGGTTGTAAGGCATTCCAATATATTTTTACTTGTAATAAGGTTATGGGATACAAAAAATAATGGAAATATGAGACCTATAATATTTTCCCATTTTGGATCCTCAATAGAGTAGAGACGATAGAAATTTTTTTATCACTTCCACCAAACCTCTATAAAGTCCATGATGTGTTTTATGTATCCCTTTTAAGGAAGTAAATACACGATCCATAACAGGTAATAAACCCACATGCCATACCACTATATAATGATGTTTCCTAGGAATAAAAACTTATAAAAATCATGAATCATAGAGATAATGTGATTTAAAATAAGATTACTCACCTCATTAATGTTCTCTAGAATAATTAGAAATTTGAAGAAGCAAGATGAGAACCCAAGGATGTGATAAAATAGAGATATAATAATTTTTATATATCAAAGTGATTTAATTTTGATAGAAAATTCATTTTATGGGTTAGAATATAAAACCTATAAATTTTATGATATGTTTTATCCAAAAAAATTAATTTGTTTGGTATCTTGCGATACACTCATCACCAAGTCTAAGTGAATAGTAATATAGAATGACATTTTATCCTAGCCATTAAATTGGTGATATAAATAGGTATAATAACATTTTCCAAATAAATATAAATATTTTATACAACAAATATATATTTATAAATAAGTAGTCCATTTTTAGTAGTTATTATATGCTTCAAATAAATAATATTTTCTCAAAACATGGTTTTTATTTCTATTTTTTAGAAAATAATAATTTTTTTTTTCCAAATTCCAAAAATTTATATTAAAAAATGAACATCTTTTTTGAAAAAAACATGATAAAATTATCATACATTAAATTTTTTAGAATTCATAGAAATGATTAATTTTTTGTTGAATAGTAAAAAATACTAATTTTTTTGAAAAATGTATTTTCATTTATATAATTTATAATTTTATACTTTTTAAATGGTTTTAAACCTGAAATCAGATCAATTATATTATTTATAATCCAATTATGGTCATTATATTTTATTTTATTACTATTTTGGTAAAAAAACCTTTCATACATAATTTTTTTTTTCTTGAAAACCTTTTTTCATCATGTATTGCAACATTATTTTAAAAATAATTTCTAAATTTTTTATAGATTTAATTTTTTAAAATGGATTTTATATTTTTAATTATATATATTTTTTTAATTTGGAAATTTTTCCTCCTTTATTTTTGGACATAATGGATAGTAAAAACTGTAACAATGTGCCCAAATTATTAAGGTTAATAGTTGTTTAACTGGGGGTTAAACCACTAGATAAGGGTATATTTTCCAATTAAAATGCCTAAATATTATTTTATGGAAATATTTCAACCACATCATGTCCCATATTTTAATCTCTATCGATTTATAATCATTTTTCCTGAGAATGAAATTATTATATTTTAATTTTCAATAAATACGAAGTGTGTCTTCTCCCCCCTGAATTATAAAATGAAACAACTAATTTCTATTATCTAAACCACATTGAGAAATTTATGTAATGCCCTGAAATTATAATATAATGATGTTTTATTTTATGCCCTGTATGACATGCGCCACCAAGAATAGAAATGAATATAACAAAAAAATACATTATCAAATGTTTATATAGAGTTAAATTCAATATTTTCAATTTCATATATTAAACTCAACACTAATATTGGATTTAATTGAATATAACACAATTTTTACCTTGAACTACCTGGAACACCAATTCTACTTTGTGTTGCAAAAAAAATTACTTTATTTAATAGATTGTGTTACATATAAGACCATGTTTTACCAAATACTAGTAATATTATTATTTAAAATAAAAATTACCTCCTAGATTCTAAATAAAAACATTTGAGAAGTATTAAATAATAGATGAAAATATATGGGTTAGAAAAATATAAAAATTAATTCATTAGTTATCAATTAATTAAAATGAAAAAATACCAATTCAATGTAAAGGAAATATTTTTATAAAAACTATTTTTTATGCACCCAAAGGTGTTTTGTCTTGATAAATTAAATTAACAGAAATTAGGGAATGATATTAATGAACTATATATATTAAATAATAAATAAATTATTTTTAATATTCACAAAATAGGTCTGATACGCATAATATAAGAAAAAATCCAATTTTTTATATTAAATGTTATATTTTTCTAAATATATTTATATCACCTATAATTGGCATACCTCTTTTAAAATAATATTTTTTAAATTAAAAACATTTTATATAAAAAATAATCATAATTTTTTTAAAATAATAATGTAATAATTAGCTAAGTATGTATTTTATATATTTTTCTTTGAAGTTTCATTTTTTGATGAATAGTGGAAAATATTAAATTTTAATTGAAAACTGATTTTTCATCTAAATAATTAATAGTTATAAATTATATTTTTAATTAGATTTAATGTGTGACTTGAAAATTTTTCTATCAATTAATACATTTTGGGTCATTTTAATCATTTTATATTGAATTTAGATTTTAAAATATAGTAAACATTTACACATTTTCACTTTAGATCCCCACATTCCCATCTCGTCCGCAGGATTAATTTTAAATTAATTTATGCCACATATGCTATTGTAATTTAGAAAAATTGAGTATATATTTGTAATAATAATAATTCATAATTTATAGTAATTTCAACTGAGTTTTTGAGAAAAATATTAGTGAAGGAAAAAAAATTAATCACATCAATTAAGAGAAAAACTACCTTAACAAGGGACTAAACTTTAAACATAAGGGAAACAACTGACCTATAAACTTGTAAAAAATAAATTTTATGGAATTATTTATACCATATAATATATATTATATAATTTTTTTCATTATTAGAGTCACATGAACCGAGGGATACCTTTCAATAGCGTTTTTGTTTTTATATTTACAAGAATTCCACTCCTCCTCCGCTATAAAATTAAACTTGCCCCTCCCAGCTATTCAATGATATAAATAATTTTTTATCATTAAATCTCTACCCAAATAATCTTCCAACATTCCTAAATTCATCCTATAAGAATCAATTGGGGCACAAATCCAACCAAGGAAGCCTTTTGGTATAAACCAAAAAGAGTTACCTGAAAAAGATGTAATGTTCTTCAATGAGCACCTGTGTTGTATTTCCTTATCCACCCATTAAATTTTAATTATATATTTATTATATAATAAAATAATTATAATAAATATAATGATATTTTATTTGTTATTGGTACTACCTACACATTCACAAATATCCATTAAATGGGAAACATAATCATCCTTCGTGCGTACAATGGACTACTGCCCCATGAACTGATGTTGTTTGATCTTCCATTACCACATTTAAAGGTTTGGAATAATGATGGATTTATATTTTATATATTATATATATTATATTTATAATTTATTTATACTTATTTAATACTTTAATAACACATTATTTACGATTTCCATTTTATGGTAATATAATAACATTGTTTGTGGACGTGCGGACAACCCCTTCCTTAAAGCGATGTGATTCATTCACGCTTTACATTACATGTATAATAGATGGTTTTAATAAATATATGTGACATATATTACATAAATATAATAATGTATTTTATAATATATATTTACATATATATATCATTTAAATTTATTTCTATTAATACAATATAAAATAAAAACAACGTTCAAGCGTATGTACGACCTACCATCACCATGAACGGTGTATTTCATTTTTAATCTAAATAATTTAATAGATTAATATAATACATATATTATGTATTTATATGATATTTAAATGATTTTTTACATTCTATAGATTATGAAATCATGATTTACATAATAGGAACAAAAAACAAAAAATGAAAACATACTCGAAAAACAAAGGATCTATTACCCAAAATGATGAAAATGTATAAGTATTATTAATGTATGGGTAATAAGATATTATATAATAATAATATATGATATCATAAATACTAATAAGTTTTTTTTATAATTTAATAACATTCATAAAACCATCATATAGGTTGTTAAATCACATTAGGCAAAAGGAAGCGTAAGGGGAGGGATTTTTAAATTCAATTTCCATTCATCGTGTTAAAATTCTATATAATTGGTTATTATATTACAATAATATGTGTAAAATTACCTCTAATATTTTTATTATTTATTTAAAATTCTAGTCAATAGATCTAAACTTGTCTTACATAATTATTTAATTGATTTATTCTCGCTCCAATGATATGATCTCTGTAAGTGGATTTATCGTGTCACTTTTATTTTTTGAGACTAATACCATATTCACCAATTATTTATTGTATATGTTGTATATACTTACCCTTTTACATTAAATACATTGAGAAATTATTTATTCATTGTATTTTGAGTTTTTATTTTAATTATTTTAATTAATTGGATTTGAACGTAAAGTTACCAAGCGGTTATGAAATTTCACAACTCAATTCCTTTTCATTGGATTATATTACTTCCTTATCACCATTAATATTTTATTATTATGAGATATTGACTATATATTTATATATTTCAAATTATTTTATTTATATTTATATTTGATACACAGAATCAATTAATTTATTAAATCTAAATTCAGTGTTATGTTCGTTTTTAGGGTTTATTTAACAATCTCATTATAATCATGATTGTTTATTATTGAATTTAAATTAAAGTATATTATATAATAATTTTTTAATAAACCCTATAATTTTATTCTCCTTTGGATATTTATTACCTTTTAAAATAAATAATACCATTTTTCACTCTTTGTCATATAAAATGTTTTAGAAAATATTTTATAGAAAACCCAAATCCATTTATCTCTTTAGTTTGAGATATGTTTTCTAGTAAAACTACGTTCATAAAAATGTTTTCTACTTTTTCTAAAACTTTTAAAAATGATTAATTACATAAATTATCACCCCTTTTCTCTTTTAATAAATCCTCTTACAACTCTCTAAACAAGTCGCTTGTACAAAAGGAATGATTTTTTACCATGTACAAAATTACCTTCCATCATTTCATTGAATATGATTTTGATGTTTTAAAAATTTCTCTTTAAATAAATTTTTTAAAAGTTATTTTCATAGAAAATGAAATTTGAAAAGAAATTCCCAATTAAAATGATATTTTCCTCAAGATTTTTTTTAAAACAAATTTTTCTAGTATTTCTATTCATCAACTAAAACAACCCTGTATTTTCACTAAACATAGAATATATTTTATTAATACAATCCTTACTTTTTCTCTAAATGGTTTATGATTTATTTTTCTTAGGATAATATTAATGATATCTTCCTTGATTCATTTTTGTATTCCCCTTGAAATATTCACTTTCTCGTGATCATTGAACTTGAAATTTCACCTGAATATCTTAATCATTTATCATGGATATGATTATTGCTTAAATGGTATAACATTTTCACATATGATTTTTTCTTTGAATGTTATTTATATTTGGGAAAATATTGATAAATCCTTATATTTTACTCAATATAGATATTTCATAAGGAACATTTTTTGTTAATTAAAATGAATATTCAATATTTGGGGAATGCTTTGGACAAGTAGGACATGGGTGGTGTCCTCTTATAGATAGCCCCTTGATGCATTGGTAGTCTCATGGGATAATTATGTTGGCTAGCCTTAGTTGGTTATTCACCTAGTATGTTTTAAACTGTCTTGTGGAGGGTCTTGATGGTAATAGTATCATGTACCTTGGGAACATGGTGTCAAATAATTAAGTATTTACTTAATTCATATTTAGACATTATTATCCGTGATATTTTCACTATGAAAATATCTATGGATGTATTTTTTTATTAGTTTAATGACTAAATTGTATGTGCTTCCTATTATTTAATTTTTTATATTTTTATGCCATTCCTTCTTCTTTTATTTCTTATATGGATTGTGTTTTTATTTATTGCATTTTTATATTGATTAATCTCAATGTCTCATTGTTGTTTCAAATATAGATTATCGTTATTGATCATTAAACTCACCATTATTTTGTTTCCTTCCCCGAAGATTCCATTATGTTTACTATAAGTAATATGTAAAGATATGCTAGATGGAATAAAGTTATTATAAAAAAAATTATGTTTTACTTTTTTTATTCAATTTTAATATGAGACTCATGTATGTTTCTAGTTTACTAAAACTACTAATATTTTTCCCCTCCGGTATTTGTTTCCTTGAAATCATGCCAATTTAATAGTAGTAGACACCAGCTCTTAGATTACTGGGGTTGGTTCGCTACATTTGGAATCAAATGAATTTTAGTACAAACTGTGAAACTAGATTTAGGAAAAACTGTATAAGGTAACATAACCCTAAGAAATAATTTGAGTATTATCATAGAAGAACATGTGTCTTCATTAGCATAACAGTTATTGATATCATCATATTATTATGATATTATTGTTGATCATAAGTTATAAGTATTAAACACCACTTTTTAGATATTATGTAATAAGATTCTACCAAGATTATAGAGATTTTGGAGAAACATATGGAATATATAAGATTAAGTGGAAAACGTTATTTGATTAATAAGGCCTGTAAGTTTTATAGATTTAATTTTAAAGGTATTGATATCCTTTAGGGTTCATATGATCAGTAGTGACATCATAGTAATAGTAAAATAATATTATTATAATTTGTAAACAATATATTTTTTATTTAAAATGACAGAAAAAATGTTATTTAACGATTACATTTCAAGGATTTCCATCACATTTGTGGGAATGTCGTAAGAATTATATTAATATGGTTTAGAAAAAGTAAAATCCACATGCTGGGTGAAAACCTATTGCATTTATAGAGATGGTGGTACTTGAACCCATTATCGAATGATGATAAGGGTTTCATGCATACAATTGGCCGATGTAATGTCGTGGTTAAATGACACTGCTTTTAGTTAAAAAAATTCCATGATGAAACAATAGTATTAATTTTTTGGTTTAGAGATTAATATATTAGCCATATTGGTTTTGGAAATTAGTTATAAACTGATATAAAGAATTTTTTGGATCTTATGATCCGATAAATGTGAATTTTAGTGCTTTAGGCATAAAAAATATTATCATTTCTTAGAGTAACGGGATAAATTTGAAATTCATAAAATCACAACCAAAGGATGAAATTGTGTTTATAAAAATATATCAAATAAGTATACATACATATATACATAGGAATTAAAATATTTACTCAACATTAAGAAAATGATCTAAATAAATTTTATTATACTACTTTATTGTTTGTTTAATCGATGGTCTTATAAATCATCATGTATTTATAGTTTTGAGGACCTCAACTTTCCATTGATCATTCAAATTTTTGTGATATATGAACTCAATAAATCCCTATAATTCTTTATTATCTTCCTCCAAGTCCATATATTCACTTTCCATTGAAATATTCCCACTTAGAAACCTATTTGTGTGACCTTCTTACTCAAATTTATATATTATTAATAGGATAGTTTATAAAAATTTCTCATGATATGGGATTTCAAAAATGTTATTTTCAAATTTCAAACCCTATATTACCATGATTTATTTTAAATTTTTATTTCACAATTTATTTATGGTGGGGAAAATATAACACTATGAAATTATAAAATAAGGATATTGTTTTTGATTTCATGTATGACACAGAACACTAAGCATAGAAAGGAATATAACATGTAGAAACCTTATGATATATTGGTATGTAGATAAATTCAATCATTCCAATAACAAATTTTACATAAATAAACAACATACCTTGTATTACACAAAACATAATGTTCAGATTTCACTACACAGAACATCAAAGTAATCTTGAGTTACAAAAAACAATGACTTTTTTTGATGGCTTATGTCACACGCAAGACATAGTTTTATTTAATACTATTAATATTATTATTTAAAAGTAAAACTACCTCCATGATTTTAAATTTGAAAAAATTATTAAGATTAACTAACTTATGAAATTATATTGTTCAAAAAAGTATATAATTAATTAATTAGTTCTTAAGTAATTATAAATGAAAATTTATAAAAATTGATTGTAAAGGAAATATTTATATAAAAACAATACTCATGCACCAAAATCATTTTTGAATTAATAAATTAAATTCTTTTATGATAATGAATCATATTAATTAAATATATATTATATATTCAATAAATTATTTTTTACATTCATTCAATAGGATTGATTGTCATAAGATAATAACGAATACAATTTCATGTATAAAAATATATATTTTTCTAAAGGTAGTTTTTCCTCCTTTTAGTGGAACACCTATTTTAAAACTAAATTATGAAATGTTAATAAATTTTATATTACAAAATAAAATTATTTTTTAAAATATTAAAGAAAAATTTATCTTAGGATGAATTTTTTGTATTTTCTTATGAAGTTTCATTTTTTGATGAATATTGAAAATACTGAATTTTAATTGAATAGTGACTTTTCATCTAAATAATTTATAGAGTAAAATTAAAATTTTAATTTGTTTTAAAGTCTTATTAGAACAATTTTACATCTATTAATAAAATTTAGGCAATTTGAATCATTTTAAAATGAATTTAGATATAAAAACCTACTAATCATTTTAACATTTGGACTTTAAAAACTAGATTTTCCATCCCGTCCGTGGGATTAATTTTAAGTTAATTTATGAAAATAAGGAATGATTATTAATGAACGGGTAATAAGATATTATAAAAGAATAATATATGATTTCATAAATATTAATAAGGTTTTAGTATTATTTAATAACATTATTAAAACCATTTTATATGTGGATAAATAATGTTCGACAAAAGGAAGCATAAGGTAATGGATTTCTTAACTCAATTTCTATTCCATGGGTTATAATTCTATGTTATTGGTTATTTTATTCCAAAAATATGTAGGAAATGACAAATAATTTTTGTATTATGTATTTAAAATATTATTTTTTGGATTTAATCTTGTCACATATAATTATTTAATTAATTTATTATCACTCCAATGATATGATCTTTGTAAGAGGAATACTAGTATCAGTTTTATTTCTGAGAGAATTATGTCATATTCACCACTTGTTTATTTTATATGGTGTATTTACTTGTAAGAACTCGGATCATTGTTTCAGGTATGGATCTTGAATTTGGTTTTTTTTTGAGGAAAAAGGAAGAAATAGTGATTTTTTAATACATGTCATGTACTTCCAGGTACACATTGCATACCCAGTAGTCATGCACAAGCACATTTTTACCGTGTAATGGCTGAGTACATGGTTGTGTGGTTACCTAGATGACCGCATAAGTCGGGGGGCCTATTGAGGCTAATACACGGCATGTAGTTTTATTGAACATGTCATGTAAATTTCTTTTTATTTGATATTTTGTAGTGGGGTTGTGTCTCATATTAAAAAATATCTCATTCTAGTCATGGTTCATATAGAAGAGTGACATAACGACTGACAAACTCCAAACCCCTCCTGATTCTCCATCTGATCTTCGATTGAGACACTTTGGGGTGCGTTAGAATGCCACTGGTGAGTTATTAAAACCCCTAGATCCTCTATTCCAAATTCCTTCTCTCTTATGAGTTATTCAAGGTTTTTATTTTTTACCTTTTTGTAGATCTATTCCAATCAAGGGAGATTCAAGGTCTGATGTTCAAGTTTATCAATCATATGACATCGAGGTAGGTGGTTTGTGCTTTTCGTTTTTTGTCATGGATCATATATGCTAAATGTGTCACATACCAACATTTGGGGTATTGGTTGATTTAGAATTAAACTTTATTTATTACATATTATGGTTTGATTTATTGATACAGGGTTGTTTCTTATGCGTAAGGTTGGATACCTTGTTCATGGGACACCCCATGGGTGTGTTTCCCTTGATTGAATATTTATAGTCATTTGGTCTAGAATCCCTGTTTGGATTTCCTTGTTTTCAATGCCTTATTTTTTAGGTTGGATTTACTAATTATATAAAATTCTTGGGATGTGCACTGTGAATGTAGACCTAGGGGATTTAACCATGAGATCATAATAAAAGGGGTTAGGCTATGAGAGTTTCGGTGGTGGTCATTTATAATTGATTAAGTGAATGTTGAACTAAGGGTTTAGACCATGAGAGATTTCTTAGATGGTCATTTATAATTGATTGATTCTATGTTAGACCAAAGGGGTTATACCGTGAGAGATTTCCACGTGGTTTTTTATATTTTATTAAATGAATCTTAGACACAAGTTTTTCGACCATGAGATCTTTCTTAGGTGGTTATTTGTAATTATTTGATATAGTAATAGAAAAAAGGGGTTATTCAATGAGATCTTTCCTAGAGGATCGTTATTTAATAAATTTTTTTTTTGTTAGACCTAGGGGATTTGACTATCAGATCTTTCCCAAAGTGTCGTTAATGAATAATTGAATGGTTGTGATGAGTCTGCCAAGCCAAAGTAGAAGCATATACTTGATCTTACTTGATTGTTTATATAGACTTATGAGATGTATGTCTTAGTTACTTTAAACGAGGGATATAGAGCTTAGGTAAGATCCATGGGTTACATGATTCAATGTAATGGATTATTAGTAAATTTAAATGAATGTAATTGAAAACTGTAGGATTTTTTACTATTGAGTATTTCCTAGTTTATTTCTTCATTCCTACATATTTCCTGCTATATATATATTCACTTACAGTTAGGAATAGATTGTTTGGTGGTTTCCTACTATGATTCGTCTCACACCCTGTTTGGGTCTTAATTTTAAACCCAAATATATTATATGATTATAGGGATAAATAAGGTAAAATGTCTTTCTTTTTCAGGTACATGATTGATATTAGAGTTGGAGAGCATGGGACCAAGCTGGGACTTGCGATGTTGTTGGAGTTTACTATTTTTATATACTAGGTTTTTGTATTGTATTACTATAATTGTAACTTGTTTGGATTCTTTCCTAGAAAAATGTGTCATTCATCATTTATATATATATATATATACGATCGAGTTGTTTTATTACTATTGGTCTTCTGTTGTTTATTTCTGACTGTATTATTTCTTCCTCTATTATTAATATCTGTTTTCTGCTCTGTATACTCTACTAATGAGGTAATAGTTTCACCAATATCACACCTTGACCCTCAATTCTAGTCCTAATCCTCTGGAGTTTGGGTAAATGCACTTTAGTTCAAGTGACCAACCCGGTTTTGTGGCACCACTAGGTCAAACCTGGATCTGGGATGTTACAAAGTGGTATCTGAGGAGTTTTATTTTCTTCTTTGTCTTACTATTTGGTGAAATTATAAATGTATAAGAAGTAAATGGAGTTTGGTAATTAGCTGTGCTTGGGAGTAGATTCCCATGTACATGGAAAATCCAAGTTACCTCGAATATTGAAAATTTTATGGTTTTTCAATTGTTACAGTTAATTTGATTTCACCATTGGGTGATACACATGTTTTGTGATTTTATGATTGATATCATTGTGGTTATATTTATGTTGAAACCATATGAGATGAGGTTATCCCACCTCATGCATCATATAGGCACTTTTTAGAGATCACATGTCATGCATTCTTTTCATGCCATATGGTGTGTTACTGATTACATATTGTTGTGATAGATGTTGTGCTAGATGTGCATGCTATTGTGATATATGTCATGATAAAATACCTTCTATTTTGGTAGGGTATTCGTATATGTAAAGTTTCCTTGGATGAAAATAGATATTTGGTCCCTGAGGTGTTATAGGACCTATTGGATCAGAATTTGGTGGATCATGTTTGAACTTTAATTACATTCTATTAATATATAATACAAATAAGGATGCCAAAATTTGATTTGTAGGGAGTATGGGATCTCAAGGATCGGAACATAGAATGTGTTGGCCATGTTATATGATTTTTGAATCCAGAGAAGTTCCAGAGCCTTACTTTCTGGAAAACCCAAAAAACATGGTGTGTTATGCTATGAACACACGCCATGTGTCTTGTTCTAGAAGAAATGACTTAACTTAAGTACACATCATGTATTTTTTGATCGAGTGACTGACAATGTGAGTAGATAATTTGGATTGGTAAACTCTTTCTAGAAAACACTGTGTATTGGGAGTACATTCCATTCAATAATTGACCGTGTATCCAGCTGTGTGACTAACGACACAGGTGGATAGAACTTTTGAGTACATGTCATGTCTAGGGTGGACATGCTATGTAGCATTACACTAGCAGGACCATGTACTTATATCCATGTAAATTTACCTGTGAAGGAGGGGATATTCAAGTATGTGTCATGTCTCATGAAGAACTCGCTGTGTGTATGGGTTGTTACATGACCAGGTTGGCAGAGGTACACACCCATGTTAAGGATTAGGGGAACACATCGTGTACTAGTTCTACAAGCCGTGTAACCCACTTTTTTAAAATTTGAATTTTTTCCCTCTCTTATTCCTTTTTTTCATTTTTGATTAGCAGTTTCATTAACCTTGTACTAAGGTATGTGCTTGACCTTGTAGAGTCACACCACCAAGACATCATCTGGTTGTACTCTAGGTACAAGGCGATGATCAGTCAACAAAAATGGTAGATAAAGGACTATAATTAGATCCTCACATCATTCTCATCTTTTCACCTGCTGTTATACCCAAAAAGGTGCTGATGCAAAGTTCGGTGAAGTCTTTTTGAGGATTATTCAGACTTTTTAGGGAGCACCACACTCTTCCATAACTATGGCAGAGTTGACACAGTTGTTCCAGTAGCAGCATCCTCCCACTTTTTTATGGGATGGAGGACCACATGAAGAAAATTTTGCATAGAGGCCATTCTTTCTATCATTGAGCATCTGGAAACACCTCCTGAGTGGAGGGTGAAGCTTAAAACTTACGTGCTACAGGATTCTAATAAGATATGTTTGTATGTTATCTAACAGGTAGGACATCATCGGGATATGGATAGGGAAGAGTTTCAAAGGAACATCTTTGATTACTTATACCCCGGAAGATTGAGGGCTAACTGAACTTGGGAGTTCATATATTTGGAGTTGTGCGCTCTTTCAGTGATGGATTATTCTTCTCATTTTATAGATATCCAACACTTCACACCAGCTTTAAGAGGCGATGAGTTCTCACTAGATAAGATATTTGAGGATGGTATCAACTATGACATCTGATCATAGGTGAATGTTTTGAGGTTGACTTCAGTGACTGTTATAGTAAAACATGTGTTGATTACCAAGCACAATATGAGGGATTTTGGATTTGTGAGCTCGTGTAGTTCGGCATCCAGGGCTGGTACTCCTTCGAATGCTAGCAGGAAGCCCGATAGGGATGTTTCTTTAGGTAGCCAAGTGGTGTGCTACCAATGCGGAAGGAGTGGTCATGTGAGACCACATTTTCTGAAGGACCTAGTCGAGTGACGATCTTGTGGAATGATGGGCCATATTCAGCATTTTTGTTGAATGTTCTCACCAGAAACAAGGGAGATTGGATCTATTATGACTCTACGCTCAAGAGATAGACCACCATTTTCTGATAAGTTAGGTAACTAGATTTCTTTAGGTCATTTAGTTCGAGGGGGTGTTTGTGGCTGTGGTAGGCAGATGGCAGGTTTCCAGCGATAGTAGGGTGGATCAGCTTAGGGTATCTAAGTAGGGTCATAGGGCCACGATATATGTCAAAATATTATGATGGAATAAACCCATTAAGAGAAATATCCCAAACCCTCTACAATAATTTGTACGATTCGTGATTCCTCAGTTTTAGCGTTTTCACTTTTTGATACAGGGGCTTCCCATAGTTTTATATTGGTTGTCATTGTGGAGAGTCGTAGGCTCTATATCTTTTCTGTGGATGGTGTTATGATGCAAGACACTCCGTTGAGGATTAGGATGACTATTATATGTCAGTGCAAGGACTTCCCTCTTGAGGTTGGGGGGTGTCGCTTTTTATGAGACCTCTATGTCATAGAGATGACAGGCTTCGATGTCATTCTTAGAATGGAATGGTTGGTCTTTTTTTAGTCCTTTGTTGACTACTATCACCGAAAGGTGAGTTTTACATCACCTGAGTGAGAATAGTTTCTATACAATGGAAAATGGGATGTCCAGGAAAGAATATATGGAACCAAGCATCATAGGATAGGAGAAATTACATCCCATATTGCTAGTTTATATTTGGATGACCAAGGGACTTCACATATGGACTTTCTTCTAGTGGTGGATCATTTCAGTGATGCATTTACAACCAACATTTCATGATTACCTTTGGATCGAGAGGTTTATTTATCTTTTGAGCTTCTTCCATGAGCATCACTATTGTCCATTACTCCATATAGGATAGATACACTAGTGTTATAGGAGATCAAGAAGCAGTTAGAGGGGTTGTAGGAAAAGGGTTTCATCTGACCCATTACTTCTCCATGGGGTTTACCTGTTATTTTTGTGTAGAAGGTGTATGGAACCATTAGATATTGTGTTGATTATCAAATGTTGAACCAATAGATAATCAAGAACAGATATCCCTTATTGAGGAATGATGATATCTTTTATATGCTTCAAGGAGCCCAGGTGTTCTTGAAGATCAACCTGAGATACGGATATCACCAATTTCTCATTAGACCATTAGATATACCTATTACGACCTTTTTTAGTAAGTATGGTCTATACGAGCATTTGGTTATGCCGTTCGGTCTCATGAACACGCCAGCAGTTTTCATGGAACTGATGAACCGAGTGTTCCATCCTTACTTGGATTATTTCATGGTATTTTTTGGGGATAATATCTTGGTGCACTCTCACACATGACATGACCAGGAAATCCAACTACAGATCGTATTGAGTATACTGAGAGAGAATCAGTTATATGATAAGATTAAAAAATACCACTTTTAGATGGATCAAATTTACTTCTTGGGTCATGTCATCTTAGATACAGGAGTATCAATAGACCTAGAGAAGGTGAGAGCTATAGTTTCCTTGTAGAAACCAAAAAATGTATTTTAGGTACAATGTTTTCTGGGGTTGTATGGTCATTAAAACATATTATTCAAGACTTCTCATGCTTAGAAGTGCCACTTATGAGCCTGACAATGAAGATTGTGAAGTACTTATGGACAAATTCATGTGATTCAGCCTTTCAATATCTAAATGTGAGAATGAATTCAACACCGAACCTGATTTTTTCCGAACCAGGAAAGAGTTTTATAACAACCCTATTTTTATAAAATACTTAAACATGATTTATTACATAAAAATCACTTAATAAAACATAGAAGATCGATATTTCTAGTGTCTTTGGGGATTAGGATCATTACATAACAACTTAAAACATGAAATACAACATCTTTAATGAAAACTTCCTTTAAATGACCACTATATTCCCTCGTACATAACATTGCATAGGATAACCCGAGGACATGTATAAGAAAAGGGTGAGCTATAAAGCCCAGTAAGGGAATAAACATGGAATAAAATGAGGAATACAATACATTCTAGACAATAGGGATATCAATGGAGCACAAGAGAAACATGAACATAAATGCTTGATAAATCATGATAATCATCACATTGAATTGTGGAAATAACACTTAACATGGGATTAGCATGAGCGAAGGCTCATTGCACATGGAACATGAGTAAACCCTCATTGCACATGAAGCACTAGTAAACCCTCATTTCTATTGAGTTAGCATGAGTCAACACCGATTTCACATGACTTATCATGATACTATACTTTACCTAATACATTGGAGCGCTATTTGGGCGCACCATTCTTAAACATTTCATTTCATGCATAAGTGTGCCACATAGATCATATAAAATGGAATCAATCAACATCCTATGTTGTTACACAATTAAGTAATTTGGAATAAATACATTAAATTACCATTCAATATGTATATGCACATAAAGGTGAATACCCTTGATAGAGACATGGGTATGGTATTCACTACACAATGATCTTGGCTAGGAAAAACGCGGTGCAATTTCCACAACATAATGGCGTGACATAAGGATTCATGAAAATGGTTGATGAGAGAGAAATGGGGGTCTCATCATATGTATATTAAATGTTCAGTAAGGGGGTTATATAGATACATGTCCCAACAAATATAATGTAATTTAGATGCATAATACAAAAGAATTACTTGGATGTAAAAGAGGTGTGGGAACCCCCCCCCCCCCCCCTGGAATTTCGGCATGGTAATGGGTGTACATTGGAGGTATTAATGAGAGAGAAAGGTGTCTCCCATCTTCCAAACATAAAGAGGGAATTATGGGGGAGGTTTGAAATCATACCCCAAAATTTTTAATTGAAAACAAAAGGGTGTAACAACTTGACGAAAATTGGAAAAAAATGAGAAAGGAAGAAATCCCTTACTTGGAAGTACGATCCCAAAAGCCTGGGGGAGTCTTGAAAGAGGCTTCTTGGGATCTTGGGGAACCTTGGTAGAATTATAGATAGATGATTTCAGTGGTTTTATGAACTCCAAAGGAATTTAGGGAAGAGGAAGTGGGAGCTTGGTAGGTTTTTATAGGAAAGGAGAGGGAATAATTTATTATTTAGGTTTGGTCTACCACACATTAAACTAATCAAAACCACAATCCAGTCCATGGTTTTTTCAAAAGTTTTTTTCCAAAGAGGAATGAAAAATAATATTTTATGAGGCCAATGGAATAATTTCTTAAAATAATCAGGTTTCTTATGTGGAGGTGAGTCACACTCTCAAGGAAATTCAATTAAAAAGTGAAAATGTTTTATAACTCTTGGAGGGTCTACTAATGTTTTGTAAAATAAAACTAACTAACCTAAAATAACATTATTTTAATGGTAGAACATATATTGGATGAACATATCGTTTATAGTATTTTATTACATTACTATTGGGTCATTATGATGTCATAAAACACATTATATATTTAAATGGTATTTATTTTTTACCCAAAAATTTCGTTGTCTTAGAAAATTATGAAAAATTTACCATTGGAAAATTTCAACATCCTGATTCAAAAGAAGAATATTCATTTCATCTAAATAATTTTATAAATATGTGAATTTTTACTTTGTAAATAAAAACCGTCATTTATGGAAAATTCATGGGTTTTGACAAAAATGGTTTTGAAACCTTAAAAATTTACAATTTCATTCATAAAAATAAATGATCATTTATATTTAATAAAAAATAATTTAATAATAATAATATTTTATTAAAATATTATTTAATTCAAAAATCTGTTAATTTACCAAAATAGTTTTTTTGGTTGAATATTAACTAAAAAACTATTTACAAAGTAACAATAATAAAATGAATGCACATTTTTTATACAAAAATAATGTACATAGTCATAGTTCTAGGGTCTTGTTACATAACCCATTATAACCCCTGCATAAGACTGAAGGGTAAGGTGTATGATGGTGACAGACACTTGGGGTGGCTCAGATACCATTTCGTGGGTGGTAATGTCTATTAACTTACACTCCTCTTGTAGTCAGTTTCGCTCAAGCTTAACATGTTTAAACTCGGCTTGGGCTTGGTCAAGAGAGAATCCCAATAATGCCACCTCCTTTCTGAGCTCCGAAAAATGGGATTCTTACAGGGCAAGTATACTAGATGAGGCCATATCTTCCTTTTTCATAGTAAATTGGATTTGTTAAAGCCCTATATTTATACTAATCATGCGATCATTATTCAATATCTATATTAGAAACAGTCAGAATTCATAACTGTATTTTAAAATCCATAAATGAAAAACCAATGAGGTTTACATTTTATATTACCCTATTAAGACATATAATTAGATCAAGAGAAATTTCTATTAATGAAATATTGGGTCATTACAATCTTCCCTCCTTAAGAAATTTCTCCCTCAAAATATCATTTTCATACTCTAAAAAAATGTGGGTAACTTTGCTTCATCACTTCCTCCAATTCCCACGTCGCTTATTCAAACTTGTGGTTTTTTCACAACACCTTGATGAGGGGAATTTTCTTATTTCGTAGAACTATTTCACTATGATCTAAGATCTTCAATAGAATCTCCTCATGAAAAAGATCACCCTCTAGCTGTACTAACTCTAAAGAGAGTACACGTGAAGGGTCTGGTATGTACTTCCTTAAGAGGGATACCTGAAAGACGTCGTGTTTTTTCCATGGTTGGTGGAAGTTCTAGTCAATAAGCCATAGACCCAACACGATCAAGAATCTCGAAGGGGCCGATGTACCTAGGACTTAAATTATTTTCTTTCCAAACCTCATGACCTTCTTCCATAGACATGTGCATAGAAATTCCATGTCTCCACCATTAAACTGAAGGTCTCGTCGACAGTTATATTCATAACTCTTCTGTCGACTCTGGGCTGCCTTGATATGCTAATGAATGGTTTTCACCTTCTCCACCATTTCATCGACCATTTCTGGTCCTAGCAGCTTACACTCACCGACTTCATCCCAAAATGCTGGTGTTCTGCACCTCTTCCCATACATGGCTTTATAAGGTTCCATTCGGATGCTCAAGTGGAAACTGTTATTGTAGGAGAATTAGACCCGAGGAATATGTTGATCCCAACCTCCTTTAAATTCCATTGAATATGATCTTAACATATCCTCCAGTGTCTGAATAATTTACTCAGATTGGACATAAGTTTGAGAGAGATAGGCCGTAATGATGTTTAGTTCAGTATCCATAGCATGTTGAATACTCTTCCAAAACATAGAGGTGAATTTTGGCTCTTGATCACATACAATAGATAGTGGTACTCTAGGTAGCCTTACCACTTCTTTGATGTATATCCATTCCAGTTGATCCAATGATAAATCATCCCAAATTGAAATGAAGTGTGCAGACATTGTAAGACAATCCACAACAACACATATTGTATTGTTATCTTTGGATGTATTCAGAAGTCTGGTGACAAAGTCCATGGGGATGTTCTCCCATTTCCATGCTAGTATGGGAAATGTTTGCATCATCCCCTTAGACTTCTATCTCTCAGCCTTCTCTTGCTGACACACTAGACACATTGATGTAAATTCAGAGATCTCATTATTCATATTGTCCCTCCAATAATACTCTCATATATCTCAATACATATTTGTGTTTCCTGGGTGAATAGAGAAATTTGAACTATGTACATCATCCAAAATTTCTTTCTTCAGCTCTGGAATTGATGGAATACATATTTTTTCCCCAAATCTCACAATTCCTTCATCATTAACATTGATCTCTGAGGATTTCTCTCTTCCGAGAGCTTCCACTTTCTTTTGAATTCCCTCATCATCCTTCTATGAATCCTTTAACCTTTCCAAAAGAGACAGTTGAACAATAATTTGTCAAAGCATTGATGAAGTTCCCTTCTTTATGATTTCCATTTACATCTTCATTAAATCTAAGAAGATTAGATCCTTATCAATTCTCATGAGTGATAGAATCATTGGGCCCTTTTGAATTAAAGCATCTACCAACTTTTTCGCTTTCCCAAGGTGGTAATGAATTGAACCGTCATAGTAATTGATCCGCTCTTACCATCTTCGTTGGGGCATGTTCAACTCTTTATGTGTGCATATATAATTGAGGCATTTGTGGTCCGTATATATTTCACACGTCTCCCCAAAGAGATACTACCACCAAATTATTAATGAGAAGATCACCACAGCCAACTCCAGATCATGTGTTGGATAATTTTTCTCATGAACTTTTAGTTTCCATGAAACATAGGCAACGACTTGGTTATTTATCATCAACACACATCCTATGCCCTTCTTCGATGCATCACTGAATACCAAAAAAAGTTCTCCACTTGTGGGTAAAGTGAGCATGGGCATAGTGATAAGCCTTATTTTTAAATCCTTGAAGATTTATTCACATTAATCACTATAAGAAAACATTACTCCATTCCGAGTTATCTTGGTAAGAGGATTGGACAATTGTGAGAAATTTCTCACAAATCGTCGATAATATCCAGCTAACCCCAAGAAGCTATGGATATTTGTTACCAATGTTAGCCTTTTCCATCCCTCAATTGGATCTATTTTGGAGGGATCCATAGATATCCCATTGCTTGTGATGATATGACCGAAGAATGAGATCTAATTCAACCATAACTCACACTTTTGTACTTTGCATAGAGCTTCTCCTTCTGCAAGGTCTCAAGTACTGTTCTTAGATTCTCCTCCTGATCCTCCATGGTTTTGGAGTATATCAGAATATCATCTATAAATACTACCAAAAAATCGCCGAGGTAATCCCAAAATACTCTGTTCATAATGTCCATGAAGATAGTTGGAGAATTAGTGAGTCTGAAAGGCATTAATATGAATTCATAGTGCCTGTATCTTGTACGGAAAGCAGTCTTGGGGATATCTTCCTTCTTCACCCTTACTTGATAATATCCCAACCAAAAATCCCCCTTGGATAAGTATTGTGCTCAACTTAACTAATCGAACAAGTCATCGATTCATGGGAGATGATACTTTTTCTTTATCATGATTTTCTTAATCTCACAATAATCATTACAAATGCGCATTGAACCATATTTCTTCTTGAAGAAGAGGACTGGTGCACCGCATGGTGAAGCAATTAGGCATATAAACCCTTTATCCAGATTCTCCTGTAGTTGTTTCTTCATCTCCTTTATCTCTAAAACAACCATTCTATATGGAGTCTTGGATATTAGAAATTCCCCAGATATAAGATCAATTGAGAAATCAACATATCTTCTAGGAGGAAGACCAGGTAATTCCTCGAGAAACACTTCAGAGAATTCCCTCACAATAGGAATGTCTTCATGGACGGTTGCCTCTATAGACTCAATAATATGAGCTAGATACACATGCTCATAAGGAAGTAATATCCACTCTTGTGATGATGGATCTAAAGAAGATTCATCTTCTTCCTTGCACTTGTATAGAATCGGGGGTCAATTTTCCACATGGAGAGTGATTTCTCTCTCACAGAAATTTATGTTGGATCTATATAAGGAAAGCCAATACATGCCAAGAATTTCATCAAATTCCACCAAAGGGAGTATGAAGAGGTTATCCGGGAAATTCAATACAAATATTATGATAGGGGAGGAGTTATATTCATGGGATGAAATGATTTCCCCATTTCCCATACACACTGACATCTTTACTTCCATGATTTGTGGTGGTGGTGGGATTGTTCTAATAAACGTTTTGGATATAAAAGAATGTGTTGAAACAGGATAAAAAATTATGTTTTCTATTCTTGAATGAATAACTATTGTACCTGTTTACATTTTTTTGTCAGGGTTCACTTCGGAAATACTGATGGAAAAAGCTCAAACTTGTTTCCTTGGAGGTTATCGGTTGCCTACGAAAACCCTTGTCTTAGGGAACTAATTTGCAAGATGCCCTATTTCTTTGTAGTTGTAGAAATTTACAATGCATTGAGGTTTGAACGGAGTTTTCCTCTCCCATGCAGCTGAAGGTTTTTCTTGTCGGTAGTTAATAGTTAGGTTCCCTTCTCTTCCACACCTAAAAAATTTTCTTGTCCCCTTTAGGAAATTTCCAGGGTTCTTCTTTTCACACCTTTGGAAAGTGGTGTGATGGATCTTCTTAGCCCCATTGGATTTATCCATCATACCACTGGCATTGATGTCCACCTTATGCGTCTTATCCCCATGATAACCCTGAGATTCTCTGATCTCCATTTCAACCTTGAGGGAACATCAGACAATTTCTTCATAGCTGTCAAAGTCACGAATCGCCAGCACATTTTGTAGGCTAGGTTTTATCCCACCAAAGAAATAGTAAACCTTGAATTCCGAGGTAACAAAAAAGATGAAGGCATATCGTGAAAGCCTTGTGATGTTTTCCTCATATGCTCTGATAGATTTTTCGTCATTTTTCTTGAGGTCAAGGAATTCCCTCTCTGTCTTAAGTCAGAGGGTGCGTGGAAATTATTTATCAAAAAACGTCTTCCGGAAATCCTTCCATTCCAATGCCTCGATCTCCTCCTCGGGCTTCATATTTTCGATCAATGTCCACCATTGATCATCTTCACACTCAATACTATAAGAAGTCATGATAACCTTCTCATGTTCAGAACATTGAAGGATGGAGAAGATATTTTCAATGGAGTAGATCCATTGTTCGGTGATTGAGGGATCAGATGATCCATTAAAAGTAGGAGGCCATTGTCTCATGAATCTCTCGATAGCGACATGTTATTTCTTTGTGGGGTGGGGGTGGGTGAAAGTTTCTCTTGACTCATGTTTCTATTCAATGCTTGAGTTAACTAAGAGAGAAGCATGAAAAAGTTCACAATTCCCACTCCAATCGGATTGGGCATCTCATTAGCACATTCATCACATTGATCTTCACATTGGTTGTTAGCTCGAGTACTCCTATTTCCGAATATTGGCTGGAATAAAAGGAAATTTTGGGGTAACACATAAAGGGTAATCCAAGGACACAATTTATGACTTATAAATAACTTTTATTTATTTAACTTATGAATCCATAGGCTTCAATCTATACTATTCGTGATCAACTTTATAACATAATTCATAGGGTAATTTTTTTAATTCCCTTAATATGGGTTCATACTAAGCTTCTGAATTTTCAAAAGCATATCCTCTATGAGTGTCATACCCAAGAGTGAAGCAAGGCATGTTGTCTTGTACCCATTCTTGTTTGAGTCTATCTGAAAGTAGTGTTTTCGGGTTTTACCCCTAGGATACATTTGTCCCAGAGCCGCCTCTACCTTCTCATATCCAGGCAGGGATGTATTTTCTTCATTAACCACTTACTCAATACTCATGAAAACTTAGGGATGTTTTTTATACATATTCTTGTCTCTAAGTATTCACTAGGGTTTTCTAATCCTAATCCCAAAAATAACTAAACCTCCCTCTGATACCGACTACAACAACCCTACTTTTATTAAAAACTTAAACATGATTTATTACATAAACATCACTTGATACAACATAGAAGATCAAGATTTCAAGTGTATTTGGGGATTAGGACCATTACATAACAACTTAAAACATGAAATAAAACATCTTTATTGAAAACAGCCTTTACATGACCACTTCATTCCCTCATACTTAGCATTACCTTGGATAACCTGAGGACATGCATTAGAAAAGGGTGAGCTATAAAGCCGAGTAAGGGAATAAACATGGAATAACATGAGGAATACAATACATGTTAAAAAATAGGAATATCAATGGATAATGAGAAAAACAAGAACATAATGTCTTGATAAATCTTGATAATCATAACATGAAAATGTGGCAACAACACTTAACATGGAATTAGAATGAGCCAAGGCTCATTACACATAGAGCACTAGTAAACCCTCATTGCACATGAATCATGAGTAAACCCTCATTTCACATGAATTTTATTTATTAAAAAATCATTTCACATGATGTATCATGATACTATACTTCACCCATTTCATTGGAGCGCTCTTAGGGCGCACCCTTCTTAATCATTTCATTTAATGCATTAGTGTTCCACATGGATCATATAACATGGAATCAATCAACATCATAATTTATTCCAAGATTAATTAATGTGGAATAAATACAGGAACGTAACATTAAATATATTTATGTGCATAAAGGTAAATACCCTTGATAGAGACATGGGTATTGTATTCACTACACAATGATCTTGTCTTGGAAAAACATGGTGCAATTTCGGCAGCATAAAGGTGTGACATAAGGATTCATGAAAATGGTTAATGATTGAAAAATGGGTGTCTCATCATATGTACTTGAAATGTACATTTAGGGGGTCATATTGATACATTTTGAAAGAAACATAATGGAATTTAGATGCATAATACAAAATAATTACTTGGATGTAAAGGAGGAGGGAGAAATCCCTCACAGAATTTCAGCAGGGTAACATGTGTACATGGGAGGAATTAATGAGAGAGAAAGAGGACTATCATCATCTAAAAATAATTAGGAAAGTATGGGGTAGGTTAGAATTCATACACCAACATTTTTAATTGAAAAAAAAGGCCATAACAACTTGAAGAAAATTGGACCAAATGAGAAAGGAAGAAATCCTTTACTTGGAAGTGTGATCCCAAAAGCTTGGGAGAGGCATGAGAGAGGCTTATTGGGAGATTGGGGAACCATGGAAGGATTCTAGAGAGAAGAGGGTAGGGTTTGGACGAACTCCAGAGTCTTTTAGTGAAGAGGAAGTGGGAGTGTGGGTGGGGTTATATAGGAAAGGAGAGAGAATTCTTTATTATTTTGGTCTAGGTCACCACACATTAAACTAATCAAAACCAGAAACCAGCCTACAGTTATTGCCCGTGGTTTTTTAAAAAGGGGAGTGGAAAACAGTATTTTATGAGTCCAATGGCTGGAATTCTTAAAATAAAAGTGTTTCTTATGTGGAGGTGAGTCACATTCTCAAGGAAATTCATTTAAAAAGTGAAATTTTTTTATAACTCTTGGAGGGTCCACTAATGTTTTGTAAAATAAAACAAAAAAAACCTAAAATAACAGTATTTTAATGGTAAAATATATATTTTATAAACATATCCTTTTTAGTATTTTATTACATCACTATTGAGTCATTATGATGTCATAATACACATTATATATTTAAATAGTATTTATTTTTTACCCAAAAATTCTACTGTCTCAGAAAATTATGATAAATTTACCATTAGATAATTTCAACATCATAATTCCAAAAATAATATTCATTTTATCTAAATAATTTAATAAATATGTTAATTTTTACTTTTAAAATAAAAACAGTCATTTGTCGAAAATTCTTGGGTTTTGACAAAAACGGCTTTCAAACCATAACAAAATTTACAATTGGATTCATAAAATTATAAGATCATTTATATTTAATAAAAAGTAATTTAATAATAGTAACAATATTTTATTAAAATATTATTTAATTCAAAAATCTATTAATTCGTCAAAATAGATTTCATGGTTGAATATTAACTAAAGAATCTTTTTGCAAAGTAACAATAATAAAATTAATGTACATTTTTTATACAAAAATAATGTACATAGTCATAGTGCTAGGGTATTATAACATAAACCCTTATAACACCCTCATAAGATCAAAGGGTAAGGTGTGCGGTGGTGATAGACTCTTGTGGTGGCTCAGATAACATCCCTCGTGTGGTAATCTCTATCAAATTCAACTTCGCCCGTAGTCGGTTCTGCTCAAGCTTAACGTGTTCAAGCTAGGCTTGGGCTTGGTCAAGAGAAAATACCAATGATGCCACCTCCATTTTGAGCTCCGAAAAATGGGATTTGTATGGGGAAAGTCTACTGGATGAGGCCATCACTTCCTTTTTCTGAGTAAATTGGATTTGTAAAAGCCTTATATTTATACTAATCATGTGATCACTATTCAACATCTATATTAGCAATGGTCACAATTCATAATGGTATTTTAAAATACAGAAACATAAAAACAATGAGTTTCATATTTTATATAACCATAATAAGATATATAATTAGATCAAGAGAAATTTCTATTAATGAATGTTTGGGTCATTACAAGTTACACTCTTTACTATGACACAACATGTATCTGCCTAGGAGTAGTTCTTACGCAGGGAAAGTATTCGTTGCATATAGGTATCGATAGTTGAGGCCACATGAGAGGAATTACCCGATGCATGACCTCGAGTTAGCTGTAATTGTGCATGATTTTCTCTATTGGAGACATTATCTTTTAGGATAGCATTTTGTGTTGTACACCGACCACAAAATCATCATACATATCTTTACTCCATGAGATCTAAATTTGTGACAATGAAGGAAGGTTGAGTACCATCATTATTTTGACTTTGATCTTGTTTACATGCCTGGGAAAGGAAACACATTTGCTAATGCATTGAGTAGGAGGACTCAAGTAAGGGCACTTCGGGTGTCCAGCAGTCAGTGGAAGATTATTTCTCCGTTCTATGAATGCATTTTGAGGTGAATGAAAAGAATGGGTAGAAGTTTATTTCTTCTATAGATGATAACTCTAACATACTAAATCGAGTATGAATGGGGTAGATATCTGATTCCAGAGACCTAGTCCTATGGGAGAGTGTTTTAGGTGAGGACCCTACTTTTAGTGGAACATAGGTGAGGTCAAGGTTTTGTGTTTTCATTGGCGCGTATGGGTGTTAGAATACATACATGAAAAGTTGATGCAAGATTTTTATGCTTCAGAATAGACAGTTCATCATGGTGTCACCAAGATGTATTGATATTTACATTTTTAGTATTGGTGGCCAGGTATGAAGAGGGATGTAGCCTGTTTTTTATGAGATGTTCCACCCATCAGTAGGTGAATGTGGGGCATCAGTGACCAAAAGGGATTTTACAGCAGTAACCCAATCCTGAGTGAAAGTAGAATGATGTTGTGATGGATTTTTTGACAAGTTTATCAAAGTCACCTTGAGGAAATGAGGTGTTTTGGGTTGTTATAAATTGGCTCACAAAGCTTACACATTTCCTGTCGATCAAGGAAACCTTCAGTGTTGATGACCTTGGAAGGTTTCACATCCAAGAGATTGTACGTTTACCTGGGGTTCCACCCTCCATCAATTCAAACAGGGATTCCCAGTTTACTTCTTGTGTCTGGTAGGGAATACATATGGCTTTGGATACATAGGTACTTCTGAGTACAACATACCATCCCCAGACAGATGGCCAGTCCAAGCGAATGATTCAGGTTTTGGAGAACATGCTTCAAGCATGAATCCAAGATTTCGGGGGCTCTTGGAAGAGACAAAAACCCCTGGTTGGGTTTACATACAATAATAGTTTTTAGGAAATGATGTAGATGCTAGTTTATAAATCTTTTTAGGGTAGTTCATTTTAATCACCCCTATGTTGGATTAAGGTTGGAGGGGTAGCTATGCTGGGACCACGTCTAGTCTAAGAGACGACTGAGCAAGTGGAGCTGATTTAAAAGAGGATGTATACTTTTTAATCTCACAAAAAATATTATGCTGATCAATGGAGATGACCTCTGGATTTTAGGTCAAAGATCAAGTTTTATTTCATGTCACACCGAGGTTAGTAAACAAAAGGATTATGAGACATGTGAAGCTTTCACTGAGATACGTCGGGTTGTTTGAGGTTTTGGATAGAGTCAAGCCTGTTTACTATCAGTTGTAGTTACCTCAGTGGTACTAGGTTATGTATGATATCTTTTATGTTTCTTATATACATAATTACTTTTTAGACTCATCTCATGTTTTTTAACCCGAGGATTTTGAGTTGGTGGTAGATTCATTCTTCGAGGAGCACCCTATTTAGATTGTGGATCACAACACGAAGGTTCTACGGGGCTAGTCTGTTTCTCTGGAATGGGTGTTATGGAAGCATGGGCCAGTGTAGGATGAGACTTGGGGGAGGAAGGATGGTGTAAAATCACAGTGCTCGGAGTTGTTTGCAGATTATTCTTCACAACCCTTGGAATGGAATTTCAAGGATGGATTTCTTTAAAGGGGGAAATTTGTAACATCCCAAATCTTCTTTTCAGGTATGTATCTTGATTTCATGTAGTTTTTTAGGAAAAAGGATGAAATAAGGATTTGATATGTACATTTTGTGTGCTTCTATGTACACACCGTGTACCCCGTAGCCACGCATAGTTGTGTTTTGACCTGGTGATAGGTGAGTACATGGTTGTGTGGTGGCCAGGAAAACTGATTAAGTCGGGGGTCAGTTGAGGCTAATACACGATGTGCAGTTTTAATGAACATGCCATCTACATTTATTTTTATTTTATATATGATAGTGTGGTTTCATATCATATTTGGAAATATATTCTTTAGGGTGTGGTTCTTGAAAGAGAGTGACGAAATGGATAACAAACTCTAATCCCCTCCCGATTCTCCATCTGATCTCTAATTGAGACAATGTCAGGTGCATTAGAATCCCACCAGTGAGTTCTCAAAATCCATAGAGCCTCTCATACTAATTCATTCTCCCGTATGAGTTATTAATGGTTGGGTGTTTTTTACCTTTTTGTAGATCTAAACTGATCTAGGCCAATTCAAGTGGCGAAATTCATGTTTATCTATCGTACGATATCAAGGTAGGTGGTTTGTGCCTTTCTTTATTTGTCTGGGATCATATATACTAAAATTTTTTCATACTCATATTTGGGGTATTGATTGATTTGGAATTAAACCATGTTTGTTACCTATTATGGTTTGATTGATTGATAAAGGGTTATGGATTATGGGAAATTTTGGATACCTTGTTTATAGGACACTTTATTGGTGTGTTTACCTTGATTGATTGTTTATGGTCATTTGGCCTAGAATGACTGTCAGGCTTTCCTTGTTTTCAATGCCTTGTTTTGTTAGGTGGAGTTAATGATTATATGAAATACCTATGATATGAATTGTGAATGTTGACCAAGGGGATTAGATTGTGAGATCTTCCCAAAGGGGATAGACCGTGAGAGCTTCTTAGGTTCTCTATTATTATTGATTAAGTAAATGTTGACTCAAGGGTCTATAGAGTGAGAGATTTCCCTGGTGTCCATTGATAATTGATTGGTTTTATGTTAGACCAATGGGGTTAGACCATGAGAGATACCCATTTGGTCATTTATATTTTAATAAATGAATCTTAGACCCAAGGGATTAGACCGTGAGAGCTTGCCTAGGTGGTTGTTTATAATTTTTTGATAGCATAATAGTTCCAAGGGGTTAGACAATGAGATATTTCATAGAGGATCGTTATTAAATGAATTTTTATTATGTTATACCAGGGGTATTAGACAATGAGAACTTTCCTAAATGGTATTTATTGAATAATTGATTGATTTTGATGAGTCTGCCATGCTAAAGAACAAGATTGGACTCGGTCTTACTTGATTGTTTATATGGTCTTATAAGACGTCTTTATTTGGTTACTTTACATAGGGGATACAGAGATTAGGATAGATCCTAGGGTTACATGATTCAATGGATTGGATAATTGATAAATATAAATGAATGTAATTGAAAACTGTAGGATTTTTTACTGTTCAGTACTTTCAAGTTTATTGCTTCATTCTTGCATATTACCTAATATATATATATATTCACTATCTATTAGGAACTGATATTTTGTGGTAGAATACTGGGATTCGTATCAAACACTATTTGGGTCATGCTTTTAGACCCAAATAGATTATATGATTGCAAATATAAATAAGGGCAAGCATCCTTCTTTATTAGGTACTTGATTGGTGTTGGAGCTGGAGAGCATGGGAACAAGATGATGCTTGCGATGCTGTTGTAGTTTATTGTTTTTCTGTACATGGATTCGTTTTTGTATTTACAACATTGTGACTTTTTTGTATGCATTATAAGAGACATGTGACATTCATTATATATATATATATGCTCTTATTATTTTATTTATATTAGTTTACCGCCTTTTATTTATGTTGGTATTATTACTTCTGCTATTGCTACTATTTGTTTTACGTTGTGTATACTCTTCCAATGTAACACCCCGAGCTTCCATTATACGCTTCTCATTCAATAATGCAATAGCTTGCATTGTACGCAACTTCGAGTTCTAAAACACAACGATTAATCAAAGTAGCCGTTATGAATAGTAATAACCACTTTTTAAAATTATAGAAATTTTATATTTCAAAATGGACTTCATTTTTGGATTCGTAATATCGAAATTAGCCTATGTTGAATTTTTGGTATTTTTCTGAGAACTTTTAATTTTTTATGAATAGTGAAAAATACTTAAAAACAACTTTTTTAATCAAAATAATTTATAGTGATAAATTATACTATTTAGTGGTTTTAAAGTATAATTAGAATATATTTTTACCATTTTATCCAATGGTGGTCATTAGAATTAATTTAACATTGAAATTGGACATAAACAATTGCCAATCTTTTGATATAAATTGTTTCTTAAAACACGCTATTTGTTGTGATAGCGGGAATTAATTATAAAATTAATTAATGAAACTTATATGTTTGAATTTTGTAAAATATACATCATTTTTGAATTTGGAATATCAATTATAGCTTATGGTGAAATTTTGGCATTGTTCTGAAAAACTTCAATTTTTGATGAATAGTGAAACCACTAAGTGGTAGTTAAATAACTGATTTTTCGTTTAAATGAAATATTACCACTTCTGTGATTTGATTTTCAAAAATACGACATACATGGTTTTCATTAAGAAGTAAAATGTTGTTCAATGAGATCAAAATAATTTTTTGGTGAATAGTAACTTTTATGTTCTTAATCGCGATTAGAGGTAATTAGTGTAGTTTAAGGTAAAAATAATGTTTTAATAATATGAGATGAGCTTGACACTTGTCCTACTCCTATTGGATGAGTCATGGCCGACCAAGACAACCCATGGGTCAACTTGGGGACCCCATGGAGCCACTTTGGTTGGAAAATGACATTAATATATATTTATTTAATGTTAAAATTAAATTGACACAAACATGAGTTGTTTTACTAAAACAGTTTTTAAGTGGGGTTAAACAAGTCCAAATTTTTATTATAAATATTCATTAGAAAGCTAAAATGATTTCCTACATCATAGTATTTTTTTTTATAATTTTTAGACATTAAATAAATTAAATTATTTATTACATCATGATGATGCAGCGATGACCTCATTATTTAACGATTTAAATAAAATGGGAAGATAATGCAAAATCCAAGGCTTACACTTGTCCAAAGCCAATTGGATGAAGAGATTTCGAACCCTTATCACCTTATACACGAATTATATAAGTGTGGGACCTTTATAATCCGAAGAGCATTGTGTAATAATGTAACATTTCAATCTTTCCAAAAGAGCCCCTCCTCTACTTATAAAAGGCCCCCACCTCTCCCACCTTATTCACACCTTCAAGCAATTTGGCTCGGCCAACCTCTGCCAAAATACTCTCCCAACATCCATATCTTACTCCTAGAAGCCTCACTTTGGGCATAACTCTTCCCAAGGAAGCCTTTGGCTCAAATCAAAAAGAGTTACCCGATTTTGAGGTAATGTCTTCTCTAATGTTGTTTTGTTTTATTTTTCTTCTCCAACCCCCTAAACTCTTTTTATTCATTTATTTTGTAACAACACCAGTATCCTCAATATACTATGATGTTGTTATAAGAAGGATTCGAGCTACACTTACACACACCTACATCTAATGGTTAAAGAACATACAGTTTCTGTGGATGGCGAATTTCTGCCTCACGAAACGATGATTGTTCAACACTCATATGACACCTTCAAAGGTGGCCATTAAGATGTCACTATTTTTATATATGATATATAATATGTTTATGTTTTACTTATGCTTCTGTATTTCTCATTTATGGCATACTTTATGATTTCCATTATGGGTAAAACGCGATAATTTCATTTTAGGAAGTGCGGACTACCGCCCCCTCAAAGTGATTTGAATCGTTAATGCCATATGTGGGATGTATAAAGGATGGAGTAAATGGTATTATACACTATATTATAATGGAATTATATTATACATTTATATCATTATGATTTTGTTCCATTAAATATGAAATTGAAATTAAAGTAGCGTTCATGCGTACGTACGGCTTATCGTCTCCATGAACGGTGCATTTCATTTCTTACCTATAAATGTTACGTAATATTATAAATGAATGTATATACTGGATATATAAGATATATATGACATCTAAATCATGAATATAATTCTGGAGATAATGGATATTCTACCACATAAACAACTTGTAATTATAAGAAGTTTATTGTTGACTCAAGCACCAAAGATCGACAAAACAACCGTTATTAACTTAAATAATTACATAATGTTCATATCATTGTAATAATTGATATAATAAGGATAATGAAATTGAAAATGGTTCTTAATAAGGTATATATTAACTCTAGTTTATTATTCAGGAGGTTAAAGAACGGTTGAGTCAAGTCAGACACGAGGTAAGGGAACTTCTTAACCCAATTTCTATTCTTTGGGTTAATCTCATACTTTCAAATTATGTCATTATTATGTCTTATATTGTATTTTTACATTATTTATGTGTACTTATAGTGAATACACATAATTGACCTACTTTATAAAAAAAATGATCTTTTTAAGGACTTCGTCTCAATCCCCTTTCATTGAGGCATATTTGGTTTTATACACAACTTTCTTTTATACGGTGTATAAACCCCTTTGACTTTTACGTTTATTCAAAAGGAATCTTTTTATACGAAGTGTTTTGCTAAACGACAAAAGGGAATGTTTTTCTTTCCGTACTTATGCGGCGACAACGACTTCTCCGCCGCCGTGACCATTATTTGAGTTTCAGCTTCCTCTACAAGCTATCTTTTTTTAATGAAAAATAAATACAAAGTTTTAACTTTCTTTTATTTTGGTATTGAAAATGGTTTTGAAAGCATTTTTATTATATCAATGTGTTGTATTGATATCTTGTGATTGAAATATGGAAATGTTATGTTTCCTTTATGCATGTTTTATGTGATACGATTATGTTATGGTTTATGATATGTTTAAACCTATTCATATGAGGAATGTATTGGACTTAATAAGTGACGGGTGGAGCCCGCTATAGCTCCTCGATGCATCGGTAGGTCTCATGAGACAACTAGACGTGGAATTGGCCGAGGCCCTTTCCTAATTTGATTTATGGTTTTGGCCGAGGCCTTAATCATTTTAGACGTCTTGGCCGAGGCCTTGACAAAATGTTTCAGAATGTCTGGCATTATACATTCCATCATTATGAAAGTGGTTATTGATATTTCATGTGATTATTCGACCAGTAGAATATCCATGTGAATAAGTAAATGGCATTATCTCATTTTACTTTTGCCATATTATGTTGAAGTTCATATTTAAAAGGCTTTTGTTTTGGTTATACATTGCCTTAAATGTTAATGTTTATTTATGAAAGCTTCCGCAATATTGTTATCCTTACTGAGCATCTGAGCTCACCCCTTTCAATGTTTTAATATTTTCCAGGATGTGAAGAAGTATTTTAGGAATGACCTTCAGGGATAGTCAGAAGAGGATATGAGTGTGGACTATGAAGACTTTGTTATTAGTTTTTCACTTTATGATGTAATGTAATACATATGAATGTATCTAGTGTTTCCAAGGCTACTAAACTAATCGGTCTTTCGAGACTTGATCTTTTGTGATCATGCCAATGTTATGAAGTAACGCACCGACTCTGGGTAGCTGGGGTTGGGGAGTTACAGTTGGTATCAGAGGGAGGTTAGTACAAACCTTGGAAGCTAGATTTAGAGAAACTCTGATTAGAGCACGTAGACCTAAGATGAACTTTGAGAATTAGTATAGAAGAACTTCCTAGAATTTTGGTATTGTAGAGATTTTGTGAGTTTTTCCGAGCAATACATCCCTGTCTGGATACGAGCAGGTAGAGGCGGCTCTGGCATAGATGTTCCTAGGGGTAAAACCCGAAAACACCGCTTTGAGCTAGACTCGAACGGGAACTGGTGCACGACAACGGGCCTTGCTGCACTCTTGGTTACGACACTCCCGGGGGATATGCTTAGGATAACTCTCATTTTCTTTACAAATCATTATGAAGGGTTTATGAGTATATACTTCCTCACAGAAAAATTTTTTATGATTATGGATTATATCCATAAATAGTTCAATTTATGTTAAGTATTTTACAAGTATGGAATTATGTATTTTGATTCATAAACTAATCTAGTTTATCCCATTGTTTAGAAATGGTGCCTAGTGGAAGGAATGGAAACCGTATCAATGCATGAACTCCGTGTAGGGATTGCCCTCCTGATCAAGATAATTATGGTGGAGCTAGTGATACAACTAGTGCTGATCAGCTTCTCACCGTACTGGGACAACTCACGCATGTTATGAATAATAACCTTACTCGTGTGGAGCACCCTGATCCGCAACGTGGAGGATCAATGCTAGACCGTTTCATGAGGCAAAAACCACCAACCTTCAATGGGAGTACAAATCCTATAGTAGCTGAGCAATGGATAAATTCCTTAGAGAAAATATTCCATGCCTTGGGGAGTAGTGAAAGGGATAAAGTTGTCATGGCAGTTTACCACCTCACTGGAGATGCCGATCAATGGTGGTCACTAATTCAAAACACAAAGGAAGATGATGACGTATCAAATATGGAATGGAGGGAGTTCAAAGAGATTTTCTTAGAAAAATACTTTCCTCGTGACCATCGAGCAGATATGGAAAGGCAATTTCTGAGTCTGAGGTAGAAGGAGGATGAGAATGTCGCAAAGTATGAGGCCAACTTTACAAGGTTAGCAAGGCATGCTGCCGATTATATACGTAACCCAAGGAGTAAGATTCATCGTTTCTTTGATGGGTTAAAACCATTTCTCCGTCGAGCTTTAGTATCACAATCCTTCTCATCATACGAAGATATTGTCTCCTGTGCTATCAAGACGGAAAAGGAATTCTCTAAGTCATATGACAACAAAGTAAAGCAAGAGAAGAAGAGAACGGGGGAACAAGAGACAGATAAAGGGAAAAAGGGAAAGAAGGATTTTCCATTATGTGATAATTGTGGGAAGAATCACCCTGGTACGTGCCTAAAAGGAATGGGAGTTTGTTATAAATGTGGAGAAAAGGGTCACCAGGCTCGTGATTGCAAGGGAAAGAATGAGGCTGTCAAAGTTGAATGCTACAATTGTAGGGAAATGGGGCATTATGCAAATGAATGTCCTAAGCATCAAGGAAACTTACCTCAGAAAAGGCCAAGGGATCAAGGCCAATCTTATGCTGTGACTACAGTTGAAGCGGAATAATTAATGTATTGGTGCTTTTGGACTCAAGGATTATATTCTGGTTATAAGAATAATGTGATATATATATATAAGGATTGTACTGCAGTACTTGTTGATTTCATTAAGGTTTTAATATGATTAAGGTAATCATATTTTTAGTATGTAACAATAAGAGGAACTTTTCTTTGTTTGGGGAATCTGATGTTACAATTGATTTTGGAATTAAGAGACCTTTTAGAGAAAGTCTGGACAGAGGTATTTTGGATAACTATAAAGGTTGGAGTGGATTAAGTTGATCTTTGGATAGTATTGTTTAAGGTTAAAGCATTTTTGAATATTATTTTTGGAATAGTATAGTACTATATTTTTAGGAAAAGGACAACCTGCAGGGTGGGGAATAACCCGTCGCGTCGGACAAAGCTGCAGGAATCGAACCCACAATCAAAGTGCGACAGGCCTTTATTTCCTACCACTAGCCTACAGGAAGTCCCTGGTTATTACAAAATAATTTTACTAATCTAAATGGTATGTGTTAACATTTGGAACCTTATACAATTAGGATAAGTATAATATTTTTGAGTTCTATTATCTGTTTGAGTGAAAGATGAGTTGAAGGTTGAAACTCTAATTGTCAACCATAAATATATTTATACCTATCTCTTATTCAATGAATAAATTAATTCTTAAACTTTAGTAAAGGGATATTAAAACAAAAAAATGTGTTATCCTAATACCTTATGTCTTGTTGAACTGATGATATTTTAAATCAACATAGATTCAAGGCTTTGAGGCCCTCAATTTGACAGTTGATTGTAATTGATGACCTCAATCACTCCCTACAAATATTTACGTTTTTCCTCCAATTATATGTCTCTAATTTCCACTAATGTTCTCCTTATCGAGATCATAATTTGGTGGTGACTTTCTTATTTCCATTTCCCTCTTATTAAGGCTAAATTTTATTAATCTTATTTCCGATGTGGGTTTTCCACAAAGGTATTTTCTCTTTTCAAACTTTTATTTTCAAAGAAAAAAATTTCAAATTGCGAGGACGCAATTTATTGAAGGAGGGTAGAATGTAACACCACGAGCTTCCATTATACGCTTCTCATTCAATAATGCAATAGCTTGCATTGTACGCAACTTCGAGTTCTAAAACACAACGATTAATCAAAGTAGCCGTTATGAATAGTAATAACCACTTTTTAAAATTATAGAAATTTTATATTTCAAAATGGACTTCATTTTTGGATTCGGAATATCGAAATTAGCCTATGTTGAATTTTTGGTATTTTTCTGAGAACTTCTAATTTTTTATGAATAGTGAAAAATACTTAAAAACAAATTTTTTAATCAAAATAATTTATAGTGATAAATTATACTATTTAGTGGTTTTAAAGTATAATTAGAATATATTTTTACCATTTTATCCAATGGTGGTCATTAGAATTAATTTAACATTGAAATTGGACATAAACAATTGCCAATCTTTTGATATAAATTGTTTCTTAAAACACGCTATTTGTTGTGACAGCGGGAATTAATTATAAAATTAATTAATGAAACTTATATGTTTGGAATTTTGTAAAATAGACATCATTTTTGAATTTGGAATATCAATTAAAGCTTAGGGTGACATTTTGGCATTGTTCTGAAAAACTTCAATTTTTGATGAATAGTGAAACCACTAAGTGGTAGTTAAATAACTGATTTTTCATTTAAATGAAATATTACCACTTCTGTGATTTGATTTTCAAAAATCCGACATACATGGTTGTCATTAAGAAGTAAAATGTGGTTCAATGAGATCAAAATAATTTTTTGGTGAATAGTAACTTTTAAGTTCATAATCGCGATTAGAGGTAATTAGTGTAGTTTAAGGTAAAAATAATGTTTCAATAATATGAGATGAGCTTGACACTTGTCCTACTCCTATTGGATGAGTCATGGCCGACCAAGACAACCCATGGGTCAACTTGGGGACCCCATAGAGCCACTTTGGTTGGAAAATGACATTAATATATATTTATTGAATGTTAAAATTAAATTGACACAAACATGAGTTGTTTTACTAAAACAGTTTTTAAGTGGGGTTAAACAAGTCAAAAGTTTGATTATAAATATTAATTAGAAAGATAAAAAGATTTCCTACATCATAGTATTTTTTTTATAATTTTTATACATTAAATAAATTAAATTATTTATGACATCATGATGATGCAGCGATGACCTCATTATTTAACGATTTAAATAAAATGGGAAGATAATGAAAAATCCAAGGCTTACACTTGTCCAAATCCAATTGGATGAAGAGATTTCGAACCCTTATCACCTTATCCACGAATTATATAAGTGTGGGACCTTTAGAATCCGAAAAGCATTGTGTAATAATGTAACATTTCAATCATTCCAAAAGAGCCCCTCCTCTCCACTTATAAAAGGCCCCCACCTCTCCCACCTTATTCACACCTTAAAGCCATTTGGCTCGGCCAACCTCTGCCCAAATACTCTCCCAACATCCCTCTCTTACTCCTAGAAGCCTCACTTTGGGCAGAACTTATCCCAAGGAAGCCTTTGGCTCAAATCAAAAAGAGTTACCCGATTTGGAGGTAATGTCTTCTCTAATGTTGTTTTGTTTTATTTTTCTTCTCCAACCCCCTAAACTCTTTTTATTCATTTCTTTTGTAACAACACCAGTATCCTAAATATACTGGGATGTTTTTATAAGAAGGATTCGAGCTACACTTACACACACCTACATCTAATGGTTAAAGAACATACAGTTTCTGTGGATGGCGAATTTCTGCCTCACGAAACGATGATTGTTCAACACTCATATAACACCTTCAAAGGTGTCCATTAAGATGTCACTATTTTTATATATGATATATAATATGTTTATGTTTTACTTATGCTTCTGTATTTCTCATTTATGGCATACTTTATGATTTCCATTATGGGTAAAACGCGATAATTTCATTTTAGGAAGTGCGGACTACCGCCCCCTCAAAGTGATTTGAATCGTTAATGCCATATGTGGGATGTATAAAGGATGGAGTAAATGGTATTATACACTATATTATACTGGAATTATATTATACATTTACATCATTATGATTTTGTTCCATTAAATAAGAAATTGAAATGAAATTACCGTTCATGCGTACGTACGGCTTACCGTCTCCATGAACGGTGCATTTCATTTCTTACCTCTAAATGTTACATAATATTATAAATGAATGTATATACTGGATATATAAGATATATATGACATCTAAATCATGAATATAATTCTGGAGATAATGGATATTCTACCACATAAACAACTTGTAATTATAAGAAGTTTATTGTTGACTCAAGTACCAAAGATCGACAAAACAACCGTTATTAACTTAAATAATTACATAATGTTCATATCATTGTAATAATTGATATAATAAGGATAATGAAATTGAAAATGGTTCTTAATAAGGTATATATTAACTCTAGTTTATTATTCAGGAGGTTAAAGAACGGTTGAGTCAAGTCAGACACGAGGTAAGGGAACTTCTTAACCCAATTTCTATTCTTTGGGTTAATCTCCTACTTTCAAATTATGTCATTATTATGTCTTATATTGTATTTTTACATTATTTATGTATACTTATAGTGAATACACATAATTGACCTACTTTATAAAAAAAATTATCTTTTTAAGGACTTCGTCTCAATCCCCTTTCATTGAGGCATATTTGGTTTTATACACAACTTTCTTTTATATGGTGTATAAACCCCTTTGACTTCTACGTTTATTCAAAAGGAATATTTTTATATGAAGTGTTTTGCTAAACGACAAAAGGGAATGTTTTTCTTTCCGTACTTATGCGGCGACAATGACTTCTCCACCGTCGTGACCATTATTTGAGTTTCGGCTTCCTCTACAAGCTATCTTTTTTTAATGAAAAATAAATACAAAGTTTTAACTTTCTTTTATTTTGGTATTGAAAATGGTTTTGAAAGCATTTTTATTATATCAATGTGTTGTATTGATATCTTGTGATTGAAATATGGAAATGTTATGTTTCCTTTATGCATGTTTTATGTGATACAATTATGTTATGGTTTATGATATGTTTAAACCTATTCATATGAGGAATGTATTGGACTTAATAAGTGACGGGTGGAGCCCGCTATAGCTCCTCGATGCATCGGTAGGTCTCATGAGACAACTAGACGTGGAATTGGCCGAGGCCCTTTCCTAATTTGATTTATGGTTTTGGCCGAGGCCTTAATCATTTTAGACGTCTTGGCCGAGGCCTTGAAAAAATGTTTCAGAATGTCTGGCATTATACATTCCATCATTATGAAAGTGGTTATTGATATTTCATGTGATTATTCGACCAGTAGAATATCCATGTGAATAAGTAAATGGCATTATCTCATTTTACTTTTGCCATATTATGTTGAAGTTCATGTTTAAAAGGCTTTTGTTTTGGTTATACATTGCCTTAAATGTTAATGTTTATTTATGAAAGCTTCTGCAATATTGTTATCCTTACTGAGCATCTGAGCTCACCCCTTTCAATGTTTTAATATTTTCCAGGATGTGAAGAAGTATTTTAGGAATGACCTTCAGGGATAGTCAGAAGAGGATATGAGTGTGGACTATGAAGACTTTGTTATTAGTTTTTCACTTTATGATGTAATGTAAGACTTATGAATGTATCTAGTGTTTCCAAGGCTACTAAACTAATCGGTCTTTCAAGACTTGATCTTTTGTGATCATGCCAATGTTACGAAGTAACGCACCGACTCTGGGTAGCTGGGGTCGGGGTGTTGCATCCAATGAGGAAATAAATAAACCAATATCACACCTTGTCCCTCTGTACTATCTGGTAGCCTCTGGAATTTGGAGTAATGCGGTCGTGGTCATGTGACCAACCAGGTTTAGGGCACCTCAGGGCTGCAGCCCGATCCAAGACCTTACAATACTGGCCCTTTAAAATTTAATATCATGAATAATTCAATATTATGGTTATTTTGATTTTAAATTTCAATTATTTCATCTAATTAGACTTGATTTTTTTTAACAAGTGGTAATGATATTTTATAACTTAATACCTTTTCATTAGGTTGAATTACTTCCTTGTTGTCATTCATTTTATATGATTATGAGAATTTGACTACATATTGATGTAGTTCCTCTTTTTTATTTGTATTTATTATTTATACAAATAATAGATTCATTTATCAATTCTAAATTTAGTTTTATGTTCATTTTAAGGGAATATTTCACTCTCAATAAAATTGAGATTGTTTATTCTTGAGTTTCCTTTAAATTAAATTATTTAATAATTGTTTACAAAACTATTTCATTTTTTATCCTATGTTTATTCACAAATTTTTTTAGCTAATACTACCATTATTCCATTCATTGGTATATAATTTTTTTTATTTTTTTAAGAAAATAAAACCTCTTCATTCAAAGATCTATTTTCTCAGAAAACCATATTAATAAAAAAATCAAAAATGTTTTTAACCTTTTGAAAAGTATTTAGTAAAGAAATTTTTTCCCATTTTTTCTTTTAAGTAATTTTCTTGTCACTTTCTAAACAAGGCATTTTTATTTCATTTTTACCATAGAAAAGGAATTTTATTTTTACCTTGTATGTAATTAGCCACAATCATTTCGTCGAATCATCCTTTGAAAATTTTCAAATTTCATTTTAAAGAAAATGATTTGAAAATTTATTTATAACAAAAAATATTTTTCAAAATTAAAATTAAAATTAAATGGATTTTTTCCTCAAGAAAATTTTAGAAAGATATTTTGATAGTATTAATATTAATCAATGAGAAAAAAACTATATTTATAGTCCACTTGGGATATTTTTTATTGATACCATTCTTATTCTTCTTTTGGATGGTTTATGATTGATTTTGAAAATGATAGTATTGAAATTCACTTTCATGATTCATTTTTTATTCCCATTGAAATATTAATTTTCTAGTGATCACTGAATATTAAATTTCCACTAAATATCCATATCATTTATCATGGATATGATTATTTCCAAAACCACATAGCATTTTTGACATATAGTTTTTAAATTGAAAGTTATTTGATATCTGGGGAAATATTAATAGATTCTTATGAATTACTCAATGAATATATCTGATAAGGCACATTTTTTGGGAACAAAATTGATTATTTTATATATAGGGATTGATTTTGAATGGTAAAAAAAAGGTGGGTTCTGGTTATAGAAATCCCCTCGATTCATCAGTAGTCTCATGGGACAAGTTAGTTTTCTAGCCTTAGAGGGTTTTTCACCTAGTATATTTTAAACTATCATGGGAAATGTCATTAAAATAATGGTATCATGTACCTAGAAAAATGGTGTCTAATAATTAAGCTTTTAATTCATTAAAATTCAATTATTATTATCCATGATACTTTTTTATGATAAAATCTATGGATTCATTTTATTCTCAGTTTTGATGATTAAATGGCATGTGTTTCCAATTGTTTAACTTTCCGTATTATTTACGAACTTCCTTCTCAATTTATTTTCTATATGTAATGTGTGATAATTTATTATCTTTCCATATTTATTACACTAATTGATTCATTATTACTTCCACTATACTTTACATTTACTGAGCATTTGTCCTCACCTTTATTTTGTTTCCTTTCCCAAGGATTCCATGAAGTTTACTATAAATGATATGCAAGGATATTCTAGATGGAATAAAGTTATTATGAAAAATAATTTATGTTATACTTTTTACTTAAATTACAATATAAGACTCATGTATGTATCTGGTTTACCAATACTAGTATACTCTTCAACCCTCCAAGATTTGACTCTTTATAATCAAGTTTATATAATGGTAGTGGACATTGGCTCTTGGCTTGCTGGGGTTGGGTTTCTACAATTTTTCTCGACCAATCATTACCAAAATACATTCCCAACCTCCTTATCCATATTATATAGGTATTGGTATTCCCAAATTACCAACCCTAGTGTCTTTAAGAGGACATCTAAATGAGCTCTTTTAAAAAAGACATAATCTTCTTAACAAATTATTTTATTTTCTACATATTATTTTACATCTAATAAATATGTTTTATTTATCATAAAATGATAAATTAATTGTCCTAAATATAATTACATACTATAATGATTATGTAACCACCAATATAAACCCTCTATTCCAACAAATGTGAAGTGAAAGTATCGCTCATGCATACATGGGGACTACCACCTCCACAAAGCAATACAATTATTTTTTCATCACCTTAATTCATGAATGGTTTTTATTATGGTTTTAATTGGTATATATGATATTTATGATATAATTATTCTTCTAAAATTATAATAACATATCTTCTTTTTTACATTCCAAACAGTTTAAAAGTGATAATGTCACTCATTCGTACGTGTAGACTACCACATCCACGAAGTGATGTGATTCATTTTCCATTTTTTATTTGGATGTTGAAAATAATTTATTAAATATATATATATGATATCTATGATATAATAATTTTTATATAAAGTTGAATTTTTATTTATCTTTCTTTTTTTCCATCCTCTGAAAAGTGAAAGAAGTGTTCATGCATACGTACGACTTCCCATCTCCATGAATGTCAAATTTATTTTTCAATCTATACCTTTATATATAACTCTAAGTGTATTTATATAATTAATATATATGAAATTTATATCCTGATTATAATTATAAAATTGATTTAACCATAATCGTGTTTTGTAAGACTCAAACCAAATCTATCATGAAAAATGAAATAGTTATCAATCAGAAATGACAATTTTAATAATAAATTATTAATAAACGGTTGTTTAGATATTATAAGAAGTTCCTATATGATATTATAATTATTTATATGATTATGTTATAGAAGAATAATAAATAAAAATTACTATAAAGGTGGTGAAAAATCACTTTCAATGAAATTTGAACTTGATAAAAGGGTTTTATATTAAATTCTAATTGTTTACCTGTATTATTCATGATTAAGTTTCTAAGGATGAAATTTCATAATAAACCTTTAAAAATAACATAATATTTCTTATCTTATAGTTATTTTTAGCTATTATTTTTTTTACTTTTATTTCCCTCTCTTTAAATACTCAAGATACCAAAAGATCATTTTTAAGTAAAACCAAATTTATTTCCCTATTCAGTTGAAAATACTTTTTCTTCCATGAACATGTTTTCTAAAAATGTTTCAAGAATATATTAACTATTATAAAATTATTTTTTAATAAAAATTACCATTCTTTTATTTTTATTAAAAAATTAAAATGAATATTCATATCATTTTACAAATGATGTACTATTCAATTTTAACCTAAATTGTGGAAGGAACATTTGTATTAATAGACACGACATGAATAGAATTTCACACTATCATGACCTATAAATGATTTGAAGACATTTTTACAAGATTTAAAAGTTCATTTTAAATAAAAATAGTTCAATAATGTTATAGAAAATTTATTTTTTATAGAACTCATTTTGAATTGAAAATTTTATTCTCACCAATAAATTTTCCAATGATATTTTAAAGGCATTTTTCATCACTGATAACATACTTGATGTTTGTTATTATTTATTGGGGATATAATCCAATGATACCATCCACTTGTATTCTTTATATGGATTATGATTATTCTTATTCAAGGATGATTATATGAAAACTATTTCTTTCCCATAGGTTTATTTATGTTATAGAACCCGTTTATTTTATAAAGGCTATTCAATGTTTAATTGAAGAAATGTTTATGAAAATCATTTTATTTTAATGGGTTATGATATGATGAATGTTTCATAATCTTATTAAATGCATCTATATGATTTTATTTATTTTATTTGGGGGCCCAAAAATATTTATTCCCTTATTGTATTGGGTAAATATACATATCCCAAAAGATAACAAGGACAAAAATAGTGAGTGAACCAAGTTCAATAACGGAAACTATCCACTATGAAGGTATTAGGAGAGATCCTTGAATAATATAATGGAATAAGGAGTTAACTAAATCCAAAATAATAGTATTGGATGTGATCCTTGAGTACTAAGGAAATGATTTTATATTCATTTTTTTATTACACCTATTTGTGTGTTGTTCCAATGTTATGGTCTCATGGAAATTTTTTTTATTCGTTTATGATTGTTTTCTTATAAACATAAAATCGTTATGATTATGATATATTATATTCTGGGTATGGTTTTTAAATGTACATTTCATGTTCTCATACCCTTTTACCCATGTTATGCTTAATTGATCAGTGATATCTACATTTTTTATCCTTATTGAGCATCCAGTCTCACCCTTTATTATATTTAATCTCCCTATGTTATGAATAAATTTATTAAGAATGATATATATAAGAAGGGTGGTAGTTATGATGATCTTAGTGGTATATTATTTAGATCTCTTATGGAATACATATTTATATATCAAAGATTTCAATGATACTAGGACTATATGATTCTGGATTGGATCATAGTACTATATAATGATTATTCATCTATTGAGATGTAATATGTATGTATGAAAATTATAGGTCGATATAAAATATTTTTTTAAATTTTCAATCTAGAAACATTGATTGGGGAGGAATTATATAATTGGGATGAAAAAATATCTCAGTTTTTTTCTCACTGAAAGGTCAAACCCCATATTATTAGGAGGTGTTTTAATAGTTCTACTAAAATTTCATTATTTGAAATAATGTGTATAAATAATATAATATAGGAAATTTTAATCTCATGAATGGATACTGAGTGAACCTTTCATCATTTCACTCTAGTTCTGGTCATTTATGATAACCAAAATAAATATAGGGATGAGACTACATTACTAATAAGCATATTAAATGGGAATAATCAAAATAGAATGGATAACATATAAATTTCATATATATACTAACTTATGAGTCTCTAGTTTTAAATATTGCGTGTCCATGTAAAATTTCTTATTAGGTTTTCTAACCTAACAATCTATTCAAGTAGTTTATAATGGTTTGTAAAGAGTTTTTTGAAATTACTAGAGCATATACCCTAGTAATTTCAAACAAGGTGTGGAGTAAGGAATCTTTCTCATGCATTGGGTATAGGTGGATTTAATACCTAATGATTAATTTCAGGGTTGTTACCCCAGGTTATATTTTTTGAATTTCCACATCCATTTTTAGAATCTAGACAACAATGCAATTTCAGTGAAACTGCTTGATCTTTACCTCACCTATATTTTATGATATATTCGTACACTTATAATTATCCCTACAATTCTCACTAAAATAATCTAGTCTTAATGAGAGAAATAAACCTTTCTCAGATTCCAACTATAGAGACCCATTCATTTTATACGTATTATTTAATTCTTTTAACAAAAATATCTAACATAGACAACCCATAGATCAAGATGCTTAGTATTAATAGAATACTAGGTTCATCAAACATCAAGAAAAACTCAAATAGAACATCATTATTTTTATCTCTATAATTAAATCCTAAATACATTTGATCTATTAGAAATTAATAGTATATTATATGGAATACATAAACAAAAGGCGTGAGATAAAAAACCCAGTATAGGAATAAACGTAATAACTAAGCATAATGTAAGAGTAAAAAGGCACAACTTTCTATCATAAAATAAATTTATCTTGAATAATAATAGGGAATCATAACATTAATATCAAGGAATCATAAAATAATGGAAACATAAGAATGTGGAAACAATATAAAACATGAAATAATCATAATTCATGGAAAACTGCCAAGACAACATAACATGGGGGATAAAGTCCCATCAAGAATTAGGTTTACTCCCTAATGTCATATAGATTGTATCAAGAGCCTAAAACATTACGCAATTCTTTTTATCACTATCTACGAACACCCATCATTAACATGTACATGCATATATGTGCCATGTAGGTGAATAAAACATAGGACATAACCATAAGAAACACCCATAGAAAGAATTAGGATACATAATCCAGCCTTATATCATAATTAGAGGAGATATCATAATGATTACAAATAGAATATTTAGTTAAATATATTGCACATTCATATCGGATTATAAATCATTGTTCTAAAATATATTTGTTATTTGAAAAAATATATCCTGGGAAAGGGTATAGAATTTAGTTTACAAATGATCTTTAAAAATGGTGGTATAAAGAACCTGTTAAATAATTTTGAAGAAATAATAAACATGTAATTTTATTTTAAAATTAGTGGTAGACAAGAATGGTTATCAATAATAAATTAAATTATTTAATAAGATCATAAATGGAAATATATAATTTAAAAAAATGTTATGTAAAAACGATTAAGGGATATAAAATATCCCCTTAATCAGGTTTTTTAGAGAGGGAATTGATAAATGAACATAAGGCATTATAACACCTTAAAATAAATGAATAAGAAGCTATGTATTTATGTATGATGTATATATATAATTTAAAATCATTCCTTAACAGAAAAGTTATTTATAAAGGGATTCATATATAGAAAGTTCATAACTTAAAGAAAATATGGTGGTTCAGAGAAATCACAAACCTTATGTTTCAAAATTAGCCTACACTTTCACCTAACATACTAAATAACAAAATTACATTAATTAAAAACATAATTAAGGACATTTTACACATATATTTTATTTAAAAAATTATATTATATGCATTTAAAACCATTTCAATGATATATAATGTTTAATTTCACTGTCCTTAGGGTGTTCATTTCAAGGTTCCAAGGTCAGATCACTTTCTGATAATTATTAAAATCCTGTAAAATGAGACTAAAATTACAGAATTGAAATGAAATAATATTAATATCATTATAGATATTGAAATTTATAAAAATATATATATTTTTATGACATAAGGATGATTCATATAATAAAAATTATAATGTGATATGGTTTGTTCATTTAGGAGGTTTTACCAACCATTATGTACTAGATTAATTTTATATAATTCAATGCTTGTTAATATATTCAGTAAAATGAAATATGTGATAATATACTTATTGTAATCATATTTATACAAAATATTATTTCTACAACTACCCTTTATGTTGGTTTATAAAAAAAGTACGTTTTTCATGGACGAGTTGAATTATCCATATTTTCAACAACGTTTTCATTTTAGAATCAAATGGATGAATGTAATAAGATGGATATTAAACCATAATAATGACATATTAGTATATTTATGATATTGATTTTACTATTCCCAGGTTGATGGAAAACTTATGATTGGTTGATAAGGAAGAAAATTGAAAGACATTTAGTTGAAAATATACCTCTCACTTTGGTTATCACATCTTAGGCTAACCCTTTAGACTCATGGGGATGGAATTTGCTGAGACGAAGGCTTCTAGGGATAGGCTTGAGAGATTAGGGTATATTTTGGATTAATTTTCATACTAGTCCAAATCCTTCACTCCTGGATCCAGTGATAAATTCATAAACATCAAATTTCAGCATTGATAATGATAATTATTACCCTTTTCCCATCAAAACCATACATCAACAAAAGGAAAAACTACATAACATACATTCTCAAGCACATTTTAAGTTTACAGTTTTAGATAATTAGTACAAAATATTATAAATGTAAATACCCATCTAGTTAAATGATATTTTCTGCCACTTAACCCATCTTTTCTGATTTTACATTAATTCATCATCCACATCCATATGAAATCTCTTCTAGACATAATTCATTCTACCTCATTCATTATAACCATTGGCAGTGAAAATATAAAATGGGTTATCTCAAATTTTCTGTAAGGGAAAAAAATCATTAACAATAGAAATTCATCAATGATCATAAAAATTTAATAAGGGTCGGATGAAATAATAAGAGTGCCTGATAGAAAAAAATAACTATTACGCATCAATACTTGAATCATCAATCTTGAAACATAGAATAAAGCTTTAACATAAGAAATAATCACATGAATCAATAACCATGATCCATGTGATATAAATCTTGGTCAATGGAAACATTATTAACCCATTACAATCATTGATAAAAAATATTGTTATCTTGGATCATCGTCATCATAGAATACTTATAGAACCCTTAAAAAACCATTAAAATTGGAATAACCATGCGAACTACTTCCAATATAATTCTCCAGAGAACATAATCATTACCCAATGCATTGGAGTGATATATTCGTGAACCCAATATATAATGTAATTCCTCAAGCCAAGAATCGCGTATCTTATGTATTATTTGATTATATTGGCATGATTTTAAGGAATAAAATCCTGAAGAATCAAATGATTAAAATTTTTTTAAATTCAGATTACAGAAATGATACCCATAATACATTGGGAAATAAAAAATTAAATATAAAAAAAGTAAAAAACGTGTAATCATTGAAACTCATTCAAATGATTTCTCTTAAAAAAATAGGGGAAAACATGATAATGGTGAGATGAAATTCTCAGTAGGAAAAATTAAAGGTGAATAAATAATTAATTACAGGGAATAAATCAGTATTGAATGGTAAATATGTGATAACAAATTCCATTAAAATAACTATATAAGTCATAATCAATATATAAAGGTAAATAAATAAAACAAATTCCATTAAATCAATAAAATCAGAATGAAATTCATTCATAGATTATATCATATGAAATCCCCATGGATAATAACAATGTTAATTTAAATATATGTGATGAAAATGATTAATTATTGGATGTCTTGTCTAAGTCACATGAAAACATTTACTATCAAGACCATTCATAGGATAGTATGAAACTACATCTAGAAAACTCTTTTTTTTAAAACATACTAGTCTCATGAGAACATGTTGACACATCGAAGGGATATATAATTTCTGGGGCTGACCCATCATTTCAATTCCAAATCACTCCTTATATTGAATCATAAAATTAAATAATATTCCATATAATATATCTGTATTGAATAAATAACATAGATTTATCAATATTTCCTCAGTAGAGGATAATTAATAATAAGGGTTATTGATGGTGATGAATGGAAATAACATTGAATGATCATTAAAACATTCTCGAGGAAAATAATCTTTAAACACTACAAAGTATCCCATGCCACTTTAAAACATTTGAATCATCCTACCCATGAAAGATTAAAATTAAATAAAACAAATAATATCATGATAATAAGTATATTATAGATATATGTTTTCAAATGGTATTATATACACCATATAAAATTGAATTGGTTCCTAACAAAAAATAACTCTCAACGGAATGAAAATTGAGATGAAATCCCTTACCTTGAGTTTGGCTTGTCATGTTTGTATTTATATCACTGAATAATAAACTTATGTTAATTATTTTATTACATAAGAAAATTTTTCATGTTTATTATTAATTTTTAATCACTTATTACAATTTTTTATACCATTATATAAGCAATTAAGTTTATGTCGGGTGTTTTTGACCAAATTTGGTTCAAATGTCAAAACGAAACTGGTAGGTCAATAATGGTCAAAGGGGTTATTATATAAACATATCCAGAGTAATAATAATGGAATAAATTTCATATTTATAAAAAAATGGTTCTTTTTAAACCAATTATGAAATATTTTTATGAAAAATGAACCATTGTTACAATCATGGAGACGGTAGGTCATACATACGTATGAGTAACGTTCTCATTTTTCATTGAACGTTATAGGAAGAAGGTAAGTAACATAATATCTTTACAGAATTAAAATTATATCATGAATATCATGTTACATAATCATATATACTTATAAAATGAATTATTATGATGTAAAATGATTCACATCTTGTCGAGGAGGTAGTTGTCCACATGTCCACGAATAACATTATCACCTTTTTAGTGTGTGAAAATGGTAATAAAGAAAATGATATATTATATTTCCATAAAGTTAATTATTTAATTAATATCATATATATTTCATTTATTTAACATATTCTTAATTAAAAACGTAATTAATACATTTCATGTATAACATGAATGAATCACATCGCTTTGAAGAAGCGGTAGTTCATAATTCCACAAATGATGTTATCATATTCCAAAAAAATTGAGGTGAATAAAGGTATGTGAAAAATATAATTATAGAAGAATAAAGACATTATAAATAACATATATAGAATATAAAAATATTTTTCCTATCATAATTCCTTTAATTAGCGGTTGTAAAGTATTAAATGAATAATCATTATTTTGAGAGGCGGTAGTTCATTATACAATAACGGTAAGTCTGTTACCCATTATATTGAATTGTGTGTAAGTGTAGGTAGAACCATTATAATTAAAAAATATCAGTATATTTAGGAAAATAATTTTATTATATAGATTTTATATAAAAATAATTTAAGGGGAGGAGAAATAAATGAAATAAAAGTGATCGCTAGAAAATGTGACCTCTTAGTAAGTAATTTCATTTTGTTTTCCACTAAAGGGCTTACATGGTTTACTTTATTCCAAATTGGATGCTTCTAGTATTAGGATAGTGATTTTGGAATATTATTGTATCAAATATTTGGAGATAAAAATCTCTTGATATGTGTGAATAAATTGTTAGTCTAAGTGCCATTTTATAGTGGAGGAGGAGTGGCATTCTTGTAAATTTTTGGAAAGGGAATTCCACCCTAGTTTAACCTATGAACATTGTATCCAATAATGATCTAAATATGATACAAGGTATTATACGGTCTAAATATGGAAAACAATATCTTTTTCAAAAGTTTCTAGGCTATTTTGGCACTTATGTTTATGGTTTAGTCCTTCATTAGTCTAATTTTTATTCAATTCATGTAATTAATTTTATTGACATTAACTAATATTTGTTTGATAAAAAACTAATTTGAACCTATTATAAATTAAAAAATTTGATTATTCCAAATATGGAATCCATTTTTTCAAATTCTAATCATAAAAGTTCTAGAAATGTATTTAAATGAAATTCTGCGGATGGGATGACAAAGAAGGTTCTTAAAGTAAAATTATTCAAACGTTTTCAATGTTTTTATATACAATTTCAAAGTGAAATTGAATAAAATTTCATAAATATGATTAATATATTCAAAATTTATCTAATTTAACTTTAAAACAAAAATTAAAATAAATTTGACCTTTTTCATCAAATTCTACATAGGGTCACCAAGGCCATATTTAGGTAAACCAAAAGCACCATCCGATTCAACTAAGCATTATGAAAATGAAAAGATTTGTGTAAGAGGTTTGATGTGTGAACAAGATTGAAATTTCCACACAAGACCCTTGCATTCTAAATTTAGAGTATTTATAATTGTTTCTATGAAGAATATTTAATCCTCCCTAGTAAGGTTCACATAATTGGTTTCGTGTTCGGGAAGAAAGTGAATCAATGAGAAAGACTGTTGTGCACCCAATGTGATGTCAAACAGCCCTTTGTGTCCTTATTTTCAATGGATTAAGGACCTAAAACATGAAATATATCTTCCATGCCCTAATTCATATATTTTTATACTAATGTTTTCATCTGTATATTGAAGTTCACCCCCCTTCATTAGGGTGATCCTTATGAAGTAGAAGTGTCTATCTATTGTTCTTAAGACTAGTATTTCATGAAATCATGTGATAATTGAAACCTCAAGTTAGAGATCTTCTGTGAGAGGTTCATTGTGGGTCCTACCATGAGTGGGCCAATAGTTTCTTGACCCTCACTCTACCACTTTCATCATAACTTTTGTGTGTGTAAGACTCTTTTTTACATGCCATGGTCTTGCGCTCAAGCTACAAATATTGTTCTCACCCCCTCTTTTATGCTCCATAGTTTTTTAATTTTTTAGAAAACTATGTTGGATTCCCTCTTTCACACAACCCTCATCTCTTGCATGCAACACTTCTTCACAACACTCCATGCTTTCACGCTATTATTTTAGGGTCCCTCACGAGACGTCCCTCATGACTTTTCATTACCTTTTTATTTTCAGTAGGGGTGTGCTGGTTAGCCTTGATTTTAAGCATATAGATTCTAACATGGACCTCATGAGTGACTACTCCTCTACTCCTTTTAACCTGGTATTTCTTAAGCCATCTCCCACCCAAGGTTGAATGATATACGGTTAGGTAAGCCAAATGGGTGAGGACTAAGTCCCCCACATCCTAGATACATGACGTAAAACTTTTCACACCAAATTTCCTCAACACATGACCTTGAACAATGGTCTCTCCCTATGTAGAAAATGTAGGATGTCCTATATATGAGTGAAAATAATGATATTCCCCTAACATGGAACTAAATCCACTGCACCCCCTATTCATGGAATGATATCCTCATAGTATCCATCCTGGAGAAAGCTCCTAGTATTTCTTGTAAGAGGAAACCCCTTTGCACCTCCTTTACACCGCCAGGTATACGGCTTAGAGAGGGGATCAACACTGAGAACCATTTTCACATCCCACACTCTCAACACCCCATCCCCACCCCTTTGGGATTTATCCATATCATCCAATTCCTTGCATAATCCCCTCTCCTATAAAATGAGATCCTACTCACATGAAATGATATCCTCTTTGGGTATCTTTCTTGCATATTATCCAAACCATCTCTCATTGGAGCATCTTCCACTAGATGACTATCAGGTCAACTACTTCTTCTTGTTTCTCACACCAAGCATGACTCACATGGGCTCAAAGGTTAGTAGAAACCATGAAATCCATCCATCCTCAATGGGAAGCTTTATTGCGGAAGCTCCAACCATATGCTCCATGGTCCCCCTCCCTAGGTTTAATCCCCAATGCCCCTTCTCAAACTATGTGGGATTTTATTCCCAATCACATGGAATATGTTGGAATCCTATTCGAGGTCCAAACCAAAAAATCATTCCCTACCATCCAATCCCTCAATAAAATATCTGTATTTTAACCTGGGATTCCATATCCCAGTAGAATCATGCCACTCACCTGGGTTGTTTCAACACATAATCCCCATATGCATCATCACTACTCCTAGAAACACATAGTCAGCTCCCATGTGTTATCACTATACAATACATCATAATCCAATAAAGGGAAATAATATTTTTAAGGGAATATCACATGAATAATCCATACACCATCCATAAAACTACATGGGTTTTGACCTCTATTTCCTAAACAAGGTACGTAGGATATATTTTTGAGTTTCAATCCCATGAAACAATAAACCTTGGTGTCCCCCTAATAGGGGTGAACCTCACTGATCCACCACCAGTAGTGTTCAGATAAATCATAATGGTGTAAAATATTCCCTTTATGGGACCCACATAAATGGGACTACTTCTGCAGGAATTATGATCTTCCCATCTGGTAAAACCTTCTAGGTGCTTCCTCCCAGGGAAGTACCTCTTTAATCCACCTCCATGGGGCATTCTGATCAGTTTCACTTCATCTCTACAAGACAATAAACTTTCATCCAATAACACTAATAACTCATGTTAATCATGGGATTCCTAAGGATAAACATGGAATATATTCCTTTTGTATCATATACCCCATGATCGACATGGGATGCTCGGGTTCTACACCCAAGATGCCTCCAAGAGATTCCCTCCTATGAGGAAAAATATAGCTGACCAATTTTATGGCATCCATAAATATCAGTGATTCTCAAAGTGAATACTCCCCTCAACAAAGATTGATTATCATTCAATACCCCTTGGAATTTACAAACCAAATTAGTGCAATTAACCGGAATCCATAAAGATATGGGACCACGTATGAGTTTCAAGAACATGTCTTAATCTATGAGGGAGACCTGGACTAGGCAACGAGTTCCAAGGAAAAATCCATCAATGTAAGAACTAACATACAATCATCATGCCTCTATTAAGTAAAATATGTCACCAAGAATGTGATGGATTTAGAACACATTTGGAATGATGGAATTTGGGGAAACAATGCATGCCAGCAGACAATAACTCATTCATTGGCGCGCCCCAATGAGAGTTTCAGAAGCTGAAATTTTGAACCCGACGCGAAACTATTCTCCTTAAAAAGGGGACTAGTAGCATTCTATAAATCAATAGATATATATGTCATCAAATCCTTTTCCCCATTTCTAGGTCCCACCAATCAAATGGTTTTCCTTGTGTGTAAATCACCATGAATTGGGGAAATTAATCATTGGGAATTACAATATGTGATATCATCAGTATGGATCTCTATTTCTAGCCATAGATGATTTTACGACACTGGGTAATTGTGAAATACTTTCAAAGTACCTATACAGATAGCTTAATCTTATTTATTTACATGACCTAGGAAACAAGAAACCAGCTTCCCCCCACATGCAGATGTAGGGGAAGGATAATTCTTAGTGTGAAAATCACCCTGAATTGGGGCATTTAATCATTGGGAATTACGATATGTGATATCGTCAGTATGGATTTCTATTTCTATCCATAGAATATTGTACAAAACTAGGTCATTTGGAAATAATTTATTGGTATCTATACTGATATCTTAATCATACTTATTTATATGACCTAAGAAACAGGAAACCAGTTTCCCCCCATACACAGATGTAGGGGAAGGATAATTCTTAATGTGGAAATCTCACACGACATAGTCTCTGCCATGAATTCAGTTTCAACCATTGCTACTGGGAGCCAACACCCTGTTTCACCCCCAACAAATATTTAGAGGAGGGTGAAATATGTACTCTTATGTTGGAATGTATAGGAGGGGTCATTTCCATAAGGTTTATAGCCTTCCAAGAGCGAGAGACTTTTGTGCCTTGCCGAAACTACTGCCCCAAGGGCGGTGCAGGGTGCCGCTTCTCCCCACTCTAACAAAAACCCACTTCAAGAGGCTCTCCCCAGAGTGATCCTATGACCCATTTCCATATGCTGAAGTGGTAGTGGATTCTAGAGTCTCCCTGGCCGTGACTACCACCCAGGATCCTATGTGGAGGGATCCCACTAGGCCCTATCAAAGCCACCAATGATTTGTTTCTAAGGCCGAGGAATAGGATAATTTCAATCATGCTCCACGAGTCCAGCTTCGAATTACCCTATTCCAACGTTTGGCCAATGATTGAGAGGATACCGATAAGGGGGAATTATCTTCTACAACTCTAGTGGATCCTAAAATAGTTGGTGCACTCCACCAGATCCTTGAAACTATAAAGTAGGGACCCATCAATTACCAATCGAAATTGGGACCTTAGTGGCCCCATAGGCAGGCAGAGTTGACTCTTTCAATCACTAGCACAACCAACATCCATCACTAGATGAAGCAGGACGATGATATTCAGTATGGTGATCCTTATTGTACCATTTCTTATGAAGGTGGTGGTCCTCCCCACTCCCACACACAACATGGAGGCCCAATCCATGTTCCCATCTTCGATCCGGGTGGAGATTTTCTTGGTGTTATCAAAATTCAGTATGGAGGTCATCTCTATGCCTATGGTTCCCAATATGGATCCCCTCCCCATGTCAAAGAAATTCAATGAAAATTTCATCCTCATGCCATTTCTAGATGAAGAAGCGTTCCTCCCGTCTCTAGCATTGAACTATGTAGAGGCCCTCCTCACTTCATCAAAAACCAGTATGAAGGCCCTCCTCATACAACCACCGACCAATATGGAGGTCCTCCCCATGTAATAGCCAATCAGCATAGAGGCCATCTGTATGCTTCCACCAGCTCAAGCAGATGCCCTCTCAACTCCATCACCAATAAAAAAAGAGGTCCTCACCACTACATCAATAGTTAACATGGAAGTCCTCCCCATGTCCATTTTTATTTGCGCAATTATCCTCCTCACGCTTTAACCCACCATTAAGGAGGTCCTCCTCATCTTATTTCTAATAGTCAAAATGGATTTCCAACCCATTTTCTCACTAAAAAAGCATAGGTCCTCCAATCTATGATAACATCCAGAGTGGAGACCCTCCCCACATTAGAATAATTCCAAGAACAGGTTCTCCCCACTCCGACAACAATTGATATGGAGGCCCTCCATGTACCCTATTCATCCAAAGTGGATGTCCTCTGTGATCTAGTGCCAACCAGCACTGGAGGTCCTCCCCATTCCAAAGAAATCACCTTACCTAAAGAGTCATCCTGGGGAAGAAGGGTGAATCACCACTACCAATGGAAAAACCTCTGGAAGTGAAAAATCATCATCAATCCCATTCAATTATCATAATCCAATGTCTAATGTGATTTAATGATAGAGACTACACCCCAGTCATCTAAATCAGAGTCTAGCATAGGATCCTCATAGGTAGAATTTGTCATCCCTGATGGTGAGATGAAAAATATCTCAAATTCATTTATACATAAGTTCAGGTAGAGGATAATTTGGATCCCTTATAGGTTCTCATAGTGAATTCATATATGTTATCACCAGTTTCATTTTCTATATATACATGAGATCACAGAGAATTATTTTGGGATTTTATCGATGAAGAGAATCTGGTGGACCTTCATTTGATTTTAGTTTCCCTCGTGCATGAGGCAGTGTTATGTACCTAGTATTACATGGAAATGATTATGAAATTGGCATTGCCTATGAGAGATGAACCAGTGTGAAGTGATCATTCATCTCATATAGTGTCTCCTCCATCAAGAAGACCCCCGCCGCACCAATCCACAGTAGTGCCCCCACCAGTTTCTCAGCCAGCACCAGTTAGAACTTGGGTCAACCAAGATTTAGACCACACTTCTATGTAGGTAATCCTATGGCAAAATCTATCCATTTATTAGTTTTGAGTGTTATTTTTTCCAAATTCAACCAAAAACATCGACATTCTGGAGTTTCTCACCCAAGACGATGTCATGTGTATCCATCAGACTATTTGGGTGATGCGGTTTCACCTCTGTGACCATCAGTTTATCAAGACCATGAGACACAAAAATTTTGACAATATTTTTCAGTAGTGTGGCATAGATGATTTGGAAGCTTCCTAAGGGATCAACACCCTACATCATCTAGTTATAATTGGAACCTCTGAAAAAGATGCCTTCAAAGCTTCATAGTTCTCTACAAAATTATTGTAGACGCGTCCATGAACATACATATTTGTTATTGGGGGAAGTACTCTGCTCTCTACTTTAGTCCCATCCAAAGATAGCCTATTATACCTGGTGATAGTGAGGATACACCTCCATGTATAGTTACAGTGAATATGGATGATCTTAGGGAACTCAAATAAAAGGACACAAGCACATGATCCGATGAAGAGGACCCACCCCTCGGGGTAATACAGTACCAAGTGGACCCTCATACGAGTGATCTCACTCACCTGTAAAGGTAGAAAATTAATCTTGGAGAACCCTCTACTTTATTTCCCACTGGCCGAAACCTCAACAAGGTCAAAGGACCTCTCAAACCCTTCAATCCACTAGATGTTTCATAGAGGATAGATGTTGATACCAATATAGCCACCTTGAACCAACATATTGTGGATCAAAGGAGGATCATTTATGATATCTTTTACAATCTCCTTGAAAAATAGCACCCATACTACGATAATACTTGGAAGGATTAGGTTTCTCCCCCACTAGGGTAGCAGAGGAAGCCATAAATCCTTCACAGCTAGTAGCCTTAGTCGATTCTAGAAATCCCACACATTGTGATAGGGTAGATACCAGATTTAATGGAAAATGACTATGGTATGCAATGCCGAATCTATATGAAAAATGTTGTAACCTTACTTGGGACCCAAATCAAGTCACTCCTAAAGCCACTCCCCAATCCTACACACATAAACTCACCCACAGGTCGTGCAGTGAGCCGTTGGGCCTACGTACTGTGTTGAGGATATTTTCATTGATTATTTAGTCAGGAATCCCCACTAAGACACGGATCCCCACCAAGATGATTTGATATCTTCTCTCATAACTCACCTTGAATCTCTGGAGATGTGACAGGGGAAATACCACCTGATGGAATGCCATATCCATTGTGGGTGGATGATATGTGAGCACCCCCATATATTGGGAACATACCTTCAACCCCTTCAATGTGATGGGTGTCACTGTTTATAATCTATCCAACTTCATCTTTGGGTCAAGACCCATATCGGGGACTCTAGAGAAGCAAGAAGCTATGAAGCTCTGATGTATTGTACAAACATTGGAAGTGCATGTGTTTGTTTGGTATAGTTAGCTACACATTAGGTTAATAACTGGTTGGGAAGAAGTTTTTGGGAATTTTCTTGGCTAGTTCCTCTCTACTACCCATAAGAAAATTATTGGATACCTCTCCAAGTATAAGAAACTACCAAATGAGTATGTCACAGATTTTTCTGCCCAATGGAAGGCCTCGTGTATTCACTTGATATTCCACTAGCCCAAGAACAGCTGCTGATGTTTTTCATGGGGAATGTTAAGATTGAGTTGATCCCCACCCTCATAACTCAAAAATTAATTAGATATTTTTCGTATTTCTCTAACAAGGATCTATTCCTAGAGGAAGAGTTTCAGCTGTCTAAGAAGGCACATCCATTGCCTATTACGACTCTTAAAAGAAGAACCACCAAGTATGAGACTACCGCTACAACACATGTAGAGTTTCCATATCCACTATAGATATTATAAAAATATAATCACCACAAAAATCATCCCCAAGTGTACCCTCATTGAGTTTACTAGAATCGGGCTTAGCCTTACCTAGTGTAGAAGTGGTAGGCACTGCCCTGCCAAGAACAATCTCCTAGATGATACAATGTGGATCCAGCCCCCTGTCAGGCTCCAACCCATCGTCATGGCTAGGTTCTCAAAGATCCATTCAATGATGGGAGAATCCATACATACTATTTAAAGGAGTCATTGGTCCTTGGTTATTTCTATAGTGCCCTATAATAGGGGGTCCTAAAACTACCTAAGTTCAGGAATCCACATGAGGCCACTACTACAAAAAACAGGCTTTATCAGCGCTCAAAACGGGCATTAACAATGCTAAAAAAGCACTGTAAAGATCATTGATAATAAGAGAGACTTTATAAGTGCTAAAAAATTATCATAAAGGGATCCTTTATTAGCACTAAAAAATCACATATAAAGGGATCCTTTATCATCGCTAAAAAATCCCTGATAAATGTCTCTTTTATCAGCGCTTTTTTAGCAATGATAAAGTGATCTTTTATTAGTGCTTGTTTAGAATTGATAAAGGTTGCCTTTATAAGCCCTTTTTTTAGCACTGATAAATTTACTACATATTGTAAAATGAAATTCTACAGCAGCAGACCCAAACAAAACCTGGAAAAAAATCATCATATCAAAGAAGCAGTTCACACAGATAAAATATGCAGTGGTAGTCAATTTGGGATCAAAGGATGGGAAAAAATCCATACCTAATTAGATGTACAAATTATTCATTATAATTATTAAAAGGCACCACTAAATAGTATCTCCTCCAAATGATATCTTACATTGCCTCAAATAAAATATATAGAGAGATTTCAATGTCAGAACCTTAAGAAAAATTTGAATAATGCATGCACGCCAATGCATTTGGTCAGTTTTTTTTATGTCAGTGGTTGAGGCGGGGTTGAATCGTACAAATCACACATGTCCCATGGAACATTGGACTAATGTATCAACACAATATAAATCCTCCCAGTCAGTTTTCTGTATGTCAGTGGTTGTTTTCACCTAAAATTTTGTCCATTTTAAACAAAAGAGAGACACTTTGAGTGATAACGGTCACACCGTGACTCAAATTAAGGTGGGGTTAACTCATAAAAGTAAAAAAAATGACCCATGTATCGTTATCCTAAAGTATCAACTCAATCCTAATGCATTCGGTAACTTTTCTATATGTCAGTTGTTTTTTAACTTAAAATTCTATCCTTTTTAAACAAAAAAGATACAATTTGAGAGATATGTGCCACAGTGTGCCTCAGATTTAGGTGGGGTTGACTCATACACATCACACATGACCCATATATTGGTGGCCTAATGTATCAACACTATCCTAATTCGTTTGGTCAATTTTCCATACATCAGTGGGGTTTCTATTTAAAAATTAGGTCCATTTTAAACAAAAGAGAGACTTTGAGTGATACAAGACACACTGTGCCTCAGATTGAGGCGGGGTTGACACTTAAACATCACAAATGACCCATGTATCATTCTCATAAATTATCAACACAATCTGAATTCATTTGGTCTGTTTTCCATACATTAGTGGTTGTTTACACTTAAACATTATGTCCATTTTAAACAAGAGAGACATTTTGAGTGATACCGGCCACACCGTGCCTTGGATTGAGGCGGGGTTGACTTGTACACATCAAAAATGACCCATGGATCATTGGAATAAAGCATAAACACAATATGAATTTTTTTGGTTAGTTTTCCATATGTCAGTGGTTGTTTTCACTTAAAAATTATGTCCATTTTAAATAAAAGAGAGACACTTTGAGTGATACCATTCACACCATGCCTCTAATTGAGGTGGGGTTGAATCTTAAACATTAAAAATGACAAATGTATCATTATAATAAATTAGAAACACAATACTAATGTTTTTTTGTTTCTTTTCTATATGTCAGTTGTTGTTTTCACTTAAAATTCTCTCCATTTTAAATAAAAGAGAGACACTTGGAGTGATACCGGCCACACCATGCCTCAGATTGATGTTCGGTTGACTATTAAATGTCAAAAATGACCCATTTATAGTTAGAATAATATATCAACACAATAAAAATGTGTTTGGTCGGTTTTCCGTACGTCAGTGGTTGTTTTCACTTAAAAATTATGTTGATTTTAAACAAAAGAGAGACACTTTGAGTGATACCGGACACACTGTTCTTCAGATTGAGGAGGGGATAACTTGTACACATCATAAATGACCCATTTATATTTTTCCAAATGTATTGACACAAAACAAATGTGTTTGGTTGTTTTTTCATATGTCAGTTGTTGTTTTCATTTAAAAATCTGTCTGTTTAAACAAAAGAGAGACACTTCGAGTGATACCGGCCAGAACATTCCTTGGATTGAGATGGGGTTGACTCGTACACATCACACATGACCCATGGATCGTTGGACGAAAGTATCAACACAATATGAATGCATTTTATCAGTTTTCTGTACATCAGTGGTTGTTTTCACTTAAAAATTATGTCCATTTTAAACAAAAGAGTGACACTTTGAGTGATACCGATCACACCATGCCTAATATTGAGGTGGGGTTGACTTTTACATGTCCAAAATGACCCATGGATCATTATCCAATAGTATCAACACAATCCTAATGTGTTTGGTCATTTTTCTGTACGTCAGTTGTTGTTTTCACTTAAAATTTTGTCCATTTTAAACAAAAGAGTGACACTTTGAGTGATACTGGCCACACCATGCATCCAATTGATACGGGGTTGAATATTACACATCAAAAATTACCCACGGATTGTTTCCCTAAACTATCGACAGAATACGAATGTTTTTGGTTGGTTTTTACTATGTAAGTGGTTGTTTTCACTTAAAGTTCTGTCCATTTTAATCAAAAGAGAGACATTTTGAGTGATACCAGCCACACTGTGCCTCATATTGAAGCGGGTTTTACTCATAAATGTCAAAAATGACCCATTTATTGTTTTAATAAAGTATAAACACTATATGATAGTGTTTGGTCAGTTTTCCATATGTCAGTTGTTGTTTTCACTTAAAATTCTGTCCATTTTAAACAAAAGAGAGACACTTTGAGTGATACCAGCCACATCGTGCCTCGTATTGAGTCTTGGTTTACTCGTACATGTCACACATGACCTAGGTATTGTTTTCCTAAATTATCAACACAATTGAAATTCATTTGGTCCATTTTCCGTACATCAGTGGTGGTTTACACTTAAAAATTATGTCTATTTTAAACAAACATGAGACATTTTTAGTGATACCCGCCACACCGTGCCTCAGATTGAGTCGGGGATGACTCTTACACATCAAAAAGGACCCATGTATTGTTCTAATAAAGTATCAACCCAATCTGAATCCGTTTTGTCATTTTTCCGTACGTTAGTTGTTGTTTTCACTTAAAATTATGTCCATTTTAAACAAAAGAGAGACACTTTGAGTGATACCGGACACACCGTGCCTCGGATTGGGTAATGGTTGACACTTACACATCACACATGACCCATGTATAATTGGACTAAAGTATCAACACAATATGATTGCTTTTGGTTGGGTTTCTGTACGGTAGAGTTTGTTTTAACTTAAAATTATGTCCATTTTAAACAAAAGAGAGAAACTTTGAGTGATACCGGTCACAATGTGACTTTTATGGAGGCAGGGTTGACTCTTAAATGTTACAAATGTCTCATGGATATTTTTTCTAATGTATCAACACAATCCAAATGTGTTTGGTCAATTTTACGTATGTCGGTGGCTGTTTTGACTTAAAATTCTGTTCATTTTAAACAAAAGAGAGACACTTTGAGTGATAACAGCCACACCATGCCTTATATTTAGGTGGGGTTGACTCGTAGAAGTTAAAAATGACCCAGGTATAGTTCTCATAAAGTATCAACACAATTAGAATGCGTTTGGTCAATTTTATGTATGTCAGTTGTTGTTTTTACATAAAATTCTGTCCATTTTAAACAAAAGAGAGAAACATTGAGTGACACTGGCGACACCGTGCCTCAGATTAAGGTGGGTTTAACTCATACACATTAAAAATGACCCATGAATGGTTCTATTAAAGTATCAACATAATTAAAATTCGTTTGTTTTGTTTTCCATACGTCAGTGGTTGTTTTCACTTAATAATTATGTCCATTTTAAACAAAAGAGAAACACTTTGAGTGATTTCAGCCACACCATACCTCGAAGTGAAGTTTGGTTGACTCGTACACATCAAAGTGACCCCTGGATCATTATATTAATGTATCAACACAATCCTAATGTGTTTGGTCAGTTTTTTGTACATCAGTTGTTGTTTTCACTTAAAAATTATGTCCATTTTAAACAAAAGAGAGACACTTTGGGTGATATCGGCAACATCGTGCCTCTGATTGAGCCAGTATTGACTCTTACACATCACACATGATCCATGGATCATTGGAATAAAGTATAAACATAATATGAATGCATTTGGTTGGTTTTTTGTACATCAGTGGTTGTTTTCACTTAAAAATTATGTCCATTTTAAACAAAAGAGATACACTTTGAGTGATATCGGCCACATCATGCCTTAAATTAAGGTGGGGTTGACTCATACATGTCACAAATGACCCATGGATCATACTCATAAATTGAAAACATGGATGTGGGGGTTGGGGAGCCTGTAGAGGAAGGAGGTTCCAACAACGTTCATTTTCTTATTATGGATAATCAGAAAACATACAATTTCTACCAATGAAAATGTTCAATGCATGTGAATCCATTTTTCATCTCTATGCTCATACTACAATAAATTTAGGTCAGATAAGTTTATTCATCTTTTCTTTGAATGTGAGCGGGCATGCGTGATATGAAGGTATTTTGGAGATTTTTCTAGTTTTTATTTTCCAAATCCCAAATAAAAGTGTTTCATCATTCTTGCATGTTTCTGGAGTATTTCATCTGTTAAAATTGAAAAATGATTCATGGGAGAAACTATATTTTATTTAATAAAAATTAAAATTTTCCTATGAACATTTACACACAACAATGTTTCATCTTTTCATCTCTATAAACCCCTCTCAAAAATGCATGCCAATTGTACACGTCCCCAAGTCATATCTTAATGCTATTTGTGTACAATCTTCCATCAGGTATGCGTCCCACTCGTTTCTGAAAAAATATATACCATCTTGTGAATATGAGGATTTTCGATAGTCAAATTTGTACTGAAAAATATATAAATAAAGTATTAATAAATAATTTAAATGAAATAGTAGTTGTTTTTGAAAATACCACTTTAAGGATTCTAGTTTGTTGATGGAAAACGATCTCTCTCATAAATTTACAAACATAGTAACTGCTATCTTAGTCGTTTGTTTGTTTTTGAAACTTCAATAACATTTATCATTATGAGAATAAGTAACTTGTTTTGATATGTGTTTGGATGGTGAAATTTTATTATATATACCCTAATACTTGTCCAGGCATAGTACTTGTTCGCCTCCTTATGCTTAGCCCCTGTCCTCATTCCTTTTTAGACGATATTTATACACCAACCTATCATAACAAAATCCTCTGTAAAAGATAATATCAATTATATAACTTGATTTTTAGACCTAAAATGTTGGATATAGTGTCTTACAGATTCATAAACTTCATCATGTGTGGTCGGTTTGTAGGATATCCTTGCATTGAATCCAGAAAATAAAATTTTGGAGTATCCATGTTCACCCCAATAACAGCCAATGTTACCTAAAAACACAAAAAGGAATAAGTAAGGAATGAATTGAAAATATAATTGATATCCTTTAATCATAGAGTTTTACCCCTGTATGGTTGGTATTAAGATAAGTTTTTCATCTGTAATCTCTCTTTCAAATTTTTTCATCAAACCATTCACTATTTCATCCCTTATTGATGGCACTAATTTTGTTGGTTGTGTAGATGTGGTATGAGGACTAATGAGTCTGAATGTTTTCTCATGGGGAAATTCCTTCAACTTTTTTTCATATATAAGTGTGAAAATAATATAAAATGAATTTAGTCATAATTAGGACATTATATCATCCTTTAGAAAATCAATTCATGAAAACATACCCTGTATATACATTTACAACTGTGATGCCTAGCCAACCGTATTCAAGGATTTCATTTACATTTTATGCAGCAACGTAATTTGTAATTTCCTATTCATATATATTCCCTTAAAAACAACTATTTGACTACTACCACTTTTTAGCTTTGTATCCAAATTAGTCTTCAATGCTAATAAATGTGGACAGAGAATAGGTGGTGTAATTGTGCTTTCAATATATCTTTTGGATCGGTTGGCCGATCCTCTAGATGCTTTTGAGCCCAAATTTCTTTTCACCCCTTCCCTTTCTCCGTCTATAATAGCATTCATTGGTTTAGACATTTTTTTATTAATTGTTAAAGGTTTAGCATGAAAAAATGGAAATAAATACCTATTCATCCATATGTACTCTTACAAGTTGTGACGTCCATGGAATGAATGTCCCAATAGCCTTTTCGACCATATGAATATCATCATCATCAAGTGGAATAGGTAGATCTACATTTGGATCATGAGATACTGTAATCGTCACTTTTAGATGATATGTTAGAAGTGCCCTATTATGCAGCTTGTCTTCTAGGATGTTGAACACCGTAGCCCTCGCTAAAAGGTGATACGTGGGTGTTGATAGATATAAATCACAGTCATTATCACCCTATAGAATATTGGTATAGGAAAAGTATCAGTGTTTGTCTGATTCACATTTCATGGGAACAATTATTATAATATTGATTACCACGGCTAAGATAGATCTTTGAGGGGAATGGATTGCCTCAGAGCTAGTGGGGGTGGGTTGGATCTTCACGCGTTGATTGTTCCTGAGTTGTGTCTTCTCCTTGCTTCTTACCCATAAAAGTTGCTAGAAACTCTTCCTTCCATTGAAATAATTCTTCAAGATTTTCCATTCTTTGGTCATTTGTTTCATTTATTCATTTTTATCATCCGTTTGTTTTTTCCCTCAAAATATACTTGGGGTGTAACCCCAAACCCCACACCTCTGACTCGACAGTATTGTTCTGGTTGCTTCAAAGTCGTCAATAATAGGTCTGCATCTGCTACAGGAGTAGCCGATTCATGTGACTCTCGAATATAATAAAATAAGTAATTATTATTATGTAATATCAATTTAAAAGAAAAATTTTTATCATGTCATACTTACACATATTTCTGACACATTTTGTGTGTTTTCATCTACTACCTTCCCTTCCTTATTCACACGTTCCTCCTTCCATAGCATGTGACATGGGATGAAAGTGTCTTTGGATTTAGACTCATCAATCTACATATAAATATAGAATGATAATTATGATTTTGTTTATTGTCACATAACAATATTACTGTAAATTTAAAATATGTACCATTTTCATTTCTAGTGAAGTGTTCCTCATCCTTGCTTTACTAAAGGGTTATGATGGTTTTGATGCACGATCCTTATTTTTAGTACTGAGTTTCTATTTCATAAATGAAATATTGATAATAAAACTGATGAATACATGTATCCTCAAATAACATATTATCATCCACATGAAACATCTCATCCCCATGACGACCAATAAATGAATCACATGAATCTTGGCATATCAAGTGAGCATAGAAAAGGGGTGGGTGCTGGTTTATTTTACCTTTGGAATCTTTCAGGTGACATTTTGTTAAAATAGTGAGAAAACCATGATGAACCCTTCCTAAAAGCCTTAGTAAAGAATTATTATGTGAATCATCTACTATAAATGTACTCTGCAAGGGATTGATAAGAGTAAGAAATTGTTTCATTATTTTATTTTCTAGTAAATTAAAGAAATAATATCATAATGTTACAATAATTTCTTCTCAGATCATAGACTTCATCCTAGACACATCATGGTTCCATGAATCTATGTCAATCGGCACACATTTTTGAGTGACAATACCAATGTAACTTCTAAACATATCCTTATTGGGATTCACATGTTGGCCTCATGCATTCCATCCGACAAAAAATTTGATTCCTTTGCTTTTCACATAAAGAACTTTGGCTAACATCGTCGAACTAGGATGCTCCTGTGTTTTCTATGATGTCAGCCCTTCATCCCCAACCATTTCATTGATATCAAAATCATCAATATGTTCATCTGGAATTGTAGGAACTGCATGTGTTTATGGTTGTTGGACCTCAACACTATGAGCAATAACTTGTTGTTTCTCTACACTGTGAGCAGCAGCTGAAGAAGTAGCTTGAGAGACTTGTTCAGCCTCAAGGTTAGAAGAACCAGAACGTATAGAAGTCATTATCTAAAAAAGTGGTTGAATAGTTAATTTAGATTACATAAATTTAGTCATGATAAGATAATAACATGAGATAACAAGATCTATATTACAAACAATATATAACTTGTTTATTGAACTCTAATTATTTTTTAAAAAGGATGAAGGGATTTGAAACCTCTATCGATTATCCAAATCTCTTCATTTTAGTCTCCTCTAACATACAAAAATTTATCCACATTGGAACTTCTGTGAAATGATTGTGATGTACCATTGAGAGGATCTTCCTCAATTGAATTTTCACCAGACCCTTGAGTAGTTTTGGACGATAATAGAACAATTGAACACTTTCGGTTTGCGGGATCTGGAACATAAAATACATGTACCGCTTGTGATTCCATGATAAACTATTCATCTTTGTACCTTTATTTACTAAAATCAACATTCATAAATGCCAACTCATATATTTTAAAACCACTTTTGTTATTAACCCATTTTCATTGAAAATTAGGAAATTGGAATTTCGTATAATCCAACTCCCATGTTTGTTTGATAATGCCAATGTATGACATATTCACATAAATTAGATTTCTGTCATTACTACCAGAAACACGCATCGCTTCAGCCACAAGTGTAACTCCACTATTTTTCATGGTACTGTCTTTATCATGTTCATCTGTATCGAATGTATAACAATTAATTACATAACCATTGTAAGATAATATATACACACTTGGTCTAGAGGCTAGCCATCGAAGCCATTATTAAATTGAATTTGGATTTTCATCTGACTCGTTGAAAATATGGTCCTGAAACCATCCTATAAACTGGTGATTTTGTGTATTTGATATGCATTTCTCATCCCTTGATGGATTCAACTACCTATGAATTTATTTGTGGGTTTTGATATATGGAGAAACTTCCCAACTGTTATGAAAAACATAAAGGTGGGCTTACTCTCGATCTGTAATATTGATTGTCACAACATCTCTTCCAGAAATTACCTCACCCTCAATGCATCAAGTGTGATGAGATTTTGGTATACCAATGCTTTCCACATCAGATAAGTATTCGGTAAAAAATTCAATGTCTTCCTCAACAATATATTACTCCACAATACAACCCTCTGGCCGACTTCAATTTTTTACATACCCTTTCAAAATCATCATATACCGTTCAACGGGGTACATCCAACTATAGTGCATAGGACCAAAAATTCTAATCTCTCTTACCTTGTGAACCATCAAATGAACCATCATATCAAATAATGATGGAGGGAAGAATATTTCTAATTCACATAATATGATGAAAATTTCTCTTTCAATAGCTGGAAATTTCATCATGTCTAAAACATTGCTGCATATAGATTTGAAAAAGAAACAAAGTTTGGTTAACATTTGAATAAAATTCTTGGGAAAAATTCAACGTAAAGCTATAGAAATTAAATATTGCATCGAAATATGGTTTCCACGTGATTTCAAACCTTTTAACTTCAAATAATTCATTGACAAAATGTTCTTGATATTTTATGAATACCCCTCTGAAACCTTTACATCATTGAAGAAGTTGCAAAATCGATATCTCTCCTCCCTGGAAAGAATATAAGTAACTGGAGGAAGAAACATTCGATTTTCACCCTTCATAGGAGCCAACTCTTCTCGTATTCCCATGTCAACCATGTCCAACCTTGCCTTAATTCCATACTTTGTTTTTTCATGGGCATTTAGTAACGTTCTAATAACATTGTCACATACATTTTTTTCCACATGAATCATATAATGAAAATGTAAAACGTACAGACAATTCAAGTATAGTAATTCAAAAAAAAAAACTGAACCCTTTTTCAAACAGATTTTTGTAAGGTTTTTCAAAAATGGTTTACCAAAAAAAGTGTTCACAACTTTTACTTTCCAAAACAACTGATCATAAATTAGTGGATATGGTGTTGTGCATTGTTTTGAACTTCCATTGAATGATATCATCTAAGATCGTTACTTATGCCGACAAGGTAGAAATCTACGATGTCCTAGAAACATAAATTTTGATGAATGTTTCAACCTAATTGATTACATATCTTCTTTTCACATGGGACACACTTGAGTTCTATTAATTATATAGCCTGAAAAATTTCCATAAGTAGGGAAATCATTTATCATCCCATACAACATCGCTCTCAACATGAAGTATTCACTTTTATAAGCATCATACAACATAACACCTGAATCCCACAATTACTTCAAATCCATGATCAAAAAATCCAAATAAACATAAATATTATTACCTGGTTGTTTTGGTCCTGATATAATCATAGATATCATGATGAATTTCCATTTCAAGCATAATGAGGGTGGAAAGTTATAATTTACCAACATAACATGCCATGTACTGTGAGTGCGGGTTTGAAAACCAAAAGGATTCACTCCATCTGTAGTTAACACAAGAAGAAGGTTTCTCGGCTCATTTCCAAATTCAAGATACCCATGATTAATTATCTTCCATTGAGGAGAGTCGGCTGGGTGACATAATTTCCCATCTTTATGTCTTTTCTCTACATGCCACGATAATTGTCTTGCAGTTTATTCACATCCAAATAGACTCCAAAACATTGGAATGAGTGGATAGTACCATACTACTTTCTTAGGACTGGATTCATCTTTTTGTATTGGGAAGCACCACATTTTGGGAATTCTATAAGTGATTTTTTCTCCTTTAAAAACAATATACAGTCTTTCGGGTACGTATGCATTCTTTCAGAAATCTTACCCAATGAGTGTAGCATTCGTTTAGCTTCATTTGTCATGCTTGGGAGCTCATTATCTTCTGGGAGCATGTCATTCAAGAGAGAAAGTAGTTCCGTAAAACAAACATCACTCCATCTATTTCCTGCTTTCAATTTATACAACTTCAGTATAGCTGACAATACTTTATATTTAGTGAAACCAGCATACAATGATGTCTTTTCACAACTCTTTAACTTCTCAAACAATTTTGGGCAATCACAGTGTTCATCTTAAACTGTCCATGTCATTTCATCAATATGATCTTCATCATCATTAACACCTGTAATCACATCCTCCAAATGTTCTTCTTCATTATCCATATTTTAATCATATATGATGATCCATAAAACGTAGTTTTATCCCTGCTAGTAGCTACATTTTGTTTTTCTCCATGTTTATTCCAACATTTATAACTCCAATCTATTCCATGATATATCAAATGTTCTTAAAACTCCTCTGGAGTAATTAGTCTAGAATAACAACAGTGTAAACATGGAAAAAATATTTGATATGTATCCTTTGTGTGATCCTTTGCAAACATGATGAACTCTTTCACTCCATTCTCATAATCTATTATCAAATGATTAGCATCCATCCAATCTTTATTCATCTCCATTATTTTTGAATCTCAAATATTATTAGTTATGATTCAAACACACAAAATATGACTTCTAAATATATTATAAGAGAACCACATCCTTATTAAAATAGAGATTAATAGAGCCTAACCATTTCCAATAATGATTTGGAAATCAACTGAACCAGGATAGACTCCCCATAAAAATCAATACACTTTACAACCCCCTTACCAATAGTTCTAGCACCCACCACCCTTGAAACAAAACATTAAACATCCTTTTAACCACCCCTACTTGCCACCTCATTCATAATTAAATAATCACATTAAACAACCCAAAACTAGTGACCAAACTCAAATAAAATGAAAACAATGATGCAATTTTGATGAGAAAACTAATATAGTAGATAAATTTATAAACACAAAGGGGTTCATAGGGGAGACAAATAACCCAGGTTTATCCAAAATTACTATGGAATATCATAGGTTTTGTTACCCAAATTAACATAATAAATAGAAAATTGATGTTAGTGAACATAAATTCTATCAAAACTCCTCTCACTAACTATTAATACCTTCCATAATATTGAATTATTTTTCAATTAATTTTATAAATAAATTATTTCCCAAAATCGTGACTTTTAGATTAAAAAAATTTCAATCCATTTAGGTAAAATAGAAATATGCTTCCTTTTTTTCTTATAAATCATTAAATTTGGACAAACACACTAAACAGTTCAAAAAATTCATATTTTAACAAGAATTTTAAGGTAAAGAGAGATAAATAATTCCATTGAAAATAATTCAACTGAATCTTTTAGTATCAATTGAAAGAGGTTATTGGTTAATAAAGGGATGAAGTCAATAACTCAGGACATAATCATTCCTAGACTCTTGAACCAAACTAACCACATCCCAAAATTTTATCAACTAATACATGAACATCTGACTAAATAAAACTACACCATACTGAAACCAAGAAAAACCATGAATCTTGGGGAACTCATACTACTGATGCCCCACTGCATCACCATTGAAATAGGTCAACTATACTATTATGGTAAACCTTGAGATACTCAACCCTAGGGCATAATCCCCACCCTACATGTAGAGACTCGGGTTTTTGGCCTTGTCAGACTTTGGAATATTTCTATGAATAATTCCAGATCTAGGCGCGAAGACGGCGTGCGATTCCGAGGCCCGGTGTGCCTGGAATTAATTTTATAAAAATTATTAAGTTTTTTTACTATGCACGTGGCAGGGGTGTAATATCTCCTAAAAGGTAGCTCAGAACGGGAATCTGAGGTCACAGTTGTATCCGGAATGTGCCGTTTACCCTAGGGAAGGTGTAAACGTTACGGGTGCGGGCATGTGGTGAGAAACGCCACCAGGGGCGTTTTCGTAAATAAATGGATAAGTTAGTGTACGATCGTCGGCTCGAATAACTTCTGAATGGAGTCTCGGATGAAAAATATGAGTCTTCCATTGCGTTTAGAACGGCGCTTTTACCCTAGGGGTGACCTTACCTTTGTTTTCATAGGGCGTCGGGTCTGAGGCGGGTTTGGCGCTGGCGGGCGGCAGATATTTTTCTAAAACAGAAATAAATATCAGCACCCCCCCTCCTCATTCCTCACGGCGTTCTTCGCCATTCTCCACCACCGATTCGCCGAATCAAGCAAACGATGCGCCCACAAGCTCGGATTTCGACGGCGGACGTTCCAGGAGCGTGCATCGGAAGCTCTAGAGCGCGGATCTAAGGCAGAACATCGGCGTTTCGCCCGCGTTGTAGGTGGTTTGAGTTTTGAAATCCCTGACCCTATTTATTTGTTGTTTTTCTTCAAATCGTTATAAGGGTTCTATAGTTCAGGTCCCGAGGTTTCTGAAACATATTTTAGATCTGATTTTGGTGCACCGGGGTGCTCCCGGGGGTTCCCATAAGTTTTCCGGCAGAAATCCCGGATTCCGGAGGCGGCCATGGTGGAATCCGGCGAGGCGCGGCGGCAGCGCGGCAAAATCCGGCGGCGTCACAGTGGTTTCCGACGAGGCTGGCGGTGGTCCGGCCAGGATTTTCCGGGGGTTCTTTAAACCCCCGTAACTCGCAAACCGTAACTCCGATTTGTGAGCCGTTTGCGACGACGCGCTCCTTGCGTCGAGACGGACCTCTTGAACTTACTTTGAGAATTTTTTGAGTCGGGATTTTGGCCCGGGATCTTGAAAGGTTGAATAAAATAATAATATTTTATTATTATTCGACTTCGGGCCGTTGTATCTTCTACCCGGAGCATCCGATTGACGCGCCGTTAGTGGCGTTGAGGCCCTGATGGTACAACAGACTTTTCTTGTTGGTTTTCGGGTGTTGGGGCTGAGAATGGGGTGCGAGCCCCATGAGGCCGGGTTTTGGCGTTTTCGGAGAAACACAACTTTTCTGCTGGGTGTCCGTTTTAGACGAGCGAGTAGTCGATCCTATGTGTTTTTCCAAGAGGATCGCAATGGTGCGATCTGTTCGATGTGTTTCAGGATCGAGGCATGGGCCCCACCCGAGCTGGCCTTCGGTGAATAGTGCCTTTTTCATCGGGTGTCCGTTTAAGACGTGCGAGTAGTGGATCCTCTGTACTTTTCCGAGGGGATCGTCGTGGTATCATCTGTTTGTTGAGTTCGGAGATCGTTGTTTGGGCCTCGCACGGGCTAGCTGTAGTGAATAGTTACTTTTCACCGGTTGTCCGTTTCGGGTGAGTAAATAGCCTATCCTGTGTGTTTTTTTCCATGAAATGTGATGGTGGCCTCGGTATCGGCCTTGGAGATGCGCGGTGTGGCGTTGTGGCGGGTCGCTCGGGTTAAGGACGTTTGGACCAGCAGTGGTTGAGGGTACTCCCTTGGTTCATTCCTACGAGGGTTTGTGCGGCATCACAACCCTAGTGTAGGTTTGTGATCCTCTCGATAGGATGTTTAAACTGTTAGAGTTTTGGCATCCCTCCAGTCAGCCCGGAGTGGGATCCTCTAGCATCTTTTTCCTAGATCGGGTTCTTGATATCACTGTGACCGCTTATTCATGGGCGGTGATCCCCTATCTAGCAGGATAACCCCATAGGGTTTGTGGCATCATCAGGATTATGATACCCTACGCGGTGGGCCATGCTCAGTAGGGTTGTGGCATCGTCGGGTATACAATCCCCTACTCAGCATGAGGTGTATAGTAGGGTTGCGGTATCATTGGTTATGCGATCCCCTACTCAGCACGTGGTTTCGTTAGGGTTGCGGCATTGTCAGTTTGATCCCCTACATCGCGAGTTATACTAGATATGGTTCTGGTATCATCATGACCACCTTTATATGGGCGATGATCATCTATCGGAGTGATGTGCTTCTCTCGAGGGCCATATCGGGTTGTGGTATCCCCCAGTGGATCCTGGGAATGATCCCCTATCTGTTAGATCGTTGAATTCTAGATCGGGACGTGGTATCCCCCAGCGGACCCTGGGAGTGATCCCCTATCTGTGAGATCTTCGTATACCAGTGTGGGTTCTGGTATCCCCTAGAGGACCCTAGGAGCGATCCACTATCCGAAGAGTTTATTGTTCTTGTTGTTTTAGTGTGGTTTTCCTCAGTGATGCAATCCGACGAGCGGGATCTCTAGGGTGAGTGTCTGAGATGTTTGTATGAAACCCGATGGAGTGTATCTCTCGGATGAGTGTCATATGGGATCACAGTTATTGTGGAGGGTTCTCTCCTGGTTGTGGATAGTTGTTGGTGATGAGGTCGGTACCTCTTGTGGCTTGGTGTGCGAGCTGGGTATATCTGGATTGTTCAAGGTGTATGTATGGGCATACACCTGAGCTAAGCTGACTAGTTTTTTTTAGCTAGAGATTGTCACGAGATGGAGTTTCTCTCTCGTCTGGGTTCCCTTTGGCTGGGATGATCGGACTGTTTCCTTTTAGTTTCTCTCTTTGGTTTTGGGTTTTGGGGGTGCCTACTGAGTATGTTTATACTCACCCATGCACGGGCTTTGCTGGCACATGTTTGTGTCTTGTACAGACCACATGCCTTTCGACGGAGACCCAGGAGGACCCGAAGCAAGCAGAGCTGAGTGAGCGAGACTGACCGGGGTGTTTGTCGGTGCGGTGCCGAGGGAGCTTTCCGGTGGGTGTTTGTGGCAGCGTTTCCCTTCTTCAGATCAGGTTGGATGCACTTTTGTAGTTTACTTTTGATGGGCCATGTTTTTCCCTTTTGTGCTTTTTCTGTTGCACTCTGGTTTGGGATAGATTGTATACAAGCATTTTCATTCCAGTTTTATATATCTCTACACTGTTTCATGGAGGTTTATGTGGGTGCGTGTGTACAGGTACCTTAGGTTAATGCCTCCCATGTGTGTGATATCCTACTCGGCGCTGGACGCCAGCCCCTGGCCTGTTGGAGGCGGGCTTCAGGAGTCGTGGCTCGAGCCCCGTTGGTTCGGGTCATGACACTGCATCTAGAAAATATCATCACTCCCTTATTCCTCATTCCATTAGGACCACAACTCAAGGCACCATCTTTATCGTTCTTAGAAACTGAAAAAAAACCACTCTTATAAACATCATCACAATCCCTCATCTATAACCAAAACCTCAAACATAAACATGCAACCTTCCTTAGAATCTCTAACCTCAAAGATGACTAAAAATTACAAGATTTCATTTATTCCTCAACCAAGTGTTCTAAAAACAAGACCATTAATGCACAGATGTGAATCCCAAGGGAGAGCACACTGTATCCAAATTGATTGAATTCCATAATATTATGTATACACTCATACTTTTATATCTAGGGAATAAAACTCTTCCTAAAACCACTTTTGACTGAACATGATTTTCCTTCCATCATTCTCAAGCCACCCTTAAAAGTAATCCCACTACTAAGGAAACCCATAAATGAGCTAGAATATTTTCCAATTTAAAACCCTTCTCAACTGCTTCTAGAAAATTATTAACCTTTGGATCCAACACCTAGACAATAAAAATCAACACCTCATACTATTGAAATTTGAAAACACTCAATCCCATGTCTCTTTCTACTCCTCCTCCAATGGCCCAAAGACCTTCATTTTTTATTGATATTTGATAATCCACCTTTCAAGGGGTGAGGTAGAACCCTTAAAAGGCCCGTAGGTGTAAATATTACAAGAAACATAGGCCATAGAGAAATTAAGTGCCCGTAGGCTTCAAACATTACATACAACCCATACTATATTCTTGGAACATCTCCTCCCCATCATCTTCATCGTGAAATCAGCTCTCCACCTTTGCATGGCTGTTCGGCTAGGCATTCCCGTCCATGCACATGCTTTTACCGATGGCAGGTAACATACCCTCTCATTCTTGAAATCCGTTTAGCTTCTGCACTGGTGAAAGATTCGTGATCATCCTTCTTGAAAAGCATTTTTCTTGCAGGTTGTCTGGTTTGTATCTGCACTTTAAGGTAGCCCGAAGGCCTTGAGGTGGCCCAAAGGCCTTACTGACCTGAATTCCTATGTGGCCCGAATGCCATAAAGGACTCGGGGACCAAGTCGATGGCACGAAGGCCCAAATGCGGGAATATTCCTGGCTGCTACAGTGCCGAACAGTGCCTACTACAACATATTCTACAGTACCTACTACAGTACTGCTATAGTAACCCTGAAAATTATCTTCCTCCTGGTTTTGATCCCGGGTCTCTTGGATGCACTTATGGAGTCCTCAACATTTATAAACTACAAAACCAATTCATAATCCCTTATAAAATTTTATATTCCTATGAAATAATCACCATCAGACCGTCCTATAACACGACCACCTCACCACCCCATGCCACTATTCTTAAATCCATCGAAAAATCTAACAACCAATTTTCTCCTTCTCACTACTCACTTTTATAATAGAGTGTTTAGAATAATCATAATATTGAAAATAACTTAACAAAACCCTATATGTAATAAAAAATTCACTTGGTAAAAATTTAATCACTTCATGCATTTTTGAAGGAATGTAACCTAAAAACGTAGTCCAAACACACAACATAACCCAAACCAAACCAAAATAAACCACCATAATTAAAACTAGAATAAGAAGAAAAGGAAATAGATGCGGATGAGAAGAGAAATCACTAAATTTAAAATATGGGAAGCCGAGAATTTAACCTCATCAAAAGGAATCCCAAACACTTGAAGTAGGGTTCGCGGGGAGTATGGTCTAGCTGGGAGTAGGAGAAGTAGGGTTTACGAGGAGGATGATCTCTAAAAGGGGTTCAAGTGGGATGTTAAAGAGTAGGATTTTCGGTGGAGTAGGGGTAGCGGTGGTGAAGTAGGGCTAGCGGCGGTGGAGTAGGGCAGCAGCGGCAGAGGTCCGACAAAGAGATGATCGGGGGGGAGGGGAGTTGTCACTGGGGTACAGTCCCGTGAGAGCTTGAGGGTGCGATAATTAGAGGGCACTATGTACCCCATTTTATAAAATGGGACTATGGTTTAATCAGTGATAGAAAAGGGCTGATAAAGGATCCCTTTATCAACTCTAAAATTTTATCGCTAATAAAGTGTCACTTTATCAACGCTTTTTTAGCGTACAAATTTTAGCACTAATAAAGTGACCCTTTATCAGCACTAAAATTTTAGCACTGATAAAGGGGGCCTTTATCAGCTCTAGAAAATCATTAATAAAGGTAATTATTTATAATTTCTAGGAAATTTCTAATAAATGGAACCTTTATCAGCACTTTTAATTAGCGCTGATAAAGAATTACCTTTGTCAGGGTTTTTTATTTAGAACTGATAAAAGGTGGCACTTCCCTTGCCCGTTTTTGTAGTATTGGGATGAGCTACCTAATCACCCTGACCACTGCCCTCACCACAGAATCCATGCACATAAATTCATGAAATTATATGTTTTCAATGATTGGATCTTAAGACTACATGTAAAATAGTGTTGTCATATTTGGAAGTGTCCCAGTAAAGGTGAAATCATTTTTTTCTATTATTGAAAGCGATGGAGAAGGTGGATGGCAATAGGTCACCAGCCATGGAAATGAGATGTATGATGAATGTTTGGAATGTATAATAATTTCTCAAACCCATAGATTCCTTTGTGACATCTTAAATCACACCAAACCATCTGAAGTCAGTGATCCTCTTATAGAAACTACTTTTGCATCCATGTCGCATCCTTCCACATATCAAAGGATTAGGCACCGACGGTGCGAGTGAAAGTAAATTCCCCCACTGATTCAAAAGTCATCCTGAACTCATTGGGATTTCATGTATCTAGATATTGGAATCACCCCCAGAGTCTACTGAAAATTAAAATAATCCTCTAATGATGTCTAGGAGAGTGCTTCTGTGAATTCCATCAAGTTGGTGGATCCTTATGTGGTCCCTGATGACGAGGAGTATTAGGTGATCCCTTTGAATGTATCTGGTCGACGACATTGTCGAATGATCCGAGGATATGTGAATCGTCATAATGATAATTCTAGTGCTTTATGGAAGGATGTGGATGCTACCAAGACTCGTCATTAGGCTTTTTATAGAGCTCAACATGAACAACCCTCTTATTATGTCTTTCATATTAACTACCACCACCAATCATGTTACTCAACTAGGAAGCAACAGTCGCATATTGATCATCCTTGTCCATCTTTGGACAAGCCTTATCTAGCTGACAATCATCCAGTAGTGATTCTTGACGAGTTGTCTAATAAGTAGTAGGACATTGCTATCCCAATTTTGAATTTGTTGGTTCAACCAATAGTTCCCACTGTTCCTCCTATCATATATAAACCCCATACGGTTAGAAATATGTGTTTATCAAAAAAGTATGAAGTAATAAAACCCCTCCCCATAATTCCTACAAATCTCTTGATCCTCAAGGCCCTCCTACATTCAAAAGAGAGGCTTGAGGCCTGCACAGAAGCCTTGAAAATACCCCTCCAATTCGAGACATTGTTATCTACCACAAATACCTTCTATGCTGAGGAAGTTGAACATGATGAATTTAATGTCATCATATAATTATCTAGAAAAGATGAGGGCTCACTCATAGAGGGAAACATCCACCCACTGTACATCACCAGCTAGTTCAATGGCATGGAAGTCTTCAATTTTATAGTGGACATAGGTTTTAGGATCAATAACTTCTTGAGCCAGATTATAGATAATTTGGAACTAAAAGAAGAAGATCAGAGTCCTTCTGATATGAAGATTCAATTTTATGTTAGGACCAATTATATACTATATGGAGGAATACATTTAAATACCTAGTTTCGTAGTTGGGTATTAAGCACTAAATTCAAGATTATCTTATAAGATATTGCCTACAATGAATTGATGGTTAGTCCCTGGAACCATCTGCATGTAGCGGTTCCCTCCTTATACCACCAATTCCTCATGAACTCCTTTTATGGATGATTAGGTGTACTCTAAGGTGATACATCTCTATTTAACTCCTGTGAATCTCGATACATGGTTGCATACTATATACAGATCAAGGAAAATAAAGTTAAAACCAAGGATTTTAATCCCATAACCATTGTTTCCAACCATTGGATATATCTAAATGATTCTTTCATCCTCCCAATTCACTGGTTTGATGTTGCGATGCCATAATTTGTACACAGCTTAATCATTTATGAAAATAAGGGGAGATGTGTCACCATGTATAAGGGACATAGGAACATTTCCTCATAATCCTACACAGGACAGGGTCAGGTGGTCCTAGAAACCCCTACCCCTATGAAGTATTGATATTTTTTCCCAATAGACACCATTTTGTGACTCCATAATCTATTCTGTGGGGCTAGGTTGATTCAACAAATAATGACCAACCACTATTGCTTTGAAATCAATCATGGACCCCGTGGTTGAAGGCCTGATTGAATCATGTTTAAAACTATCATCACCATGGTTTATACAGAGCATAAATCCCCCAGGAAGGATTATGTATCCACCCAATAATATATTGGTGTTACTACAGAATCAGTAGGCTTGGATTAACCATATTATCTCATTAATTTCCCTGCCTAATATAACAAAGAGGATTTGAAATAATCTTATCCGATAATTGAAGAGGTAATATCCACCACCATAGATGAGTTGGAACAGGTGAACCATGGTATTGAGAATTATTTGAGGCCAACACTGGTCATTGTAGATATGTTTCCTGCAGAACAGAAGAAGTACATAGATTTCTTGATGCAGTATTGTGATGTGTTCTCAAGGATCAATGAAGAAATTTCGGGACAAGACCCCCATGTCACTGTTAACTATCTTGGTCTCCCGGTGAATCATCATGTGTTCATATAGACTCCTATGAAAATTCATCCTTATCATAGTGTTATGGTTGAAGATAAAGTTGAAAATCTTATAAAATCCAACTTCATCACAGAATTTCAGTACCCCAGATGGTTGGTCAACATCATTCCTGCTAGGAAGAACAACATACAAATGAAGGATTGTATCAACATTCGAGACCTCAATCTCTACTTCATGAATATTGATTTTTCCCTTATGGTGAGATAGCTACTGATCGATGCCACAGATGGGTTCTTTGATTTTTATTTATTGATGGATACTCTGAATACAATCAGATATAGATTAGTTACAATGAAGAGGATTCTACCTCATTTATAAACCATAGGGGGTATTCTTCTATCAGGTAATTCCCTTCAGTATGGAGAATGCTAGAGCAACAAATTAGGGATCCATGCATCCCATATTCAAAACAATCATCGGGACACTATTGGAATTATATGTGGTTGATTTGGTGTTAAAATCCTTCCAGCGTTAGAATTGTAAAACCCCAATATTTTATAGTACGTTATTTATTCAAAGTAATTCAATAACTTACACTACATGCAACACTGAGTTCAAGCGCACAATGACTTACCAAACTAGCCGTTCAAAAGAGGTTATGAATAGTATTAAATTCATTTTGAATATTATATACTCTATATAATTTTAACATCCATATTTTGTGTTTCTTAGACATAATATAAGAACAAGTTCAATTTATAGATTAAGGATGTATTTTTCAGAAAATGAAATTTTACCGCCTTTTGATGGAGAACTTTTTTTAAATCCATTATTTGACACTTTTATATATTAAATTTGACAAAATAAACTTCTTCTTTAGAATCGGGACATAAAAATTTAACTTGGATAAATTTTTGGTACTTTTCTGATAACTTTCATATTTTAGTGAATAGTGAAGATATAAAATTTTAATTAAAAACAAATTTTTTAATCAAAATAATTTATAGTGTTATGTAATGAATTTGATTAGTTTTTAAGTATACTTAGATTATTTTTTAAACATTTAATACAATTTATGTCATTATAATCAATTTCATTTTGAAATTGGACATAAACAAGTGTAAATCTTTTGATCGATATTGTTGCCTAAAAACACGCTATTTGTTTTGAGAACGAGAATTAATTTTAATTTAATTAATTCATCTTATATGTTTTTAATTTGGTAAAATAGACATCATTTTTGAATTCATAATATCAAATATATCTTAGGCATAATTGTTGGTCTTTTTCCGAGAAACATCAATTTTTGATGAATAGTGAAAAACACTAAGTTATTGGTTAAAACCGATTTTTTATTTAAAACATTATTTATTTTATTTAAATTTATTTTTGGTAAAAATAGATAAATAATTCCTATATAAGTTCAATATAACTCATTGGAGTCATTTTATAATAAATTTAGATATATAAAAATTTTATTGAACTTTTTACCGTCTTATACCCACCCCTAGGAGTATTTGCTAATTTGCATAAAACATAATTTTACCGATTCTGTGACTTGAATTTCAAAACACTGAGAGACACGGTCAACCTCATTAAGTAAAATGTGGTTCAATAAGATGAAAATAAGTTTTGATGAATAGTAACTTTTGACTTTTATTTACCGCGGTTAAAGGTAAATAGGGTAATTAAGCTTAAAAATGATTTTATTATTACCCTAACACAGGTACTAATTCAATTGGCTAAGTATAATTCGACCAAAAAAACTTAGGAATAAAATATGACCCTTTAGGTCCACTTGTATTAGATTAGGACATTTATTATTATTTTATTTAATGAAGAGTTAAAAGAGTTAAAAATCAATGTTTAATAACTAAAATTTTTTTATTATAGGGTTATATATAAGATAAATTCGACTATAAATATTAATTAGAAATCTAAATAAATTTAATACATAATGGTATTTTATTTATAATTTTTATACATTAAATAATTAAATTTATTTATGACACAATGATGATGCAGTAATTACCGTATTAATGAAAGATTAAAATAATTGATATTATAAATATCCAAATAAATTTAATTTGAGACTTTTTATGATTTTAAATAATTTTCTAGCTTAATATGACATGTTATGGTTGGTTAGATGAATTTTTTTCTAAGTAATAATGTTTTTATAAATTTAGCAAAAACAAAATACTAAATAGTGTCAAAATTGACATAAAAATGTTTTTAAAACAAATATTATATTATTAATTGATATTCTATTCCTTAAAATCTAAGGCTCATCCAAAAGTCTTATATAATAATATTTGTATCATTAATTAACCACTAAGGGTTATCTTGGATGTATATAGTAATTTTATTAACCATATAATATAAAAATACAAAGATACACGGTAAATGTCATACTATTTAACTAGGAGTTAAAACTAAAAGATAAAGTTAATATGGTGACCCAAACCTGTCTAAAACCTATTGGTTGAGGATTTTTCGACCCATACCCACCTTATCCTTTAAAAATTTAATTTCGGAGACATTAAAAATGGAAAATTAATTTATTATAAAATAATATTTCTAGCTTTTCCTAAGGTGCCCCTCACCCCTCTTATAAAAGGGAACTCCACCTTCTCTCTAATTCACACCTTCGAAGACATTTGGTTCAGCAAAAACCTTCCCAAATACCCTCTAAAATGTCCTACCTTCATCATAGAGTCCATCCTTCAGTCATAAATTCAACCGAAGGAGCCCTTTTGATCAAATCAAAAGGAAGGACCCGGTGAAGAGGTAAATATTTCATCACCTCTTTCAGGTTCCTTTCTTCTTCCACATCCTCTTTCTTTGTTTTTTCCATTCTAAAATAGTAACTACAGTATCTTCTATATAATGTGATGTTATTATGAATATAGTACAACCATATTCATTAATATATCCATCCTTTGAATGACATGTCACCATACGTGCGTACGTACGGATTACCGTCTCCACGTCGCGGTGTAATTGTTATTCAATACATTATTATTTGGATGGGTATAATAATGATGTGTAATTTATGTAAATAATAAATATAACATGATAAGGATTCTGTATATGTGATTTACCATCCAATTATATATTATTTTAATATTAAAATAATGATATTATCGCTCGTGCGTACGTATGGATTACCGTCTCCACGAACGCGATGATATTCATTCCCCATTGTATCTATTCAAGACTAATTTTCATTAGATGATTAAAAATAATGTTTAACGACTTATTATCATTTTGAATATGAAAAAGATACATCCTATTCATAACAAACATTACTTACGTAATAGATCATATAAAGGAAAATGAATCAGTTAACACCCGAAACGACGATAATGCTAAGATATTATTAACAATGCAATGTTAAAAGATAATATATGATATCATATTAATTTATATGATTATTTTATAATTTAATAACAATTATTTAACCATTATACAGGAGGTTAACCTACCCTCAACCAAGGAAAAGTACAAGTTAAGGGTTAATTTCACAATCTCTTTACTATCCGAGATTGTTTTTACGTAAGTATCTAATGGGACATATTTATTATCCATGTCCATGTTTCATAAAATGGTTTGCAAAGGGATTATTTTTAGGGGAATTTTTACTAAAACAACATTTTAAATGTTTAATGTATTTATTCTTCTGAACCATTCTCATTAATGTCCATGTTTTGAAAATGGTTTTAAGGATTTATTTAAATGGACATGATTGTTTTAAAATATTGATTACTTTCAAAAGATTCAAAGTGGTATGGTAAACTTTGATTCAAATATTTCTTTAAATGTCTTCCTTTTTAAATTATATTACTTTTAAATGTATTCATGAAAAATAGATATTTCTCTCAAAGAGTTCTACAAATCATTTTCGTCTATGTCAAAATATTTTAAAGGATTTTAAGCTTGTTTGAAGTTGATTTATTATGATACAAATATTCCATATTTTATTGAAGGTTTTGTGATATGTTTGATTGTGGATGTGTTATTTTTATACCATTCATGGTTTATGGATAACTTATTGACAATTTTTATGTCATTTGTAATGTGAATGTTTATGTTATGTTTAAAACTTTTCATATGAAGAATGCATTGGACTTAGGAAGTGATGGGTAGAGCCCATTATAGCTCCTCGATGCATTAGTAGGTCTCACGATACAAACTAGTGTCCTGGCACAAGGCCTTGAAAAAATCTTATTTGTATTCTTGGAACGAGGCCTTGACTATGTGGTTATGAAAGTCTGGCATTATGCATTCCATCCTTATGAATGTGGCTATTGATATTGCATGTGATTATTCAACTAGTAGAATATCCATGTGAGTAAGTAAATGGCATTATTTTGATTTTTCTTTTCCATATTATACTGAAGTTCAAGTTTAAAAGGCTTTTGTTTTAGTTTTATACATTCCCTTAAATTTTTATGCTTATTTATGAATGTTTTCGCTATATTGTTATACTTACTGAGCATCTGAGATCACCCCTTTCTATGTTCTGTTTTTTCCAGGATGCGTAGAAGTATATTATGACTGGCCTACTGGGATAGTCTATGGGATCTTAGTCTTGTCCATGGAAACAATGTTGTTGTAGTTTTCCATTTTATGATGTAATGTAAACCTTATGAATGTATCTAGTACTTCCAAGGCTACTAAACTAATCGGTCTTTCGAGACTTGATCTTTTGTGATCATGCCGATGATACATAATAATGCACCAACTCTGGGTAACTAGGGTTGGGGAATTATAATTGGTATCAGAGGAAGTTTAATACAAACCTTGGAAACTAGATTTAGATAAACTCTTATTGAAGCACATAGCCCTAAGATATAATTTGAGGATTAGTATATAAGAACTTCCTATAATTTTCGTATTGTATATATTTTGTGAGTCTCACAAGAAATACATCCCTGTCTTGATACGAGCAGGCAGAGGTGGCTCTGGCACATATGTACCTAGGGGTAAAACACAAAAACACCCCTTTGATCTAGACTCGAACATGAATTGCTGAACGACAACGGGCCTTACTGAACTCTTGGTTATGACACTCCTGAGGGATATGCTTAGGATAATTTTCATTTTTTTACAAACCATTATGAAGGGTTTATGTGTATATAATTCCTCAAAGAAAACATTTTTTTGATTATGGATTATATCCATAAACTATTTTATTTATGTTAGGTATTTTAAAAAGTTTGGAATTATCCATTACAATTCATAAACTGACCTTGTGTATGCCATTGTATAGAAATGGCACCCAGTAGAAGGAATGTGAACTCCAGTAATACGTATGATCCAAAAAGTAAGAAGGATCATATCTTTCACAGTATTAAGCCAAAATTTAGAAGGGAAATTGTCTCCCATGTATTCTCAACATATGAAGAAATAGTACCATGTGTTAATAAGATAAGTAAAGAATTTTCCAAGTCCTATGGATTTGAAGGGAAGCAAGAGAAGAAAAGGATGGAAGAGAGAAAGATGAATAAAGGGAAGAGGGAAAAGAAGGATTTTCCCATATGGGATATTTGTGGAAATAATCACCTTGGTAAATGCTTGAAAGTAATGGGAGTTTGTTTTAATTGTGGAGAAAAAGGACACCAAGTACAAGATTGCAAGGGTAAGAAAAAAGTTTCAAATGTACAATGCTTCATCAGCAAGGCATTGGGACACTACGTGAATCAGTGTCCCAGTCATCAGAGTATACCTTAAATGATGTTATTGGATAACAATAAAGTTATGATACTACCTCAGATGAATAATAATCACTAGTGTTCTTATGTTGTTATTGTAGAATTATTTCATTTGAGTGTTGTATCGAAAATATACTAGTTATGTGAATTATGGAGATAAATAAGGCTTGTACTGTAGTACTATTTTATTAAATATTTGAGATTATATGGTTCTAAGAAAAGTTACATAATAGTAAGCTAAATTTTTTGTAAAAATACATGGTTGAATGAAATATAATCCTTAATATGGTCATGATAATGAGGTAGTGATTTTCAAATAAGAGATTGTTGATTTGGATAAATTATATTGGATATTCTTGACTTCCTTGGAACTGATTAGTAGATTGTTTATTTAATCATTGTTGGAATATTCAATATTTTTGGATATAAGGAATATATACAGTATTATATAAAGGATAAGGGAGAATTGATGTAATAAATAAGGTTTTATGGTAATTCAGGGTGTTACCATGTTTTAAAATAATACACGATGAAGGTGATCACATGTTAATATGTGGAAAAAAGGATCTTCATTGTGTTTAACTTCCTTATAAATTTTGGACTGTGAGTTTGGATATAAGTATTTTGGATAAGTCTAAAGTTTGGAATGGATTATGTTTGAAATTGAGTACTGTTGTTAAGGTATTTTGGGATTTTTATAAAAAGGACCACACGCAGACTGTGTGATAACCTGTCCTGTTGGACAAAGCTGTGGGAATCGAACCCACAACCATAGTGCGATTGGAATTTATCACCTACCACTAAACTATGTGAAGTCCCTAGATTGTATAATGTAGTTTCTTTATTTAAAGGTTAGGTGAATTATAATTTCAATTTTTTGGAACCCTATACTAATTGGATAAATAGAATATTTTTTTATGTTCTATTATCTTTTAGAGTGAAAGATGAGTTTGTGGTAGAAATTAGTTAAAGGACAGTACTCTAATTGTCAAGTATATATATATATATTCTTCTCTTATTCTATGAAGAAATTAATTCTTAAACATTAGGTAAGGGATCTTAAAACTAAAAATGTGTTATAAAAATACCTTATGTTTTGTTGAACCGATGATATTTTAAATCATCATAGATTGATGGATTTGAGGCTCTCAATTCTACAGTTGTTTGTGACTGATGACCTCAATCACTCCCTATAAATATTTACGTTTTTTCCGTCATTTATGTGTCTCTAATTTCCACCAATGTTCTCTTAATCAAGATCATAATTTTTGGTGACTTTTTTCATTCCCCTTTTCATCTTATTAGGACTATATTTTATTAACCAAATTTCCGATGTGGGTTTTCCCACAAAGGTATTTTCTATTTTCACCCTTCTATTTTCGAAGAACAATTTCAAATTGAGAAGATGAAATTTATTTAAGGAGGGAATAATGTAACACCCCAATATTTCATAGTACCTTATTTTTTCAAAGAAATTCAATTAATTGCACTACACACAACACCGAGTTCAAGTGCACAACAATTTACCAAACTAGCCGTTCAAAAGAGGTTATGAATAGTAATAACTGAATTTTGAATTTTATATATTCCATATAATTTTAACATCCATATAATGTGTTTCTTAGACATAATATAAGGACAAGTTCAATTTTTAGATAAAGGAATTATTTTTCAGAAAATGTAATTTTACCCACTTTTGATGGAGAACCTTTTTTAAATCCAATATTTGACACTTTTATATATTCAATTTGACAAAATAAAATTCTTCTTTAGAATCGAGGCATAAAAAATTTAGTTTTGATAAATTTTTGGTATTTTTCTGATAACTTTCATATTTTGGTGAATAGTGAAAATACTAAATTTTAATTAAAAGCAAATTTTTTAATCAAAATAATTTATAGTGTTAAATTATGAATTTTATTGGTTTTGAAGTATAATTAGATTATATTTTTAACATTTAATACAATTTAGGTCATTATAATTAATTTCACTTTGAAATTGGACATAAACAAGTGTCAATCTTTTGATAGATATTGTTGCTTAAAAACACGCTATTTGTTTTGAAAACCGAAATTAATATTAAATTAATTAATTCAAAATATATAATTTTAATTTGGTAAAATAGACATAATTTTTGAATTCACAATCTCAAATATAAATTAGGCTGATGTTTTGGTATTTTTCTGAGAAACTTCAATATTTCCTAAATAGTGAAAAACACTGAGTTATTGGTTAAAACGGACTTTTTATTTAAATAATTATTTATTTTTTTAAATTTATTTTAGGTAAAAATAGATATATAATACCTATATAAGTTCAAAATAATTCATTGGAGTTATTTTATAGTAATTTTAGATTTATAAAAATTTTATAGAACTTTTTTATTGTCTTTTACCCACCTCCTAGGAGTATTTGCTAATTTGCATAAAACATAATTTTACCGCTTCTGCGAGTTGAATTTCAAAAATCCAAGAGACATAGTTAACCTTAGTATGTAAAATGTGGTTCAATAAGATTAAAATAATTTTTGGTGAATAGTAACTTTTTACTTTTATTTACCGCGGTTAAAGGTAAATTGGGTAAATAAGCGTAAAAATGATATTACTATTACCCTAACACATGTCCTATTTCAATTGGCTAAGTGTAATTCCACCATAAACAATCTTAGGAATGACATATGATCCTTTATGTCCACTTGTATTAGATTAGGACATTTATTATTATTTTATTTAGAGAAGAGTTAAAAGAGTTAAAAATCAATGTTTAATAACTAAAACATTTTTATTATAGGGTTATACCTAAGATAAATTCGACTATAAGTGTTCATTAGAAAGATAAAAAGATTTACTACATAATGGTATTTTATTTATAATTTTTAGATATTAAATACTTAAATTTATTTATGACACAATGATGATGCAGTAATTACCGTATTACTGAAAGATTAAAATAATTGATATTATAAATATCCAAGTAAATGTAATTTGAGACTTTTTATGAATTCAACTAAATTTCAAAGTTAATATGACATGTTTGGGATGGTTAGATGAATTTTGATCGAAGTAATAATGCTGTTAAGAATTTAGCAAAAACAAAATACCGAATAGGGTCAAAATTGACATAAAAGAGTTTTTAAAAAAATATTATATTATTAATTGATATTCTATTCCTAAAAATATAATGATTAGAAAAAAGACTTATATAATGATATTTTTATCATTAATGAACCACTTTTGGTTCTCTAGGAAGTATATAGTAAGTTTATTAACCATATAATATAAAAATACAAAGAGACATAAGAGTTAAATCTAAAAGATAAAGTTAATATGGTGACCCAAACCTATCTAAAACCGATTGGTTGAGTATTTTTTGACCCATAACCACCTTATAATTTAAATAATTCATTTTGGAGGCATTAGAAACCGAGAGATATTTTATTATAAAATAATATTTATAGCTTTTCCCAAGGTGCCCCTCACCCCTCTTATAAAAGGGCACTCACCCTTCTCTCTAATTCACACCTTCAAAGCCATTTGGTACAAAAAACCCCAGCCCAAATACCCTCTCAACTATCCTACCTTCATCCTTTAGGCCCTCCTTTAGTCATAAAGCCAACCTAATGAGCCCTTTTGATCAAATCAAAAGGAAGAACCCGAAGAAGAGGTAAATATTTCATCACCTCTTTCAAGTTCTTTTCTTCTTCTTCCACTTCCTATTTCTTTGTTGTTTCCATTATAAAATAATTACTCAAGTATATTATATATACTGTGATTTTATTAGGAATATGGTACAACCATATTAATTATTATATCCATCCTTTGAATGACATGTCACCGTTCATGTGTACGTACGGATTGCCGTCTCCATGCCGTGGTGTAATTGTTATTCAATACATTATTATTTGGATGGGTATAATAATGATGTGTAATTGATGTAAATAATAAATATAACATGATAATGATTCTGTATATGTGATATACCATCCAATTATATATTATTTTAATATCAAAAGAATGATATTATCCCTCGTGCATACGTACGGATTACCGTCTCCACGAACGCGATGAGATTCATTCCCCATAGTATCCATTCAAGACTAATTTTCATAAGATAATTAAAAATAATGTTTAATGATTTAATATCATTCTGAATATGAATAAGATAAATCCTATCCATAAAAAAAATTACTTACATAACAAATCATATAAAGGAAAATGAATCAGTTAACACCCGAAACGACGATAATACTAAGATATTATTAACAAAGTAATGTTAAAAGAACATATATGATATCATATTAATGTATACGATTATTCAATAATTTAATTACAATTATTTCACCATTATACAGGAAGTTTACCTACTCTCAACCATGTAAAAGTACAAGGTAAGGGTTAATTTCACAATCTCTTTATTATCCGATTTTTTACGTAAGTATATACTAGGAAATATTTATTATCCATGTCCATGTTTTATAAAATTGTTTTCAAAGAGATTATTTTTAGGGGACCTTTTACATAAACATCATTTTAAATTTTTTAAGGATTTATTCTTCTAAACCATTCTCATTAATGTGCATGTTTTCAAAATGGTTTTATGGATTTATTTAAATGGACATGATTGTTTTAAAATGTTAATTACTTTCAAAAGTTTCAAAGTGGTACGGTACAATTTGATTAAAAAATGTCTTTAAATGTCTTCCATTCTAAATTGTGTGACTTTTAAATGTTTTCATGAAAAGGGATATTTCTCTCAAAGTGTTTTACAAATCATTTTCATCTATGTCAAAATCCTTTAATGGATTTTAAAGTTGCTTGAATTTGATTTATTATGATACAAATATTCCGTATTTTATTGAAGGTTTTGTGATATATTTGACTATGGATGTGTTATTTTTATACCATTCAGAGTTTATGGATAAATTATTGACATTTCGTATGCCAGTTTTAATACGAATTTTTATGTTATGTTTAAACCTTTTCATATGAGGAATGCATTGGACTTAGAAAGTGATGGGTGGAGCCCTCTATAGCTCCTTGATGCATCGGTAGGTCTATTGAGACAAACTAGTGTCTTGACACAAGGCATTGACAAAATATTATTTGTAGTCTTGGAACAGGGCCTTGACTATTTGGTTATGAAAGTCTGACATTATGCATTCCATCATTATGTAAGTGGATATTGATATTTCATGTGATTATTTGACTAGTATAATATCCATGCGAGTATGTAAATGACATTATTTTGATTTTAATTTTCCATATTATGCTAAAGTTCAAGTTTAAAAGGATTTTGTTTTAGTTCTATACATTTCCTTAAACGTTTATTCTTATTTATGAATGTTTCTGCTATATTGTTATCCTTACTGAGCATTTGAGCTCACCCCTTTCTATGTTTTATTTTTCCCAGGATGCGAAGAAGTATATTATGACTGACATGCAATAATTGTCTATGGGATCCCAGTGTTTTCTATGGAAACAATGTTGTTGTAGTTTTCCATTTTATGATGTAATGTAAACCCTATGAATGTTTCTAGTACTTCAAATGCTACTAAACTAATCGGTATTTCGAGACTTGATCTTTTGTGATCATGCCAATGATACGTAATAATGCACCGACTATGGGTAACTATGTTTGGGGAATTACAAGGACCATCTCATAGATCTTAATAAATTTTTTGACTTATTATGTTCCCATCTTCTAAAGATGAATCCTTTGAAGTTTTCCTTTGGGGTTTCCTTGGAAACATTTCTCATAATCATTTCCATATACACTGGCATTATGATTGACCCAGAGGAGATCAATTCGAGAGGGATTCACCAAAAATGAGGTGGAATTTCAGGCTCTCATTACTTGTCTCATTCTACATACCAGGATCTAGGTTATCCAGTTCCTTTTAAAGGGAGATTCAAAGTTAGTCATGAAGTATATCATCGATGACTATTTCATCAATGACTATTTTATAATGCCACCCATCTTTTGGAACCCATTGGTCCATTACGTGACCACCCTATAGAAATCCTTTATTACCCTACTCATCTAGGAAAAAAATGAAGGGACATAGAACAATTTATATGAAAACATTCACATGTTCCACAACACAGATTCTGGATACTCTAATATCGACAAGAGATGACTCACACTTGTTTTTTTGGTGCAGAAGTTGATGCATTATTTGTAGCATCACAATATATATATGGTTTCCCTAGTGGACCTAATAATGTCTATCCTAAATCGCTTGATATTGAATATACGACTAGCACACTGGGTAGCAATCCTTTAACAATTCGATATTAGGTTCATTCCACATATGGTTGTCAAGGGTTAGGTATTATCATAATTCTTGGACACACATCTTTCCCTTGTATAGTAGTCCCTAGATATTTACTTCTTAGATGATTCCATCCTTTTAGTCGACCAATCTTTTTCATTTGGGCAGACTCATTTTGATGGTGACATCCAGAGTCCAACCAGTAGAATTATCAATGATCCTAGACATAAGAAATTAGTCATGGGGGTTGTATTCATCAACCCTACACAAGTTTTCCCACCATATTCATTTCTATTATCAGAGGGATGCACCAAAAATGAGGTGGAATTTCAGGCTCTCATTACTGGTCTCATTCTACATACCAATATCTATGTTATTCAGTTCCTTGTAAAGAGAGATTCAAAGTTAGTCATGAAGTATATCATCGATGACTATTTCATCAGGAAGCTAGAGATATTACCCTAGAGGAATAACACTTGCTATATGATGAACCAATTCCCTTCTCAACCAGAGGTCGTTCATGTTCCCCTGTCACAGAATGGTTGAATTGATGCCTTGTCTAGTCTAGATGCCCCTTTTTCATAACCTAACTAGGATGACATGTTCATTCATGTGTCATATCAGTTACTCATCACTCCCATCACATAGGATGATGAGAACAACCATTAGGAAAACTATTTGATGGTTGGTGATTCCACATCGAGACCCCCAGATCCACCTATAGTAGAAGAAACTACTAATTAGAAAACACCATTTATCAAGGGTCTTCAACATGATAATCTCCCATCAGATCGAGTTGTATGTGAGTGAATCTGTCAATGAACCACACTGTCCACCTTCCATAGGGGACCCAACATCAAGAATATTTTTTAAAAACATTGGATTGATGAAATTATCTTCTACTACTTTTCGGGAGACATTGTCCCTCAGGTCATGTAGGATGTTCTGGCAGGGTCATGTGGTTCTCGTGAGGTAGGGTTTAAACTCTCCCACAAAATTTAATGTCTTGGATACTTGTATCACACTATGTTCCATGACTATTTCAGGTTCTCCAAGAGGTTCCACATGTGTTAGATTCATGCCAACTTTATTCATTGGATGTCAGAGCCACTCCATGCTACAAAGTATTCATGGTCCTTTGATGTCTGGGGAGTTGATGTAGTGGGACCATATCCACAAACAACATCTCTCCGGTGCAAGTTCATTCCAACCACGAGGTATTTCTTTACCAAGATGCAATAAATCATTCCCCTAAATGAAGTAAAATTAAAATGAGTTGTTGAATTTGTGATCTCTAATATCATCCATAGATTTCGACTCTCTCACACTATTCTAACCAATAACAAAACCAACTTCTGGACTTCTGAGCTGCAGAAGTTGTGCTCAAAGTAAATCATCTAGTCCAACCATACTTCCTACGACCACACATTGAAGAATGGATAGATCAATGGTTTTAATAAAACCCTCTTGAACATTCCTCGAAATATTGTTGGAAATAACATGAATAGTTGGAATGACAAGATCCTCAACTCCCTCTATTATTATTTGATGATGACTCTGAAATCCACCCAAAGGACCCCATATTCCCTATTGTATGGAACAAAGGTAGTCCAACACATCGAGATTCAGTTTCCATCCCTCCAAATTGCTTCTTATGATTAGAAAAGGTCAAACAAGATAGTTGATGACCATCTAGCTGAAATAGAAACCCTCAAAAAGAATAGGCTCTGATCCTTTCATAATCTAGGCAGGAATAAGTAAAAAATATCCAAAGCATTCAAAAAAAAGGTTTTACTATGATCCTTCCTCTAAGGTTATATATTTTGGTCACTTTTAAATCCAATGATACCCAATATGAACCACAAAATTTGGATCCCAAGTGTGAAATTATGTTCCTTATTCACATGGTCTATCCAAGTAGTGAATAATCATTGGTCACCATGGAGGGTGAGATGATCACTCTTTTGAAAAATTCCAAGTTCCTCAAGTAGTACTTCTCATAGGGTTTCAACGTCCCAAGAACTTGTTATTAAACTAAGATCCTAGTCCAAGAATCATGACATTAAACAATATACATGTCTTCTTGGGAATGTTTTGTGTGTTGTTGAACATATTTTGGATCATTCACATGGGGATATAGATACTATATCATACACATTCCTATTATAACACCATTCCCCCAGTTTCCTATCCACATGATGATAAACAATGTAGTAGTGAGCATCCTTACCGCAAGACGTTAAACTGTATGGACTAGTACATTCACACAAACAAAAACTCCTACATTATCATCTTAGATGCATGATGATAAATGATATACCATTATGATTTTCTCTCCTGATAGTACACAACCTTCGACACCAGTCATCTACCATGTTGAGTCCAAGAACTATGTGTTTTTAGATTCCCATCATTATGGGATACATAGAAACACCCAAATATTTGGTCTTAGGGTCTAGCTACAAATTCATCACCACTTGTCACACATAGACCCCATTTATGGTATGTGGGCCTCCTGAGATCATTCATTATAGGTGTTCCTCCCATATGTTCCATATAGATGTCAATAGGATCACTCTCAAAAGTTGACATCATGGGAAAATTTAGTGTATTATCAGTTCCCCTAATCCCTTATTTTTGATGGGTTCATTATTGCACCTTGGCACATGTACCAGTTTTTGGGAGGCTCCTCTCCAAGGTCCAACCTCCATGACCTTAAAATAAGATCCATGTTCAAGCATCATGACTTTAACTATATGAAATCTTTCTTAGGAAGGTATTTTGAGGTTTTGAGCCTCCTATGTCCCTCATTCATATCAGGTTTACTATGAAAATGCGCTATCTAGGACTATTTAAGATACCATACCTCATATTATGAACTCTTTGACCATAATCCAATATCTTTAAACCTTAATTCATGGAATTAAAATGTAACCATGCCCTATGGGATTTCAGGTTTCCACAAAATAATCAATGGATGCCTCATATCCCTCAACATAGAGGATCTCCCCCACTAGTTTTGATCTCCTACAACACTATTTTCGATAACTATGGGTGGCTAGATTCCCATCCTTATGTGATACATAGCGATGCCTAGACATTTCATCATGAATCCTAGCCACAGATTTTTCAAACCTTCTACCTCTTTCCCTTTATTAGGTTCTATGTATTATGACCCTAAACTATTTTTAGCCCCTATTGTATGAGCTACATGACTTTAAAATGTATTCAATAGTCCAAGAGACATGAAATTAAATGGCATAAAGGTATGATTTGAGTTCTATAGCCTTAAACTTAAATTATTGTCCATGAAGCAAAAATTTAAACTGTCTGCCAAAGTCCGCGCAATATGAAATTAAACAATCTATAAAGCATGGGTTTTGATTTCCACTCCTTGATATGTAAATTCCACAAGTTGAGTCTTTTTATGTTGATATTTCCCCAATAATTCACATCCATACAGTCTCCCTAATGGTGATGGTCTCATTCCATTTTTTTGGATCACCTCCCATCCTTCGCCAACACCCTAATGGATCTCTGGAAACAAATAGTGAATCGTGTGTTTCTAACTTTGTCAACGGTTGATTCTTCATTTTCTCACCCCTTTATTGATTGGTATGGTTATGTTCGATTTGTTTCAAACATGGTCAGCCGCCATCCCTTACTCACTGGTCTCCCCTTCATCTAGACCCTAAAATTATTGAATTTACACCTCTCCATGCTCTTGTACCATGATGGGAATATACTCTTGGTGTCACCCCTAATGTGAACTCCCACATGTTAGGTAAACCCCCTATACCATTCATTGTTTCCCACACCAAGCAGGTCCCATGTGGGATTAGGTGTTCTGGTAGGGTGGGTTCTAATGTGGTTAATCCAAACAAGGTATTCTCTGTCCAAACCATATGACCTTAAACTAATATCCTCACTGGGAAATCTGATGTGGCACTAGGCCTCATATGGACTCATTCACGTTGAGTTTGTCTCTCTCCACATCACACATACCTCATTTCTGCCTATTACCCCCAATACTTTTGTGGTTCGCTATCCTCATTTGGTTCATTCATGTCAGGTTTATTTCCTCTTTTCCAAAAAAATATTATAGGAATATACATTTCCATATTCCATGAAACACATCATTAAATTGTTTATCAAGGTATAGGAAATATGACCTTAAACTACGTTCAATGTCTCAATAATACTATGTTAAACTATTAGATGTGTCCCCATCAAATGACGTTAAACTATGAGACATGTCCTGATCATTTTATGTTAAACTATGAGATGTGTGTTAATCACATGACATTTAATCATAACATTCAACATTCTCACAGTATGACTTTAAACTATGTGTCTATTTCCATCATTTTCATGATGTAAAACTGTAAGGCATCCTAAAACCTCACCTTAGAGGTCCAATACCATGTTGCTAGTTTTATACTAAAATGTTAATATCTTCAGCTGTCACTCAGCATCTGAGGTGATTCTCTCCTAGAATATAGGTTTGATCATTGGTAAGAAAAAATCCCTTACACCGATGTGTTTAGAGATATGGTGGCATAATTTCAAGAGTGTTGGAATCCATTAGGACATTCCAGTACTCCATTTTTATGATTTGAATTCCCATCATTTTTCTCCCCATCCTCTTCCACATCTGAAGGGACCCCCTAATTGAATGGTGTTTGGATAAGGGCCACATAACATCCTAGGTCAAAATTCCAAAGGACATTGTATGAAATTTTGAGTAGGTTCTATGTTTGAAACATGGTTTGTGGTCGACCCCCATTTGTATGTCCCCTTTTCAAGATAAAAATACAAATTCTATGTTTTTAACATGGTCAATATTTATTCTATGTCTTCATTCCACTCTCCTTATGTCCATTTTTTGATCCTCATGATTCACACTTCCCTTTCCCCCTTGTTCAGGTAGATTCCAACGTCCCTGGTGTTATCCCATTCATGCACTAGCACACATTAGAAAAGAAAGTTGGATGCTCTAAGATCCATATTCTCCACCCATGGTCTCCCTCACCCAAAAAACTCCCAATGGTTAGTCAAAAATATCGGACCCTTAGTGTTTGATGGTTATCTTAAAATCCCATAAAAAATGAACAATTATGTGTTCGTCCCATGTTTCCCACACCGTAAATGACCCACATGAGCTTAGGGATTGGTCATTAGTTGTCTTACAAATATGACTGAAGTGAAATAACTAAATAAGGTAAAATATGTTTCCATCAACACAAAAGAGTATCGATAATGTGACAGCAAATTGTGGAAGTATCTAGGGACAAACACATATTGGATCCTCTAATGAGTTTTTGAAAAATAACCCATATAGATATGCTCTTGATATTGATCACTTAGGCTCTTCCAATCTTTATCATGAGGACTCCAAGTTAAACTGCTTCCGCCTGAGCTCTGTTTCTTCCTCATCAGTCATCAAACACTGTTCATTGTCTTTGATCTTCTCCTGATCTAACTCTACTTAGATATCATCCACTTGACATGATGCATGTCTTATCTTCTCCTGGGCCTCTTCCAGTTGTTCTCTCAGTTGTATGATGTGTTCCAATTGAATGGTGATGAAGGATGAATTCTCATTGTTTGTTTTTCTAGGTGTTGTATTTCTTGGATAGCCTCCTGAAGCATCCGGATGCTAAAATAATTCTTCCTACACCAGGAATCATCCATATGTTGGAACCCCTCCCACATCTTTTTGATGATATTTTCATGGTCCCACACATGGAGTCCTTGATAATCCCCCCCCAGCGCACATAATATACAAACAGTGGGGAACTGGCCTCATCTGACTCGCCCATTATAATTCTAAAGTTTTTTCATTGAAAAACTTTATGCAATTCCATGATCAGAACTGAATGATGCAATTTTACTTGGATACATCTGTATTGGAATCATCCAACTCTTCAAGATCTGCAAGTTAATACTCTAGGAAAGTAGCCAAGTGTTCAGTAGTTGAATATTCCTATGGTATCATCTCTGATGGGATATGATCCAAGACATGGGGAAAACTATCCTCACCTCATTATCCTTAGGTAGGAACACTGTCTCAATCCCAGAGTTTGGCTCCACCCACATCACCCCTCACAGTCTCAATCACCCTCTCTCATGAGACCATGAATAGATATGTTTGTACATTTGGATCCTCGTAATAAGGCAAAACCATTAAAAGATATCTGATGGATGCTACATCCCCATCTGCTCACTGGGCTTGAAGTATTATGAGCACTACATAAAACAAAGAACCTCAGTCAATTCTTTCAATCATTTATAGGAATGACACTATGGATTTGAGGACTTACCAGATCTGAGAAGTGTAGGGTTGATCACTTGAGTCGCTGCAGGGACTTCTACTATAGTACACCCTTCAGCACTTTTTATTTAAATGATTGGTGTTGGTTCCCCTGTAATTTTCTGAGAGGTATTTTTAGACTAAATGCACACTTTGATGATAAATCTCCATGGAAACCCTATTATGATAGGATAGTCCAATATTTTCTCTAACCTGGAGGAGAAGGAATATCAATGATAAGATATATTGGGAACCCCACCCCTCTAACAGTGGGAACTTCCATCAGGATACCAGGGCACGATCCACCGTCGATGAATGGAAGGGGATGAGGTTCTAAGGACTCCATTGTGGACTCCTCAACTGGCCCACCACTACCCACCTCAACTTATAGTATCTTACCACCTACATCATCCATAGGTGCAGTCCCTGGAGCATGATCCTCCACACCCACTGGAAAAACTTCACACCCTATAGTGGGGACCCCTTTCTCAACACCGAGTTACTTCTATCTACGATAAGTTTCAGTTAGTATATCTATGGGGTGAAAATAGAGATCAAAGAAATACATGGGTAGGTTAATCTTATTGAGAGATATTCTGGAATAGTTATTCAGAGCCTGTGATATCACTGATCTCCAAGAGTCTCCCAGGATGATCATTCTTCCCCCGAGGATCCACATCTTCTCCCTATTCTTATTCTTCTTCTTATTCTTCTTCATTTTAATCCTTGTGTGGCATCTCTTATAGATCTCACTATTGGCCAATAATCAACTTCACCAAAGGGGGTAGGTACCTTTCACTTACCCCTATGGAATGTTTAAACATCCTTGGTCGTTAGGTATGCATACCACCAATATAAGTTCACCTTTTCCAAAAACTTAATGGACTCAACATCCTACAGCTTAATCCCATCCCACATCAACCGACTCCAAAAATCCTCTCTAGTCAGTGATGTTTTTAGTGTTCTATAGGAAGACTAAATGGATTGAAAAACAATAACGAATCTAGATTAACGCACATTTCCAATACATCATTTTTAATACTTAATACATTACACAAACAAATTCCCAAATACAGTATTAGTTAAGTTCCTTCAGAAAATGGAAATATAAACACTAGTGCATATGTGACCTATATTATCTCCCATAAGGTTCATCTTGACTAGAACCCTCCCTAGACACATTAACCATAATACATATCTTCATAACCTGGGGAAGGAAAAAATAAAAATAGGTGAGATTAGATTCTTAGTAAGGTTAAAAAAGGAAGATATGTAGGCATAATCCTGGTGATAAGGGTATGATAACTTGATCATGAAAATTGAGTATCATACCATGCATATGAAATATCATAAACATAAATCATGGAATAAAGATTGTAAGCTCATAAGAGATGAATCATAAGGAAATTAAGAACATAATCCATGGAAGAATAACACGGGAATAAAACATATAATTATGGAAAACACGTAATAATATAAAAATGATTTCCATTGTAGTCAAGGAATCACTTCCATGGCCATATTAGTAGTATGGTTTCACTGCCCATACCATATTGGTAGTCATGGTTCACTCTAATGACCATATTGGTAGTAATGTTTCACTCCCATAACCATCATAGCACTCAAGGTTTACTCCCAAGGACATATTATTGTACAATTTCCTTTATGTCTATCCTATGAGATATAAATCATTAACTAATGAATTGGAGGGTGATGTAGGTTCCACCAATCTCATAATTAAATTACACATACATGTTCCATGAGATCATAAACATTACTCATGACATAACACATGAAATGAAATCATTATCATAAAAAAGTTATCTTATCATAACCTATGGAAAAGAGACAGGGTTGATAATCACTTCATCAATTCATAACCTATGAAATGAAATGGGTTTCATAATCATATAACCCATCAATGATAAATGGGTTTCATGAATATATAACACATGAAAGAGAAATGGTTTTCTTGAATGTTATTCCACCAACACATAAACCATTTAGAGGAAGAAGTTTAATAGAACCTTAGATGATATTCCCAATAAGGAACGAGTAAAACCAATGGATGTCATCTCATATGGAATATAATTTTGAAATATCTTTTAAAAACATTTCTTTAGGAAAATATTCTTTCTTCTTTGAAAAATGATTTTCAAAAACATTTAACATTTTTGAAATCCTTTTCCTTTTAAAATTGATTTGAAAAAAATATATAGGAATATTTTAAAACTATAAAACATTTTTAAGACCATTTTTTCTTGAAAATGACCTTAAAATAACATTTTAATTTTTTTGAAAACATTTTATTTTTTAATAAAAATGATTTTCTACTCAAAAGAGAAATGAGATCAAATTTTATTAAAAAATTATTAATTACCTCAAGTACCAAATAGTGGAAAAAATGGTACCAATACATGACAACATCATGAATAACCATAGTATAAGAAAATTCACATGAATTCTTGATATATGGATCATAATATTTCTTCAATGAAAGAGTATTCCTAAACAATCTTGATAAATGAGAAAATTATTTTAATAAACTCTTAACACTTGGTAACATTGAATCATACTCCCCATGTAAGAAAATAAAATTTCATAGAGCTGAAAATATCATGAAAAATATGTATATTAATGAAATAAAATTTAAATTGTATGCATATACACCTCATAAAAGAACATAGGTTCATAAGAAAACATGTTTCTCAAAGAAGGAAAATTGAGACAAAATTGCATTTCTGATTTTGTAACTTTTGAACAATAAACCCCATGAAAGAAATATCATAAAATAGATATGTAAATAACCATAAATTTGATTATAATAATTGTATAATACATTCATGAGAAGTATATACACCATAAAAATTAATTACTGGTGAATAATGTATGTAACTTAATGAAATAAAACGTGAGTTGAAATTCCCTTACCTTGTGTCTTGACTTTCATCGCACACATACAAGCCTCCAGTATAATAAGTAAAAGTTTATTATACATTTATCAAAAAATAATATTAATATATATAATACCATATATGTTTTTCTTATTAAACTATATTACCAATTTATTAACAATTCCTTATTTGAGTAACATGTTAGGTAAAAACCACTCTGTTTATCATACGTGTTTTGACTTATAGTTGTTGATGATCATACTTAAATAATGATTTAATTATTCCTAAAATTTAAAAAATGACTTATATATCATGTATATTCATTATATAATCATTTATAATAACCTATAGAAGATATATATATGAAATTGAATACACATTTCATGGAGATAGTAGGCCATATGTACGCATAAACAACGTTTCAATTTTCATGTCGTATTGATAGATAGAAAGTAAATAAAATATATTTATATATGTATATAATATCATTATAGTAGAATTATTATGTCATTTATATCATATATTTTTACTAAACCCATCCTTAATGAATACTATGTAATTTTTGAACGAATCATCTCGCTTTAAGGAGGTGGTAACCTACACTTCCACAAACAAAGTTATCATATTTACACAAAATAAAAAACATGAAAGTATGATTTATATATTAGATATAGAAGTATAAATAAATCATATAAATAATATATATCATACAAAAACAAATAATAAAACAAAATTCTCAACTATAATTGGTGGTAATAGTAAAATGAACAACATTGTTTTGTGAGGTGCTACTTCGTCATAAACAAGAACGGTAAGTTCATTACCCATTAAATGGAAGTGTGTGTAAGTAAAGTTTGAAACCTTAAAATAATAACATATCAGAACATTGAGGATACTAATTATATTATGTTTTCATGGAAAAATAATAATTGAGTTTGTGGAGAAATAAAATAATAGAAAGGGCCATGAGGAAGGATGTTACCTCTTCTTTCAGTAACTCCTTTTGGTTTGCAGGAAAGGGGTTATTTGGGTGTATTTATTCCCAAATATAGTCTTCAAGGAGTAAGGGGGAAGGAATTGGGGATCTTATTTAGATAGGTTTTGGAATTTCTATAATTCTTAATCTGGTGTGAGGAAGTGAGTTAGGAGGTTCCCATTTATAATTGAGGTGAGGGGAACTTTAGGAAACTCTTAAAATATTAAATTAATATAAATTAATTTTCAATTAGAAATTATAAAAAGTTAGTTATTTAGAATATAATATGAGGATGGGTTTAAATCATCTAAACTAATTAAAATTAGTAATTTTTTTCTATTTTATTAATTATTATATTTTATCTTTTAACCCTTATTCAAGCTTTTTAACTCTTACTTGGATGACACCTGTTCTTACTCTTTAATGGGTAATATAGTTTCTATAGAATTCCAAACAGACCATAAATGTATTTTTTAATGAAATTTTAAACATTAAACCAATTATTTTTCCAAATTTTATATTTTTATGAATTTTATATCATTTAATAAAATATTAATTATGTTTACATATCATTAATGTTAAATTTGAAACTATTCCTTATTTTAAGTTTTAAAAATATCATAAGAACTTGATATATTCTAATAAACTCATTTAAATCATGAATAAATTGTCAAAGTAATCTATAAAATTCATGTATGACACTAATTATTTCAAATTATATTTCTTTTAAAAATTTTAATATCATTTATTTTATATTTCCATTAACTAAACTATTATTGCATCATCGTTGTGTAAGCAATACTGGTAATTATTTATTTCCTAAAAAGTAAAAATAAATTACAATGTTGAAGATAAAATATTTATATTTCAAATGACTATTTATAGTCTAATTAATCTTATGTATGAATCTATATTAAAATAATATATTTACTACAAATATGAGCATGCCATTTTTAACTTTCCTTTAAATAATATATAATAAATATCTCACACTCATCCAAGTGTCCTAAAAGGTTATAAACTGGAAAATTGATTATTTTTTTGGAAACACATTTGTAAAATGATATTTTTACTAGTGTTAGGGTAATTTTTAAAATTTTAAAATTTTATTTTTAACTTTAATTACCTGATTTACCCATTACTGTGGTAATTAAAAATTATTAAAGTTATTATTCTTAATGTACAAAAATTAAGTTGATCCTATTAGAATTAAAATATCATAAATATTACAACCTTTCAGGTATATTTATTGAATTTAAATTCACAAAATCAACAAAATAATGTTTAATGATAATCTTGTAGACATTGTAAGAAAGATAGTTTTTAAAGTGAGAATGTTCAATAGTTCACTAATAATTTATATCTAAATTCAATATAAAAATATTCCAAAAGGAATAATTAGGTTAATATATGTATAATTGATCTAATTTGACATTAAAACAGACTTAAAATATAATTAATCTAAATAAATAAAATAGACAAAAAATCAGTTTTGAATTAAAATTTAGTATTTTCCCCTATTCATCAAAACATGAATCTTATCTAGAAAAACCCCAAAACCTCAACCAATGTAAATTTTGATATAATTATATCAAAGAAGATGATTATTTTTTCATACAAAAATTCTAAAATTTTAAAAAATTATATTTAAAATTTTTTCTCCACTAAAAAGAGTTAACATTACCCTTTTGAAAAATACTGGGCTTTATGCATAAAATTGGGTTTGTTATTATATTATTCCTATAAAATAGATTATATGAACATAAAAAATATTTTATTGAATATATAACATATATATTTAATTAATATCATTCACTAATTGTAATTAATTTAATTTATTAATAAAAAAGACTTTGGGAGTATAGAAATAAAACTATTTACTTTATAATCAATGGGTATATATTTTCATTTAAAATTAATTAGTAACCATTGAATTCCTATTATAGACCTAATATTTTATTCTATTGGTAAATACTATTTATAACTTCTAATTTAACCTCTAGGTTATTACTTATTAAAATATTTTAATAATATAATATTGTTCAGAAAAACTCGGTCTTGTGTGTAATTAAATCTATTAAATAAACTCATTGTTGTGTGTAACAGAAGACAATAATTGTGTTATGTATACTAAAAACATATCTAAGTGTGGTGTCTATAACAATCTCAACTTTTTGTTGCATATATCAAAATTCAAACAAAATTTTTTAATCTAAAAAAATTTATATTATGTATTTTGGGAAATGAAAAATATTGAAAAGATTAAAATAATTTTAAAAAAATTATTTCAAAACATCTTGAGGTGTTACAAAATCAGTGTCAGTGGTTGGTTGCAAAAGATACCTCATATTATTCCCAGGGCCACATTCTATAGCCCTTGAGGTCTCTTTCGGGACTACCCCACTTAAGTAGGTGGAGGTGTGGTTGCACCCTGTGATGTCCCCACTATTGCGGTTCCAGCTTGTGTGGCCTCAGGTGCCTTTCTTGCCTCTTGGGTAGTAGCCTTCCAGCCTTCTCACGGCTCTAGCACCAGGCTCACTAGTTTGATCACCCGAATGCGTTTTTTCAGCATTTCCTCTGGATATTCCGCCTCCCAGTTTTTTTCATAGTTCATCAATTGGCCCCCATCAATTTTAGTAGGTGGTGGTGTGATAGTTTCTCCAAACCCCACAGTCATCACCATGCACCATAGCTGGTGAAGGATATCGGGATACCACTCTTCATGAGCCTTTGTGTTCATTTTATTAACCACATTTTGAAGGAATCGTAACTTTCGAGTGAAGTGAGACAGCACATACACCTCATAGAGAACCTTTCCATCAATCTGAGACACCAACACACCACCCCTGAATATCTTTAAGTACTCTCTCTACTCCCACAAACATTGATGGTTGTCTAGTGTCAGGCTGACTGGAGTGTATAAGGGGTGTGAGTTTATGTTTGAGTGGTTTCTAATATGTACTAAAACTCTGTCATTATAAATAGTATGTGGTTTTAACCCAAAATTTTTTAGTTGGGATGGCCTTAGAATGGTGCCTGGAGGGAGGATGACATTCAAGAATTCATACCCACCAAGATGTTCTACAATTTTTTCATGTAGGAACTAGAATGGCTAGCATATTCTCTTGGTTGTACTCCCTCTTGGTAGTTATCCCATGATGCTATAGATCTGGGCCAACATGGGCAATCCAAGGTTATCCATGTTGTGCAATTTATAGGATCTAATCCCTTACCAAGGTTCTCATGAATATCCCCATCCTTATGTCTCTCACTTGAAACAGTCACATGCTCGGGAAAGTGGCATGAAATGAAGCATAAAGAACTAGCAGGTCCCATCCTATGACCATGTTTACCCCCATGTCTGATATTCTATTGGTGTAAGGATCACCCAATATGGTTCCTCCTTTCCCCTGTAATATTCCACTGGACATTTCTTTCCATGGCTCGACATACTCACCCTCTCATCCTTCTTATGTAATATATCGAACCATGTGAAAAACGGTATGTACTTTTGGATGTATATGATCTTTATCTTCTCTTGTGCCACCTCCAAGAGATATCACATGAAGATAGGGGTATGTTCCTTATCCATCCAAGTATACATCGGTGGAAGGAACTCATCATACTAGAATCCCTCTAGAGGAATGCCTCCAATGCAGTCAATACCCTATAAGTTGATGCTGACTTCCCCATGGTGGAGGTGGAATCCGTTTGATTCTAGAGACCATCATCTAAGAAACTTTGGCACCAACTCCAATTGATGACAGTTATGAAATTGAGATGTCCATACTACATCGTATAGCCTGATTTTTTTCATATGTTATCCAAACTCCTTCAATTCATACCATACCCAGTACACCCATTCCTCTCCACTTGTGAAGTTTCCCCTAGACCTTGGGTTCTAATCATTACTCTATCCCAAACATTCAATTTGCATGCCTAATTTAAAGGTGAGGTAAAAGTTGTAAGGAAGCTCCACCACCTTCAGCTCATCTTCTCTGACCATCATGATCTTCCCATTCAAAACATATATTTCCATGTCTCGATTATATCTAGAGGTGTGGGCATGAACATTAATGTTGTATCACTGAAGGTTTTCTTCACATGTGAACCATAAATATTGTCAATTGGCTCTAAAGGATCATATGGACACTTCATCTTGAAGCCTAATGTTCCATTTTTTAATTGCATCATCATTCCTAAAAGCATCTTATTGTTTGATATGACCCCTTGTCATGATGCATCGAAGGGTACCCAATAATCTTTCCTCTTCACGACGCAATAACATCTTCAATCCTAGTGGCATTCTGTTGATTTTACATGTCAATTAAGTTTGTAAATCCAATGGAAGGAGCCTTAAAAACTATAGTTTGGATCACAAAAGGTAGTGATTTATGTATTATCGTCCAATGGGAATAGAGAATGACATAACTTTAGAATGGAATAATAATGGACGAGTAAAAGGTTTCACTAAAGAATAGATAAATATCAGTGTTTCATGAAGAAATTCCAAAATTACATGCATGATAACAGCTTTCCTACTACATTGGAAGTCAATGTACCATACTTATGGTGACCTCACACATTTATAGGCATGGAACTAGTCTTATGGGTGTGGATAAGGTGCCTTACGCACCTCCAGCATTTTTCCATGCAACCTATGGGATCAAACGTTCACTTCTAAATTTCCCTAAAAATCCAACCTTCTTTTCCTAATTCTTCTCATATTTTGAGGGGGAATTTATTGGCTCCAAATCCCTCATAGGGTCACTGAATCCATCTTTGGGAACATTGAAAGCACCATCTAACTCAACCAAGTATTCTAAAAATTCCATGGTGTTAGCAAGAGGCGTGATGTGTACACAAGATTGAAATCTGTGTTCAAGACCCTTGTATTCCCAATGGAAAATTTGTATCTCCCTTTCTGCAAAAGCCAATGAAATTTCCCAAGGAAGGTTCGCGCAAGTGTTTTCCTCTATGCACAATAAGTGAATCTTCCCAAATTACTCTTGTGCACCCAATGCAACGTCAAACAGCCCTTTGTTCACTCGCTAGCTGTGGATCAAGGACCAGCTACGTAAAATATTTCTTTTATAACCATAGTATAGAAAAGTGATTTTGATGGCTCTATATATATATATATTTAATTTCACCCCCTTATTCTGGGTAATCCTCCAAAAGTCAAAGCATTTCTTAGACGCACATAAGACCTCTCTTCCACAACATCAATAAAGAATGTAAATCCCAACATATAGATCTTATATGAAAGGATCCACGTGGTTCCTCATTTTAGTGGGCCCACAGTTTCTTCACCCTCTCCCAAACTCTGGTGGTTGTAAGATTTTTTGTACAGGCCCTGGTCTTGCGCGCAGGCCTCCAATATTTCATGAACCACATTTTTGATGCTCCATGGATTGTGATTATTTCAAAACACCATGTTTGAGGTGCACAACCCACATCTCTTCCGTGAACCTCTTCCCCACATCCCTCCATGATTTCACACTATGATTTCTCTCCCTCACAAGCCATACCTCATGCCTTTGCATTACCATTTTGTTTTCAGTATTGGTTTGCAAATTCCCCTTGCTTTTCAGTATAGGGATCTAACATGGACCTCATGAGTGAAAAAATCCTTCACAAAGTTCCAACATAGCATTTCTAAAGCCATCCCCATCCCAAGGTTGAATGAGCTATAGTTATGTATACACAAGGGGTGAATATTGAGTCCCCTACATTCGAGCTACATGACATAAACTACTTAGAACCAAATGTAATCACCACATCATGTTGAATATTATTCTCTCCCTATGTGGAAAATGTAGGATGTCATGTGTATGAGTGACACAAAATGAGATACTCTTAAAATGGAATTACATATTCTACACCCCACACATCATAGTGAATCATATACTCTTATGAATCCATCATGGAGTAAGATCCTAGCCTTTCTTGTAGGAGGCAACACCTTTTCTCCCCCTTACCCCCAGGTATGAGGCTTAGATAGGGGATGTTCACTAGGAACACTTTCCACTTCTCTAGATCTCAATAACCCATCCCTCTCCCTTTGGGATTTATCTTAATGGATTTCTTCCATGTGTATGCCCCACTCACACGGAATGAGATCCTCATAAAATAGAATGATATCATATTTGGTTAGCTTCTTTATATTAGCCTCAAAACATCTCTCATTGGAACATCTTTCCTGACACAAGTGTCAGTTCTACTGATTCCTCTTGTTTCTCACACTAAGCATGTCTAACATGGGATTAGAGGTTAGTATCATCCATGAAACCCATCCATCCACAATGGGCCTCTTCCATGTCTAATCCTCAACCATATGTTCCATGGGCCTCCTCATCTGGTTTAAGACCCACAAAACCTTCTTTAACTATGTGGGGTTTGATTCCCAATCACATGGGGTATGTAGGAAGCCTCCTTGATGTCCAAACCCAAAAATCCATCCAATCTATCCACTCCATCTAGTATGTCCATATTCTATACTAATTTTCATCTGGGTCACGACATCTTGGTAGAGTCATACCTCCCATATGGTTAATTCCTATATGTAATAACCATATGAATCATCACTATTCCTAACATCACCTGGGAAACTCCCATGAGTAATCCCCATATAATCCAACATAGTTCAACCAAGAGAAATCTCTTTGTGATGGGAATATCTCATGTCACCATCCATAAAAATATATGAGGTTTGATCCATTTTTCCTAAATAGGGAATGTATGATGCAACTTTGATGGTCTATACCAACCATCTATAAACGTTGGTGTCCCACTCATAGGGTTGAACCTCCCTATCCACCTCTAGCGGTGTTCAAGTCATCCATCCCAATGTGACATCTTCCCTTTATAGAACACACCTCTATAGGTCCACCTCCACATGAGTTATAATCCTCCCATTTGGTAAACCATATAGGTTCCCCATCCAAGGGAAGTGCCTATTTGATCCTCCTCCATGGGGAATTATTATGAGCTTCACTTCATCTCTACAAGATGTTAAACCCATGACCTGTCACACTACTACCTTGTGTTAAACATCGTATTCTTGAGGAAAACCTCAGAAGTTATTACATTGGAATTACATACCCTTTGACCGACATGAGAGAACGTGGGTTCCATGCCTAATATTCCCTCCTATTGCAAAGAATAGGTGTGACCAATTTTCTAGCTTCCGGAAATGCTATTCATTTTCAGCGTGACTAATCTTCTAACCAAAGGTTTATACCCTATCAAGACCCCTTGGAATGTACACATAAAAGTAGAATAATTAACTAGCATCCAAAACGAGATTGAACTGGGAATTAGTTTCACAAATAAATCTTAATCTATGAGGGATACACCAACTAGGAGATTATTTTAAAAGATAAATCCATGGATGGATATACAGACATCCCATCATCCTATTTCGATTAAGAAGTAGACATCACCGATAAATTACTCGAAGCTTCCTAACTTTGGAAAGTAGGAATGTGGTTCAACAATGAATTCTAGTAAACAATAACATGCATGGAATCACACCATGGTGAAAGAGTATAAAAATTGTAGAAACCCAGACCTTCTTTTCAGGTATTTTATTCCGTTTCTAGTCCTTTTTATGGAAAAAGGAAATTCTGGAAATTTTCTAAGTACACCCCGTGTACTTTATGAGTACACACCGTGTACTACCTTGCTGCAGGAGGCCGTGTGCTGCCCATGTAGTAGCCATATACACGACCGTGTGGGAGTGACTTGGAGGCCGCTTAAATTGGAGTACAGAAAAGGTGAGAATATGCCGTATACATAAAATGTACATTCCATGTACTTTGTTTTTTTCATTAAACGCACTGGGGTCGCATCTAATCACTAGAACAAACTTCTTTTAGGTTATATTCGTTTGAGAGCACCATGCAGCCGCAGATCTTCGACGAGCCCCTGAGCCTCCATTTTTCCTCCGAATCAAACACCGTTGGTTTCGTTGTAATCACATCGGTGAGTTCTCTCTTCTATTGGAACCTCGTTTCATGATTTTTCTTCTTTTCCAAGTTATCGTGGTTTGAACATTTTAGACGTTTTCTCAGATCTACAGTGTTATAAGAAGATTCAAGCTTTGAGGATCATGTATATTGATCTCCTAACCCCAAGGTAGGTGGTTTGTACCTTTCTATAGGAAGTCTTTGAGTTTTATGTGCAAATTTTCCCAATACCCATGAACGGGGTATTGCACGTTTACCGTTCTAGCCCTATTGTTTCTCTTCTATGCTAGTATTCCTGAGTACTTGATTATTGATTGTAAATTGGGTGAATTGTTGTGATTTTCATGTATTTCCATGCATGTTTGTCCTGTATTGACCTTTGGGTCTTGTTTTCCTATTAGGATATTGTTTACTTTCCCATGCCTAGTATTGTAGGATGGTGTGACTATTGTTCTGTTATGCTGTTGTGTTGTAGAATTCTAGCAAAGTAGTTCATGAGGTTTATCTTGGCCATTATGCACTGCTACACTTGCTTGAATTACACAGGGCCGTGAGAACCTGTTGTATAGACCATAGGGAGAATTGATGTTGATGGATTCTCTAGAGTGTCATTATAATTATACGATGGGAGACTACTGGGGGAATTTACATTGAGTGCTTCCCCAGAGTGTCTGTAGTTCCTCGACACAGGCCATCGGGGGAATTGACATTGAGTGCTTCCCTAGAGAGCCTTTAGTATGATACTAGACTATAGGGGGAATTGATGGTGAGTGATTCCCTAGAAAATCTATATTTAGCTGAACCAGAGGGGTGAGATTGTGTGTGCTTCCCAGAGGGTTGCTTGTACTTGTTGGGTTGAGAAATAGGGGTTAGGCTGTGAGTACTGCCCAGAGGGTTACCTATTATGTTAGCTACTTTCTTAGCTGCTGCTTGATATTGAAACTGTGGATTGTATTTTTCTACTGAGTAATTCCTGTTTATTGTTTTCTGTACTTTTACCCAACCATATACTCATTGACTATTAGGTACAGATCTTTAGGTGGTTGCCTACTAGGATTTTGTCTCACACCTTGTTTGGGTCATTCTTGTGGGCCTAAACATATTATATTGCTTTAGGTATAGACAAGGGAAAGTGACCTTCAACATCAAGTACTTGAATTGATGAGGAGCTAGAGAGAATGGGACTATGTTGTGGCTTGCGATGCTGAGGAGTTATCTACTTTCCTTTGCACTTTGGTTTAGCACGGTTGTATTCCATAATTGTGACTTGTTTGGCAGTTTTCCTTGACATATGTATCATGCATCATTTTATTCATATATATGTGCTCCATTTTTTTATTATTCCAGTATTCCGCTGTTTACTATTGTCAGATATTTACGGCTTCTGTTATTGTGTTTTGTTTACTTCCGCTGTGTACTCTACCAATGAGAGCATAGTTTCCCCACTATCACACCCAAGCCCTCACTGCTAGTCGGCTGCCTCTGGTGTGCGGGGAAATGTGCTTGAGGCCATGTGACCAACTAGGTATGGGGAGTATGGGCCATCACTGATCAGAATTTGGCACTTTCAATGCTTGTTTCAGTTTTTTCTGGGTTCCAAAGTAGTTTTTGAGGCTTACTGTCTGGAAAAACCTAGAATACACATCATGTAATGTTAAGTACATGCCATGTGTTCTTCTATTAGGTAAGAAACTATTTTTCATAAGTACATGTCATGTACCTTATGTACACGCCGTGTAGTCTCAAACCGTGTCGTAGGCTGTGTGGGAAGAGACACAGAATAGGGAAAATCTTGTGGGAACACGCCGTGTACCAGTTGTGCATGCTATGTGGTGTTGACCCTATGTCCACTGTGTAACTAACAACACGGATGGATAAAACTTAAGCTATACATGCTGTGTCGGCCTGGAACACGCCATGTAGTATAATCCTAGGAACCCAACCGTGTAGCTAACAACACAGGTCGGTGTAGTCTATTCTTATACATGTTGTGTCCATCTTGAACACACCATGTAGTCTGACCCAGGTACCCGAAAGTGCCACAAAAAACACGGGTCAATGTTATCCCTCCATGTACACACCATGTCCATCATGAACACGCCGTGTAGTGTCAGGCCGTGTGTCCGACCGTGTCACTAACAACACGGGCCAGGTGAAGCATGTCTAGTACACGTCGTTTCTATCTTGAACACGCCGTGTAGTCTTGTCTTAGGAGAGTCGTGTGGCTTAACCGTGTAGAAGGACCCGGGAAGGGGAAGAGGATTCATGTACACACCGTGTGTTTGGAGAACATGTTGTGTGTTTGGGGTGTTACACAACCAGTTTAGGAAAAAGTACATGCCCATGTGAATGACTTCAGGGAACACGCCGGGTAGGAATTATACACGCCGTGTAATCATGTTTTCTAAAATTGAATGCTTTATTCCTCTTGTTCTCTTCTTACACCCCTTGTTTTCAGTCCTTGATAATTCTGATCTAAGGTGTGTTCTTGACCTTGCAGAGTCATTCCCCCGAGACATCCTCCAGTTGTCTGCCAGTTATAGGGCAGTGATCAGACGCCGGATACGGCTGATCACGGAATTCCAGCAGATCCTCATGTTGTTCCAGTCTTGGCACCAACAGTGTAGAGACCTAAAGCATGACGTACATAGATATTACATTACATTTTCCGAATACATAATACATAACAAAAACAGACACACAAGTACCGTAATAGTTTAGTGTCTTTGGAAACTTGGAACGTAATCTTCTAATCGTGGTGAAAGATCTTCAACATCTCCCATAAAGATCTTCCACTTTTTGTTTCCTTACCTAAAACCTTTCTTTTAATCTTGGGGGAAAATAAAACATAAAATGGGTGATCTCAAATTCTCAGTAAGGGTATGCATCGATAAAATAAAACATACCATATACATTTGAACCTAAAAACATGAACATAATGTTTAAACAACAAAATCATGAGTAACGACTTAAAACATGGAAGTACATAAGGCATAGATCATAATGGAACATAAATCATGATAACATAGCATGAGAATAAAACATGTAATTGTGGAATCCATTAAGCACATGTAATTATGTTCATAGTAGCCAAGGCATTGCTTCCAAGACCATCTTAGTGGACAAAGTCCCTTTCTGAATCGAGTTCACTCCTCATTCCAGTCCTGTAAATACTTACGAATAAGCAATCTCAGATAAAAATGAGATTTGAAAAATTATCCCTTACCTTAGATTCAATATGCTTCGTACATATCCGAACCTCCTGTATAATGATTTAAATAATGTCATTGACTTATTACAAAATCATATTCTTTGTTATGATATCATATATGGTTCACTTATGACTTTATATTACCTGTTCTTTTGTAAATTCCATGTTAAAGAGCGTTTTGGGTAAAATCGTTTCATTTGTCGTCCGTGTTTTGACTTGTAATTATTCATATGATTACTTAGATCATGATTACATAATTCCATATTATAAAACATGATTTATATATAATATATATTTAGAATATACATATATAATAGATCGATAAATGGAAATAAATACACCGTTCATGGAGACGGTAGGCCGTACGTACGCATGAACGTTGTTTTCGTTTCCACATTGAATTGAATGGAATTAATTGGATGACATACATATATATATACATAAATACAGTATAATTATTATGTAATATATTTCATGATTACTTATTATATATACTTTATAATCATTTATGAATGGTTAATCATTGAGAATGAATCTCATCGCGTTGTGGGGACGGTATTCCGTACGTACGCACGAGCGATGATATCGTTCCCATGATCGTGGAAATTTATTGGAGTGTTTGCATACTATTAAAGAATCAATATTACTTTACAATATTCATATATATCTATTATTTACACCATTATACCCATCCAAGAAAGGTGGTAGTGGAAAATAGATTACACCACGGCGTGGAGATGGTATTTTGTACGTACGCACGTGCGATGATTTCATTTTACGTAGGATGGATAGATGGTGAAATAGGGTTGTTTCATACTTATAATAACATATCAGTATATGAGTGATACTGATGTTATTACTTCATAATGAAACAACCTAAGAAGAAGAAGTGGAAGAAGAAATAAAGTTAAAAGAATCGGTAACGGACATTACCTCTTCTTTGAAGCGCCTCTTTGAGAACTCCTCTTAGGGAACTAAAATTGGTCTTTGAAGAAGACTAGGACCTCTAGGATGTTTCTAGGGAAGTGGAGAAGAGAACTTTTCAGGGTTTGGCCGAGCTTGAAGGCTCAATGTGGTGTGAGGAAGAGAGGGAGGAGGTTCCCTTTTATAAGGGAGGAGAGGGGCACCTTTGGAATAACTAAAAATATTATTTTATTATAACGTCATATTCGGTTTTTAATATCTCCAAATTGATTTATTTCAAAGCTAAGGTGAGGATGGGTCGAAATATTCTCATAAAATAAAATTTAGACAAGTTTAGGTCATTATATTAACCTTAACTTTTAGTTTTAATTCTTAGTTAATTAGATTGACATTTACCATGTCACTTTTTATTTTTATATTATATAGTTAATAAACTTACCATATACATCCAAGAGACCCCCAAGTGGTACATTAATGATACACATATCATGATATAAGTATATTTGCCGTGCCTTATATTTTTAGGAATATAATAAAAATTAATAATATAATATGTTTTTTAAAAACTATTTTATGTCAATTTTGACACTATTTGGTAATTTATTTTTTTGAAAATCATAACAGAATGATTAGTTCTAAAAAAGTTAATTAAATCAATACTAAAATGTTATATTAACATAGAAAATTATTGGAAGTCATAAAAAGTCTCAAATTACATTTATTTGGGTATTTATAACATCAATTATGTCAATATTTCATTAATAAGATAATTACTGCATCATCATTGTGTCATACATAAATTAAATTATTTTAAGTCTAAAAATTAAAAATAAAATACCACTATGTAGAAAATCTTTTTAGCTTTCTAATTAATATTTATAGTCGAATTTATTTTATGTATAACCCTATATTACAAATGATTTACTTTCTAAACTTTGATTTTAACTTTTTTAACCCTTCTTTAAATAAATTAATAATAAATGTCCAAATCTAATTCAGGTGGGCCTAAATGGTCATATTTTATTCCTAAGGTTGTTTTTGGATGAATTAAACTTATCCAATAGAATTAGTAGATGTGTTAGGGTAATAATAATATCATATTTACCCTTAATTACCCTATTTACTTTTAACCGTGGTAAAAAAGTAAAAAGTTACTATTCACCAAAAATTATTTTCATCTCATTGAACCACATTTTAGTATTTAATATTAACCGTGTCTCTCGTATTTTCAAAATTCCACTCACAGAAGCAGTAAAATTAAGTTTTATGAAAAATTCAGTTTTTTTAACTACCACTTATGGTTTCACTATTCATCAAAAAATGAAAGTTTACAGAAAAATACCAAAAATTAGGCCTAAGAAATATTTGATATTATGAATTCAAAAATGATGTCTTATTTTACCAAATTCAAAACATATCAGTTTCATTAATTAATTTAAAAATTAATTCCCGTCGTCAAAACAAATAACGTGTTCTTAAGAGATAATAACTATCAAAATATTGACACTTGTTTATGTCTAGTTTAAATGTGAAATTACATCCAATGACCAAAATTGTATTAAATTGTAAATATATATTATAAATATACTTTAAAACCACTCAAATTAATAATTTATCACTATTAATTATTTCGATTAAAAAAGTTGTTTTTAATTAAAATTTAGTAATTTTCACTATTCATCAGAATATGAAAGTTATCCGAAAAGTACCAAAATTTCACCCTAAGCTAATTTTGATATTACAAATCCAAAAATGAAGTCCATTTTGAAAGATAAAATTTATAAAATTTCAAAAAGTGGGTATTACTATTCATAACGGGTAGTTCATAATAAAATTATAATAATATCTCGTTTAGTGAAACTCGGTATTGCGTACTACACACGCTGTTGAGGAAGGTCGTGATTGCGTGTAATGCAAGGAAAGTCAGGGATGAGTGTTGTGCAAGTTACTTTTGGTGTATCGTACAGCACAAGACATTAATGAAATTAAAAAGAATATTTTTCATAAAATCTCAGGGTGTTACATTCTACCCCCCTTAAAATGAATTTCGCCCTCGAAATTCTTCGGGGTTATAAATGGTTTACTACTCGAAAGTTTCATTAATAGAAACCCACATCGTAAAAAGGAATACCAAAACTTGGCTTTAAAAACTAAAGTATGAAACATAACGGTTACCCAAATTAAATCATCACTGGGTTTCCACGTAGGAGAACATAGGTGAAAATATGGATATGGAAGAAAAATCTAACCATCAAGATTTGATGGAGAGTGGTAGAGAACATGGCTATGAAAAAGCCAATAATCACAAAGCCATAAATTTGTGACGATCTAAGGTACCATCTGATTAATCAGATATAAGAGTACTAGGACAACATTTTTGGTTTTCAAGATCATTTCCCTAAAGTTGGTGAAATTGGAATTAGAAGAAATACTTTCGTGATTTTGGTACAGTCTCACCGTTGGTCGTTCTTTGGAAAATTTCCACTTCATATCTAAAAGAAATGATGTTGAATTTTCATTCGTGAAGTGTTAACAGATCATGTGATATAATGATGGGTAGACATGTTGAGTATTTCCCATGACACTCTGGGATAGGTGGTTCTGCTATGGTGTTTCTAGGGCTCACAATGATTGATGATTCTTTCTATAAATGAGAATATGACTTTTTTGGAGGGTTAAGGCCCTTATTCATTGAAATAATTCTAAGAGAAAGATGATCCCTACATATTTTTTAGGCCTATAGAATATTTTTGGAGACTCAAACACCTAGGTAATGATGTTATGTATGGGAAGAAGACTATTCATGAAAGGGTTATAGTACCCTAGGTTAATTAGTTCAAACATCATAAAGATTGATCCCTATGACAAGTGGTTTCAAATAAAAAGGTGTGGGAAACCAAAGGTTTGAGAATGGCGTCCCACATTCTTCCCTTGAGAAGTGGTACAAAGAATGATTACACAACACTGAGGATATCGAATCTACCAGGATAGTTTGGTGTAGGGATTGAAAATCATGACCCAGAGATCTCGAGATAGTATGATGACATGGGAAAGACATACATGGATGAGTTCAGACACACTGGGGTATTGAGTGCTTTTATGATGATGTCAAGGCTCACAAGGATCATAATTTCATTTTTCAAAGCAATGCATTTGGTTGACGACCATATGCGAATATTCCGGATCCATAGACATGCATGCGTAGTCAAGAAAAGGTTCCATGAAGCTGGATATCCTTTCTATGATCCATGGATGGTTATGGTGATTCGAGACACCCAAAAATCTTGAAGTGTGATTTGTGAAATTTTTTAAATCCAAGTAGGTTTCAAGTACCATAAAATTTTTTCCACAGCCTAACAAAGATATTCTTGTGGTGGGGAGATGTGAAAAATAATTGCTCTTTTTTTCTTCGGGTAGGGGGTCCATCAAGTATAGCCTATCTTTTAATAAGGCTATAAAGTAGACCCTTAAAACTTTATTCTCTAATTATTTATGCTTGTATTTTTTCATAAACTATGGAGATAAAGAGTTTAGATCACAAACTGACATCCTCATATCATGATTGATGATATGTTCCATTCACACAAGAAGTATTTCAGACACACTGAGGTGTTCATTTCTATTGTAGTGATGATTTCAGGGCTCATGATGATTGTAAGGTCCCTTTCCATAGTTTCACATTTGGTTGAAGGCCATATGTGAATATTTCAGAGCTATAAGAATGTCTGTATAGTTGAGAGAAGGGTCCTTGAAGCCGGACATCCTTTCCAAGGTCCATGGAAGATTGTGGGGATCCGAGACACCCCTAGATTGATGTGTGGCTTAGGGGGAGGGGGTTTTTCAGATGATGGTGGAGGAACTTCATTATCTGGTCATCCAAGGTAAGGCTCATGTGGTCCTTTAATAAGGAGAGTTGATGAATGATGGTTTCCCCAACTTTTCATCAGGTGGAGGGACATTCCTTTGAAGAGATTAATTTCATGCCGTAAAGATGTACTTCTATTCCATTTAACATCATGTTGTATGTACCTAATTCTAGGTAGTTTATCTTCATGCGGTAAGGATGTACTTCCATACAGTTTAATGTCATGTGGTATGTACATACTTCTATACTGTTTAATTTCATGTGGTAAGGACATGGGAGAACCGATGTAAATGTGGGAGGATGTTATGGCTGGGTCTAAATATGGGTACTTGGGCGTCACTACAAATCTCATAAGGATGAGAATAAATCCACATGTAGTTCTTGAAGATAAAATACCCTATGCAGGTCTGAACCATATGTAGAGGTGGTAATTATTTCTATTGACCATTGTAGTTGGGCCTAGGGTTCATGATATATGAATCACTATGTATCCCTAAATGTTAGGAATCATGCTACACATAGTTCTTTAAGTTCCATGTGGTTTAATGTCTTATGGTGAGGACGAAAGTGGACCAACATGAATTAGTGGGAACATCATGGTTGGGCCTAATGACAGAAGCCTATGTGTCACTATATCTCATGAGAATATGCGAATCAAACCACACATAGTTCTTGGAGAACAATGCAGTATTACGTCATGCAGTAAGGATGGGAACCTACTGCGACTGATACACCTTTTTTGTGCAGGGAATCCTTCATAATGATTCTGAATCCATTCTGAGCTACGATTGATATGGGAAAAAAGAATGATAAGGGGCCCATGTGTTATATGGGTATTATGAGTTGTGATATGGGTGGACCACGATATAGGATCGAGGTGTGCCTACGTATCTCATTGGAAATGAGAATCAATCCATACATATTTCTTTGAAGATCTATGTAGTTTAACATCATGTGGAAAAGATTTTGGTGAATTGACGTGAATGTAGATAGGAATCAAGGATCCATGCAGTTTTATATCATGTGGTAAGAACGTTGATCTTGAAATTTAATGTAATTCAGTGAGGGCTCATGGTATGCCTTTTGTGTTCATGCATTCTGTACATTGATGGACATGTTGAGTACCTATGCACCTTGGTTGTGAGGGTGAGTCCCTTATTCAATTCCTAATCTCATGTGATCTATGCATGATGTGGAAAACAAGTATTGACATTGGTTTACCAACATGCATAGATAGAAGAGGGTACATCAAGAGAATTTTATATCATGTAGTTGTTGGACCAATATATTGGATCATGGTGTCCCTATGTATCTCATGAGGATGAAAATCAAGACATAGATAGTTATAGAATAAATGTGTGTTTTAATTTCATGAAACAAGTATTCTTAACATGAAGTTTAATTTAATGTGGTGAGAATGATGGATTATCCAACGTGAAGGGAACTGTGGATATGTGTAGTTTTATGTCATGTGGTAAGGATGAAAGGTGTTTTTCAGTTTAATTTCTTGCTTCTAGGATGAACTCTGTACAATTTAATGTCAAGTAGTCAGGACAAGCCTATATAGTTTAATGAGATGAATTTAGGACAATTGATTGGTCTTACTCTGATTTGGATGCCCCTTTGCTGAAAACTATAAAAATTATTTCTTAAGAAATATCGTATTGGTAGTTGGTGTGACACACTCTCCATCAATGGTGTCTTGTGAATATGATCTATTATGATACATCATATATGTTACATAGGGTCCTTACCACAAGGGATCAATCTTTGGGGGAATCTTTCTTGGTATCATTTGGGTTTTGAGAGCTTGAACCAACTCTCACTAAAGGAATGAGTAGAGGCGAACCTTTTTATTAAAGCCTCATGCAATTTGATTATGTTGAATCTCAAGATTGTGCAGTGTGCATAACCTTTTATCATCTAGCCATTCCAACTCATCCAGCTGATTTTTCGATTGTTCATCATCGAACAGTTGTCTGTAAATGGCTATCTAGAGTGAGGGAGACAATACTTCTATGGGTAACACTGCCTTAGTCTTGTACACCAGTGAATATGGAATTGCTTCTGTAATAGAATGTGTGGTGGTATGGGAGGCCCATAAATCATATTGGAGTTTATCTGGCCAAGCTTTATCAACCTTATTCTCCATATTTTGGATTATGTTCAATAGGGTCCTATTAGAGGCCTCTATATGTCTATTGTTCACTGCATTATTGCAGGACGATTGATTGGACTCAATATTTTATTCCATGAAAAGATTCATCAAATTTATGGAATAGATGTTGGTGTCATTTTTTGTCAATATTTTGTGAGGTACTCTGAACCTGGTGATGATATGGGACTTCATTAAGTTGATTATATTCTTCATTCTTACTTCATTGAGGGGTATCTCCTCAACCCATTTAGAAATGAAGTCGGTAGCAGTAAGTACGTACTAGAACTCTTTGGTTGTGACTGGGGGATATATACCCACAACATACATCCCCGAAATGGTAAATGGCCAAGAATATTTATCTATATGAAGAAATTTTGGAGGCTGATGGATGAAGTTTTCATGCATCTATAACACTTGACATTTTCTAGTGAATTCCACATAGTCTTGTATCATGGTTTTCTAGTAAAAAACCATCCTCCTGGTCTGGTGAGAGAGCCTAGTCCCATATTGATGGGCGTGGAATGAGCCTACATATATGTCCTCCATGATGGAGAGAACTTATCCTTATTCTATGAACCTAAGGATAATTCCATCAAATTCACATTTTTAGATAACTTTTTGCTCGTGTGGACCATACTACGCGATGAAGTTTGCTACCCGACACCGAGTTTGTTCCCTTATGGAAAAATATGTTGGTGGATTCTTGTCTCGAAGATAGCCAATTATAGGTTTCATATATTTGGAGGTGGTCACTAGTTGATCATGATCTGGGGTGACACTGACCAGATTTATCTCATCCACATCACATACGATGAATGTTGAAACCATTCTTTGATGTGTAATATGGAAGGTTTCTTCATCCTAATCAGGTTTGACCAGGACATCATCCGCATTATTCATCATGTCAACATGATAAATCTATGATTAGGGAACATAATACAATGTGGGTTCAAAATGGAATTTTACCATAAATCCCCAAACATAGCCAGTGAGGGGGGCTTGTTCCTTCTTTTTGATGGAATATTCTCAATTGACCTACTTTATCACTAACTCTGAATCTCCTTTGATGTTTAGGTAGGGATTTTTGTAGATATAGGGCTTCTTCCAAGCCGGCTATGAGATCTTGGTATTATGCCTTGTAGTTTTTTCATCCCTCTAATAGTGAAAAAAATTAGGGCAAGACTACAATGTCTAGAGAGATGAATACAATCCCCAGATCAACCTAGTCGAGCTTTGGGTTCTCCATTCTTATGTTGATACTACTCTGGGAGGTTCCATAAATGTACATCTCCCATGTCTGAGGAATGTCATGGGAATATAAGACCTCTTCATTTGGGAGAACAATGTCTTTTGGTGTATTTTCTAAGGCCAGATGTGCTGCGATGAAATCTTCCTGGGATTTCCCTTTTGCGGAAATCTATGATACTAACTAGATGTTGTATTGATGATGAATGACTTCCCATCATTCCAAGAGAATAGTCATTATTATACGAAAAAGGATTTAATTTATTGGATTGACATGGGAGACTAATTGGAATAATTATGCTGCAAGTAGTGCCTTATATTTTTCACTATAGAGATGACTACGAGGAAGTTCTTCTCACCATCAATGTAACAAAGATCAGTATATAACGTCATCCAGATGTGATAGAGACTATTATCACTTCCCAAATCATTCATTTGTGGGAGGAGTGTGCCCAATGATAATTACATAAAGGCCACATATAATATGAGTTCCCTCCCTTCCACCATGGGCATCCGGACCAGTGGATGCCGCAAGTACTACATGAGACATTCGAAGGATATTTGGAAATTATCATCCCATTGGGATGTGATTACCTTATTCCATAGCCTAGTAAATGGGGGATATTTACTATTTGAGTTGGAAATGAACCACCAAATTTAGTGGAGGTTCCCTTGGATTCCCCTCAATTCTTTGAGATTTTTGGGGGTGACATTTCTAAGATGGCACTGATCTTTTCCAGGTTGACCTCAATGTTGCGGTAGTGTAACAAAAAGGCAAATAAATTTCCTGATGATACTTGAAAGGTACATTTTAGTGGATTCAACTTTAGACTTCATTGTTTCATCATTTCAAAAATTGTCTAATGGTCTGTGAAGTGATCACATCATTGATGAGATTTAACTACTAGGTCATCAACATAACATTCAAATATCTTTCCGAAAATGGCTTAAAGATATGGTTCATGTTGTGTTGATATGTGGCATCATAATTCTTCAAATTAATTTTCATGACCTAATAAAAAAGGACCCTTGGTGTACTCTAAAGTTAGTTTCTTCTTCATCCTCAAGGGCTATCTTTATCTGATTGTACCCTGAGTAAACATCCCTGAAATAAAGGGCATGGAATCCCACATTTGAATCGATCAGGATTTTTGTGATCAGAAATGGGATGTCATCCTTTGTGAAATGTCTTTTAAGGTATCAAAAATCAATGCAGGCCCTTATTTTCCCTTTCTTCTTTATGACTAGTATGGTTTTGGGAATCCATTTCGGGTATTTCACCTCTTGATAAAAGTGGGATTTAATAAATTTATCAAATTCCACCTCTATTTTGGTGACATGAGAGGAGTGTATCCTCCTGGCTATCTTCTTGATGGCTTGATGCTATTCTATTATCTTGAGATGGTGTGTAGACACATATGGATTTATTCTGGTAATTTTTGTGTAGTTCCACGTGAATACATATCAATGTTTCTTCATAAATTCAATGTACATCTCTTTCTCTTAGAGTGGGATGGAAGTAATAATAATTGTAGGCCATGAATCATCATTTGATTCTTGGATTATTTTCCCAAGTTCATAAATGGTAGTGGAGAAACCTTCATCGAATGTTGGAGGAGCATTCCTGAGGATAACCTCATCTTTGTCCATCTTTGAGCCTATGGAGTTATTCTTGGATAGAGATAAGAAAATAGAGGCATAAACATTACTACCAGGATGGGAGAGCCCATGATGATAGAAATTATCTTCCCTTGTTTACTAAGTCGTATAGAGAAATGTCGAGGCTGATGGTATTCAATGTACTCACTAAGGGAAGGGAGGGTTTGGACCTCCAAGATTATACTCATGATCTTGACCAGATTTATCGGGACGTGAGAGCACATGATGTTAGACATTATCTTCCCCTGTTGACTAAGTCGTTTTAGATAAATGTCGGGGCTGATGGGATTCAATGTACTCACTGAGGGAAGGAAGGGTTTGGACCTTCAAGATTATACTCATGATCTTGACCAGATTTTTTGGGAGTATATAGTCATCATCAATCATGTTTTAGAGATTCATTGGGGTGGTTCCCATGTCATTGGGAGCATCAACCTATATATAATCATCAATTATTAGTTATTCTCTCCCTTATTATAAAACTCAACTTCCACATAGGTATCTCTATAGGTTTCAAATGGATCACTATCACCATGTATTATACCGAACTTTTAATTAATGGGATACTTCAGACAGTGATGGAATGTTGAAGTTATCACTAGGTGTCTATAAAGTCAGGGCCTTCTGAGTAGGACATTATATGTGGTGTCTTGATGGATTACCATAAACATGAAATCTAATTTAAGATCCCCAAATAGGCTTGTGAGAATGATTTTATCTAGAGGACTTTTCTTGCATTTATCATACCCTTTGATGATTAGCTTATTGGGAGACAAATCCTCTTCACTATATAAAAAATTTCACATGGTTCATACTAGGATAATATTGATCCCATAACCAATTAGGGCCCTCTAGATACATATATTATCGAGTCTTACCAATACATATAGGGTCCTGATGTTCCCCTACATGGCCTATTCTTGAACATGATCAGTGAATGAGATAACGAAATTACATTCTGGTTTCATGATCTCTATCTGACAGGCCTTGACTACAAAAACATCTGTCTAAAACTCTCGGGGGCTCTGGAGGGCTTCAATAAGTGCCTCCCTATTTTTTTTGAAATATGAAGTGCATTGAGGACTGAGATATTGGCTGGTACATACACCAAATATTTTATAATGTTGTACTATTGTACCAAATTTCTGAATTTCCAAATATTAGGATGCTCTTGGGATTTTGGATGAGAAATCAAGGTCTTCGGGGTGAAAAAATCTGGTTCTTATGTGGTGGTTGTGGGACTATCTACTATCAATGGATAAGGTCATGATGGCCTTCCCATTTGTCTAGTCTAATTGGGATGCTCTCCTTCTCTGTGGTCATGCAAGAAAAACGGGTAAAAATGGCTTCCTAAGGGTTCTAAGAAAACTCCCTACCCCTTCTGATCTCGTTGGAGCACTTTCCCACACATCTCAACTACATATGTATTTTCCATCATGGTGTTACTAGAATACTGAGTCCATCCCCATATTCGGTGTCCTCTATATTGTCGACTTCGGCATATGCAGACACTAATTCCTCGGTTATGCATTTGAAACTCATGCTATGGGAAAAATTCCTCATCGGATATGGGGTATGAAAAGTGTATTATAGTGATATAACCAAATATGAGTTCTTCATCTGATGAGGATTCCATTTGGTGGGATGGTTCCCATGCTGAAGATTTCATAAGGAAGAAATCAGAAAGATTTAACACCAAATTTGAAGGAGAATAAGACTCTTCCTCTTCTATTTTGTGATGCCTCTAGTGGTCACACCCACCTTTATGTGGTATATCGGATGCCTATTCCATGGGTGATAGAGCTACTAATGGTTTTTGGAACTGTGATCCCAGAGTGGCATGGGTTAGATCAACCATCTTTCAAAACATCCAGTTGTCAAATTTGTGTGCATATCTAGCATGGAAATTTTTCCAATCACCATATTCTTCTAGTTAGACCATTTTTATGCAAGCCAACTGATCTAGTGAATATCTATAACTACTTTTCTGGAACCAATCATTTCTTGAAGGACAACTTTAAAGACAAAATAGTTCTAGATATTATGACGCAACCTTCTGTGGAAAGGGTGGTAACCAGTTCGGTTAGTGAGGTTGACTTCATCGGGCTTCTTGGGTTGTGAAAGTGTGATATGGTTATTATTCATGGTTACAAAGAAATAATTTGGGACCTATTCACTCAGTAAGGAGTACTCCTTACTCATCCATTCTTCAAATCTCAAATAACCTTGATTTCTATGTACTTCTCATCGAGGGTGATTCAGTGGTTTTCACCACACAATATGAGGTGTTGGGTATTTTGGTGCCTACCTAGGCATTTGTAAAGGTGCCACACTAGATTGAGAGTGATAGCTGCAACTTCTGTTCTAGCTATCCTTTTTCCCTATGCTACTAGAATGATTCGAGCTTTAGATCAGGTCCACTGAATGGCCTTCTACAATTGTTGGGTTTTTTTAGAATATTTGTGGAATCCGCCTAGATATTTCATTTGAGTTAGAGTCGTCTTCAAATAATCCCAAATATTTTCATCACAAAGTACCAGAAGTTGATCTTACGAGAGAGGTATGCTAATTGTGTAGGTCAAACCCTTCAATATTTTTATAAAATCAGACACCCTCTAAATTTCACATTGTTTTCATTTTTTCAAGTTGACAATCATTGTCTTCCTTAGTGTAGAACTAAATTGATAAAGGAATTAATGAAAAAGGACTTATTATCCTGAAATAGATCCCACTGGTATATTTATATACCAAATTAAGGCTGGACAAGTAAGGGTTTATACGAAACACCTTTTCTTGGTTGCCTCCTATTGATGTCGAGGGCCCATCATTAGTTAGCGTTAGGACACGATGTGTGTGAGATGTTATTCAGGGTCACCCGCACCATCAAAGGATTAGAATGTATAGTTGTTTAAGTTGGGTATAGGTGGGGTATCATCAACCCATTCATGATATGTATTTCTTTTGGGCTGGATAGGTGTGTGTCACCTATTCATGGATTCTATTCAAGTATCAAGGATCTTGATGATGTTGGGGATCTCTAGGGGCACTACTATCTGAGCCATATCCCATCTTTGGGGAGCTTGTGGGGGTTGATGTTGTGGCCTCACTTTCATCTCCATATGATTTTTGATTCATCCTAGGAATGAATTGGTATCCTGGAGAGGGAGTGGCTCTTTCTGCAATAGAGGTAAGTCACAATCATTTTCAACTTCCTCATATATCTAGGTTGGCTACCTAAATCTAGATCTAATCTGATATTCAGAAGTTGACATTTCTGTTGGACCACTATTTAAGGGAGAACATTTTTCTCTACATGGAATTGATTCCTTGTGGGAATCTTTCCCCTAACTATCTCATAATCATGTTTTTGAAGAACTTTTATTTCTCTCTCATACTATGAAAATTATTCCTCCAGGGAAGGAACCTTTATTCTCCTATTCGGTGAGTGGGATGTGGCTATACCCTTCCCTTTGGCAGTTTTTCATCGGGGATGTTCCAAGTCGATATTCAGAATATACATGTTTTGGACCAATATCTAGTTCCTGGTGTGTGCACCATCATTTAGTGCATTAAAGTCACCCTCCTCCCATGGTAAATTTTCTATGTCACAACCCTCTATATTTTCATTATGATCAATATCGTCCATGTTGATAGTGAAGAAATTCCCAAAGGCATATCACGAAATGGTGGTTGCGCCATTGCTTTTGACATAACAAGATGATTATGTGTTATCCACTTTTGAGTTATTATTCAAAACCATGTCCAATTTGGTTCATTTTGGTTTGTGACCCATATGGGTATGAATGTACTTGATATATGTTCCTCCCATTTTGGTCTATGAAAAGTTACCCTGAGGGAGTTTTCGGTTGGGGTTGTCGAATGAGCACCGACCAACATGGGTTTTTCTTGCAGCCAGAGGGGCTGGTGGAATTCTGACCATTGATTTATTCCTCCCAACCTGAAGAAGATTGATTCCCTATATGGTGGTGATGATGATGAAAATTCTCCCATTCGTGGGGGTGGGGTCATTTGGGGTCATAGTCATCACTGATTGGTCCAATTTTTGGGGATCCAATCACTGTGGTTGGGGATTTGATGACACCCAGGACAGAAATGTAGGTATAAATTCCCCCATCCCAGAAGGGTGGGTTGTTCTAGGATCATTGATGATGTCTCTATGGTCCTCTTGGGGGATGATGAACCTTAGTATGGTGATTGAGATATAAATTCCCCCATCCATGTAGGCTGGGGTTTGATTTCAATTGCTGCAGATGAGTCCCAAATCCTCTCAGGAATTGATGATCTGAGTGGTGGAGATAGTGGTAGATATTCCCCTAGTCTGGCGGGGTGGGTATACCCCTTGATAGATGATACTTTAGTTGAAATCTCAGCCTACTTTATGTGGTGTATTTGTGCTCCTGTGGGAATTGGGTGCAATGAAAAATTGTGATGAGAACTGTTTCCTATGGGAAGTTGTATGGGTGATCACTACTTTGGTTTTCATGTTCTAAACATATTATTATTATTTTGAGTGGGCCATTTTTATGTCCTATTGTATATCCCCCCTCTATGTCCTTAATCTCTTGGTACTGTTGGAGTGGAAAAACTCTATTGCAGTGAAAACTGGCCTGAGCATTTCTCGGTCCCTTGATCTCACCAGATTCTATAACATTATAGGATGCCATACCCGAGGGACTTTGTTATTCCAAGGTAGTGGGAAAGTGTACTTCCCAATACATAACCCATCCTTGAATATCTACGCATGAAGTGGCTTAAAAGATCACCTATCGAAGAGTCATGATGTTATGGCGACAAGGGTGTTGTGGATTTACATTGTGATTTTCCAGTTTTGGATGTTGGGCCATAGAGATAGCTGTTGGTCTAGTTAACAATAGATTATAGAGATTTTCTAAAAGATACACTCATATACTAGATAACTAATTTTTTGAGCCTTTAGTTTCTGATTATTTGCCCACATATTTTGGAGTAGATAAGGTATGCACTCATTTTCTAGCTCATCTGGGATCTCATAGTCAGCGGTAGCAAGGGGTTAGAACATAACGAGGAGTTTGTTTTGGATAAATCTATACATATATCAATACCTTCTTTATCCTCCTTATACTTACATAACTCCAAATGATCATACCATAGAAGATGGTTTTGATGTTTGCCTACTGACGAGAGTGGGGTGGTGCTAGAAGTTTATGAGGAACAATATACAGTTGACTCTAATGATTTGAGAACCTCTCTATACAAAGGTTCCAATGTTTGGAACACCTCTGTATACGACTATTTCTGGGTAAGGTGAGGAATAACTTGTAAATGTGAGATATCATCATGGGGAGGTTGACCATGGTGGATGATAGTATTGAGTCTCTATGATCCATCTTTACATCGTCATGAGGAGGACTATTGTGGTAATGAATACCTTATGATTTTTCTTCGATAGATGAGTCAAAAGACCCTTGTGGTGTTGATATTGTGTCTCAAACAACTTCAAGGACACTATAATTTATCATTTTAGAGAATGGGCCATGTTCTTATTATTGGTCTGAATATGTCTCCCTTCATTTTGGAGTTGTTAATGGGTAGGCACCTACTGTTTGAAGATTTCCAAAACTTGTATATAATCGTCTAAAGACGCAGGGGTATGAGCCTTCTAATAAAAAGCTACCGAAATATGATGATGAGATTTCTCATTAATGATAGTAATCTGAGCCTAACCTGAGGTGTGTTTCATTCCCACTTGGTGGGCCATGGTCAGGACAGAAACCTGATACCAATCCCAATCCTTTGGAATATATCATCGGTCTTTCTTGGTTGAAATATGAGCCATAGTTGAGGCATGTTCCACTGTCACATAGTTGGCCCAAGTTGGATCTGGATTATGGGCCTGGTCCACATATGCATTCCTCATCAGAATATGATGATGGAACTTTAGAATGAAGAAGGAATATGAACCTCCACTAGTATTTCCATGAAATGATGTCGGTGCATTCATTATTAGGATGAATTAGGAATATGTTCCTTTCTTCTATGATCCACTAGATTATGCAAGGTAAATTCATTGGCAGAAATATGAGCCTATCCCAAGGATTGCTCTATTCTCACTTGGTTAAAATCAGTTAGGATAGAGATATATGTCTGATCCTAGGCCTTTGGAATATGCCTCAAGACTTATTTGATAGTAATGTTCCCCTATCCTAAGGCATGATCCACTCTCACCTGGTGAGACCTAGTGGGAATGGGGATATAAGCCCGATACGTTGCCTCACCCTTCATCGAAGTATGCTGATAATCCTCTCGGGTGGGAGCAAGAGCATGTGCTTGCTTAGGTACAACCAATTATTCATGATGACTAGAGTGTTGCATTATCATGACTTTTGGGATAGGAGTATGCACTTATCCCATCATCTAAAACAGTATCGGGATATAATGGTGGAGTTCTTTAGCTATTTCTAAAATATATTAAAATTTTAGAAAAGTGTGTTATAGGATATGAGACTACACATTTTTTGTCTTGATGATGAACTAGCTGATTTATTCTATTGATGTAGGGATATTTGACCACTTCTATCCTCCTTGTTCATCTGGAGTATGATGATGGGATTCATATATGGGTGTAGGAATATGATCCTCTGCAATGTTTTCTATAGGAATATGCCTGCAGACTTGTTTAGAGTGAGTATATATATGAGCATGTTGGATGGTTCTTTCTTGTGTATACATGAAATAATCATTGGTAGGGGTGGTAATATGCACCCTCTCTGAGATATCCAGTATGTTTCTCATCCGATGAGTCTTCCTTGCAACCTATGCATGGGTGTAGGAGTAGGTTTTGAGTCAGATTGTACCCTCAATAGGTGACTTAGGGGTATCAGATAGATGGTGTCAATGATGGATGTTAATAGAAACCCTCCTAGGTGGCTCCTAAAACTGAAGGGAGTTGTATCTGGATTCATGATCCACCCTTATCAGACATGGAATATAGTGGTTATCATGCTCTATGGATAAGCTACTAAAGCTATTGATCATGGTGATGAGAGTAGCAGGTTTAAGAGAAGCCTTCCCCAAGTGATGTGGAATCATTGTCAATCTTGTCTAGATAACATCATGAGTAGCCTCCATGGTCAGCATTGTACCATATCGTTGGTACTCTCAAACTATTGTATTTTCCACCAACTTATGGAGTCTTCGTGCTGGTGAAATTTTTTGTGAGTTGTGGAAGTTACAGTTGTGGATGATTTCCTAGAAAAAATGATGGATACTGGAGACATAGTCTCGAATTGGGATATTGAAATAGTATTTGTAATTATGTAGATAAAAAAGGACAATGTTATTGATTTCTGAAGTATTTTTGGAATAATATGATAAATTATATATTCATAGATGAATCCTTTGTTCTTTTCTTCCAAATTCGTCCATTCCACTCATTTGGACATATCCAAATGAGGATAGACTTATTAGAACCCTGGTTATAGAGGATCATTTTTATGGTTATACTAGTTTTATTTCATTATTTTTGTAGGGTAGGAAAACAAAGTGTCTTGATTCATTATATCCCAATCATTCTATCATTACAAATATTCATGTTTATTTTATCATTTTGATTGCATATAGAGGAAAACAAAGTGGCTCGATGGGTAATAACCGGTCATTTTTTCATTGGATAGATTCACGTCGGGTTCACCATTTTTGTTTCTGTTGGTTTTTTGGGTGTGAAATGGTTTTTCTTGTCAGAATAATATTTCCACATTTCCCAAAAACTCTCAATGGTTCCCCCATATGTAGCTGGGTACAAAATAGATTTCCAAAGGCTGATGTCATCTGGTTTTTCAGACCCAACTACTCTTGGGGACATACATTGGTCGAGAGGATGGGAGTTCAGGCACAGCACACCCCTAGGTGGGGGGGGGGTATTTCCTACTCTAGGACTCTCTTATAGATCCCATATATGTTCATTCATATCATACTAATCCCAATATAGGACAGGTTACCCTGAAAAATTGGTTTATCTGTTAATTTTCTAATTATAGTAGGAAATGGAGTCTCATTAATTTACCCATCTGTATGTATCCAAGGTTCTTCATCCATTTATCTAACAAGGAATAGGCACTTTATGTGTTGTAACTATATAACTAAGTGCTTCGTAATGTGCCTCTATTGAAGGTGAAAATTAGTATTCCAAGGTGGTTATTGTGCCATTATGATGCATCATACATATCCTATAAATTACATGAATAAAAATCTACATAGTCTGTTATTGATCTTGGGGACGACCCCAAGGTATATTCCCTTATATGAGGGGTATTCATTCATGATGCTCGGCAATTTGTTCATTCACATATCCCAAATCCCACGTGATTTATGATTAGTGTGATAAACAATGGGGAATAAATGATCAGCCACTTGGAATATTTGTATGGGAATTGTGTACTAGGACAATCCTAGGGGTGTTTTTTATAAATCTTGATCCTTGAGAATTCATCCTACGTATCTTGAGTATGGAAAGAATCAGATTTTTCGTAGTTCTGTTAATTTCAGGCTTACACACTAAAGCTTCCTTACACCATTTTGGAGGTTTATAGCACCGATGATATGGTCATTGCAACTCCTTAATCCCATGTGATCCATTCTCATTTGCGGGGAACAAGGGATAGTGATTAATCAATTTTTTTTCATTGAACAAGGGACTCATATGATGGTCCCTCTATGTATGATTAATATAGAGCTCGAACCTTAGAGAGAGGTGGACAACATATCCTGAATATGGTAGCAATCAGAGTGTTCATAGTTCCCTTAATGTAAGGGCTTACACATTGAGGAAACCCTATATAATTGTTGAGGTTTATAGGGAAGATAATATGATAATTGTAACTCCTTATGCCCACGTGATCCATGATAAATTGGGGAAACAAGGGATAATAAGTAATCAATTTCATTGCCTCAAATAAGGGACTCATATAATGGCACCTCTATGGTTGATTAATATAGAGCTTGAATCTTAGGGAGAGGTGACCTATATATATTAAATATGGTAGGAATGAGATTCATCATGGTTCCCTTTATGTCAGGTCTTACACACTAATGATTCCATATTGATCGGGGATTGCACGCCAAGGATAGACGATGTTATCCAGCCTCGGGATTCCTTGTTGATATGGCCTTTATCTATAGTGGGTGTCACAATATCCAGTTGGCATGTCCTGTGAGCCATCTCATGACCTTGCATGAAATATATATAGGGTGTTTTAAGATCCAATGTGACATAGTCATAAGAATTTCTCATATCATGGATGAAAATATATGGATACATAGTGAGACTGGGTCTTCATGTTTGGAAGGCATTGCGAGTCTCAATTGAAATTCCTAGAGGGTGTCACGAGAGCTTGGTCTTTATGTCTTGATGCATTCACGAGACTTAGATGACATGACAGAATGCCTTTATATGAGTCCGTTGATGTGTCTGGAGGATATTTTCTATCTTGGGTGATGGACTCAGAGGGTTCACAAGATCAAAGTGGGATCTACTGGGGAACTATGTGATTTGTTCTAACTTGTCTATAGGTTTTTGCATGTCCCAAATTACATGTCGAAGGAATATCGAAATATCTGGGTGACGTGTCCTAGTGTTATCCTATGTGTTTGAATGACATGTGTGAAGCACATGAGGGGTGGTGAGCATGTCCTTCACTTAATCCTTCTACCTTTGATCTTGGTTATAATGGTTTTATTGAGAATTTTTCGGTTTTGTTCGGTGTCAGTTTTTCTTAAATCTCTCATGATCTAGTATCATTTTGGGATGTTCTTTTCATAACCAACTATAGATCCTTCATTTGATCCATGAATTATCAGGCGAATTGATTTATTCCCAGTACATGTGGATGCCCATCGGTGTAGTACTGGACAGAATGTTGTCTGGTAGCGTGATCAATTTCTCCGAGAATGTTGTTTCGAAGCATGGTACTTTGCTGCTTGAGACTTACCTTTGCATATTAGTCAATCTATTTTATATGTTGGGGTGGGTAATTTGTAGGCCTCTCTATCCTGGATACTCTCTAGTGAGTGTGGAATATCTAGCATGAGTTCGTGATGGAGTCGGCGAATTGGCATGGTGTCGTGTGGTTTCCTGAGCCTCCGGCATGGACCACTCCAAGCGTGTCATGTGATTTTCAAAGATTGGGAGTCTCTACCTATATCAGATTATTTTCTATTATTAAAGACTTTTTTTATCATGTAGATGTATCAAAGGACTTCCATGATTCCATGTTGACATGTTCGAAGGTCTTTGAAAGTTTCAATTGACTTCTGGAAGGCACTCTCATGACGTTAGGTGACATGTCTATGATCTTCCAAAAAACAAGGATGGTTTGTCTATGGGTTTCATGGGACCATGCTGTGGGTATAACACATTTCCTTCAGCAACCATGAACACCTCCTAACACCTCCATCTCTATCTTCTTTTTCATTTAACAAGGGATTGGGATTCATGCGGGATTATATGACTGTTATCGATGATATTTCAACTATTTTTTTGGTGATTTGTAGCATGACCATTATGGGTTCTATGGGGGTGTGTGAGAATTTTATGGAAAAATATTTCCATTTTTATTTAGATTGTTGTGGATTTTTCTTTATATGCCTATAGATATCCATGCGGCGAGGCTGACAAACCGAAAGGATTTTGCGAGATGAGAGAAACATGAAACTGAGGTGATGTTGTGTCTCATGGATTTATAGGGTGGGTATCTTTTAATTTTGAAATTGTGAATCCTTCTCTCCTCCATAACTTTATCACATTAATTTTATATGAAAATGGTTGGGATATCTTGTGTGTTTTCATGAGGAATGTCTAGGATTTTTACTTGATCTTTGGATTATGTCTCACTAGACTAATATGTGTCGTATGGAGCATGAACAAGCATGTTGTGGACTGGTCTATTAGTTGTTCCTAGAGCACCAAGGGGGATACCTAGACATATCTGAGGACTTTCATGTGGTTGGGTTGATACTGAGGACTCGCAAAACCTCATGGGTCCTTGAGGGAGTTTTTCATTCCTTTAAGATAATGATAACCCCTCTTGTAAACTCCCCTTTATCTCCCTCATTTTAACTCATAATGATTTGGGGGCCATTAGATTTTTCCTAGATATCACCAAGGTGTTTTATTCTTCATGATAATGATTTGGTACATGAGATTTGAGACCACTGGATATCTCCATCTTTTTAATTTCGTTCTCTTTATTTTTGAAGGATTTCAAAGGGTTTTTTGGGAACTTTCCAATGAAAAACCATGGAGCCTGGGGGTGCTCATTAGGTTGTCATATTGTGGTCATTGAATGTCTGGAGGGCCTTCAAAAGAGTAGGATGGTTCGTTGAAGGGGGATCCATGGGACATTCCAATGATTTTTCACTATGGATGGATACTTTTCATGACCTTGAAATAGTAATGTGATCGCGAGCCCTATAGAGGCTCATGCGATCTGTGAGTCTCATCCATCCTTTTCATCCTTTGATTTTCAGGGGAAAATAATACCCATATTCAGGTATTTATTCCTTTGTGATTTTCTGATGCTTATTTTATGAGTTTCAACTGTTACATTTGATAAAACATGGGTGGAATTCTCTCTTTTAAAAATTTATTAGTTTTCCACTCACCTCACTTATAAAAGGCCACCCAATATCCTCTCTTCTTTAAACACTCCAACATATTTGGTTCATATTTTATCTACCTAAATCTATTCCAAAATTTCATATTTTCATCCAATAAGCCTTATTTTATGTATAAATATAACCAAGGATGTAATTTGGTGCAATCTTAACCAGGATACACAAAAAAGAGGTAACATTCATCAATGAGCTTTTTTATTTTTTTCCTACGCCTCATTTAATTATTATTATAGAATTATTATATAATAACCTTATTATCTTATATATACTAATACATTGTTCTGTTAAAGGTATTACCTACTATTACACACACTTCCATCAAATGGGTTATGAAATCATCGTTTCGGTATAGGATAAACTACCACCTCACGAACTGATGTCATTATTTTTTCCATTGACTCCTCTCAAGGTTGGGTATAATGGTGTATTTCTTATTCAAATATGATATATATGATATTTATTATTTTATTATGATTATTTAGTTTTTATATCACACATACCATCATGCCTTCCTTTTTGTGTGAATACAATAATGGCATTCATGTGTACGGCGGATTACCATCTCGCGAAGTAATGTGATTCGTTCACACTTTATAGAGAATGTATAAAGGTTGGGTTTAAAAAATATTTTTGATATATAGACATAAATTATTCTATAATTAAAATAAATATCATATAATTTTCCTTCTTTCAATCCAATAAGAAAATTAAAAAATTTAGTTTATGTGTACATACGACCTACCATATCCATGAATAGTGTATTTCATTTCCTATCACTAAATTTTATGGATTAATATAAATACATATATACTGAAGATATGTGATATTGTTATTATTTTTATCATTATGGTGATGATTTATCCATGATTTTATGACAAAAATTATAACAAATCAAAATAAATATGAAAAATAAAGCGGTTACAACTTAAGATGTAACTTTCTCATGAAATCATTAATAATGAGGACAAATTATTTCATAATAATATCATATATAATATGATATATATGGATAATTCTCTATAATATATTTATAATAAACTTATATTTATTTATAGAAGGTTTAAATGAGTCGGATGAAAGTAAAGACATAAGGTGGGTGATTTCTGTCTCACTTTTTACATTTGTGAGACAAATACCATGTTCACAACCAATATCTTATATGTGGTGAGTATCATTACCAAGAATGTATTTAATGATTATTATACTAATAATAATTAGTATTTACATAAAAATTTTAGGATATATCTTTCATGGAGTTTATGTTTAAAATGTTACCAATGCTGTAATTGATTTTTGTCTCAATTTTTATTCTTTGATACATACATTATGTTATGCACCTATATTTTTTTAAAGGGTGTATACATAGACACTTTTATAGGTATCATCATGAATTTATTCATCCTCATGATATTTTAAATTTCAATGTATTTTATTCCTCCATGGTTATTAGGAATCAATGTTACCAATGGGGTAAATATTTCACGTTATAATCCCATAGTTTATCTGGATTGTTTATGATTATGTTTCTGATTATAAAATATTAAGATCCATATTTCAATAATTCTCATTATTTTTCTTATCATGTAGTTATTATAGATATATTAAAGTAATGGTACCATTTTTACACTTTTGGTACTTATGATAATTAAGAATGTTTTTTTTTCAGAATATCCAACATTATTTCCCTCATCAGTCAAAACTATGTTTTCTTCCGAATCCATGTTTTACAAAAATATTTTCAAAAAAAATTATTACCCTCTTAGGATTTTTAAAATTTTCCAATATTTTAATTTTTTTTAAAAAAATTAATAGATTATTCATGCCATTTTCTAAACAATTCTCATTAGGGTTTTACCAAAAATGTGAAAGGAATCATTTTTTTTAATGTGTATGACATGAACATAATTTTTTACATCATGACCAATCATAGTTTTGAATATTCCTCTATAATATTTCAATTTTATTTTAAAATAAAATTTATTTCAAAAAATTTTATTTTTTAAATATATTTTTTTAAATGGGAGAAGATATTTTCCATAATAACGGTTTTAAATGATTTTTAAAATATTAATTTATAATTTTTCAAGGATATTTTCAAAGGAAAAAAATTTCATAATGTTTTATTCGTTAAAAAATGATTTAGAGAGAACATTTATTTTCATCATGAAATTTCCCATGTATTTTTTCAAAATAATTTTCCATATATGATGAAATTATTTGAGGATACATATGCTTTAATTAGGATATAATCCAAGGTATTCATTCTTATTCTTTATCTGAATGGTTGTTGTTTATGATGATAATATGATTTTGAAAACAATTTCTATTACATGGGTTATACCTTGATAAAATTATTTTGAAAACTAATTCATTTTCCAATGGTTATAATTTTTTGATGAGACAAAATGATTATGAAGCCTATTTATTTTCCACAAGTAATGTTATGATGAAATTTTTCTGAAACCCATTTCATTTCATGGGTTCTACTATGATGCATATTTTATAATCTTGTGAAAAATGTATAGATAATTTCCATTATGTTAAGGTGGTTATGTTATAATAAAGGTGAGTGGTTACGTTATAACCAAATATGGGTGTGACCTATATCTCCATCTAATGCTTTGTGTAACGATTTATATCTCGTGAGGTATAAAGGACTGAAATGGGGAGTGAACCTAGTTTAGTAAGATACTTTTTCCATTGTTATAGTCTTGGGAGTGAACCTTGACAACTATTATGTTATGTGTGGACCTATGTTTTATTTCTATAATTATATCCATGAACCTGATTACATATTCACAATATTTTGAATGAACTTGATTACATGTTCATAATATTATACATAGACTTATATTTTGAGTCCATGTTGTTATGTGTGGACATGGTTTCATTTCCATAAGATTATGATAGGGTACAATTTAATTTCCTTACCTTAATGAGTGAACGTTTTTATATTTATACAGGTCCACAATATTATAATCTGATGTGTAGGCCATAAAATCTATTTCTTATGTCAATGTTACACTCTTATTTCCCATGTCATTTTATTTACCTATGATTCATGTCTTATAAACTAACAATATTTATTCCATGACCCAAGATTTTGATATTTTATATGCATGTTATGGTTTTCAAATGTTAGTATCTTGTTCTCATACCCTTATTTTCATGTTATTCTTACGCATCTCTCTTTTTTACCCTTACTTAGCATCTGAGTGCACCCATTGTTATTTTTCCTTTTCCCAGATTATGAAGAAAATTTTTAAGTTGGGTATGTTTTTAAAGAGTACTAAATGGGTTTTTTTTCACACCATAACACAAATTTAATAATTTTACTCCTTATTTGGTACTTGGTTCAATAAGTACAATGTTTTCTATAATACATGCCCCAAAAGCATAACAGAAATATTGTGTGACTCATGATTGATCTTACCAAGACCAATAGGGTATGGTTCCTCCTTTCAATAACATCATTCCACTATGGAGTATATGGTAGAGTGAGTTGAGATAAAATACTCTTCTCTAATATAAAATCAATGACATTTTTTTTAATATATTCTCCACATAAATTCGATCAAAGATTCTTTGTCTTCTTTCCAAGGTGTTTCCCGACCGCATTCATGAACTCTGTGAATTTATAAAAGGATTAAAACTTATTTTTCATTAAGTAGATATAACCATACCTTATCATGTCATCAATAAAAGTAATAAAATATGATAAACCACCTCTCTATTTCATAAGGTCAACAAGCATCATTGTGTATTAATTCTAGATGTTTTGTAGGTCTTTCAGCTTGATCACTGAATGGTTGTTTGGTCACCTTACCTTATAAAATGTCCTAACATCATTTATGTGTATCAAGATCAATAGAGTATAATTAACCATATTTATAGATCTCATACAAATTCTTCTCATTTACATAAATAACATGGTGATTCCATAACTAGGTGTCATATGAGTTGGGCATATTAGTTTTGTAATCAATTTCCAAAATTTTGTTTTAATAATTTAATACATAAAGACCATTATTCAACTTTTCTATACCATAACATATAAAATCTATATAAAACTATTGAACTTTATGACCAAATATGAAAATAAATCCATCCAAATATAAATAAAGAAGCATAAATAATGATCTTGGTCACTCTAGTAATGTAATAAAAAAACATTGAAAAAATAATAATCTTGTCTGTAATTTGAGATAGTAGTCTCCAATGGATATAACAACCAACATCACTCCATTTTTAACCCAAAATTCCACCGCATCTCTGGTAATCTTCTTCAATCTACATGGTTCATATATTTGGGTTCAAATTTGAGAACTGAAAGCAGTATCTAAAACCCAACTTGCATATATGGAAAGATTATAGTCAATAACAATCCCACATGAAGCTTCCCATTGCTTCGTGGGACGGGTGTAGTTCCTATTTTAGTATCCCTCCTTCCCACATTCAAATCATACTCTTATTTTTTTCTTTCCTTTCCATTGGGTCTTCTTTTTCTTAGAATGATAGTTCTTTGGATCCTTAGACCTTAAATATGTCTTCTGTACCTTATCCTTGTTCTTTATATTCTTATTTACTATAAGGGAAATGTGTTTTCCATGCCTCATATCTTTATCAACTTGGTGAATAAGTGAAAGAGGTTCTGAAAGTGTCTTCTTTCTATTTCTCATATAATAATTCAAAATAAAATGAGATATGTTTTTTTGGAAGAAAAGTTATAATGATATTTGTGCACATATCATCAAGGATCATAAATCCCAAGATGTATAGAAGCACAATATAGCTAATTATCTTGATATATGTTCCCTAGATAGTGCAGAATCTCCCAAAATTCATGTGAATAATGCATTCGAGAAGTCATATCTCTTTGATATCACCTTCTGATTATAGAGATCTTTAAGTTGGGAAACAATTCTATATTATACCATTTCATCATATTTATTTAAATCTCATTGAACATAAAAGATATCATAAAATATTAGAATTCCATAGAATTATCCATATACCTAAAATAGAGAGGTACATCTTTCCCTCAATCTAATTTGGAATGTGACTCAAGAAGTGGGGTTTCTGTTATGTATAATTTCCCATCAATTCATATTATAATGTGAAATTTCCTATAACATTCTGAGAAATTCACATTGGTTATAAGGATATCTTTATCTAGTATGGATCATTGTAATATTTTTGAAGCCTCTTCATTTTCCATTTCTACAATTTATATGCAGATAATCAATACTTTTTTATTAAAAAATAGATTTATAAATTTAAAATTAAATAAATTCTTATTAATCCCATACTATTTTTAAAAATGTAATTATAAGGAACTAGGATTTACATAAATAAAAATAACAAATATTTAATGAATATTCAATAAATTTCATAAACACATGCCCAAGGATAGTAATTGTTTAGTTTCTTTAGAGACTGAAAACACAATATTTTTATTTTGTGAAAGATATTAATCATCTACCATGATTATCTTCTCACATTTTACTCCTCTTTGTTATACCCTACATAAAAATTTATTTAGAAATTGGGGAAGGAAACACAAGAAAGGTTGAGATCAGATTATTAATAAAGACAGAGAAAGTAGATATCAATATATGATTATATGAATTCATAAGATGATTATAAGGGTATGTGAACATGAACATATCATATGAAGTTCATAACCAACCTTTCGTAGATCATAAACACTATTTATTCCATAAAACATTATCATTTTAGAAAACATTATCTATAAGAGTGAGAAATAATTATAAATCAATCATAAACTATAATATCAGGTCCTAAAAGTCTAGAACCATCATAAATATAGAAACCCATTTCATATTTCAAGGATAACTACTATGATCTCCAACATAGTGAATCAGAACTCGTCAACTCTTTCCCATTGTGGATATGGATGCACCTATTTTCCATAGTGGATCAGGACTCACATGTTTACCATAGTTGATCAACCCCATTTATTTTTTCCCATTATTATCTCATAAGATATAAATATTTACCCAATAAATTAAGGGGAGATATATTTCCCAGACATCTCATAATGAAAACTATACTTATGGGTTTAACAATATCATAAAACATTCATCATATCATCTCATCATAACCAGAGTAAGGAAAACAATTTTTATAAACATTTCATTAATTAACTATATCATAACCCATGAAAAATAAATTGGTTTCATAAAAATTTCATAAACATAATCATTAACCATATGTATAAATAATTATGATGGTATCATTTTATCTTATCCCAAATAAAACTTAAGTATCATCAAAGAATTTTATATTATATTGAAAAGGAGTTTGAAAGACAACATGAAAAATTTCCTAAAGAAAATAGTGTATCCACATTTAAAGACTATTTAAATCATAAAACACATTCAAACCCGTTCTCTTTGAAAATAACCTTCGAAACTTATAAATGATGTTTTAAAACCATTTAAGACATTTTCTAAGGAAAATACCATTTCCATTATGAAATTAACTAAATATTCAAAATGTATTTTAAAAATCATTTTCTTTGAAAATTATAAAGTACCCCATAAAACAATGAGTGATCATGATGGTCATAAATTCTAATAATTTCATACACGTTAAAACAAAGATTCCTTTAACATTTTTGATAAAATCCAAATAGGCTTCGTTGGGAAAACAACTTGATTATTCTATTTAAAAATATTTTTAAAAATTAATACATGGGTAAGAATTTATTTAATAAATACTTTAGATAAAGTTAAAATATTTTTGAAAACATTTTTAGATATAATTTATATGGAAGATAACAGAGGGTTTTGACCGAAGAGAGAAATAAAGAATATTTTTCTAAAAATTATTATTTTGAACTTTTGAGTACATTAAGAGAGGGAAATGAATGGAAAAAATGTGTTGTCATGAAATAAATAAATGAGAATAAATTAATGAGTTTCATCATAAATTTATCATAATATTTCATCATCATAATAATAAATATAAACGACCCAGATAAATGATGAGATTATATCATAAAACACCCACAAATTTGGTAACTTTGAATCATCAGCCCAATGAAATAATAAAACAATGAAACAAAAAATATCATGAGAATGAGTAAATTATTTATATTACATGTCAAATTGTATTTATATACACCTCATAAAAAAATATAGGTGTATAACACAACAAATGTCTCAAAGAAGGAAAATTGAGACAACAAATCACATTCCATGAGTTCCTATTGCCTGAAAAGTGCAATATAATCCTATATAATAAATATAAATTTATTATAAATATATTAATGGAACATAATAATATATATCATAACATATTTTATGTATGTATACAAATTTATTATCTTTTAATAACAATTCCTTGTTAAAATTATGTTTCGGGTAATAATTGCTTTGTTTTTTTCATGTATGTTTTGGATTGGTATATTCGATCATTTGAATTTAATCTAGGATAGATAATCTCAATAATTTTAAAAATTATATAAATATCATATATATTCAGTATATATGTATTTATATTAATCCATTAAATTTTATAGATATAAAATGAAATACACCGTTTATGCAGACGGTATGTCGCATGTACTCATGGACACTATTTACATTTTCTCTATGAATGAAATGAGAAAAGGTTCAGTTATATATTAAATTTAAAGAATATTTTTTATTCCATATATAGAACATATATTCAATAAATCCTCCTTAATTATATTCCTTTCAAAGTGTATGTTAAAAATAAAACACATCTCCTTATGAGGCTATTGTCCACCGTACACACGAACGACGCTATCTTATCCACCACCAAATATAATATAAGAAGGTATATGTTATATAAAAATTAAAAATTTATAATTATGTTAAAAATATCATATATAATCCTTTAATATATACTTTTTCCATCCAAGTTATGTATAAATGAATAACACATAACATCAGTCTGTAAGAAGGTCGTTCGTCAAACACCCGAGTGATGTTATTGTTTCCTGACAGGTTGGGAGTTAAGAAGTTATTTGTGGTATTATAATTACATATGTATAATAAGATCATAAATATAATTTATAAATATTAATTCCATAATTATATCCATCCATGAGAGGTGGTTATAGAAAACAAATAACATTAGTTCGCGAGGCTGTAGTCCTCCATACACACAATTGGAAGTTTAGTTTATCATTGAAGGAAGAGGAGATAGATATAAGTTATAAAATTAGTATAATACAATATAATTATATGGTATATATTGTTTTTATTATATAAATATAATTTAATAAGATTTTAATGGTTTATATGAATAAATAAAAAAAGATGCTCAGTTAAGCATGATGCCTCTTATTCAAACTACCTCCTTAAGTAAGAACCTAAAGGCTTTTTAGGTTGGATTTATAATAAAACTAAGAGATCTAGTTTATGATTAAGGAATTGATGAATATATTTGTGTAGATATTGTGTGATCCAAATTGATTTTAATATTAGAATATGAGAGGAGAGTGGGAGTCCTTTTATAAGTGGGGAGAAGACACACATGGAATTTTTGAAAAGAAGTGTGCCCTTTTTGTTCACAATACAGAAGGCTCCAAAGGGGGCATTTGTGAACCTTAGTGGTTATAAGGTTTAAATATTTCCATAAAATTGGTTTTTTACATGCCTATAGTTTATTTTACCCATTATTGTTTTAGTTTAACCCCCCCCCCCAAGGTAAACCTGTTTTTACCTTAACTGTAATAATTAGTATTTTATATTTTACTATTCATAATAGTATAAAATAATATTAGATTATTAAATAATATAAATTATTATGATTCCAAATATGGAATCAATTTTTCAAAATTACATTAACATTAATAAAAAATTTAAATTTAAAATTAAACATGCAAATTTGAAGAGAACCCGGTTTTCCCAAGAGAAAATATTCAAAAGTTTAAAATGTTTTTATATAAAACTGTATTTTTAAATTAATAAAAATGAACTATATTGGATATATATATATATAATTTAACTAATTTTACATTTAAAACCTTATTAAAAATAATTTTTGGTTTTATATGATTTTAAAGAAATGAAAATACATAACAAAAACAAATATTTTTCACTGTTTATCGAAATATTTATCTTCTTATAAGATTCTCAAAAATTCACCCAAATATAATTTTGACGTTATTATATAAACAAATAATTTCATTTTGTAAAATATATTTTCAAAAATTGGAAGAAAAAATAATTTTAAAATAAGTGTGGACAATGGGGAAAACATATTTTTAGAGGCATATAGTTTTTATGTGTGAAATTAGATTTATTCTTATCACATGCCAAGAAAACACATAAGATAAATTTAAACATTTGATTGAAAATATTATATATAAATCTTCTTAAAATAATTCATAGAATAATTATTTATTTAATTTATTAAGATAAACCATGTTTGAGCATATGAAAATATTTTTTTAGAAAAATATATCCATTATTTTCAAATGTATTTTAATTTACATTTCTAAACAACTATTCCCCAAAGAATAATATCTAATTATATCCTCTCTGTTTGTAATTTCTCTCTCATACTTATTATCTATCTAAGGATTATAAAAAGTACCAAAACTGAAGTATGTATCAAGAGCCTACTAAATAATTTTCTAGAACATTGAGGTAAGTCTCATATCATGATCAGATGCAATGGATTGTGGTACTCCATGAAACCATACCACTTCCTTATTGTATATCCTATAAAACTAATCAAGAGAGAAATCATATCTAATAGTGATGAATTGTGGTAAATTTGTAATTTTATGGACTTAAGCCAACATATCTTTATTCCCTTTAGTTGTTTTTGGGATTCCATTGACAAAATCCATTGTTATGTTTTCTCATTTACATTTTGATATGGATAATGGTTGGAGAATCCCCCTAAAAATTTGTCTCTCAACATTAAATTACTTACATACCATACATCGATATACATACTCATAAATAATTCTCTTTATCTTTTCCCATTATAAATACTCTTTCACATGGGCTAGTGGTAGGAATAATACTATTTTGGGCCTTTAATTGTGGGTTCAAGACACACAGTCTCATCAGAAAAGATGGATAGTCACCAGGAATGAGCTTTATCCCTTTTTTTCAAAAACTATATTAATATAAATCCAAAAAAATAGAAAATTTCAATAACCCAAAACTATATCAATATTAAATATTAGATAAAACCAAAACATTTCCGATACCATTACTCTTATTTCTATAAAATCAAAAGGCATTCCTCAGATAAATTTTCCTCTAAAGCATAGAAAAAAGGTTTTATTTCTATATATGATTCCCAAAATATCCTTAATCTCGACCAACTCCCATCACATAAAACCTCAAAAGGGGTTTATATGACTTTGAACATATTATCAATATTAAACCCATAAACCCATTATAGTACATATAACACTTAATTTAATCTTAGATGGAGGAATACATGCTTCCAAATAATAATTCATCCTTTATTCTTTAAATAAGTAATTAACTTAGAAAAAAGCATTTCTATTGGAATTATTGGTTCATTATTGCACTGATAAAATATCATATGAGATTTCATTACCCTAAAATCCATGTATATAGGGATAATAAATGTTAAAAATCAAATCAAGATTTACTAAGGGATGAAAAATAAGATTTTCATTTGGATCATTTATTCAAAAGTATACATGAAATTCCCATCTAAGGATTTGAGTATAAGTGTTCCATAAATATCATGATTCACTTCATCCATTGTCATTGCATATAATTTTATTTTATCCCTTATCTTAAAGAGTTTTTGTGTCTTATCACGCTCATTTTCCCTTGGATTGGGTCATTGATTTATATAATTCCAAAACTCCTTAAACTTAAATCAATGGAGTGTGAGTGGTGCATTATGGGAATCTTCCAATATATTTATGTCATTAGCTAAATAATTCCCATCACATCAGAATTCATTTTCTCAATGACCTTTACCTTACATACTTAAAATATTTATATAAGTCCTCGTAATTTTTTTCCATGTTTCCTTCCACACTTGGAGCATAAATGAATGTTCATATTCTTTTTTTCATGACTTTTAGAGTTTCCCTTGAATTATATACTTATTTTCATATAAAAGCCTTATGATTTTTTGGTCACTCCAATCTCTATTACCACCTTGTTATCACAACAAATTATTTCTTCAAATCGACTAAAGTAATTTATGGATAACACCATTATAATACATTTTTTAATCCACTGATGAATCGATCAAAATTACTTTCATATTGGATGATAATACCAGATGCGTATCTTGAATGTCTTGTAAAATTTTCCTAATAGATACCAAATGATTCATCATAGTTCTTCTATAGATCATGGAATTCCATTTCTATCTTCTTAAAAATAATTTTTGCGACATAATTATGGAAATATAAGCTCTTAAACTCATCCCACTCAATGGGGTCAATTTCTGTTATTGTCTCATATTCTTGATTGTTATACACCATTGATCTGATTCACCTTCGAAAATATAGATGGAAAAAATTACCTTTTCATACTCCAAACATTGGATAATAAAACATATATCCTCAATGGAATTGATCAATTATTCATAAACTAGTGGAATGGATGAACCACTAAAAAAAGGTGGAAATTACCTAATTAAGGACTCAACAAAAAAATGTCCCACCTTTATTCATTTAGATGTTCATCCTGATTTATATCTTAAGAAATATGTTTGATCAAAGCAATTTGATTTTTTTTCCAAATTCAATAAAATTTTCTTTTGTTTGAGGACAATCATTTCACCATCTATTGCATTCATCATTAACACGATTACATTGGGATTCATGCATTGACTAAAACCAAAATGAAGAGTGTTAGTGACACTAATCATAGTGGGAAACCAAATATTCATAAAAATCACTAATAGGATGTCTAATTGAAAACACCTTATTTTCAATATATGAAATATTATTGTTAACCTAGGTCACTACTAGTCATTATTCAAATCCTTCCTATTGATTCGTAAAGGGTTTGTGAATTTAAAAAACATATCTCTAAAGAGTGTCAATCTAGGTTCATCGTAAAGCCTGTTTTTGTGTACTAGGTTATGATTGAATCAAACTCGATTCACCATTTTCATATTTATTATAACTAGTTACCTCTTTTCTAGAACCACATCCACATGTAGTGCCTAGATAAGGATATATTTCTTGAAAAATCATAGAATCTTTTTCTTACCAAAACATTCGGATGTTATCCTATACTTAGACATGTCCCTAGGGTTTTCACTAATATTTTTATAATACTAATATCTAATTTTTTCTAAGACTATCCTTTGAAATCATCTATAAGAACCAAGGATTTTCGTATATAAATATGATAACTTTATAGATGATTATTTAATACATTTCAGAAACACACACCCAAGGTTCATAATAGATTTCTGTCATTGGAGTCAAGTAACAAAATATTATTATATCTTGAAAGATCATGAACATATTGTAGACGCCGGAAAAGTCCGTTGTTCCCAAACAAAGCTCCGGATGCGGAAAGCGAGGTCATATTTGGATTCGGAAGCATGTTTCGGAGGGCCCAGAGGCCTTGCGTGGAATTTTGGAGACCCGCGCGCAAAGTTGATGAGCCGCGCGCAAACTTCCCGGGATGTGCGCAATGCGCTGGACCGGCGCGCAATTTTGCGCGCCCATGGCCCGCGCGACTCCCTTGCGCGCCGGGCCCGATTCCGCGCCCGCGAAGAGAATTTCGCGCCCACGAACCGGATTCCGCGCCCGGGGTTGCCTATAAATAGAAGGCGACCCCCGACGGTTTGAAGGTTGCCAGAATTCGAAAGGTCTCTCGTGCACGCAATCCAACCCCTTCCGCGCGCAATGCCGATCTTCAGGTAACCTCCTTTCTTTCGCGCAAGAAAGCCTTAGGGTTCGCCTTCGCGCGCAATCCCTTTGGCTCCTTTCCTTTGAATAAATATTCACCCAAAGGCATTCGCGCGCAAAAGAAGCCTCTTGCGCGCAATTGCCCCCGGGGTGCGCGCAATCCAGCCCGATTGCCCCCCCCCCCTTTTTCAAAGTGGCCATTCATTAGAGAATGAGCTGTTGCCCCCGTGCGCTATCCGAAGCCCGGTGCGCGCAATCTCTATCATTCGCGCGCAAAGTGCTGGCCCAATTGCACGCCAGCCCGTCCATTTGCGCGCCAACCCGCGGTATTGCGCGCAAAGCACCTCTTTTGCGCGCAAACCGCCAGTGTCGCCCCCTATGACCCCCTTTGGGTACCCGCCTGCATGGCGCCCGATGACCCTCATCCCGGGTGCCCGCACTGTGCGTTGTCTTCCCGTGCGGCCCTCCAGGCTTGCGCGAAGTGACACGGACCTATCGGCGGCTTCAACGTCCTGCACGACGTTAAACTGCATACGTCCTGCACGACGTTAAACTGCATACGTCCTGCACGACGTTAAACTGCATACGTCCTGCACGACGTTAAACTGCATACGTCCTGCACGACGTTAAACTGCATACGTCCCGCACGACGTTAAACTGCACTCCGTCCCAGCTACAAGACGTTAAACTGGACGCTATTCGTCCTGCACGACGTTAAACTGTAATTCGTCCTGCATGACGCTAAACTGCACCACGTCCTGCACGACGTTAAACTGCATACGTCCAAGCTGCATGACGTTAAACTGCCTAGCCCCCATCATCCGCACTGCAAGACGTTAAACTGCCAAGCATCTTCGTCCTCAACACACGACGTTAAACTGTACTTCGTCCGGCAAGACGTTAAACCGTCCGCTTCGTCCTCAACACACGACGTTAAACTGTACTTCGTCCGGCAAGACGTTAAACCGTCCGCTTCACCCGATCCCGTGCCTCACACGCAGGGTCCTCCCGGTTTGGATGTGGCCCCCACCCGCTCGTCTCTGCAGGGATGTCGGGATTGGAGTGGCCTTCGCCCACGGGGGTAGATTGTTGCAAACAGAACGAACTACGTGGACTTTGATCCCTGTCTTCTAAACAGGGTACGTAGGAAGCCTCTCCGAGGTTCAAGCCCACCACCTGGTTGTCCCGGTCATATTTACGTCGGTTCGTCCATCAGTGGACCCCTCCCGGGTTCACACTTGCGTTGATTCACCTATGAATCCGCCTCTGTGGGGGGCTGCACGTGTGTATCTCCATTGTGCTTCCCCACTGCCTCGATCTCTTCGTGAGTCGGCTTGCCAACGTCCAGCATGACGTAAAACTGTGATCCACCCGGCCGTTCCATCCCCCTCTGTGCGAGGTGGTTCGGTTCAATCCTTCTCCAGGCAGCCTCGATCTCTTCGTGAGTCGGCTTGCCAACGTCCAGCATGACGTAAAACTGTGATTCACCCGGCCGTTTCATCCCCCTCCGTGCGAGGTGGTTCGGTTCAATCCTCCGCCCGGCGGCCTCGACCTCTTCGTGAGTCGGCTTGCCGACGTCCAGCATGACGTTAAACTGTATATCCGAACTACGCTAACTTTGATCCGCGCTAACGCACGGTACGTAGGAAGCCCCTACGGGGTCCAAGCTCTTCACTCCATCATCCATACTGATCCTTACCCGGGCCGCCACATCCCGGTGGGGTCATGCCATTTCATCCCACTCCACTTCACTCGGGAAGCCGCTCATGTGCTAGCCCCAGCGTCGGAGGTTCCCCGCAAGGGGTCCTGTCATCTGATCCACTCCTCGTGTTGATCAGTCCGATGCCGTCCTCGCTGGACGTTAAACTCGCGGCATACCCCGTGTTAAACATGGGAAGCTGAGTAAAACCTCAGGTAACACAGTTCCCTGCACCCAGTGCGGGATGCCTCAGGCCATCACGCCTTCGAGAAGCCCTATTAGGGACGGAAGGCAGACATGCAGAGGCGCAGTGTTAAGACACACCCCGACATCCAGGGCCACCCGGTCTCCTCACCGCAGGTTGCTGCCCCGACCAGACTCCTTGGAGCGTCCGGGCGGAAGCAGCGTAATTAACCGGTTTCCATGGAGACATGGCGCCGGGAACGAGATTCACGAACATTCTTAAATCTATGAGGGAGACCCGGATTAGGCGACGAGTTCTAAGGAGACATCCACGGAAGGAGGAGCCGACATCCCATCATCCCGGTTTCGATCAAGGAGCAGACGCCACTGAATAAGGGACGAATGCCGCCCGCCCTTGGAAAGCGGGGCTGCGGGACCACAAGCCGCGCGCCCATCCCCTCGGGTTGACGGGTGCACGCGCGAACGCGTCCTGGCGGAACAGCGTAACCCGACGCACATCCGCACCGAAACAGAAAAATGGTGAACCCGACGTGAATCTCTTCTCCTCAATACGAAGACCGATGGCTTTCAGATGTGTTGGAAGACCAGCATGCTGCTCGACCGAGCATTCAGTTTTACCCGCCAGGGGCTGAGGAAGGGAACTCGGGCACTCCGTCTCGCGACGTCGAGGGCCTGGGTCCCCCCCCCCCCACGGAAGGCGTCGTGGCACTAATGGTTGATTGTCGATTCCTTTTCCTGTCAGTGTTAATGGGTTCTTCTCCCTGCTTTCAGAAATCAGGTCGCCCAATCCAGTGCCCGATCGCCACCCGCCCACTGGCGCAGGGGTAGAGGAAACACCGACGCGGCTACTCCGCGCGGTCCCGCCCGTTCCACAGCCGTGCCAGCAGCCGCAGCTGCGGGGCAACCACGCCCTCTCTCCCCCTCGGAGGTCATCCAAAGAAGGGTGATCAACAACTTGGTGCGGAGATATGATGAAGAGGGAGTCATCCCCACTAGGGACATGGCTCGCCTAGACCTCGAGGGAGCTGCACCTCGCCACCAACGCCGCCCCCGAGGGCCGCGCAGGGAGGCACCGCTGCCTACCTCGACGTCCAACCGCTTTGGGAGTTTATCCCCGGAGCGCTCCGACAACTCCTTCCCCTATGCGGATGAGGTGGAAGATGCCCGGGACCACCCTATCCGGGATTCGCTCCAGGGATCCGCGATGAGGGCTCCTGTCAGGCCACGGCGACATCGCCGCCAGGCCTCTCAAGTCGAAGAACGGGCTCTCCACCTGCCCGCACCGCTCATCCCGACTCGTCTGTCCCGATGCCTACGTCGGCCGCGAGCGGAAGAGGATGCCCACCTTGGGGCCCTAGAAACAGCGGTCGCGTTGGCTCAAGCCACTGCTGGCTCCAGTCGCCAGGCCCCTGCGCATCCTGAGCAGGGGCACTTCTATGCCCGACCCGGATCGAGGCCCCGACCGCCCCAAAGGCAGGTTGGGTTGACTCTCCCGGTTGCTGGTACAGACACAGACAATAGCCACCGCGGACCACCTCGCGGTAGCGCTATTCATCAACAGGGTCTACTCCGTGTGGCCGATCCAAGAGGCATGGGTCACCCCGCCTTCCGATCTCGGCCCGGAGGCCTGCCCGGAATCATCTCTCCCCACGTCCCCTTTGATATCTGTCCCGGTGCCCCTCGCACCTTGGTTTCCAGTCCTCTTGGCCCCAGCACCAGTGCGGCCGGAGGACGCCAGGATAGAGATCAGCCATGCCCCGAAGAACCACCCAGGGGCAGGAGGGCGAGGCGTCGACGCCGAGGGAAGAATGTTACGGAATTCCGGACAGAGATCGGACCGGTTCGTTTCTCTAATACAGAGGCGGAGTATGATTCGGCGACAGAGCCCTCCCCCAATCCCACCTGTCAGGGGCAGGGGTAGGAATGCGGCACGTCAGCCTCGTACTTCCCGAGAGCGAGATCAATATGATCCCCGCTTCTCTCCGAAGGTATATCCGGAGTAGCGAGGGCCTGGTAGACCCCCAAGGATCAAGCTTGCGGTTGGTACCGGCCCCTCTGGAAGCGCCTTCTGCCTCGATCGGAGAAGCCGGAGACCTTTTCTGGGGACCGACGGTCGAACCACGATCTAGTGCACCCTCGGCGAGCACCGACGCTACGGCAGGATGTTCGCTCGCCGGCCCGTCCTATCGTGATGTGGTATCCAGGGCACCGCCACCCTCAGAGGGCGGCCCGGGATATGGAGGCCAATCGGCCTGCTCGCAGTATTCACCGTCGGCCAGCCCGTCGGCCCGGCGGCCCGCCTCGGCACCACTGCCGGTTCCCCGTCCATTCCCAGTCGTTGAAGAGGACCAAGGAGACCTGGGTCCCGAGTTTGAGTCATGGAGTTTCTGGACCGTCCTTGCAGAGGGCCACTTCCCTGAGAAGTTTTGGCCAGTCGCAGGACCGGACTTTGATGCACCCGAATCGCTCACCCCGGATGAGTTCGAATGCTTCCGCCGAACTCTCCGGGAGACTCACTCCCGTCTTCACCGCTTACAAATGCCATATCCCGGGAGTCAAGTGCACCTGGAGGATATTGGTGAGCAGTGCCGTCAAATTGACCTGGCCACGCTCCCCGCGGTTCGGCACCCCGGGTCATTTGGGCACCACGAGGCCCTCCAACAACGATGCGTTGAGTGTTTTCAAGTACTCCGCAAGGTTATCGAGGAAGCCACTCCCCACGTGTATATCCGTGGATGGGGGCAGTACGCTGCCCTACGCTTCAGTGCGATTCGCCGACAGCCCGATTCACTGGGTGGCCCTGAGGGTACATCCCCAGGGACGGAAACAGTCAATATGGCTGACCTGTCGGGGGAGGGGAACGGTTTGGAACTTCTCGACGGGGGCTCTCCCCCGAAGACAAGCCGTTGTTGGATCCATCGGTGAGAGTTACTCGTCACCAGAGGAGCCTCCTGGGTCTCCCCGCACCCACTGAAGCACTGACGTTGAGCCGAAACGTCAGTAAAGGTAAAGAGCACGGCGAGGCTATAAAGCCCGCTGACCCATCCGCCTCCACGCAGATGGCGGATGAGGATCCCGAGAAGGCTATGCTACGTCAACAGCTCGCCGAGCAGAAGAAGCTAGTTGACCAGCTCCTCGCCGAGCGCGCTGCAGAGCAGCGGCCTGACTACAGTGATCCTAGGCCAGGACAGCAGGGACAGGAACAACCACCCCTCGATGAGGCTCTCCCGGGAAACCGTGATTATGCCGTGTTCGCCGACAGGAGAGAGGCCATCGCCTATGGCAAGAGGGCGCGGTATGTTTCACCACACCCTCCCGAGCGGCGTGACTACCTGAGAGACCCCGCTCGGATTCCTCCCGCTGCCCCAAGGGCCGCTCCGCCCGCCATCCCACGAGCTGCCGAGTTCGACGACCCGATTGAAGGGCCATGCAATGCGCTCGTGGTTAGAGATCCTCTCCAGGACTGGAACCCATGTCCGGACGATCCGATGGCGGCACTCATCGCCCGCTTGGAAGCCTTGGAGACTCGGCAAGTGGCAATCCCACCGGACGGCAAGCCATACCCAGCATGGGTGGATGACATGCCGGCGCCTCCGGGATTCGGGAATCCCACTTTTTCCCCCTTCAACGGGACTGGAGATCCGCCACAGCATTTGGCCCATTTCAACTCGAGGTGCGGGCCTATGTTGGGGACTCCGGCGCAGCAAGAGGCCGCTAAGCTTCGCTGCTTTGTCCAGACACTGGAAGGGACAACATTTGTCTGGTACAGCCAGCTCCCCGTCGGGTCGATAACTAGCTGGGAGGACCTTCGTAGACAGTTCCTCTACCAGTTCAGTTCCACGACCCGGAAGATGAGTATCGCAGACCTCTTCAAGTGCAAGCAGAGGCCTGATGAGCGAGTCGCGGACTTCGTCGCCCGATGGAAGGGTCTCACGTATTCCCTTGACATGCCATTGACTCAGGAGCAGTTGCTGACAATGTGCGTCGGGAACGTCAAGACCGAGCTGGTCCCTTCCTTGATCACTCAGAATTACCCCGGAGGGTTCAGGGACTTCTCATACAAAGCTCAACGTCTTGAGGAAGCCCTGCAACAGGCCAGCCAGGCACACCCGCTGCCTCCTATGATTCCTGCAAGGAGAGCCAGCAGGGCTGAGCCCGCTGCTGTCACCCAGATAGAGGCTCCCAGGCCGTTGGAGCTGCTGCCGGTGAGACCAGCTCCACAGCCTCACAGGAATCCGCCTCCACGGGCTCAGTTCCCGGCCCAGCAGCGGCAGCCTCAGAACCGGCCGACCCCTCCGCGTAATGTACCGCCACAACCCAGGCGAGATAATCAGGGTCCACCTCCTCGGCAGGCCCCTCCAGCCCCTCGTCAAGACCACACTCCCAGGGGCCCGCGATACCTGACCTACTCATTTCACGAGGATCAGGTCCCCGGTTATTTCTGGAGAGCCCTGGAGCAGAGGATTGTGTGACTGCCTGAGTGTTGGAGGCCGGAGGAGGCACATCTCACGGATAACCCCCGCTACTGCCCCTACCATTGGGCCCTGGGGCACACCATCCAGCGGTGCTATGTGTTTAAGGATTGGATCCAAGACCAGGTTAACAACAATGTAATCAGGTTGGGCCCAACTCCGGCACAAGTGGCGGGCGTGTTCGTGGGATCAGATGACGATAGCGGCAATGAGGACGAATGGCAGCTGGTCTCCGACCGCGGATCCCAGAAGTATAAAAACTGGATGGCCCGCAAGACGATCATTCGCGCCCATGGAATCATCCGTGCGCACTTGAATCAGCCTGATCCCCCAGAATCTGCGGGTGCTGCTTCGGCATCGTCGTCCCAGCCTGCCTCTTCCAAGAAGAGCAAACGGCGGCGGCGCAAGAAGGAAGAGCGCGCCCCGCCAGTTCTGCCACTATCCCACACTCTCGGCGATTTCATGCCCCCGGAGATGGGGATCCCTCCTCGGATCCGCCCAGTGGTGAATGATTCGTCCGATGACAGTATTGGGTACGCTTCGGTTAATACCGTCGAGCTGGTAAATCCCTTTTCGGTTCCCGACGTTGAAGAACACCAGGTGGACCTCCCTAGTGTCCCCGGTCGTCGCCACCGTCGGAGGAGCCGCAACAATAGGAGTCGTCGGGGCACAGCAGTTGGTACCTCCAGCCAGGCCGTGCACGCCACTGAGACTAGGCAGCAGGCTCAAAACCGAGCTCAGCGTGCGCAGCCCCCCCATCCGGGGATGACGGATTCGCCTCCGCCACTGTTTGTGGTATGGGATCAGGCAGAACCGCCTCAGCCGCGTCGCGATCAGCTCCGCCCTGCCACGAGTCCATCCCGGCCTCCTGACCCCAGTACGGTGACCATTTCCCGGGCTTCAACCAATGAACAGCGAGATGCGCCAAGCACCAGTCGGCCGCCGGCCCAACCGGCAAGGCCCGTCATGCTTCCAACCGCAGAGAAACCTCCTGCAACCATGGGTTCGCGCTTGGCCAAAAAGTATGATGTCCTGAAGCACTTGGCCGACATCCCAGCGAGACTCTCCATCCTTGAGGCTCTGCGCATGTCATCTGAGATGCGCGAGGCACTCGCTGAAGCCCTGAAGAGCCCCCTCCAGTTTGAGACAGAGGTTGCGGCTGTAGAGGCCTTTCACGCCGAAACGATTGAGGACGCCGAATGCTAGGCAGTTATCTCGTTTTCTGGTAAGGATGAAGACCCTCCTATACAGGGGCACATTCGTCCGCTGTATGTTACCGGCCAGTTCAATGGCCATGAAGTCCGGCGCTGTCTTGTCGACACGGGGTCCGAGATTAACCTGATTCCCACTCGGACGCTCCAGAGATTGGGGTTGTCTGAGGATGACTTGATTCCCTCCGACCTCAGGATCCAGGGGTACGACCGCACCGAGCAAACCCCGGTCGGCAAGATACGTTTGAAGATCCAGTTCGGTTATTTGGTTGCCAACACCGAATTCATGGTAGTCTCTCAAGACACCGCGTACAACGCATTGATGGGCAGGCCCTGGCTCCACCTTCATGCGGCGGTTCCCTCGTCATACCACCAATGCCTCAAATACTCCCTTAATGGTCGAGTGGGCGTGCTTCAGGGAGATGCCTCTCCTTTTTCCTCATGTGAAGCCCGTTATCTGGATGCGGACTATTACAAGAGCAAGGATAAGCAGATCCTGGCAGGTGAGGTCGAGCCTGTCGCTGTTGCAAGTGATCCCTGGGCAAGTTTGGATGACGCTTACGTCCTCCCGATTCAACGGTTGGACATAGCCATGGTCTCGACGGCTTGTGAGTCTCCTGATGAGATGACCGCGACCGCCCATGCCAGCACCAGCGGCCCAGCAGGATCTGGTAGCCCCAATGCAGTTGCCAACGTAGCCTCTCCCGTGGACGATCCCTCCCCGAGTGGAGAGGACGTGGAAGATGCACCCCCAGCCTTTGAGGAGGGCGTCTCCGCCACGGTCGATGAGTTAGTACAAGTGAACCTTGGAACCGAAGCAGATCCGAGACCCACATTGGTCAGTGCTGCCATGCCCTCTGAGGAGCGGAAGCAGTACGTGGACTTTCTCAGGCAGCACCGTGATGTGTTCGCTTGGGGCTATGACGAGATGCCGGGGCTAGATCCTCAGGTAGCCATCCACCGCCTTGGTCTCCCAGCGAACCATCGCGGGTTCAAGCAGCCTCCCAGGAAGATGCACCCATTCCACGGTGCCATGGTTAAGGCCGAAGTTGACAAGCTTATCAAAGCCAACTTCGTGAGGGAAGTTCAGTACCCCAAATGGCTGGCCAACATTGTGCCGGTCAGGAAGAAGAACGGGCAGATCATAGTCTGCATCGACTTCCGCGATCTCAACCGCCACTGTCTGAAGGATGATTTTCCCCTTCCAGTGACAGAGCTGTTGATTGACGCCACGGCAGGGTTCCAAGCCCTATCCTTCATGGATGGATACTCCGGATATAACCAAATTCGGATGGCCCCTGAGGATGAGGAGTTCACTGCCTTCAGGGCCCCCCAAGGTACCTTTTGTTACCGGGTCATGCCTTTCGGCCTGAAGAATGCAGGTTCCACCTATCAACGGGCGACGCACCGCATATTCAAGCCAATCCTCGGCACACTGGTGGAATGCTACGTCGACGACTTGGTAGTCAAATCGCGCCAGCGTCAGGACCATCTCAAAGATCTTGAGAAAGTGTTCGGCTTCCTCCGGTCTCGCTGCCTGAAGATGAACCCGTTGAAGTGTGCCTTCGGGGTCACCTCCGAAAAGTTCCTTGGATTTGTGTTAAGATACCGGGGTATTGAGATCGACCCAGAGAAGATCAGGGCGATTAGCCAGATGCCTCCCCCAGCTAACATCCAGGAACTGCAGGGGTTCCAAGGCCACTTAGCCTATATACGCCGATTCATCGCGAATCTGGCCGGCAAGTGTAAGCCCTTTTCTCGGCTCATGAAGAAAGGTGCCACCTATATATGGGATAAAGAGTGTCAGACCGCTTTCGAGGAAATCAAGCAGTACCTGCTGCAACCTCCGGTTCTGATGCCGCCTGTATCCGGGAAGCCGCTGGTCCTCTATGTGACCGCCCTGGAACGGTCCCTGGGTGCCCTTCTCGCCCAGAAGAACAACGAGGGAACAGAGAATAGCCTCTATTACCTCAGTCGCATGCTCCTCGATGTGGAATTTAGGTATTCCCCCATCGAGAAGAGCTGCCTGGCACTCGTATTTGCCGTACAGAAATTACGGCACTACTTGCAGCACCATGAGGTACAGTTGGTTTCTCGGGTAGACCCGTTGAAATATATCCTGAGTCGGCCCATGTTGACTGGCTGTCTAGCGCGGTGGGCTGTGATTCTCCAGAAGTTCGACATCAGGTATGTGTCTCAGAAGGCCATCAAAGGGCAAGCATTGGCAGACTTTCTGGCTGCTCACCCAACCTCCGCGGATCAGCCGCTGGATCTAGGATTTCCTGATGAGGCCATTCTCTCGGTCGATCATGCCGGTCCATGCTGGCAGATGCACTTTGATGGTGCCTCCCGGAGCCCCACCGGTAGAAGACTCGATAATCCTAAGCTCAACAGAGTGGGCTTGGGTATCGTCTTCATTACTCCGGAGCAAGCTGTACTGCCATACTCTTTCCTGTTGTCAGAGGGTTGTACCAACAATGAGGCGGAATACCATGCCCTCATCACCGGCCTCGAGTTAGCTCTCGAGATCGACGTGCCCCATCTGTGTGTGAAAGGGGACTCCGAGTTGGTTGTTAAGTAGATCAATGGCGACTATGTTGTCAGGAAGCCGGAACTTGTGCCATTGCTGGAGTGCACCCTCCTTCTGATGGCCCGGTTCCCTTCTCGGCCAGAGATTGTCCATATTCCCCGGTCGCAGAACGGTCGAGCAGATGCTTTGGCCAGCCTTGCTGCGTCACTTTCGGAGCCTGAATAGGATAACCTGACCGTCCGCGTGACGTGCCGTAGGCTCATCGCTCCCGTTGTCCCGGAGGGAGATCGCGACCCGTCGGTAAGTAATCTCACCATGGTTGCCCCTGTGCCCGGAGCCCCGAGTACCCCAGATATAGCAGTCGAACCAGCCCCTGATTGGAGGACGCCTTTGGTTGAGTACCTCTAACATGGCATTCTCCCGCCGGATCGAGCCGAACGCGAGCGAGTTCGACGCCGCGCATCGCAGTTTGTCCTCCAGAGCAGTCCCGGCCTGGAGCAGATCCTCTATAGACGCGGATTTGATGGTGTTCTCCTCCGTTGCCTTCAGGGAGTTGAGATCCCGCGAGTCATGCAAGAGGTTCATGCTGGTTCATGCGGCGCCCATCAGACCGGGCCGAAGCTGTCCCACCAGATTCGGAGGTTGGGATACTTCTGGCCCTCCATGATCCATGACTGCATCGAGTATGCCAGAAGGTGCCATGCGTGCCAGGTTCATGCGAACTTTGTGCATCGGCCGCCGGAGCCTCTCCATACCACCAGGTATTCTTGGCCCTTTGCAGTCTGGGTGATGGACGTTGTGGGACCTTACCCGCCGGCGACGGCTCGCCAGTGCCGGTTCATTCTGACCACCACTGACTTCTTCTCCAAATGGGCAGAGGCGATTCCACTCAGAGAGGTCAAATCCTGTTCGATCGCTGACTTCGTGACCTCCAACATCATTCATCGATTTGGAGTGCCTCACGCTATCCTCATGGATAAGAGAGCCAATTTCCGAGCAGCCTAGTTGAAGAAGTTGTACGCCAAATACAACATTCGCTCGAACCATACATCTCGCTATCATGCGCATGAAAATGGGCAGATCGAGGCGTTTAACAAAACCCTCTCTAACATTCTGCAAAAAATGGTTGGTCAGAACAAGAAGAGTTGGCCGGACGAGCTCCCCAACGCCCTCTGGGATTATCGAACGACGACTCGCAATTCCACCCAGATGACCCCTTATTCCCTGGTGTATGGAGTTGAGGCCATCCTGCCCATCGAGATCCAGTTATCGTCCTTGCGCACTGCGGTCTACGACCAGCAAGCGCCGGACAGAGCTGTTAAAGCCCGTCTAGTCGAGTTGGAAGCACTGGATGAGAATAGACTTCGCGCCTTGCACAACTTGGAGAGGCATCAAAGCAGAATGGCTCGAGATTTCAATAAGAAGGTTCGCCTCCACTCCTTCCTGCAGGGTGACCTAGTGCTAGCCCTAAGAGCGCCAATGATCCCCGGCAGGAAGCCACCCAAGTTGGAGCCCAAGTGGGAGGGACCTCTTGTCGTCCACAAAGTTTATCCCAATGGCGCGTACTCCCTAGCGACTATGGATGGTGAGCGTGTCACTCCTCCCACCAACGCTAGGTTCCTCAAGCAGTACTTCGTCTGAGTGTACTACGTCCTGCACGACGTTAAACTGCATACATCCAAGCTGCACGACGTTAAACTGCCTAGCATATCGTCCGCGCTGCAAGACGTTAAACTGCCAAGTGTTTCGTCCAACATGACGTTAAACTGTACCTCGTCCAAGCTACAAGACGTTAAACTGTTTAGCATTCGTCCAACACGATGTTAAACTGTACTACGTCCGAGCTACAAGACGTTAAACTGTTCAGCATTCGTCCTGCATGACGTTAAACTGCCTCTCAAGAACTACGTGCGGCTTGATTCCCATCCTTATGGGATACGTAGGACCGCCTGAACATTCATGTTTCAGGCCCAGCCCCATCCTTTGGGAATTTCCATCCCACCTCGGGCCCTTGGCCCAGTTGCCTCTGGGTATGTGGCGTATGGTGTGAACGTGGGGCTATGCCCTCATTCACGTCAGTTTGCTCGCCACGCTGTACGCCCCCCATGTTTGGGGATGCCTTCTGCTCCCCCCCTTTTTTTCTCTTTTCGTCCTGCATGACGTTAAACTGCACTTCAAGAACTACGTGTGGCTTGATTCCCATCCTTATGGGATACGTAGGACTGCCTGGACGCTTGTGTCTCAGGTCCAGCCCCGTCTCTTGGTTGATCATGGGTATCTACCGTCTTTTGGTTGATCTCAGGGTGAGTCCTCCGACCCTTTCCGGTGATCTGTTAACATGTCTTGGGTACTTTGGTCTATGACCCGTGGTGTCGGATTCAATCCCGACAAGTCCTGTGTTGCTTGTCGGGTCGTGCGCTTCCTCTTGTTTGAGCCTTCACTCAAAGGGATCCTCGTTAGCGGTTTGGGTACGATGCCTCAGTGCTCTCCTACTGCTCCGGGTCAATTTACCGGCGGGTCCTGGGCCGCAAATCGATATGAATCCTGCGATTGAGCGGTTGATGCTCGTTTTCTTGCCCAGTTCTAGGCTGACGCGATCGGATGTTGTGTTGCGAATATGGTCAGCGAAATCCTTGATCGCCATGTCGGCTCTTTTAGGCTCCGAACATTGGTCGCACGGTCCTCATCACGCTCCGGCTTTGTGCGTTGTAGTGGAATCTCGACACTCTCTTCATACTGACCTTCAGTACACCTTTACACGTTAGGCAGGCCAACCAGGATAATGGTGTCTGTCGAGGCTCCCACGATCTGAGCACCAAGGGTATATGCTGATGTCCTCCCTAAGGGCCGTGTATAGCTGGACCCTCGTCCCCATAAGGAGGAAGGAGTCGCCCGAACAATCGCGTTTTGGGCCCAGTATATCTGGAGGCTAGCATCTCTGCCCCTCGGGTGATGGACATACGCAGGCCCCTATCCCAGGATCGTTCTCCTGGAATCGTGCGTGACCGCAGGGCTGGGTATGTTCCCACCTCCGCTGAGTCCGCCGTATCGCGATAAGCGGATTCCTCCATGGTCCGAACCACACGACCTTAAACTGTGTTGTCTGGTCCTACCACATGACCGTAAACTGTGATCGTCTTGGCCGCCCGACGAGAAACGGCACTGCATCGTGATGTTCTCCTCAGGGGACACTCACGTTGGGCGCTGGTTAATAACCACGCCATTCATCAATGCCTTTCATGGCTTGATTATTGTGGCGACGCCAGGGACTCCTTAATCACAGGCATGTCGCTGCACGAAAAACCATCCATCTTTAAGGACAAACAAGAAATATCAAATACCGCTTCTTCTGTGTGTGAGGGTCAGACCCGCACCCTTCCCCGCACTGGTGCCCGATTGTGTTGCGCCGCGCTTCAAGAACTACGTGTGGCTTGATTCCCATCCTCATGGGATACGTAGGAATGCCCGGATGTTTGAAACTTCGGGTCCAGCCCCCACCTCTTAAAGATTCCCCCCTTCTCTGGGGAGTCCGCCGCCTTCAGGCCACCCTCAAGGCGTGTCCCTCGACCCCTTGCAGTGGTCCACTGGTGTCAAGAGTACTCTGGTTTATTGCCAGGAGGGTCAGGTTTAGCTTGGTCAGGTTCCTTCCATTTTCAGGCTTCGTGCTCCCTTTCATTCGGACCCATCGCCTACGCCCTGGGTGGAGCCCCCGTGAACGGTTTGGACACAATGCCTCAGTGCTCTCCCACCGACTCGGGCTGGTGCCCCCAATTTCCTCGGGCAGCAAATCGATATGAATCCTGCGATTGAGCGGTCGATGCTCGTTTGCTGCCTCATTCCATCAACGGTTAGTGCGATATTGATGCTGCTCTTCCACCACGGTTGACAGTACTCCCATATCGTTACGCCGGTGCCCCCAGTCCTTGAGTGAATGGCCGCATGATTCACATCACATTTTCCACCTCCCATTCTGACCAGGCAAAATCTCGACACTCTTGACACTATTCCCCAGTGCATCTTTGCATATCCAGGGGATAGGACCACGATGCGGTGTACTTTGAGGTTCTTATGGTCTGAGCTCTAAGACCTTAAACTAAGATCTCCCCTTATGGTCCGAGCTCTAAGACCTTAAACTAAGATATGCCCCTATGGTCCGAGCTCTACGACCCTAAACTAAGATCTCCCCAAACGGGGTTCTGCGTCCTGCATGACGTTAAACTGCACTCGCAGAACTACGTATGGCTTGATCTCCAGCCTGATGGAGTACGTAGGAGCGCCCGGGCATTTCGACTCGGGTCCAGCCTCAGGGATCGCTAAGTCCCGCCCCTCCTCGTCGCCGGCCGTCTGGCCTGACTTCGGGTAGAGTGGTGCAGTTGTGATATTCTCCCCGATTCATCTCGGGATGCCCCATCGCAATGATGGGAAGCGACGGTTTCCTCGTCAAAGAGGTTCTGTCTGATAATTGGGGTGATTCACGGCCAGATTAGTGCATCCGCCTAATACGCTTTCCCCACGGTGGCGCAATTTTGAGAGCGTTGGATTCTATCCGAACAAATCGTCACTTCTCCCCACGCTTCGCATGCCCTGTTGATCTGGATTTCCACCCTTGTGCCTGAAGGAACCCCCAAAGCGGCATTGATGATGAAATGTGATCCGCCTCCTGCAATATAGATGATGACCTTCGGTCCGTCTATCGCAGTAGTATGGTCGATTGATCCAGTGTCCGCTTGCCGTCTTGGGCATTTCCTGGAAGGCCGACCGTTGTGGATTTCTGAATTCGGGACACGCGATTCACCCTTTCTCATTTCCCTATGTTCGGATAAAATCTCAACGCCCCTAGAATTGTCTCGCTCGTGTGTCGGAACAAGTTGGGGGGATGATACATTGATTAGGTCTGAGGTCTCCTTTCCTAGGAATGACCTCCCTCTCTTCTTTAGAAATCCAGGCCCAATTGTGGATGCCTGAAGCTTGGTTAACGCTCCCGCAAGACAATGAATTGTGGTCGAGCATGTTAAACCAAAAGATGCAGATAAATATGGTGATTCATACAAATGGATCAAAATATTGAGTAGCGGAAGCAAATGTTCTGGGAGTGGCAAAAACAAAGCCCCTAGGGATTAGCGTGCTGGATAAGTCTTTCTAACGCCGCTACCCTTTGGCTGGCGGCCTCCAGAGCTGCTTCTCGCTCTCTGCGTGCCCTCTCCTCGTCGGCGGTCGCAGCACGCAGTTCGTCGATTCTGGCTTGTGCATGCTCCCGCTCGACTTGAATTGTGACCATCTGTTGGCCCGCCTCCGTCAGCTGTACCTGGGCGTCAACCAGCTGGGCTGCTAGTTGCTCCACAAGCTCGGTGCACGTTGCGACGAAGGCCCCCTTCTTTGCCGCCTGCCTTTCAAGACGCCGGACTTCCTGCTCCGCCACGAGGAGCGCCCGCGTGCTCTCCGACATGTCCCGACATTGTGCGACGTCGGCACGCCGGCGGCTCTCGCGCATCTTTTCGGCCATGAAATCACGGACCGTCAGATGGAGGCGTTGAGCATCAGCTCCCCCGGCACACAGGAAGCGCAGCCAGGTTTGGAGTGATCCCATGCGCCCCAGCCACTCCGATGGGTCTCGCTTGAGGAAGCGCTGGATGCACTTCCACCCCCTTCGGCGCGCTATCCGGCTCTCCTCGACCGCCTCCGCGTCCGAGTCGTCCATCTCCTCGGGGTCGGCAGGCCGGTAGGCAGGGAAGGCAGCCAGCAGGTCTGCTGCAGGGTCCGCCCCTGGGATTTCCTCATGGGGGATAGGTTCCCCAACATCTGGGCGACCTTCTTCTCTCTCCCCAGCGGCGTTGACACCCTCGTCAGCCCCCGACCTCTCTCCGATGTCAGCACCGCCGACGTCCGCAGCCCCCTGATCAGCAGTTGGTGGGGTCGGCTCGGTGTGAAAAGTTTGTTCCGGAGCAGGCGGCATGTCTGCCACTGGTCCACTCGTAGATGGCCCGGGTTCGGTAGCCCGACGGGCCTCCAGTCCTGAGATCACTGCGCAAGGCATGCCGTGGTTAGTCACGGATCGTCAACGGCAAGCACCAACAGTAAAGTAAGGAGACTTACGGGAGTTCAGAGTGTCATCTTCCGCTATCCCGGCCGCCGCAGGAGCAATTGCAGCAGGGGACCCCTTAGCGCTTGTCAGTTCAATGATGGGTGTCTGGCCCCCGCCTTGTCCTGCTGGCGCCTCTCCTACTCCCGCTGAGGACGCCTGACCAACATCCGTGTGCTCCTGAGAAAGATGAAGAAATGGGTTAGAAGCAGCATAAGAGAATGGATGAAGCAGGTTGAGTAGGGATAGAAGCGGACCTCGAGGAGCTCAGGGACATCAACATTGTCCGAGCCGGCCACCTCGCCGCTCTCCCGCGGGCTCCCCTGATGGGATCTTCCCTCGGAACCTTCGTCCCACCCCATCTCCTCCTCTTCCTCGGAGTCGTTGCTACTGTCATCTTCCGCCGGCGGCATCTGTTCTGGAGCGGGTTCTAGACCGAGCATCACCTTCACCAGAAGGGATGGCTCCACACGCTGACCACGTTGGCGCGCGTACTCGTCCATGGCCGTCAGATACGCATACTGCCGGTTGAAGTCCACCCTGTCGGCGATGTGGAGGTGCCCGACCTCTGGCAGATGGATTCCTTCTCTAAGTATCTTTCGCCAGATGGCATCGGTCCCCAGTGACTGCCGCAGGGTCATCCAGGCCGACCACAGCGCCGGGAAGACTGCATCATGGGAGGGTTCGAGCAGACGCCTTACCTGCTTCCTAGGCCGCTCCCCGACCGCTGCATGTGCCCCCTCTCTGGGCGCTGAAGTCGTGGCGGCAGCTTGCGATGTGCCTGCCGCCGAAGTCCCTGCCCGCGCCGGCTCCGCTGCTTGGCGCGCCTCCGTTCTCCCCCGTGTGGCGGCGCCTCGCCTCCTTCCTTGACGCCCGGTCTCCGCACGGGTGACTTCGAGCCGCCGAACTGGCTTCCGTAAAAGCCCCTCGGGGTACGCGATGGCCCAGTGTTCGGCGTACTCGGTTTCCAAGCCTGCGTCGACCCCGGTAGGAGGGAGAGTGATGACGTCGCCAGAGCCAAAGGCGACGAACATCAGCCACATCTGGCGAAGGACGCCAGGGTTCGTCTCCTCCCGGACAGCAGTGAATACCCTCTTCGGCATCCGTTGAAGGCACCCGAACTGCCTGGCGAACCGGGTTGGCACGTAGGGCTCGCAGATCACCTTCCCGTCGATCCGAGCCACGAGCACCCCGCCCCGCATGTTCAGGAAGTACTCGTGCTGCTCCAGCGGACCCTGCCCGCTGTCGATCATTTGGCCAACGGGAGTGGGGAACGGGCTGAAGTTGAAATTGGCATGATTTCCAATCCGAATCCTCACGCCCTCCTCACTTAGGGTCATCGGAGCGACCCCCGCAATGTTCAACAGGGAGGGTCGCAGGCCGTTGCCCGGAGGAATGATGGCGTTCGGAAACGTGTACCCACCAAGGTGAGCAGCCACCCAGCCGTGGAAGAATTGGAAGGGCCCATAGATCCTTCGTGGCGACCCCCCTTGTGAGATGTGTCCCAGGATGGCGTACAGCTTAGCCAACACTGGGACCCCGAGGTTATATCTTTTGTTGGCGGCCATAGCGCCCGCCATCGCCAGTGTCTCCGGGCGGACGCCCATTCTCGCGTCCCGCACTGGCAGGATCCACCCACTCAGAAAGGCGGCCAGGAACGCCGTGTACCAGACATTTGGGTCCCGGGCCTCGATGATGCGGTACCCCCATGAGCGGTAGTCGCTCGTCTCCAGGACCCTCCAGTACGACCCGTTCCGGCTCCTCTGAGCCGCGGTCGGGCACCGCTTCCCCCTGCCTGGCATCTTGATCGCCGGGTCATGCTCCAAGAACAGGCCGAACCAATCCTTGTAGGCTATGTCCTTCTAGAAGTCCTTGATCCCGAGCCGCTGCGTAGCCAGGTCAAGCAGATGCCAGGTCAGAATGGGAGTCCGTGACCTGTCTTCCCAGGTGTTCTTCGGAGGCAGGAACTCATCGTACTGGTAACCCTCCAGCGGGATGCCTCCGATGCAGTGGATGTCCCAGAGACCGATGCCGACCTCCCCATGGTGAAGATGGAAGGTGTTGGTATCCGGGGACCAGCGGGAGAACAGCTCCGGCCCGAGCTCGGACTGCTGGTAGAAGTGGAACTGCGACGTCCACACCGCCTCAAACAGGCCGATGTACCGCAGCTCCTCCGCGAAGTGATCGCAAGTGTGGCGTACCCAGAATGCCCAGGGCCACTCACTGGTAAAATTGCCCCCAGATCGCAAGTCCCAGTCCTTCAGCCAGCCCTTGGTGTCGTCGGTGACACTCTGGCGATATATGCTCGAGTAGAGGGCTGGAGAGTTCTCCGCAGTAGGCTCACTTCCGACGATGGTTCGCGTCCTCGGGTTCAGGACATAGACATCTAAGTGTCTGGTCTCCCTGGCAGGATGCCCATTGTTGGTGATGTTATAGCGGGGAAGCTCGTCCTCCCGAGTTACCCAGGTCCGTGGCGCATCAACCTCGAACCCTGGCACCGGAACCTCATCTAGGATGCCGAAGTTCCAGAGCGGCAGGTTGTCCGATAGTGGATATGTCTTCTGGGACGACGTCAGCAAGTCGAACAAGGATTGATTGTTGGAAACAATCTCCTTGGCTCCGTAGACCTCCTCGTTCGTCGCCATCTCAGCTCTGCGAGTGGCGGCATCCCCCTCATTTCCTTGATTCGCGGCCATCTCAGATGCTTCGGGAGTCGTGCGGGTAAAGGATGAAGCGTGTGGGAGCGGACGAGGCTGGTAGAGAAGTTTGAGAGTTGGCGCGCAATCCTAGTGGACGGCGCGCAATCGGGAAGTCCGTCGCGTAAAACCCCGGGTGTTCGCGCAAAAGCAGGCCGAATTCCGGACAGGTTTGCGCGACGAGCGGGCGAATTCCGTGCCGGAAAAGGCAATTTCGCACACGAGAGCTTAGAGGCTTATCGCGCGGAAGGCCAGTGTACGGTGCGGGGGACCCAGGGCCCCTATTTATAGGCGAGGCCCGGGTCCGCGCTGCGCGGAAAGCGCTTTGCGCGACCGCGACAGCAAATTTCGCGCCCGACGCCCTTTTTTGCGCGCCACCGTCCCGCGCCACCCAGGACTTCGGCATTCCGACGTCTCCCTCGGAACCCGATCGTTGCGACCTCTCGCCGATCAGATTCCGAGGGGGGGCTTTTGTAGACGCCGGAAAAGTCCGTTGTTCCCAAACAAAGCTCCGGATGCCGAAAGCGAGGTCATATTTGGAGTCGGAAGCATGTTTCGGAGGGCCCGGAGGCCTTGCGCGGAATTTTGGAGACCCGCGCGCAAAGTTGATGAGCCGCGCGCAAACCTCCTGGGATGTGCGCAATGCGCTGGACCGGCGCGCAATTTTGCGCACCCATGGCCCGCGCGACTCCCTTGCGCGCCGGGCCCGATTCCGCGCCCGCGAAGAGAATTTCGCGCCTGCGAACCGGATTCCGCGCCCGGGGTTGCCTATAAATAGAAGGCGACCCCCAACGGTTTGAAGGTTGCCAGAATTCGAAAGGTCTCTCATGCGCGCAATCCAACCCCTTCCGCGCGCAATGTCGATCTTCAGGTAACCTCATTTCTTTCGCGCAAGAAACCCTTGGGGTTCGCCTTCGCGCACAATCCCTTTGGCTCATTTCCTTTGAATAAATATTCACCCAAAGGCATTCGCGCGCAAAAGAAGCCTCTTGCGCGCAATTGCCCCCGGGGTGCGGGCAATCCAGCCCGATTGCGCCCCCCCCCCCCCCCTTTTCAAAGTGGCCATTCATTAGAGAATGAGCCGTTGCCCCCGTGCGCTATCCGAAGCCCGGTGCGCGCAATCTCTATCATTCGCGCGCAAAGTGCTGGCCCAATTGCGTGCCAGCCCGTCCATTTGCGCGCCGACCCGCGGTATTGCGCGCAAAGCACCTCTTTTGCGCGCAAACCGCCAGGGTCGCCCCCTTTGACCCCCTTTGGGTACCCGCCTGCGTGGCGCCCGATGACCCTCATCCCGGGTGCCCGCACTGTGCGTTGTCTTCCCGTGCGGCCCTCCAGGCTTGCGCGAAGTGACACGGACCTATCGGCGGCTTCAACGTCCTGCACGACGTTAAACTGCATTCGTCCTGCACGACGTTAAACTGCATACATCCTGCACGACGTTAAACTGAATACGTTCTGCACGACGTTAAACTGCATACGTCCTGCACGACGTTAAACTGCATACGTCCCGCACGACGTTAAACTGCACTTCGTCCCAGCTACAAGACGTTAAACTGTACGCTATTCGTCCTGCACGACGTTAAACTGTAATTCGTCCTGCATGACGCTAAACTGCACCACGTCCTGCACGACGTTAAACTGCATACGTCCAAGCTGCATGACGTTAAACTGCCTAGCCCCCATCATCCGCACTGCAAGACGTTAAACTGCCAAGCATCTTCGTCCTCAACACACGACGTTAAACTGTACTTCGTCCGGCAAGACGTTAAACCGTCCGCTTCGTCCTCAACACACGACGTTAAACTGTACTTCGTCCGGCAAGACGTTAAACCGTCCGCTTCACCCGATCTCGTGCCTCGCACGCAGGGTCCTCCCGGTTTGGATGTGGCCCCCACCCGCTCGTCTCTGCAGGGATGTCGGGATTGGAGTGGCCTTTGCCCACGGGGGTAGAGTGTTGCAAACAGAACGAACTACATGGACATTGATCCCTGTCTTCTAAACAGGGTACGTAGGAAGCCTCTCCGTGGTTCAAGCCCACCACCTGGTCGTCCCGGTCGTATTTACGTCGGTTCGTCCATCAGTGGACCCCTCCCGGGTTCACACTTGCGTTGATTCACCTATGAATCCGCCTCTGTGGGGGGCTGCACGTGTGTATCTCCATTGTGCTTCCCCACTGCCTCGATCTCTTCGTGAGTCGGCTTGCCAACGTCCAGCATGACGTAAAACTGTGATCCACCCGGCCGTTCCATCCCCCTCTGTGCGAGGTGGTTCGGTTCAATCCTTCTCCAGGCAGCTTTGATCTCTTCGTGAGTCGGCTTGCCAACGTCCAGCATGACGTAAAACTGTGATTCACCCGGCCATTCCATCCCCCTCCGTGCGAGGTGGTTCGGTTCAATCCTCCGCCCGGCGGCCTCGACCTCTTCGTGAGTCGGCTTGCCGACGTCCAGCATGACGTTAAACTGTATATCCGAACTACGCTGACTTTGATCCGCGCTAACGCACAGTACGTAGGAAGCCCCTACGGGGTCCAAGCTCTTCACTCCATCATCCATCCTGATCCTTACCCGGGCCGCCACATCCCGGTGGGGTCATGCCATTTCATCCCACTCCACTTCACTTGGGAAGCCGCCCATGTGCTGGCCCCAGCGTCGGAGGTTCCCCGCAAGGGGTTCTGTCATCTGATCCACTCCTCGTGTTGATCAGTCCAATGCCGTCCCCGCTGGACGTTAAACTCGCGGCATACCCCGTGTTAAACATGGGAAGCTGAAGAAAACCTCAGGTAACACAGTTCCCCGCACCCAGTGCGGGATGCCTCAGGCCATCACGCCTTCGAGAAGCCCTATTAGGGACGGAAGGCAGACATGCAGAGGCGCAGTGTTAAGACACGCCCCGACATCCAGGGCCACCCGGTCTCCTCACCGGAGGTTGCTGCCCCGACCAGACTCCTTGGAGCGTCCGGGCGGAAGCAGCTTAATTAACCGGTGTCCATGGAGACATGGCGCCGGGAACGAGATTCACGAACATTCTTAAATCTATGGGGGAGACCCGGATTAGGCGACGAGTTCCGAGGAGACGTCCACGGAAGGAGGAGCCGACATCCCATCATCCCGGTTTCGATCAAGGAGTAGACGCCCCTGAATAAGGGACGAATGCCGCCCGCCCTTGGAAAGCGGGACTGCGGGACCACAAGCCGCGCGCCCATCCCCTCGGGTTGACGGGTGCACGCGCGAACGCGTCCCGGCGGAACAACGTAACCCGACGCACATCCGCACCGAAACACATATCCCATGAAAATATCCTCATATGGTACTCCTCTCAGTTAAACCTACCTAAAACATTTTTCCAAACCTAGGGAAAGAAACATAGATAAGGGTGAACTCATATGTTCATTAAGGGTAGACATAAGAGATATCCATCTGAAATAATGAGATAACCATAAGGGCATGTGAACATGTACCTAAATTATAATTTTTGCACACAACCTGTCATAGATCATAAACATGATTTATGGTAAAACACATTTTCATTTTAGAAAACATGGTCCCTAAGAGTGATAAATCATTATAAATCAGTCATGAACCATAATCTCATGTCATTAAAGTGTGGAACCATAAAAAATATTGGAAACCGTTTCATTTTTTTATGTAAACTACCAATAACATCAACATAGTTGATATAGACTCATCACTTGTTTCCAATTATTGGTTAGGATGCACTAATTTCCCAAAGTGGATCAAGAATCTCCTGTTTTACATAGTAGATAAAGAACTTTGACTTGCTTCCAATTATTATCTCATGATATATAAATATTTACCCAATACAGTGGATAGATATATATTTCCTACCCATCTCATAATTAAAACCATACTTACATGTTCCATTATATCATAAAAGAATCATCATATCATTGCATCATAACCCGACTAAAGAAACCGGGATTTCTAAATATTTTATCAATTCACCATTTCAAAACCCATTAAAAATAAATTAGTATCATTAAAAATTCATTGTCATAAACATTAATAATCTAGGTAAACAAGAAGGATGGTATCCTTCCATATTATCCTCATTAAAGAATAAGTAATGTCAAGTGATGTTATCTTATATAAAAAATGAGTCTGAAAGATAAATTAGAATATTTATTGAGTAATATATCATTCCCAATTTGAAATAAACTTTTTATAAAATAAAACATTTTCCAAATGCTTCTCTTTGAATGTTTCCTTGGATATATATAAAGTAATCATAAAAAATCATTTAAAACATTTCTTGAGAAAAATATCTTTTCCACTTTGAAAATCATGAAAAATTCATAAAATATTTTGGAAATACATTTAATTAAAATTAGACTTTGAAACTTGTAAGGTATGGTTTAAACAATGGTGGTTCATAACCACTGAAAATTTCATTCATGTTGTACATGTTCAAAAAAATATTCATTCCACTTCTTCAATAAAAATCTATGTAATCCTTGTTCAGAAAACAATATGAAGATTCCATTATAAAAATTTTACAAAAAATTAAAACATGGGTAAGAAATTATTTAATAAATACTTGGTATAATTTGAAAAAAAAATTGGAAAAAATTGAAAATATGGATATGGAAGAAAAAAGTGGGGTTTTAAATAAAGAGAGATATAAAGACAGTTTTTCTTAAAAACATTATTTTGAACTATTGATTACAAAAAATAGAGTAAAATGGTGGGAAAATGTGTTCATTTGAAATAATTATTTCAGTATAAATTCTATTAGTTTCTTCATATATGGATCATAATATTACACCATTGTGACAATAATCATAAATAATTTCATTAAATAATGAGATTGTATCATAAAACCATTACCACATTGGTAACATTGAATCATCATCCTCTAGAATGAAAAATATTACATGAAACATAAAATATCATTAGAATAAATAAATTAATGATATGTCATGTCAACGGTGATTTATATAAACCTCATAAAAGAAGATAGATTTATAACACATCATATGTCTTAATAATGGAAAATTGAGAAAACAAATCCCCTACGTTGAGTTCCCCTTTCCTAGAAAGTGTTGAATACTCCTACATAATAAATTTAAACACATTATACATATATTATAGGAAAATTATAATATATTTCATATCATATATTATTTATGTACACCATTTTATTACCATTTAATAACAATTCCTTGTTAAAATTAGGTTTTGGGTAATAACTGGTTCATTTTTTTCACGTATGTTTTGGTTTTGTATTTCGAAAAACAATAATTTGATAAAGGTTAAAAATACTAAATAATATTAAAAATTATTTAAATATAATATTTATTTACTATATACCTATTTATAGTAATGTATAAATTCTATATATAAAAAATAAAATACACCATTCATGGAGATGGTAGGTCGTACGTACGTAATAACACTGTTTCCATTTTCTAAAAAAATGAAATGAATGAAATGTGAATAATATATTACCTTTAAACAATAATTATTATGTCATATATATCTTATATAGTCATTAAATTTTCATTAATTATATTCCCTGAAAAGAATTAGTGAAAAACGAATCACATCTCTTCGTGAGGCGGTAGTCTGTTATACACATGAACAACATTACCATATCCCACACAGAATATAAGGTAAGAATGTATTTATGATATCCTAATTAAAAATTTATGATTATTTTAAAAATATAATTTATTTTTAGTTAACATATCATTTTTACTATCCATTTAAAATATGATTGAAAAACATATCACATCGGTTCACAAGGTCGTAATCTACTGTACACACAAGTGATCTTATTTTTTATCAACTGGTTGGGAGGTAAGAAGGTATATATAGTATTATAATTAAATAGGTATAATTATATAATAAATATAATCTATGAAAATTAAATAAATAATTATATTCATCTGTGATAGGTGGTGATGGATAATGAATAACATCGGTTTGTGAGGCGGCAGTCCGTCATACACACAATCGATAGTTTTGTTTCCCATTCGATGGAAGAGGAGATGGATATATGTTATTATGTTAACATAATAAAATATAATTATATTTTAGATACTTTATTTATTATCTCAACATAATTTAATAATATTTTAAAGTGTTAGAAGAAGAAATAAAATAAATACACTCAGTTAAGCATGATACCTCTTCTTTGAACAACCTCCTTAGGTAAGAACCAAAAAAGATTTTAAGATCAATTTATGAAGAAATAAGGTCTCTTGGTAATATATAGGGAATTAAAGAAGATATTTGGGTATTTTTTGGATGATCCAAATATATTTTAAGGTGTGAATATGATAATACATGGGTGGCCATTTATATGTGGCGGAGAGGGCACACATGATATGTTTGAAAAAAATAAATTGTACCAATATGTTTCAAATAAAAAATGATCCAAAATGGGTTATTATGAAACCTTAAATGTTATAAGGTCTAAATAATTCCATTAAACGGTATTTGGAAAAAACATTCGTCATCTACCCAATACAATTATATTTTAACCCAAGATAAACGTTTTTTACCTTAAGTGCAGTAATTAATTTTTACTATCTTCACTATTCATTAGTGTAAAAAATTAAGTTTGACTTATAAAATAATATAAATTTTATTTATTCAAAATATTTTATCTATTTTCCAAATTACATTCACATAAGTGTAAATTTTAATTTAAAAATAAACCTATTGACGTGACTAAAAACTGGTTTTCCAAAGAAAAAATGTTCAAAAGTTTCAAAAGATTTTATATAATAATTAAATATGAAATTGATTAAAAAAATTGGATTTATAGTTACCCAATTTAACTAATTATTCTTTTAAAACCATATTAAAATACCTGAATGTTTTTAAATTCTTTAAATTAAATGAAAATTGTTAATAATATCCATTATTTTTCACTATTCATTTAAAAATTTATCTTCTCAATAATTTATCAAAAATTCACTAAAATAATATTTTGAAATTATTGTATTAAAAATAAATTTTATTTTTTCATATATATTTTTCAAAAAAAAATAATTTTAAAATAATAGCAAAAAAATTGAAAATACTATTTTTCAGAAAAATTTAGTTTTCAAGAATAAAATTAGATTTATTCTTATCTTATTCTTAGAAAAAACATATGATTACTGAACAATATTTCATTTAATATATAATATATATGTTTGATTAAAATCATTCAAATAGGTTTTTTATTCAATTCATGGAGATGAAACATGTTTTTGAACATAAAAATAATTTTTCATAAAAATATTATCTTTTATTTTCATATGGTTTTTAATTTAAATTTCTAAATAATTAGTCACCAAATAATTCCTTTTATAAAAATGTGTTAATAATGTGTTTTCAATTTTTTTTAATCATATTAATATGTTCCATTCCAATGGCTGGGTTTTAATTATCATGTTAAATAATATTTTACCAATGTGTCTTGCCTCATTAAGACTCATTGTTGCATGTAACACATGGGATCGAAGAATTCAAGTTTATTAAAAAAATATAGTTCATAAAATCCTTGGTTATTACACTGATATCCATCACCATCCATTTTATAATATCTTCCCTATTATATTTTCTAGTCTCAAGGATCCATAATTTTTTTTTCATAACCTGGACATGAGCCCTTCAAGATATTTTAAGGGATTTTGCTAGGCATATCAATCAAAATACATAAACGTACAGTTCCTTGATTTTCTAAGTGGAATCCCCAATCTAGAAATCCTATTTTTAATATTTCTTCAACCTTTTACTCATTGTTAAACCATTTCCTTCTTGAGATTTCAATCCTTTATGTAAACTAAGTTAAGATAACCCAACACTTCAAGATAAAATTTTGATGATAATTGAATGCACCCAACCATGGGTTTGTCAAGTACATTAAACAATGTGGTTGATTCAAACATAAGTAGTGAAAGGATAAGATGAGTTAATATTTTATTTTTAGGGATTTTAATCCTAATTCATAAATCCCATTTTAACCTTTTACATTCCATTTTAATATTAAGTGGATTTTAATTAAGTAGTAAACCATATCTGATAAAATATATTTTGATAATCCGGTTATATTTTATTCCTTTATGAATGCTTATTAATTAATTTATTTGGTGATCATGTAGAATTGAAAAACTCTAATAATTAACCATGTAACATTCATAACTAAAATATTAGTGGCTTGATCATGAGATTATCTAATCAGTTAGATTATCTAGAGGATGATGAACTAACCCTTAAACCTAGAGGAATCACCTTAGACCATAACTTGGTTCATGTTGTTTCATTCCGACTTTTCTTCTATATATCACCTTGGTTGGTTTCACCTCAACTCTTTGACTCAAGTCACATACTATCTCTTAGATTCTCCCTATATACTTAATATTTTACTCATAGGATGGTTAGGTGATTCAATGGATTTGACAAAGGGAGGTTAACATAATATAAACCGTGGGCACGTAGGACCTTATATAATTAGGAAGATGGGATGAATTGTAGTCCATCAATAATAATTTAACCATAATAAAATGATAAATTAAATGAAACCAATAATATAAAAAGGATGTTCTAATCTCGTGATCTTCTAAACATCAACATTGAATGAGCATAAATTTTGAATCTTTTCATAAATTACTTTGATTTGTTATGTTAATTCAGATAATGTGCCACAAATAAGTCCAATTATTTATAATTACCTTAATTCCATCCAAAAAATTATAAATATCTAGACATCCTTCTATATATATCTTTCTAGATATATCTATATATTTATCATTCTATATATATCCCTAGATATCATTCGAAATATATCTCTCTAGAGATATATCTTGATATATCTCTAGATATCATTCTAGATACATCTCTAAGTGTATTTCTAGATATATAAATCTTGATATGAATCTAAACATATCTAAATATATCTTAAGATATAAATCTAAAGATATATATCTATATGTATTAATCTAGATATATATCTAGATATATATTTCAATAAATATCTCTATACATCTCTCTTATCTAATTAATGATTATGTTATCATGAATGAACAAAATAAGATAAGGCCATGTCAGATTATTATAGGGAATATATTTAAGAAAAATAAAATGAAAATACATTCAATAAATCAATGAATATTATGTTATTATAAATTAAACATGTGATCTCTCTAATACCACATTCAGGATCTGGCATAACAAAATCATTCTTTCAAATAATGAATAACTCATCCTTTAGTCTTAAATCATGTGTACTCATTTCTTTACCAAATCTTGAGACTATTTCCAGTGAAAAATATAGATTTAATAAACTATATTAATTTTACATAACCATAGGGATAGGATATTCACATTTAATTCATAATAATTTTTGAGAAACTATAAAATAACCTCAACATATAATTCAAATTTCATTGATGATTCGATGGAATGAAATTCATCACACCATCATTATGTTGTAATATTAAAGTACACAAGTCCTCTTGATGTGATTCACATAGGAACCACAATCTCTAATCAATGTCATAGAACTACTGAGCGACATGACAACTGATCTGGATCACTTGTGTTGTTTGTGGTTGATCACATCAGTACTCCTCACAGAGGATGAAGAACCCTTAGGGTTCATTTGAATGCTTTAGAGAGAAGGAGAGGAGAGATTTCTATAGGTATTATGAAATCTCACTTTATCTGTTGTGAACACCAAGTGTATATCAAAAGTGATATAACTAGATATTAATTTTATATAGTGTAGGATTGAAAAATAGAACACAAGCCCCCAACCGTCTTTAATATTCTTAAATGACCCCATTTCCATTAATAATGATATTAAAATTTTTAATCACATGGTATAAAAAACACATTAAGAATATAAATTAATATCATTTATATTATTTGTACTGTTATACTCGGTCCACTTTCCATCATCCACAGTTACTGATCCTAAAATAATAGAGATTTAATTAAATAAAAATCATTGCATTAGAATATGATAAATATAGTAAATACTATATTTTCCAAAAATGAAAACTAATTTTTATTATTATAATTTAACTCACTTTATTATTTTGAATAACATTTGATTAATTTATGGTTATCAAAAAAACCCGAATAAATATTATTTATTATAATCTATTAAATTCATTACTTGAACTGATATTGTAGATCAACTTAGTGTGTGACCATCTAGGTCTCTTTCTCAGTGGAATTTGGAATAACGTCTTAAATTATAGGTTTATTATCTAGAATAATTCTAATGAATCTATTCAAAAAAAAATTTAACATCGCAATGATGCCCTACCACCTATGAGTGTACCGTGTAATATAATAATCTTATCGCAATATCTCTAATAAAGAAGGTTATATGTTGGTTCCATCAACCTATACGATCGATGCCAATTTCTTTGAATTTCCATAATCTTACCTTCCCTATGATCACCAAAACATGTATTTTTGAATGAATTTATACTCCATCAAAGGTCTTGAGATATCTACATCCATTAGGGGATATGAGGTATAAATCTTTTCTCACAATATCCATTTTTGCAATATCACTCATGACCCAACAAACATACCCTACTTGGTTATGAATATATGTCTTCATGATTATCATAAATACATAAAAGTTCACAAACCATGATATCTATTAATGATAATCATAAATTCTAAGGATTGATACAAACATCCGCATATTGGAATTTCCAATTACACATTGAAATGTAGATTTCAAATTTGATAAGTTTATTCCCATAACCCCTATCATGGAAATTACCAAAGGTTAACACCATGAGAATATGTATTCATTTATTATAATACTTCTACTTCTGATAGCCTATATTTTTTGTTTCAAATCAGAAAATATCATCTAGACATAGAATAAGTTTCAAGAATAATGTCATGGAACCTCTAGGTTCTCATCATCGAAGGGAAATTATATGACCTATCTGTACAAAATATATTCTATGAACATTATCACATTAAAATATCATGAAGAATAATAGTCCATATTTAATTAGAAATTTTTTTATCAAATAAACCATGTAATAAAGAAATAAACATGTTGGTTCTAGGGAACCAACTCCAAAAAGTTCGAACATCATCACCACTCTACCTTTGGGGGGGAAGGAAATCCCCAAGCTTTCAATTTAGGGATGGAATCCATGCTATCAACATTTGATAATCTCAAAACAAATCTGGAATAGATAGTTATGATCGCTATATACATTTATTAAGAATCTTCCAAGAGATGGTGAAATTAAATTACACTGGAAGATCAATATCTCGTTATGGTCTAGAGGGATTTCTAGACAACATTATATGAATACTTTTATCCTGAGATGCTAAGAGATGACTGAGGAAGGGATTTTATGTTCCTGCAATAGGGAAATATATCACGAACCGTCCCTCGGGACCCATTCCATGACTACCCCAAGCTCGTCTCCCATAGTCCATGGATTGTAAACTAGCGTTGAGTAGGTATTTACCCTAATGGAAAGGCATTGGAATATATACATACACACACTCATCCCTAAAAGAAGTAATATAACTAAAAGCATTGATTAAAAAGATATGAAACCCACTAAGATAACCACTTGGAGTAACAGTTGAAACTGAAAAGTAAATGGGCCAGAATACAAGATCAACTAAAATAGAAAAGAGCAAGCTCCTAGATCTCATATGTAGAAAAACGTACCTGAAGGGTAGGTAAAATAAGTTGTCTGAATGCCGCTGAAGTATACCACATCTATTGGGTCACCTTGTATCACCCCTTTTCTATGGCCCGCCAAGGACTCTGTCAAAGTTTCTGATCATCTACACAGGACACGACACATACGAGTGAAGCCCATGCAGGGGTGAGTAAAACAATACTCCATAGGGACCCTAGACCATAATGGAATTACACAAAGTAAACCACAAGGAATCACATTAATAATAAAACAAATAAGATAACTAATAGATACCCTAAGTAGACTGCCAAATATGGACACGAAGTGTATCCTCTTAGATATACCCTCTCACACCAAGTACAGGTCTATAGAATGTAAACAGGCTTGTTTTGAGAATCCAATGTACCCTCAAGTAGTAACACACATAGTTTTGGCATCACACAGAGTATAGGTAACACATGGAGTGTCAGTAACACACAGACTGTAGGTAACACACGAGAGTGTACATAACACATGGAGTGTTAGTAACACACAATGTATAGGTAACACACAGAGTGCCTTCAAAGACTAGAGGACCCACACCCTAGTGGGATAGGGGAGTAGTCACTCTGTCTTAGTAAGACAGAAATTCTAGATAAGACACATAGTCTAGGTAAAACAGAAAATCTATGTAATCACATATCTTCTAGGTCGCAGCCAGCTGTAGGATTCTGTCCATAGAACACTCATTCTAGGATCACCAACACATTGAGAAAAAAGTTAATACACCAACATCCCCATAAGTTCACTTAGAGTATATCAAAAGGAGCTCCTCTTCATAAGGGTCCCAACACTGCAACCGTCTCATCATACAGACACTTGGTTTGAGAGATATGACTATTTTAGTAAAAAGGGTTCAGTTGGGTCCTGGTCTCACCTAACCCAGTCTGACTGACCCGAACTATTTCGACCGACGTAGTTTGGGTCTCCTAGAACTAGACCATCTTTTGGGCCTTCTAGACCTGCCCATTGGGTCATGGGTCCAGCCCGCTAGGCTGCTATAGAGACCTATCTGTTTTAGCATGGCCAACATGCGGTGGTCCGGCTTGCTCCACTAGACGTGGCCCTCTACACCACCTTCACGCAGCACATCTATGTGATTCATGGTCAATGTGGTCGGACCACATGTTTCGACTAGTCTGCATGACCACTAGATCCAACAACTCTACAGCAGGTCCCTTCTCCGACCAATGTGGCTCCAGCGAGCCATGTCCCTCAATTGCGGTAGTCTGTCATTGCTGCATCTTTCATAGTTGTGGCTCCCACACCACTGAAGGCCTCTCTGCCACTGAAAACCAAGACAAAGGATTCCTCATGCCACCTCCACTCATGGCCTCCTACCATGGGCCAATCCACCGCTACAGTCCTTCCTAGACCGAGGTTTACTACTGCAGCCACGGTCTGTCGAGTCAGCGACCTTTATGCCCGGGCCAAGTGGATCATTGCACCATGAAGAATGAGAAATAATTTGGGGAAGAAAATGGATCACAAGAACATCCAGTTTGGATAGATCTAGACCTTGTTCGTGTCATCCTTGATCCTCTCACATTATAATTTAAGAACGAATCTAAAACAAAATCAATACCAACACAAATCCCACATGTATTTAATTCCAAACAATATCCCGAATCAAAAACCCATCACATAAAATACACATGATCCATGAATCAATCTGTCTTTTGATTGGTTCACATTCATCGTAGAAAATAAAAAATAGGGAATAAATCAAAAAGGAAAATAAACACCCTACCTGGAGAATTTTATCAATCACTAAAAAACTGTGAGTCTTGTGTTCCTCTTTCATCAATCCACTGATGTTTGTTTCGAATCTGATCATCAATCCACCACCATTCATCGATGAGATGATTTTCCAATGTGTTTCAATTATTTTATTTCAGAGCCTCTAGGGATTTTGAATCTAATATCACATCCATTCTATGCTATTAAATGAATAAATGCATTTCAGAATCGCTATTTTGCTGAGTTGTAGTATGGCTATGCTGTTTCATTTATGAATGGAAACAACTACTTAGTCATGGCGTCGTAGGGCCATTGCATCACTATTAAACTTTCAAATAAGATTTTTCTAAGTTTATTTTATTTTCCTTTAGAACATCCAAAAAACTTTCCCATATTAGACCCGTGTTGGTCGAATATAGCTCCTAACTCAGCAAAACTCACTGCTCTGAACACAACGGTTCCCTCAGATTTCAAAACTGACCACTTGTTTAAAATTTATTGAAACGGCTCATGAGAGATATTTTTAATAAACATAAACATAGTTAGAACATTTTTTCTGGGAGCCTAGAGCCACAAAATCACATCCATATCATCTCTTGGTCTTGAAATAATCCCATATAATTTTAAAAAAATACAAGGAAAATTCCGGACATTACATTCTCCCAACCTTAGGGCTTTAGGTCACGAAAATTTAAAACAATGGTTAAAAAAATGTGGATAAAGAACACAATTATAAGCCTCCTTCCCCCATGTTCTCTCCTATATATTCCTGTACTACCACCGAACTCACACCAAATTAATTGACCATCCATAAAGGATCCTCTCCTGTCGATCCTTGATCTACAATGGGTACTCCCCCAAAGTTTCCCCTTATTCAACATCCAACTCACCTCAGTCAATGATGTGTGAAGGGTTGGGTACATATTTCCTTATCTAGGATACATGAAAGATGTCATGCACCTTCTATAAATGTGGATGTATAGCCATTCGGTACCCCACATTGCCCACTCTATGTAGTATCAGAAAAGGTCTGGTGAACCTCAATGATAACTAGTCTCCCTGGATAAATATCTATATCCCACATTGAAGAGAGACTCGAAAGAACCCAAGATATCCCTCCTTGAACTCCAAGGGTCTCCATAACCTATCTACATAGGACTTATAATAGATCTATTCAATCTTCATCCTTCTTATATAACCTACACCATCTCTTTACTAGCATGTACAAACTCTGGTACCATCAGTGTTTACTCTCCGGGGTCATTCCAACAATGTGGCAACATGTAGGGTCACTCGTACAAGTCCATTAATGGTTCCATAGTGATTCCGGAGTGGTAGATGTTGTTTTGCATGAAATCCACTAGGGGTATGTGATCCTCTCAACTTTGGCCAAAATCAATGATGCAAGCACGTAGCTTTTCCTCTAGGAAATGAATGGTTCGCTCCGCCTGGCCATCTATCTTTGGGTGGAAAGTTGTACTCAACCACAGCTGAGTCCCAAACACCCCATGTAATCACTTCCATAGCAGGGATGTAAAGTGTGCATCTCTAACTGAGAATATCATGGATGGGACTCCATGGAGTCGAACTATCTCTTATATATAGAGGTGTCCCAAGCAATATACTAAACCCTATTATCAAATCTCAATTAAGTGCTCCAACTTGGTGAGTCAGTCAATGATCACTTAGATGGTATTCTGCCCTCAAGATGTATGTGGTAGTAATGTCATGATGTCTATCAATATTCCATCCCACATCCACTCTAGAACCTCAATGGGTTTAGTTAAAAATGTTGGAACCTAGTTCTTGAACTTTACTTGATGGAAAGTGGGGCATCTAGAGACAAATTCTTCCACTGCCTTCTTCATACACAACCACCAAAACTAACGTTGTAGGTCCTGATACATCTTTGTCACTCCTAGATTTACCGCTAAAGGGTATGTATATAACACCCTCAACACATCCTCCCATAATGTTTTTGGTACAACTATGTGTCCTCTGGAAATGATGACCTGGTCCCCACCTTTCGAATATCCATCAGGGGCATGCCCTGTGGACATTTGAGAAAGTGTAGTCTTGTAACTAAAATCTCTGAGTTGTGCCTCCAACACATGTTGTATGAGTTGAGGGGTAACTACCATCGACTAGAGATGAGTTTCTTCATCTCCATACTTGAAGGATATCTACGTTGAGGTTAACTACTCGGAGTCCTATTCAATAGTTTTGAACTCGATCTCCAACTGAGAGCATCTGCCACCACCTTTCCCTTCTTAGGAGTATAGACTATCTCAAAGGAATAGTCTTGTAGGAACTCAACACAACTCTGATGTCTCAGGTTCAGAACCTTCTGATAAAAGATATACTTGAGGCTTTTGTGGCCTGAGTAGATGATAAACCACTCTCCCATAAGGTAGTGTCACAACATATTCACTAGAAATACATTCGATACTAACTCCAGATCGTGGTTCGCATAGTTCTGTTCATGTTACCTCAACATCCATGAACTATATGAAATCACCACATGACCCTACATCAGTACATAACCAATCCATGTCACCAATGCATCATAAAACAAAACATACTTGACACCCTCCTCTGGAAATATTAGGATGGGAGCCCTCATCAAAATTTTTATCAACTGGTGAAGGATTTTTCAACACTTCTCCATCCATGCGAAATATTTACCCTTTCATGTCAAGGTTATCTTGGAAGCTTCTACTCTATAGATGTATGGTACAAACATTAAATAGTACCCATCAAACCCAAGAAAACTCCTCTCCTCGGTAACATTATTGAGTGACTTCAAAGCAATCCTTGCCTCATCATTTTTGGATCTATAACAACTCTATCATTTGAGATGACATGTATTAGAAATTGGACCTATCAAATCCATAACTGACAGTTAGATATCTTCCCATAAAGCAGGTTCTCTCAGAGTAAGTCTATGACCATCCTCTAGTGTATCTCATGCTCATCCTCAGACGTTGAATACGCTAGTATGTCATCAATGAAGACCACTACAAACCGGTCCAAGTACGGCTGGAAGATCCTATTCATGAGTCCCATGAACACTGCTTGGGCATTCTTAATTCCAAACGGCATCACTAAATTCTAATTTTGACTGTACCGACAACTAAAACCATTTTTTGGGATGTCCTCATCCCGTACATGAAGCTAATGATATCCTAATATGAGGTCTATCTTTGAGAATCATTTATCTCCCTTCAACTGATTGATAAGATCATCGATCCTTGGTAGTGGATACTTTCTCTTCATGGTCACCTAGTTTAGGCACCATCATTCCACACATAACCCCATTCTCATGTTTGAATTCTTTGAAAAAAACTAGGTCTGCCCATGGTGAAACACTGGGACTCATGATGCCCTTTCTCTACAAGTCCTCCAACTATACCCACAACTTTGAGAGATTTATGAATGTTATATGATATGCAGGTGTAGATATAGGTGTCTTCCCAAGATATATATCAATGCCTAAATCTACATCTTCTTGAGGAGGTAATCCTGTGAAATAATCTAGGAATGTATCCTCATACTCCCCCACCACTGTAGGAAACTGAGGTCGCATCTCCTCCACTACACAGAGGGTCATGCCAGCCAACTGGTGTGTGATTTGTTTCACCCTCCTATGAGTGATTCCATCCTGTACTGCTTGTGTCTCCCTTTCACCGACAAAGGAAAACATGGTCCCATCTATGTGGACACATGGCATTGTGTATCTAAAATAGTTGATCCAAGCCGGAATAGTGGATAACCATTCCATATGAAGAATGACGATGTAAGGCCTTGACGTTTACTCTAATAGATCCCTACCATAACTCTCACCCCAAAGAGTAAGAAAACACTGTCGGCATTGGTTTGTGATCATTGAATCTCATCTCATAGGACTCTCTAAGCATAGGTATCAAGTCAGCTGTTCCACGGAAATCTCTATGTCTAGAAAAAGGTTCATGGAAAGAAAAGAGTGACTAAAACTTGTGTCTATTAAAACTATATCTAGGGTGGAAAATACCTAAATCATAACTCTAATCATCCCAGGAGTCTCAGTATCATAATCCCCCATCAAATGGAGCTTGCCTCTCCCATATCCACCAACTCATTGAGCTCAGGGTGGACCACCTAGGGTGGTGGTGGTAGTGCCTCGATCCTCAGTTCACCTCCTTCCACTTATCCCACTTCTCTTCCACAACATCCACCTATCAGATAACCATGTTCCTACCTTCCTCACTGCCTCGAAAGTCCCTCATCATATCTTGGTCTGTTGTATGAGTTTTCGGACAAACTCTAGCTAGATTCCCCTGACCATTGCATGAGTAGCACAGTCTTTCCATCAGCTGACTCATTCTACCCTGGGAGGCTCACACATTTTATCCCATATTCTCGGGCCATCCCCTAGATTCCATGACCCTCTTGGGTACCAACGTCATCTTTCATCTACCCGCTTTAAAAACTATGCTTCATGTCGCCTGGTGGTCTCTCCCACTATCGGTGCATACTCCGTAAGAAATACCTCTTCCAGTAGAGCTCGTTCCAATGCCCTAGAATGTGTAGAGATGCTAAGGGATATCATAGAATCCCTGATCTCCCATAATAGTCCTTGTTTTATGGTATGAACCCTAAATAATGGGTCTCATTCCATGTAACTAGATTAGTGAGAAATATCTATGAATCCCTCTGAGTACTCTTCTACTGACTGGATGCCCTTTTTCCTGTTTAGTAGCTCCTATATACAAACAGAGTGTAACATCACTGGAAAGAAATCCTCCCTAAAGAGGCACTCAAATTATTTCCGAGATATCATTGCATCTTCATGCGTCTAAGTCAAAAGGCTCCACCATCTACTCACCAAACCTAAATAAGGATCATGGCTAGGACTTCCATTTGGTCAGGAGGCGTCCTCACTAAGCCGAAAACTCTCATCACCATCTGCAACCAGTCCTCAGATATCTGAGGATTTGTCTCACCTCGGAACCTAGGAGGTCATTGTCTCTATAACTCATGCAATTCACTGAGCCTATGTGTATCTTCTACTGGTAATTCTGGTTGCAAATACTTATCTCTGAGTGGTGGTATCGCTGGAAATCCACTAAGAGGTGATATATCTAGAAATGTTCCCTACACCGATGCCTCATCGCTCAGTGGACCATCCTCATGGTCACGCCCTGGAATCCTACCTGGATACCTTTGTGGAAGCATCCTAAAAAATAACAAGATGTACCATGGTCAATAGAGTATACCTGGTGAGATGTCTCTGACTCAAGAAGGACATGATAAGACACACAATTATTATATGATACAAGAACCATTAATTTCTCATGCATCTAGAATTTTCATGTACTGAGTAGGAAAGTAGAATTCAAGGTATTGGTGTATGGATACATCATCCGCTGCACCAACACTGGGTTACTTGTCCTAAAAATCAAACTCCAAACAATTAACATCTTTTCCCAAAAACAAGAGTAAAATCTACCACCCTTTGATACCACTCTGTCACGACCTGTCCCTCGGGGCCTATAATGAGCTAAATGTTTTTTAATGAAAATTCATATTGTTCTAATTAAATGTCTTATTATGTAAAATGTTTTGGTATTATGTTTTTGGATTTTCAAAATACCATTAAGAATTGTTACTGTTGTTAATATAGTCATTGAACAGTGATCACATGATTAGTATAAATATAGGTCTTTAACAAATCCAATTTACATAGATAATGGAAGCGATGACCTCATCTAGTAGAATTGCTTCATATGAGGACAATGTTTTGAAGCATGGAAATGAAGTTGTTTCATTGGGCTTCTCTCTTAACCAATCCCAATATGAGCTTGAACATGTTAATATTGAGCAGATTCGCCTAAGGGAGAAGTGGATGTTAATAGAGATTACCACACGATCAATGTCATCTGAGCCACCCCAAGAGTCTATCACCATCGTGAACCTTACCCTTAGGTCTTATGTGGGTTTTTTAAGGGGTTATGTAACAAGAACCTTGCACTATGATTATGTACATTATTTTTTATAAATAATATACGGTCATTTTATCATTGTTACTTTGTAAATAGTTTTAAAAACCCAAATAGTATTTTTAGTTAATATTCAATTAAGAAATATATTTTGATGAATTCATGGATTTTTCAATTAAATAATATTTCAATAAATTATTATTAAAATTTTACTTTTTATTAAATATAAATTATCATATAATTTTTTTGAATACAATTGTAATTTTTATTAAGGCTTGAAATATGTTTTTGTCAAAACCCGTGATTTTTTTTCTAAATTTATTTTTTTATTTTAAACGAAAAAATTCACATATTTTAAAAATTATTTATATAAAATGAATATTATTTTTAGAATCCAGACATTGAAATTATTTAATGGTGAATTTTTCATAATTTTCTGAGACAGTCGAATTTTTGGGTAAAAATTAAATACCGTTTAGATATATAATGTATTTTATGACATCATACTGACAAAATAGTGATATAATAAAATACCATAAATAAGTTTTTTGGCCAATATATGTTTTAACATTAAAATAATGTAATTTTAGGTTTATTTTTTTATTTTACAAAGCCTTAGTGGACCCTCTGAGACTTATAAAACATTTTATCTTTTGAAAAATGATTTCATTGAGATTGTGACTCACCTCCACATAAGCAAGCCCAATATTTTAATAAGTTCAGAAATTTCCCTTATAAAATAATTTTTTCCACTCCCTTTGGAAAAAACCATGGTCAAAAACCATGGGATGGTTTGTGGTTTTGATTAGTTTAATGTGTAGGGTCCAAAACCTAAATAATAAAGAATTCTATCCCTTTTCCTATATATACCCACCCAAGCTCCCACTTACACTTAACTAAAAGCCTTTGGATCTTAACCAAAATATTCCATCATCTCTCTAGAATCCTACCAAGGTTCCCCAATCTTGCAATAAGCTTCTCTTAAGCCTCTCCCAAGCCTTTGGGATCACACTTCCAAGTAAGGGATTTCTTCCATTCTCATTTTTGTCCAAATTACATTATGTTGTTATACCATTTTATTCTCAATTAAAAATATTGGGGGTATGATTTTGCACCTACCCCATAATTCCACCCTTATTTTTTAATGATTATATACCATTTTCTCTCTAATTAATTCCTCCCATGTACACCTGTTACTATGCTGAAATTCCGTAAGATATTTCTCTCTCCTCGTTTACATTCAAGGAATTATTTTGTATTATGAATCTGAATTCCCTTACATATGTTGGGACCTATTTCTATATGACCCCATTACTGTCCATTTAATGTACATATGATGAGACACCCATTTATCTCTCATCAACCATTTTTATGAATACTTATGTCAAGTTGTTATGCTGCCGAAATTGCACCGCATTTTTCCAAGCCAAAGTCGTTGTGTAGTGAATACCATGACCATTTATTTATCAAGGGTATTCACCTTTATGAACTTTTGAATACTTATTATATAGTTTCAAGTATTAATTCCAAATTCTTTTATTGTGTAATAAATTATGATGTTTAATGAATCCATGTTATATGATCTTTGTGGCACACTTATGCATGAAATGAAATGATTAAGAAGGGTGTGCCCTGATAGTGCTCCAATGCATTGGGTAAAGATTAGTATAATGATATGTCAAGGTAAATGTGGGATTACACAAGTTAAATCAAGTGAAACTAGAGTTTACTCATTATCCATGTGCAGTGACCCTTGGCTCATGCTAAAACCATGTTAAGTGTTGTTTCCACATTTCAATGTTATGATAGTCATGTTATATCATTCATTTATGTTCATGTTTCTCTTATGCTCCATTGATAGTCCCATTTCCTAAAATGTATTGTATTCTTAATTTTATACCTTTTTTACTCCTTTACTGGGCTTTATATCTCACCCTTTTCTTATGCATGTTCTCAGGTTATCCCATACAATGCTAAGTATGAGGGAATTTGGTGGTCATGTAAAGGAAGTTTTCAATACAGATGTTTTGTTTCATGTTTTAAGTCATTATGTAATGTTCTTAAGCCCCAGATATGCTATAACTCTCAATATTATATGTTTTATCAGGTGACTATTTTTGTAATAAATCATTTTTATGTGTGTAATAAAAAATTGGGTTATTATAGGGCCAGTGATGTGAAAACCCCAATCCCATCTTCCATAGGCTAGGGGCTGGCAACTAGTGCTGAGTAGGCTTTTCCCACAAATTGGAGTCATTTTACTATAAACCTACACACGCACCCATCCCCAAAAGAAGAAATGGAACTAAAAACACTGATAAAATAGATATGAAACTCACTAAGACAACAATTGATAGTAACAACACAAACTGAAAAGTAAATGGGACAGAATACAAGCCCAACTAAAATTGAAAAGCACAAGCTCCTGGATCACATATGCAGAAAAGCCTACCTGAACAGTAGGTATAGTAACATGTATGAATTTCACTGGAGCGTACCACATCTGTCGAGTCACCCTGAAGAACCATTGTCTCTAATCTACTAAGGACCTCCTCAAAGCTACCGATCATCTTCACATGACACGAAATGTGTGGCTGAATCCCATGAAAGGGTGAGTAAAATAATAATCAGTAGGGACCCCAAACTAGAAAGGAATTACACTAATTAAACTACAAGGAATCACGCAAAGTATACCACAAATAAATTCACTAAGAAATACACCATTTAGACTACCCAAGAGGCACACAAAGTGTATCCTCTTAGAGGTATAGTCAATAGAGTCACTAGACTTAGCTAACACCAATTATCGGTCTATGTTATGTAAATAGTATTTTCGTGAGAATCCATAGTACCCTCAAGTAGTAACATGTGGAGCATTGGTAACACATGGAGTGTAGGTAACACATGGATTGTATGAAACACACAGAGTTTTGGTAATATAGAGTGTAGGTAACACAAAGAATGTTTTCAAATACTAGAGGACACTAATCATGGTGTTATAGGGGAATACCGACTCATTCTTGGTAAGAAATGAAGTCTATATAATACACATAGTCTTGGTAAGACACACAATCTAGGTAATCAAATAGCTTCTAGGTTATAGCCAGCTGCATGATTTCATCCCTAGCTTGCATGTTCCGGGATCACCTACTCCTTGAAGAAAAATTTTGTATTCCAACTTCCACATTAACTCAATTAGAGTATCTTAAAAATTCTCCTCATCGCAAGGGTTACAACTCCACAAACGGCTCGTCAAATAGACACATGGTTTGAGAGTAAGGCCCATTTTAGTAAAAATGGGTCGGTCGGGTCCTAGTCTTGTCCGACGCAGTCAGGCTGACCCGACCTGGTCTAGAAGACCAATCCCAGCCCAGTCTAGGTATCCAAAACTAGATCTGCCTATTGGTCCACATATCGATCCTGCTGGACCGCTGAAGCAGCCCAATCATTTTTGTTGGGCCCACATTTGGCGGCCCAACTTGCTCTGCTAGCTATGGAACAACCTGGCTGTAGCCCCCCGGACCTTCTACATGTTACTTGTTTGCATGTTGTGTGGTAAAAACACCTAGACCACATGGAGTGGCAGTTCTATGTGACCACCGAATCCCACAGCTCTGTTGTAGGTCCCTCCTCCGACTGACATGGCTTCAACGAGTCTCGTACCTCTGCCACGGTCATCCTCCACTACCATGGCCATCTTCCACCACCACAAACCACCCGATTTCATCTCTTACACTCCACCCACGATAACACCACTATGGTCCTCTTCACCACTAACTATAAAGCCAACAGAAGCATGGAGCCGCCTCCACCCACGACCTCCTGTCGTGGTCCAATCCACCACCGCTATAACAACCCTTTTTTTAATACACACTTAAACATGATTTATTACATACAACGTTCACTTGATAAAACATATCATATCGATAGGTATAATGTATTTGGGGATTAGGAACATTACATAATGACTTAAAACATGAAACACAACATCTTTATTGAAAACTTACATTACATGACCACTTCATTCTCTCGTACTTAGCATTGCATGGGATAACCTGAGGACATGCATAAGAAAAGGTTGATATAGAAATCCCTTTAAGGGAGTAAAAACGCATAACATGAAGAATATATTACATGTTAATAAATATACATATCAATGCAGTGTTAGAGAAACATGAACATAAAAGGCATGATATATCATGAGTATCATTACATAGAAATGTGGTAACCACACTTAACATGGTATTGGAATGAGCCAAGGATAATTTAACATGGAGCACGAGTAAACCCTCATTTCACATTAATTATCATTATTAAACCCCCATTTCACTTGAAGATTCATGATACTAATCATTACCCAATGCGTTGAAGCACTATTTGGGTGCACCCTTCATAATCATTTCATTTCATGCATAAGTGTGCCATATAGACCATACAACATGGGGTCATAAAACATAATAATTTATTCCATGATAAAGGAATGTATAATTCATTCACGAAACTCTATTTTCAATAAGTAAATGTGCATAAAGTTGAATACCCTTTATAGAGAAATGTGCATGGTATTCACTACACAATGACTTTGGAGTGGAAAATTGCGGTGCAATTTTAGCAGCATAACATCGTGACATAAGAGTTCATAAAAATTATTTATGAGAGATAAAGGGGTGTATCATCATATGTACATTAAATTTATAGTAAGGGGGTCACATAGATACATTTACCAACATATTTAATGGAATTTATACTCATAATACAAAATAATTGCTTGAATTTAAATGTGGATAGAGAAATTCCTTCCTGAATTTCGGCATGGTAATGGGTGTACATGGGAGGCATTAATGAGAGATAAAGGGGTGTCTCATCATATTTACATAAAATTTACAGTAATGGGGGTCACATAGATACATGTCACAACATAAATAATGGAATTTAGACTCATAATAAAAAATAATTGCTTGAATGTAATAAAGAGAGAGAAATTCATTAAGGAATTCCGGCATGGTAACGGGTGTACATGGGAGGCATTAATGAGGGAGAAATGGGAATTTAATCATTCAAACAAAAGTAGTTAAGTATATGTGAGGTGAAAAATCATACCCCAACATTTTTAAAAGAAAATAAAAGGGCATAAAAATATAAGGAAACTTGGTCATAAATACGGAAAGTAAGAATCCCTTACGTGGAAGTGTGATCGAAAAGGCTTGGGAGAGGCTTGAGAGAGGCTTCTTAGGAGCTTGGGGTGCCATTTGAGGATTCTTGAAAGGGGAGGTCAGAGGTTAGATGAACTCCAAATTTTTTTAGTGAAGAGGAAGTGGGAACTTGGGTGGGTTTCTATAGGAAATGAGAGGGAATTTTTTATTATTTAGGTTTTGGGCACCACACATTAAACTAATCAAAACCGCAAACCAACCCAAGGTTTTTGCCATTTGTTTTTTCCAAATGGGATTGGAAAACATTATTTTATAAGGAAAATGGCCGAACTTTTTAAAATATTATACTTTCTTATGTGGTTCGGAGTCTCACACTCAGGAAAATCAATTTTAAAAGATAAAATGTTTTATATGTCTTGGAGGGTCCACTACGGATTTTTAAAATAAAAAAATCACATTATTTTAATGGTAAAACATATATTTTTTCAAACATATTGTTTATAGTGTTTTATTTCCTTACTATTGGGTCATTATGATGTCATAAAACACATTATATATTTAAAATGTATTTTATTTTTACCCAAACAGTTGACTATCTCAAAAAATTAAGAAAAATTCACCATTGGATAATTTAGACATATTGATTCCAAAAATAATATTAATTTTTTCTAAATAATTTTCTAAATAAGTTAATTTTTTTACTTTAAAAATAAAATTCTTCATTTTGGAACATTAATGGGTTTTGAAAAAAAAGGATTTCAAACCACAAAAATCAAAATTGAATTAATTATAATTATATGGTCATTTATTTTTATTAAAGAGTAATTTAGTGTTAATATATTATTAAAATATTATTTATTTCAAAAATCCATTAATTCTTCATAATAGATTTCTTAATTAACTAAAAATTCTATTTTAGCATTAAAAATTATTTAAAAGTAACAATAATAAAATGAATGTATATTCTCTATATAAAAATAGTGTACATAACAACAGCACTAGGGTCTCATTACATAACCCCCTATAACACTCGCATACGATAGAAGGGTATGGTGTGTGGTGGTGACAGCCTCTTGGGGTGGTTCGGATAACATCGCTCAGGTGGTAATCTCTATCAACTTCCACTTCTCATGTAGGCAGTTCTGTTCGAGCTTAATGTGTTGAAGCTCGACTTGGGATTGGTCAAGAGGGATTCCCAATGATTATACCTCCTTTTTGAGCTCTGAATAATGGGCTTTGAATGGAGCAATTCTACTCGATGAGACCATCACTTCCTTTATCTAAGTAAATTGGATTTTTTTAAAGCCCTATATTTATTCTAATCATGTGATAACTATTTAATGGCTATATTAGCAACGATCAAAATTCATAACAGTATTTTAAAATCCAAAAACATAAAACCAAAGAAGGTCATTTGTTATATAACCAATTTATATAATAAGACATTTAATTAGATCAAGTGGAATATTCATTGAAAAAGTTTGGGTTGATACAATCTTCCCCCCTTAAGAAATTTTTCCCTCAAAATTTCCTTTTCCCACACTAAAATAGATGTGGGTAACTCTAACTCATTAATTCCTTCAGTTCCCACATTGCTTCTTCGAAGTTGTGGTTTCTCAACAACACTTTCACCAGGGGAATTGTCTTATTTCGTAGAAATTTTTCCCTATGATCCAAGATCTTCACTGGATTCTCTAAATAGAAGAGGTCATTCTCCAATGGTACCCCCAATGAATTGAGTACATATGATGGGTTAGGTATGTACTTCATAATCATTGATACATGGAATACATCTTGTACTTGATATAGGTTTGGTGGGTGTTCTAGTCAATAGGCCACCGCTCCAATGCGATCAAGGATCTCAAAAGGTAAGATGTACCTTGGAATAAACATTCCCTTCTTCCAAAATCTCAAAACTCTCTTCCACAGTGATATGCGGAGGAATACCATGTCTCCGACATTATAATCTAGGTCTCATCGATGATTATCAACCTAGCTCTTTTGTCGACTCTAACAACATTTAAAGTACTGATGGATGGTCTTAACCTTCTCCACCATTTCTTATACCATTTCAGGGCCTATGAGTTTTCTCTCCCCAACATCATCCCAACATGTTGGTGTTATGCCCCTCTTCCCATAAAGAGATTCATGAGGAGCCATTTGGATGCTTTAGTGGAAACGATTATTGTAAGAAGACTCAACCAGAGGAAGATGTTGATCCCATACTCCTTTGAAGACCATTAAGCATTATCTCAACATGTCTTCAAGTGTTCGGATAGTCCACTCAGATTGTCCATCAGTTTATGGATGATAATTAATACTGAAGTTCGGCTCTATATCCAGAGAGTATTGAAGACTCTTCCGAAACATAGTGGTGAATCTTGGATCTTGATCAGATAAAATTGATAGTTTTACTCCATGCATCTTTACCACTTCCCTGATATATAACCATTCCATTTTATCCAATGATAAATCCTCCTGAATTGAAATGAAGTGTGCAATCATTGTAAGACGATCCACAACAACCCAGATAGAATTGTTTCCTTTGGATTTCTTCAGAAGTCTCGTGACAAAGTCCATTGTGTTGTTCTCCCATTTCCATGCTGGTATGGGTAATGGTTGCGTCATCCCCTTAGACTTATGTCTCTTATCCTTCACTTGTTGACATACTAGGTAATTTAATGTATACACAATGATCTCCTTCTTCATGTTATCCCTCTAATAATGCTCTTGGAGATCTCGATACATATTTTCCTTTCCTGGGTTAATGGAGAAATTTAAACAATGTTCATCATCAAAAAGTTCCTTCTTTAACAACAGATTTGTAGAATAGATAGTCTTGACCCAAATCTCCCAAATCTTTCTTCATTGACATTGAACTACGAGGATTTCCATATTCTGATAGTTTCCAACTTCTTCTTAATTCCCACATCATCCTTTTGAGAATCCATTAACCTTACAAAAAGAGAAGGTTGATAAATAATTTGTGAAATTATTGATGATGTTCCCTTATTTATGATTATCATGTCTATCTTCATCAAATATAAGAATATTGGATCCTTTTCAATTCTTATTAGTGATATAATTACTGGTTCCTTTCTTCTTAGAGCATTTTCCACCTTGTTCTCTTTCCCAGGGTGGTAACAGATTGATTAGTCATAGTATTTGATCAGATCTAACCATCTTCATTGGCGTATATTCAACTCTTTCTGTGTGAATATATACTTGTGGCTTTTTTGGTCCTTGTTTATTTCACACTTCTCCCAAAACATGTAATGTCTCTAAATTTTTAATGTGATGATCACCACAGCAAACTCTAAATCATGTGTTTTATAGTTCTTCTCAAGAGTATTCAATTGTATTTAAGTATAGGAAATTACTTTGTCCTTTTGAATTAACACACAATATAGAACTTTCTTTAAAGCATCACAAAATACCACAAATAGTTCACCACTTGTGTGTAATGTGAGCATGGGCGTAGTGATAAGCCTCCTTTTCAACTCCATGAATCTTTTTTTGCATTCATCACACCAAGAAAACTTGAATCCATTCCGAGTTAGCTTGGTAAGAGGGTTTTAAAATCATGATAAATTTCTCACAAATCGGAAATAATATCCAGCTAACCCAAAGAAGCTACAGATATCCATCACCGATTTTGGCTTCAGCCATCCCTCTATTGCAGCTATCTTGGAGGGATCCATATATATCCCATTTCATGTAATGATATGGCCCAATAATGAGACCTACTTCAACTAGAACTCACACTTGGTGTATTTTTATAGAGCTTCTCCTTTCACAAGGTCACTAGTAAAGTTCCTAGAGGCTTCTTATACTCCCCCTTGGTTTTGGTGTATATTCAAATATCATCTATAAATACAACCAAAAAAATTTCGAGGTAATCTTTAAAGACTCTATTCATCAAGTCCAGGAATATTACTTGAGTATTAGTGAGCCCGAAAGGCATTACTATGAATTCGTAGTCCCCGTACCTTGTACAAAAAGCAGTCTTGGGGATATCCTCCTTCTTCACCCTTACATGGTAATATCACGACTATAGATCTACCTTGTAGAAGTATTGTGCTCCAGGTATCTGATCGAATAAGTCATAAATTTGTGAAAAAGGATACTTTTTCTTTATCGTGATTTTTTTAAGCTCATGATAATCAATGCAAAGGTGCATTGAACCATCCTTCTTCTTGGCGAAGATGACCGGTGACCCCATGGTAAATCACTTGGGTGTATAAACCCTTTATCCAGATTCTCCTATAGTTGTTTCTTTATCTCCTCAAGATCCAAAATAGTATTATACATGGATTCTTGGATATTGGAAACTCCCCAGGTATAAGATAAATTGAAAAATAAACATTTATTCTAATAGGAAGACCAGGAAATTCCTCGAGAAATATTTCAGGGAATTCCGTCACAATAGGCATGTCATTATGGATGGTTTCTTCCTAAGAATAAACCATTTGATCCATACACGCATTATCATAGGGAATTAATATCCATGCTTGAGATGATGGTTTTATAGAAGATTCATCTTCCTCCTTTCACTTGTATAGAATTGGGGGGGGGGTCAATTCTCTATATAGAGTGATTTCCCTCTTACAGAAATTTATGTTGGCTATATATGAGGAAATCCAATCCATGACAAGAATTGCATAAAATTATACCAAAGGGAGTATGATGAGGTTTTATGGAAAGTTCAATCAACAAATTATGATAGGGGAGGAGTTATATTCATGGGTTTCATTGATTTCCCCATTTTCTATACTCACCGACATCTTTACTTCCATGATTTCTGGTGGTGTTGAGATTGTTCTACTAAACCTTCGGGATATAAAATAATGCATATAACTAGAATAAAAACATACATTCTCTATTATTTAGTGAATAATTTGCATACTTGTCACCACTTTTTTGTTGGGGTTCAATTCGGAGTTAGTGATGGAAAAAGCTCACCCTAGCTACCTTGTAGGTTGTTGGTTGCCTCCAAAAACCATTGTCTTAGGGAACTGATTTTCAAGATTCCCTAGTTCTTTGAATTTTCAGAAATGAAAAATGTATTGAGGTTTTAATGGAGAATTCCTCTCCTCCATAACAGCTATGGGTTTTTCTTGTCGTTAGTTAACAGTTAGGTTCCCTTCTCTTTCTCACATAAAGAATTTCCTCATCCCCTTCAAAAAATTTCTGGGGTTCTTCCTTCCACACCTTTGGAAAGTGGGGTGTTGTAATTTTTGTATCACCATTGGATTTATCCATCGAACCTCTAGAATTAAATTCCACCTAATGATTCTTATCCCAATGATACCACTGAGATTCATCGATCTCCATTTTGACCTTCATGGAACATCCAATAATTTCCTCATAGTTATCAAAATCATGGATCACCAGGTATTTTTGTAGGTTAGGTTTTATCCAACCAAAAAAGTGGTCAACCTTAAATTTTAGGGTAATGACAAAGCTAGAGGAATATCTTCCAAGCCTTGTGAAGTTTGACTTGAACACACTGATGGATTCATCAGCTTTTTTTCTTGTGGTCAAGGAAGTCCCTTTCTATCTTAAGTCGGAGGGTGCACGAATAATATTTATTGAAAAACATATTCCGGAAATCCTTCCATTCCAACACCCCAATATCCTCCTCAGGATTCGTATTTTTGATCAATGTCCACCATTGATCAGCTTCACCCTCTATGCAATAAGCATCCAGAAGAACATTCTCTTGTTCAGAACGTTGAAGTATGGAGAAGATCTTTTCAATGGAGTTGCTCCATTGTTTGGCGATTGAGGTATCAGATGATCCATTAAAAGGAAGAGGAATTTGTCTCATGAAGCTCCCGATTGTGACTTGTTCTTTCTTAGGGGGGTTGAACGTTCCTCATGATCCATGTTTCCATTCAAATCCTGAGTTAATTGTGAGAGTATCGTGACAAAGTTCACAATTTCTGCTCCTATTAGATTGGGCATCTAATTAGAACAATCATCACATTGATCATCGCATTGGTTGTTTGCCCGAGTCCTCCTATTACCGGCCATTGTCTGGAATAAAAGGAAAGTTAAGGGTAACACATAAAGGGTAATCCAAGTATACAAATTGATGACTTATAAATTATTTTTATTTCATTAACATATGAATCTATAGGCTTCAATCTATGTTATCCATGATCTACTTCCCAAAATATATTCTTAGGGAATATTTTTAATTCACTTAATAATGGTTCATAATAAGCTTCTAAATTTTCTAAAGCATATCTCCCAGGAGTGTGATAACCAAGAGTACAGCAAGGCACGTTGTCATGTACCATGATACCTTGGGTCAAGCCCAAAAAATCCTTGTTGATGTTTTCACTCCTAGGTACATCTCTTCCATAGATGCCTCTACATGCTCTCATCCAGACAGGGATTTATTTTCTTGATAAACCACTTACTTAATACTCAAAAAAACATAGAGATGTTCTTATTATACTTATTCTTATCCATTAGGCTTTCTCAAGGGTTTTCTAATCCTAATCCCAAAAATAACTAAACCTGTCCTCCGATACTAACTATAATAACCCTGCTTTTTAATACACACATAAACATGATTTATTACATAAAATATTCACTTGATACAATATAAAAGATCAAGATGTATAGAGTCTTTTTGGATTAGAAACATTACATAAAGACTTAAAACATGAAACACAACATCTTTATTGAAAACTTTCTTTATATGACCACTACATTCCCTCGTACTTAGAATTGCATGGGATAACCTAAGGACATGCAAAAGAATAGGGTAAGCTATAAACACCAGTAAGGGAGTAAAAAGGAATAGCCTGAAGAATAGAGTACATGTTAGGGAATATATATATCAATGGAGTACAAGAGAAATATGAACATAAAGGCATGATATAGCATGAGTATCATTACATTGAAATGTGGAAAAACACTTAACATGGTATTATCATGATTCAAGGCTCATTGGACTTGAATCATGAGTAAACTCTCATTGAACATGAATTATAATGAATAAACCCTAATTTTACTTGACGTAACATGATACTAATTTTTACCTAATGCATTGGAGTGCTATCAGGGTTCACCCTTCTTAATCACTTCTTTTCATGCATAAGTGTTCCACATAGATTGTACAACATCGAGTCATTAAGCATCATCATTTATTCCACAATAAAGGAATGTGGAATTCATACATGAAACTATATAGTCAATAAGTAAATGTTCATACTGTTGAAAACCATTAATAGAGAAATAGGAATGGTATTAACTACACAATGATTTTGGCATATAAAATTGCGTTGCAATTTCTGAAGCATAACGGCTGGACATAATAATTAATAAAAATGGTTGATGAGAGCTAAAGAGGTGTCTCATCATATTTAAATGAAATTTATAAAATGGGGGTCACATAGATACATGTCCCAACATAAGTAACAGAATTTCTAATCATAATACAAAATAATTTCTTGAATGTAAATGTGGAGAGAGAAATTCCTTATGGAATCTTGGTGTGGTAACGGGTGTACATTGAAGGCATTAATGAGAGAGAAGGGGGTGTATCATCATATGTACATGAAATTGACTCTAAGGGGGGACATATAGATACATGTCCCAACATAATTAATGGAATGTAGAATCATAATATAGAATAATTGCTTCAATGTAATAAGGAGAGAGAAACCCCTTATGGAATTTTAATATGGTAACAGGTGTACTTGGGAGGCATTAATGAGAGATTAATGGGTCTCTCACCATTCAAACATAAAAGGTAATGTTTAGGGGAGGTTATAAATCATACCCTAACATTTGTAATTGAAAATAAAAGGGAATAACCATATAAGGAAACTTGGACATAAATAAGGAAAGTGAGAATCCCTTACTTGGAAGTGTGATCCCAAAGGGATTAGGAGAGGCTTGAGAGAGGATTATTGGTAGCTTGTGGATCCTTGGGAGGATTATAGAGAATGGAGGGAAGATTTTGGACGAACTCCAAAGTCTTAGAGTGAAGAGGAAGTGGGATATTGGGAGTGTTTATATAGGAAAGAAGAGGGAAATCATTATTATTTAGCTTTTGGGCACCACACATTAAACTAATCAAAACCACAAACCATCCAATGTTTTTTGAAAATGTTTTTTCCACAGGGGAGTAAAAAACATTATTTTATATTGCCAATGTTCTAACTTCTTAAAATATTAGGCTTTCTTATGTGGAGGTGTGTCACACTCTCAAGGAAATCAATTTAAAAAGTTAAAATGTTTTATAAGTCTTGGAGGGTCCACTAAGGCTTTGTAAAATAACTCAAACAAAACTAAAATCACATTATTTTAATGGTAAAACTTATAATGTCTGAAAATAATGTTTATAGTATTTTCTTACATTACTATTGGGTCATTATGATGTCATAAAACACATTATATATTAAAATAATATTTAATTTTTACCCAAAACGTCGAATGTCTCAAAAAATTATGAAAAATTCACCATTGGATAATTTCGACATCCTGATTACAAAAATAATATTCGTTTTATCTAAAAAAATTCTAAAAATATTTGAATTTTTACTTTTAAAATAAAAACCATTATTTATCAAAAATTCACGTGTTTTGACAAAAATAAATTTCAAACCATAATATAAATCAAAATTGAATTCATAATAATTATACGGTCATTTATATTTAATAAATAGTAATTTAGTGAAAAAATTTTATTAAGATATTATTTAATTTAAAAATCCATTAATTCATCAAAATAGATTTATATATTAACTAAAAATGCTATTTTTTCTTTAAAACCCATTTACAAAGTAACAATAATAAAATGAATGTATATTCTCTATAAAATAAATATTGTACATAATCATAGCACTAGGGTCTCATTACACGAACCCTTATAACACCCGCATATGACCGCAGGGTAAGGTGTGTGATGGTGAAAGACTATTGGGGTGACTCGGATAACATCGCTCGGGTGGTAATGTCTATCAACTTCCACTTCTCCCATAGGCGGTTCCGTTTGATCTTAACGTGTTGAATCTCAGATTGGACTTGGTCAGGAGCGAAGCCCAATGATTCCACCTCTTTTACGAGCTTTGAAAAATGGGCTTCATATGGAGAAATTCTACTGGATGAGGTCATCACTTCCCTTGTTTGAGTAAATTGGATTTGTTAAAGCCTTATATTTCTACTAATCGTGTGATCACAATTTAATGGCTATATTAGAAACGGTCAAAATTCTTAATAGTATTTAAAAATTCAAAAACATAAAATCAAAAAAGTTCATATGTTATATAACCATTTTACATAATAAGATATTTAATTATATCAAGAATAATTTTTTTTTGATAAAAGTCTGGGTCGTTATAGCCCTGGTCTCGCCTGGACCACGGGTCACCGCCGGTAATTAAGACAGCGGCCATTTATCTGGATCTGCATGGATCATTGATCCATGATGAACAACACAAAATTTGGAGGATAAATGCATCAAAATAATTCCTAGTGTGGGAGCATTTGATCCATGTTCGTGTCGACATTGATCTATCTACGTTATAATTTAAGAACGAGGCTTAAACAAAATCAAGTCCTATCCAAATATAACCTGGATTCAATTCCCAAATACATCCTGAATCAAAAACCCATCTCAAAAAATACTAAAAATCTGTGAATCAATCTGTTCATTGATTGATTCACGTTCATCATAGGAAATCAAGAACTGGGAATAAATAACAAAGGAAAATAAACACTGTACCTCGAGGATTGGATTGATCGATGATGAAGAGTGAGTCCTAGGTTCATTGTTTGTCAATCCACTAATGCCTGATCCAAATTTGATCTTCAATCTTCCACCATTTGTTGATGATTGTATTTGAAATCATGTTTCCTTTTTTTCCAAAGCCTCTAGGTATCGTGAATCAGATCTTGCATCCCTGCCAAGATATTAAACAAAGTAATTCATTTCATCATTTCTATTTTGTTGAGTTCTAGGGTTTCCATGTTGTTTCATTTATGAAAGTAAATAGCTTCTTAGTTGTGGTGTTGTAGTGCACTGCATCATTGTTAAATGTTCAAATAAACTATTTCTACATTTATTTTATTTTCCATTAAAACATCCATAAAATATTTTCCTCAGTCGACCTACACCGGTCGAAGTTAGGTCCTACCAAATTAAAATTCATCACTCTGAACACAATAGTGACCTCAGATTTCAAATTTGAGCAGTCATCTAAATGTTACTAAAACTACACATGAGAAATATTTTTAATAAAAATAAAAAAGTTCGAACATTTATTTTGGGCACCTTGGGCCTTGGAATCACATGTCATCTTAGTACCTTGTCTCAAAATAATCCCATAAATTTATAAAAAAATTACATGGAAAATCTAGGACATTAAAAAATCTATCTATTATGAAATATTCCATTAATTCTACTGAACTTCATCACTTCATATAAATTATTCTCAGTGAAAATATTTCCAGAGCTTGGTAATTCAAGGATGTGTTCAGGTACGACATCTGATAATAGGCATACATATTTTCATTGACTATCATATCTATGATAGTGAACTAGTAACACATCACCGTGTGAATTTTAAGAGAATATAACGGTCTAGGTAAAATAGGTTTAGAATCTAAACTGGTTAGTATTTTAACCAACGGTTGAATGTGTCATGTATAGATTTATCATCAGGGTTGTGGCAGTCACAATATACACAACAGTAGTGGTGTAGTATTCCAACGGTATGGGAGGCTAGGTCACAAGAAGCCCTAGTGTGTAAGAGACCCTATCGAGTGTCGAGATTGTAGAAAAATGGGGTTTCTATAGCAGTTTTGAAAAACTTTTCCACCAGTGTCCAGTGAAAGGGGACTTACACTTACACCATTTCTGGAGTGGTATCTACAACTCTGCATCAAGAAGGATGTTTGACTAATACAAATTTACTAGGCTAAGGACATGGTTATTATCAAGGAATCAAGACTCTAGATATGTAGTGTTAGCTGAGTGGACCTCCTCATGGTAGTCTAATTATAGATCAGGGTCACAAATTGGGAAATATATATATAGCATAACCTAATCCCAAGGAGTAGAGTGCTGGTCTATCTACAGTTCAATGTATTATTTTTGTAGCCTTTACTTTAGTATCTTTCTTAATTGATATGGGTGATTAACATTATTTTATATCCCTGGATATTATAAAGAGACTTGTTCTTGAGATGGGGTATTTTTGTGGAATGATGATTCTCAAATATTTTTTGGGAGAATATTCATAAAGTGTATTCCAATTCAAAGAATTCCCTCTCCAGATTGGTGGTTATCATTTTATATGGAACCTTTTAAATTTATAAGATAATGAGTTTTGATATCATATAAAGGATGATTGTTTTATTCCCTATCAATCCCATATTTACTATTATCACCAGAGAGTGTATTTTATATCCATATAAGGACATAACAATATTTTAAAATTAGAATGGGATGACTTGGATAGTTGGGATAGTCTTGAGAATCATGGGATGGGTGAGGTGTCAGTACATATTTTTATCCTCTTTCTAGACTATTTCTGATTATATCAGATAGATTTACATCCTATAGTGGAATGATTTAGGGATGTATTCCATTGAGGATATTATTGTTTACCTTCCATGAGATAGTATGATTTTTGAAACACCCTAATGTTTTTATGGAATATTTTCTTTAAACAATTTAAATCTTAAATAGAATGAATTGCGTGAAATCGTGAGTTTAAACAAACCATGAGACGAACATAGTATAAAATGACCATTTTAACCGAGTCGTTAGGTTAGCAGGAATAAATATACCTAAATTATGAAAATGTATGGTGAATTCATTCGCTACCAATTATTTATGTAAAATATAAAACTATTGTATTTCTATATTTTTATATTATTAAATTGAGTGAATTGATCTTAGTAAAATAAATTAATCAAATATATATTTTATATATTTAATAAAATATGTTTTATGTTCACCCAACATATATTCTTGTCATAGGGTATGAATAAACCTTATTTGATGTATAAAACCCAATATTTTTCAAAAGGGTAATTTTCCGCCTTTTAATGGAGAACCCATTTTAAATTAAGATTTTTAAATATTAATAATTTTTATATGAAAAAATGAACATGTTCTTTAGAATATGTATGTAAAAATTTACATGGATGAAATTTTAATATTTTTCTGATAACTTTCAAATTTTCATGAATATTAAAACAATTAACTAAATTTTATTTGAAAACAACTTTTTTCATTGAAATAATTGATATAGTTAAATTATAATAATTACTAGTTTTAGATTAGAAATATAATATATTTTTATCATTAAATATAATGTACATAATTGGAATTAATTTTAATTGAATTCATATGTAAAAACATTTCAATCATTTGCAATGTTTTAAATTTTAAATCTTGTTCGCACATTCCGACAATGGGATTAATTTTAAATTAATTAACAAAAATTATATGTTTTGAATTTTGAAAAATATATTCTATATTTGGAATCAGTGGATCCAAATTATGTAAATAGATTTATTTTATTTTTGGGCATTATGAATAGTAACTTCACTAATTTTTATTAATATGGTAAAAGGGTAAATCATGTAATTAAGGGTAAGAATAATATAAAACAAATTGCCCTAAAACTTTTATTAATATAATTGTATGATTATGATGCTACATAAATAATTCATGGGTTAAAAAAGTATCCCTTGGAATCCACATGGATGAGATTAGGACATTTAATTTATTTTATTTAAAGAAAAGTGATATATGTCTCACTCAACTTTTAATTATTAAATAATTCTTTATATAATATTATACAAAAGATAGATTCCATTATAAATACTAATTTTAAATCTAAAATATTTTATTTATCATGGTAATTTATTTGTTATTTTTAGGATATAAATAATTACCTTAAAAACTTATGCTTTGGTGATGTAAAAATTAATTAATTGATGAGAAATAAATAAATTTTTTATTAAAATTATAATAACCATAAAAACACCAAAAGACTTGACCATATATTATTTTTCAAGTATATATCGACCATAAAAATCCCAGGGTTGAGTTAGTGACCATTTTTTTCCTTATAGAATATTCTATGACACTTATATTTTTTCATTTAATATGAGGCTAAAGTTGTCACATTCATAATTTAATAAGTATAACATTTTAAATATTGGATTTTCCATAAGATAAATTCATCTAAAAGTATTCATATGAAATAAAGTAGAATTTTCTTCATCATACTATTTTATTTTTAATTTTTATTCAAAAATAAGTATATTGAATAATTACACAAAATTGATGTAGTAATTGCTTAATTAATGGAGATAACGAATAAATGTTATTAAAAAAATTAAAGTAAATATAATTTTTGATAATTAATATGCTTAAAAAATTTTCTAGATTACCTTCGCATTTTATGAATATAAGAAAATATTTTTTTCTAAGTTAACTCATTATCTAAATATTTTTAAAAATCAATGAATTGAATAGTGTCAATATTGTAACTAATGATTGTTTATCAAAATAATGTATTTTTAAATTATATAAAAATCATAAAACGTTTTTAAAAAAAATATATTAATTATTATATGGTCTAAAATGTTCTACGGAATTTTTTTGGGTCTAATTTACATAAAATAAGTAAATATCTCACCCTTTTAATATTGAAATATTTGTTACCCTAGTTAAATATTAAATAGAAGAACTAAGTGTTAATGAAAATGAAAAGGTTTAAATTGATAGAAAAAATTTTCAATTTTTTTAGATTACAATGTTATATCATATAAAATTCGAAATTGGGAGATTTTGGAGGTTTTTTGAAGGGGATTGATTTTATTTAAAATTAATATTTTTGGAGTTCCCAAAAGTACCCCTCACCTCAATTATAAAATGGAACCTCCTCCCTCACCACTTAACTTAACATTGATCCTTAAAGCTTATAAATACCATACTATTTTCCATTATCAACTATCCTATTGAAATTATAGAGGTTCTTGTATTCATAAAAGACCATCTCTAGTGATCTAAGAGGAGATTTAGAGGAAACACGTCGAAGAAGAGGTAATCTTCTCTATCGATTCATTCAAGTTATTTATTATTATACTTCCTCTTCAAGATTTGCTTAATTATAAAGAAATATGTCTAGTATAATTTATATAATAATATGTTATTATTATTATTTAAAAATTATATTCCATTTTCTATCCATCCTATGAAAAACGAAATAATCACGCATGTGTATGTACGTCTTACCGTCTCCACGTCGTGGTATACTTTTTTTTCACCACCACCTTACATGGATGGGTATAATGATGTAAATAATAACTATATATGATTATTATAACATTATATTTATTATTAAATATTATACACCATACAATTTAATACCATTCAATAATTATTGGAATGATATCGTCACTCGTGCGTACGTACAACCTACCATCTCCACAATGTGATGTGATTCATTATACAAAATATTCATTAAATAATGATTATATAAAGGTTTATTATGAATAAATATGATATATATTATGTTAATACCATTTTTTATGTTATTAATATGACCTATAAAAGAGAACTAGAACATATTTGACAAAACATGCATATGAAAATGAAGCAGTTAATACCTCAGTAACAAGGAGTAATGAAATGTTATTAACAAACCGCTGATAATATTATTATATATGATATAATAAAAATGACTACGATTATATAATAAGTCAATTACATTATTTAAATCATTATACATTAGGTTCTGATACATACGAATGATATTAGACCTAAGGTAATGGATAAATTCTCAATCTCATTATTATCTGAGATTGTGTATACGTAAGTATTTATTGGGGTATATTTATCATCCATATCCTTGTTTCCTAAATATTTTTTAAAAAACATTATTTAAATAATTATATAACTTTCTAAAGTCAATGCTACCCATTGGTAAATTTTTATTTAATTGTAAGGAATGAATCTTTTGTTATTTTCAGTGCGAGGTCCGTTTTGACTTTCTGACAAAAGTATGAGAAGAATGTTCTCTTTTAACTTATACAAATTGAATGGATTTTAACACCTTCATAATTATGTGTTTCCCTGAATCTTCCATTACAAAATATAAAGTTTATTTTCAAATAAATTTTATTTTGCAATTTCTTGGAATTTTGATAAAATAAAATGTTTTAGAAGAAGAAATGATATTTTCCTCCAGAATTAATTTCAAGTGTTTTATCAAAATAATTCCATATAATATAAATTCTTCGAATAAGATAATGATTATATCCATATTATTATTATAATTTTTTTGTGATTATGTTGGAATGATATTTATGAAATCCATTTTTTTATAGGGATTATGATGGAATTATGTTTAAGAAACCCCTTTTATTCCTTAGGTTATCCTATGACGAATGATTTATGTTTTTGTGGGAATGTAAGAATGTTTTCATTATGATATGGGTGGTACCTATATCTCCTTCGAATGTCTTGGTTATAGATTTATATCTCATGATATAGAAAATGATGGAATGGTAAATGATCTTGGTTTAGTAATATAGAGATGGAATGAGGAGTGAACTCTGTTCAATAATAGACTTTTCCCGCTATGATGGTATTGGTAATGAGCCTTGACTAATATGAAATGATTTTCTATTCTGATGTGTATGACAAAAAATTTAATGACTTATGTTATGAATTTTGGGATTACAATCTTGGATTCTTATAAACGTTTATGATTTATCCCATGTAATGATATCACGATCTTTTATAAGCAGGATAATATTTTCTAATGTTATATTCTTATGTCTTATGATTATGATATGATTGATATCTCCCTTGTTTACCTTCACTTAGAATCTGAGATCACCCTTTTATAAGTTTCTTTTCCCCAATTCATGAATAAGGGTATTAATTATGATATGTTAAAATGGGTCTAGTTATGATGAAATAATTGGGAGATAATGAAGAAGTCTTATGAACTAGTAGTTTATGATTCCTATTTTCTAAAGACACTATATATATATACAATCCTACCTTGTTTATGTTATATTTTTTAATTTATATTATTTAATTTTGACATTATATCAATGTTTGTAATTTATGGCTCATTATAGTTAGTATCAGGGCCAAGGAATATTTAACCTTTGGAAACTAGGATGAGAAAACCTTAGTAAGAACCTAAAGGATATGAGGAAGTATAGGTTACAATCATAGTGTTTTAGAAAGGATAATAAATAAACTAGGATAAAACTAAATGTTTCTTAAATTGAAATTTTATTTTTGATTATGTGGTTTTCACATTATGATTTGTTTTTATCACACTATAATTCTTGGTTTTAGTTAATGGATGGATCCTGAAGGAACCATATTAATGATGAATAGGATATGAAATGCAATGATTGTCCTACTATGAAAACAAATGTTATGGGAGCTGAAATGAAAAATAATATAGTTATTCTCACACTACTTTCACAAGAAATTAAACCTCGAGGACTTCCAAACGATCCAAGGAGGGAAAAACCTTTCATTGAGTCCTTCATGAGGCAGCGTCCACCTTCTTTCAGTTGGTATTTCGATCCATTAGTTGTTGAACAATACATCAGTACCACTAAAAAGATATTTTCAGTTCTCTAATGTTTAGAACCAGATAAAGTCATCTTAACAGTCTATAATTTGGAAGTTAAATCTTATCAATGGTGGAACCTTATCAATAATACGAGGCAATGAGATAAAATGTAATCCATGGAATGGGATGAGTTCAATAAGTACTTTCCTCATATTCTTTAAACAAATATAGAGAAGGAGATCCTTAAACTTAAGAAAAAGTAAGATGAATCTGTTGGTACTTATAATGAAAATTGTACAAGTTTTTCAATGCATGATTCTAGAATTATTATCCAACATGATAGTAAAATTGATAGACTATTTATTGGCCTAACACCACATCTCTGATGGGAATTAGCTGTAAGGGACTTCAATAGATATGATGAAATCATTATATGAGCTCTCAAGGTTGATATGGATATTATAGTAACCCCTTAGTCCTATGGGTTTGAAAAAAAGATAAAAAAGGAATTCAAGGTAAAATCTAAAAACCACATGAAAAATAAGATGAGTTTTTCCTTATTCGTAATGTGTGGAAAGAAACATGGAAAAAAATTTAAAGGGACTAGTAAATTTTTTAAGTGTGTAAAAGAAGTTCACCGGGTAGTGGAATGCCAAAGTGAGGGGAAAAAGATTTCTAAAGATGTGAATTGTGAAAAATATACACATAATGAACCTCTTACACATCAATGATACAAGTGAAAGGAAATGGTGAATTGTGCTAATAAATTCCATAATCCAAGGGATATTTATGATGATTGACATTAGAAAAATCTTAAGACCAAAGAAAAATGAAAGTCACATGTTATAACAATCGATGATGTGGAGTACGATAATGAAGTGGTGAAAGATACACTTTCCTTCCACTCTAATGTAGAAATTTTTTTGTTTGATTTGGGATCCACCAAATATTTTTTTAGAATAATTTTCTAATGATATCGTCGTATTACCTCAACAATTAGATGTTGAGTTAGCTGAGAAAACTCATAATGGAAAAAATATCGTATCAAAAGTTTATAATTCTTCTCTGGTTGATGTTTTTGGGAATGTGATTTTTGTGAATCTTGTGATCCTTCTTATAGTATAATTTGATGTAATTATTTTCATGGATTGTATTTCTCTACATGGATCTTATATCAATTTTCAAGGGATAGAAGTCACATTTCTTATTCAAGATCAATCTATGATCATCTATCGATTTAAGGATGACTATAACCTTATAGTAGAAATTTATTCCATCTTATGGGTCTTGATCCCTATAATCAAGGTTATCTATCTCAAATTATTGGGGATAAACTCAAAATTAATAAAACACCAATTGTATGGTAGTTTGATGACATCCTTCTAGAAGAATTACCAGGTCTTCCAAGAAATCGTGAAGTGGAGTTTTCAATATAACTCATACCGAGTGTTATTCCTATTTCAAATACACATTATAGAATTTCCACAATTTATTTTCAAGAATTGTAGAAGAAAATCAATGTGAATATTGAAAAGGGATTTATAATCCCTAGTGAATCACCATGGGAAGCACATGTTCTGTTTATTAAGAAGAAAAATGGATCAATGCGATTCTGCATTGATTATCGAGAACATAACAATATCACTATTAAGAACAAATATCCACCTCCCCCCATTGATGACTTATTTAACCGACTATATCAAGCTCAATACTTTTCCAGGATTGATCTTAATTCAGGATATCATCAATTAAGGTTCAAGAAAGATGATATACCAAATATGACATTCGGTACAAGGTATGGATACTATGAATATATAGTGATTCCTTTGGGTCTTACTAATACCCCTGCCATGTTAATAGATATAATGAATAGAGTGTTTATAGAATATCTTGATTAGTTTTTGGTTGTCTTTATAGTTGATATTCTTGTATATTAAAAGAGATAGGAAGCGAATGAAGATCACTTGAGAATTGTACCGAAGACTCTGAGAAAGGAGAATATTTTTGAAACATTTACCAAGTGAAAATATTGGATTCTTAATGTTTCATTTATAGGTCACATAATCTCAAGAGAGGTGATATCTATGGATACATAAAAAATAGAAGTTTTTGAATGTTGGATGATACCAACAACAGTAACTGAGATCCGATGTTTCCTTAGTTTGGAAGGATATACTCGATGTTTTGTGAATGATTTTTCATGGTTATCTAATCCACTCATCTAGTTGAATCAAAAATGAGTTATGTTTTTTTGGATGGAGAAATGTGAAGATAATTTCAAATAGCTAAAAATAAGGTTAGCCAGTGCACCTGTTCCCACACTCCCTTATAGTGGATAATGGTTTTTTATCTATAGTGGTGCATCCAAGAATGGGATGGGTTGTGTTCTCATGAAAAATGATATGTTGATATCTTATGCCTCACGAAAATTGAAAATCCATGAGAAAAATGACCCAAATCATGATTTAGAGTTAGTTTTGGTAATCCTTATATTAATGATATATTGGCATTATCTTTATGATGAAAGGTGTGATATCTATACAGATCATAAATGTTCAAAGTATACTTTCACAAAAAATGAGTTGATTATGAACCAAAGAAGATGGTTGGAGTTGATTAAAGATTATGAATGATCAATACATTTCTACCCTGGTAAAGAGAACAAGATGGCAGATTCATTAAGTTGAATGGAAATTGCTATCCAATTCATGTTGAGGATCACAAAAGATCCAATATTTATGGATTTACCAATGATGGATCCTGAAATTTTAAAGGAATTGGAAAAATATTATCTTTCTCAAATTAATGTTCAACCATATATACATATGACAATTAAGGACACATAGAAGGAAGATATAGAGATAAAAAATAGTATAATAAATGTTTTAGAATTCAACCTTGATTGTGAGGGAATAATAAAGTTTTAGAACTGGGTTTATATTCCTCCCATACAAGAGGTAAAAAAGGATCTATTGAATGAGGCTCATAGTTCTTCATTAGCAATTCATCCTAGAATCACCAAGATGTACAGGGTCCTAAAAGAGTATTTCTAGTGGGTTGGCATGAAAAGAGATATTGTTGAATATGTCTCTCGGTGCTTGGTTTGATAAAAAGTTAAGGCTAAGAGATATAAGTCTAAGCGGATGTTACCACCATTACACATACCATAATGGAAATGGTAAAAGTTCACAATGTACTTTTTCATCGGAATTCCCAAAAAATCTAAAGGTCATAATGTTATATGGGTTAGAGTTGATCACCTTGTGATGTAGTCACACTTCATTGCTAATAGATATGATTTCCCTCTTGATCAGATTGCTAGGATATATGTAAAGTAAATGTTCAGATTGCATGGAGTACCATATTCCATTATATATGATTGAGATCCAATGTTTAATTATATGTTCTCTTGAAGTCTTCAACAGGATCTGGAAATAGAGTTATGTGTCGAAACCTCTTATCATCCTTATATAATTGGAACGTCTTTGAGTATCATTCAAACACTAGAATACATGTTGAGGTCTTTCTCTATGGATTTCAAAGGTTGTTGGGTTCGACACCAACATTTGGTGGAATTTTTATACAATAATAGCCTTCACTCCAGTATTCAGAAGGCTCCTTATGAATCCCTATATGGAAATAAGTGCAGAAATCCAACTTGTTGGGATGAATTTGGGGAAAGAAAGGTATTAGGACCAGATCTTGTTGATGAAATGGCAGAAAAAGTCATATCTATTCAACAAAAAATAAGAGATTCTCATATCTGACAAAAATGTTATATGAACAACCGAAGAAAAGACCTAGAGTGTAAAGTGGGTGATAAGGTGTTTCTATGCATATCTCCCTAGAAGAGAATAATGAGATTTGGAAATAAGGGAAAGCTGCGCCCTATGAATATATGTCCTTTTGAAATTGTGGATCGGGTTGGGAAGGTAGCTTATCAATTGGAGCTTCCACCAAATATATATCAAGTTCATAATGTGTTCCTTATACCTCTATTGAAAAAGTACATAACTAATCTTACATATGTAATAAAAATAGAATTCATACCATTGTTGAAAGATCATTCTTATGAAGAACAACCAATGGAGATTATGGATCGTAGTAAAAAAAATTCTGCGAAACAAGACCACTCACTTGGTTAATGTTTTGTGGAGGTACCACCAATTTGAGGAAGCTATATGGGAAATTGATGATATCATGAGGGACATATATATGCATTTTTCTATATCTATGTGATGAATTTTGAGGGTGAAAATCAGTTTATGGGGGGGGGGGGTAAAATGTAACACCCAGATGTTTTTATTAAATATTTTCTTTAAATAATTTTAATTCTTCAATAGATTTAATTACATGTAATCATGAGTTTAAATGAACTAAAATACTCCCTTAGTATAAAATTACCATTTTAACATAGTTGTTTAGTTAGTGATAATAAATATAACTGACTTAAGAAAACGCGTGGTGAAGTCATTCACTACCAATTGTTTTTGAAAAATATAAATCAATTATAAATTTTTATTTTTGTATTAATAAATTGAGTGAATTACTATTAGTAAACAAAATTAATGAAATATATTTGTTATGTACTTAATAAAATATTTTTTCTATTCATCCAATAGGTATTATTGTCATATGGTATGAATAATCCCTATTTGTTGTATAAAAACCAATATTTTTCAAAAGAGTAATTTTCCACCTTTTAATGGAAAACCCCGTTTAAATTAATATTTTAACACATAAATAATTTTTATATGAAACCATAAACATGTTATTTTGAAGCAAGATGTAAAAATTTACTTTTGATGAAATTTTAATATTTATCTGATAACTTTCAAATTTTGATGAATAACAAAAATACAATTAATTTTAATTGAAGAAAACTTTTTTCATCAAAAAAATTTATATGGTTAAATTATAATATTTAATAGTTTTAATTTATAAATATAATATATTTTTATCAGTCAATATAATGTATGAAATTATCATTAAATTTACATTGAATTCGGATGTAAAAATATTTCAATCTTCTCCAATGTTTTAACTTTTAAAACTCGTTATCTATTTATAGAAATGGGATTAATTTTAAATTAATTAATACAACTTATATGTTTTTAATTTTGAAAATTTTAGTTCATATTTTGAATCAATTGGTCCAAATTATTTAAATAGATTTTTTCTGACATTATGAATTGTAACTTTGGTAATTTTTATTAATACGGTAAAAGGGTAAATCTGATAACTAGTAGTAAGAATAATATTATAAAATTACCCTAACACTTGTCTTAATTTAATTTTTAGGGTATTTTTTGACCTAAATCATATTTTTTTCGAAATGATATATATTGAAATCCACTTGGATGAGATTAGGATATTTAATTTATTTTTTCCAAAGAAAAGATAAATATGTCTCACTCAAATTTTAATAATTAAATCAATTTTTATATAAGGATATACATATTATAAATTCTATTATAACGACTCGTTTTAAAGTTATATTTTTTTTATTTATCATGGTAATTTGTTTTTTATATTTAGGAAATAAATATTTACCTTAATTACTTATACTTTGATGATGTAAATTTTTTTATGATTGATGAGAAATCAATAAAACAATTTTTATTTAAATTTTAATAACCCTAAAAAGACACAAACACTTGAAAACATTTAATTGGTAGAGTATATATCAGCCATAGCCATCCAAGGTATCATGTTAGTGGCCATTTAGAGTCTTATATAAGAGATTTTGACACTTATATTATTATATTTAAGGTCATGTTAAAGTAGTCACATTCATAATGTAATAAGTATAACATTTTAAATGCTCGATTTTACAGAAGATAAATTAAACTAAAAGTGTTCCTTTGAAATATAGTAGATTTATCTTCACCGTAGTATTTTATTTTAAATTTTTATTCAACAGATATGTATATTAAATAATTACAAAAAATCGATGTAGTAATTATTTTATTAATGAACATAAATAACAAATGTTATTAATAATATTAAAATAAATATAATTTGGGATAATTAATCTATCTAATTAATTTTATATATAAACATGACCTTTGATTAATATAATAAAATATTTGGTTCGTAGTTATCTTGTAATATTAATATTTTTAATAATCAATTAATTGAATAGTGTTAAAATTGTTATTATTAATTGTTTATCAAAATAATGTTTTATTAAATTATTAAATATTAATAAAATGTTTTAAAAAAAATTTAAAATTATTATTATATGGGAAAAAATGTTCTAAGGTACTTATTTATGGTATAATTATAAAAGGGCACCTCCTCCCTCACATATTCACTTCACTTTGAGATTTCAATCTTAGTCATCCCCTGACCTGTTCCCTTCTAAATTTCCAATGTTATATTCTAGAGGTTTTGGTATTCTCCAATGACCAAATCTACTTCTCTAAGAGGATATTTAGAGAAATGACATCGAAGAAGTGGTAATCTCCTCTACTGATTCTTTTAAACTTCTTTCTTCTTCCACTTACTCTTCAAGATTTGTTTCATTATAATGTAATAAATACATTATCATTTATATACTATGATTTTATTATCATTATTAAACATCCATATTCCATTTTCTATCCATCCTATGAAAAACGAAATCACCTCGTGTGCGTACGTACAGCTTACCATCCCCATGCCATGGTGTAATGTGTTTTTCACCACCACCTTACTTGGATGGGTATAATGATGTAAATAATAAATATTTAAGAATATTATAAAATTATATAGATTCTGAAATATTATACAACATACACTTCCATACCATTCAACAATTAATAGAATGATATCATCACTCGTGGGTACGTATGACCTACTATCTCCATGATGCGATGCGACTCATTCTACATGTTCTTTATTAAAGCATGATTATATAAATGCATAGAATGAATAAATATGATATATATATATATATATATTCTGTTAATATAATTTTTTAATGAAATAAATATGATCTATTAAGGATAACTAAAACAAATTCGACAAAACATGCATAGGAAAATGAAGTAGTTAATATCCAAATAACAAGTAATAATGAAATGTTATTCACAAACAAATGATTATATGATCATATATGATATCCTAGAAATGACTATGATTCTGAAATAAGTGAATGTCGTTATTTAAATCATTATCTAGGAGGTTCAGATACATACAATGGATATCAGATCTAAGGTAATGGACAATTTTTTAATCTCATTATTATCCGAGATCGTTATGTAAGTATTTGTTGGGGTATATTTATCATCTTCTTCCACGTTTCCTAAATATGTATTCCAAAACATTATTTATATCCTTATACAATATTTTAGAGTCAATTTTACTCATTGGTTAATTTTTATTAAATAGCATGAAAGGAATATTTTGTCTTTTTTTGGTATGAGGTACTTTTTGACTTTCCGAAAAAAATACGAAAAGAAAGTTCTCTTTTAACTTATATGGATTGAACATATTTTTATGCTTTAATAATTCATCACTTCCATAAATCTTTCTTTACATTATTTCAAGGATATTTTCAAATAAATATTCTTATAAAATTTCATTGAATTTTGAGAAAAGTAAATTTTTTCTAAGAAGAGAAGATATTTTCATCAAGAATTAATTTCAAGTGTTTTATCAACATTATTTTCCATCTAATATAACATTCTTTAAATTGGGTTATGTTTAGATCCCTATTATTAGTATGATTTTATTGTTTGTGATGGAATTATATTTATGAAATTCATTTTTTTATATGGATTATGATGGAATGGTGTTTAAGAAACCCCTTTTATTCCTTATGTTATGCTATGATGAATGGTTTATGTTTTTGTGGCACACATAAGAATTATTTCATTATGAGATGGGTGGGACCTATATTTCTCTCCAATACATTGGGTAATGATTTATATCTTATGATATAGACAACGATAGAATTGTAAATGGTCATGGTTTAGTAATATAGGTATGGAATGAGAAGTGAACTCGGTTCAGTAATGGACTTTTTCCACTGTGATGGTCTTAAAAATGACCCTCAACTAATATGAAATGATTTTCTATTCTTATGTGTATGCAACTAAATTTCATGTTTTTATGACTTTTGGGATTATTCTTAATGATTATTATGAACTTTTATGACTTATCCCATGGAATGATATGATGATATTTTATATGTAGGATAACATTTTCAAATGTTATGTTATTATGTCTTATGATTATGATATGATTGACATCTCCCTTTTTACCTTTACTAAAGATATAAGCTCACTCTTTTATATGATTCATTTCCCTAGGTCATGAAGAAGGGTATTAAGTAAGATATGTGAAGAAGGGGTCTAGTAATGATGAAATATGTGGGAGACAATGAAGATATCTTATGAACCATTTGTTTAAGTTTCCCAGTTTATAAAGACATTATACCATATGGTCATGTCATGTATTTATTATATTTTATAATGAATATTCTTCAACTTTGAAGTTATATAAATATATTTAAATTATGTATTGTTATAAATTTTCTGTTGAGCTAGTGTTAGGAACGAACCAGTATATTTCACTCTTTATATGATAGAACCTCATCTGATTAAATAACTCAAAAGGAAGATTGAGGAATAGGAAGACAAAGGGTTTATTTGACTCATCACTTATCATTGGGGTTCACTAGTCCTTTTCTCCATGAAGGTGGATAGTAGCCTTAGGAATTTTGTGGTTTATCAGAGGTTAAATCAAATTATGGTTAAGAACCAGTATCCACTACCTCTAATTGATGATATCTTTTATCATATCAATGGATATGAGTATTTCAACAAAGTTAATCTTAGGTCAGGCTACAATCATGTATGATTTAGACCATAAGATATACCATGTATATATTTCTATAGTAGATATGGATTCTATAAATATTTAGTAATGCTTTTTGGTCTCAAGAACATGCATGATATTTTAATAGATTTGATGAATGAGTTTTCCACCCATATTTGGATAATTTTGTAGTAATTTTCTTGTATGGAATCTTATTGTACACGTAGACTCAACAGAATCATGCCAACATGTATGATATTTTTATTGAGAACAATGAGAGAGAATAGGTAATATTCCAAGATCACCAAATGACACTTTTTGATTGATAAAGTTATCTTTCTAGGTCACATTATCTCAATGGTTGGAGTGACTGTGGACCCAGAGAAGGTGAGATCCATAGTTTCATGGGAGTAGCCACATAATTTCGATGATATTCAGATTTTATTAGAGGTATCTTAATATTATAGTTTTTAAATTCATGATTGTTCAATCATTTAAACACCTCTTACGGGCTAAAAAAGAAGGGTGTTAAATTCCCATGTTCTGATCCATGTCAAAAAACCATTCATGATTTGAAAGGTAAACATATATCAGAACTGATCTTGATATTACTTGAGATTTACCAGGCTATATTGTTTGTTGTGATTAAGTATGCCTCGAGCCTGTATTCATTTTGATAAATTTAGATCATGTTGTGGAATATGGGTCTCAATCATTGGGGCCTTATGAGCATAATTACCCAATGCATGATCTTGATCTAGAAATACTAGTTCATGATTTACTTTACTAAAGACACTATTTGTTGGGAGAATAGTTGGTCGCATAAACAAACTGTAAAAATCTCATGCAAATATTTACTCAGTTTTATTTGATCTTGAGATAATGAAAGTGAGTTGAGTACCTTGAGTCCTTTTATTTTCAGATTTCTTTTATGAATGAAAATGGCTATGTAGTGGCTGCCTCTCTAATCCAAAAGACTCATACACAAGATTTTCTAGTATCTAGTAGTTAGTGATGGTTGATGGATCTATTTTTTTGAGACACATCAATGAGTACAAAGTATCCTATACTCATATCATTATTAGTGACCTATTCACCTTTGGATCAAGGGAAGATGAGATAGATTTATAATCCCAAATTCCTTGTCCTAAGGCAACATGTTTTAGGTGGGGACCCACCACCCAATTGTGTCTTTGATGAGTATGATATATCACTACAATAAAACAGTGTTTTGGCGGCTATTTTTTCACGGCAGTTTTAAAAACTTCCACTAAAGTTTTTTCGATCAAAAATTTAGTAGCGGTTTTTAAAACTGCTATAAAAAAACCATGGCTACATTTTTTTAATTTTTTTATTTAATTTTTTTAAAATATCTTCTAAACAAAAGAAATTCAAAATTTTCGTGGTGGTTTTTTTAAAAAACCACTGCGAAATAGCAGCTATTTTTTCCAAACCGCCACAAAATTTAAGAAAATTAAAAATACTTATTTATATATTATTTACTATGTACAATCAAATACAGTTTATTGATTATAATTTTAAATATTCATAATGTGTTTATTAATTAATATTTATATTTATTAGTTAATAATATTCTTAAACTGAAAACAAATCTTCAATAAGTAGAAGAACAGACATCGACATAAAATGACCATAACATCTGATCTGAGAGTCCATTTCAGCTCCATAGCCAATCCAATCGAAGCTTATCAAATGAGAAAAAACCAAGTGATATTTAAATCATGTGATAATCAATGGAAAAAAATATATTCAAAATTCAAAAAAATTCAAAAATCGAACTCGAACTGCAAACGGCCATAACTTTTAATCTGGGTGACTGTTTGAGCTCTACCACATATCAAATCATTGCCTATGTAGAGCTCTACACCTCTTAAGTATGGTACCAACTCTTTGAGTATTGTACCCATTTTTATTCTGCCATAAAGGCCTAGAAGGCCTCTGGAATAGAGGTTTTAGTTGCAGATGACGATTTCTTCAAATTCAAATAGTTATAACTTTAGATCCGAGTGTTCGTTGGGCCTGTACCACATACAATATCGAATATTATTTCACGATCTTAGATTTGACTAGTTGTGGAACTGAAAAAGGAGTTTCAGATCATATTTTATGGTCATTTCTTTGTTTTTAGGGTTTTCATAGGTTCTTAACATTTTATGATTTATTTATTTATTTATTTATCTATTATTTATTTATTATTTATTTATTTATTTATTATTAAGTTATTATATACACATTAATTATTAATTTATTTTTAATTTATTTATTTATTAATTATTATTTATTTATTATTAGTTTATTATTTATTTAATTATCATTTATTTATTTACTCGTTATTCATTATTTATTTATTAATTATTAATTATTAATTAATTATTATTATTTATTTATTTATTTATTATTAAATATTTTATATTGAATGTTAAATATTATATATTAATTATTAATTATTAATTCAGAATTATTAATAATTAATAATAAGTTATTAATCATTAGTTATTAGTTCTTATTAATTATTAATTAATTATTATTTATTTGTCCATTTATTTATTTATTTATTATTCATTATTTTTTATTCATTATTTATTCCTTACTCTTTATTTTTATTCTTTATTCATTATTATTTTTTAATTTACTTTTAATTTACTTAATATTAACTTATTATTAGTTTATTATTCATTTATCATTTATTTATTTATTACTTATTTATTATTTATGGATTATTTATTAATGAAATATTAATTATTTATTAAATATTAAATATCGTGTAATGAATATTAAATAATAATTATTAATTATTAATTATTATTTAAGAAATATTAATTTTATAATTGTAAATTATAAATTATTAGTTTCCATTAACTATTAATTATTATTATTTATTTATCTATTTATCTATTTATTATTTATTATTTATTATTTATTATTTATTATTTATTATTTATTTTTTATTATTTATTATTTATTATTTATTATTTATTAATTTATTATTTATCAATTTATTAATTTATTTTTAATTTACTAAATATTAATTTATTAATTATTTATTATTCATTTATTATTTATTTATTTATTATTTATTTATTTATTCGATATTTATTAATTATTACTTATTTCATTATTAATTATTTATTACTAATTTATTACTAATTTATAAATTTTTAAATATTAATTAATGTTTATAAACTTTTAATTCTAAATGATCAATTATTAGTTATTGTTTATTATTAATTATTAATTACTAATTATTTATTATTTATTATTTATTATTTATAATTTATTATTTTTTATTTATTATTTATTAAATTATTAAATTAATATTTATTATTTATTATTTCTTTATTTATCTATTATTTATTAATTTATTATTAATTTTTTATTTATTTTTCATATATTAAATTATTTTATAATTAATTTATTATTTATACATTACTTATATATTATATATTATCTATTATCTATTATCTATTATCTATTATCTATTATATATTATATATTATATATTATATATTATTCATCATATATTATATATTATTTATTATATATTATTTATTATTTATTATTTATTATATATTATGTATTATATATTATATATTATGCAATATACAATGTATAATATATAATATATAATACATAATAAATAATAGATAATATATAAAATATATATGTATTATGTATTATATATTATGTCTTATATATTATAAGTTATATATTATTTTTTATATATTATATATTACGTTTTATATATTTTTTATTGTTAATTATTAATTATTTATTATTGATTAATCATTATTGACAAATAATTATTGATTAATATTTATTGATGAATAATTATTTATTAATAATTATTTAGTGTGTTTCTCTTTGTTATGTATTACGTGTTTTTTCAATTAATATATATGTGTATATGTATATTAAATTCGATTTTTTGACCACATGAAGAGTCTACTAGAGTGGGAAAGTCTTTTGAGAATAAGCTAGAAGAAAGAGGATCAAATCTCACCCCACGCAGAATTCATATATATGGCATGGGCATGGGCATGTTTGTGGACTTATGCATGGAGATGGGCATGAGCGTGGTAAAAATAAATAAATAAATAAATAAATTATGAAAAAATAAAAAAGAATAAAAAAATAAAAAAAGAATAAGAGAATAAGAGAATAATATAAGAATATAATAATATAAGAATATATGAAAATAGAAGAAAATTAAAGGTTTTAAAAAGCTGCCGCTAATTATTTCCCAACACACGATTTAGCAGCGGTTTTCCAAAACTTCCATAGAATGATTTAGCGGTGGTTTAAACCGCCACTAAATTCATATTTTGGCATAGTGTCTTGGGTATCCATAGATGTGTCTGGGTTTCTCAAGTCATATGGAATAAGTTCAGGTGAGAGTCTCATGCTTCTAAATGGGTATTACATCTTAGTCCTACCAATATGTACCATGATGAATGCCACCAGTATTGGTGTTCGAGGTTGAAAATGGAGACAATGAGTTTTTTACTCTATGTTGTAGATGTCAATAGGGGAAGGCGAGTCCCCAGCGGCGAACTAGTATTTCAAATCCATTACCCATTCTTGACTGGAAAAGGAGGGCTTACCAAGATCCACTCATGGAAGTGATACAATATGGGTTATTATAGACAGGATGATCATGGAAACCCATTTCTTACCTATAAGCGAGACCTTGTTATTAGATGAAATTCATTGAATTTACTTACGAAAGATCAAAAACATTCATGGGATTCCATACACTATCATATAAAATAGAGGTGCTTAATTTACTTCTCGATTTTATAAAGGTTTGAGGAGGGATTTGGGTTCACATGTACTTCTGAGTGCATGATACCACCCTGAGACCAATAGTTGTGAAAGTGTAGTATACAGGTGTTGGAGGACATGATCCGAGCAGGCATCCTTGATTTTGATGTTCTTGGGTGAACCAATTGTCTCTTACTAATGTATCTTATAATAACAATTTTCAAGGTACAATTCAGGTGGCTCTTAATGATGCCCAATATCGAAGGACATGTTGTTCACCCCTATGTTATTTAGAGGCCGAATAGGTAGTGCTTCTAAAAATCTCTCACATCTAGGAGAAATCAGAGTAGGTACATATTATCATGAATCATATGGTTATAGCCTAGTCTAAGATGAAATATTATGTTGATCACCATCGATAAAATCTAGAGTTTGATGTTGGGGATTGAGTCTTCTTGCATGTATCACCTTGACTGGGGAATCAACATATTTTGAGGTTATGTAAGCCAGTTCCTAGGTTCATCATACCTTTTCAGGTTTTAGAGAGGGTCAAACGAGTCGATTACTATATAGAAATCACTCAAAGTTATAGATCTATACATGAAGTATTTCATGTTTCTTAGTTACATCATTATCATTTAGACTTGTCACACATCCTTCGTATTAATGAGGTTGAGTTTGATGTTAGTTATTTCTTTGAGGATTGTCGTATTTTTATCATTAATCATAGTATAATGGCACTTTAATTAATACTGGTTCCTTTTGTTCATGTCCTATGGCAGCACGACCTTGTACAAGATGAGACCTAGGAGCAATAGGTTGACATACATGGTCGGTGGAAAGAGTTATCCTCATATGATTTTTGAACACACTAAAAAGGGAATCTCAGGGAAGAGTTGTGTTTATGGGGAGTTTGTGAGATCCCATTTTTTGGTATTTTCTTCCTTAGTTATTGGGTTTATTTGTTTGATTTAGACTTGGTGAATAGTTCTTCCCTACAGTGGAGGAGATGATCTCAGGGGGATAAATTTACCCCATAAATTGGGAATTTACGGAGTAAGTTTTTATTTTATGCCATAAATTTCCCTTAGAAAGAATCCATAAATTAGAAAAACAAATTTAATACATAATTTGATATATTATAGAAAAAATATGGATTTTGTACCATAAAACCCCTTTTTATGTCGTAAATACTATGATCATGGTAATTTTACCTTTTCCCCCTAAGATTATTCACCCTTCTTCTTCCACCTGATCCCTCTTTTCTCACTAGAGTAGCCCCCCATGTTGGGAGATCTCCTTCTCCTCTAAAGCTTGAATTTTACCTAGCCTCTCTATATAGTATCTGATTCAAGCACCATTCATCACATTCAATAGTCAATTATTTGTGTATGATTCATTTCCTTTCTTTTCTTGGTTTATCTCGTCATCATTGATGTTATATCTAGGCTATAAAATTCACCCTATTTTCAAGGTGTCTATCTATATCTCTGATATATCTCATTATATACCAGCTTAAAGGCCAATACTGGATGAAAAGACTACTATTGGTATAAGGTATATGTTTAGGTAATTTATCTTAAATGTATTATTTTTTATATTATGTGTTGTTGTGTTTCATGTTGGACCTTCTATGTATCATCTCCTTAAATGTGGTATTTATATTATTAATTTATTTTACCTTAATTTGGTTAGTGCTTGCGAACCAAATTCCATCATTGGAGTTTTTTTACATCAACCTAAACAACATATTTCGATTCATCGACTTTAATATCTATGAATGTTATTCCTTTTTTATGATTAAACCACCTTTTGATGTGTCTTAGACTTATCCCTGATAAAATAATTTCTATAATAAATTATATAAAAAGGAAAATTGCAAGTCCATATCCCTTATCCCTTTTTTCTTATTACCATATCCTTGATATGTCCCCTATAAAATAATTATCTAAATTAAAATATGTGTATTTTAAATTGTATGGGTAGTCTTCTAGCACATGACCATTTACTATATTTTTCCTTGGGTGATACTATGGTTCCAACACAAAATGACTTGGATAGACTCATTAAGCTTATTGAATTAAAATGAACTAAAACTAGATTAATCACATGTCATGGGAAATAGATGGATTGGTATATAGAATGACTTGGATGGGATCACCTTGTAGGTGGATTCATATTATTCCATGAGTGATACATGGATTCATATATATAATTCCTTTGATAGTATCATAGTATAATGACATTATACCATTTCAGGAGCGGCACATGGGTTCCTTCATGGAATTATATGGATGGTCTAGTTTGGTGATTGGTTTATAATATACATGGAGAGATACCTATTTTATTTATGTGGAATTCATTTGATATAATCGGAATTCAAAATCAATTGAATGAGTTTTTTCCAAGTCAAATAATATATTTGATTTAGTTAATTATTTAAAAACATGAATTCTTTTATTTACTTCCTTATTTATTATATAAATTCCATGGGATCTAATAATCACTAATATGAGTATTATTATCTAGAATTCCTTGGATATTAGTCTCTAGTCCCAATCCTATTATATTAAATAAGTCAAAATTGATAAATATTTAGCCAAATTCCGGATTAGGCTGGATCCAGTAGTAAGGGTTACCTATGAGGAAACCAAGCCGACATGGGTCTTAATTATATTATTTACTTCATTTTTTTATTACCTGCACACTTCTCCATGATATAATCCCAAACTATATTTGTTATAGACACCATTGGTTGTGGACTACTACCTGTTAATCATAACATATTTGGTTCACCGATTGATACCCAAAAAAACTTCATGGATATAAGTGGGTATAAGGGGAACCGACCTACTATGGATGCTTGATTTAAATAACTATGATGGATTATCGGAGTAGAGGACTAGGATTTAGCTCGTGATGCTATTGGAGATAGATGTTGGTATTTTATCTTATTTTTTATAGAATTTATTGTTTATTCCTACTATATTATTCCCATATTCACCCATTTTTTATAGAATCATCACATCATCATTTTTTATATGATACTGAGTATGTATTTTTATATTCATATTTATCTAGAGGATCAACTTCTGAGGATATTTCAATGTTATTATTTAGTTGTCTTGTAATCATTCATCTTATAAATTATGTATTATTTTTCACTATTATCCACTTTTATAAAGATGTTATAGTCTCCCAATTGTATCATCACAGACCCTCACTTATAGTTGATAACCTCCAGTATATGGATTGGTGTGCATAATGATATTTTTCAAACCAGGCCTGGTTACTTATATGTGAAACAAGTCTGATATATCACACTCTAATTACTTTGTTTCCTAATCATACTTACGGTTTCTCCATAGTACATTAAATAAGTGATTTGTATTGTTTCATAGAAATTTTTCTATATAGTAAAATATCTTTATGAGATTCTCTTCATAAGAGATATAATTTTTTGAGTTGTACCACTCTAACTTCAGTTCATTTGAGGGATCAAGTTTTTATAAGAGGGATATTTGTAACACATCATGTAAATGAGATAGTTTTGGTTGGAGTTATAGTCAATAAGTCATTGCTTCAATGTAATTGAGAATATCAATGTGGCCAATGTTCATGGGACATAGCTTTCCCTTATACCCAAATCTCATGAATCTCTTACATAGATATATACATATGAACACATTATCTATAACCTTGAAATCTTTGTCTCATCAATGATTTTCATCATATCTATTTTATCATCTTTGACTACACCTAATGTTTTGTTGAATGTTATTGACCTTATTTTACCATGTCTTCAACCATTTCATATCCCAAAATGACTCTTTTCCACCAATATTATCCCAATATGAGGGTGTTCTAAATATCTTCCCATCAAGGAATTTATGTGGATCCATTTGGATGCTACAATATAAATAATTATTTCATGAGAACAAGACCAGAGGAAGATATTGATCTCCTACTCCTTTAAAGTCCATCAATCATTCTATCAACATTTTCCCAATTTTCTATATTTTCCACTCAAATTGGACATCATTTTGGGAGTGATGAACCAACATAAAGTTCAACTCAATGTTAAGATCATGTTGGAGACTTTTCCATTACATGGATATAAATTTGAAATCTATACTAAATACAATTGATAGTGGTTTTCAATGTCATCTCACCATTTATATATCATATATCATTACAATATGGTCAAGTGAGAATTCATATCGAATGGTAATAATGTGATAATCCTTTATAAGACTATCCACCACAACCGATATAAAATTATTTTCTCTAGATGTATTTAAAAAACTAATGAAAAACTCTAATGTGATGTTTTCTAATTTCCATGTAGGTATATGTAATGGTTGTATCATACACTTTTAATTGTTTAAATTTATATTCATTTTCTTACATACATTTTTATTCGATGTATATTCTGTGATCGCCTTATTTATATTATTCAACCAATAACTGTCTTGGAGATCCTGATAAATCATCATGCTCCTAGGGTGGATGGACAAGGTCAATTTTCATGCATCATTCAACAACTCCTTTATCTAAGGATTTTGTGGTAAACATACTAATGAACCTAATCATACGACTCCTTTATTAATTTTGAACTTTTAGTATTTCCCTTTTCTTATAGCTTCCACATTCATTAGTATTTCTACATAACCTCTTTGAGAATACTCTATATTCTCCATAAGGGGTGGTTGAAAAAACATTTGAGTAATGAATAGTGATATTCCCCCCCATTTTAATTACCATGTACTTAATTTTCATTTTTATGAAGATTAAAACCATCTCAATTACCATTATTGAAATGTTTTTCGGATCAATTATACATAGAGAACATGCCACTTAATTTTTGTTCCCTTGATGGTAGTGTATTGTGAAGTCATGATCCTAGATCATCTTAAACCATATTTATTATAACATATTAGGCTCTTTCTATGTGAATATATACTTGAGGATCTAATTATCTATATATATTTCACACTTCTCCTTATAAAGATAATGATTCCAAGACATCAATATGAAAATTATTGTAGCCAAAACAAGATCATTAATTGGACAGTTTTTCTCATTAAATTTCAACTACTTTTATGTGTATGTTATCACAATTTCATTTTAAATTAGTATATAGCCTTATAATTTCATTGAATCATCAATATATGCCACAAACATTTCCCCATATAAGGGTAGTGTGAGTATTTTTGTAGTGATAAGCCTATTTTTCAATTCCATGAATTTCTCTTCACATTCATTAGTCCAAACAAACATTACTGGATCCAAATCTATCTTGGTTGGTGGGTTTTAAATTCTCGAGAAGTTGTTCGAAAATCATCAATAGTGCCCATATAGTCCAAGGCAATTACGGATATCTATTACAGATGTTGTCCTAGGCCACTCTTTCATTCCATTTATCCAATAAGGGTCTATAGATATCCCTTTTTTGGAAATAACATGCTCCAAGAATGATAAATCCTCTATCCAAAACTCGCATTTACTGTACTTTGTAAATATATTGTCCTTTTGAAATGGATTTAACACTGTATTCAAATAGTCCTCATGCTCCTCCTTGATTTTGGATTATATCAAAATATTATCCATAAAGACTGACACAAATTTTTCAATGTAATCTCTAATGAATCTATTCATCAATTCTATGATGATTCCTGGAGCATTTTTGAAGCTAAAGGGAATTACTGTGAACTCATAGTGACTGTACCCTTTTCTAAAGGATGTCTTGAGAATATATACCTTATTCTTCTTTAATTTGTGATATCCTGACTAAAGGAACAACTTATAGAAATACTAATCCCCACATAGTTAATTGAACCAGTCATCAATCTATAGTAAAGGATACTTGTTGTTTATCATAATTTTTTGAGTTAATAATAATCAATTCAGATGTGTATTAACCCGTCATTATTTTTTTGAATAAGACTAGTACACCCCATAATACAACAATTAGGTATATATAACTCATGTACAGATTCTATTATATCTTCTTATTTAGTTATTATAACTCAAAGGTTCCCATTCTATTGTGAGTGTTGCATATGATCAGAGATCTAGGTATATGTTTAATTGAGAACTCATCCTCTCGATCAGGAGGAAGACCGGGAAACCCTTTAGGGAAGATATTAGTATATTATTATACACTATTAATGTATTCAACCAGGATTAACTCCTTTATCTCACTAATTTTAGATAGATATTCTTTCTCATGAGGAAATAATATCGATGCTTGGGAAGAATATTCCAAAAGATATCCATCCTCCTATTAACACTCATACATAATCTGATGATGACTACAAATATTAAAATTGATCACCCTATCGTGATAGTTTATGTTGGGTTTATACAAGGACAACCAATCCATGGATAATATAGAATCAAATTCCACCAAATGAAAGTAATAATACTTTTTGGGAGGTTCAGTCCACAAATATTGATTTGGGTGGAGTTATATACTTGAGATTCAATAATTTCACTCTTTATTGTTCTAACAAATAGCTCAAACCCAATTTTTTGAGGTGGTGTTTGAATAGTTATACTAAACTTTCAAGATATCAAATAATGTGTAGAATTAAAATCAAATAGTAAATTTTATGCTCGTGAACGGATAATGAATGTACATTTAACTATTTGATTCTATTTCAGGTTATTTATAATAACCAAAATAAAATTATGGATGATAACACTTTAAAAGTAAGCATATAAAAGGTAAAATATGAACATGGAAGGAATAAATTAGAAATGACATATATATCTTAAATTATTAGTCTCTATCTTTTAATATTGGTTACCCATGGTAATTTTATTATTGATTTTTATAACCTAAAAATCTATTCAAGTATTCATAATTGTTTGAAAAGAGTTTATGAATTTACCAAAGCATATCCCCTGGGTGTGTCAACCCAAGTGTGAAAAAAGGTCTCTTGGTCATGGACTAGGTATAAGATGAGTTAATAACCAACAATCCCTTTTGGGTTTATTACTGCTAGGTACATCTATGTCATATCAACATCCACTTGTAGTATCCAGAAAATGATGAAATTTCTTCAAAACGACACAATTTATACTTCACCAAATATTCATCATATTTTTTTATACATAGACTTGTCCCAAGGGGGCTCAGTGAATTAATCTACAATTAATCCCCAAAAATAACTAGATCATTTTGCGATACTAACTATAGTGACCCAGGAATTTTATCCATATTATTATATGATTTTTATCATAAATATACAACAAACACAACATAAATATATAGAGGATTAGTTTATTTGGAAGACTAGGTACGTAAAACATCAAGTTGAAACTGAAATAAAATTTTGATATTTTAATCTCTATAATGATCTCCATGATCTCCAAAAACTATATAGGGTAACCTAGGGAATACACAAAAAAACTTAGCTAAAAACACAATAAGGGGATTTTCATAATAACGAAGAATAGAATAAGAGTAAAAAGGAATAACATAATATCACTAATGAAAAGGGTAATGAATAATCATATGGGATCATAAAACAAAAAATATTGAATCATAATATCACAGTAGAAAAGTAGTTTTGAAACATTATAAAACCTAACATAATCAAAAGTAAAGTCTAACCTCAAAGAAAATATCAGATGGGGGGTAGAGTCCCATCATAGATTAGGTTTACTCCCAAATCTCATACATATCATCTCATGAGATAAAATTATTACACAGAGAATTCGAGTTCTATCTTATAACATCCATCATTAAGATGTATATGAACATGTGTTCCAAAAAGGTAATCAAAAAATGATAATAAGAAGAATAACAACACATGGAATGAAATGGGTTACATAGTCTTTCCTCAGATCACAATCATAGGAGATTTCATAATGATTACAAGTATAAAAATTAATTCAATATTTTGGATGTTTGTATATGAATTTATAATAATGTTCCCAAAATAATTTTTTCATATGAAAAAAATAATTATAAAATGTAGAGAATTGGGTATAGAAATAAATATTCAAAATGGTGCTTTAAGGAATTAGTTAATGATTTTTAAATAAATAATGATCATTTAATTTTATTTAGAAATAAAAGGAAAACTATAATGAATATCCTTAAATTATTCCATTATTTAATGAAATCAATATTGGTAATAAATAATTTAAAATATTTTTACATAAAAGGATTAAGGGATACCAAACATCCCATTAAACATGATTTATTTTAAGGAAGGAACTCATAAATGAAATTTTTCATGTATACCCCCATAAAAGGAAGGGGTAATGAGAGAAAAATATATGTTAGAGATATATATAAAAAATTTAAAATAATACAATAATAAAAAAGAAAGTGAAAAATTCAGTTACATAGATAATGGTCAAATCCCTAAAAAAAGATAGTGGTTCAAAGTGATCCATTTCCATAGGTTCTATAATTATTCCGAACCTAATCTTAAAATTTTAAATAATTTGATTTGATTCAATACAATCTAAATTCTGAAAATTTTACATATATATTTCAATTAAAATAATTACATTATGTTCATTTACAACTATTTTAATGAGTTAAAAGTTTAATTTCTTCATTTGGTGGATTACTAGAGTGGTAAAGACTCTTCTAATCATACATCAGGCCTAGGTTAAACTTTGGGTGGGGGTGAATGTTCACTGTAACTATAGTAGTCCTGTAGAACTATAGAACATCATGTACTATAGTGGGGTACTATTCTAGAAGTACTATTCTCCCCTAATAGTATTTTATACCCCAAAAATTAGACCTTTGGACTGTAGGGCCTTCTAGCCATAATATGTATTCAAGCCACAGGGCCTACAGGCCATAAAGTAGTGTAAACCAGCTCACTAGAGTATCCTTGAGCAGATTGATCAAATAAGAAGCTATCACCAAGGTGAAGCCAAAAATACCAAGAACAGAATAAGGGATATGGATTGAATTTTCCAATATATCCCTGCACATGGGAACTATAAGATAGTAGCAACATCAATGTTGTGGGATTAATGTAGGATTGAATAAGTACTAAGGAGGACCATGAGGATCATATAAGCACTGTATTAGATACCTTGTGAAAGGAGAATCTCTGTGAAAAGTAAAAAAAGTGTCAGTTATGGATGAAGGATGTATCATTCATGTGTCATATCATCATAAGAAATGTGATATCTATGGATCTCCCCAAGATATCTGCAATTGAGGGATGGATGAGGCCAACTTTTATGAAGGATAACTGTAGATTTTATGGGTTAGATAGATATTATCAACGATTTTTGAGAAATTTATCATGATTTGTAAACCCTCTTACCAAGATAACTCATAAGGGAGTGATGTTTTCATGGAGTGATGAATGTGAAGATAGCTTCAATGACTTGAAAATGAGACGTATCACTACGCATGTGCTCACATTACCAACAAGTAGAGAAATTTTTGTGGAATTTAGTGATGCTTCGAAGAAGGGCCTGGGATGAGTGTTGATTCAAAATGACAAAGTCATTACCTATGCTCCAAGGCAATAGAATGTTCATTAGAGAAACTATCAAACACATTATATGGAGTTGGTTGTAATAATCTTCTCTTTGAAAAGTTGGTGACAATATCTATTTTGGGAGAAGTGTAAAATATTTACGGATAACAAAATCTACAGGTATATATTCACATCGAAAGAGATGAATATGTGCCAAAAAAGATCATTAGATCAGATCAAAGAATATGACTTCTCAATCCATTACCACCCTGGTAATGTGAACATGGTGGAGGATGCTCTAAGTAGAAAGGACCAAAAAATTCTATCACTATTGAGAATTGAAAAGCATCAGGTATTCCTAAATATGATGAAGATTGACATGGGAGTCATAAATAAGGGAACATCATCATTCCTTTCACAAATTATTGTTCAACCGTCTCTTTTATAAAGGTTAAAGTATTATCAAAAGGATGATGTGGTAATTCATAAGTAACAGGAAACTAGTATAAAATAGAAATCCTTAGAGTTCAATGTTAATGAATAAGAAATTATGAGATTTGGGTATAGACTGTGTGATCCATCAAATATGGAGTGAATCAATTCAATAAGAGGTCTTGGAAACTAAATCAATTTAGGTTATACAAATAACGTAATGGCCTGTAAGGATTCATCAGGATCCTAAGAGATGTAGATTTAATATTGAAAATTATAATGAATTAATAATCATATAATATAACCCTATTACCTATCGATGGCCCATTAATAGTTCTGATTCCAAGAAATAGATAGAGAGCATGAAATATGAGATGGACCCCACGTATACTTACCAATTTTTAAAATATGGTGAATTCACCTGAAGGGGTAAGACACATAGGGTGAAAGTGTGTTTTTTTAGGAAAGTTAACATGGAATTTTATATTACCTACATATAAATCTTTCTTTGTGTAAAAATGGTAGAAAAATATTGGCTAATGATAATAAAAATTCTTTTTTCACTAGAAATGATGTTAAATTCCATTCAAATATTTCTTTTCATAGCTTTTCATTATGATTATAAGATATATCAAGTGGATATAAAAAATGATTTCCACACACACACACGTGCGCATATATATATATATATATATATATTTATTTAAGGAAATGAATATGATACTAGATGAGGTTTTTGAGGATACAAATGGTTTTAATAATTTAGGAAATTTTCAATGATTCATTTAAATATTTAATCGATCTTCTAACATTTGGAACATTTTGTTTAATAATGTAATCAAGGTGTTTGTTTTCATCAACATATTGGATATGTCTTACATGTAAAAGGGTTTAGTGGGAGTGTTTCAGTATTTTTATCATTTTATGTGGATGACATGTTAGAAATATGAACTAAAGGGTAAACCATGATGTGTTATTTAACCCAAGTTGTGTTTTATGATGGTGTAAACCATGATGTAATTAGTGTAACAATATCTTAATTTTGTGAATGGAAGTGAATATGAAATGTGATAACATTTCATTATCCTAATCCAGTTATCATATATCAATTTACTATCATTTTATAATGATTAATAGGAGTTTTAATGATGGAATATGAAATTTGTAAGGAGTAAAACATACCATTATGTATTAGTCAAATGTTATGAAATATCTGTAGATTTTATCTTTTTAATTAAAAAATTATGAAATGTATGGATCCTTGGGGAGTTCAGTCAGTGCCTATATGAATACTCCATGACTATGAGATGGTTTTTACATGATTCATGTCATTGAAAAATGAAACACTAAATATTTATTGAACACTCATTTATTTTTAAGAATTTAGATTAAGGTTTTAGTGGACCATGGATTGAAGAGAGTCCTTGCCAAATGGTTTTAGTTTAATAAATTCCATTTATATATTTCATAATGTTGTATATTGTAACATTCATAGTTATTATTATCATTCTCATGTCAAGGTACTTAGACAAAAAAATTAATTAAATAACAGGTACATATTCTTTATGTATTATGATAATGTTATTAATTGTGAGAAAGAAAAATTATAATGGATTATAGGGATCTGAATACAGTAATATATTCTAAATTATTATTATTGATTAATTTATGAAACATATAAAAAAATAATTTATTAATGATTCAAGGTTCATTTATAGAAAAAGTAAATAATGGAAAGAAAAAAATAACACATGTTTTAACATGATTCAGAACACTTTGTTCCAACATATAGGAAAAGGAAACCACTCACACAATCACATTACTATTCTCAATGAAGATAAGAAAAAATTACAAGAAAAAATTAATATAAAAATACAACGCAAATGAATAATGAAAAAATCATAGTAGAAAACAATTAAGAATTAGATATGTGATACTATAGAGAATGAATAAATAAAATAAAGAAAACATATAATACCATAAACCTTAAATCCAAATAGATATATTTTGGAAGAAAATATTGATAATTTCTCTACCTTTTAATTCTAAAAATACATCAGAAGTAGTTTCTCTAAAATCAACTAGTAGAAACAGATTCTAGATAGAACTATCTGAATTAAGGTTCTAGATTATGGTAGAAAATAAATTTCACGAAAATCACCACCACTAAGTATAAATCACTTCAAATTGTTCACTTCCACAAAAATTCATGAAATTACATTAAAATAAAAAACAGTAAAGAACACTTTGGTTTTACATGGTATGGACTAAAAGTCCTACATCAACCAGAGAATCATTGAAGAATTTCATTTATAGAGAACAAAAACATTACCACTCAGAAACTAAAGATTCAATCTAGATTTTTAAAATATGTGATCACTTATATGTTCAACATCTACATCAAGGGGGTCCCACACACTATATATAAATGGTAATATTTTATCATCCATTTACACCAACCTCTGAAAATTGTGGGAGTCCATCTATTTCACTATTTACACCACTAATCACTTATAACAATATTCAGTGTGATCACCACCTCCAAAAAACCATCCAAAAAATCAAAATGTAATTGAATATCCCCATATTTTGGAAGTACAAGATGAAAAACTTCCAAAATGACACTGCTTAGTCCTAATCAAATTAGAATAATCCTCTTTGTAGCCACCTCCTTCAGTAATCTTCCATTTTGAACATTGAAGAGTAAACCATCAATTTCCACCCTTCTAATTAAAAAACATCATAAAAAACCTATAATTCTAGTCAGATTACTTCAATTAACTTTAGTAGGCTTCACACATTCGCAGAAATCTCCCACTTAAATATTTCTTCAAAAAAACATTGTGTCACCACCTTCGACTTTCACATAACATCATTCACTTTCTATTGAATACAATGATTTTTTCACCTCCTTCCATTAAATCATACCCAATCGTATCTTTATGCTTCTTTAGTATTTATTTTTCCAAAAACATGGTAAAAATATACACCAGATTATATTTCCCAACCACATTACAAAAAATAATCTCACCATCTTCTGACATCTTTTTTATGTGATGGTACTTTATATTATTTTGTTTAGTTCATGAATGAATCACTGGATTCTTATCAAAAAAAATTCACTCCAAATATCACAGAACTACAATAATTTACCCTAGAAAAAACAATGCTCTATAACTAAGAACATTAAATACACCATCCCCTTTCTTTCTTTCATAATATCCACATACACTACTTCCATCATATAAAGTTAAATCAATGGTTATAACCTATACATCCAAAATGCTACAGTTCCTCTGAAAGTGTGAACATATCAAATTATTCTCTTTCAAGAATTATAATCACCCCCAAAGTGTATATATATAAAACCAATTTAGGGGTAAATATCTCTAAACTATGGAGTTGTATCTTCCATTCCATTGAGATATCAGATAATCCAGTTAACATCTTCCCAAAGTACCTTCCTTATATATTGTATAAAGTGGCTGACCACTCCCACTTTGAGAGAAATATGTGGACATGTACACACCATAGAATACCTCAATATTCTGATTGATGATGCATATGGAACTTTAGACATGTAATTCATTTATACTTCCATGCATAGTTTTTATTACTTAGAAATTATAATGTGACTAGTTAGTTGAATTGAAATTTGCTTGCATCCCCCCATTATGAATCTTTCAATGATCTTCTGAATGTAATTCCAATGTGATAAAACTAAACTTCTTGTTTTAACATCACATTCAATAATTATGCCCAATATCATTTTACCCTCACTAAGATATTTCATCTCAAGTATTCCATAAATATTCTCCTTCATCTTATGAATTAGATGAATATTTTAAATTTTCAATACTATATCTTCCTCATATAAAAGTAAGATGGTGTTGTCATTAACACTAAACTACTTTTGATAAAAGCAATGATCAAAGTAACTTCATGTTAAAACAGTATCTTCCATAAAGTAATCAAACCATTAATTCCAACACCTTGGTTATTTCTTCAAACCATAAATATTCAATATTCATTTGAACACTAATCCCTAATTATGATTATCTATGAAACCAATAGGTTATTTCATATAAATTTATTCCTCTAAATCCCTATAAATAAATTCTATATTTGCATTCATTTTTTCAGGGTAAAAATTTCTATAAGCAACCAAACTAAAAAAAATTATGAGTGTGGTATGTTTTCCCACCATTGTGAATATTTCATGATATTCACTACCATATTTCTACTAAAACCCTTTAATAAATAGCCTTACTTTATATCTTTTTCTTCTGTAAGATTCTTCCTTAAACCGTAATATTTAATTATTGTTAATTGATTTCTTCCCTATTGGTATTTATGTTATCTAATGTGCATTATTCACTCATAGTGAGTGCAACTCCTCCTATATTACTAACTCTCATATTCTGGAATCCCTTAGAGAGACCTCTTTTTCTAAAATCATTGGTTCTATCACATCTATTAAAAGTACGAAACTTATATTAGCTCCATACCTCTATAAATTACATTTAATCCTTGATGATATTCATTAATTGACCAACAATTCAGCTTCTTCAGAAACTGTAACTTTTAGAACTACTCATTCTGTAACCCTTAACTAAGATTCCCTAGTTCCATGAATTTATGATATAACTTCCACTGGATAAAATATAGAACCTTCTACACTATCTTTTGAACTTTATTCTAGAGAATGAGCCCTTCAATTAGATTCAGAGACATCTGAAAATTCCAGAACATGTGATCCTATAGAACCACCATTCGGATCAACTTGAATTAAAGTTTAATCTTTATAATCAGCCTCATCCTCCTTCAATTTTCAAAAATTCCACAATATCTTCTGATTAAATAGAATATTATAACATCTGAGAATTTTATTATTTTTAATATACCAAAGTCATAAAACAAATATGTGATGACCCATACTCTTAGGGTCCTTTCCTTCACCCAAAATCCGGATCCTAAGGGGGTAGCGTCTTGGCGTGAGGCTGATCGGCGCGACCGATCGGTGTGACCGTTCGGTGCGACCGACCGGTGAGACCGATCAGCGCAACTGACCGGTGAGACCGAGTGGCGCGACCGATCAGTGCCACCAATCAGCGCGACCGATCAGTGAGACCGATCGGTGCGACTAGTTGGTGAGACCGATCGGCGTGACAGATCGGCAAGACTGATTGGCGCGACCGATCTGCGAGACCGATCGGTGTCACCCAGCCCTTGTCGGGGTTTTTTCAATAGCGCCTCCCTTTTTCGCAAATTGGGTTTTAAACCCTATTTTGACCCCTTTAAGCTTGTTTTAAAGCCCATTAACGCCCATAAATGTCATTTAATTAAATGTTTAATGAATTAACCCGGTGTGTACGTTGGTTTAGACCACTTTAATAACGTGTGGGGCCATTGTCAACCCACTCCCCCACTCCTTACGCGGATCCATGTTATTATCTCAACCATCCCCGACCCTTATAAACTAAAAGGGTACCCCCTTAGGTTTTCCTTTTCTCGATCACGAGTGCCCTTTGTTCAGATGAACTTATTTTCGTTCAGGCGAGCCGCATCTCTATATGTGAAGTTCCGCCCACGGCCTTAGCATCGATCGTTGATCAACAAGTAGGGAATTTCTCCTCGTCTCTCACTTTTGTGTATCGTGCGGGGTGAGCATGCTTTTGTTTTTGTAGGATTGGATAAACCCAAACCTTAATGAAGATAATGAATGAACTCTAATGAAGGGGGAGGGCTGTGATCGATGATGTTGCTCTGTTTTATGATCTTCCATAATTTTATGATTTCTGAATTGTGTGGGCTTACGTCTACTGAAAATCATGGTCGTTGGTGGTCTTTCTATGTGCACTAATGAACCCCTCGTGATGTTTTAAATGGCTTGTTTTGTAGTTGTGAACTCCTACTGTGAAAAGTAAATCGGTTAATTACTTACATTCGTCTAAGCAAATTGAAAGCACCAGGATCAACTCCCTTCAGTGATAACCCCGGTTAAATCACATGGAAATTGGAATCATGGAGTGTGTTAAATCTTATAAATCTGAAAATATCGGCATGGGCCTGCTTTCCATGGTGGTAGTGGTTTGATTGTTCTTCCTTCATGGGCCGTTTGCTGGGTGATGTGGGTGGGGATGGGATCCCCTGTTATTATACTCTTGGTGGTTATGAAAAAAATTGGGGATGGGATCCCCTGTGTTATGCTTTAAGTGGTTGTGAATTTTAAGACCGGGTGGTTACCTTGTTTATATCAAAAATTGGGGTGGGATCCTCTGTTGATGAGAAACCATATGGGGGGGCACGGGGTAGGGCCTCAGGGTTTTTATTTGTTTCTAGTACTTCGAGGGATCTAACTTATCTCATTGTTGTTGTGACTTTACAAGAGAACTGGGTGTGGATGTTGTAGTTGATGCTTGACGTTTGGCTGGATCTTTTTCCCTTGGTTTGTGCTTATGGTTTTAGATGACCAGTAGTTTCAGAAACATATGTTAAACATTATTACTGAACATGTAAACTAGGATGGGACAAATGGGTTGTCGGTTTAGTGTGGGTCGTGACATGGATATGGTGTTGTTTGTGTTCCTTAGGCTAACTGAAGAAAAACCTAAACTTTGGGTGAGTTCTTGTTACCTATACTTATACTTTTAGTTTTGTGTTTCTTATTCATGCCCCACCCAAGTTGAGCACTTAGTGCAGAACACCCCCATTTCATGGGGGAGGGTGTTTTTTCCAACACTTCCATCAGTGGATGGTTATTAGCTCCTTTTATGCTCCCTTTCCCGGATAGCCCAAGTATCTTCGGGCAGGCTGTGATGGCCTGAGGTCCATTATTATCCCAAGAACCTTTGGGCAGGCTAGTGTGGCAGTTATGTCCTAGGTGTGTGCGGGCAGGTAGTTTCCCAAGTATCTTCAGGATGAGGCCCAGGTGTCTTCGGGCGTGGCAGTGGATCTTCTAGCCCAGGTGTCTTCGGGCATGGCAGTGGTTGTTCTGGACTAGGTGTGTGCAGGTGTGGTTACGTGTGACAGTTGTGGCCTAGGTGTGTGCGGGCGGGATTCGGCAGTGGTACTGCGTGCGGTTCTGGCCCAAGTGTGTGCGGGCGAGGTGTGGAAGTGGGACTGCGGTGAGAATGGTGGGATTGGTTCGATGCATAGGATGTCTTCAATAACCAGTGGGAAAGTGGCGCGGGGTACCAAAACATAGATGTTCTCTTATTACTATACATTACTTGACTTTCATTATTTGGGGAGTGTGCCTTGGTGAGGCTTGGGTGGATAGTTTCCCTTATTAGGTGTTTGGTTTACTCTTTTTCTCATGGGACTTTAGTACATTCCCCCACTTGTGCATGAGAGTCTTTGGTTTTCCCTACTGAGTATACATGTATGCTCACCCTACGTATATAAAACTGCTTTCAGGTTTCCCGGAGAACTTTTGGGATCGTGTGGGAACGTACTAGCTCAGACCTTTGGGGCAGTTGCAGTTTTTGTTTTCTTTTCTTTGGTAATTTACCTTTGTAGTCACTTGTACTTTGTGGTATTTACTTTTGGAACCTGCATATGGGAATGGTTGTTTTGGATTTACTTTTACTTTTGGATTTTGGTGTTGTTGGGACTTACCATTCTATTTCCCGATCCTATTAAAAGACAAAGGGTAATGCCTTCCATTTAGTGTGTGATTCAATACCCTTGGTTCTAGTCGCCACTCCGGGACCTATTGAAGGCAGGTCTCGGGGGTCATTATCTCTCCTTCAACTTAAAGAAGGAAGGGCCTGGAAATCTGCTAACCCTTCCCTCCTTTAGGTGAAGGCAGGTCGTGACATAGTAGTATCAGAGGAGAGGTTGAGAGATAGGATGGAGTCTGGAGTTAGGCACAGTGATGATTGCATGGGATGGTAGGGAAACAGTGTTGGGTGACCTTGGTGCGTGAATTAGGCCAGGGAAGACCGGTTAGGACAAGGGATTTTAGGCCCCCCTGTGATCTGATGCAATGACTCTGGACCTACCGAAAAACCAAGTGAGGCCATACTGATTGCAGGGTAGAGACCCTAGGAAAGGTACATGAATCATAATGACATGTGTTCTCTTGTTTATGGGGTGTCTTGGGAATTAAGAATAAATAAAAAGTTTAAGAAGTTTTAAGAGAAATATTATGCACTACTTGGGCTTAGGCATTCCTTGTTTACCTTGCAGCTATGGAACCTAGAAGGAGACCACATTTGGTGTGGGCGATTGAGGCCCCAAGTACTACCTTGTCCGATCGGCAGAGAGCTGATCAAGAGGAGGAGGACGACTAGTGGCAGAAGACACTTCGGGCCTTCCAGCAACAGTCCCTCGAGAAGTATGAGGGTAGCACCTCTGATATGAAGACGGAGGGCTAGCTAGATAAGCTGGTGATAGCCTTCGGCTTGATCCGGGCTCCGATCGAGTACTGGGTTCCTATGGCCGTCAGCCAGATGCGGGGAGCGGCGTGTCAGTGGTGGACGCTTTACCTGGGGGAGAAGAGAGAGGCTGAGGTGGCATGGGATGATTTCAAGAGGGAGTTCCGGGCGGAATTCCTCTCTTTGACGATGAAGGTGGAAAAGAGACAGGAGCTACTCTCCCTCCAGTAGGGAAGTATGTCAGTGAGGGGTCTAGGAATCAAGTTCAAGGACCTCCTACATTTTTCTCTAGACCTCTTTCCCGATGAGGAGTATCGGGAAAGACATTTGGAGGAGGTGCTCTGACCCTCTCTCTAGTATGTTGTTACCCCCTTTACCCTTCCGACGTACTTGGAGGTCCAGAAGAAGGTCAAAGTGGTGGAGAGGATGCACGCTCTAGGAGGTGTGTCACGAGAGGTGATCCAACTGGGACCATCGAAGGGGAAGGCCGTCAGTACCAGGCATCCAGCGTCAGGACCCTCCAAGTTCCGACCAGCAGGGGGCAGGCCACAGCAGTTTCAATTTTGATCCCCTATTCCTCACCCTTTTCCTTCGGGCCCAGGACCGCGGTGCTTCATTTGTGGGAGCCATGGAAATATCTAGAGTCAGTACCCGGACCGGGTACAGTACAATGGTGGCGAACAGCCCTAGCACCTGCCCCAGTAGTAGCTTCTAGCTAGGCCTTTCCAGCAGCAGCAGTTGGGACAGCGAGCTCCCGCTCCTCTGAGGGCAGACGTAGGAGGAGGAGGACGACCTCAGGGCACTCCTAAGGGACCACGACCGGGGCGTGGTTGGGGAGGTAGCCAACAACTGAGGGACAGAGGATCTGGGCATTGACAGTTACAAGCCACAGAGACAGTAGTTCCAGCAGGGCTGGAGGTTGTTCGAGGTACGATCAGTTTTTTTAGTACCCTCGCTTATGCCTTGTTCGATACCAGAGCTTCACACTCCTTTGATGCACCCAGTCTAGCCGATTCCATGGGTCTAGATGCCGAGAGACTTCTAGTGCCCCTGGTGCTGAGCACACCAGTCGGAGGTCAGACCGACTTGTTATATGTTTGTCGAGGATGCAGACTGATGATAGGGCCACATCAGTCGGTTAGGGATCTTCTTGTGCTACAGATACAGCCATATGATGTCATCCTAGGCATCGAATGGCTATTCTCTCTGTGTGTGTCATCATCTACTGCTTCCGAGGAAGGTTTGTGTTCTCGGAATTGGGCGGCCGGCGTGTCACCTTCACCGGTGAGCGGAGCAGTCATAAGGGCAGCAGGCGAGAGGAACCCCTAGTCTTATTGTTAGCCGAGCTGTTAGTGGAGTCAGTAGATGATGAGATGTTGGAGGTGCCAGAGATCGTCCTGAGTTTATGGATGTCTTCCCTGAGGAGGTGACAACTCTACCCCCTCGACGTGATATCGAGTTCGGGATAGACCTGCAGCCCGGAACTCGTCCGATTTCGATGGCTCCTTATCGGATGGCACCTTTAGAGCTACGGGAGTTGCAAATTCAGATTGATGATATGATGAAGAGGGGTTATGTTCGGCCGAGTGCGTCACCGTGGGTGATCCAGTCTTGTTCGCAAAGAAGGAAGATGGTGGTCTCAGGTTGTGCATAGACTACAGAAGGTTGAATCAGGTAATGATCAAGAATCGCTACCCTCTTCCGAGTATAGATGATCTTTTCGACCAGCTGAAAGGGGAAGGATGGTTCTCGAAGATCGACCTGTATTCTAGGTACCACCAGCTGAGAGTGATGGAGGGAGACATCCCGAAGACGGCGTTCAGGTGTAGATATTGGCACTTCAAGTTCGTAGTCATGCTTTTCGGTGTTACGAATGCCCCAGCTGTGTTCATGGGGATTATGAACTCCATCTTCTGGAAGTACCTGGATCAGTTTGTGGTTGTGTTCATCGACGACATCCTGATCTATTCATGATCATAGGAGGACCATGCGGAGAATCTGAGGATGGTTTTGGAGGTCCTACGACAGCACCATCTCTATGGGAAGTTGTCAAAATGCAAGTTCGGGACATGAGAAGTGCACTTCCTCGGGCTCGTGGTGTCCAAGAGGGGGGTAGCGGTGGACCCATCAAAGGTTGAGGCAGTTGTTTCTTGGGAAGAACCCAAGAATGTGGTATAGGTCCGTAGTTTCCTCAGGATGGCGGGTTACTATCGGAGGTTCGTACCCAAATTCTTCCAAGTTGCAGCCCCTTTGATAGCCCTGACCAAGAAAGACCAGGTTTTTGTGTGGAGTGAGCAGTGCGAGTCAGCCTTCAGCTATCTAAAGGAGAAGTTGGTTAGTGCCCCAGTGTTGAGATTACCAGAAGAAGGGGCGGCGTATGAGGTGTTCTGTGATTCTTCAGGACAAGGCCTGGGATGTGTGTTGATGCAACGACAATGGGTGATCTCTTATGGGTCTAGGAATCTATGCCCTCATGAGCGTAATTATGCCACCAATGACCTGGATCTTGCAGCGGTCATTTTTTCACTAAATTTATAGCAGCATTACCTCATCGGAGAATGTTTCATGGTCTTAATAGATCACAAAAGTTTGATGAATATCTTCTCCCAGCGGGACCTAAACTTACGGCAGCAGAGATGGGTTGAGTTCCTCCAGGATTACGACTTCGAGATCTCTTATACTGAGGGAAAGAGAAGTGTAGTGGCCGATGCCTTGAGCAGGAGGACGTAGAAGAATGCGGTCCGAGAGTCAGCAGATGCCTGGAAGGAGATGGAGGAGTTGGCTGCCTTACACCTGGATGCGAGGATGGATAGCGGTATAGGCTTCCTGTATCAGATGACAGTGCAGTCTTCTCTGTTGCAGCAAGTGGAGGAGTCTGAGTGGGGAGACCCAGAGTGCGAAGTGATGCATGACCGAGTTGACCATGGCAATGCTCTGGAAGGATGGATGGAGGATGGTCAGAACTGGATGCTTTTCCAGGGAAGGTTGTTTGTTCCAGAAGTGATGTGCAGAAATGTTCTCAGTGAGGTCCACAAATCACCCCTAGTGGTATACCCAGGAGTTTCCAAGATGTACCAGGGACTGAAGGGACAGTTTTAGTGGCCCGGAGTGAAGCGAGCAGTGGAAGAGTTTGTGGCCAAGTGCATAGTATGTTAGAAAGTGAAGGATGAACACCGAGTTCCAGGTGGCCTACTGCAGTCTCTGGATGTTAACGAGTGTAAGTGGGATGACATCTCGATGGATTTCGTCACGGGACTACCCAAGGTCCTAGGGGGATATGACTCCATCTGGGTGGTAGTAGACCGGTTGACGAAATTGGCTCACTTTCTGGCGATCAGGGATTCAAGGGCATTGGATGCATTGGCACGAAGGTACGTGGATGAGGTGGTGCGATTGCATGGAGTTCCGAGGTCTATAGTCTCGAAATAGGGATGCACGGTTTACCTCGTGAGTTTGGAGAGGATTGCAGCATGTTTTGGCACCCACCTGCGTCTTAGCACTACTTTCCATCCCCAGACAGATGGACAGATAGAGCGCACCATCCAGACCTTGGAGGACATGTTGCGGGCATGTGTTCTGGACTCAGGAGGATCATGGGTGCGACACTTGCCTCTGGTAGAGTTCGCCTAAAATAATATCTATCACTCTACCATTGGTATGGCCCCATTTGAAGCATTGTACGGGAGGCCATGCGGCTCACCTGTGTGTTGGACCGAATTCGGAGAGGCGTGCATCCTTGGCCTGGAGGTGGTGCAGAGCACGACGGATAAAGTTCAGCTTATACGGGGAAGGATGAAGGATGCCCATGACCAACAGAAGTCGTATGGTGATACCAGGAGGAGACCCTTGGATTTTGAGGTTGGAGACCACGTGTTATTGAAGGTCTCCCCTCGGCGTGGACAACGGAGGTTCATCAAGGGGAGTAAGCTTTGTCCCAGGTTCATCGAGCCCTTCGAAGTGTTACGGCGGGTCGGAAAAGTGGATTATCAGCTAGCGTTACCACCACTGCTACTGGGGATACATGATGTCTTCCATGTGTCCCAACTCTGTCTATATGTGCACAACGATTCACACGTCCTTGGCTGGGGAGATCTGGACATCGAGGACGACATGGATTTTGTGGAGAGACCAGTGATTATCAAGAATCACAAGGAGAAGGTGCTTCGTAGGTGAACCATTCCCTTCGTTCGTGTGTTATGGATACATGGTGGGATTGAGGAGAGTACATGGGAAAGGGAAGCACAGATGCACGCCCAGTACCCAGAGTTGTTTTGAGTTTGTGATGTTCTGTTTTTTATACCTGTTGTGGTAGAACGTTTTACCTTGTTGGCTATGAAATACTAGTTTTCTTTCCTCTGAGTGGGTGTGAAAAGTCCTGGCTATGGAGAGGGGAGGGCCCGAGCCCTAATAAAGGTGCATTAAGGTGGATGTGATTAAACCCGTGCGGGTGAGTCAGTGCCGCCCAAAGCGGATAATATCTTGACATGGGGAAGGAGACTCTCCAACCCACATGGCTGGGCAGTCAGCATGGTATGTTGCTTGGATCTTGATAGAAAGGTGTTCTTAGTTAGCAATGAGGTCCACTCTTAAGAGGTATCTTTCGAGGTGGATGTTTGGACCCGGCCTTTCCTTCTGGGTTGTTTAAATTCTCAAGGGTGAGAATAGTTTGAGAGGTATCTGATGTGATGACCCAGACTCTTAGGGTCCTTTCCTTTTCCAAAAATATGGATCCTAAAGGGGTAGCGTCTCGGCGTGAGGCCGATCGGCGCGACCGGTCAGTGAGACCGATCGGTGCGACCGATTGGCGAGACTGATCGGGGTCACCCATCCCTTGTCGGGGTTTTCCAGTAGCGCCTCCATTTTCGCAAATTGGTTTTTAAACCATATTTTGACCCCTTTATGCTTGTTTTAAAGCCCAGTAACACCCATAAATGTCATTTAATTAAATGTTTAATGAATTAGCCTAGTGTGTACGTCGGTTTAGACCCCTTTAATAACGTGTGGGGTCGTGGTCAACCCACGACCCCCGCTCCTTACGTGGTTCCACGTTATTATCTCAACTGTCCCCGGGCCTTATAAACTAAAAGGGTACACCCCTTAGGTTTTACTTTATTCGATCACGAGTACCCTTCGTTCAGACGAACCACTTTTTGTTCGGGCGAGCCGCATCGCTATACAAGAAGTTCCGCCCCCGACCTTAGCATTGATAGTTGATCAACAAGTAGGGAATTTCTCCTCGTCTCTCAGTTTTGTGTATCATGCAGGGTTGGCATGCTTTTGTTCCTGTAGAATTGGATAAACCCGAACCTTAATGAAGATAATGAATGAACTCTAATGAAGGGGGAGGGCTATGATTGATGATTCTGCCCTGTTTTATGATCTTCCATAATTTTATGATTTCTGAATCGTATGGGCTTACGCCTACTGAAAATCATGGCCATTGGTGGTCTTTCTCTGTGCACTAATGAACCCCTCGTGATGTTTTAAATGGCTTGTTTTGTAGTTGTGAACTCCTACTGTGAAAAGTAAATCGGTTAATTACTTACATTCGGCTAAGCAAATTGAAAGCCCCAGGATCAACTCCCTTCTGTGATAACCCCAGTTAAAGCACACGTAAATTGTAATCATGGAGTGTGTTAAATATTATAAATATGAAAATATCAGCATGGTCCTGCTTTGTTTGGTGGTAGTGGTTTGATTGTTCTTCCTTCACGAGATGTTTTTTGGGTGATGTGGGTGGGGATGGGATCCCCTTTTATTATACTCTCAGTGGTTGTGAAAAAAATTGGGGATGGGATCCCCTGTGTTATGCTTTCAGTGGTTGTGAATTTTAAGACTGGGTGGTTACCTTGTTTATATCACGAATTGGGGTGGTATCCTCTGTTGATGAGAAACCATCTGGGGGGCACGGGGCAGTGCCTTAGGGTTTTTATTTGGTTCCAGTACTTCGAGGGATCTCACTTATCTCATTGTTGTTGTGACATTACAAGAGAACCGGGTGTAGATATTGTAGTTGATGCTTGACGGTTGGCTGGATCTTTTTCCCTTGGTTTGTGCTTATGGTTTTAGATGCCTAGTAGTTGCAGAAACTTATGTTAAACACTATTACTGAACATGTAAACCAGGATGGGACAAATGGGTTGTTGGTTTAGTGTGGGTCGTGACATGGATATGGTGTTGTTTGTGTTCCTTAGGCTGACTGAAGAAAAACCTAAACTTTGGGTGAGTTCTTGTTACCTATACTTGTACTTGTGGGTTTGTGTTTCTTATTTTCACCGCACCCAAGTTGAGCTCTTAGTGCCGAACACCCCCATTTCATGGGGGAGGGTATTTTTTCCAACACTTCCATCAGTGGATGGTTATTAGCTCCTTTTCTTCTCCCTTTCCCAGATAGCCCATGTATCTTCGGGTAGGCTGTGATGGCCTGAGGTCCATTATTAGCCCAAGAACCTTCGGGTGGGGTAGTGTGGCGGTTATGTACCAGGTGTGTGCGGGCAGGTAGTTTCTCAAGTATCTTCGGGATGAGGCCCAGGTGTCTTCGGGCGTGGCAGTGGATCCTCTAGCCCAGGTGTCTTCAGGCATGGTGGTGGTTGTTCTGGCCTAGGTGTTTGCAGGCTTGGTTATGTGTGAAAGTTGTGGCCCAAGTGTGTACGGGTGGGATTCGGCAGTGGGACTGTGTGCGGTTATGGCCCAGGTGTGTGCGGGCGAGGTGTGGCAGTGGGACTACGGTGAGAATGGCGGGATTGGTTTGATGCGTAGGATGTCTTCAATAACCAATGGTAAAGTGGCGCGGGGTACCCAAACATCGATGTACTCTTATTACTATACATTACTTGACTTGCATTGTTTAGGGAGTGTGCCTTGGTGAGGCTTGGGTAGATTTTTTGCCTTTTTAGGTGTTTGGTTTACTCTTTTTCTCACGGGACATTAGTACGTTCCCCCACTTTTTCACGAGATTCTTTGGTTTTCCCTACTGAGTATACTTGTATGCTCACCCTATGTATATAAAACTGCTTTCAGGTTTCCAGGAGGACGTCGGGGAACGCGCGGGACCGTACTAGCTCAGACCTTTGGGGCAGTTGCAGTTTTTGTTTTCTATTCATTGGTACTTTACCTTTGTAATCACTTGTACTTTGTGGTATTTACTTTTGGAACATGCATATTTGAATGGTTGTTTTGGCGTTACATTTACCTTCGGATTTTGGTGTTGTTGGGATTTACCATTCTATTTCCCGATACTATTAAAAGACAAAGGTTAATGCCTTCCATTTAGTGTGTGATTCTATACCCTTGGTGCTAGTCGCCACTCCGGGACCTATTGAAGGCGGGTCTCGGGGGTCATTATCTCTCCTTCAACTTAAAGAAGGAAGGGCCTGGCAATCTGCTGACCCTTCCCTCCTTTTGGTGAAGGCAGGTCATGACAAAATATTCATATACCGGGCCTATAAGAAATATGATTATGATTTGGCATTAATCTTATCTTTTTCTTTTTTATTCACAAGAATGTATGATAAAATTTAAAAAACAATGAGGTGACCAAATTTTCGAACTTTTTGGGATCAAATTTATTATATTAACTTCAATCCAAATGGTGCATAAGGACTTATGTGGATTATTTAAGGTTCTATGACCACAATTTTTACCAAAAATGCCATAGATAATTTGGTTAATAATAGCATACTTCTTGTTCTCTCCATAAAAATATAGTTCATTCTCTGGGAAACTCTATTTTTAGGTGTTCATGGTACTATCTTCTTATACTGAATTCCTCTTTTCATATAGTATTTTTGGAAACTTTTTTTGGTAAAATCACTACAATTGTCTGATCTCATATATTTCAACTATCTTTCAATTTCACTTTCCACAATAGCCTTCTATTAAACAAATATTCTAAAAACATCACTTTTATGCTTCAAAAATTAAACCTGTAATTTTTTTGTGGAATCATCAATAAAGTTAAAAAAGTAACTATATTATTCGTAAAAAATAATTAGGTCAGGTCCCCAAATATCTAAATGAACCAATTCAAAATTTTGGTATTTAGGTGTTTTTTAAGAAAAATTGAATGACACCCTTCACTACTTCATGAGTATGAAAATATCATATATTTTGAAGTATGAATGATCCAACTTTAATATTCCTCTATCTACTAGAATCATTATAATTTTTTCACTGAGGTTTATAATGATATTATAAATAATTTATGATATTATAAAATATTTCATATCAATAATTGTTTCTCCCAACACCCTTGTGATCAGAGACTATGACCCATATTTTACACATCTTGCTTGGAAAGAGATCCATCAGTAATCTTCCGTACTACCTCTACAAATCTCATTTGGAAACCTGCTTCATCCAACTGGACCAATGAAATCATGTTCTTCTAAAGTCCTATAACATTTTTCACTTCATTCTGTACAAAAAAATCATTATTAAAATGAACATTTACTTCATACTTTTCCACAATTTTAATATCTTCATCATCACCAAGATACAATCTACTAATATTTCCATACTCATAATTTGATATGCATCAATTTTCACCTATAGAATGGAAGGAGGTATCGAAATCTATGATCCATGATTCCAATTATGTGGAAAATTTATAGGTATATTCTCACTACTTTCTATTATCCCAATCATCCTCTGGAATAATTCCATTCATAGGTTGTCTTCCTATCATGTAAATCTTTATTATTGTGACGACACATTTCATAATCCCAAAATTTATGACCTCTTTTAAAATACTTCTCTATTATCTTATCCCTTGATTTCATCTCTAAATTCTTATGATTATTTCAATAAGGTTAGTGTCCCCTTTATTCAATATTTAATAATTCACTAGAATATGTTTCACTCTCTTTCCATCAAATCCATTCATTGAGAATCGATTTCTAAACATCAGTGAACACCAAGCCATTTTTTCTAAATAAACTAATTTAAATAATAACCATGGATTCTAAAGAATCATGTATAGATGATAAAAAAAATCACCCAAACATTATCTAAAAATAAAATATTCATGGAATCTAGCTATCTCAGGACTAAGTTAAAATAATTCAAAAAATATATAATTTAGACCTTCCTTATGATAACCTCATGATAGATAACCACTACATCAAGCCCCATTTGTTTAGTGATGTAGGTTTATCATACATCTGTTCTAGGAATTCCATAAAACCAATTATAATTTTCATCTTTCAGATTTTCAAATCTATGTTTCTTACTAAATACATTCATTTCAAACCAAGTTCGTTTCGATCCAGCATTTCCCATTCACCTTTCTTCATTACTTCTAGTATTACACCCTTAAATGTAATATGTAAATATTTATTAATAATTTATTCTCCAATCCTAATTTTTTTGGACACTAAAATTTGTTTCATCAAAATTTTCAATCTTGGAACTTTCTTGTTTCGAATTCATCCTTCCAAAAAAATATGTATTCCACTAAAATTTCAAAAAAAATCTCAACAAGAGAATATTACCTAAACTGTTGAGGGAACTGTTAATCCTTAAAATAAATGATCTCTAATAACACTTTTTGAAAATTAATACACCATGTTCTTCTAAATAAAAATCACAAGTAGTTTCTCTAAAGTCATATTGTGGAAACAGTTTTTGGATAGAAATATCTTAATTAATTTAATGGAACTTGGTATACATAAATTTTACCCAAATCACCTCCACTAAGTTGAAATCCCTTCAACATTTTTCACTCCAAAAGAAATTAAAATAACAAAAGTAAAATTAATAAAATAAATAACACTTTGGTTTTATGCAGTTCAGACTGAATTTCCTACATCTATGAAAGAAACATTACAACATTACATTTCCCAATAATGAAAACTTTACAACTTACCAAAGTATCTCTTGATTAGTAAAACAATTAATCCAAACTATATTAAACATCCATATAATAGGGGTCCCATACTCTATATATAGAGAGTAAAATCCAGTATTTTGGTTGCACCAACCACAGAAAAATGTAGGATTCTATTTGTATAACTATTTTCATCATCGATTTCCTATATAAATCTTCAGTGTGATAGCTACATATAGTAAACTAACAAACACATCACAACATAACTTAATATCCCCATATTTTAAAAATACAAGATAAAAAACTTCTTGAATAGAAATTCAATTAATTGAGTACAAAGATATAACCTATTATAAACTACATCCTTTTTGAAACTCTCATCTAATTAACTGAAGAGAATAAAAGCTACTATAACCACTCCTTTTTGTTTACTGGTTTGAATTTTATGAAGTAGGGTTCACACATTCCCAATAAAAAATCCATGGTCAAACTATTTAGAAACATTTGATATACTATAATATAAAATAAAAAAGGATCATCGTGAGGTGTAAGATAGGATTCTCCCCTAGATTTTAGTGTCATGGATAGATCAACAAAAAATATGGTGAGGTTTTAATGAAGCTAATAACTCGGGTAATCTCCCAAATATCTCTCTATTTTATAAAATTACCAGTATGAATATATCAATAATGTGTATTATATAACTAAGGGGTTGTTTTAATGATTATGACCTTAATAATTACAACAGAAAAAGTTCTAGAACCGTAGCATCAGAATAAAACACAAAATATAAGGAATGTGATGATGGAATAAATGAAGTGGAAACATCTAGAAGGCTATCCAGGGGTCTCTAAGTTGAGACACATGGACTAGCCTCATCTGATGGGAGAAAGTGGTGAAGATAAAGCATAGAAGAAACATGATTGGTTCATCTCATGTAATTTGATCATTCATTAAGAATGTCAAGGATTAAGTTGAGAAATACATTGGATAAAAACCCATGACACTGGCCGAGACAAAGAAACCTAAGAAATAACATACAGATTTCGATAAAAGTAAGATATAGAAGGCCAAACCCATGAAAAAATGAACATATCTCATATTTATAATATAAAATAAATTTTAAATAGAATAAATGAATTTTATGGAAGGCACAAAATGTATAAACAGTTTTATTTGAAAATTAAAATTGGAAATAAAATTCAAAAATCCCCACAATTTACAAATAAAACTGAAGAGATAAATGTTCTTCCAACTAGTATTATTGAACTGGGCTGATATTTTAAATTGCTAAAAAAAATTAATCTTTAAAATTTCCATAACCATAGTCAAACTGTTGGTTAGGTTGTCATCCATGGGAATCTTATTGAAACATCTTATCTCAACCTCAATAACCTCGCAAAAAATAGCAATCTAATATTATTTTTTTGATTTACCATGTAAAAATAATGTTATAGATAAATTTAATGTAGATTAACTATAAAAAATATAGTAATTTCAATAGAAAATATATATAACTAAGAGATTAAACGTTTACGTATTTCTTTAATATATTTAGTTAAAGATATATAATCGGTCTCATTAGTAGGGAGATACACCACAAACTTTAGATTAAAATTCCATGAAATATTCCCCCATAATAAATTAATACATAACCAATAACGTCTATGTTCATATTAATATTATTATAATAAAAACATCAAAAAATTCAAGAAAATTTTCATCGGGGTCAATATTTTTACTATATAACAGAGATAATCAAGTAAATGAATAAAAGTACCATAGTAACTATTAGCATCAAAAAATATGTTCCATTAACTTTTCCACTAAATCCATGATGTTTTTCTCATGATAGAAATTAATTTTTCATAAAATACCTTATCATTAATTTCCCCATTAAGAATAAAATATAGTGGTAACCATGGGTTTGTCTCTTGAGAATGTTACTGACTGAGCTAGAAAATGATCACATTATTAATTTTTTTATAAATTCTAGAGTTTAAATAGGGTATTGTTGAAAAATATGTTTAATTAATTAAAAAATAAAGTAAAATAAGTAAGAAACTAGATTCCTAAAATATTAAAAAATTAATAGAAATCAGTTTTTAGTTAACATCTATAGACACATTTCAATCATCATACATTCCCTTTTAACATATTTTAAAATTGATTTATCATATTATATTTCTTAATGCTGACCTTAGAACATCAAGGATCACACTTAAACTACCTATATTCTATATTTAGAACTATAATATGGGTGTTTATCCACTAATGAAAGTGATTTTACTACCCATATACCTCTAATAAAATGGAACTAGTTGAACTCATTGTTCTCAATAAGGAGAACTCATCCAAATATGGTTAAACAACAAAAATAACTAATTTACAATAATAATATGATAAAAACCAAGAATATATTGGAATAAAGTGATATCTGTAAATAAATTAACATCTTTAAATTAAGAGAACAATTTCAATCAAAATATAAAATTATATTGTGAAAATAAAAAACTCAAAAGGCACATAATCCTCAAATAGCCATTTCCACATCCACCTAAGAGGTTATCCAAGAATATAGAAATAAACTCCCCTATTATATTTATCCTCTATCCAATCTCCTATACTCAACATATAAATCTAGTACAAAAAGTATTCTATGTGACTGATATCCTCTAAAATCATGGAAGATTATATTTTACAGCTCCATTATAAAGGAAAAGTTATTTTAAATTGTCACAACCATCAAGTTACACCTTGGGAACCTCTTCACACATACAGTAAATAATTCTCATGAGATTTAAGAGGTAGAAGTAGTGGAGACATTCTCATCATGTGCACATGGTTTGAAATGAGTTATTTCCTTTGCAAATGGTATGCATTTATTCTATTTCATACTTCAATTAACTCTACCATAATAACTGACTCTTAATATTCTGTTTAAATTAATCCATATAGGTCAACCAAGTTGACATTCTAGAAGTACTTATAGAGTACAGATTCTCTTGAAAATTTAACAAAGTATAATATATTTGGGTCTTTTTAAATTTCATATGAATTTCAATTTTCATTGGACTTTGAATTCCTAAAAAAATAAAAATTTATGCTACTTTAGTTTAAAATTCACACAAGTTTGGAAGAAAATTCATACAAAACAGTAGGGAGATCCATATAAAAATCAAAAAGTAATATAAAAAGGACAATGAATTCTTATAAAATTCCATATGTCTTATGAAGTGGTCAAGATTTAGACATTATTTTCTCAAAAAGTTAAAAAAAATTCCCTAGAGTAAAAATATTCAAAAACAAAAATAGAGAGTCTTAAATTAATTTAGTAAATTAATAAAAACAGTTAAAACCATAAATAAATCTATTTTCACAATTAATTCCAAAATCAACCAAAAATCGAAAAATGATTCAATTCCTTCGAAATGGAAAAATGGAATTGATATATTCATTAAAAAACACATAAAAGTTATTATAAATTCAAACTCTATAAATTAACCTATACATAAAACTTGGAATTATAGACATGTACGGATAAAAAATAATATCAAATAAATTTTGAACACATACCCATGAGATTTACTAATTTAACACCAAGAAAAAGAATATATCATGAATCCACAATAATATAAATTATAAATTCTCTACTTATTTCAATTAATTCGTTAATTGTTTATTTATCCTTCTATGTACACAAAACACTTACCTCATATGAAATTTGTCACATCACACAAGTGTAGATTTTTAATAAGTATTTTCTTCTCCAAACACATGAAAGGGTCACCATAGGTTTAATAAATTTATAAATATCCACTGTATATATTTCAAGTAATGGTTTTTATCATGAATAATTGTCATGGTTATTTTGTGGCTAAGGGAAGTTAACTTTTTTATGTGAAAATATTCAAGGAGTAATTAGAAGTGTTGTCTATTTTAGAAGAAAAAAATGCATGAACCTAATTTACACTCAATAATGGGTCTCCTCTTCAATCTTATTAGTCTAAAAGAAACATAAAAAATATTTAAATCATCTAAGAAAGTTCACACTATTAAATATTTCAATATAAACATAATATACACTCAACCACCTAAAAATATGATTTTTTGATATTTTAAATCTATCCAGAACTGATGTTTGTTGGGAGTGATGTATTTTTGAATTTTCAAAGTGTTTTGCCTTCCATACCTTCAAAGGAATGATAATACATCTCTTAAAACTTATAAAAATTATTTTTATTTAGTATTTTAGTAGCCCCAATATATAATATTTTTATTCAAAGTACCACTATTTCAAAAATATTATCCAATGGTTTTAGTATAATAGATATTTTACATCTCTAAAATAACTTTTCAGGCGTTTATTGCACTCTAAGTAATAAAAAATGATGCATAACTTTACAATAATACATACCATAATAATTAAGTTAAACTAGATAATGTATTTATCTTCTTAAAGTTGGTTAGATAAGAATTTTAGGCTTATAATGTTGCTACCTAACAAGGGTTTTCATGAATTTTTAAGGGTTGTAAGGATTAAATATACTGGTAGGGTTAAATAAAAAGGATTATTTAAAAGGGGGATTTGATATAAAATAGGTTTCATTAATAATAATTAACAAAAATACCACAAACTTGCTGGTTTTAACATAAATGAATAAAATTATATTTAATCAAGCACAGTTTGGAACTCTCAATAAGTGAGATGAATTTAAACAAGGTTTCAATAAGGTTTCTAAGTCTCATAAGAAAGTGAATTAAAAAAAATAACAGTGAGTTGTGGCATGTGATTCAAAAATTATAGGTCTTTTCATGAAATCCGCAATGTTATAAACTTTTAATAAAGTCATTTTATCATTCATTAAAACTCAATTTCCTTGGTTAAATCAATTAACTAATGGAAATGGGTTTCAATAATGATAGTGGAATTGAATTTTCAGCTCACAATGTAACACCCTGACCCTAGTTACCGAGAGTCGGTGTAATATTTCATAACATTGGCATGATACAAGGAATCATGTCCTGAAAGACTGATTAGTTTAGTAGCCTTTGAAGTACTAGATACATATATAAGTTTTACATTACATCATGAGATAAAAACAACAACAACATCTTCTCCCCATTTAACACACTTATATCCCTTATTTAATCCCTATAGGTCAACCATAAAATACTTCATTACATCCTGGAAAAAATAAAACATTGAAAGGGGTGAGCTCAGATTCTCAGTAAGGATAACAATATAGTGGAAACATTAATAAATAAGCATAAACATTTAAGGCAATGTATAAGACTCAAACATAAGCCTTTTAAAATTAAACTTAAATATAATATGGAAAATATAAATCGGATAATTTCATTTACATATTCACATGGATATTCTACAAGTCGAATAATCACATGCAATATCAATAGCCAATTTCATAATGATGGAATGAATAATTTCAGACATCATACCAACATAGTCAAGGCCTCATTACAAGACTAAAAATAAGATTTAGTCTAGGAATTGTGCCAAGACCCTAGTTTATCTCATGAGACCTAATGATGCATTAAAGAGCATTAGCAGGCTCCACACATCACTTAATAAGTCAAATGCATTCCACATATGAAAAGGATGAAACATAACATAAACATTCGTATTGAAACTAGCATATGAAATGTTAATATGTTAAATATAAACCATGAATGGTATAAAAATAACAAATCCATAGTCAAACATATCAAAAAAACCATCAATACAATATGGAATAGTTGTATCATAATAAATCAACTTCAAACAAGTATAAAATCAATTAAAGGATGTCGACATAGATGGAATCAAAATTATTTGAGAGTAATATCTCTTTGTATTTTAAAATAATTTAAAAGTCATGTAATTATAAAAGAAAACATTTATTTTGGAAATATTCTTATAATATTTTAAGGTAATCTTCAAAGGAGTTATAACGGTAGAGAATAACCGTTTAGAGACACGAAGCATGACATACATGGACATTACATTACTTTTGCGGAATACTTATTACATAACAAAAACAGACACAAAAGGACCGTAATAGTTTAATGCCTTTGGAATCTTTGAACATAATCTTCTAATCTTGGTGAAAGATCCTCAACATCTCACATAAAGATCTTCCCTTTTTTTCTTACCTAAAACCTTTCCTTATATCCTGGGGAAAAGAAAACATAAAAACGGTGAGCTAAAATTCTCAGTAAGGTTAAGCATGGATAAAATAAAAAAAATCATATACATTTGAACTTAAAAACATGAACATAATGTTTAAACATCAAAATCTTGAGCAATGACATAAAACATGGAAGTACGTAAGGAATAGATCATAAAGGAACATAAATAATGATAAAATATCATGGGAATAAAACATGTAATTGTGGAAACCATTAAGCACATGATATGACTTCCATAGTACACAAGGCATTACTGCCAAGACCATATTAGTGGACAAAGTCCCTTTCTGAATCGAGTTCACTCCTCGTTCTAGTCCTGTAACACTGAACTGGAATAACTTACCGTTCTAGCCATGTATATCTCATGAGATAAAAATATTTACCCAATGAATTGGAGGGAGATATAGGTCCCACCCATCTCATAATTAAATCATTATTACTTGTGCCACAAAATAAACTTACATCATTCATAATAACCGAACGAATAAAATGGGTTTCATAAACATCATCCCATCATCACATAATCCATATAAAAGTAATGGATATCATTTCATAATAAGAAAGTTGAAACCATGTAAATAATAGAGACATTATACTTGAAACATACATATGAAATAATTTCATCTTAGATGAAAAATGGTTTTGATAAAACAGTTGAAATGAATTCTTGAGGAAAATATCCTTTCTTCTTCAAAATCATTTTCTTTTCAAAAAATGTCATTGTTTCCCTCGGAATTCGGGGATGACCTCCTGAATGGGAGATTCAAACGTTCTGATCAGTTTCTAACGGGTTTGTTCGTAGAACCGGAAACATCCAACGATTCCATATCCATTTGGACCTACTTTCCAAAGGTGGGCGCTCATTAGCTTGTGAACTGACGAGGCTTAGGAATTTGCATTGGTCAAGAGGATGGGAGGTCAGACTCATCACACCTTTTTTAGGGGAATTGTTGTCTATTCCGGGACTCTCTTTATAGATTTAAGTTATGTTCGTGAATCCTTATTACATTACCAAGTATAAAATGAGCTTTTCCTTTAGTTTTGACAATCAATGATTAAATATGTAAGAAATTTAGAGAATATTTTATATGTATTTGAGGTTCTTCATCAATAGAGAATCATCTATATCTATTTAGAGATTCTTGGTCAATGGTAACCTTCAAAACATTTATATAAAAGTCTCTTGTTCATTATGATGACCAGGCTGGTTTTAAAGCCACTCAGTGGGGAACTTGAAGTTTATTGTCATTCAGAAGGACAATGAATTATTTCAGAGTTGGGATCGAACCCATAGATGGGCTACCTACGTATCCTTTGTTTTGGAAAAGGAATCAGAACCCACGTAGTTCAAGTAAGGGAGTATGTTGTTTATGATTTATGGCTCAAAGAAGGATGTCACAATTACTTTTACACTCTAAGCTCACGTGAGTCATGCTCGGTGTGAGAAACAAGAGGTATTGGTAAAAAAAACAATTTTTCCATGAAAGATGCAATCATAAGAAGTAATATGGGGCTTATGTATGTATGACTGCCTAGATGAATGAAGTTTAGGATTTACTTTAAGGAGAAAATCCAGGAACAGGGTCCATAAAGGTATATGTGCTTTATGTAGATTTGAATACTCTAACTTGGGATTTATTCCTGAAAAGGAAACCCAAATCAGGAGAGGATTGATAATTGGGTTTTACTCCTGAGAAGGAATCCCAGATTAAATGTAAATTAGGACTGGTTAAAGAGAATTTAAGGGACTTGGGGCTTACTCCTGAAAAGGAAGCCCAAGATTTATGACTGGGACTTATTCCTAAGAAGGAGGCCCATGTTAAGGATTAAGGTTTGGGGCTTACTCCTGAGGAGGATTCCCATATTTGAGAATGGGGCTTACTCCTGAAAAGGAATCCCAAATTAGAGGATCTAGGGCTTACTCCTAAGAAGGATGCCCAAAAATATAAGGGACTTGGGGCTTACTCCTAAAGAGGATGCCCATAATTATGACAGGGACTTATTTTTGAAAAGGAGGCCCAGGTTAGGGGACTTGGGGCTTACTCCTGAAAAGGAAGCCCAAATTATGACTGGGACTTATTCCTGAAAAGGAGACCCAGGTTAAGGATTCTCTCATCTTAAAGGATGAGGTTTAATGAATGAACTCTCCATATTTGGTGACATAAAGATATTTAAATCACTTGGTTTCGAGAGATATTCCACAGAATTCCTTTCAGATAAGGAAGTCAAATCATAAAATCATGCCATAAATGGATTTGAAGAGTGTCTTGAAGACTAAATCTTGAAAAGGAAAGGTGTAATGGCTTAATAGGGGTGAAATGGGAAAGAAAGGCACCCAAAAAGGAAGGGGCGTGCAAGTCTTGGAAGGCGCACAAGTATTACGGGGGTGCGCAAGTATTGGTCGCGCAGGTATACCTGCACGACATGGTGGGTACTTGCGCGATATTCAACCAGCATTGAAATACTTGAGCGACTCTTTATTAAAGCCTTTAGAATCCTCTTAAGGTTCTTCCAGAAAAGGGACACGCAAGTTCTATCGAAGGAGTAAGACGACGCGCAAGTGTGACCACTTCCCTTAAGGGCTGGCCACTCAGGCACGCAAGTGTTGATGAGTTTCAACACTCAGGCCTTCCTCCCTCTCTTTAGATCTTCCGTTCTAGGTAAGAAATTACCTTAGAAGTGTTCCGGAAGCTTTGAGAAGAGACTTGGGCGTCGGGAGCTTCAATCTGAATTTCTGAAAAAAGATCCTCTCGAATGGGGGGCCCATAGGGTCTATTTATAGACAGGAGAATACCCCAGGCGGTTACCGGGCGATTATCACTTAGGTCGCGCAAGTCACTTGCGCGACCATAAGGGCGTCATGCAAGTGGACTTGCGCGACAGTGATAGAACTTGCGCGGTGCAGTTGTTTTTGATCCTTTGTTCATGACTTTGTTGATTTTTTATATTTTCTTCAAAGGTTGAATCACTTTGAGCTCAGATATTCCCCTTTTCCGATTTTTAGATTCTGTGATGAAAGGAGCATCAACAAAAGTCCCCCCTCAGAGTTGGATCCGGAGAAAAATGTGGATTTGACTCTGAGGAAATCGAATACATCCAAAGGAAAAGGGGGCACGCAAGTCTTCGGGGCACAGAGGGCGGCGCGCAAGTTCTCTCCACGCAGTCCTTAAGCGCACTAGGTACGGCGCGCATATAGGCTTCCTGGCCTATAAATACACATCTTTTGGCCATGTATAGCATCTGATCCCGAATTTCTCGAGCTCTTGCCACACAAGCCATCTTCGCCGTGAAAGTCTCTTTTTTTACTGTTTCCTCGCTGCCGCGCTACTCTCAAGGTAATAGGGCTTGCGTGGTGATACATGTGCGACAAAAACTTGCGCGGCACATGTAACACTTGCGCGACATCTCCATAATTGCGCGCCTTAATGCCTTATCCATTTTTTTGATTTCTTTCACAAAGTGTGTGAAAAATTAATTCATTTATAAATTAACTTATTCAAATCTGTGTGCAGACTTAATGGCTCTTAGACCCGGATTAATTGATGAACTGGCTAGCAAGCGGATAGATGATATGATGGACATCATTGGCCCTGATTATTATACTGTCAAAGATAGTACTCTTCCAAATTTGGATAAGTATCTGAAGAAATATCATCTCAACTTTCCTCATAGAACTTATCTACCTTTGTATGGCTATGGTCATCTACAAGAAGTCATTATTCTAGAAGTAAATAATTATCTTCCATTTTCGTGGTTTCAGAATTATACCAACTTTGCTTCAGCAAATATCTCAGGTGGGGGAGTATTTCTAACTGCTGGAACAGTGGAGAAGGCCTATATGATGCATCATAGCCCTTGCACACCAGATCTGAAAAAACATACACCGGAGCTTCAACCACATTATCATCCTTCGATCTTCCGAAATGCTCAGATGGATCAATCCAAAGGCTGGAAGAAAAGTTGGGACTTCCGTCCTGGGGGAGGTGTGAAGCCAACTTGGATGTGGGCATACTGGGTGCGACAGACCTGCGCAGAGTTTATCGAGGATCTGAAGAGAGCTGCAATATATGAGGCTATCTGGGTTGGGAAAACATATGTTTAGAGACATGATAACTTTGTGCCAGAGATACTAAGCCACTGGAGCTCAACAACTAATTCTTTCCATTTGACTCATGGAGAAGTAGGTATCAGTTTGTGGGATGTCCACAAGATCTCAGGGGCTCCAATTTTGGGCGATATGTATGATGAATTCATTCCTCCCAAGGTGACTTGGAATGATTTAGAGAAGACTCCTGCTTTAGCTCGAGAATTATTTAAGATCTTCCACAGGCTCAAGAGTTCAGAGACCTCATTAACTCATTTCAGAAAAGATATTCATCTAGAAGAATGGATGAATGTGTTTCTTATTGAGAAGAAAGGGATGGAGCCAAAAGAAAAAGGATCCAAGAAGAAGAAATCCAAGGATACCAGGCCCAAACGTCCTACCACCTGTCGAAAACCTGAGAAGAGAGAAGCTCCTGGCACATTCTGGCCAACTCTAGAAGCAGGAGAGTTTGAAAAGTGGGGATATGAAGTGAATCAAAGAATTCCAAAGAAAACTCGTCTGGCGGGTTTCTTGGCAATGTGGCTCAGTGTTTATCTCTTGCCGGTCAGGGATTCGAAGGGAGGCGTTAGGCCAGGGACCTTTGTCATTGCGGCAAAGTTGGCTGAGGGAAAAATGGTTGGGTTAGCTACCCCCATTTTAGCAAAGATTCACAGGAGTTTACTTCATGTCATCCTGGGTAAATCTCCTTTAAGAATAGTGGGACCATTCCAGGTTTTGTGGGGATGGATCGCCACTCACTTCAAGACTTACAATGTACAAAATGGATTACAAATTCCTGGAAGCTCTTTCTGACCATCAGTGCAAGAATTCTCTGGAATTGCTCCATTAGATGTTAATGGTTATGATATGAAAGTGAGGCTGAGCATGTTTAAGGAATTCAACTTCTTTCCCTATGGAAGTACGCCATCTGGGCGGTTTGTTGATGATGGGACCGCCCATTTGGATTTGAGGGCATACATGCTAGCTTGCAGGGATGGTGTGTTAGTAGCCAGGATTGATGGAGATATCATATGTGAGGCCTATGCTCCATATAGATTTTCACGCCAATTCAAATGTCTGCAACAGATTGTTGTATCCCCTCCAATACATGTCAGGTTAGAGCAACATCCGATGGTTGCTCGACAACTATGGCTGCTGACATCAAGAGAGAAGACTGGGGCAGTATTTGATCTACCAGTTGAAAAAACGGCACATAATTTGACTACATCTTATGCCGAACACTGGATAGCATCATACCCCAAAGGGATATTGAATCACCCAGTATATCAAGTGGGAAGGAGGAAGAGGACTGTAGAGAAAGAAACCCTTCCTCATGAAGGTGACGCTTCCCCACATGAAATAGGTTCAACAGACTCCTCTTCTAGAACTGATTCATCGGATTATCATGATGGTGATGAGGAGGCACAACCGGCCGCAAAGCGGTTTCGTGCCCGATATAATCCTCCGGCCAGAATTAAAAGACTCACTCCATCAACTCCTGGTGAGTTGTTTCATTGTAGTAATTTCAATCACTGCTACTTTATAAAGTAATAAGTCTTACTTTCTTATTCTCTATCTGTAGCTGCAGGAGCTGGGAAGAAATTAAAATAAAAAATTGTAGGACCTTCCTCACAGCCTTCATATCTAAGACCAGAGGCTGTTCAGCTATGGCAGAGCTTATATTGTGGTACTAAGACCGCCTGGCTGGATTTCTGTGAGGGCCTACAACTTCCTGGAATAGGAAATCTTATAGCTTCTAAAAATCTTCAATACGAAGATAGCCCCAATGAAGTGCGAGCTTACATCAGAGAGCTGGAAATGCTCATATATTCCACTGATGACTCGGTTCCTATCACCAGGCAGGTGAAGGAAATGATTGATCGTGGCGCCACTGAGGGGGATGGTGGTTCTGGAGATGAGGAATGGCAAGAGTACGTGGCTCCTGAAGATGTAAGTTTTCTTTCCTTATTTTCTTTGCAACTTGATTTCAGTTGAAGCTTTGTTACTTAAGGAAGTTATTTTCTTCATCTCGCAGCTTGAAAAGAAAGGAACTGGGGTTCCATCGCCACAGTATAGCCCTGGTGGTACTGCTATCGGGGATGCTGCTGATTCTCCTCGCGAACCAGGAGAGATATCTCCAGGCCAGCAGGCCATGAATGAAGCGCTGGACATAGCCTTCCATTCTCCAATCCAAGTACCAATAAGGGAGACTACTGATACTCCGAAAAAACAAGAGAAGAAAAGGCAGGGAAGGAGGAAATCCATAGCTAAATTCTTTATTAGTAGCGGTAAGTCCTTCGAATAATCATGAGTTTATACTCATAATCACATGGTTACTCATATTTCTGAGGATTGCAGGGGCTTCTTCAATTTCCCCCTTGAGGGAAGGGACTGACCCTCCTTCAAAGGCCATGGAGGGTGCTGTAGAACAATCACAGACCCAAGCTGACTTGGTTTCTCCTAGAGAAGAGCTAGCATCCATTCCCAGTATCCCTCCTACTGCTGAAGATGCTGTCCAGGGTAAGGGGTTACAGGATATAAGTCGGCAAGAAGATGTAGCAAATGCTCCCACTGGTGAGAATAACTAGGATTATGAAATATCATTGGATGAAATGATGAATCAAGGAATGACTTTCAAAGAATTTTATGATCATGCTAAGTTGTCATGTGATTTAGAAGAACTTGGTCATGAGTGCTACCTTTCGCCCAATTTTTTTTTTTTAAATTTACACTTCTAACCATGACTGAAAACAATATGCAGTTTCTTCCATAGAAGCTGCTGAACTGCCGATGCCTGAAGAGGGTGTGGACATTGATGTCAACCCTACCATTGCAGAAACATTAGCTCAAGTAGATCTAAACCCAATAAACCCTCCTGAGACCCATCTTGAAAATCCTGTTGAGACCGGGAAAGATGGGGAGAAGTCTTCTCAGGTTGCTAAACCATCCTTGGGTAAGGGATAACAATATTTGTGATTGTACTTTATTCGCAAGAAAATCTATTCTTTTGTTATCCTTTGAAGCTAACTAAATCATTCAATTAATCATGCAGGAACATCAACTGCAATGACTAGATCCGGAGGTGAGGCCTCAGCCTCTGCCCCAACAGGAATTGAATGTGAAGAAGCACAAATCAGGGGGGGAAAGCAGGACAAGGCACTTCTTTAAGTGCATTAATTCCAGATTACATACCCCCCCTCCGACGATGATGTTGAATCAGATCCAGATATGCTTAAAGCATTCATCTTTTCACGACGTAAGGCATGGAACAACATATGGAACATCATATCTGGGGTTCCTTTCGAAGAGCTACCATCTAAAATTCCTCGATTGCCATCCCAATTTGTTATACTAGGACTTGGTGGTTTTGGATATGAAAAGATCCATGCCACGGTGAAACAGATCACTTTCAGGAGGGAACAGGCTCAAAAAAGTCACGAAGATTTGATCAGAGTGAAACTGTCAGTCAACATAGGTGAATTTGAGGCTGCGGTATCCCAAGCTAAAGCTGATTATGCTGCCTAGATGAAGGAGCTGAAGCATAAAATTAAAGAAAAATTTGTCCAGCAGGTGAAACTCCAGCAACAGTTAGATGCGGTTATTGGGGAACTTGATCAGCTTAATAAATCATTGGATGAAACTCATATGAATGGAATTAAATCCATCGTAGATGCTAAGAAGGAACTTCATCAAGCTGAAAAGAGTGAAGCTGGTCAAGTGCACGAGCTTCAAGTAACTGCTGATAAATCTCACGATGTCGTAAATCAAATGAAGAGTTATGTTCAAAGCCTCCTGCAATTCTTGAAAAAGAGAAGAGACTCCAGTCTGTGGATGTTCTTCTAACTCTTGTGTATCAATGAAAAACACGTTCATCTTCAATCATTTGTACTTTCATTCTTTCACTACTTGCTTCAAATTTACTTAATCCAATGGGATTAGTATGCATAGTTTGATTTTTACTAGGATTATTACAAATAACCCTACAAACTTTTAACCTTTTAATTTCTCAATATTACCTAAATCATACAAAAATGTATATTTAGTGAGCTGGAACTTGACTTTTATTCAGATTTCCTTTGTCTTTTGTGGGCAGTTTAAAGTCATGCATGCCGGACATAAAGGGGCTAATGTTTAAGGTCGAAATAGATTTGACCAAAATGGATTAAAATTGATTCAATTCCTTGAAAATTTATCTGAAAACATATTACCATACTCAAGTATGAGGGATGAATATGTAAGCTATGACTTAAGAATATTTGAATTTGAGGAATGATATGAAAAAGAGCTAAAAGGCATTAGAAGAAGTAGTTTCCAAGAATGAAGTTACCATTATTTAACAAACCTGTTAGGGGGTTGAATTATGCAGGGCCACCTAAGGGCATTGGCTGCATGGTCAAATAAATAGCATCTTTCGGCTGACAAGTCTGTTATGTGGACTGTTTATGCAAGGCCACCTATGGGCACGTGCTGCATAGTCAGGCAAAAGAACTCTCAGAAATATACTTTCCTAGTGCTAAAAGCCAGTGAAAGTTTATGGAGATTCAAATTTTATAAAGTATAGAGTTTGTTGTATGGAAAGAGGTACTTGAATATGGAGAAGATATTTCCAGACAAGATTATCGAAGAACTGGATTAATATCACTCCCACGAAGGTCTGACCCAAACGTAGGGAGGAAGAATAAACCATAGACTTGAATACTTTCAGATCATGAAAAATGATATGGGACAAATATGTTAAGGATGGCTATTTTTTTGCAGATCCCTACATACCGCCATTTAAGACAAATAAGGACAAAAGAGGCATTCTTCCCAAGAATGAAGTTACCATTATCCAACAAACCCGTTAGGGGGCTGAATTATGCATGGCCACCTAAGGGCATTGGCTGCATAGTCAAATAAATAGTATCTTTCGGCTGACAATTCTGTTATGTGGACTGTTTATGCAAGGCCACCTATGGGAACGTACTGCATAGTTAGGCAAAAGAATTCTCAGAAGTTTGACATTTTTGTGACTAAAAGTCATGAAAAGGGTTATGAAGATCTGAAAATATTTAAGGTTAGGATTATAACACATAAAGATGGGTATTGTTCAATGTATATATAGAGATACATAGGTCAATGATAACCATAATCATGTTGTGGCTGGGTCCTGAATTTAAATTTTGGACTTCACTACGTATCTCATAAGAATGAGAATCAAGTCATACGTAGTTCTTGAAATGTAGTTTAACGTCGTGCAGGACGAAAGTATGAGAGATCTTAGTTTAGGGTCATAGAGTTCGGACCATAATAATGAATACACAGTGTGTGTTTTCATGAGGACTTTTCAGCTAAGGGACTGAAAGTGAAATTTGGGGTTAGGCCCAAAAGACTTGGGACTGGATTCGAGGGACACTCGAATGTTCCTACGTATCCCATAAGGATGGGAATCAAGCCCACATAGTTCTAGAACTACCCTTTGTACAAATTTGGTTCGTACATGTGAAGGGTGAAAGGGGACTTTAGTACAATGATGGTTTAACCCGAGATAAAAAGTTTAGGCATTACCATGTATGCACGTAGTCTTTTGAAATGAAACATGATTGAAAAATCAATGTCAATAATAGTTCTCTCTCAAACGAGGAAATCAAAGAGTATTGTAGTTTATTGTCGTACCGAACAAAAGTGTTGCACAGTTTAACATCATATAACAAGGACGAAAGTGAATCAATGTAAAGATATTGATTCTAGGGGCGGTTTCACGAATCAATATCATATGGGATGGTGGTGAACCAATGTGAAGAGATTTTTTTTGGGCTTGAACCCTGGGAGGTTGCCTACATACCCATCCTGGAGGGCAAGGATCAATGTCCGTGTAGTTCAATTGAAGAATGAATTAATGATCAAGTTGTTCTTGGGGACAACAATCTAAATAATAAATAAATAAAAAAATTTGTTGGGACTTATACATGGTTAGTGGCCCAATGAGAGTGTTACGGTTGAGGTTTTCTCTAAGCTCACGTGAGTCATACTCGGTGTGATAAACAAGAGGTAACAACAACCTTAACAATACATAGTTTAATGTCATGTAGGACATATAAAGGGACTATGCAGTTTAAAGTCTTGCAGTTAGGACTCTTGGTGCTGTGCAGTTTAGTGTCATGTAGCAGGGACAAAATACAGTTTAATGTCATGTAGGACGTATTATGAATTTTCTGTACAGTTTAGCGTCATGTAGTTAGGATGATGGGAACAATAGAGTTTAACGTCATGTTGGACGAAAGGGGGGAACTGTGTAGTTTAATGTCATGCAGTGAGGACAAAAGAGTGCACCATTTTAACGTCATGTTGGACGCATTGGGGATTTTTTCCCCAGTTTAACATCATGTTGGACGAAAGTGAGAATAGTTTAAGGTCATATGCATGGACCGTGGATGGTGCAGTTTAATGTCATGCTGGACGGTGGTGTAGTTTATGGTCATACAGGACCTTTGATGATTATATAGTTTAATGTCTTTCCGGACATAAGGGACTTTTATACAGTTCAGCGTCATGTAGTTAGGATGTCACAGTTTAACGTCTTGCTAGACGTAAGGGACTTGCAAATAGTTTAGGGTCATATGCAAGGACCATTGAGGGAACTTTTTCACAATTTAACGTCGTGTGGGACGAAGTTGCAGTTTAAGGTCATACAGGACCATTGCTGTATAGTTTAACGTCATATAGCAAGGACGAACTGGTGCTTCACAGTTTAGTGTCATGTTACGGGGACATTTAAGGTGACACAGTTTAACGTCATGTTGGACACATGTGCAAATAGTTTAGGTTCATATGCTTAGACCGTTGCTGTATAGTTTAACGTCATATAGAAAGGACGAACTGGTGCTGCACAGTTTAGTGTCATGTTGCGGGGACATCCTATGAATACTTTGTATTTTATACAAAATATTTCTTCAAATATCTGGCATTAGTTGGAGTAGTAATGAGTTCTCCATCCATCGAAATTAATGAATAAGCTCCATTGGAGTAGACCCTATGTATTGAATAAGGTCCTTCCCATTTTGGAACAAGCTTGGGAGGTTTCTTTCCTGGTATCATTGGAGTTCTGAGAACTAATACCAATTCTCCCTGAATGAATGAGCGAAGATGAACCTTTTTGTTAAAAGCTCGTGCTATTTGATTCTGATAGATTTCCAAGTGGTGCAAAGTGCACAATCTTTTCTCATCTAACCGTTCCAATTCATTCAATCACTTTTGGGATTTCTCATCTGTAGATAACTGATCACAAATGGCTACTCTGAGTGAGGGAAATTGAACTTCAATTGGCAAGACTGCTTCTGTTCCATATACCAACGAATATGGAGTTGACCGCGTTGCATTATGGGTGGTAGTCCGATAAGCCCATAAATCATTAAAGTGTTTATCAGGCCATGACCTATTATCTTTATCCACCATCTTTTGTAGTATATTTGAAAGAGTCTTGTTAAAGGCTTCTATTTGGCCATTGGCTGCGGCATGATACCGAGATGAATGGTTGGATTTAATGTTGTATTCTTGATACAATTTCTTCACCTCAGAAGAACAGAAGTTGGTGCCGTTGTCCGTCAATATGGTATGAGGGACACCAAATTTAGTAATGATGTTAGACTTGATAAAGCTAACAATGCATTTAGAACTGAATTCTTTGAGAGGTACTTCCTCTGCCCATTTGGAAAAGAAATCAGTAGCAGTAAGAATGTACTTAAACTGCTTGGCCGTAGCTGAAGGGTAAGGTCCCACCACATCCATTCCCCATGTGGAAAATGGCCATGAGTATTTAGCTGTATGAAGCAACTCTGGAGGTTGATGAATGAAGTTGGCATGTACTTGACATGAATGACATTTCTTTGTGATATCAACACAATCTTGTATCATTTAAGGCCAAAAGTATCCAAGCATTTGAATTTGATCAGACAATCTATGTCCAGACTGGTGGGTACCACAGACTCCTGCATGTACTTCTTTCATGATAGCCATTGTCTCTTCACCATCAATGCATCTGAAGAGAACTCCATCAAAACCACGTTTGTAGAGAATTTTCTCTAGGTGGTTTGGGCCATCATAAAGAGTAAAATTGACCACACGTCGCCGGATTTGTTCTTTCTCGGCTCTATCAGGTGGAAGTGTTCCATTTTGAAGGTATTCCCTGATAGGTGACATCCATCCTGTAGTATGACAATACGGTTCAGGAATGGGACTAATTTCATTAATTTCCTCTGTTCTGGCTTGAACATAAGGTGAAATTGCACGACGGTGAGCAATACTGATGGTTGTCTCGTCCCGATTTGGATCTGCTAGAGCTGTGTCTATATTATCCAGTGCATCAGCTTGAGAATTTTGTGATCTTGTGACATAAGAAAATGTCGGTTCTGAAGGGAATTCCTCCATTAACTTTCTGACGTAATCATACAAAGGGATTAACTCTTCTTTTCTGATGGCATAATCCCCATTGACTTGTTTGATTACCAGGTCTGAATCACCTTTCACCTTTAAGTGATTCACTTGTGCTTGAAGCGCTAACTCCAAGCCTGTGATAAGAGCTTGGTATTCAGCTTCATTATTTGTACCGCCTTCCCACAATAAAAAGGAATAAGGTAACAATGCCTTATCTGGAGAAATGAGTACAATTCCTAAACCAACTTTGTTGAATTTAGTATTTTCCATTTTCATCCCTGTTGGACTTCTGGAAGGACCATCAAAATACATTTCCCATGTTTGAGGACTCTCTTGAATAGAGAAAACTTCCTCATTAGGGAGTTCAATATCTGAAGATGTGTCTTCCACTGAAGGATGTTCAGCAAGGAAATCAGCCAGAGCTTGGCCCTTTATTGCCTTTTGAGATACATACTGAATGTCGAACTACTGCAAAATAACTGCCCACCTTTCTAGACGTCCTGTAAGCATTGGACGACTAAGGATGAATTTGAGCGGATTATTGCGAGATACCAATTGGACCTCGTGATGTTGCAGGTGGTGTCTCAGTTTCTGGACTGCAACGATTAATGCTAGGCAGCACTTCTCAATACTTGAATATCGGGTTTCTGCTTCAAGCATAGTTCTACTGAGATAGTAGAGGCTATTTTCATTCCCAGCATCATTCTTTTGAGCAAGAAAGGGCCCCAATGATCGCTCTAGAGCTGTCACATAGAGGATAAGTGGTCTTCCTTCAACAGGTGGCATGAGTACTGGTGGAATCAAGAGGTATTTCTTGAGAACATCAAATTCTTCTTGACATTCTTCAGTCCACTGGTAAGTGACTCATTTTTTCAATAATTTGGTAAAGGGTAAACTTTTTCCTGCCAAATTGGCGATGAAACGCCGAATATAGGCTAAGTGTCCTTGAAGTCCTCTTAATTCTTTCAAATTCTGAGGAGGTGACATACCAAGGATTGATTTGGCCTTCTTAGGATCGACTTCAATACCACGATGGCGTACAACAAAGCCGGGGAATTTTCCTGAGGTTACCCCAAAAGCACATTTTAAGGGATTCATCTTCAAATTATGTTGTCGAAGCTTGTGGAATATGACTTCCAAATCAGCCAAGTGATTAGAACGTTGTTTGGATTTAACCACCAAATCATCTACATAGCATTCAACAAACTTCCCTAAGAAAGGTTTGAAGATACGATGCATGGCGCGTTGATATGTTGCACCTGCATTCTTTAAACCAAAGGGCATCACCTAGTAACAAAACACACCTTGAGGGGCTCTGAAGGCTGTATATTCCTCATCTTCTAGGGCCATTCGGATCTGATTATATCCGGAATATCCATCCATGAAGGAAAGTACTTCATAGCCAGCCGTCGCATCAATTAAGAGTTCTGTAATTAAAACTGGGAAATCATCTTTAGGACAATACCGATTAAGATCTCTTACATCGATGCAAACCCTAATTTGTCCGTTCTTCTTCTTTACAGGGACAATATTAGCCAACCACTTGGGATACTGAACTTCTCTGACGAAGTTAGCTTTGATCAGCTTATCCACTTCAGCTTCAATTTTGGAAGCATAAGTTGGGTGTGTTCTTCTCGCGGCTTGGTTAAATCCTAGATGTTCTTTTGGTAAACCCAAATGATGAGTAGCAATATCAGGATCAAGCCCAGGCATTTCTGTATAGTTCCAAGCAAAAATATCTTTATTTTTATTTAGAAAAGAAATATACATCTCTTGCTCTTCAAGGGTCATGTCCGCACTAATTAAAGTGGGGCGTGGATCTTTCTCTGTACCCAGATTTATTTCTCTGAGTTCATCCACAATGGTAGAGATACCCTCTTCAAATGCTGGAGGAGCATCTCTAAGATCTTCCCCTTCCTCTTCATCATGTGCTATTTCTTCCGTTTCTCCAATGTTGCTATAACTTCTTCTGGCCTGATTGGCGAAGTATAGACCTGTTGGATTTCAGCAGATGAAATGAAGACGTCACCACTTGTGCTTTCATCGCTGTTTGGTAGGTTACCAATTTCTCCCATGTTGTCTGGCTCAACTACTGTAATTGACATTATGGATCTTTCCATAAGAGTATTTTGATTTGGGCATATTTTTTCAATTTGACTGATAGGTAACACATAATTTGTACTCACATGTGTAAATGGATTTATTGGAATTTTCTCCAAACCATATGGACCATTAACTTTGGTAATTTCCTTCATTGTAGATTTTTCTCTTCCCTTCATGTGATAAAATTCTGGCTCAATGTATTGAGACTCACATGTCTTGAACGGGGCCTTATCACCATACAATGTTCCAACTTGACCATTGAAACAGTATTTGAGACATTTATGGTATCATGAAGGGATAGCTGCATGCTGATGTAGCCAGGGTCTTCCAAGCAAGACGTTGAAAGCTGAGTCTTGATCAACAATCATGATATCCGAATTGGATACAAGATCTCCAAACTGAGTTCTGAGTGTAACTTCGCCCAGTGGTTCTTGTTCATTTTTATCATATCCTTGTAACATCATGGTAGAAGGAGATAAATCAGATTCCGTGAGGCCCAATCGACGAAGTGTACGAATGGACATGAGGTTGACTCCTGAACCATTGTCAATGAAAGCTCTTCGGATATCTACACCATTGACTTTTCCAGATAAGTAGAGAGATTTTATATGCCCATGCACAACATCATCTTCATCTTTATCAGTAAAAGATATCACTGCATGGCATTCTGCAGGATTATTCTCTATGTGATAGACTTCAGCTGCAGTAATTTCAGCTTCAAACTCCTGAGGACTTGACAAAGCTTCGATGAGTGCTTCCCGAAGATCTTTTGATAGATTCAAAGCATCCAAAATTGATAACTTGGATGGTACTTGGGCCAAGTGTTTCAATATATCATACTTTTTATCTAAAGGTCTGCGTTTCCCAACAAGAATATGCGGTTTAGCAGGTACCTTGGAATCAGATGCTTTGGAAGCTGATGCATCTTGTATTGGGATAGAAGTTGGCAAAATCCTTGGTTTTGGAATATTAGACCGATTAGATCCATTTACTTGCTGAGATAAAGAAGATGGAATTTTCAATCGGTCTTCCAAAATAATTGTGCCAAGACTGAGTTGACTATTGGCAGAAGAACTTGCTTGTTCTTTTTGAGCTCGCTGAAGGGCTCTACCACGAATTTTTGCTGCATACACGGTGCTAGCAGGCGTAGAATTGGAGTAGTGGCTTCAGAAAGATCCACGTCTTCCACTGTATCCTGAACCTCTGGAACTTCCTCGGATTCCCTTATTTGATATAGGGAATTCAGACTCATCAAAATAGAAATTACGACTGGAATACGGATCTGTTAATTGAATCATCTTAACAGAACCGAGGATTAACTCTTCGTCTAATAAAGACTCTGCCTGACTAGCCTGTGCCGTTTGATGGGGCGGTGCCCGTTGTTTTGATGTAGATGGCATAATGTCTGCCAGAGTCAAAGACAATTTAGGCTTTGACACATACTCATCTTCTTCTGATTCTTTTTTCTTCTTTGAATCAAACCGTTTCTTTGAGGACTTTCCCTCTGACGAAGAGGGTTTTACCACAATATTCATGGCAGAAGACACAATTGGTTTCTTTAATTGTGTTCGCAAAATGGCATGAGTCCGATTTATTGTCTTTCTGACCATCTAATCATCATACTTCTGTGCATTTATGCTTTTTACTTCTTGTCATTCACCTTCTTCCTCTGGAACTATAGCAGTAACACATGCTACCTGAGTCGAAGAACCTTTCAACATGACTTGTCCCACGTCGACCATCTTTTGCAGGAGGTCTATGAAGACAAAACACTCCTGGATGGGATTCCCTAACATTTGATGAAAGGGACAATAATTGGGACGGTCTTTATCTCCTTCCTTGTTTGGCCTCTTGGGCACTGGTAATTGAACCAAATTATTTTCCAGAGCTGAAATGAAGTAACCAGGAACTTGCTCATTTCGGAAAGAGTATGTTTTACTCTTCAAATCCTCAAATTGTTTTCATCGTTGATCTCTTTGATCATTTGGAAGAAACAGCCTTTGTTTTTGGTGTTCAATAGGTGGATCCCTTCGAGAAGATGAATGTTTTTAAGTAGAAATAGGTACAGGTGCTTGTTTAAGCATAACTGTAGCAGTTTCTTCTTTACCCATTCTCCTTCCTGAAGCTGATGGAATTACACAAGATTTAACCTTAGCCTGTATAAGGGAATCTTCAATCTGCTGAGCGATTGAAGTAAGGTCTCGAAACCCTCCTGTGTATTTCACAGGGATCAATGGCGTGCGTAATTCGTCATGCAAATTTGCCACACAGATTGGCAACAGCTCTTCCTGAGGGAGTGCTAAACTCAGGGAATACGTTAATCCCTTCCAGCGAGCAATGAAATCAGAGACTCTTTCATTCTCCCTTTGCTTGCAGTTTGTAAGATCGAAAACTGTCGTTTTTGGAAAAGTTGAGCTGAACTGAAGAAGGAATTTTTGACGAAGATCCTCCCATCCGATGATTGACCGGGATTGCAAGCTTGTATACCAGACAAAATCTGGTCCTTGCAAGGTTCGCACAAAGCATATGAGTTTCAATGCTTCTTGCTGCTCTGGAGTTCCCATCATAGGATCACAACAAGACACTTAATGCATCAAATGTTGTTCAGGGTCTCCTGATCAATTGAAAGTAGGGAAAACAGGGTTTCCAAAACTAGATGGAGGAGAACTTGAATCTACCCATTCAGGGTAAACTTTATTTTCTGGTTGAACTTGCGCCCGTTTCCCTTCCATAGTTTCTAACCGAGCTATTAATGACTCAATAGTAGTTATTAACTTTTGGGAAACATCAGGTTGAATTTGGTCTTGGGTAGGTGAAATGAATGGAGCTTGGACAGACGTGGTGATTGGTGCTACAACTGATGGTAGCACTGCCAACCGTTGTTGCGTTTGACCCATAGGATTAGACCTCTGAGGGTGTACTGATAAAGGAGGATATTCTTGATCCATCTCAGTAGTTAGAACAAATTCCTTCGGCTGTCGGACTTCAGCATTCTTAAGAAGAAGACTATTCTGAAGTAGTTCTGCATTCAACCTTCTTAATTCTTTCGTTTCTTCCTCTTGTTGTGCAAATCTTTGCTCTAACGAGAGCGATTGACCTTCTCCAGAGGAAGGATATGTAACCTGATTCTTTCCCCTCCCTTTATTGGATACTTTTTGGAGAGAAGGATGTGGATTACCTAGGTTCTGAGTAATCCTTTGACTTCATGTACGCACACCTTCTTCATTTGTATCGGCGCATACATTTTCTTGAGCAGGACGCTCTTCATCTGAGTCCCTTAAGTGAGTCTCCTCTGGTGGATTAGCAATAATGACATTGATTGATGTATAATGCATCGCATCCCTTCTATCAACATTTCTGTGATATTGTCTTCTTTCATGTCTTTGATGAGACATTGCCTTTTTTTGATTTAATATTTTAGGAACTTCTTGACGAGCTATAACTTGGAGGGAATCTCCTGATAATTTGGCTCTTCGTTCCTCTTGGGGCTTCTTCCCCAATCGAGAAAAGACCAATATTCTCTGAGAAGGGGATTGATGATTTGAAAGAGTCCCCAGTCTCGAGAACTGGGGATGTTCCTGCTGCTTCCGCTCAACTCCTCCAATCCCATTTATTGACTCTGAGGGTTGGGTTAAAGGATTCCCCAGTCTGGCAAGCTGGGGTGGCTCTTGACATGCTATGTCTGAGACTTTATTAAAAGCTCTCTTGATATTGAAAATCTTAGTTCGGAAATTAGCTGGATGCATTAACCTGTATCCACTTTTATCACCTGGTTCAACATACCGTTGGATGATTTCCGAGACTTCTGTCATTTGATGATGTGTTTTCTCCATACGAGAGGCTTGTGCAATATTCTCGCCTGCTTGATGTAGGAGAAATTCAACAACTTGTTCTCTATATGCTTGATTTTGAGAGGAACTAGTTGAAGCTTGTTCTTGAGCAAGCTTTTGATTATGAACAAAGCCCATTGACTGTGGCCGGCCATGGGCAATAACATTGCATGAGACCATTTTCAGCAGGTTTTTCTGACTGGAAAGCACTGTGAAATGTAGTGCTCCGTGAACACCTCATCCTCTGATATGAACACCAGATGGAGCATTGGTAATTAACTGACGTAATTTTCTGAGTGCTCCAAGGCATGAATGTTGAAGGGTTCTCTGCTTCTTTTCAGCCTTCGGATACCGAGAGACTGATAGAGATGCCAAATCAATCTGACGTTGTAGTCCTTCTATTATCTTAAGATTATTTTCATATTCATCATAAGATAATACCTTCTTCTTCAATTGACAAAGAGTTTTCCATATTTTGAGACGAATATCATGGACTCCATCTTCCGTCAACATCTTTGGAATGTCATACTGGGAGTCAGCCAAAGGCCAAAACATGACTGGTACCTCACTTGTCGCCAGTTTTTTCCTCATGTTCAGCATTTCTTCTTTATCATTAAATGAAGATTCTTCTACCTGTTTTGACCAGATTTGGTGTTTCCTTGTTGATTCATCGGATTCAACAAGATTGGTAGAGAGATCATTGATCAAACTAGAAGATGCATGACTTAGGGGTGGTTCGGAGAATGACCTACACCCTGGGCTATCTTCTGATTGAGAAAGTATTTCACTTGCTAGAGATAACGCATCAGACATGACTGGTTTCGAATTTGCAAGTGCCTCAAGATAAGAGGGCTTTCTCGGCACTACATTGTCCACTGGAGTATTTTCCAGGCAATGTGAATCACTACTGCGGAGAGGACTTTCGCAACAAAATTCTTCATTATGGGGAGGACCACCATAATGGATTACAGCAAAAGATGATATCTCTTGCTCCTTGGTCTTCTGACCACACAGAGGGTTCCTGTGGCTCTCATCTGAAGATGAAAATTCAAGATTGACCGAATTTTCATGAAGCAAGCCTTCATGAGGAAGTGTCTGTTGAAGACCTTCAGAATTAATGTTCCTGTTATTGGGAACTGAGGGAGTAGAATCTTGAATTCCAATAGATAAATGTATGAGGGCTTCAAGAACTCCAGCATCGAGGAAGGCCTGGTTACAGATTGGCCTTTGATCTCCTGACTGTGCTGGGCGGATCTTTTTCTTAGATGCCTTCTTACTCGCTTTAGAAACCACTTGAGGACGAAAGTGATTACTCTAAGAAGGTGTATGTGCCTGATCAGGAAATATAGTTAGGTTAGGCTGACGATCTCCACTCAAATCAGGTGTATGTGCCTGACTTGGTTGTCCGTATGATATGGGGGAGTATGCCCCATAACCCTCTTGGACTGGAACAGATGTGTGTGTCTATTCCGGAGTGAATCGTTGATGTGTCACTCCACTACTTGGGATAGATTTATGTGTCTTTCCCTAAGATGATGCTGAAGCTGTTATGATATCCTGGAAAGCATCCAGAATATGAGCAGGAATTTGCTTCTGCTCTTTCACCATTGACAAAATATGCTTGGTGACTTCAACCGCTGGAACGAGAATATACGTCCATTCCGGGTTTGGAGTAGGTGTATGTGCCTACTTCTGTCCTCCTTTTCTTGTCAGTGAATCCTGACAGTACTCAAGTGTGGAGGCAGAGAGTTGAGTCTGCCTCCTATTTGTCGTCGGAGCTTTCCGACTGACTTCTCTGTGCGCTACCAAGCGAGACTGTTGGTAGGCTTTATTAGTACTAGCAGGTGTATGTGCCTTCTGATTACACTTCGCCAAACACGGTTGACGAGATCCATCATATGTAGTCAGGCGAGCCTGCTGACTAACTGATGATGTATAAGCAGGTGTATGTTCCTGCCAATAGTACTCCACCGGAATTGCCTGGTGGGATTGGATTGATGCTACCAGATGAGTCTGTTGGACAACAGAATTAAAACGGACAGGTGTGTGTGCCTGTTCATTGTTCGCCACCAAGTTAGGTTGGTGGACTTTTCCGGAGATGGCCGGGATGAAAACCTGCCCATTGTTAACCAGATTCCGTCTCTGGTAGTTCGTCTTGCCTGCTTGGGTTCGAGGAACCTAATCCGAATGCCTGGAGTCGGTACCCTCATCATGTTGAGGGCGCACTGCCGCACGAGTCTGACGGCGATTGTTGATGGGATCCCTCGGGAAGGACTCCTGTCTTTTTGAATTAAGGACCTAAGGGACCTGCTCATTCACTTCCTCAGAGTAAGGGAGTGAATGGAAATTGCGTTCTGAGGATAACGACCCAAAACAGTTGGAGATGGTAGTCAGCACCGCCTGCCTCTTGATCACTGGTCGTCGTTGTCCGGACGACCTGTGTGAGTTGTTCACTTGGAGGGCCTGTCGGGCAGCCTCCAGAGTTGGGATGGTACCGTGTTGATGGTACTCCTTAACCAGCGCATTTGATACCCAGCGTTGAAGACGCTGAGTAGGTGATGTCATCCTCAGAGCGGATGGCGATCCAGTAGGAATAACAGTAGTGGTATTTGCAGCAGCAGTATTCACAGATGTGAATTTGAGATCAGCCAATATGGAAATACATAAGATATTGGAAAAGAGTGCCTGTTTGATATAACAGACGTAATCAAGATAAAAAATCAGCCACTTCATCCTTTGGATGAGCACACATGTCAATGATTGTTTTTGTTAGCCCTCTTAAAATAGGAGCTTAACAAATAGGTAAAACATTATTTTAACTTGGTTAAGGATTCACGTCGGGTTCACCATTTTTTGTTTCCCTCGGAATTCAGGGATGACCTCCTGGATGGGAGATTCAAACGTTCGGATCGGTTTCTAACGGGTTTGTTCGTAGAACCGGAAACATCCAATGATTCCATATCCATTTGGACCTACTTTCCAAAGGTGGGAGCTCGTTAGCTTGTGAACTGACGAGGCTTAGGAATTTGCATTGGTCGAGAGGATAGGAGGTCGGACTCATCACACCTTTTTGAGGGGAATTATTTTCTATTCCGGGACTCTCTTTATAGATTTAAGTTATGTTCGTGAATCCTTATTACATTACCAAGTATAAAATGATCTTTTCCTTTAGTTTTGACAATCAATGATTAAATATGTAAGAAATTTAGAGAATCTTTTATATGTATTCGAGGTTCTTCATCAATAGAGAATCATCTATATCTATTTAGAGATTCTTGGTCAATGGTAACCTTCAAAACATTTATATAAAATTCTCTTGGTCATTATGATGACCAGGCTAGTTTTAAATCCACTCAGTGGGGCACTTGAAGTTTATTGTCATTCAGAAGGACAATGAATTATTTCAGAGTTGGGATCGAACCCATAGATGGGCTACCTACGTATACTTTGTTTTGGAAAAGGAATCAGAACCCATGTAGTTCGAGTAAGGGAGTATGATGTTTATGATTGATGGCTCAAAGAAGGTTGTCACAATTACTTTTACACTCTAAGCTCACGTGAGTCATGCTCGGTGTGAGAAACAAGAGGTATTGGTAAAAAAATAATTGTGCCATGAATGATGCAATCATAAAAAGTAATATGGGGCTTATGTATGTATGACTTCCCAGATGAATGAAGTTTAGGATTTAATTTAAGGAGAAAATCTAGGAACAGGGTCCATAAAGGTATATGTGCTTTATGAAGATTTTAATACTCTAACTTGGGACTTATTCCTGAAAAGTAAACCCAAATCAGGAGAGGATTAATAATTGGGTTTTACTCCTGAGAAGGAATCCCAGATTAAATGTAAATTAGGACTGGTTAAAGAGAATTTAAGGGACTTGGGGCTTACTCCTAAAAAGGAAGCCCAAGATTTATGACTGGGACTTATTCCTGAGAAGGAGGCCCATGTTAAGGATTAAGTTTTGGGGCTTACTCCTGAGGAGGATGCCCATATTTGAGACTGGGGCTTACTCGTGAAAAGGAAGCCCAAATTAGAGGATCTGGGGCTTACTCCTAAGAAGGATGCCCAAACATTTAAGGGACTTGGGGCTTACTCCTAAATAGGATGCCCATAATTATGATGGGGACTTATTCTTGAAAAAGAGGCCCAGGTTAGGGGAATTGGGGCTTACTCTTGAAAAGGAATCCCAAATTATGACTGGGACTTATTCCTGAAAAGGAGACCCAGGTTAAGGATTCTCTCATCTTAAAGGATGAGGTTTAATTAATGAACTCTCCATATTTGGTGACATAAAGATATTTAAATCACTAGGTTTCGAGAGATATTCCACATAATTCCTTTCAGATAAGGAAGTAAAATCAAGAAATCATGCCATAAATGGATTTGAAGAGTGTCTTCAAGACTAAATCATGAAAAGGAAAGGTGTAATGGCTTAAGAGGGGTGAAATGGGAAAGAAAGGCACCCAAAAAAGAAGGGGCGCGCAAGTCTTGGAAGGCGCGTAAGTATTGCGGGGGCGCGCAAGTATTGGTCACGCAGGTATACCTGCGCAACATGGTGGGTACTTGCGCGATATTCAACCAGCATTGAAATACTTGAGCGACTCTTTGTTAAAGCCTTTAGAATCCTCTTGAGGTTATTCCAGAAAAGGGACGCGCAAGTTCTATCAAAGGAGTAAGACGACGCGCAAATGTGACCACTTCCCTTAAGGGCTGGCGACTCAGGCGCACAAGTGTTGATGAGTTTCAACACTCAGGCCTTCCTCTCTCTCTTTAGATCTTCCGTTCTAGGTAAGAAATTACCTTAGAAGTGTTCTGGAAGCTTTGAGAACAGACTTGGGCATCGGGAGCTTCAATCTGAATTTCTGAAAAAGGATCCTCTCAAATGGGGGGCCCACAGGGTCTATTTATAGGCAGGAGAAGACCCCAGGCGGTTACCGGGCGGTTATCACTTAGGTCGCACAAGTCACTTGCATGACCATAAGGGCGTCGCGCAAGTGGACTTGCGCGACAGTGATAGAACTTGCGCGGTGCAGTTTCTTTTGATCCTTTGTTAATGCCTTTGTCGATTTTTGATATTTTCTTCAAAGGTTGAATCACTTTGAGCTCAGATATTCCCCTTTTCCGATTTTTAGATTCTGTGATGAAAGGAGCGTCAACAGTCATGAAATTTTAAAAGAAAAGGATTTTGTTGAAAATATTCATGAAATCATTTGAAGTAAGCTTCATGAAAATAAGGCTTTATAAAACTGTAAAAATTTGTTCATGCTGTATAAGTTAGAAAAACATTCTTCTCGTACTTTTGCCGGAGAAGTCAAAAAGTACCTCGTAAACCAAATATTCCATACATACCATGTAGTAAAAGTCAAAAAAGGGTAAAAAGGACATTAAACATACATGAAAACACTTTCAAAAAACATGGACTTGGATGATAACAATAGCCCCAGTAAATACTTACGAATAAACAATCTCGGATATGAACAAGATTGGAAAGGTTATCCCTTACATTAGGTACGATATGCTTCATATGGATCTGAACCTCCTATATAATGATTTAAATAATGTAATTGACTTATTAAATAATCATATTCATTGTTATTATATAATATATGTTTCACTTATGACTTTATATTAACCGTTCTTTTGTAAATTCCATGTAAAAGCAGTGTTTTGGGTAAAATCATTTCATTTATCGTATGCGTTTCGACTTGTCGTTCCTGATATTATTAATTATATCCTGATTTACATAATTCCAGAATTTAAAACATGATTTATATATAATATATATTCATCATATACATATATATTATAGATAGATAAAAGGAATGAAATACACCGTTCATGGAGACGGTTGGTCGTACGTACGCATGAACGTTGTTTTTGTTTCCTTATTGAATTGAATGAAATTAAATAGATGACATACATATATATATACATAAATAAAGTAGAATTATTATGTCATATATTTCATTATTATTCATTATATATACTTTATAGTCATTCTTGAATGGTTAATCATGGAAAATGAATCTCATCGCGTTCGTGGAGACGGTAGTCCGTACGTACGCACGAGCAATGATATCATTCCCATGATCATAGAATTGTATTGGAGTGTATGTATACTACTTCTGAATCAATATAACTTTACAAAAATCATATATAGTCATTATTTACACAATTATACCCATCCAAGTAAGGTGGTGGTGGAAAATAGATTACACCACGACATGGAGACGGTATTCCGTACGTACGCACGCGCAGTGATTTCGTTTTCTGTAGGATGGATAGATGGTGAGATAGGGTTGTTTCATAATTATAATAACATATCAGTATATGAGTGATACTGATGTTATTACTTCATAATGAAACAACTAAAGAAGAATAATTGGAAGAAGAAATAAAGTTGAAATAATCAGTAACGGACATTACCTCTTCTTTGAAGCGCCTCTTTCAGACCTCCTCGTAGGGCACTAAAATTGGTCATTGAAGAAGACCATGACCTCTAGGATGTTTTTAGGGAAGTGGAGAAGAGAATTTGTCAGGGTTTTTCTGAGCTTGAAGGCTCAAAGTGGTGTGAGGAAGATAGGGAGGAGGTCCCCTTTTATAAGGGAGGAGAGGGGCACCTTTGAAAAAACTAGAAATATTATTTTATTATAAAGTAATATTCGGTTTTTAATAGCTCAAAATTGATTTATTTCAAATCTCAGGTGTGGATGGGTCTAAATCATCTCATCCAATAGAATTTAGACAAGTTTAGGTTTCTATTTTAACCATATCATTTAGATTTAACTTTAAGTTAGATAATTTATCTTTTACCGTGTCTTCTTGTTTTCTTACACTATAAGGTTAATAAACATACTATAACAAGAAAAACGAACCCCAAGTTTTTTATTATTAATATATATAACCTTATCTAAGTCATTTTTCCGAACCTTATATTTTTATGAATAAAATAACAATTAATAATATAATAGTTTTTTTTAAACTATTTTATGTCAATTTTGACACTATTTGGTAATTGATTTTTTTGAAAATCATAAAAGAAATATTATTTCTAACAAAGTTAATTAAATCAGTACTAATATTTAATATTAACCTAGAAAATAATTTTAATTCATAAAAAGTCTCAAATTACATTTATTTGGGTATTTATAACATCAATTATGTCGATATTTCATTAATAAGATAATTACTGCATCATCATTGTGTCATACATAAATTAAATTATTTAATGTCTAAAAATTACAAATAAAATACCATTATGTAGGAAATATTTTTAGATTTATAATTAATATTTATAGTAGAATCTATCTTATGTATAACCCTATATTAAAAATTATTTACTTATTAAACTTTGATTTTAACTATTTTAACCCTTCTTTAAATAAATTAATAATAAATGTCCTAATCTAATCCAATTGGGCCTAAATGGTCATATTTTATTCCTAAGGTTCTTTTTGGTATAATTACACTTATCCAATAGAATTAGGACATGTGTTGGGGTAATAATAATATCATTTTTACTGTTAATTATCCTATTTACTTTTAACCATGGTAAAAAAAGTAAAAAGTTACTATTCACCAAAAATTATTTTCATCTCATTGAACCACATTTTAGTCCTTGATATTAACCGTCTCTCTCGGATTTTTGAAATTCAATTCACAGAAGTGGTAAAATTTCATTTAAATGAAAAAGTCAGTTTTTAACTACCACTAAGTGGTTTCACTATTCATCAAAAATTGCAGTTTTTCAGAAAAATACCAAAACTTCAGCCTAAGCATTATTTGATCATCCGAATTAAAAATTTATGTCAATTTTTCCAAATTCAAAACATAGAAGTGGAATTAATTAATTTTAAAATTCATTCCCGTTATCAAAACAAATAGAGTGTTTTTAATGAAATAATAAGTATCAAAAGATTGATACTTTTTTATATCCAATTTCAAAGTGAAATTAATTATAATGAACAAAATTGGATTAAATGGTAAAAATATATTATAATTAGACTTTAAACTCAATTAAAAAGATAATATAACCATATAAATTATTGCGATGAATTTTTTTTTAATTACAATATAGCGTGTTTTTACTATTCATTAAAATATGAAAGTTATCAGAATAATATGAAAATTTTATCCAAAGTAAATTTTTATATCCTGATTCCAAATAAGAATTTTATTTTGTCAAATTGAACTTATAGACATGTCAAAAACAAGATTTAAGGTGGGTGCTCCGTCAAAAGGTGGAAAAACTACATTTTTTGAAAAATACTTATTTTACTCGAAAAATTGATTTTGTTCTCATACCATGTTCTAGAAAATGTGTAAGATGAATAATAATGTTATAAAATTCAAAATGTAGTTGATACTATTCGTAACGTCTAGTCTATAATAATATTATAAGCATATATCGTTGTTTAGTGAAACCTGGTATTACGTACAACACACGCTATCGAGGAAGGTCGTGATTGCGTGTAATGCAAGACAAGTCAGGGTTGCGTGTTGTGAAAGACTCCTCCGTTGTTTTGTATAACAAAATCCAACCATATTTCATTTATACATTGAATATATATATATATATACACTCAATGTTTTGTAGAATAACTACTATCAAAATTGTGTGTAACATGATCCAAGAATAGTGTTGTGTATACTGCAAGCTCATTCGGTGTGGCGTATAGAGCAAGGTAATATTTTTGTAGCTTACAACACAAGAAATCAATGAAATTAAAATAATATTTTTCATAAAATCTCGGGGTGTTACATTCTACCCCCCTTAAAATGAATTTCTCCCTCGAAATTCGTCGGGGTTATAAATTGTTTACTATTTATAGAAACCGACATCGTAAAAAGGAATACTAAAAATTAATTTTAAAAACTAAATTATGAAATGTAACGATTACCCAAAGTAACTCATCACTGGGTTTCCATATAGGATAACATAGATGAAAATATGGATATGGAAGAAAAATCTAACCGTCATGTTTTGATGGAGAGTGGTAGAGAACATGGCTATGAAAAATCCATCAATCACAAAGCCATAAATTTGGGATGATCTAAGGTACCATCTGATTCATCAGATATAAGAGCACTAGGACAACATTTTTGGTTTTCAATATCATTTCCCTAAAGTTGAAAATTTTGAATTAGAAGAAATACTTGCTTGATTTTGGTACAATCTCACTGTTGTTCGTGCTTTGAACAATTTCCACTTCATCTCTTAAAGAAATGAATTTCAATTTGTTATTTGTGAAGTGTTAACAGATCATGTGATAGAATGATAGGTCATTCCATCTGTTTCAAACAAAAGGTTAGAAAAAGTTATCAAATATACATAAGTCCATCTATGGTGAGGTTAATCGTATGCGATTCCAAAAATGAACTTATACTTCATATATCATACCGCTTAATAAAATAAAACTAGTTTCTACTAACTAGGGAATTCCAGTAGGCCAGTGGTATGAGATAAAGGCCAGTCGAACTTCAGTTGTGGGTTCGATTCCCACAGCCTTGTCTGACGCGATGGGTTGTCGCCCGTCCTACAGGTTGTCCTTTTTCTAAAACTACATTACTATAACATCCCATCAATAATATCGAAAAAAGTTCTATCCTTAAACAATACTAACTTATGTCCAACATAATCCACTCCAATCTTTAGGCATATCTAAAATAATTCAGTCCAAGATCATAGTATAATGAAAATGATTACTTGAAATGTCACATAACAATCACGTGAATGCCATAATTTATCCCCAATATATCATAAGATATTTCTTGTTGGTCAAATTACAAACATGTGAATACCTTAATCATGTATTCTCTTGAAGAATGAATACCCATTAAACCTTAGTGAAAACATGAATGATTTCAAAATTTAACTCTTTCCACATACCAAAATCCAAAAATTCAATATACTCAAACCATGATATGACCTTCAGCTTATATCAGTCATGAGCTCATGAATACTATCAAACATTTAATTTTATCCTTATCCCTTCATTATGCGCATATCATCTAATTCCCAAAAATATCTGAATAACCTTTCATGGTCACTGGTACCATTCATCATATACTTTCAAAACTTAAGGAAAGACAACAGTGTAACAATCCTTAGATGTCTCTTTATTCCATAGTACCATGAGATTACTTATACAACATTACACTTGATAAACATGTAATCATTACACTACCTTCATAAACCATTGACCGAGCTTCAACAATTCTTCCACTTCACATATCATTTGTAGTCTCTTCATCATCATCCGCATAAATACTACCCATATGACCATGCTGATTCTCTTTATGAGATTTTACCTTAGGTCATTGGTTTGAATAATTCCCGTACATTCCACATTTAAAACACTTAACCATTGTTGATGTCGTAGAAATACCATTATCCTTATCCATGGTGTTAACTGAACCTTTTCCTTTTCACTTACTGGATTTGTGTCCTTCTTTTCCGCACCTAAAGCATCTTCCAGTTCCTTTAAAACATTCTCCCTGATTCCTCTTCCCACATGATTTACATGAGGGGAATTGAACTTTCTTTCCTCTATGATCATCATGAAACTCCATATTTCTCTTATTAGATGAGTCGGGATACTTTCCAAAGTTGTGATTATTGATCATATTATGAGATTGCTGATCAGGCATAATAATGTTGTTTGGACTTCCAAATCCCGTTTCATTTGGTTTCTCATGAAGAATATCATTCCATTGTCCATCATATCCTCCATTATCGTGAATCTTCCTGTTTCCAGCCATTTTCTAAAACCCAAAAAGAATAGTGTGAGGGGAAAAAATCATGCTAGGGAAAACAACTTACTAAAGGGGGAGTTCCCTCAATATCTAACATCTTAGGTTAAATTCTATGATCATTACCGTAGTTCTAGTACTATATCCTATACGTATACTTATCTTTAGGGACATCCCTGAACATACCTTAGAAATATCTCTAGGGATCTCACTAACGTTTTTCCATCCTAGTTTCCAAAGGTTGACTAAACCTTTCCTCTGATACCAAATGTAGAGACACGAAGCTTGACATAAATGGACATTACATTACTTTTGCGGAATACTTATTACATAACAAAAACAGACACCAAAGGACCGTAATAGTTTAGTTCCTTTGGAAACTTGGAATATAATCTTCTAATCTTGGTGAAAGATCCTCAACATCTCCCATAAAGATCTTCCCTTTTTTTCTTACCTAAAACCTTTCCTTATATCTTGGGGAAAAGAAAACATAAAAAGGGTGAGCTCAAATGCTCAGTAAGGGTAAGCATGGATAAAATAAAACAAATCACATACATTTGAACTTAAAATCATGAACATAATGTTTAAAAATCAAAAGCTTGAGCAATGACATAAAACATGGAAGTACGTAAGGCATATATCATAAAGGAACATCAATCATGATAAAATATCATGGAAATAAAACATGTAATTGTGGAAACCATTAAGCACATGATATGATTTCGATTGTAGCCAAGGCATTGCTGCCAAGACCATGTTAGTGGACAAAGAGCCTTTCTGAATCGAGTTCACTCCTCATTCCAGTCCTGTAACACTGAACTGTATTAACTTACCGTTCCAGCCATGTCTATCTCATGAGATACAAATATATACCCAATTCATTGGAGGAAGATATAGGTCTCACCCATCTCATAATGAAATCATTCTTACTTGTGCCACAAAATAAACATACATCATTCATATTAACCCAACGAATAAAATGGGTTTCATAAACATCATCCCATCATCACAAAATCCTTATAAAAGAAATGGATATCATTTCATAATTAGAAAAGTGAAACCATGTAAATCATAGATACATTATAATTGAAACATATATATTAAATAATGTCATCTTAGATGAAAAATGGTTTTGATAAAACACTTGAAATGAATTCTTGAGGAAAATATCCTTTCTTTTTCAAAATCATTTTCTTTTAAAAAAATATCATGCAATTTTAAAATAAAAGGATTTTGTTTAAAATAGTCATGAAATATTTTTAAGTAAGATTCATGAAAATAATGATTTATAAAAATGGAAAAATCCATTCGTGCCGTATAAGTTAAAAAACATTCTTCTCATACTTTTTCCGGAAAAGTCAAAAAGTACCTCGTAAAACAAAGATTCCATACATACCAAGTAGTAAAAGTCAAAAATGGGTAAAAAGGACTTTAAAAATACATGAAAACACTTTTATAAAACATGGACTTGGATGATAAAAATAGCCCCAGTAAATACTTAAGGATAAACAATCTCGGATAAGAACGTGATTGGAAAGGTTGTCCCTTACCTTAGGTCTGATATGCTTCGTATGGATCTGAACCTCCTGTATAATGATTTAAATAATGTAATTGACTTGTTAACTAATCATATACATTGTTATGATATCAAATATGTTTCACTTATGACTTTATATTAACTGTTCTTTTGTAAATTCCATGTAAAAGCAGCATTTTGGGTAAAATCATTTCATTTATCGTATGTGTTTCGACTTGTTGTTCTTGATATTATTAATTATATCCTGATTTAAATAATTACATAATTTAAAACATGATTTATATATAATATATATTCATTATATACATATATTTTATAGATCAATAAAAGTAATGAAATACACCGTTCATGGAGACGGTAGGCCGTACGTACGCATGAACGCTGTTTTTGTTTCCCTGTTGAATTGAATGAAATTAAATAGATGACATAAATATATATATATATAAATAAAGTATCATTTTTATGTCATATATTTCATTATTATTCATTATATATACTTTATAATCATTCTTGAATGGTTAATCATGGAAAATGAATCTCATCTCGTTCGTGGAGACGGTAGTCCGTACGTACGCACGAGCGATGATATCATTTCCATGATCACAGAATTGAATTGGAGTGTATGTATACTATTTCAGAATCAATATCACTTTATAAAAATCATATATAGTGATTATTTAAACCATTATACCCATCCATATAAGGTGGTGCTGGAAAATAGATTACACCACGGCGTGGAGACGGTATTCCGTACGTACGCACGCACAGTGATTTTGTTTTCCATAGGATGGATAGATGGTGAAATAGGATTGTTTCATACTTATAAAAAAATATAATTATATGAGTTATACTGATGTTATTACTTCATAATGAAACAACTAATTAAGATGAAGTGGAAGAAGAAATAAAGTTGAAAGAATCGGTAACGGACATTACCTCTTCTTTGAAGCGCCTCTTTGAGACCTCCTCTTAGGGCACTAAAATTGGTCTTTGAAGAATACCATGACCTCTAGGATGTTTCTAGGGAAGTGGAGAAGAGAATTTTTCAGGGGTTGTCCTAGCATGAAGGCTCAAAGTGGTGTGAGGAAGAGAGGGTGGAGGTTCCCTTTTATAAGGGAGGAGAGGGGCACCTTTGGAAAAACTAGAAATATTATTTTATTATAAATTTATATTCGGTTTTTAATAGCTCCGAATTGATTTATTTCAAAGATAAGGATTGGATGGGTCTAAATACTCTCATACATTATAATTTATACAAGTTTAGGTTTCTATTTTAACCTTATCATTTAGATTTGACTTTAAGTTAGATAATTTAACTTTTATGGCGTCTTCTTGTTTTCTTACACTATAAGGTTAATAAAAAGACTATAACAAGCCAAAAGAACCCCAAGTTTATTATTATTAATATATATAACCATATCTAAGTCATTTGGCCAAATCTTATATTTTTAGGAATAAAATAACAATTAATAATATAATATTTGTTTTAAAAACTATTTTATGTCAATTTTAAAACTATTTGGTAGTTGATTTTTGTGAAAATCATAACAGAAAGATTATTTCTAAAAAAGTTAATTAAATCAGTAATAATATGTAATATTGACCTAGAAAATTATTGGAATTTATAAAAACTCTCAAATTAAATTTATTTGGGTATTTATAACATCAATTATGTCAATATTTCATTAAAAAGATAATTACTGCATCATCATTGTGTCACACTAAAATTAAATTATTTAATGTCTAAAAATTACAAATAAAATACCATTATGTAGGAAATATTTTTAGATTTATAATTAATATTTATAGTATAATTTATCTTATGTATGACCCTATATTAAAAATTATTTACTTATTAAACTTTGATTTTAACTATTTTGACCCTTCTTTAAATAAATTAATAATAAATGTCCTAATCTAATCCAAGTGGGCCTAAATGGTCATATTTTATTCCTAAGGTTGTTTTTGGTATAATTACACTTATCCAATAGAATTAGGACATGTGGTAGGGTAATAATAATATCATGTTTACCCTTAATTATCCTATTTACTTTTAACTGTGGTAAAAAAAAGTAAAAAGTTACTAGTCACCAAAAATTATTTTCATCTCATTGAACCACATTTTAGTCTTTGATATTAACCGTGTCTCTTGGATTTTAGAAATTCAATTCATAGAAGTTGTAAAATTTCATTTAAATGAAAAAGTCAGTTTTTTAACTACCACTAAGTGGTTTCACTATTAATCGAAAATTGCAGTTTTTCAGAAAAATACCAAAAAATTAGCCTAAGCATTATTTGATATTCCGAATTCAAAATTTAAGTCAATTTTTCAAATTCAAAACATATAATTGTAATTAATTAATATTAAAATTAATTCCTGTTATCAAAACAAATAACGTGTTTTTTAAGAAACAATAACTATCAAAAGATTGATACTTGTTTATATCCAATTTCAATTTGAAATTAATTCCAATGAACAACATTGGATTAAATGGTAAAAATATATTCTAATTACACATTAAACTCAATTAAAATGATAATATAACCATATAGATTATTGCGGTGAAAAAATTTGTTTTTAATTAAAATATAGTGTGCTTTTACTATTCATTAAAATATGAAAGTTATCAGAATAATATGAAAATTTTATCCAAAGTAAATTTTTATATCGTGATTCCAAAGAAGAATTTTATTTTGTCAAATTAAACTTATAGACATGTCAAAAACAAGATTTAAAGTGGGTGCGCCATCAAAAGGCGGCAAAACTACATTTTTTGAAAAATACTTATTTTACTCGAAAAATTGATTTTGTTCTCATACCATGTTCTAGAAAATGTGTAAGATGAATAATAATGTTATAAAATTCAAAATTTAGTTGATACTATTCATAACAGCTAGTCCATAATAATATTATAACCATATATCGTTGTTTAGTGAAACCTGGTATTGCGTACAACACACGCTATCGAGGAAGGTCGTGATTGCGTGTAATGCAAGCCAAGTCAGGGTTGCGTATTGTGCAAGACTCCTCCATTCTTTCTTATAACAGAATCCAACCATATTTCATTTATACATTGAATATATATATATATACACTCAATGTTTCGTGGAATAACTACTATCAAAATTGTGTGTAACATGATCTAAGAATAGTGTTGTGTATACCGCAAGCTCATACGGTGTTGCGTATAGCGCAAGGTAATCTTGTTGTAGCTTAAAACACAAGAAATCAATGAAATTAAAATAATATTTTTCATAAAATCTCTGGGTGTTACAAACCGCACCTGCTGAATAAGTTAAAAAACATTATTACCATAATTGTTTTAAAAGGTCATAAAGTACCTTATTTGGAAAACGACGAAAAGATTCCTTTCAAACCATTTTATAAAAATTCAAACAAGGGTATAAATGAAATTAACCCATAGTCTTGTAAATAGTAAAAATGTTTTGAAATACATTTTTAAGAAACATAGATGTGGATGATAAAGACGTCCCATTAGACACTTACGTTAAAACAACCACAGATAAAAAAGAGATTATGAAATTAACTCTTACCTAGTACTTTTCCTTGGTCGAGGGTAACCTAAAAACTAGTATAACAATTAAATAATTGTTATAAAATTATACAAGAACCAAATATATAAATATAGTATCATATATGGTCTTCTAATATTTCTTTTTTAAGAATATTTTAGTCGTGTCATTGTTTCGGGTGTAAACTGATTCATTTTCCTTTATATGTTTTTTTACGTAAGTCATGTTTGTTATGGATAGGATGTATTTGATTCATATATTGAATTTTATAATGTTCTTAAATATTATTTTTAATAATAAAATGAAAATTATTCTTGAATGGTTATGATGGGGAATGAATCTCATCGCGTTCGGGGAGACGGTAATCTGTACGTACGCACGAACACTACTTCCATTTCGTTTTGTTTTATTTTAAAAGGAATAAAAACCAAATGATATGTATGTATATTATTATTATAGTATAATATAATATTTTATATATGTTGTGTATGTTCATTAACACCATCCTTTATATGTTCCATGTGTGGTATGAATGAGTCATATCACTTCGAGGGGGCGGTAGTCCTCACTTCCTCAAATGAAATTATCTTATATATATAACATGAAAAGAATAAAAGTATGATATAATAGATAATTAAATAAGATTATAGATAAAATAAATATCATATATAATTACAGTTCCATCATAATGGCCACCATAAGATGTGGTAGTAGAGGAATGACCAATCATCGTTTCGTGAGGCAGTTGTTCGCTGTCTACAAAAACATTATGATCTATACCCATCAGTTGGAGGTTTCTCTAATTTTAGTTCAAATACATATCATAAAAACAACCTGTTATATTTAGGATATTGGTGTTGTTATAAAATAATGGAATACAGATTGTTTAGGTGGTTGGATAAGTAAAATAAAAGAAAAGAACTTAAGAAGAGATGTAACCTTTAAATCGGGTAACTCTCTTTGGTTTGGACCAAAAGGATTCCTTGAAGTGACCTCTGCATAACGTAAGTCTTCTAAGAGGAAGAGAGGGATGTAGGTATCTTAATTGGGAAGAGTTTGGATGATCCAAGGGGCTTGAGAGTTGTGAGAAATGGTATAGAGGTGAGGGATTTTTATAAGGGGAGGAGGGGTTCTTTAGGAATGTTTGAAAATATTATTTTATTATATAATGATATTGGTTTATAAAGGTTGAAATATCATTAAATTAGAATATATTATAACTGATGTTATAAATAAAATCATAAAATAATAATTGTACAGGTTTTTGATATTGTCTTAATTTTTATAATCTATTTTACTTAAATCATTCATTAATGAGGTAAACACTGCATCATTATTGTGTCTTAAATAATTTTATTTATTTGATGTATAAAAATTATAAAAAAATACCATGATGTAGAAAATAATATTAGTTTTAAAATTAATATTTATAGTTGAATAGATAACTTATATAACCCTATGTAAAAATTGTTTTACTAAAAGATATATTTATGTCATTTTTGTCTTTACTTTAAATTAATTAATATAAAGTGTCATTATCACTCTCAAGTGGATCCATGGGGTCCTAAAATCAACCCAAGGATGTCCATGGTTGGACATGTGTCATTAAATAGGGATAGTACATGTGTTAGGGTAATTTAATATTATTATAATATTATTTTTTTACCCTTATTTTCTGGATTTACCCCTTTAGCCATGGTAAATAAAATATTTACCGAACTAATTATTCATAATGTCTAAAAATAAAAGTAACCTATTTAAAAAATTTGTACCTACTGATTCAAAATATGGAATCCATTTTTCCAAATTCAAAACACATAAGTGGAAGAAATAAATTTAAAATTAATTCCCATTGTTAAAACAAAAAGCGTGTTTTTAAGAAATAATAACTATCAAAAGATTGACACTTGTTTATGTCCATTTTAATTGTGAAATTACATCCAATTAACTAAATTATATTAAATGATAAAAATATAATCTAATTATACATTAAAATCACTCAAATTTATAATTTAACACTGTATATTATTTCGATTAAAAACGTTGTTTTTAATTAAAATTTAGTATTTTTCACTATTCATCAAACAATGAAAGTTTTCAGAAAAGTACCAAAATTACACCCTAAGCTAATTTTGATATTCTGAATCAAAAAATTAAGTCCATTTTGAAAAATAAAATTTATAAAATTTCAAAGAGTGGGTATTACTATTCATAACGTCTAGTTTTTTTGGTCGTGGTGTGTTAGAACCTCGAAGTTGCGTACAGTGGAAGTTGTTGCATTATTCAAAGTAAAATGTATCATGAAAGCTTTGGGTGTTACATTCTTCCCTCCTTCAAATAATTTCATCTTTAAAATTTAGATAATACTACTACATAAAAAGACTCAGGTAGTTCTTCATCATAAGTTCCTCGGGTTCCCACGTTGTCTCATCCATCTTATTATTTCTCCATAGAACGTTCACCAGAAGAGTCATCCAGTTTCTCAACACTTCCATCTGGTATCAAGAATTCTGATAGTCTCTTTCCAATAAGATAGATCAGGTTCCAATTCTATTTCTTCATAGGTGAGTACATGCGTTAGGTTAGGCATGTATTTTATCAATAGTGATACGTGGAACACATCATGAACATTGGAGAGACTTGGCGGCATTTCCAAATGATAAGCTACAACACCAATTTGTTCTATAATTTCGAAAGGTTCGATGTATCTGGGACATAATTTTCCTTTCTTACCAAATCATTTAACACCCCTCCATGGAGATACCTTCAAAAAATATGATCTCCTAATTGAAATTCCAAATCTTTCATTCGGTTATCGGCATAGATATTTTTCCTACTTTGAGCTACTTTGATGTGGGTTTGGATAACCTTCACCTTTTATGTTGTTTCCTCGATAAGTTATGGGCCTACGAGTTTTCTTTCACAAACATAATCCCAACAAGTTGGTGTGCGACATCTCTTTCCATGTAATTCTTCATATGGTGCCATTTGAATACTTGAATGAAAACTATTTTTTTAGGAAAATTCTACCAGAGGTAAATATTGATCCCACATACCTAGAGAGTCAAGTGAGGAAAATCTAAATATTTCTTCTAATGTTTGAATAGTCCGTTCTAATTTTCCATCAGTTTGAGGGTGGTAGGAAGTGTTCAATGAAAGATTAATATCCAAGTCCTTTTGAATACTTTTCTAGAATCTTGATGTAAAATGGGGATCACGATCAGAAACAATCGATAGGGTTACTCCATGAAGTCTTACAACTTCATTAATATATAGTATTGTCAGACGTTCAAGTGGTAAATCTTCTCTTATAGCAAGAAAATGAGATGACTTGGTAAGACAATCAACAATGACCCATACTGTATCATTCCTTATAGGAATCTTTGGTAGCCCCATGACAGATTCCATCGTAATATTATCCCATTTTCACTTAGGTATGGGAAGAGGTTGCATGAGTCTTCTAGGATGTTGTCTTCCAGCTTTCACATATTGACAGACCATACATCTTGACACATAATCAGCAATCTCTCTCTTCATGTTGTCCCCCCAAAAAAGTTTCTTCAAATCTCTAAACATCTTAGTGATACCAGGGTGTATAGAGAAATTAGAGCTATGAGCATCATCTAAAAATTCCCTTTTTTGATCAGGTATATCAGGAACACAAAATATCCTCCCAAATTTCAAAATCCCATCTCATTTATGAAGTTGATTAATCTCCCACCATTCACAGCTTTAATTTTCTTTTGAAATTCCTTATCATAACTCTAAGAACTTTTTATCTTTTCTAGTAAATATGGTTTCACAACCATTTTATAAAGTATCAATGTTTCACCTTCCATGATTATTCCCATATTCATTTTTACTATATCCATGAACATAGGATCCCTTTCAACTATCATCTTGTTCAAAACACCATGATCCTTTCTGCTCAAAGCATCTACCACCTTATTTTCCTTCCCTAGGTGGTAGTGTATGGTGCAGTGATAATCCTTGAGTAGTTCGATCCATATACTTAGCTTCATGTTGAGTTATTTTTGTGATAAAATATATTTCAAACTCTTGTGATCAGTATAAATCTCACATTTTTTTACCATAGAGATAGTGTATCCATATCTTTAGAGCCAAGATTACAACTGCTAACTCAAGATCATGAGTAAAATAGTTTAGCTCATCAATTTTTCACTGTCATGATGCATAGGAAATAACTCTATAATTCTAGATAAGGACACAACCATGTCCTTACTTTGAAGCACCACTATGAATAGAAACATTCCTTGATGGTAGAGTCTAGATAAAAGAATTGACTAATCTTCTCTTCAGCTCTTCGAAAAATTCTTCACACTCTTTTGTCCAAAAAAAATTAACCCCTTCATGTGTGAGCTTGGTTAATGGGTTAGCTAATCAGTAAAATTCTAGACAAAATGCTGATAATAACCTGTTAAACCAATAAAACTGCGTAAATCAGTTATAATCATTGGTGCTGACCATTCTTAGATTTCTCTTGTCTTTGAAGGATCAATAGAGATTCCATCCTTAGAGAAAATATGGCCAAAAAAATCTCTTGAAGCCATAATTCACACTTACTGAACATCCCATATAACTCATTTCTTTTAAGAGTCTTTAGAATAGTGTGCAAGTGATTTTCATGATTTTTGTAGATTTTTTAGTATACAAAGAAATCATTAATAAATACCACTACAAATTCATCAAGATATTCATTGAAAACTCTATTCATTAGATCCATGAAGACAGAGGGTGCATTAGTCAGTCCAAAAGGCATTACAACAAACTCATAATACCCGTACATAGTTTGAAATATTGTCTTCGGAATTTCTTCTTTATTCACACACAACTGATGATATCCAGATTAAAGGTCAATCTTTGAAAAATATTGAGCTCCCTGAAGTTGATCAAATAAATCATCAATGTGAGTTAGGGGATAATTATTATTTATTGTTATAGCATTGATCTCCCTATAGTCAATGCATTACCTCATAGATCCATCTTTCTTCTTAACAAAAAGAACACTAGGGTGAATGAATCCTTTATTACTCAACTCCTCTAGTTGTTTCTTTAGCTCCATTAATTCCACAGTGGCCATTCTATATGGTTTCTTCGATATGGTCCTTAAACAAGGAATTACATTAATGGAAAACTCAATTTCTCATTCTGGAGGACGTCTAGGTAAATCCTCTAGAAATAGATCAACATATTCTTGTACAATAGGTACATCCTCTATTTGAACATTCATTTCCTCCCTCATATTTATTTTACTATCTTCCTCCATAATAATTGAATTTAGTAGAGCTACAGGGGGTGGATCTAGATAAGAATCAGATGGTGACGTTTCTTCTCTAAAGATACGGTATTCCTTATCATCATAAAGAATTGTAACCTCCTTCTTCTTACAATAATTTTTTTCATCATGGTACAAAATTCAATCCATATGGAGGATTATATCAAATTCAATCATGGGTATGATGACGGGATCAGCAGATAAATAACATTTATATTCCTTAATGGGGACTGATTCACCAAACGTTGTTGCAATTATACTTTCCTTAGGATTTTTTACTGATAACTCCATTGTTAAATAAAATTGTAATTATCTAATTTTCTTAGGAAACTGGGAAGATATGAAACAATGTGATGACCCAAAATCAAATAAATAATTGGATAAACATGAAGAAACCATTAAATTACTTTCCACCACATCTTCTGGAGCTTCAACCTCAGTAGTAGTGATCGCATAAGCTTGGACTTTATCCCTTGGCCTTTTATGAGGTATGTTTCCTTCGAACGTAGGACATTCATTTGCGTAATGCCACATTTCTTTACAACTTTAGCATTCAACATTGACAACCTCTTTCTTTCCCTTGAAATCACGAGCTTGGTGGACTTTTTCACCACACTTGTAATAGACTCTCATTCCCTTCAGGCAAGTACCGGGGTGTTTCTTCCCCCATTACCATAGGATGGATGTTAAACTTTTCCATTCTTCCCCTTATTCCCATTTTTAGAGTGTTCAACAGATCTCTTCTTCTCTTATTTTCCTTTAAATTCATAAGACTTTGAGAATTACTTTTCTGTATTGATAGCACATGAGACAATATCTTCGTATGATGAGAAGGATTGTGAGACTAATTCTTGATAGATAAATGGTCTTAAACAATAAAATATTCAATAAATCTTACTCCTTGGGTTATGTATATAGTCTGTTGTATGCCTTGCTTACCTTGTTAAGTTAGCCTCATACTTTGCGACATTCTCCTCCCCTTTTTGCCTTAGACTTAGAAATTGTCTTTCCATATCCACTCGATGGCCATGAGGAAAGTATTTTTCTATGAAAATATGTTTAAACTCCCTCTATTCCAAATTTGATACTTCTTCTTCTTCCTTTATGTTTTGAATAAATTACCACTATTGATCTGCATCTTTAGTGAGGTGATAAAATTCCATGACAACTTTTTCCCTTTCGCTGCTCCCCAAAGTGTGAAATATTTTCTCAAAGTAACTTATCTATTGCTCAGATAAAAATGGATTTTTAGTGCCATTGAATGTTAATGGTTTTTGCCTCAGGAATCAGTATAGCATTGATCCTCTGCATTGTAGATATGGGTTCTCCATACAGGTAAGATTATTATTCATAACCTAAGTGAGTTATCCCAGTATGGTGATAAGATTATCAGCACTAGTTGCATCACCAGCTCCACTATAATTATCTTGAGTGTGAGGGAAATCCCTAAATGTATTACGTGCATTGATACGGTTCTCATTCCTTATACTATGTTCCATTTCAAAACAATGTCATAAACTACATTATTTTATGAATCTCAATACATAATTCCAAAATTGTAAAACACTTAACCTAAATTGATCAGTTTATGGATATAATCCATAATCAGAAAAATGTTTTCTTTGAGAAGGTATATACTCTTAAATCCTTCATAATGGTTTGTAAAGAAAATGTGAATTATCTTAAGAATATCCCTCGGGAGTGTCATAACCAAGAGTGCAACAAGGCATGTTGTTGTGTACCAGTATACCCTGGGTCATGATCAAAACTCCTTGTCGGAGTTTTCACTCCTAGGTTTATCTGTACTAGAGCCGCCTCTACCTGCTCGTATCCATACGGGGATTTATTTCATGGAAAATATACAAAATTTCTACATTACCAAAATTCTAGGATGTTAATCTATATTAATCCTCAAATTCAATATTAGGGTAATGTTCTCTAATAAGACTTTATCTAAATCTAGTTTCCAAGGCTTGTACTAAACTTCCTATGATTCAAACTATAATTCCCCAACCCTAGTTACCCAGAGTCAGTGCATTATTTAATAACATTGGCATAATACAAAGAATCATGTCCCGAAAGACTGATTAGTTTAGTATCCTTGGAAGTATGAGATACATACATAAGTTTTACATTACATCATGAGATAAAAAACAAAAAAAAAATTCCCCCATTGAACACACTTATATCCGATAGCCTATCCCTACAGGTCAACCATAAAATACTTCATCACATCCTAGGAAAAATAAAACATAGAAAGGGGGAACTCGGATGCTCCGTAAGGATAACAATATAGCGGAATCATTCATAAATAAGCATAAACATTTAAGGCAATGTATAAGACTAAAACATAAGCCTTTTAAAATTAAACTTCAGCATAATATGGAAAATATAAATCGAATAATTCCATTTACTTATTCACATGGATATTCTACTAGTTGAATAATCACATGCAATATCAATATCAACTTTCATAATGATGGAATGCATAATGTAGGACATCATAACCACATATTCAAGGCCTCGTTCTAAGACTAAAAATAATATTTTATCAAGGCCTTGCGCAAGAAACTAGTTTGTCTCATGAGACCTACAGATGCATCAAAGAGCTATAGTAGGCTCCACCCATCTCTTACTAAGTCCAATACATTCCTCATATGAAAAGTTTGAAACATAACATAAACATTCATATTAAAACTACCATAAGAAATTTTAATATGTTAACCATAAACCATGAATAGTATAAAAATAAAACATCGGCAGTCAAACATATCACAAAACCTTAAATACAATATGGAATATTTGTTTCATAATAAATAGTTTTCAAACAAGTATAAAATTATTTAAAGGATGTTGACATAGTTGAAATCAAAATTATTTTAGTGGAATATCTCTTTCTGTATGGAAATCATTTAAAAGTCATGTAATTATAAAAGAAAACATTTGTTTTTAAAATATTACTATAATATTGTAAGGGAAGCTTTAAAGGTGTTATAATGGCGGAAAATATCCTCACCCACTGTATAAGTTAAAAAATAATTCTTACCTTAATTTGTCAAAAAGGTCATAAAGTACCTTGTTTCAAAAATGACAGAAATATTCCTTTCAAACCATTTATTAAAAAGTCAAATAAGGGTATGAATGACATTAAACCATAGTATATTAAATATTAAAAATGTTTTGAAATACATTTTTAAGAAACACGGATATGGATGAAAAAGATGTCCCAATAGATACTTACATAAAAACAACCTCGGATAATAAAGATATTGTGAAATTAACCATTACATTGTACTTTTCCATGGTCGAGGGTATGTTAACCTCATATATAATAGTTAAATAATTTTTATTAAATTATAAAAATAACCACATACATAAAAATGGTATCATATATTATCTGCTATTATTTATTTGTTAATAATATTTTAGTAGTATCATTGTTTCGGGTGTTAACAGATTCGTTTTCCTTTATATGTTTTGTTACGTAAATCATATTTGTTATCTATATAATGTCTTTGATTCACATACAGAATGATATAATGTTATAAAATATCATTTTTAATAATCAAATGAAAATTATTCTTGAATGGTTACGATGCGGAATGAATCTCATCACGTTTCTAGAGACGGTAATCCGTACATACGCACGAACGCTGCTTCCATTTCATTTTTTTATTTTAAAATTAATGAAAACCAAATGATACAAAAGAATATTATTATTATAGTATAATATAATATTTTATATATCTTAAGTTATTTCATCTCTGTACTATTTACTTTTTAATTAATATTACTGGGAGCAGGCTAGCCTATCTCCTGATCTTCTTGGGTATCATAAGTTATTTCATTAACATCATTCTTTATATGTTCTATGTATGGTATGAACGAGTCATAACACTTTGAGGGGGCGGTAGTCCGCAGTTCCTCAAATTAAATTATCATATATATACAACATGAAAAAAATAAAGGTATGAAATAAAAGAGAATTAAATAAGATTATAGATAAAATAAATATCATAAATATCATATATAATTATAGTTAAATAATAATGTCCACCATAAGAGGTAGTATTAGAGGATTGAATAATCATCGTTTCGTGAGGCAGTAGTTCACCGTCCAGAGAAACATTATGTTCTATACCCATTAGATGGAGGTGTGTATAATTTTAGTTCAAATTGTTCTCATAAAAACAACATATTATATCGAGGATACTGGTGTTGTTATCAAATAAAGGAATAAAGAGAGTTTAGGGGTATGAATAAGGAAAATAAAAGAAAATAACTTAAGAGGAGATGTTACCTTTAAATCGGGTAACTCTCTTTGGTTTGAACCAAAAGGCTTCCATGAAGTGCTTTCTGACTAAGGTAAGGCTTCTAAGAGGAACATATATATGTAGGGAGAATAATTGGGTAGCTTTTGGATGAACCAAGGGGCTTGAGAGGTGTGAGAAATGGGTAAGAGGTGGGGGGTTTTATAAGGGGTAAGTGGGGCTCCTTAAGAATTTTTTAAAATATTATTTTATTATATGACTATTTTCAATTTCTAAATGTCCAAAAATCATTATAGTTAAAGATAATATGACTCATGTTCTAAATAAAATCATCCAATAATAATTGTACCGGTTTTGGATAATTTTTTTAATTTTTATAATCTCATTTATTTAAATCATTCATTAATGACGTATACACTGCATCATTATTGTGTCATAAATAATTTTATATATTTGATGTCTAAAAATTAAGAAACAAATACCATGATGTAGTAAATATTTTTATCTTTCAAAATAATTTTTATAGTATAAGAGATAACTTATATAACCCCATGTAAAACTTGTTTTACAAAAAGATATATTTATATCATTTTTGTCTTTACTTTAAATTAATTAATATAAAGTGTCATTATCACTCTCAAGTGGCTCCATGGGGTCCCAAAATTTACCCAAGGATGCCCATGTTCGTACATGTATCATTAAATAGGTTTAGGACATGTGTTAGGGTAATTTAGTATTATTATAATATAATTTTTTACCCTTATTTAGTGGATTTACCCCTTTAACCATGGTAAATAAAATATTTATGGAAGTAATTATTCATAATTTCTAAAAATAAAAGTTACCTATTTACACAATTTGGACCTATGGATTCAAAATATGGAATCCATTTTTCCAAATTCAAAACACGCAATTGGCAGAAAATAATTTTAAATTAATCTCGTTGTCAAAACAAAAAATCGTGTTTTTAGAAATAATAATTATCAAAAGATCAACACTTATTTATGTCGATTTTAAATGTGAAATTACATCTAATGACCTAAATTATAACAAATGATAAAAATATAATCTAATTATACTTTAAAACCACTCAAAAGTATAATTTAACACTATAAATTATTTTTATTAGAAAATTTGATTTTAATTAAAATTTAGTATTTTTCACTATTTATCAAAAATTGAAAGTTTTCAGAAAAGTACCAAAATTTCACCCTATGCTAATTTTGATATTCAGAATCCAAAAATGAAGTCCATTTGGAAAAAATAAAATTTATAAAATTTCAAAAATTGGGTATTACTATTCATAATGGCTATTTTGATTAGTCGTGGTGTGTTAGAATCTCGAAGTTGCGTACAGTGCAAGATATTGAATTATTCCAAGGAAAATGCACCATGGAAGCTTGGGGTGTTACAGAAAAGTTTTTTAAAAACACAAAAAATAATAATAAAAATACACAAAATCTAGAATAAAATTGAAGAAAACAAAGAAAAATCTAAGGAATAATTTTAAAACCCAACTGAAAAAGAAAACTCACAAAATCCAAAAATACCTAAGGATACCCCCCCCCCTTAAGTCACAATATTTTATGTAATTTCCACATTTATTAATGTTTACATGTAAAATATAAATCAAGAAGTTAATTCATGACAAAAAAAAGTAGATCAGAAAGACACAACAGTATTTTTATTGTACATTATCCTTGAGTTAAGATCCAAAAAAATACATCTTGAAAACCAATAATAAAATAAGAAATGAACATTAAAAATAAATTAAAGTCAAATAAATAAAAATATGAAAAATAAATAGATAAGTGAAATGTTTTTTGTTTTAACCCTTATGTAGGTTCTATATTTTATAATGTCTATATTTGGTCTGTGGTAGTGGATTATCCCTAGTTTGAAGGTAGGTGTGGTTTCTTTATTTTGAACCACTGATTATTTTAAACTTGTACTACTTATAGAACCTACACTAGATATATTTATTTTAGTTACTTTCCTTGAATTTATAGTTCATGTGATGTAGTGGAATAGGGAACAAAAGTTAATGACACTTCTATAATACTAGGTATTCAAAAGTGATAAACACTTCTTATAGAAAATTATTTCCATGATGTCGTTTATCTTAATTTTATTATTGAAAAATGATTTAATCTATGAAAAATAGCTTGGTATCACCATACTCGTGTAAACCAATGTACTCCTCAATAGGGTACACTATATCTTCTTCAATTTCAACCATGACTACATCTTTATCTGAAAAACCAGTCCAATAAAAAGAAGTAGGCATAAAATCTACATGGGGAGAAGTAGTTAACAATGCACTATAAACATAATCATACTAAAATAAATTAAATTATATAATTCTACCATTTCCATATTATATTCCAATTTTATTTGGTAGTGTAAATCTTCTCTGAATTTTTTATAAATACATGGAATAATCTCTTGTTATTTATGTTTTTCTTCAAAGAAGAATTACTCAGGTGTATATTCCTCTTATCCAAATTTCAGTCTAAATATTCTATTTTTACATCTTCAAAACAAGGGATTTCACAAGGAATTTAATTTTCAAAAAAACATGAAAATATAATTTATAAAGACTATTGATTTCATTGACTCGTATAGATTGGTAAATCAATGATAATTTCTTTTATTAAGTTCAAAAAAAGATAGGTCCAAATCATTTTTCAACTCATCCACACATGGTTCTTCAATGGGAATAGTAGGTGGGAGAAGATTTTCATTTTCAATTCTCTTGCAGATGTAGAAATAATTTCCCTTTATTTACTAATATGTTGAAATACTTCAATTCCCTCTCTAATTGTTTTTTAAAGAATAATCACTATTTTAATCATGTAATTTTTCATGATCATTCCAACGATATGAGTAATTAAAATGAAAACCCATTTTTTAATGTTCTAAATTAGTAATTAAAATGATAGAAATATAAAAAATTTAAAAAAACTGGGAAAATCCATGTAAATAGAACCAATTTACAAAATTTACTTTTTCATGAAATCCCTTATCAAAAATTTCTACTTTAATAATGTATTATAGTGCTAACTATGGGGTTGTCTCATGCATAGGTTGCATACTAAGTTGTAAAATAATCACTTTATTCATTTATTTGTTAAATTTTAGATTCATAATGGGTATTTTTGGAAAAAAAGATAAATAAAGTATGAATAAAATAAAAAATAAGTTGCAAAATAGATACATGATAGATAAAAAAGGAAAGAGAAACCATATTTGAGTTAGCGGCTTTAGAAAAGATTCAATACTTATTCACTAAACTGTATACTATTTCATAAATGAATTATTATATTATATTTCTCAATTATCACCTTGAGATGTCAAATAAAATATAAAAACTACCTAGACACTATATTGATACTTTAAATATGGGTTCTTATCATCTTATTAAAGTGATATGACTTCCCAAATACTTCTAAGAAATTAAAAAATATTGAACTTACTGGGCTTAATGGGGAGACCATACCCAAAGAAGTTTAAGAAACAAGAATAACAACTTTGCAACCACAAGTTGATAAAAAATCTAGAATATATTAGAAGAAAGCACAAAAAATAAATAAAGATACATCATTCGCTCAAATAAATAGTTTTCAGAAAATAATAAAAAGAAACAATGAAAATAAAACCCCAATATTAAATGAATCATGAGATATCTACTACCAAAAATTCCTGGTAGGTTATCCAATAATGGCTAATTAAACTCCCCTATCCTATTAATACTCCAGCTGATCTTCTCTACCATGAAACTACAATATACTATGTGACTGATATTTTCTATATTCATGGATATTTCTCCATTATATAATCATAATATATCATAATATATTTTAATGTGTTACAACCATCATGTCATTCTTGGGGAACCTATTTACAAATTTTTTAGAAAATTATCATGAGTTTTTAGTGGCAACAACAATGGTGGCCTTCTCATCATGCATACAAGGGTTGAAATTAGTTATTTATTGTGCACATGGAATGAATTTATTCTCTTTTACCCCTCCTTCAATTCTCCCATAATAATTGAATCTTAATATTCAATGTAAATTAATTAATTTTGATTCACCAACATTGAATCCTAGAATAACTTGTGGAGTACACCATCACCAGAAAATTTCACACAGTATAAAAATTATTGGTATTTATAAATTTCATATGACTTTTTGTTTTTATCATATTTTAAAGTCCTATGAAAATGAAAAATTCATATTGATTGAGTTAAAAATTCATAAATAATTATTTTCAAATTCATATTTTTTTAAAGGTTGGGTTCGAAGCCTCATTTTATTATTAATGAAAAGAAAAGACCTCTTTTAACTGGGTAGAGGGAGACCCATTACATAGCTTGAAGGCCCAGTGGGCATGTAGCACATTACATAGCCCGTAGGCCCAAATTTTTTGCCCAAGGCCCATTTTGTGAATAGTATCCTAACTACTATAGTACCTACTACTGATATAGTACCCTGCCATCACTATAGTGTCCTGCTGCCACTATAGTACCCGCTGATCAACAACACCACTGCTCCTACAGTCTGCTACAGTATTTGCTCCCAATGAGTTTTGAACCCCCATTTTTTCATATAGGATTATGAGGTGCTTACCACTAATCGAAACCCCAAATACTTCAAATTCATATTAAATAGTATATGGTTTAATGAAGAAATCAAAAATTTATATGAAATAAACAATAAAGTCTTACAATATTCTCTAAGTTATATGAAATGGATAGGACTAAGAGAAAATTTTCTCAAATAGTTAAAATGATTTTTTATATATATTACATTAAAACATAAATAAAAACATGGAATCTGCTATTAATTACAAAAAATAATAAAAAAGTTAAAACCATAATTAAATCCATTTTTACAGTTTATTCTAAAAATTTCCCCAAATAAAAAAAAGTTCAATTCCTTTAAAAATGAAAAAATTTTGGGGATATATTTATTGACTTACACATAAAAATTATTGTAAATTCAATATCTATAATCTCAATTAGATTAGAGAGTTCAAGTTTGAGGATTAATGTTTATCCATGAATGATAGTGATGAAAATGGGATATCCATGTGTTGAATTATTGATCACTCATAGGGGGTAGAGGTTCCCTAAAATAATTTCTCAATTTATTTAAGTGGTGGTGAAAACCTCCCATAGGATTATGATGTGTATTTAATCCATCACTGATGAAAAGGTTATCAAAATAAAAAAACCCATTCTTGAGAGTATTGTGGATAATTTTGTCCATAGAAATGTCTTTTTATAGGTAAATATAATATTCACAGACATATTTCATTTCAAATCATTCAATTTAACTACTCGTGGAGACTAACTATCCATCCAAATAGAATTTTATGGCTGTATTAATTTGGGATTCATTTTTTATTAAAGGGTATGGAAATTTCATAGAATTTATATAGCTCATGTGAAAAATATACAGACTAGATTTGTTTTTAAATAAATGTAAGAATCCTTTTGTGGTCACTTGATAGTCTCATAACCTAGTAGTAACTTTGAAAATATGTCATGGGGATGATTTTTTTGTCCTTTAATATTGAACTAAGAAATTATTTTTTGTGTTAGATTATGGCTATCGTCTTTTTGGTGGTGTAAGACTCAATATAGGGACTTCATAGTTTAATCAAACCCAATCCTTCACCATCTCATGTTTAATGCTTTTCTACATAAAATTAAATCTTTCACCATAGATAATTATATCATTTGTGCTAGTGTTTCATGGTCATCTCTAAAGAAAAATACCTTTGTGACTGGGAAAATTGTTTTTAATCATTCTTCTACAAATTATAGGGAAACAGTTATGCAGTTGGCCTATAAATTCAACATATAACACACTTTGAGAGATGATAAATTTTAAACCAAAATATTTATGAGGAAATATTATATCATTTTTTAAACATTTCATTTTACCAAGGTTCAAGATAATTTATCTAGGTAGATTCATTTTCCACACCTGGGGAAGGGGGAAGGCTTCCATGTAAATTTCTAATCAGGATTCCTCCTCCACATAAATTTTCTAGGGAATTTCCCATAGAAGATACTTTAAAAATGATACCTATGAAATTCCTTCATGTAGGGTTGTCCACCACAAAAAATATTTTTGGTGACCATCCCTAAAGAATCATGTCTTTAATTTACCCCCACCCACTCACATAGAACCTTAAAATTATATGAAATAATTTCTTCTTAAAGTGTGTGTTTACTTCTTTCTAAAGGTTTATCTTAACATATGATTGTACCTATAGTGAACCACTTCATAAAAGATCCCTCTATAGGTTTCTAGGCCTCATTTTATGGAAAACCATCTTTTCACATGAACTATATCTTTTTTTGGATGATAGAATCTTATAGATCATGTTTACCCATTTACAATGGTCCATCTATATATAATATTATATCAAGGCATACCCACTTCACAAAGGATTCCATTTATAGGTTTCTGGTACTTCTTCTAATAGAAACATCCCTTTTATAAGAACCAGATATTTTATGGGACTATAGAATCTTACGGAACATTTTACATCTATTTCAAATGTAATCCACCATAGAAAATTGTGTTTTTATTAAACCATTCAATGAAATATTTATCATCTAGGTAACTTGTGTGTAATCCCCATATAATCACCATGAGTGGAGATACTGCTCTTTGTTTCCTAAATCCCCCTAAGTTGAAATCCATCACTTGGTATCCAAAAAACCCTTGAGTGGACATCCTCCTCTTAGTTTTTTTGAACACCCTATGTTAAGATCCTCCTCTTGGTTTCTAAAATAACCATGATTCAAGGTCCTCCTGTTGTTTCCCAAAATTCCTTGAGTCAATATCCTCCTCTTGATTTCCACAAACTTCTTGAGTTGAGATACTTCTTTTGGTTTCTTAAAGAACATTGGGTCGAGATCCTCCTCCTAATTTCCTTATATTCATTGAGTTGGTATCCTCCTCATGTTTTCCCAAGAATATCATCACCTAGATTATTTACCATAATAACCCATAGAGGGACGCTTTAGTATAATTACCATACCAAACCATTTTTAGAAACCTTTCTCTTAGTTTTCCACACTAGATGACTTAAAAAAATTAGAAGTAGTCCTATATTAATGTTATTAGAAGGTATACATTTTCCCATGGATTCATTATATTGAAGGGCACTACTTTCGTCCTTTTCATGTGACCATAAATTGTACAACATGTATCATTAAATGGTATTGAGATAAATTAGTTTTTAATCACTTCATGGGGATAATAGGAATCCCCTCTCATGGGCCTAATCCATCTATCACAAAACGTTTTTCCCACTTTTATAGGATCCCAAAACCTCCATATATGGAGGTAAATTCTAGTGTGTCCACCAATATGGATTTAAACCTTATATTAATCGAATATTAGAATCAAAAGAGAGATAAAATATTTCCCATCTGTTTTGTCCTCTTAAATTCATATTGTCAATCAATCAATTTCACAAATGGGTAACATGTATTTTTAATATGAAGGATTTCCTAAACTTGAATTAAATTAATAATATAGTCTCAGACTACACAATATGTCCACTTAATGGTTGATTCAACCTCTCATACCCTTGATCTCAAAGGTAATTTGAAGTTTCATTGACATATCTTAATTAACTATTTATTTTCAAAAGCATGTCCATAGCCAAACAGATCACAAGTGTGAACGCATTGGGAAACAAAGACCATTTCAACATATACCAAGGGTGATTACATATATTATTCATGAATTTACTAAAATAAAAAAATATAATATGAAATATTCGGACTAGAACATATTGTTTCATACATAACACTATTGCTGATATAAGAATATGGATTTTTTCTCAAGTGTTAAATATATGAATCATTATTTTGGAATGGTGATAAATATAGCCTGAAATGCTAAATTAAAGTAGCATTAAAAGGTTTTTAAAAATAAAAAATATATTATATTATGAATTTCATAATATATAAAAAATTATACAAATAATGAATCTTATTTTTTTAATTCCTAACTATATATTTTCCTAATATCTTCTTAGAACTACCAATATATTTAATTTAAAAAAAATAACTTCAATAGATATTTAACATATGGTTGGTGTAATAACCCTGAATTTTCTATTCAATGCTCTGAAATATTTCAAATAATATTTTTGGTGTAATGAAGAGAGTTGGAATAGGATTTCAAGGCCCGGGGAGCCTTAGTGCAAATATATTAATAATATTAAATATAATATTTCACTTTCATGAAGTTTTTTGGATATAATGGAAAATCTATTGAAATATGTCCGAGATGGTAAATTTAATACATCCATTAAATTTAATATGTGGGTTTTATCCTAATAAGAACATAAATTTTTTTCACATTGGGCTTTTGGTTTAAGAGTGGTCATGGACATATTTATAAATAAATTTATTTTATTTATTAATTAATTTATTTATTTATTTATTACATGAACTAAACCTAATTCTCCTCTAGTTAAACATTGTTATGGTTAATTCCCTAGAGATATTTACATAACTTAAGAGGTAATGATAGTATGGAGTGCTTTGGTGTAGATCTCAGGTGGAGAGAACGTTGGAAGATGATCACATAATCAAGGACTAGATACCACAATGATCATACTCAATGAAGGAGCTCTTGGATCTCTCCAATAACAATGATTCATAAACCATATTCCTCAATGATCGATCTAAAAAAAGGTAGGAAATTTTATTTTCTTTCTTAAATCCCATTTATAACTTGAGACGAACACAAATTCATCCTATCTAAATAAATTCATGTATCGTACTTTGTTGGTTTTTCTAATGAGTGGTTTCTTTTCCTATATATACGAATTTGAGAGTTTTTTTCTTATCGATTTTTGTTTATTTGATAATAAATTATATTTAAATCCTGATGATGATTTCCAAATTAACATAGCCTTTATTTGATGCTCACTTTATGTCTTGTGCATCCCCCCATTCTTGATGTTCATTATTAGCATTTAAGATAGCTAATGATTTGATGATACCCAAGGGGAAAGACTATTTTTCATTCATTAGAATAATAGATCTTGGTAAAGGGTTTATATTTTGGTTTTGGGATACATTAGGGAGGTGTGGCAGTGATGATAGAGATCTAGAAATGGATTAGGTAATGGTGGATTTTTTATCTGGATTGAGAGGATCTCTCTAGAGAAGTAGGGCTGGGCAATACTAAGTAACGGGTGGCCAAAATCCAACCACCAAAAATGATGGAAACCCAGTGTTTCTTTGGACAATAGGGTTTCCATGTAATGGAGAACATGGTGCTTCATGATGGTAATAGTTATGTATTTTATAATGAAGAACGGTTGGAATCTGACTTTTGGTCAGCCGTGAAGGGCGTTCATCCCTGATCCGGGTGTTATGGTTTGATTTTCAATAGTCCCAAAGGAAATGGTGGAATTATGGTAAATACCTGTGAATAGTATTGAATATTTGAGAATTTATGATGTACACACTGTGTATTTCATAGGAACATATAACATGTAGTCTCCTCTATGCAGTGGCTAGGGTTATCTGTTGATTTTAATAACCCACATTGTGTGATTTACTCACATTACTTGTGAACCTTATCTATCCGGCTCTACATGTACAGGGAGTACACACCCAAGACTCTATGCGGTCCCATACATAATGTGTTATGGGTCACACCCCATGTACTTTAGAGAGTATATGGACTTGGGAAAATGGTACACACTAATTGATAGCCTTTCCCCTATATGATGTGTGACTCTTAATACACCCTTCAAAAATTACTCGAACAAAGCTAGGTACATGGGAATAGACAATGTAAATAAGCATAAAAAAAGTATATAAGATTTAACATGATCCACATACTGTGTTCAATCCGACCTCCACACATCTTGTATCATAAAATAACCTTCCATGTATATGGATAAAGACATGTCATATCAAACGGTGAGACATTGGAAATTATAGACTCATAAGGACGAGTCTTATACCCCTTGGAAAACATTGTGTACTGCTTTAAAGGAATTTTGGAGACCTTGATATTCTCATACCAACTATGGTATGTGCATGGGTGTGTTTCCTTAAACTGTATTAGTGTCGGTATCTTCCTTTATTCATCTATTTTTTGGTTAGTTTCCTCAATTAACCACCACGAGAGTTCATTGCGACATATTATTCATAGAATTTGACTATATCCCCTTAGAGGAATAGAGTAGGAATAACTATATAAGACTTTAGGGTTGTATCCTCATTCCCATTCTTCCTCCCTAAGTAGGGGTCAATAATCATTTGACCTATGTATTGGTGCATTTGATCCCCTACCAAGAGAGATATTCCAGTTAGGTTCAGGTATCCCCCATTAGCCCTTATTGTGATCCCCTATCTATGTATCGACATCTATTATCTTCTGGTAAGTTGTAGTATGATTGACTTAGTATCTCATATGATCCCTCTCACTTTCCTAAGTGCTTCTTCTTGGAAAGACCCAATGATTGTGTCCTCTCGTATGAGTGTTATCAGTTATATCAGGATTCGTGGAATGAGTTCTTCTGGATGGGTGTTACTTATGAGAATATAGTAAAATACTTGTCCTATAGTAAGGATGTGACCTGACCTTGAGGCTTAGTGTTCATATTGATTAAATCTTGGATATTATTCTTATGATTGTATCATATTCTGATTGACATATCTTCATGATGATGAGATAACTAATCTCTTGATAGTTTTTGTTTGGTGACTTCGAGGTTTTCTACTATTTTTTTATACTCACCCATATATGGGCTCTTCCACACTTGTCATGTATGATGTAGAATATAGGATTTTTGATGGATTCCTAGGAATTCCTCGAGTGGGTGGAGTTTAATTGTACTAGATAGACCTCATATGGAACCAGGAGATGGTTTTGGGTCACTTAGACATTATTGTTAGAAGGTTGGGTTATTTTACAATTTTAGTGAGATTATATTTGTCCCTTTTTACTTTTTTGTACTACTTTTTATACACTAGTGTGGATAGTTTTAATGAATAGATTTATGGTATATTTTTTCTCATTATACTAGTGTGTCAAGATGGGTGTGTCTATGTACCGGTACTTTAGTCTAAGGCCTCCCATGTGTGTGATATGCCTACTTGATGATCGTAACCATACCTTGGACAATATGAGGTGGGATTGGGGTGTTATTCTTTGTTTAATACTAGCTATGTGAGTTCTGGTGGTTCGAGCCATAACATAGTGGTATCAAAGGAAGTCATCTCCATATTGGATTTTAGATATTATCTAGCAGTGATATTTTTTTGGAACTAGGGGCACAATGTTAATGTTTTTCAAGTTCATCTCTTAGGATAGGTCACCCAGTGTTAGTGTGGCGTCTGGCTTATCCATTCACCAGGAATCTGATAACCTACTTCTTTAGTCTATAAATGTGGGCACTAGTCAGGCGAAAACATTAGTATATGAATCATATAAAAATGGTTCATGGTTTATATTTCCTTCTTATGTCATCTCCCTAGATATTCTATTTTGACCAAAGTGTGTTTTAGTTGCCAATGGATTCTTCCATGATGATATATAACTAGAATTTTGTAGCATGATTGTGATTATGATCTACTTGGTGATGAGGATTTAGTTTATGAACTTGTACAGGAGGCAGTTACTCTGGTTGAATAGCGAGTTTTGTATCCACCCTTTGAGTAGTATTCTAGCCCACCTCTGATGGTTCATGTGGATGCTTCCAATTAGATTAATAGATAGTTGGTTCTATTGGTTCCAGTAGATGTTTCACCTTTTTTAGGGAGATTTTCATTTTCTAAAGACATATATCATCCATGTTTCATAGTGATCTAGGCCACCTTCCCAGGTAGTTAAGTACTATCCCAAGCCTATGGTGTGATTGATCCACTTGGTTAAGACCCATATTGATGGTGGTACTGGTGGAGAGACGTCTCAAAGTTGATGTAGGGAAATGGTAGAGACATGTGTCGGTGATTTTTGTTGTGGCTTTGATCACACAAGGAAGTGGGACACTTCCCCCACCAATAAATGTTCTTATGACACAATTTAAAACCTTATGGTTTTTTTTATTATATTCAAAATATGATAGTGTTGAGGACTAAAAGTTGATTTCTTTTGACCTATATGTTTGAGGCCTTTTTGTTCTGCTAAGATGTCGATATGATCCCCAGTTGTGGAGGATAAGTGGGCAATGAGATGGATAGATTTTATAATTAAGGTCTTGTAACCCAAAGGCTCTAGGTTTGGTTTAGGGTATGTCCTAGGACTTCTCTTCCACAACTATAGTTTTTGGACATATTCATAATCCATTTCCATAAATTCATCTCCTTTTTAGACATAGTGATAATAGTGGAGCCCTTTTTCCTCAACCCTTGTTCTTATAGGAACCTGTAGAATATGATCAGTGATCACACACATTGACTAATAGTGTGACCTAACTCTTGGAGGAGATATATCCTTGTGTGGAATCTTCCCATAGTTTAAGTGAGGCCCTAATATGTTTTCCTCAGAATGTACTGGTTTCTTACTATCTTTGTTTGACGTGAATTATTTTAGTGAGTGTGGTAGTGTGTCTGAGTTGGTAGGAAAAAAATTTCATTATTATTCAAGAAGGGATCTCAATCAGATTAGGAAAAGGTCATGTGTAGGAGGGTACATATGATTTCTTATATTTTGGTTAGTATGATCCATGGATTAATGGAATCTATGATCTTTTAATTTCCTATTGTGTAGGAGGGGTATGGGAGTGTCTTTCCTAATTATGTGATATGCTTACCTTCCCATCAAAAGTTCATCTTCTAAATGGAATTACACCGAATATGGAATTATATCTAATCTATCATATTGGATGACCCCATATAGCTATGAGAGATAAAGTTAAAGTTAGAGAATCTGTATATAATGAGATAATTTAAACCAAGTGTGTTTCTCTGGGTATCCTAGTATTATGCAACCGAATAGTCGGTGAGAGATTGAGGTTAGCCATGGATTAAAATTTCCTAAACTATTTGAATGTCAGTAAGGATTATCCAAATATAAGAATCGATGTGTTCTTTGACTAGTGGTTAGGGGTGAATTGGTTCTTAGAGTTTGACCTATAGATGGGTTATCACCATCTTTGGGTGTGAGAGGAGGATATATTGATGGTGGATTCTAAGATTTTTCATGGTTTCATTGAGTTCATGGTGATAACCTTCGGCATGTTGAACACCCCAGAAATGTTTTTGGGACTTATGTATTGGATATTTTAAAACATCTTGGATCAGTTCATGGTATTCTTCATTGATGATATCCTTGTGCAATTAGCATTCGATTAGAGATACTTGAGGATGGTTTTGTACTTTCTCCGAGAGTACCTTCTTTATGGAAATATCTAAAAGTATCAATTCTAGATTCTGAAGTCCAAATTCTTTGGATACGTCCTCTTATATATGGAGTTGACAGGGGACTGAGAAATGATTGAAGTAGTACTAACTTGGGATCCACCAAAGGTCATGGCCATAGTGGCATATACTTGTATCGTGGTTTTTCGTTGACTGTTGTGGAGCATGGCGGTGGAGAATTTAACAGCATTTCAATTGACCTTTAAGGATGATGATGGTTCAATATAACTCTTATAAATGATTTTCACCCCTTTTCTACTTCAGTATTTCAAGGAGGCACCACATAGAGATATCAATTCTGATATTTTTGAAGACTAGATATCTATTTGACATGTTCCTAATGGATATTCTAAAGGTGGGGAGCACGTCATCCTTGTTCAAGGATGGACAATGACACTATTCATGTTGTGAGAGAGACTGATAGGGATATTTCATTCCATCCAGTAGTAGTACATCTATGAGTATGGAGGATATAATAGGATCATTTTTCACTAGGTTTCGTATACAATGATGTTTATGTTTGTTTTGTGTTTATCATTAATTCCTCACCTATCATTATGCGAAGGTTGAGGTTCCGTGATTTAAGGGGAAATGGGATAGTATATTATTGGTTTTCATGATAGGGTATCCATGATTAGTGAGAATCCACAACACTTTCTAGGTGATCGTATACTAAGTCACCAAGTTAGGGCACTTCCTAGCCTTCTGAGAGAATATTTCAGTTTAGAGTTTTGGATTTCAGTTCATGTAGGATATTGGTTTTATTTTTGGATTTCCCTCAATGATTTCTTTAGAACATGATGCTCATTTCATTTCATGATTATAGAGAGGATGTGAGAGTCTATTGGTACTCATTATTGTTAGGTCATGACATTTCTAACCCTAGACATATGGTTTGGTAAAGTAAACCATTCAGGTCCTAGAGAACTTGATTTGGGTTTAGGTGTTAGTTATTTATTGTAGCTAGTAGGATAACCTACCATATATGTAGAACCATTCAAGGATATGAATGGGGTCCCTACAGGTCACCACTATACAGTTTAGATCTAGTGAGAGACAAATCTTATGGGTTTAGAGTTGGTGTAGGTGACGGTAGTAATGGTGCAGTTCATCCAAGGGCAGGGGGGATTACCCAGACTCATCATGATTCCAATGCAGATCAATGAAGGATTTCATGATAGTTTTACATGGATATCTTGTCATGACCCATCCCTCGGGGCCCGTATCGTGACTAGCCCAAAGCCGCCTTCCATAGGCTAGGGGTGGGAAACTATCACCAACGGCGTAAATCCCTAAACTGGGAAAGTATTGCCTTTAAAACTGCAAAAAAACACATCAGAGTACACAACTGGAATTAAAACACTAGTAAAACTGTATACAAAATAGAGAACTAAAAGTAAAAGGGGTCTAGAAATACAAGACCAACAGAAAAGTACAGGTACAACTGAAAGCACGTACAACTGAAGAAAATTAAAATAGATATTAGGGCGTGCTTCGGGGTTCCTACCTGAAGGGTAGGTACAGATGGCCTCCTTAGCACTCCTCGTCTATCTGTCCGCTCTGTGCACTGTCACGCCGAGTGGTCCACCTCCAGGTACCATCCAGTCCTGCTACTCTATACCTCGATCAGCGATTTCCCTCATCTGCAACAAACACAACGAGGTTGATGCATAACTTGTGTAGGGGTGAGTATAATGATACTCAGTAGGGACCCCGAGACCCTCAAGGTCTCACAAAATCCAACAAGGTTAAACCACAAGGTATGAAATCAACGGATAAACATTACGTAGGTATATGCCCATACATATACCTAATTCATCTATTAAACCCTCTAAATCATGAGGAAAACAAAAAAGTCATTGAATCAGCTCAAAACTAGGATTTTATTCTAGGGGTAGTAACGTGTAACACTCCCAGTCAAACTGTCGAAACCTCCTATGTTGGTGTACTCCTCCTCTATAGAGTACTGTGGGCTTGCGTGTCACACAGAGGCACTTCCCACTATCATGGACTGTTGTGGTCCTCCTCCTGTCGAGTACTGTGGGTCTGTTGCATCACCCAGAGGTGCTCCCCAATGTGGGTCTGCTGTGCTCACACAGAGGCGCTTACCCACTTAGCCTGCTGAGGTACTCCTCCTGTCGAGTACCGTGGGTCTACCACGTCAAACAGAGGCTCTCCCCACTATGGTCTTGTCATGTCACACAGAGGTGCTTCCCACTAGGCTAGTTGAAACACTCTGAGTCGAAAGGTCAGCAGTCATCAGGTCTCACCCAGCTACTAGGTCTTCGTACTCCGCTCGCTCATCTCTAGGAGGATCTGCTCCACGAGCTACTGGTAAATACTCAAACTATCACAAAGTCCCAAGTATAAGTATTCCAAAGGCTTGCCTCGTCATAGGGGTCTCAACGCAATGGACGACGCATCAATCGGATGCCCGGTCTGTGAGTTATTGGCATTTCCGTCCTAGGGGCCCGGTTAGTTTTTTGGTTCAAACCAACCTGACCATATCCCACCTTTGTCCAAATCCCAATTGGGATATTCCAAAAGAACTGTATCGCTCTAAGCTTTCTGTTGCCGCAGACAGTTCATCGATCGGACACCTGTATCCCAAGATATGGGCGGAAAGGTAAAAAATAGGCCAAATTGGGTTCGGGTCCGATCTGACCCAGTCAGACTGACCCGGCTTGACCGGGGTCCAGACCGGAGTCCGACCCGATCCATGGGTCCGACTCGGCCCGAGGGGGCGGCCCGGCCAGAGTGGGCGGCTCAGCCCGAAGGCAGCCTGGCCCGCGTGGCTCGGTTGCCCACGCATGGGGGGGGGGGGGGGGGGGTTCCCCCCCGTCATCCGAACAGAACCGGCCCTAGGCGCCGGTTCAACATCCCACGAGACCCAGGGGGTCCCTCCTTGTCCGACTGGCCGAGTGTCCGGTCGGTTTCGCACCACCGGTGGTCGGCCCAATGTTGGCCTCCCCTTCTCCTCCATCACGACCCGGTCTGGCCGCAGCCCCCTGCTCCTCCGCACGGCGCGACGACACTGTGCCACCTCCGCCGCGGCCCGACCTGGCCGTAGCCTCCAACTCCTCCACGCGGCATGATGATGTCACGCCCTTCTGGTGACCCGGCGGCCCTTGCGCAACTGGTTTTCTTTATGGTCGGCCCGATGCCGGTGATGTTGCTCTGCCGTGGTCCATCCTTCCAGCGGCACCGTTGAGCCGTCGTAGTCGTCATCAAATGAGAACAATCAAAGGGGGAGGGTATGGTTGTGTTTTTGCGGTACGAGCCCTCCACGTTACGTTGATATCAATTGGAAATTCACATTCCATAAGTTGAACGACGTAGAACGGGAAAAAATTCAACTCAAACCACTACCTCGCTTATCGATTATGGACAGTGGAAGGAGAGTAATGCCGAACATCAATTCGTTGATGTTGGGAAGCATCTAGGGTAGTGGACCGAGGAAGAAGCATCGTCGACGTTCTTCGCGGTTGGCTCCTTCTCTTTTGGCTTGGTCGAAGATCGAATAAAGAGTTCGTCGTTCTTCGACGGACGATGAAGAGGCGTTCTTCTCGGTCTTCATTGAGAGATATTTCTCCAAGGGTTATCCAAGATCTTCCAACCCCTCTCTCAAGTTCCACCAAAATTATTTCCAACCAAAAAAATGGGTTATGTTAACCCATTATTTAATTTGTTGACCAAATAATTCAAAAGAATTCAAATGGGTTTTAAATTAATTAAGTGACTAAATTCAATTAATTAATTGAGACGGTTGAAAAAGTTAATTAGTTGGGTAGGTGGGGAGTTTCATCCCACATAAATCGGGGGGGTTAAAGGGGGTTAAAAGCCTGTGTGGGCCCCACCACGGATATCCTCCAAAGGGAGGTTATTTGCGGGTGGTCCCCACCACCATAACCTCTCATGGGAGGTTATGGTGTGGTGGCCCCCACCTCTAACCTCCTCTTGGAGGTTTAAACACCACAAAATAAAAATAAGTTATAGCCTTATTTTTATTCAATTTATTAAAAAACCCCAAAAACTGACTTCCATTCCAGACCAACTATCATTGATGTGAAAGTCTTATTAAGAGAATATCGACGTTGTGAGTTCAATGGTGCCCTCGTATTTCAATTCTGAGCACCGGTTCAGAAGTTATAAAATCCCGCTCTCACGGTTACTGAATGTACCAGAATAAAACTTTAGAAATTGATTCTGGGCACACTGGACCTCAGAATCATGTGCCTTAAATATTCAAAAACTCGTAAAAATCCCATGAATTTAAGAAAAAAAATTCCACAGAATTTTCATTTCTTTACATTCCCCCCACCTCAGGGATTTACGTCCCCGTAAGATACAACTTGAACTAAGGGAACAAATGGGGGTACTGAGCACGCATCTGGTCCTCCCGCTCCCATGTGCTCTCCTGGAGGTTCCCATGTTGCCAGCGAACATGCACCAGAGGTATTGACCATCCATGTAGGACCCGCTTATGTCGATCATCAATCTCCATTGGAACCTCTATAAGAGTCACCCCGTCATCTATGTCCAACTCCCCGTGGTTGATGATGTGGGAATGGTCGTGCACGTATCTCCTCAGCTGAGATATGTGGAAGATTTCGTGCACCCGGTGAACCTAAGGTAGAAGAGCTAATTGGTAAGCCACCTCACATACTCTGCTGAGGACCTCGAAAGGTCCTATGAATCATGGAGACAACTTGCTGCCTCGACCAAATCTCTATAGACCTCATCGAGGTGAGACCCATAGAAAGATGTGGTTGCCATCCTCGAACTCCAATGGTCTCTGTCTCCTATCAGCATACGACTTTTGTCTACTTTGTGCAGTCTTCATCCGCTCCTGGATGATCTGCACCTTCTCCGTGGTAGCCCGTTCCATCTCTGGTCCCACTAGTGCTAACTCTCCTGGTCTGTCTAGCACAGTCGGGATCTGCAAGGTCAACCATACAATTCCTCAAAAGGTGTCATAGCGATAGTGGAGTGATAGCTGTTGTTGTAGGAATACTCTACCAATGGTATGTTATCCTACCAGCTACAACCAAAGTCAAGGAAACACGCACGGAACTTGTCCTCGAGGGTCTGGATGGTCTGCTCGGTCTGGCCATCTGTTTAAGGATAGAAGGCAGTGCTCAGACGTAGCTGCATCCCGAAAGCCTCCTACAACCCCTTCCATAGCTGGGAAGTAAACCGTGTGTCACGGTCGGAGACAATAGAAGAGGGTACTCCATGTAAACGCACAATCTCTTGCACATAGAGGTGTCCCAAGCTCTCTACTGAGCCATGCTCTATGATCGGTAGGAATTGGGCCGACTTGGTGAGTCGGTCAACGATCACCCATATCGAATCGTGACTCCTGGATGTACGTGGAAGACCCGTCATGAATTACATTGATATCTCATCCCACTTCCACTCTGGGGCCTCTAAGGGCTGAACCAAGCCTGTTGGTACCTAGTGCTCTGCCTTCACTTGCTGACAAGTGAGGCACCGAGAGACAAACTCTGCTACCGCCTTCTTCATACCTGGACACCAGTGTTGTCGATGAAGGTCCTGGTACATCGTTTCCACTCCTGGATGTACCGCTAGAGGGGAAGTGTGCAACTCCCTCAAAACTTCCTCCTGAAGTGCTACCGGTACCATGGTACATCCTCTGAAAAGGATGATGTGCTCCCCACCATTAGAAAATCCATCTGGTGCATATCCTGTGGATAACTAAACATGTCGTGTCTCACAGTCAGTGTCTCCATTCTTTGCCTCCTTGACTCACTGAAGAAGTGGATGAGTGACTGTAAGATACTGTAGATAGGCTGCTCAATTCCTGTCCACAAAGGATATCTGCAAGGTAGTCGGCTGCTTTTTCGCCTCTCCAAGAATTTGTATACCAGATCTCCTGCTGAGTGCATCTACAACAATGTTCCCCTTCCCAAGAGTATAGACTATCTCGAAGTTATAGTCTTGTAGGAACTCGATCCATCATTTCTATCTCAGGTTTATGTCCTTCTGAGAGAAGATATACGTGAGACAATTGTGATCAGAGTAGACTGTGAAACGCTCACCCATCAGATAGTGTCTCTACATCTTCAAGGAAAAGACCACTGCTGATAACTCCAGGTCATGGGTAGAGTAGTTCTACTCGTGTTGTCTCAGCTGCCAAGAACCATATGTGATCACTGCTCACTCCTGCATCAGGACACACCCATGTCCGGTCCCTTATGCATCGCAGTAAACTATGTACCCTACGCCCTCCTCGGGAAGCCTTAAATGGGGGCACTAGTCAACCTCTACCTTAGCTCCTGAAAGATTTGCAAGAATCTCTCCGACCACACGAAGGATTTCCCCTTCTTCATCAAGGCTGATAGTGGTGCTGCAACTATGGAGAAGTCTAGAATGAACCTCTGGTAGTACCCAGCCAAGCCCAGGAAACTCCGTACCTCCGTCAAACTTCTGGGTGGCTCCCAAGAAAGTACTATCACAATCTTCGCTAGATCCACTACAACTCCAGCCTCCGAGATGATGCGTCCCAAGAAGTGAACCTATTAAATCCAAAACTGGCACTTTGAGAGATTACCATAAAGCTGGTGCTCTTGGAGTGTGTCCAGTACTACCTGCAAATGGTAGGCATGCTCCTCCTCAGTGGTAGAGTAGATCAGAATGTCGTTGATGAAGAATACGACAATGCGATCTAGGTATGGCTGGAAGATACTGTTCATGAGACACATGAACACTTTTGGAGTGTTGGTTATGCCGAAGGGAATAACCAAGAACTCATAGTGGCCATACCGACATCTGAAGGCCGTCTTCTGCACATCCTCATCTCGAACTCTGAGCTGGTGATATCCTGATCTGTGGTCTATCTTCAAGAACCACCGTGATCCCTTCAGATAATCAAAGAGGTCATCAATCCTCAGAAGTGGGTACTTGTTCTTCACAGTCCCCTGGTTCTGGCGATGGTAGTCGACAAATAGCCTCAAGCTCCCATCCGCCTTCTTGGCGAACAGTATCGGGGCTGCCCAGGTAGAAACACTGGGCCAGATGAATCCCTTCCCCTGCAAGTCCTCTGGTTGTACCCGCAGCTCATGAAGCTCAGCGGGAGCCATCCGATATGCTGGAGTAGATATCGGTGTCATCCCGGGGTACAGGTCAATGTAGAAGTCCACCTCTCTACGAGGAGGTAGTCCTGGAACATCGTCAAGGAAAATATCCACATAGTGGTCCACCACTATAGGATTAGTCGGAATCTCTACATAAACTGCTATGAGGGTAAGGCAATCCAACTGGTGAGTGATCGGCTGCACCCTCCTCTGAGTAAGTATGTCTTGTGCTGTAAAGGTTCCCAACTCACTGGTGAAGGTAAACCTAGTCCCATCAGTTCGGACACACCACACTTTTTGCACAATATAGTCAATCTGAGCATGGACTGTAGATAACCAGTCCATACCCAAGATGACATTGTAAGGCCTCGACGCCACTACTTGGAGATCCTAGCTGACGCTCTCTCCCCCTAGAGGAAGCTCACACTGCCGGTACCAGTGCGTAATCGTCGAGTCTGCTCCCATATGAGTCACTAGCCATAAGGATCGAGCCAATGGCTCCATCGGAATCTTTGAGCTCTGAATGAGGGAAGTGGCAATTAAAGAGTGACTAAAACCTGTGTCTATAAGAACTATATCTTAGGTGGAGTACATAGAGATGGTTCCTAGAATCATCTCCGGAGCTCCGTGGTTTTATGCCTCAGCTACCTGAAGCTGAGCTCTCCCCTGTCCGCCAGCTCCCTGCAGTCGGGGTGGTCTTCCTGGTGGTGGTGGCGGTAGAACCTCGTAACGTCATCCACCGCCAGATGCTCGACCAGCTCCTCTGCCACATCCACATGCGCCCTGCAGACTGCCTCAATCGAACCTCTGCCTCTGCCTGGGAGGTCCCTCAACTATCTTCTGATCATCTGAATGGTGGTTCGGATAATCATGAGCCATGTGACCCTGCCCGCCGTATTAGTAACACTGTCTTCTCTTGGCAGGTAAGTCACTACCCCGGGTGCCCTGCGCAATAGATCCTGAGTCCTGCGGTTGTCCACCCATGGGTCTGGTCCTCTTGGACCTCTGCGTCATCTGTCTACTGCTAGTTGTAGAAGACTCTGCTGCATGTCGACTAGTAGTGGGTCTCCATGTCTGAGATTAGTCAGCAAGGAAACTCTCCACTATGAGGGCTCTCTCTAACACCCTCATCTGCGTCAGGATGCTGAGGGAGATCATCAATGCCCAGATCTCTCGCATGAGACCCTGCTCGAAGGTCTGGGCCCTATAGAATGGGTCTTGCACCATATACGTGGAGTAGCGAGAGAGGTTGGTGAACCTCGCTAAGTACTGTGCTACTATCATGCTGCCCTGCTGAAGATTAAGTATCTCTTGTATCTAAACTGCACAAAGGGTGGCTGATAAAAACTCTTCTTGAAACAGGCTCTCAAATTCTACCCATAGAAGTGTCGCCTCTTCATACACCAGGAGCATCAGGCTCCACCATCTTCCTGTTGTTGCCTGAAGGACACTCGCAGTAGAGATCACTATGAGGTCTGCTGGTGTCCCTACCAGCCTGAAGACTCCCACCACAGCCTCCAGCCAATCCTCAACTGCCTGTGGGTCTATCTCTCCCTGGAACATGGGTGGCCTCTGGTGCTGGAACTCATACAACGCACTCAAGTGGTGTGCATCGTCTGATGCTGGGGATGGTGGTATCAGTGACCTAATGGGAATTGGTACAGTTGGTGCATCCGTAGGTAAAGGGCCCTGAATGAGGCCTCATCACTCGGTGGGTTGTCAAAGCCTATGAATCTCGAGGCTCTGCAGGGAGGCATCCTGAAAGAAACAGATGCCACACAGTCAAAAGGTTATACCTGGTGAGCTAACCTGTTTGAGCTGACTTAAGAAAACGTTTGAAAACACACACACAATTAGTGTTTTCATGCACTAAGTCGGAAATCAGATGTCAGGGTCCTGGTGCGTGGATACGTCGGCCTCCCTTACCAACACTGGACTCCCTAAACTGAAAACCACACTAAGTACCCTTAACACTATTGCTTCATATAAATGAATAATCGGGGTCCTAAGTTCTACGGTAGAACCGACTCCTCTGATAGCAATTTGTCACAACCCATCCCCCAGGGCCTATATCATGGCTACCCCAAGCCCACATTCCATAGGCCAGGGGATGGAGACTAGCACCAAAGGCATAAATACCTAAACTGGGAAGACATTTCCTTTAATACTGTAAACAAACACATCAGAGTACACAACTAGAAGTAAAACACTAGTAAAACTATATAAAAAAAGAGAGAACTGAATGTAAAAGGGGGGCCATAAATACAATCCCAAAAGTAAAGTATAGGTAAAACTGAAAATAAAGTACAACTAAAGAAAAGTAAAACAACCACTGGGTCGTCCTCTGGGGTTCCTACCTGAAGGGTAGGTACAAATGGCCTCCTCAGAATTCCTCATCCGTCCGCCCGCTCTGTGCACCGTCACGCTTAGTGGTCCACCTCCGGGTACCTCCCATTCCTACTACTCTCTACCTCGATCAGCGTTTTCTATCATCTGCAACCAACACAACGAGGTGTAGGCATAGCCTGTTCAGGGGTGAGTATAACATTACTCAGTAGGGACCCTGAGACCCTCAAGGTATCACAAAATCAAACAAGGTTAAACCATAAGGTATGAAACCAATGAATAACCATTTCATAGGCATATGCCCATAAATATACCTAAGTCATCTAGTAACACATATCAATCATGAGGAAAACACAAAAGTCATTGACTCAACACAAAACCATGATTTTATTCTAGGGGTGGTAACGTGTAAAACTCCCAGTCAAACTGTTGAAACGTCGGGTGCTGGTGTACTCCTCCTCTATATAGTATTGTGGACCTACCACATCACACAAAGGTGCTTCCCACTATCCTGGACTACTATGGTACTCCTCCTGTTGAGTACTGTGGGTCTGTTGCATCACATAGAGGTTCTCCCCACTGTGGGTCTACAGCGCTCACACAAAGGCGCTCCCCCTCGTAGCCTGGTGAGGTACTCCTCCTGTTGAGTACCATGGGTCTTCCACATCACATATAGGTTCTCCCCACTATGGTTATGCCATGTCACAAAGAGGTGCTTCCCAATGGGCTAGTCGAAACACTCTGAGTCAAATGGTTAGCAGTTGTCAGGTCTCAGCCAGCTACTAGGTCTCCGTACTCCGCTCGCTCGTCTCCGGGAGGATCTGCTCCATGAGCTACTGGTCTATACTCTAACTATCAAGAATTCTCAAGTAGAAGTGTCCCAATGATCCGTCTCATCATAGGGGTCTCAACACAATAGACGGCACGTCAATCGGACGCCCGGTCTGTGAGTTATTGAAATTTTCGTCCTAGGAGCGCGGTTGGTTTTTAGGGTAAAACCAACCCGAACATATCCCAACTATATCCAAATCTCATGTGGCATATCCCAAAAGAACCGTCTCTCTCTAAGATTTCCATCACTGCAGACGCTTCTTCGATCGAACCCCCGTAGCCCAAGATATGGGCGGAAAGGTGAAAAATAGGCCAAAGCGAGTCCAGGTCCGGTCCGACCCAGTCGGACAGACTCGGCCCGGCCCGGGGCCAGGCTGGAGTCCATCCTGGCATGAGGGTGGCCTGCCCTAGCTGGCGGGCGGCCTGCATGGCCCGGCTGGCCAGCTCGCGTAGCCCGGCTGGGGGCCCGCATGGCCCGGCTAGCTGGCCGGCGGGGCCCAGATGGATGGCCCACGTGGCCTGGTTGGCCACGCATGGGGGGGGGGGGGGTGCCGCTCCTCCCCGGATTCTGAACAGAACTGGTGTTAGGAACCGGTTAATCATCCCTCGCGACCAGGGGTCCCGCCTTGTCCGGCTGGCCGAGCGGCCAATCGGTTCTGCACCGCCGGCGGCCGACCCGACATCGCCTGCCCCTTCTCCTCCACCGCGGCCCGACCTGGCGGCATCCTCCATCTTCTCCCTGCGTCATGATGGTGTCGTGCCCTTCTGGTTACCCGGTGGCCCTTGCGCTGCCGGTTTTCTTCACAGCATGCCCAACGCCGGTCTCATTGCTCCACCACGGTCCATCCTTCCGGCGGCTCTGTTGCGCCGCTGCCATCGTCAACAAACGAGAACAATCAAAGGGGGAGGGTTGGGTTGTGTTCATGAGGTCCGAGCCCTCCACGTTACGTTGATATTAATTGGCCATTCAGATTTCATAAGTTGAATGACAAAGAACAGGAAATATTCATCTCATACCCCTACCTCGCTTGTCGATCGTTGACGGTGGAAGGAGAAAAATGGAGGACATCGATTCGTTGACGTCAGGAAGCGTCTGTGGTAGGAGACCGAGGAAGAAGCGTCGTCGGCATTCATCATGGTTTTCTCCTTCTCTTTTGGCTCGGTCGAAGATCGAAGAAAGAGTTCTTCATTCTTCGATGGACGATGAAGATGCGTTCTTTGCGGTCTTCATTGAGAGATATTTCTCCAAGGGTTCTCCAAGATATTTTCATCCCACATAAATGGGGGTTTAAAGGGGGTTTAAAGCCCGTGTGGGCCCCACCAAGGATATCCTCCCAAGGGAGGTTTTGTGTGGGTGGGTCACACCACCATAACCTCTCATGGGTGGTTATAGTGTGGTGGCCCCAACCTCTAACCTCATCTTGGAGGTTTTAACGGCCACAAAATAAAAATAAGTTATCACCTTATTTTTATTCAATTTTTTTAAAAACCCCAAAAACTAACTTCCATTCCCAACCAACTGTCTTCGAGGTGAAAGTCTTATTAAGAGAATATCAGCGTTGCGGGTTCAACGGTGCCCTCAGATTTCAATTCCGAGAACCAGTTCAAAAGTTATAAAATCATGCTTTCACATTTACTGAACGTACCCGAACAAAACTTCAGAAATTGATTTCGACCACACCGGACCTCAGAATCATGCGCCTTAAATATTCGCGGACTCATTAAAATCCCACGAATTTATGAAAAAAATTTCCACAGAATATTCGGGTGATTACATATCTTTTTTTCCAATAGATATCACCTCATTAAGGATTATGGTGATTTATCCCACATGGAAGACAATATTGAATATTCATAGTCATTTTCCACTTATTTTGTTATGTTAGCGAGGTGTTATAATACTTAGATAAACCAATATAGTTATACTAGATACACGGTGTTTCCACATATTGTTGTTGGGGATATACATGAAAAACTAGTTTCACATTTTTTACATAGATGATCTGAAAATTGAGGGTGGAGATACCTTTTCATGGTTTCTAGTGGTGTTTGAAAACCAGTGGGAGGAGACCCTTTATGGGAAAGTGTTTTTCCTTAGGTGCATGTTTTTTAGTAGTATGAAAAACTCCAAGAGATCTCATGGTAGTGGAAGCCCAAGATACAATAATAGCATCCTCACCTGTGAGTAGGTTTTCTATTTTTTAGATGAAAACCCTTGAATTCATGGAAAATATAATTGCATCAAATCTATTTTCAATACTTTAGAATATTTGAAATAATATTTTTGGAGAAAGGAATAGAGTAAGTGCAGGATTTCAAGTCCCGAGTAACCTCATCCTCGATATATTAAAAATAATAAATATAAAATATCTCATGTTCATTGTTTTCTATAAATAATGGAACTCAAATGGTGTTCCATATGGGAAATATGAAACTACCATTAAATCTGGAATGTGGGTTTTACCCTAGGCATGACATAACATTTGTGTCCACCAAGCATCTGGTTTAAGAGTGGTCATTGATGAATAAAAAAATAAAAAAATAAATTTATTATTTACTGCCTATCATAAACCAATTCCTCCTCTATTTAAACCATTTTATATAACTAGGGTTAACTGTATAACCCTAGATGGAATGAGAAGATAGAGATCTCTAGTGGAGAGCTCGAGTAGAGATCTCGAGTGGAGTGTGTGTTGAAGGATGATCATGAGATCGAGGATTGGGTCCTATGAGGATCATCATAAATGGAGGATCTATTGTATGTAACCAATGACAACAATGAAGAAACATTCTACATCCATGATCAATCAAATCCTATGGTTGGGAATTTTATTTTTTGGTTTAAATTGAGTTTATATCTTGAGATGAATGTGAATTAATCCTCTATAATTTAATTCATGAATCCATCTTCACTGATTTATCCAATAGGTGTTTTCTCATCCTAGATCTATGAATTTTTTTCATGTTTATTATTTATATTCGATAATACATTTTTATCAATATTTTGACAATGATGGCTAAAAAATCAAGTCCTTCGTTAGATGCTCCCATTGTGTCTTTTCCCTTTATCCATCCATTCTTGAGCTTCAGATTTAGTATTTTTGTTGGATAATGATACGAAAATACCTAGTAGGAATGATCATTGTGCATTCATTATTTGGTGTAATCGATCATGGTCATGGGTTTAGCTTTGGGTTTTGGGAGATTTGATTAAGGTGTGGTAGTGATGATGGGGGTCTGATGATTGATCATGTAACAATGGATTTTTTAGCAGGATTAATCAGATCTCTCTAGAGGAGAAGCAATAAGAGATATAGAGAAATGGGTGGCCTAAATCTTGCTATAGAAAATGATAGTTATCTGAGGTTGGATCAGATAGTTCAATTTTTGTATGATAGACCATGTGGTGCTTCGCTGAGGAAATAAAAAATGGATTTTACAATAAAAAACATTAGGAATTTGACTTTTGATCTGTCTAAAAGTCTGTTTAAACCAAATATTAGGGTTGTAGCAGAATTCCCAATGTTCCCAAAGGAAACGATAACATATGGTTGAATCCATGTGAACAATTTATAATTTTTGAGAAATTATAATGTAGACAACATGTAGTTTATAGTAACACTTTCCATGTAGTCCCCTATGTGTGGATCCTAGGGATATTTTTTGAGTTAAATATCACACCATGTGTGATTTACTCACATATCATGTGACCCTTAGCATATCGACTTAGTTTGTATAGGGATTAAACACCTAAGAGGTCATGTGTCCCCACACACCATGTGTAATAAGGCACACCCCTATATACTTTATGGAGTTCATAGGATAGGATAGGAAGAATACGCCACGGGCTGACCTGACCCCTACACATAATGTGATGTGGAATACACCATGTGTACTTTGGAAAATACTCGAAAATAACTAGGTACGTAGGAAAATACAATGTACACTGGCATGTCTACAGTATGATATATTTACTGGTCGGTACACACCAAGTTCCAAACAACCTCTACACAATATATATCATAAAATAGCATGTCAATTATATGGATAATGACATTCTATGTTAGATAAAGAGACAAAATTTGTTCTAGACTCATAGAGACATGTTATCTTCCCCATGGGACACGTCTTGAACTCCTTATAGAGTAATTTGGAGGCATTGATCTTCTCATACTAGCTATGGTATTATTTTGGGTGTGTTCCTTCAAAACATATTAATGTGGTTGTGCTCCCCCCTTCTATTGTTTCAAGTTGACTTTCCATAGTTCTCCTCTATAAGGGTATAGTTCAGAATCTTTTTTAGAGAATTGAACAAGATCCCCTAGATGGACTAGAGTAGGAACCCCTACATGAGGACAGAGGGTTGTACCATCATTCCCAATCTTCATTCTTAGGTAGGTTCATAGAACACATGAACTAAATAAAAATAAATTTGATCCCCTAATTAGTAGGTTATTATAGTTTGGGTCCCATATCCCCCATTATCCCAGAGTGTAATCCCTTATATGTGTATCCACATCTATTTTCTTAGGGTAATTTGTAGTTTAAATGAGTGGGTATCTTGAATAATTCCTCTCAGTTTTCTTCTCACTTATTCATATAAAGACCTAACAAGTATATCCTCTTAGATATGTGCCATCAGTCACATAAATACTTGTGGGTGAGTTCTCCTAGATGATTTTTTCTTATAAGAATCTATTTGAATCCTAGGTTAGCAGTGTTGATATAACCTTACCTTGAGAATTCATACCTATCTTGAGTATATATGGATTATTGTTATTAAGATGGTCTCATATTCTAATTGGAATATCTTCAATATAAGGATCTGAATACTCTCCCTATTATTTGTGTGTAGTGATTTTGGGGTGTCCTACTGGGTATGTTTATACTCACCCATAATGGGCTCTTCCTACACATGTCTTGTCTTATGCGATAGCATGCTTTTTTATGGAGTCCTAGGTGGACTAAGAGAAAGTGAAGATTAGTTGTTCTAGAAAGTCCTCAGATGGATCAAATAGTTTTCTTTGGGTAGAATCCCATGATGTTTTAGTTTGTTAGGTTATTTTATAGTTTTGGTGGTCTTGTATTTGTCCATTTTCTCTTTTTTTGTACTACTTGTTGTACTATAACGTGGGATAGGATTTTTGAATTCATTTATAATATTAGTTGATTATGATTTCACATTATACTAGTGTATGGATATGTGTGAGTAGGTTCTTTAGGATAAGTAATCCCATGTATATGATATTCCATCTCAGTGCTACTCTCTTTCCCTTGTCCAATTAGTGGTGGTCTTAGGGTGTCATTCTCATTTTACTGAAGGCCAGGTGGGTCTTGGTGAGTCAGTTCATGAAATATATTTATATTAATATTTTTATAGATGACTAGAAGATCATCAACCTATTAAATTAGATAAATCATATAATTTTTTACTAATATATAGTAAACATGTTCCTAATATTTACTTTTGTCAAACCCATTTTACATCATAAAAAACTAAAACAAATACCATGGGTGTAAATCAAATTTCAAACTATAAATGGATTTATTTTTAATTCATAAATTTTTTGATTTATATTTATTAGAAAACAACATTATAAATATTGATGTTTATTTTCTCATCTAAATAACCATGTAAAAATAAGTTTTAGAATCTAATTTCTCAATGTGAAAGTCATGGTAAAAAAATCAAGTAATAAAAAATATATAAATGTATAAAAACTATAGATAAAATCTCTAAATAATCAATTCCAAAATATTGAAGAAATCATTTGGATACTAGTCTTATTTTTTTAATCTTATTTTATCCATTATTATTCTCTTTTTCGTGAAAATACACTTATATCCAATCACCCAAACACTAGGTTGTTCATTCATGGAATTATAAGTCGGGTTATTATTTGAGTATTTTATCTCATTTTCCATAATAGTGATCCAAATTTTAAAATCAGTGTTATTAATAGGTTTCTTATAGATTTGTGTATCATAAGGTTTTAAGTATTTAGAAATGTTGAATGTAAATGCAGAAAAATCAGAGTGTCCATGTTAGGATATAGGACTTAAGACCCTTCAAATTATGACTCTAGTAAGATGATATTCATTTATAGTAGTAGAATTATCCTTATCCAACTCAATTTCATAATATCTATACATTTGATTCTAGGGATAATGATTTGATCAAGAAATATCAATATGATATTTACATTTTATCAATAACTCGACCTCAACAACCTCTTTTTGGGGTGCTTAACTATTATCATTATTAGTAGGCTTTGGTTTTAAAGCCATATATTTATGGAATACCACATCCTAGATAATTATGATTTTGGAAGGCTTGATTTATCAACATAGAATTTATAAACATTAAATCCCTTAGAATAATTTATAAAGAAACATTGAATACTCTTGGATTTAGTTTATCAATTTTAGTGTTGTAATAGGCGTTACAGAAAAATTTACTCAAATTATCACAAGATGTAGGTCAGATATTTGGTATTTTTTAGGGGTTTTCAAACAAATAGATGTGTATGGTCATTGTTTGATTAAGTAGAATATGATGGTGTAATCCTCCACCCAATTGGATTTGGGAAACCCTTTGAATGCCAATTTACTATAGAATCACTCAAAAAATGGTTCGATTTATGCACTCCACTAATCCATTCTTCTAAGGAGTGTCTTCAAAATTTTGGTTCCTAGTTACACCCTCAGATTGACAAAAATCTATAAACTAGATGGAAAAATACTCAAATACATTATTAGAGTTATTAAATATTTTTCTTCCTACCTCTTTGGATTTTGATAATAAATTTCCATGTTTTGAAAATGTTGGATAAGATAAAAATTAAGGATATTAATCTAGACGTTCGATGAAACTTCATTAATAAATGTTACAAAATATTAACCTCCACTATGAGAGGATGTTCTAAAGGGTCCTCAAAATTTTGAGTGCATGTACTCTAAATTATTTCTTGATTTAAAATTAGACATATTAAATAATACTCTCTTCAATTTTATGAGGACATGGCCTTCACATATTGTTAAATTACTTTGTGTTCCTTGACACAAAAGTCCCTATTTACTCAACTCCTTAGGACCCATGATTGTAACATGAATAAGACTCTCATGCCAAATAATTGTCTTATGAATATTAGTTTCATACAATATTACCAACTTCCTAGAGTGATTTTTACCATTAAAAACATATATTTTATTATCCAATGACCCTTTAACAAAAATAAATTTACTCTTATTGATATTAAGGAAACCAAAGTTTGGTTTGAAGAATAAAGCCTTCTGATCTAAAAATCAACATAAAATTATTTCTCTATAAAGTTTAAGGATCCATGTCACATAATAAAAGGTGAATATTGAAAAATAAGGTACTTTTTATAAGAAAGAACCCATACCCAAGACCTTTTACCATTTAATGATTCCTAACACAACCTCAAATTATTCAATCTTAGTTAATTAAGATAAGAATTTACTATAAAAATAAATATGAAAGGAACAAAATGAATATACAACTAAATCATAAATCATAATGTGATTATATGTTTTTAAAACCTCAGTACCATCATAATCAACATAAAAATATGAGGAGACCACTTGAATATTTTGAATAATGTTTATATTTAAGTTTAAGGACATCATTTTTAACATATACTATTTTCTTATAGTAGAAATAGGTAACTCCCATTGATATGGGATTAGAGTGACTCTTTCAAGATTGAATATTATTTTTTTAGTTTCTCTTCCATTATATTTTACTTTCCCTTGAAATATATATCTTCCTCTCACATTCAACCCTTATCCCTCCAGCATAAAATTAGTTTTACCATGAAATTCATGGGATGGTATGGAATATTTGACTTCCTCTAAAGTTACAGAAACTTTATTACACATCATATTTTTTAATGGTGTATTAAGAGTTATCAAGAGAAACAAAACAAAATTATAGCATAATATTCATCATTAATTATAACATTAATGTTTTATAAATCAAGTAAAATCTTTTTAAGCTCAATAATTTAAGATCAAATTTAATTTATATCATGAATGTTGAACATATAAACTTTAAGTTTCTTGAAAATAATTCTAACAATAAAATTTTAAATATAAAAATGTTCTAATTTTAAAAAAATACTAGTAGAAGAAGATTAATATGAAATTTCTAACATAACTTTATCACTAAGAGTTAATAAAATAGAACTATGTAAATTTCATAAAACATTAGTGGGAAAATTAATATAAGTTGTAACTACCAATCAATCATTTTACAGGTTGACGACCATTTTCTTAGGCCTATGGATGGAATCAAGAAGTATTTATTTAACCATTAGCACAATCATCTTGATTCTATAATCTTTAATGTAAGTTACACTACCAAAATTTACTATTTTGAACTTATTAAAGGCTTTCACTATATTCAAGAGGCTCTAAAATGATTGTTGTGATCTTTATTATGAGAAACCCACTTGTTACAGCCTATGAATCTTTGAATAAGGAAGTGGATTTTAAAATTAATCACTTAATTCAATTTAAACATAAATATAAAAAACAAGAAAATGAATCATGTTTTGAACAAAGAATAGAAAAAGAAATAAAAATAACAAGAACATGGGATTTGACATCATTTAAACCATGTTTTCCTTAAATGAATGAAAATAAACCCACTCGTGCACTTAATTTATTATGATCAAGGAAAAATATGAAAAATAAAAAATGAAAAATGGGGATATGATTAACATATTAATACAACTACAATGAAGAATGAAAATACACAAAATAAAAATTTGATCACATGAAATAAGGTACTGGATGAACATGGATCAAGAAGAATAAAATTATAATCTAGTTGTAATTACCACTAAATATATCCCTTTTATATAAATACATCATGTTCAATATCTCTAGGAATTGGTAATCTATTTTGTAAAGTTTGACATAAGGTTCCACACATGTTTCAAGATATGATTCTACACTAGATTGAATCACTATGTCAACTCAATATTAAAGACCTTGAGGTTGTAGAAAAGAAAATATTTTATATAATATACTAGATCTATCTATTTTATATGGAATTACCATGATCAACATATTTCTCAAAAGGATGAATGAGATGATAGGGAGGAATAATGATGGTGTCCCTAAAAAGCATAATATATGAAGTTCCAATGAAATTTTATTGGAAAAACTCTTGAAATTAAATAAAATAGTTAATGGCCCAGATAAAGTGGAAACATATCAAAGGTTATACAATGATATTTGATTTGAGATGTGTGTATAGTCATAATTATATGGGAGGCAGTGGTGTAGATCATCCATTTTTTGAAACACAAGTTTGAAATCTCATAGTCATTCAATCATAAATTTAGAACAACTAAGATAAATATAAGTGGTTCATAGGATAAAAACCTATAACACTGACTGAGCTAAATAAATCCATAAAATAATTGGTATACCAATATAAAATTCCTATAGAGAATTCATATTCTGGTGATAAAAACATTGCTTGTTATTATTATACAACATTATTTTTTTATCAAGTTAAATTGTCAAGAAAGGGAAAATTAAATAAGTATATTTAATTGGTAATAAACGTTTAAAATGAGATTAAAATTGTATTAATTATAATTTTATGGAATTATCCAATGGAATAAAATATTTTTAGAATAGTATCTATACTATGTTTGGATAAGTGTTTTCCCATCTAAAATGTTTAATGGGTAATAGAACAACTTCAATATCGTTAAATTTGAAATATTAGAATAGATGAAGATAAATAGAAAATATGACCTTCCATAATCACAACATGTTTTATTATAAATATTCATTATTTATGAATTTCATTGAACTAAGATGAGTTTTTAAGTGAAAAATGTGTTTTTTTATAATAGTTATAAAATCGCGTCGTAACCTATAAAAAATAGGCATGGAATATTTTCATAAAAAATGAGCATCATAAGATCATATTATTGGGAAATAATTTTATTTAAAAAAATAGATGGTTAATATAGAAAAAAATCTAAGAGAAAACCATAACCTAGATAAGAAAACACTTCACAGAGTATGAATTCTGAAATTGTTCCTCAAAAATAGCTTGTTTGAATAAAATGGAAATTGTTTTCCCTTAAACCATAAATAAAAAAACATCATAGTTTTTTTAAATAATGGACATTGTTTTTTTTAATTTTAAATAAAAAATTATTGAAATTCTTAAACACATTCATCGATATAGGATTATGCTAAAACAAATTTTGGTAGATGATATATAGGTTTAAAGTTTTTTTACATGGTTAATTTATAAAGCGTCCATAAAATATAAAATAAGGCACAATATTAAATATTTAATATTGATTTATAAAATTATTATAAACAAGACTATGACATTTTCATAATAGAAATAAAAAATAAGCTAAGTAATACATGATGTAGCCTCCTAGATTCTCTCTCTTTAGAATAAGAATACCTTACTAGGATTTTCTCACCATCACCAATGAATATTTTTGGTGTATTCAGGATTCATTCCCCACTCAGTAGTGAATCTCATTACTTTTGATTTATTGGTGTCTTAGATATTTCTCTTTGATTTCTTCATCTCAATGGTGTATCTCTTCATCATGGTTCCAAGTACTATACTTTTTTATATTTTAATCTTATTTGTGGGGGTCTTATGAGTTATTTTTTCATTCTTACATGGGTATGATTATTGTTTCTAAAACCCCAATGTTGATTCCTTTCTAGTATTTGAGTTTATGTGGATCCCCTCCCTGATTGGTATTTTTTATTCAAGATAAACCTAAAGGGTGATATCAATGTTACCAATTGGTCTTTTGGTGTAAATTCTAGCCCATAATGTAATTGTTTTACCTTTTACATCCATATGGTGCTTGGTTAGTTGGTATATCTTTATCTCATCAGTACATTGGTGGTGATAGAGTTGATCCTTGGATGGTGTTCTTATGGAAGTGAATACTTGAGGTGTATTTATTTTTCTTTTTTATGTACCTCATGTTATTTATTATTATTGAAGTGTGATTTTACATTGTAGTTTTTTTCATGGTTTTGGATTTAATTTTATTCATAGTTAATGTAGGTTTTTTCAGTTATGGTGGGTTCATCCTTGATATTTTCAATTTATCCGTATTAGATATCATTATTTTTGGTGTTTTATATAAAAATTTGGATTTTGAATATGTTTGTGGCTATGGTGGTGGAATATCCTTCCCTAAATATGTCAATAGTGGTGGTAGACCTAATATATGGTGGTTATTTGGTTAGGCCTTTGTCCCAGGGGGGAGGTGGTTGATACTTTTTCCTTGTTGATTGAATAGACTTTATGATAATGTTTTTATATGTCATTGAATTTTGGTTTTTTATTAGGGGTTTCTTGAATTGTTTTGGTCTTAGTGCATTTTATTGTGAATAGGGCTTTAGATCGAGATATTATTCGGGTTCTCACTAAAACTATAAACTAGTTTTTATTTATGAAATAAAAAATATATGGATGGATATTAAAGGCCTTATTTTAGAAATTTATTTAATCCATAAAAAAGGAGTTTTGATTTATTTGAATATTTTTTTAAATAAATAAAAATAGTTGATATTAAATTTGATAAAAAGTTTTCATAAAATATGTAATTTTTATATGATTAAAAAATATTTTATAAATATTATATATATTTAAAATATGAAGGAGTTATTATTAATTTTAATTTTAATAATGAAATATTATATGTTAAAATTTGTATTATAGATATTAATTATTTATATGTATATTTATAAATTATCCATAGTATCAGGTTTAATTATATAGTGTTTGTAATTATCTATTTATGAATTGTTCATAAATATTCATCTAATATTTAAATTTATGGATTTTTTATTTATTTATTTATTTTCTCATTTATTATTCATGAATATAAATGTTATATTATTAATGGATTCATAATTTAGTTTAATGTGTTACACTGCTTCTTGTTAATGTCATTCCATGAATTTAAGGAGTTACCATTAAGGTACAATATAAGATTCCTTTTTGTTCAACCACAACTATGAATTTTTGGTGGGTAATGAACTTGAAGGTAAAGGTCAAATGTGATTTACGCATATCAAGTGGTTGGATTATATCATAATTTAGTTCTCTCTTTAGTGGTGATCCATATGTAGTGGGTCTTTGGTTCGAAAATCTCACTAATCTGGAGTCTTAGGATCTTTCTAAGAAAAGTGGGGTTGGGAAACTGTCACATCATACATTCACTTATGGGGATTTTGGTTTTTATGATTCTAATCCTTTACATGAAAGGTTTTTATATACTATATTCATGAAATAATTTCATATATGTGTAAATATGATTGCTTTTTATTTTTTAGTAAGTAACACAAATTATGTGTTGTTTAATGAGATATAGATTAATATGTCTTGAATATATTAATTTGGTTGAAGTTATATGATATTAAAAACTAAATTTTTTGTAGAATGAATATATAAATGGAATATATGAGATAATATAGTGGAATTTGAAAACCCATTTAAAATAGTAAGTGTTAGATTCCTTCTAAAGGAATATTTTTCATAACCTCAACCATCTAACTAAATATGTTCTTCCAAAGAAATATTACCATGAACTATCATGGGTAAGTAAACAAGTTGTATGTGATCCTAATAACATTAGGTTCCTATATTTAGCATGATATTTTGGTCAAACGTCGCTATAAAAAGTTAAAGGTTATGATACAATAGGAAAATATTTGATTTTATCGATATGATGTATTTTAGAAAAGGGTTATCCACTCAACTATCAAAGAATCTTATATTATATGATTGGAATTTCCAACATGAATAGTTATACAATGGTATAAAATAAAAATCTAAACCAAATCATAGTAAAAATAGATCTTCGATCACTAATGGATATGTTGTAAATTTAAAAGGGGTCATTAATTTATTAGGATCATAATTAATAAAATTCTATATTAAATAATTGTAAATCATGATGCTCATAAAATAAAATATTATTCTATATAGAAATACTTGATGAGAGGAATATAAATAAAATAAATTTTTTAGACTTGTATATAACCTTAAAAATTGTACAAAAAAATAAATAAAATTATATATGTTAAGGAAACCCCTTCCTAAGTATCCAACTGTTCAATTTTTTCAACAAGTATATATGGATTCTTATGAGAAGCATATAATGACTCACTTAAGATTGAAAATGTATTTTTTTAATATAATATGACCAAAGTAATTTTAGTCTCCAATCATGTATACAATATTATGTGGTATGTTAATGACATGTAGAGATCATCGGTATTATTTAGGGCTTGATATAGATATGAAATTAATTCTGCAATAATTTTTGAAAAGGTTCTTTTTATATTAATAAGTTCAATAAATTTTTACCCACATCCGCAATATGTTGAGTATAACTGAGAATAAAATGTGATGTCCATGATTCAGTTTTGTGTTGATTGTATATAAAGGTAAATGTTTAATCTAAAAATAATAATATAATATTTTTGACAATTACGCTAAGTAAATAAAATTTGAATTAGGTTTTAGGGAGGATAGTGTTTTTATTGGATGTGAAATTTTAAAAAATAAATAAAGTGGTTTAGGAATATTAATCATGAGTAGAAATTAGGTATTGATATTATAAAATTCATTTACTTATTTTGGAGGGTATATAATACAAATTATCCAGTAAATTTTATTTTAGATATTAATAGATGTTAAAATTGATGAAGAGTTGATGGATAGATCTTGAATAATTATTCATATGATGTAATAAGGGTTTTTACATCCAAGAGGTGGATTTTTTGTAATTTAATCGCATTTTTATCATTTGATAAGAGAGTTCTTATTACAAACAGTGGTTGTTATCAATAACGGAGATCATGTCTTTAACATACATGATTTATGATTTGATATAATTCTATAAAGATTTTAAAAATGGGATTAGGATAAAATAATATCCAAAATAAAATATTTTATCAAATTTATTTGTAAAAATATGAGTGAAAGTGTTTTGGACACTCTTTAGTGAAATATTTTTAATAATAAAAATCTTCTTTTCCAAATATTTCTCTAAAAAATAAAACAGTATATAAGATATGGGTTTTAATTGTTTATGTAACACCAAGAGATTATAAAAAGGAACATCATATTTGATAACATATATTTAATTAAACATCAATCTTAAAAGAGAATGTAACACACCATGACATTAATATATATTTCTATTCAAATAAATTTAATCATTTTTATATCTTTCAATGCATAAAAAACTATGTTTAAACAAAACACAATACCGTATTAATATATTATAATTTAAACATGACCATTATAACCTAGATGTTAACTTAGAAGGTATTAATAGTACTAAAACAATTTTGAAAATCATATTGTTTATAGATTTATAAAATAAATTCAAGTGTTATAAATTTATTATAAATAAAATAAGAACCATTTTAAAGAAAAATATATGTTTTCTAAAAGAAATTTTTTTTTCTAAAAGGTTATCTAGTTTCAATTTTTGAATATAATTCAAAATTAATTTTTACCACATTTATAAAATTTATTGGGAAAAATAAAATTCATTTTTTCAAAACTACGTGTAAAAATTTTATTTTTGTACATTTTTTAGAATTTTTCGAAAAGATTAATGTTTTTATGAATAGTGAAAATACTAATTTTTATTAAAAACTTCTTTTTTTAAATTATTTAAAAAGATAAATTATATTTTAAATTTGTTTTAATGTAAAATTAATTCAATTATATTACAATTTTACTAATTTACATCATTAGAATCAATTTCATATAAAAGTTTGACATTAAAACATTCTATACTTATGAGGATTTTATCTTTGGATAACCACTCTTTCTTCGTGTCTATTATTTAATTTTAAATTTAATTCTGCAGATTTTGTGAATTTAATTTTGAAAAAATGGATTCAATATTATAAAACAAATTAATTTATATTATTTAATATGGTCAACTTTGTTTTTTACAATAATGAGTCATGAAAAAGTAAAAAATGAATTAGTGTGGTTATGGTAAAAATGAGTTTGTTGGGGGTTAAACTAAGAAGACAAGGGATAAAAATGACCTATGACTAGTAATAAACCCATTGTATGTCCATGTGTTGACCTTACCAAATATAGTTTTGAGAATTATCAATTTTTTAGGTTTTTTACATGAGAAAAATGTGTGTATCACTTTATATTTTCAAAAATTCCATGTGTGTCCTCTCCCCCACTTATAAAAGGTCACCCCATCTCCTCCCCTATTCACAATTCAAAAACTATGTTTTATGAACAATACCTACCAAAACCCATTACTTACTTACCTCTAAAAATTACAAAGGAATTATTTTGATTTTTAATCCCTCTTTTGAAGGATTTATATATAAATCTAAAGTGGCTCTGTAGAGAAGATGTAAAATTCTTAAACGTGTGTATTTGTATCATTTATTCTTATAACTCCTTAAAAACTTATTAAAATATGATAATATATTAACAAAAATATATAACATATACTAATATGTAATTTTTTTAATTGCATAACCCATATCCATCTGTACTTCCATCAAATGAGAAATGAAATGGTCGATCGTGTGTACGGTGGACTAACGCCTCACGAACCAATGTAATTCGTTTTCCAAAACCAAATTTAAATGATGGATATAATGATGGATTTAACATATATATATTATATTTATATAATTTATATAATTTTTTAATTATGATATCACAAATACCTTCTTACTTTCTATTCTTTGGGGGATATGATAATGTTGTTTCTGTGTACTTCGAACTACTGCCTCACGAAGCGATGAGATTCATTTTTCGCTTACACTTTACAAGGAAGGTATTATGGTTAAAGATAATGAATATATGTTATATTTATTACCTAAAAATACTTCTATAAATATTATATCACATCTAACTTCTTACCTTCCAATCCATTAGAAAATAGTGACATCGCTCGTGCATACACGTAGACTACTGCCTCCACGTAATGATGTGAAATTTTTTTAATTTAATTTTTTACATGGATTTTAATAAGGTTGTAATTTATTAATATAAAGGAAATATTTGAAATAACAATGAATCTATAAATATTAATTAAAATTTATTTTCCATCTGTTCCATCCATCGTGAAAAATGAAAACAACATTCATGTGTACGTATAACCTACTGTCTCTATGAATGGTGTAATCCATTTTCTATGGTTAACTTTAATCTATTATTGTAAATACTTATATAATAAATATATGTTATATTTATATATTTTTCAATATTATTTAGATTATGTAACCATGATAAAATTAAAAATTACCAAAATCTCCGAACAAAAACATACATGAAAAAAGTGATGCAATTATCACCCAAAACAATGATTTTATAATTGAATTGATAACAAACAGGTGATAAAATACTATAAGTAAATAGTATATGTTTTGACATATATTATTAAATTTCATTAATATATGTATATTAATCTTATATTTATTATACTGGAGGTTCATACACATATGATGAAATTCAAACTTGAGGTAATGGTTTCTCATCTCACTATTACTTTCGTGAGATTTATTACATATTAACCACTTATTACTTTATATCATGTATATAATTTCACTTATGATATGTTATATAATGAAACTACTTATATTATTGATATTTAATTTTTAGTTATTTCATTCATGGAGATTATGATTCAAAAGTTACCAAACTGGTAAGGGTTTATTTCACAATCTCATCATATTTCAAGATTATTTTTTATTAAGTCTACTATGGGGGAATTGTTCAATATATAACTTTTAAAATCAATAAATGTTATTATAATATGATTATTCATTAACTTTTTCATGTAATAGTACCATTTTCACTCTTTGGTACTTAATATTATTAAGAAAATGTTTTTAAGAAAATCTCACTTTATTTCTCTCTTCGGTCAAAAATACTTTTTCATCAAATTCCATGTTTTATAAAAATGTTTTAAAAATGTTTTTAATTATATTACAATGATTTATTAAAGAAATTTTTACCCATTATGAATTTTTACAAAAAAAGTAAAATGAATATTCATTTCATTTTCCAATCAAGGCTTGTTTGGATTTTATTAAAAGTGTGATATGAATCTTTTTTTTTAATGTGTATGACATTAACATAATTTTTTATCATAATAACTACTAAATATTTTAAATATTATATTATAATTGTTCGATGTTTATTTTTCAATAAAATTATTTTAGAAAAATTGGTGAACTTTTTATTTTAAATGTTGATTTTTAAACTGCAAAGGATTTTTCCACATGAAATGTTTTAATAAAATATTTATGGTATATATATTAATCGACAACATAAAAAATTTATTGTAGTTATGATCCACAGGGGATATATTGTATTGATATATTACATATTATTATTTTTGGATAGTTTATTATTAGTTTTACTAAGTATGTACAATTTTATTACCATTCACCATATTATTCCAGATGGTTTATGATTATGTTTATTTGATTGGGTTTAGTATTAACATTTGGTAGGTTAGTTTTTTAATACAAATTTTTATGTTGATTATGATTTACCCCTTTCATATGATTAATTCATAGTAATTAGTAAGTAATGGGTGTGTCCCTATTAAATATGGACCTTCGATGCATCGACAGGTCTTATGAAATAAATTAGTTGGAAAAATTTGGTGGGTTTATACCCATAGATTTAAACTATCTTGTGAAAGTTCTTGATGGTATATTTCATACGTCTGTCATTATGTATTCCCTCATTATGAGATCACTAATTTATTTCCATGTTATTATTCAATTAGTTATAATATCCATGGATACGTTTTAATGGTATGTGATTATTTATATATATTTATTTGATGATCATTTATTTTTTCCATATTATGATTAATTTATTGATTAAATGGAACTTGTTTTAATTATTTACCTTTATATATATATTATTCTTATTTATTAATTATATAATCTTCTATACACTTACCCTTACTAAGCATTTAATCTCATCTCTTTCTTATGTTTTATTTTCCCCTAGGTACCAGGAAGTTTTTTTTTGATTGATATACAACGATACGCTATGAGGAATAATGGACTTATCAAAGAAAACACATTTTGTATTTACTGTTTTAAAATATAATTTTAATTTAATGTATGTATCTAGTTTACCAATATTTGTATAATATTTGGTCATTTAGGATTTGATTCATTGTATGTAGTGACAATGTAATAAAGTAACCATAGAATCTAGGATACTAGAGTTGGGTTCTTTACAGTTGGTACCAAGGGAAGTTTTGTAGAAACCTTGGGAAATAGATTTAGGAAAACATATATTAATAAATATAACCATATTATAAACATTGAGGATAAATATATAAAAACATCCTAAAGTTTTGGTAAGGTGGATATTATATAGTTTTTCCAAGGAATACATCTTGACCTAGATATAACAAATGTATATGGTTTGATAACAAATTTACCTAGAGTTAATAACTCCGAAAAAGGCATATCAGGCTTAAATAGAGCATTACCGGGTACATGATAACATGCATTAATTCAAATTTTTTTGACACTCTTGGGGGATATACTTAGGATAATTCACATTTTCTTTACATATCATTTTGATGGATTGAAAATATTTTTATTATTTGAAAACTTTCCCTATTAAAACCATGTTTATGATTATGAGATTATCCATGCATAAATTTTCCATTATATATTAATTGTTTAACTAGTTTTGAGATAAAAAATTATGATACATAATGTTATTATCTAATATATTGTATTCATTTATTTAGAAATGGAACCTAGTAGATGGAATGGGAACTGTATTAATGAGTGCAATCAATAGAATAAGAATTGTCATTTATTTGATGGACTTAATACAATTCTTTGAAGTGTACTAGTATCCAAAAAAATCTTATGAGAAGAGTAAATATCAAAATGTTATATCAAGATGGATAATTAATTCTCTAAGTATTATGGATTCTATGGGAAGAAAGAGAATAAGACAATATCAGAGTAAAAAAATTGATAAGCAGAATAAGGGAATAAAGAATTTTAACACATGTGATAATTCTAGGAAGAAACAAACTATTACATGATTTAATGGGATGGTATATTACATAAAGTGTTGAGAGAAATTACATTAGGTTTTTTAATGAAAGGGTAATTATGAAACCTTTTATGTTCAGTGTTTTAACTGTAAAGCGATGGGTCAATATGCAAAAAAATTCCCCAAGTGTCAAGGTAATATATCTCAAAAGAAGTTAAGGGATCAAGGTTAAACTTATGATATTAATATAGCCAATGCAGAATTATTAAAATGACATTGTATTTGAATTCATGAATTATGTTATAGATGTATTTTATCAAATATATTCTAGTTATAAGAATTATAAAATATATAAAGATTGTATTTTCATACTTTTTCTTTAATGATTTAAGAGAATATATTGAATGGTACTAATGAACAAGAAAATTGATTTAGTTTCATGTTAAAATTCTTATAAAAAATTATTGATATAAGATAACCATTGATATGTGCTTTCTTTTGAGATAATAATGATAAAGGTTTGTTTAGGGAATATTATTGGTGACCTTGATATTGTTTATTAATTTGATGATTTATGTTATCATTGAAGGATTTTACTACATGTTTGGATTTTTTAGAATATATTCGACAACCTGATATATTTTTTTGAAAAATTAATTTTTCTCATTAAGGTTTTATATTTATCAAGGTATTCAAATATATTGAATGTGAATTTAAGAGACACTTTATATTTTACCTGGAATATAATGTTAATTTAGTGACTATATAAACATGGTTGGACATATTTTGGAAGATACTTAAGGTTAACTATTAATTTAATGGATTAACTTGAAATATGGATGTTATTGGACAACTTTTTCTAACTATTTTGGTATTCATAAATATAGGAGGAATAAATTGTTACTATTTTATCGATCATATGATTTGTTAAATATTACTTTTAGAGCTTTAGGAATAAAAAATACATTTTTCTATATTCATTTATTAGAGTAAGAGATGAAGTCGAAATTTTAAGAAGAAAAAAATGATGAAATTGTGCTTATAAAATATAAATATATCATGTAGTTATATTTATTTATATTTTTATATTGAAAAATAATTCCCCAAACCATCAAAAATGATTTTTAAATAAAAAATTTATCCTAATATCTTCATTTCTAATGAACTAATGGATTTTTCACCCTTTAAGAATTTATGGTTTTTTATCATTAACCATATATATATCACCCACTTTATTATGATCAGTGATCATTATCAATCATTATAATTATTTATGATTTTATTTTATGCCCATATCTTTGCTTCCCAGCTAGGTCCTCCTAGTTGGAAACCTAGTTATATGATTATTCTAGATGACCTTTTTACATACCTATCTCTATTATCAAGAGGATTTTTTATTAAATCTTATCACAATGTGGGATTTCATGAAAGGTATTTTATAATTTCAAACCCTATATTACCGTGATCAAGATTAAATTGTGAGAATGCAGTTTTTTAAAGGGGGTAGAATGTAACAGCCCGATATTTTAAAACAGGAACGTTCTATTTGATAGAATATATGACATGAAACACTAATATTATAAGAGAATGTAACACCCTCAGACATTATGATATATTTTTTAAAAAATAAATTCAATCTATTCGATAAATTTCAATGCATACAACACCAAGTTTGAATGAAATGCGATACTCTATAAAAATATTATTATTTAAACATGACCAATATAATCTAGTCATTAAGTTTGAAGGTACGAATCGTATTAACTAAATTATGAACATTATGTGGTTTACACATGTATAAAATAAATTAAATTTTTATATATTTATTACAAATAAAATAATAACCATTTTAAAGAAAAGGAAATATTTTCTAAAAAAGATTATTTTTGAAAAAGGATATGTAGTCGCGCTTTGCGCACATAATATTAAATTTAATTTCACCTACTTTAGAAAATTTATTTTAAAAAATAAATTTCATTTTTAAATTATGCATGTCAAAACTATATTAGGTTTATTTTTTTATAATTTCTGAAAATATTAATTTTTTGATGAAGAGTGGAAAATATTGATATTTATATAAAATTGTCTTTTATTTTAAGTTATTTAAAATTTTAAATTATATCTTAAATTGGATAAAAGTAAAATTATTTAATTTATATTACAATTTAACTCATTTAGGTCCTTATAATGTTTTTCATGTTGAATTTTTACATTAAAATATTCTATACTTATAAGATGTTTCTCTTTATATATCACTCTTTCATTGTGTCTGCAGTTTAATTTTAAATTAAATTATGCCACTTCTATTAAAAAAATTTGAAACAATTGATTCCATATTTAGAATAATAATAATATATATTATATAATAAGGTAAAATTATTTTTTCCAATATTGAATAGTGAAAACATGAAAACATGATTATTATAATTAATGTAAAAATGGGTTTACCAGGGGGGTCAAACTAAGAAAACAAGGGTTAAAATGACATAAAATTTGTACAAACATAATTTAATGGACATATTTCGTTCTTATAACTTCTAAGGTTCTATAATGACCAATTCTGGATGCGTTTTGAATGAGAAAAACTTGGGTATCACATTATCTTTTCAAAATAATCCTTAGGTGTCATCTCCCCCACTTATTAGTGGAAACCCCCTATCATTCTCTATTCACACATCCAAATCCCTTTGGTTCATCCAATCCCTACAGAAATACCATAATTAATTCCCTCCCCATACCATAGTGGAATTATTTTGATTATGAATCCCTCCAAATAAGTATTTAGTTAAAAACATATAGAGGATCTCTGAAGAATATGCCTCAACTTCCATAGAGACATGAACATAAAGAAAATCCAATTTAATCTCCAAATAAATAGTTTACCAATACTATTCACTATCCTAATTAATTATAATTACTATTATGGAATGATAAATGTTGGGTATTGTGTTATGTGAAGGATAAATACATCATAGGGGTGGAAATAAAGCAAGCCTATAGGGAATGCTATCTCTAAGGGAGAAATCCAAACTTGAAAATAAGAAAACACCATCATGTCATGAAATCCTTGAAATAAACATAAAAAAGTTGAATAATTTTAAAATAGTAATTGGGATGATATTATATATGATAGGGGGAGATGAATTCATTAAAGTGAATAGGTCTTCCCATAGAAATCTCCACCATAAAGGAACCCTGTGACGAACAGGATGGGAGACATCACCACTTCTTACATTTCTAGATTCATAAGTTGTTTTTAATCGATTAATCAAAATAATTAAGAACAAGTTTTATAAGTGATGATTATTAAAACATCACTGGAACACCAAATAATAATTAAAACCAATGTAAGTCACACTTATTGGGACACTAAAGATGACTCCACTAACACCTACCAAACCACCCTGAAATAACCACTACATCAGACTAAATTTGGGTCGAAATATGAGATCATGACGTAAGAGTGGTGGAATAAATGATAAAGGTATTAAAAAAGATCCAAATCAACATAAAACAAAACCCAATAAAATACATATACTAATTTGTAGAAGGAAACCACTGAACACCACCCCCTAACACATCTCAAACAACCATGAACACCATCGAGGAAGACTAAAGGGGAGTCTAGAATGTTGGGTTAAGATTCAAGGGTGGTATTAAATCATGAGTGATGTTAAATATAAAAAAACCTATGAATTAAAACATAGAGTATGATTTAGTTGATTAATCCCTAAAAGTAATAAATAGATGAACCAAATAAAGATACCAAATCAAAAAAGAAGATCCATCACCATCGAAGAACACATAGGAAACCATTGGAGGGGAAAGTAAACTCTAAGAGTAAGAGTCAATATGAGGGATATGGGGGATGGGGATCCATTTATAAGTGGAAAATATAACTTTTAATTATCACAACATTAGATATTGAAAAGTAAATAAGTTTTAATATTATATTCAAAGGGTTGAACATGCCCTTTATGAATACAATTTAACTATTATTTAGACATAATTTATTTATATATGCTACCCACTAAATTAGTTTAATAGATGGATTTATCATAAGGTCACGTATATGTGAGGTTTGAATTATATATAGCTGTAATTATATTTAAAAACCCCTAAAAATGCAGTTAACACATGGCCTCTCTAGTGGTCTATCATATGGGATATTATTATATAAGTGATTATGTATGGTTTTTTAGAATTATTGAAGAAATTTAATAATTTAAAATGTATCATGTTGTATAAAAATGTAACCTCTTCTTATCATTATTTCTGTTGGAAAAATATATTTAGTAAAGATAAATAACAATTAATAACTTAAAGTATATCTTTGTCTTATTCTGAATTGATGTTCATCATGGAGTTTTATATATGTGTGATTATATGTAAATATTATAATGGGTTAGGTTTCATATAGAGATTAAAAATTCACTCATGATTCAAAAAATGAGTTTTATATGTCGAATAACTCATCAAGTATACCACATGGATTGTTATACACTTTGTATTTTGTATACTAAGGGTGTATGTTTCTAATTTAATCCCCATACCTGATGCTGAAAAAATACATATCCTATGAACCTTCATACTTTGATGCCTTTCTTATATCATCCTACAGGTTGAGATAATAAAGGGATAGTTGTTTATGTCACTAATTATTTCATCAGTTAGGTTTAACCAATATGGGATTTGTTCATCCATATGATGAGTATATCATATAATCCCTTGATTGAGATAGACTGAGGAGTGTATGGGTATTTCTGGATAAGTAACATGTCATATTATTATGTATTTGGGTGAGGGTCATGGAATATTCTTATCTATTAGGGTTAATGTAATGTGATATATCCATCCATATGGTTAGTATATACTTATAAAATTTAAACTGTATGGGTAGGTTGTATATGATTGATATACTCTACGTCTCTTTCTCACATATTTTCATGGATAAAGGGATTATATAATTATATATACTTGTATATGATACAGGTGGTGTAAAGAAGTATATAGATAATGTGTTCAATATAGATCACATTAGATCCCTTAACATCTCGAATATCAGGGATTATTTTCTAAAATATGCTCTTTTCATACAATTATGAATTAGTAAATTCAATATTATTATTAATGAAATAAAGTTCTATGGGGTCACACTTTTTTTGTATGATTTTGGATTAATTTTTATTATTATGTGTTTGTATACAATTTTTAGAGCCACCACAATAGTGTTTTGAAGGATATTCAATGATTTTTTGGATGTATATTCATATGTTTTTGTATATTATGTAACATTTGGTAAAAATAAATGATAGCTTTTATAAAATTAGTTTTTGAAGAAATATAAAAATATTTTTAGGTTATATTTTAACAATTTATTATATGTTATTTGATATAAGGTGATAGTACACTATGTCTATCAAGATTTAGTGTGAGTGTAAGATTATTATAAACATTGAATAAAGGTAAAACTATGATGTGGTGGTTTAAACCATGTCATGATTTTTTTATTGTAAACTATGACATGGTGAGTGAACTATTTCATGATTTAGTGTATAGATAATGTGATACTTATCATGGTTCTTCCTTAAAATGAATTTTGAACCTACAAAAAATGTAGTGATGGTAAACTCAGGTTGTCTCTTAGAGAGGATAGTGTTATGGGTGTGTGTTTTCTTAATGGGTTTTATTTTTAAATAAAGTGGATGAATTTGTTTGGATATATTTAGTTATGGAATATATTTAATGAAAGTGACCTAGATTCAAATATCTACTTACCTTCCTAATAAAATCATAATTCTAAATGAATTCCCTTTATCCATCTCTTATTAGATGAAACATCCCTGATCACCCTCATTTGTTTGTTTTAATAAAATGAAAGGTATATAATAATCACTAAAACCTCCATCCCTAAATATATAAATGATCAAATACCTCCAATCATCCTTATACTGACAACTATTTATGATTATAATCAATGGATTTAATCTATGTGTCTTGGGTGATTAATCCATTAAAAGAGGGGAAATAAATTTAAAATTCATATAATTAATTAAATTGTATAATATCTAAAAATGAATGAATCTAGTTTGATTAACATAATAGATAAATAATTAATTATAAGAATTAATTTAAAATGGGGTAAGGGGAATCTCATAAACTTATACATTAATGGATTTATGTGACAACATTAGGGAATTATAGAAAATTGAAATAAAAGTAAAAGATAATATATGAATCCCAAATCGATCGAGTTATTGCAGAATACCCCCAATAACATTGAATAGTTATTTATTTATAGAATTATTAGATGTCCTTATAGAAATTCAAAGTTCCTTTTTTGTGAGTAGCATGATATTTATCTCCCACAATCCTAGTATTTCCAAATTATTCTTCAAAATCTGATCCAAATTATATATTTTTAGAATATTACCACATTCACTGCTTAGCGATCAATATTTAACTATATAAGAATTACTCAAAACATTTTCATTAAAAAATCACCTCCCATGATCTAGTTTCATACTTTTTTCATGAAGGGTCTAAGAAAAACATATTTTCTACTTCATGGATTCATAGGATATTAACGCCTATATGAAGGAGGAAGATGATGTAAATTCTATCCATAGGAACATTTGAATAAGGTAGGGCCTAATTGAATATATTTGGCCTTGGAAATCAATACATTTTGGCCTAAATAATAATTCATGGTGTCTTCAATCAACACTAGAATAATCCTTCACAACTAAAGGACCTTTGATCGATATTCAAAATTCATCATCCAATAATGACATCAATTTGGATTTCATCAAGTGTGTCAAGTAGTGGTCACCTTATTCTATTATCCTATGAGTTTGGGTCATAAACCTTAGTTTCAACCATTTCTATTTTATTTCTGTTCTATATTAAAGCCTCAATTTCACTAATATAATTCCATAACAACCTTTCCTTGATTTTTCCTTATCCTTGTGGCAATAATAGATAGGATGGATGAGGTCTCACTATCTTCAATCATACCAAATAAACATTTAATCGGTGATCAAAATGTTCTTGAGAAGCACTGTTCATCTAAACCAATTCATTTGGGTCCATTCAGATTCATTAAAAATAGGTGAAAACATTATTAAAACTAGGTTAAGTGATCTCAAACTTTAAATCAATTTTAATACCCTTTACCAATATTAGTTCAGTCTTGGGTGCTATAATGGATCTGGTCATGTAAGTGTTTCACTGAACACCTTGTGAGTGGTGTTCTTCATAGCTGAAACCAGTGAATTAGGAATTATTTGAGACTTAAATCACCTTTGGAATCAATTATACCAATTCAAGAATTGAAAAACTAGTAATAATTTATTCCCTTTTATGTTTGATCATTGTTATTAAATGACATTTTTATTTACCTATCTTCATCCCATCAGGAATTGTTTGTACTTCAGATTATTTCATTTAATAATTCCATTGTCTATCTTCTTTCAGACATTTAAGGACATGATTTGGTCATCTTGATTCTACTTCTTGATTTTTACCTCACCCTACCTTCCCTTATTTGAGCTCAACATAACCTCTATATCGGTTCACTAAGCTCTTTGATATTCCACTTATTACAATTTCAGTACATGAAGTTTCAAAGATGTTCATTTTTCTCCTCATTAGTTATCAGAAATGAGACACCCTTAGTTAAAATCGAAAACACCTATTTTATCGTTTGAATTTGTTTTATATTTATCATTGTAGGTGGTAATCTCAAAAGAGATCGGAATCAACTGGTTTCGATTCTCCTTGGTGATTATACCCAGTATTTCTAATTTTGATTTTTGAATATCATAAAATTCCCTAATTTGATCTCTCTACATTAAGATAAATCTCTTAATGAATCAAATTCCGGATTTAGACAATATCCTTCAATCAGATTTATCTCATTCATTCTCATTTTATAATGGGAATCGACATTGAAACTGTTGGTAGCATCATATTTAATTAGCATGGTAGCTTGAGAGGCACCCATAGAAGTTGGGCACTACTTACATTCGATTGGTTTTTTCTTATATAGGGTCGAATACTTTTCTATATTTTTTATATACAGTTGGTACATCATATTTATATATTATCATTAGATTGTTTAATTTTTAAAATTACAAAAATAGTAGAATGTCTCTGTCACACTTCCAAGAACTGTCACATAAGGCTTGGTCAAACCTCCATGGTAGTAGTGGTCCATAGAAGGTTCTTCTTAAATCATGGTTGATTGTTACAATAATGAAAATAAACTTCCAAAGTGGGAGTGTGGTCACTTTAAGTATATTCAATGTAACCTCATTTAGTCTTATAGTAGGTTGAAATAATTATTCATCTGATCAGTTTGGATTAATCCCCTGGTAACAAATTTCCTTGTTCAAATATACAATGCGGTCACTAGAGGACATTCATTTTAAATCATTTTACTAACTATGGGGTTTTCTTACATTCATTTGAACCCTTTTCCAAAAAATTTATCATGGTTACTTGGAATTTTTCAATGTTTGGTCACTTAATACCTTTTCCAATTTTTCAACCTGTAAAATTAAAAACTAAATTTAGAATAGGATATGTCCAGATGAATTATAAAATGAAATAAAAATATAAAATTAAATCCATTAATCTATTAAATTCTAAAAAATCCATGAATTTCTAAATGGATAAAAAATGTTTGAAATATTTCAAATTATACTTTAAATTCATTTTGAGAATTTAATACCATATTTTATTTTATTTAAAATAAAAATCAACAATGAAATTTACAATTTCAAAATATAATTTTTTTATTTTAAATTAATAACAAATAAATTAAATAATAAATAACTCATATTCAATCCATTAAACTATTTAATTTCAAAAAAATTAATGATTAATTTAAAAAAATAGTGATTAATTTAATTCAAAAAGTGAGGATTATTAAATTAAATAAAAATAATTTAAAATTTAATTAAAAATTGCGATTTAATGTAATTATCATTGGGGTAATATATTTTTATAAATAAATATAAACACATCAATTAACATGGTTTTAATGATATTAGGGGTTACATGCAATTAAAATTCAATTAAAAATTTCAAAATTTTGGGATCTCGTTACTCCCTCAAACTTGAACTATTACACTCCTCGGGAATAAATTGAATTATATTTATTAAAAATTAAAAAATGACGGTCTTTCCTACATTCAAATACACATTCCAAAATTGATAAAAAAACAAAGATTCATTTATTTCTTGATTTATCATGTACCTTATATGATTCCTACTTCACAACCTCGCTTCTATTCAATAAAAATTATAGTTCATGGAGTAAAATAAGATTGATTTAAGTAGAATAAAAGTTTTAAAAAATAGAACTTATATTTATCCACCTCTCGAAAGTTTCTTAATATAATGTTCAAATTTTAACATTCATGATAAAACTCAAATGAAATTGTTATAATTCAATTGAAACCTTCATATTGGTTAAATATTCCCCTCACTTAAATGAATTTATTTTGGAATATTAGAAAATTTATCAAAAATTTAAATTGTTTTCCTTCCATGTATGTTCAAAACACTATTAAAAGGCACTTATTTAATATTCACAAATAGATTTACTCATTCACATGATGCCTAATTTTTCAAAGATTCATTTTTGGGTCTTAATTTCCTATTATAATTCTAATTTTGTAGCACATAATTCAAATTCTCTTTTGATTTGGATCCCTGAGGTTTTATTTTTCACAGAGGACATGTTACCTAGAAGTAAGTTAAAATTACTAGAGACTTCATGTTAAAATTTTGATTCAAAAAAGATCTTTTCACTCACACTCCCTTTCTATTTATAAGACAGTAAAAGTAGTGATATTAACTTATAAATCAATTAACTCTCACAATTTTAGAACAAATTAAATCCTTCCTCTCTATAATTTTATTTAAACTAGTCAGGGAAATATATGGGTCAATTAAAAGGAAAAAAAGTATATAGATCACTGTGTGCAGTATTTTCAAAAATATTAGTTTATTTATTTATTTATTTTGTGAAAAATCATAAAGAATAAAGAATAAAATTTGAAAATTATTTACATCATAAGAAACGTTGATTATATCCCTTGAAATTTGTTTAGACACACTTTTATTTGATTATAGTATGAATTTATCATGGAAAATATATTAAAAATAAATAAACTATTGTGAAGGAAAGAGACAACCTGTTGGTTGCTTATTTAATAGAAATAATCAGTGTTTTTTACTCCTACATTATATATTTTCAAAAAATGTTATGGTAATGCTTCACTTCATGGCCATTAACATTGAATAGATTATATGATTTTCCCCATTTTATCTTAATTGTACCCAATGGAAAAGTTTTGGTCACTATCCATGATACTACCCATTTATAATGAAGTTTACCTAGAATGAGTATCATAATTGAGGAGAATAGTACCACTTTATATCCAATTTTAATGTATCTTATCTAGATAATTCTGTCGAAGATAAATCAATATTTTTCATTACACCGTAGGGAATTATCATATGCTTCAGTTCTTAACTCTTCATGTTCCATTATTTATAGCTTCCTCGACTCTCCATATTTTTTAGACTCATAGTTCACTCTCTTAATAGCCTAGTGGGATTTTTGTTGCAACTCAATATGCTGGTGACAATTTTCTCCATAGAAAATTATACACTCAGATATAACTAAAAGTTTTTTGTAGGTATTTATATATTCACATGCTCTATATTTAAGAACATTACTCCAATATTTATGGTTGGGTTGCATTATCTTCTCAAGAATCATTTTTACCTCTCTATTGGGGACCTTAAGCATCTCATTGGTATGTAGGTTGTTGGAAGTTGAATTATTGTGGTGAATTACATATTTCATCCTTTGATCTTTCATTTTCTTATTGAATAAGTGCATACATTAGTCACTGATTATTTCATGATGGATTCAAAACATTTAAAAAATATTTGATTTTAAAAAATTCAATCATAGTTTTGGAATCATTAGTTCATTTGGATATTACTTAAATAAAATTATAAACATGATCCATTAATAAAAAAATATATGAATACCCAAATAAGGTAGGAAAAATTCTCATCAAATCAAACCCCTATACATTAAAATATTTCATAGAAAATCAAAGGATTTTTGGGAATTTCATTTCCTTTCTAAATTTCACCAATAAATTGATAGTTTGTACACTTTGAAAAAAATAATGTCTCATTGGAAATTGAGAGAAAAAATAATCCATCTTAAAAAAGAGTTTTTGAAATTATCTAAGGATCATCTTGTCCAACACATGAATGTTTTTGGGAAAATGAGATCATAGATTTAATTTCCTCCTTACGGATGCACGTCTTAATTACCTGATCACTACATATTTTCCAAAAATATGGATCTTCCTAGATATAAAATTTTGATTCAGATTTTAATTTAAGCCCTTGATGTGGAAAACAAATACGGTACGTATCACTTCAAGATTTTAGTGTCATCTAAAATAATATTATTCTTAACTGTTTTCATAACACATAACACCGAGCTTTATGTGAACTATGATATAATATAAAAAAGTATTTAAATGTGACTTTTATAACCTAGCCATTAAATTGGTGGAAGAAAGACGAATAACCAAATAATAAAAAATATTTATAAAGGTTTTATAAAAAATAAATATATTTATTCATTCATAATAAATAAGTACTCGATTTTTATTAAATTAATTTTATGCTTTAAAATGGTTTTTATTGTTTTCATGAAAATTATCATTAATTTATACCATTATTGTAATATTATTTTATGAAATTAAAAATTATTTTTGAAATTATAATTTTAATATTATCTTTGGGTAAATATTTTTTATTTTTCTAAAAAGATATATTTTTAAATGAATAGTGAAAAATACAAATTTTTGTAAGTCTATCATTTATTTTCATTATGTCAATTAATTTAAAAGTCCTACTATGTTTTCAATTTGATCTAAAATTAAAATAAGCCACCTTTAATTATAAATAATCTAATTAATTACATTGTAATTAGCATTTATACTTTATATTGGTATAAGTTCATTTTTTGGATTAAAAAAATAATTTTTCAAAAAATCATTTTTATGTGCACAGTGTGTTTTTATATTAATAAATTAAAAAAAAATACTATAGATTGATAATTTTAATTAAATTTATATAATATATATTCAAAAAAATATTTTAATATTAATCTAATAGTTTTTTAAAAGAACATAATGTAAGTAATTTCAATTTTATGCTTAAAATTTCATTTTTCTAAAAAAAGTATTTCACTTTATTTTACATAATTATTTTAAATTTAATTTCTAAAAATTAAAAAAAATAAATTTGATAAAATATATTCTTTATTTTGAATCATAATTTCCAAATTTTTTAATGAGACATTTTCCAATTTTCTTTAAAATGAATAGAGATAATAGTTAAACTTTATTAACATGATTACGGTTAAAACGGGTTTACTAGAGATGTTAATATAATAGATAATGGTAAAAAATCTACCTAAAATTGTATAAATATTATTATTTTATGTTATTTATACATTATATTATCATACAATTGTATTTGTGTCCATTTTGATCCACTTCCAAAAGAATGTAGCTTGATAGTATTTAAATGTTTTAAGCAATTCCTTGTGTGTCCTTCCCCTCACATATAAAAGAGAACCACTTATCTTCTCTTATTCACCATATTTTATAATAATTTTTCAGAAAATCCATACCAAAAAAACTTTATATATTACTTAATTTTATTCTTTAACTTTTATTCTTATCCTAAGACTTTCTAAGAAGACTTAAAGTGTAAGCCAAAAGAGGTCTCCGAAAGAAGAGGTCATCATATTTACCGACTCTTTCAATGTTTATTTATTCTTATAAATTCTGATAAATATATTGTATCCATACTAAAATAATTAACATTTTATCGTAAATATATGGATATTTTATTATGATTATGGTATAACCATTTTCCACCTTCTTTCCTTGTAATCATAAATGAAAGTATCGCTCCTCCGTACGTGTGGACTACCGCCTCAACATAGTGATATGATTCATTTTTCATCACTATCTCTAATGGTTGGTTATTATGATATACTTAAATTTTATAAATTATATTTAAGGCATAATTATTTTTATTTAATTTTAATATCTTATCTTGCTTGTTACCTTTCCATCCTTTATAAACCAATAATGTCACACATATAAATGTGTGTATTACCACTTCTAAAAAGAGATCTGATTCATTTTTCATTTATAATTTAAATGTATGGTAATAAGGAAAGAATTAATGAATATATATGATATTTATTATATAATAAATAATCTATAAAGATTAATTATTATTTATATTCCTTTATTTACATCCATATAAAAGTGGAAACATCACTTGTTTGTATTTATAGACACTATCACTACGAAGTGATGTCGTTTATTTTTCATCAATTTTTTATATTAATGGTTTTAGAAGTGTATATAATGATTAAATAAGATACTTAAAGCGTGATTAATTTTTTTATAAGATATATCCATGATCCAGATATAATAACCGTAACTTCTCAATCAAAGCATACATAAAAAATAAAGAAATTAACAGCTGAAATGATTATGATAATGAAAGATGTTTAATGAACCAGTGTTAAGATGTCATAAGTAAACCATGTATAAAATTATAATTATGAGTATGATACTTTTATATAATTATAATGAATTTAAATTTATTATAAAGAAGTTTAAAAGAACTTATAAAGGAATTCAATATTGAGGTATGGGTTTATTTCACAATCTAACCCTTATTTGGGGTTTTCTATGTTTATGTTTTTACTGGAATAATTATATGATATTTTTATCTTAAAACCCATTTGTATTCTTATATTCTTGTTATTTTTTTATATTTCTTGTTTTCTATTCATTTCCCATCTCTAAGTACTCAAAAGTATGAAGGAATGTTCTTATGTAAAACTACATTTATTTAGTTATTCGGTCAAGAATGTTTTTATTCATTGACCATATTTTAAATAAAATGTATTCAAGAATGTTTTTAAAATTATACAATGATTTAATGAAATAATTTTTACCCATATTTTACTTTCTATAATACGGTTTAAAAATATTCTATTCATTTTCTTACCAAAGTACTTTATACTATAGGTGTGAATAGAATCTTTGTTTTGACGTTTACTACAGAAATGAATTTTATCACCATTATGATTATTCTTCAATTTATGAATTCATTTAAAATTTTCCATTTTTATTTGAAAATAAAATATTTTTATTATTAATATAGAAATTTTTAGATTTTAAATACGTGATTTTAAAATAAAAATAGTATTATTATCAAGAAATGTTTTGGTGATCTTTCAAAGGTTTTTTCATTTAGGTCAACAAACCGTTATGAATCTTATGAATTACTAGGGATATAATCTAATGATACCATCCACTATATTTATCTAGTTGTATTATGGTCATTTTGTTCTATTTATTGACTTGGTAAATATTAACATTTCATATGCTATTTTTTCAATCCAAATATTTATATTGATTATGTATTTAATTATTATTCATTTATTTCATATGAGGAATTAATTGTAATTACTAAGTGATGGAAAGGTCCCATAATATCCCCTTGATGTATCTTTATATCTCATGAGACAAACTAGCCTTGTTATTTGGTGTGTTCCTGACTAATTATTTTTGATTTCATGAAACTAGACCTTCATGGTTTGTTTATAATGACTTGGAACAAGGCCCTTATTGCATGATTATTATGTCTAACATTATACATTTTATCATTATAAAATAGGTTATTTTTATCCATTTGATTATTTATGTTACTATGTCATCCATTTATATTCCCATTTTATGATATTAGTTATATGGAATGTTTGACTATTGTTTTTCTCTTCCATATTATTTATGCTCTATTTATTCTATGGTAGTTTCTATTTTATGTTTTCTCTTACTGAGAATCTAAGATCACACTTTATTATGTTTTCCTTTCACTAGGATATCCAAAAAGAGTTTATTAATGATTTTAGGGATATACTAGAATAAACAATATATTTCTCACAATAATTTTATGTTGTATTTCATTTTATCTAGTATAATTTGAGAATCATGTATGTATCTAGTTTCCCAAGACTTCTAAACTATTTGATCATGTCGAATGAAATATCTTGTATCTTTTGTTAATATATTAAGATAACCAGTAGATCTAGGTTTTCAGATTCCTGGATTTATAGTTGGTATTATAGAAAGTTTTGTATAAACCATAATAACTATATTTAGGAAAACATATATTAGAGAAAATAACTACATGGTCGACTATGAGGATAATTCCAAGCCTAGGATAATATCATATAGTTTTGGTAAAGTGTAGATTGTGTGGTTTTCTGATAAAATACATCCATTTCTAGATATTAAAAATTGGAATCAATTATGGCACATATGAACGAAGTAGTACCAGCTCTGAAAAAAGTGGATTGAGTATTAACTCGATCATAACTAGTGCATGATGAGTGATCATAATACTACACATCTGTCCTCAAACTCCTTTGGGATATGGTTTGGTTTATTCCCATGCTTTTTATATCCCATTATGGAAGATTTGAAAATATTATTATGATTTGAAGATATTCCGAAAGATAGTAAGATTATTATTTTAATATTATCTATGCATAAATATTAAATTTATTTTAGGTACTTCACCATATTCAGAATTATACACAATGATTCATAATGTAATGATCTAATCAAGTGTATTTTGTTGTTTAGAAATAGTTTTGAATGTAAGTAATAAATAATATGTAAAAACTAGTTATAAATGTGGGGATTCAACTCATATTAAAGTCAACATGACTAGTGTTGAATATAAGTGTATTATTAATATATTAAGACATTTTAATTAGGGTATGATCAATAAAATTTCATGTATGTAAAAACCTATTGCATCATATTATGATTCCTTAATGTTGGATTCCTTTATGAGGTATAAACCTCCATACATTAATGTAAGTATTGATCCATTGATATCCCAATAGTGGATCAAGTCCCATGAAAAGATATTTATGTATTTGATAAGTAATTAAATGGATAAGGTTATTATGGAAGTGTATTATTTAAAGGATGATATTGATCAATGGTGTTCACTGATTTAAAATAAAAATATGGGGGAAGAGATAAGAATATTGGAATGGAATACTTTTAAGAAGATTTTATTTGAAAAATAATTTCATCTTGATAAACAAGGTGATATAGAGAGATAATTGCTTAATATAAAATAGACGAAATATGAAATAGATATTGATTATGAGATAACTTTACAACATTATAAAGGCATATTAAAGAGTACCTACATAATCCAGAAATTAAGATTGATTGTCTTTTTGTTGGGATTAATCCAAGCCTCCAAAGGGAACTATTCTCTCAAATGTTTTCTTTATATTATTATATGGTATCAAGTTCCATTAGGAAATAAAAATATTTATATGAGACAAATATTTTCAAATTAAATCATGTGAATAATATGAATAGTAATAATCATGAAAAAATAAATGAGGTGAAGGAAAACAAGGGATGGGTGTAACTTCCCACAAGTGATAATTATGTAATGAAACACCCTGATACTTTCTTAATGGGAAAGGGAGTTTTCTTCAAGTGTAGAGAGAAATACCATTTGGTACATGAATTAAAGGGTAATAATGAAGTTTCCAATATCAAGTGTTTCAACTTTAAGGATATGGGGAACTAAGAAAATAAATTCACCAAGCATCAAGTGAATTTACCTCATAAATGTTAAGGGAGAAAGGATAAGCATATGAAATTAATACATTTAGAGTTAAAATACATTAAGTTGTGATAAAATTTAATTTGATCATAAAATCATACATTTTTTATTCCAGATCTATACACTCTTATATTTTTCAAAGATATCAAGTCATCCCTTGACACTTTGAAGAAATAATTTTCAGTCAAGACACCCAGTTGGATTATGTTCATAATATATCAAGCACTTTCTGTTAATATTAAAATTTATTCACAAGTTGAATACATGGTTGTTCACTACAAAAGAAGTGACTTGTACCAATATAAAATTATTGAAAAATGATATATATGTTGGTAAAAATAATGAATTCCAACATATTTTTAATTTTTTTGTTTTTAAGTATAGGTACCAACAAAATTTTTTACCAACAAATATATCTTTTTGTATTAGTAGTTCAATACCAACACATCTTTTACTAACATTTAAATTTGTTGATTTGTCATAACAATAACAATAATTGAGTTACCAATAATTGAATTTTTTATTATTAATTATTATCACCGAAAAATATTTTTCCATTATAAAAAATGGTTGCAATTAATTATAAAATAGTATAAATATTTTACTAAAAATCAAATGTATATATATATATATATATTAATTATTTATTACAAACATATCATTTTTCCAATATAAATATACGATTAATTAAAATATTTACAATTTATTAATATTTATTTAAAAGAATCAAAACACATTTTATACATTCATTTTTATTTTTAGTAAATGCCCATATGATTATAATGTCATATATTCTCTATATTCCTTTCAAGTTCTTATAAACTGTTTAATGCCAATATCACTCCACCTATTACAAAAGTAACACTTGTAATATGAATACATATAATATTCATTCTATTTTATATATTCAACTGACATTCTATTTATTCTAAATATATACAATATTTATTCTATTTTTTAAATGAAATTTTCATACTCTTTTAATATGAGATATAATGCAATATGAAATATGAGATATGATGCAATATGAAATATTCATTCTTTATTAACATTCCATATGAATACATGTAATATGACATCTATTTCTAATATGAAACATTTATAGATGCAATATGCATTTTGTGTTAACGTGTAATATGAATATATGTGTTAAGTATTATGTTTCTAATATGCGATATGCCTGTTTCGAAATAGTACAAGTGTAGTTCACAACACATTTTCATAATAAAAAACATGTGACATAGAAATAAATGTGTAATGTTATTTAGTTTTTTAGGTTTCATGTTTTGAATAATTGTACAGCATTACTGGAAATCTGACTTTTCCCAATGCTTATATACCAACGGTTTGTAAAAACCATTGGTATATGTCCTTTTTTCCAACAGTTTGGCCAAACCGTTGGGAAATACAACTTTGTGGCCACCTTTTCCAACGATTTTAGCAAACCATTGGGAAAGAGTATAGATTTCCCAACGGTTTGGCCAAACCATTGGGAAAAGTCCACTTTGTGGCCACCTTTCCCAATGGTTTGGCCAAACCGTTTGGATAGGTATACCCTTTCCCAACAGTTTGTCCAAACCGTTGGGAAAGGGTATACCTATCCCAACAGTTTTCCAAAACCGTTGGGAAAGGTCCCCTAGAAATCAACCTTCAGCCCGGAATGAATTTTAGAATCAAGAACTATACCAACGGTTGTCAAAACCATTGGTATAGGTCTATACCAACGGTTTTGACAACCGTTGGTATAGGTCCTGATAATTTTTATCATATCTTCATACCGAGAACATTATATAAATCAAAATTTAAAATATTTATGACAATACATATATATATTTATGTAATTATCTTCACAAAAGTCATGTTAGGTTAGTGGTTAAGTCGTTCAATGATAAACTAGGGGTCCTGGGATCAAAGCCCAGCGAATGTTTTTTTATTGAAATACATATACCAACGGTTCCACAACTGTTGGTATAGATTTTCATATTACTTATACCAACGGTTTCCAAAACCGTTGTTATAGGTATATACCAATGGTTTTCGAAAAACCGTTGGTATAGACCTATCCCAACGGCTTACTTGGCAGCGGTTCTCCAAACCGTTGGTATAGGCTATACCAACGGTTTGGAGGCCTATACCAATGGTTCCAAACTGTTGGTATATGTTAGTTTTCCAGTAGTGCAAGCATGCTTGAACTAAACAATCAATGGATATTTGGTTGAGTGATGAGTTCCAAATTTTAATATCTCGTGCCTTCTTCATCAAGGTTTTATTCTTCAATTTTTTCTATTTTTATTTTCTGAAATTATTATTTTTTTCATGTTCATGGGAAGTTAATTATGAATTCCAAAGTTACATGATAATTTTTTCAAGGCTCCAAACCACATTCTCACTCTATTTTTATCTTTCTTTTGGAATGTGGTATTAAATCATTTTTATTCATATAGTAATCCATCTACAAGTAAAATATATTTTATTTATTTCTCATTTACATTTTTTTATGTTTTTTTATCGAACCTATTGATCTTCTGGCTCAAAATATTGAATCTGGGGTTACTATTGGATTCTTATTATAAATATTATAAGAACTCAAGTATTATATTCTTATTTAATTTAGGAATTTACATCAGTGAATGATTTGTTTGGTAAAATTTGATGAATTAAAAGATATTAGGGGTTGGTGGAGATATGAAATTCATGGTTGATTGTACCAAACCACTTATTTTGTTTTTCTACTACAATTTGGTTTCTTTCAAATTTATTTGGTTTCAGAATTTGGTTCATTCATGTTGTTCTATCTTCACTTACAAAAACACAAAAAACATGACTTTTTGTGATGGTTCAGGCTATTTTCAACTAATTCAATGGGACATGAGACATTCATTCTCATTGTTTTTCACATTGATTTCTGGTTTATTGGGTTATTAATAAGAAAGTGGGAGATGCTATAATTTTTTGCTAATCTTATGTTAGTTGGATTGTGCAGAATTATTTTCAATTCAATGAGGTGGGTAATTAACAAAGTATTTTGGCTCGTATTAATCAAGTTCATGAGGTATTGTTGATTGTTATGTAATCTGGGCTTTCATGTTCTTATAGTTAGTAATAAAGGTTCAATTTTTTTTGTTTTTTCCTGCAAATAGGTTCAATTTTGGTTGATTCCATGCTCTTGAAATGAGAATGAGGTAGTGAAAATTGGTATGTAATCTCGTATTTTCATACTTTTATTAATTTATTTTTTTGTAGTAAGAAATGCAGGTTCTTATCTTTTGTTATCATACTTTGGTCAGTGCTATCATTAGTAATGAAAATTTAATTCTGATTCCGTTTTAGTAATACAGTTTTCATTAGCAATGCAGGTTCAATTTTGGTTGTTATCACACTTTCATACAGTTGGCATTAGTAATGCAAGTTCATTTTTTGATGTTATCATACTTTCTTATAGTTAGAATTAGGGATGAAAGTTCACTTTTGGTTGTTTTCATGTTCTTAAATTTTGTATGAGGCAATACAAATGGGTATGTAATCTCTTGGATTAATTGATTTTCTTTTAGTTCATAATTTAGGTTCTTCTCTTTTATGTTATTATACTTTGGCTAGTACTATATTTTTCCATTTATTATTAGATCTTCTTAGTATAAAAAATGTGTTACTTGATGTTTGATTGTAAGTTGGTTACCTTGCCATTTTTTTTCTTACTTTTAAGTTGATTGAATATCAATTTATTCCATTAAATGGTATTGGACTAATCAACACAGTTGTTGAGAGTCCAAATAAAGTAAAAAGAAAAAAAGAAAACAATAAAAGATTTCAAGAAGAAATATTGTTAATATTTCAGTGATTCATAACCCTATAGGAATTTTATAGATCCTATTTGAAATTTATATACCAATCCTTTGAAATGAACTGAAGTATGACTAGTTGAGGATTTAATTTTATGGTAGTTGGGTTGAAGAGATTATGTGGTGTAGTATACTGATTAGTGAAACATACTTTGAAACAACCCTTTTCTTTCACAACTATTAAACTAATTCTTTCTTGATATGTTGGAAGTTTTATAAATGAAGTAAAAAAGAAATGAGATTCTTAACATGTTTGACTTGAATATTTATTTTTCTCATTTGGTTGAAGTGGAAACTTAATTTCTTATAAAATGTACTTTTATTTGGTTATGGAATTTCCAAATGTATCTACATTATTTAGATATGAAATTATTAAATAATCTACTATGATTTATTAATTTTTGAAAATAGGAATCCAAATGTATTGGGATTGTTTTAAATATAACTAGATAGGGAGTTTTGAAATTATTTTTGAATCTGCATTGATTGCATACATTGTATCCTGTTTTAAATTTTTATAGGTAATCTTTAAACATGAAATATAAATTGTTTTCCCTAAAATGTGTTCATGAAATATTATTTATTTTTTATGTTCTAGAGAGTCCTTTAGGTTTTTTTGTCTCTGGGAGTGAAAATTTCAAGTGTGGGGTAGTGATTAACATAAAATTATCATTCATTTTAATTTTTTACTGAAAAAAACCCTCTAGTTTCTAAAAAACCTAGAAAAATTTAGAATTTTCAATAATCATGAAATTTGTAATTCAACTGTCAAAATCAAATGTTTTTATTCATTTAAACACTGAAATTTTTCCATCACTGTTCATGTTGAAAAACTAGAATTTTAGTGTTATTTCTATGGGGAATATTATTTCAAGAAATATAAACTTATTTGTGTTTTTATGGATGTTACAGCACAATACTTTGTGGTCTAAAATCCTAGCTTTCATCTCTGAAGCCCACTTGTATACAGAGAACAATACCCAACTCCTAAAGCCCAATATACCATGTATGAACAATTGTTTCACCCTTAAGCACACTGGAATGACTAAACTATAATTTTTCACCTGAAATTCCAAATTGAAGCCATAATGAATCACTAATATATAGCACTATGTATCCTAGCTTGCACTCTAGATTTTCAGGAATTCCTAAAGCACCTACGATGCACTAAAGCCTCACTAGGAGTAGTCAAATAGTTTATGCAGTTTATTGTATAAACTTACTACATACAATTTATTGAATAAGATGTAAACAATTTAATGAATAAACTAAATGCATAAACTGAATGTAGTTTATAATAAAAAATTGAAGGCATTCATGCCATTGTATGGTATACACATTACTGAATAAACTAATTTTATATTTTAAATGGACTGAAAACTATATATTATAAACTAATTTCATACTGATATCACATGTAAAATGATTTCATATTATATAATGTTTTCCAAGCATAGATCACCATTAAATTGATTTCATACTGCATAAACTGATTTCAAATTGTATAGTTATTTTCATACTATATTCAGTTATTTATGTTATAGTATTAACTAATTTCATACCTTTTTTTCTATTTCTCGTATTGTATGCAGTTATACCCAATGTATCAACCATTTATCAGCTTCTACTGTTTCATACTGTGATGTTATTTATGTTACACTATGAACTGATTTTATAAAACCTAAGCTGATTTCATATTATACTATTTTTCATACTGTATATAGTATTAAATTAGTTTATTTTATTCATTACTAGTTTTTATACTGTATAATTTAAATCATATAGTTTAATAAATAGTTCCAAACATGACAAAATATTTTGTTTTTAAAGTGTATGTAGTTTATGTAGGTTCTGGTCAAGGAATTCGGGTGGTTAAATGTTGACCATGCTGATAATGTTTTTTTATATTTTTTTGGGTGATTTTTTCCAGGTTATGGTTCAATATGTTTTCTTATAATTTGTTTTGATTGTCATTCTAGATGTGTGTAGCCCATCTTTTTAGAGCCTATTGTTGTTGTAGTCATTCTGTTTTCTAAAAGATTGTCACCAGTGTTTACTACTCATGAAGGGCCATCGGCAGTGTACTAAACCACATTCATGGATTTTCTGTTCATAGTTGCAGCGTGGAAAGACGACATTGTTTGGATGAACTATTGGATGATGTTGGCTCTAGGTTCTAAGCTAGATTCATGATTGGTGGCCATGTTCCTCCGTTTTGTTGGTCTCGTGTTAAAAAATCAGTAGTCATTGGTTGTGCACCATGGAGTTTTTCTAATCATGGTTTGGATTGAATGAACTGACATCATTGAATGAAATTTATTTTCATATATTTATTGGTTCAACTATTCGATTATGATTATAATTCCATTATTTATTTATAAAAACAAAGTATTTTTTTGTTATTTTATGTCATCTTTTCAATCTATTTGGTATGGTTTTATGTAAGTGAATTTAATTATTATTATATAATATTTATAATCTCTATGTTATATATAAATAATTTATTAAATATCATATAAATCATTCATAGACGGTATAATATCACATGGTTTTCATTTAAAAAGTAATTTATAAATAGATATTAATTTTTGATATTTCTATTATCAACAAAAAAATATATTGTATAAATATACTGCTAAACATTTTAACCAAAACATATATTATTTGTTGGTATTATTATAATTGTAACAGAACTATTTTATATGTCGTAATAACATTTAGTGACAGAGTTTTTACCGATAGTTTAGTAACAGGATAATTTTTTTTGGTAAAACGTTTTACCAATAAAAAATGCACTTTTACCATCAAATACACCCCTGTGGGAAAAAGATAATTATTTTTTAGTTGTTTTACCTATGTTTTGATTTAAAATAATTCTTATTTTTATGGTCTAATTAATTTTTTAGATTTAGAAATTATTAGATGAAATATAAAACAATATATTTTAAACTGGTAATATTATAATTTAAAGATTAAATTATTATACAATTTCTATGGTTTTTATTAATAATGTTTTATCAATTAATGTATTACTACTTCATAAGAAATTTTATTTATATTGAGTATAATTTTAAATTGTTATAATCATTTTTATATAGGTAAAACTACTTGTCATTATTTTATGGAACTTATGATCCATTAGAGGTTTATTTTTGTGATTTAGGCATGAAAAAGTACTCTTATACATTTATTTTAAAAATCATAAGTTGAAACTAATTATAATACTACGTTATGAGAAAAAAAAAACTCACTGAGAAATTTATAAGGAATCAAGTGACTATATATTCTTAGAATTCATTAAAGTCAATAAATGGAATATAAATTTATCATTTTTAGTAATGTATCAATAAATTATTAAGTTAATATTTTGTAAACACATTCACAAGAGTTAATCTTATCAATGTACATATATTTTTTACAAAATAATAAGTTCCATAGTCTTAATTAAGAAGTTAAAATTCATGATAAAATTTATTAAAAAGGTATGAGATGATAAAAATGAATTAAAATCATGAGGATAAATTTTCACTAAGTGGGGGAAAATGTAACACCCCAGGATTTTAGTTTCCTTAAAAATAATACTATTCTTCATAGATTTCTTAACACACAACACCGAGCTTTTTGAAAACTATGATATACTATAAAACTATTATTTAAATTTTATTTTTATAACCTAGCCATTAAATTAGTTATATGAATAGTAATAAAAACACTATGAAAAATATGTATAAAGGTTTTTTCTAAAGAAAATATATCTATTGATTCATGTTTCTTCAAGATTTGAGGCATGGAATGGGTTTCACTCAATGATTTGGTTAAGGGGATAGTATTAGGGCCTCACTCAACTTCTTGCATTGGGTTTTCCATTTATTCTACATTTCCTAGAAAATCCCACTAGTTGCCTCATCCATTGCTAGGTACGGACCTTCTTTCCAAAGGCTAGACATCATCTCGGTTTTCAGGCCTAGTGACTCTTGGGGACTCACATTGGTCGAGAGGATGGGAGGTCGAGCTCATCTAACCCATTTGGGGGTAACTTTTTCCTACTATGGGAACTCTTATAGATTTATCATATGTTTGTGAATCTATTCCTAATCGTAATACGAGACCATTTACCTTAACAAAATGACTATTGATTAATTTTCTTTCATATGCAAAGGATTGTGGTCTCTTAAGTGGATCCATATGTATATATCTGAGGTTATCCATCATTTCTGATAATAGGTGGTTACTTATGTATTAAATCCATATGACCATGCGATTCACAATGCATTTCCATTCAATGAGGTAGTTAATATTCTGATGAGGATATTGAGCCATTTTGAGGCATCCTATATATCCTGGTTACTATAGGAATCAAAACCCATGTAGTTTGTTGGACTCGCACAATTTTATATCATAAATAAAGGAATTATGTGGTTTACCTATAACATTGAGTATTCATGATCAATCCCCAGTGGGACATCCTACATATCCCAAGTATATAGAGAACTAGAGGTTTTGTAGTTCATTTGTTTAAGGTTTATATATTGAGGTAACCCCAGTCATTTTAGGGACTCATGGTGAAGATTATATGATTATCACAGCTCCTTAAGATCGCATAATCCCTGCTCAGTGTGTTAAACAAGGGGCAGAAAATGATCATTTCATTTCTCATGACATGGGACTTATGCACTACAATTTACTTGAGATGAATTATCATGGAAATCAGGTCTCAGAGAGACATCCTATATATCCTCATTATAAATGGAATATGATTCAACATAGTTTAGTTGATATTGGGTCTTAAACATTGAGGATGCCCATACTTTTGTGGAGGATTATAGTTCAGATTTCATGATCATTACAACTCACTATTCCTACATGATCCATGCTCATTGTGAGAAACAATGGATAGAAAGTAATCAATTTCATTTCATTAAATAAGGGACTTAGATGATAGGATTTTTCTAGATGGTCAATATGGAGCTCAAACCATGGGATATTTGTCCTACGTATCCTAAATATGGTAGGAATCAAAGTCATCAAAGTTCCCTTTATATCGTTGCTTACAGATTGAGGTTTCCCCTATGACCTGAACTACATTTCTATAGGGTGTCGCATGACCCGTTTGACTTGTCCATAGGACATCGTAAGATCCGGATGGTTCGTTCTGGGATCCATCACCTAACTTGGTTGGATTGCCCAAGAGGTATTTCATGATCCAACTGACATGCCCTAGTGTCATTCAAAAGATTTGGTTTGACACATACGGAGGGTGTCACAAGATTCAGTGGAACATAGATCGGAGGATGTCGTGTATCTTGGATAACATCCATGGAGTTCATTGCAAGACCTGGCTGACATGTCTAGAGGGCGTTGCAGGTCTCAACTTACTTGTCTAGAGGGTATCATGAGAACTCATTTATCATGCCCAGGTGCAATCGTGAGACTTGACTGACATGACCAGGTGTTGATATATGAGTCAGGTGAAATATCTAAAATACGTCACAAGGTTTGGGTGATAGGTTCAGATGGTTTTTCTATACCATATTTGTGTACCCAATGGGACTGTATGACTTGATTTGACATGCCTGAAGGATTTTTCAGGCCCCAAATAGCATGCTGAAAGAGCATCGTGATATCTGGATGATATTTCCTAGTACCATCACTTGCCTTTGGATTATTCACATGAAGCTCATGAGGGATAGAAAACATGACTTTCACTTAATTTTTCCCCTATTAATCTTGGTTCTGTCCCTTGTATTGTGAATTCCTTAGGTTTGTTCAATATCAGTTTATCTAGAGTCTTCCGCGATATGGGGGAGGTGCGGTATATTCTTCACACACATTGCTATTATTCTATTGTGTGAACTATGAATGATCATGTGAATTACATTATCTATGGCATATGATTTCTATATATTTTCACTAGTATATTACCTAGCCAAATACCTTCTAGTTTTGAGATCAACCACTCCTAAATTTCTACTCTAGCCCTTTCACTTGAGAGTCCATATGCTAAGAGTCGAATCGTCCAGATTCCAACCCTTTTCCATGTTGGGGTGGGGAATTTATATGCATCGCCACCCTTATTGTTCACTAGTTTGTGTGGCGTATCTATTATAAATCCAGGCATGAGTCATCAAAAGGCTCTGGAACCATGCAGCTTCGTGAGTCCCTTCCATGGACCACCATAAGGTCGTCACCTGATTTTCAGTGACCACAAGTCCATCTTGTCAATGCCTCCATTGTTATATTATTTCGAATGAATGGGGAATCATTTGATCAGTTGGACATGTTAAAGGACTTCCATTTTGTCATATTGACATGTCAAAGGGCCTTTGAAAGATCCAAGTGCCTATTACAAGGCATCCTCAAGATGCTAGATGACTTTTTTGGGGATTTCTGCGAGACAAGGATGGTTTGTCCCATGGTCTCGCAGGACCGCACAGTTGAATTCCTTAATGTGTCATGAGTGTTTTATGAATGAGTTCCTTCTATCTCCTCTCTATTTTATTCCCCTTGTTTTATATAACATAGTTTGGGAGCCATGTAAAATTTTAGGAGTAATTTCAAGGAAAATTACTCTATTTTTCGGTGATGCATCGCATAACCAATATAGTTTATATGGGGATGTGCGATCATTTTGTGGAAAATTCTTTTTGTTTTCCATTATAATGTCAAAGGGAAGTGTAAGGTCACCTAGAAAAACCCTAGGATTTCTCTATGATGAGGCTGATAGGCCTAAGGGGCTTTGTGAGATGAGTTGGAAATGTCTCCACAGACTCACGACATCTTGAAAATTTCTAGGGGTGTGCCACATGTCTTTCAGAGACCGGGAGTAGCTCCTTCCTCTTCCCTTTCTATCCTCTTTGTTTTATTTAACAAAGGGTCAAAGGCCTTGTGAATTATCTTTGATGTTTTTAAGCCTACATACCCTTCTTGTTGATGATAATTTTCATGTACATTCTGATAGATAGGGGCTTCAACCTTTTGGATGTACTTCATCCCATTTTCATAGGATTTTCAAGTTGGATTTCTAGGTTCTTGTCACCCGCAACCCGCATGGCCTAAGAGAACTCATCTGGCCACCGCCTGCACAGTTACTAGTTGTCCAGAACACATTCACAAAAGAAAAGGGAATCATTGAAAACGAGGATGTGTGGGATCATCCACAGGTTATGCATTGCACATGGAGACTTCGTGTGACCTTATAAGGGTCACGCCATTACAAGTCTCTTAAGGGATCTCATGATCTGTGGGTCTCGACCATATTCCTCTTCCTTTGATTTCAGAGAAGAAATAATACCCATATTCCTGTATTTATTCCCTTATGAATTTTCCAATGCTTATTTGAAGGTTGCCAGCAAATTCCCCCCCCCCCCCCCGTCAAATGAATTGTCTTTTGGGACAAGGTCTTGGTTCTGAGGAAAGTAAATTCCCACTAGAGTCTTTGGCAGTGTCATGAATTAGTTCCACGGGTGGAATTTGGTCTATCGAGTGATGTTTGGTATTCCTAAAAATTCTCTATATATAGGAGGGGTAGATAAATTAACTCCACCAATCGCCACTTCTCCATAGCAATACCACCTTTGTTTCTGTCGCATGCCTCCTTCGCAAGACTATTCCGAAGATCCTGATCATGAGACCATGTTCGCAAGACATTTACACAAGATTTATCCTTTAAAAACTTATTATTCCCAGGTTCTCAACTAGTTGAACATGAAACCTACTTCAGTAATTCTTTTTGAACATCAACCATGAGGTATTACGATGGTCTTGAGGGTATAGTGGGGTCTGATTGTTTTATCATTTGATTTGGCCGATTCATATGACCATGTTCAATTCATATAATCAAGAGTCTCAAAATGGGTCATGTGATCATGTGATGACCTATAGAGATTATGTGACCCACGATTCCATTGGATATTAGGTGATTTTCGCATCCTTTATACAATTCACAAATACCTTTTTGATTCATGTGATGTTCATGATTCCACTAGAACATTCAGGCTTAATTTATTGACAAGCTCTTATATTCTATTTTTCTGAAATATGCCACTTACTTATTTTAATATGGCTTCTAGTTCTCATAGATCCTCTCACAATCTCTTGAAGAAGGAGGCAAAAGAATCAATAGACCATCTTTAGATTTGTACAACCAAGAACGCCTTAAAGACGTACCTTTCCTCAGGGGGCTTCATTGTCTCTTAGGGAGACGGTGAATATGGAAATATACTAAAATTTATGTCCACATACTTTGATGGGACTAATTGAATGTCTGATGAGTATGTTCATATTTATCACTCAATAATACAAAAATCTGCACCTAATCAAAAGTTCAAATGGAATAAATAATGGGATTTCCAATCCGTGGGTAGATGTGGTATGGATTTGGAATGATCTTTCTAGGTCTAGTATATTGCTTCTAAATTTTATAAGGAATTAGGGGATATCAGGATGTATGAGGTTTTTTGGATGTTATAGGTGTCTACCTATTGTAATAAATTTCTAATTATGGAGTTATTAGGTCGCTAAATCTCAGATACAAACACTTTCCACCTTACATAAGTTGAGGTGGGTATCAGTCTTTGGGATGTGGAGATGATTTGTGGTGCACTAATATTGGGGGTCATGTATGATGAGTTATTTCCTTCTCAATCTTATTAGGATGATGCAACGAAGACCCCTCCTCTACTTAAGAACTGATTAAGCTAGTTGAGAAAGCCCTTCCAAAGGGGGTGCTTCCTAGAGAATATATCTCTTTCATTACATAGGAGGAATGATTTATCAATAAAATGGGTTTTGATCTAAAAGAAAAAAACCAAAATCATGTCTTATGAGAGATTTGTGTGGTGTGTTGGGTGCTTATTGGCCCATGGTTGAGGCAAGGAAGTTTAAGGAATGGGGATTGGAGGTTCTCCCTGATTTCAACCATTTCATTAAACTAGATGGTTTTCTTACCATATACTAGATAGGGTACTTACTTCCCACAAAGTAGAAAGGTGGAGTTAGAGTTTCCACTTTCCTAGTGGAAACCTCTATGATAGGGGGGAGAATATCAGGCTGGTTATCCCAGTGTTCACCAATCTCTACCACATTCTACACCACATTTATAATGGTAATTCCCCATTCACGATTTTGGGCCCCTTGAAATTATAATGGGGTTGGAAAGGATTTCACCTGGGTGGTTATGAATATCTGAACATTCAAGATATTCCTAATGCTCTCATCATACCATACTTGCAGTGTATCTATGGAGTGAGACTCATCCCATTGAATGTTTAGGATGTCAAAGACTATTTAATCATCTATGATTGTTTCACCTTTATACCATTCATGATAGTACTAAAAGGCAACATTATTGAAAATGGTGAGGCCAATATTGATGCACGGTCCTATGTGGTGTCACTTTACAAAGGTTTTCTCTCTACCCATATTGATGGGGAGATCATCTGCGAGTGGTATGCACCATACTGGTTTAGATACTAGTTATTTTGTGTTCAATAAATATGTCCTTTCTCTATCTATGTTTGATATGAAAAGAATATGATGGTATCTCACCAATTTTGGATATTTTTTACCATGGAGGAGACTGGTGCTAGGATATACCCCCCACCACGTATGTTGTGATTGGTTTATCTCGGGAATATGCATAGATTTGGATTTACTCATATCCCATCAAAATATTATCCCAATTAGTATGTTAATCCTACCAACCACCGGATATGGAGCATAATCACAGGACTAAGAAACAACTAGATTCAAAAGGGTCAGTAGCCTCAGAATCACCTTGCAAAGAGATCATTTGATTACTATTGTAGGAAGAAGCACCTTCTACCATGGTTACAGAAAATGTGGAAATAGGGGTGAGGCTATTCTAGAGTCATTTTTCCCCATTGGGACTCAACAGTGGGTAATTTGGAAGTCATGGTGTTCATAAGTTAATCACAAGAGTTTATTGGAATTCTCAGAGGTGAGTTTTGACGGTTTTTCTTATATCATCGTGCCACGTTGTATCACCATTAAATACCATTGTGAGAACTTCATGGACTTTCGTTAAGACCATGATGTAGTTTTGATGAGATTCAAGGTCCATCTATGTTTCTCCGTAATATTTCAAAAAATAATCATCGCGGCCACACTTCAAATTGTTGCAGATGAATAAGGATACCCTATCACTAAAGAAGTGGTGTTTATGGGCTTACTATGGTTCTTAATGTATTATAATGTTCTTTTAACTATATTGGAATCCCTTATTTATTTTGGTGTAGTGGGAGGACATTTAAGACCATCCTGTCATGCCATACCCAGAATATATTCCCAATGGTATGGCCATGGGAGAGGGATTTGGTGAATACTAGGAATTTGATGATGAAGGGACCCGAGGTCGACAGACTCAATTGAGGCTAGCAGTTTCTATAATGACCCAGTCTTGACATACATAGTCATTAAATTACATTTGTGAAATACTTAAAATATTATACAAAAATATGCTCAAAGACCGTATTAGTCTAGTGACTTTGGAAACTTGGAAACATAAACATCGGTACATAAGTGAGCTACATTATCTCCAACTTGGTTCTTCTTAACTAGCACCCTTCTTAAACACATCAAACATAACACATATCTTCATAAAATAGGGAAGGAAACATATAAAGCGGTGAGATCAAATGCTTGGAAAGGTTAAATAAGGGAGAAACTTAATCATAATCATGAGCATAAGGGTATGAGAACATAATCATCAAAATAGAAGATCATACCCTACATAGAAAAGATCATATACATGAATCATGGAATAAGTATTGGTAGTACCTAAGACATGAATCATAAGGAAGTAAAGGACATAATCCATGAAATCATAACATAGTAATAAATAATTAAAATGTGCAAAACACATAAGCACATAACATGGTTTATCATAATATCCAAGGCATCGCTTCCTGGACCATCTTATTGGAAAATGTCCTTTACTAAACCAGGTACACCCCCATTTTATCCTTGTATTACTGAACTGAATAAACCCTCATTCCAACCCTATATTACTAAACTGATTAAATTCCCAATCCAGTTGTATATTACTAAATTGAGTTCATTTCTCATTCCATCCAAGTCTATCTCATGAGATATAAATATTTACCCAATGCAATGGAGGGAGATATAGGTCCCACCCATCTCATAATGAAATCATAGATACATGTTCCACAAAATCAAAAACAATCATATCATAACCCATGAAATTAAATGGGTTTCATAAATATGTAATCATATCTTAACCTTTGTAAAATATAGATGTTTCATAATCATTTCATTAAAGTAAAAATTGTGATGGAGAAACATATTTCATAAACATATAACCCATGGAAGAGAAATGAGTTTCAAAAATACCTTGTTATTAAGCACAACCCATTCTAAGAAATGATATGAATGGAACCATTGGATCATATCCTATAAGGGAATGAGTAACATCAGTGGATGTCATCTTCGATATAAAATAATTTTGAAATATATTTGAAAAATATTTCCATAGGAAAATATATATTCTTCTTTGAAAAAGTATTTTTAACAAATAAAACCATTTAAAAATAATTTTCTTATAAAATATCTTGAAAACATAAAAATAATACATGAAATAATTTTGAAAACCTTTTTCCCTTAAACAAATAACATATGCATCAAGACATTTAAAAAAACATTTTCTTTGAAAACACTTTGAAAACTTACAAAGAATGCTTGAAAATGTTTCGAAATACATTTATTTGAAAATAATTTGAAAAAATATAAATAAGGCTTGAAAACATTTTGAAAAATAATTTCTATGAAAACATATAAAATAATATTGAAAAAAGTTTGAAAACCATTTTACATGAAAATCCCCTTCAATAAATTTCTTTTAAAAATTCACCTTTAAACATGAACAGAAATCTTTAAAGGGCTGATGGTGGATTAATTTGGACATGTCGTATGAGGCAAAAAGATCGTACATTTTTCATGGTAATGGTTAGAAAATGCCTCATTTTAAAAGAGATAAGAAGTTTCCATTGAAATTAATTGTAAAATAAAAGAAAATGGTAAAAACAACTTATAAAGATTAAAGGGTAATGGAACAATTTTTTTGGTAACCCTTTTTAGAAAACATGGTTTTTAAGGAACATAGATTTTCGACCGAAGAGATGGTAAAGTTAAGAAATCTAAAAAATCGTTCTTAACTATCTTATATACCAAAGAGTGGAATAAATAGTACCAATAGATGAATAAAACATTAATAATGAGAGGAGATAAAAGTCATCAATGTTCTTGAGAGATGGGTCATAATATTTTGTTAAAGGAATCATAAGCATAAGTAATCTCAAAAGGTGATGAGATTATGTCAATAAACTCTTATTAACCGATTACATGGAATCATACTCTCCATGTAAGAAAAGGAGATAACTTTTAACAATAAATATCATAAAAGTAAGTAAATTCTTAATATAACATGTTAAATGTAAATTTATACACCTAGATATATAATTTAGGTGCATATAAAATATGTTTCTCAAAGAAGGAAAATTGAGACAAAACTCTTTCACCAATTTGGTAAATTTTTAAATTTTATCCCCAAGAAAGTAACATCATAAAATAGATATGTTAATAGAAATAAATTTGAATATAAGATACATAGAATAAAATCAGGGGTAGTGAATACACCACACAAAATTAAATAGTATAAACATATCATGTATCTCATGGAAATAAAAAGTGAGGTGAAATTACATTACCTTGTGTCTTGACTCTCTTCGTACTCATTCAAACCACCTCTTAATCGGGTAACTAATTCTAATTTGCACCAAAGGGTTTTCTTGGAAGAATTTATTCTAAAATTAGGCTTCAGGGGGGGAAGGAAGGGATGATGGAGAGCTACTTGGCTAGATTTTCAGTCAAGACAAAGTTTCTTGAGTGGTGTGAGGAAGTGGGAGGATAGGATTCATTTTATAATGGAGGGGGTGGAATCTCTCGTATTGTTTGAAAGGAAAGAAACCACACCCACGTTTTTATTTAAAGTGGTTTAGTAATGTTAGAAAGTAGATCCAAGGGATGATAAAGTTTAAATATTTCAGGCCAATTGATTTAGGACAAGTTTATAGGTCGTTTTGGGACTTAATGTTATGGTTTTGTCCCTTATTATGCTTAATTTAACCTTAATAGTTATAATTAATTTTAATTACTTCACCAATATTATTAGTCAAATACTAATTTGACATTATTAGAAATTATAAATTATGTTAATTCCAAATATTTAATATATTTTTCTAAATTCCAATCATAGAAGTGTCATAAATTACTTTACATATAATCCCACAGTTGGGTCAATAATACGGGTTTTTTTAAGTAAAAATGTTTAAAAGTTTTCTAAGTTTTTATAGTCAATTTCCAAATGAAATTGATTAAAATGTCTTACATTTTATTAATTGATAAAAATATTATCTAATTAAACTTTGAAAAAAAATTAAAATTTAATTTATCCTTATAAATAAATTAGATCAAAATGTAATTTTGAACTAAAATACAGTACTTTTAACTATTCATTAAAAATGAAACCTTATAGAAAAATACCAAGAAATTATCATTACCTAATTTTTATATTTCTATTCAAAATATGAAGCTTATTTTGACATATTAAATATATAAAAGTTCCAAAAATTGGATTTAAAATGGGTTCTTCATTAAAAGGTGGTAAAACTACCATAAATACTTTTGGAAAACATGGTAATAACTTGAATTTCCAAAAATACTTCTGGAAAACATGCATTATTACTTATTCAAAATTTTACTAGATATATTCCTTAAATCCAAGAAGTTGAAAACTTCTTCCTGGATAACATAGACTACTTTTTCAACAGATCCTTTATTAGTTCTAAGGTAATCAATACCTTCAAATTTACTTGTTCATATCCAATATATCTCCATAAAATTATATTATCATAAGGAACATATTAAGGGTTATCATTCCTTAGTCAAAATATCACCTTGTACTTGAATCTATTTTCCATTCATTTAGAAAAATTCCACATAAACTTTTAAATCCTTATAAAAAATCCTTGTATATTTCACCATTCAAGTATCAAGTTTTTTGAATCCAAATATATAAAATCTTTTATTATTCCACTACATCATTATGCCATTAATAAGGATACCTAATCCTATTTCACAATAACTTTTTTCCTTTTACATTTCATCATTAGTATCTTCATCATAAACAATGTAACCATTACTCACACCACCTTGTTGGTTCCCTTTAGGATCTTTCATTTTGGGACATTGAGTTGCATAATGACCATTTATTCCACAATTAAAACACTTCACCTTAGATGATGGCTTAGGGATGAAAACATTTTCATCTATTTCATTAATCAAACTCTTCATTTTTTCTTTACAATCACTTGCTTTGTGTACTTCTTTTACATAGTCAAAATACATTCTTATTCCTCTAAGACATTCACTTAGGTGATTCTTTCCACATTATTTACATAAATGATACTGAATCTTTTTTCCACCATGATCTCCATTACCCGAACTCTCAAAAACTTCCTTCATTGTCTTCCTTAGTGAATCTAAGATTTAGTTAAGGTACACATTGTTAATAATGATCTATGAAAACTAATTAGGCATTATCATAATATATTTCTCTCCATTGATTATCCAACTTGAATTATCATTAGTAAATCGCCCATCACATTTAATGTTAATCCAATTCTCATCATTGACAAAAACCATAAGCATAGTGTAAGAATTACTTATAATATAATAAAACCACATATTCATGAAAATAATTACTTATAGTATGTCTAAATCATGACACCTTCTGTAATCTACAACACTATAGGCTTATCCTCAGTTATTCATAGTCATATTCTATTCAGATCATTCACAATGGTTCCTGAAGAGTTGGTGAATTTCCCAAGAATATCCCCTAGGAGTGTCAAACTTTGTGTGAAGCAAGGCTTATTGTCATGTACCATATTAGCCCGAGTCAGTCTCATAATGTCTTGTCAGAGTTGTTACTCCTATGCACATTTGTTTCAAATCCTCATCAACTTGTAGTATCCAGACAGGGATTTATTCCTAGGAATCCATTCACTCTATCCATTACCAAAATTATAAGACAATTTATTAAACATTGAATCATTCGTATACTTATCCATAGAGACATACCTAGACATATCCTTAGAAATATAACTAGGGATCTCACTATTGTATTCAAATTATAGTTTCTAAAGGTTAACTAAACCTTCCTTATAATACCAACTGTAACATCCCAGTCTTGACATAAATAGACATTACATTACATTTTTGGAATAAATAAAAACATTATACAAATAGAATCCCAAATACCATATTAGTATAGTGCCTTTGGAAACTTGGAAACATAATCACCGGTACATAAGTGAGCTACATTATTTCCCACTAGGTTCCTCTTGACTAGAACCCTTCTTAGACATAACAACATAATACACATTTTCCTAACCTAGGGAAGGAAACATAGAAAGGGGTGAACTAAAATGTTCAGTAAGGGTAAATAAGGGAGATATGTAATCATAATCATGATTATAAGGGCATGAGAACATGATCAATAAAATAGAAGATTAGAACCTGCATACAAGGGATCATATAAATGAATCATGGCATAAATAATGGTAGTTCATAAGACATGAATCATAAGAAAATAAATGACATAATCAATGAAAGCATAACATAGGAATAAAGTATGGAATTGCGGAAAACACATAAGCATATAATTTTATTTACCATGGAATCAAAGGAATCACTTTCAATACCATCATATTGGAAAAATTCAGGTACCGAATAGGGTACACCCCCGTTCCAGCCCTATATTATCGAACCGGGTAATCCCCCATTCCAGCCATATATTACTAAGCTGGTTAAACCCCTATTTCAGCCCTATATTTCTGAATCAAGTTCATTTCCCATTCCACCCATTTTTATCTCATTAGATATAAATATTTACCCAATTTATTTGAGGGAGATATAGGTCTCACCCATCTCATAATGAAATCATACACACATGTGTCAGAAAATAAAAAATAATCATATCCTAACCCATGAAATGAAATAGGTGTCATGAACATGTAATCATATCTTCACATGTGGAAGAGATAGAGGTTTCATAAACATTTAATCAAATAATAACCCATAAAAGAGAAATGTATTTCATAAAAATATATCCCATGGAAGAGAAATAGGTTTCAAAAAGACCATGGAATTAACCATAACTCATTCATAGAAAGTATATTAATAGAACCATTAGATAATTTCTTAGAATGTCATGACTAACATCAACTGATGTCTTCTTAGATGGAAAGTAATTTCAAAATATCTTTCAAAAACATTTCCTGAGTAAAATAACCATTATTCATTAAAAAATTGTTTTTAATACATAAATCCATTTAAAAATAATTTTATTATAAAATATCTTGAAAATTATAAATAAGAAAAGAAATCATTTTGAAAACCTTTTTCATTAAAACTTATAACATAAGCTTCAAAAAATTTTAAAACACTTTTTTCTTATAAAACACTTAGAAGAATTGTAAATAATGCTTGAGAATTTTTTGAAAATCATTTCTTTGAAAATACATTAAAAAAATATAAATAAGTCTTGAAAACATTTTGAATAACATTTTTTTGTGAAAACACATCAAATAAGCTTGAAAACATTTTGAAAAACATTTTCCTTGAAAATATCTTTTAAAAACATTCTTTAAAAAACTGATCTTTAAACATGTAAAGAAATATTCAAAGGATTGATGAAGGATAAATCCATACAGGTCATACAGGGTAAAAAAGATAACTCCATTTTCATGGTAAAAGTTAGAAAATGCCTCATTCGGAAAGTGATAAGAAGATTCCTTTGAAAATAATAGTAAAAGACAAAAAGAGTAAAAAATTATTTAAAATATTAAAGGATAATGGTATAATATTCCTTGAAACCCTATTAAGAAAAATGGTTTTAAAGGAACATATATTTCTAAAAAATAGAGGTTAAAGTCATGATTTCTTAAAAACTCTTTCGTAACTATATTATATACCAAAGAGTTGAAGAAATGGTACCAATATATGAATAAATAATTAATAAATAGAGGAGAAGAAAATTCATTAATTTTTTTGAGATATGCGTCATAATATTTCATCAATGGAATCATAAACATAAATAATCTAAAAAAACTATGACATTGTTTCAATAATCTCTTATGATGCGGTAACTTGGGATCATACACTCCATGTAAGAAAAAGAGATTACTTGAAACATAAAATATCTTGAAAATAAGAAAATTCATGATATAACATGTAAAATGGAAGTGTATACACCTCAAAAGATAATTTATGTCCATATAAAAATATGATACTCGAAGAAGGAAAATTGAGAAAAAACTATTTCACTAATTTGGTAACTTTTGAAACTTAATCCTCATTAAAGAAATATCATAAAATGGATATGTTAATACCCATAAATTATAGTATAATATGCATAAAATAAAATCATGGATGGTTCATACACAACAAAAAAATTAAAGAGTGGCAAACATATCATGTATCTCATGGAAATAAAAATGGCCCTGAAATCCTCTTACCTTGTATCTTGACTCTCGTTGTACTCGTTAACACCACCTCTTAATTGGATAACTCCTTCTGGTTTGCACCAAAGGGTTTCCTTGGAATACTTTATTCCCAAAGTAGGATTCAAAGAAGAAGGGCGGGATTTTGGGGAGATACTTGGCAAGACTTTTGGTTGATCCAAAGTGTCTTGAGAGGTGTGAGGAAGTGGGAGGAGAGGAGGCCTTTTATAATGGAGAGGGGTTGGATCTCTTGTATTATTTTAAAGTAAAGGCACCCCACCCAAGATTTTTTATTTTATGTGGTTCAATAATAGTCCAAAGTCAAAGAAAAGGAACATAGGGTCAAAATATGTGCATACAATGGATTTAGTACATGTTTATAGGTCGTTTTGGGCCTTAATGTTATGGTTTAGTCCCTTATTATGCATCATTTAACCTTAATCTTTGTAATTAATTTTAATTACATCACTAATATTTTTTGTCAAAATCTAATTTGACATTATTATACATTATAAATTATGTTTATTCCAAATATGGAATCCATTTTTCCAAATTCCAATCACAGAACAGTTTGAAATTAATTTAAATATAATTCCATAGTCTGATCGACAAAGCAGGTTTTTTAAGTAAAACGTTCAAAAGTTTTCTATGTTTTTATAGTAAATTTCAAAATTAAATTGATTCCAATGACCTAAATTGGATTAAATTATAAAAATATTATCTATTTAAACTTTTAAACCAATTTAAAATTTAATCTAACCTTATAAATAAATTAGATAAAAAAGTATTTGGGAACTAAAATACAGTATTTTTAACTATTCATTAAAAAATGAAACCTTATATAACAATACAAAAAATTTATCCTAAACTAATTTTTATGTTTTTATTAAAAATTTTAAATTTATTTTGACATATTAAATTTATAAAATTTCCAAAAATTGGATTTAAAATGGGATTTCGATTAAAAGGTGGTAAAACTACCTTTATAAAAAAATATATGTTTTTAAGCATAAAATTGGATTTGATCTTATATTATGTCTATAGAATATATTATATGATTATCAAAAATACTTTATTTAATATATAACATATATATTAAAATAACATAAATTACTAATTGTAATTAATTTAATTTGTTTAGATTAAAAGAACTTTGTGAGTATAATAATAGTTTTCTATAAAAATATGCCCTTTATATTCAATTTGGTTCTTATATTCATTTATAAATAATTAATTCATCTTATATTTTGTAAAAAAATATTTTTAAATAATTTAATTAATAATATTCATAAAATCTAGTTTAACTTCAAGGTTATATATTATTATATATAGATATATATATATATATTAATAATATATTATTGTTCGGTGACACTCGGTCTTGCGTGTTACACAAGCTATCGAGGGAACTCAGTTTTTCATGAGATGTAAGATTACCTCAGTGTTATGTGTAGATAAAGATAACCTTAATGTAATCCAAAATTAAATCTTTAATATATATATATAATAATTATTTTCAGTGTTGCATGAAATGAAAAATATCAAAAATATTAAATTAATTTGAAGAACATATTTCAAAAAATCTTGGGGTGTTTCAGTTTCAAATTCTAATGCAAGAGTCTCAACTTATACACCTTTTAGAGGGCCCTCCTTAGAAAGGAATAATAAGAAAAAGAAAAGGAAGTGATATGTATTGTGAGATCCTTGTCCTCCAGGATCCTCAAGTGGGTGGGGTAATTTATGTTTCTATCATCTTGGGTCACATAAGCTGCACATTATGATTTTATGAAAATAAATAGGTACCTATCAGATTCAGTTATAAATTATTTGTCCTCTTCTAAGGATGTAGAAGAGCTTTTGTAGTTTCATCATACCCTTCTCTATTGGGTTTGACTTGTCAGGAAGTAGATGTAGTAGGGGTGATGGGTGATCATTCCCATAACCTTAGAAGAATGCCTCAGTGATCATACCATTTGATCCAGCATAGGTGGGCACATTTCTGGATAATTCTAACACAGGTAGCTATTCTTATACCATATTATCCTTGATAGAAGTGGGTTTTGAATAATGTAAATTCTTCTTCAAGATGGTATACCTTATTTATTTTTTTATGTCTCTTGATATTTTCATTTCATCCCTAGATACCATAAGGATGGTGGGTGGGGTTTTTCTTATAAAAAGGGGTCAGAAGGGCCGCAATGCCACTCATCAAAATAATTCATTTATTATTTCCATATGATGGGGTTGGGGTAGTGGATATTTCCAGTGACGTGACTGAGAAAGTTATTCTTATATCCCTGGTTATATCTTCAAATTACTTGGGGATAACACATTATTCATTCAGTAGCTGATGAGCCCCTGTGTCCTTTATTGCATCATCTTCACCCCGAAATTTAGTGTATTTAGTGCTTTCTCCCCTGGGGGTTCCCCTAACAAAATCTACCATTACAGAGGTGGGATCCCTCCCCTCATCATTAAAGACCAGGATTAAAATTATTTCCTTATGTGACCTTGTCCCAGAAATCATTTCAGTTCCTAAAATGGGTCAAGGTGAGGGTCTGGGGTCCGCATAATTATATTAGTTGATGAGGAAACATATGTGGAAGTATTTTTTGGGTCGTAGTTTTGGAGACCCCCTTGGAGGATTTTAAAGATCGATTGGGTCACCTTCAGTTTCTGTTTCCTACCCTTGGTTATGAAGGCTTTGATTATTATACAGATCATACTTGGGTAAAAGAAGTAGTTTCTTTGAGAGAACAAAAGAGGACCCTTGAATTGAGGGTAGAAGCTACTAAGACTTCCTCTTCGGTGAAGCAGAACTAGGATGAGGTTGTAAAGTAATCCATATAAGGAGAAATATATGCATCCACTTACCATGAAGTAGTCGATGTTGGGAAGGTCAAAATTAGCCACTTTTGATTTTAAATTGGTTATCTTCAATCTGATATCAATCATATTCAAGTAGAGTTATCCCAATTTCAACATGTACTCCAAACATCAGGAAAGGTTATGCTGGAGAAATAGGGACTTCTTGTTGTGGAAGAGAAAGCATATCTTGAAACCTGTTCCATGTCATAGGGGTTGCATCATGCTATGAAAGAAGAAACTGAATCTGAAGACCAACTTTGATACTATGTGGCATCTCTGGAGTAGAGACTTGTAGAGATTAAGGACTTGTCTAAGAAAATTCTATAATGAAATCATAAACATGATATATTTCTTGGGTTTGTATCTCCATGGGAGAGACTACAGTATGTGGAGATTTCTGTTATTCCATGTATTATTATCGATGAATAGACTTTGTTAGACTTTATATGTGTTTTACACTTTTTTTCATTTCCTTATGAAATGCATGACATTTTTTTGTTCTAATATTTTGTGGATCACAGATGATACTCATCTCTTCCTTTACAATTAATGAACATGAATGCTTAGAATCGAATGTGGAAATTATAATATATTCCCTCTAAACTATTCTCATTAATTCCCACCACCATGAGATTATTTATTGATAATCTATTCCATCTATCTTTAAATCTCCTAACTTGTAGAGGGATCATCTGGGTAGGACGTATGTCCTAAAGGGTGAGAGTTTTATATCTTAACTGAAAGTGATAAGATTATGACTAGAGAATCTTGATAATTTTAAGACCATGTAGTGGGCCTCATAATATTTATCATGATAGATAATTTCCAAACACTTTATTTTGGGGTCTTTTAGCTCAAACCTTCCATCGCTTTAGTTTACGGTCATTTACCTCATACTTTCTATCGCTTTAGTTTAAGGTCATTTAGCTCAGACCTTCTGTTGTTTTTGTCTAAGGTTGTTTAGCTTGGACATTTGGTGTACTATAGTTTAAGGTCTTCTAGTTTGTACCATATATCACTTTAGATTAAGTTCATTTGGATTGGAACTTATTTCTCTTTATTTTAAAGTCATTTAACTCAGACCTTTAGGGTACATTAGTTTAATTTCTTCTAGCTGAAACCTTTGTGAGATATGGGGCTGACATACTAAAGATTACTCAAAACACTATGGGGTTCTGAGTTCCACGGTGGCGCTCCTAGGGCTAATGAGGATTGGAGTTATTTTACTGTAAGGAGGATATTCCTTTAGTTGGAGGGTTAAATAACTTATGCATCGATAGAATGGCCAAGAAAAGATGATATCCACTCTTTTCCAGGGGCTATGGAAGATTTATGGAAGGAAATATGGATGAGGGTAAAATACTAGGTATATTAGGCCTTCCTGGATAGTATGAGTGTGGGTGATATAAGTCATAACCCAAAATCTTGTGTTTGTGAATATGGGATGGGGAAAACATGTCGAGTATGTCATGTAACATATTTAGATGTTCAGTTCCACCTCGACATTCTCAGGGCTCACAAGGATTAGAAGCTCCTCTCTTTCAATAAGGATATGCCTTTAGTTTGTGGGTTAAATCCCTTATACATTGATAACATGTCCAAGAAAATATAATCTCCACTTTTTTCCAAGGGTCATGATAGATTTTTGAAGACTCAAATGTCTAGATGATGAAGTTGGGTATGGAAGGAATGCTATCAAGGAAGGGTTATGGCACCATAGGGAAATACAACTCTTATGTTATAAAGCCAGATCCCTACACCCAATGGTTTTGAATCATGAGGTGTGGTCAATCAAAGGTTCAAGAATTGGGTGTCACATTCCATCCTTAAGAAAGGGTACAAAACATGGTAATGCAATGAAGAGGATGTCAGATCCACTTGATTAGTCTGGTATAGAGATTGAAAATCATAGTCCAAAGTGCTAAGGTCATGAGGAAGGTTTGGGGAAGTCACACTTGGGATATCTTAAAACATTATCGGGTGATCAGTACCACTGTGATGATGCCCGGAATATAAGAATCAAAAATCCCTTTATATCAAACCAAGATGTCTTTTGTTGGTGCGTCTAATCCCTTTTACATTGATATCATGGTCAAGTAGAGAGATCTTCTTTCTTATTTAGGGGAAATAAAAAGGTTTTCACTGACCAAAGATGTTTTAAATCATGAAGTGTGATTTATGGAAAATAAAAGATCTGATAAGGGCTTTACCACCCTAAAAGTTTCACCAACACCTAGTGAATATATTCTCATGGTGAGGAAATGTGAGAAATCATTGCTCTAACTTTTTCTTGGACTAGGGGGTCCAGTAAGAATAGATTTTCTTTTACTAGAGATATAGAGTAGACCCTATGAGATTTATGACTTTTATTTTTTTCCCTAATTGTTTTTCTAAACATTATAAATGAAGAGTTTAGCAAGTGAAGACTTGACTTTTTCTCAGGACACACTTTAAAAGTGTTCAACGTGAAAAAAATTCCATCTCTTTCACTAGCAGTTTATGATCCTATGATTTGAACCATTATAGGATAGATTTGAAGGTATTACATCTTTGACCAAACTGTAAGCACTTTAAGTTCATGACTCACATGGACCTAATATGGGAGATGTTACACAAGAGTGTCCAAGAGTACACCAACATCATTCTGGGCATGAGCTAGAGACATTGAAAATTAGGGATCATGTTCCTCAGATCATGAGAAATGATATGGGAAAAAAATATCAGGTATGTTCGGTTAAATCCTAAGATGTTCAGTTCTGCCTTGGTAATGTCGGGCTCACGGGAATCAGAAGGACCTTTATATTGGACCAAGATGTCATAGGTTGGTGGGTCTAAATCCATTCTACTTCAATAGAATATACAAACAATATATCTCTTTTTTACTTTTCAAGGGAAATGAAAGTATTTCAACAACCTGAGGGATACAGGATGTGAAGTGTGGAACATGGATTGAGGTGATTTTAGAATATGGTGAAAGCACCTCAGCCTCTAGTTGACTGAGGTAAGTTTCTTGTGGTCCTTTGATAAGTAATGAAAATTGGAAGATGGACTGTATAGTTTATCATCATGTAGTGGAGGCATTTTTTGTGTAGTTTTAATGTCATATGACCAAGAAGTTTTCCTTATAGTTTAATGGAATGTGCTAAGGACATATTCTTGTGAAGTTTATCATCATGTGGTAAGGATTTTTGCATTGTAGCTTGACCTCATATGGTAAGGACATAATTCCGTTCAGTTTATCATCATACGGTAAGGATTTTGATCCCCCAATGTGAGATGGTGGAATTGTGGTTGGGAAAATGGATGGAATTATGGGTGTCACTACATATCCTTTGGTGATGGGAATCAATCCATATGTATTTCTTAAATGAGAAACTCTTTCTTCATCGGTCTGGCCCGTACAAATATGTGGGCATTATTTCCGTTGATTATTACATCTAGTCCTAGGATTAGAGGCATAGGTTTCACTATGTGTCCTATAATGATCGGAATCAAGACACTCATAGTTATTTAAGGGAATATGAATTTTAGTTTCATGTTGTAAGGAAAAATATAGACCAATGTGAAAACCGATAATATTGTTGCTAGTCCTAGACATGGATGTTTGTGCATCACTATGTATTTTATGAAAAATTAGAATCTAGCCAAATGTAGTTTTTGATATCCCATGCATTTTAATATCATGTAGTGTGGATTGAGGCGAACTGATGTGAATTGATGGAAATATTTTGTTTGGGAAAAAGGGTGGAAGTATGGGCACTACTACATATCTCATGAGAATGAGAATCAAACCACATGTAGTTTTGAAGATCTGTATAGTTTAACGTCTTGCGGTGAGGACTGATGGTATTCCTTCTAAGGTCTCGTATTCAATACCAATACAAGTCTGTCAAAGCTGATATGCCTTGTTTTTATGGGGAACCCCATTCCCAACATCCAAGTCCCACATAAACTATGACTAGTGTGAGAAAAAAAGAAATGAAAATGGTCTCATTCAGAGGAATTTAAGAGAAGGATAGGTTTATTTTGTATCATGTGGTGGTTGGACCAAGATATAGGGTCAATGAGTACCTATATTTCTCATTAAAAATGAGATTCAATACAAACATAGTTCCAGAGATCCATGCAGTTTAACATCATATGGTAAGGTTTTGGGTGACTCAACGTGAATGAAGATGGACATTATGGATCCGTGCAGTTTTATGTTGTGTAGTAAGGATATTGGTACACCCATCTTCAAGGGAAGTTTTGTATCCATGTATCTTTACACCATGTAATAAGATCATTGGATGACCAGATGTGAGAGGAAAGTAATCCTATGGATGGGCCCAAGAATAGATATTCTAATGTCACTACACATCCTATGAGATTATGAATCAAGCAATACATAGTTTTCAAGAAACCATTCAGTTTAATGCCATATGGCTAGGAAAATATCCATATAGTTTAAAATCATGTGGTAAATATATATGTTTTTATAGTTTGGATTCATGTACTCAGGATGAATTATGAGTCTTACTCAGATGTGGATGCCCTTGCTGATAACAGCTTATGAAAAGTATTTCTTGATAAATATTGCATTGGTGGGTGGTGTAACATGCTCCCCATCCATGGTGGCCAGTGAATATGAACCATTATGATAAACCTTATGTATTACATAGGGTCCATCCTACTTTGGTTTCAATTTTGGGGGCTTCTTTCCTGATATCATTGGGGTTATGAGAGCCAAAACAAGTTCTCCTTGTAGGAATGAATGATGGTGAACCTTTTTATTAAATTCTCATGCTATCTGATTCTAATGAACCTCCAAGTTTTAAAATGTGTGCAATCTATTCTCATCTAGTCGTTCTAATTCATCCATCCACTTTTGTGATTTCTCATCATCTGAGAGCTTCCTATAAATGGATATTTGGATTGAAGTCAACTAGACTTATATGGGTAATACTGACTCTGTCTCATACACCAATGAGTATGGTGTTTCCTGTGTGGCAGTAGGCACGGTGGTACGGTATGCCCATAAATCATGGAGGATTTTATCCAGACAATACTTCTTATCCTTGTTCACCATATTCTGGAGTATATTTCGTATAGTCTTATTGAAGGCCTCTGTCTATCGATTTTCTACTACATGATAGTGGGATGAGTGATAGTTCTTGATACTGTATTCTTGGTATATTTTTTTCAACTATGTGGAATTGAAATTGGTGTCATTGTCCATCAATATTGTCTGAGTGACTCTAAACCTAGTGATGATATGAAACTTCACAAAGTTAATATTATTCTTCATCAATAATTCCATATGGGATATTGCCTCATCCCATTTGGAAAATAATTCAGTAGAAGTAAGGATGTACTTGAACTGCTTATTTGTGCCTAAGGGATATGGCCCCAAAACATTCATCCCCCAAATGGTAGATGGCCAAGAATATTTAGTTGTATGTAGCAATTATGGGGGTTTATAGATGAAGTTTTCATAAATTTGTAACACGTGACATTTTCTTGTAAACTCCACACAGTCATGTATCATGGTTTTCTAATAGTTTTCCAACCTCGTAATTTGGTGGGAGATAATGGTTCCAAATTGATGGGCTCCATAAGATCCTTCATGGACTTCTTCCATGAAGGTTAGAATTTCTCTTTCATCTATGTGCCTAAGGAGAAATCCATCAAATCCACAATTTTAGAGGATTTTTTACTCATTTGGACCATCCTTTGGAGTGATGTTTTCTTATCATTGCCGAATCTATTCCCTTATGGCGTGATCTATTGGGAGAATCCCATTTTTTAGATAACCAACTATAGGCTCCATACATCTAGGAGTGGTCATTGGTTCATCACACTTTGGGGCAATGCTAACCTAGTTGATTTATTCCATATCACATATGAAAATTGATGAGACCCTTTTTTGATGTGTGATATGGATGATTTCATCCTCATGATCAGGGTCAGCCAGGATGGTGGCTTCATTAGTCAATGCATCAGTTATAGCATCCCACCTTTTAAATACATAACTTTTCATTACATTTTACAAATAGAGGATCTTTAAAATCTAGTGTCTTGGAAATCAGGAACAAAAACACTTGAAATCAACATAAAACATTCTTATAATCCACTTTTAAGGCTTCATCATAAGTACATACTTTGTAAAATTACTGCATCTCATAACCTGGAGACATACATTCAAAGGAAAGGGTGAGCAGAAGGCCCAGTAAGGGTAAAAAAGGAAATCAGTTTACTTGTGATATCAATACGATCTTTATAAAAACATAAAGACAAAATCAATGAAATAATAGGCATATCATAATTAAATGTACGGCAAACATAACTTGAATATGTGGCTACAACATTTCATTTAGACGTTCATGAACATATCACCAAGGTCCATCCCCAAGGTGTCATAAAAATTACCAAGGTTATTCACCAAGGTATTGTGAAACTTTTCATCTCTAGAGATTAATTCTTTACCCAATGCATTGGAGCACTATTAGGGAGGACCCTTAATATGTATTTAATATATTGTGATCCACATAGATCATAATAAAACATTTCAGAAATAAGTAATGGAGAATAAAATAAATGGGTTTCATTTCAAGATCGTGACGTTTTTAAATGTTCTTAAAAATAAGATAATTATGTCATTTATAACCCATGGAAAGGGAGTGATGGTTATATATATGTCAATTCCAGAATCAAATAAATCATATTTATATAATTATTAACACCCATAGAAATGAAATAGGTCTGGGTATTCCCACAAATAAAATAAGAGAATTTCTTGAAAGAAAGAGAGAGAAATTCTGAGACAAAATTTCTGTAGCATAACATCTATATAACTTGGTTTTAGAAAATAATAAAAGAGCGAGGACAAGGGTCTCCCATCCATAAATGGATCATTTAGTAGTAGAGAGACAAAATAAAAAGAAATAAGATCATGGTGTGGATATTTTAATAACACACTACATGAAAAGGAAACTTAAAAAGAATGAGAAAGCGTGATTTCTTTTACGAAAATTCTGCAGCCTAATGGTGTCACTTAAAAGTTCATAAAATCAATTGATGAGACAAAAAAGCGTCTATCATCATTTTAACATTAAATGGAAAGTAATAAAGATATATAAGATCAAGCCCCCACATAATAAAATGGAACTATAAGACATAACATAAAGGATGTCATTATTTAAAAGAGGAGGATGAAATGATCCCTTACCTTGAAAGGTAACTTTAAAAGCATGAAGTTCGGGACCTTGGGAGGATTTTGGGAACATTGGGAGGAATCCTTGGGAGTTAAAGAGTCCAGAACTTCGTTGAAGAGGATTTTGGAATGAAATGGATGAAGGAATGGCTTGGTATTTATAGGAGAAGTGAGGGAACAAATCATTAATTACCAAGGGACACCTCATCGGTGGTATTGGAAAAACCTTGGTCTTGCCCATGGTATTTTCCCATTGTATTGGCCACTTGGGACACCTTATAACTTATATTACTATTCATAATTCGACCATAAAGATTACATAATTGTTACATCTTTAATAATGTCATTAAACACTCGAAACTCAAAACTGTAATTTCACTATTCATCGAAAATTCAATTGTTTCAGAAAAATCCCAAAAATTCACCTTAACCTAATATTGATGGTCTGAATTCAAAAATGAACTCCATTTTATGAAAATAATTTTCCAATTTTGAGATATTTAAATTTTAAGTAAAAACACTATTCACTGAAAATTCCACTGTTTCAAAAAAATCCCCAAAATTCACCTTAACCTAATATCAATGCTCTAAATTCAAAAATGAACTAAATTTTATGAAAATAATTTTCTTAATATTTTTAATTTAATTTTTAAATAAAAACACTATTCACCCGAAAGAAAACTAATACATAACTAATAATTTCTGAAACAATTATTTACTTATTTTATTGAATCACATTACCTAAACAAGATACCTAAATTATAATAATAATTTCTTAAGTGAGGTTACTAATCCATTTAGTCACATTACTAATCATAAGCGTAAAATTAATATTCACCAAAAATTAAGCTGATCTTATTAGACTCTAAATTTCTTATTGAACACAACTGTAGAAGACCATTTTTTTAAAAACATTACACATTATTAATTATTTAAGGTTTACATAAAAATTTTTCCCAAAATTCATCAATAATATACATCCTATATTTATCCGAAAATTTTAAATTCACAAACTTCACCATAATATGAAAAAAACAATCTTATTTATATCAAAGGATAACACAATGCAGCTAAGGTCTCATTACCTATCCCCTTATAACACCATCATAGGACCTAAGTGTAAGGTCTGCTGAGGTGATAGAATCTTGGGCTGGCTCGGCCAACATTTCCCGAATGGTGACCTCTATCATCTTGAACTTCTCCCGTAGGCGATTTCGTTCAAGCTTCACCTGATGAAGTTCATCTTGGGCTTGGTCCAGAGGAAAGCCCAGTGGTGCTACCTCCTTCCCAAGTTCTATCAGATGGGCTTTGAATGGCCCGAGTCTACTGGATGAGGCCATCAAATCTTGTTTCTGTGTTAATTAACCAAGATCACTTGTATTTATAAATTAAAATTGTAACGTTAAGTGTTTAGCTTCCAACGGTCATATTGACCAATGGTCATATAACAGTCGAAACCCAACGGTGCCATTTAATTATACTCACTTAATTAATTAAAGAATATAATTTTGTTGAGTATAAAATAAAATGACACATAGATTTAGGAAACAAATTTTAATAAAAAGTTCTGGTCGTTACATCGATGTGATCATTTTGTGATCAGGTAACATGATGTAATACTGGTTCAAAAGGGAACTCTTCCATCAATCCACTAACATAACCAACAAGGGTCCAGTTCTTCATTTTTAATGGAATATTTACCATTGATCTTCTTTATCACCAATTCCAAATCCACTTTGATATTTAGGTAGGATATCTGGTGATATAGGGCTAGTTTAAACCTTTTGATGAGGACTTGGTATTCTACCTCATTATTAGTGCAGACTTCGGAATGTGAGAAAGAGTAGGGAAGGATTGCTTATCCTAGAGAGATTAATAAAATCCCCACACTAACCCAATTGAGCTTCAGGTTTTCCATTCTGGTTTCAATGGGACTCTAAGAGGTTCCATAAAAGTACATATTCTATGTTCAGGGAGTGTTATGGGCATAGAAGACTTCTTCATCTAGGTTCCCGATGTCTTCTGGTGTATTTTTCAGGCCAGGATGTGCTATGATGAAATCAGATAGGATATTCCCTTTCACTAACTTCTATGATATGAATTGGATGTCATATTGCTACAGAATGATTAACCATCAAGCCAAGTGCCCAGTCAACATAGGGAGGCCAATTATGTACTTGAACGGATCAATATGAGATATTGGGTGGACTTCGTGGAGTTGCAAGTAGTGCCTCATATTTTTCACAGAAAATATGAGCACAATGATGTTTTTTTGACATCATAATATCTGTTCTTGGTACCCAGCATCATCTAGATGAGTTATTAGAGACTGTTATCACTCCCAAAAATATTTTTCTATGTGATTACGGTGCCCAGTTAGTGCTACATGGTAGCCACATATAAGATTAGTGGTCTCCCTTCCACCAAAGGTATCAATATCGGTTGGTTCAGAAAGTACAACTTGATAATTTTGAAGGCTCTTTAACATTCATCATACCATTGAAAGGTGATTTCCTTCTTCATTATCCTGGTGAATGGGAGAGATTTTCTAGCCGAATTGGCTATGAAACACTAAATGTAGCTGCTGAGGATCCGTTGGATTTCCTCAGTTCTTTGATATTTCAATAGGGAGACATTACTTTGATATCACTCGTATTTTTTTGGATTGAACTCAATGTTGAAGTGGAATACAAAAAATCCAAGGAACATTCTTAATGTTGCCTCAAAATCACACTTTATCTGATTCATCTTTAAACTATGTTATTACATTTTTTCAATGATTGTTCAGAGATCCATGAAGTGAACACATCTTTTTGGGATTTAACAACCATGTAATCAACATAACACTCAAATATCCATCCCAAAAATGGATTAATAATTTGATTCATGGTGTATATATGTGGTGAAAACATTATTTAATCGGAAGGGAATTACCTGATATCAGAAGATCCCTTGAGAAGCTCTGAAAGTGGTAGTTTTTTCATCTTCAGGGTTCATCTTGATCAAATTTTACATTGAGTACCCATCAATGAGGGAAAGGTATTAGAAACCAGAATTTTCATAGATCAAGATTTTTGTGATGAGAAATGGGAAATCTTCCTTCAAGAAATGTCGATTAAGGTATCTGAAATCAAGGAAAACCATAATCTACTTGTTATTTTGGTTGATGAGGATTTTGTTGTCAAGACATCATGGGTATTTCCCTTATCAAACAATGTTGGATTTGATCAACTTGTCAACTTCATCCTCAACATTGGAGGAATGAGAGGGGTGCATCCTTCTATCCACCTATTTGAAGCCTAGATTCTCATCGGGAAGTTCGAGATGGCGCATAGCCACATCTGGATTCAATCCAGTCATTTTTGTATAGTTTTAGGTGAACACATATCGGTGCTACCTTAGAAATGTGATGTACATATCTTTCTCTTCTAGGGGCATGAAAACACTAATTAGAGTAAGTTTTGGGTCTTCTTTTTTTCTCATATTTACTTGTATAATCTCATCTATAGTAGTGTATATTCCTTCCTCAAATGTTTTAGGGGAGTTCCTGAGGTCATCATCATCCTCTTCCATTTCAGAGTTTGTGGATACATTTTCATGTGAAGATGGCAATATAGGGTATTCTCTATCATTGTCAGGGTGAGGGAGGCTATTAAAAGACACATCATCATCCCTTTATATCTGGGTCATTATGGAGAGATGTTTGAGTTTATTTTTTAACATTATTACTTTGAACATGAAGGGATTAGATCTATCAGATTAGATCTTATACTTAAACTATGTTAATGGGTAGCACATAATCACCATCAAGCATACTCTAGGGGTTCATAGGGGTGGTCCCCAAGCCATTGGGAGCTAAAAAATATATATCATCATCTACCATTGGTTTCTTACCTCCCTTTTTATAGAAAGTTTTTTCATCATATGTGGCTCCATAAGTTTTTAAGGGAGCACTATCCCCATGTAGTATGTTAACCTTTCTATTGATGGGGTACTTCATACATCGATGGAATGTTGACCGTGCCTCCATGTGCCTATAAAGACAAAGCCTTATGAGTCGGACATTATATGTGTTTTCTTTCTAGATAACCATAAACTCAACATCAGATATGAGTCCCCTAAATTTAGCATCAATTTTGATCTTCCTAAGAGGTCTTTGATCATGTTTATCATACCCATGAATGGCCTTCTTTGAGGGGGGAAAATCCCATTTTCTATATCAAAAATGTCAAATAGTCCAAACTTGGATGAGATTAATCCTAGATCCATTATCAATTAGAACCCTTTGGACATTAACATTATTGAGTCTACCTGAAATGTATAAGTGCTTGATATTCCCATTGATGGCCTCTTTCTGATCTCGATCAGTGAATGAGATGGTGACATGAAATTATATAAAAATAGTCTCCACTCGATAGACCTCATCTTTAGCAACTTATGTCTTGAATTCATGTGGGATCTCAATGGTTTCAACATGTTCTTCCTTGATTTATTTTTTAAAGGTGGAGTGCATCGAGGACTTAGAGCTTAGCTGGAACTATAGGTTGCTATTTCAGAACATCATTCTTTTGTGCCAGAGGTCAGAACATCCCAACATGGGGATGGTCTTGGTCATGTGGTTTAGCAGCTAAAGAATCTGAGGTAGATGGACCTGTTATTTTTGAAAAAGTTGATGGAGTATCTTCTTCCAATGGTGTAGGTCATTCCAGACTTCCCCTTTGTCTAAGTTGATTTCATTGAACTCTCTCTTAACGGTCATGTAATACAATCAGATGTGGGTGACATCTAAAGATATATGAGGCACATAACATCCCCTCTTAAGCCTTTGATGCACCTTCCCATGAGTATCATCTACATATATTTCTTATATGGTGATATGACCAGAATATTGATTCTGACAACATCTGAAATGCCCCCTGTATAATCAGTTTTGGCACATGTAGGCTACCATTCCCTGATTATGTGCAGGAAAACCATATTTGGGAGAATATTAATCATCTTAAATGATTTATTCCATGTGTATAACATTGTAAGGGCCAAATATGAGCTCTTCATCTGACAAGGATTCCATTTTTTGTGGTAGTTCCCATCCTGTAGATATTTTAGGGAAGGAAAAAATGAAATATTTGAGGATTTCTTTGTAGATGAATATTATTTTTCTTCCTCTATATCTTCTTGATTGTGGTGGTCACTACCACCTTTTGGAGGCACATTTGATGTCTCTTTCTTTGGTGGTGGATCCATCATGAGTTTTATCAATTGTTCATTAAGAGCGGTGTGAGTCGGTTCAATAATTTTTTACGTCATTCAGTTTTCAAAATTCTATGCATGCCTAGCCGAAACTTTCTTTCTATCATCCTCTTCTTCTAACTAGATGATGGCCATGCAAGCTAACTACTCTGGGGAGTTATCTAGAGTCACCTTTCTAGATTCGACCACACCATTAAGGATGTCTTTGAAGATAAATAAATCCTAGATATTATGACTCATCCTTCTATAGTAAGGTGATTAGTTAGGACATTCGTTGAGGTTAACTTCCCCATGATTTATACTCTATATAATTTCGTGTAGGTTATTATCCTTGGATTTTAGTAAGTAAATGGGTAATTTTTCATTCTGGAAGGAGTATAATTTGTTCATTAATTCCTCAAGTTTTGGGTGACTCTGATTTCTATTTACTTCGGCCGGAGGGTGATTCTATTGTTTCTGCTACTCGATAGGAGGTGTTGGTAAGTTCAGGACCTACCTAGGTGCTTGGATGGGTACCGTTGTAGGCTTGAGAGTGTCAGTTTCAGCTTATGATATAATTTTATTTTTCCCTTATGTTGTAGGCATGAGTCGAGACTTGGATTGGGTTCGTTGAATATCCTCTTCAAGACATTTTTTTTGTTTCAGTGAACTCTTAGAATCCACATAGATATTTCGAGGGGATTTGGGGTGTCTGCAACTCATCAATAATATTTTCAGCACTGATTTATAGCATTTTCTCTCGAGAGAGGGAGATACTGAGTGAATGGGTTAAACCTTTCCACCTTGCTATGAAATTAGACACCCTATACTTATCACATTGTTTTTTAGTTCATTAGATCGATGATCATTTTTTTAGTGTTGAACTTTACTAATAAAGGAACTGATGATGAAGGTATTCCCCTCCTGTAACAGATATTTCTAGTAGACTATTACACCATATGAAGGTTATCCCTGAAAAATTATGCACAAAACACGTATATTTTGTTTCCTCTTATTGATCTTGAGGGCTCATCACTAGCCCACATCATGATATGAAGTGTGTGAGATGTTATTAAGGGTCTTATGCACCATCCAAGGTAGATTAGGTAGGGTTACCAAAGTTGGATTGTGGTGGAGTAATATCCACCCATTCAGGATATGGATACTTTTCATGTCTCATAGGTGCACTTCACCATTCCATGGCTTCCATTTGAGTATCTAGTGACTCAATGACTTTAATCAACTCCATAGGTACTGATGTTTCATCCACCTCCTGTCAACAGGGGGTGGGCGAGGGTTGATTAGGTGGTCTTGGTTTTATCTCCCACTAATTCTCAGTTCTTCATATGACTGAATGATTACCTTGATGAGGGAGATGATATCACTGTAATGGATTTAAGTCATGATAATTTTTCACTTCTTCATTTATATAGACTAACTACTTGGATCTAGATCCAATCTGATGCTCAGATACTCCTTATTCTAGTGGATAGAAAATGGGAGGGAGAATATTCATCTTTGGACAGAGATGTTACTCAGTGTGGATATTTCCCCTAAGTATATCTTCATTAAGTTGTTGGAAATATCATATTTCACTCTCATATTGTGAAAACTATTCCTGTGGGGAAGGAACATCAGTTCTTCTAGGAGGTTATCGGGGTGTAGTTTTACCTTTAACTTTTTCATTGATAGTATTCCACTGAGGATGTCGTAACTCATTATTCGGTAGTGCCAAATTCTGAACCCTTATTTTGTTTTGAGTTCACACAACCTCATTTGGTGCATCCAAATCACCCTCCTCCTAGGGTACATTTTCAACATTGTGGCGCTCTATGTTCGCATCTTGATCGATGTATGCCATGTTGATAATGATGATATTCACAAAGTCGTATCTGGAAATGGTGGTTGTGTTATTACTTTCAACACAACATGCTAATTCTGTAATACCTTCATTAGGGGCATTATTTGAAACCATGGCCATGTTGGTCCATTTTGGATTGCGACCCCAATGAGGATTGATCGCCTTTTTTGTACACTCCCCTCATCTCGGCATATGAAAAATGACATTAAGGGAGTTTTTTATTATGGTTTTTATTCAATCCCCAACAAGTATAGGTCTATCCTATGGTGGTTGGAATATGTGGGATGTCAACCATTGATTTTTCCCTCCCAACTTAGAGAAGAATGATTCTCTATATGTTAATAATTATGATGAAAATGCCCCCAGTCTTATGGGGTGGGGGTCATTTGGGGACTAAATTGGCACTGATTGGTCATGTTGTTGAGAACCTAATGACACCATTCAAGGATTTGATGATTCCTGATATTAACATGAAGATATAAATGCCCCCATCCTAGTAGGGAGGGGAAGATCTGGAATCACCACTGGTTCTTGAAGGACCTTCGTAAGGAATGATGAGCTTGGAGATGATTAATGAGTTATAAATTCCTCCATCCTAGTGGATTAGGGTTCGCTTGCAGCTTCTAAGGGTATGCCCTAAATCCTCTCAGTGAATTTATGATCCAAGGGGTGGAGGCGGGTGGTTGATATTATCCTACCCTAGGGGACCATGTATTCTCTTGGATGTTTGTTATCGAAGCTGCTATCATGGCCCATTTGATGTAAAGTAGCTATGATCTCATGGGATCTGGGTGCGATGGTAGCCTATGACAAGAATTATTTTTCATGGGAAGCTATTTGGATGATTTAAACTTCATTCGTCGTATTTGAAATGTGTTCTCATTGCTTTGAGGGGCCTAGTTTGATGTCATGTTAGCTATCCTCCTTTTCAATTCATGGTGTATGGGAATTGTTAAAGAGGGGTCATTCTGTTGTAGTGACCAACTGGCCGAATCATTACCTGGTCCCCTAAATTTTTCAGAGGCTATAACATTATAAGACACCGAATATGAGGGGTTATGTTGTTCCAAGAGTGAATAAATGTGTAATGTTCCATACTATCCCCATCCTAAAATATGGATGCATGATGTGGCTTAAGATATCAGCTACAAAAGTTTCATGATGCAATGGTGGAAAGCGTGTTGCATATTTGCACTTTTCTTTTCTAGTTTTGGATATCGGGCCATAGAGATAGCAGCTAGGTCAAGCTGACAGTAGAGTATCTTGATTTTATGAAGGTGACACTCATATCCTGGATAAGGGATATATCGATCCTTAGGTCTCTTATGAGTATCCCACATATTTTTGCATAGGTTAGGAATTAAATCCTTTTATAGCTCATCTGGGACCTCATAGATAGAAGTAGCGAGGGGTCAGAACCTGATGGCGAGGTTGTTTCCAAATAACTCTCTCCATATGTCAATGTCATCCTACTCTACATCTGACTCACATGCCTTCATCCAGTCAGACCATAGAAGATGTCTCTAATGGTCTCATGTTTATGGGAGTGGAGTGTTTCTAGAAAATGATGGGGAACCATATATAGTTGACCCCAATGTCTCGAGCACCCCTCTATATAAAGGTGTCAGAGTTTTCTACACCTCTCTATATGGAAGTGTTTTGGAAAGGGGAGGATTTTATTTTACAGGGGAGATATTTCTGTGGAGAGGTTGACCATAGTGAATGTTAGGAGTACAGTCCCTACGATCCATCTCCACACCACCACGAGGAAGACTATCATGGTAATGAACATCTTCTTCTTTTTCTTAAGGAGAATAGTCTATGGACCCGCGAAGTGTTGATACTATGTCTCGAACGACCTCAAAGACACTAGAATTGATCATATTAGGAATATGGTCCATGTTCTGGATCATGGTATAATTACTCTGACCTGACTTTTGTGATTGTGCAAGGATATGATTCTGCTATGTGATGGCTAGCGAAACTTGTATATAATTGTCTGGTGTTGTGGGAGTATGATATCAATTCTAAGAAACTATTGGAATATTCCAATAATATACATCATTATTAACATGGATACGAGCATGTATTGAGGAATGTTTCATTCTCACTTAGTCATACCCAATTAATATCGATGTATGAACCCATTCTTGAGCCTTTGGCTTATGTCCCTGGTCTTTCATGGAAGGAATGTGATCTTTCCCCAAGGAATGTGCTGCTCTTACCTGGTGATCCCTCATTGGATCAATAATATGGTCCTCATCCGAATATGAATTCTCAATCAGAATATGTTGATGGACCTCCGTAATGGAAGACTGAATATGAGACTCCTCCTGTATTTCCTTAGAATGATGTTAGTGTAGTTGTTCACTGGTGGAATTAGTAATATGCACCTTTATTCCATGATCTGCTAGAATATGCTAGGCAGATTCACTGATAAGAATATTAGCTTGTACTGTGGCTTGTGAAAATATCACTTGGTTAACCTCAGCCAGAATGGGGATATATTCCTGATCTTTGGAATTTTAAGTATGTCTCTGGACTTATTATATAGAAATATGAGTTTTTCTTAAGGCTTTTACAACTCTCATGTGGTGATACCCAGCCAAAATGGGGATATGATCCATATCCTAAGCCTTTGGATTATGTCATTGGAATTTTTCAACAGGCTTGTGCCCCTATCCCAAGGCTTGTTCCTCTCGCACCTGGTAATCCTCAGTTTTAACAGGAGTGTGATCCTAATTTGATTCCTCGGCATTTATCATGATATCATGATAGCCCCCCTAGATAAGAGAAAGTGTGTGTTCTTGCTCCGATACAACCACTTGTTCATGATGATCAGAGTATTGAGTTGCCCTTGCGGTAGGGATAAGAGTATGCACATATCCCTTTATCTGCAATAGTTTTGGCATATTCTATAAGATCTATTTAGCTATTGATAAAATATATTGGCATTTTATAAAAGTGTTTGCAGGGGTATAAGCCTTCCCATCTTCCATCTCAATTATGCACTGGAAGGTGTCTTTAATTGAAGCAGGGATATGCACCCAACTTTTTCCTCCATGTGCCATCAGATTATGTCGATGGACTTTATGCATAGGGGTATGTATATGCTCCTCCCCCATGCTTGTTTTTGGAATAGGCCCACAGACTTGTTCTGAGCTAACAAGGATATGGTCTTGCTTACTGGTTCCTTCCAGAGTATATCGGCAAGCATCATTAGCAGGAGTGGGTATATGAGTCTTATCCTAGATATCAAGTGCATTTATCCCCCAATGATCCTTCCTTGCTTCTGGTGCATGGGTATCATTGGTGGTAGTCTGTCAGGTGGAACTCACAGCAGGCGGCTGGTGGGTATTGATGGGATGATGCTAGTAACAGAGATTTACAGGTTCCCTCTTTGGTAGAACCTAAACCAAAAGGGAACCATATATTGATTCCTAGTCCACCTTAATTAGATATGTCTGGTGAAAATTATCATTATCTAGGGATAAGATCCCAAATTGATTGGTTTTAGCGGTGATGGATAGTGGCTTAGAAACATCGTTTACCGGGAAATGCGAATACACTAGATGTTGTGCTTGGAGAGATTCGTGGGAAACTTCCATAGTTGGAATTATACTGTGTCGATAGTACTCCCAAACAATTAAATTTTCCACTTATTATTAGAGATATTGAGCATATGATATTACTTTGTGACTCATGGGGGTCGTGATTGCAGATGATTTACCTAAATAGATAATGGATGATGAAGACATTTCCTTGGGTTGGTAATGTTATCAGTGAGAGAAGTATATGCAATCACGCAGATAACAAGTAACATGGTTACTGATTAGTGATATATCATAGGAATAAAAATGATCAATCAGATATTCATGGTTAACACAATTGTCTTGTTTTCCTGATCTGTCCATTCTGCTCACATGGACTTTCCAACGCGAGGATGGAATTGCAAAAATCATATTTAAATAAGATCATTTATTTGATCATTCCTATATTAATTCTTTTTTTATTGGGTTTTCAAAAAAAAAGTTTCCTAAGAGATTCATGTTAGGCATATCGATGTCATTTTTATATGGGAGGAAAACAAAATGGCTCAATGGATTATAGCCCAATCATTTGTTACTTTAGAGTTTCACGCCAAGTTCATCGTTTATATCTGTGTATAGTGGTAAAATAAAATGATCTGATAGATTATAACCTGGTATTTTGTTATTATAGATATTCATTTCAGGTTCACCATTTTATCATATAGTGGGAAAAAATGTTTTGACGGATTATAACCTGGTCATTGGTTATTAAAGAGATTCATTTCGGATTAAACATTTTTGCTTCATCAAGATTTGATGCATGGAATGGGTTTCACTCAATGGTTTGGTTGAGGGGAGAGTCTTAAGGCCTCACTTAACTAACTGGATAGGTTTTTTTATTTGTTCCATATTTCCTAGAAACTCCCAGTGGTTCCCTTATTTGTAGCTGGGTACGGACCTACTTTCCAAAGGCTGGCAGTCACCTGAATTTTTTGGCCAACCAAATCTTGGGGACTCGCATTGGTTGAGTGGATGGGAGTTCAGGTTCATCACACTCTTTTGGGGGGAATAATTTCCTACTTCATGACTATCTTATAGATTTAAGATATGTTTCTGAATCTCTTCCTAATCCCAATACAGGATTGGTTACCCAAAAAAATTATTATAGGTTAATTATCTTTCATGTACAAAGGACTGGGGTCTCTTCAGTGGATCCATCTGAATGTATCTGAGGTTCCCTATCATTTTTTAGTTTTAGGTGGATGCTTATGTGTTGAATCCAAATAACCAAGTGCCTTGGAATGTGATATCATGCAAGGATGAGGGTAATGAGGCATTATGATGTGTCCTACGTATCCTAGTTACTGTAGGAATCAAAACCGACAAATTTAATAGACCCTCATAGTTTTACATCATGTGGAAAGGAATTATATTGGTTCTCTAGAACACTGAGTATTCAATATTGAGCCCTAGGGGATGTCCTATATATCGTGAGAATATAGAGAATCATAGTTGTCATAGTTCATTCGTTTGGGTCTTATAAAATGAAGTTACCCCTGTAATTCTGAGGACTCATGGTGTAGGTGATATGATTATCAAAACTCCCCATGCTCATGCGATCTATGACCAGTGTAATAAATAAGGGATGAAAAATGGTCATTTCATTTTTCATGACATGGGAATTATGCACTGGGATTTCCCTGAGATGATTTATCATAGAACTCGGGTCTGAGAGAGACATCCTACATATCCTCGTTATAGCAAGAATTATAGTTATCGTAGTTCATTTGATATTGGGGATTACACACTGAGGCCACCCATACCATTGTGTAGGTTTATAGTGAAAATTTCATGATTATTGCAACTCCCTAAGCCCATGTGATCCATGGTTGTTGTGAGAAACAAGAGATAGAAAGTAATCAATGTCATTACTTTGAATAAGGGACTCTGTATGGTCAATATGGAGCTCGAACCTAAGGATATGTGGCCTATGTATCCTGAATATGGTAGGAATCATAGTCATCTTAGTTCCCATTATATTGGGGCTTACACAATGAGGATGCATGTATGACCTAGTTTTCTTGTTGGGATGGTGTTGGATAACCCATTTGACTTGTCTATAGGACATCTCATGATCCAGATGGTTTGTTCTAGGATCTATCACCTGACATGGATGTATTTTCTAGGAGGTGTTGGATGATCTAGATGACATTCCTTGGTGTCATTCACAAGAGTTGGTTTGACACATATTAATTGTTTCACAAGAGGAAAAACTGCATGCCTTGGAGTACGTCGCATATATTGGATAACATCAGTGGAGGTCATCGTGAGACTTGGATGACATGTGTGGAGGGCATCGCAGTTCTCAACTGACTTATCTAGAGTGTATCATGAGAACTCGTTTGTCATGCCTAGGTGCAAAAAAAAGACATGACTGGCATGAGAAAACTCTATTATATAGGTCAAGAAATGTATCTAATGGACATCTCAGGGTTCGGGTGATAGCTCCAGAGGGTTTTTAGAGACCAAAGTTGTGTGACTGAAGGGATTGTATGACTTTCTTTAACATGTCTGAAGGATTTTTCATATACCAAATAGCATGCTGAAGGAGAATCAAGATTCTAATGACCCAAGCTTGGCGTACATGTACATTACATTTCTTTTTCAAAATATTTAACAAATTACACAAATATACACCTGAAGAATATATTAGTTTGGTGTCTTTGGAAACTTAGAACACATTCTTATAGCCAGGTGAAATATCTTCAATATCCCCCATAAATATCTTCCCATTTAGTTTTCCTACCTAAAACCTTTCTTTATATCCTGAGAGAAAGAATACATAAAATAGTTGAGCACAATTTCTCATTAAGGGTAAAAATTTAGAACAACAAACAAAACAAAAACAAAAAAATGTAAAAACATGAACATATATTTAATATTAGAATATTTTGTCATAAAATAAATCTTGGAAGTACGTAAGGCATAATTAATAAAGTAAAATTTACCATGATAAAATAGCATTGAAATAAAACATGGAATTGTGGAAAACATATAATCATATAATATTATGTCCATATTAGCCAATTCATTTCTTCCAAGACCATCATAATGGAAAAATTCCATTACTGAACTGGGTTAACATGTCGTTCTAGCCATGTATTATAGAAACTGATTAACTTGTCGTTCCAACCCTATATTACTAAACCAAATTTAAATTTCCTTCCTATCATTTCTATGTAATGAGATATAAATCATTACCCAAATCATTAGAGGGATATATAGGTCCCACCCATGAAATCATTCTTACAAGTTCCACAAAAACATAAATCATTCATCATAGTATAACCCAAGAAATAAAATGGGTTTCTTAAAAATAATTCCATCATAATGTAATCCATATAAAATACAATTCCATAATTAACGCAATAAAATCATAGTAATAATGGGGATATAAACATAACCCTATTTAAATAGATTCATCTTAAATGGAAAATAATTTTGATAAAACACTTGAACTTAATTCTTGAGAAAAAAATCCGTTCTTTTTCAAAAATGTTTTCTTTTCTCAATATTTTGTGCAATTTTAAAATAATAATATTAATTAAAAATAAACATTTAATAGTTTAGAGGAAGATTCTTGAAAATAAGGCATTAGTAATACGTTAAAATCCATTCATTTATTATAAGTTAAAAAACATTATTCTTGTACTTTTATCAAAAAAAAGTCGAAAGTACTTTGTATGGAAAACGAAAGAAAGATTTATTCCATACTATTTAATAAAAATTAAACAATGTGAAAAATTGAAATTAATAAATATTAGAATAATAAAAATAATATTATACATTTTTGAAACATTGAATTGGATGATAAATATACCCCAGTAAATACTTACATATAAACAATCTCGGATAATAATGAGATTGTGAAATTATCTCTTACCTTAGGTCTGATATGCTTTGTATGTATCCAAACCTCCTATATGATGATTTAAATAATGTTATTGAATTATTAATGAATCATAGTTTTTTTATGATATCATATGTGATCATATTATCATTCGTTTGTTAGTAACATTTCATTGCCACTTGTTATTCGGATATTAGATGATTTAAGTTCTTATGCATGTTTTGTTAGATAAGTTCATGTTCCACATCTTAGGTTATAGTTATATCATATAAATAATGATATTAGTATAATATATATCATATTTATTCATTCCATCCATGTATATAATCTTGGTTTAATGAATAACATATAGAATGAATCCCATCAGATTGTGGAGATGGTAGGTTGTACATACGCATGAGTGGTGATATCATTCACTTAATAGTTAAATGGTATGTAATTGTATTGTATATTAATTATATATAATAATTATAATGTTATATTCATCATTTATATCCATTATAATCATAATTATACCCATCCAAATTAAGTACTGTTGAATAACAAATTACACCACGGCTTGGAGACGGTAAGTCATACGTACGTACGTAAAGTTATATTATTATTCGAATGATGTATAAAATGAGGTATAAGGTTTTCCCATAATTATAATAACATATCAGTATGTATAATAAACTATATTTATTACTTTATTATGGAAACAACATAATAAGAGGAAGTAGAAGAAGAAAATAATTTTGAAAGAGGTGATAAAACAATTACCTCTTTTTCGAGTATCTCCATTTGATTTGCACAAAAGGTCTCCTTAGGATGGATTTCTAACCAATGTGTTCCATTTAGGAGGAATGGATGGATTTTGAGATCTTATTTGAGTAGAATTTGGATGATCCAAGGGGCTTGAGAGGTGTGAGTAAGTGGGTAGATGTGGTGGCCTTTTATAAGAGGGAAAAGAGGCACTTTAGGAAAGTCTTGAAATATTATTTTATAATAAATTGATTTTAGAATAATAATATCTCTAAAGTGATATATTTCTAGGATAAGATAATTATGGGTCGAAATAATCCCAAAAAATATGTTTTAGACAATTTTAGGTCATAAATGTAACCTCATCTTTTGGATTTAACCCTTAGTTAAATAAATTAACTTGTACCATATCGTCTTGTATTGTTACACTATATGGTCTATATAGTTACTATAAAATTACAAGATAACCTAATGTAGATCATTAACGAAATTTTAAACATTATATAAGTCATTGGTATGAATCTTAGATTTTTATTACTATTAATAATCTATTTTTTAAACTCATTTATGTCAATTTTGACACTATTTAGTAATTATTTTTTGTTAAATCTATAAATACGTTATTGACTGAATAAACTAAATTAACTCAAATATAACATGTCATAATCATCCATAAAATTAGTGGATGGATCAAAATTTTGAAATTATTTTTATTTTAATATTTATAATATCATTTACTTGATCTTTCATTAATAAGGTAATCACTACAGCATCATTATGTCATAAATAAATTTATTTATTTAATCTCTAGAAATTATAAATCTAACACCATGATGTAGGAACTTTTTTTATATTTCTAATCATAGTTTATATTCAAATAGATCAATTATATAACCCAACCTTAAATTTTGTTTACTATAACGATGCATGTTTATGTTATATTTCCCTTTACTATAAATTAATTATTATAACATGTCATTTTCACACCCAAGTGGCTCCAAAATGCCGAATGTTCAGCCTTAGAATTTTTTTGGTCACCAGTAACTCATCCAATACGATTATAACATGTGTTAGGGTATTTTTAATATTATTATAATATTATTTTTACCATAATTTACCTAATTTACTCTTTAATCGTGGTAAATAAAATAATTACTAAAGTTACTATTCATAATGTCAAAAAATAAAAGGTACCTATTTACATAATTTGGAACTTCAGACTAAAAATATGGAATCCATTTTTTCAAATTCAAATCAATGAAGTTTTATTAATTAATTTAATATTAAATCACGTTGTCAAAACCAGAAAGTGGGGTTTTTTAAGAAGTAAAAACTATCAAAAGATTGACATGTGTTTATGTCGAATTTAAATGTGAAATTACTTCCAATAACCAACATTAGATTAAATCATAAAAAAATAATCGAATTAAACTTTAAAACCAATTAAAAATATAATCTAATTATATAAATAAATTAGACAAAAAGGTAGTTTTGAATTAAAATGCAGTATTTTTCACTATTCATTAAAATATGAATGTCATCAGAAAAATTCCAACTTTTAGACCAAGGTAAATTTTTATGTCCCTCTTACAAATAATAAGTTTATTATGTCAAATATAACTAATAAAATTTTCAAAAACTAGATTTAAATAGGGTTCTGCATCAAAAGGGGTAAAACTTCATTTTTTTAAAAACGCTAATTTTATCAGAAAAATTGAATTTTTTGATTTATAATGTATAGAAAACATATAAAATGAATTATAAAAATTAAATTGAATATATTAAATATATATTTAACTAATAAAATCCATAAAGATTTATTTTATTTGTTTTAGAAAGAATTTAATACTATTCAGACCCACCATTATAATGACTAGTTTATAATATTTAGTTATAACTTTTTATCAGTATTACATGAAATGAATTCTATCAAAAGAACATGAAATTTTGTGTAAAACAATACAAGAATAGTTTTGTGTATACTTCAAGCTAATAAAGTGTTTTTTATAGTGCAAGCTAATCTTGTTGTAGCGTACAATACAAGACATCAATGAAATTTAAAAGAATATGTTTTATAAAATCTAGGGGTGTTACATTCTACCCCCCTTAAAATTAATTTCTCCCTCAAAATTTGTTGGCGTTATAAAAGTATTACTACTTGAAATTTTCTTTCATAGAAACACACATTGTAAAAAGGAATACTAAAACATCATTTTAAAAAGGAGTGTTAGAAACATAATGGTTACCCAAACTCATGACTGAGTTTCCACATAAGAGAACATAGGTGGGAAGTGAAAACATGGATGTGGAATAAAAATATAACCATCAGGTTCTAATGGATAGTGATAGAGAACAAGGTTTGGAGAAAGTTAACAACCTGAAATCCATAAATCTGTGATGATTTAAGGGACCATCAGATTCATCAGATAAGAAGGTACTAAGATAACATTTTTGAATTTCAAGATCCTTTCCCTAAAGTTGAATAATTTTTCATGATAATAAGTACTTAATTGATTTTGGTACAATCTCAATGTTGTTCATGCCTTTAATAGTTTCCACTTTTTCTCTTATTTAAAGAAATGAAGTCGAATTTTTCATTCTTGAAGTGTTAGTAGGTCATGTGATAGAATGATAGGTCATTACATATATCTTAACAAAATGGTTAGCATGGTTAATCAAATATGCATAAGTCCACATATAGTGAGATAAAACATTAATCTAACAAGCTTCAACCAGAATATAACTTATACTATCCATAAATGGATAACATTACAATCCTTCCAAAAACTAAAAATATAAAACTTTATAAATAGGTGAACTAAATCAACTTGACATTTATCTCCCATATATTATAAGGTATTTCTTGGTTGTCAAATTTGTAACATGTGAATACCTTAATCGTGTATAATCATGAAACATGGTAATAACATGAATTACTATAAAACCTTATTTAAAACATGCATTATTTCAAAATTAAGTATTTCCACACACCAAAAATACCAAAAATTCTATATACTCAAACCATGATATCAACTTTCCCTTCTGTCACTCATGAGGTCATTAATACTATCAAACATCACATTATCTCCTTGTCCCTTCATTATGTACAAATCATGTGCTTTCCAAACAATTTCAATCACTTTTAATGGTTACCATTACCATATACTTATGGAAAACAACAATTGAACAATACATAGATATTCCAATATTCCATAATACTATAAAATAGATTCTACAACACTATTTTGGAATCCCATTACATAAACACATAATCCTTCCACCACTTCATTGTCATACTCAACATTTCCAATAGTGATCACACGTTAATTGCCTGTGTCTTTGGAATTAATAAGTTTTTGACATGGATAATTATCCATAACCCTTAGATTAGGGAATTGATTAGCATAATACCTCATTTCCTTGCACTTGTAGAATTGAAGTGTGGGTGGTGCGTTCTCTGTAGTCTTTTCTCTATTCACATCATTTGAAACATTTTTCTAATTTCTTCAGCACACATCTTCTCAATGAAATCCTTTTCTACACTTAAAAAATTTTCTAGTCCCTTTAATACAATCTCCACCATGCTTATTTCCACACATTTAGCTAAGGAAGCATTCATCTTCTTGTCTCCATTATTTCGAGATTTTCCTTTGAACTCCATATTTCATTTATTGTCAAAACCATGAGATTATTATGTAACACCAACTTCCATTTCTTCCTTGATTGAACAACACACAATCTCATCATAGCTACTAAAGTCTATAATAGATAATTCCTTATGAAGACTTGGTTTTTTTAAGAACCTAGATCTTATTTTCAAGTGTGTCTTTCCTTTTTCTGGAGTTTTTGAGAAAAATGAATTTTCTCGAAATTTTCGAAGTACACACCGTGTACTTTTTGAGTACACACCGTGTACTTTTTCCTGGCTCGAAGCCATGTGTTGGCCGTGTCGGGCCACACACATGGTGTGTAAGGATGAGGTGGAGGCCGATTAAATCGGAGTACAGAAAATTGAAGTACACGCTGTGTACTCAAGAACTACACGCCGTGTACTTTCTTTTTTTCATTAAACGGATTGAGGTCGCGCCTAACCCCCCAAAATCATCTTCTTCTCTAGATTTCGTCTGCCCGAGAGTGGCTGTACGGTCGAATCTTCTCTGAGCTCCCGCCTCACCGTCTGTTCTCCGATTTGAGCATGGTTGGTTGCGTTGGAATCACAGCAGTGAGTTCTTCCTTCTGCTTTAGCCTTGTTTCTTGATTCCTCCTCGTTTCTAAGTTATCATGGGAAGAACGTTTTGTGTGTTTTCTCGGATCTAAGTTGTTCTAAGAGGAATTTGTCATCATGGTTCACATATATCGATCTCCTAGGATCGAGGTAGGTGGTTTGTGACTTTCCGTAGAAAGTTGATGAATGTTTTGTGAAAATTCCACCAATACCCTTGAACGGGGTATTGCGTGTTTCCTGTTTTGCCCCTACTATTTGCCTTCTTTTTCTTGTTTGATTTAGTAGAGGTTATTTCTTGTGAGTAGAGTAATTTATTTTGTGCTCAGGTTGATATTCCATGCTTGTTTTTCCTGTTGGGAGTTTTTCCAATTGCCATGCCTAGTTGTAGGATAGTGGAATTGTTGTTTTATTATTTTTGTTGAGCCGTAGAATGATAGCCAAGTAGTTCTTGTGGTTTACTTGGATGATACATGTGCGTTGAGCATGTTTATTTTTACTCAAGACTATGAGAACCTAGAGTAGTAGACCAAATGGAGAATTGACGGAAGGGCTTCTCTAGAGTGTATTTTAATTATGATGCGAGACTATAGGGGGAATAGACATTGAGTGCTTCCCCAGAGAGTCTATAGTTCCACGATGTGGGCCATAGGGGAATTGATGTCGAGTGCTTCCCCAGAGAGCCTTTAGCACGATACGAGACTATAGGGGGAATTTACGGTGAGTGCTTCCCCAGAGAGTCTACTTAATTACGTAGTTGAACCAGAGGGGTGAGACTTTGTGTGCCTCCTAGAGGGTTACTAGTACTATAGGTTGAACCATAGAGGTTAGGCTGTGAGAGATACCCAGAGGGTTACCTGTTTTATTCTTGTTTCTGGCTGCTTACTTGTGTACTTTACTTATTAGAACTGTGGATTGTAGCTGCTTGTGCTTTCCTGTTTACTGCTTCTTGTTTATTTACTGCCATGTATTCATTGACTGTAATGCACAAATATTTGGGTGATTGCCTACTGGGATTGTATCTCACACCTTGTTTGGGCCATGCTTTTGTTCCCAAGAAGACTATGTTGCCGCAGGTATAGATAAGGGCAAGCGCCCTTCCACTTCAGGTTCTTGATCGTGCTGGAGCTGGAGAGCATGGGACCGAGCCGTGACTCGCGATGCTGAGGAGTTTATTTTGTTTTCCTTTGCACTTTTTTCAGTTGTATTCCATCACATTGTTGTGTTTGATGCTTTCCATAGCTACTTATACCTGCTGCATTATTGTCATCATTGTTATATATCTACATTGCTTCCGCTATTTGGTTTCTTTTGTTACTGCTTCCACTGTTGACTGTTGTTTTCCCGCTGTATACCTTACCGAATGAGGGTATAGTTTCCCCACCGACTTACCAAGGCCCTCACTGCTAGTTGGCAGCCTCTGGCGTTTGGGGAAATGCGCTTTAGGTCATGTGGTGAACCGGGTACGGGGCACCAGTGGAGGGACTCCGGATTCGGGTCGTTACAGTTTTAATCTACTGAAGAATCGATCAACTTTACTTTCAGGTTGGATGATAAAGCTAGAATTATACCTTGAAAGTCTTGAAAATTTTTCCTCGTAGGTAGCAATAGATTCATCAACCTTTTTATTAATCTCAAGTAACTCCTTTTATATCTTTTTTAGAACAATATGAGTAAAGTAATTATTCAAAAAAATTTATTGAACTCTTCCCATTCCGTGGATTAGATTTCATCTAGCTTCCTTGTATTCTTTATTAGAGTCTACCACTGGTCTACTTCTCCTTCTAACCAATAAATATCCAAAATGAATTTTTCATGTTTTGAATGGTGAATGATGGAAAATATAATTTCAATGGTACTGATCCATTTTTCAACAACATGTGAATCAGTATACCCACTTAAAGAAGGTGGATGTTGCCTCGTGAAGGACTCAACAGAATGTTGGTCCCCTCTCTGTTCATTTGGAAGACCAAAATGATTCATAGCTTGTGTAAGTATATAAATAAGATTTTTCATTCCATATCCCATAATATTTTGTTGTTTAGGGGGACAATCATTGCATTTCACAGTGCATTTATCATTAACACGACTCATTTGGGTTCCATCCATTGTCTAAAACCCAAAAAGAAGAGTGTGAGAGGCAAAAAAACATATTAGGAAAATGACATGATCAGGGGGGTACTTTCAATATATAACATCTTAAGTTTAATAATAGTTTATTCCTAATCGTTAACATAATTATAGGAATGTAACCTATAATTAGACATACCCTTAGGGACATCCCTATACATACCTTGTAAAAATATCTAGGGATATCACTAAATATTTTGCATCCTAGTTCCCAAAGGTTAAATAAACCTTTTCTCTAATTCCAACTTTCATGGCCCAAGATTGATGTACATGGAAAATTCATTTCTTTTGTAGAATAATTAATACATTATAAAAATTTATGCCCAAATACCATATTAGTTTAGTGTCTTTGGAAACTCGAAACACATTCTTCTAGCATGGTGAAATATCTTCAACATCTCCCATAAAGATCTTCCCCTTTAGTTTTCCAAACTAAAAACATTTTTTATATCATGGGGGAAAGAAAAAATAAAAATTTTGAGATCAAATTCTTAGTAAGGGTAAACATGTATAACATCAAACAAAAAAACATAAGAATGTAAAAACATGAACATATATTTTGAATATCAAAATCTTGAGTCATAAAATAAATCATGGCAGTACGTAAGGCATAATTCAAAAAGGATAATTAACCACGATAAAATAACATTAGAATAAAACCTGAAATAGTGGAAAAACAAATAGGCACATAATATTATTTCCATAGTATCCAATTAATTTCTTCTAAGACCATCATAGTGGATAGGGCCCATTAATGAACTGGGTTTACTTATCATTCCAGCTATGTATTACTGAACCCGATTTACTTGACATTCCAACCCTATATTACTAAATTGGATTTACATGTCATTCCATTCATGTCTATCTCATGATATATAAATCTTTAACCAATTCATTATAGGTAGATTTTTGTCCCACCCATGAAATCATTCTTACATGTGCCACAAAAACATAAATCATTCATCATAGTATAGCCCAATAAATAAAATGGGTTTCGTAAACATCATTCCATCATAACATAATCCTTATAAAATATCATTCCATAATTAACACAATAAAATAATATTAATAACAACTATAGAAATAAAACCCTATTTAAATTGCATTATCATACATGGAAAATAATTTTGACAAAATATGTGAACTTAATTCATGAGAAAAATATCCTTTCTTCTTAAAAAATGTTTTATTTTCTCAAAATTCCACAAAATTTTCAAAGAAAAGAAGTTAGTTGAAATTAAACTTGAAATAATGTAGAGGAACCTTTATGGAAATAAGTTGTTAAGAAGACGTAAAAATACATTCATGATGTATAAGTTAAAAAAACATTCATCTCGTACTTTTGTTGGAAAAGTCAAAAGTACCTCGTATGAAAATGAAAGAAAGATTTCCTCCATACCGTTTAACAAAAATTCCCCAATGAGTAAAATTGAATTTAAAAAATAGTTCAATAATATAAGTAATATTATATATTTTTGAAACATGTATGTGGATGATGAATATACCCCAGTAAATACTTACATATAAACAATATCAGATAATAATGAGATTGCGAAATTATCACTTACCTTAGGTCTGATATGCTTCGTATGTATCCAAACCTCATGTTTAATTATTTAAATTATTTTATTGAGTTATTCTATAATAATAGTCATTTTTATGATATCATATATGATCATATAATCATCTGTTTGTTAGTAACAATTCATTGTCACCTGTTATTCAAATATTAATTTTTTAATGTTCTTATGCATGTTTTTTCAGATAAGTTCATGTTCCACTTCTTAGGTTATAGTTTTATCATTTAAATAATGATATTATTACAATTTATATCATATTTATTCATTCCATTAATGTATATAATCAAGGTTTAATGAAGATCATGTAGAATGAATCACATCGCATCAGGGAGACGGTAGGTCGTACGTACGCACGAGCGATGATATCATTCACTTAATGGTTAAATAGTCTGAAATTGGAAGGTACATTAATTATACAGAATAATTATCATGTTATATTAATTATTTAAATACATTATACTCATCATTATACCCTTCAAAATTAAGTATTGTTGAATAATAAATTACACCACAGCGTGGAGACGGTAAGTCATATGTACGCATGCATGTTGATATTGTTATTCATGGGATGGATAAAAGGAGGTATAAGGTTGTCCCATAATTATAATAACATCTCAAAATTTATAATATAATGGATTTATTAATTTATTATGGAAACAAAATAATAAGATGAAGTATAAGAAGAAAATAATTTTTAATGTGGTGATAAAACAATTGCCTCTTTTTTGAGTATCTCCTTTTGATTTGTACAATTGGTCTCTATAGGATGAATTTATGCCCAATGTGTGTCCTATAGAAGTAAGTTAGGGGTGTTGGAATCATATTTGAGCAGAATTTGGATGATCCAAGGGGGTTTAGAGGTGTGAGTAAGTGGGTAGATGTGTTGGCCTTTAATAAGAGGGGGGAGGGGCACTTTAGGAAAGTCTTGAAATATTATTTTATTATAAATTGATTTTCGAATTATAATAGCTTAAAATTGATATATTTAGAGTATAAGATAATAATGGGAAGAAATAATCTCATCCAATATGTTTTATACATGTTTAGGTCACACATATAACCTTATCTTTTGGCTTTAACCCTTAGTGAAATAAACTAACTCTTACTATGTCTTCTTGTATTTTTACACTATGTGGTCAATATAGTTACTATAAAATTCCAAGATAACATAAATTGAATCATTAATTAATTATTTAATGTTATATAAGTCAGTTTGTTGAATCTTATATGTTTATGACTATTATATTATGTAACAAAATAGTATTTGTTTTAAAAACTCATTTATGTCAGTTTTGACACTATTTTGTAATGGTTTTTTATTAAAGTTATAACAACTTTATTGATTCAAAAAAACTAATTTATCTTAATGATAAAAATTCATTATAATCCATATAATTCGTGGATGGCATCAAAATTTTCAAATTACATTAGTTTTAATATTTATAATATCATTTATTTGAATCTTTCTTTAATAATGTAATCATTACATCACCATTGTGTCATAAATAATTTTATTTATTTAATGTCTAAAAAATACAAATAAACTACCATGATGAAGAAAATAGTTTTATATTTATAAATAATATTTATATTCAAATAGATAAATTATATATACCCACCTTAAAAAAATTTTAGTAAAAAGATACATGTTTGTGTTATATTTCCCTTTACTTTAAATTAATTATTATAACATGTCATTTTCAAACTCAAGTGGTTCTAAAATTCAAAAATCTTGGAATAAGGATTATTTTGGTCACTCATTACTCATAAAATAATATTAGGACACATTTTAGGGTAGTTTTATATTATTATAATTTTATGTTTACCCTTATTTACCAAATTTACCCTTTAACCCTGATAAATAAAATAATTACTAATGTTACTATTCATAACATCTAAAAATAAAAGGTAACTATTTATATAATTTGGAACTTATAATTCCCAATATGGAATCTATTTTTCCAAATTCAAAATAAATAATTTTAATTAATTAATATAAAATTAATTCCAGTTGTTAAAACCAGAAAGAAGGTTTTTTTATGAGTAAAAACTATCAAAATATTGACATGTGTTTATGTCCAATTTAAGTGTGAAATTACTTAAAATGACCAAAATTGGATTAAATGATAACAACATAATACAATTACAATTTAAAATAAATTAAAAATATATTCTAATTATATAAATAAATTATACGAAAGGGCATTTTTGAATTAAAATGTGGTATTTTTTACTATTCATTAAAATATAAATTTCATCATAACAAAATGAAAATTTAAACCAAGGTAAATTTTGATGTCCATATTCCAAATAATAAGTTTATTATTTCAAATAAAACTTATAAAATTGTAAAAAAAACTATATTTAAAAAGGGTTCTCCATCAAAAGGCGGTAAAACTTCATTTTTAGAAAAACGCTCATTTTATTCGTAAAATTGAATTTGTTATTGTAAAATGTATAGAAAACATATAATATGAATATTAAAAATTAAATTGAATATATTACATATTTATTTCACTAATTAAATCCATAAACAGTGATTTTATTATTTTATAGACTCAGTTTTTTTAGAGGGAAGTTAATATTATTCATACCAACTATTATAATGAATAGGTTATAATATTTAGTTATCACTTATTATCGATATTGTGTGAAATGAATTATTCCAAAAGAAAATAAAATTAGGTGTAACAAAATCCAAGAATAGTTTTGAGTATACTTCAAGAAAATACGGTGTTGTGTTTAGCACAAGCTAATCTTAGTGTAACATACAACACAAGACACCAAAAAATTAAAAGGAATTTATTTCATAAAATCATGGGGTGTTATAGCTATATCTATGTGACGTGTCTTGGTATCATCACATTTCTATGGATGACTCACACAAAGCACATGAAGGCCAGAAAACATGTCTTTCACTTAGGTCTTCCCATTTTAATATTGGTTCTAGTTCTTATGTTTCAAATGCCTTAGGTTTTTTCAATATCAGTTTATCTTGAGTCTTGCATGATATGGGGGATATGTGGTATGTTCTTCACAAACCATTCTAGTAGTCCTTAAAGTGATATATTAATGATCATATGAAGTACCTTGTGTATGGTGCCTGATTTATTTGGTTGTTCGCTGGTATATTACCTGATGAAAGACTTGCGGGTCACCAGATTGGTAGCTCAGAGAAGTCCACTCTATCCATTATGACAAAGAGTCTGGATGTTGAGATTCGAGTCATCTAGATTCCAACCCCTTTCCATGTTGGGGTGGGAATTTATAGGCATCACCACCCAGGTTGTTAATCGGTTTGTGCGGCGTATCTATGGTGAATCCAAGCTGGGGTCGATGAAAGGCTCTAGCACCACCTGGATTCATGAGTCTCTATCATGGAACACTCTGAGGGTGTCAACTAATTTTTAACGACTGTGAGTCCCTCTCAAAAAAAAATCCTTTATTGTATTGTTTCTAATTAATGTGGATGCATTTGATCGTTTGTACATGTTGAAGGAATTCTTTATTGTTATATTGACATGTCGAAGGGCCTTCACGAGATCCAAGTTCCTATTGAAAGTCACCCACAAGTTGCTCGATGACTTTTCCAGAACTTTTGATTATACAAGGATGGATTTTTCATGGGTTGCATGGTACCACACAATGGACTTCCTTAACATGTTGCGATTGTTTTATGACCATGAGTTCCTTTTGAATCCTCCATATTTTATTCCCCTCGTTTTATGTAACAAAGTTTTGGAGACATGTGAAATTTCATGAATAATTTCAAGGAAAATTTCTCTATTTTTATGTGATGCATCACATGAATGATATAGGTCATATGGGGGTCTGAGATCAATTTTTGGACAATTCTATTTGTTTTCCCTTTGAGTGACAAAGGGAAATGTATGGTAACGTAGAAATACCTAGGGCTTTCCATGTGAAGATAATAAAAATCCTAAGGGACTTTCGGAGATGAGGTGGACATGTCTACAGGGACTCACGGTGTCCTACAGATCGCCAGGGGCACGCAACATGTATTTCAACGATTGCGAGTATCTCTTATCTCCTCCCTTTTTACCTGCTTTGTTTTAATTCACAAAGGCATAGATGTCTTGAAAATGTCCATGGATGTTGTCAAGAAAAATTACCTTTCTCATTGATGATAATTCACATGAGCATTATCATGACTAGGGGATATCTCCTTTTGGGAATCCTTCCTCCCATTTTTAGTGGATTTTCAAGTTGAATTTCCAGGTTCTTGTCACCGGCAACCCATGTGGCCTAGGGGAACTCATTAGGTTATCGCCTGTGCGGTTACTATTTTTATAGAGAACCTTCAAAAAACCATAGGGGCTCATTGAAAGGGGGCTCTATGGGATCCTCTGTAGGATATACACTATGTGAGGAGACATCCCGTGAACATATAATGTTCATGCAATCTCTTGTCACTTAAGGGTTCTCCCAATCAACAGGTCTCGTCCATCTTGTTATTTCTTTTATTTTGTGGATGAAATAATACCCATATTCAGTTATTTCATCCCTTGTGAATTTTATGATTATTATTTGGTTAGAGTCAACAATGCAGAAATAATAAGTACTCATTTTTTAGTAAAGTCATTTTATGCTTCAAAAATATGTTTCCTTCAAAATGATATTTATTGATTTTTAAGCATGGGAATTATAATTAATTAAAAACATTAATATAAATTATTTTTTAATAAATTAATATCATTTTTGAAATCATCAATTCCTTATTATCTTTGGGATAACTTTTGGTATTTTTCTGAAAATATTTATTTTTAAGTGAATAGTTAAAAAATACTGATTTTTATAAAAGTGTAAATATTTTATTAGAATAATGTAATATAAAATACATATTATGTTTTTATTTTTATATCAAAGAAACATAATTCAAATATAATTATAAATAATCTATTTAATTATATATAAATCATTATTATACTTGATTTTGATATAAGTTCATTTTTGGGCTTAAACGGGTTTTTCTAAAAACTATTTTTAAGTGAAAAATGTGTTTGTATCTTAATAAATTAAATAAATAATTATATATTGAAAATTTTAATGAAATTTATATAATATATATTCAAGAAAGTATTTTAATATTCATTTAATAATTTTTATAAGATGGGGAATGGGTGTAAATTCAGTTTTATGCTTCAAAATGTATTTTTCAAAAAAGAAGTTTTCATTGTACTCTACGCACTTAGATTAAAATTAATTTATGAAAATTATATAAATTTAATTTGATAAAATTGATTCCATATTTCTAATTATAATTTCCAAATGTTTTAATGAGTCCACATTCATTTTTGGTAATAATGAATATTAAAAAAAAGTATAATAAATTACCATGATTAGGGTTAAAACAGGTTTAGTGGGGAGTATAAAATAAGATATAATGGTATAAATTCTACATATACCTATCTAAAAATTATTTTTTGAAGTTATTTAGAACCTATCATGTCCTAATATATAATTATTGTCCATTTAGGTCTACTTTCACAAGAAAGTGTCTTTATATGATTAAAATATTTATATTAATTTCATGTGTGTCCCCCCCCCCCCCCCTCGCTTATAGAAGATAACATATTATGATCAATTATTAACAATATTTTATCACTATATCTTGTATAATACCTACCCAAAAACCTTCCAATATTAATTACCTTATTTCATTAGCTTCTAGTCTTCTCATAAAAAATCCCAATAAATCACATACTCTTTCACAGTTTATTTATTCCTCTACTTACATTAAATTTTTTGTATCTATCTTAAAATAATGAATCTAGTATAATAAATATAATAATATGTTATTATTTTTTTAATAACCTTTATACAACTTTTACATTAAATTGGAAATGAAAGTTTCGCTTGTGTGTACGTGTAGACTACCGGCTCCACGCAGTGATATGATTCATTTTGCATTACCATCATTAATAGTTGGTTATTATGATGGATTTAATGTGTATATGTGATATTTGTGGAATAATTATTCTTTTAGAATTATTATATCTTATCTACCTTCTTACATCCCCACCTATTGGAAAATGATAATGTCACTCATGCATATGTGTGCACTACCTCCTTCATGAAGCAATGTGATTCGTTATTCATTTTTGCTTTATATGGATGGTAATACGGATAGATTTAATGAATATATATGATATTTATGAAATAATAATGATTCTAGAGATATAAATTATTATTTAAATTCCTTTTTTCCTTCTATTAAAGAGTGGAAACATCACTTGTGCATACATACGTACTACTATCTCTATAAAGTGGTGTAGTTCGTTTTTATCAAAAATTTATATGAATGGTAATAAAAGTAAATAAAATGATGAAATATAATAATTATGAAATAATTAGGATTTTATATAATATGGAACCATGATGAATATTTAAGGACCATAACTTCTAAATCGAAACATACATGAAAAATGAAGCAGTTAAAACCCAAAATGATTATGATAATGAAATATTGTTAATGAACTGGTGATAAGGTATTATAAGTAAGAAAGGTATAGTATTATAAGTATGAATATGGGTATTTTATATAATTATAATAAATTTGAATTTACTTTAAAAGTTGTTAAAAGATCTTAAAAAATAATTCAGACCTCAGTTAAGGGTTTTTTCCATAATATAATCCTAATTCGGGATTGTTTATGTTAAATTTTATTTTGGAGTTATTATTTGATTTTTTATCTTAAACCCCATATATTTTATTCTACTTTGGTAATTTCTTGAAATTAAAATTTTCCTTTAATTATAATATCTCAAAGTACTAAAAATTCAGAAATAATTTTAGTAAGTAAAACCGACTATGTTTTTTATTCAATAAGAATATTTTTCCTTAAATTAATATTTTTCATAGGAATGGATTTTCCCACTGTCATGGATATTATTGTCTTTAAAGGTTCTTTTACAATTTTCCATGGTTATTTATAAATAAAATTTCTAAACTAATATTCTAGAAATATTTATATTTTAAATTATTTATTTTAGAAAGAAAAGGGTATTTTCCCCCAACAAATTTTCTTGTGATATTTTAAAAGTATTTTCATCCATGTCAATATAATTTGATAAATATTATAATTTTCTATACATATATTCTAATGATATCAACAAAATTATTTCTATAGAAATCTTATAATCATGTTGTTCTATCTATTGATTAGGTGAAATATTAACATTTGGTATTCTAGTTTTTTATTATAAATGATTATATTAATTATGTATTGAGTTATTATTAATTTATTTAAAATGATGAATAAATTGGAGTTAGTAAGTGAAAGTAGGGGCACATTATATCTTATTAATGCATCGATATGTCTCATAAAACAAATTAACCAATATTTTTAGTGTATTTGTTTCCAATTATTTATGATTTCATATAATAAGGCCTTGATGGTATGTTTATAATGTCTTGAAAAAATTCCTTAATGATATGATTAGGATATTTATAATTATACATTACATTATCATGAAATTAGTTATTGTTATCCATGTTATTATTTTTGTTATTATGTCATCCATGGATATATTCCAGTTATCATGATATTAATTATATCGTATATTTTATTATTGTTAATATATTCAATATTATTCATTTTCTATTTATTCTATCACAAATTCTATCGTAAATCTTCCTTTAATGATCAGTTTATCTCACCCATTATTATGTTTTACTTTCCATAGGATATCAACATGGTATCTATGAATGATTTTAGGGATATAATAGAAGAAATAATATAGTTCTCATAATAATTTTAAGTTGTACTACATATTTTCAAGTGTAATTTGAAAATAATGTATTTATAAAGTTTTCCAATATTAATAAACTATTTGATCATGTCAAATGTGATATCTTGTATCTTGTAGCAATATAGTAAGATAAACACCAGCTATGGGTTACTAGATTCAGGCCTTTATATGGTTCCTTTGATGGGAAATAAATCACCATGCCATCATACCAGGGAACTTGTGTGGTTTTATAAAACTACTCAATAGGAAATGTTTCATCCAAGTTTGTTTCAGATGGCGATTCTAACCCATAACTATAGTGAAGTCTACAGATGTGGTCTATAACGATATTTATAGTACCATTCTTGATCTTGATTTCTAAGTCACAATTTTTTAGTGAAAACAGCTATCCCACTAGCCTCAATTTTTTATCATCTTTCTTGATCAAATACCTATGTTTTGTGTGATCATAGAAAATAGTTACTTTACATCCTAATAAATTTGATATAATTTTCTCTAAAGCAACAACAATAGATAAAAACTCCTCCTCTTTTATTGTATAATTAATCTAATAAATTTATTGGGTATGTGAATCATAGTATATCACATATGTTTTTCTATAAATCTTATAGTAAAATAAATCTATTGACACTCTATTTGAAGTATCAAAAAGTATCTCAAATGAAAGATCCTATTTTGGGGGTAGGTTATGGGGGTTATGGTCAAGATTTATTATAACTCATAAAAAATGTATTATATTATTCATAAAATAAAAAATTAATTTCCCTATTTGGTATGTTGGTTAAGGGAAAATCTATTTTTCTAAATTCTCTAATAAACCTTTCATAAAAACCGGTGTATCCTAAAAACATTCTAATGTGTCCCATAGTATTGGTTTAAGGTAGTGTAGAAATAACATTACTTGTTTCCTTGTCAACTTAAATCCCATATTTATAAATGATTTGGGACAAAAAATTCCCTTTTTCTTCCATGAAATGATAATTTCAAAATTTGTCACCAATTTTTTCGCAATACAAATTTTTAAAAAAATACAGAATTTCCCCAAAAAAATTAAAACAAGTTCCATAAATAGTAAAATTATCAAGGAATACAACCAATAATATCTTAATAAGGTCTAATAATATACTTATCATGTAGTTTTTAATGGAACATGGGAAACTAAAAAAACCAAAATGCGTTCTTTGATAGGAAAATGTATTGAAGGATCATGAGAAGGTTTTCATATCATGGTCCTCTAGAGTAATTGAAACCTAAAAGTGCCTATATAATCCATCAAGGAAACAATATTAATCTTTAATAGCTATCCACTATAACATTTGGTATATAAATGGAATTGTGGAGTCGTCTTTACAAGTCACATGGTTCAATCTCATATAGTCAATTAAATCTCTCTAACTATTTTGAATTCCTTTATGCACTAGTTAATTGTTCTCATTTTATACAATTATTTATCCAAATTTATTTGGGAAAATTTGAATGGGTCTAACCCATTGGGAGTTTTATATTTGGTAAATTATTCCAAATCCTAATAGAAATTCTACTTCTCTTTTTACTACTTTCATAAAGGTTGGGTTGAGTCTTTTTTGGAGTTATATCACTAGTTTGGACTCATTTTTGAGAAAGGCCTAATAGATAAATTTGGTATGTATAATCCATGGAATATCTACTAGTGTCTATACTTTTTCCCTAAAATAGTTTTTCCATTTTTTCAAATTTTGATAATATTTTTTGGGTTTAAAATTATTTTAAATTATGACAAGAAGATTCTCACCTTTTAATAAATATTAATATTTCAAATTTTATTACAGTAGTTTCAATTTTAGCTCAGGTTTTTTCTAGTGATTTTTCTAGATTAGTGTTCCCTATGTTGGACACCTATACATGTAAAGAATGAGTAATAGGTATGGTTTTGAGAAAATCATCAAAATAACTATCCTCAAAATATATTTTATCATCACACATCATTGTTTATAGATTTAACACATTTTCAAAAATATATTTATTAGAAATATAGTGTTTGTGAACCTTCCTTTAATCATATTACATCATCAATCATTTCAATTTATTTTTTAGTTTAATAAGGAAATTAAAAATGATTTAATTTAAAAATATATTACTCTTTATGGGGGTATTTCATTTAATCATGTCTATTAAAATTCACATTTTTTTACTAAAATTCATGGAAAGTGTTCCTTCATTAAAAATTATTATTTTATTGAAAATTTTTAGAAATGGTCTACCCATAATGATGGGGGAATGCATCTTACCTTTTTCTTCATCCAAATTAAAAATATAAAAGTTAGCGGGGAATAAAAACCTTTATACACTTACCATAACATCTTCAGGTACAACTACTGGGAAGGAAATGGACTAGCTATAAAGCTACACAACCACTCAAGTGTATTTGATCTCTCAAATCTCTATAGATGAATAAAATGAATAATTAATTACATTAATTGACGATCCTAAATCAAACATTGCATTATAAGAATTAAGTTCACTGATAGGGAAAGTGATAGTGACGATGCCTAGATCTTGGAATTTCTAGGTTTTTTTCAGGTTTTAAGTAAGAAACCATTTTTAACTAAAATTACCTTTAAATTTTAGTATAGTAATATCTTCTTAATGAAAATTTGATTAATTAATTTTTCAGACCTTTAAATTTGGATGATGGATTCTAGTAAAGTGATGTTAATATCTACCTTCTTGAATATCTCCAAAATATCATGTTGTAGTGTATCTTCATTGAATATCTTAGGGTTTTTTACTCTATATGGGAAGGGAGTTTAGGGATAATATTGGTCTTCCAACTTTTCCTTCACTTTTTCCTTATTTATATGGGTTTCTTCAACAACTAATTTAGACTATTTTTCCTAGTAAGATTCATCAGGAACATATACAGTGGGTTGTTTACTTACAAATTCATCTATAGATGATACTTCTTCACTACTTCCAAGATTATTTCCACACATTAATGAAATGGAATCGAAATTTCCATTGAGGTTAGGAATTTGTTGAGAAAGAATCATACTTGAGCCTTAATTCATCAATTCATTGATGGAAATTATAATTTGAAAGTAATTTCCTTTCCACTCCTTCATTGTTGATCAGTGTGTTTGGAGAGTAGTTTTCTATGTTTTTTGAGGCTCCAAATGTTTTTTATAAATACATTATGGTAGGTTATTGATTTTGGCCATGTTGGTAGATTATAAAGTGTTGAGATCTACATATTTAGAAGGTTGGATTCTAGAAGGAAAGTCGAAAAACTTTGCTAGAAATGAAATATTTTTGTTATTGATTACTTGCTCCAAACTGAGTATTAGAATACTCCCTACATCCTTGGTTTTTTTATGGTTATAAGTGATGTGACCTATAAAATATGGAATCATAACTTTTAGTTCATTAAACATGAGGATCTCTATTAGTGTAGTGGTACTAATATCATAAAATCTAGAATATATAAGGGGTTGTTGTGGGTGATATCTCCTACACCTTTTTCACAGCTAGTTGTCTCACAATAGATGTTAGTTTATCCATTTATTATTTTTATAAAGAGGATTTGGAACTATTTACCACATACACTCATATTTTTGTGGTTCTTAAATAAAATTGTTAATAGATTTAGGAGATCCTATTAATTATTTATCTGAATGAAGTTGGGGGTTTGTCTATTAATTATCCTATATAGGAAGCATCTAGAAAATTCTACTCAGTTTTCATCAACCCTTTGTAAAATAATACAATGAAATGGTGATCTTAAAAATAATTATGTTGGAAGGAGGTTTCTAACCACTTGAGTATTTCCCATAACTCATAGAGAGTTTCTCTACTTCCTTTCTTAGTCTCATATATTTATTTATTTATTACAGTGATCATTGAGGTAGGGAAGTACTTCTAGAGGAAACATTTTGGATACCATCTGATATAGTGATTTATTGAAGATGGAGGTGGTATATCTGTTCCTTAGTTTCTCATACAAGAGATAAAGGGAATACCTTCCAGCTAACTTGATATTCTAATAATCCTATGGGAATTGAATTTATATAAACATTATAAAATTCTCTTAGCTGTCGATTTGGATCATCTCTGAACAAACCATGAAACATTGGAAGTAGTTCGATCATTCCACTTCTCAATTCTAAATTTTGTTTATTATTGGGTGATTTAAGTAAATTTTTATTTTTGAAATTGGGTGCATAATGTTCTCTAAATGTTCTATTAAATTATTCCAAGTTATTTTCCATTTTTTCACCCCCTAAAGTGATTCTGGTGGAATAAGTATAAGTGGATAGGAATTCAGTCAATGGAACAATGAAAAACTCCATTTCCACTTCCTCTATGATCTCAAAGTTCAAAGACTCATTAGAAAAGTTCATTTAACTTCTGGATCAAAACCAACGATGTGAGATAAATTGGATCTGGTCATTTATTAAGATCCTATTTAAACAAAAATAATATATAAACATTTTCCTCACTATAAATGGAACCATGTTATTGTACATCCTTTCATGGGTACACTAGTAGATGAATGTTTAACCCAATAAAAATCTAGTAGTAGTATAATTTACTTGTCTCTCATAAAGGATATTGTTAAGGGTTTATGTTTCTTTTATTTAATGGGATCAATTTATGAAGGTAGTGGATGTATTTTTATAATATTAACTTATTATAAAATATATTTAAACAAATTATAGAATCCACATATATCCCATTACCTTCCTTATAAAATATTAATTCTAACTGAATCCCCATGTTCTCTATCAGATCGGATGAAACCTCACTAGTCACCCTTAACTTTTTATTTCGGATTAATCAGAGGTATGAAATAATCACTAAAACCTATAACCTCACCTTTCACAATGATTGGAGATATCCAATCATCCTTAGATATACCCACTATTTATGAATTCAAGAAGTGGATTGAATCCAAGTGTCATGGGTGTTCAATGCAATGAAAAAAGGAAGATAAATTATAAATTAATAGAATTAAGTGAATATACTAATATTTAAAAAAATGAATGAATCCAAAGAGATTATAAAAAGGGATAAATTATTAATGATAAGAATTCATTTAAAGTGATAGTGTGAATCTCCTCAACTCATCTACTAATGGTTTAGTGTTACATCACTAAATAATTATGGAAAATATAAATTAATGAAAATAATAACATTAGAATCCCATATTGATCGAGTGATTGTATACCCCCACCCCCATGTAAGAGTGAACAATTACTTATTTATAGAATGATCAGTGGTCCTTTTGTAACATTATAATTCCTTTTATGTGATTAGAATGAGATGTCTCTCCCATGATCATAGTATTGGTGAATTTTATTTCCTAATATTCTAATCCCAATTCCATCTCTTAAGATTTTATACCACACAAACTACTTGATGGTTGATATTTCCACATATCAATATTAATCAAATAATTTTCATTAAAACCATATCCTCCAATTATCAATATTCATACTCCATCATGTAGTATGGAATAAAAAATGATTTTATGATTTATGGGTTCACTAGACATCTAAGTCTTATTGAAGGAAAAAAGAAGATGCATGTCTCAGACAAAGATCATTTCAAAAGTAAAGGGCCTAATTGAAGAGATTCCAATATGGATTTTACTGCATTTGGGACTCAAAAATTGGGTCCAGTGTCTTTGATCAAGGATGGAATAATCCTGAACTAGTTTGGGTGGTATAATATTCTTCCAAATCGAAGATCATTGAACGATATTCAAAATTCTTCATCAAAATTTGAAATAAATTTTGATTTCATCAAGTGGGTCACGTAATATTCTCATTATTCCACTATCATTTGAGCTTGGGTCATTGTACTTGGTTTCAACTATTTAGGTTTCATCATTTTTTTATGTTGTGGGATCAGTTTCACTAATAAAAATACATAATCACCTTATGTAGGTTGTTCCTCATCCTTGTGGTTGCAATAGCTATGAAGGTTTAGGTCTCTCCATATTTAATCATACTTGAAAATCATAGAATCAATTTCCACAATGTTTGTCACAAGATTTGGTCATCCTCACCAATTCATTTAGTTATATCCCACTTCATCAATCATGGTTACAGAACATACTTCAAATCAAGTATAGTGATATCAAACTTTAAATCAATCTCAACACCCTTCCTCAAGCTCAGTTTAGTCTTGGGTGCTATAAGGAATTTTTTCAAGTGGGTATTTCACCAAAAACCTAGTGAGTGATGTTCTTTAGAGTCATGGAAAATGTATTTGGAGTGATCCAATACCTACACCACATTTATAATCAATCATACCTTCATAATGTCAAAAAAACTAGTATTCATTTATTCCCTCTCAGTTTTGATCACAATTATTCAATTACTTACGTATTTACCCATATTCAACCCATTGGATAGTTTTCATGATTCAGATTTTTTCCTGTAGAGACCCGAAGTTTGACGTACATTGACATTACATTACATTTGCGGAATACTTAGTACATAACAAAAACACACACACAAGGATCGTAATAGTTTAGTGTCTTTGGAAACTCGGAATATAATCTTCTAATCCTGGTGAAAGATCTTCAACATCTCCCATAAAGATCTTCCTTTTTTTTATACCTAAAACCTTTACTTATATCCTGGGGAAAAGAAAACATGAAAGGGTGAGCTCAAATTCTCAGTAAGGGTAATCAAAAGAAATATCAATCACATCATTTTCATAAAAACATAACATTTTGGAAATCTTAACCTGCAAAAGAGAGCATAATTTCATAACATGGGATAAATCATAGTAGTGAAATGAAATCCCAATAATCATAAATTAAAACATGAAACTTTTTGGCATACACACATAATCATAGAGAATCATATCTTATTAGTCAAGACTCATTTCCAAGACTATCTTAGTGGACAAAGTCCCTTTCTGAACCGAGTCACCCTCGTTTCAGTCCTATTTCACTGAACCGGTATAACCTACCATTCCATCCATGTCTATCTCATGAGATATAAAATCTTTACCCAATGCATGGGAGGGAGATATAGGTCCCACCCATCTCATAATGATACCATTCTTATGTGTGCCACAAAATCATAAATCATACATCATTTCATAACCCATGTAATAAAAATGGGATTCTTAAACATCATGACATCATAAAACAATTCATATAAGATAAAGGAATTCATAAAAATAATTCCATCACAACAGAATCAAATCAATGTAAGAATAGGGATAGAAACAAAACCCTATATTATCTTAGATGGAAAATAATTTTGATAAAACACTTGAACTCCATTCTTGAGGAAAATATCCTTTCTACTTCAAAAATACATTTCCTTTCTAAACATGTCATACAATTATAAAATAAAAGAAGTTGATTAAAATTAAACTTGAAAACTTGTAAAGGAAGCTTCTTGTAAATAATGTTTTAAAAATCCATTCATTCCGTATAAGTTAAAAAAACATTCTTCATACTTTTGTCGGAAAAGTCAAAAAGTACCTCATACGAAAAATGACAAAAGATTCCATTCATATCTTTTACTAAAACCCCACCGAAGGGTAAAATTGGATTTATAAAATTTTATGTGGATGTAAATAATATTAAAGTTTTAGGAAACATGGATGTGGATGATAAAATACACCCCAGTAAATACCAAAGTATAAGCAATCTCGGATAAAAATGAGATTGTGATATTTTCCCTTACCTTAGGTCCGATTTGCTTCGTAAGTGTCTGAACCTCCTGTATAATGATTTAAATAATGTCATTGACTTATTACAGAGTCATATTCATTGTTATTATATCATATATGGTTCACTTATGACTTTATATTACCCTTTCTTTTGTAAATTCTATATTAAAGAGCATTTTGGGTAAAATTGTTTCATTTGTCGTCCGTGTTTTGACTTGTAATTATTCATATGATTGCTTAGATCATAATTACTTAATTCCAGAATATAAAACATGATTTATATATAATATATATTCAGAATATACATATATATAATAAATTAGTAAATGGAAAGAAATACACCGTTCATGGAGACGGTAGGCCGTACGTACGCATGAACGTTGTTTTCGTTTCCTTATTGAGTTGAATGGAATTAAGTAGATGACATACATATATACATAAATCCAGTAGCTTTATAATGTCATATATTTCATTATTATTTCTTATATATACTTTATAATCACTCTTAAATGGTTAACATGGAGAATGAATCTCATCGCGCCGTGGAGACGGTAGTCCGTACGTACGCACGAGCAATGATATCGTTTCCATAATTATTGAATTGAATTGGAGTGGATGATACAATATATCATAATAAATATGATGTTCTAATAACTATGTATAGTTATTCTCTACACCATTATACCCATCCATGTAAGGTGGTGGTGGAAAATAGATTTCACCACGGCGTGGAGACGGTATTTCGTACGTACGCACGCGCAGTGATTTCGTTTTCCGTAGGATGGATAGATGGTGAAATAGGGTTGTTTCATAATTATAATAAAATATCAGTATATGAGTGATACTGATGTTATTACTTCATAATGAATCAACCTATGAAGAAGGAGTGGAAGAATAAATAAAGGTGAAAGAATCGGTAACGGAAATTACCTCTTCTTTGAAGCGCCTCCTTGAGACCTACTCTTAGGGAACTAAAATTGGTCTTTGAGGAAGACCAGAACCTCTAGGATGTTTCTAGGGAAGTGGAGAAGATAATTTGGCAGGGGTTGGCCGATCTTGAAGGCTCAAAGTTGTGTGAGGAAGAGAGGGAGGAGGTGCCCTTTTATAAGGGAGGAGAGGGGCTCCTTTGGAAAAACTAAAAAATATTATTTTATTATAAAGTCATGTTCGGTTTTAAATAGCTCCAAATTGATTTATTTCTAGGATAATGTGGGGATGGGTCGAAATACTCTCATCCAATATAATTTAGACAAGTTTAGGTTCCTATTTTAACCTTATCATTTAGATTTAACATTAAGTTAAATAATTTTACTTTTACCGTGTCTTCTTGTGTTCTTACACTATAAGGTTAATAAACTTACTATAAGAAGCCAAACGAACCCCAAATTGTTTATTATTAATATATATAACCTTATCTAAGTCATTTGGCCGAACCTTAGATTTTTAGGAATAAAATAACAATTAATAATATAATATTTGTTTTAAAAACTATTTTATGTCAATTTGACACTATTTAGTAATTGATTTTTGTGAAAATCATAACAGAATGATAAGTTCGAAAAAAGTTAATTAAATCAATACTGACATGTCATATTACCCTATAAAATTAGTGGAATTCATAAAAAGTCTCAAATTATATTTATTTGAGTATTTATAACATAAATTATGTCAATATTTCATTAATAAGATAATTATTGCATCATCGTTGTGTCATAAATAAATTAACTTATTTAATGTCTAAAAATTACAAATAAAACACCATTATGTAGGAAATAGTTTTATCTTTCTAATGAATATTTATAGTCGAATTTATCTTATGTATAACCCTATATTAAAAATGATTTATTAAATACACTTTGATTTTAACTCTTTTAACTCTTCTTTGAATTAAATAATAATAAATGTCCTAATCTAATTCAAGTGGGCCTAAATGGTCATATTTTATTCCTAAGGTTGTTTTTTGTCGAATTACACTTATCCAATAGAATTAGTACATGTTTTAGGGTAATAATAATATCATTTTTACCCTTAATTACCCTATTTACTTTTAACCGTGGTAAATAAAAGTAAAAAGTTACTATTCACCAAAAATTATTTTCATCTCATTGAACCACATTTTAATTACCGACATCAACTGTGTCTCTCGGATTTTTGAAATTCCACTCACAGAAGCGGTAAAATTAAGTTTTATGAAAAATTCAGTTTTTTTTAACTACCACTTAGTGGTTTCACTATTCATCAAAAATTGAAAGTTTTCAGAAAAATACCAAAAATTAGGCCTAAGCTATATTTGATATTATAAACTCAAAAATGATTTCTATTTTACCAAATTCAAAACATATCAGTTGCATTAATTAATTTAAAAAATAATTCCCGTCGTCAAAACAAAAGGCGTGTTTTTAAGAGATAATAACTATCAAAAGATTGACACTTGTTTATAACTGGATTAAATGTGAAATTACATCCAATGAACAAAATTGTATTAAATTGTAAAAATATATTCTAAATATACTTTAAAACCACTCAAATTAATAATTTATCACTATTAATTATTTCGATTGAAAAAGTTGTTTTTAATTAAAATTTAGTAATTTTCACTATTCATCAAAATATGAAAGTTATCTGAAAATCACCAAAATTTCACCCTAAGCTAATTTCGATATTCCGAATCTATAAATGAAGTCCATTTTGAAAAATAAAATTTACAAAATTTCAAAAAGTGGTTAGTACTATTCATAACGGATAGTTTTAATAATATCTTAATATCATATCGTTGTTTAGCGAAACTTGGTGTTGCGTACAACACACGCTATCGTGTAAGGTCGCGATTGTGTGTAATTCAAGCCAGGTCAGAGATGTGTGTTGTGAAAGCTCCTTTTGGTGTAGCGTATAACACAAGAAATTAATGAAATTAAAATGAATATTTTTCATAAAATCTCGGGGTGTTACATTCTACCCCCCTTAAAATGAATTTCGCCCTCGAAATTCGTCGGGGTTATAAATGGTTTACTATTCGAAAGTTTCTTTAATAGAAACCCGTAACGGTTACCCAAATAAACTAATCACTAGGTTTCCACATAGGTGAAAATATGGATATGGAAGAGAAATATAACCATCATGTTCTGATGGAGAGTGGTAGAGAACATGGCTATGGAAAAGCCAGAAATCACAAATCCATAAATTTTTGACGATCTAGGGTACCATTTGATTTATCAGATATAAGAGCATTAGGACAACATTTTTGGTTTTTAAGATCATTTTCCTAAAGTTCATGAAATTAGAAGAAATACTTTGTGATTTTGGTATAGTCTCACCGTTTGTCGTTCTTTGGACAATTTCCACTTCATCTCTTAAATAAATGATGTTGAATTTGTCATTCGTGATGTTTTATCAGATCATGTGATAGAATGATGGTTCATTCCATCTGTCTCAAACAAAAGGTTAGAAAAGTTATCAAAAAATACATAAGTCCATCTATAGCGTTATTAATGATATATGGTTCCTAAAATGGAATTATACTTCATATATTATACTACTTAATATAATAAAACTAGTTTCTACTAAATAGGTACTTCCTGTAGGCCAATGGTAGCCGAAAAAGGCCAGTCGCACTTCGGTTGTAGGTTCGATTCCAACAGCTTTGTCCGACGCGATGGGTTGTCGCCCGTCCTGCAGGTTGTCCTTTTTCTAAAACTATATTACTATAACATCCCATCAATAATATCGAAAAAACTTCTATCCTTAAACAATACTAACTTATGTACAACATAATCCATTCCAATCTTTAGGCTTATCCATAATACTGCAGTCCACTCTCATAATATAGTGAAAACGATTACCAGAGATTTAATACCATCGTTGATCCCCATATATCATAAGATATGTCTTGTTGGTCACATTCCAAACATTCAAAGGCCTTAATCATGTATTCTCTTGAATACCTATTGAACCTTAGTGAAAACATGAATGCAGTTAAAAGTTAACACCTTCCATATACCAAAATCCTCAAAATTCTATATACTCAAACCATGATATCACTTAGTCTGTATATCAATCATGAGCTCATGAATACTGTTAAACATTTCATTTTCTCGTTTTCCCTTCATTATGCGCATATCATCTACATTCCAAAAATATCTGAATATCCTTTCATGGATACTGGTACCATTAATCATAAACTTTCAAAACTCAAGTAAAGGCAACAGTGTAACAATCCTTAGATGTCTCTTTATTCCATAGTACCATGAGATTACTTATACAACATTACACATGATAAACATGTAATCATTCCACTACATTCTTAAACCATTGACCGAGCTTCAACAATTCTTTCATCTCACATATCATTTGTAGTCTCTTCATCATCATCAACATAAATACTACTCATACGACCATACTGATTCTCTTCATGAGACTTTCCCTTAAGGAATTGGTTTGCATAATGCCCGTACATTCCACATTTAAAACATTTAACTATTGGTGATGTCGTAGTAATACCATTATCCTCATCCCTAGTGTTAACTGAACCTTTTCCTTTGCACTTACTGGCTTTGTGTCCTTCTTTTCCACACCCAAAGCATCTTCCAGTTCCTTTGAAACATTCTCCTTGATGCCTCTTCCCACATAATTTACATAAGGGAAATTGAACTTTATTTCCTCTATGATCATCATGAAACTCTATCTTTCTCTTATTATCCGAGTCAGGAAACTTACCGAATTTTACTTTATTGATCATATTATGAGATTTCTGATTCGGCATAATAATTATTTTTGGACTTCCAAATCCCATTTCATTTGCTTTCTCATGAAGAATATCATTCCATTGTCCATAATATCCTCCATTATCGTGAATCATCTTGTTTCCAGCCATTTTCAAAAACCCAAAAAGAATAGTGTTAGAGGCAAAAATCATAATAAAGGGGGAGTAACTTCAATATCTAACATCTTAGGTTAAATTCTAAGATCGTTACCATAGTTCTAGGACTATATCCTATATGTATACTTATCCTTAGGGACATCCCTAGACATACCTTAGAAATATCTCTAGGGATCTCACTAACGTTTTCGCATCCTAGTTTCCAAAGGTTGACTAAACCTTTCCTCTGATACCAACTGTAGAGACCCGAATCTTGACGTACATTGACATTACATTACATTTGTGGAATACTTAGAACATAACAAAAACACACACACAAGGATCGTAATAGTTTAGTGTCTTTGGAAACTAGGAATATAATCTTCTAATCCTGGTGAAAGATCTTCAACATCTCCCATAAAGATCTTCCTTTTTTTTATACCTAAAACCTTTCCTTATATCCTAGGGAAAAGAAAACATGAAAGGGTGAGCTCAAATGCTCAGTAAGGGTAAGCAAAAGAAATATCAATCACATCATTTTCATAAGAACATAACATTTTGGAAATCTTAACCTGCAAAAGAGAGCGTAATTTCATAACATGGGACAAATCATAGTAGTGAAATGAAATCCCAATAATCATAAATTAAAACATGAAACTTTGTGTCATTCACACATTATCATAGATAATCATATCTTATTAGTCAAGACTCATTGCCAAGACTATCTTATTGGACAAAATCCCTTTCTGAACCGAGTCACCCTCGTTTCAGTCCTGTTTCACTGAACCGGTATAACCTACCATTCCAGCCATGTCTATCTCATGAGATATAAAATCTTTACCCAATTCATTGGAGGGAGAAATAGGTCCCACCCATATCATAATGATACCATTCTTATGTGTTCCACAAAATCATAAATCATACATCATTTCATAACCCATGTAATAAAAATGGGATTCTTAAACATCATGACATCATAAAACAATTCATATAAGATAAAGGAATTCATAAAAATAATTCCATCACAACATAATCAAATCAATTTAAGAATAGGGATAGAAAAAAACCCTATATTATCTTAGATGGAAAATAATTTTGATAAAACACTTGAACTCCATTCTTGAGGAAAATATCCTTTCTACTTCAAAAATACATTTCCTTTCTTAACATGTCATACAATTCTAAACTAAAAGAAGTTGATTAAAAATAAACTTGAAAACTTGTAAAGTAAGCTTCTTGTAAATAATGTTTTAAAAATCCATTCATTCCGTATAAGTTAAAAAAAACATTCTTCGTACTTTTGTCGGAAAAGTCAAAAAGTACCTCGTACGAAAAACGACAAAAGATTCCATTCATATCATTTACTAAAAACCCACCGAAGGGTAAAATTGGATTTAAACAATTTTAGGTGGATGGAAATAATATTACATTTTGAGGAAACATGGATGTGGATGATAAAATACACCCCAGTAAAATCCAAAGTATAAGCAATCTCGGATAAAAATGAGATTGTGATATTTTCCCTTACCTTAGGTCCAATTTGCTTCGTAAGTGTCCGAACCTCCTGTATAATGATTTAAATAATGTCATTGACTTATTACAGAATCATATTCATTGTTATTATATCATATATGGTTCACTTATGACTTTATATTACCCTTTCTTTTGTAAATTCTATGTTAAAGAGCATTTTGGGTAAAATTGTTTCATTTGTCGTTCGTGTTTTGACTTGTAATTATTCATATGATTTCTTAGATCATAATTACATAATTCCAGAATATAAAACATGATTTATATATAATATATATTCAGAATATACATATATATAATAAATTAGTAAATGGAAGGAAATACACCGTTCATGGAGACGGTAGGTCGTACGTACGCATGAACTCTGTTTTCGTTTCCATATTGAGTTGAATGGAATTAAGTAGATGACATACATATATACATAAACCCAGTAGCTTTATAATTTCATATATTTCATTATTATTTCTTATATATACTTTATAATCACTCTTAAATGGTTAACATGGAGAATTAATCTCATCGCGTCGTGGAGACGGTAGTCCGTACGTACGCACGAGCGATGATATCGTTTCCATAATTATTGAATTGAATTGGAGTGGATGATACAATATATCAGAATAAATAGGATGTTATAATAACTATGTATAGTTATTCTTTACACCATTATACCCATCCATGTAAGGTGGTGGTGGAAAATAGATTTCACCAGGGCGTGGAGACGGTATTCCGTACGTACGCACGCGCGGTGATTTCGTTTTCCGTAGGATGGATAGATGGTGAAATAGGGTTGTTTCATAATTATAATAACATATCAGTATATTAGTGATACTGATGTTATTACTTCATAATGAAACAACCTAAGAATAAGGAGTGGAAGAAGAAATAAAGGTGAAAGAATCAGTAACAGAAATTACCTCTTCTTTGAAGCGCCTCCTTGAGACCTCCTCTTAGGGCACTAAAATTGGTCTTTGAGGAAGACCAGAACCTCTAGGATGTTTCTAGGGAAGTGGAAAAGATAATTTGGCAGGGGTTGGCCGAGCTTGAAGGCTCAAAGTTGTGTGAGGAAGAGAGGGAGGAGGTTCCCTTTTATAAGGGAGGAGAGGGGCTCCTTTGGAAAAACTAAAAAATATTATTTTATTATAAAGTCAAGTTCGGTTTTAAATAGATCCAATTTGATTTATTTCTAGGCTAAGGTGGGTATGGGTCGAAATCCTCTCATCCAATAGAATTTATACAAGTTTAGGTTCCTATTTTAACCTTATCATTTATATTTAACATTAAGTTAAATAATTTTACTTTTACCGTGTCTTCTTGTGTTCTTACACTATAATGTTAATAAACTTACTATAAGAAGCCAAAAGAACCCAAAATTGTTTATTATTAATATATATAACCTTATCGAAGTCATTTGGCCGAAACATAGATTTTTAGGAATAAAATAACAATTAATAATATAATATTTGTTTTAAAAACTATTTTATGTCAATTTGACACTATTTAGTAATTGATTTTTGTGAAAATCATAACAGAATGATAAGTTCCAACAAAGTTAATGAAATCAATAATAACATGTCATATTAACCTAGAAAAGTACTGGAATTCATAAAAAGTCTCAAATTATATTTATTTGAGTATTTATAACATCAATTATGTCAATATTTCATTAATAAGATAATTACTTCATCATCGTTGTGTCATAAATAAATTAAATTATTTAATGTCTAAAAATTAAAAATAAAATACCATTATGTAGGAAATCTTTTTAGATTTCTAATGATTATTTATAGTCGAATTTATCTTATGAATAACCCTATATTAAAAATGTTTGATTAAATAAACTTTGATTTTAACTCTTTTAACTCTTCGTTGAATTAAATAATAATAAATGTCCTAATCTAATTAAAGTGGGCCTAAATGGTCATATTTTATTCTTAAGGTTGTTCTCGGTCGAATTACACTTATCCAATAGAATTAGGACATGTGTTAGGGTAATAATAATATCATTTTTACCCTTAATTACCCTATTTACTTTTAACCGTGGTAAATAAAAGAAAAAGTTACTATTCACCAAAAGTTATTTTCATCTCATTGAACCACATTTTACTTACTGACATCAACCGTGTCTCTCAGATTTTTGAAATTCCACTCACAGAAGTGGTAAAATTAAGTTTTATGAAAAATTCAGTTTTTTTAACTACCACTTAGTGGTTTCACTATTCATCAAAAATTGAAAGTTTTCAGAAAAATACCAAAAATTAGGTCTAAGCTATATTTGATATTATGAACTCAAAAATGATTTCTATTTTACCAAATTCAAAACATATCAGTTTCATTAATTAATTTAAAAATTAATTCTCGTCGTCAAAATAAAAGGCGTGTTTTTAAGAGATAATAATTATCAAAAGATTGACACTTGTTTATAACTGGTTTAAATTGGAAACTACATCCAATGACCAACATTGTATTAAATTGTAAAAATATATTCTAAATATACATTAAAACCACTCAAATTAATAATTTATCACTATTAATTATTTCGATTGAAAAAGTTGTTTTTAATTAAAATTTAGTAATTTTCACTATTCATCAAAATATGAAAGTTATCCGAAAATCACCAAAATTTCACCCTAAGCTAATTTCGATATTCCGAATCCATTTATGAAGTCCATTTTAAAAAATAAAATTTACAAAATTTCAAAAAGTGGTTATTACTATTCATAACGACTAGTTTTAATAATATCTTAATAGCATATCGTTGTTTAGCGAAACTTGGTGTTGCGTACAACACACGCTATCATGAAAGGTCGCGATTGCGTGTAATTCAAGCCAGGTCAGAGATGTGTGTTGTGAAAGCTCCTTTTGGTGTAGCGTATAACACAAGACATTAATGAAATTAAAAAGAATATTTTTCATAAAATCTCGGGGTGTTACATTTTCTATAGAGATATCATCATCAATTTGCTTTAGTTTAAGAAAGTATATTCTTTAATAATATTAATTATTAATATTGGTTTTTACAAGGTCTAGCAATCCCTTATCAAAGATTGATTCAACCTCTGGATAGGCTCACTAATCTATTAAAGATTTTTCTACATCTGATTTCAGTAAATATAGAAACAAATATATTCATTTTTATTTTCATCAGTGATCATCCTTGAGCCACTCTAGGTTGAACTTAGACACACCTAATTCATCTTCTTTATTGGTTTTATGGTGAGAATTGAATTTTCTCATCCTAGAAAATATTGTAATTAGATGGAATTAGTTCTCCTTGGTGATTATTTCTTGTATTTCGGTTTTCAATTATTATAGATTGGATGAATCTCCACTTCAACCTCTCTATCATAGAAAAATATTTAAATGAATCAAATTTGGTCATCTAAAAGAATCCTTTAATCATGATAGGGACAATTTCTTTCGATTGAGTGTGATAATTTACCATTAAACTCATGATAGCTTCATTTTTTCTTAGCATAGTTACTTAAGAGGCACCCATAAAAACTCAAAAGTACTCATAGTATATTGGATTTATTATTAAAGTAAGATAATATTTTTCCGTATTTTCAAATTGAACTTGTAAAGGAATATTTCTCTTTATATGGTATATTATTTACATTCTGAAATTTCACAAATAATATCCTTTTAAAGCCACACTTCTATTCATTATCACACACGACACGATCAAACCTTCATGATAGTAGTGGTCGTTGAAGGTTCATCTTCAAGAATGGTTTATTGGTACACTTCTCATGGTTGGTTTCAAAAGGGGGAGTGTGGGGGACGAAATTAGATGTGTGGCTACATCATGTGGTCTTGTGGTCAGTTGAAAAAATGCTTTATACAATTAGTTTGGATTTTTCAAGCAGCATCTTCTATACTTTCCCATATTTGTTGTGTCATCATTTGAGTACTTGAACATGTGGCCAATGTACCGATCATGGTGTTTTCTTATGTCAGTTCAACCCTTTACCAAAATTTTGGGCACATTCACTTGGAATTTTTAATATGCAATCACTTGACTCCTTTCCCAATTTTTCAACCAGTTAAATTAAAAACAAAATTCATTTCAATATATGATAAGATTAATTGTAGAATGAATTAAAAAATAAAAATTTAATCCATTAATGAATTAAATTCTAGAAAATAAATGAATCACTAAATAGATAAAAAAATGTTTGAAATACTTAGAATTCAAGATTAAATTCATTTGATCATTTAATTTTAAATTTGATTTAATTTAAAATCAAAATCAAAAATGACATTAAAAATTTCCAAATATAAATTTTTTGGATTTTCCATTAATTAAAAATAAATAAGACAATAAATAATCTAGATTCGAACTATTAAACAATTTAATTTCTAAAACAATTTAAACAATGAAAGATTAATTTCAAAAAAAAACAATTATCAATTTAATTGAAAAAATGACTTACCCCATTAAATACAAATAATGAAAAATTAAATCAAAAAATATAATTTAATTTAATTATATTTTACGTTTTATAGTTTTTAAAATTAATAAAAATACACCAATTACTCGTTTTTTAATTATATTCGGGGGTTAAATTCCCTTGAAATAATTTTTTTTTTTGAAATTTTAGGATCTCATCAATGAAAATAAATACATTATGAAATAATGTGTCTCTATCATACTCAACTACTATATATCATTTGATTATCATATTATGATGATCAGAAGGGTTATAAAGATCAAATTTCAAATGTTTAAGGAGTTAAACATATCATTATTTATTGGTTAAATAATATAAAACTTTTGTAATATTCAAAATTATTATCAATCATTTATGAAAAATTTTGGACCTAGGGGAGTTTCATTGGTACCTATATAAAGAGTCAATGACCACGATATGGTTGATACATGATTCTTATCAAAGATAATCCAAGTTTGATGATATCTTTAGATATTATCTCTCTTCAATCCTTTAAATAAAGGTTCTAAAAGACCGTTTATTGAGGGGAGTGTTTCACAAGTGTTAGGGTATTCACATAGCCTATAGAAACCCTTAGAGGATGTAGTATATTGGATACTTCTCTGTGATTCCTATCAATATTGTGTCAATGATATTAGACATACTATATTTAAATGATAAAAGTAATATTTTCATCATCTATTATAATCTATCTAACTAAATAAAATGATCATATGGAATAAATAAATTTTAATTGATTTTTTTACTATTTTTTTACAAGAATTAGACCCTAAAATCACTTCAGGGAGTACTACACATCAGAAATGATATCTAAAATTTATACTCTATAAAAGAATTATTGGGAAAATGATTCTCAATGAAATAAATAGTTGAAGGAGATTATATTTGGGGATTTATTGGGATATGGTGGGGAGGGGTTGTGGGTGCTGATGTGGCATCCAAGCTGGTTGTGGTGGAAATATATGGGGGTTTAGGTGGATGATGGGGGCAGGGTATTTGTAACACCCCCAAATGATAAATGGTTAAATGACTAAATGAAAAGACTCATGTAAACAAGGTTCACCTTCCTTTTCGAGAGCCTATTTTATTACAACTCTACAGTTAAGCATGCTTGGCTTGGAGTAGTGATCAGGATGGGTGACCTTCTAGAAAGTCTCAAAGGGTGTGTGTGAGTGAGGACAAAGCACACTAGAAAGGACATGTGTTGTCCTATGGGGACAATCATTAGTCAAATGACCCGTTCAGTCATGTGGGTGGGCCCTTGGGTGGGGACCACATGTCTGCGAGGAAACTGGTGGTACCTGGCGGGCCATGACCTGAAAACCATGTAAAGGAGGGGTGGTTGTGTTGTCACCAGGACCTAGTTGTCACATTTAGTATCAGAGGTGGTACCCGGCCTTAAGTGCAGTGCGCTGCCTGGGTTGAGTTGTAGGGCCTGAAATGAGGATGTTGTGCTCTAAAGGGGGGGTGATTGTAACACCCCCAAATGATAAAGGGTTAAATGACTAAATGATATGACTCATGTCAATAAGGTGAACCTTTATTTTTGAGAGACTATTTGATTAGAACTCTATAGTTAAGCATGCTTGGTCTGGAATATTGATCAGGATGGGTGATCTTATGGGAATTTTCTCATGGTGTGTGTGAGTGAGGACAAAGCACACTGGAAAGGACATGTGTTGGAATTTTGGGACAATCATTAGTCAAATGACCCATTCAGGCATGTGGGTGGTCCATTGGGTGGGGACCACGTGTCTACGAGGCAACTGGTAGTATCTGGCAGGCTAGGACCTGACGAGCATTTAAAGGCGGGGTGGTTGTGTTGCCACAAGGACCCAGTTGTCATAGTATTGCGGGTATTCGGTGGCGATAGGCAGACGATGATGAGGAGCATGTTGAAATCCTCCAATGTTGGGAAGGGGTGGTCAGACCTGAAGATAAGAGCCACGGGATGTGGCGGGCTGATAGAGTTGTGGCATTGGCTTTGTGGATGGGATGGGTGAGCATCGTGGATGCATATTGGCGGCTCCTGCATCAGGAAGGGGCAAGAGACGATTAGTAGTGGGAGAGGGATGACAGAAGTGGATGATATACGAACTTTCTGATAGGTGATGGTGTTCTACGGATGTTGGGTAATGGAAGTTGATTATTGGTAGGTTCACTATGGAAGGGAAGGATGTGGTGAAGGAGAGTCTTCTATGGAGTAATTTAATTCAACAAAAAAATATGGGTCAAATACCATGTTGAAATTCTATATGAGGTCATAACAAACAGAAACCACCAGCAAGGCCCTCCAATTTGGTTGTTTGAGGGGTTATAGTTTTTTCATTGGTACCAAGACCATGCAGTCATGCATTAGGATCGCTTTCTAAGAAACCTTGTTGCTAGTCACTATGGAGAAAAGATTTACATCATCATAGGTGGATATTTCAGTTGGTTGTTTGGTATTTAGGCCTAATATGTATTTTGGCTTAGTTCCTCTGGATCAAAAAACTATGTAAAGGTTACCCCTCAACCTATAAAAAAGTGATTGTATAAAAATTTATAAAAATTCTAAATCCTTTGGGAGTTTAGGTCAAAAGATCCTATATACTTGGTATGAATATCTATAAAAATAGACCAAATCAGTTTTCCAGTTTTATTCATAACACATACATTAGTAAAGTTATAAGTAGATATAGCATAGAGAACTCCAATATTGTGTATTTACTAGTTTAACACGGCGTGAGTCATATAAAGGCTCAATGTACATCTGATGAGATAAAAAGGAAATGAATATATGCTATTCCTTATACATTCATAATAGTATCTATCTTATATGACATGTTTCTTACTCTACCTGATTTCTTATATGATTTGATATTTTCTAGTAGATCCTAATCCAATCCGAGTCAAAGTTATTATATTATAGTGAATAACATCCTTAAGTACTTGAAATGTACTAAGTATTTTTTTTCATGGTCTTTGAAGTTATTTAAGAGATCTTTAAAAGGGTTAGACTAACACTAGCTTCTAAATTAACAAAAATGATCCAATTTATCAGTCTAGTAATTTTTTCACAGTGATAGAGATGTTAGTTTTAATAGTTGAAAACAACCCACCATAAAAAATCAACATTAGAACTAGAGTACATTGATACATTATATACTATGAAGGATGTTTTTTGGATTAAGAATTTCATCATTAAACTTGGATTGGTTCCAAGAATATATAAAATAATAAAACTCATTTAAGAAATCATTAGGAGGGGTGATGTAGAGATTTTTTGGGTGGACAAAAACGATAATTATAAGATCCATTGAAAAATTCATTAACGTGGAAGAATTATTAGAGGAATTTAAAATCTCTGGGTATTAGATATATGGGAGACCACATGTAATGTTTATAGTCAATGTAAATATATCATTGTTTTATAATAATGTAAATCTGAATTTGTTATTATTTCATGTGCTCTTTTCATTTTTATTGAATAATATAATGATAAAAACCCCTCAATGTATGTCTTTGAGTTTTTCTTATTCTATGAACATCGTGAGATATTATAATTTGTGATAATATAAAAATATTATATTCTGTAGTGACTTCTATATGATATATAGTAGACTCGTGTGATAAAAATTAGTAACTTATTATTTGTTCTAGCCCACTAAAATATTTCATATGGAATGTCATGTGTATAGTAATTAATATACATAGTGATATATGTTTTATATTAAACCCTATTAATAGTAGTAAAAAATTTATCTTGTATGCGAACATTCATACTTTGATACCTTTCTTACACTATACTTCAGGAACATTTAATTAGGGGTGGTTGGGTATATTTTTTATCATATGGAAGGTATTTATTGGCTAACATAGGACTTAATTCCCTATATAATAGATATAATATCTAGGGAAAAAATTGAATTAGAATTAGGAAATTAATTGTTATGAATAGTTAAATAAGATGTGTTTTTATCAAATACTTATATGAATAACATGTGATATGTTCATTCAATCAAGTTAGTCTATTTTAGGGAATCGAGAATATATAAGTTGTTTAATACTAGATTAATATATTTCATGTGAAGTGACTATATTTGATATCTTGGATTAAATAATTATATGATAATACATATGATTTATATAGATATATCTTATTCAAACATTTTCATGTACTGATATGGGTGTGTTTGATCGAGGTCAGGACAAAGACCTTTTAAACTATAGTAGAAATGATTTTTTCTCTAGAGTTCACTCTTTTCATACAATTACAGATTCAGGAATTCAAAATTTTTTGTGATGAAAATGAATATAGGGTTTCATAGTTAGTATATGGAATATATATCAAATTTTATAATAAAAAATTTATCTAAACTTGAGATATTTTTTATGATAATCATGTACAAATAAGTTTAGATAGAATCAAAAGAACTGTGAATTTTCTTCATACATTATATGAGGATTTACTAAAATTTGATGATTTTTTAGTAATCATAAAATAATAACATGTAAAATGAATTAGGGAATTCTTTACCCTTGTTATGTGGTACAATGCAAATGGCTAGGTACTTTTTTTTCATGTTAAATTCTTGATATGATATATCATTCAAAAATGAATATTTAATTATTTTATAAATTATTATAATCTTATTGATATTTTAACATATCATGTGATGATGAATTTGTTAAAAAATAATTATTTAGAGAGATTAAATATCACTTGTTGGAATGGGGTGGGCATTATAATTAGTATAATTCATGTAAAAGTTTATGGTTGGCCCAAAATTATAAACATTTTATATTTACTCATTTAGTTAAAACCCACTATATAATGATATTTTCTATCCCTCGTTTATATATTTATCAATCTAGTAAATATCAAGTCAAAGTTCACTCAATTCTTCATTCATATATCTCTTTATCTCTTATGATTTCAAGATAGGTTTCTCTTTTATCCACGACATGATTTTATCTAATACAATCATCAGTTAATCTTTTAATTTTCACTATGATTTAGTATATATCAAAACACTCATGGTAACTGATAGATTTTTCACTATCACTATATATCATATCTTTAGTATCTCACTATATCAAGGGCATATTCTGTTTCAAAAAAATGTTATGTAAAATTAATAATTCTGTCTCTAAAATGATTATAGTGTTCATTCCTAGAAGTGAAACTTCTTATCCTCCACAACATTTTTATTTCACTATGGTATACTATAATCTTGTTACTACATCAAAACTCCATGAAAAATTATGAAATCTTATTCAATCATATCATGGTATTGTTTATAATCAATTTATACCTGGTTTCCATGGGGTGGTAGCATAAACCACAACATGGTTTCAATCTTTACTTTTAATTTATTCCTACATTAAATGGATTCTATATTCACTAGGGAATGTAACAATGATGTGATTTTTTCTCCATACTTGTAAATCCACTCCATAAAATGCTATCTAAAATGAAAACCTACAACAACACTTAATTTTTTTACAACTCTTCATAATTCTATCCACAATTTAGACATTTTATTTATTTTAACTTATTCATAACTGAAAAATATTCCAAATGTTTTCTATGAGTTGGTTTAATTTATTATTTTATCTTCTATTTTGTCCAGAAACATACTTATCACTACCTATGATTTAAACCTACACCTCAAAAAAAAATACAACTAGTGTTTTATCGAGTGTGTTCCATGGTTCCTTCACATTATAAAATTTCCCACAACACAACCTGTGACATGGTCATATTGTTTCCCAAGATAGGACCTCTTCATCTAAAAAGTAAATTAAATATTTAATGGTAAACAAAAAAAATTAAAACAATTATAATATTTTAAATAATTTATTGATATACTAAAATTAAAATACTAATGTTTTGAATTAAAATTTAATATCATATATATAATAAAAATAGTAATATTAAATTATCAATTTTAATATTAACACATACAGACACACAAGAATATATTTCAAAACTATACTAAATTAATGTCAAAAACTATTTCATTAAATGATTGTAAATTTATCTAATCATAAACATATTCAACCATTTCCAAAGTTACTTTTTCCCCATTTTATTTTATCATAATTCAAGATAAGAATTTAATTAAACACTTGGTGGATGTTACTCACTCATATAAAAAATTTATAATTTTATCTCTCTTTTTATAGCCTCATATGGTCAAACAAATCACTTTAATATTAAATAATAAACTATTATTTACCACACATATTTAAAAAATGGTTTTCAGACATGTTCACAACAAAATTGCAAAAAATTAATTATTATTTGATTTATTTATATTTTTATAACCTTAATAAAAATAATCTAAAAATTCACACACATAGTAAAGATTCTTAATTATTGATATAGAGTTATGAATGCTTACATTGGTCAGGATAACTTAAATAATTTTTAAAAAATATTGTAACTTCATCATTATCAACTTAAATAATTACATAACATTCTTTCTTTTATGAAACCCATGAAGATCACAAAAAATATTTGTTCGAAACCGTGGTTATACCTCTTTAACCACTATTTAAATATAAAGGATGAATAGGAAAAATCACGTAATAAAATCCTTAACTCATTTTGATCAGTGGAAATTTTGAATGAGATAAGAAAACCATGGATTCCTATAGAGAGGAGAGGGTGAAGTCTTCTACACACACAACCAGGATGAGAAGGATAATCACTTGCTAAGAAAAATAAGAGGGGGAGGGAGAGAAGATAAAGAATTTTTAAATGGGGTGTCAAAAAAAGAGGACTGTATTGGGGGATATTTGGGAAAAAATAATTTCCAGAACTCAAAATATAAGCTTTCCATTTAACCAAATTTGAGTTTCTGTTAGGTACCTCTTATACCACCTCAAAAGGTATCTAATGGAATAAAGACCATAATAGGATATTTTCACCCTCACCTTGTACTTGGTGGACGTAACTCCCCAACCTGGATTACCAAAACAACAAATAAATGTGGAACCACATATTCTTAAAAGTTACTCCCTATCATCCAGAGTCTATTGACTTGTGGAGAGGGTCTATTATAGTCAATGAGAGACTATACCCTCAAGTAAAACACATGAGGATCATCACGGTCTCTACCAAAAAAAATTCATGACATGTCCATATAAAAATCCCAAAAAAACATATCGATATAAAATAAGGATCTAAGAGGAGCCATATATTCTAAAATATAAAAGTAGTGAATGTTTAATTGATGCATCAACAATAAACAAAGAAAAAATAGTAAAATATACTCAATAAGAATCAAATATATATAAAAAATAAAGTGGTCTTTAAGACAATACAGATTTAATAAAATAGAAAATTAAATATATAGTGGCCCCTGGAGAAACTCACATAACCATATTCTGTTGAATCCTCAGCCTCGAATACCATGATCATCCAAAACCATACATCCAAATACAAGCTAATATCCTAACCTTAAAATAAAAAAAACATAAAACCCATGTAAATAAAAACCCATATTGTGTATGCAGGTAGAGGGTGCATCCAAAAACCTAGTACAATTTCCTCACTTGCCTTGATAAAAAAATTGTGGGAGATCAAATAGATGTGCATGAAAATCTTGGAAGAATTAAAGCCATGCTTAGTACAACACACCCACATGGAAACCTAACATAAGATATAAATACAAAATATACTTGTGACCAAATAGCTTCAAGAAACAAAAACCCTAAAGACTTATAAAGGAACAACTCAACTTAGGATAGGGTTCACCTATCTATGATTAATGACTCGTATTCCCTTGCATCCTAATGAGTTATAAATCAGTCTCCCATTTCAACAAATGTGAATTAAGGAAATCTTACTACAACTACTAAACTTGTACAAAAGAGACCCATATGGACAATCAATTACCTCAGTACCCACTAATAACAAAAAAACTAAAATATCATGGGAAATAATGAAGGAACCATGAATTTAGACAACTGGTGAACAAAGAGGGTTCAACCCCATTGTTAAATACCAAATGAAAATTCAAAACAAACCCAAAAATAAATGAAGTCCCCAAGAATCAAATAAAAACTAAACAATACTCTTATAATAAAATAAATGGGAAATGAAATAATGGGTTCCAATCATAAGAAATAAAAATCCCAATAAACATGCCCTACCCCCATTTCATATCATCGGTCCTCACCATAGCTATTTTCATACTACCCATATATCACTATTAGATTAATACCATATAACAAGAATTTTTATAGGGAATGAATTCCACAAAATAATGGAAAATCACTCACGGTATAACATGATGACTTAAATTATACATCAATACCAACTCAAAAAAATAAATATTGTTTCATGGTCATGGTCTTACCTCAAGTGGTTCTTTAGAATGATCTAGGTCGACTTTATAACATACATGAAGGTTTGGGGGGGGCAGTGGAAGCGTGGTTGGGACGAAACCTAACTTTAATTTTTACCATGATCAATGATTATTCAAGGATCAATATGAAAATGAATGCTAGTCTCTACGTAATAGAATAAAATTTTTTGATAAAGAAAGAAGAGGCCTAAAACTTTTAGAGAGGATCTTGAACATCCTGTTTATAATTAATTTAATTAATTTCATAAAGAAAAGAATACATGGATATTCTATATTTTCTTCATCGATGATGTTGACAATCTGGAATGACCCTTCCAGATTGTCTCATTTTACTTGTGAGGATCCAAACCAGAATCCCTCTAGCGGTGATCTACACGTGCTCTGAAGGCCTCTGATCGACACCGGTCATTCTCTGGGTACTAGCGCGACAAAGTGAGTGTCTTTTGCCAGTCTTTCTTGATAGCTTGTTCTTTGGTCTTGAATAACATCTCTCATTATTGAGACGGGTGGGAAGAGGATTCGAGAGAGAAATAGTTTAGCTCAACAATTCTCAATTCACCAAGAATGCAGTTCGGTACATGGAACAATAGACGTATGTGTCTATTTATCAACATGGGGCTTCGGTCACAATATTTAATTATGTGAAATTAATTAATTAAATTCATAACCTTAGATAAAACCCATGGTTTTAATAATAATATCATGTAATTATTTATGGTGCATCAACTTTGGAGAAATGGAATAAATAAAATTACACGTCACAAAATAGTAGCTGCATTATTATTATTTTAATTTGTGGAAACTCGTTAAATAAATATTTATCATCTTGCAATTAATTATTTTTCTACTAGAGTAGCCTTGGTATTCTTGAACTCCACTTCCATTTATTGAACTCAAATAAATAAATAAATAATTTATTCTCTTAAATAAATATTTTATTTACAAACTAGTAAATAAATATTTATTAAATATTCAATAAATATATTCTACCTAAAATTATGTGAATAAATATTTATTTAATTTATGTAATCATTTTAACTTGAATAAAATTATTCCAATGACATGAGAATAATATTTATTCCATTATTTAAATTCAAATAGAATTTAACCAAGTCCACCAGAATACTTGGTGTGTGACCCTCTATGATTCTTTCTCATTGGCATTAGGTGGGCTTGCCTAAAGTTCAAGAGTACTGTCTAGCAATGGTTCAAGGCACCCAGTGGAATGAATTTAAAGTCACAACAACAACAACCACATATGAACGCTCACTGTGTAATACAATCATTTTGTCTTAATATCTCATCAAGATGGTTTCATGATAGTATCATCAACCTTTATGCTTGATACGTCGTTCTTTGACTACCTAAAATAAACTCGTCATTACACCATGGCCATGGAATTTTTCATGACGGATCTTTTTCAATCAAAGGGACAAGATATCAACTTCCTTAAATGGAAGGGACAAATCCTTCCTCAACTTATCCATTAATTAAATGCCACTAATGATGCACCCAACGTACCCAACTTCCTGTCAATTGTCTTCATGATAGTTTCCATAAGTAAATCAAAGTTTGAGAGTTGTGATATGTATTAATGATAATATTAAATTCTAAGTATCATTACACATGCTCGCAGATAAGAATATCTGATGACACCAAAATGTGCGGAAATCCTACCGGAGGGTATGTTCTCATAATCTCTCATATTGGAGATTACCAAGTATGAACTTCATGAGAGGAATTCTCATCTTCTTACATGTAATCACACCTAATGTTCTATATACTATGTGTCCCATTATAGTATTTCATCCAACAATAGAGCTATATTTAAGAATGTTGTTATATCATTTCAAGTTTCTCATTATAGCAGGGAACTTCCATGACCTTATCAATAAAAAAAATACACTAGGAAATTATTACATCATAAACATAAAAAATAATGAATAATATGTAATAAGATGTCTGGAATTTAAAAACATTAAATAAACATGTAATCAAATTACAAAAGGTTGGTTCTAGGAAACCAAATCTAACAAACTCCCACTTGGACTAGAGCCAACTGCCTATGACATTCAGTCTGCTATACCTGAAATGATGATCATATTTCTACTAAGTCAAGTCTTTAGTCAAGGGTTCCTCCATGTTGTCTTACATGAAAATAATGCTCATTGCAACTTCACATCTCTGAGAAAAATCCCTCAAGAGATGATACTTTCGAAGTATGTGCCTCGTCTACTGATGTGACTTTAGACGCCGGAAAAGTCCGTTGTTCCCAAACAAAGCTCCGGATACGGAAAGCGAGGTCATATTTGGAGTCGGAAGCATGTTTCGGAGGGCCCGGAGGCCTTGCATGGAATTTTGGAGACCCGCGCGCAAAGTTGATGAGCCGCGCGCAAACCTCCCGGGATGCGCGCAATGCGCTGGGCCGGCGCGCAATTTTGCGCGCCTGTGGCCCGCGCGACTCCCTTGCACGTCGGGCCCGATTCCGCGCCCGCGAAGAGAATTGCGCGCCCGCGAACTGGATTCCGCGCCCGGGGTTGCCTATAAATATAAGGTGACCCCCGACGGTTTGGAGGTTGCCAGAATTCGAAAGGTCTCTCGTGCGCGCAATCCAACCCCTTCCGCGCGCAATGCCGATCTTCAGGTAACCTCTTTTCTTTCGCGCAAGAAAGCCTCGGGGTTCGCCTTCACGCGAAATCCCTTTGGCTCCTTTCCTTTGAATAACCCTTCACTCAAAGGCATTTGCGCGCAACAGAAGCCTCTTGCGCGCAATTTCCCCCGGGTGCGCGCAATCCAGCCCGATTGCGCGCACCCCCCATTTTCAAAGTGGCCATTCATTAGAGAATGAGCCGTTGCCCCCGTGCGCTATCCGAAGCCCGGTGCGCGCAATCTCTATCATTCGCGCGCAAAGTGCTGGCCCAATTGCGCGCCAGCCCGTCCATTTGCGCGCCGACCCGCGGTATTGCGCGCAAAGCTCCTCTTTTGCGCGCAAACCGCCAGGGTCGCCCCCTTTGACCCCCTTTGGGTACCCGCCTGCGTGGCGCCCGATGACCCTCATCTCGGGTGCCCGCACCGTGCGTCGTCTTCCCGTGCGGCCCCCCTAGGCTTGCGCGAAGTGACACGGACCTATCGTCGGCTCATACGTCCCGCACGACGTTAAACTGTACTTCGTCCGAGCGACAAGACGTTAAACTATTCAGCATACGTCCTGCACGACGTTAAACTGCATACGTCTTGCACGACGTTAAACTGCATACGTCCCGCATGACGTTAAACTACAATTCGTCCGCGCGGCAAGACGTTAAACTGCCAAGCATCTTCGTCCTCAACACACGACGTTAAACTGTACTTCGTTCGGAAAGACGTTAAACCGTCCGCTTCATCCTCAACACACGACGTTAAACTGTACTTCGTCTGGCAAGACGTTAAACCGTCCGCATCACCTGATCCCGTGCCCCGCACGCAGGGTCCTCCCGGTTTGGATGTGGCCCCCACCCGCTCGTCTCTGCAGGGATGTCGGGATTGGAGTGGCCTTCACCCACGGGGGTAGAGTGTTACAAACAGAACGAACTACGTGGACTTTGATCCCTGTCTTCTAAACAGGGTACGTAGGAAGCCTCTCCGAGGTTCAATCCCACCACCTGGTCGTCCCGGTCGTATTTACGTCGGTTCGTCCATCAGTGGACCCCTCCCGGGTTCACACTTGCGTTGATTCACCTATGAATCCGCCTCTGTGGGGGACTGCACGTGTGTATCTCCATTGTGCTTCCCCACTGCCTCGATCTCTTCGTGAGTCGGCTTGCCAACGTCCAGCATGACGTAAAACTGTGATCCACCCGGCCGTTCCATCCCCCTCTGTGCGAGGTGGTTCGGTTCAATCCTTCTCCAGGCAGCCTCGATCTCTTTGTGAGTCGGCTTGCCACCGTCCAGCATGACGTAAAACTGTGATCCACCCGGTCGTTCCATCCCCCTCTGTGCGAGGTGGTTCGGTTCAATCCTCCGCCCGGCGGCCTCGACCTCTTCGTGAGTCGGCTTGCCGACGTCCAGCATGACGTTAAACTGTATATCCGAACTACGCTGACTTTGATCCGCGCTAACGCACGGTATGTAGGAAGCCCCTACGGGGTCCAAGCTCTTCACTCCATCATCCACCCTGATCTTTACCCGGGCCGCCACATCCCGGTGGGGTCATGCCATTTCATTCCACTCCACTTCACTCGGGAAGCCGCCCATGTGCTGGCCCCAGCGTCAGAGGTTCCCCGCAAGGGGTTCTGTCATCTGATCCACTCCTCGTGTTGATCAGTCCGATGCCGTCCCATCTGGACGTTAAACTCGCGGCATACCCCGTGTTAAACATGGGAAGCTGAGGAAAACCTCAGGTAACACAGTTCCCCGCACCCAGTGCGGGATGCCTCAGGCCATCACGCCTTCGAGAAGCCCTATTAGGGACGGAAGGAAGACATGCAGAGGCGCAGTGTTAAGACACGCCCCCGACACCCGAAGCCACCCGGTCTCCTCACCGCAGGTTGCTGCCCCGACCAGACTCCTTGGAGCGTCCGGGCGGAAGCAGCGTAATTAACCGGTGTCCATGGAGACATGGCGCCGGGAACGAGATTCACGAACATTCTTAAATCTATGAGGGAGACCCGGATTAGGCGACGAGTTCTGAGGAGACGTCCACGGAAGGAGGAGCCAACGTCCCATCATCCCGGTTTCGATCAAGGAGCAGACGCCCCTGAATAAGGGACGAATGCCGCCCGCCCTTGGAAAGCGGGACTGCGGGGCCACAAGCCGCGCGCCCATCCCCTCGGGTCGACGGGTGCACGCGCGAACGCGTCCTGGCGGAACAGCGTAACCCGACGCACATCCGCACCGAAACAGAAAAATGGTGAACCCGACGTGAATCTCTTCTCCTCAATACGAAGACCGATGGCTTTCAGAGGTGTTGGAAGACCAGCATGCTGCTCGACCGAGCATTCAGTTTTACCCGCCAGGGGATGAGGAAGGGAACTCGAGCACTCCGTCTCGCGACGTCGAGGGCCTGGGTCCCCCCCACGGAAGGCGTCGTGGCACTAATGGTTGGTTGTCGATTCCTTTTCCTGTCAGTGTTAATGGGTTCTTCTCCCTGCTTTCAGAAATCAGGTCGCCCAATCCAGTGCCCGATCGCCACCCGCCCACTGGCGCAGGGGTAGAGGAAACACCGACGCGGCTACTCCGCGCGGTCCCGCCCATTCCACAGCCGTGCCAGCAGCCGCAGCTGCGGGGCAACCACGCCCTCTCTCCCCCTCGGAGGTCATCCAAAGAAGGGTGATCAACAACTTGGTGTGGAGATATGAGGAAGAGGGAGTCATCCCCACCAGGGACATGGCTCGCCTAGACCTCGAGGGAGCTGCACCTCGCCACCAACGCCGCCCCCGAGGGCCGCACAGGGAGGCACCGCTGCCTACCTCGACGTCCAACTGCTTTGGGAGTTTATCCCCGGAGCGCTCCGACAACTCCTTCCCCTATGCGGATGAGGTGGAAGATGCCCGGGACCACCCTATCCGGGATTCGCTCCAGGGATCCGTGATGAGGGCTCCTGTCAGGCCACGGCGACATCGCCGCCAGGCCTCTCAAGTCGAAGAACGGGCTCTCCACCTGCCTGCGCCGCTCATCCCGACTCGTTTGTCCCGACGCCAATGTCGGGCTCGAGCGGAAAAGGATGCCCACCTTGGGGCCCTAGCAACAACGGCCGCGTTGGCTCAAGCCACTGCTGGCTCCAGTCACCAGGCCCCTGCGCATCCTGAGCAGGGGCACTTCTATGCCCGACCCGGATCGAGGCCCCGACCGCCCCAAAGGCAGGTTGGGTTGACTCTCCCGGTTGCTGGTACAGACAATGGCCACCGCGGACCACCTCGCGGTAGCGCTATTCGCCAACAGGGTCTACTCCGTGTGGCCGATCCAAGAGGCATGGGTCACCCCGCCTTCCGATCCCGGCCCGGAGGCCTGCCCGGAATCATCTCTTCCCGCGTCCCCTTTGATATCTGTCCCGGTGCCCCTCGCACCTTGGTTTCTAGTCCTCTTGGCCCCAGCACCAGTGCGGCCGGAGGACGCCAGGATAGAGATCAGCCATGCCCCGAAGAACCACCCAGGGGCAGGAGGGCGAGGCGTCGACGCCGAGGGAAGAATGTTACGGAATTCCGGACAGAGATCCGACCGGTTCGTTTCTCTGATACAGAGGCGGAGTATGATTCGGCAACAGAGCCCTCCCCCCAATCCCACCTGTCAGGGGAAGGGGTAGGAATGCGGCACGTCAGCCTCGTACTTCCCGAGAGCGAGATCGATATGATCCCCGCTTCTCTCCGAAGGTATATCCGGAGTAGCGAGGGCCTGGTAGACCCCCAAGGATCAAGCTTGCGGTTGGTACCGGCCCCTCTGGAAGCGCCTTCTGCCTCGATCGGAGAAGCCGGAGACCTTTTCTCGGGACCGACGGTCGAACCACGATCTAGTGCACCCTCGGCGAGCACCGACGCTACGGCAGGATGTTCGCTCGCCGGCCCATCCTATCGTGATGTGGTAGCCAGGGCACCGCCACCCTCCGAGGGCGGCCCGGGATATGGAGGCCAATCGGCCTGCTCGCCGTATTCACCGCCGGCCAGCCCGTCGGCCCGGCGGCCCGCCTCGGCACCACTGTCGGTTCCCCGTCCATTCCCAGTCGTTGAAGAGGACCAAGGAGACCTGGGTCCCAAGTTTGAGTCGTGGAGTTTCTGGACCGTCCTTGCAGAGGGCCACTTCCCTGAGAAGTTTTGGCCAGTCGCAGGACCGGACTTTGATGCACCCGAATCGCTCACCCCGGATGAGTTCGAATGCTTCCTCCGAACTCTCCGGGAGACTCACTCTCGTCTTCACTGCCTACAAATTCCATATCCCGGGAGTCAAGCACACCTGGAGGATATTGGTGAGCAGTGCCGTCAAATTGACCTGGCCACGCTCCCCGCGGTTCGACACCCCGGGTCATTTGGGCATCACGAGGCCCTCCAACAACGATGCGTTGAGTGTTTTCAAGTACTCCGCAAGGTTATCGAGGAAGCCACTCCCCACGTGTATATCCGTGGATGGGGGCAGTACGCTGCCCTACGCTTCAGTGCGATTCGCCGACAGCCCGATTCACTGGGTGGCCCTGAGGGTACATCCCTAGGGACGGAAATAGTCAATATGGCTGACCTGTCGGGGGAGGGGAACGGTTTGGAACTTCTCGACGGGGGCTCTCCCCCCGAAGACAAGCCGTTGTTGGATCCATCGGCGAGAGTTACCCGTCACCAGAGGAGCCTCCTGGGTCTCCCCGCACCCACTGAAGCACTGACGTTGAGCCGAAACGTCAGTAAAGGTAAAGAGCACGACGAGGCTATAAAGCCCGCCGACCCATCTGCCTCCACGCAGAGGGCGGATGAGGATCCCGAGAAGGCTATGCTACGTCAACAGCTCGCCGAGCAGAAGAAGCTAGTTGACCAGCTCCTCGCCGAGCGCGCTCCAGAGCAGCGGCCTGACTACGGTGATCCTAGGCCAGGACAGCAGGGACAGGAACAACCACCCCTCGATGAGGCTCTCCCAGGCAACCGTGATTATGCCGTGTTCGCCGACAGGAGAGAGGCCATCGCCTATGGCAAGAGGGCGCGGTATGTTTCACCACACCCTCCCGAGCGGCGTGACTTCCTGAGAGACCCCGCTCGGATTCCTCCCGCTGCCCCAAGGGCCGCTCCGCCCGCCATCCCACGAGCTGCCGAGTTCGACGACCCGGTCGACGACCCGATTGAAGGGCCATGCAATGCGCTCGTGGTTAGAGATCCTCGCCAGGACTGGAACCCATGTCCGGATGATCCGATGGCGGCACTCATCGCCCGCTTGGAAGCCTTGGAGACTCGGCAAGTGGCAATCCCACCGGACGGCAATCCATACCCAGCATGGGTGGATGACATGCCGGCGCCTCCGGGATTCGGGAATCCCACTTTTTCCCCCTTCAACGGGACTGGAGATCCGCCACAGCATTTGTCCCATTTCAACTCGAGGTGCGGGCCTATGTTGGGGACTCCGGCGCAGCAAGAGGCCGCTAAGCTTCGCTGCTTTGTCCAGACACTGGAAGGGCCAGCATTTGTCTGGTACAGCCAGCTCCCCGTCGGGTCGATAACTAGCTGGGAGGACCTTCGTAGACAATTCCTCTACCAGTTCAGTTCCACGACCCGGAAGACGAGTATCGCAGACCTCTTCAAGTGCAAGCAGAGGCCTGACGAGCGAGTCGCGGACTTCGTCGCCCGATGGAAGGGTCTCACGTATTCCCTTGACATGCCATTGACTCAGGAGCAGTTGCTGACAATGTGCATCGGGAACGTCAAGACCGATCTGTTCCCTTCCCTGATCACTCAGAATTACCCTGGAGGGTTCAGGGACTTCTCAGACAAAGCTCAACGTCTTGAGGAAGCCCTGCAACAGGCCAGCTAGGCACACCCGCTGCCTCCTATGATTCCTGCAAGGAGAGTCAGCAGGGCTGAGCCCGTTGCTGTTGCCCAGATAGAGGCCCCCAGGCCGTTGGAGCTGCTGCCGGCGAGACCAGCTCCACAGCCTCACAGGAATCCACCTCCACGGGCTCAGTTCCCGGCCCAGCAGCGGCAGCCTCAGAACCGGTCGGCCCCTCCGCGTAATGTACCGCCACAACCCAGGCGAGATAATCAGGGTCCACCTCCTCGGCAGGCCCCTCCAACCCCTCGTCAAGACCACGCTCCCAGGGTCCCGCGATACCTGACCTACTCATTTCACGAGGATCAGGTCCCCGGTTATTTCCGGAGCGCCCTGGAGCAGAGGATTGTGCGACTGCCTGAGTGTTGGAGGCCGGAGGAGGCACATCTCACGGATAACCCCCGCTACTGCCCCTATCATCGGGCCCTGGGGCACACCATCCAGCGGTGCTATGTGTTTAAGGATTGGCTCCAAGACCAGATTAACAACAATGTAATCAGGTTGGGCCCAGCTCCGGCACAAGTGGCGGGCGTGTTCGTGGGATCAGATGACGATAGCGGCAATGAGGACGAATGGCAGCTGGTCTCCGACCGCGGATCCCAGAAGTATAAAAACTGGATGGCCCGCAAGACGATCATTCGCGCCCATGGAATCATCCGTGCGCGCTTGAATGAGCCTGAGCCCCCAGAATCTGCGGGTGCTGCTTCGGCATCGTCGTCCCAGCCTGCCTCTTCCAAGAAGAGCAAACGGCGGCGGCGCAAGAAGGAAGAGCGCGCCCCGCCAGTTCCGCCACTATCCCGCACTCTCGGCGATTTCATGCCCCCGGAGATGGGGATCCCTCCTCGGATCCGCCCAGTGGTGAATGATTCGTCCGATGACAGTATTGGGTACGCTTCGGTTAATACCGTCGAGCTGGTAAATCCCTTTTCGGTTCCCGACGTTGAAGAACACCAGGTGGACCTCCCTAGTGTCCCCGGTCGTCGCCACCGTCGGAGGAGCCGCAACAACAGGAGTCGCCGGGGCACAGCAGTTGGTACCTCCAGCCAGGCCGTGCACGCCACTGAGACCAGGCAGCCGGCTCAAAACCGAGCTCAGCATGCGCAGCCCCCCCCCCATCCGGGGATGACGGATTCGCCTCCGCCACTGTTTGTGGTATGGGATCAGGCAGAACCGCCTCAGCCGCGTCGCGATCAGCTCCGCCCTGCCACGAGTCCATCCCGGCCTCCTGGCCCCAGTACGGTGACCATTTCCCGGGCTTCAACCAATGAACAGCGAGATGCGCCAAGTACCAGTCGGCCGCCGGTCCAACCGGCAAGGCCCGTCATGCTTCCAACCGCAGAGCAACCTCCTGCAACCAGGGGCTCGCGCTTGGCCAAAAAGTATGATGTCCTGAAGCACTTGGCCGACATCCCTGCGAGACTCTCCATCCTTGAGGCTCTGCGCATGTCATATGAGATGCGCGAGGCACTCGCTGAAGCCCTGAAGAGCCCCCTCCAGTTTGAGACAGAGGTTGCGGCTGCAGAGGCCTTTCATGCCGAAACAATCGAGGACGCCGAATGTCAGGCAGTTATCTCGTTCTCTGGTAAGGATGAAGACCCTCCTATACAGGGGCACATTCGTCCGCTGTATGTTACCGGCCAGTTCAATGGCCTTGAAGTCCGACGCTGTCTTGTCGACACGGGGTCCGGGATTAACCTGATTCCAACTCGGACGCTCCGGAGATTGGGGTTGTCTGAGGATGACTTGATCCCCTCCAACCTCAGGATCCAGGGGTATGACCGCACCGAGCAAACTCCGGTCGGCAAGATACGTTTGAAGACCCATTTCGGTGACTTGGTTGCCAACACCGAATTCATGGTGGTCTCTCAGGACACTGCATATAACGCATTGATGGGAAGGCCATGGCTCCACCTTCATGCGGCGGTTCCCTCGTCATACCACCAATGCCTCAAATACTCCCTTAATGGTCGAGTAGGCATGCTTCAGGGAGATGCCTCTCCTTTTGCCTCATGTGAAGCCCGCTATCTGGACGCGGACTATTACAAGAGCAAGGATAAGAAGATCCTGGCAGGTGAGGTCGAGCCTGTCGTTGTTGCAAGTGATCCCTGGGCAAGCTTGGATGACGCTTACGTCCTCCCGATTCAATGGTTGGACGTAGCCATGGTCTCGACGGCCTGTGAGTCTCCTGATGAGATGACCGCGACCGCCCGTGCCAGTACCAGCGGCCCAGCAGGATCTGGTTGCCCCAATGCAGTTTCCAACGCAGTCTCTCCCGTGGACGATCCCTCCCCGAGTGGAGAGGACGTGGAAGATGCACCCCCAGCCTTTGAGGAGGGCGTCTCCGCCACGGTCGATGAGTTAGTACAAGTGAACCTTGGAACCGAAGCAGATCCGAGACCCACATTGGTCAGTGCCGCCATGCCCTCTGAGGAGCGGCAGCAGTACGTGGACTTTCTCAGGCAGCACCGTGATGTGTTCTCTTGGGGCTATGACGAGATGCTGGGGCTAGATCCTCAGGTAGCCGTCCACCGCCTTGGTCTCCCGGCGAACCATCGCGGGTCCAAGCAGCCTCCCAGGAAGATGCACCCATTTCACGGTGCCATGGTTGAGGCCGAAGTTGACAAGCTTATCAAAGCCAACTTCGTGAGGGAAGTCCAGTACCCCAAATGGCTGGCCAACATTGTGCCGGTCAGGAAGAAGAACGGGCAGATCAGAGTCTGCATCGACTTCCGCGATCTCAACCGCCACTGTCTGAAGGATGATTTTCCCCTTCCAGTGACAGAGCTGTTAATTGACGCCATGGCAGGGTTCCAAGCCCTCTCCTTCATGGATGGATACTCCGGATACAACCAAATCCGGATGGCCCCTGAGGATGAGGAGTTCACTGCCTTCAGGGCCCCCCAAGGTACCTTTTGTTACCGGGTCATGCCCTTCGGCCTGAAGAATGCAGGTGCCACCTATCAACGGGCGATGCACCACATATTCAAGCCCATCCTCAGCACACTGGTGGAATGCTACGTCGACGACTTGGTGGTCAAATCGCGCCAGCGTCAGGACCATCTCAAAGATCTTGAGAAAGTGTTCGGCTTCCTCCGGTCTCGCTGCCTGAAGATGAACCCGTTGAAGTGTGCCTTCGGGGTCACCTCCGGAAAGTTCCTTGGATTTGTGGTAAGATACCGGGGTATTGAGATCGACCCAGAGAAGATCAGGGCGATTAGCCAGATGCCTCCCCCAGGTAACATCCGGGAACTGCAAGGGTTCCAAGGCCACTTAGCCTATATACGCCGATTCATCGCGAATCTGGCCGGCAAGTGTAAGCCCTTTTCTCGGCTCATGAAGAAAGGTGCCACCTATGTATGGGATAAAGAGTGTCAGACCGCTTTCGAGGAAATCAAGCAGTACCTGCTTCAACCTCCGGTTCTGATGCTGCCTGTATCCGGGAAGCCGCTGGTCCTTTATGTGACCGCCCTGGAACGGTCCCTTGGCACCCTTCTCGCCCAGAAGAACAACGAGGGAACAGAGAATAGCCTCTATTACCTTAGTCGCATGCTCCTCGATGCGGAAGTCAGGTATTCCCCCATCGAGAAGAGCTACCTGGTGCTCGTATTTGCCGTACAGAAATTACGGCACTACTTGCAGCACCATGAGGTACAGCTGGTTTCTCGGGTAGACCCGTTGAAATATGTCCTGAGCCGGCCTATGTTGACTGGCCGTCTAGCGCGGTGGGCTGTGATTCTCCAGCAGTTCGACATCAGGTATGTGTCTCAGAAGGCCATCAAAGGGCAAGCATTGGCAGACTTTCTGGCTGCTCACCCAACCTCCGCGGATCAGCCGCTGGATCTAGGCTTTCCTGATGAGGCCATTCTCTCGGTCGATCATGTCGGTCCATGCTGGCAGATGCACTTTGACGGTGCCTCCCGGAGCCCCACCGGTAGAAGACTTGATAATCCTAAGCTCAACAGAGTGGGCTTGGGTATCATCTTCATTACCCCGGAGCAGGCCGTACTGCCATACTCTTTCCTGTTGTCAGAGGGCTGTACCAACAATGAGGCGGAATACCATGCCCTCATCACCGGCCTCGAGTTAGCTCTCGAGATCGACGTGCCCCATCTGTGCGTGAAAGGGGACTCCGAGCTAGTTGTTAAGCAGATCAATGGCGACTATGTTGTCAGGAAGCCGGAACTTGTGCCATTACTGGAGTGTACCCTCCTTCTGATGGCCCGGTTCCCTTCTCGGCCAGAAATTGTCCATATTCCCCGGTCGCAGAACGGTCGAGCAGATGCTTTGGCCAGCCTTGCTGCGTCACTTGCAGAGCCTGAATAGGATAACCTGACCATCCGCGTGACGCACCGCAGGCTCATCGCTCCCGTTATCCCGAAGGGAGATCGCGGCCCGTCGGTAAGTAATCTCACCACAGTTTCCCCTACGCCCGGAGCCCCGAGTACCCCAGATATGGCAGTCGAACCAGCCCCTGATTGGAGGACGGCTTTGGTTGAGTACCTCCAACATGGCATTCTCCCACCGGATCGGGCTGAGCGCGAGCAAGTTCGACGCCGCGCATCGCAGTTTGTCCTCCAGAGCAGTCCCGGCCTGGAGCAGATCCTCTATAGACGCGGATTTGATGGTGTTCTCCTCCGTTGCCTTCAGGGAGTTGAGATCCCACGAGTCATGCGAGAGGTTCATGCTGGTTCATGCGGTGCCCATCAGACTGGGCCGAAGCTGTCCCACTAGATTCGGAGGTTGGGATACTTCTGGCCCTCCATGATCCATGACTGCATCGAGTATGCCAGGAGGTGCCATGCGTGCCAGGTTCATGCGAACTTTGTGCATCGGCCGCCGGAGCCTCTCCATACCACAAGGTATTCTTGGCCCTTTGAAGTCTGGGGGATGGACGTTGTGGGACATTACCCGCCGGCGACGGCTCGCCAGTGCCGGTTCATTCTGACCGCCACGGACTTCTTCTCCAAATGGGCAGAGGCGATTCCGCTCGGAGAGGTCAAATCCTGTTCAATCGCTGACTTCGTGACCTCCAACATCATTCATCGATTTGGAGTGCCTCACGCTATCCTCACGGATAACGGAGCCAATTTCCGAGCAGCCGAGTTGAAGAAGTTGTACGCCAAATACAACATTCGCTCGAACCATACATCTCGCTATCATGCGCAGGCAAATGGGCAGATCGAGGCGTTTAACAAAACCCTCTCTAACATTCTGCAAAAAATGGTTGGTCAGAACAAGAAGAGTTGGCCGGACAAGCTCCCCAACGCCCTCTGGGCTTATCGGACGACGACTCGCAATTCCACCCAGATGACCCCTTATTCCCTGGTGTATGGAGCTGAGGCCGTCCTGCCCATCGAGATCCAGTTACCGTCCTTGCGCACTGCGGTCTATGACCAGCAAGCGCCGGACAGAGCTGCTGAAGCCCGTCTAGTCGAGTTGGAAGCACTGGATGAGAATAGACTTCGCGCCTTGCACAACTTGGAGAGGCATCAAAGCAGAATGGCTCGAGCTTTCAATAAGAAGGTTCGCCTCCGCTCCTTCCTGCAGGGTGACCTAGTGCTAGCCCTAAGAGCGCCAATGATCCCCGGCAGGAAGCCACCCAAGTTGGAGCCCAAGTGGGAGGGACCTCTTGTCGTCCACAAAGTTTATCCCAATGGCGCGTACTCCCTAGAGACTATGGATGGTGAGCGTGTCACTCCTCCCACCAACGCTAGGTTCCTCAAGCAGTACTTTGTCTGAGTTTACCACGTCCAAGCTGCACGACGTTAAACTGCCCAGCATATCGTCCGCGCGGCAAGACGTTAAACTGCCAAGCATCTTCGTCCAAGCCACAAGACGTTAAACTGTTTAGCATTCGTCCAACACGACGTTAAACTGTACGACGTCCGAGCTACAAGACGTTAAACTGTTCAGCATTCGTCCTGCATGACGTTAAACTGCCTCTCAAGAACTACGTGCGGCTTGATTCCCATCCTTATGGGATACGTAGGACCGCCTGAACATTCATGTTTCAGGCCCAGCCCCATCCTTCGGTAATTTCCATCCCACCTCGGGCCCTTGGCCCAGTTGCCTCTAGGTATGTGGCGTATAGTGTGAACGTGGGGCTATGCCCTCATTCACGTCGGTTTGCTCGCCACGCTGTACGCCCCCCACGTTTGGGGATGCCTTCTGCTCCCCCCTTTTTTCTCTCTTTTCGTCCTGCATGACGTTAAACTGCACTTCAAGAACTACGTGCGGCTTGATTCCCATCCTTATGGGATACGTAGGACCGCCTGAACATTCATGTTTCAGGCCCAGCCCCATCCTTCGGGAATTTCCATCCCATCTCGGGCCCTTGGCCCAGTTGTTTCTGGGTATGTGGCGTATGGTGTGAACGCGGGGCTATGCCCTCATTCACGTCGGTTTGCTCGCCACGCTGTACGCCCCCCACGTTTGGGGATGCCTTCTGCTCCCCCCTATTTTTCTCTTTTCGTCCTGTATGACGTTAAACTGCACTTCAAGAACTACGTGCGGCTTGATTCCCATCCTTATGGGATACGTAGGACCGCCTGAACATTTATGTTTCAGGCCCAGCCCCATTTCCCGGGAATCTCTATCCCGCGTTGGGCCTCTGGCCCCAGTTCCCCTCCTTTTTGTGCGAGGCGTAACGCGTGAGCGGGGGATTATGTCCTCATTCACGTTGGTCTACTGGCCGCGCCGTACGCCTCCCCCCGTGTGTAGGACTACCTCACACCCCTCATCGTCCTGCATGACGTTAAACTGCCTCTCGAGAACTACGTACGGCTTGATTCCCATCCTTATGGGATACGTAGGACCGCCTGGACGCCTGTGTTTCAGGTCCAGCCCCGTCTCTTGGTTGATCACAGGGATCTGCTGTCTTTTGGTTGCTCTCAGGGTGAGTCATCCAACCCTTTCCGGTGATCTGTTAACATGTTTTGGGTACTTTGGTCTATGACCCGTAGTGTCGGATTCAATCCCGGCAAGTCCTGTGTTGCTTGTCGGGCCACACGCTTCCTCTTGTTCGAGACTTCACTCAAAGGGATCCTCGTTAGCGGTTTGGGTGCGATGCCTCAGTGCTCTCCTACCGCTCCAGGTCGATTTACCGGCGGGTCCTGGGCCGCAAATCGATATGAATCCTGCGCTTGAGCGGTTGATGCTCGTTTGCTTGCCCCGTTCTAGGCTGACGCGATCGGATGTTGTGTTGCGAATATGATCAGTGACATCCTTGATCGCCATGTCGGCTCTTTTAGGCTCCGAACATTGGTTGCACGGTCCTCATCACACTCCGCCTTTGTGCGTTGTAATGGAATCTCGACACTCTCTTCATACTGACCTTCAGTACACCTTTACACGTTAGGCAGGCCAACCAGGGTAATGGTGTCTGTCGAGGCTCCCACGATCTGAGCACCAAGGATATATGTTGATTTCCTCCCTAAGGTCCATGTGTAGCTGGACCCTCGTCCCCATAAGGAGGAAGGAGTCGCCCGAACAATCGCGTTTTGGGCCCAGTATATCTGGAGGCTAGCATCTCTGCCCCTCGGGTGATGGACATACGCAGGCCCCTATCCCAGGATCCTTCTCCTAGAATCGTGCGTGACCGCAGGGCTGGGTATGTTCCCACCTCTGCTGAGTCCGCCGTATCGCGATAAGCGGATTCCTCCATGGTCCGAACCACACGTCCTTAAACTGTGTTGTCTGGTCCTACCACACGACCGTAAACTGTGATCGTCTTGGCCGCCCGACGAGAAATGGCACTGCATCGTGACGTTCTCCTCAGGGGACACTCACGTTGGGCGCTGGTTAATAACCACGCCATTCATCAATGCCTTTCATGGCTTGATTATTGTGGCGACGCCAGGGATTCCTTAATCACAGGCATGTCGCTGCACAAAGAAAAACCATCCATCTTTAAGGACAAACAAGAAATATCAAATACCGCTTCTTCTGTGTGTGAGGGTCAGACCCGCACCCTTCCCCGAGCTGGTGCCCGATTGTGTTGCGCCGCGCTTCAAGAACTACGTGTGGCTTGATTCCCATCCTCATGGGATACGTAGGAACGCCCGGATGTTTGAAACTTCGGGTCCAGCCCCCCACCTCTCAAAGATTCCCCCCTTCTCTGGGGAATCCGCCGCCTTCAGGCCACCCTCAAGGCGTGTCCCTCGACCCCTTGCAGTGGTCCACTGGTGTCAAGAGTACTCTGGTTTATTGCCAGGAGGGTCAGGTTTAGCTTGGTCAGGTTCCTTCCATTTTCAGGCTTCGTGCTCCCTTTCATTCGGACCCATCACCTACGCCCTGGGTGGAGCCCCCGTGAACGGTTTGGACACAATGCCTCAGTGCTCTCCCACCGACTCGGGCTGGTGCCCCCAATGGCCTCGGGCAGCAAATCGATATGAATCCTGTGATTGAGCGGTCGATGCTCGTTTGCTGCCTCATTCCATCAACGGTTAGTGCGATATTGATGCTGCTTTTCCGCCACGGTCGGCAGTACTCCCATATCGTTACGCCGGTGCCCCCAGTCCTTGAGTGAATGGCCGCATGATTCACATCACATTTTCCACCTCCCATTCTGACCAGGCAAAATCTCGACACTCTTGACACTATCCCTCAGTGCATCTTCGCATATCCAGGGGATAGGACCACGATGCGGCGTACTTTGAGGTTCTTATGGTCCGAGCTCTAAGACCTTAAACTAAGATCTACCCTTATGGTCCGAGCTCTAAGACCTTAAACTAAGATCTACCCCTATGGTCCGAGCTCTAAGACCTTAAACTAAGATCTACCCCTATGGTCCATGCTCTACGACCTTAAACTAAGATCTCCCCAAACGGGGTTCTGCGTCCTGCATGACGTTAAACTGCACTCGCAGAACTATGTATGGCTTGATCTCCAGCCTGATGGAGTACGTAGGAATGCCCGGGCATTTCGACTCGGGTCCAGCCTCAGGGATCGCCAAGTCCCGCCCCTCCTCGTCGCCGGCCGTCTGGCCTGACTTCGGGTAAAGTGGTGCAGTTGTGATATTCTCCCCGATTCAGCTCGGGATGCCCCATCGCAATGATGGGAAGCGACAGTTTCCTCGTCAAAAAGGTTCTGTCTGAGAATTGGGGTGATTCACGGCCAGATTAGTGCATCCGCCTAATACGCTTTCCCCACGGTGGCGCAATTTTGAGAGCGTTGGATTCTATCCGAACAAATCGTCACTTCGCCCCACGCTTCGCATGCCCTGTTGATCTGGATTTCCACCCTTGTGCCTGAAGGAACCCCCAAAGCGGCATTGATGATGACATGTGATCCGCCTCCTGCAATATGGATGATGACCTTCGGTCCGTCTATTGCAGTAGTATGGTCGATTGATCCATTGTCCGCTTGCCGTCTTGGGCATTTCCTGGAAGGCCGACCGTTGTGGATTTCTGAATTCGGGACACGCGATTCACCCTTTCTCATTTCCCTATGTTCGGACAAAATCTCAACGCCCCTAGCGTTGTCCCGCTCGTGTGTCGGAACAAGTTGGGGGGATGATACATTGATTAGGCTTGAGGTCTCCTTTCCTAGGAATGACCTCCCTCTTTTCTCTAGAAATCCAGGCCCAATTGTGGATGCCTGAAGCTTGGTTAACGCTCCCGCGAGACAATGGATTGTGGTTGAGAATGTTAAGCCAAAAGATGCAGATAAATATGGTGATTCATACAAATGGATCGAAATATTGAGTAGCGGAAGAAAATGTTCTGGGAGTGGCAAAAACAAAGCCCCTAGGGATTAGCGTGCTGGATAAGTCTTTCTAACGCCGCTACCCTTTGGCTGGCGGCCTCCAGAGCTGCTTCTCGCTCTCTGCGTGCCCTCTCCTCGTCGGCGGTCGCAGCACGCAGTTCGTCGATTCTGGCCTGTGCACGCTCCCGCTCGACTTGAATTGTGACCATCTGTTGGCCCGCCTCTGTCAGCTGTACCTGGGCGTCAACCAGCTGGGCTGCTAGTTGCTCCACAAGCTCGGAGCACGTTGCGACGAAGGCCTCCTTCTCTGCCGTCTGCCCTTCGAGACGCCGGACTTCCTGCTCCGCCACGAGGAGCGCCCGCGTGCTCTCCGACATGTCCCGACATTGTGCGACGTCGGCACGCCGGCGGCTCTCGCGCATCTTTTCGGCCATGAAATCACGGACCGTCAGATGGAGGCGTTGAGCATCAGCTCCCCCGGCACACAAGAAGCGCAGCCAGGTTTGGAGTGACCCCATGCGCCCCAGCCACTCCGATGGGTCTCGCTTGAGAAAGCGCTGGATGCACTTCCACCCCCTGCGGCGCGTCATCCGGCTCTCCTCGACCGCCTCCGCGTCTGAGTCGTCCATCTCCTCGGGGTCGGCAGGCCGGTAGGCAGGGAAGGCAGCCACCAGGTCTGCTGCAGGGTCCGCCCCTGGGATGTCCTCACGGGGGATAGGTTCCCCAACATCTGGGCGACCTTCTTCTCCCGCCCCAGCGGCGTTGACACCCTCGTCAGCCCCCGACCTCTCTCCGATGTCAGCACCGCCGGCGTCCGCAGCCCCCTGATCAGTAGTTGGTGGGGCCAGCTCGGTGTGAAAAGTCTGTTCCGGAGCAGGCGGCATGTCTGCCACTGGTCCACTCGTAGATGGCCTGGGTTCGGTAGCCCGACGGGCCTCCAGTCCTGAGATCACTGCGCAAGGCATGCCGTGGTTAGTCACGGAACGTCAACGGCAAGCACCAGCAGTAAAGTAAGGAGACTTACGGGAGTTCAGAGCGTCATCTTCCGCTATCCCGGCCGCCGCAGGAGCAATTGCAGCAGGGGACCCCTCAACGCTTGTCAGTTCAATGATGGGTGCCTGGCCCCCGCCTTGTCCTGCTGGCGCCTCTCCTACTCCCGCTGAGGACGCCTGACCAACATCCGTGTACTCCTGAGAAAGGTGGAGAAATGGGTTAGAAGCTGCATAAGAGAATGGATGAAGCAGGTTGAGTAGGGATAGAAGCGGACCTCGAGGAGCTCAGTGACATCAACATTGTCAGAGCCGGCCACCTCGCCGCTCTCCCGTGGGCTCCCCTGGTGGGTTCTTCCCTCGGAGCCTCCATCCTCCCCCATTTCCTCCTCTTCCTCGGAGTCGTTGCTACTGTCATCTTCCTCCGGCGGCATCTGTTCTGGAGCGGGTTCTAGACCGAGCATCACCTTCACCAGAAGGGATGGCTCCGCACGCTGACCGCGTTGGCGCGCGTACTCGTCCATGGCCGTCAGATACGCATATTGCCGGTTGAATTTCACCCTGTCGGCGATCTGGAGGCGCCCGACCTCTGGCAGATAGATTCCTTCTCTGAGTATCTTTCGCCAGATGGCTTCGGTCCTCAGTGACTGCCGCAGGGTCATCCAGGCCGACCACAGCGCCGAGAAGACTGCATCATGGGAGGGTTCGAGCAGGCGCCTTACCTTCTTCCCAGGCCGCTCCCCGACCGCCGCATGTGCCCCCTCTCCGGGCGCTGAAGTCGTGGCGGCAGCTTGCGATGTGCCCGCCGCCGAAGTCCCTGCCCGCGCCGGCTCCGCTGCTTGGCGCGCCTCCGTTCTCCCCCGTGTGGCGGCGCTTCGCCTCCTTCCTTGACGCCCGGTCTCCGCACGTGTGACCTCGAGCCGCCGAACTGGCTTCCGTAGAAGCCCCTCGGGGTACGCGATGGCCCAGTGTTCGGCGTACTCGGTTGCCAAGCCTGCGTCGACCCCGGTAGGAGGGAGAGTGATAACGTCGCCAGAGCCAAAGGCGGCGAACATCAGCCACATCTGGGGAAGAACGCCAGGGTTCGCCTCCTCCCGGACAGCATTGAATACCCTTTTCGGCATCCGTTGAAGGCACCCGAACTGCCTGGCGAACCGGGTTGGCACGTAGAGCTCGCAGATCACCTTTTCGTCGATCCGAGCCACGAGCACCCCACCTCGCATGTTCAGGAAGTATTCGTGCTGCTCCAGCGGACCCTGCCCATTGTCGATCATCTGGCCGACGGGAGTGGGGAACGGGCTGAAGTTGAAATTGGCGTGATTGCCAATCCGAATCCTCACGCCCTCCTCATTTAGGGTCATCGGAGCGACCCCCTCAATGTTCAGCAGGGAGGGTCGCAGGCCGTTGCCCGGAGGAATGATGGCGTTCGGAAACGTGTACCCACCAAGGTGAGCAGCCACCCAGCCGTGGAAGAATTGGAAGGGCCCACAGATCCTTCGTGGCGACCCCCCTCGTGAGATGCGTCCCAGGATGGCATACAGCTTCGCCAGTACTGGGACCTCGAGGTTGTATCTTTTGTTGGCGGCCATAGCGCCCGCCATTGCCAGTGTCGTCGGGCGAACGCCCATTCTCGCGTCCCGCACTGGCAGGAGCCACCCACTCAGAAAGGAGGCCAGGAACGCCGCGTACCGGACATTTGGGTCCCGGGCCTCGATGACGCGGTACCCCCATGAGCGGTAGTCGCCCGTCTCCAGAACCCGCCAGTACGACCCGTTCCGGCTCCTCTGAGCCACGGTCGGGCACCTCTTCCCCCTGCCTGGCATCTTGACCGCTGGGTCATGCTCCAAGAACTGGCCGAACCACTCCTTGTAGGCTCTGTCCTTCTGGAAGTCCTTGACCCCGAACCGCTCTGTGGCCAGGTCCAGCAGATGCCACGTCAGGATGGGAGTCTGTGACCTGTCGCCCTAGGTGTTCCTCGGAGGCAGGAACTCATCATACTGGTAACCCTCCAGCGGGATACCTCCGATGCAGTGGATGTCCCAGAGACCGATGCCGACCTCCCCATGGTGAAGATGGAAGGTGTTGGTATCCGGGGACCAGCGGGTGAACAGCTCCGGCCCGAGCTCGGACTGCTGGTAGAAGTGGAACTGCGACGTCCACACCGCCTCAAACAGGCCGATGTACCGCAGCTCCTCCGCGAAGTGATCGCAAGTGTGGCATACCCAGAACGCCCAGGCCCACTCACTGGTGAAATTTCCCCCAGACCGCAAGTCCCAGTCCTTCAGCCAGCCCTTGGTGTCGTCAGTGACACTCTGGCGATATGTGCTCGAGTAGAGGGCTGGAGAGTTCTCCGCAGTAGGCTCACTTCCGACGATGGTTCGCGTCCTCGGGTTCAGGACATAGACATCTAAGTGTCTGGTCTCCCTGGCAGGATTCCCATTGTTGGTGATGTTATAGCGGGGAAGCTCGTCCTCCCGAGTCACCCAGGTCCGTGGCGCATCAACCTCGAACCCTGGCACCGGAACCTCATCTAGGATGCCGAAGTTCCAGAGCGGCAGGTTGTCCGACAGTGGATATGTCTTCTGGGCCGGCGTCAGCAAGTCGAACAAGGATTGATTGTTGGAAACAATCTCCTTGGCTCCGTAGACCTCCTCGTTCGTCGCCATCTCAGCTCTGCGAGTGGCGGCATCCCCCTCATTTCCTTGATTCGCGGCCATCTCAAAAGCTCCGGGAGTCGTGCGGGTAAAGGGATGAAGCGTGCGGGATCGGACGAGGCTGGTAGAGAAGTTTGAGAGTTGGCGCGCAATCCTAGTGGACGGCACGCAATCGGGAAGTTCGTCGCGTAAAACCCCGGGTGTTCGCGCAAAAGCAGGCCGAATTCCGAACAGGTTTGCGCGACGAGCGGGCGAATTCCGCGCTGGAAAAGGCAATTTCGCCCACGAGAGCTCGAATGATTATCGCGCGGAAGGCCAGTGTACGGTGCGGGGGACCCATGGCCCCTATTTATAGGCGAGGCCGGGTGTCCGCGCTGCGTGGAAAGCGCTTTGCACGACCGCGACAGCAAATTTCGCGCCCGACGCCCTTTTTTGCGCGCCACAGTCCCGCGCCGCCCAGGACTTCGGCATTCCGGCGTCTCCCTCGGAACCCGATCGTTGCGACCTCTCGCCGATCAGATTCCGAGGGGGGGCTTTTATAGACGCCGGAAAAGTCCGTTGTTCCCAAACAAAGCTCCGGATGCGGAAAGCGAGGTCATATTTGGAGTCGGAAGCATGTTTCGGAGGGCCCGGAGGCCTTGCACGGAATTTTGGAGACCCGCGCGCAAAGTTGATGAGCCGCGCGCAAACCTCCCGGGATGCGCGCAATGCGCTGGGCCGGCACGCAATTTTGCGCGCCTGTGGCCCGCGCGACTCCCTTGCGCGCCGGGCCCGATTCCGCGCCCGCGAAGAGAATTGCGTGCCCGCGAACTGGATTCCGCGCCCGGGGTTGCCTATAAATATAAGGCGACCCCCGACGGTTTGGAGGTTGCCAGAATTCGAAAGGTCTCTCATGCGCGCAATCCAACCCCTTCCGCGCGCAATGCCGATCTTCAGGTAACCTCTTTTCTTTCGCGCAAGAAAGCCTCGGGGTTCGCCTTCGCGCGCAATCCCTTTGTCTCCTTTACTTTGAATAACCCTTCACTCAAAGGCATTTGCGCGCAACAGAAGCCTCTTGCGCGCAATTGCCCCCGGGTGCGCGCAATCCAGCCCGATTGCGCGCACCCCCCATTTTCAAAGTGGCCATTCATTAGAGAATGAGCCGTTGCCCCCGTGCGCTATCCGAAGCCCGGTGCGCGCAATCTCTATCATTCGCGCGCAAAGTGCTGGCCCAATTGCGCGCCAGCCCGTCCATTTGCGCGCCGACCCGCGGTATTGCGCGCAAAGCTCCTCTTTTGCGCGCAAACCGCCAGGGTCGCCCCCTTTGACCCCCTTTGGGTACCCGCCTACGTGGCGCCCGATGACCCTCATCCCGGGTGCCCGCACCGTGCGTCGTCTTCCCGTGCGTCCCCCCTAGGCTTGCGCGAAGTGACACGGACCTATCGTCGGCTCATACGTCCCGCACGACGTTAAACTGCACTTCATCCGAGCGACAAGACGTTAAACTATTCAGCATACGTCCTGCACGACGTTAAACTGCATACGTCATGCACGACGTTAAACTGCATACGTCCCGCACGACGTTAAACTGCACTTCGTCCGTGCGGCAAGACGTTAAACTGCCAAGCATCTTCGTCCTCAACACATGACGTTAAACTGTACTTCGTCCGGCAAGACGTTAAACCGTCCGCTTCGTCCTCAACACACGACGTTAAACTGTACTTCGTCTGGCAAGACGTTAAACCGTCCGCATCACCCGATCCCGTGCCCCGCACACAGGGTCCTCCCGGTTTGGATGTGGCCCCCACCCGTTCGTCTCTGCAGGGATGTCGGGATTTGAGTGGCCTTCACCCACGGGGGTAGAGTGTTACAAACAGAACGAACTACGTGGACTTTGATCCCTGTCTTCTAAACAGGGTACGTAGGAAGCCTCTTCGAGGTTCAAGCCCACCACCTGGTCGTCCCGGTCGTATTTACGTCGGTTCGTCCATCAGTGGACCCCTCCCGGGTTCACACTTGCGTTGATTCACCTATGAATCCGCCTCTGTGGGGGACTGCACGTGTGTATCTCCATTGTGCTTCCCCACTGCCTCGATCTCTTCGTGAGTCGGCTTGCCAACGTCCAGCATGACGTAAAACTGTGATCCACCCGGCCGTTCCATCCCCCTCTGTGCGAGGTGGTTCGGTTCAATCCTTCTCCAGGCAGCCTCGATCTCTTTGTGAGTCGGCTTGCCACCATCCAGCATGACGTAAAACTGTGATCCACCCGGCCGTTCCATCCCCCTCTGTGCGAGGTGGTTCGGTTCAATCCTCCGCCCGGCGGCCTCGACCTCTTCGTGAGTCGGCTTGCCGACGTCCAGCATGATGTTAAACTGTATATCCGAACTACGCTGACTTTGATCCGCGCTAACGCACGGTACGTAGGAAGCCCCTATGGGGTCCAAGCTCTTCACTCCATCATCCACCCTGATCTTTACCCGGGCCGCCACATCCCGGTGGGGTCATGCCATTTTATTCCACTCCACTTCACTCGGGAAGCCGCCCATGTGCTGGCCCCAGCGTCGGAGGTTCCCCGCAAGGGGTTCTGTCATCTGATCCACTCCTCGTGTTGATCAGTCTGATGCCGTCCCCGCTGGACGTTAAACTCGCGGCATACCCCGTGTTAAACATGGGAAGCTGAGGAAAACCTCAGGTAACACAGTTCCCCGCACCCAGTGCGGGATGCCTCAGGCCATCACGCCTTCGAGAAGCCCTATTAGGGACGGAAGGCAGACATGCAGAGGCGCAGTGTTAAGACACGCCCCCGACACCCGGAGCCACCCGGTCTCCTCACCGCAGGTTGCTGCCCCGACCAGACTCCTTGGAGCGTCCGGGCGGAAGCAGCGTAATTAACCGGTGTCCATGGAGACATGGCGCCGGGAACGAGATTCATGAACATTCTTAAATCTATGAGGGAGACCCGGATTAGGCGACGAGTTCCAAGGAGACGTCCACGGAAGGAGGAGCCGACGTCCCATCATCCCGATTTCGATCAAGGAGCAGACGCCCCTGAATAAGGGACGAATGCTGCCCGCCCTTGGAAAGCGGGACTGCGGGGCCACAAGCCGCGCGCCCATCCCCTCGGGTCGACGGGTGCACGCGCGAACGCGTCCTGCCGGAACAGCGTAACCCGACGCACATCCGCACCGAAACAGTGACCTTGGCTCTTTTGTGATATCCACCAATTCATTATTATCACAATACAGTGTGATGGGATCTTGACTAATAGGTATCACATCATGATCATGGATGAAGCTTCGCATTCAAACTACTTCTTTAGTTGCCTTAGAAGTAGCGATATACTCAGACTCTACTGTAAAATATGTGACTACACTCTACTTTGAGCTCTTCCAGCTTACTACACCTCCATTCAAAGTAAAGATGTATCCCATTTGAGACTTCATGTAATATTGATCGGTCTAGAAACTATCATCTACATATCATCTGATGACTAGTTCATCATCTCCTCCATAAACTAGGAACATATCCTGAATACTCCTAAAACACTTTATGATAGTCTTGACTACATTCCAATGTCTATCACTTGGGTCATCTTGATATCTTCCTACCACACTCAATGCATTGGTGGAATCTAGCCTAGTACATATCATAGCATACATTACTGAACCAATCGTGTATGTGTATGGAGTCCTTAACATTATCCTTCTTTCCTCATGTGTTTGAGGACACATTTTCTTGGAAATATTAATGTCATGTGATGCTGGAAAAAATCCCCTCATGGATTGTTCCATACTGAATCTCTTCTGTATCATATCAATATATGTACTTTGACTTAGTCCCAACAATATCTTGGATCTATCATGATGGATATTAATCCCAACAATATATGTTGCCTCACCCAATATAAGGACCCGACCTTATTACATAAATATTCTTGAATTTTTTCAAGAAAAAACTTCCTTTTACATTGTGGATCTTTCCAATTTTAGAGCTTTAGAGAATTAGGACAAAACATTCATAACATTACATATTGTTACAGAGTGGATACCATAAAAACAGTTTCCATTTTTTCCAATTATAAAACATTAAAACATAAAACAAGACTCCTTAAAAATTCTTCAACATTTAACGTGTCTTCCTTCCTTGTATTACACATACATTAACCTGTGAAAAATCATTTAAAAACTTGGGATGGGCACAAAATCTCAGTAAGGTATGAAAAATAATTAAAGAGCACATTAGTCCATGAATACTCGTAACGTGTGAAAACATTTTCAAACGACATGCTTGTCACCCATATATACTTACTTTGTGTAACATGATATTTACAAAAAAATCCACACAAAACATTATAACGTTAATATAATCATAAAGGTATATTGTGGCATTACTTACATAATCTTGTAACCATTCTTGGCTACCTTATAATTTGGAACCCTCACGGCTACCTTACTTTGTGTAACCATCGCAGTTACACTTGGAGTAACCATACGGCCAACCTCCAACTTACTCATACCCAATGCATTAGAGGGAGATATATGTCCCACCCTTCTTCATAAATAATTCCCAAGAACCAAAACATAACCATACCACATGAATAATTCCATAAAAACATTACTTTGAAATTTTGTAAAACCGAATTTAAAAGGAGGCTTTTTAAAGAAAATCCCCTTATAAATATCATATATTTGAAGAGAGACTTAATAGAGTGGATTTAGTATGTATATATACTGTGAATACACATAATAAAACATAATATATACAGAAACCATCACAAAAACCATTTAAATATCACATAAATAATGATGTAGAAGGTTAACCCAAAGAATGGAAATTAGGTTAAGAATTCCCTTACCTCAGTTTTGTCTTACTTAAACTTGTTTAAAATTCCTGTATAATGGTTAAAAGAGTGTTATTAGTATTTTACAGAAACTTTTTCATGTTTATAATATCTTATATTATCATTTAATACCATCATTTCAACCTTTAATTGTTAGTATTTTTCTCCTTGCACTGTTTTTGGGTGAGTTCTTAACATGATTTCCATGATTGGTTCATGGTGGATATTCTTATAGATTGGAAGTGAAATTAAAGAATTGGAATAGAAAGGTATTTACATACTTCCAGTACCATAATTTATACCATTTAACATTTTGATGTTTAATATGAGGATAATTCATAAGTTAAAACATTAATGATGTTCATTTAGATCATTTTAGTGGTTCTTTGAAAATAACGACATCGTTTTCTCATATAAATTAGATCCTTGAGTACAAAAGAATTAAATAACCTTGGCTGAGTCATAACACATGAATTATAACCTGGTTAAACCATATAAATGGTTTCATGACCATACTTGGAAGAATTAATGGAAATTGAAATCACATCTTCCATGATGTCGGTAATTCGAAACAAACAGAAAATGTTTTTATTCTTTAAATAAGTGGGAGAGGAGAAGAATAATGATGAGTAATTTTTTATAAATATGATAACATCCCAAATAAACGTGATTTATTTCTATTTCCTGCCTCTTGGGTAAGTAGATATGAAGAAATAATAAGGAAGGAACTCAAAATATAAGAATAAGTGAGAAATCTCTTACAAAAATTTGGCAGCCCAACGACTATGCGACAGGGTTTTAGAAAACATTAAAAAGAGAGGGTAAAAGGGTCACCCATCCAGAAATGATTCATAAAACCGAATAGATAATTAATAATTAGGAAATAATAACATGTTATGGAAACTTGAAAATTATACAACATAAAAGAGAACATAAAAGGAAAAAGAAAGAAATTGAGAATTTTCTTACCTTGTAGAGTAACCCGTAGAACTTGAAGGTTGGGACCTTGGGGGCTTGAGGAAACCTTGGGAGGACTAATATGATGGTAAGGAGGCCAGATCATTGTTGAGGGAGAATTGGGAATGAATTCAATGAAGAGAAGAGTTGATATTTATAGGAAAAGCGAGGGATTATTTTAATAATTTTCAAGGGACACCTCATGAGTGGTATTTACAAAAACATGGGCTTTACAATGGTATTTTCCCATGGTATAAGCCACTTGGGACACCCACGTATTATTTAACTATACATAAGTCTACCAGATTTATGAAATCATTATTTTATCATTAAAGATGTCATTAATACACCGAAACTAAAAACTATATTTTTTACTATTCACCGAAAAATCAACTGTTTCAGAAAAATTCCCAAAATTCACCCTAACCATTTATTAACATGTAGATTTCAAAAATGAAGTCCACTTTTTGAAAATAGTTTTATAAATATTATTAATTTAACTTTTAAATAAAATAATACTTAATTCAAAAAATAACAATTCTAATTTTATAACAACTTCTATATCACGATGAAAAATTTACCCAGATGTTATTATCTTAAAGCCTTAAGAAAATAAAATAATAATAAAATTTACTATTCATTAGGGTCATATCACTATTCATTTTACTATTCATAAGGGTATGTTACTATTCATCAAAAAAAGAAGTTGTTTCCAATAGACTCCAAATAACATACTGAACACAATTGTAGATGACAGTTTCTTGAAATTCAGAATATAGAAGTAGAAAAGTTATATTTTAAAGGCTAATTAAAAATATCTACTTAAAACAAAGTTCCATGCATTTCTATTTATTTTTATAAAAACTTGGGGTGTTACATTATCTCCACCTTCTTGAAATTGTGTCCTTACAATTTTATTTACTTATTAAACAACTGAGGGTACTTTTCCCTCATAGCATTTTCAGACTCCCATGTTGCTTCTTCAACCATGTGGTTTCTCTACAAAACCTTTACCTGGTGGATTGCCTTATTTCGCAATACATGTTCCCTTCGATCAAGAATCTGAACTGGTTTCTCTTTATAAGAAAGGTTCTCTTCCAATTGAACTACTTTTGGGTTCAATACATGTGATGAAACTAGAACATACTTTCTCAACATCGAAACATGTAAACCAATGTGTAACTAAAACAAACACGGAGGAAAAGCTATGCGGTATGCAACTGTTCCAACTTTCTCCAAGATTTCAAAAGTACCGATGAACTGTGTACTCGGCTTTCCTTTCTTACCGAAACGTATCACACTATTTTGAGGAGAGACTTTAAGGAAAATATGGTCACCTACCTCGAAAGAGAAATCTTTCCTTCTATTATCTGCATAACTTTTCTTCCTTCTCTGAGCTGTCCTCATGTGCTGTTGGATCTTCCTCACTTTCTCAGCCACTTCTTATACTAATTATGTCCCCATCAACTTTCTTTCACCAAATTCATCCCAAAATGTTGGAGTCCGACATCGCTTCCCTTACAAGGCCTCAAAAGGCGCCATATGAATACTGGAATGAAAACTGTTAATATTAGAAAACTCAACTAAAGAAAGATGTTGGTCCCAACTTCCCTGATAATCCATTGAACAAACTCGAAGCATGTCCTCCAAAGTTTTAATCATTCGTTCTGACTTCCCATCTGATTGAGGATGAAAAGTTGTACTGAAATTTAACTTTGTGCCCAACGACTTCTGAAGTCCCTTCCAAAAGTTAGAAGTGAACCTGGGATCTCAGTCAAATACAATGGAAAGAGGAACTCCATGTAACCTTACAATCTCCTTGAGGTACAATCGAGAAAGCTGATCCAAAGTCATTATATCTCAAATAGAAAGAAAATGTGTAGACTTTGTTAGCAGATCAACAATAACCCACGTCGCATTCTTACCTCAAGAATTCTTTGGTAGTCCCACCACAAATTCCATGGATACATTCTCCCATTTCCACTCTAGCACTGGAAAAGGCTGAAGCATCCCCTTCAGTAACTGTCACTCTGCTTTAACCTATTTAAATTTCAAACATCTCATGGTAAAATCAACAATATCTCTTTTCATTCCATCCCACCAATAATACCCCCGATGGTCTCTGTACATCTTAGTACTTCCAGGATGAACCAAAAATGGAGAACTATGAGCTTCACACAACAATTATTTCTTCAAATGAGAAACACAAGGCACACACAACCTTTTACCAAATCTTAAAACACAATCTTTATCAAGATTAAATTCTAGCAACTTACCCATTTTAACCAATTCTACCTTTTTTTGTAGCTCACGATCATCCTTTTGCGCCTTCTTAATTCTGTCTGACTACAAAGAATGCCCTAAAACCTGAAACAAAACAGAGGTATTCCCTGCACCAACAACTTCTAAGACAAAATTCATCAAATCATTAATCAAGGGATCATGTTCCAAACGTAGCATGGTTAATGATTCATGATGTTTCCGACTTAAGGCATCCGCTACTTTGTTTTCTTTTCCAGGATGGTAATTGATCGGGCAGTCATAATCCTTTATCATTTCTAGCCATCTTCTTTGCCTCATGTTTAATTACTTCTAAGTGAATATATACTTCAGATTTTTATGGTCAATATATACTTTTCATTTGGTTCCGTATAGATGATGCCTCCAAATTTTCAAATAAAAAACCACAGCTGCCAATTCCCAATCATGTGTGGGATAATTTATCTCATGAGGTTTAAGTTACCTCAAAGCATAGGAAATTACCTGGTCATTCTGCATCAAAACACAACCAAGTCCCTTCAAAGAAGCATCACTGTAGATAACAAACTCACCATTCTGGGAAGGTAAGGCCAAAACTGGAGCATTCACCAATCTCTTCTTCAGTTCCTGAAAACAAACATCACATTCCTCTATCCAAAAAAATTTAACCCCTTTCCATGTTAACTTAGTTATCGGGCTAGATAACCATGAAAAGTTCTTAACAAACCGTTAGTAATAACTTGCTAAGCCCAGAAAACTATGAATCTCGGTAACATTTGTGGGTCTTGGCCATTCATCAACTACTTTTCTTTTGGCAGGATCAATTGTAATTTCATCCTTATTTAAAATGTGCCCAAGAAAAGAAATCGGTTGCAACCAAAAATCACACTTTCTGAATTTTCCATATAGTTTCTTTTCTTTTAAAGTTTTCAAAACAACCCTTAGATGTTTTTCATGCTCCTATTTATTTTTAGAAAATACCATAATTTCATAAATAAATACAACCACAAACTTATCCAAGAACTCATGAAATACTCTATTCATAAGATTCAGTAATACAAGAGGTGCATTAGTTAATCCAAATGGCATCAAAAAATTCATAATGCTCATATCTAGTACGAAAGGCAGTTTTTGTGATGTCATCCTCCTTCACCTTTAGCTGATGGTATCCAGATCTCAAGTCAATCTTGTAAAAGTACTGAGCTCCCTAGAGTTGATCAAAAAAGTCATCAATATGAGGAAAAGGATACTTGTTTTTAACAGTGATGTTATTAAATGATCTATAACCAATGCAAAGTCTCATGGAACCATATTTCTTGTTAACAAAAAAAACAGGGGCTCCCCATGGTGAAGTTCTAGGACGAATGAATCCTTTGTCAAGAAAATCCTGCAACTGATTTTTCAATTCAAGAAGTTCTATTGGAGCCATACGATATGGGAGTTTTGAAATTGCCTTAGCATCAAGAACTAAGTCAATTGTGAATTCGAATTCTCGATCAGGTATGACACCGGGTAACTCATTAGGAAAAACATCAAGGTACTCATTTACCACTGGCACATCATTAATTTGAATAGTTCCCTTTTTTCAATAATATGAGCAATATAAATTTCATTTCCATCTTTCAATAGTTTCTCAGCTTCCTGATATGTTATCAATTGTATGGGTTCATTCTTGTATACAAACTGAATCTCTTTCTGAAAAACAACTTCTTTAGCTCTACAGTCAATCTTAGCATGATAATCAGAAAACCAGTCCATCCCCAGAATAACATCAATCTCGACTTAGGGTAAAACAACAAGGTTTGAAGGTAAAGTCTTTCCACGGACCAAAATATAAAGATTCTTATAATTCCTATTTCCTATAACATTTCCCCATGGTGTTTTAACAACAAGTTCGGGTCTCGTTTTTTGAGGTGATATTTCCAATTTACTAGAAAATTTATCAGAGATTAAGGAATGTGTAGACCCCGTATCAAACAAAACTTTAGCAAAATATGAGTGAACAAACAATGTACCTGATAAAACTTCATTGGATGGCCCAAAATCTACTGACGTGGTCGCAAAGGATATCACTAAACCTTTCTTCTTGTATTCTGGCTTCATTGCATCATTTGTATCTCTCTTCGGGAATACGTTTGCATAGTGACCAATCTCACCACATTTAAAACAATTTACAGTTTGCTTATCAGGATTATTCTCTAGATCATTTTTGTTGCAATCTCAGGCCATATGTCCAAACATACCACATTTAAAACACTTCCCAGTCTTGATAAGGCATTCCCCTGGGTGTTTCTTGCCACACTTTTCACATACAGGAAATTGGATTTTCTTACCATCAGATTTCTTTGGTTGATTCTTACCCAATACTTACCAACTAGACCTATTCTTATCTTTGTTTCCAAAATGCACATGATCATCAGAAAACTCCATCTCTACCCTCTCCGCACATTGGAAAAGTTTCTCATAAATTTTGAATTCACGGGAGGCTAACGCCCTTCGAAACCTTGGATTCGGTACTGAGTAAAGCGGTTGATTTTTCTATCAAGATCCAGAATAAGATTTGGTGCATACCTCGCCAGTCGGGTGAAGTTTTCTTCATACACAGTCACTGAATCTTTCTCCTTCTGTTTCAATTCAAGGAATTGATTCTCTATTCTAATTCATACCACCATAGGAAAATATTTTTCAAGGAAAATACTTTTAAATTAATCTCAGTCTAAGGTATAAAAATCCTCTCTACCCCTGATATTCCTTACCATTGACCATCATTGATCAGCTTCTCCTTCAAAATGATAAATGGAAAGTCTTACCTTTTGATTGTTAGAACATCCCATAACATCGAATATCTTTTCAAGGGCTTTGATCCATACTTCAGCTCCTACTGGGTCAGAAGATCCATTGAATGTGGGAGGATTTTGTCTCATAAAATGTTCCACTACTGTCATGTTCCGTTGTGGTAACTCAATTGGTTCCCTTCCATGGATGCCACCACCATTTATTACCTATGTTAGCTGAGCCATTACTACCACAAACTACTCTGTTCCAATCCCTACCATTCTGAGTTGTAGTTTCAGAAGGATGTCATTTTGTCGGTGCCTCTCCTCTTCAGCATCCATGTTTCTTCTATGGAAAACCATTCTGAACAAACATGTCTTAGATAAAGAAACAAGGTAATCTTTAAATTCTATAACATTTCAAATTAAACATAGAGTGAAAATCATTTATGGTATTCTATTAACATCACTCTATCCCCTAATGTTATCTAAACCATCCTCTGATACCAACTATAAGGACTCAACCTTATTACATACATAATCTTGAATTTAGTCAAGAAAAAACTTCCTTTTACATTGAGGATATTTTCATGTTTAGAGCTTTATAGAATTAGGACAAAAAATTCATAACATTACACATTGTTACAGAGTTGATACCATAAAAACAGTTTCCATTTTTTTCAAATTATAAAACATTAAAATTTAAAACAAGACTCCTTGACAATTCTTCAAAATTTAACGTGTCTTACTTCCTTGTATTACACATCCATTAACCTGTGAAAAATCATTTAAAAATTTGGATTGAGCACGAAATCTCGATAAGGTATGAAAAATTAGGAAAGAGCACATTAGTCCATGAATACTCATAACGTATGAAAACATTTTCAAAAGACATGCTTGTCACCCATAAATACTTACTTTGTGCAACAGGAGATTTACAAAAAAATCCACACAAAACATGAGAACATAAATATAATCATAAAGGTATCTTGGGGAATTACTTACATAATCTTGTAACCATTCTTGGCTACCTTATAATTTGCAACCCTCACGGCTACCTTACTTTGTGTAACCATCGCAGTTACACTTGGAGTAACCAAACGGCTGACCTCCAACAAACTCATACCCAATGAATTGGAGGGAGATATATGTACCACCCTTCTTCATCAATAATTCCCAAGAACCAAAACATAATCATACAACATGAATAATTCAATAAAAACATTGCTTTGGAATTTCGTAAACCCGAATTTAAAAGGAGGATTTTTAAAGAAAAGCCCCTTATAAATATCATACATTTGAAAAGAGACTTAATATAGTGGATGGAGTATGTATATATTCTGTGAATAAACATAATAAAATATTATATAAACATAAAACATCACACAAACCATTTAAATAGCAGATAAATAATGAAGTAGAAGGTTAACCCAAAGAATGGAAATCATGGTAAGAATTCTTTTCCCTAAAGTTTTTCTTACTTCAACTTGTTTAAAATTACTGTATAATGGTTAAAATAGTGTTATTAGTATTTTAAAGAAATATTTTCATGTTTATAACATCTTATATTATCATTTCATACCATCATCTCAACCATTAATTGTTAGTATTTTGCTCCTTGCACTGTTTTTGGGTGAGTTCTTAACATGATTTCCATGATTGGTTCATGGTGGATGTTCTTGTCGATTGGATGTGAAATTACAAAATTAGAATAGAAAGGTATTTAAATACTTCCAGTACCATAATTTATACAATTTATCATTTTGATGTTTAATATAATGATGATTAATAAGTTAAAACATTAATGATGTTCGTTTAGATCATTTTAGTGGTTCTTTGAAAATAACAACATCATTTTCTCTTATAAATTAGATCCTCGAGTACAAAAGAATTATATAACCATGGGTGAGTCATAATAAAGGAATTATAACCTATTTCAACCATATAAATGGTTTCATGACCATACTTGGAAGAATTAATGTAAATTGAATTTACATCGTCCATGATGTCGGTAATTCAACACAAACAGACAATGTTTTAATTCTTTAAATAAGTGGGAGCAGAGAAGAATAATGATGACTAATTTTTCATAAACATGATAACATCCAGAATATACATGATTTATGTATATTTAATTACTCTTGGGTATAGAGATATGAAGAAATATTAAGTAAGGAACTCAAAATAAAAGAATAAGTGAGAAATCTCTTACAAAAATTCGGCAGCCCAATGACTATGCGACAGGGTTTTAGAAAACATTAAGAAGAGAGGTGACAGGGTTAAACCATCTAGAAATGATTCATAAAACATAATAGATCATGAATAATTTGGAAATAAGAACATGGTATGGAAATTTGAAAATTATACCACATAAAAGAGAACATGAAAGGAAAAAAGAAAGAAATTGAGAATTTTCTTACCTTGTCAAGTAACCCTTAGAACTTGAAGGTTGGGACCTTGGGGGTTTTAATAAACCTTTGGAGGACTAATATGATGGTAAGGAGGCCAAATATTCGTTAAGGGGGAATTGGGAATGAATTCAATGAAGGGAAGAGTTGGTATTTATAGGAAAAGTGAGGGATTATTTTAATAATTTTCAAGGGACACCTCATGAGTGGTATTTACAAAACCATGGGCTTGCCCCTGGTATTTTCCCATGGTATAAGCCACTTGGGACACCTCACATATTATTTAACTATACATAAGTCGAACAGATTTATGACATCATTATTATATCAGTAATGATTTTATTAATACACTGAAACTAAAAACTGTATTTTTTACTATTCACCGAAAAATCAACTGTTTCAGAAAAATTCCCAAAATTCACCCTAACCATTTATTGACGTATATATTTCAAAAATGAAGTCCATTTTTTTAAAGTAATTTTCTAAATATTATTAATTTAATTTTTAAATTAAATCATACTTAATTCAAAAGATAACAATTCTACTTCTATAACAACTTCTATATCACGATGAAAAATTAACCCGGATTTTATTATCTTAAATCCTTAAGAAAATAAAATAATAATAAAAATTACTATTTATTAGGGTCATATCACTATTCATATTACTATTCATATGGGTAAGCTACTATTCACCAAAAAACAAGTTGGTTCCAATATACTCCAAATAAAATACTAAACACAATTGTAGATGATAGTTTCTTGAAATTCAGAATATAGAAGTAGAAAGGTTATGTTTTAAAGGATAATTAAAAATATCTACTTAAAAAAATGTTTCATGCATTTCTATTTATATTTCGAAAAACTTGGGGTGTTACACTCAAATCCTTCAGGGATAAACATTGATTTAACAATAACTTAATAGAATGTAATACTCATATCTCGTTTCCAATAAATAATATGTCATCAACATATACTATTAGGAAAACAATTACACTCCCACTAAACCATTTGTAGACACAAGGCTCACATTCATTCTTAATAAAACCAAATTCTGTTATGGCTTCATCAAAATTATTGTTTCGTGACCCGAATGCTTTCTTTAATCCATAAATGGATTTCTGTAACTTGAATATCTTATTGAAATTCTTTGGAGTCAAAAACCCTTCAAGTTGTGTCATGTAGAAATCTTCCTAAAGGTTCCCATTAAGGAAGGTTTTTTTGTCATCCATTTTCCAAATATCATAGTTACGGTAAGAGGCAATGGAAAATATAAATCTGATGGATTTTAGCATTCCAACTAGTGAAAAGGTTTCATCGTAGTCAATGCCTTGATACTTATTAAACCCTTTTGGAACTAGTTGTGCCTTATAGGTACTGACTTGTCCTTCCATGTCCAGTTTCTTCTTGAATACCTATTTTCAACCAACAATCATTACATCAACTAGAGGATCTACCAAAACCCAGACTTGGTTTTGGTACATGGAATTCATTTTATAATTCATGGCTTCTTTCCACTTGGCAACATCTATGACACTTAATGCTTCCTTTTAAGTTAGAGGATCATTGTTATAAACTAATAATGAGTCACCATCCTTGGTAACTAGAAAAAGATACCATTTCGGTTCTCTAACCACTCTTGTTCTCCTACATAGTTTTGATGTCTCTAGAATAGTTCTTTCTTCCACAGGTATTTGTGGAATTTGTTCCTATACCAACACTTGTGTACCTTGATCCTCGACTTCATTGAATTCTATCTCTCTCCCACAATCTCTTTTAGAGATGTGCTCCCTCTAAAGTAATGTGGAATGTCCTTACACTATATACTTTTTTTCTACGGGATTGTATAGGTAATATCCTCTTTTTTCCATAGGGTATCCTATAAGGTACAATTTTTTATTTGGGGTGCAATTTTGTTACCTGAAGAGGACTTAACAAACTCCTAGCTTCCCCACACATGTAAATTATAGAACATGGATTTCTTTCCACTCCAAAACTCGTATCTAATTCCATTTATCAATTTAGTTGGTACTTGTTTTAGTATTTGTGTTGATGTCTGTAATGCATATCTCCAAAAGGATAATGGAGGACTCGCATGTTTCATCATTGATCTCACCATGTCCAAAAAGTTGTGGTTCCTCCTTTCTCTCACACCATTCCACTAGGGTGTGCAAGGAGGAGTGAATTGGGATAGGATACCAAACTCTTATAAGTAATAAATGAAGTCTTGATTAAGATATTCCCCACCTCGGTCTGAGCATTTTTTCTTAATATTTTTACCAAGATTGTTCTCAACTTCATTCTTGTATTCTTTAAACTTATCAAAAGAATCTATCGTATACCTCATTAAGTATATATATACATATCTACTAAAATAATTACTAAAATTTATGAAGTATGAGTACACCACCCTTGCTTGAACTAGAAATGGTCCACACTCATCGGTATGAACAAATTCAAGAATCTATTTTTCCCTTTCACCTTTCCCAATAAATGGGGATTTTTTCATTTTGCCTTGTAAACAATCATGACATATGCCATGTGGTTTTAGTTCAAAAGAATATAAATATCCATCTTGACGTAACTTTTTCAAGCATTTCTCATTTACATGACCTAGCCGGTGATGCCAAAGTTGGGTGTAGAATGAGTCATGTGAAGTATCTTTGTTATTGATTTCCATTACTTGGTTTGTGTAATACAACATGTAAAGACTGTTGTATAAATGTGCCCTACCAAAACAAATTATATCTTTTTAAAAGAATCAACATTCAGTTCCAAACTTGAAAAAAAAATCTATTTTTATCTAATCTAGATATAGAAATAATGTCTTTAGTAACGTACGACATATAATAAAAATCCTTTAACACCAATATCATCCCAGTGGGCAACATGAGGTGGTATTCCTTAACAGCTACAATAGCAAGTTTGGATTCATTGGCTACTCATAGATCTACCTCCCCTCAGTTAATCTTCATGAATCTACTTGGTTCATGTATTTGGATACATTTGTGAGCACAAAAAGATATATCTAATACACAATATGTAAAAACAAATAGATTGCATTCAATAACAAACGCACCTAAAACTTCTCTTTGCTTCTTAGGCTGGGTGCAGTTTTTCTTCCAGTGGACCTTCTTGCCACATGCGAAACAAATACCCTCATGTTCCCTTGCCTCACCTTGGATCTTATTTTTCTTGGAATTGTGTAATGAAGCTTTGGGATTAAATCTCTTTGCCTTCCCTTTACTCTTATTCACCCTAAGGAAAGAAGGCTTATCACACTTCATATCATTGTCCACTTGGAGAATGAGGATAAGAATATCAGTTAGAGACTTCTCAATGTTGTTCATATTAAAATTAATAAAAAATATGGAGAATCTCCAAATTAGTGATACAAGAATGAGATTGGTGCCCAGTTCTTCAGGGAGTTTTAACCCTAGAACCTTCGGGCGATCAATGTATCCAATGAGCTTGACTAAATGATGCCCAACTGGGGAACCCTCTCCATGATTACTATGAAAGTGTACCTTGGAGATCTCAAACTTGTCCTGTATTTCTTTCTCATGGTAAAGACAACAGAGGTTCTCAAACATGCTACAAGAATCCATGTTTTCGTGAGACATCATGGGCTCACTGGACATTGATGATAGCATCAAACATTGAATGTCTGTCATTTCATTCATATGTTTATCATAGACCATGAAATCCGCATCACTCACATCTTTGGTAAAAGTATCAGGTAATGCTGAATCCAACACATAAGACTTCTATTCATGAAATAGGATAACCCAAAGGCATCAAAACCATTCCTAGAAGTTACTATCAGTTAGGATGTTGTCTTTATCAAGAATTGATCACAGGGATAGTGTGGTTGATGAGATTTTCATTTTTTATTCTACAATTAAAAGAGCATATCATTAGTACTTTCTTGATTACATTTTATGAGAAATAATAAATTAATTTTATTAAGTCTCCCACTATTTTATCAAGTCTTAATGGTCCTCACCATTGAACTAAGAATGTCCAGTTTCCAAGACATTATATTGGAAAAGATCCATATTCCCATTTTCATAACTCCAACAAAGTTAGGTCAAGCTATTTGAATGTATTTAGGTAGGTACTTCTTTTCCAACTGTGGAATTTCAGCTCCTTGATCGGTTGAGTGGACTCCCCAATCCTGAAATCCTGACTTTGGATTTCCTCAACTCTTGCCTCCAATATTACACCAAGTCTAGTAAGGGATACTCCTCTTGATGTAATATGGTTAAGTCAACCCAAAACCTTTCATAAGGGCTTCCTATATAAAATTAAGTTTCCCAAAATGGGTTGATCAAACACATAGTTTTATTGATTTTTTCCCTTAATCAAGTAATGGAAGGCTTGGTATGACTTAATATTTTATTTGAGGGATTTTTATCTCTTATGCATGAATTGATTATTATCATTATCACATGATTTTTAATATTAAGTGGAACTTATATAAGTGATTAACCATGTCTTTATAATATTTATGCATAAGACTTCTTTATTTTAGTTACATCTTGTATGCTTGTTTAAATCATTAATTATGTGATCGTGACAACATATGCATAATGATGAACCATGAAATTAACAGAAATAAAATAAATAAAAAGGAATGATCATGATATTTTCTAATGGTTAGTTTATGTAGTGGTTTATAAACTATCTCTGACCTAGGGGAGAAACACCTTCAACCTTTTAGGTTCATGTTTACAGCTTTCTGGTTTTCCACCTCTGTATATCTTGGGATTGGTTTCATCTCGGCTCTATCCTGAACCACCTCCACTAGCTTGGGAGTTCCATTAATTACATATGATTTTAAACTCACAAATAGGTGATGGGTAAAATGGGGTTTTACATAAAAGAAACCTTGGGCACGCAAGCCCTACTTATTAATGAGGAGAAGGCTCACAGGCTAACAAATTTAATTTAAATAAATAAATTAAAACAAAACGTCCATATACAAAGGTTCTGGTCTAGATCATGATCATCCATACATTAAATGATATTTATGCATAAATAAAACTAGCATTCAATTCTTGTATTTTTCTTGTTTAAGAGAAATCATGCTGGAATAAATTAATTATCATCATTAATTAATAAATCCTTTTATCTTAAACTCATTTATGAATTTTCTTGAGATTCTCATCCTTCATAACTTTAATCAAATAAATTATTTTAATATTATCATTGTATGTAACTTGTACCTTGGAGGAAACCCTATGAATTCCAGTTCATAACTACCCAATGAGCAGAAATTAACAATATGCAGATGTTAAATTAAACACACATATATATAACACTTATCACGTGTTGTGCCTCATCTTTACGCCCTCACCATGGTACAAATCTCAAGGGTTTTTATAATTTAATAATAATTTTTAATAAATATTCTTAATTTTGATGAATACATGGTGTGTAGTTCCAACTACATGTCGTGCACTATTGTTCACCATCCATCTGAAGTACACACCTAGGAATACGACGTGTGAGTGTACTTTGTAAATCATCGGAGTACATGGAATGTCCAATGGGACACATGCCATGTGGTATCCACATTACACGGTCTCCAACTGGGAAAGATGTGTACGAGGTACACGGTCTAACCCTAACCCAAAGGGACTACTTGTTGTGTCTTGTGGTCCACATGGCATGTAATTCAGAAACCACATTCAGCCTATTCCTAGTCAACACACAGAGTCATTATGACTTATACAAACTCCAATGACCCAGATTGGTTGTTAAACTAGACATAGTGAATTGAACCTTGAATACATGGTATGTACTACTGAATACACACCGTGTGTTGGGGTATTGTACGGCCAGGAACCTTTGTCACCTCTGGATGAGATCCTTTGTTTTATTTTAATCAAAATTAAAAGAAAAGTTTGTTCATGTAAGGTGCATGAGAAACGAAAGAGGAGGAACAGATCTTGAGATTCATATTTTTATAATGATTAACTTGAATTGAAAAGACAAATTATTAAATTTGTAAATCATCAAATAAATATTTAAATAATTATAAACTATGATGTAATTGCTCTGATACCACTTGATAGTTCTGGGCATAGTGGAAGTGTGGTTGGGATGGAACCCAAATTTAATTTTTACCATGATCAATAATTATTTTGGGATCAATAAAAAGATGAATTCTAGTCTCCATGTAATAGAATCAAAGATTTGGATAAAGAAGTAAGAGGCTCGAAGCCTTTAGAGAGGATCTTTCACATCATTTTTATAATTAATTTAATTAATTTCAAAAAGAAAAGAATACTTAGATCTTTGGTATTTTCTTTGTTGATGATGTTGGTCATCCAAAATGACCCTTCTGGATTGTCTTGTTGTGATTGTGAGGATCCAAACCAAAATCCCTCTAGCGGTGATCCGCATATGATCTGATGACCTCCAATCGACACCACTCGTTCTCTAGGTGCAAGTGCAGAAAAGCGAGTTTCTTATGTTGGTCATTCTTGATCACTTTTTCTTCAGTCTTGAAGAAAAACTCTCATTCTTGAGAGGGGAAGGAAGAGGATTCTAGAGATAAATCATTTAGCTCGAAATTTCTCAATTCACCGGGCAAGCAGTTCGGTACATGGAACAATAAACATATGTGTCTATTTAACAACATGGGGATTCAGTTACAATATTTGATTGTGAAACAATAATTAAATACATTCATAACCTTATAGAAAATCCATTATTTTAATAATAACACCATGTCAGTATTTATAGTGCCCCAACTTATGCAAAATAGAATAAATAAAATTCCATGTCACAAAATAATAGCAGCATCATTATTATTTTAATTTGTGCCAACTAGTTAAATAATTATTTACCATCTTGCAAATAATTATTTTACTACCGAACCAACATTGGTCTGCTCAAACTCTACTTCCATTTATTGAACACCCCAATAAATAAATAAATAATTTATTCTCTTAAATAAATATTTTATTGTCAAACTAGTAAATAAATATTTATTAAATATTTAATGAATATATTTTACCAAAAATCCAAATAATAAATATTTATTTAATTTATGCAATCATTTTAAGTTGAATTAAATTATTCGACTATCATGAGAATAAAATTTATTCCATTAATTAAATTCAAATAGAATTTAACCGAGACCACCATAAACACTTAGTGTGTGACCCTCTATGATTCTTTCTTGTTGGAATTAGGTGGGCTTGCCTAAAGTACAATAGTAATGTTTAGCAAAGGGTCAAGGAACCCAAGAGAAAGAACTTAAAGTCATAACAATGACATCCAAATACAAACACTCACTATGTAATGTAATCCCTTTTTCTCAATATCTCTTCTAGCTGGTTTCATGACAGTGTCATCAACCTTTATGCTTGATACGTCGTTCTTTAACTACCTTAAATAAACTCATTGTTACACCATGGACATGGAATTTCATGCAACGGTTCTTTTTCAATCAAAGGTATGAGATATCAACTTCTATAAATGGAAGGGAAAAATCCTTCCTCAACTTATCCATTGATAACATTCCACTGGTGACACACCCATTGTACCCTACTTCTCACCAACTGTATGTGTGATGGTTTTCTGCAATAAATCAAAGTGCATGAGTCATGAAACATATTAATGATAATATTAAAGTCTAAGGGTCATTACACACGCTCGCATATAGGAATATCTGATTACCCCAAAACATGCGGAATTCATACTAGCAGGTATGTTCTATTAATCTCCTGTCTTGGAGATTACCAAATATGAACTTCATGAGATGAATTCTCATCTGCTTACGAGTAATCACACCTAACAATATGTATACTATGTGTCCCATTATAGTATTTAATCCAACTATAGAACTATATTTAACAATATAGTTATAGAATTTCAAGGTTCTCATCATAACGGGGAACTGTCATGACCTTATCAATGAAAAAAATACTCTAGGATATTATTACATCATACTCATGAAGAACAATGAAAAATATGTAATAAGATGTTTGGTATTTAAATACATTAAATATACATGTAATCAAAGTACAAATAGTTGGTTCTATTACACCAAATCTAACAATAAATCCCTCCAACACCTCCCAAGGGTATGAAACCATCATTCTATGTGAATATTTAGACATCATTCCATGTTTTAATTACCACGGGAAAGATAAAATCTATATTGAGTTATATAACAACTGGTAAAATCAATAATATAACACTGTTGGAAACCAAGGTTTTCCCAAAGTTTTAAAACTGTTGGGAAAGGCTTTCAAACCCTAGGTATATGTTATACCAATGGTTTGGAAAACCATTGGGTGATAAGGCATGGGGATAGCCTAATACCAATGGTTTCCTTGAAACCATTGGGATAAACCTGTAAAAAATTCATCTCCCATACAGTTTTGGCCAACCGTTGCAATACAGAAGTACGAATAGTTACAAACCTTTGGTAAATGTAAATCTATAACTTATATTGATGGTTTAAAAGTAGTTGGTTTATAGGTTTACCAATGGTTTTCCTCTAACCGTTGGTATATATTATAAGTATAACCTATATACCAACAGTGCGTATAGTTTTTTACTAATGGTTTTATGTGAACCATTGGTATAGAAGGTTTATTCATCTTTATACCAATGGTTTATAAACTATTTGTATATAGCACTCTAAGATTACAGAAACTGACTAGCAACCTTCCATCTTTCCTATACAGAAGCCTTCCCTCTTGCCTCCCTTGTACAGCCTCTAGCGAATTACACAGCAACTGACATCCTCTCTTGCCTCCCCTCTGCAATATATAGAATTTAACACCAAAAGATAAAACAAAGAGGATATACAATAATTATCCAACACCTGAAAATACAGAATTCAGAAAAACATTCATAAAAACACTCATTCCCATGATACAATGTATAGAATTCAAAAAAACACTCATGGGGGATGTTCAGGGGGTGGGGTGTCTAAGGGTGTGTGGTGATATCCAAGGGGGTGGTGGTGCGTAGGAGGGGTGGGGATGTCCAAGGGGGTGGGGTGTCCAGGGGGTGGGGGATGTCCATGGGTGGTGGTGTTCAAGGGGGTGGGGGTGTCCAGGGGGTTGGGGGTTTCTAGGGTGGGGGTGTCTAGGGGGTAGGCAGGCTATCCACAGGGGTGGGGGCTGTCTATGGGGGTGGGGGTGTCCAGGGGGTTGGGGTGTCCAGGGGTAGGGGGTTGTCCAGGGGGTTGGGGGCTATCAAAGGGGGTAGGGGTGTCTGAGGGTGGGGGTTGTCCAAGGTTTTGGGGATATCCAAGGGGGTGGAGGTGTCTGAGGGTGGGGGCTGTCCAGGTGGTGGGGGTTGTACTAGGGGTGGGGGTGTCCAGGTGGTGGGGTGGTGTCTAGGGGGTGGAGTGGTGTCCAGGGGTGGGGGATGTCTAGGGGTTGGGGCTCTATCCAAGGGGGAAGGGGGTGTTTGGGAGGTGGGGGATGTCCAGGGTGGTGGGGGATGTCCATGGGGGTGGGGGTGTCCAAGGAGTAGGGGTGTCCAGGGGGTGGGAGGGGGCTGTCTGAGGGGTGGGTTTGTCCAGGGGGTGGGGGTTGTTCTAGGGGGCATGGGGTGTCTAGGGGGTGGGGGTGTCCAGAGGTGCAGGGGTTGTCTAGGGGGTTGGGGGTTGTCCAAGGGGGTTGGGGTCTTCGGGGATGGGGTTGGGGGATGTCCAGAGGGGGTGGTGGCTATCCATGGTGCTGGGGGTGTCTAGGGGGTGGGGGTGTCCATGGGGTGGGGTGGTGACCAGGGGGTGGAGGGGCTGTCCAGGGGGTCGGGGTTGTCCAAGGGTGTAGTGGTGTCTAGGGGTGTGGGTTTTCCAGGGGGTGGGGGTTGTCATGGGGGGTGGGGGTTGTCTAAGCGGTTGGGGTTTCCAAGGGTTGGGGGTGTCCAGGGGGTGGGGGTGTCCAGGGGTGGGGTGGTACCCAGGGGGTGGGGGTGTCCAGGGGGTGGGGTGGTACCCATGGGGTTGGGGGGCTATCTAGGGGGTTGGGGGTTATTTAAGGGAGTAGGGGGTGTCCAGGGGGCTGTCCAGGGGTGGGGGATGTCTAGGGGGTGGGGTGTCAAGGGGGTGGGGGTGTCCTTGGGGTGGGGTGGTGTCCAGGGGTGGGGGCTCTGAAGGGTGGTTGGGGGCAGTTTAGGGGGGTCGAGGGTGTCCAAGGGGTGGAGGTGTCCCGGTGGGGTGGGAGGGCTATCCACGGGGGTGTGGGGATGTTGAAAGGGGTAGGGGTTCTCTAGGGGGTTGGGATGTCCAGGGGTGGGGGTGTCCATGGGGTTGGGGGTGTGCTGGGGGTGGGGTGTCCTGGGGTAGGGGTTGCCCTGAGGTGTTGGGGGCATTTCCAAGGGGGTGGGGGTGTCTGGGGGGTGGGGGTGTCTGGGGGGTGGGGGTGTCTGGGGGGTGGGGTTATCTAGGGGGTGGGGGCTATCCAAGTGGTGGGGTGTCCAAGGGGTGTGGTGGTGTCCAGAGAGTGGGGTGGTCTTCAGGGGGTTGGGGGTTGTCCAGGGGGTTGGGGTTGTCATAGGTGGAAGGGGGTGTCCAGGGGGTGGGGACTGTCCAGGGTGGTGGGGGGATTTTCATGGGGGTGGGGGTTTCCAGGGGTGGTGGGGGTGTCCAGGGGTAGGTTGGTGTCTAAGGGGTGAGAGGGGGGCTATCTGGGGGGTGGGGGATATCCAAGGGGGCAGGGGTGTCCAGGGGGTGGTGGTGTCTAGGGGGGTCGGGGGATATCCCGGGGGTGTGGGGGCTGTCCAAGGGGTGGGGGTGTCCAGGAGGGGTGGGGGTGTCCAGGGGAGGGGTGAATTAGTCACTAAAAATCATTTGTTTCAAGTTTTATTATTTATAGATAAAGAAATAAAGATAATGTTCCCTACCTAATCACACATACATTCAGGCACAACAATCATCAAATATCAAATGTCAGTAATATCAGTCAATAAATCTAGTATATAAATTTTTCCCTAATCACCATCATTATCATCACTATCATCATCAGCCTCACCCATTGTCCTCATCTTCATCCTCATCATCATCCCCATCCTCCTCAATTCCATCCTCCTTTACCTTGTACTCCTCCTCACCCTCCTCCTCCTCCTCACCATCCTCTTCCGCCTCAACCTCTTCCTCGCCCTCCTCCTCCTCTCCATTTTCTCAACCACTACTATAAATACCACCTGGTTCACCATATATAGAACTCATCGATGACATATATTCATCACAAGCTGTGCTGGCCTCTGGTGGAAGTGTTGGACATAAAACTTCCATCAATTTCATAAGTGTAGTGTTTTCCCTAACAGACTCTTCTACCATCTCGGTGGCCCCTTTTCAGCCTTTTCTGCCTATGCCTTAAACTGCTGGAACTCATTGGAACTATAAATCGTACCTGAGTACGGACAATACCCCATCGACACTATAATCTTCCCAGGTCGACAGCATACTCTGTCAGGGTGTTCATCTCCCAACACTTGATGTAAATGATCATTTGGACCAAAATTATCAGGTTCCTGGGCATGAAGGGCCTCTAAAGTAGCATGTTACAAATATAAATAGATTATTAAGTTAAAAATAGATATTAAAATTTTAAATCAAAAACATAAAACTTACAATCTTCTGTTGAGTCGGTTTATTAACTGCACTTCCATTTTTCTTCCTTCTACTCCAGCAAAACAGTTTTTCTCGGGGCATGCGTCCTTCAATATTCAATTTTTTCCTCAACAATGACATTGAATGTAGGAATCCAAAATTAAAAATAGGTTACCAATAATTAATTTCATAACTAAAATTATATAAAAACTGTCATACCAACTTCCTCTCATGATTTGGCATCGTATTACGTCCTAATGTGTGGAGGTATTTTTTAGCATCAATGTTTTATTATTTCTTCCAGATGATTCCAAAATAAAATTCAATAATTAAAAATATATTATTAACGCAAAACATGAAAATTTTATTTTAAATACCTAAAATGTGATTAATACCTTAAACTGGGTAGTCGTCCAATGAGTAATCATCTGTCAATAATGTTCTAACAGACAATCATCAATGATAGAGACCACCTCTAACTCTGTGCCAACTCTAGAACTCCATAGAATATACAACTCATGCTTATAGGCTCTCCAAAGATCACCTAAATCCTTTAGACATGCTGGCAGTGCACCCACACCATCGATGAAATTAAACTCAAGCTGACACAAAAATATTAATTCATTTAAATACAAAAAATAATATATTGTATTAAATAAAACAGATGTTTTTACCCATATCTCTGCCCAAGCATTATCCTTCACTTCATTAGGCAACTGTCTCTATAAGAGCTGGCTGATAGGAATGATGTCGAAGTATTGGGAAAGCATCTTCAGAAAAACTCCGACATTGATGCCATGTTTTTTCAATCATTTGACTGTCTTCATTATAGTCCACCATCAAATGCGTGCGGCGGTTCCTCATCGCACACATGCGTTTATGCCCCCGCCCCTTCCTCCTATCAGTAGATGTATCTATTATGAAATAAAAATAAATATATAATCAATATATGTCATAATTAGAAAAAAATTAATGGTATAAACATTTGTTTGGGTTGTATAAATATGTATGTTGTAGTCTGATCAATGGGCACTGCTGGATCCACATAAACTGAAGGAACACCCTGTACAGGTGGATTGGGTCCCGATGTATACTCCTCAGGGACAAACTCTGGTGGAGAAGGAGTAGAAAATTATGGAATATAAAAGCTCAGAGTGAAGGAAGTAGAAGTAAAAGAAGATGACACGGATGGATGGTCGAATGCTTGATGGGGAGTGTGAATCATCATCAGATATGGTAAATATGGGAGAGGAGACTCAGATGTAAAAGGTGGTGAAAACATGGGTGGCCTAAATATCCCGTGTTTCTCTAACGACACATCAGAATCAGAATGTGGGATAGATGGTATGTTAGTGGGAGGGGCAGCGTCTAATCGGGTACGCCGACCAGATCAGCTAGCTCTCGTACCACCCCCCTTGTATGAACACCATGATTACTGGGACCACTACTAGGATGCTCATCAAATAATTGTCACCTAAGAGGTGTATCCTGCAATAATGTTTAAAACAAAATAAATCACATGACATTATATATAATTTAAATATATATATATATATATATATATGAAAAAAAATACTCATTATAGGAACTAGTGGTGGAATTCCCATCCCAGGCATACGATGATTGTTTTCCATTATCTTTTTTTGTCGTCTCTCTTAAATTGGTTTCATTTTCTTCATTTGAAAACAAATATGGAAGTAATTAGAAAATTATAACTAATTTTTAACCCAAAAAAACAAAATATATGAGAGGGAATAGGGGGATTCATGGATAATTTAACAATCCATTGGTTTTTGTGAGATTGAATGGATATATAATGAATTCAATAAATCATAAAAGATGTAAAAAATAACTTCAATTTTTAAGTAGGGTGGTTATTTAATAAGTTTCATCAGACTATATATAATGAATGATTAAACCCTTAAGATAGTTGGAAATTGTGATATAAACATATGAACAAGGATAAGATATCTACCAGAATCATAAGGGGTAAAACACTTGTCAAAATGAAGGAAAAATTTAATTTCTTTATCCCAGGTAGATGATGCAGGTTTATATACATGTTTGGAAGAAGAAGACAAACCATCATGTTCATTATCTAGTGAAATGTTAAAGGAGGGTCTTAGAGTTATACTAATTTTATACATGTTCAATAATGCATTGAGATGTTCACCATGTTAGAAATGTTGGTTTTGTAGGGCTAAATATAGTTCAATTCCAAAATAAAAATAATACAATTTAAATAAAATTTCAAATAATAAACATTGAACAATCACATAATGATCTAGTTGGATACAACATATTTGTAATCAATATTAAATCAATTTGAATAGTACCAACCTTAAGAACCCAAGTCGAGCGAAACCAAAATAATTGAGAGAATGGATGGATGATTCTATATATTTACGACCACAACTTCAAGTTCATGGTTAACTCTAAAAATTGAGATATTTGATTCATAAAAAGTAATAAATGGGTCATTTACAATTGAAGTAGGGATGGTGTCAATTCCATCATCACCATCATCAAAAATATGTCTTGTAATTACTTCAATAATGACACCAAATTCATGTCGAATATGGTCTTGGACATAAAAAACTTGTTTCACTGTTGATGCCAATATATATGGTTCATCAGTAGAAAGAGTGAGACTCATATCAATTACTCAAAATCCAAAATCATCAATAAATTTTCCCTACCTCATCATCAAATCAAACCACTAGCATTTCATCATCGTGACTCATCCATGAGAGTAATAATCCAATATTATTATTTTTTCAATGACTCTATAATAACCTACATTTTCAAATCGTGGTCTACTATCTGATGCACTGGAATGACATCCCATTGTGGTAGTAACCATAACACTATCATGTTGTGTTCTCATATTATTTTCTTATTTAGTGATAATAAATCAGTACCCATTGATAATAATTGATTTACAGTCACGAACCACAGTATTAGGACCAAAAGTTGAAGCTCTTATTTCCTCAGAGACAGAGTCAGCAGTCAAACTCAATACCTAAAATATAATTGAATATTAAATGTAATTAAATATTGTCTTAATTATTTTAAATAGTAATATTATTACCTTCAATTTCAACTAAGCAGAAAACTCTTTGCTCTGTAAAGTCCCCCTCCTTCTCAAAGATTATAAACAATGATTTCTATTTATCATCGCTTTATGTGACCTATAGATAAAAATAGGAATAGTTTAACAGATATATATATATATATAAGATATACATATTCAATTTACTTATAAGATGTAGTCATCGAAAAAATCACAGTAGAACAAAATTTTACGATGTGTCATCTCCCACGCTTGAAGGCTTAATGTCATCAATGTATATGATCCATGAATTCCTCCTATTTGAGGAAGTTATGGATGACTAGGTTTGGTTTTCTCATATATTTCATCTTCATTTATCATTGGTCTGTTCATTCTTTTAGTAAGATCAGAAAAATACATAGAGAAAAAATCTACACATTCTTGAGCCATGTTACCGTTTACGATAGAACCATCGGAATGATACCTGTTTCGAACATAAGACTTTAATCTGTACATATTTCTTTCATTTGGATACATATAACAAAAATAAATATGTCCTCTAAGAAGTATTTTACCTAGAATATGGACAGTCAGATGCAGCATGTATGTGAAAAATGATGGAGGAAATATTTTCTCTAACTCACACAAAATTAATGGGGAATCTGCCAAAATATTTTTCAAGAAAGACTTGGATAAATTCTTTGTATAAAGATATCAAAAAAAATTCCACAACTAAATAACATTGACACTTACATTATTGGAAAAAAGATGACGGATTGTTATTGGAATCAAGTCATTTATAAGGTTGTGATAATCATTAGTCTTCAAAGATTTTAGCTTCAACTCTCTTCTATTGACCTGTTTAGATATGTTTCTTGAATAGCCATCAGGAACTCTAATAATCTATAGAACTCTTAGAAATTTCTTTTTTTCTGTAGGTTTCATCACATAAGAATCACATGGAACTTGCTATTCATTTTCACTAATACACACAAGATACAATTCTGGTCTGATTCCCCAATCCACCAAGTCATGCCAAGACCACAAATCATCTTTTGTCTTTCTATTAACATTTAGAATAACCAGAAGAAACATTTCAAATATATTTTTTTGAATGTGAATTACGTAGAATCAGAGACGTAACAAATTGGTTGACCAATAAGGCAAATCAAAGAAGATACTTCTCCTCTTCTAATTGTAACAGGTTTCAACGGAAACATTCTTTCTCTTTCCAGATTGCATTTGACCCTTCCCGAATGAAGAACTGAAATCTTTCAATTCATTAAGCACATCAGTTCCATACATACGCTGAGGTGGATCATCAGTCTCCATGGTATTTTCAAATATTCGACGATTATTTCTATATGGATGGCCTATTGGAAAGAATCATTGATGTGCCATAAAACTGAAACTACAACGATGTTTCATCTTTCTATATTGTGTATTATTCATATAAACTGGACATGATAGTTTTCCTTTCGTGCTCCATCCAGATATCATTGCATAAGAAAGAAAATCACTGATCGTCTACATAAGAGTAGCACACGTCTGCAATATTTTTTTGGAATATGCATTGTATGTGCACACACCCACATCCCAAATAAGTTTTAACTATTTTATTAATGGTTGCATGTATATGTCTATATCATTTCCAGGATCAGAAGGACTAGATATGTAACGAATTGACTCTTTGTAAAAGGTAAGGATCATTAGATTTTCTTTTGAACGTTTCCTTTAAGCTTGTTTAATGTGTGTAATGTTCTAAGGAAGGTCCTAGGAGTGTCCGGGGTTTGTTCGGAGCCCGGAAGTTTGAGAAATGGACTTGAAGATAGGGTCGCCTGTCCTGCGCATGGTTTTCATACAGTTTGGGTAAACCATGCGGCCTTTGGTCTGGAAGCGGGGAGGTGCGCATGGTTTGCGCACGGTTTGGGTAAACCATGTGCCTAACCCGTGCGACCCTTTTTCTGGAGGTAGGGAAGTGCGCACGGTTTGTGCACGGTTTGGTAAACCGTGCGCCTAAACCGTGCAACCCTGATCTTGGTTAAATTTACAATTTTTCCCTTAATTCTATTTAAGGATAATTCCTCATTCCTTCTCCTTCCTATAGATAGAACCATAGGAGAACTCATCCTTGCACTCCCAAACCCTCTTCTCACTCAATCTCTTGTGATTTCTTCCCCCAGTGTATGTTCCTTGATCTAACGGAAGCATTGGAAGGGCCAATGTTAGGCTTACCTCACGCACCCCTTTCTCCTCGGAAAATCTTTCCTTCGGTCTCTTTATTTTGATACAGGCACATATGCCCTGTTTTCAGGGCATTGGATGGGAACTTAGATCTCTTCCAACCTACCGTGAATCTGAGGTCGATATCGAGCGAGCCTACTCCAACAGCTCTAAGGTAGGTGGTCTTGTGTTCTCTTATTGGGTTTTTCGTCGCCTTGAGTTTATATTGTCGAGTCGTGGGTTGTTTCTTTCCAAACCCCTTATTTGTATTGATTGTTTCATGTCTATATGACCCTTGTGGTATAGGATTGACAAATCTAACCTTGTTAGGGTGCTAAGATGAGGTATGGACCGGGTGTGGTCAACAATAGGTGATATGCCTTGGGAATTGTCCCTTTTTCACCTTTAAACCTTAATGATATGTCTTGAAATCCATTTGTCGCGTTAGGAAAATGGGATGGCTTGGTTAGAGGTTGGCTAGGATGAGGTAGCATGAACCCCTTGAACGAATTGAAATGTACATTTCCTTGAGATGATTGTTTTCCTTATGATGTGATTGGAAATTCATGCATTGTTAATGTAATGTGATATAAGATGCTTTTCCTTATATATTGTGATGTGAATGGTTATGCTTGTTGTGTTAACATGCTCGTGACAACCCGTGTATGGGCGGGAGGCATTCTTACCCCGTGCCAGGTAAATCTCAATGATTGAGGATGAGATGCATTTATACCTTGTGCCTATATAACCTTACGGGTGGGAGGCATTTCTACCCCATGCCAACTACAGTGATTGAGGACGAGAGGAATTTATACCTCGTGCCTATATAACCTTATGGGTGGGAGGCATTTCTACCCCACGCCAGCTGCAGTACTTGTGAATGAGAGGCATGTTTACCTCATACCAGTGATAACCTATATACCTCTGGTGTTTGGTCAGATTTCCAGCCATGATCTGAACCAGGTAGACCCGCCAGGTGTCCTTCTGGAACCTGAACGGGAGAGTTGTTATTTTATATTGTTTTACTTACTTGAAGTATATTACTCATTGTTACATGCGAACACCTTTTTGGATTACACGTAGACATCGTTGGTGGTGGCCTACTGAGACTTATCTCACACCCTACATGGGCGCCCTCCTTGGCACCCATGTAGACTTCACTACTGCAGGTACTAGCAGGAGCAAAGGACCAGCTTCAGGTTGTTGACTTATATACATTCTAGCTGGATATCCAGAGAAGAGGATCGAGCTTGGTTAGAGATGCTCGTGGAATATTTTTCTCTTTTTGTATTACTGTATAGCATGCTTGCCATATTTCCCTATTGTGCTATCATGCCATGCATCCATTTTGTATCAGACACTTCATGTGTGGATTTTGTATACTTATCAGTATTCTCTTTACTTCCATTGTTCGGTTTGTATGTTTTCCCTATTTCTCCTGTTATCCATTGGTTGTGTTTCCGCTATTTTTATTACTTTGTTGTTATTTCTACTGTGTACTCTATCATGGGGGTATATTCTCTCCACTGACTTTCCATTACACCCCTGCTGCTAGTCGGCAGCCCCTGGTCTATGGGGAGACGATCCAGCGGTCATGTGGCCAACTGGGCTTGGGGCTCGGGTTGAGGGGCAGTCGGGTCCGGGACGTCACAAGATATGACTATACTCATGAAAGTGAAACATTTTTTCATACACAACCATGGGGAAGGTTATAAATGTGTATAAAAATTGGTCATGTGTTGTTCAAAGTAAGCATTTTCCCAAACGGATTAAAACTGTCGCATGAAAGATCCAGCCTCACATTACGCATGTCAGCTTCAAAATCAGGATATCGAGCATCAAATCTCTGCCATGCAAATCCATCTGCTGGGTGAACCCACTCGTCATTTATTTTTCTTTCTCTCAGTATCATTCTATTAAATTTTTATTGATATTTTATCATACATAAAAAAGATTCTGGAGTATGGGGATCAATGGGAAGTGCCACATTACTTTCTATGGCACACGGGATAGTGTTCCATCATCTTTTGGATTCTAGCAGGATGTGACACATTTTATACAATAATTTCATTTATTCGTTTCCTCCTAGAATAAATTACAATATTTTGGGAAATCATGAATTTTTTTCCTTGAAAATCCAAGTTCCTCAACAAACTTCCATTCTATATAGTGATTTGAGGGAATATCTGCATCATCTAGAAGTAATTCCTTTAAGAAGGTAAGTATGTAATCAATGGTGGAATTAGAAATCCATACATTGTTTTCCCATGAAACAATCGGATTAAAAATTCTAGCTTTTTCATTTTACCACATTGTTGATATAATGAAGTCGTGGCAGCATTATTCAATTTTTTCACCCCTAACAACATCATCATTTTCATTAGACGCTTCATGTGTGCTTATATAGAAGCCTTATTGGGTCGGAATCCTTTATTTTTCAGGATGAAAAATAAACAGAAACTAGTCATATAACAATTTCTCCAATCTAGTCCTCTCATTTGGATCATCAGCAAATTGAGATTTCATTTTATCCCCATTATGATACCACACAAAGTAGTTTACTTGAAAAACATATATGGTTATGTGGTATCTGACTTCTTCATGGCTCAACCAAGGTCTTCCAACACAATTGTTACAGGGGCAGTGTATGTGACCAGTATCTAAATCATTATGAAATGAAAAATCTAAAAATCTCTCCAAATTGTTTTGAAAATCGCTTCATATCTGATCGGTTTCATACATCCAACTTATATCCATTATATAAAAAAATTTATAAGTCATTTCATTAAAACCAATTCAATAATACTGAAGTTACTTCTAAAATATATTTAAGAAAAATATAATTGTTCACTTTATATGAAACCATAACTAACACACTACTATATATGAGAATCATAATATAAAAGACAACAAAATACTATATTTATAAAAAAAATATTTGAAGAACTATACATGAGTGTACAAGATCATGTACACTTATGGAGGAGAATTATTCAGAAGTCGAGTAAATTTTAGATTGAAGAAATTTTATATTTTAGTAGATTATTTGATTGATCACATACAATTTCCAAGGGGTGGGGGTTTCCAGGGCGGCTCCAGGGGTGGGGGCTGTCTCAGGGGGTGGCTGTTATCCAGGGGGTGGGGTATCAAGGGTGTGGGGGTGTCTAGGGGTGGGGTGGTGTCGAGGTGGTTGTAAAAGGGGGTGGGGTGTCCAAGGGGTGGGGGATTTCCAGGGGGTGGGGGTTGTCCCAGGGGGTGGGGCTGTCCATGGGGGTTGCCCAGTGGGGGTGGGGGGTGTCCAGGGGGTGGGTGGTGTCCAGGTGGGTTGTCCAAGGGGGTGGGTGGGGGTGTCTAGGGGACGTGGGGGTGTCCATGGGGTGGGGGTCCAAGGATGTGGGGGGTCCAGGGAGGTGGGGGCTGTCCAGGGGGTGGGGCATGTCCAAGGGGATGGGGGTTGTCCTTGGGGTGGCGGGGTGCCTAAGGGGTGGGGGTATAGGGGGGCGGGGGGTTGTATAAGGGGGTGGCGGTGTCCACCCCCAAACTAGGGTTTTCGAATCCAATATCTATCAAATTGTAGCATGATTTCAAGCCTATTATAGATGACCTAGAAGACTATTGGTGTAAACCATGAATACCATACATATAAATCATAACACACCTAGTTGTAAACACACCTCCAAATACATGGATCGGATTTTATCTTCCACTCTAAATATCATACATGAATTCTAAAAAAACACAACTAATTGTAAACACCTCTAAAAATTATGTGCTATGTATGTGGCTTATTGATTCCCTGAGAGGATAGCTAAGAGCTAATTCCAGGTCGTGATACAAGGTGTATATTTACAAAATTTTGTGTGTGTGTCAAATATGATCCTATGTATATTGTTTAGGCACATGAGACAAGTTTTGATGGGACACTACTCATGGAAGTATGAGCCTTATTATATCATTAGGTGATATGGAGTTGTACGAATGTTAAATTTGTTATGAGATCAATATGGATAGTGCATAAGAACCTGAGTGATATTTCTTTGCAGAGATCACTTCTTCTTGGAAGGGTAAGAGCGAGTGTTGGTATGAAACTTCAAAAAAAGTATTAACGTGTTAAAGAAACTATAAATTGGATATATTTGATTCCTATTATTTTGTAGAGTATCGGAGTGGACAACCCACCCCCTCCCTGGACACCCCCCACCATACACACACCCCTACAGCTCCCCTACCTCCCTGCATCACCCCACATGGAAATCCCCCCCCCCATCTGGATACCCCCCCCCCCCACACCCCACCTAGACAACCCACCCACCCCCACCTCCCAGGAAAAACCAAACCCCCCTCCACCACCTGGACAGCCCACCCCCACCCCCTTGGAAAGCCCACCCCCCTTGACATCCCCCACCCATCCTCCCCCACCTAGATAGCCCCCCCCTCCCCCCCAGACAGCCCACCCCCTCCCAGAAGAGCCCACACCCCCTACCCTGTAGTCCCCCTAGCCCCTACAGCCCCCCTGGATAACCCACAACTAGGAAAGTCCCCCCATACACCTGGACAACGCCCCCACCCCCACCCCCCAACTAGACAACCCCCCCCCCCCCACCTGGACTGCCCCCCCCCCCCATCCCACTTGGACACCCCCCACCCCCACCTAGACACCCCCCCCCCCACTTGGACAACCCTCCCCTCCCCCACCTAGAAATCCCACCCCCATACCCAAATGGATATCCCCCCCCCCCCACCTGGACATCCCACCCCACAGCCCCACCTAGACAACCCCCCCCCCCCCCCCCCACCCACCCGAACATCCCACACCCCCTTCCTCCACCTCGACAGCCCACCCCCAATACCCATATAACACCTTAAATTTTACCTACACCCCCATCAATGATACTCTATTGAAGAGTAAATGATGGTTATTTTTATAATAAACAAATTACTGTATTTTATATTCTTCACTTTTATATTGATTCTTTTATTATAGATCATTAATTTTATGGGTTTTTCCTGCTACCAAATTTATTAGATAAACCTCCAAAAAACATCACTCTATTGGTTGAAAAACAAAAAAAAACATCTTATATTTAAAATGGACAGCCCCCCCCCCCTTCACCCTCACCTGGACATCCCACCCCCACCCCCACCTGGACAGCCCCCCCTGGACAACCCACACCCCCCACTCCCACACCTGGACAACCCACCCCCATATCTTAAATGGAAATCCCCACCCCCACTTGGACAGCCCACCCACCCCCCCACCCCCCACCCCCACCAGGACAGCCCACCCCCCCCACCCACTACACCCCCCCCCCCCCCACCGGCACACCCCCTCTCCCCTACCCACTGCACCCCCACCTATACACCCCCCCCCCATATTCACACCCCCCTCCCCCACCCCCACATGCACAACCCACCCACCCCCACCTGCACAGCCACCCCCCCCCCCACCTACGCTCCCCCCCCTAACTCACCCCCAACAGACTCCCCCTTCACAACCCCGGTACCCCCCCGCACCCCCTTCCCCACTTGCACACTACACATCCCGCCAACCTGCACACTCCCCTCCCCCAATAACATACACCCCCCCCCCCCACACACACACCCCCTCCCCACTTTCACACTACACTCCCCCACTTTCACAACCCCCCCCCCCCCCCCCCCACCTGCACAGCCCACCCCCACCCCCACCTATACAACCCACCCCCAAAAAAATCCCCCTGCACAGCCCCCCCCAACCTACACACCCCAACCTGCACATCCCACTGAACCATTACATTAAAATTTAAAAAAGTAATTGTTGGAAGTCCCTTTTTGAAGAAATCAATTAGTTTCCAAGGTAAAATTCCTAAAAATATGAATGTGAACATGGACGATGAGAGAAAATATAGTACCCCTACAACACTAATATTGTTTAACATGCCTAGAAAATTAGTGATGGTAGTGGTTCGAGAAGGGAAATTCATTGTCTATGTGTAGGTTGGAGTATTTATAGTATGCCAATTTCCTATTCAACAATAACTGAAAACCCTAAATGATGAGGGATCACAGCCGATGAGTATATAAACTAAACATGGTATATAAAAAACCAAAATAAATGTAGGCATAAGATGTAACTCCAACTCACCAATTTGAAGTGAAAACAACTATTATGTATCTTTAGAAGAGGAGGGGTCACTGGATGAGAAGATAGCACAGCTTTGGTAGGGAAAAATCAATCAAATCTGGGAAGGGAAGTGGGGGATCAGGCATATTTGGGGAAAAAATATCCCAATGGTTTTAAAAACCCATTTGGAAACATAACTATATCCCACTATATCACAATGGTTTACATAAACCATTGTTAAAAATACTTATTTCCTAATGGTTTTCACAAACTGTTGGAAAATACTACACTAAAGCATTATATCCCAATGGTTTTCCAAAACCTTTGGGAAAAACTCTCTATCCCAATAGTTTAGACAAACTGTTGGGGAAAGTTTGTTGGTATAAGTATGATTTCAAGTAGTGTAAGCGACCTCACAATAAAAAAAACATGTATTTTCAATTTGAACATCAACCCCAAATATCATTCTAAATTTCCCCACCCATGGGTATCAATACTCTATCCAAATGTCCATCACAAAAACCACACTGCCTCTCAATAAATGTTCTAGTAATTAAATATCATAAATGGAATAGGAAAACATTAGTTATGAGAGAAACTCATTATCATCCTCTTGATATCACAAAGGTAGAATCTTAAATCCCATATCCCATATCTATATCCACACAATGTATCATCATGTTATAAAAACCATAACCCATAAATTCATCATAAACCATCAATCAAAGAACACGGTAACTAACTCTCAACTCAACCATTGAATCTAATCACATGTTTCTCCCATAACGAACTATGAACGACCCACAAATCATCAGGAATGCCAATAAATTCCCAAAATCCAATGATAAACCTCACACCCATCACTCTGTCAATATCTAGGACTCACACACATCCCAAGGGTATACCGAGGTTCCTATGGACTCATGTCAAAAAGAAACATAACCATTGTCTCAATCAATTCCAACCAACCCATCACCCAAGGGAAGGTTTACCCTATAGACCATATACTATCCTAAATCTTCAAGAAATAATATAAAACAGACTAGGAAATCATGAAAATCAATCATATAAACATTCATACAAGCTTTAAAAAATAAGTAATATATTTCTTAGAGTCAAATGGTCCAAAAAGTGTTTTATAATATTCCATTTTGAATTTCCTTTCAAACCCAAGTCATAATCCTATTTTTTTTCCTTTAAAACCCAACTCAAACCACTTTCACAATTTCTTAAAAAACAAGAACCCATTCTATTTTTTCTCAAACTAGGTCCCTTGGTCAAAATTTTATACCAAAACCCCTATTATTAAATAATTTTTGGAATCACACTTCAAAACCCTTTACCCAAATCATCGACACCACTTAAAATCCCATTTAAAATATATTTCTTTAAAAACACCATTTCAAATTAAAACCCTGTTTCCATTGAAAAATCAAGTTAAAATCACTCACACCACTAAAAAATCTATAAATAGGTTCATCAGTTCTCATTTGAAATGGTGATATTAATAAACACTTTAGCAAACTATATAATACCTGTTAAATATAAGGTTGATATGATCACCATCCCAAATTAAGTAATGAGACCACATGACCTCATATAATATGTCAGAATGGACTGAAGGCCTTCATATTTTATTACTTTTGATAATCCACCTTTCAATGGACGAGGTGGAACCCTTAAAAGGACATAAGTTTTAGAGACAATTAAATGACCCATAGGTCTTATAGGGAATCACCCAGATAAGACAACTTGGAACTGATCCTCCCCAGCATATGTCCTAATATCAGCACTCCACCATCGCAGGGCTGGTCGGCTAGTTGTCCTATGCAAAGCTGCATAGGCCTGGTACCGATGGAAAAGCCATACCCTCTCATTCTTCCAAATCTGGTTAGCTCTAATCTAGTTAATGTGCATGCCCTAAATCCTCATCTGAATCCTTGTTCCTTGTAGTCAAACTGCTACATCTGAATTCAAGTGGCACAATGGCCTTGGGGTGGCCCTAAGGCCTTAAGGTGGCCTAAAGGCCTTTGAGAATCAACTGGACTGAAGGCCTTGGATGGCCCAAAATCCTTACAGTACCTGAGGTCCAAACTGATGGCCCAAAGGCCCAAATGTATGAATAGTTCTGTTTGTTATAGTACCAAACTGTACCTACTAAATTGCCCACTACAGTGCTACTATATTACAACTACAGTACCCCAGAAATACGCCTCCACTCATATTTGACCTTGGGTCTCTTGGATGCACGTATCGAGTCCTCACCAACCGGGTTAAGGCTCATGTGCTCATATAATATGATACAAACTTTAATAATGACCACACAAACCATAAAATAATCCAAAGAATTATGGGAATTGGAAATGTAAAGGCCACCTACTTTAGTTACATTTCCACTTTATTTTCAAAGCTCATAGCAACCTCAAATAATCCCATGAAAACCAATATTAGATATAAACAGGCAAACATTAACCATTGAATCATTTAAAAAAATTCATGATTTTGTAATAATCGATATAAAACTTTTAGAGTTGTATAATAATGCTAAAATCATGACCAATAAGGTATGTTCTACTCAGAATATGAACCAGATCCTAAACAATGAATAATTTCCCAATTATAAAACCCAAATCATTTAATAATTTCCTACTGATAATCCAAGTTACCTAAATAAATTCACCAAGAAACATAAATTTATCAAAAAAAATTGAAACAGTTATAACCCATCATTATCAAGACTTCTCTGTGAAAAAAAAACAAATCCCCTTCTTATTGAAGTTATTCCACCATGCTTCAGTGGAATTTTATGTCAAAACCCTAACCACAACCATTAAAATCAGTGGATAATAGAAGAGGAGGAAGAATGAGGAAGTGGAAGATCTGACCTTGAATCAATATGAAAAAATGACCCTAATTCACTCAAATCGAAGGAAGAAAATTTGGAGTAAGAGGGGGCCAATGGGTGTAACTCACTTCTCTTTATATTATTGGAATAAGAAATCCTAATGGGTTCTCAATTTAAAACATTTAAAATTTTGAACAAGCGATCATCATGGCATAACCCCTACATCACTGTGCAATTTCATTACCCTAATAATCCCAAAAAAATACTTAGTTTCATAATATAATGATCAAGAGTTCCATAGAACAACAAATAAATCTATAGAAGTACTAAATAATCACATCCACTCATTATGGTGTTATCAGGGGATTCGTGGTTCATCCCACTACATTATAGGGTAACCCATTGACATGTCTATATTTGAAGATGTGGAAATTTAATATTTATAAAACTTAATAACTACTAGTGCAGTGGTGATAAAGAGTATCATATCCAATAGGAAGGATAATGATGTGATGTTGACCAAAATAAAGAAAAAAATAAAAAAAACTGAAAACACATAGAAAATGGTGAATGCATGGTGAAATAGATAAGGTTTAGGGAGAAAAAGATCAAATCAGGAGAAAAAATGGATAAATTTAGGTCACTTGGGTTGTTTATAACTAATAAAAAGATATTCTCATATTCGACTCAAATTAATTCAATTATTCAGTACTTGAGAAAAATTTTAGATTCCCTGAGTTGTCACTTCAGGGAACTTCCATAGTTCAGTGAACATTTTTTAGTTTTGATCTTTCAATCTAAAAGTTATAATTAATTTTTTTCATTATAGAAAATAGACTCATATTCCTTTCCTAATTTTCATTACATCATTAGATGATCAAGGGTGAATTTATTCATTGCTGTTACCCATCAGCTTTTAAGCAGTGTAAAATGATCATCATTATTTGAAAGAAAACGAACACCAAAATTAAAAATATACTATAATTTTATATAAATAAAAGCATAATGGATAAATAAAAATTTGCTCATCCAAAACTGATTCCCCTAATAAATCTATCTATTCATGAAATCTCAAATAGAAATTAAAAGATCAAGAAGAAAGATAAAAGGTAACATCTCTGGTGATATTCCTCCCCTCCTCCAGCTCCCTCTCTAGATCTGAATTTTCTCCTCACTCCATCATTAGCACCTGTATACATCCTATATTGTGAAGGATGGATTATGGATGTTTGATACATGGTTATTAACATGCACAATGAATAATTTCAAAAAAACATTACCTTTAGTGTTCTTGAGGTCCTCCATGTGGTGAGGTTATCATTGTACATCTCCCTCATCAGGTGACTAGAGTAAAACTCCCTTAACAAAAGGCATAAGGTAACCATGTCTCCCTTCTTAGTATATTCAACACATTCTAAAATCTTATTTTTGACCTACTATGTTTTTTCTCCCATTTTCATTTGATTATTTTAAAATTAATCACCATAATTTCTTGGTTCACATGAGTGAATTTTAATTCTTCACTACACATTATAACTTTTTTCTAGTTTCACTTGGGAATCAATTCTCAGAATCAACTCTAGAAAAACTATTATCAGATCTAACATTAAAAATTATACCATATTATACCATTACCCTCTTATTTTTCTTTAATTTTTACTTTCAACACTCATATGATAATAAAAAATGAGATTATTTTCAATGACTCTTAATCAAATTCAAATTCTCTTGTTCTTAAATTTGGACCTTTAACATGAAACGTTTTCATGAAATAGAAATAATTATTCACTATCAACTCAAACTAAATATTGATTCACATCATGATTTCCCATTATAAAATCACAACCAAATTCAATAATGCTTAAATAATATTCAATAGCATTGAAACCATAGATTCTCAGGATTGGGTTTGGGTACAACACACAAAAAACTCCACCAATAAACTCATCAATCAAAATCCATGGAGTAAATTCCTCAAAAATCCTCAAATTCATTCGATCAGACCTCATAATAGGTTTTTTATTGGATGTTTCATCATTTTCAATCCTTGGTTTAGCGTGATTTCAACTTATCATAATTTTGTCGAACAGGTTGTGTGCACTGATCTCCCAAACTATAGCCGATGAATTAGGATAGATCTCACCCTCTTTTCTTTATCAATTGGTACTACAAAAATATAATCCAGAAACACAAACATCCAATGTATTTTTTACATTATCCTTGGTTTTGACAACCTCCCTCGACAATTACACAACCAAATTCATATTAATCAAGAGTTTGCAGACTCATCATACTGGTCCAGAATTAGTGGCTTCAATTAGAGTTGGTATGTCACCATCTTCACCATTGAATGTTTTTCTTAAGTAGGCCACTGAGAAAGGATAGAATGTATCTTTGGGATCTCCAATAAAACTCAAGGGTGATGTATTTCATAGTTTTTGAGTTTCCTATCCTTCAGTTCTTTCTCCACTACCAGGTCAAATTCGTTGTGCAGCATCAGATCTTCCCTCAGTGAAACCTGAATTGAGATTGTTCAGCTCAGAATTAGATCTCATAGTTTATTTCACATATTTATAAAATCCCCATTATTTCAATTTCATCTCCACCATGGATATTAGGAAATATTATTAGGGTTTCATGTCTCTAATGTGGTGGATCAGTGCAATTTTATTCTTTAGGAGATCATGGTTGGGTTTGTTGAATCCCTCGTACTTCAGGCTTCACGCATAATACCGATGGTTCTTGTCTCTCAAGTATCTTACGAGGATGAGTGGTTGTGTTGGATCCTAGTGGCTCTATAATTTTTCTATTCAATGAATTCTTTGTTCATGGACATGATCTCTAAGCTGAAGTGATGGCGTTGTTTATGGGGCTTCTCCTTTGTCACCAAAGGTATATTCCCATCATGGTAGTTGAGATGAATTCCTTGGTTCTTTATAAATCTTTGATGGGAATTGTTAAGTTAACATGTTCGATCATCTATGTCATTAGAAGATGAAAAAATGTATCTAAGTTTCACTGGAGGTTCTTCCCACCTGGAAGGAGGGGACCAAAATTTTAGATTATTTGGATTTCATGGCATCTCACGACATTGTTATCACCAAGTTTTTGCATTTAAACTCCTTACCTCCAAAAGGGAGATCTTTATAAGGGGGGATTCCCTCAGCCTGAACTATTCTAAGCCTCCTTGATTGGTCTTTTTTTGTACTCTAATACTTTTTACTTAAATAAATTCATGATGATTAGTAGTTTTAAGTGACCATAGTGAAGCTTAGGGTAGGGTGAATTTGTCAACATGAACAGGTGGCTGTAGAAATTCAGGGTAGGTATACTTATTGTGACGGTGTGGTAGGTTGTAGTAAGGGCATGGTCACTTGGTTGCAGCCTTCCACATTAGATCATCATGGTTAGTATACTAACCACGGCATGATCAGTGTACTCACGGCATCCAATAACTTTCTTGGAAAAAATAAATAAATATATTAGAAAATTAATTACATAAAAAACAAATAAATTTGAAAATTTGAAAAATTATTATTTATAGAAAATGAATTAATATAATAAAATAAAATAAACTAATTACAAAAACAATTAAATAAATGAAAGGATAAATCTATTAAATAAAATATTAAAATACTAAAAATTTATTAATTTGAAATAAAATTTCTATTAAAATAAAATAATGAATGAATGATAATCCAAATTGAAAATTATTGTTTGAAAAACAAAATAAAAATTGAAAAAATTGAATAAAAATAATAAAAAAAATGAAAAACTAAAATCTTAATAATTATAATGGATAAAATGGTGATTAAATATAAAAAATTATTTATTAAGCTAAAATGTAACAATGTGACTAAAATAAAAAATTGATATTTTAACATTAAAACACATTTTAAATAATTAAAAAATAAATTAACAAAAATTGTGATTTATTCAATTTAAAACATTAATCTTATAATATAAATTCAATTAATTATAATAATGAAGTGGAAAAAAGAAAATAAACAAGAGCTGCATCACCCCCCCCCCCCCACGCTTAACCAATAGAACTCCCGAAAAGATAAATGCATTTTATTTATTCATAAATAATGCTAAAAAGAAAAGAGCATCATGCTAAAGTTCTAAATCACTCAAAATAAAAGGAAAAAATCCATTCAAAGATTGAAATAAGCATTCCTCTAAATGTGATTCACCCACTACCTCACTTACATTTCAAATTCGAGTACCAGTTCTAGTTTTAAAACATGTTAAAAAGAATTTTAATTAAAACATTAACAAAATACACTTGTGATTATCATTCTCCCCTGGGTTACAAAAGTCAAAGGACAAGTTTTCACTTTATTGATAAACCCCAAATAATTTTCATATAAGTCAGTCTCCCCATTATTCATTTGGGTTCAAAATTCCCCACACCCTAATGATATCATTTTTGATAAGTCCCTTTTATTTGAATTTTTCCTAGCCAAAGGTTTGTGCATGGCACTATGCAAGGCACTTATTGAGTTTGGATTTTATTTATTAATATAAACTCTTCTAATGACCTTTTCTCATAGGCTCACCATGAGATTCCATTTTCCAATTTTACTACAAATTCAAAGGACTTATATTACTTACTTTTGAGTAGTCTCAATGAGGTGTTTGTTCAAAATGGAGAGTCACCCAGACGTAAATTCAAATTTAATGTCTCCTGAAATTTTAATCCAAATTCCAAAAAAACATCTCCCTTAAATCACCCTTCCCTAGTTCCTAAACAGAATTTTCATAAGAACATTGGAATACAACACTCAACTGTCACACTATTCTAGAAAATTCAAAATTAGTGAAATCCCTCAATTCCAAATGAAATTTTCACCTAGAAGTCATGTCAAGGTTTTTTTCTTACTAATTCTATTTAAAAACAACCTAAAATGGAATTTGAATGAGAGGTATTTTGATAATATTTAAGGTTTTAAGATGGGATTATAGTGAAATGTAGTTTTTCATATTTAATACCCCTTCCACCATGCTTAATTCTTATCATTTTCCCCAATGCTAAGTCTCAAAGTGAGAGGAAAAATTTAAACAATTTCATTCAAACAGATATAGAAATTCAATATAAAAAATATTTTTTTAAATATAATGATAGGGAAATTAAAAAATATTTTTCCCACACAAGAATCAAGGGTCAAAAAATAGGTATAAAAGATCATCACTGACTAATAACAAACAATTAAGCATAGCAAATGGTTTTTTATAAAGTTTCTTGTTGCAGGTGAGTTCCTGAATGATTTTCAACAAATTACAAAAAAAACATGCAATTGAATAAAAAATAGAGTAAATAAGATTTCTTAATCACAAATTCCAGCATTTGATTCAAAACATCATCAAGAAACTAGCAGTGGCACTATAAATAGATTAGGAATAATTAAAATTTTTATTCCCTAGATAAAAGGAAGGTTATATCGTTGTTACACATCACATGAATCCTCCCTAAAAGGGGGATGTTATCCAGTTTTTAGCTCTAATTATAGATCATATGAGTGAAGATAAAAAATGTAACCATTGGAAATCAAATCCCTAAATCAAAAGTTCCCTCTTCATATGATCACTTGTCCTACCGCACCCCCATAGTGAATCCATCACTTTTAAATAAAAGGAACATGAGTGAGTGAGATTATGTAGAAACTATTCTACTAAATATAGTTAAAAAAATAGGAAGATAGAAAATTGAGTAAAGATCATTTATTAAAATAGAAACTTAAATAGAAAAATAGGAAGATCATGGGTTTCCTCCCATACATTGCTAGTTTTATATTCCTCAAAAGGACTATATTCCCTACTATATTTCTATCCATGTTCATTCAATCAGTATGTGTTTTTGATGGGTTTCACTACACTATTCTCTAAAAAATCATAAATAATATCTTTTAAGAAGTTTCCAACATCCGCAGCAAGTATAATTCCCCAAAAATCATCCCAAATAATAGTAGGTAACATGCTTTCCATCTCAACTCGACCACTCATAAATTTTGTCTTAACTCTGAAAAAACATAACAATAACCCATATAACTCAAAAAACTAATCAAAAACATTATCATAACTTAACTCATACTTGTATGACTGTAAAATCTCAGAAACATAAGTCAATCGAGCAATAAAAAAAGTAGTATTTCTGAAAAAAAAATCTAAAACTACTTCGAGAATAGCCAACTCCGAAGAAACTTAATTGAAATAATCAAATTTATCATTGAGAATTTTATTTTTAATGTCCACATAAGACTAAAAATAATTTATACTTTTAAAACTTGTTAGACATCATCATACATGGCATCAAACTCAGTGGAAAGTTTTTTTCAATGCAATACACTTGTTTAAATTGAATGAAATCTTGTTTTTAAAAGGATTCAACCCATAACACTCCCCAACTAAGGGAAATTTCATGAATTAAATTTCAAAAGTAAATCAATCAAAAACAAGCGTAGGAAGCTTGGGAAAAAGTTCAGACTCAAGCTCTGGTTTGGGTACTAGTGAAAGAATATCCACATCAATAGAAGCCTATGTTATAATATCAGCATGTTGGGGAGTCAAGATATTTTTAAATTAAAGAAAAAACCCCCAAAACTAGATTTTACCTCTATCTTAAAATAATTATTATCTCTAAAATCAATCAGTTCATTTCCAACCTTGAGTTTGTTTTTTCAAAAAATAATAATTTTCTCCACATCATCTATATCCTAAATGGTAAGTTTAGTTTAAATTTTCTAAGTAAAATATTTTTTAACAAGGATTAAGGCATAAAATTGATATATTATCCCAAATCAAATAAATAGTTCAGTTTCACACTTAATTCTATTCGACACTAAATACCAAAACTACATGGGTCCTTCAACTTTGGAGGAAACTTCCTCAGCATAACAACACTAAAATCCAAATTCAAATTAATGGTATCCAATTTATTCCAATCATTTTGGCTATATAGAATCATCTTGGTAAATTTTACATATGATGGAATTTTATACAAGGCTTACAAAAATGGAATGTTTATAAAAAATGTTCAAATCATTTTTTTAAATCTCAAGTTGTTAGTTTTATCACTCTTTTTCACTCATTCAATAAAATAGATGGGAGGAGAATAATGGTTTAAAAATATTTTATTACTCACTTTCTCCTTAAATCCATATTTCTTTTTTCCCTTCCTAATTAAATTCCCACTTAATTTTCCTTGGTTCTTTGGATTTTCCAGATGTGAGTTCATTATTCTCTTCAAGTTAGACCTTATTATCCAGATTTATAGATCTTATATTTTCCAATTTTGGGTTCTTAGGTTCTCCAAAATCCTCAATTTCACTTTCAGTGGGAAACACCCTAATTAATTAATTAATATTCAGGCTAATTATTCTAGTAATATCCATGAAATTATCTATTGGGTTAAAATAGTTATACTTGGAATCTTACCATTATCCCCAAAAATCATATTAATATCCATTTTTTCAATTGAGTGTGATGATTTTCAATGATTGAATATTGCATGAATGGCCCAAAGGTGTTATTTTTTATTTTATTATGGATAATTCCCCTTTTAAGGGTTGAAGGGGAACTTGTACATGAACCGTAGGCCCAAGACACAAGGCCCGAATGACTCGCAATACATGACCCAAAGGCCCAGAGGCATGCCATGCCCAATACACGACCCGTAGGCCCAGCCCACTAGAACTGCCCCTCCCTAGATTTTACGTCATTGACCACCTAGCTCCCCACCTTGCATTTCTAATCAGTTAGCATTTCCCTATACGAATCTACGCGGTGCCTGGTCCTGATGGCCGCTGACATACCCTCTCATTCTTCCAATCCGGTTAGCTCTGCATCTGGTGGTTGCAACTCTTGTTGCTCTTATCCTCTTCTGGGGCATGTTCTATGTGAACTGGGCTACTCTATGGTTTTTTGTGGCCCTAAGGCCCTGTGGACCAAATGCCTTTGATGAACCGAAGGCCCTTGAGACTCGTAGGCCCAAACCGATGGCCTGAAAGCCCAAATTGGGTGAATAGTTCATGCTTCTAAAGTACCCCGTAAATTCACCTCCACCCAGTTTTAGACCTAGGTCTCATGGATGCCAAGAAGGAGACCTTACCACTCAGGTATGGGGTCATTGGCTCAATGATTGAATATTGGGAACCATTTTTTGTAATGAACTTACTAAAATTTTCCCCTCAATCTGTTTTGAATTGGGCAGTCTAACCATGTTTTGAGCTTGATTCTATGGTTGATTCAAAAATCCAGTGGAAGCAATGGGTTCTTTGGTTTCCCCTTGGTTTTTTCTAGAAAATGTTGTTTGATTTTTTATCTATAATTAAAATGATTTGAATATGTGTCATTAGATTCTTGTTTTTTATACCGATAATAAATGAACTTGGAATTCTCTGCAGATAGGATGAGGAGATCAGAGTTGGGAAAACAATTGAGTATGACCAAACATCCCACAATGACAGCACTAGTCCCTAAGAAGTCTATTATCAACAATAGTTTATTGTGTTTTTTTTAACTCTGTGAATTTTTCTCTTCCTATTGAACTTGTACATGTTTTTTTAAGAAATGTTTTCAAATTTTTATTTGAGTTCTTGAGGTGTCTCATCAGGAAAGTCACATTCACCAAACTGATCCATAATATTTTGATTATATAGTGTGAGACTATTATAAATCATTTCCATTAGAATATGATGAGCTATTTTTTGGTTGGTACATTAACTAAGTAGGCCTCTAAACCTATCCCATATCTCAGGAAAGAACTCTCCCTGATCTTGGAAAATCCTATAAACTTGTGTTTAACTTCTATGGTAGTGTTCTTGGGATAAAATTTTGAAATGAGTGTTTTTAGAAGCTGATCCCATGTATCAAAGATCTCTACATCAAAACTATGGAACCAACACCTCGACATTTCTTTGATACAGAATGAGAACACCATCAATCTAATCTCTTCCTTACTCAACCCAATAAGAGTAAACTATTTCAGCTCATTATAAAACTCTATAATGAACTCAATTGGATCCTAATTATACTTATTAATGAATAAAAGAATGAAAGAAAAGATTGTTTTATTTTATAGTTCCTATACCTAGGATTTAGTCTTATGCATGAAGGATTTCTAGACACCAAATACAGGAGAAACTCCCTAAGCCTATGTATCTTAGGGGCTTGACTGTGAGGTTGAGCTGGATTTAGATCCTAATTTTCATTTTTAACTTCCCAAAAAACCACTATATTCAACATTTATATATATAATTGTGTTAGATGTTTTGTTGAAAATTTTATTATGTTTTCAAAAAAAAATATTTTGTATTTTTTAATTTTATTTGTTATATGTTTTTTTACTTAGTGGATCGTTCATTCCCCATAAATGGTTCCAAAATTTGTGATGAACATCATTGAAGACATGAAAATTTAATATTTATAAAACTTACTAAATATTGATGCAATGGTGAGAAACAATATCATATCCACTGGGAAGGTTAATGATGTGAGAGTGACAAAAATATAGAAAACCCAACAAAGATAACAAAAAAATCATGGAAAATTATGAATTTAGGGAGAAATGGATGAGGTTTTGGGAGAATAAGAACATATAAAGAGACAAAGGATGGATAAATTTGGAGTCCTTATGCTATTTGGAACTAGTAGAAATATATTCCATTATTCTACTCAAATTCATTCAATTATTAAATGCTTGAGAAAAGGTATATATTCATTGAACTGTCGCTTTAATTAATATCAACAATTTGGTGAACCTTCTTAAGTTTTGATTTTTCAATATAAATATTAGAATTAATTTTTTCATTATGGAAAAGTGATTCATCTTCCTTTTATGATTCTCAATAATTCAGTTGATGATCAATGGTGAATTGATTCACCACTGTCACCCATCAGTTCTTAAGTAGTGTGAAATGAGGCTCATAATTTTAATGAAAATGAACGCCAAACATAAAAATTCACTAAAAATTATATTAATAAAAGTAGAATTAATAAATAAAAATCAATTAATCCAAGAATGATTCCCCTAATAAATCAAGATATACATTAAAGAAAAAATGAAAATGAAAATATCAAGAATAAAGAGATGATGAAACAAATTTGGTGAGATTCCACTCCTCCTCCAACTCCAGTTCTAGATCTAATTTTGATCCTCACTCCATCATTAGATTCTATTTGTGTCCTCCATTATAAAGGATATATTATTTATGTCTAATCCTTGATGGTTAAAATGCATGATGAATCATTTCATCACAATCACCACCTTAAGTATGATTGAGGGCCTCCACGGGGTGAGTCTGTCACTGTATATCTCCCACATCGGGTGACTGGAGTGAAACTCCCTTTAAAAAAAATCAACGCTTGCCTATGTATCCCATATCAGTAAATTAAACACATTAAAAAATCTTCTTTTGGACCTCCCATGTTTTTATCCCATTTTCATCTCATTATTTTTAAAGTAATTATTGGAATTTCAAGTGTCACATAACTAATTTTTAATTCTGTAATGAACTTTCAAACGTCTTCTAGTTCCACTTAGGAATTGATTATTAGACTCAACTCTATCCATTCTAGTTTCATCTCTATCTTGGAATATTCAACCATATTACACCATGAACCCTTGGTTTTCTTTAATTTAAACCTACAACACTCATACAATAACAACAATTCATATTTTCTTTGATGAATATTCATCAACTTCAAACTCTCTTGTTTTTAAATCTAGACCTTTAATATGAAATTTGTTAATGAATTCGACCAAATTCTTCACTATTAGATCAAAACTAATAGTGTTTCCCACCTCAATAATACATCAATAAATGAAAACCAAATTCAAGAATGCTTAGATTATCTTCCTCAACCTCGAAGCCATAGGTTCCCATGCTTGGCTATGGGTGAAACAGACAAAAAATTCCACCAACGAACTCATCAGTCAATATTTATAGTATTAATTCCCACAATATCCTAAAAGTTGGTTGATCAAACATCATCCTAGGTTTTTCATCATCACTTTCATCATTGTAAATCCTCAATTAAGACTTATCATCTCTCAAGCTTAGGTGGATTTCAATTGATCATCATTTCATCAAATAGGTTTCCCATGCTGATCTCCAAAACTACACCTTATGAATTTGGGTAGATCCATCCCTCTTTTCTCTATAAATTGGTCCTTAAAAAATTGAATCCATAAAAAACATCTAAGTTATGTTTCCATGATCCTTGGTTTGAAAAACCTCCCTTAGAAATTACGCATCCAAAATTGGATTAATTAGAATTTGGAAAACTCTTGTCAGACTTGGTCGAAATTAGTGGCATCAATTGGAGTTGGCATGTCACCATCTTCACTATTGAATGTTTTTCTTTATTTGACCATCGGGAAAGGTCAAAATAAAGCTTTGGGATATCCAATAAAACTAGAGGAAAATGCATATCATAGTATTGAATTCACTTATCTTTCGGATCATCCTCATCGATTTGATAAAATTCATCATATAGTGTTGGGTCTTCCCTCAGTGAACCTCGAGTTAAGATTGACCATCTCAAAATCATATCTCATAGTTTCTTCTTCAACGGTGCTTGGTTCATTCAGTTTTAGCTCCACCATGGATCTCATCTCGTCTTTCGATGGTGTTGAGTGTATGATTTGGTGGATCGGCATGGTTCTCTTCATCCGATGATCATGATTAGGGTGAAATAGTGCAACCTCATCTTCAAATTGGCTAAGAGAGAGCTTGGATATGGGTTTTATAAGTGATTGTGGCAAATATCACCATAGGGTGAATTTATCAGCACAATGGGGTGGCTGTAGAGAGTCTCTGTAGGCATACCTAAAATGATGGTGTGGTGGGGTTTAGTAGGGGCACAATCAAATGGTTGTAGCCTCTCAAGGTAGGTTGTCACAACCAGAATACTGATTGTGGAATGGTCAGTATACTCACCACAGCCTATACCTTCTCTGGAAAAAAAGGAAAAAATCTGAAAATTAATTACATAAAACAGAAAAAATAAAACTAAACAATTAAAAATTTATTATTTACATACAATTAATTAAGATAATGCAATAAAATTAACTAATTAGATTAATTAATTAATGGAAAGAATAAATTTGTGAAATAAAAGATTAAAAGACTAAAAAATTATTAATTTTAAATACAATTGAAATTAAAATAAAATAATGAATGAATGACAATCTAGATTGAAAATTATTATTTAAATATCATAAAATGAAAAATTAAAAAATGAACAAAAAGAATAAAAGAAATAAAAAACTATGATTAAAACAATTATAAAGGTGAAAATGATGGTTAAATAAATAAATATTTATAAAACTAAAAGGTGAAAACAATACTAAAATAAAAAAATTATTTTTACTATTGAAACATAATATAAATAATTAAACAAAAAAATTAACAAAAATTTTGATTTATTAAATTTAAAAAATTATTTTTAAAATATAAATACAATTAATTATAATAATGATGTGGAAAAATAGAAGAAACTAGAGCCACATTAAACTCCCCCACACATAATCAGTCTCACCCCTAGGAAATACAATTCATTTTTTTATTTACAAAGAATTCTAAAATGAAATTACCATCCTCCCAAATTTCTAAATCACTGAAAATCAAAGGAAATAAAAAACACTTCAAAGCATGAAATAATAATTCTTCCTAATGAGATTCACTCATTACCTCACTACCATTTCAAATTCAAGTTCCAATTCTATGAGTAAAATAGGTTATAAAGAATTGAAATTAAAATTGTAAGAAAAGAAACTTTTGATTATCATTCTCCCCTAGGTTCCAAAATTCAAAGGTCTATCTTCACTTTATTGATACAACCCAAATAGTTTTCATAAAATTCAATGGTACCCTTATTCATTTAGGTTCAAAATTACCCTCACCCTAATGAGATCATTTTTAACAAGGCCCATTTATTTTATTTTTTTCCAATCCAAAGGTTTGTGCATGGCATTATGCAAGACACTTATTGAGATTAGATTTTATTTATTAACAAAAATTCACCTAGTTCCATTGCCTAAAAGGATCACCATGGGACCCCATTTTCCCATTTTACTCTAAATTCAAAGGACATATATTTCTTACTTTTTACTAGGATTAATGAGGTGTTTGTTCAAAAAGGTGTGTCGCACAGGTGAAAGTTTAAATTTAAGGTTTCCTAAAGTTGTAATACAAATTCCAAAAATATATCTCCAATAAAACACCCTTAAATAATTCCTAAACTAAATATCTATAAGAACAATGGACCACAATACTGAAAATTCAAACAATTCTATAAAATTCAGAATTAGTGAAATCCCTCAGTTTAGAATGCAATTATAACCTAGAGAGGATGTGAAGCTTTTGTTTTTGTTTTTTTACTAATTATTTTTACCAAAAACATGAAATGAGGTTTAATAGAGATGTATTTTGAAAGAAAATAAGGGTTTATGATGGGTTCACAATGAAATGATATTTGGCACACTTAATACCCCTCCCCCACATGTAATTCTTAGAATTTTTTGTAATTTTGAGTCTCAAAGTGGAAGACGTGGCTAAATAGTTTTATTAAAATAGTTATAGGAATGAAATATAGAAAAATCTTATTAAACGGGGTGATAGGGAAGTTAAAAAAAAATCACACAAGAATCAAGGATCACAAAATAGGTAAAAAAATATCCTAATTGACCAATACTAAATAATTAAGCATAGAAAATGGTTTTTCAAAAAAAGTTTTATGTTATAGGTGAGTTTATGAATGATTTTAAATAGAGAAAAAAATAATATTAGGTAGTTAAATCAAAAGCAAAGTGACGAAGATATCTTAAGTACAAATTCTAGGATATGATTCAAAACATCATAAATAAACTAATAGTAACACTATAAATAGATTAAGAATAATTAAAATGGTTACTCCCAAGATAAAAATAAGCTTATCTATTTGATACAAAACACATGTATCCTTTATAAAAAGGGAATTTTATCTAGTTTTCAACACCAATTGTAGATCCTATGAGTGAAGATCAAAAATACTACCACTAGAAATCAGATCTCTAAACCAATCATGCCCTCTTCAAATTATCACTTTTCTTAGTATGCAACCACTTGTTACGATGACTCGATCACTTTAAAAAAAGGAAAAAATGTGAGTGAGAGTATGTAGTAGAGATTCTATTCAATATGATTAAAAAAATTATGGATATAGACAATCGAGTAAGGAGCATTTATTTAAACATAAATTTAATGATAAAAACAAGAAATTCATGAGTTTCCTCCCACACAGTTCTAGTTTTATGTTACCTAGCCAGACTATTTTCCTGAATTTGTTTCTATTTATGGTCATTAAATGGGTATATACTATTGATGGTTTTCACTACATTGTTGTTTAAAAAATATCAACAGGATCTTTCAAGAAGTTTCCAACTTTAGCAGTAAACAAAATTCTCCAAAAATCTTCCCAATCATCAGTAGGTAACTTGTTTTTTAGCTCCACTAGACCTATCATAACATCTCTATCAACTCTAAAAATTCGTAATAATAGCCTAGAAAACTCAAAAAACTAGTAATAAACATTCTCATATCTTCCCCCATACTAAAAGTATTAAAACAAATCAAAAATATAATCCAAGTCAACAACAACCATAGAATTATTTCTTGAAAAAATTTCTAAAATAGCTTGGATAACATCCAACTCGTTAGACTACAAATTGAAAGGGTCGAATTAAATATTTAAAATATCATTTTCAATGTCTATAGAAGACTCAAACACTATAAAACTTTCAAAAACTAGTTAGAAATCATTATACACAACATCAGACTCAACAAAAAATTTCTCAAAGTAGTACACTTGTTTAAATTGGGCACAATATGTTTTTAGTAAGACTCAACCTAGAACTCTCACTAGTTATGGGAAATCTGAAGAATTAAATTTCAGAAGTAAATATTTTAAAAATATATTCATACAGCTCAGGAAAAAGATAGGAATCAAGCTCAATTTTGGGATCCAATAAAATAATCTCCTCATCAATAGGAGACTATATGAAAATCTCAGCAAGTTAGGGAGTCAAGATCTCTATAAATTCATAAGGAAAATACACAAACTCAAATCTCACCACTATAGTGAAACATTATTTCTCAACAACAACAATAAAGTCATATCCAACCTTGAGTTTGTTTATTTTCAAAAACAAGAATTTTCACCACATTATCTATAGCCTCAAGGGTATGTTTTCCTTAGGAAATATTAATTACTAAACCCACATTATAATGGAATGGTTATCCTAATATTTTTGGAACTTTTTCACTACACTCCATATTAAGAATAAAAAAATATGCGGGAAAAGTGAGCTTCCCTATTCTAACTAATAATTCATCCACCCTTCCATAATTATGAGTGAGTGACCTATCAGAAAGTTTAATGCACACAGAAGTTGGTTTAAAATACCTAAGGCCCATATTTTTTTAACAAGTAGTAAGAAATAAAATTAATTCTTTCTCCCAAATAACATAAATAGTTTAGTTTTCCACTTCCTCATATTCAATGTTGAATAAAAAAACTTGTTGTCTTATTCAACTTTGGAGAAATCTTCCTCAATAGAATATCACTATATGCCTCATTCAAATTGATGGTGTCCAAATTCTTTCAATCATTATTATTAGATAGAAAAATATGGGTGAATTTTACATATGATGTAATTTTATACAAGGCTTTCAAAAATGAAACATTGATGCAAAATGTTCAAATAAATTTCATAAATATGAAGCATTCAATCCCATCACTCTTTTACACTCTTTCAGGAAAAATGATAGGAGGGGAATAATGGTTTAAAACTAGTTGATTACTCACGTTCTCCTCAAACCCAACTTTCTTTTTTCCTTCCATAATCAATTCCCATTTCATTTTCCATGGTTATTTGAATTTTTTTGATGTGATTTAATTATTCTATTAAAGTTGGACATTGATATCTATATTTCCAAATCTAAATTTTTTTATGTATGGGTACTTAGGTTCTGTCAGATTATCAATTTCAATTTTAGTATGTAGAACCATAATTATTTCATTAATTATTTGGCTACTTACTAGGGTAAAAACCATGACTTCTCTATTGGTCTAAAATAGTTGTACTTGTAAGCATACCCTAATCCCTAAAATTTATATTCCTAAAAATTTGTCCTAATTGATTGTACATATTTTCTATGCTTTACTGTTGGGAATCAATTTTTGTAATCATTTTCCTAATAAGTTTCTCGAAATCAGATTTTGAATTTTAAGGTCTCACCATATTTTGAGATTGGTTCAAGGGTTGATTCAAATATCTAGGGGTAGTGGTGGTTTTTTTGTTTACAACATGGTTTTCCTTGAGAAATTTTGGTTTATTTTTGTATCCAAAATTAAATTGATTTGAAACTGGGTTGTTAGTATCTTGTTTTCTAGCCATATAATCAATGAACTAAGAATTCTCCTCAAACATGATTGTGAGATCAAAGTTTGTGCAACATATTATAGTATGTCGGAACATCCCACAATGACGTCATTGACCCCTATGAACTCTATTATCAACAATAACTACTTGAGTGTTTTTTTAACTCGATGAATTGTTCTCTTCCTAGTGTACTTGTGCAGATATTTTTCTACATGTTTGTTAAAAATTTAATTATGTTCTTGAGGTCTCTTATAAAAAAAGTCACCTCCATAAAATTGATCCAAAATATTTTGTTTATATAGTGTGATAGTATTGTAAAGATTTTTCATAAGAATATGGGGAGTTAATTTGTGGTTGGGACATTGCTAAGTGGGCCTATAAACCTATCCCATGTATCATGAAATTTCTCTCCCTCATATTGTAAAAATCCTATAATATATTTTTTAACTTATATGGGGGTTTTATTTGGATAAAATTTTAAATGAATGTGTTGATCAGTTGATCCCATTTATCAATAATCTCTACATATAAATTCTGGAACCCACACCTAGACATTCACTTGAAGTAGAATGAGAACACCCTCAATCTAATATCTTCCTCACTCAACCCATGAAGAGGAAACTTTTTCACAATAATATAAAACTATCTAATGAACTCACACTACTGGAAAAGAAGGTTATACCAACGGTTTTCCAAACTGTTGGCTAGTAAGCCGTGAGGAAATCCTTATACCAACGGTTTGATCCAAACCGTTGGTATATTGGTTATATAAATTTAACCCAATGTATACCAATGGTTATAAACCGTTGGTAATGCATTTTAGGAAGTATTATGCCAACGGTTCTAAACTGTTGGTAATGTGATTTTCAAGAAAACTTATACCAACGGTTGTAAACCGTTGGTATTGGTTTTCCAGTAACACCTATACCAACGGTTATAAACCGTTGGTATTGGTTTTCCAAAAATCCATAACACCTATACCAATGGTTTAAAACTGTTGGTATCGTGTTTTTTCAGAATTCCATCACCCTTATACCAACGGTTTATAACCGTTGGTATTGAGTTTTTCCAGAACTGCAGCCCAACAGCCCCCCCCCCCCCTCCCTCCAATAGCCCCTCCATTGTACACATGCAAAATAAAATCAAAAAAACACATACAGACATGAAACAGTATAAAAAACACCTAAAATAGAACAAAAAACACATAAAATCGTCAAACTCTTCCAACCATGTCATGTACAACAATTCCCTATTTCAATATGCATAAGACAATAATCATCCAGTAGTAATTCACCTCACCCCTGCACAACCCCCCAACCAGCATAGCCCCCACCTCCCCATCAAATTCTAATAGGTAGAATAGTATGAGAAATACCTATTAGAGTTGAATAAGAGTGTGAAATTGGCTCATATCCCTTTTTTTATGATCCTAGATTTGGGTATGTAATGATTTGTGATGAATTTTTCATTGAACTTGTATTGTTTATAATATATGGTGAAAAGGTATTTTCTTAGGATTCTTGTCACGTATGAACCCATGAGTGAAACTACCCAACTCATGAAAAAGTTTTTGCAACTATCGTTGATAAGTGTAAATTTCTGGTGTATTCACTTAAAATGATGTCCTTTTCAAACACAATAAAGACACTTTTAGTGGTACCGGCCACACTAACCCTCGGATTGAGGCGGGGTTGACTCGTACACGTCACAAATGACCCATGTATCATTTTCCTAAAGTTTCAATAGAATCTGAATGCATTTGGTCGGTTTTCCGTATGCCGGTAGTTGTTTTCACTTAAAATCCTGTCCATTTCAAATAAAAGTGAGACAGTTTGAGTGGTACCGGCCACACCGTGCCTCATATTGAGGCGGGGTTGACTCGTACATGACATAGATGACCCATGGATACTTTTCCTAAAGTATAAATAGAATCCGAATGCGTTTGGTCCATTTTCCGTATGTCAGTTGTTGTTTTTACTTAAACTGTTATCCATTTTAAAGAAAAGTGAGACACTTTGAGTGGTGCCGGCCACACCGCGCCTCAAATTGAGGCGGTATTGACTCATACACGTCACAAATGACCCATGGATATTTTTCCTAAAGTATAAACACAATCTGAATGCATTTGGTCAGTTTTCCGTATGTCGTTTATTTTAATTAAAAGTGCATCCATTTTAAACAGAAGAAAGACACTTTTAGTGGTACCGGCCACACCGGCCCTCGGATTGAGGCGGGGTTGACTTGTACACGTCACAAATGACCCATGGATCGTTTTCTTAAAGTTTCAACAGAATCTGAATGCATTTGGTCAGTTTTACGCATGTCGGTAGTTGTTTTCACTTAAAATCATGTCCATTTCAAATAAAAGTGAGACAGTTTGAGTGGTACCGGCCACACCGTGCCTCAGATTGAGGCAGGGTTGACTCTTACACGACAAAAATGACCCATGGATACTTTTCCTAAAGTATCAACAGAATCCGAATACGTTTGGTCCGTTTCCCGTATGTCAGTTGTTGTTTTTACTTAAACTGTTGTCCATTTCAAAGAAAAGTGATACACTTTGAGTAGTGCCGGCCACACCGCACCTCAGATTGAGGAGGCGTTGACTTGTGCACGTCAAAAATGACCCATGTATTGTTTTCAAAAAGTATCAACACAATCCGAATGGGTTTGGTCGGTTTTCCATATGTCGTTTATTTTAATTAAAAGTGAATCCATTTTAAACAAAAGAAAGACTCTTTTAGTGGTACCAGCCACACCGGCCCTCAGATTAAGGCGAGGTTGACTCTTACATGTCAAAAATGACCCATGTATCGTTTTCCTAAAGTTTCAACAGAATCCGAATGCGTTTGGTCAGTTTTCCGTATGACGGTAGTTGTTTTCACTTAAAATCCTATCCGTTTCAAATAAAAGTGAGACAGTTTGAGTGGTACCGGCCACACCGTGCCTCAAATTGAGGCGGGGTTGACTCGTACACGACACAAATGACCCATGGATACTTTTCCTAAAGTATCAACAGAATCTGAATGTTTTTGGTCCATTTCCCGTATGTTAGTTTTTGTTTTTACTTAAACTGTTGTCCATTTCAAAGAAAAGTGAGACACTTTGAGTGGTTCCGGCCACACCGCGCCTCATATTGAGGCAAGATTGACTTGTACACGTCAAAAATGACCCATGTACCGTTTTTCTAATGTTTCAATAGAATCCGAATGCGTTTGGTCGGTTTTTCGTATGCTTGTAGTTGTTTTCACTTAAAATCCTGTCCATTTCAAATAAAAGTGAGACAATTTGAGTGGTACCGGCCACACCGTGCCTCAGATTGAGGCGGGGTTGACTCGTACATGACAAAAATTACCCATGGATACTTTTTTTAAAGTATCAACAGAATCCGAATGTGTTTGGTCCATTTCTCGTATGTCAGTTGTTGTTTTTGCTTAAACTGTTCTCCATTTCAAAGAAAAGTGAGACACTTTGAGTGGTGTCGGCCACACCGCGCCTCGGATTGAGGCGAGGTTGACTCGTACACGTCAAAAATGACACATGGATCGTTTTTGTAAAGTATCAACACAATCCGAATGTGTTTGGTCGGTTTTCCATATGTTGTTTATTTTAATTAAAAGTGCATCCATTTTAAACAAAAGAAAGACACTTTTAGCGGTACCGGACACACCGGACCTCGGATTGAGGAGGAGTTGACTCATACACGTCACAAATGACCCATGGATCATTTTCCTAAAGTTTCAACAGAATCAGAATGCGTTTGGTCGGCTTTCCACATGCTGGTAGTTGTTTCCACTTAAAATCCTGTCCATTTCAAATAAAAGTGAGATAGTTTGAGTGGTATCGGCCACACCATGCCTCAGATTGAGGCAGGGTTGACTTGTACATGACACAAATGACCAATGGATACTTTTCCTAAAGTATCAACATAATCCGAATGCGTTTGGTCAGTTTCCCATATGTTAGTTGTTGTTTTTACTTAAACTGTTGTCCATTTCAAAGAAAAGTGAGACACTTTGAGTGGTGTCGGCCACACCGCGCCTCGGATTGAGGCGGAGTTGACTCGTACACGTCACAAATGACCCATGGATTGTTTTCATAAAGTATCAACCCAATCCGAATGGGTTTGGTCAGTTTTTCATATGTCATTTATTTTAATTAAAAGCGCATCCATTTTAAACAAAAGAAAGACACTTTTAGTGGTATCGACCACACCGGCCCTCGGATTGAGGCGAGGTTGACTCTTACACGTCACAAATGACCCATGGATCGTTTTCTTAAAGTTTCAACAGAATCCGAATGCGTTTGGTCAGTTTTCCGTATGCCGGTAGTTGTTTTCACTTAAAATTCTGTCCATTTCAAATAAAAGTGAGACAGTTTGAGTGGTACTGGCCACACCGTGCCTCAGATTGAGGCGGGGTTGACTCGTACATGATACAAATGACCCATGGATCATTTTACTAAAGTTTCAATAGAATCCGAATCCATTTTTAGTGCACTCTAAGCCACCAACCATAAACTAAAAGTGTTGTCAATAATTGATATTAAGGGTGAAATATAAACTCTTCATATTTTTCATATTATATATGAAAAAAGTGCACATAATACAACATAAAAATTTCTCAAAATTACTCAATTTAATTCATATAAATATTATAAGTAATTGGATATTTTTTGTTTGTAAATTATATTCCCAATCAATGAAAATATATAAAATAGAGAATAAAAATGTTAAAAATAAATTTTTTAACCAAATAAATTAACCAATATTTCATTATCATTAAAATAAATTTATCAAAATCAAAAAGACACACACTTATTTATATTTTTTAACCAAGGGAATTCATCACCTAATAAATCATTTTCCACCTCAAAACACCTCATTTTATTATTTTTAAAATGAACCCTCAATATTACCCATGGATCTAAAACACGTAATTTTTCATGTCATGTCCTTAGGCCCTAAATCTTACTTATGGATGACCATATGTCCTTAGGCCCTAGAACACCCATGACCCGACCCGACCCGGCCCGACCTATGGACACCCCAAATTTCGAGTGATTGTTTTTGAATATAAAGATGACCATATTAACTTATCAAACCAGATATCATACATGGAATCACAGTACCAAGGAATACTAAAGGTCTAGGTAGTAGACTAATCATACAATAAGAATCAAGTGCAAAAAAGAGATCTGATAACAACATCCCTATAAAGCAGAGGAAAACCCCAGAGTGGAAAACCAGGTTTAAAAATAAAGAGTTATACAGAATTCAAAAATGAAATGGATCAATCTGCCCCTGATCACCATCACCATCACCACTATCATCGTCGGCCTCATCCTCACCGCCATCTCTGTCCTTGTCGTCATCCTCGTCATCATCCCCATGGTCATCATCGGCCTCATCCTCATCCTCAGCCCCATCCTCACCCTCGGCCCCATCCTCGCCCTCGGCCCCATCCTCACCCTCATCCTCATCCTCATCCTCGCCCTCGTCCTCTTCAGCATCCTCATCATCACCAGGAACGTCATGATCTCGATCGCCACTAGATCTGTCGCCTGGTGCATTGGATAATCCACCCATCGACGACATAAATGTCTGAAAAGCCGTGCTAGCCTCTGGTGGAAGTGATGAAGATAAAGCTTTCATCAGTTTCATAAATTCTTTGTCCCTAGTTTAAACTTGTACTTCCAACTCTGTGACCCTTTTATCAGATTTTATTTCTTGCTCCTTGACCTATTCCAACTCATTCGTACTAGAATGGATACCTGGAGAGGACCAATACCTTGTCGGGACTATATTCTTACCAGGTCGGCAGCGTACTCGACCAGAGTGCTCCTCTCCCAAAACCTTATATAATTGATCGTGTGGCCCAAAATTGTCAGGCTCCTAGGCATCAAGAGCCTATAAAGCATCCTGTTAAAAATATTAATAGATTAATAAATTTCAAAATAGATATTAAACTTTGAAATAAACAAATTAAAACTTACAATATTTTTTTGGGTTGATTCATTTACTGTAGTTCCATCTTTTTTTCTTCTACTCGAGCAAAACAATTTTGCTCGAGGGATACGTCCTTCAATATTCAATTTGTGCTTCTGTAATGACATTGAAACAATATGAAGTGCAAGTATAATCATATATTCAATATTGAATAAATCACATAATTTAAGTAGGTAATAATAAAAAGGGAAAGTCCTAAAGAAAAATTATAAACAACTATATCATACCAGCTGCCTCTCATGATCTGACATAGTTGTTCACCCCAAAGTGTGGAGGTATTGCTTTGAATCAATGTTTTTTTTTTGTTTTTTTCAGAAGATTACTAAATAATGTTTAATAATAAATAAGATTATATTAATGAAAAATATGAAAACTCTGATTTAAATACCTCAAATGAGATTAATACCTTAAATTTGGCAGTCGCCCAATGGGTAATCATTTAGAGATATTGCTCTATCGGGCAGTCATCCACGATAGGTAATGTATCTAAATCTGTGCCCACCCTATCACACCAGCCAACATATAGGTCATGCTTATAAGCTCTCCTAAGCTCTCCCAACTCTTTTAAACACGCTGGTCGTGCACCTTCGCCATCAGGAAAGTTAAACCGAAGTTGAAACCCAATAGATTAGTTCATATAAATACAAAAAAATACTACATTAAATCCAATAGATTTTTTACCCATATTTGTGCCCACGCGTTATCTTTGACTTCGTGTGGCAGTTGTCTCCAAGCGATAGGGATGACCGGAATGATATCAGAGTATTTGGCTAGCGTCGCCAAAAAACCCTGACATTCCTGCCCATATTTCTCAATCATTTGTCCATCAATATTATATTAAACCATCAACTGTGTCTGGCGGTTCTATACTGCATGCAAGAGAGTACGCCCCCCCCCCCTCCTCTTATCTATAGATGAATCTGTTATTAAAGAAAAATAATATCAGTAAAAAATATAATAAAATAAATTTTGGTATAAAAATTTGATAGAGTCAGATAAATATACCTGTGGTAGTCGGATCAATGGGCATCACTGGATGTGAAAAAGCTGAAGGAATATCCTGTACAGGTGGAGTGTCCCTCAGTGTACACTCCTCAGCCGCATACTGTGTCACATCAGGAGTCGAAGAAGGTGGAATATAATAGCTCGGAGATAATGAACCAGAAGCAAAAGATGATGGCATAGATGTCTGGCCAACTGGTAGTGTAAACATCGGAGGTCTAAATATCCCGTGTGTCCCTGGAGACACACCAGGATCAAAATGGGGTGAAGAAGATATGTATGTGGCGATGGATCGTCTAACTCTTTCCCCATGAGCTCTCGTACCACCGGCCTCAGTATCGGGCCCACTAGATGATCGTCCATCTCTGACACCACCCCCCCTCCTACCACCAGCCACTCTACTGGGAGAAATATCAGGCTCCTCATCAAGATATCTCTTGTCTAGGGGGTCGATCCTGAAAAAAAGTTTAACACATAAGTAAACAAATGATATTATAAGTTATTGAAATATTTATATTTTAAATAAAATACTCACAACAGGGATGAGTGGAGGAACACCCATCTGTACCATGCGACGATTATTATCTGTCATCTTTTTCCGTCGCCTCTCTTCAATGGGTGTCATTTCCTGCAATGAAAACAAATATGGAAGTAAATCATCTTTTTTCTTCCCCTTGACATTTAGAAGAATCGAAAGAAACATTTCACATATATTCTTTTCAATGTGCATTACATCTAAGCAATGACGTAACAAGTTGGTTGACCAATACGACAACTCAAAGAATATACTTTTCTTTTTCCAATTGTAACAGGTATCATTGGAAACATTTTTCCTCTTTCTAGATTTCATGACACCCTTCCCAAATGAATAACTGAAATCTTTCAATTCATTAAGCACATCAGTTCCAGACATACGCTGAGGTGGAGCACCATTCTCCATGGTATTGTCAAATCTTCGACGATTGTTTCTATATGGATGGTTCATTGGCAAGAATCCTCGATGTCCGATAAAACTAAAACTACAATGATATTTCAGTCTTCTCGACCGAGTATTCTTCATACAAATAGGACATGACAATTTTCCTTTAGTGCTCCATCCAGACATCATTGCATAAGCAGTAAAATCATTGATCGTCCACATAAGCGCAGCACACATCTGAAATATGTCTTTCAAACATGCATTGTATGTGGGTACACCCACATCCCAAAGAAGTTTCAACTATTTTATTAAAGTTTTCATGTATACATCTATATCATTGCCAGGATCAGAAGGGCCAGATATCAGTATACTCAAGAAAGTGTAAGGCTTTTTCATACACAACCAAGGGGGAAGGTTATAAATGTGTATGAAAACCGGCCATGTGATGTGCGAAGTAAGCATCTAGCCAAATGGATTAAAATCATCACATAAAATACCCAGTCTCACATTACGCACATCAGCTGCAAATTTAGGATATCGAGCATCAAATCTCTTCCATGCAAATCCATCTGCAGTGTGAACCAACTCTTCCTTATTCTTTTCTCTCTCGGTGTCATGCCATTTCATTTTTACGGATATTTCATCAGACATGAAAAGGTTCTGTAATCTGGGTATCAATGGAAAATGCCACATTATTTTTTTTTCACACGAGATGGTGATCCATCATCTTCTGGCTTCCATCGGGAGGTTCCACATTTGATACAATCATTTCTTTCAGCAGTTTCCTCCCAAAATAAGCTACAATCATTCGAGCAAGCATGAATTTTTTTTTTGAGAATCCAAGTTCATCAACTAACTTCCATGCCATATAGTGGTTTGAGGGAATATCTACATCATCTGGAAGTAAGTCCTTCAAGAAGGTAAGAATGTAATCAATTACAGTATTTGAAATCCCATACATAGTTTTCCCATGAAACAATCGGATTAAAAATTCCAACTTTTTCATTTTACCACATTGCCGATATACTGGAGTCGTCGCAGCATCATTCAATTTTTTCACCCTATCAACATCATCATTTTCATTGGACGCATCATGTGTGCTTGTATCGAAATCTTGTTGGCTGGACATCCTTTCCTTCTCATGATGCCGAATAAATGGAAACCGATCATATATCAAACTCTCCAATTCAGTCTTATCATTTGGATCATCAACATTTTGAGATTCCATTTTATCTCTATTGTGATACCACACATAATAGTTTGTTTGGAAACCATATTTGGTTATATGATAGCTAACTGCGTCATGACTCAACCAAGGTCTTCCAATATAATTAAAACATGGGCAGTGTATGAGACCACTATCTGAAGCCTTGTCAAATGCAAAATCTAGAAATCTATTCAAATTATTTTGAAAGTCGGTTGAAATCCGATCAGTTTCGTACATCCAACTTCTGTCCATTTTGTAAAAAAACTGCAATAATTCATTTCAATGCAATTCAATAATATTGAAGTATAATCAAAAAAATATTTAGGTAAATGACAATTGTTTACTTTATATAAAAGCATAACTGACACATTACGCTATATGAGAATCATATTAAGAAATACAACAAAATATAGTGTATATAAGAAAATAAGATACATAATTTATAATTCCAATATTCAAGGATTTCCCAGTAAGATATTGGAAGTGGATCAAGGAATACATAATCCTTAAGGATATTTTTGGGAGTACATGAGTTTTATACTTTAAATTATTTAGGGAGATCAAGATGAGGAGTATGATAACGATCAGGGGAGTGGCGGGACTGTCCAAGGGGGGTGCGGGGTGTCCAGGGGGGTGTGGGGTGTCTAGGGGGGTGGGGCCGTTTGGGGGGTCAGAGGTGTCCAGGGGGTCAGGGTGTCCAGATGGGTGGGTTGTCCGCGGGGGTGGTCAGGTTGTCCAATGGGGTAGGGGGGGTCCAGGGGGTGGGTGGGCTGTCCAAGGGGGTGAGCATGGTGTCTAGGGGTGGGTGGGGCTGTCCGGGGGGGGTACAGGGTGTCCAGGGGGTGGGCTGTCCAAGGAGGTGAGCGGGTTGTCCGGGGGGTAAAGGGTGTCCAAGGGGGGTGCGGGGTGTCCAGGGGGTGGGCGGGCTGTCCAAGGAGGTGAGAGGGGTGTCCAGGGGGTGGGTGGGGCTGTCCGGGGGGTACAGGGTGTCCAGGGGGTGGGCTGTCCAAGGAGGTGAGCGGGCTGTCCGAGGGGGTACAGGGTGTCCAAGGGGGGTGTGGGGTGTCCAGGGGGGTGGGCGGGCAGTCCAAGGAGGTGAGCGGGGTGTCCAGGGGGTGGGTGAGGCTGTCCGGGGGGTACATGGTGTCCAGGGGGTGGGGTGTCCAAGGAGGTGAGCGCACTGTCCAGGGGTGGGTGGGCTGTCCAAGGAGGTGAGCGGGCTGTCCGGGGGCGGTACAGGGTGTCCAAGGGGGGTGCGGGATGTCCAGGGGGGGTTCGAGGTGTCTAGGGGTGGTGGGGCCGTCCGGGGGGTTGGAGGTGTCCAGGGGGTCGGGGGTGTCTAGGGGGGTCGGGGTGTCCATGTGGGCAGGTTGTCCGCAGGGGTGGTCAGGTTGTCCAATGGGGTAGGGGGAGTGCAGGGGGGTGGGCGGGCTGTCCAAGGAGGTGAGTGGGGTGTCCAAGGGGTGGGTGTGGCTGTCAGGGGGGTATACAGGGTGTCCAGGGGGTGGGCGGGCTGCTCATGGGGGTACGGGGTGTCCACGGGGTGGGCGGGCAGCCCATGTGGGTGGCGGGGCTGTCCGGGGGGGGGGGGGGGGGCTGTCCACGAGGGGTGGTCGGGCTGTCCACGGGGGTGGCGGCGCTGTCCAGTGGGGTCGAGGGTGTCCAGGGGGTGGGGGGGGCTGTCCATGGGGGGTGGTCGGGCTGTCCATGGTTGATTCATTTGATGACATAGTATGGGTATATTTATATGAAAAGAATACCCCCACAAAAATCATGCAGCCCTGTCATTAGTCTAAACCCCTAGAACACATAAAAGAAGCTAGTATGGACATTTACTAAAATATTTAACACCATAAGAATAAAAATACACACTAAATATAGTTTGAGAGTATATAATGGTGTGTGTGAAAAAAATGATATTAAATCAATTTAAATGAATATGGAACAAATGAGGGTTTACAATACACTAAGAGTACCTCAAACAATCCAAAACCACTATAGCTCCCCATATTTAACATCATGAAACAGGACCTGGAAATCTTACCTATGTCTTTACTGATGAACACCTAATTGGAACACTATTTATGGTTCTTGAACACAAGGAACAAACTATGTTTGGTCTCTACCAACTCAATCACCCCCTTGTAGATCATAATCTTGTTTCCCATTATACTAAAATGGTCTCACTAGAAGCTACTTATAATGCTGGTCCTAAACCATTCATTCTCCACAAAACAATGATCAAAGAATCATTGGACACATCTTAATGATGATATAATATCATCACATAAACACATCAAAACAGAAACAAAATCATATAGGATGGGTCTAAATCAAAAACATAATTAGATAAATTTCAATAAAAAATAAGGTACCAGTTAATAAGATACCTTAAACACATCAAAATAAAAACATAAACATAAACACATCAAAATCAAAAACACAGAAACAAAAACATATAGGATGGGTCTAAATAAAAACATATAGGTTAAATCAAAACAAAAACATAAACATAAACACATCAAAATCAAATCTAAAAACTGAAATATTAGATAAATTTCAATAAAAATAAGGTGCCGGTTAATAAAATACCTAAATTAGGATGGGTATTATGAGATTTGGAAGTAGATTCAACACCTTGGATGGGATAGAAGAAGAGGAACCTGAAGGAGATCGAAGATCCAAACTGGTCCGGAAGAAGGAGCTCCAAAATCGCTTGTTGCTCCCGTTTAGGGTTTTGTATCGCGAATGGGGGAGAGGACGGGCTGCTGCCAATTTGGGGGAAAGTTGTGCCAACGGTTTTTAAAAACCGTTGGTATATACACACCTATACCAATGGTTCATTAGAACCGTTGGTAAAAACCTCCCCCAACCACACCTATACCAACGGTTCTTTAGAACCGTTGGGAAAAACCTCCCCCAACCACATTTTTACCAACGGTTCAATGAGAACCATTGGTAAAAATCCCCTAAACACATCAATACCAATGGTTTACTAGAACCGTTGGTAAAACCTTCCCTAAACCATCCTTTACCAACAGTTCTATGAAACCGTTGGTATGTAAGTGTGGGGAAAAACCCACATTCCAGTAGTGTCAAGTGGATCCTCATTAGAATGAGAAGTGAATGAAGGAAAGAAATATGATAATTTTTAAGTTCATAGTTCCTAGAATTAGGTGTGAGTCTTATACAAGAAGTATTTCTAGGCACAAAATGAAACAGAAACTCCCTAATCTTAGATATCTCAAGGGATTAATTTTGAGGCTATGGGGGGGTTTAGATCCTGATTTTTATTTTGAACTTCCTAAATAACCATATTCTTCATTTCATAGTATAATTACTATATAATTTTTTAATGAAAAAATTTTATGTTTTTTTTATTTTCTATTTTTAAAAAGTTATTTTTTTTTTGTGTTTTTTTAATTGGTCTCTCGTTCATTCCTAGGAAATGGTTCAAAAATTTGAAGTAGACATCATTGATGAAACACAAATTTATTATTTATAAAACTTAATAACTACTAGTGTAGTCATGAGAAAGACTATCATATCCACTAGAAGGGATAATGATGTGGCTGTGACCATAAAAAAAGAAAACTAAAAGAATATAGAAAATGATGAATTCACAGTGATATAGATGAGGTGTAGGGAGAAAAAAAATTAGAGAAAGAGAAAAACAATGGATAAATTTTGGGTCCTCATGCTATTAGGAACTGATAAAAAGATAATATCCAATTCTAATCAAATTATTTCAATTATTAAATTCTTGAGAAAAGGTCAATATATATTGAGTTATAGCTTCAGTGAACTTCCAAAATTTAGTGAACCTTTTTTAGTTTTTATATTTCAGTATAAAAATTAGAAATAATTTTTCCATTATAGAAAATAGATTAATATTCCATTTCCAATTTACAGTACTTCAATTGATGATCAAGGGTGAATTTATTCTCTATCATCACACGTTGGTTCTTATGCGTTGTGAAATGATGCTCATAATTTAAATGTAAAAAAACACAAAACATAAAAAATCATTAAACAATTATATTATTAAAATCAGAATGGATGACTGAAAATTAGTTCATCCCATCCCGATTCCCTAATAAATCTATATATTCATGAAATTAAAAATAGAATAAAAATATTTAGAGGAAATGGATAAGGGAATATCTCTATCAAGATTCCTCCCCCCATCCATCTCTGCTCTGGATCTGATTTTGTTCCCTACTCTGCCTTTTACTCCCTTCTATTTCCTCTAGTATGAATCATGGATGTAGGGTATCCAAGACTCGATTTTTAACATACGTGATGAATTATTTCAGCATATACATCATCTTCAGTATGCCTGAGGGATCCAGATGGCAAGGCTATCACTGTACATCTCCCTCATTAGGTGACTAGAGTTAAACTCCCTTAAGAAAAATCATCATGTCCCCATGTCTCCATTCTCAGTACATCCATCACATTCTAGAATTTTCTTTTGGACCTCCCATGTTTGTTCTCCAATTTTTATTCGATTATGTTAAAAGTAATTATCAAAATTTCAAGGTTCATGTGACTGAATTTTAATTTTTCACTATACTTTCTAACTTCTTTTACTTACACCAAGGAATCGATTCTCACAGTCAACTCTATCCAAGATAGTTTTTGCTCAAACTTGATAAATTCAACCATATTACACCCTGACCCCCACGGTTTTCTTCAATTTAAACCTATAACACTCATCAAATAACTAAATTAGATATTTTATTCTTCTAATCTTCATATACTTCAAAGTTTATTGTTCTTAAATTCAGACATTAAATAGGAAATATGTTCATGACTTCAACCAAATTTTGCACTATCATCTTGAACCAAACAGTGTTTCCCACCTTGATGATCCATCATAAAATCACAACCAAATTCAATCATGCTCCAATTATCTTAATTAGACTCGATAGTGTAGGTTCTAAAGATTTGGTATGGCCACAACGCACACAAAAATCCCACCAACGAACTCGTCAATCAAGATCTATAGAATCAATTCCCCCAAAATCTTCAAATTTGGTCAATCAGACCTCGTACCAGGTTTTTAATCAACACTTTCATCATTGGTAATCCCTTGTTCAACCTTATCATCTCCCCAACTTAGGACCATTTAAACTAATAATAATTTTGTAAAATAGGATGCACATGGTGATATCTATAACTAAAACTGATGAATTAGGGTGGATCCAACCCTATTAACTTATTTGAATTGTCCTACAAAAATTGTATCCAGGAACAAAAACATCTGAGGTATGTTACCATGATCATTGGTTCAGACAACCTCCCTCGACAATTATCCATCCAAATTTGGATTAATTAGGAGTTTGCAGACTCTCGTTACACTGGGTCAAAATTGGTGGCTTCAATTAGAGTTGGCATTTCACCATCTTCACCATTAAATGTTGTTCTTAAGTTGGCCATCAAGAAAGATTGGCATGTCACTTTAGGAAATCTAATAAAACTAAATGGTGATGTATCTCAAAGTTTTGGCTTCCCTGTCTTTCAGTTCTTCCTCCTCTTCCTAGTCGAATTCGTTATATAGTGTCAATTCTTCCCTTAGTGAACCTTGAGTAGAGATCGACCAGATCAGAATCAAATCTTATAGTTTCTTCCACTTATTCAGTAGATTCACATTCAATCAGTTTCAACTCTATAATGGATCACATTGCATCTTCATATAGTGTCATGGATCTGATTTGGTGGATCAATGTGTTGTTCTTCATCTAACGACCACAATTTGGGTGGAAAGTTGCAGCCACATATTCAATTGGTTAGGAGTGAGCTTCAATCTGGGTTTCTGAAGTGACTACAGAAAAGATCACGATATGGTTAATTTGTTGGCACAGTCAGATGGTTGTAGAGTTTCATAGTAGGCATTCCTACCATGAGGGTGTGTTATGTTGTAGTGGGGGTATGTTCAGTTTGTTGGAGCCTCGTATGGTAAGTTGTCATGGTCGGTATAGTGATTGTGCAACGGTCAGTATACTCACCACATCCAATACCATGTATGAAAAAAATAATTAAATTAGAAAATTAATTACATAAACAATAAAATTAAATTCAATAATTGAAAAAATTATTTATAGAAGATGAATTAAGATAATATAATAAAAATAATTAATTAAAAAATAATTAATTAAACAAAAGAATAAATCTGTTAAATAAAAGACTGAAAGACTAAAAATTTATGAATTTGAAATACAATTACAATTAAAATAAAATAATAAATGATTGATAATACAAATTGAAAATTATTATTTGAAAAACACAAAATGAAAAATGAAAAAATGAATAAAAAGAATAAAAGAAATGAAAAAATATAATTAAAAAATAAATAAAATGGAGAAAATGGTGATTAAATAAAAAAATATTTATTAATCCAAAAAGTGAAAACATGACTAAAATAAATAAATAAATTGATATTTTAAAATTAAAACATAGTTTAAATAATCAAACAAAAAATAAACAATAATTTTGATTTATTAAATTTAAAACATCATTTGGAAATTAAAAATAAAATTCATAACAATAATGAAGTGCAAAAAAAAGAAACAATAGCCACATAAAACTCCCCCACACATAATCAATTTCACTCTCAGATAATTGAGTTCATTTTATTTATTTTTAAAAAATGATAAAAAGAAATTCTTATCCTCCCTAAGTTCTAAATCACTCAAAATCAAAGAAAATAAAAAATAACTCCAAATCTTGAAATAATCATGCCTCGTAATGATATTCACTCACTTACTCACTTCCATTTCAAATCTGAGTGTTAGTTCCTTGATTAAAACAAGTAAAAAAAGTATCATTAAAACATTAATAAAAGAAACTTGTGATTAGCATTCTCCCCTGGGTTCCAAAAGTCAAAGGTCTAGTTTTCACTTTATTAATAAAACCTAAATAATTTTCATATAATTTGGTTTCCCATTTATTTACGTTGGTTCAAAATTCCCCACACCCTAATGATATAATTTTTGAAAAATCACTTTTATTTGAAGTTTTTCAAACCAATGGTTTCTACAAACGTTGTGCAAGTCACTTATTGATTTTCGATTTTATTTATTAATAGAAACACACCCAATGCCCTAGTCTCATTGACTCACCTTGGGATCCCATTTTATAATTTTACTCTTGATTAAAAGGACATATATTACTTACTTTTGAGTAGGATCAATGAGGTGTTTGTTCAAAAAGGTGAGTCACCTAGGTTCTAGTTCAAATTTAATGGTTCCTAAATTTATAATCGAAATTACATAAACATACCTCCTAAAACACTCCCTTCCCTAGTTCCTAAACAAAATTTTTACTAGAAAAGTGGACTACAAAACTGAAAAATCACAATATTCTATAAAATTTAAAATCAATGAAATCCATTAATTCAGAATGCAATTATTACCTAGTTAGGATGTGAAGGTTTTGTTTTTGATTTTTTTGTGTTTTTTTGACTGGTTATATTTAAAAAAAACTTGAAATGACCTTTGAATAGGAGTAATTTTGAAAAGATTTAAGGTTTTATGATGGATTCATTGTGAAATGAAGTTATCCACATTTAAGACCCCTCCCTCACACTTAATTCTCATCATGTTTCCCACTGTTGAGTCTCAAAGTGGGGGACATAGTTAAACAGTTTTATTCAAACCGATGTAGAAATTAAATATAAAAAAAGTTGTTGTTAAATGCGGTGATATGGAAATTCAAAAATATTTTTTTCCACACAAGAATCAAGGATCACAAAACTGGTACAAAATATGCTCACTGACTAATACCAGAATATTCAGTATAAAAAAAATTCAAAAAATTGTATGTCGTGGGTGATTTCATGAATGATTTTAAATAGAGTATAAAATATCACGCAATTGAATCAAAAACAAAGTGAACCAAAAATCTTAAGTAAAAATTCCAACATGTGAGTCAGAACATCATCATGAAATTAGAAGAATCACTATAAATAGATTTGTAATAATTAAAACAGATATTTCCATTATAAAAAAAATCTTATCACTTTGTTACACAACATATGTATCCTACCAAAAAGGGATATGTTATCCAGTTTGAAGCTCCAATTGAAGATCCAGTGAGTGAAGATAAAAAATAATTCCACTAGAAATTAAATCTTTGAATTAGACATTCCCAATTCATATGATCACTTATCTAGATCCAAAACCACTTTTCATTGTGACCCGATCACTTTAAAAAAATGAACAATAGTTAGTGAGAGTATGTATCATAGATTCTAGTAATTATTTTTCAAAAAATTAGGGTGAAAGAAAACTAAGTAAGGAGCATTTATTAAAACATAAATTTAAAGAGAAAAATAGGAAAATAATGGGTTTCCTCCCATGAAGTACAAGTTTTATAGTCCCCATCTAGACTATATTACCTAATGTGTTTTTATCCATGATCATTAATTGGGGATGTGTTATTGATGTTTTTCACTATACTATTGTCTAAAAAATAATCAATAGGATCTTTCAATAAGTTTTTAAATTTAGTATCAATAAGAATTCTCTAAAAAACTTCCCAATAAGAAGTATGTAACATGATATCAACCTCAACTCGACCACTCATAACTTCTCTATCATCTATAAGAAAATATTAACAAGATCCCAGACAACTCAAACAGCTTATCAAAATCTTTTTCAGAGCTTCCCCCATACATAAAAGATTTAAAAAACCTTATAAATTAAATTCAAACAAGAAACATCCTTAGCAGTATTCCCAAAACAAATTCTAAAAAATATTAGAGAATAGCCAAATCAGAAGAGTACAATTTTAAATAATTTAATTAATCATTTAAAAGATAATTTTCATTGTCTAAAAAATACTCAAAAGCAGTGAAAGTTTTAAAAACTAGTTGTAAATCATCTTACACAACACCAGACTCAGCAGGAATAAGATTTTCAAAGTAGTACACATGGTAAAATTGAACACAATATTTTTTTTTTGTATAACTCACCCAAGAAATCTACTTAGTTAAGTGAAATTTAAAAAAACCAATTTCATAAGAAAATATCTCAAAAATAGTTTCAAACAGCTTAAGAAAAAGTTGGGACTCAAGCTCTAGTTTGGGTTCTAGTAAAATAATCTCCTCACCAACAGGAGTCTATGAAAAACTCAACAAGTTGGGGAGTTAAGATCACTATAACTTAAAAAAGAAAAGACCCAAACTTAGATCTAACCTCTTTTTTGAAACATTGATTCTCAACAATATCAATGAGGTCATATCCAACCTTAGGTTTATTTTTTTCAAAAATAATAATTTTCTCCACATTATCTATAACATAAGGGTAATTGTTCCTTTAGAAACATTAATGATTGTTCCCCCAATAGAAAGTAATGGTCGACCTAAGATGATTGGGGAATTCTCATAACACTACATATCAAGAATAAGAAAAATTATGGGAAAATTGATATTTCTTATTCTAACTAATAATTCATCCACGCTTCCATAAGGATGTGTGTGTAGCCTATCAACAGGGTGAATCCACATAGAATTTAGTTGAAAATCCCTAAGGACTAGATTATTTAACAATGAGTAAGGAATCAAATTAATAATTTCTCCCAAATCATATAAACTATTCAATTTCCCACTTTCTCTTATTTATCACTAGATAAAAAATATTCCTAATTCTTTAAAATTTAGAGGAAATTTCCTCAATAGAATAGCACTACACACCTCTTTCAAATTGATGGTATCCCATTACTTCCAATAATTTTGGTTAAAAAGAAACCTCTTGATGAATTTTATATATGATTTATTTTTATCCAATTCTTCTCAAAATGGGATGTTGATTCAAAAAAGTTTTAATCATTTTCCTAAATCTCAAGTAATCATGTTCATCACTCTTTTTCACTCTTTGGGGAAAATTGATGGTATGGGAATAATGGTTTAAAACTAGTTGATGACTCACCTTCTCCTCAGATCCATCTTTATTTTTTCCTTCTTTAATTAATTCCCACTTTTTTTCATTAGTTGTTTTTATTTTTTATGTGTCGGTTCATTATTTTTTTGGGGCTCGAACTTTCTATCTAGATTTCTATATTTGAAATTTTTCTAGTTTTGGGATCTCAAGTTCTGTAAAATCCCTAATTTCACATTCTGAAGGAAGCAACTTAATTGGTTTGTGAATTTTTATATAACTTCTTGTGGTAATAGAAATGATATTATATCTTGGGTTAAAAATAGATGTACTTGGAATCATACTCTTAGCCCTAAAATTCATATTACTAGTCATGTTTCCCAATTTTGAGTTTATATTGTCTATACTTTACTATTGGGAATCAATTTTTGTAATCAACATCCTAATAAATTTCTCTAAATTAGATTTTTAATTTGACAGTCCTACTATTTTTTTTATACTGATTCCATAGTTGGTTCAAATATCAAGGGTAAACAGTGGGTTGTTAGTGACCCCTTGGTTTTTCATAGAAACGTTTGGTTGGTTTTTGTGTCCATCAATAAATTTATTTGAAAATGGGTCATTATAATCTTGTATTTTATCTCTATAATCAAAGAACACGGCATTCTCCTAATATGGTATGGGGAGGTCAAAGTTGGGACCACATGTTTGGGTGTGACCGAACATCCTACAGTGATAGAACTGCTCCCAAATAACATTATTATCAACAAAAATATCATTATTGTTTGTTTTAGATCAGTGGATTTTCTCTTCCTAGTGAACTTGTGCTGGAATTTTTGAGAACTTTTTTCAAAATTTCCTTTTATTTATAAAGATGACTTATCAAAAAAGTCACATCTGCCAAATTGATCCACAATATTTTGATTATATAGTGTGAGAATATTATAAATCATTTCCATCAAAATATGGGAAGATAATTACTAGTTGGGAAATTTCCAAAAGTAATAATCTAAAACTATCCTACGTCTCATGAAATTGATCTCCCTAATATTGGGAAAATCTTTAAAACTTGTGTATAACTTCTATGGTGGTGTTCCTGGGATAAAATTTTGAAATTAATGTGTTGTGTAGTATATATCAGGTATCAAAGATCTCTACATCCAAATTCTAGAACCAATTCCTATCCATTCCCTTGAAATTGAATCAGAACACCCTTAATATAAGCTCTTCCTCACTCAACTCATGATGCGAAAACTATTTCAAAATACTATAAAACTCTCCAATGAACTCAATTGGATCCTCATTAGGATGAGAAGTTAATTAAGGAAAGAAAAATGAGGCTATTTAAGTTCATAGTTCTTAGACCAATGATTCAGTCTTATTCAAGAAGGGTTTCTAGATGAAAAATTAAATAGAAACTTTCAAATATTGGGTATCTCAAGGGATTGATTTTGAGGCTATGGTGGATTTAGATCCTGATTTTTATTTTTAAACATCCTAAATTACTAGATTCTTCATTTCATAGACTAATTACAATTTTTTTGTTGAAATGTTTTTAGGTTTTCTTTTTTATATTATTTTATGTTTTTTTATATATTTTCATTTTGTTTTTTTTTTTACTTAGTCTCCCATGGCTTACCTAGAATCGATTCCCAAATTTATTGTTACCATCAATGAAGAAGTGACAGTTTAATATTTATAAAACTTATTTAATACCAGTGTAGTGGTGTGATAAAGTATTGTATCAAATGGGAAGGATAATGATATTTGAGTGACTAAGACAAATAAAAAAATAAAACTAGAAACACATAGAAAATGATTAATACATGGTGAAATGGATGAGGTGAAGGGAGAAAAAAATAATAGAAAGTGAAAAAAAATGGATGAATTTAGGTTCCTCAGGCTATTCGGAAATGATAAAAAAGATTTTCTACTATTTCAATCAAATTAATTCAATTATTAAATGATTGATAAAAGGTGGAGATTCATTGATCTTTCAATTCAGTGAACTTCCACAGTTTGGTAAACCTTTTTTAGTTATGATCTTTCAATATAAAAATTAGAATTAATCTTTTGTAGAAAAGATATTCACCTTCCATTTTAAGTTTTCAATACTTAAGTTGATTGTCAAGGGTGAATTGATTCACTACTATCACCCATAGATTCTTAAGTAGGGTTAAATGATACTCATAATTTAAATAAAAATGAACACCAAACATAAATAGTTTCTCACAATTATTTTAATAAAATCAGAAAGTAAAAATGAAAATAATTTCATCCCATCCTGATTCCCTTAATAAATCTATCTATTCATGAAGCTTCAAATAGAAATGAAAATATAGATAGGAAAGATATGAGGGGATATCTCTGATAAGTTTCCTCCCCACCTCAAGTTACTACTCTAGATTTGATTTCACTCCCCACTCCATTTTATTCTCCCATTTGTGTTCACTAGTGTGAATGATGGATTCCGATTGTTTGGTACCTGATTATTAACAACATTCTGGACCATTGTATTAGAGACATCAACTTCATTATTCTTGAGGGCCTCCATGTGGCGAGGTTATCACTATACATCTCCCTCATTAGCTGAATGGAGTGAAACTCTCTTAACAAAAAGCAACACATGCCCTTGTCTCCCTTCTAAATACATCTATCACATTACATAATCTTCTTATAGACCTCTAAAGTTCATGATCCAATTTTCATTCGATTATTTTGAATGTAATTACTTAAATTTCAAGGGTCATGTGACTGAATTTTAATTTTGAATTGCACTTTCTTACTTATTCTAGTTAAACCAAGGAATCGATTCATAGACTCATCTCTATCCAAGGTATTCTTGACTCCAAATTCATACATTCAACTATATTACACCATAAACACCTTGTTTTTATTCAATTTGAACCTGATACACTCATATGATAACAATAATCAAGATTTTATTTGATGAATCTTCATCAACTTCAAAGTATATTGTTCTTTAATCCAAACCATTAACCTGAAATGTGTTCATGACATCAACAAGAGCATTCATTATCTGATAAAACCAAAAAGTTCTTCTCACCTTTATGTTCAGTCATAAATAATAAACAAATGCAAACATGATCAAATCATATTCATCATCCATGAAACCGCAGTTTCACAAGCTTTGGTCTTGGAATAGTGCCCAAAAAATCCCACCAATAAACTCATAAATCAATCTTGTTTAGTAAATGTAATAACCCAGTTTTTCACTCAGGTATGGATCCTTTAAATTTCAATATAATTCTTTATTTTGGACTTAATATGGATGGTTAATGAGTTATCAAAGGTCTCAAGGGTGTTTAGGGCTTGTTTAGAGATTGAAACCTATCTTTTGGGAGAACTAGGCTTGGAACATGGTTTGTAGTAAACTGTGTGGGGAGGCTACACAGTTAGAGAAAACCATGTGGGTGGCATGCTTTTCTAAAAAAATCCTTACTTCATGGTTGCACACTTTTTCCATAACTATGTGGCCTAAACATGTGACTTCCACCTTTTCTCTTGGTACTCGTGCATGGTTTGAGAATGGTTTGGAAAATCATGCATCCAAACTATGCACATGATAAATTTTTTAAACTTTTACATGTTTACCCTTAATTGTCTAATTAAGCCCCTCTTTCTTCCCTAATACAATTTCTAATGGGATTAACCTTCATTTCTCCCATTTTGGATCTTTTTGAAGTCCTAAACTTTGGATCAATATATCTCATTCATCTAAGATCTGTTCAATATTATGTTCACCATGTTGGATTTGCAACAGTAAGTACTCGAGTCTTTTTTATCCATTATTCATCTCTATTTCCCTCAGCCTAGTTATCGAGATGTAATAATTTTTACTCTTTTTTCATATCTACTAAGTTATAATAAGAATTAGAGTCCATTACTGGATGACAAGATTCATACAAGCCTAATGTGGGTGTTCTATAACGCATCCCTCAAGTTCATTGATTTTTGGAAATTACATGTGGGGATTCCCGATTTCATTGAGTGTCACTTATTGAATTTATGTTCCATTCTTATAATCATTAGAACTGTATAGTTATGATATTTCCAAATATGTGATTAGTTTTTAGTGGATATTCCCACAAATCATTCCATCCCATGTACATTGTTTTTCCATAATTATAGTTTTAGTGTTTTGACACGTTTGAGTCATGCCTTGGCTTAACCTTTATAAGGGTAAGATTTTCTATATTAAATGGATTGATTTAAATTTTTAATTACATAATGTAAAGAACCATATATTCTTCCCACTTGACCCTCCTAATTTAAGTTCTTCAATTTAATAATTAAATGTTAAATGGAAATTGGAAAGTATACTAAGTATATGACTTGGCCTTTTAAATGTAATTGAATAATAGGTTTCAGGTATGTATCACCCATTACCAGGTTAATGGAAGGGAGGGGAGTGAACCATGATTTTTTAAAATGCCTTAAATATATTAAATTAATGGTTTCATGCAACTTGGACTGGTCACACTAATGAATGTCAAGGCTTGAACCAAATGGATTTATCGATTAATTGTGATGTGATTAAAGGGTTGCACACTACTTGGCCTTATCACACAAATTAAAGACAAGCCTTTAACCAAATAGAATATTATATGAATTCATTATCAAATAGAAGTGGTCTAACTTGAGCTCACCTTGGATTCCTTAGGGAATTACTTGAGCACTCGAGAACCCCATTCTGATTCATGGATGTGGCTTGCTTTGGTTGAGACCCACCTGGAACCCAATCATATCTAAATTTGGATTCCCGGTATGAAACCATAGGATCCATTCAATACTATTATAGGATGCCTTGGATACACTCCTTGGATCCATTATTGATAAGTAGGTTCCATGGTTAAATCCCATTGGTCCTAGTCATTGCTTAGCCCCGTTTTACCATTGATAAACTCCTTGGACTCAATATGTGTTTTATTGTGGAATTCCATAGACTATTCTCCTTGATTACATTATTACCCTTAGTTATTCTATAGTAATTACGGATTTGGTGGACCTTGAGGTCTATGTTTCCTTGGTTATTACCTTGGAACTTCATTATTAAATATCATTACAAGTTTCCTTCTTACATCTTGGAAACTTTGCTATTTATACAATCACAAGGAGATGTTAGTGTTGGATATGCCTCACGTGAATTGCTTATATAAATAGGTAATCAATCAATTAATGAATTGGTTACATGTTCAGGCACTAGTCAAGGGTTTAATTAGGTACTTGGGTATTTATTTACATTGTACTGCTTTACTTTATATATGTGTGTGCTTGCACACTGTTACATTTCCATTACATGGGTCGGATGTTATAGACACCAATGGTGGTGGCCAACTAAGATTTATCTCACACCCTCTCTTGGCATTGTTTGGTACCCAAGGAAGATTACATGTATGTAGGTGTTCATAAAGGGAAGAATAATGCTTCAGACACTTGATTTCTTGTAGTTCTAGTATGGAGCTGGTAGCAAATGATCGAGCTATACCTCGAGATACTTGTGATAGTTTATGTATTTTTTTCTACATTGTGTTTTTTCTACTTTTTATCCATCTTTTCTATCTTTCTAGTGACATGAATTATATTATCATCAACAATTGTATGTTATTTTATCTATTTTAGTTATTATTATCCTTTTCTCTTTCCCCTGTGTGTTATGTTTACTTATTTCATCTACTATATACTTCTTATTTATATTTATATATTGTGCTACATTCTGTTAATGAGGGCATAGTCTCCCCACTGACCCACACTAGTCCCTCACTTCTATTTGGAAGCCTATTGCATTTAAGGATATTCATTTGAGTCCATGCGGCCCATCAGGCTCGGGGAACCTATTAAGCGGCATCCAGGTCTGGTACGTCATAAAGTGGTATTAGAGGGGTGTTTCCTTTAATTCTTTACTATTTTAAGACAATAGTCAAGAGATAATGAATTCTTGGGACTTGGTCATAAGTTTTTCATGGGTGCCTAAAACCCATGTTCGGGGTAAAGTTTGAGTTTCCTAAATTATAATTGTTCTTCTACTTTTTCCTATTACGGATGATATCATTTCTCTGTTGGGTGATGCACATGTTGTGTGGTGATGTTTATTATTATTCTAATTGACATACCATTTTATCCTTGTATTTATGATATGAGGGCAAGGAGCATTGTTACATGCATCATAGTAAGCACCTATAATTTTCATGTCAGGCATAATTTCCATGCCATATAGGTTCATTTTACAACTTTTCATTTCTTTTTATGCATTTGATTGATGAGTAAGCATTTCCTTGTTTATATATTGAATGTGCTACTATGGGTTGTGATTGAGTGGTTTCTTGTTTCTATTCATATGGTTTTATGGGTCCTCATGGGTTGGAATAAGTAATTTACCAAATCAATCCTTTAATTATAAATTCAAGTGGGTGGCCTATAACAATTATGGAAATCCCACATTGAAGGAGGAGGAGAATAAAGCACCCCTTTATAAGGTGGTGTGGATACCTCTCCCATAATGAGGCCTTTTCCTGGGGGATTCCTAAAGGCCAGAGCTTAGGGAAAGAAATACCATGTGGGCTAGGCCCAAAACAGAAAATATCATGATTGTGGGATCGACTAGACCATTATAAATGATATTAGATCTAGTGTCTATTTTATGTGTTATTGATGTTGTTGGGACCTTATAGGGGATGATTATGGAAAACCCAAATCGAAGGAGGAGGATCATGAAGCACCCATTTATATGGTGGTTTTGATACCTATCGCATCATTAGGCCTTTTCTTGGGGAATTCTTGAGGTCCATAGCATAGGGAAAGATAAATTGTGTTGGCTAGGCCTAAATTAGACAATATAATGATTATGGTCTTGACTATTCCATTGTAGTTAATTCCCACAAAATCCTAAAATTTGGTTGATCAGACTTCATCCCATGTTTTTCATTGAAACTTTGATCATTGGAGATCCTGTTTCACCCTTATCTTCTCCCCATATTAGGTTGATTTCAAATAATCATCATTTCATCAAACAAGTTTCATGCACTGATCTCCAAAACTATAGTCGATGAATTAGGGTGTATCCAACCCTCTTTGCTTTGTCGATTTGTCCTGAAAATATCCAAGCCAGCAACACAAACATCCAAGGTCTATTTCCATGATACTTAGTTAGAAAAGCCTCCCTCATCCATCATGAATTCAAATCATATTAATCCAGAGTTTTCAGACTCTCATCGCACTGGATAAAAATAAATTTCTTTAATTAGAGCCAGTATGTAACTATCTACACCACTGAATTTTTTTCTTCAATGGGCCATTGGGAAAGGTTGGAATGTGGCTTCAATATATCATGTAAAAATCAAGGTCCACACATCTCAGAGTTTTGGATTCACCTATATTTTGGACCATCCTCCTCCACTCGGTTGAATTTGTCATCAATCATTGGGACTTTCCTTGGTAAACATTGAGTCAAGATCAACCTACTCATAATCAGATCTCATATTTTCCTCCACTTCTTCAATAGAGATCGATTCAATTGATTTCAGTTCCACCATGGATCTCATCTCATCTTCCTATGGTGTCGTGGCTCTGATTCGGTGAATTTCCACGGTGCTCTTCATTTGGAGATCACGGCTGGGGTGAACAATTGTAGTCTCATCTTCAACTGGCTAAGAGATAACTCATATCTAAGTTCTGTAAGTGACCATGGAGAAGCTCATTGTATGGTAAATTTATTAGCACGTTCAAGTGGCTGTAGAGATTCTTTATAGGCATTCCAACTGTGGCGGTGTGGTAGACTGAATTAGGGACACAATCAGTTGGATATAGCCACGCACGTTGGGTTTTCATGATCATTATACTGACCATGGTTCAGTCATATCCTATACCTTGTCTCAAATAAATAAATAAACAGATCAGTAAATTAACTTTATAAAAAACAAATAAAATTAAACAATTATAAATTCATTGTTTACAAAAAATGAATTAAGATAATACAATAAATTTAATTAATTATAAATACAATTAATTAAAGGAAATATAAATTTGTTAATAAAATATTAAAAGATTAAAAATTTATTAATTTGAAATAAAATTCCAATTAAAATAAAATAATAAATGAATGAAAATCCAAATTGAAAATTATTATTTGAAAAATATATAATGAAAAATTAGAAAAATGACTAAAAATAATAAAAAATGAAAAAATATAAATGAAACAATTATAAAGGATAAAATGGTTATTAAATAAAAAAATATCAAACTAAAAGGTGACAACATGAGTAAAATTAAAAAATAATTTAATATTTTAACATTAAAAAAAAATTAAATAATCAAACTATAAATTAAAAACGATTGTGAATTATTCATTTTGAAAAATTGTTTTGAAAATAAAAAATACAATTAATTGAAATAATGATGTGGAAAACACTAAAGAAACAAGAGCCACATCACCCATACTTGCACTCCAAAGCTTATTCATACGCATAGAGCATATGGCGCCACACCTCATGTTGTGGTGAGACACATTCCCTTGATATAATATTTTATTCTCAGATAGTAAATAGTGTAATCATCACATACTATCATGGTATAATCATTATCATCATGTTAAATGACCCCCATTATAGTGTTACCTTTTACTACCCCCTAAAAATAAAATTTCTAACACCTCTAACCCACTGCCCAATCCTCCAACAATTACACTAAACCTTCTAGAACATCTAAAATAATTCTCTATTCCTGTTTAAATTATAAACAATTAAATTAAAATCCTAAAATTTAGATTCACCCTAGATCCATTTCCCTAAGAGCATGATCCACCTCCTAATTCATTAAAACTTAAATCCACTGGTCATACTAACTCCCAAACATAAATCTTCTCACCCTAGATAGTCTATAGTGTCCCTTTGACAATAAATATCTTCCTAAATTGGTTATCAATTCATTTCTAACCTTTCATAATATATCATTAAACATGAATCATGAATCTGATGTGTAACTCCAACACCCAATCCCACTATTCCCTAAAAGCCTCGTTATCTAATCACCATGACTCTCATTAAATTATCATGATCTCCATAATCTCATTGGAATTATTTTTTTCCTTTGATATTTCTATCAACACTCTTAAAATATAGTTTTTCTCTCTCAAGCACCCTACCCATACACATCACCAAAATGTTGTTATGGTGCACTAATATGGCTACCTATCCTAAAATATCAATGAACCACCCATATCTAGCCTTATATCACTCCCCATAATAGTAATTAACTACCAATAATAAATTCTATGTAGTGATACTTTCTGTAATATGAATAACCTATTGAAAAGGGATCTTAAGTGATCAAAACCATGAAACCATCAATATAATCACTTTCTTACTCAAGCCTTACGTTTACCACTTTCCAAATTATCCTAACTATACATTTCTCTCAAATTAATGATGAAAATATTATCAAGAACACAACACAACACACCCAGGTCACCCTTAGTCAAATAATAGAAATATAAGAATAATTGGTTATACACCATGAGTGACTTATTATAAAACTAAGTCAAATATATTTATTCACAGAAAAACTTACACAAGTTTTATAGAACACCCCTTATAATTTGAGTGGTTTTTTTTCTAAAATGAAACCCCAAAATATTTGGCCCAGATAGAATTTTCTTTAAAAACTGAACTTATTTTCTAAATTAATTTTAAAATAAATTTAAAACCCCACTTTCCCAAGATATTCTCAAAACCAATAAAAACCAAACAATTTTACTCATGACTAATTACACAGAATGAGATTTCATTTAAAATTATGTTTTCTAAAAAAATCAAATCCCCTAAAAACTATTACCATATGGAAGCCACACAAACATAATCAGTAATGAATAAAATCAATCCATTTAATCAATATTAATCAAATAACCCCTTATAATGTATTTAAGAAAACATTTAAAATATTATAAGTTTTTTAAATTAATAATATATTTCAATGATGTTAATTTTCAAAAAACACTACCCATAAGCATGAGTATCAAGCTCTAAGCAAGCCACCATCCTGATGTATGAACAATATCACTAGCTCTTAACTCATACCCATAAATCATTTCAAATATCACCCATCACACATTAGGGTTCTTGATCCAATACTTTAATCAAACCTAATGTTCATACTCCTGAAACTATATATCCCCCAGTAACTTGGGTTTTAACCGAGTACATAATGACTAGGAATTCACCAAATCTACCTCTCAAATTCTGATATTTTATCTCCTACTTAAGATAACATTGTCCCAATAAAAACCCACTCTAATACCATTTTGTAATGCCTCTTCCAAGTTCACATGAATAGTTCCCAGCTGGGGGGGACTACATGACCTCAAAAATACCTCCCCATTTGTTAAAGGCTATCAATTAGTGGCAAGGTCCTTGAAAAATCTTATAGAGACTATTCCCTCAAGTAAAACACACAAGTGTCAAAGGAAACTCTACCTAAAATTCATAATAACCAATATTTATAAAAATACATTCCAAAAAAATTATAGATATAAAATTTGTGTCAGAGACACTTTGGGTGTGTTATATCTATTTTCAATGGTTGTTAGTGATCATAGTGTATTTATTGATATTTCAATGATGTTTTATTTAAATGTAGATGAAAGATAAATTGAATTGAATAAAAAAATTTGTAAGTTTGGTTGGAGAGCCAAAGTTTGTTTTGAATTTTTTATCAATAATTGTTTCATCTATATTAAGTAAATGAAAGTGGAGGATACATTTTGAAGTTGTTAAAACATCTTTCCTTGTATTTCATAGAAATATATTGAAAGAGGAATTTTTTTTAATATTAGAGGGTTCCATATAGAGTTTATAATGATAAATTTTATATATCTATGATAAATATATTTTAGGATTTGTTTATCCATATATGGTGGATGAAGTTTTAGAAAGAATAGAGAAAAAAGAATAAGAAGAAATGGGAAGGTTGGATTTTTATTCTTGAGTTACAGACTACTATTATTCCTTAAAGTAAATTATATGTTCTTCAGTGAAAAAACATAGCCATCTATAAGCTAGTAAGTCACCCAAGAATCCTAATCATTCCAAGAAGGATAAATAGTCAAGCTCAAGAGTGATCTAGCCAATAGCGGTAATGTGTAGGTGAATACCAGTGCATGCCTTCACTACTATGTATAAGGTAGAAGATGACGCTCATGTGGGGTAGCATGAGTCACTCCCCAATATGAGGTGACACCTAAGGGATATGTCAAAGGACCAAAAGAATTATTATCATTATAAATAAGAGTACATTATCATCGATACCGTAATGTGGGACTTGCATTTATGCACATTGTTTGTTTTTTTAAAAACACATGATATAGGGCTCAGTCGATAGTTGTGTATTCAAAAATCTTATTTGCACCATGAAATACATGACTAGCCTACCATTCCAAAATCCATGTTAATCCATTTATGTAGATACAAGCTTAATGAAGCAATAAATGATCATCATAAGATCATTGGGGAATTGAATGAAGATAAGTTAAATGACATTTAAATTGGAATAATATAAGAACTATCAAAAGATTATGTTTATGTGAATTCAATATAAGGGGAATGTGTGAATTTATAAAAATTAACTTGAATCAACACACTAAAAGTTAGTATGAAATTTCACCAGAAGGTATACTATGTGGCTGCTATAAGTTTAGGAGAAATTCATTTGAAACACAATAGGTTTAAAAATGAAAAAGGAAAATACACATTAAAATTTCTTATCACAAACAACTTGGTGGTAGTTAGACATTGTGTATGAAACTTTTGAAGAATTTTGTATGAATTTAAGTCAAGAATGTGAATTTTTTTGTAATTTATAACTTAGTGTATGAATTAGTGAACCGCAAGATTTTTTTTTAAGAATTTTTTCCATAAGACTTGTGTATACGAATTTTATATCAAATGACTTAGACATATGATGTTGATTATAATATAAATTTGAAGGTAGTGCATGACTTTGAAGGTCATGTACATGTTTGAAACTTCATGGGATTATGTTAAAGTATTATGATCTAGAACTCAAATAATTCTGTTAATGTCAGGTGAGATGTTCTTAATTAAATGAAAATCATGGTCGGTCTATCGTGATTTAGGAAAATTATAAAAGAAGAACAACTCATGATTTTCTTAGTGGTGTGATATAAGAATACATGAATACATGAATGAATCCATGTTTATAGAGATAATTGATTGGATATAGTGTATAGAATAAGGAATACTTATAATATATGTGAAGGAAGAAATTTGTGACAATTCTTCTTATTTTAATTCTCACGGTTTGTGTATGATCATATGCAGTTATAGACAGTTATGATGGAGGTACAATGGGAAATCCAGATCCAATATTTTTTGTGTTTTAAATATTCAAAGGTGGAAAATATATGTGTTTTGAAATACCAATAAATATGTATATTTTGATACAAGTTTCCTCATAGTATTGTGAATATAAATAATAAATAAAAAATGAGAAGAAAATTGACACTACTGTATTTTATTCTATACATGAATATTATTGGTTGTCAAAAAAAAATAGTGTGACTTAATACTATACTAATATTGGAGTATCTTTGATTCCAGAACATATAATAAAATGTAGTATAAAAAATATTGAAAAACAAAATAGAAATAATTTAGTATCATAGATGACATGGAATGCGATTTAACACTATGATTCTCTTGAAGAAGTTTTGTGTATTAAAGATGAAACATATCTAGTATAGTCTTATTGTGAATTGAACTATAATAAGAAGAGAAGAACAAAGTATAATAAAGAGAGGTTGTGCATTCTATATTTAAATAGATAGAATATGTATTTTAAATTGGTGTGGGGGAGGAATAAATAGTACCATATTAGATCTTTTTCATTGAATAAGTAGAAGGATTTTTGGGAATAATTGTGTATGAAAAAGAAGAATATTTTTTTTCATACTGTTATAAAAGTAAGAGAAGAAGATCAAATCATCACATCAACAACATGATATCAATCAAAAAAAAATTAGGATTATTTGTTTGGTACCTCTATAATTAAAATTGTAAGGTGTGGGATGAACCTGAGTGTGGGATGCACTAAACTAATTTCTGCAGTATGCACACTCATACAATTTTAGGATACTATAGTGTAAGTCTCATAGGTTGGTATTATTGGGTCGTGTGATCAAGGGTCTTATTGGTTCAAATGAATGATAATACTTTTTATTTGAAAGGTGAACCTAGTACATTGTTTTTCCTCTTTTGTAAGTGTGTTTGTATTTGTTACAAAAAAATAATGAAGGTGAGAATATAGAATAAGATAGTCATTCATCTTAACAAGTGATACAGTTAAAATTTAATGGTTAAATAATATAAAATTTATTAAAATTTACCAACACTAATTGACACCCCCCCTATTGTTGAATATATCCTTAACCAGTCCCCTAAATTGGTATCATATCATGGTTCACCTCTGATTGGATTCTCAATCTTTGAAATTTTTCAATTTTCAAGATTTTAGTTTCTTTATTAATTTATAATGAAGTGTAGTTTTGGAAAACCTTTACGTATATCTAATAAAAATTTTACCCCTATCCAAAAAAATATGAATAAGAGAAATAAAGAGAAGATGAAACTGATGAAATTGTTCCACTTGTCTAAAGAAGAATAATTCTCAGTCCCTCTATATAATAGTGTTGAAAATAATAGATCTAACATAAATGTAAATAAAATGATAGTTTTTTCTACCACCAAGGAAATGGACAGCCCTTCTACCTCAATTGTTTCATGAAACTAAATATTATGAGGTATGGAAAAATTATTATTTAAATATTCCTCAATAAGTTCAAAGAATTTTTGAGGATGGTCATATATCTATAATTTCTCAAGACATGTCTATTGATATATTAAAAGATATGTTGTATTATTTCACAAAGAGTTGTTTTATTTGGTTTATGAAATTTTTATAATTTATAAAAAAAGAGATCACCCATCTTATGGAGGAATTGTAAAAATTGGAGAAAGATTTGGAAGAAAATATATTTATCTTATTTGAATATCTCTGAACTAATGGATTCAAATATGTTTTTAATGTTTTACCTAAAGATAATTTATCTAAATTTGAATAAAATTGTATCATCATAATCTAGTAAAAGGATAAGTCCACTAAATAACTTTAAGGGTAGATCCATGTATTAGAGGATAATTTGAAAAAAAGAATTGATATCAAGAACATATAGTTGTATGTTAAATGTATAAGGATTATGTATATTGATACATTATTATAAGATAAATAAAAAATGCTTGATAAAGACGTTTAGAAGGTTAGAAAATATTGTAGAGATAAGGTGATGTTTATAGAATGTCATAAGAACACTCTCAATATGATATTTCTTTAATTATAAGTAGAAATGGCCAATCTAGAAAAGACACATATTGGGTCTTTAATATAAAATAATAAATAAGCTAATTCCATACATATCTATAAGGAGGATTTTTGTTTAGTAATACCTATAATTGATATAAATATGATCAAAAAATTATCTAATGATGTTTCCCTAATATCATTAAATAATAATGTACCATACATACTTGTTTTTAATGTTTGTACTAAATCTTTTACAAAACAATTATTGTTTTAAATACAAAATTTGTATATATATATGTATAAATAAAAGAGATTAAAATAATACCTCCATGTATATCATATATAGAAGAATAATTGAAGGATCTATTTCCCCAAAAGGATCCCAACCATTGGTTGAAAAGGCCTAAAATAGATTTCTTACAAATCTATAATTTGTGGACAAACAACATTTAAAAGAAAAATATCAAGGTTTATGAGTCATCACTGGTGGTGAAATTAGTTTGGGCATAGGGAATTAGATTTTTGGTATAATTCATCAGTTCTATATGTTTAATGTGATCCCATTTCAAGGTTGAGAAATATATAGAATAAGAAACAAAAATATATTAATAAATATTTGTATAAAATAAATAGATTTTAATTGATTAAAGATTTTTGTGATATATGAAATAAGTGTGGTCATAAATATGATCTTTGTTCACCTAATCATGTATCAAATGTTTATGAGAAAATAAGTCCATAAAATTTGAGGAAGAAAGAATAGTTATTCTTGTAAAGGAATCTAAAGAAAGTAGGAAATCAGATTACTCCCAAGAATATATCAAACAAAGGTAGGTAGGAGATCCTTAAGTAATAGACCCATGAAGTTTGAGTGTAGTCTTATATCTAAATACAGCTTGGTATTGAAAAATTCATGTTGTAAGTCCAAAAATTATGTCATCATACCTAAATATCGTTTAGTCATCTGTCCAATGGATTTGAAAAAGGGGCGGATGTTAGAAGAATAATAATAATAAAGATATTTCAAGAGAAGTTATTAACAAATAATAATCCAAATGTTAAAGAAGAGAAATGTGGGAGTTAAAACATGGTTGTACAAACTCTCAATGGTTTTTTAACAATACTACCAAAAAAGAAGATTTAAAGAGTATTAATACTACATTAATTATAAAGGTTCTTGAAAAAAAAAGTAATCCACATAATGAAGCTGAAAATGTGGGGAGATTGATGACGGCCTGAGAAAATTCAGACCTTAAAATCATATATAGAAGCATGAAAAATTGTTCTATTAGATTTATACAATCCTCTAAACCCTTTTATTCACATTAATAATAAAAAATACCATACCTTATCACCATACCTTTTCTAGTTTTATTTCTATTCATACTATGTTGAGAATTTAAGGTGAAGTATGTTCTCAGGGGGAGAACTTGGGAAGGAGTGATTGTTATCAATAATGGTTATAAAAGTGAAGAAATAACCATCAAATATTGATCTCACATGTGATATTCTAAATAAAATATAATAAAAGGATCATCTTTGATAAATTTAAATTGTGTGTTTTCAACATTAGATAGAAAAATGATGAAGATCTCACTTTAAATGATCTGTCTACTTTTCAAAAGAATGAGTATTAAAGAATATCATACATAGTGATGATGTGGAGGTTGAAAATCAAGATAGCTACATGAATTTACCTTTGGTTTATTATTGACATTTAATTTCAGGATATTTATCCTTTTAAGTGATCCTCCCTTATACATGTTTTGATAGTAGTCTCCTTGAGGGGAATTCTGAAGAAGAATCTTCTAGAGTTATTATTTCATGAAAATATGAATATTCTATATTGTGTATAATGTACCAAGCCTTTTACACAAATTATTAAATTATTTTAATCATAATTAACATCAAATACAACCAAGGATATTAAATTCTAGTGTCTTAGGAATACTATGTACATTAAATTGAAAATATGTTACCAAAATAAAAACATATTTTAATTAATATTCATAATGAGATCCTAACTTCCTTTGAGCCCTTACATCTTCATAGGATAACTTAGGGAATACCTAAAAATATATGAGCTAAAAAACCAATAATGGAATAATCATTTGAATAAAGCATAACACATGCATTAGAAGGCATAACATGTTGACATAAAAAGGCATGTAACATGAATAAACATATAGAAGCATAACATATAGAACATGGGATCATATAATCATGGAATAATAAAAACTTGGAAAAAACATATAACATGACATAAGGATTATTTAAGGATATCCTCCATGAATATTTCACATGGAGGATCATGATTCAAGGCTAACCACCAAGACCATTGCACATAGAGTAACATGAGTCAAGGCTAACCACCAAGACCATTGTACATGAAAGATCATAAGTCAAGGATAACCAAAAAGACCATTTCACATGGCGTATCATGAGACTAAATATTACCCAATACATTGGAGTGCTATCTTGATTCTCCCACCATAACATTTTTAGGCATATGTGTTTTATATGAAGAATCAATCATAAGGGTTACCCATAGAAAGAATTGGCTATCATATCAAGTCATAAGGCATAACAAAAGGGAATGTCATAATGGTGTCCATGAAAGAATGGATTTAAATCATTATTGGACATTAATAATGAAAAATAGGAATATATCATGATAAATGATGTCAAAATAAAGTGAAAACAAGTAAAAAAGAGAGTTTAATAAACTTTAGAAATGATCCATTTTAGTGCGATTTTAGGGAAAAATAAAAAGATTCTTTAAAATAGAAAAGGAATAATTGTTTTAAAAAAATAGAAATGAATCAAGATATTTTTTCATGATAAAATTAGTGATTTTATAATAAAAAATGGTGGATTCAAATAGATTTTGGAGTGCACTTGAAAATGGGTAAGAAATCAGGAATTTTCCTTTAATTGGGCTTGCTTATCAGAAAGAATTGAGAAGGAACCCTTTTTAAAACATGTATTTCCCCATAAAAGAAGGATGAAATGATATGGATACATGATTTTGGAACATATATAAAGAATTTATAATAAGTATATAAAAATAAATAAGAATTATATTGGGTTAAAGAGAGAAAAAAGCATAACTTGGAGGGAAGATTGAGGTTTGGAAGGAATCCCATACCTTATGTCTAAAACTGTTCTACACATGATCTTAATTTCCTGGATAATTAAATTAGATTCATTAATAATTTAATTCAAAAAAAAATTAACATTTATTTTATTTATTATAATTTTATTAAGTTCATTTATGTCATTTTTTATAATTTATAAGATACAATTTCACTCTTCTGAGAGCATTTGTTTCCTTGGTTTTCATTATCAGTTTACTTGTATACATGTATGGAATATCTTGTAAAAATAGAATATTTTTATAGAATTAAAATTATATGTTATTAATGAACTTACATAATATTAAATGGCATTCTATATCATTTTTTCTATATATGGGGATGATTTATTAGATTAAACTTTAATGATAAACAATTAGATTATTTTGGTGTTTTTTTATCATCATGAACTAGTATTGTTTTATTAATTAATATTATTTTTATATACTAGTTCAAAAAAAATAAGATCAAATACATATATTATAATAATTTTTAACCATAATAATTTTTTTATCACCATCCCTGAATGAGTTCGTGGAAATTAAAAACCCATCATCCTTGAATGTGATAAATTAACACATCATTGATGATGGTTTCATTTTAGAACAAAAGGGGAGGGAAAAAGAAATGATTATTGGTTGTTCCACTAACACAATATTATTTCAATATATAAAAGATACAAGAGTTATCATGTCACTTGGATAAGGGGAGGTGAGGATAGGAAAATAAAATAAAAGAAAAAGAAAAAGGATTTCACCTTGAATTCTTCTCCTTGAGAACCACCTTAGAGGAATTGGGTTTGATATTTTTTTGAGAAAAAATTATCTTAGACATGGGGTAGATACTTGAGAATAGTATTGTGTATAATTTGGAAAATATTCAAACCTTTTGGGTTGTGAGGAGAAGAGGGGTGAGGGGTGGTATGTATAGTGGAGTGGGGAGTTTTTTGATTATATTATTCATTATTTTATTATTTTGGATCAAGACTATCAATAGTGTAGATTATTGTTAATATTTACAGTAACTAGTGCATGTTACTTCAAAACAATGGTACTAACATAATATATACATCATACATGAATCAATAATTCATGTATTTATCTTATACCATAAATTATTGTATTTCAAAATTCACCAAAAATTCAACTTTTTTGAACAACCCAAAAAATTAACCCAAATAATTTTCCAATGAGTATAATTAAAAAGTGAAATCCACTTTATTAAAATAATTATATTAATATGATAAATTTAATTTTTAAATAAAATTATCATTTACTCGAAAAATACCAACTTTAAAATTATATCTAGTTTTATAGCACTTTGGGAAATTAATTAAGGTCTCCTAAAATTATATTATCATCATAAGAAAACAAAATATTAATTTATGCTTCTATTTTAAAAAAAAATAAATTTTCTATTAAATCATTATATTAATTATAAAATTGAAAATAAACATTTATGTTTTATAAAAATTCCAAAACATAATTCATCATTTTCAAAACATTTATTTACTTATACTACGATATAATTTTATCATATTTTCATTTATAACATACCTAAATTTTATTTATACTTCCACAGGTGAGGTTACTATTATATTTGTGGGTATACTATTCATAATGGTTACATTACTATTCCAAAGGTTAGGTTACTATTCCATTTGTTTCAATTCCTAAATTTCTATAAATACTTTATATTTAATTAATTGTTAATTTATAAAGTTTTTATTGTGTATCTAAGTGATTTTATGTTATTTATACTATATAACATAATTATAAGAATGCAAATTCCATTGATATAATTCTAGGTCATTAAATTCTTCCCCCTAATGAAATTTCATCCTCGAAATTTCATTTTACAAAACCAAGGGTACAAAATGTGAGGGTATTTCCCCTTAATTTATTCTTCCAGTTCCCATATTGACTCCTATTACTTATGGTTCTGCCATAGAACCTAGACTAGGTGAGTAGTCTTATTGCATATAAATTTATCTCTATGGTCCAAGATCTTCACTGATTGTTCCCCATAAGAGAGGTCATTCTCCAATTGTATCACCTATTAATTTAGTATATATTAGGGATATGTTATGTTCTTCCCCAAGAGATATATGTGAAATATATCATGTACTTGAGACATGGTTGGTGGAAGTGTTGGTCAATAGGCTACAGTTCTAACATGATCAAGAATCTCAAAGGGGATGATGTACCTGAGACTTAGCTTTTCTTTCTTTCCAAATATCATGATCCTCTTCCAGGGAGATATGTGGAGGATTACCATATCTCCAATATAAAACTCAAGGTCTCATCGATGATTATCTGCATAGATATTCTATTGAATTTGGGATTCCTTCATGTGATGTTGAATGGTTTTCACCTTTTATACCATTTCTTTGACCATTTAAAGTTTTATTATCTTATATTCACCAACTTTATCCTAACATGTTGGTGTTCTATATCTTTTCCCATAAAGAGATTCATATGGAGCTCTTAGGATTCTCGAGTGGATACTATTTTTAAAAGAGAACTCAAGAAGAGGTAGATATTGGTCACATCTTCCTTTAAATTCCATAGAACACACTCTCAACATTTTGTCCAGTGTCTAAATAGTCTTCTCATATTGTCCATCAATTTGAGGATGATATGACATACTGATGTTTAGCTCAGTGTTTAGATCATGTTGGAGACTTTTCCAAGACATGAAAGTAAATCTCATATCTCGATTAAATACAGTTGATAGTTGTACTCTATGCATCCTTACCTCTTATTTTATGAATATACGTACAATTTGATCCAATGATAAGTCCTCTCAAAATACGTTAAAGTGAGATTTATTTTTAAGACGATCCACAATAACCCATATATCATTGTTTCATCTAGATGTCTTTGGAAGTCTAGTGAAAAAGACCATGGTGAGGTATTCCCATTTCTATGTTGGTATGGGTATGGTTTAATTATTCCCTTAGAATTTTTCCTTTCGTCCTTCACTTTTTTTCATACCAAACAATTTGATGTATATTCCATGATCTCCTTCTTCATGTTGTCCCAACAATTGTGCTCTTAGAGATCTTGATGCATCTTTGTGCTCTCTGGGTGAATAGTGAAGGTTGATATATGTGTGTCATTTAGAGTATATTTATTTATATCTTGATTAAATGGTACACATAGTTGTGACCTAAATCTCAAGACTCCTTCCTCTTCCATTTTGAACTATAAGGATTCCCCATTTTTGATAGCTTCCACCTTTTTATGAATTTCCATGTCATTTCATTGAAAATCCATTATTTTTTCTATAAGGGGTGTTTGAGAAATAATTTGAGAAAGGATTGATGATGTTCATTACTTAAAGATTCAAATTTACATCCTTTTTAGGTCTAATAAGATTGTATCCTTCTCAATTCTTATCATTGATAAAGATGAAGGATCCTTTCTTCTTAGAGAATCTGCCACCTTATTTGGTCTGTTAGGATGGTAGTGGATTGGGTAGTCATAATACTTGATGAGATATAACCATGTTCTATGGAACATATTAAAATCATTATATGTGAATATATATTTTAGGCTCTTGTGAAAATTATATATCTCACACTTCTCCCCATAGAGTTAATTCTGAGATATTTTAAAAATAAATACCACATCTTCCAACTCTAGATCATGCATGGGATAGTTTTTCTTGTGAATTTGTAACTTCCTTGTGGTGTAAGCTATCACTTAATCATTTTTAATTAGTAAACAACATAATACTTTCTTTTAAACATCATTCTACACCACAAAGTGTTCCCCACTTGTCAAAAGTGTGAGTATCGGTGTAGTGATAAGCCCATTTGTTTACTATTTGAAGAATTCATCACATTCATTGGTCTAGATAAACTTTACTTCCTTCCTAATGATCTTGGTTGGTGGTTTTTACAAGCATGATAAGTTCTTCACAAATAATCATTAATACCCAACTACACCAAGGAAACTACAGATCTTTGTTATAGATGTTGGTCAGGGCCACTCTTCAATTGCCTTTGTCTTGGAAGGGTCCATAGATATTCCTTTGTGGGTGATAACATACCCCAATAATAATACTTCCTCCATCCAGAACTCACATTTACTATACTTTTCAAATATTTTCTCCCTTAAAAAATTCTTTATCATAGTATTCAAATTCTCTTTGTGTTCCTCCTTAATCTTGGAGTATATCAAAATATATTCAATAAAGACTAAGAAAAAATTATTGAAGTAATCTCTAAATACTCTATTAATTAAATCCATAAAAAATTTTGTAGAATTAGTGATTATAAAGGGCATCACTATGAACTCATATTGTCCATAACTCTATTTAAAGGTAGTCGTCTGAATATCTTCCTTCCTCGCCTTTAATTGGTGATATCCCTAATAAAGTTACACCTTATAGAAATACATATCCCCTTGTATTTGATTGAACAAGTAGCCTATATGTGTAAGGGGATAATTTTTATTTATCATGATTTTATTAAGTTCATGATAATTAATGTAGAGGTGAATTATTCAATCCTTCTTTTTGACAAAGAGGACCAGCCTATCCCATGGTGAAGCATTCAAACATATAAAACCCATATCTAGATTCTCTTGTAACTGCTTCTTTAGTTCTTCTAGCTCAATGGTGGTCATTCTATAAGGTGTCTTTGATATAGTAAAAGATCCTAGAATAAGTTCAATTGATAAATCAACCTCTCATCTAGAGTAAGACCATGATATTCATATAAGGAACACATCAGTGTAGTCCCTCAAAATGGGAATGTCTTTGATCTTGATCCTCTCATTTGTCTTTATCATTTAAGAAATATATGCTTTCTCATAATGAAATAATATCCACAATTTATACGATTATTCTAATGGAGTTTAATCCTCCTCCTGACACTTGTAAAAAATTGGAGGATGCCTTAGGATGTGAAGAGTGATCCCCCTTTTCTGACATTCAATGTTAGATTTCTATAAAGATAGCCAATCCATGCCCAATATAGCATCAAAATCCATCAAAGGAATTAAGATAATATTTTCTGTGAGGTTTAGTCCAAAAAAATTAACCAGGGAGGAGTTATATAATTTGGATGTAATAATTTCCCTATTTTTTTCTCATAGATAACTCAACCACTATATTTTGAGGTGGTGTTTTAATAGTTAAACTAAACTTGAAAAATATGAAATAATGTGTAAAACCAGAATCAAAGAGTGAATTCTCTATTCTTAAATGAATAACTATCATACATATCACCACATCATTTTCAGGCTCCATGTAAAGACCCGGAAATTTCAAGGAAAATTTTTTCTTAATTTTCTTTGGAATTTTACAAGAACGCAGTTTCTAACGGTGCCTAATTCTGAGGCCCGGTGTGCCCAGAATCATTTTCCGAAGTTTAGCTCGGGTACGTTCAGTGAACGAACGAGCGGGAATTCTTATCTTTTGAACCGGTGCTTGGAATCGAATTCTGAGGGCACCGATGGAACCGAAGCGCCGGTAATTGCTTAGGAACACCTGTTCCGGAGTTGCTTTTTCACGAGAGTTGATGATAAAAATTGTGGAAGTTTATTTTATAATTATTTTACAATTTTTATTTTACTCTAAGTGTTTAATCCTTTTGAAGGAATTTGGGTAACTACCCAACCTCCCTTGGGAGGTTATGAGGGTAGTGGGGCCCACACGAACCCCACCCCTTCATATCCTCTAAACCCCCTCAACTCCCTTTTAAATTTTGTTTACTTAAGTTTAATAACTTATGGAGTTAATGTGGTGAGTTAAATGTAAGTTTTTGAAATTCAAACTCTTGAATTTCAAAAGCCTTGTTGTGTTAATAAAATAAGTTGAGAACTTATTTTACTTGGGTTGGTGTTTAGTTGTTTGAGAGCATTTAGAGAAAAAGCTAAGGAAGTCTTGAGTTCTTCATTCCCTTTGACGAAGAACGCGAAGAACGAACGATCTCCGATGTGGAGCGTCGAGCCCTCGGAGACCGTCTTTCGTGACACCGACCCGCGACGCGACGTCTTCTTCCACGACGTTCTTCTTCCACGATGTCTCTTCCGTGACGGTTTTCCGCGATGAAATCTCTGTCAACGTCTTAGAATCCTCGCTTCGTGACGCCGACGTTCGTCATCTCTTTTATCAAGGTAGGGGGTTTACGTGTTTTCTATATGTGATTCTCTTCCGTCTTTTATCCGCGTCTATTTGGACCACATGATATCAGTTAACGGGAGGAGGCCGGACCGCACAAACATGGTCGTCCCCCTCCCTTTTGTTTTTCTTGTTGTTGCGGATTGAAAGAAATTGACGCAACATTGTCACGCCGCGCGGGATCGAGCGGCAAGGATGCGTGACATCGTCACGCCACGCGGGATCGAGCGGCAAGTATGCGCGACATCGTCACGCCGCGCATTCAAGTTTTAAACTCTCATGCGTGGGTTTTTTATTGGAATGTGTTCATATAATTTATTTTGGATAAATTATACCCTCGAAAATGATTAAAATCATGTGTTTATTATTTTCCAATTGAAAATACCTAACGTGGAGGACGCGGGCTGAACAAACACGACCCGACAACACTTCGCAGCTTGTTTATCGATGTGCGGATCAACGAACGATGATGAAGCAGGCCGCAATGGCGTTTGAATCCCTTCACAGTGAATTTCGGGTCCCGGGAGCACCGTTGGCGAAGAAGGTAGGAGAAACGGACCACCGGAGCGTGTCCGGCGGTCCGCGGAAGGCGGTGGCGGCGCGGCGCGTCGGCGCGGCGGCGGTGGTTGTCGTCGGCCTCAATTAGCGGCGAGGGTGGGGGAGCCGCGCACCCCGCCCGCGGCTTTCGCTCGACCGCGCTGGCCGAGCTGCGGCTGGCCGGTCAGGCCGGACCGAGCCGGGCCCAGCCGGGTCGGGTCGAACCGGTTCGGGTCAACCCGGTTCGGGCCGACCCAGGGGGGGTCGGGTCGGGTCGGTCCGGGCCCGGACCCCCTGTTTTCGGACCCCTCACGGTCTTTTGCCCATATCTTAAGATACGAACATCCAATCTACGCACCGTCAGTTGCGTAGAGATCCTTGAAACGAGACGGTCGTTTCGGTATATCGCACTCAAGGTTTCGGAGTACTTTGGGTTCGTCCGGGTTGGTTCGGATACAAAACCAACCGGGTCCTCGGAGCGGAAACACTTATATCTTGAGCTCCGGACGTCCGAATGACATTTCGTCGACATTGTTGGATTCCTCTAAGTGATACGGATCATTTTTCTTACTCCGCTCGAGGTTTGGATGCCATCGGAGTTTGGTCGGGTTGGTTCGCTCACGAAACCAATCGGGCCCCTGGAACGAAAAAGCCAATAACTCACAGACCGGGCGTCCGATTGACGCGCCCTCTATTGCGTTGAGACCCCTATGACGAGGTGGTCATTTGAGATACTTCTTTGTGGACTTTGAGATACTTGGAGTATCGACCTGTAGCTCGTGGAGTGGACCCTCCCAGAGACGAGCGTGCGGAGTACGGAGACCGTGTAGACGACTGAGACCTGACGACTGCTTGACCGACTCGACTTGCAGTGAGTCGACTAGCCCAGTGGACGGAGTACCCAGTATTTGGTGGCAGACCCACAGAGGACGGAGCGCCTGGTAGTTGGCAGCAGACCCGCGGTACTCGACCGGAGGAGTACCTCTGTAGGCTATTAGGGGGAGTGCCCGGTATTTGGCGGCAGACCCACAGCGGACGGAGCGCCCAGTATTTGGCAGCAGACCCGTAGTACTCGACCGGAGGAGTACCTCAGCAGACTTGGATTAGTGAGTAGTACCTCAGAGTCGTGACAGGACCACTGCACACTCCAGAGATAGAGCTCTTCAGCAGTTACGGTTTCGATAATGAAAATCCTGGTTTGAGCTGATTCTATGACCTTTGTGTTTCCTCATGATTGAGATGGGTTACTTGATAACTTAGGTATATGTATGGTCATATACCTGGGTAGTGGTTATCCGTTGATTTCATAATCCTTTTGTTTCCTCATGATTGAGATGGGTTACTTGATAACTTAGGTATATGTATGGGCATATACTTAAGTAGAGGTTATCTGTGGAGATCTTATTTGTGGTTATCCTTGTTGGTTTTAGTGAGACATTGAGGGTCTCAGGGTCCCTACTGAGTATCGTTATACTCACCCCTGCACGGGCTATGCCCGTACCTCATTGTGTTGGTTGCAGACGACGGACAGTGCTGACGGAGGCCGAGTGTTCGAGGACTGGACGGTACCCAGAGGTGGACTACACGACGAGTCAGTACCTAGAGGTGGACTTCACAGCGAGACGACACTCGGAGGAGGTTGACGGGCGAGAGCGTTGTGGAGGCTATCTGTACCTACCCTTCAGGTAGGATCCGTGGTGGACGATCCAGGAGCTGCGCCATCTGTACCTACCCCTCAGGTAGGATCTGAGGAGGAAGACCCCGGAGCCGTTTCCGTTCTTCCAGCTGTTGTACCTTGTTCAGTTGTAGTTGTACTTTCATTTGGGTTTGTATTCTGGCCCATTTACCTTTCAGCACTTCTCTTTGTACTTAGTGTTTTGCTTCCGCTTGTACTCTGTGGTGTTTTGTTTACTTTTATAAAGGAAATGTCTTCCCAGTTATCAGGATTTACGCCTTTGGTGCTAGTCGCCAACCCCTGGCCTATGGAAGGCGGGCTTGGGGTAGTCACGGCACGGGCCCCGAGGACGGGTCGTGACAAATTGGTATCAGAGGGGTCGGTTCTACCGCAGAACTTATAACGCTGATATTTTCTTTCTGTGAAGAAATAGTGTTAAGGGTACCGAGTGTGGTCTTCAGTTCAGGGAGTCTAGTGTTGGTGCGGGCGGCTGACGTATCCATACACCAGGACCCTGACAACTGAATGCTGACTTTGTGCATGAAAACACTGATTGCATGTGTGTTTCCAGAAGTTTTATTTAAATATCAGCTCAAACCAGGTCAGCTCACCAGGTATAATCATTTTACCGTGTCACGTTGTTTCTCTCAGGATGCCTCCCCGCGGACGACCAGCTAGATCCCCGAGAGTTGTTCGTACTGACAGCCCGCCAAGCGACGTGGCCTCAGTACAGGGCTCTATTCCAGTTGAGGCACCAGCGGAGGCACCAGCGATACTACTACCCGTTGGGCCACTGATGCCACCAGCCCCAACAGCAGAGGGTGCACGTCGCTTGAGCGCACTGCACATGTTCCAGCGCCAGAGGCTACCCAGGTTCCGGGGAGAGACGGACCCATAGACGGCTGAGGATTGGCTGGAGGCTGTGGTGAGAGTCTTCAGGCTAGTGGGGACGCCGACAGACTTCATGGTGATCCTTGCTGCCAGCCTTCTTCAGGCAGCAGTAGGCAGATGGTGGAGCCTCATGCTCCAGATGCATGATGAGGCGACACTTCTTTGGGCAGACTTCGAGAGCCTATTCCGGGCAGAGTTTGTACTAGCCACCCTTCGAGCGGTGCGTAAACAGGAGCTACTTCAGCTGCGGCAGGGCATCATGACAGTGGCACAGTATTCAGCGAGGTTCACAGACCTCTCATGCTACTTCACAGATATGGTACGAGACCCATTCTTCCGGGCCCAAACCTTCGAGCAGGGGCTCAGGCGAGAGATTAGAGCTTCTGTTGTTTCTCACAGCATTCCGACGCAGACAGGGGTGTTAGAGAGAGCCCTCTTAGTGGATAGTTTCCTTGATGAGCAGTCTCTAGTAGCAGGACCCACCACTAGCCGACTTGCGGCAGAGTCTTCTACAGCAGGCAGTAGACAGATGACGCAGAGGTCCAAGAGGACCATACCTACCGGTGGCCGACTGCATGACTCAGGTTCAGTTGTGCGGGGAAACCGGGGTGGAGTCAGAGCCAAACGTGCCGAGAGTGGACAGTGTTACTCCAGCGGCGGAATTGGTCACATGGCACATGACTGTCCGACCCGCCATGCAGATGAACAGCAGTTAAATGAAGAACCTCCCAGCCAGAGGCAGAGGTTCGATCATGGCAAACCACAGGGGACAGGAGGACATGGGAGAGCTCAGCTTCAGGCAGCTGAGGCCTATGGTCATGGAGCTCCGGAAGCAGATGGACAGGAGCGGGACTAGCTCTAGACCTGGAGGATATTGATCCTGTTGCTTCTAGTTTTGTTGATGTTTGTTTGTAGTTGCTTCATGTATTTGTACTATGAGCTGTAATAATAAAAAGACACTTATCTTTTTTATGTTTTCTTTCCTATCCTTTTGTTTGGTTGATAGTGAGTGGTCCCGGTTAAAACTATTGACTTGACCCTCACTTTTTAGATTTCTACTGGGGGAGACCTAGTGACCTCACACTGATGCCGACAGTGTGACTCGACCCTTGGAGGCGAGAGTGACAGTTGGATCTCTTGGTAGTTACGTCGAGGCCTTACGACGTCATCCATGGCATGAATGCATCATTCATGTCAGGATTGACTGTATTAGGCAATGAATGTGGTTCATCCAGGGGATGAGACCAGATTTCTCTTATCAGAAAAGAAGAAATCATAGCAGCTCTTGTAAGACTAGAGAAGGTCCAGGTCATCCAAGAGCGGATGAGGACAGCACAGGGCCGATAGAAGCCTTATGCTGACAGGACTTGGCGGCCTCTACAGTTCGAGGATGACGATCATGTCCTTATATGGGTCTCACCTCGACGAGGTTTACGGAGATGTGTCCAAGGTGGTAAGTTATCTCTGAGGTTCAACGGACCTTTCTAGGTCCTCAGCTGGGTAGGCGGGGTGGTTTACTGCTTGACCCATCCACCGCAGTTGCACCAGGTGCACGATGACTTCCACGTATCTCAACTAAGGAGATACGTGCTCGACCCTTCACATATCATCGACCATGAGGAGCTGGATGATGGCGATGGGGTGTCTTTCACGGAGGTTCCAGTGGGGATCGAGGATCGACAGGAGCGGATCCTATGAGGAAGATCGATTCCTCGGGTGCACTTTCTCCGGCAGTACGGGAACCTCCAGGTGAGAACATGGGAGTGGAAGGCTCAGGTGCGTGCTCAATACCTCTTTTGTAACCCTAGTTTGTGTTGAAGCTTTACGGGGACGTAAAGCCCTGAGTTGGGAGTAATGTAAAGACCTATAAATTTCAAGGAAAACTTTTTCTTAACTTTCTTTTGAATTTTACAAGAACACAATTTCTGACAGTGCCTGATTCTGAGGCCCGGTGTGCCCAGAATCATTTTCTGAAGTTTAGTTCGGGTACGTTTAGTGAACGAACAAGCGGGAATTCCTATCTTTTGAACCGGTGCTCGAAATCAAATTCTGAGGGCACCGATGGAACCGCAGCGCCGATAATTGCTTAGGAACACCAGTTCCGGAGTTTCATTTTCATGAGAGTAGATGATAAAAATTGTGGAAGTTTATTTTATAATTATTTTACAATTTTTATTTTAATCTAAATGTTTAAACCTTTGGAAGGAAGTTGGGTAACTACCCAACCTCCCTTGGGAGGTTATGAGGGTGGTGGGGCCCACACTAACCCCACCCCTTCATATCCTCTAAACCCCCTCAACTCCCTTTTAAATTTTGTTAACTTAAGTTTAATAACTTATGGAGTTAATGTGGTGAGTTAAATGTAAGTTTTTGAAATTCAAACTCTTGAATTTCAAAAGCCTTGTTGTGTTAATAAAATATGTTGAGAACTTATTTTACTTGGGTTAGTGTTTAGTTGTTTGAGAGATTTTGGAGAAAAATATAAGTAAGTCTTGAGTTCTTCATTCCCTTTGAAGAAGAACGCAAAGAACGAACGATCTCCGACGTGGAGCGCCGAGCCCTCGGAGACCATCTTCCGCGACACCGACCCGCGACGCGACGTCTTCTTCCACGACATTCTTCTTATACGACGTCTCTTTCACGACGGTTTTCTGCGACGAAATCTCCGTCAACGTCTTCAAATCCTCGCTTCGCGATGCCGACGTTCGTCATCTCTTTTATCAAGGTAGGGGGTTTACGTGTTTTCTATACGTGATTCTCTTCTGTCTTTTATCCACGTCAATTTGGACCGCATGATATCCGTTAACGGGAGGAGGCCGGACCGCACAAACACGGCCATCCCCCTCCCTTTTGTTTTTCTTGTTGTTGTGGATCGAAAGAAATTGTCGCGACATCATCACACCGCGCGGGATCGAGCGGAAAGGATGCGCGACATCGTCACGCCGCGCGGGATCGAGCGGCAAGTATGTGCGACATCGTCACACCGTGCATTCAAGTTTTAAACTCTTGTGCGTGGGTTTTTGATTGCAAGGTGTTCGTATAATTTATTTTGGATAAATTATACCCTCGACAATGATTAAAATCATGTGTTTATTATTTTCCAATTGAAAATACCTAACGTGGAGGACGCGGGCCGAACAAACACAGCCCGACAACCCTCCGTAGCTTGTTTATCGATGTGCAGATCAACGGACGACGACGAAGAAGGACGCAATGGCGTTTGAATCCCTTCTCAGTGAAGGTCGGGTCCCGGGAGGACCGTTGGCGAAGACGGCAGGAGAAACAGACCACCGGAGCGCGTCCGGTGGTCCGCGGAAGGCGGTGGTGGCGCGCCACGCCGGCGCGGCGGCGCCGGCGACTGGGGGCGGCGGCACGCCACCAGAGGGCTGGCGGTGGCGGTTGCCACCGGCCTCAATTAGCGGCGAGGGTGGGGGAGTCGTGCACCCCACCCGCGGCTTTCGCTCGGCCGCACTGGCCCAGCCGGGTCGGGTCGACCCGGTTCGGGCCGACCCAGGGGGGGTCGATCCGGGCCCGGACCCCCCATTTTCAGACCCCTCACGGTCTTTCGCCCATATCTTGAGCTACGGACCTCCGATCGATGCACCATCAGTTTCATAGATATCCTTGGAACGAGACGGTCGTTTCGGTATATCGCACTCAAGGTTTCGAAATACTTTGGGTTCAGCCGGGTTGGTTCGGATACGAAACCAACCGGGCCCTCGGAGCGGAAACGCTTATATCTTGAGCTCCAGACATCCGAATGACGTGCTGTTGACTTTGTTGGATTCCTCTAAGTGAGACAGATCATTTGGCTTACTCCGCTCGAGGTTTGGATGTCGTCAGAGTTCGGTCGGGTTGGTTCGCTCACGAAACCAACCGGACCCCTAGAACGAAAACGCCAACAACTCACAGACTGGGCGTCTGATTGACGCGCCGTCTGTTGCGTTGAGACCCATATTACGAGGCGGTCCTTTGAGATACTTCCTCATGGAGTTTGAGATACTTGGAGTATCGACCTGTAGCTCGTGGAGCGGACCCTCCCAGAGATGAGCGTGCGGAGTATGGAGACCGTGTAGATGACTGAGACCTGACGACTACTTGACCGACTCGACTTGGAGTGAGTCGACTAGCCCAGTGGATGGAGAGCCCGGTTTTTGGCGGCAGACCCACGGCGGACGGAGCACCTGGTAGTTGGCAGCAGACCCGTGGTACTCGACCGGAGGAGTACCTCTATAGGCTATTAGGGGGAGCTCCCAGTATTTGGCGGCAGACCCACAGCGGATGGAGTGCCCAGTATTTGGCAGCAGACCCGCAGTACTCGACAAGAGGAGTACCTCAGCAGACTTGGATTAGTGAGCAGTACCTTGGAGTCATGACAGGACCACTGCAAACTTCAGAGACGGATCTCTTCAGCAGTTACGGTTTCGATAATGAAAATCCTGGTTTGAGCTGAGTCTATGACCTTTGTGTTTCCTCATGATTGAGATGGGTTACTTGATAACTTAAGTATATGTATGGGCATATACCTGGGTAGTGTTTATCCATTGATTTCATAATCCTTGTGTTTCCTAATGATTGAGATGGGTTACTTGATAACTTAGGTATATGTATGGGCATATACCTAAGTAGAGGTTATCTGTGGAGATCTTCTTTATGGTTATCCTTGTTGGTTTTAGTGAGACCTTGAAGGTCTCGGGGTCCCTACTGAGTATCGTTATACTCACCCCTGCACGGGCTATGCCCGCACCTCGTTGTGTTGGTTGCAGACGACGGACAGTGCTGACGGAGGCCGAGTATTAGAGGAATGGATGGTACCTGGAGGTGGACTACACGACGAGTCAGTACCTAGAGGTGGACTTCACAGCGAGACGACACTCGGAGGAGGTTGACGGGCGAGAGCGTTGTGGAGGCTATCTGTACCTACCCTTCAGGTAGGATCCGTGGTGGAAGATCCAGGAGCTGCGCCATCTGTACCTACCCTTCAGGTAAGATCCAAGGAGGACGACCCAGGAACCTTTTCCGTTCTTCCAGCTGTTGTACCATGTTCAGTTGTAGTTGTACTTTCATTTGGGTTTGTATTCTGGACCATTTACCTTTCAGCACTTCTCTTTGTACTTAGTGTTTTGCTTCTGCTTGTACTCTGTGGTGTTTTGTTTACTTTTATAAAGGCAATGTCTTCCCAGTTATCGGGATTTATGCCTTTGGTGCTAGTTGCCAGCCCCTGGCCTATGGAAGGAGGGCTTGGGGTAGTCATGGCACGGGCCCCGAGGACGGGTCGTGACACTCCACCTTTGTATTAGTGATAGAATATTCCCTTCCTTACTACCTTGTAGGTTGTTTTTGTTAATTTCCTCTAACAACCCTTGGCTTAAGGAAATGGACCACATAATGACCATATGCCTTGCAATTGAAAAACTTCACTATAGGTTGAGTATTTATCTGAACCTTCCTTTATTCTTACATATTAGTGCAATTATTCATATCTCTTATGTAGTTGTTATCCAAATACACTATTCTTCCACATTTGAAGCATTTCACGGTTCCCTTTAGATAGTTCCCAGTATTCTTCTTCCCACAATTTTGACATATGGGATGCTAAGTTTTCATTCCATCATGGTATTTATATATAGATGCTCCCATATTACACTCAAATTCCTATTTTTGTCTCTAGTCTCATGAGACCTCTAAGAGTATATAATTTCCATTTTCAACCTTAAGGGAAGAATGAACAGTCTCCTCATAGGTATCAAAGTCTGGAATCACCAATTATTTTTGTAGGCACAAATTTAGTCTACTAAAGAAGCGATTCACTTTGTTTTCAGTGTTCATGAAAAATATATAGGTGTATCTTAAAAGCCTTGTAAATGTTTTTATCATACTCCCTGATAGGATCATCTTCCTTTGGTTTCTATATGAGTAACTACCTTTCTATATTAAGATGAAGGATTTAGGGAAAATATTAATTGAAAAATATTATCTTGAAATATTTGCATTCCATTAAATCAATTTCATCCTTGGAATTTGTGTTCTTGATCAATTTCCACCTTTGATCAAATTACCCATAAAATGATATCCTACCATCACAACTTTCTATTCTTATGAGAACTAGAGGATAGAGAATATCTTCTCAATGAGTTAATTCATTGTTCTGTGAGGAGGGTATAGGAAAATCCACTAATCATGGGAGTCATTTTTCATATAAAGTATTCGACAAAATATAGCTATTTATTAGGGGAAGGATGGTGATCCACATGATTCAAGTTATTGTTCATAACTTGATCTAGTATAGTAAGTAATATCATAAGGTTTTGAGCTCTTGTTCACATTAGATTTGGAATTTCATTAGCGCAATCATCACATTGCCTATCACATTGATTTTTGGAACGGGTTCTCCAATTTCCATCCATTAACTAAGAAAATAAATTACAATTATGGGGTCTTGAATACTAGGATAATAAGAATAAAAAAATAGAACCTTTAACATAGAAATATAAACTTATAAATTAAAATTATATCATAACAAGTGATTCCTTAAGTTTCAATCTAAGTTATCCATAGTGATAGAATTGTACCTAGGGTTATTAATAAAGTTTTCTAGTCCTAATCTCAAAAAATAACTAGATTGTTCTCTAATACCAACTATAATGGACCAAGAATTTTACACATATTATTACATGATTTTAAGAACAACTTCCATCAAATACAGCTTATGATCATAAATTCTAGTGTCTTTGGAATATTAGGTACATAAAACTGAAAACATGTAACCAAAATAAAAATATATTTTATTTAATCATCATAATGAGATCCTTAATTCCTTTGAATCAATACATATGAATAGGATAACATGGGTAATACTCGAATAAAGGAATGACCTAAAAATCCCATTAAGGGAATAAGAATATAAACAAAGCATAGCACATGTGTTAGAAGGCATAACATGTTGACATAAAAAGGTATGGAACATGAATAAACTTATAGAAGAATAATATATAAAACATGGGATCATGTAATCTTGGAATCAGAGAAATGTGTTAACAATACAACATTAAATAAGAATGAGTTAAGGATAACTTCCAAGACCATTTCACACAGAGGAGTATTATTCAAGGATAACCAACAATACCATTGCACATAGAGTAGCATGAGTCAAGGCTAACCACAAAGACCATTGCACGTGATATCTCATGAGACTAAACATTACCCAATGAATTAAAGTGCTATATTGTAACACCTATCATAACACGTTCATGCATATGTGCGCCACATAAAGAATCAAGCATAAGGGTTACCCATATAAATAATTGGGTATCATAAACATGTCATAAGGCATAAAAAAGGGAATATCATAATGGTGTCCATAAACGAATAGAATTAAATAATTATTGGACATTAATAATAGAAAATAGGCATATATCATGTTAAGTTATGTCAAAATGAAGTGAAAGCAGGTAAAAATAGTGTTTAAAAACTTTAGAAATGAGCCACTTTAGTGTGGTTTACTGGAAAAATTAAAAGATTAGTTAAAACAGAAAAGAAATAATAGTTTGTATAAAAACAAAATTGAACCAATATATTTTTTCATGAAAAAATTATTGATTTCATAAAAATAATGGTGTATTAAAATAGAATATGGAGTGCACATTAAAATGGGTAAAAAATCAGGAAGTTCCCTTTAATCTGGCTTGCTTATCGTGAATAATTGAGAAGGTAACCATTTTAAAACATGTATTTGGTCATAAAAGAAGGATGAATTGATCTATATACTTGATTTTGGAACATATAAACAGAACTTAGAATAATTATGTAAAAATAAATAATAATTTCATTGGGGTAAGGAATGAAAAAATCATAACCTGAAGGAAAAAAATGGAGGTTTGGAAAGAGTCCCTTAACTTATGTATGAAACTATTCTAAACTGGATTTTAATGAACAATATAATGAAATTAGATTCATTAATAATATGATTCATAACATTTTTAACATGTATTATATTTATTATAATTTTATTAAGTTCATTTATGTCCTTTTTGATAAGTTATAAATATAATTTCGTCATTCCAGGAGCATTCATTTCCTTGGTTTTCATGATCGGGTTACTTGTATACATATATGGAATATCATGTAAAAAGAGAATAGTTTCTAAAAATATAAATTATATATTATTAATGAACATACAAAATATAAAATTTTATTATATATCATTTTTTTCATATGTGAGTTTGATTCATTAGATAAAACATTAATGATAACTGTTTAGATTATTTTGGCACTTTTTCAATCATCACAAACTAGTTTTGTTTTATTAAATAATATTATGTATATATAGAGGTTACAGAAAATTAAATAACATTGAATACATATATTATAAAAATATTTAATCATAAAAATGGTTTTATGATCATCCTTGAAGTAGGTGATGGAAATTGAAAACTCATCATCCTTGAAAGCGATAAATTAACACATCACAAACGATGTTTTCATTTTTATAGGGGAGGGAAAATAAATGAATATGGGTTTGTTCCATTAAAAAATAAAATTTCAGTATATAAAATATATTTTATTTATCATTTAACATGGATAATAGTAGGTCAGTAAAGTAAAAGATAATAAAATAAATTAAAAATAAATTAAAAGAGAGAGGTTTTTACCTCTTAAATTGTTCTCCTTGAGAACCCCCTTAAGGGAATTCAGTTTGGTATTTTATTGATACCAAAGGATCCTAGACATGGGGAGGAAAATTATGAGGATTATTGGTCATAATTTGGAAAATATTAAATGGTTTTGAGGAGTGAGGAGAAGAGGTGGTGAGGGGTGGTATTTATAGTGGAGGAGAGGGGTGTTTTTTGATTATTTTATTGATTATCTTATTATTTTGGATCAATATTATCAATAGTGTTGATTATTGTGACTATTTATAGTAACTAGTTCAAGTTAGTTTGAACTAATAGTTCTTAAATCATCCATACATCATACATGACTCAATAATTCATGTATTTATCTTATACTGTAAATTACTATATTTTAATATTCACCAAAAATTCAACTTTTTTGAAAAATCCCAAAAATTAACCATAACCATTTATCAACAAGTAGAATTAAAAATTGGACTATATTTATGGAAATATGCCTTTAAATATGATATATTTAATTTTTAAATAAAATCATCATTAACTTGAAAAATACCAATTTTAAAATTATAACTGGTTTTATAACACATTGAAAAATTCTTTAAGATCTCATAAAATTATATTATAATATTTAGACAAAAAAATAAAATTATGAATCTATTTTATAAAAATAAATTTTCTTCTAAATCATTATATTAATTATAAAATTCAAAATTAACGTTTTTGTTTTATAAAAAATCCAAAACTTAATTTATCATTTTTAGAACATTTATTTACTTATAGTATGATATAATTATATCTTATTTTAATTTACAAGATACCGAAATTTTATTTATACTTTCATAGGTGGGGTTAGTATTCTATTGGCCAGTTTACTATTCATAATGGTCACACTAATATTATAAAGCTCGTGTTACAATTTTATTGGTCTGTGTTCCTTAATTTCTAAAAATACTTCCTATTTCATTAATTATTAATTTCTAAAGTTTTTATTGTGTTCTCGAAGTGATTTTATGTGATTTATACTATATGACATAATTATAATAATGGAAATTTCATTGATATAATTCTGAGTCATTATAATGTGCATATTTAACTATCATTAAACAAGGTATGATTTCTTATTCTATCATCCTTGGTAAATAAAAATAGATCCTATCATTAAAGGGGAAAATAAATTTTAAGCAACGCCCTAAATGAGAAAATTTGAACAATATGCAGAGATGTTTTTTGAAACTGAATCCTACCTATTATAATTGAATGTTTTATTATCTGTGTGTTGAAGTGAGTGTATGAAATTTATATAGAGATTACATGAGAAAATTTATCTCAATTGGTGTAAATTTATTACCTCAACTTGAAAACAATTAGAAAGATTTTAAGGAAGGTATTGATTGTTTCATCTTAATTACTATCAAATTCAATTGATAGTTGACGAATTTTTCATCTAAATTAAACCCTATTATTCTATACACCAATCATTTATCAATTAAACTGAGAGTGTAATGTTTTATATAAAATTCCTTAAGTATGAATTAATATAAATCACTCAAGTGTAGTTTATTTCATGTAAATAAGTATGGGAGAGTAAAATTGAATGAATGATGAAAAATTATATGAGTAGGAATGAATTAATATAATGTATATTAATATATCATCTAAAGGTATTGATAACAAGTAAAAGGGGGAGGTTATTGGGAACACTTTGTGTTTTTTTATTCATTGTCAATGGTTATTAATGACCATATAGTATCTATGGATATGTTAATGGGTTTTTATGTCAATATTGAAGAAAGAGTAATTAAATTGAAGAAGGGTGTTTAGATGTTTGGTTGGAGAGACCAATCATGTTTTCAAGTTGTTACCAAGAATGGTGTTATCTATATTAAGTGAATGAAAGTGAAAAATAGATTTTGTAAGTTTCTTAAAGATATTTTCATGGATTTTTTGGACATATATTAAAGGAAAAATGATATTAGGGGATTTTAGGGTTCTATGTAGACTTTATAGTGATAAATTCTATATCTTTATAATGAAGGAGTTTTGATTTATTCCATATATATGTCGTGGATGAATTTTGAGAAAAACTAGAAGAAAAGAAGAAGAGTAAATGGGAAGGATGGATTTTAGTTCTTGAGTTACAGAATGGTATTATTTTTAAAAGAAAATTATAACTTGTTATATATATAAATATACCCACCTAAAATCCATCGAGTTACCTGAGAATATTGGTCATTAAAAGAAGGAAAATTGGTCGAGACCAAGGATGATCTAGATAGGGAAGGTTATGAAAAGGTGAGTATGAGTGAAATTCAGCACCAACTTGTTTGAGGAAAGTAGAAAGCACTCATGTAGGGTGGAATAAGTGACCCTTCAGTGTGAAGAATCAGCTAATGGATTTTTCATGAGATAAAAGGAGTTTGAAACATTATAAACAATAAATCACTCTCTCTGATACTCTAATGTGGTAATCACATTTATGTTCACTATTCATCATTAAAAGGAAGAATGATGTCATAATTAATCGATGGTCCTGTATTCAGTCATATTAATTGAGTCATAGAATAAATTAAAAGCATGACATTCATAAATCCATTTTCCTACACTAGAATTTAGAATACCTCAAGGAATTAATTCATTCCCATTTGAATAAAATTATTTAATTAGAAGAAGATAAGTTGGATCATAGTGAATATCAGAAGAATATGATAACTATTGGGAGATCATGTTTGTGTGAATTCATTGGAAGTTGATTGTGTGATTTCATTATAATTATCTTGAATTAATCTATAAGAAGTTATTATGGAGTTTCATTTGAAGATACACTATGAGGTTTTCATAAGTTTAGGACAAAATCTTTCAAAAATTTACAAGTCCAAAAATGAAAAAGGTGAATACACAAAATATATTGTTATCATATATGACTAGGTGTTCATAAGTCATTGTGTATATGAATTTTAAATAATGGAATATGAATTTAATCCAAAAATATGACATTGAGGATTCTTTATAACTTCATCATATGACTTCAAGCACCGTAAAACTTTTTGTACATATGAATTTGGCCTGTAAGACTTTCACATAAGATTTTCATGTTGTATGACTTGATTATATGACTTCAATAAGTGTATGAATTTGAAGAAAGTGTATGAATTTTATATATACTTATTACTTTGAAGCTTCATAAGACTCTATTAAAATATTATGATTAAAACATAAATAATCCATTCAATTATAGGTGAACATTTTATAATGAAATTATAATCATGACTGTTCTATTATGATTTAGGAAAGTTATAAATGAAGAAGAAATTTTGATTTTTTTTGTGCTACAATATAAGGATACATGACCTCATTAATGAATTTGGGAATATTTAGATACTTTAGTGGATATCATGGATAGAAATTTAAAAAAGTACATGATTTTGGAAGGAATAAATCTATGATATTTTTGCATGTTTGAGTCCATTTAGTTTATATATGATATCATATAGTTATAGATAATTATAATAGTGGTGGAGTGGGAGATAAAAATCCAATATTTTATGTTCTTAAAATATTCCAAGTCCAATAATATATGTGATTTTAAATGTCAATAAATATGAATATTTTAATACAAGTGTTCATAGGGTATTGTGGATACAAACAAGAATGAAGTGAAAGAGAATGAAACGAACATTATTTCATTTTATTATACACATGTTTATTGCAGTTAACCAAAGAAAAATAGTTTAATTTGATACTAAACTAAGACTGTAAGATCTTTAAGTGTCAAACACATAATAAAATGTAGTATAATAGATACTATAACCACAAGAAAATTATTGAGTGTAAAATATGATAGATAAAAATATTTGGCACTATGAGTCTCTTGAATAAGATTTGTGTCTTGATGTGGATGGAAATCCTATGTAGTCTTGATGATAAATAAATTATAATAATAAGAGAAGAACATGAAATAATAAATAGAGGTTGTAAATTCCATATATAAATATATAGGAGAACTATCTTCCAACTAGTACAAGAAAGGAAGAAGGAAAAACATATTAGATCTTCTACTATAAATAAGAAGAAGAATATTTGTGGGAAACTATTTATAAAAAAAGAAGAATAGGTGATTTCATGTTACTGTGAAAGTAAGATAATAAAATAATAATATTTAATAATTGTATAAACAACTTCATATCAATCTACATTAGTGAAGGACTCTTGAGTTGTTTCCTCTATAAATATCATTATAAGGTGTGGGATGCACCAAACTGAGTTTTTTGGAATGAAAAATCATAAAATATCAAGATATTATGGTGTAAATATCATATATTGATACTATTGGGTCATGTGATCCTAAATTTTACCTTTTCACACTAAGGATTATCCTTTAGTTCTAAAGGGTGAACCTTTTATATCATTATTTCTCTTGTATGGGTGTGTTTGGATATGTTACATGAAGGAATGAAGGTGAAAAGTGAACATGATAATAATTCACCTTAACAAGTGGTAGATATAAAATTAGAGGGATAAGAATTATAAATTGGATTAAAATTTACCAACAATGATCCACTCCCCCCCTCTCAGTGTTGAATACATCCCTAACTATTCCCCTCAACTGGGAGCCAAGAGGGCCCTTGAAATCTAGAATATAAAAGTAGTAAAATAATATTTATCAATAATAAATAGATTTTTAGTGGAATATAATCAACAATAATTATATACATAACACAATAAAAATCCCTTTAGGATAATATATATTCTATATAACTAAAAATAAATAGAGAAATTCCTCTAGCCTACCACACATTACCATATCCTATTAAATCCTTAGCCTTAAACTATATGCTCATCCTAATTCATGAACCTATCTCCAAGATAATAAATGCCCTTAAAATGAAATATAAATTCTAACCATGTAAATTTAAACCCATATCATGTATATAGGTATGTTTGATTCCAATGAACCATTTGGATTCCCTAACTCACCTTAAAACACTGAGTTTAGGTGAAAAAATGGATGTGCATAATAACTTAGAAGAGTGAAATTCATGCTCAGTACAATTCACTTGACTAGAAAAAAACAACAACAACATGTATATGAAAACCATCCATGTGACCATGTGGATAGAATACATATTCACCTCAAAGATTCTTACTAGCTGTACCCATTTCAGTATAGGGCCCACCCACCTACGATTGATGACTCGTATACCCTCATGACCCAAAAAGGTATACCTCAACCTATCTTATCTAAGTATAAATAACCTAATGATGTCTCACTAAAACCAACATACTTATATATAAGATTCCCACATGACCCATCAGTCACATCACCACCCACCAAAAAATAAAATTCAGAAATGTTATGGAAAATAATTAATAGAGCAAGAATCTCAACTATGTGCAACCAAAGCGGCTCTAGCCATCACTATAAAATGTAAAATGATAATAAAAACAAAAATGGGATATCAAATAAGGCCTAAATCATCAAATAAAAACTAAACAAAAGTCCCATGATAAAAATGGGTAGCTTAATAATGAGGCTCGATTATAAGGAATAATATTCCCTACACTCATGCCTTGTCCCATATCATCTCATTGGTCATCAACAGAGCTATCTACTAGAATAACTACTGATAAATGTTGGATCAATACCATATATCATGAGTCATCATAGGGTATATATCCCACTGCAAGATGGTAAAACTCTCTAATTGTATCTTGATCACTCATATTATACATTAAAACCAAAATCCACAAACAAAGAGTGTTACATGTCTATAAAATTACCTCATATAGGTCCTTAAAAAGAATTGGGTCTTCTCTATTTTATACGGACTATCATCTCCTCCAAATAGTTAACCAATAACCCACCTAGTGTCTCTTCATCAATCACTATATGTCCTGGCACCCATAGAGAGGAGAATATCTAGTATGGGTCATATTCCAGCTTTAAAAATAAACAATGAATGAAACCTATAAATTGTAAAACACATGCTCCTCATGCTATAAACTGATAAAAATGGTTGTCCTAGATGAATTATAATGTGGGTATCAATAATCTATCCAAAGGTCCATTACACAATCCATACTAACTCTCAAGCAACCTACCAAGACACACTTTCTTACAAATATAAGAAGACAAAATCATCTTAGAGGGAAAATCACTATCCTCCTACCAAAAACATAGAAGAGGAATCTCACATCTCTAATCCAATATCTTAATGTCCATCAAGGATAATTATTTTCATAAGTACCACAACCCATGAGTTTTACCTAAACTGATAATCAAAGAACCTAGGGAATAACTCCCACCTCAACCTCTAAGGCTGATCATGAAGATCCCCCATAATGAGTTGAGGAGGCCCTAAAAAGCATCCAGAACATCAATAAATTACCAAAGTACAATGGAGAAATTAACACCCATTATTCAATCAATATTATTGACTCATTCCCTTCTAAGTGTTTCATAAGGTTCCCATAAACCTATTCTAAATGGAAACCTAACCATCATCTCAGTATAGCCCAACCAAACCATTACCCAAGTGAATTTTTATCTAATAGATCTTATAATATCACACATAATTATAAAATCATTGAAAATATACCATTAAATTACCAAAAATTAATTATATAAATAAGCATACAAGATTTTGAAAATAGGGAATCAACCACTCAAGGTCAAATGGTCCAAAATATGTTGTAAAACATCATTCTAACTTTCCATAAAAACATTAAGTTAAAAAACTCCTTGGTTATCTTCAAACCACAACCCAAAACCACTTTCTCAATTTCAAGAAAATATACCCATACAAAATATTCTCAATATAGGACCCTTGGCCAAAATCCCATACCAAAATAGCTTTGGAAACACACCCTTTTATTGAAATCACACTTCGAAACCCTTTACTAAAATCACTACAAATACATAAAATCTAATTCAAAACAGGTTTCCATTAAAATCTACATTTTATAGTCAATAAAATTTACGTTAAAAAAAGGTCAAAATTACTCATGGAACCCAAAAAAATCATAAATAGGGATATAGAGACTAATTTTAACAAGGCACCACCAATGGACTATTTAGAATTCTATGTGGTCCTTATTAACAATTAAGACAACACAATCCCAATAAAAAATTGTGGGTTAAGATCACATGATAATATATAATATTTCAATAATACTAATAATGATCACAAAAACCATAAAATAATCCAAACAGCCATGATAATAATGAATGTAAAGGCCACCTTAGTTATGTTTCTACTTCATTTTCTAAGATTGTTTAGACTTCCATTGAGACTATAAGAACCTACCTAAGATATAAACACATATACATTAACAATTGAATCATTTAAAACCAAATTAGTAATTTTTTATAGTCAACATAAAACTCATCATGTAGTATAATAATGTCAAATCCCTAAATAAGAAGGTATGGTCAACTCATTACATACACTAGATTCTAATACATATAAAATCCCCAATTATAAAACATAAATATACAACTAATTTCCAATCAATTTTCTATAATAAATTAACATATTCATCACAAAAAATACATTAATCCAAATAGCATGGAACATAAATAACCCATCATTCATGATCATCCTTTATGCACCACACACAAATTCCCATATTATCGAAGAAATTCCACCATGATTCATTGGAATAAAGTTTAAAAACCCTAACTAAAACTGTAAAAATTAGTAAATAATAGGATGGAAGGAGGAAGAATAGGGAAGATGAGAATCTAAACTTGAATTAGGATGATGAAACAACCCCAATGCACCCAGACCAAAGGAAGGAAAGTGGGAGGAGTAGGGTAACCATGGGGGTTTAAAACAACCAAACAATTTAGTATAAATTTCCATTCAAATAAATACTATTTTGAATATCTTATTTCATATTCAGTCATTCAACTAAGATTAACTGTGATATGTTAATAAGAAAAATTATTAGATGTGACCATTGTAATATAGTTGTTGAATTGGAAGGTATAAATACAAGAAAATGCATTAGGAAATCTATGTAGAAAGTAAAATAAATGGAATCAAGTAGTGGTATTATTCCTTATGAAGATCATTTTTTAAAGCTTGGAAAGGAGGCACTATCATAGGGATGTTCGAAAGATTAATCCCAAGATAAACTTCAATAAGTATAGCTTGAGAAAAATAATATATAAGAGAACTTCAAGCTTTTGGAAATACCTATGAGATCCATGATAGTTGAATCACCACTCATGATTAGAACCATTTTTTATCTTACCCATATGTTTTATATGAAGGTATTTAGGGGATTTTTACGTAAAAGTTGTGATGATATAAACATGTAATTTTTAATGTAATAAATTTTCTATTATTCCGTGTAATTTATACATTTGGAACTTCCATAAAATTTATATTTCAAGAATGAATTTATTAAATATAAATTTTTTGAAAATATTTAATTAATAAATATTAAATAAGTAATAATTATTAAATAATTATGTTAAAATCATTTACTATTAAAATTGGATATTTTTACACGAACTATTTTTAACATACTATGTATTTTTATCTTAAATTAAATTAATTAATTTTAAAATTTTATTCTAATAAAATGATTCACTGTACAAAAAAAATAAATTAACACTAATTTAATTAGTAATTGGTATGAAATAATATTAATAACACTTTATGTTTTAAAATTCACTTTTCTATAAAAAGAGTTTTTCATCATATTTTATTTTTCCATTTAAAAGTTAAATTCCTAAATTTTAGAATTTTAAATTGATATAATTAAAGTCATTTTTTGATTCATCATGTAAAAATTATCTTAGAGGGAATTTTTGGGATTTTTCAAAAATGGTTTATTTTTTTACTGAATAGTGAAAGTAAAATTTTGAAAAATACAAAAAAAATTATGACATCATTTTGATATAAATATGAATTAATATTTTATAACACATTTTCATCAATTAAAAAATTATTTTTAGAGTGAAATAATTCATTTAATAATAATATATTGAATTTGAAAACCTATTTTTGAAATTTTGAAGCCTAAGTTATATTGTATTCTAATAGAAAACTATTTTTGGTTCTTTTCCTTTAATTAAGTATTCATTGGATTTCATTCTGTTTTGGATTCCTTTGAAAATAAAATAAACCTATTTTTTAATAATAAATCAATAAATTTCATGTAAATAAATACTATTCATGATATTTTCCCAAAATAAGTATGAATTCATTTTTATTCTTAAAACACATGTTTTCTAAAAAAAATTTACTGCATTATACATACATTTTTGAAATTAATTTTTATCAATATTAAAGAATTAACCAAATAAAGTGAATTAATATTTTTAATTAGAATGTCGAAATTATTTAATAGGTTAAATGTCATTTTTGGTCACAAAAATAAGTTACCTAAGGTAAAAGTGAGTCATTGTGGTAATTTCTAAAATAAGGTAAATGATTTAAATTAGAGATGTGCTCACAAAATAACAAAAAAAATATATTTAAATGAGTGTAAGAGGTTTTTCTCAACCATACCTCATCTCATCTCCCTTAATTATCAATTTTGGATCCACTAAACTTGAAAATAATATTTCTTTTATATTAATAAATAAGTATTTATAAGAATAGCACTTATCTCTCTTATAAAAGGACCCATAAAACACCCCTTAAAAAACAATCTTAAAATTATAATTATCATCAATAATATATCATATTTTCTTCCATAATAATCCTCTCCCACATTTGGAGTATTTTTTTCTCCATATATCTCTCAAATTTCTCCAAAACCAAGAAGGTTTTTAAGAGGAGATACAATTTCTTATTTATAAGTAGTAAATTATTTTTATTTATATTTATATTACTCATACACCGATTGTAAATTATTATTTATTTATTAAATTATAAATATTATCATTATACTTCAATAATGATGAAATTATAACAAAATCACTTTATAATCATACTTATTCACAGATTATAAGAAATTCGTGTTTGGGTTGGTTTAACCACCTACATGAACGATTATATAAATTTTTATCATGGATGATTATCAAAATGTAATTAATGATATAATATTATATTTATAATAAAATTAATGTTTTTTGGAATGTTAATAATATTATTTAAAATCATTATTATTATACCATATTTTATTCATTAAAATTTAACAAATAAAGTACATTATGGATTTCATCTTAGAGAACTGTACCGGAAACTCCCATAGAGTTAACTTAGAACTTCATAAATAATTATTAAAATTATACTATATTAACTTGAATTTTATTTATATTCAGAACTCATAAACATGTAATGGTGATCAAAATTGTTATAATGAAACAAACAAGGAACAGTTAAAACTACTAAAACAGAGGATCAATATTAACTAAAAATAATTAATAAATATGTAATGAATAAAAATATTAATTTAAAAAAGTAATAAATATGAATTAGGTTATGAGATATATGTTTAATTAGTTTATGATTATTATACATGATTTTATAGTGTTTCTGACCAAGTGATAATCCAAGGTAAGGGGGTTTGTAAATGAAATTTTCATTCATTGAGTTTTAATCTTTCTTTTTGAACTCTATTCTTATAAGTTTGGTTTATTTTATCCTATTAATAAGTCTTATTTTATTTCATACTTATTTTATATGGAATTTACATTTTCACTTCAATTTATTCTTCTTTGATGAACTTAATTTACCATAAAAAATAATTTTTTAAGAATAACTCTTATCCTTTCTAATGAATCTTTCTCTTCCACATCAATATTATTTATATTAATTCAAAAAAAATCTATACATAAATGATTGATTATGTTGTTTTTATAATTTATATTACATTATTTTAAATTTTTTTGAAAGGAAACATTGTTAACGTTTTCTGCCCACATCATTTTTTACTTTCTTTACAAAATTTTGAAAACAAATATTTTTTTAACATTTTCTGTATAAAATATTTTTCCTAATTTTATAAATTTGTTTATTAATGACTTTTTCTCTCTAATTTTTCAGGGTTTTACAAATTGATTTATATTCCCATTGTTTTTTTAATTTTAGATTTTAAAAATAATGGTTAATGTTTTCAAAGGATAAATAAAAGAATTTCATTCCATTTATGTTTATTTTTATATTTTACTCAACATTAATTTAAAGAAAAAATTATTTATTTTAAAGGTTACAGTATTTTAGATTATTTTAAAAGTGATGTATTTTAAATTATTCCTTTCAATTTCTTGAAAATTAATTTTATTAGTGAATTTAAATTTTGACTTTTATGGAAATGATGAAAAAAATATGAAAAATGTATTTAATTAATTTAATTCTATTTTCCTATTTTCCCTTAAAGGATAAAAATTTGTTGAGTAATGTTCATGAAAATCCTCTAAAATCATTCATGGTACACTTATTTTCTGACGCTAAATGTTCATAACAATTGATCAAGATCTAGATTTCCTAATATAAGATATTGGTTGTGTTATGATACACCCATTTTCTTACCATGTGTTTTTTCACAATATAATTGAATTTATGTTGTACACATAAGTATAATTTATCATTATGTGATGGGTGTGTTCTTATATATACTTATAATTAATTGGTTAAAGATTTATTTCTCATGAGAAAATTATAGGAGACGAGTTGTGATACTAAATACACAATGGGAAATAGGTTGTGATTCCTAATATATTCTATAATGGGAAACATTAATTGAACCCTAATCTACTATGTAATAGGAAATAATAATTTAAGTCTAATTCACTATGTAATCTAAAATAGGAAGTGAATCAAAATCCACTATCTAATTGGAAATAGGAAGTAAATCCTAATCCACTATGTAATGAGAAAGAGTAAGTGGATCCTATTCCACTATGTTTGTGATGGTCTTGGTAGTTAAACTTGATATATACTATAATATACTATTCTTAAGATTATCTCAAATTTATATTCTATTCCTTGTTTTTATATTATTTTCCATGGAACATGATTATTATCTTATATTTCTTTATCAGTATGTCATGGTATATATATATTTTTTTTATTTTGAGGTTATATATCCTTCTATCATACCTTAAAGACATATCTTATAGTTACATGATCTTTTTAATTTGATATTTATTTTATTATCATATTTTCTCACATTATTATTATCTAACCCTTTATAACTCATTGATAAGTTTTACATTACTAAGCGTTTCATCTCACTTCTTCATTTTTCCACTTTCATAGGAAATTATATATAGTATTTTATATAGAATAAAGTTTTATATATAGACATTTGAGGGAGATGTTGAAGAAATAATGTGTAATATGATATTTATATAGTTGATATCTAAAGACACTAAACCATTAGGTTCTGGGATTGTGTAACAATGTGAGATGTAATGTTTATATTATGTTAATTATCTAATATATATGTGTGTTATGTTAAGGTCATATCACATGGTATCAAAGCATATGTGTCAAGTTTATATTATATAATTGGATCTGGGAGTGTGGTTCTGGACCATCCTAGTTGATATGAGAGTGGGGTTTAGTTATTTTGGGGGATTGGGTTAAGAAGTATAAGGGAACCCAATATAATTAAACCTATGCTGAATCAAAAGTGGTATAGGTTAAATCAAAAGTTTCATAGTCTATAATGGATGTGTCATGGATTAATACATCATAAGATAGAATTTTTGAAATAATATAGTTTTTTATATAATTTTCTTAAGATATTATTCTTTATTTCTAATGTTAACACTTTGTAATTTTAGTAAATGGTGAGAAATAGGAGGAACCATGTTAAAAATGTATGTGAAAAAAATGTGGTGGTTTTCTAAATGAGAAACCTAATGGTATTGGAGATAGAGTATAGAAATTCATGAAAATTCTATCTCATGTTATGAAAAATAAACCAAATAATATTGATCTCATGAACACTCCAAGGAAGTAGAAATGTGAAATAGAGTCCATAATGTGTAAATTTACTCCCTCCATTAGTGGCTCTTTCAATCCATTAATCACAAAGTAATAGATCAATAATATATAAAAGATATTTTCAATTCTCCAGTGCTCAGATCATGAACACTTTATTTTATCCATTTATTTTTTGGAAGGATAATCTAAAAAATGATGGACTTTTATTAAGAATAAATTGAAAACGGGAGAAATTGAATCTATATAATGGGATAAGTTTAATAAAATATTCCTAACAAAATATTTTCTACCAACTCTTTGCATGAAAATGGGGAGATAATTCATGTAGTTGAAACAAAATGAGGATGGGTCTATTGGTACATATTAAGTGAACTTCTCAACACTCATATGGTATGCCTTTAGTTTTTTTATTGACCCTGAAATAAGGATCAATAAATTTTTTAGTGGAATAAAACCAAGTCTTTAAAAGTAATTAGGTATAAGAGACTTTTATATCTATGAAAAAAAAATATTTTCACTTAATGCGGAGATGGAAATTGGAGGATCTCATTATTACCATGAATTTAGAGAAAATAAAAGGAAAATAGAGTCTTAGAGAAACTCAAATGATAAATCCATTCATCCAATGGCCCGAAGGCCTTCATTGTTTTATTGATTTTGATAATCCACCTTTCAAGGGGTGAGGTTGAACCCTAACAAGGCTCATAGGTGTAAGTATTACATGGACCATAGGCCTTAGAGGAATTCATTTCCCGTAGGCTTTTAAATATTACATACAACCCATACTAACTACTTGGAACTTCTCCTCCCCAGTATCATCATCGTGAAATCAGCTCTCCACCTTCGCATAGTTGTTTGGCTAGGCATTCTCGTGCATGCACAGGATGAAGTGGTTGGTCAATAAAATGGACTAGAATAACCCAGGAAAATGATTAAAAAGTTCAATAATATATTTTAAAAATAGTAGATATGGCCATCAAGTTCACAATTTTCAAACAGTGATGAAGTGTTTGGTCAATAAAATGGACTATAATAATGTCCCAACTAATGTTCCACCAACACTTTAATTATTTAAATTCAATAAGTTTGTAAATTACACAAATCATTACCCAAATACGAGGTATAATGAGGATAATAGGAATTGGTAACCTCCAAGACCAAGGGAACAAGGAAGATCCTATAAAATAACAACTCCTAAAGTGGGTCACAAAATTGAAGTAGTGTAACGTACACCCATATTCCACTTAAGAACTAAAAAATTATTATTCACGTCTAGTTCTACCCACTTTTTTATATTTAGAAGGTTTTCTAGGAGAATTAGTGATTAGATATTGAATTATTTGTTAAAAAATACTAGGGATATAATGATTACATACCATGATTATAACATCTATTAAATATAATTTTTTGGGAATGTGGTTCCTAAAAATCGTATTATTCTCCATTTAATTGAATTTAATTTGATTTTAGGCATGTATTTTTTCTCTCTACAAAGAGGAAAAAATAATTTTTTAGAATAAAGAAATCACATTTCATATCCAAAATCAAATTATGATCATTTATTGATGAAAGGTTGAATATAAACTCTCTTTATAGACTACTTTAACTATATGTTTCTTAATACCCAATCATGAGGGTTATTTATCTCAATTGGTTGGGGAGAAACTAAATTTTGGGGATATTCCTATAATGAGGGAAAAATGAGAGTCTTGGTATTTATAAGGATATTGAGGTTAAAATATAATTAGAAATTATATCTTGAGACTTGTAGATATTTTACATACCATCAAATATTTTCATCAATAAAATATAATTAAAATTTTAATGACACAAATTATTTAAGGGGAGAAGAATGTGACACTAAGATATTTTATTATTAATTTACCTTTAAATAAATATTGTATTGAATATCATGCTTCACACATAATCACTAAACTAATATGAAACATGATATGTTAATAAGATAAAATTATTATATATAACTATTATAACATTGTATTTGAATTGTCATGTGTAAATTGACGTAAATGCATTGTGAAATCTATGTATAAAGTGTAACTAATGGAATCAACCAGTTGGAGTATTCCTAAGGAGGATCATTTATCTGAGCATGTAAAGGAGGTAGTTTCCCTAGGGTTATTCCTATAATAATCCCATGTTTAACTTCAACAAGTATGGCTTGAGTGAAATCCTCTATCAGGGAAGTTTAAACTCATGGAAATCACTGCGAGATCCAAGCTCGTTGAATCACCACATGTGATGTAAAACACTACATATCTTACCCATAGGTCATATGAAGAGGTATTGAGGGTCTTTTTAAGTAAAATACATGACGAAGAATGTATTATGTATTTTTATATTAAATTAAATCAATCAATTTCAAAGGATTATTCTATTAAAATGTTTTAATGTTCAAAAAATATATTAACATTAATTTAATTAGTAATTGATATGAAATAATATTAAGAACATTTGAGGTTTAAAAATTCTATTTTCTATAAAAATATTTTTTTCATTATATTTTATGTTTTCATTTAAATGTTAAATCCTAAAATTCTAGAATTTGAAATTAATAAATTGAACTGAATTTTTAGATTCAAAATGTCAAAATTAGATTATGGTAAGCTCACTTTTTAGTGACCTTCATGCCTTTATTTTACTTTTTTATATACTTTACTTTCCATGGGGGAGTTTTGAGCCTTGTAGGAACGGCAGGTAGTCTGATGCATTGTTCCACAGTGCAAAACAATAGTTCACACTATCAACTATTCTGGGATGTGGATAGCTTTCCCAAGGTGGGGAAACTAATTTAAATAACTCATTTCCCATGGATTGAACCACCTATTTATGTTGTGAGCTTGTTGATTTGAGATGATTCATGGGGTGAATTATATTTTACAACATGAATCCATTGGTCCCAACTTTTGAACTATTATTTTCCTTATTTTAACTTGATGTGATTTAAACCTATTGTTTCCAATTTTTTCTAATTTTGAATCCATCTGAATTCATCTCCCATAGACTCGTTTCTCCCTTTATTCTTGGTGCAATTTCAGTGGGAATTCTTATTGATTCAAAACTTCTACTTTCTTCACTTTTTAGTACTTATTTTGAAAATCGTATTACACATTCATAAATATTGTTCTTTAATAACGGTATTCTTCCCAATATTTATAATGTTTTTATAGAAAACACATATTTTTATTGGAAATAGAAAACATTATAATCATAAGAATCTGAAATTTATATTTGGATGAAAAAATGAAGTTCAGTCCATCAAAAAAACTCAATTCAGTCCATCATATGAACTCAATTTGGTTTATCAGATGAACTCATTTTATTCAATCTAATGAACTTAGTTCATCCCACTAGACAAACTTAGTTTAAAACATCGAACGAACTCAATTTAGTCCATTATATGAATAATTTTTACTATATAGATGAATGAATTTCATTCTATTAGACAAATAAAGTTTAGTTCATCAAATTACTAAATTGTATAATCGAACGAAATAGGTCGTTTCTACCAGACATAAGATTTCACAACATTGTGATTATGTTATCAAAATCACCATCAGAAAAAGTCTATACAGATCATGTTGATCTGTCAATATGGATATTGTTCAAGGCCCTTTCATCCAACTTTGAGAATCATATAATATGACCATTGGAGGTGTGCCTGTAAATATAGGTGTATTCGATGAGCTGGGAGTTATTGATTTTGAAACTCAACACATATAATGTTTACTTATTTGTAACATTTTTTACTTGTGATTTGTAAATCATTAGAGTGTTTTTGTTCTAGGTAATCTGAGTAAAGATTTTAAATTCCTTGGAACATTTTTTTTTGTACTTACTAATTCTGATCTGGTTTGATCAAGGGATTCTGGGGATAAGAATAATATTGAATCTGATCTTTATGATCGAGTACTTCTTGGACTAGAAAGATAGATCTTATTATGATCTTTTTGATTGAGGGATTTCTTTTTGAAGGGAGTCATACCTTAATGATTATTTAAAATTTGGATACCTTAATTCAAGGTTATTTAATTCCTTTACATTAAATTTTAAAGTGTTCTCATTTATTTTATAAAGTCGTTTTTAGTTTTACATTATAAATTTTTAATGTTTTATTTTGACTGTTTTTAAAATCCATTATTTTTCACTTTAAATTTTATAAGGAATGATTAGTTTTGTAATTTTATTTTCTTATAATATATGATTACATAATTTTTATTGGTTTGGAGGGAATATTATTACATCTTTGATATCATCGAACACATGTTCTGTCTGATATATCAAAAGAGGTAAATGTTTTTTTTAGTTTTATTTTTTATAAACAACAATACCCCCCTCTTTTACTATTTTCATACTCTTCGATCATATATTTGTTATCATAGGGGGTTCTAATTATTGAACATTATAGTTTTTAATTTTATATTAAGAAAGTTTCTAAGGTTTTAAAAATATTATTATAAAATATTGTTTATAGATTTTGTACAAATTTTTTTACACTAACCTGTATTTTTTAGAAAGAATATTTTTCTTATTTATAAAGATGACATGTTGGAAGTTTTTTACCTCTTTAGAATCGTAATCCCATCAGACCACTTATTTTTGATGGAGCATATTATTAATATTGGATATACAGAATGAATACCTTTATTATTGATATTGGATTAGGTAACATTGTTATGTTGCCTTTAATTTGGTAAACATTGATTCGAAAACGAAAAAGATGAGCTCGTAAGGGGCTCTGCTGCACTAGGTCTCTCATCCGTCGTCGCCTTCCTCCCCTCGTTGGCCGATTTATCCTTGGCACTCAGCTTGTGCATTCGCGGCACGAATCCTCACAGTCATCATTGCGCAGACTCGTCATCATCCTCGGCACTTTGCTTCGTTGTTTGGCTTCCCTCAAACCCTAGTTTCAGATATGGCTAGGGTTCTTATGAGGCGCGACGAAGCTCCAGGGTGTGGGTTTCTGGCACTGCGATTTTGGGTTTTCGTTCTGTTTCGTGATGACTGAGCTTCGGATAGATCTTGCCTTTGGGTGTGGTTCTGAAGGCGGCGACGGGACTTGTTTCAAGTTTTTTGTAGGCTGTGGTGATGACTTCGTTCAGGTAGGTGATTGTTTCCGTATTTCTTTTTGTGGTGGAATGCTTGGTGATTGTTTGGGTCAAATTCTGTCGATGTCAGGTTTGTCGACGGGGTTTGGTTGCATTTGATTGTTGTGTGGGATGAATCTGGTTTCTCATCTTCAGTTTATTTCAACGTTGTTTGAGTTTCTTGATATGCCGGTGACGATGATGCAATGTTCTGAGGGTTTCACCCTCATGGAAATTGGTGAATGGGTTGATGCGCTGATAAAGGTTTGATGGTGCTGGCTTCCGGTGAATGGCGTAGTCGACATCTTGGGCTCCGGCGGAGATGGCTATTCGCCGGCGGTTCAGTCGCATATCGTTGGCTGGGGTGTGGTTTGAGGTGGCACTCTATTCGAGGCACCTCGGTTATTGTGTTTGTTATGATGGAAAGGTCTGTTTTAATTTTGAAATTGGAAGTTTGAATTTACTGTGGTGGTGTTTGGTTGTCTGGTGGATTAGTCTGTAAGGTTACCGTTAACCCATAAACTGACTTGGGGAGAATGAAAAAAAAATGATTTGCAGGCAGGTTATGTTGCCTTTAAATTATTAAATTCCTAAGAAAGAAGTTTCTAATTTTACTAATAAAGAGAAGATATAATATCAACTGAATTATCATATAAGATATAATTTATTGTGTTATATGACATGTAAAATCTATAATTAAATATATTATTTTGAAGCTACAAATATCATATAGAATAAGTTATAAGTTACTCATTTTGGGACTTATAAAGTGATTGAGATTAGAAAAACTATGTTGACAATAGATTATCAAGGTTTTGATTACTTGCCTATTGAATCTATTTAAAAGATGCATCAGAGGCTTATGAAAATTGTTAATTGATTACAATATTTTGGTGAAAATGATCTTACTAATGAAATTTTATTGGAGAATATTATTCCTGAATAGTGGGAGCTAAAAATAACTTTTTAGATGATACAAGGAGAATCAAAAAATTAACCTTATATGATATAATTGGAACTATAATGTAGTGTGAGGGTAGACTAAAGATATATTCTTATAAGATGAAGAAAATAAATAAGATAGTATCTTTTTATATTACTTAAAATTTTATTTTTAAGGTTAATCTATCTAAAAAAGGTTCTAAGTATTCAAAGAAAAGGAAAGTTAATGTTTAATTAAATAGTAGTTCTTATAAAAAACCAGATAATAAATTATCCAATCTATCTCAAAGAATAAAAAATATTTTTATTAAGAATAGATTTTAATATAAGTATAATAATATTTATAAGGAAATAAAATAAACAAATTATCCTTCTAAATTTGTTTTCTATGAGTGCAAGAAACATGGTCATATAAGGTAGCATTTTCGAAGACTAAAAGAAAGATAAGAAGGATAAAAATTTAGATAGAAGTTATATGAAGTCATACATGCACAAAAATAATTAAATTCTAAAAGCCTTGTACACTTGGAGTGAAAGCATAGGTGATATCTCATCATATAGTTATTATGATAGTGGAAGTGAAGATCATAAGATTACTGGTTTCCTTGTTAGAATTCCAAAGAATAATAATTGATTTATAAATATTGTATCTACTGAAACCTTGAAAAACCTTACTTTAAATGTAAACTATACTAATATTGATATTGAAAATACTTCTAAAAATTATGATGAAAAATCTACTTCAACAAAATAAGATGAGATTTTAACTTTTTTTGTGGAAGTATCGATATTTTCTACTTTATTAGAAAATAAAAAATGTAAGATTTCTAAAAAACTTGAAAATTATAAGGTAGAACCTACCAAAGTAAATTTAAGAATTGAATTTATTACTTATGAAATTTAAAATCTGTCAAAATATCTTTAAAAATCTGATCTTGAGAAATATTATTTTCTAAAATAGTTAGAAAAATCAAAACATTCAAAAGAAAAAGGTAAATATAATTCTTAAATTATTTCTAGTGAGGATAAAAATTTAGTTATTAAATAAATTCTAATATTACATGTATGAACAATTTACATTCAAAATTTACTACTGGTAAAAGAAATTATGATAAAATGTATAAAAAAATAAAACCACATGGTAATGTTTTTGGAATTAATTGTACAAATAATAAACCAAATTTTCAAAATAACTATTTCATTACAAAAAGTGACCATTATGTACTAAATGACAAAGTGGAGAACATTGGAAACATATATTTTCTTTAAATAAAGTTAAATCTTTAGTTTTTCATAAATCTTATTTTTCTAAATAATTTACAACTTCTCAACATAGTAAAGTTGGAAAAATGTGGATTCATAAAATCTTATTTTCTAATAATGTTGGACCTGAGTAGGTTTGGGTTCCAGAAGACTAATCTTATTACTTTTAGGAAAATAATAAGTGTATCTATATAAATAATATATAGTACATAGTTAGTGGATGTTCTAGATACATAACTTGGAACAAGGATTTCTTCAAGAATATTATTAAAGTGAAAGGTGGAAAAGTCACTTTTGGTGAAAATTCTCAAGGAGAAATTATTGGAATAGGAAATATTTTTATTCTTGGTAAAGCTTTAATTTCTAATGTTTTATTTATTATAGGACTTAAGAAAAATATTATTAGTATAATCCAATTATGTAATGAATTTTATCTTATGAAATTCAATAATGATAAATGTATTGTTCATAGTTTAGAAGATAAGTTTATTTCTTCCAATGGGCATGAGAATGTATATAAACTTAACTTAAAATACCTTATGAGCCAACATATACATTTCCCTAGTGAAATTGATGATCAATCTTGGTTTTTTAATATTATTCTAGGACACTATAATGTAAAAACTTTAGTTAAACTCACTAAGAAAGGAATTATTAGAGATCTACCTGAGCTAAGGTTTAATTATTCTAAATATGTAATCATTATCAATTTAGAAAGAAACATAAGTCTAGATTTAATTATATTAGTTATGTTTAAACTTCTGATGCATTATAGTTAGTGCACATAGATTTATTTGGTCCAATAAAAATTGGAAGTATTGGTGGAAAATACAATATAGATGTTTTAGTCAATGACTACACTAGATATACTTGGGTGTATTTTATAATGTGAAAGTTAGAAGCCTTTTATGTTTGAAAAATTTTGTATCCCGTATTAAAAATGAGAAAAATATACCCTTGATAACTATTCATAGTCATCATGTGGGAGAATTTTTAAATTTTGAATTTGAAACTTTTTATAGTTAAAAAGGTATAGTTCATAACTTTCCAACATATAAAACTCTATAAAAAATGGTGTAGTTGAAAGAATAAGTATAATTATTCAATAAATAACTGGAACCATGTTGTGTGAATAACCAATTACTAAAAAATTGAGATTAAGAAGTTAGTACTTCCCACTATACTATAAATAATGTTTTAATAAGGCCTTATATTAATAAAACTCCTTATGAATTATGGATTAAAATAAATCCAAAACATTCTTAATTAAATGTTTTTTATGAAAATTATTCATTTTTAATTCCAAGGATAATATATATAAATTTGATCCAAAATCCAGTAAAGGAATATTTTTAGGTTATTCCACCATATGTAAGGATTATAGAGTTTTTAATAAAAACACAAGTATTATTAAAAAACAATGCATGTTAAATTTGATGAAACTGGTACTTTTTTCAAATAGTGCATGTTGTAAGAAACAACATTCTGTATCAATTTTTACCACTAAATTGGAATATATGGTATCTGGATGTTGTTGTGATCAAGTTTTGTGGATGCAACACACACTCACTGACATTGGCTTGAGTTTTAGTAAAAGTGAAATGTTTTTTGATAACACAAGTTACATTCCTTTAAGTAAAAACACATAAAATCACTCATGAGATAATAACATAGATATAAGACACCATTTACTTCTAAACCACACACAAATAGGAGATATCATTACACAATTCATCAGAATTCCCAAAAAAACTTGATTATAAATTAATAAAACCCCTAAATTCTAGTAGATTTGAATATTTTAAACAGAATATTAGAACGTTTAATAAAAAATGATCATTCAAATATACTTATCATTTACCAATATCATTATATTAATAATCTCCTTTTCAAATGGGAGATACATATTTTTAAAAAACTTTATTTTTTCAAAAAAAATATTTTGTTCTCTAAAATATTTTCTTAAAATATTATCAAATTTTTTTAAAAAAAATTATCAAAAAATTTTTTCTTAAAAAGGTTGTCTGAAAAACAATTAGAAATATAATAAGAAATATTTCTATACAAACATTCCCGCATAAGGTTAGATTTTAATTCAAGATGAACTTTTATAATTCTTTTCTATTTACTATCTTTTATTATTATTTTTATGTGTTGTTTTTCATTTTCTTATGTTTTTAAACTTTAAAATTTATTTTACAAACTCAAATGTTTATTTGTTCTGAAAAAAACATTGAAAAATGTGAATTTTCTTATAAAAATCATTAAATATTTTAGACAATTTCTTTAGTATATCAAATAATATTTTCACCCATCAGATTAGAATGAGTTTTAATATTATCTGCCATATTTGTGGAATTTTAAGGGTCACCCCACAAAGCCTACAAATACATGTGTGGGTCATCACATCTCACAGCGCTCTTATAATTTCATCTCAACTCTTAGATCTCAAAATTATCTTCATCTGATTATTTTAACTTAGTGTAATTAGTAATATCAATCTAATCATAAATCGCATCATGTTGAATAAATGGAATCATATGAAGATTTTGAAAATAAAGAAGTAGTCAAACAAATATTGATTGAAAAGTTGTGGTTTGAAAAAATATATTCATTTACCAAAGAGATAATTCTATTTAAAGGATGATATAAGGCTTTTATATAAAAGTAAGACTTTGATCTTCATTATCCAGTGGTTGTAAAATAATTCTATTATTCTATTCTATTTAGTATTGAAGATAATTTGTATTTTATTAATTTTAATCTTTTTAAATACTACTAAAATCTTAATATTCAACATGTAGTAGACTTTATTGAAGTTCCTATTGATGTATAAGTGCATTTAGTTACTCATAAAATTTCATAAAATCAAGAAAGTTTTGAAAAATAAATGAATGAGACTTATTTTTATTCTTCTGGTGAGAGTTTTGGAAAAATAATTTCATATATATCTAAATGAAAAGGTTTTTCCCTATGGATAAAAATTTATATTATCATAAGGAAAGGGGTTAGAGATACTTTAAAATTTTTAAACTTCTATGTTTTTTAATTCTTATATAACATGCCAAAGTTTAACATAGTCAAGTATGTTTTTGTCTCAATCTAAGCTATGAAGAAAGGTTCTGTAGAACTAAAGATTATTTTATTTAATTGTTTCATTAACAAAATGTTAGTTAATTTTATAAAGTTGATGAAAATAAATAACAAGTTTGTTTCTATAAGATAAAATGTTTCTTTCATTATTAAAGAAATAATTTCTATAATGAGGTTGTTTTATGTTCCACAGTGGAAAATTTTATTGATAAATCATAAAAGGTTATCTTTGATGCATAATTGTTGCGGTTGAAACAAAAAAAAGAGAAAGATGGTTCTTCTCCTCCTAGATCTATTAATAAAGTTAAAACCATGCTTTATTAACAATTTAAGGATTTGAGGAAACATAAATCACAACAGAATCCAGTGGATCCATGTTTTCATCAAGATAAGGGATAGGATTTTGCATTAAATGAGTATACTCATGAAAATCATTCAAAATAAGAAAAGTGAAGGAGGTAGAAGAAAATATTTGATAAGCCTAAAGTTTATAGAAACCTAATAAAAAGGGTGTAGTGAGTTCATGGAGACTTCATGTTATAAAATATGAAGGATCTCTTCCAATTTCTCCATTATCGATTATTCAACTGATACATCATTTATCACTTCCAAAATTAGTGCCTCTATTGTCTATTTCCACTTAGACCATTCCATTATAAGTAGAAAAATTTGTAACTTCCAAAGTTACTTTATCCACTAAAAAGGTAAAAATAAAAGTTATGTAATAAGAAAAAATATTTTTTAGAAAATTTATATACTCAAGTTTAAAATTATGTGAAAAGATTAGGAAAAGGTGATTTGAGAATTGACAAACAATTAGAAAGTATTTTAGAAAAATATTTAGAAAAATAAGAAGAAGAATAATAATAAAGTTCTTTTGACACCTCCACTTTTTAATCTTAACCTGAGAAGAATCAAAATTTAGAAGTTTCAGAGGAAGAATAAATTTTTAAAATACAAAAAGAGTCCCAACATTTAGAAACTAAGATGTTGGATAATTTTTGAATCTAGTAGGAATGTTAAAGTTATTTAAGTATCTAAAGGAGTAAATAAAAGAAATAAGGAAAGTGGTGGACCTTCAAAAAATCATGTTTTAGATGTGTCATTGAAATCAAATCATCCTCCATATAGAAATTATAATCAAATATTATAAATGAGAATTACATATTTTAATTATGTGTTAATGAATCTTGTATATTTTCTTCCTTATTTTCTGAGTATTGAATCTCCTTATAAGTCCATTCCAGGTAGGCTGGAAGTATTATAGAAATAAGATTCTTTGAATCATCTAGATGAGACCATTGTGAAAAAAATAATTTAATTTGAAATCTTTCAAAGATTATTCAAAGTTTGAAAAAAGAAGTTTAAAACAAGTTGGTTGATAGATCAAGAAAATAGAGAGTGATTTAAAATTTCATGATAAGAACATTGAAGGTTGTAAGAATTCATCCTTGGTTATAACAATATATTATAAAAAAAATTATCTTCTTATATTTCTGAAATAATAAAATTTGTATATGGTCTCAAATTTCATACAATGTCTTTATAAGAAGAAGTTAGGAGATAGAAAAAGAAGTTATTTTCTCTTGAAGAAGATGTATTAATAATGAAATTAGAAAGTTCCAAAATGAATTTTATTGAAGAAGAGTTTATTATAATGAAGAAACATAATAATAATATTAAAGTACCAGAGGACAAGATTTATAAAATAGAATCTGTTTTTGCTGAGTTAAATAATTTTCATGATGAAATCAAGAAAATGAAGGCCATTATGAAGAAGTTGTAGAAATAAATGATTTTTTTCTCATTGAACTCGTATTTATTTTGTAAAATCAATTTAGGAAAAAATAATAATGAGGAAATAATATTTTGTCATAAAATTGTGATTGAATATTTTCTAAAAAATCTTGTATAAATATTCTTTCTATATTTTTTGGATGAATATTAATTTTTATTAAATTGTTTTGTATAATTTTTTTTGTCTAACGTTTCAAGTACACTTTCTATCCGGTATCTTTTTTGAAAATATAAAAGGGGAGAATTTATAAAAGAGAATTGAGAAGTACTTGATTAGTACCTATCTTAAAATTGTATTAAAAAAATTTCCAAAAAAAATTTTTTAAACAAAAAGGTAAATAAAAAGACAAGGGGAGAAAATAAAAAAGATAAAATATGCAAGAAAAAGGGATTGTATGTTTTTTAAAGTTATTATTTCTTATCTTTAAGTGTTTTGTATTATGATTTTCAAAAAGGGGGATATTGTTGAGCCAAAATTTATAATTCATACACTTTATAATCCTTGTTTTGAAAATCAAAATACACTTACTTAAATATTATCTTTTACTAACTTTATACTTCCCAATATTTAGAATGTTTTTGTATAAAATACATATTTTTACTGGATATAGAAAACATTATAATTAGATGAATGTTAACTTCATATTTCGTTAAAAAAGGTTATTCTATCAGATAAAATCAATTCATTCCATCAGATAAACTCAGTTTAGTCAATCATAATAACATAGTTTGGTCCATCAGATGAACTCAGATTAATCCATTAGATGAACTTGGTTCAGTCCATTATACGAACTTGGTTCTATCCATCAAAAAAACTTTGTTCAGTCCATTGGATGAACAATGTTTAGTCCATCAGAAAAATTAATTTTAGTTCATCATATGATGAATGTTTATAATCAAACGAACAAAGTCATTTTTACCAGATGGAAGATTTTACATCATTTTGATGATGCTATCAAAATGACCATCAGATGATTTCTATACAGATCATACTAAGTTATCATAATAGAGATTATCCAAATCCATTACATCCAAATTCTAGAATCATAGAATATAACCATTAGAGGTGTTTCTATAAATAATGGTGAATTTGAGGAGCTAGAATCTGATGCTTTTACAACTCAACTTGTTTGAAGTTTACTTAGTTATAAAAACTTTTTGCTTTATCTTTAAAAAAATTTATAGAGTTTTTTTAAGGTATCTAATCGAGGATTGTAAATTCTATAGAAAATTTTGATTTTTCAATTGCTTCTTTTGATCTGGTTTGATCAAGGCCTTCCTATGATAAGAGTACTGCCAAATCTGATCTTTGAGATCAAGGAATTTTGGGGATAAGAAGATAGATATTATTCTGATCTTTTTGATTGAGGACTTTCTTCTTGAAGAAATAGATACCTTACAGTCTGGTTAAAAGTGTGGATTCCTTAATTCTAGGTTATTGAATTCCTTTAAACTGATGGTTAAATTATTATTATTTCATTTAACAAGTTTCTATTAGTTTTAGATTAAAACATTTCAATATTTTTTTTGTTTTTACCAGAAATTATTTCCACCATGCATTTTATAAGGAAAGTTTAGTTTTTTAATTTACTTTTCTTATAAACTCTGATTATATAAATTGTATCAGTTTGGAGTGAATATGATTACAAATTTGATATCATGAAACATTGGTTTTATCTAATATATAAAAGTAGGTAATGGTTTTTATTAACTGTAATTTTTAGAAACTACAATTCACCCCCCATGTATCCATTATTATACTCTTAGATTCTACATTTCACCCAAGATATTACAGGGTCTTCATGGTGAGTGGTTTACCTCATCTTCCATTAATCGTTTCTTTTCTCTCTTTTGTTTTCCATTCACCAAAAGTATATAAAAGCCTAGATTTTTTGGGTTCAGATTTATGAATGAGGATTTATAATTAATGGGTCTCTATTTCTTACTAGGAGTCTCTTATCCCTTTGATTTTTTTTATTCCAACTAGTTTTGGATGATTCCAAGTGGTTGAGTTAGGTGTTTTATAAAAAATATTTGTCATTTAAATCTTTCATGATTTCAGTTGTTTAAAATAGTTTCTAAATTATTCAGGGGAATGGTTTTGATTCCTTGGAAACTATTTTAAAATATGAAAATTATTTGATTATGAAAATGATATGTAGATATTCTTATGACTAGTTTTGGGGGATTTTTGAATTATAATCGATAAATCTATATTTGATTGGTAGAATTAACCTTTGAATATATTTATAAATATATAAATGGTTCCCCATAGAGAGGGGGATATCCCATTTAAGCTTAGGTATTATTTGGGTATTCTTGGGAAAACACGGCTAGGTTTATTTATCCTACCTATCATTTTATATATATATAAGACAACACTAACTAGACTTTGGTAAGATAGGGAGACACATTTTGATGATCTAAAATCCCTATGACAAAGTTATAGGGATTTGAGTGGGCACACAATCATATTTTCTAGGTTATTTGATGTGTGAGGATCTTAACTAGTCATAGCTTGGTATACCTTAAGACTCTTTACATAGTGATATATAGTTTCATTTTCAACTTGGTTATTGATTCATGTTTGAAAAATGGTTTATAGATATATGATTTAAAAAATTTAAGGAATGGTTGATTTCCATTATTTGTTTAAAACTATGAGAATATATTCTTTATTACTTTCTTTTAAATTAGTGAAAAGTGTATTTTATCTCAATTTATTGAAATATTGTGAAAAAAATTACCTACTACTATTTTACTCCTTCAAATTGAGAATAATTAATTTGTTTAATAAAGTCTTATTATAGAACACATAGTGGGAAAATAATGGTATTTGATATAACACCCTACATGAACCTAATGAGTGTATATATATGTTTTTATGTATAATCAACAAAATATAAAGCCACTGAATTGTGGTAGTGGGTTCTCATTCTAGTCAAGTTTGAGTTATAGTGGTGGCATAGTGGGATTCTGACCCATGTGTTACATGGAATTTTTCTATAGTCTTTTGATTTATTTGATTTATCCTTGTAAAAATACTTATATCTCCTTAGAAATACTCCTCTCCTTATCCCTTTTTCATTTTGATTTGTATTATCATGCTACAAAATTGTTCAGAGTTTATTTTATTTATGTTGTATGTTGGGTGTTATTTGTTATTTATTGCTGAAAGATCCTAACTTTTATTACCTTCATGGGTGAAATAATTCCCAAAGTTTGTTCTTGGTTTCCCAAGCACTTGTCTCCAACCTATGGGGATTATAAATTCTCTCAAATCCTTACTAAAGGCTTTCTTGGGTGTCTTGTTCAGGGATAACCCAAGTTGATTAATGAAACATTAGTATAAAATTAAGGTTTGGTTTTAAATTTATGTGATTTTGGATGTCTTGGTAGATATGAGTTAGGACTATAGAAACTTAAGGGTTGGTTTATGAGTGATTTCATGACCATCTCTCATCATGGTGAGTCTTAAGATATCATGGTTTTTTGGAGAATGTGTGTTTTTAGGTTATGTTTCCATTTTATTTCAGACTTTATTGGTTATGTTTCCACATTTAAAGATTTATGTCATTTCTATAGTGTTTTATACTACCATGTTACCAAGAATAATTCAATCAAATCCTTAGGAGGGTGTTGTGGATAGTTTTCAATGGGAAAATCCTCTAGTTGATAGGAATTGAGTGTAATGACCCAAACTGTTATAAATAAAATTCCCTTATGATTTAATGTTATATTATTTAATATGGTTATAGAAAACATTGGAACATATTTTGTTATATTATATATAATTGGATTCAAAATACCATTAAGAATATTTACCATTGATAACATAACTTTTAAACATCGATCACACGATTAGTATAAATATAGGGCTTTAACAAATCCAATTGATATAAAGGAATTGATACCCTCATCCAGTAGGATTGTACCCTATGAAACTTATTTATTAGAGCTTCCGAGGGAGATAGAATCACTGGTTTTTTCACTTGACCAATCCCAAGTGGAGATCCAATAACTTAATCATGAGATAAACAGTTTACACAAGAATTTCAAGCTCATCATGATCAAGGTCATAACCGTGTTCGAAGAATGGCCCCATGAAAGTCTCACTATCGCACACCTTACTCTTAAAGTGTACGCCGATGTAATAAAGGGATATTTATCAATACCTTAACAATATAAATATGTATATTGTATATAATAATGAATTTATTTTTATTTTTATTGTTACTTTATAAATAATTTTTATTTTGATTCAATTTAACATAAATTGTATTTTTGGGTAATATTCAAATTTAATTAAGGGATTTAATTTGATGAATTAATGTATTTTTTTAAAATAAATATTATTTTAATAAAATTTTATTATTAAATAAGTTTTATTAATTATGAATGGACATATAAATTTAATGAAGTGAAATGTACTTTTTATTAGGGTTCAAAAACTATTATTGCCAAAAACCCATCATTTTAAATAACTATTGGTTATTATTTTTAAAAGTGAAAATGAAAATATTTATAAAATAATTTAGATAAAATTAGTATTATTTCTTTAATTAAAATTTTGAAATTATCCAGTGGTTAATTTTTCTTAATTTTATGAGATATTCAAATTTTCAGGTAAAAATTATATACCGTATAAATATACAGTGTGTTTTATGACATCATAATGACCCAAAAATGATGTAATAAATACTATAATGGGTATAATAGGCCAAATATATGTTTTTACCTTTAAATAATGTTATTTTATGTTTTTTTATTATTTTTATTAATCCTTTAGGAATCCGACAAAACCATTAATATATTTTAGAGTTTTAAATTCATTTATTTAAAAGTGTGACTCACCTACACATAATAAAGGGTTTCATTTTAATAAATTCTACACATTGCCTAATAAAATAATGAAAAAAATACCCTTTGGTAGAGACCATGGGAAAAACTATGGGAATATTTTTTGGTTTTGAATATTTTATTTTGTACAGTCTAGAACCTAAATATTAAAAAAAACCATATATTTTACTATATATGTATCACCCACGGTTTGAGGTATGTGGACATTGTTTATGATTTTTTATGTGTTTAAAGTGCATCTTATGAGTTTTGAAGAGGTTGGGAGAGTTTGGAATGGTTTTGGATGAGTTTGGAGGCCTTTAAAGGGGTGCAAGGTTTGAGCACGGTTAGTGGAAACGGTAGGGATTCCCCAGGAAACGGTGCAAGGGAGATAGTAGTCTTCGCACGGTTTGGAAAACCGTGCGAGGAAACCGTGCGGTCCCTTGCTCCCGAGGCAGTAGCATGCGCACGGTTAGTGCATGGTTTGCCAAACCATGCGGGCTAACCGTGCGGCCACTTAAAAATAGGGTTATAAGTTCCGGGATCCCTCGGTCTTAACCTATTTCACTCCAATCTTCCTCCCACTTGAGCCTCACTCAGGATTTTGGGTTCTCAGGGGTTAAGTGTGCTCTCCCACTCATTTTGGAAGCGTTTCAAAGGAGTTTCGAGGCGGTTTGAAGGTGGTTTCTCCTGGGTAAGTATCTCCTCTTGTTTCTCTTGTGTTTTCCTCTAGATCTATATCCCTCTCTTTCATGGTTTTCTAGATCTACACTTGTTCTGTGTAGATATAAGGTTGGGGTTGCCTTGGATGTTAATATTAAGGCTTGTGGATGTTAGGGAAAGTGATCTAGAGAGGTTTCGGTGGTGCGTTCGCCGGATTTGAGGCGCGGTTGTTCGTGGGTCGATTTCTCAAGAACCCTAAAGGTAGGTGGCTTCTCTCTTGACTCCACTTGGTTAGAACTAGTGGTTCCTTGTTACAATTAATTGTTGTTCTGAAAATTAATTGTGAATTGTTATGCGAAATTGGTTAGAAATCCCTTGGGTGATGTTTTGGGGATTTTTGGGAAAAAGGGTGTTTTATGGTGAAATGCTATTCTTGTGGATTTTAAAATGAAGATTTTAAAATGGGATGATATGGTTGATTTGTGAAAATTATTTATGGAAAGTGTTTTCAATAAAAGGGTTGTTTTATTGAAATGTTATTTGGCATGGAAAATGGTTTTCAATAAATGGGTGATTTATTGAAGTGGATTGATATGTAATGGAATTGGTTGATTGCATGTTGTTGTGACCTTGATGGGTTTATGATTTGTTTTGTTTGATTGAAATGTTTTATGAAAGTGGGTGGGAAGTCTCACTATAAAAAGGGGATGGATAGTGGTCGGAAGAACCACTATATGAGTAGTGGTCGGGAAGTACCGCTAGTTGTGAATGGATGAACGGGTTAGGTGGAAGGCCCAACATTTTGATTGTTTTGGTGTGAATGGGTGAACGGGTTGGGCGGAAGTCCCACCATTTTGGTTGTTTGTGGTACATTGCTTTTCAAGATGGAAATTGTTTTTCTAATGTGTAAATGATGACATGGATTTTGGCATGTTTGTTTGGATTTCCCTTGGTTTCTTGGTTTGGGCAAGATGGCTTGGTAAGGGCATGTTTTTCTTATGAAAATGGTTGAACTTGTGATTTATTTTATATAAACTATTTTATATAAATGTGCTAATGGTTTTATCCTAGTGTCGTTTGTAGGGAAGTCATTTGGGGAAAACCTACTGAGTTTTAGTACTCACACCCTTCTTTGGAATGATGTGTCTTTGCAGATGTTTTGTATCATGACATGGGAAAAGGTTAGGCATCAACCTCCTTTAGTGGTGCGTTGTGATGTCTTGGAAGATCTTGGAGCTTGGATCTGGGTGTAGAGCTATGGAGGTGTCTTGGCCTGTGGTGCTTTGGTTGTTTTGGATCTGCTTTGTACTCTGATGTAGTGTAGACATGTCTAGTTGTATTGGTTTTGAATTGGGTTGTGGAACAACTTGGTTGTCATTTGGAAATGCCTGGTTGGGTAATTTATTTGACATGCATCATATAGTGGTTGTTAGTGGATGGTTTGGTTGGTCTAATATTAAGGTAAAATCATTCCCCAACTTGATCTTGAAGCCCTAGGTATTTATTTCCAGCCTTTGGCGTCTTGGGAACATCACTTAAGGCCAAGTAGCCCTGACCGCCTTCTCAAGCCAATAAGGTAAGGGCGGGGTGTTACAAGTGGTATCAGATTGTTCGTTCCTTTGGAGTTGATTCTCGGATTTGGAGTTGGCATTCGTTGTGGTATATTCCTTGAGTCGGGATGGTATCAAGGCATAGGAATGTCGGAACTCGTAATGTATAGCATAAAAGAACGTAGCTAACCCTTTTATACTGAAATTCAAGTTAACAGAGAGTTGGGTACATAAGTGTTTTGGAAACACTTATAGGCATTTGATATCTCATTTTTGTGGGTGTAGCTAATGAGATGAGCATGACATGCATGGTAGAAATGACTTCCTTATAGGATGCATATTTCATTTGGGTATAATGATTTATGGGCTGAATTGAGAAATGATTTTATGTGAAACTGTAATGTGAATAAATATGGTATTTTGAAAATGGTTCAGTTTTCAAAATGGTGGAACATGGGAAATGTGAACTTGTGGAAAGCCTTGTTGTTCTAGTGTTGTGTAATGTGATTTGAAATGGAATTTTGTAATGTCTACGTAAGTGACACTCATGGTTGTTTGTTTTTTTATAGAAATGGCACCGGGTAGGCGTCGTAGAGACCAACCGGAGGAGGCTGCTGAGAATGTGGTAGCACCTGAGCCTCAGGTGAACCAGCAGCTAGTGAAAAGCATAGTGCAAGCTTTCCAAGCTGTGGAAAGTGGAAATAAAATGGATGAACCAAGGCATGTGGATCATGCGGTTCAGTTTCAAAAGCATAATCCACCCATCTTCAGGGGTGATTCAGAGCTGGAGAGGGCAGAAGCATGGTTAAATAGAATAAATAAGATCTTCAAGTTCTTGGGAACACCAATAGATTTGAAAGTGAATTTGGCCACGTATATGTTGGAAGATATTTCCCTTTAGTGGTGGGAGTTGGTAGTCCAAGTTGGGATGGACCAGGGTATGATGTGGGAAGGCTTTGAGGAATTGTTTAATAAACAATTCTACCCACATACGTTCAAAATTCAGCGTACAACTGATTTCTTCAGTTTGAAGCAAGATTTTATGTCTATGACGGAGTATGTAGCTATGTTTATGAACTTAGTGCGGTTTTCACAGGAGGTGGAGGGTATCACGTCGTTGAAGGCAAGGATATTTGAAGCGGGATTAAGGCAAGAAATTTGTTCAAAGATAGTGGTGCTGTGTATAGATGATTACACAGAGATGGTGAATAGTTCCTCAGTGGATGAGCGGGATCTGTTGGGAGCTCCAGGTGGAGGAAGCATGGTGGTACCCATGGGGAATAGTGGGAACTCTAATGCTGGGTTCAAGAGAAGGAGGGACACTTATTCCCAGGGTGGGAATATGGCATATAATCCAACGACATGATCGTTAAATCTTCCTCTGAAGCCCCAGAGCAAGCCGGGATGTTTTCAGTGTGGTTCTATGAGCCACATCAAGCGGTATTGTACGAAACAACCTAGAGCATGTCATAATTGTAAGCAGATGGTGAATATACAGTGTTATTGTCGGAATGCTCCAAGTTCAGGTGTGCATGACACTCCTTAGGGATCGCAGACATCGTATGCTTCGACGGGACGGGGGAAACAGTATACCCCTCGGCAGCAAAGTAAAGTGGGTCATGGTGATTCTCAGAATACCACGACGCCTCAGCAGGGAAATAAAGAGCAGAGTGTGACAACCAAGGCATTGTTCTGAGCTGGTCAGGTTGTGGTAGATGATCAGTCGGGACCATCCACAGTACGAGGTACTATTATTTTGAATTCTACTATGATGCAAGTGTTGTTTGACACAGGTGCTTCACACTCTTTTATTGTTTCACGTGTGGTTGATTTGATGGGTTTAAGGGTAGAAATGATTCCCTTGGTTTTAAAACTTCAAACTCCTCTGGGTCGAAGAGAGTGTCGATCCTTCTTCTATAGAGCATGTTGTATAGTTGTGGGTGAGGTTGATCTCATGTGGAATTTCTCAATGCTTGAGATGGATGGGTATGATGTAATCCTGGGAATGGATTGGATGGTGGTGTTTAAGGCCCACATTGATTGTGATGCGCGAACAGTGTATTTTACGACACAAGAAAGTGGTAGACATCTCTTTAGAGGAGAGAGGCATGAAAGGCAAGGTGCAACAGGTTTGTTGGCACCAGCAGTGGGTATGTTATCATATCGGTTGGCAGTGTTGTCGTTGGAATCAGTAGAGGGTGTTGATCATAGTGTTCTTATAGAAGTGGTAGATCAGTTAATGGATGTTTTTTCTGAAGAATTATATGGGTTACCTCCCATAAGAGAAGTGGAGTTTACGATTGATCTCCTTCCGGGGACCATTCCTATCTCACTTCCGTCTTACCGAATGGCACCAGCTGAATTGCAGGAATTGAAAGTACAGTTGTAAGAGTTGGAAAACAAAGGGTTTATCCGGCCTAGAACATCTCCGTGGGAGGCACCGGTGTTGTTTGTGAAAAAGGCAGATGGAACTTTGAGGCTCTATGTTGATTATCATAGACTTAACCAAGTTACGATAAAGAACAGATATCCACTTCCATGAATTGATGACTTGTTCGACCAGTTGAAGGGAGCCCAGTGATTCTCAAAGATCGACCTGAGTTCAGGATATCATCAATTGTAGGTGAGGAAGGAGGATATTTCCAAAACAGGTTTAAGAAGTAGATATGGCGATTATGAATATGTGGTTATGCCCTTTGGTCTAACGAATGCACCAGCGGTGTTCATGGAATTGATAAATCAGATATTTCAGAGATATCTGGATTCATTTGTGGTGGTGTTTGTAGATGACATCATGGTGTATTCAAAGACAATGTTGGAGCATGAGCAGCACTTGGCGACAGTGCTGGGGATCTTGAGGGATCATCTTTTGTATGCCAAATTGTCAAAGTGTGACTTTTGGATACAGGAAGTTCATTTTCTTGGCTATGTGATTTCTGAAAGGGGTGTTTAAATGGATTTGGAAAAGATAGAGGCTGTTATCTCATGGAAACCACCAAATAATATGTTTGAGATACGAAGTTTTCTTGGTCTAGCTGGGTATTATCGGCATTTTTTCATGATTTTTCACGTTTGGATTCACTGGTGATAGCTTTGACAAGAAAGAATGTTCCATTCCAGTGGAATGAAAAGTGTCAGTAGTTTTTCGAGAAGCTAAAGGGTCGCCTTACATCAGCACCAATCTTGGTTTTTCCAGAACCAGGAAAAGGGTACGTGGTATATTGCGATGCGTCGAGATCAGGGTTGGGGTGCGTTCTCATGCAAGGGAATCATGTGGTTGCGTATGACTCACAGCAGTTGAGAGTGTTTGAGAAGAACTACCAACTCATGATTTGGAATTGGCAGCGGTGTTCCACACTTTGAAAGTGTGGCCTCGTTATCTCTTCGGTGAGAAATTCATGGTATATACAAATCATAAGAGCTTGAATCACATTTTCTCACAAAGGGATTTGAACTTGAGGCAAAGGAGATGGATGGAATATCTCTAAATGTTTGATTTTGACTTGATGTATACATCGGGTAAGGGAAATTTTGTGGCAAATGCATTAAGTATAAAATCATATGGTCAGATAGTGAAACAGGCATCAGACCAGTGGCAGTTGATGTCAGTTATAGCTGATATGCGGTTGGAATGTGATTACCAGGGCGATAGAGCGGTCTTCTTTCCGGTTTTGTTGATTCCTGACTTGGTTGGCCTAGTTAGAGAGGCGCAGATATCCGATTCTGAGTGTGTGACCATGGGGTCGAGACTCAATGGTGGGGAGACCATTGAGGTTTGGCAAATGAATGGAGATTTAGTTTTGTGTTTTCGGAATCGGATGGTTGTACCAGTTTCATGTTAGGAGGATCTTCTTAGGGAGTATCATCATTTCAGGTGGGCTATTCATCCTAGAATTCAGAAAATGTATAAATCATTGAAGGAGCAGTTCTGGTGGGATGGTATGAAAAGAATTTTGGTTGATTTTATTTCTAGATGCTTGACTTGTCATCAGGTCAAGGCAGAGAATCTGAGGCCATCAGGAATGTTGCAGTCTTTACCAATCCCTGTTTGGAAGTGGGAGTAGATAGCGATGGATTTTGTCAGAGGTCTCCCAAGAATGGTCAGAAAGCACGATGTCATCTAGGTGATAGTGGATCGGCTAATGAAGTCGGCCCATTTCATCCTGATTTGTGAATCTCATACAGTGAAGGATATGTCCAAAATCTATATCCAAAAGGTTCTAAAGATTCATGGTGTTCTATTTTCTATTGTATCAGATAGATATCCGAGATTTACATCTCGTTTCTGGAAATCCTTGCAGCAAGCCCTGGGGACACAGTTGGTGATGAGTACGGCGTATCACCCTCAGACAGATGGTCAATCCGAAAGGATGATACAAACTCTGGAGGATATTTTGTGGGCTTGTGTCATGGATTTTGGTGGCTCGTGGGAGGAGCACCTGGCGTTGGTTGAGTTCTCGTACAATAACAGTTATCAGACATCCATACAAATGGCTATGTTTGAAGCATTGTATGGGCAGCCATGTCATTCTCCACTATGTTTGGTGGAAACAGGTGAGTCCTCGATGGTCGGACCGAGCCTTGTCCAGGAGACTACGGATAAGATCAAGTTTATTAGGAAGAGAATGGAGAAAGCTCCGAGTCTTCAGAAATCGTATGCGGATCATTGTCGATGGTCGTTGTCGTTTGAGGTGAGTGATCATGTTTTCTTGAGGATCTCTCATAGGTTGGGACATCATCGGTTTGGGAAGCAGGGAAATTTATCTTCGAGGTATATTGGTCCTTTTTAAGATTCTTGAGTGGGTTGGTGAGGTGGCTTATCATTTGTCTTAGCCACCTAGGTTCAATTCGGTGCACAATGTGTTTTGTGTGTCGTAGTTGAAAAAGTATCAGTCGGATCGTGACCATGTGATTCGATGGGATCATTTTGAGCTAGAACCGGATGCTTTGTTGGTGCACATGCTAGTGCGGGTTGTGGATAGGCAATAGAAATTCTTTCATGGTAAAAGCATTAGTTTAGTTCGTGTTTTGTGGAAACATGCTTAGATTCAAGAGGAGACTTGGGAGCGGGAGAAAGAGATGGTCGAGGAGTGGCCCAAGCTCTTTCGGCATAGGGCAGGTTCACTACTTTCTGAGGATGGAAAGTCCAATGGTGGGGAGAATATAGAACCCTAGGTTTGAGTTATGTGGCATTTTTTATCCTTTTTTATGTGTTTAAAGTGCATGGGATGATTTGGGAAGAGGTTGGGAGAGTTTGGAATGGTTTTGGATGATTTTGGAGGCCTTTAAAGGGGTGCACGGTTTGAGCACAGTTTTTGGAAACCGTGCAGATTCCCCAAAAAACCATGCAAGGGAGACAGTAGTATTCACACGGCATGCACATGGTTTTCCAAACCATGCGAGGAAACCATGCGGACCCTTGCTCCCGAGGTAGTATCGTGCGCACGGTTAGCGCACGGTTTGACAAACCGTGCAGGTTAACCGTGCAGCCACTTAAAAATAGAGTTATAAGTTATGAGATCCCTCAGGCTTAACCTATTTCACTCCAATCTTCCTCCCACTTGAGACTCACTCGGTATTTTGGGTTCTTAGGGGTTAAGGGTGCTCTCCCACTCATTTTGGAATCATTTCAAAGGGGTTTCAAGGCGGTTTGAAGGTGGTCTCTCCTGGGTAAGTCTCTCCTCTTGTTTCTCTTGTGTTTTCCTCTAGATCTACATCCCTCTCTTTCGTGGTTTTCTAGATCTACACTTGTTATGTGTATATCTAGGGTTGGGTTTGCCTTGGATGTTAATATTAAGGCTTGTGGATGTTAGGGAAAGTGATCTAGAGAGGTTTCGGTGGTGCGTTCGCCGGATTTGAGGTCTAGTTGTTTGTGGGTCGATTTCTCGGGAACCCTAAAGGTAGGTGGCTTCTATCTCGACTCCACTTGGTTAGAACTAGTGGTTCCTTATTACAATTAATTGTTGTGCTGAAAATTACTTGTGAATTGTTATGCGAAATTGGTTGGAAATCCCTTGGGTGATGTTTTGGGGATTTTTAGGGAAAAGGGTGTTTTATTGTGAAATGTTATTCTTGTGGATTTTAAAATAAAGATTTTAAAATGGGATGATATGGTTGATTTGTGAACATTATTGATGGAAAGGGTTTTCAATAAAAGGGTTGTTTTATTGAAATGTTGTTTGGAATGGAAAATGTTTTTCAATAAATGGGTGATTTATTGAAGTGGATTGATATGAAATGGAATTGGTTGATTGCATGTTGTTGTGACCTTGGTGGGTTTATGATTTGTTTAGTTTGATTGAAATTTTGTATGGAAGTGGGCGGGAATCCTCACTATAAAAAGGGTATGGATAGTGGTCAGAAGAACCATCATATGATTAGTGGTCGGGAAGTACCGCTAGTTGTGAATGGGCGAACGGGTTGGGCGGAAGTCCCACCATTTTGAATGTTTTGGTGTGAATGGGTGAACAGGTTGGGAGGAAGTCCCACCATTTTGGTTGTTTGTGGTGCATTGCTTTGCAAGATGTAAATTCTTGTGCTAATGTGTAAATGATGACATGGCTTGTGGCATGTTTGTTTGGTTTTCCCTTGGTTTCTTGGTTTGGGCAAGATGGCTTGGTAAGGGCATGTTTGGCTTATGAAAATTGTTGCACTTGTGATTTATTTTATATAATATATTTTATATAAATGTGCTAACGGTTTTATCCTAGTGACATGTGTAGGGAAGTCATTTGGGGAAAACCTACTGAGTTTTAGTACTCACCCCCTGCTTTGGAACGATGTGTCTTTGAAGATTTGGTGTATCGTGACGTGGGAAAAGGTAAGGCATCAACCTCCTTTAGTGGTGCATTGTGATGTCTTGGTAGAGCTTGGAGCTTGGAGCTAGGTGTGGAGTTGTGGAGGTGTCTTGGCTCGTGGTGCTTTGGTGCTTTGGTTTTTTAGGATCCGCTTTGTACTCTGATGTAGTGTGGACATGTCTGGTTGTATTGGTTTTGAATTGGGTTGTGGAACAACTTGGTTGTCTTTTGGAAATGCATGGTTGGGTAAGTTATTTGACATGCATCATATAGTGGCTGTTAGTGGATGGTTTGGCTGGTTTTGTATTAAGGAAAAATCATTCCCCAACTTTATCTTGAATCCCTCGGCATTTATTGCAAGCCTTTGGTGTATTGGGAACGTCGCTTAAGGCCAAGTAGCCCTCACCGCCTCCTCAATCCAATGAGGTAGGGGCGGGGTGTTACAATATAAACCCACACAAATTCCCATTTCTCTTCACTAAAACTCCTTGGATTTCATCCTTACACTTCCTTAATCTCTCTATAATCCTCCTAAGTCACCCTAAGATCTCAATAATCCCCTTTTAAAGCTTTTGGAATCACACACTCAAGTAAGGGTTCTTTCCTTTCTCCTCTTAATTAAAGTTTATTTATTATGGTATTCCTTCTATTATCATTTTCCTAATGATGGTATATATATTTACAAGTCCCTATTACTTAAAATTTTGTTTAAAAATTATTATAGTCCACTTTCACTCCCATCAACCCATTTTATTAATTTTTAGGTGGTGTCGTTAGGCTGCCAAATTTCATAAGTGAACCTCTCTTTCTTCCCTTTATTAAATAATCCTCTTCATTTTATGCCCTTTAATTTTTAATTCCTAATTATGGGTTATGTTTTTTAACCTTCCCCATATTTTACATATGATTTATAAATTATTATAGATATATTTTTCTCTCATTAAGTCCTTCCATTAATATTTACACTTCCCTGTTACGCTATCAAAATTTCACCATAGGAATCCATGCCAAAACAATTTCATGGTGAATAAAATACCCAATTTCTATCAAGGGTGTTAAAAATTATGAACTTATAATAATTATTATTGGGGATTTAAATGTATTTATGCCACACTCCATGTTAATGGAATAAAATATGATGATTAATGAATCTATATTGTATAATATATGTGGCACACTTAAGCATGAGAATGAAATGAAAGTGGTGGGTGTGCTCGGAATTATATAGTGCTCCAATGCATTGGGTAATGTTTAGTATCATTGTATGCCATTTTGGGAAAGTGAGTGAAATTGATTCCTTTAAGGTAATTGTTCCATTATGATGTCTTGGTAGTTATCAATGACCTATGATGCAGTATTTTAAGTTGTTTCCACATTTCTATTTTTCCTTTATGCTATAATGGTATATCATGTCTTATCATTCATGTTTATGATTCATACTCTATTTATTCCCTTGATATACCTATTGTATAACATTTTTTACCTTATTCAATATTTATTCCCTTACTTGGATTTATGGTTCACCCCTTTCTTATGTATTTCCCCAGGTTATCAAATGTAGTTTTAAGCTCAAGCACGTTAAAGAAGTTTTCAATAAAGGTGTTATAATTCATGATTGAAGTTGTAATTAAATGTACCTAATTCACAAAGAAACTAGAATTATCGATCTTTCAGGTTATATTAATTGTAATTTTATGTAATTAAAACATGTATTAATGTGTAATAAATCAAATAGTCATTATAGTTGGTATCAGAGGAAAAGTTTAGTTATTTATGGAATTATGATTAGAAAACTCTAGTGAAAGCCTTAAGGATAAGAAAAATTATAAAAAAACATCCCTATATTTTGGTTAGTGTAGATTAAGTTTTTTATCAAGAAAATAGATCTTTATTTGGATACTTTAAGAGGACCTGGTTCTAGAATAGATGTACATAGAAGTAACAACTCAGACAAGGTGTTCTGGGCCTAACTCAGGGTAGCCAGGTACACAACAATGGGCCTTACTATGCACCTAGTTTGAAACTCTTGGGGGATATGATTTGGTAATTAATAAGCTCATTATGAACCATTATTAAGGGAGTAAAAAATTTCCATAAGAATATATATTAGGAAATAGATCATGGATAACAAAGATTGAATCCTAGAACTCCATAAATTAAATAAATACATGTAAGTTATAAGTTATCCCTTTAAAGTCATTAAATTCTCATTTATGTGTTTGAAAGTTTAATATAATCATAATTAATTTTCATTTTATTCTATGAAATGGCCGGAAATAGGATGAATCAGGTAAGAAATAAATATAAAGAGAAATGTGACGAATTCCCCAATGAGATGACCAACCCAATGGGAGAAGGAATTGCACACTTCATAAAAATACACTCTCAGCTGACTCAGGTTCTAAATAGAAACCTGGATTAGGAGGAGCATCCAAACCCCCATAAGAGAGTTAAATCCACAATCTAGAGCTTCATGAAGCAAGGTCCTCCTACATTCAATGGTTTATCTAACCCCTTAATCTCAAAATAGTGGATCAACACCATTGAAAATATCTTCTTCATCATTCAATGTTCTAAAAAAGAAAAGGTACTACTAGTTGTTTATTGTATGAAAGTTGAAGTTCATTAGTGATTTACATTGATCAAAAATACTATGTCTAATGAAGAGATCAAAGAAATGGGTTGGAAGAATTTTCAGAAAATAAAAATTTGAAAAATATTTTTTCTGAACTCTCTGTCTTAAAATGGAAATGGATATCCTTTCCCTCAAGAAAAAAGATGAAGAATTTATCAGGGCGTATAAGGAAAACTTAAAAATAATCTCATAGTACACATTTTTATTTTTTGTTACCACTGAATTAAATCTTTACCACTTCTTTAGTGGGATAAAACCTATCCTAGGGAAATTCCTGGTGATCCATTACTTTGACAGCTATGAGTAAATTGTCTGATGTGCCCTCAAAGTCAAAATGGATATCAGAAAATCTCAACAGTATCATGGGGATAATAATTGTAAAGTGGATTTTAATTATTTTGGTCCAATAGAGATATCTAATGGTGCTAATAAATTTAAACACCCCACTTGTAAAAGGTGTGGAAAGAAGAACCCTGGAAATTTCCTAAAGGGGATGAAGAAATGCCTTAGGTGCAGGAAGGAAGGAAACCTATTCAACAATTTCTAGAAGGAGAAACCCACTACTGTGATGGTGGAAATAAATTCTCCAATCAACCCTCATAATATTTTTCATTTCTACAACTACAAGGAACCAAAGCACTTTGAAAACTAGTTTACTAAGACAAGGGTTTTCAAAGACAACCAACAACCTTCAAGGAAGAAAGGGCGATCTTTTTCCATCACTACCACTAAAGTGAATTACAAAAAAAAGTTGTGATAGGTATGCTAGTTATTCATTCAATAATAGAAAATGTACTTTTTGATTCCAGTTTTACGCATACCTTTATATCACAAAGTTTTAGTATAACTATTCAAATACCACCAAAAATCATAGAAGTAGAGATGTCGTTGAAAATGAAAAATGAGGAAATTATTATATCCCAAGTATATAACTCCTCCCCTATCAAAGTTTGTGGGATTAATTTACAATAGAACCTTGGAATACTCCCTTTGGTATAATTTGATGCAATTATATGTATGGATTGGATTTCCCTATATGAATCCAACATAAATTTCTGTGAGAAGATAATCACTCTCCCTATTGCGAATCGTCCTTAGATTCTGTAAAAATTCAAGGTGAAGGATGAATCTTATTTAGAACCATCATTTTAATCATGGATATTTTTTCCCAATTAGAGAGAATATCTACCTCAAATGATTAAGTCTAAGGAAAATATCATCCTTGAAGACATGCCCATTGTGAGGGAATATGTTGATGTGTTTCCCGAGGAATTTTCTAGTATTTATCTAAGATGAGAGGTTGAGTTTTCAACCAATATTATACCTAGGGTGTTACCATTATCCAATAATCTATATACAATTTCTATTTTATAACTTGAGGAGATGAAGAAACAAATAAATGATAATCTAGATAAAGGGTTCATACACCCAAGTGCTTTAACATGGGGTGAACTAGTCCTCTTCACCAAGAACAAGGATGGGTCAATAAACCTTTTCATATATTATCATGAGATCAGTAATATCATGGTAAAGAATAAGTATCCTACACCTTAGATTGATGACTTGTTCGATCAGCTACGTGGAGCACAATACTTCTCCAAGGTGGATCTATGGTTAGGATATTACCAAGTTAGGGTGAAGGAGAAGGATATACACACGACTACTTTTCATACAAAATATGGGAACTCTGAGTTCATAGTGATGCCTTTAGGACTCACTAATTATCACGACCCCCTACCCCCAAAGATTCCCCTCCTTAGCTTCCAATGGAGAAAGAGAGATAATGACCCATGATTCCCACCTCCAGTAGGCATCAGGGTGGAGACCAGAACCAAGGGTATACAAATTTCACAAAATAGGAGGCATTACCCTTTTTATAGTAACCAAGATCAGGAGATAAGATGTACCAACCTCAAACAACTACAATATAGATATATATAGATAAAAGTAAATCCAAACCATCCCACATGCATGTTCAAAGTGAAACTGATACAAAAGAAAAAGTCTCTAATGTAAATACAAAAAGAAAACGCTAAGAAACAACACAATAACTATCCCCAACGTCTGAGCTAGTACTACCCCCGCACAGTCTATGTAATCCTTCTAGAAACCTGAAAGTAGTTTTATAACGTAGGGTGAGAATACAAGTATACATAGTAGTAAAACTAAAGTCTCTCATGAACAAGTGGAGAATCATACTAATGCCCGTATGGTAAAACAACAGAAAAAATAAGCACCTAAGAATCTATACTAACCACCCAAACCTCACCAAAGGCATGCTCAAAAAATAATGAAATCCAATTAAAGTAATATAGATCACATAGATGATAGTTTAACCTACACCACTTTCCCACATATTATCCACTCTAACACCCTAACGGAAGATGTCCTGGAACTCCCACCTCTTCCAAACATACTACACCACATCCTGCCCACAGATGCCTAGGCCTCACAACCACATATCATCCCGCCCGCAGACACCTGGGACACAAACAACACCACATCCTACCCACAAATACCTGGTCCTCACAACCACACCACGTCCCGAAGAAAACTAGGAATCCCAACACATCTCATCCCAAAGACACCTGGGATGCACAACTCACCTGCACGCACCTAGTCCTCATAAATCACAACTTACCTGAAAATTCTTGGGATATCATCACCAGGAAGAGGGAGCAGGGAATAGTGGGTGGCTAGCCATCCATCCTCCCACCAAGATGTTTGGGAAAGAAACCCTCCTCCATAACAATGGGAGTGTTCAGCACATAGTTCTAAACTAGGGTGGCGTGCATATAGAAATCACAAGGAACTACATGTATATATATATATATGTGTGTGTGTGTGTGTGTGTGTGTGTGTGTGTGTGTGTATGTGTGTGTGTGTAGAAAGAACTCAACCCAACTTATGGGGTTCCAAAAAATAAATACCCCAAAAAACTACCTTTACTGGTACCTCTAAATGCACGTATTATAATGAATGATGGTCACTTCTGAATTTGATAAAAGAAATCTTCTTAACACATAAACATTTTGATGTTATTAATAATTTACTAGTTATTCCATTAATACCCAGGAAACTAACAACCATGTATTACAACTAGCCTTACAACCAAGACAAACAGAGGAAGAAACCTACGATAAAGCATCCCACTCCACATTTCCTCTCCACTAATACCCATGTTGGCCACTTTCATCATCATTCTTCAAAGTCATGTTACTTTTTCCTTATCACAATAAGAAAAGCTCAAACTTACTATTAAACCCCACAACCCACCTCATCACAACCACCATGATAGACTTGTTGTATTATATCACCACACCCAACACACCTAGTAACATAAACATAGCACAACCCAAACATGCAGCCCCGCTACTCTAACTTTTCCTATTCATTCCACAATCAATCAATCTCTCAACCTTAGATTCCACTACACCATCTGGACCACCCCAACTACAGTCATACCCTCAACATCACCACCACATATCCTTACAAGGAAAAAAAACTACACACAACACACAGCCAAACCAAACCAGGTAAAGTGTATTCAAATTTATCAAACACTCATTCTTTAACTCTACTTTGATAAAACAGGGTTTATCATAGAACAATTTCGCTCCTCAGGGCGTCCATTTATTTAATTGAATATATGTGGTTAAAAAATTTCATATATACATTTATTTAACATGAAATCCACAATAAGTATTCATAATCTATACAGGTATGAAAACAAAGACCACCAACAACCATGATCTTTAGAAGGCATACATCCAATAGCAATCATAACATGGATTAGGGATAACATATAAAATAATACGATCATCATTATTATCTTCCTAGCCTTCATTTATCTTTTTTTTTAAAGGTTCCAACTGTATTCATAAGAAACCATCAGTAAACCCACCCCGTATGATGAAAAAATAAAAGAGATACAAAGGAATCCCTACCTCATAGAACAGACAATCAACAACTCCTCCTTGTTCCAAAATAGTGGGTGCATGAGTAGTAGGAAAACTCCAAGGGAAAAATGGATCCCAATGCCACATTACAACACATTGCTCTACAAGGAATAAATTCTTTGGGTGCACTAAGAAAAAATGGAAGGGCTCAAGGAAGATAGGATCCTGTCTTTAGAAAAGGCCAGATCATATATCAATGGAAGGGAGAAAATTTCAAAGTACTTAAAAGTAGGGTTGTGTCCAATACCATTTGGATTGTCAATTTCAAAGTATCGAGGCATTAGTATATTAAATATATAATTAATATCCTTTTAAACTACTTCATAAATAGTCAGAAAATGTTTTAAACTTGATTTACATCAAATAAAAAGTAAGAGGGGTGAAATTGGAAATAATGGGAAAAGATGGAAATGACTCACCGTTGGAAATGACTCACCGATGGGTGAGTCACCGACGTGATTCAATGAAACGACTCACCGAAGCAAGTCACCAATGCCACTTACCAATGCCTAACTCACCAACACCACTTGCTGATGCCACCTACTGATACCTGACTCACAGATGTCGATTACCAATGTGAGCCACCAATGTGACCTATCAATAGGGAGTCACTGATGCGAGTCACTGATGCGACCTACCGACATGACTCACTGATGCCACCTACCGACGTGATCCACTGATTCAACCTACTGATAGTGATTCACCGATGTGAGTCACCAATGCGACCTGCCGACATGACACACCGATAGTAAGTCACTGATTCCACTCATTGATACCACCCACCAACACTTAACTCACTGACGCCACTCACCATTAGAAAAACTAGAAAACTAGAAAACTCTTGAAATGAGTCATTGTGACCTCCCTGAACACCTCAAACACTAGATTTTCAAAATAGAATGGATGGGAGAGGTCTGTGCCATTATATTAGATACCTCTCAAACTATTCTCACCCTCAAAAATTCAAAACCAAACCCAGAAGAAAGAGGTGTCCAAACAACCACCCCATGAGATACCTCTCAAGGATGAACCACCCTATGTTGCTCGTAATCTGAAATGAAACATATACATCCAAGAAACCATCCTCCAACATCTACTAACCCAAACAACTACAAGATATCCCACCCAATCACTAACTATCTAGACATATAAGTTAGATAATTCCTTCCCCTATGTCAATATATTATCCACTCTAGGTGGCACTGACTCAGCCACATAGGTTTAATCGCATATCAATTAATGTATCTTGATTAGGAATCTGGTCTTCCCCTTTTAATGTGTCAGGACTTTATCACACATTCCAGAACAAAGAAACAACTCATCTCATAACAAACAAGGTTCAAACATTACAAAGAAAAATATGACAAGGTGAAACTCAAAACAACTCTAGGTATTGGGAACGCATCTACAATTATCCCTCCCAAGTACTCTCCTCCAAGACACCATACCTCCACAACACATAGACCAAAGTAATGGTTTGTCCATGCAGAATCTTCTCTCAATGATCCTAGATCTCCACTGGCCACTCCTTAAAAATTGTGTCAACCTCGATATCCAACTCTCTCAAGTCAATGACATGGGAATCATCATGAATATACTGATGAAGCTGAGATATTTAAAAGATGGCGTGAACCTTCTCCAACTATGGTGGTAGCACCAATTGGTATGCCACATCACTAACTCTCCCCAACACCTCGAAGGGTCTAAATAACCTCAGAGAAAGCTTATTCCCTCAATCAATATTCTACTTCCCACGTTGAGGGGAAACATTCAAGAACACATGGTCCCCAACCTCAAACTCCAAGGGCCTCCTACTATGATCGATATATGAATTCTTCAAGTTTTTTTTACCTCCATTTTATCATGAACAAGGTGAAACTTATCTATTGTACACTTTAGTAACTCGGATCTATGAATAGTTGTCTCCCCAACCTCTATCCAGCACAAAGATGAATGACACAACCTTCTGTACAAAGCTTCAAATGGATCCATGCTAATGAAATAGTGATAGCTATTATTGTAAGATAACTCTACCAAGGGAAATTTTCATATCCAAGACTCACCAAAATCCAAGACACGTTCTCACAGAATGTCCTAGAACATATGGATGATCCACTCTGCCTTCCCATATGTCTTGGGTGGAAGGCAATGCTAAGGTGTAACTGAGTTCCAAAAGCATGATGAAATCCCCTCCAGACTCATGAGGTATAGAGTGTATCCCTGTCTAAGAAAATGGACCTCAAAACTCCATATAGTTGCACCACCTCATCTATGTACCTCCTAGAAAAGGCATCCATTGCACCTGATTACTTGATTTCCAAGAAGTGTGCCAATTTCATTAGATGATCCACTACTACCCAGATAGCATCATAGACTCCCTAATCCCTGGGTAACCCTGTAATTGAATCCATCAAGATGTCATCCCACTTCCACTCGAGGACATGTAGGGGTTGTAATAAACGTTGGGAAGATGGTGTTCACCCTTCACTTGCCGGCACACTAAGCACTTCTCCACAAACTCTGTCATAGCTCGCTTCATCCTGGGCCACCAATATTTCTCCCTCAAGCAATGGTACATCTTGGAAACTCCTAGGTTTACAACTATGGGTGATCTATGAAACTCATAGAGGACTCCCTCACACATTTCTACTGGAAAAAAACAGCTTCCCACAAAACAGCATCCAATTCTGGCCATCCTCTGTCCATCCTTCCAGAGCATCACCCTGGTTAACACGATTGCACATCATTTATGCCTCTGAGTATCCCCACTAAGACTCCTCCACCTTCTGCATCAGAGAAGACTGTTCTATCATCTAAAATAGAAAATATCTTCCACCATCCATTCTTGTATCTAAGTGAAAGGTGGACAACCCCTCCATCACCTTCCAATCATCTGTAGATTCTCGAACTACCTCTCTCTACAAATTTATTCTCAAGGAATTAGCTACAACATTTCCCTTTCCTTAGGTGTAGGAGATCTAAAAATCATATTCCTAAAGAAACTCCATCCACATCCACTATCATAGGTTCAAATCTCACTAGTAAAAGATATGCCTCAAGCTCCTCTGATCTGTTAAGACCAAAAAGTGCTTACCAATGTGGTAATGCCACCAAAACTTTAATGTACAAAATGGTCGCTGCTAGCTCCAGGTCATGGGTTATATAGTTACATTCATGGGGACATAACTACCTAGACCCATTAATAGATCACTCTCCATTTCTACATCATCACACATCCCAAGCCTTGATGGGAATAATTACAAAACACCTTGAACATCACCCCTTCCTCTGGAAATCATAGCACTAGATCACTGACCAACTTCCCCTTCATATAGCTAAAATCTTCCAAACACGACTCACTCCACACAAAGGTATGGACCATTCTGGTTAGATCTGTTAACGGAGCTGCAACTTGAGAGAAATTGGGTAAGAATATTTGGTAATATCCTGTCAGACCAAGGAAACTGTGAACCTCCGACATGTTCTTGGGTTCTTCCCAAAAAACAATGGCCTAGAACTTTGATGGGTCCACTTATACACCCTTCTGAGACACCACATGTCCAATTAAGTGGACAAATCGTGTCTAAAACAAGTACTTATACAACTTTTCATAGAGATGGTGTCATCGAATAACCTCCAAGATAGTCCTGAGATGCTCGGTATGCTCCTCCTCTGACGTCGAGTAGATCATAATTTAATTGATGAATAAGAAGAAAAAATTTTATAGGATCTCATGAAAAAAAAGAGTTCATAAGTCCCATGAACATGGCTGGTGTGTTTATAACACTAAATGGCATAACCACAAACTCAAAGTGCCCATACATGCACATAAAATCAGTATTCAGGATGTCACCCACCTTCACCCTCAACTATGGATACCTAGATTGCGGATTGATCTTAAAAAACTAACTTGATCCCCTCATCTAGTCGAAAATATCATCTACCCTCTAGAGAGGGTAACGGTTCTTGACCGTCGCCTAATTCAACCTCTGGTATTCTATGAATAGACTCATACCACTATCTTCCTTCTTTATGAAAAATGTCAGAGCACCCCATGATGACACACTTGGCTGGATAAATCCCTTCTTCATCAGGTCGTTGATCTAGATCTGTAGCTCTCATAACATAGAAGGTGTCATCTAATTGGGATCCATCAAAATCAGAATAGCACTGGTTTGTAAGTCTATCTCGAACTCAACAACATGTCAAAGGGGTAGAGTCATGACCTCCTTGGTGAAAACATCTGAGAACTCCCCAAAAATCTAGGAGCCACCACCATCTCATCATCCACTAATTCCACTGACAACTCAGCCAACAGAGAAAGAAGAGACTCCACATGCTGACTACCCACTTGAAAGCTCCGCTCTCTGAATAAAGCCACACACTGGTTATCTACACTTGAAAACATGACTCCCCTCCAGAAGCAGTCGATAACAGCATGAAAAAAATATTCAATCACAAGGATAACATCATATGGTTTCATCTATAGAATAAAGAGATCCCTACTGGACTGATGTAGCCCCATCATCAGTCTGTGTCCCTGGTAAACATCAAACAAGATGGTCTGGTCTCTAACTGGGGTACTCAACACTAGGGGAATGAAAAATTTCTCTATGTATAGTACTAAATCATGGGCTAGACCGATTGCAACAAAGGAGTGTGAAGATCCTGAATCAAACAAAACATAAGAAATAGTATTGAAAAAGATAATCGTACCTCAAATGATCTAAGGTCCTACTGTAACTATAGCATCTACAGCATGTAACTAACTATACCCAGCTCCTCTTCCCCTTACTGATGATTGCCTCCTCGGAAATTCAAAGTTCAAGGTTCCTAAAGATTGAACTGAGGTCGGCCTCCACCTGCTTCATTTCCCCTCGGTGGAGAAAGAGCCTACTGTCCCTACTGCTAAAACGGTCTGGTCACAAACTACTGTTGAGGCGGGTACTGAACCTGCCCACCTCTACCATACTAAGATTGAATGGCCATCAGTCACTAACTCTGAAGGTTCCCACAAACTCCACAGATAAAACACACTGGCCTCAGGCCTATAGGATAGGCATGAGGACCATAAGGTCGAAACGGAAACTCCTGAGGTCGAATTCCTAATGGATGAAACCTCAAAGTCCATGGTGACTAATACCTGCCACTGGTAGCCTTTCCATTAGAATAACCTTGCTAGCTCCCCTCTTGTGGTAGACCTCCTCGCGAGTACATTCTCTCAACTACCTCCACCTTCTTATGGACCTCTAGGTATGTCGGAAAGGTGAAGGGAGTAACTACGTACTGTAGAGAAGGATGAAGTTCCTCCTCTAAGCATATCACCTGAGACTCCTCATCCAGAAAGAGTTCTAGAGAAAAATGAATGAGATCCTTGAAGTTGATCCCCAAAACTCGTACTAACATACAACCCTTTTGGAGTGAGAGTAGCTCCTGTCGCTTCTCATCCTTCATGGATGAATAAATGAATTATTCCTGTAACTCCTCAAAATCTAACTATAAAACATCACACTCCTTTCTCTACCCCAAGTATAGCATCCACCACTGATGCATAGCTCCCCTGATATGAATAAACACCAGCGGAACCTAGTACTTCATCAGATCTTGGATCAGGCTAAAGGTTATCTCAAGATCCTAGAGCCAGCTCTCGATCTCCTTGTCCAAGACACTTCCCTCATAGTTTCCCAAGGTCTATCACAAGAAAGAATGTAACATTCAATTACACTTTTTTTCCTCCCTCTCTGGATCAACCCTCTATCAATCAGCTGGATTGGCCTACTAAGCCTCCACTGCCTGATCCACTCATGCACAATGACTGGGTGTCATAGCTAAAAAGTAAACAAGGAACTCCTAAGCCCTGGTAGTATGAAAATATTATTTAATATTTATTTTAAAACTTTTAAATTATTAAATTTACCATTTCAAATTTCCAAAACAACCCAATTAAAACAGGAATACAAATCATTAGGATGCATGTACCTTTCCTAGGGACACTACCCTGCAAATGTTGTAGCCTCACTTAGTCATTTGGTAGACCCAGATTCCTTGCATCAGATCACGGGGGCCCTAAAATCTCATGTCCTAGTCGGTCTTCCCTAGACTATGTCACACACCAAGATCACCTAGCATTGATTCCCTACCAATCCATGCAATCCACATTGTGCCTAACTCCAAACTCCATCCTATCTCTCAACCTACCCTCTGATACCATTATTTCATGACCCCCTCCCTCTAAAGATCCCCCTCCTAAGCTGGAAATAGAGAAACAGAGATAATGACCCCTAAGTCTTGCCTCTAGTAGGCCTCAAGATGGTGACCAACACCAAGGGTATACAAATCCTACAAAATAGAAGGCATTACCCTTTTTATAAGAATCAATATCAAGAGATAAGATGTACCAACCTCAAAAACTCCAAGAAAGATATATATAGATAAAAGGAAATACAAACCATCCCACATTCATGTTCAAAGTGAAATTGATACAAAAGTAAGAGTCTCCAAAGTAAATATCAAAAGAAAATCTAAGAAGTGACATAGCAACTGTCCCCAATGTATGATCTAGTACTGCCCAGCGTGGTCCACGTAATCATCCTGGAAACCAAAAAGTAGTTTTATAACATAGGGTGAGTATAAAAGTACACTCAGTAAGAATAAAAAAGTATCTCATGCACATTCATAGAAGAATATTAATTCCCCTATGGGAAAACAGTAGAAACCATAAGCACCGATGAAGGTATACTAGCTACCCCAACCTCACCAAAGGCATGCTCCCCAAATAACAAAATTCAAGTGATGTAATATAGAGAACATCAATGATAGGGTACCCCACACCACTTTACCACTAATTAGCCACTCCCACACCATAACTACGGACATATTGGTGGTCCCACCACTTCCAAACATACCACACCACATTCCACCCACAGACACTAGGGCCTCACAACCACATCTCATCTCACCTGAAGAAACCTGGACCACAAACCACACCACATCCCGCCCACAGACACATGGGCCTCACAACCACACCACATCCCAAATAAACCAAGGAAACACGAAACATATCATCCCTAAGACACCTGGGAAGCAGAGCTGGACCGCACACACCCAGGCCTCACAAACCAAAACTTGTCCAAAGAGTCTTGGGCTATCACTGCCAGGAAGAGGAAGTAGGGGAGAGCAGTTGTCCAGCCATCCATCCTCCCACTAAGATATTTGGGAAAGACACCATCCCCCATAACAATGGGGGTGTTCAGAACATGGTGGTCAAATAGGGTGGGGTGCATATAGAAATCACAAGGAACTACATGTAACGACCCGAAATTTTGAATAAATCTTGTTTCCTAATTTTGTGTGTTGTTTTATTTTATTTTTATACTCAACCAAAATTGTTTCATTTGATAACATGAGTATAATTAAAATGAGACCGTTGGGTTTTGACTGTGATATGACCATTGGTCAATATGACCGCTGTAAACTAAACGTTTTGATTATTTTCTCTAAATACAAGTAATATTGGTTAATTAATATAGAAAGAAGATTCGATGGCCTCACCCAGTAGTCTTGGACCAATCAAAGCTCATCTAATAGAACTTGTGAAGGAGGTAGCACCACTAGGCTTTGCTCTGGACCAAACTCAAGCAGAACTTCATCGTGTGAAGCTAGAACGGGATCGCCTTCACGAGAAGTTCAAACTGATAGAAATTACTACTCGTGCGATGTTGGTCGAGCCTCCCTCGGATTCTCTCACCTTATCACACCTTACAGTTAGGTCCTATGCTGGTGTGATAAGGGGCTATGTAAGGAGACCATAACTACCTTGTGTAATCCTTTGTTTTAAATAAAAAATTTGATTTCTTCTTATGATGAAGTTTATGAATTTTCAAATGTCCGGATAATTTTAGGATGTATTTTATTGATGAATTTTGAAAAAAGGATATTTTAAAATATTTATGTAAACCCTAAATAATTAATGATGTGTAATGATTTTCAAAAAATGGTCTTCTGCAAAAGTGTTCAGTAAAGAATTTAGAGTCTAATAAGATCAAATTAATTTTTTATGAATAGAAAATTATGAATAGTGATTTTATGCTTAGGATTAGTAATGTGACCAAATGGATTAGTAATCTCACTTAAATAAAGTATTAAAATAACCTAGGCACTTTGATTAAGTAATGTGATTCAATAAAATGGTTAAATAAAGGTTTCATAAATTATTATTCAGGAATTAGTTTTTCGGGTGAATAGTGTTTTTTAATTAAAAATTTAATTAAAAATATTTTGAAAATTATTTTTATAAAATGGACTTCATTTTTGAACTCAGAGCATCGATATTATGTTAAGGTAATTTTTGGGGATTTTTCTGAAAAAAAAATGAATTTTCGGTGAATAGTGTTTTTTAATTAAAAATTTAATTAAAAATATTTAGAAATTTATTTTTATAAAATAGATTTCATTTTTGAAATCAGAGCATTGATATTTGGTTAAGGTGAAATTTTGGGATTATTCTGAGAAAGTTGAATTTTTGACAAATAGTAAAAATACAGTTTTTAAGTTACGGGTGTTTAATGACATCATTAAATGATGTATTAAGTATTTAATCAATATGGTCGACTTATGAATAGTAAGAGAAGTTATGAGGTTTCCCAAGTGGCCAATACCATGGGCAAATACCATGGACAAGCCCATGGTTTTTCCAAAATCACTAATGAGGTGTCCCTTGGCCATTAATGCATTGTCCCCTCACTTTTCCTATAAATACCAAGCCATACTCTCATCCATTCGACTCCCCACTCTCCCCCAACGAAGTTCTGGTCTCATTACCTCCCAAGGAGTCCTCCCAAGGTGCCCCCAAGCCCTCAAGGTCCCAACCTTGGAGTTTTAAGAGTTACGTTTTAAAGTAAGGGATCCGACCTCTCTCTTTCTTTTCAAGTAATCTCTTTTATGTCATTCCTTTTATGCTCCATGTTCTTATGTTGGAGGATGTTCTTTTATATTCATTATACTGTCATTTTTATTTTCATATGATTAGAGACCCACTCTTACTCTCATCATTTCATTTTATGAAAGTTTAAGTGACGTCGTTAGGCTGCCGAAATTTCTGTAACGGATTCTTTCACCCTTCTCATTTTCAAGTTCTATTTTCTTGTCAAGTCTTTCAAGTTCCTTTTTATTATGTTGGGGTATGATCTATATATCTATAATACTGATATTTTATGATCATATGATGAGAGACCCCATTTGATCTCTTCAATTCAGTATTTTTAAGTTTTAAGTGGCGCCGTTAGGCTGCCGAATTTTTAAGGGATTCTTTCACCCTTCTCGTTTTCAAGATCTATTTTCATGTCAAGTCTTTCAAGTTCCTTTTTATTATGTTGGGGTATGATCTCTATATATATCATGCTTAACCCTTATGTTCATATTATTATAGACCCTATTTTTATCTTGTCAATTCATTTTTGGTTGAAGTTTAAGTGACGCCGTTAGGCTGCCGAATTTTTAAGGGATTCATTCGCCTTTCTCATTTTTCAAAGATCTACTTTCATGTCAAGTATTTCAAGTTCCTTTTGTATTATGTTGGGGTATGATCTCTATATCTATCATACTGATCTTTTATGTTCATATGATGATAGACCCTATTTGATCTCGTCAATTCATTTTTGTTGAAGTTTAAGTGACGTAGTTGGGCTGCAGAATTTTCATAAGAGAAATCTTATTTTTGTCTTCCTTTCATGTTCTTCATTTCATATGGTATATCTTTCAAATTTCATTACCATGTTCTCAAATCCTTTATATTCTGTCCCTCTACTGTTTTATGAGTCATTTATGAGTGTTTGACCCATGTCCTCTCTCTTTTCAATGTTTTCTAAAACCCCGAAACATAGCTGTTATGCTGCAGAATTTCCGTCTCAAAATGTCTCTCTCTTTTTCTAAAGTACTTTTATTTCATTAAGTGAATACTCAAAGATATTTCTTCAAAAGGGGTATTCACATATATACCAAAATGTTTTACTTTAAATTCTGGGATTTACATACATGAGACCTGCTCTCCCCTTCCGTGGGTTTAAAGTGACGTAAAGATCATGTATTTAAAGCAGTTTTTAAAATGTTATGATTATGAAATGAAACCCATTTCTTTTATGCTATATGTGTTGTTTATGAAATGATTTATGATGATATATTTGGCTCACATTATAATAAAGGAAAATTTAAGGGTGTGCCCTGATAGCGCTCCAATGCATTGGGTAATGATGTAACCACTAGAGATTACAATTTTCACGATATCTTGGTGAATAACCTTAGTAATTTTCAAATGACACCTTGGGGATGGACCTTGGTGATATGTTCATGATTTTCTATTTTAAATGTTGTAGCCACATCTTCAAGTTATGAAAAATGTTATTTTTATTATGATATATCTCATGTTTTCTTTCTCATGCCTTAAAGTTCTTTTCATGTCCTTATTGAAGTATCTCAAGTTCACATGTAAAATGTTTTTCTTGTTTCCCTTACTGAGCCTTCTACTCACCCTTTCTTTTGATGTATGTCCCCAGGTTATGAGATGCAGTAATGAACCTAGGATGAACTTAAGGATGAGCCTTTCTAGTGTTTAAGAAGAATGTTTTATGTTTTCATGTATTATGTTCCTTGTTTCCAAGACACTAAACCTTAAAGATCCTCAGTTCCGTGTAATGAAATGAAAGTTTATTTTATAAAAAGACGGGATTCTATAGTTGGTATCAAAGGATGGTTTATTTATTTTTGGAAATTAGGATATGAAAACTCTAGGAAGAACCCTATAGAAAAGTTTAAATATAGGAAATCTTCCTGGTATTTTGGTGAGTATTGAGTAAGGGGTTTCCAAGAAAATATAACCTTGTCTGGATACGAGCAGGTAGAGGTGGATCTGGCACAGATGTACATAGGGGTAAAACCTGAAAACACCGCTTTGAGCTAGACTCGAACAGGAACTGGTACACGACAATGGGCCTTGCTGCACTTTTGGTTACGACACTCCCGGGGGATATGCTTTGGTAAATTCATAAGCTTAGTATGAACCATTGTCAAAGGAACAAAGATGAAATAAAATAAAGATTCACATAAGAATATATGATCATGGATAACCTAGATGGGAACCTAGGGGATCACAAGTTAGGGTATACTTTTCTTCTACAAGTTATCCTTATATGATTTCAGTTCCTTTTCATGATTATTGGCTAAGTACTTAAGCCCCTAATTATGCTTTCTCCTCTTAGTTAATGGTGGGAAATGGAAGAACATGTCCCAAAAACCAATGTGATAGGAAATGTGATGATTGTCGTATTAATATGACAGGGATGATTAGGGGATTAAAAGATTATTATTATTTTGGAAGACGTTCACTGTTTTGGGGACCCTATATGATCGAGGTAAATATATTACTACGGTATTTTCATTGAGAAGTAAGGTTGAATTATATTTTGAAGAATCGATGAATTTAAGGTGGACTTATAGTAATTTAGGTTACTTATGGGTATGATTAACCTATCTTGAGTAAAATATGTTTAGGTTAGCTACTTTTGTTATAAGATGTTAGGAGTGGTTGATGTTGTTTGGAGATGAACAATGAAGTTTATTTTGGAAGACTATGTTATCAAATCCTTCTTGTATTTGGGTTTCAATCTTAGTTTGGTTTATTTTAAGGAATCTTAAGAACCGTTATTTATGGAATGGTCTATGATGAACTTTGGGTAGTACCATGGAACTTTGAAGATTTAAAAGTAGTTTCCATTCCTATGGGATTATTTCTTTTTGAAGAGTTGTTTTACCTTAACCTTTCTGTTTTTGGGATAATGTTTAAAGATAGAAGAAATAGATAGTTAATCTTTTGTGGATTATGTGATTCTCTAGAAGATGATTCTTGTGATTTTATGAGACCAAGTTTTTTTGAATGCTCATCGTTTGGAGAAAAGATTAGTTTTGGGTAGAAACTTATTAATGGATGAAACTCTACATAAAGGTAGATATATTTTCTATGTAGTAAATGAATTCCTCAAAATTATGAAAAGGAACGTAAAACAAAAACGTTGTTGGTTTACGTTTCCTACTAGGTAATCAAAGACCGTTTACACACATCATAAGTTTGGGATTTTCTTATGGTTAACTTTCTCCTAATCATGTTTTCTATCACTTTCCCTTAGAACGTAACCCTTGGTTTTTTCCTCCATGTCCATGTTTTCCTACATGGGATCCTATTATGGGTTAACTCGGGTGACCTTTGTACTTCCCTTTCTTTCTTTTAAAGTAATAGTTTTACTGACTCCTTTTTCGATGTGGGGATTTCAATAAAATTTCAAAACCCAATTTTAAAAATTGCAAGGACGCAATTTCTTAAGGGGGAAGATTGTAACGACCCGAAATTTTGAATAAATCTTGTTTCCTAATTTTGTGTGTTGTTTTATTTTATTTTTATACTCAAAAAATGTTTCATTTGATAACATGAGTGTAATTAAAATGAGACTGTTGGGTTTTGACTGTGATATGACCATTGGTCAATATGACCGCTGTAAACTAAACGTTTCGATTATTTTCTCTAAATACAAGTAATCTTGGTTAATTAATATAGAAAGAAGATTCGATGGCCTCACCTAGTAGTCTTGGACCGATCGAAGCCCATCTAACAGAACTTGGGAAGGAGGTAGCACCACTGGGCTTTGCTCTGGACCAAACCCATGCTGAACTTCATCGTGTGAAGCTAGAACAGGATCGCCTTCGCGAAAAGTTCAAACTGATAGAAATTACTACTCGTGCGATGTTGGCCGAGCCTCCCTCAGATTCTCTCACCTTAGCACACCTTACACTTAGGTCCTATGCTAGTGTGATAAGGGGCTATGTAAGGAGACCGTAACTGCCTTGTGTAATCCTTTGTTTTAAATAAAAAAATTTATTTCTTCTTATGATGAAGTTTATGAATTTTCAAATGTCCAGATAATTTTAGGATGTATTTTATTGATGAATTTTGAAAAAAGTATATTTTAAAATATTTATGTAAACCCTAAATAATTAATGATGTGTAATGATTTTCAAAAAATGGTCTCCTGCAAAAGTGTTCAGTAAAGAATTTGGAGTATAATAAGATCAACTTAATTTTTGATGAATAGTAAATTATGAATAGTGATTTTATGCTTAGGATTAGTAATGTGACCAAATGGATTAGTAATATCACTTAAAGAAAGTATTAAAATAAGCTAGGCACTTTTGATTAAGTAATGTGATTCAATAAAATGGTTAAATAACGGTTTCATAAATTATTATTCATGTATTAGTTTTTTCGGGTGAATAGTGTTTTTTAATTAAAAATTTAATTAAAAATATTTAGAAAATTATTTTTATAAAATGGACTTCATTTTTGAACTTAGAGCATCGATATTATGTTAACGTAATTTTTGGGGATTTTTCTGAAAAAATGAATTTTCAGCGAATAGGGTTTCTTAATTAAAAATTTAATTAAAAATATTTAGAAAATTATTTTTATAAAATGTATTTCATTTTTGAAATCAGAGCATTGATATTTGGTTAAGGTGAAATTTTGGGATTATTCTGAGAAAGTTGAATTTTTTATGAATAGTGAAAATACAGTTTTTAAGTTACAGGTGTTTAATGACATCATTAAATGATGTATTAAGTATGTAATCAATATAATTTTAATCAACTTGCTTCTTGGTTAGAAGTCTCTCCCGCTTGAGAGTTTTCCTCCTAGGGATTCCTAGGGTTTTGAGTTTTCTCGCCCGATCGGATTCGGCGGCTCCGTCTTCGCCGGTTCAGTTTCTGGTTCTTCTTCCTCATCGTCTTCGGCTTCAGCGACAGCGGCTCGGGTTTTCCCAATCCTTGCCGTTCACCGTGACTCCTTCCTCCGTTTTTCCTTGCCAGCTACCGGACTCTGGTACCGGCGATCCGCTGGATTTCGGGCTTCATTCCCTCGAACTCATCTTCTGACGCTGATCCTGGTCCTCAACGCTGCCCAGAAGTTTTTCCCATCCCCTGTCCCTAGGCCTGTGCCAGATCTGGGTAAGGGAAGGTTGGCGGTGACCTTTGGGCGCTTTGGCAAATCCTCGGCTACGAAGTTCCCTCTGCTACGCGGTGATTCGTGAAGCACCATCCGAGACGAGTTCCCCGATCTTCGAAGGTGCGGTGGTTCCCCGGGGCGTGGCGGGCGTGGACGTGAAGAAGAGTCCTCCGGCGCGCAAGTTGGAGCGCCACGCAGCCTGCCCGGTTCTCGAAGCGCGAGGAACTTGCGCGAGTTCTGATTGTGTTTCTCCAGCGCGAAGGATTTTCCGCGCAAGTCTGGTTGTGGATCGTGATTGTTTCCCAGCGCGTTGCTTTTGGTCGCGCAGGTCGTTGTGCGGCTTGTGGTCCTCCCCAGCGATTTTTTTGGCCGCGCAGGTATTGGCGCGGCTTGTGGTTATTCACAGTTTGACGGCGCGGCTCAGGTCTCAGCTCGGCCCGGCTTGTGGTCTTCCCCAGCTTGGCGCTTTGCTTTGGCCGCGCAGGTCTTGGAGCAGCTTGTGGTCGTCCCCAGCTTGATGGCTCGGGTCGTGTAGGGCTGGCACAGATAGAAACAGTGGCACGGAGAAACAGGGGCACGGACAGAAAACAGTGGCACGGACAGAAACAGTGGCACCTGACTGGAGGACTTATATCGGGTTGTGCCTGAACAGAGAAAGCATTGGGTTGGGCCCGACCTGTGTGAAGTATCATTCAAATCCGGTCTGTGATACTATCCGTAGATTCCTGGAGGTTTGGAAAAATTGTGATTTTCCTGGTCGCGAAGCTTCGGTTGTGTTGAATTTGCCTGCGCGGTTTCGGATTGGGACAGAGTCCCTGGGTCGGGGAACCCCTTCGGGCTTGATACCCCTTGGATAGGGGACCTATGTTTGGCCAATCCCTCCCTTGGAGATTTCGTGGCTCTCAACATGGAGATGGATCTGCTGAACCAATGGAAGAACCTCACTTTGACAGACAAAGAAAAAGAGCCACTTACAACCCGTAGAATTGAAGACAACACTTTGACAAAACGTATGGCTTTATTGGTTGTTGGAAGACTGGCGACCGAGGCACCATTTAATCTAAAGGCCCTCAGAACCACCCTTCAAAATCTGTGGAAATTGGAAGCTGGAGTAGCCATCCGGGAAATTGAGAACAAACTCCTTGTTTTTGAGTTCTTCAGTGATAAAGACAGAGATAAAGTCCTCAGAGGACGACCTTGGTCCTTTGACAATCATCTCATTCTGATGGAGGAATTTAAAGGGGGAGACGAGATTCAGAATTGTACACTTACCCAATCCCCGTTCTGGGTAAGAATTAAAGGAATACCGTTCCATGGGAGATCAACACATGTGATGAAAGAAATTGGAGACCGGATCGGTCACTTCCTAGAGTGGGATTGCTCGGACCCAATACAATGGGGCCCCTGGGTTCGAATAAAGGCTGAGATCGATGTGTTTGAACCCTTAATGCGAGGCATGTTCCTGAAAATTGCTGATTCCAACACCTGGATCTCGTTCGAATTCGAAAAACTACCAATCTTCTGCTTCCTTTGTGGACGTATCGGCCACATTGAGAAAGCGTGAGGGGCAAAGCCAGAGAATTCCGCCGAAAATATTACCCTACAATACGGTCCGTGGCTCCGGGCCAAAGCACACAGAGAGGCATATATCCCTGAGGCGGAGAGACAAATAGATCGAGACCGTCTCAATGCAGCCCATCTAAGGCGACCGGAATCTGGACAACCTCCTATTATAAGGATGGGACCCCCTGTCTTCCCTAAAGAATCCCCAGCTGAGCTCAGGGGAAAGGGAAACACCTCCCAAGAGATTATCGTCAGATGCAATGATGGGGATCAGCAAGACAGTCACCTGATTCAGGGTATCTCAAAATCCGACTTCGCTTTAACTGCACCGAATTTAACGTTCATTACTGCAACGGAGCCGCTACCTAAACCAAAAGAACCTCCAGAGAAATTTCCGAGACAGCAACATGTATCCTTGGATCCGCCTGAAGCTGAGCAGAGTCCAAATCGGATCCCAACCGATGCCCTTCTGCAAGCCGATTCTGGGATGACTGAAGCCTCACCTTCAGGACATGTTACTCGTAGAACCTGGAGAAGGGCATGCGGCGGTGGTAAAGGCGAATGCCCAGGGACTCCCAAACCAGGAGATCTGAAACGGCAAAGCGAGTCCAGTGGTACGCACACCAATCCTCCCAAAAGGAGGAAAGCATCAGGCACGTCATTAACCCCACACGAGACAAAGGCGGAGGCGGGTCAGACCCGACCCCGCCTAGAGCAATGATTGCTTTATGCTGGAACTGTCGTGGGCTTGGCAACCCACGAACGGTTCGTATGTTCCAGCGCCATTGCGCTCAAAGTTGCCCCGATATGGTTTTCCTGTCCGAAACCATATTGGAAAACAAGGACATCACAAATCTTGCTCTAAAATGCGGTTTCCAGGGTTGTTTCCCGGTTCCCCGCCAGGGACATTCAGGGGGGTTATGTCTTCTCTGGAAGGATAATGTCGATGTTAGACTCCTTTCTTTTTCCCAGCTCCACGTGGCTGCATCCATTTGTGATTCCCAAAACCCCCCCTGGACTTTTGTGGGCTTCTATGGCTGGCCCTCCCAGTCTGATAAGTGGAAATCTTGGGATCTTCTGTGAAAACTCCGTCGTGATCTGCCAAGCCCCATTCTGTTTGGAGGGGACTTTAATGAGATCCTTTTCCAGAAGGAGAAAAAAGGTGGAGTTGTGCGCTCCTCCACGTCTATGTCTGCTTTTAATGAAGCTATCCTTAAGGCAGAGCTGATGGACCTGGGTTACACGGGTAATCCTTTCACATGGTTCCGAGGCAGTTCAGATGGAAATCGAATCGCTGAACGTCTGGATAGATTCTTTGGCTCAATGGATTGGATGAACCTCTTCAAAATGTACCATATCATACCTCTCACGTTCAATTGCTCGGACCACTGCCCAATTGTCATTAATTGCACCCATAATGAGTACGTTACTAGTTCCAGGAAACCCTTCAGATTCGAAAGCTTCTGGTCAAAAGATCCCGAGTGCGAGGCGGTTATCCGTTCAGGCTGGAAGAATGGGCAAGCTGATCTGAGAACCAATATTCTCCGCGTGGCTTCGGATCTGACGACATGAAGCAACTCTAAATTCCGTCACCCGGACCGGCAATGCAAGTTTCTTGAAAGGAAGATTGGATATCTTCTTTGCAAACCCCCGTATAGCAGCATTCTCTCCAAAATTAGCGAAACCCAACGAGAGCTGGGCGTTGCCCTGCGCAATAAGGAAGGTTTTTGGGCTATGCGTGCGCATGATATTCATATAGCAGAATGGGATGATAATACACGTTATTTCCACCAGAAGGCCTCAGCAAGACGCCGAAAAAACTTTATTTCTGGCATTCTCAATTCAGACGGTAGTAAAGTGTCTGACACAGGGGGAATCCAAGAAGCATTCCTGAGCTATTTTCAGAAGCTCTTCTCTGCAGGCCATTCTATTATTTCTCCTGAGATTGAGGACTGCATCAAACCCGTGATTTCTCACGATATGAATAGACAGCTTTCTAAAGAGGTGACGAATGACGAGACTCTTAAGGCCTTAAAGCAAATCCACTCTACGAAGGCCCCGGGACCAGACGGATTCCATGCCCTCTTTTTCAAGAATTATTGGCACATCATTGGTCCAGACATATGCAATCTGATGCGGGATATTTGGGCAGGGAAAACGGATCTGTCTTCTATTAATGAAACTATACTTACCCTCATTCCCAAGATGAAAAATCCGCAAGGGGTTTCGGACTTTCGACCTATCAGTCTGTGCAATGTTTCGTATAAGATCTTTTCAAAGATCCTGGCGAATCGGTTGCGTCCTTGGCTACCCGACGTCATTTCAGAGAACCAAAGTGCTTTTGTGGCAAAAAGGTTAATCACTGATAATGCCATTATTGCTCATGAAATTTTCCACTCCATGAAAACTCGAACACGAGCAAAGAGAGGGATCATGGATTGGAAATTGGATATGGCTAAGGCCTATGATAGAGTGGAATGGAACTTCCTCAAATTTGTGATGCTCAAGATGGGTTTTTGCACCAAATGGATTGACATGATCATGCAATATGTCTCGTCAGTTTCCTTCTGTATTAACGTCAACGGGGTGCTAACCCGAGGCTTTTCCCCATCCCGTGGGCTTCGTCAGGGAGACCCTCTTTCACCCTTCCTTTTTATTTTGGTGGCTGACGTGTTTTCTAACCTCCTTTCCAGGGCAGCTTCGCGTTCCATAATTCATGGGGCGAAAGCGTGCCGCAAGGGCCCTCCGATTTCCCACCTATTCTTCGCTGATGATTGCCTTCTTTTTTCTCGTGCTACCCCTAATGAGTGTACTGCAATCTGCGAGGCGATACAACAGTATGAACGGGCTTCAGGACAAATGATCAACCAGAGTAAATCAGAAATTTCTTTCAGCTCTGGAGTCCCCCAGCCGAAAAGAGAAGATCTCTGCTCTTTAGCACGCATTCCTGGGGTAGATAAGCACCAGAAGTATCTTGGGCTCCCGACGGTGGTTGGACGGTCAAAGAAAGAAATCTGTTCAGCTATTGTGGATCGAGTTGAAAGAAAAATACAAGGTTGGACCCCTAAAAAAATATCCAAGGCCGGGAAGGAAATCCTCATCAAGGCGGCACTTCAATCTGTCCCTAGCTATTTGATGTCTATTTTTAAACTTCCTGATGTGGTGCTTTCAAAGATTCAATCCAGCACATCTAACTTCTGGTGGGGTCGAAAGGACGGAAAAAATAAAGTCCATTGGATCGCCTGGTCTGCTCTCTGTCAACCAAAATCTGAAGGCGGAATGGGCTTCCGGGACCTTTCTATTTTTAATGATGCTTTGTTGGCCAAACAAGGCTGGCGTTTGATTTGTAACCCATCATCCCTATGCGCACGAGTTCTCCGGGCTAAATATTTCCCACATAAGGATTTCTTGGATTCCCATCTTGGCTATCGACCCAGTTTCCTCTAGAGAAGTATTTGGGGTGGTCGTAATCTGTTGAGGAAAGGACTTGGCTGGAGGATTGGGAATGGTTTAACGGTCAAGTTGTGGACTGATCCCTGGCTTATTGATCAGACAGGCACGAAGGCGTCATCCCCTTTTTTTCCAGGATCCGAACATGCCACAGTTTGTTGTCTTTTTGATGATCAAGGGGCGGGTTGGTGTTTGGAAAAACTCTTCTCATGGTTTAATGAGAGGGATAGGAGAATTATTCTGAGTATCCCCTGTATGCCAGACGCGGGGCAAGATCATCTCTACTGGATTAACGATAGATCAGGAGAGTATACGGTGAAAGCTGGTTACCGGCGAGCTCTGACTGCCCAAATTACAGAAGGGGATGCGAGGCCCTGGACAACAATTTGGAATCTTAACGTTCCCCCTAAAGTTCGCTTTTTCTGGTGGCAGGTGTGCACCGGTATCCTTCCAACTATGAGCCTCCTTGCCTACAGACACTTTTCAAACGACAACTCATGTCCTTTCTGCCCTTCTGTGACTGAATCCCCTCTCCATGCTCTTTTTCAATGTCCCGGGGCTCAGGAGGTTTGGAATGGCTGGGGATCAACCATAGAGCTGTCCCTGGACACCGCCTCGGATCTTACATCTCTCCTGATGCGATGGTGCTCCTCCTTTTCGCCGGCTAAAGCAGGCGCCCTGTGCATTATGACTTGGATTATCTGGGACAGGCGGAACGAGGCCATTTTCAATCATTTCCGGAGGCCCCCCAGATTCTGGATTGACTGGGCATTGTCATGGATTGCGGTTTGGCAGAACCATCCTGAGCAACAAAGACTTGTCACCCCCTCCCCTCTCCCCCAACATTGGTGCCCCCCACCGGAAGGTATTCTTAAGATCAATGTGGATGCCTCTCTCCCTAAGGATGGCCCAGTTGGACTTGGTCTACTGGCCCGTGACAACCTGGGAAATCTTATTGCGGCCAAATACGAAGCACGTTATGCTCTTTGGGAGCCCTCAGTCGCGGAGGCCGCCGCCATCCTTGTTGGGTTAAACTTCGCGAAATATCGCGGTTGGGAGTCCATTCACATCGAATCCGACTGCCTTTCTGTAATCAATGCTATCAATCTCACTGACGGCGGGTTTCAACCTTTCGGACCCATTATCCAGTGTATTCACGCGCGGAGACAAGGCTTCAACTCCTGCAAGTTCTCATTTATTAGAAGGGAAGCGAATGAAACCGCTCACAAGATGGCAGGCATTGGTCCTCCTTACGAGGATTTTCTTTGGTTCAATCATTTTCCATCGTGGTTACGCTACTGTATTTCTGCTGATCTACATCATTAATGGATCCGTCTTATTTTGTCAAAAAAAAAGTATGTAATCAATATGGTCGACTTATGAATAGTAATATAAGGTATGAGGTGTCCCAAGTGTCCAATACCATGGGCAAATACCATGGGCAAGCCCATTGTTTTTCCAAAACCACTAATGAGGTGTCCCTTGGCCATTAATGCCATGTCCCCTCACTTTCCCTATAAATACCAAGCCATCATCTCATCCATTCGACTCCGCACTCTCCCCCAACTAATTTCTGGTCACATTACCTCCCAAGGAGTCCTCCCAAGGTGCCCCCAATCCCTCAAGGTCCCAACCTTTGAGTTTTAAGAGTTACGTTTTAAGGTAAGGGATCTGACCTCTCTCTTTCTTTTCAAGTAATCTCTTTTATGTCATTCCTTTTATGCTCCATGTTCTTATGTTGGGGGATGTTCTTTTATATTAATTATACTATCCCATTTATGTTCATATGATGAGAGACCCCCTCTTACTCTCATCATTTCATTTTATGAAAGTTTAAGTGACGCCGTTAGGCTGCCGAAATTTTTGTAACAGATTCTTTCACCCTTCTCATTTTCAAGTTCTATTTTCTTGTCAAGTCTTTCAATTTCCTTTTTATTATGTTGGGGTATTATCTATATATCTATCATACTGATATTTTATGATCATATGACGAGAGACCCCATTTTATCTCTTCAATTCAGTATTTTTAAGTTTTAAGTGGCGTCGTTAGGCTGCCGAATTTTTAAGGGATTCTTTCACCCTTCTCATTTTCAAGATCTATTTTCATGTCAAGTCTTTCAAGTTCCTTTTTATTATGTTGGGGTATGATCTCTATATCTATCATACTGAACCCTTATTTTCATATGATGAGAGACCCTATTTTGATCCTTTCAATTCATTTTTGGTTGAAGTTTAAGTGACGCCGTTAGGCTGCCAAATTTTTAAGGGATTCGTTCGCCTTTCTCATTTTTCAAAGATCTGCTTTCATGTCAAGTATTTAAAGTTCCTTTTGTATTATGTTGGGGTATGATCTCTATATATATCATACTTATCTTTTATTTTCATATGATGAGAGACCCTATTTGATCTCGTCAATTCATTTTTGTTGAAGTTTAAGTGATGTCGTTGGGCTGCTGAATTTTCATAAGAGAAATCTTATTTTTGTCTTCCTTTAATGTTCTTCATTTCATATGGTATATCTTTCAAATTTCATTACCATGTTCTCAAATCCTTTATATTCTGTCCCTATACTGTTTTATGGGTCATTTATGAGTGTTTTACCCATGTCCTCTCTCTTTTCAATGTTTTCTAAAACCCTGAAACATAGCCGTTATGCTGCAGAATTTCCATCTCAAAATGTCTCTCTCTTTTTCTAAAGTACTTTTATGTTATTAAGTGAATACTCAAAGATCTTTCTTCAAAAGGGGTATTCACATATATACCAAAATGTTTTATTTTAAATTCTGGGATTTACATACATGTGACCCGCTCTCCCCTTCCGTGGGTTTAAAGTGACGTAAAGATCATGTCTTTAAAGAAGTTTTTAAAATGTTATGATTATGAAATGAAACCCATTTATTTTATGCTATATGGGTTGTTTATGAAATGATTTATGATGATATATGTGGCTCACATGATAATAAATGCAAATTTAAGGGTGCGACCTGATAGCGCTCCAATGAATTGGGTAATGATGTAACCACTAGAGATTACAATTTTCACGATATCTTGGTGAATGACCTTGGTAATTTTTAAATGACACCTTGGGGATGGACCTTGGTGATATGTTCATGATTGTCTATGTTAAATGTTGTAGCCACATCTTCAAGTTATGAAAACTTTTATTTTTATTATGATATATCTCATGGTTTCTTTCTCATGCCTTAAAGTTCTTTTCATGTCCTTATTGAAGTATCTCAAGTTTACATGTAAAATGTTTTTCTTGTTTCCCTTACTGGGCCTTCTGCTCACCCTTTCTTTTGATGTATGTCCCCAGGTTATGAGATGCAGTAATGAACCTAGGATAAACTTAATGAGAAGCCTTTCGATTGTTTAAGAAGAATGTTTTATGTTTTTATGTATTATGTTCCTTGTTTCCAAGACACTAAACCTTAAAGATCCTCAGTTCCGTGTAATGAAATGAAAGTTTATGTTATAAAAAGACAGAATGCTATACTAAATGTATATATATAGGTATCAAGAACTCATCCAAACCTATGCGGTTCAAAACAAAAACCATCCCACAAAACTACCTTTGTTGTTACCTCTAAATATATGTATTAGAACAAGCAATGGTCATTTTTTAATTTGATAAAATAAATATGATAACACCCAAACATTTTGACATTATTAAGATTTTACTAGTTATTCCATCCCTACCCAGGCAACTAATAACCACAACATATAACCAGTCACACAACCAAGCCATTTTGAGGAAGAAAACTGTGATAATGAAGCCCACTCCACATTTCCTCTCCACTAGCACCCATGTAGACAACTTTAATCATAATTATTCAAACTCATGTCTCCCTATCCTTTCTCTCAATATGAAAACCCCCAACTTATAGCCAAAACCTGAAACACACCTCATAAAAACCACCCTCACAACCCTGGGGCATAACAACACCACACCTATCACACCTAGTAATATATACATAGCAAAAACCAAACCAACAACCCTACTGCTCAAACTCTGCTCATCCATTCCACAATCAATCAATCTCTCAACATGAGATTCCACCAAACCATCCGGACCACCCCAACTACAGTTTTACCCTCAACAGCAACACCACACATCCTTATAAGGAAAAAAATTCGATGAAACCACAAAAATCACACATCCACACCAAAAAAGTTAAGGTGTGTTCAGATTTATAAAATACTCTTTCTTTAATTCCACTTTAATAAAAAATGGGTTATCACAGAACATGTTCGATCCTAGGGTGTCTATTTATTTAACCAAAAATACATATTTAATGAATTGCATATATACAGATATTAAAAATGAAATCAAAATAAAGTATTCATAAGCCATATAGGTATGCAAACAGAGACCACTAAAGTCCGTGATTTTCAAAAGGCATACAACCAATACCAATCAAAACATGGATCGTGGATAACATATAAAACAATACGATCATCATTATAATATTCCACGCTCTTCATTTATCTTTGTTAAAAAAAGGATCCAATTGTACTCACAAGAATACATCAGTAAACCTACCCCACATGATGCACAAATAAAAGAGATACGAAGTAATACCTACCTTAGAGAACAAATGATCAGCAACTCCTCCTTACACCAAAACAGGGGGTGAATGAGTGGTAGGAAAACTACAAGGTAAAAATGGATCGAAAGGCCGCATCACAACACACGACTCCATGGGGAAGAAAGGCTCTAGGTGCACCAGTATAAAATGGAAGGGTTCAAGGAAGATAGAATCTTGGTTTTAGAAAATCCCAGATCTTATATCAACGAAAGAGAGAAGATTTCAAAGTACTTAAAAGTCGGGTTGTGGCCAATACCCCACAGCTTGTCCATTTCAAAGTCTCGAGGCATTAAGATATTAAATATATAATTAATATCCTTTTAAACTAATTCATAAATGGTCAAACCATGTTTTAAACTCTACTTACATCAAATAAAATGTAAGAGGGGTGAAACTGGAAAACCTGGGAAAAGTTGGGAATGACTCGCCATTGGAAATGACTCACTGATGGGTGAGTCACCGACGTGAGTCACTGACGTGAATCACTGAAAGGATTCATAGATTCCACCTACCAATGACTGACTCACTGACCCCACTCACTAATTCTACCTACTAATTCCTGACTCACTGATTCCACCTATCGACATGGCCACTGATGCGTCCTACCGACAGTGAGTCAACGACGCGGCCTACCGACGTGACTCACCAACGCCACCTTCCGACGTGAGCTATTAATTCCACCTACCGACATCGATTCGCTGACATGACCTACCAATTAAACTCACCAACTTTACCAACCAACAATGAGTCACTGACACCACCCATCGACGCCTGACTCACTGATGCCACTCACCGTTAGTAAAATTGGAAAACTAGAAAACTCTTGAAATGTGTCACCGTGAACTCCCAGAACACCAAAAACACTGTATTTTCACAAATAAATGGATGGGATAGGTCCAAAACATTACACTAATTCTCTATCAATCTTCATGGACTTAATTAATAGAGTCTTTAGGGACTACCTTGACAAATCTGTGGTAGTCTTTGTAACATCCAAGGTAATTATAGAACAATACTTTTTAATATTTATTAATATTATGAATTATATAGTAATTTTTATTTAAAATTGATGTTATACATGATATAATACCCGACACACAACAATGGGTTTCTCAGAAATCTTAAATTACACACAAGTCTGAGTTATACTGAAAAATAATATATTATTATTATTATTATAAGTTGTGATTATCGCAAAGATTTTAGAATGGAGGGAATGAACGATATTAACTGAATTGTAAAAATATGGGTTTCACATGTTTATATAATGATTCATTGGTTACAAAATTAATTAGGAATTTAAATAACAACTAATTTAATATAAAGGATTTGTTTTTCCAAAAAAACAATTAAAATGAAAATAAGTGAGTTAAAAAAATAATAAAATCACTCTTGATGGATTTTATTAAGGAAATATATATATAATATATTCAATTTAATGTTTATAATTAACCTTATATTAATTCTATACATGATATAAGAACAAATTCAATTTTTTAAAATAAATGAGGTATTTTTCAAAAAAAAAGTAGTTTCTGCCTTTTGATGGTGAAACCATTTTAAATATATTTTTTTGACACTTTTATATGTTATATTTGAAAAAATAAACTTTTTCTTTTGAATCGAGACAACAAAATTTAGTTTGGATAAATTTTTGATATTTTTCTAATAACTTTCATATATTAATGAATAGTGAAAAATACTCCATTTTAATTCAAAACTTCTTTTTTATCTAATTTATTTATATAGTTAGGTTATCCTTTTAATTGGTTTTAAAGTTTAATTAGATTAGGTTTTTATTATTTAATCCAATTCTGGTCATTGGAAGTAACTATACATTTAATTAGGATATAAACACATGTCAATCTTTTGATGGTTTTAACTTTTAAAAAACTTGTTTCCTCAATCTGTCAATGGGATTAGCATTAAATTAATTTTAGTCACTTTTTTTAATTTAATTTCAAAAAATGTAGATACATGGTTTTTATAGTTATAAAAAAAATTATCTAATATGATCAAAATATTTTTTTTGTGAATAATAACTTTAATATTTTATTTACCACAGTTAAAGGGTAAATCAGGTAATTAAGGATTAAAATTATTGTATAATAATAAAAAACTATCCTAATAGTTGTAATAACCTTATTTTATGTGTTATGGGATACCAATAAAATCCTTGGTCCAAACATTTGTCCTTTGGAATCCACTTTGGTTTGATTAAGACATTTATGATATTTAATTTCAAGTAAAGGCAAAAATATCAAAAACATATCTCTTATTACTAAAACAATTAATATAGGGTTATATAAGTGATATATATAACAATAAATAATAATTAGAAACATAACAAATAACTACATCATGCTATTTTAGTTATAATTTTTAGACAATAAATAATTAAATTAAATTATGACATAATGATGATGTGGTGATTTCTTTATTAATGAAAGAATCAGTAAGTGATATTATAAATATTAAAATAAAATTTACTTTACTTAATTTATTTCATAAAATAATTTTATAAGTGACTATGACAAATTAGGGGTTCATTCAATGGCTTTGTTCAAAGTTATATCTCTTTTTTGATTTTATATCAATTCAATAAAATGAATAGTGTCAAAATTGACATAATTGATACTCTATAATAAAATAATTTATTAAATTATTTAAAAATCATAAAAATATTCATAAATTATAAATTTGATATAATAAGGTCTAAAATTTTATTAAGTGTCCAATTATGGGAAATTTACCCCATATAAATAAAATTTATAGCTTCTTAATATTTAAAATTGTGTTTCCATAATTAAAATTAAAAGAGAATAATTAAGGGTAAAAAGAAAATATAGGGTCTAAAATAAAATCAACACGTGTCAAAAAATTATTGTATTTGAGGATTTAGAACTATAGTCATCTAATCTTCCAAATATCTCAAGTTGGATCCATTTGTATTAAAAAAATTAATTTAAATTAATTTAATATTTTAATAGTTTCTAAGGGTGCCCCTCCCCTATCATATAAAAAAGAACCCCCTATTTTCTAATACTCACACTTCAAGAACCATTTGGTTCATCCAAGATCTGACCAAAACCCTTCCTATAATCCATCAACACTTTCTTGAGGCCTTATTTTAGGTAGAACACCATTCTTAGAGGTGTTAAGGTGTTCTTCAAAGGTGATCAACTGAAGAAGAGGAATATAACAATTGTATGTGACGAGTCAGACTCAAGGTAAGGGACTTCGTCTCAATATCCATTAATTGAGGAATATTTTGATAATATACACCACCTTATTTTATACGTTGTATAATTAACCCCTTTCACTTTTAATTTCATTCAAAAAATTTCAAAAGGAATATTTTTCTATGAAGGGTTTTACTAAACAACAAAAGAAATGTTTTTTAACGTACACAGTAATAATGACTTTTCTACCACCATAACCATTTTTTGAAATTTGTCTTCCTCTATAAGATATAATTTTTTTAAATGGAAAATAAATACCATATTATAATTTCATTTATTTTTTTATTTAAAATGGTTTTAATAATGGATTGATTATTCCAATGATATCTTGTGATTGTAATGTGGAAAGGTTATTTTTACTTTATGATTGTTAATGTTTTATGATTATATTATGGTTCTTGGAAATTTCTTGTATATACAAGAGTTTATATGATAACTTTAGGGAGGGTGATCCTATGATATCTCACCAATTCATTGGGTAATGATACATAGTTAAACAATAAGGTTTCTCCTAGGAGATTTAGGGAATATTACGTGATGGGTATTCCAAATATAGCCATGAAGTTTACTCCCTATGTAGTTTTGAAAGCTACAATATAAGTATGATATGTATTCCAAAAGTTACTTTTATTATTGATTATTTCTATGAGTTTTTTAGGAATATTATGATTCCATGAGGTATGTTAAAGTGATTATGTTTTATGGGTGAAAAGTACGATTTCATGGGTTTATAAGTATTCATAGACTAATGTTTTCTTTCCTTATTATATATCTCGTACTGAGATTTTTGTGCTCATCCCAGGTTTTTGAAATTTTTTCCATGGGGTATAAGGATGGGTAAGAGAAAGGAATAATTCAGTAATATTTTCATCAAAATAATTCATGTTTTATTTTAAATATTTTTATTTTGCAGAAAAAAATGTATAGTGAGTAGAAGAGCCTGCTTTGTAATATTTGAGTTATTATTTGATAGTTATGGCCTAATTATATAAAACTATAAACTTGGAAATATCCTCAATGTGAAAGAAATTAAATTCTTGATTAAAACTCAAGATTATGTGATATTTAAGGTTGGGGCCTTATAGTTGGTATCAGAGGTCGGCTTAGGTAACTTTAGAGGTTAGGGTGATATTTAAGCATAAGTTACAAGTTATATATAAACACAATGGTTAGGATAATATAAATAGTCATAGTTATTTAAAATAAATTAAATGTGTTTGAGATAACATGAATAAGTATATCATAGTGTTTATCTTCCTCATAAGATAGTATATGATGATTTTATTGATATAATAACACTAACATTTTTGGTTTTAGTAAATGGATGGATCCAGCAGGCACAAAAGTAACAATGGATGTGAAGGAAAATGTGATGATTCTCTGAATAAGGAACTATAAAGACCCATACTTTACATAAATTTTTATTAATTCAGAATTGAAGAATAATTATTACAACATATAACAAAACCATGGTAGGACTGTATAGGTATAGTGTCTTTAGAAACTTGGAAACATAAACAATTGGTTCCTAAAGCATCTATATTGTCTCTAATTTATTTCATCATATCTAGAGTCCCTTTTGGTATATCCTACTAAATACCATTCCTCCTGACCTAGCGAAAATAAAACATACAAAAGGGTGGGCTCAAATGCTCAGTAATGGTAAACAAAGGAAATATCAATCATATCATATTCATAAGAACATAACATTTTAAAAATCTTAACATGCAAAAGAGATCATAATTTCATAACATGGGATAAATCATGGTAGTGAAATTTAATCCCAATAATCATAACATAAAACATGAAACTTTGTGGAATACACACATAATCATATAAAAATCATTTCATATTAGTCAAGACTCATTTCCAAGACTATCATAGCGGAAAAATTCCATTTCTGAACCGAGTTCACTCCTCGTTCCAGTCCTGTATCACTAAACAGGATTAACTTTCCATTCCAACCATGTCTATATAATGAGATATAAATCTTTACCCAATGCATTGGAGGGAGATATAGGTCCCACCCATCTCATAATGAAACCCTTCTTATGTGTTCCACAAAATTATATATCATATATCATAGCATAACCCATGTAATTAAAATGAGATTCTTAAACATCATTCCATCATAACATAATCCATATAAGATAAAAGGACATCATAAAAATAATTCCATCATAACATAATCAAATCAATGTAAAAATAGAAATATAAACATAACCCTATATTATCTTCGATGGAAAATAATTTTGATAAAACACTTGAACTCCATTCTGGAGGAAAATATCCTTTCTACTTCAAAAACATTTTTCCTTTCTTAACATGTCATAAAATTTTAAACTAAAAGAAGTTAATTAAAAATAAACTTGAAAACTTGTAAAGTAATATTCATTGAAATAATGTTCTATGAAATCATAAAAATCCATTCATGTTGTATAAGTTAAAAAAACATTCTTCTCATACTTTGGCCGGAAAAGTCAAAACGTATCTCATACTTAAAACAAAAAAAGATTCTTTTCATATCTTTTAATAAAAATTAACTAATAGGTAAAATTATATTTAAACAATTTTAGGAGGATAGAAATAATATTACATATTTAGGAAACATTGGTGTGGATTATAAATATTCCCCAATAAATTCTAAAGTATAAACAATCTCAGATAAAAATGAGATTGTGAGATGTTCTTTTACCTTTGGTCCGATATACTTCGTACGTATCTGAACATCCTGTATAATGATTTAAATAATTTAATTGACTTATTAAATAATCATATTCATTGTTATGATATCATATATGTTCATATTATTATCTTCTTATTAGTAATATTTCATTACTACTTGTTATTTGGGTGTTCATTGCTTTATATTCTTATGCATGTTTTGTCAAACAAATTATTATTCCTATTTTCAGGTTATAGAAACCTCATTTACATAATGGTATTAGTGTAATATATATCATATTTATTCATTCAACTCATTTATATAATCATTATTCAATTAATATCATGTAGAATGAGTTGCATCACATCATGGAGACGGTGGGTCGTACGTACGCACGAGCGATGATATCATTATTTTGATATTAAAATCATATATAATTGGATGGTATATCATATATACAGAATCATAATAATGTTATATTTATTATTTATATCATTTATACTCATTATCATACTCATCAAATTATTAAATGTTTGAATAACAAACTACACCACGACGTGGAGACGGTAAGTCGTACGTATGCACGTGTGGTGACTTTTTCATTCATAGGATGGATAAAATAACTAATATGGTTGTACCGTTTTTATAATAACATCACAATATATAGAATATACTTGAGTTATTATTTTATAATGTAAGCAAAAAAGAAGGAGGAATTGGGGGAAGAAAGGAACTTGAAATAGGTGGTGGGATATTTACCTCTTCCTCGGGTTCTTCCTTTTGATTTGATCAAAAGGGCTCCTTAGATTGGATTTCTGACTAAAGGAAGGAATCTAGGATGAAGGGAGGACAGTTTAGAGGTTATTTGGGTAGGTTTAGTCTGAGATAAATGGATTTTGAGGTGTTAATTAGGGAGAAGGGTGAGTTCCCATTTATAAGAGGGGTGAGGGGCACCTTAGGAAAAACTTAAAATATTATTTTATAATAAATTTATATTAGGTTTATAATGGCTTCAAAGTGACTTATTTAGAGGCTAGGGTGTGGGTGGGTCTAAATCCTCTCATCCAATAGGTTTTATACATGTTTATGTTACCATTTTAACCTTATCATTTAGATTTAACTCTAAGTTAAATAATTTAACTTTTACCATGTCTTCTTGTATTCTTACACTATATGGTTACTAAACTTACTATAAACTGCCAATCGAACCCCAATTGGTTCATTAATGTCATATATATTATTATATAAGTCTTTTTTTCGAAACTTAGATTTTTAGGAATAGAATATCAATTAATATTTTAATATTTGTTTTAAAAACTCTTTTATGTCAATTTTGATACTATTTGGTATTTTGTTTTTTCTAAATTCATTACAGCGTTATTACTTCGAAAAAAATTCATCTAACCAACCCTAATATATTTTATTAACCTAGAAAATTATTTTAATTCATAAAAAGTCTCAAATTACCTTTATTTGGGTATTTATAATATCAATTATGTTAATATTTCATTAATAAGGTAATTAATGCATCATCATTGTGTCATAAATAAATTAAATTATTTAATGTCTGAAAATTATAAATAAAATACCATTTTGTATGAAATATTTTTATCTTTATAATTAATATTTATAGTCTAATTTATCTTATGTATAACCCTATATTAAAAATATTTTACTTATTAAACTTTGATTTTAACTCTTTTAACTCTTCTTTGAATTAAATAATAATAAATGTCCTAATCTAATCCAAGTGAACCTAAATGGTCATATTTTATGCCTAAGGTTTTTTTTGGTCAAATTACACTTATCTAATTGAATTAGGACATGTGTTAGGGTAATAATAATATATTCTCTACCCTTAATTACCCTATTTACTTTTAACTGTGGTAAATAAAAGTAAAAAGTTACTATTCACCAAAAATTATTTGTATCTTATTGAACCAAATTTTAATTACTGATATCAACTATGTCTCTCAGATTTTTGAAATTTTGCTTGCAGAAGTGCTAAAATTAAGTTTTATGTAAATTTGCAAATTCTCATAGGAGGTGGGTAAAAGACGGTAAAAAGTTCAATAAAATTTTTATATATCTAAAATTATTATAAAATGACTCCAATGAATTAGATTGAACTTATATAGGTATTATGTATATATTTTGACCTAAAATAAATGTAAATAAAATAAATAATTATTTAAATAAAAATTCGGTTTTAAACTATAACTTAGTGTTTTTCACTATTCATAAAAAATTGAAAATTTTCAGAAAAATACCAAAAATTCACTCTAAGCTAATTTTGATATTCTGAATCCAAAAATGAAGTCTTTTTTGAAAGATAAAATTTATAAAATTTCAAAAAGTGGGTATTACTATTCATAACGGCTATTTTATATAATATTTTAATAACATATCGTTGTTTAGTGAAACTCGATATTGCGTACAACACAAGCTGTTGAGGAAGGTTTCTCTTGTGTGTAACACAAGCCAATACAGTGTTGTGTGTAGTGAAAGATTCCTTTGGTGTTGCGTATAACATGATACATAAAAAAAATATTTCTCATAAAATCTGAGGGTGTTACATTCTACCCCCTTAAAAATAATTTCACCCTCAAAATTCATCACTTCGTAACAAACAGATGAGGATACCTCTCCCACATCATATCCTCAAGTTCCCATGTAGCTTCTTATAATTGGTGGTTCCTCCATAAAACTTTAACCAAGCAAGTGGTCTTGTTTCATAGAACTTTTTCACTACGATCCAGAATCTCTATTGGTTGTTCTTCATAAGAAAGATCTTTCTCCAATGGTACAACTTCTGAGATTAGTACATGTGAAGGATCAGGTATGTACTTTCTTAGGAGAGATACATAGAACACATCATGAACTTGAGAGAGATTCGGTGGAAGCACCAATCAGCAAGCTACCATCCCAACACGATCCAGTATTTCAAAAGGACCAATATACCTAGGGCTCAGCTTTCCCTTCTTTCCAAATCTCATTACTCTCTTCCAAGGAGATATTCGTAAGAACACTTTATCACCCACTTCAAAATCTAGGTCTTTTCTTCGGTTATCGGAAAAACTTTTTTGTCGACCCTGAGCTTCTCTTATGTGTTGTTGAATAGATCTTACCTTTTCTGTCATCTCATCAATAAGACCAGGTCCTAATAGCTTTCTTTCCCCAACTTCATCCTAGCAAGTTGGAGTTCTGCATTTCTTTCCATAGAGAGATTCATAAGGAGCCATCTGAATACTGGAGTGAAAGCTATTATTATAATAAAATTACACCAATGGTAGGTGTTGATCCCAACCACCTTTGAAATCCATAGATCAAGCTCTCAACATGTCTTCTAGAGTTTGAATTATCCTCTCAGACTGACCGTCTGTCTGGGGATGATAAGCAGTGCTGAAACTCAACTATGTATCTAGAGTTTGCTAAATAATTCTCCAAAACATTGAGGTAAACCTAGGATCCTGATCAGATATAATGGAAAGTGGTACTCCATGATATCTTACCACTTCCTTCACATATATCCTGGTAAGTTTATCAAGAGAGAAATATTTTCTAATAGCAATGAAGTGTGCCGAATTCGTAAGACAATCAACTATAACCCAGATAGCATTATTGCCTTTGGATGTTTTAGGAAGTCCAGTGACAAATTACATAGTGATGTTTTCCCATTTCCATTCTAGTATGGGTAATGGTTGTAACATCCCCTTAGACTTCTGTCTCTCAACTTTAACTTTCTGACAAACTAAGCATCGAGATACATATTCATCAACATCTCTTTTCATGCCATCCCACTAGAAGTACTCCTTCAGGTCCCTATACATATTCGTGCTTCTAGGGTGAATGGAGAATGAAGAACTATGAGCTCCATCCAATATTTCCTTCTTTAATTCTGGAATGGGAAGAACACAAACACGATTCCTAAATCTTATTATTTCATCACAATCAATGTGGAATTCAGGAACATTTCTCACATTCTTTTGTAACTCTACATCTTCTTTCTATGCCTCTTTAATCTTCACATGTATAGATGGTTGAACATTCATTTAAGAAAGATAATATTTTTCCCCTTCCATTATAATTCCATGATCCATCCTTTGTAAATCCATAAATATTGGATCTTTTGTGATCCTTATCCTAGATAAGCGAGCATGGTCTTGTCGTCTTAATGTGCCTACCACCTTGTTTGATTTCCCAGGGTGGTAATGAATTGAGAAATTGTAGTCCTTAATCATCTCTAACCATATTCTTTGGTGCATATTCATCTCCTTTTGTGTGAAAATATACTTTAAACTTTTATGATCAATATAAATATCACACATTTCACCATAAAGATAATGCCTCCAAATCTTTAATGCAAAGATTACCGCATCTAATTCCAAATCATGATTTGGGTAATTTTGCTCATGGATTTTCAACTGTCATGAGGCATAAGCTATCACCATATCGTTTTGCATGAGAACACACCCCAATCCCTTCTTGGATGCATCACTATAGATCACAAACCTTTCTCCACTACAAGGCAGTGTGAGCACAGGTGCACTAGATAACCTTCTTTTTAACTCCTTGAAATTCTCTTCACACTCCTCTATCTAAAAAAACTTAAATCCTTTTCAAGTCAACCTAGTGAGTGGATTAGATAATCGTGAAAAATATTTCACAAAACTTCGATAATATCCAGCCAAACCAAGAAAAATTTGGATCTCAGTTACTGTTTTTGGCCTCGACCATCTTTCGATAACCTCAGTTTTTTCTAGATCCAATGATATCCCCTCTTTTGAGATTATGTGACCCAAAAATGAAACTTTTTTAAGCCAAAATTCACACTTGGTAAATTTGGCATAAATCTTCTCCTTTCTTAGGGTCTTTAATACAATTCTAAATTGATCTTCCTTCTCTTACTTGATCTTTGAATAGACAAGAATATCGTCTCTAAAGACTACCACAAAATGATCAAGATAGTCTCTAAAGACTTTATTAATTGGATCCATGAAGATAGTAGGGGAATTAGTAAGACCAAATGGAATCACTATAAATTCATAGTGTCCATACCTTGTACAGAAATCTGTCTTTGGTATATCCTCCCTTTTGACCCTTAATTGATGATACCCTAAATGAAGATCAATCTTGGAAAATTATTGAGATCTGTGTAGTTGGTCAAATAAGTCATCAATGCATGGGAGAGAATATTTGTTCTTGATAGTGATCTTGTTAAGTTCTTGATAATCAATGAAGAGTCTCATTGATCTGTATTTCTTCTTAACAAACAGAATAGGTGCTTCCCAAGGTGATGCACTAGGGCGTATGAATCCCTTATCAAGATTCTCTTGGAGTTGCTTCCTCAATTACTGCAACTCAATTGGGGCCATTCTGTAAGGTGTTTTTTAAATGGGCATAGCACCCGGTATGAGTTCTATTGAAAACTCAAATTCACGATTTGGTGTAAGTCCTAGAAATTCCTCTGGAAAGACATCATCAAACTCTCGTACAATGGGAATATTCTTAATAGTGAGTTTCTCTCCAACCATTTGAGATAAATAACCTTCATTTATTGGAATCAAGACCCATAAGATGGGAAAAATTCCACAGGAAGGTTATATTCATCCGTGCATCGATAGATGATCATAGATTGATCAAGAATATGAAATGTGACTTCCCTTCTTTGGAAATCGATATGACCTCCATATAAGGAAAGCCAATCCATTCCAAGAATCACATCAAATTCCACTATAGGAAGGATCACAATATTTGAAGGAATCACTTTCCCACAAATAAAAATTGGAGAAGAATTATAAACTTTTGATACAACCGTTGTGCCATTAGGAGTTGTCACAGCTAACTCAATAGCTAATTATTGAGGTAGTATGGTGATACCCTTAGAAAATTCTTCAGAAATAAAAGAGTGGGTGGATCCAGAATCAAATAAAACATTTTATACTTTATATTGGATGGTAAGTGTACCTTTCACCACTTCATTATCATACTCTACATCTCCGATATAAATTGCATGTGACTTTTCGTTGTCTTTGGCCTTAAGAGTTTATTGACGTCGATCATCATCAACAACCCTTAGATTAAGGAATTGATTAGCATAATGCCCCATTTCCTTGCACTTGTAACATTGAAGAGTAGGAGGTGCATCTTGTGTAGCCTTTTCTTTGTTTGCATCACTAGACATCTTTTTCCCATCATCACAACATTCAAATGCCCGATGACCATATTTTCCACATTTGAAACATTTACTTGTCCCTTTAAGACAATTACCTCCATGTTTCTTTCCACACTTTGAGCTTAAGGGAAAACTCATCTTCTTTTCAGTGTGGTCTTTAGATTTCCCTTTGAATTCCATTTTCCTCTTCTTATCAAACCCATATGACTGATTGGTTACTCTAGTTTCCATCTCAACCTTGAGATCACATTGAACAATTTCCTCAAAGCTATTAAAGTCCCTTATGGCTAACTCCCTTCGAAGACTTGGTTTTAAGCCACTAAAGAATCGATCGATCTTACTCTCAGGTTGGATAATAATTCCATAAGAATACCTTGCAAGCCTTGTAAATTTTTCTTCATAGGTACCAATAGATTCATCATCCTTTTGCTTTAGTTCAAGAATCTCCTTCTCCATCTTTGTTCGAAGAATACGAGGGAAGTACTTATTAAAAAATATGTTCTTGAGCTCGTCCCATTACATGGACTCAATTTTGTCTCTTTTCCTCGTGTTCTTGATAAGATTCCACCATTGATAAATTTCACCTTCCAAACGATATACTGCTAAGATGACTTTATCATGTTCAGAACATTGAAGAACTGAAAATATCTTTTGAGTGGTATTGAACCAATGTTCAGCCACTAATGGATCAGTAGACCCGCTGAATGAGGGTGGACGCTGCCTCGTGAAGGATTCAATAGAATTTTGCTCCTTCATTTTCTCATTTGGACATCCTGCATGATTCATAGCTTGAGAAAGTTGTGTGAGCATGGCTACAAGATTTTGTCTTCCATCTCCCATAACATTTGGTTGCTCAGGGGGACAATCAGTGCATTGCCCTTCGCATTCAGCATTAACACAGTTCCTTTGGGTTCTATCCATTGACTAAAACCAATAATCATAGTGTGAGAAACACTAATCATAATAGGAAAACCACATAATCATAAATAAAATTTCACACTTTAGGTCTTATCATAGGTTATTCATGGCCATTTCTAAAACACTAATATTGTGTTCTGTGCTTAGACATATCCTTAGGGTTCTTACTAAGGATTTCACATCCTAGTTTCCAAAGGTTGACTATACCTTTCTTCTGATACCAACTATAATGAATCATACTTTACATACATTGTTATTACTTCAGAATTGAAGCATACTTATTACAACATATAACAAAACCATTATAGGCCCGTATAGGTATAGTGACTTTAGAAACTGGGAAACATAAACAACTGGTTCATAAATCATCTACATTGTCTCCCGTTTATTTCATCATATCTAGAGTCCCTTTTGGCATATCCTACTTAAAACCCTTCGTCCTAACCTGGGGAAAATAAAACACATAATAGGGTGAGATCAAATGCTCAGTAATGTTAAACAAAGGAAATATCAATCATATCATATTCATAAGAACATAACATTTTGAAAATCTTAACCTGCAAAAGAGATCATAATATCATAACATGGGATAAATCATAGTAGTGAAATGTAATATCAATAATAATAACATAAAACATGAAACTTTGTTTCATGCACACATAATCATAGAAAGTTATTTCATATTAGTCAGGACTCATTTCCAAGACTGTCATAGCGGATAAAGTCCATTTATGAACCGAGTTGACTCCTCGTCCTAGTCATGTATCACTGAACCAGATTAACTTTCCGTTCCAGCTATGTCTATCTTATGAGATATAAATCTTTACCCAATGCATTGGAGGGATATATAGGTCACACCCATCTCATAATTAAACCATTCTTATGTGTGCCACAAAATCATAAATCATATATCATAGCATAACCCATGTAATAAAAATGGGATTCTTAAACATCATGCCATCATAACATAATACATATAAGAGAAAAGGACATCATAAAAATAATTCCATCATAACATAATCAAATAAATGTAAAAATAGGGATAGAAACAAAACCCTATATTATCTTATATGTAAAATAATTTTGATAAAACAATTGAACTCCATTCTTGAGAAAAATATCCTTTCTACTTCAAAAACATTTTTCCTTTCTTAACATGTCATAAAATTTTAAACTAAAAGAAGTTAATTAAAAATAAACTTGAAAACTTGTAAAGTAAGATTCATGGAAATAATGTTCTATGAAACCATAAAAATCCATTCATGTCGTATAAGTTAAAAAACATTCTTCTCGTACTTTGGCCGGAAAAGTCAAAAAGTATCTCGTACTGAAAATGACAAAAGATTTATTTCATATATTTTACTAAAAATTCATTAATAGGTAAAATTGGATTTAAAAAATTTTAGGAGGATAGAAATAATATTACATATTTAGGAAACATGCATGTGAATGATAAATATTCCCCAGTAAATTCTAAAGTATAAACAATCTCAGATAAAAATGAGATTGTGATATTTTCCCTTACCTTAGGTCTGATATGCTTCGTACGTATCCGAACCTCCTGTATAATGATTTAAATAATGTCATTGACTTATTACAGAATCATATTCATAGTTATGATATCATATATGGTCATATTCGTATCTTATTATTAGTAATATTTCATTGCTACTTGTTATTCAGGTGTTCATTGCTTTATGTTCTTATGCATGTTTTGTCGAATAAATTCTTATTCCTCTTTTTAGGTTATAGATACCTCATTTAAATAATGGTATTAGTGTAATAAATATCATATTTATTCATTCAATTCATTTATATAATCATTATTCAATGAAGATCATGTAGAACGAGTCACATCACATCATGGAGACGGTAGGTCGTACGTACGCACAAGCAATGATATCATTCTTTTGATATTAAAATAATATATAATTAGATGGTATATCATATATACAGAATAATAATAATGTAATATTTATTATTTATATCATTTATACTCACTATCATACCCATCCAAATGATGAAATGTTTCAATAACAAACTACACCACGACGTGGAGACAGTAAGCCGTACGTACGCACGTGTGGTGACTTTTTCATTCATAGGATGGATAAAATAACTAATCTGGTTGTACCATTTTTATAATAACATCAAAGTATATAGAAGATATTGGAGTTATTATTTTATAATGGAAACAACAAAGAAGGAGGAAGTGTAAGAATAAAGGAACTTGAAATAGGTGGGGAGATATTTACCTCTTCCTCGGGTTCTTCCTTTTGATTTGATCAAAAGGGATCCTTAGGTTGGCTTTCTAATTAAATTAATGCCTCTAGGATGAAGTTAGGATAGTTGAGAGGGTATTTGGGAAAGTTTTTTCTGATCCAAATGGCTTTGGAGGTGTGAATTAGAGAGAAGGTTGAGTTCCCTTTTATAAGTGGGGTGAGGGGTACCTTAGAAAATACTTAAAATATTATTTTATAATAAATTTATATTCGGTTTATAATGGCTCCAAAGTGACTTATTTCTATTATAGGGTGGGTATGGGTCGAAATACTCTCAACTAATAGGTTTTAGACAAGTTTAGGCTACCATTTTAACCTTATCATTTAGATTTAACTCTAAGTTAAATAATATAACTTTTACAGTGTCTTCTTGTATTCTTACACTATCTGGTCAACACATTTACTATAAACTACCAATAGAACCCCAATTGGTTCATTAATGTCATATATATTATTATATAAGTCTTTTGGTCTAACCTTAGATTTTTAGGAATAGAATATCAATTAATAATTTAATATTTGTTTTAAAAACTCTTTTATGTCAATTTTGACACTATTTGGTATTTTGTTTTTTATAAATTCATAACAGCATTATTACTTCGAAACAAATTCATATAAACAACTATAATATGTTATATTAACCTAGAAAAATATTTTAATTCATAAAAAGTCTCAAATTACATTTATTTGGGTATTTATAATATCAATTATGTTAATATTTCATTAATAAGGTAATTACTACATCATCATTGTGTCATAAATAAATTAAATTATTTAATGTCTAAAATTGATAAATAATATACCATTATGTTGGATATATTTTTATATTTCTAATGAATATTTATAGTCTAATTTATCATATTTATAATCTTATATTAAAATTTTTTTACTTATTAAACTTTGATTTTAACTCTTCTTTGAATTAAATAATAATAAATGTCCTAATCTAATCCAAGTGGACCTAAATGGTCATATTTTATTCCTAAGGTTGTTTTTGGTCAAATTAAACTTATTAAATATAATTAGGACATGTTTAGGGTAATAATAATATCATCTTTACCCTTAATTACCCTATTTACTTTTAACCGTGTTAAATAAAAGTAATAAGTTACTATTCACCAAAAATTATTTTTATCTTATTGAACCACATTTTACTTATTGATATCAACCGTGTCTCTCGGAGTTTTGAAATTCCACTCACAGAAGTGTTAAAATTATGTTTTATGTAAATTTTCAAATTCTCCTAGGAGGTGGGTAAAAGACGGTAAAAAGTTCAATAAAATTTTGATATATCTAAAATTATTATAAAATGACTCCAATGAATTACATTGAACTAATATAGGTATTATGTATCTATTTTGACCTAAAATAAATTTAAATAAAATAAATAATTATTTAAATAAAAATTTGGTTTTAAACTATAACTCAGTGTTTTTCACTATTCATCAAAAATTGAATGTTTTTAGAAAAATACAAAAAAATAATCCTAAGATAATTTTGATATTCCAAATCCAAAAATGAAATCCATTTTTCAAGATAAAATTTATAAAATTTCAAAAAGTGGGTATTACTATTCATAACAGCTATTTTATATAATATTTCAATAACATATCGTTGTTTAGTTAAACTCGGTATTGCGTACAATGCAAGCTATCGAGGAAGGTTTATCTTGCGTGTAACGCAAGCCAAGATAGTGTTGTGTGTAGTGGAAGATTCCTTTGGTGTTTCATATAACATAATACATAAAAACAAAATATTTCTCATAAAATCTCAGGGTGTTACAGGAACTGAATGAAATATGATCTTTAATGAGAACTCTCATGTTTATTCTAAACCAACTATCAAGATTCATGATTAACCACTCGAACCTTGGTGAGTTTTATAATGCATCATATATGGGAAAAATGAATCCATATGGAAGTTCAGGTAATAATCATGAAGGTAATTATATTCAATGACATATGTGTCGAGGATGTGGAAAGAAACACCTAGGAAAATGTTTTAAAGGGATGGAAAGATTTTATAGATGTGGTAATTAATTTTATAAAGAAATAACCTACCAAGGAAAAAGGAAGCATTCAGTTGACTCTAGAAAAGGGAAAGAAGTTCTTTCCTAGTTATCAATTGAATTTTATAAATTTTGGGAGTATAGTCATTATGAAAATCAATATCCTATGAAGAAGGTTTGTGAATGGGATCAGGAGGACCATACAAACATATGTTTAGCAATACCTAATTCCATTCCAATTGAACATGAGGAAACTAAAAATTACATATGAATGGTATGGATTATTTTCTTATCTCGTGTTTTGACATTATTGAATCTTAGGACATGATTAATGTTTTTGTTTGTAGGAAATAATTATTAAGGAATAAGATTGAAAATTGTGGTTAAGAGAACATGAATAATTCTTAATGATTAAGAAGTATGCATATAAGGGACTCGAGATTTGTTTTAGATATATGGATGATGAAATGTTTAAAAGTATTAATGCTCTTTTGATATTGGGATTAATTTGGAATAATTTTTTCTAGTATGTGTTACCCTAAAGTATGTTATGTGAAAATGTTACTTGAGGAAAAACTATATTTTCTTATTTTTACATAATTTCATAGGTATAGATAAACATTAGGGTTTATATGATCTTTGATTTTGAGGTAATTATGGGTTATTAAATTTTGGGTTTCAAAATGAAAGGTATGAGATAAACTTTGAGGATAAAACAAGTTGTAGCTATTTTTGAAAATTTTATCTCATTTTAGGAATGTTATAAAATTATATAATTTTAAGAAAATTGAAACCCATAGGAAGGGAAAAAACTTCTACATCAGACAGGGATATGGAAATTTAACCCACACTCAAAGTATGATAAGTCTTTACCGCCTATCACTAACCTACGAGAATTCCCTGGTTAGTATGTAATTTTATATTTAATTAAATGAGTTGATGGAATAAGAATAAGTTGATTTTTGGAACATATGTTTTATCAAATGTATATCCTTGGTATAGGAAAATGATTTTGGGATTAAGTGATAAATGTTATTTTTGAATACATTCACAATTTTGGGAACCCTATATGCCTATGTAAAATAGAATACTATGGTATTTTATTTGCAGAGGGATGGTTGAATTTTATTTTGGAAGAATCTATGTTTTTATTGAGGACTTATGGCGATTCGGGTTTTTCATGGAAATTATTAACCTATATTGTAGAATATATGATTTTGGAAATTATATTTTTTATATGAGACATTAATAGTGGTTGATATTATTTACAGTTAAATGTTAGAACTTATCTTGTAAGATTATTTGATTAAAATCATTTTAGTTTTTTGGATTTAATCTTAGTTATAATATTTTTGAGAAATTTTAGGGATAGTTATTTATTAAATGTTCTATGTTGGACTTTGGGTATTACTTTTTAATTTTAGATATTAAAAATAGTAATTATTATTTTGAATTTTATTATATTTGGGGAATTTTATTATTATTTTTATCTTAACATTTTGGTTTTGTTTAATGTTTCAAGACAGGATGAATAGATAGTTAATCTTTTGTGGATTATTTGATTCTCTAAAATTTCATTCTAGTGTTTCAGGCATGAAAAAAATTCCTCTTAAATACTCATCATTTGGAGAAAAGGATGAGTTTGTGGTAGAAGTTTTTTAAAGGATGAATCTCTACGTGTTAATTAAGTGTATTTCATTATGATCTTAGTCTTGCTAGTAAATGAATTCCACAACTTTATGAAAAGGATCCTAAAACCAAAAAAATCCATTTACTTTTCCAATTATGAAATCAAAGACCACTTAACCCATTATAAGTTTTTGGTTTTCTAATTCTTAACTTTCTCTTGATCATGTTTTCTATCACTCTCTATCAGAACATGATGGTTATTTTTCTTCCATATCCATGTTTTTTTTAATAGAATCCTAGAAATTTTTATCTCAGGTGACCTTTGTAATTCCATTTATTTATTATAAAGTGGAATATTTATTGACTCTTTTTCTGATGTGGGATTTTAATGAAGTAATTTTGAAAAGTGAAACCTTATTTACCAAGCTTGAATTTAAAATTTCAGGGATTCAATTTCCAAAAGGGGGGACTGATGTAACATCCTCGGTAATTATAGAATGATAAATTTTCATATTTATTAATATTTATGAATTAGATAGTAATTTTACTATAAAAGGGATGTTATATATAATAGCGTACCCGACACGCAACAATGGGTTCCTCGAAAATCTTACATTGCACACAATACTGAGTTATACCAAAAAATAATATATTATTAATATTATTATTTTAAGATGTGGTTATCATAAATAAAATAGAATGGTGGGAATGAACGACATTAATCGAATTGTGAACATATAGTTTACACATGTTTTTATAATGATTCATTGGTTACCAAATTAATTAGGAAATTAAATAACAACCAATTGAATATAAAGGGTGTGTTTTTTTGAAAGAACTATTTAAATGAAAATAAGTGAGTATATAAAATAATAAAATCAATATTTATGGATTTTATTAATGAAATATATATTAAATATATTTTTAATATATTCAATGTAATTTTTAAAATTCATCTTATATGTTTTATAGACATGATATAAGAACAAATTCAATTTATTGGATAAAGGAAATATTTTTTAAAAAAATGCAATTTTACAACCTTTCGATGAAGAACACATTTTAAATATTTTTTTGACATGTCTATATATTCTATTTGATAAAATAAACTTAATATTTTTAATAAGGACATAAAAATTTAGTTTGGATAAATTTTTTGTATTTTTATGATAACTTTCATATTTTAATGAAAAGTGAAAAATACTGCATTTTAATTCAAAACTGCCTTTTCATATAATTTATTTATATATTTAGTTTATCCTTTTAATTTTTTTTAAAGTGTAATTGGATTATGTTTTTATCATTTAATCCAATTTTGTTCATTTCAAGTAACTATACATTTAATTTGGATATAAACATTTGTCCATCTTTTGATGGTTTTTACTTTTTAAAAACATGTTTCCTCAATCCATCAACGGGATTAACTTTAAATTAATTTTAGTCACTTTTGTGAATTGAATTTTAAAAAATGGAAATATGTTTTTTTAATCAGTATAAAAAACTTGATCTAATAGGATCAAAATAATTTTTGGTGAATAGTAACATTATTATTTTATTGGCCACAATTAAAGGGTAAATCAGGTAAATAAGGGTTAAAATAGTATTATAATAATATAAAAGTACCCTAACACTTTTACTAGCCTTATTGAATGATTTATTTATGAATAATACAATCCTTAGGCTGAAATTTTGGTTTTTCGAATCCACTTGGGATTGATTAATACATTTATTACATTTAATTTAAAGGAAAAAATATCATAAACACATCTCTTATAATTAAAACAATTTTAATATGAGGTTATATAATTGATATCTTCAAAAATAAATATTCATTAGAAAGATAAATATATTACCTACATCATGTTATTTTATTTATAATTTTTATAAATTAAATAATTAAATTTAATTAGAACATAATGATGATGTAGTGATTGTTTTATTGATAAAAGAATCAAATACGTGATATTATAAATATTAAAATAAAAATTATTTGACATAATTTTTGTCATAAAAGAATTTTCTATGTGACTATGACATATTAAAAGTCTATTAAAAATATTTTTTTGAAGTTATTTCTCTTTTTGGATTTTATTTGAATTCAATAAAATGAATAATGTCAAAATTGACATAATTGATATTCTATAAAAAACATTATTTAAATATTTAAAAATACTAAAAATCTCTTAAAATTAAAAATTGGATATAATAAGTTCTAAAAGTTCATTAAGTGTCCAACTATGGGAAATTTACCCCATATAAGTAAAATTTATAGCCTCTTAATATTTAAAATGTTGTTACCACAATTAAAATTAAAAGAGAATAATTAAGGGTAAACGGAAAAGATATGTTTTAAAGTAAAATCAATACATGTATAAAAAATTATTAGATTATAGGATTTCAAACTATCCTCATATTATCTTTGACATATCTCAAGTTGGATTTATTCAAATTAAAAAATTAATTTGTATTAATTCAATATTTTAAGAGTTCCCAATGGTGCCCCTCCCCTCTCCTATAAAAAGGTACCCCGTCTTCTCTAATAATCACACTTCAAGAACCATTTGGTTTGGCCAAGATCTACCCAAAACCCTTCCTGTAATCCTTCCACACATTCTAGAGTCCTCATTTTATGCATAACACCCTTATTAAAGGTGTTAATGTGTTCTTCAAAGGTGATCAACCGAAGAAGAGGAATATAACGATTTTACGTGACAATTCGGACTTAAGGTAGAGGATTTCATCTCAATATACATTCATTGAGACGTATTTTGATAATATACACCACCTTATTTTATATAGTGTATAATTAATCCCTTTGACTTTTATTTTCATTCAAAGGTTTTCAAAAATAATCTTTTTCTAAGAAGGGTTCTACTAAATGACAAAAGGAATGTTTTTTTAACATACATAGTGACAATGACCTTTTCACTGCCGTGTCTATTATTTGATATTTGGATTTCTCTACAAGACATAATTTTTTTAAAGGAAAATAAATACCATATTCCATTTTAATGTATTTTGCTGTTGAAAATGGTTTTGATAAGGGATTGATTATTCCAATAATATCTTGTGATTGAAATGTGGAAATGTTATTTTTCCTTTATGATTATTAATGTGTTGTGATTATATTATGGTTCCTAGGTATTGCTTATGTATACGGGTTGTTCCATGATAAATCGAGGGTGTTTGAGATTATGATAGCTCTCCAATGCATTGGGTAATGACATAGAGTTAAACAATAAGATTTTTCATAATATATTTAGGGAATATACAGTGATGGGTCTTCCAAACAGAGCCATGAAGGTTACTCCCCATGTCGTTGTGAAAGCTACAATGTAAGTATGATATGGATGCCATAAGTTACCTTTATGATCTATTATTTCTATGATTTTTTTAGGAATCTTACGAATTCATGAGGTATGTTAATGAGATTATGTTTTATGGGTGAAAAGTATGATTTCATGGGTTTTTAATTATTCATAGACTAATGCTTTATTTCTTTATTATATATCCCTTGATAATATTTTTGTTCGCATACCAAGGTTTTGAAATGTTTTCCATAGGGTATCAGGATGGGTAAGATAAAAGAAAAATTCAAGAATATTTTCATCAAGAAACGAATTCATGTTTTATTTTAAAGAGTTTTATTTTCTGAAAAAAAATGGATAGTGAGTAAAAGAGTTTACTTTGTAATATTTGAGTTATTATGAAATAGTTATGGCCTAATTATCTAAAACTATAAAATTTAAAATATCCTAAATGTAAAATAAAGTATTTCTTAATTAAAACTCAAGATTATGTAATCTTTAAGGATGGGGCCTTATAGTCTTTATAGATGATATTCTAATATACTCCAAAAGTAAGGAGAAGCATGAGGAAATTCTGAGCACTGTATTAAAAACCTTGAGAAAGGATAATCATTATGAAAAGTACAATAAATGTGATTTTTGGTTGAAGGAAGTTTCATTCTTGGGTAATGTCATCATAAGAAATGTGATATCCATTGACCCTTAAAAATAAAATCAACTAAAGGATGTTTGAGGCCAATATCTATGAGAGATATTCATAGTTTCCTTGGGTTAGCTGGGTATTATCAAAGATTCATGAGAAATTTCTCACAATTGACAAACCCTCTTACCAAACGAACTCGAAGGGGAGTCAAGTTTTCTTGGAGTGAATAATGTGAAAAGAGCTTCAAGGAGTTGAAAATGAGGCTTTTCACTTCCCCTATTCTTACACTACCCTCTTGTGGATAAATTTTCATGGTATTCAGTGATGTTTCAAAGTTTGGCATGGACTATGTGTTAATGAAAAATGACAATGTCATAGCCTATACTTCATGGCAGTTGAAAGTTCATGAACAAAACTACCCAACGCATGATCTAGAGTTGGATAAAGTGATCTTCGCTTTAAAAATTTGGAAGCATTATCTATTTGGGGAGAAGTTTGAGATATATACGGATCATAAAAGACTCAAGTATATATTCACAAAAAAAGAGATGAATATACGCCAATAAATATGGTTAGAGATGATCAAATACTATGACTTCTCAATCCACTACCATTCTATGAAGGTAAATAAAGTTTCAGACAATCTAAGTAGAAAGGATCTGGAAATTCTATCATTGATGAGAATTGAGAGGGATTCTATCTTCATATAATTGGAAAGGATGGACAAGGGAATCATAAAGGAAAGAAAATTATAAATACTTTTACAAATGATTTCTCAACCATATATTCTAGAGATATTAAAGGATGATAAAAGAGTTGATGTGGGAATTTAGAAGAAAGTGGAATCTATAAGAAAAGTTAAATCCTCATATTTCAATTTTAATGATGAATGTGTTGTGATATTTGGGTCAAGGCTATATGTACCATCAAATCCTGACTTAAAGATGGAGTTGTTGGATGATGCACATTGCTTAACCTTCCCTATCTACCCAAGTAGCACAAAGATTTATCAATATCTCTAAGAACACTATTGGTGGGACAATATGAAGAAGTAGAATTTAGAATATACATAAATATTCCTTGTATGTCAGCAAGTGAAATAATAAAGGAAAAAATCCAAGGGGATGATGCAACCATTACCCATACCTACATGGAAATGGGAAAACTTCACCATGGACTTTGTCACTAATATTATGAAGACATCAAGAGGGAATAATGGTATATGGGTTGTGGTGGATCATATTATAAAGACTGTACACGTCATTATGATAAGAGAGAAATTCTCAGTAGATATACTTGCACGGATATACATCAGGGAAGTGGTCAGGCTGTATGGAGTACCACTATTGATTGTATCTAATTGAGATCCAAAATTCACCTAAAAGATCTCAAAAAGTCTTTAACATGGTCTAAACACTTAGTTTAACTTCAACATGTCTTACCATGCTCAAAATAAGGTCCAATTAGAGAGGACTATCCAGACACTTCAGGATATGTTTAGTGAATGCTCAATTTACTTGAAAGGATGATGGGATCAACATATTTATTTGGTCGAGTTCTATTAAAACAACAGTTTCCACTCAAGAATCCAAATGTCTCCCTATGAATCCCTTTATGAGAAGAGGTGCAGGACACTTGCTTGATGGGGTGAAGTTGGGGAACAAAAACTGTTAGGTCCTAAAATTGTCAAGGAAATAGTAGAAAAGGTTAAGACTATTCAGCATCACATCAAGGCTGCTCAGAGTCGAAAAAATAGCTATAATGACAATCATTGATAAGACCTAGAGTTTTATGTTATATACATGGTATTACTTTGCATATCTCTATGGAATATATTGATGAGATTTGGGAATAAGGGAAAGCTTATTCCAAGATACATCGGCCCCTTTGAGATCCTTGATCACATCGGAGAGGTGGCCTATCGACTTGCACTCCAACCTAACCTATCTCAAGTTCATGATGTATTCCTTGTATCACTCTTGAGGAAGTACATAACTAACCCCTCACATGTACTCAATCCAGAGGTTGTACCATTAGATAATGATCTTTCTTATGAGGAGCATCTAGTGAAGATCTTAGATCATAGAGACAATGTTCTATAAAATAAGATAATGAAACTTGTCAAAGTACTATAGATAAACCACAAGTTTGAAGAAGCAATGTGGTAAATGGAGTAAGTAATGAGATAAAATTACCCTCATTTGTTTTAAGGGGTGAAATGAAAATGTCGAGGGTAAATTTTATCAAGGGGGGAGATTATAACGACCCAAACTGTTATAAATAAAATTCCCATATGATTTAATGTTTTATTATGTAATATGGTTATAGAAAAAAGATACACTTATTTTGTTTTATTATAACCAATTGGATTAAAATACTGTTAAGAATCTTTACCATTTATGATATATCCATTAAATAGTGATCACATGATTAGTATAAATATTGGGCTTTAACAAATCCAATTGACATAGGCAAAGGAAGTGATGGCCTCATCCAGTAGTATTGTACCCTATGAAGACCATTTATCATATCTTCCAAGGGATATAGCATCATTGGGATTTTCCATTGACCAATCCCAATCTAAGATCCAAAAACTGAATCATGATTGAAACCGTTTATAGTATAATTTCAAGCACATCGAGATCACAGCCCAAATCATGTTCGTCGAACAACCCCATGAAAGTTTCACTATTATGAAACTTACACTTAGGGTGTACGCCAGTGTAATAAAGGTATATGAATTCATAACTTAATAATATGAATATTTATATTTTATGTAATAACTAATTTTTTTTCATTTTTATATTTACTTTATAAATGATTTTGACTTTTATTCAATTAAACACAAATTGTATTTTTGGGTAATATTCAAATTAAACTAAGGGATTAATTTTGATGAATTAATGGATTTTTTGAAATAAATAGTATTTTAATAAAATGTTATTATTAAATATTTTTTATTAATTGTAAATGTTCATATGATTTTTATGAAGTGAAATGTACTTTTTATTGGGGTTCAAAAACTGTTATTGCCAACAACCCATCATTTTCAATAAAAGTGGATTATTATTTTTAAAAGTGAAAATGAAAATATCTCTAAAATTATATAGATAAAATGAATAATATTCTTTGAATCATAATTTCTAAATTATCCAATAGTTAATTTTTCACAATTTTCTAAGAGAGTCGAATTTTTGGGTAAACATAAATATTGTATAAATATACGATGTGTTTTATGACATCATAATGACCCAAATGTGATGTAATAAATACTATAATGGGTATACTCAGATAAATATATGTTTTCCCCTTTAAATAATGTTATTTTATGTTTATTTTATTATTTTTATTATGACTTTATGAATCCTCTAAAACCATTAATATATTTTAGAGTTTTAATTTCATTTATTTAAAAGTGTGACTCACCTCCACATAATCAAGGGCATTATTTTAATAATTTTGGACCATTTCATAATAAAATAACTAAAAACACTCTTATTTGGCATAAATCATGGTCAAAACCCATGTTAAGGTATGTGTTTTTGAATATTTTATTTTATAGAGTTAAAAAACAAATTATTAAAGAAATACCTCTCTTTTTCTATATAAACTCACCCAAGATTCAATTTATCTTCACTAAAAATAATTATATCAAATAATTAATCTTACCTCTTATCTCTATAATCCTTCCAAGTTTCCCTAATCTCTTTAGAATCTCATTTTCAAGCTTTTGGATTCACGCACTCAAGTAAGGGTTCTTTCCTTCCACCTCTTTATTCAAGTTTCTTTATTATGTTATGCCATATATTCTCCCTTTACTAATGTTAGGATATGTATTTACATGTCCCTATTACGGAAAATTTTATTTTCAAATTATTATAGTCCCCTTTATCACTCATAATCTTATTTTTTTGAATGTTTAGGTGATGCTGTTAGGCTTCCAAAATTCCATAAGGGAACCTCTCTTTCTTCCCTTTATTCAATAATCAACTTCATTTTATGCCCTTTAATTTTCAATTCCTAATGATGGGGTGTGTTTTCACACATTCCCCAAACTATTATTATGATTTATAAATTATAAGAGACCCATTTCTCTCTCATTAATACCTTCCATGAATATTTACACCTCTATGTTATGCTGTCAAAATTTCACAGTGGGAATCCATGCCAAAACAATTTCATAGTGAATACCATAACCAATTTCTATCAAGGGTTTTCACATTTATGCAATTATAATCATTATAATTGGGTATTTACATGTATTTATTCTACACTCCATTTTTTGAAATAAAATATGATTATGAATGAACCCATGTTGTTTGATCTGTGTGTCACACTTAAGCATGAGAATGAAATGAAAGTGACGGGTGCGCCCAGAATTACATAACACTCCAATAAATTGAGTAGTGTTTAGTATCATGATAAATAATTTTTTTATAGGTATTGAACCTAATTACTTTATGGTACTTTTTCCATTATGATGTCTTCGAAGTTATCCTTGGCCTATGATGCAGTGTTTTAAGTTGTTTCTACAGTCCCATGTTGTCTTTATGCTATAATTCTATATCATGTCTTATCATTCATGTTTATGATTCATACTCTTTTATGCCATTTATATTCCTATTTTCTAAAAAAAATTACCTTATTCCATGTTTATTCTCTTACCATTCTTTATGGATCACCCCTTTCTTATGTATTTCCCCAGGTAATCCAATGCAGTTTTAAGCTCAAGAATAATAAAAAGTTTTTCAGTAAAGTTATAGTAATCCATGATTAAAGTAGTGTTGGAATGAACCAAATTCCTAAAGAAAATATACTTCTCAATATTTCATGTTGTATTAAGTGTAATTTTGGGTAATTAAAATGTGTATTAATATGTAATAAATGGAATAGTTGTTATATTGAGCATAAGAGTTTCTCCACCAGAAACCATTATCTTTCCAAGAGATGAATGTTCCTAAAGAATCAAAGGACTGGTTAGGAAAAAATTTAAGTATATTTTACTTCTTGGAGACTCAAAATTTTATTAGGGTGAATTTTATTATCTTTAAGCTTAAAGTCCCTAGTCAATGGTGGTGGGATTCAGTGGTTCTGGTGAAGCAGCAAGAAGGTTTGGAATTGAGGGATTTAAATCCATCTTTACCATGAATTTTTACCTATAAACAATAGTTTTGGCTAATTATATTGAGTTATTTACTCTTTAAAAATATTAAAGGATAGTGATGGAGTATGAAAATCTTTTTTATGAACTTTCCATTTTCTCACCTAAGGTTGTATCAAATGAAAAGTGGAAGTCTTAAAGGTTTATGATGTGGCTTTAATCTTTTACATGATTTCCACATAATTTTTATGGAAAGGTTTTGTTTTAATGTCAAAATATTATTTTTTATAATAAAATATTATTTTTTTGGTTGTTCTAGAGTTTAATTTTTAGTTCATTGAGTTTTTAGATGAAATAATATAATTTTGGAGTTTAAAAGAATAATTGTTATTCATTGTGATCTTTCATATATTTTTAAGAAAAAAATTATATTTATGATGGAATTTTCACTAGAATCCTACACTTAACATATTTTTAGGATCTTATAAGTTTAATGATTGAATTACTATATTTTTATTTTTGAAATTTAATATTGGGATTTATATTTAGTTTTAATTTGATATGATTTAACTGAAATATTAATTCTAGGAAATTTTTTGGAAAGAAATGTTTTAAATTATGAACTATATTATTCATTTTCAAATAATTATTTTTCATCGAGTTTTATTTTGTGTGTATAATTGTCTATTTAGAAGATTCCTATAAGGAATAATATTTTAGATTTAACCAAATAACTAAATTTTATCCCAACTCGCATAGTCGATTTTTCAATTGATACTCATGTATACAAATGATAGTGTAATATATGTATCCAAATTACTAAGAGTAACTACATAGAATAATTTCAACATGAAGCATTCACATCACCAAATATACCCTGGTTGACATATGAAATTCTTTAAATTCACTCAAATATAGAATTATTAAGAGAAAATTCGCATATATATATATATATATTAATTTTGGAAAACTCAACATATCCAATCAATCTTGGTGATGACATATCCAAAATTAAGGATTAATAATACCACATTCCCAATTTATATTGATACCCTTATAAACCTCAATCCACATCCAAATCCCTAGAACCAAGTGATGAATATAAACTCCCTTATTCTTTAAGAATATATTTGAGTTCGAAGCAACCTCAATTAAAATTGATCTTAAATATGAATAGGCATGTAAACATGAGTCTTCTATGAAATGAGATCCCACAAAGATGGTTTAAGATCTAAAAAATCACCACCAAGGACCTAATTGAGCTCACTAACCATTTTTCCATGGTGATCAATGCACTTGATTTCATGACCTGATCCTAAAAATCTGATCCGATCAAAGTTAAATAAGAACTGAGATCTGGCCAAGCCTATTGAAGATTAAGAATAATTGTTTCAAATTGAAGAAAATAAAAAATTTGAGAATACAAACCCAATCCCAATATTGGTTGACTGATATCTTAGGTCAAGTGTCATGTATGTTGATGGAGATGAATTTTACTAATGCATATTAAGGAATCTTCATCCAATTTCTTGAGTAGCTAGCACTAGGACTATGGTTTATTTTCTACATTGAAGAAGAATTGAATATCGTGATCCCCACCAAGATTATTGAAAAAGTTAAACCAGGGACTATATCAAGTATTATTTAAATAATGATGTGTTAAATAATTATTTCTTGATGGTGTTGGTTGTGGTGAAGATGAAAGTGAGTGTGGGTATCCAAGATTTTTTGCACTATTGTTTCAAGAGTAGAGTGGATTTTACATAGGGTGTTTAATGTAATGTCACAATCAAAGCTCTGGTTATCCACCTGATGGTATTTTTTTACTTATAGGATGAATAATTCCATATCAATGATATTTTTGACACCTGGATAACAATGGTAAAAGTTTTAATTTATGGATATTGCATATTTGAATATATTTTTTTAGGATGAGGAATTTAAGTCTAGACAGGTGTGTGGTGCTATGAGGAACCATAGGTGAGTTTTGAAAAAAAAAATGCAGTGTAGTGAGTCAGTTATTGAAAAGTAAATTAAAAGAAAAACTAAAGATTTGGGATTTCATGAAGAGACTAGGATAAAAATAAAAAGGTGGTTGGGGGATCACATCAGGGAATTAAGAAATCATAGTAGCAAGAGAATATGGAGATCGGAGTTTGGAGTTTGGATCTGAATCATCAGAGAAGACTCCTCTCTTCATTCTCTAATATTATTGATTTTTTGTTATTGTAGTTTTTTTGTAATACTAAAATCAAAATTATTGTTGGATAAATTTTTTAATGAAAAATATAATTGTTCCATTATTTATCTTTTTACTATGTTCTCCTTCTTTTAAATTGGATTTATTTTCTTCAGAATCTATCGATAACTTTATCATGATGAAACCATATTCAATCCTTCTTTATATTGATGGATTTAATGGTTAAAAAACATTAAATTCATCTATTTTATCATTTTTACCATTGACTTAAGGTTTGGTGGATATCATGAATAATGGAAATATGATTTGACATTTATTTAAGAATAAATCAATTCAACAACTGACAATAAAAATTTTCCATATCTTCTAAACTACTTTTCCTTGTTCCCACTACTTAAAATTCATATTTCCTCACTATTTATTAAAATTAATTTTCACATCACTTCAACACATGTTTTGGTGTTTTCTTTTTTTTCCATTATTTCTCTTAGTTCTTCGAACACCTTCTTTGTGGGTTCGACCCTAATTACACTGCACTAGTTTTATTAGGAATAAAAATAATTATTTTGTTCAAGTCCAACAACACTTTAACAAATCACAGAATAATTTTTGTGGAAGCATTCTTTTTACCAAGTTAAAAATAATAAAAAATCAAAAAAAACAAAAAATTCAAAATAAAAAAACTGAAATTTTTTGTGTTCCCATTAAGAATTTTTGAAATCCATTTAGTGTATGAACACTAGATCCAAAACATAAAATCCAAATCCTTTATTCCTAAAAAACAATAAACATTTTAGTGTTATTAGAAAATAAAATAGAACTAAAATGGAAGATAATTTAAAAAATTTGAATAATAATCAAATTGAAATCAATAATCAACCTCAACCTAGAAATGAGTTGGTTGGGGGGAGTTTTTCTTAAGGAATTTCAAGTGCCTATGGTGTCTAATAATCCTTATGGTACTAGGAAAACCCCTAGGGATCGAAAAAATGAAATTAAACAGTCACATTTTTCTAGGTTTCCATCATACAATGGACTTCCTAATAAGGACTCACTTGACTTCATTGGTGATTTTTATTGTGTGGTTCACCAACTATCATTGAGTGGGTTCAATAAAGAATAATTAAAGATTTTTTTTCCAATTCTGTCTTAAGGGAAATAGTAGGACATGGTTTGAATAAATTATTGAAGAAAATGCTAATAAATGAGATCAATTATTTAATTATTTTGTGATGAAATTTTCTCTAATAAGAATTAAAACTGAGATTAGTCATAAGATCATTGGTTTTATTCAAGGTGATGGTGATCGATTCTATGAACTTGGGACATGTTTAGAGACCTAAATATAAAATTTTCTAATCTCCAGTGTACTCTAAAATTCATCATAGAAAGCTATTAAAATAGTATCACCTCCTATCATAAAAATTTGGTTGATAAATATTATAGAGGAGATTATAGTGATAAGATTACTGAAGAGTTTAAAAAAAATCAATAAACTTACACAAAATTCACAACACAAATAAAAAAAAATAAGAACCATGATTGGGAAAGAAAAAAATAATTTTCCTCATGTCTATGTTTAGGTTTTTTTTATTTTAATGAAAACTAAAAAATATATATAAGGGAGGAAATACACTATTTTGGAATATTTGGAAATTCAAACTCTTGTTTCTCTAAATTTGATATTCCTTCCCAAAAATAAAAAAATCAATTTTTCTAGTTATGGACCTAGGATATAGCCAAGGGATGATCTATTTTTTAATAATTTCATTCAAGGTTATAGAAATAATACTAAACTTTCATGAAAGACCATGGGGTTTTCAGCACTCTTGTATCCCCTAGTTTCCAATAGAAAACTTAGCAATCTTTCAAGAATAAAAAAAGGAAAAGTCTTCTAGTTCTTAAGGGAAATTTTAGGGCCAAATATCTTATAATCTAGACCAAATTTTGAATAGGATGGATTCTCAAGATTAAAATTTCAAAACTTATATTGATAAATAAAATTTTAGATATGATTCTAATAAAGTTCAGTATGATGTGAGGATACAAAATTTAGAAACTCAAATGGGAAAATTTTCTATGGGAATGAATAAAAGAGAAATTTGGGAATTGCTAAGTACTACTAAGGTAAACCCTATGGATAATGTTGTGTATATCACTACTAGGAGTAGTCTTCAGACTCCCTAAAAATCCCCTAGGAATCATATAACTTCTGTAACTAAAATTCTAGATTAGAATGATAACCAAAACAATAAAATCTATGAAATTGGAAATCCAAATATCCCTATAAAAATCAGTGCACAACCTCTTATACCACTTGTTAATAAATATGATAAAAATCTAAAAATCATGAAAAATGAAGGAAAATAAAATATTTTGAAATAACCAAAATGTATGTATGTAGTTTTAAAGAATTTGGCTCCTTACATTCCTTTTATAGATAAAATTAAGAAGAAAAATCATGAACCTAAGATTATAAAATTTATTGAGTTGTTTAAAAAGATTCACATTAATAACTCATTCTTAAAATATTTAGTTTAGGTTCCTAAATATATGAAAATACATAAAAAATAAAACAAAAAAACACTTCATTTGTTTTCCATTTATAGTCTTTTAGAGGAGTTTGGTGATGTATTTTATAATATAATACCTTCTAATCTCAAGATTCTAGTAGTTTTTTTATTATAGGTACCTTTGGAAATAGTGGATAAGTCAACTATCTTTTTAACCTTAGAAATATTATTAAATTTATCTAATACTCAATGTTCATGTAGTTGAGATTGGTAGATCTATTTCTTATACTACTGCAAAAACAAGGATATACCCATAGTTTTAGAAAAAATAATGGCTATTGGTCACCCCTATAGTGGCTGGGAGGAATTTTGTGGGAAGGACCTATACCCAGGGTTCTCCAAAAACTGTGGGTATAGGTCACCCTTATACCCACAATTTTTTTAAACTATAGGAATAGGTTTTGTAGGGGGAATTTTGCAGGAAGGACTTATACCCACGGTTATCTAAGAACTATGGGTATAGGTCACTCATATACCCACATTTTTTGTAAACTATGGAAATAGGTTTTTTGGAGAGAAAAATATGGGAAGGTTGTGGTAAAACCTTTACCCACGGTTTGACCAAACTGTGGGTATAGGAAATTTTTATAGGCACTTGTACGAAAGGTTTAGGTAAACTATTGGTAGAGGTTAGCCAATTATTTTTCCATAATAATAAAAATAAAAATAAATAATTTAATATAAATATATATATAAATATATATATATATGAATATAAAAACACAAAATTGGTTGTAGGATCGTGGTAAATTTGTTAGAGTATAGGCAGAAGGTGTTATGATCAATTCCCAGTGGAGGATTTTTTTTAATAAAGGACCTTTACTCATGGTTTGACTGAACTGTGGGTATAGGTTGGTCAATTATTTTTTTCATAATAATAAAAAATAATAATTTGATATAAATAAATGTATATATATATATATATATACATTTATATATATATATATCTTAATATAAGAACACAAAATGTGTTACAAGATATTGGTAAATTCATTGGAATATATGCAGAAGGTGATGGGATCAATTCCCCAATGGAGTATTTTTTTAATAAAGGACCTATACCCATAGTTTGACTAAAGAATGGGTATTGGTACTTCCACTAAAATTTTCTACACCAATAATTTAAGAACTTTGGGTATAGGTGGATTATACCCATGATTTGGTCAAACTATGGTTATAGGTCTATTTTGACGGCTTGAGCATCCATGGTTCATAGAAATGTAGGTATAGCCTATACCCACGTTTTTCTAGGCTAAACCCATAGTTTTGAACTATGGGTATAGGTAAATATTCTAATAGTTCCACAGCTATTATCTTATAGTTGGATAATAGATCCATCACCCACCCTATTAGTAGATTTAGTGATTTAATTGAAGGGGATGAGAAATTTATTTACCAGTTTATTTTCTTATACTTGATATGGAGTGTGACAAGAAAGTCCCAATCATTCTTGGAAGTCCCTTACTTAACACTAGAGGAGCAATAATAAATGTTTCTAAAGAAAAATGATTTTCAATCTGGGAGACCAAAGTTAAGAGTTCAATGATTTTTAAAAAATAAAAGTGTCACTATAATCTATAAATCACTCTAGTGGTAAGATGAATGAATATGAATAACCTTTGGATGATGATGAATAATACTTTTTTGGGATTATTGAAGAAATAAATGGTAACACCACATAATCTAAGACTTGTATGGGAATTTATTCTAGTAAATATGTAGGTCCAAGTGATGCTTATGAGGGTGAAATTTTGGAACATATTGATCAATTTACAGTATAAAATATCTTAAAACCAAAACTAGAAAGTAATTATGAGGATTTTTTAATCTAGAAAAAAGTGTGGCTAAATATTTTTTAATTCTCATTCATTTTTTAGAAATCATATTGGGGAACTTAGACCTCCAATGACCAATTTCCTTTATCCTTATCAAGAACCACCCATTTTAGAGCTGAATCCCCTTCCTTCTCATCTCAAATAAACATTTATGGGTGAAAGTTACAATCTACCTATCAATATATAAGTTGAGATATCAGTGATTCAAGAAGATATTTTTCTTAATATTTTGAAGAAGTATAGTTATATCATTGGTTGGTCCATAACTAATATCAAGGGAATTAGACATACTTTCTATATGCATAGAATTATAATGAATCTAGACTATAAACCAATAGTTTATGGATAGATAATATTAAATACAAATATGAAATTGGTAGTTAGAGAGGAATTTATCAAGATATTAGATGTTGGAATGATTTGTCCTATTTTAGATAGTTCATGGTTCATCCACATTCAGGTTGTTCCAAAGAAGGGATGTTTAACTATTAAGACAAATAATAAAAATGAAAAAAAAAATCTAGTTTATAAAATAAAACAAGTGACGAGTCTATATTCATTATAGGAAGTTAAACTCCACCACTAGAAAAGATCATTTTTCTATTCCATTCTTTGGATATTCTTATTACAACCAGATTCTTGTAACCTAGGAAGACCAGGATATAACTACCTTCACATGACCATTTGGAACATTTTATTATCATATAATGCTATTTGGCTTGTTTGAAACTCCATATAACTTTCAAAGGTATATGATGTACATTTTTTTATATGATTGATAGAATAATTGATTTGTTTATGTATGATTTTGCAATCATTTGAAGTAATTTTGAAATTTATTTACACAATTTGGAATTAGTTTTACAAAGGTTCCAAGAGACCAATGATAAAACACTATTTTTTTGGAATATTTTATTGATAATAAATGACACAATTTCCTCACATTGTGCTAAATATATTCATTTATGGAATATTTGGGATTAGATCATTCATTTGAAAATTTGATGAAAATTCCAGTTTTACCCTTTTAAAATGCACTGTAGTATTTCACACATAAATATTTTAATATTACTTATTGGAAATCAAGGGTTTGTAAAAGTGTTATTAACTTAATTTTATACAACTTTTATTCAGTACACTAGAGCTAAAGAGTGCATTTTGATGGAGTAAATGGGTCATTAATTCAATGGTGGGCTGTTCTCGCCAGAATGGACATGGGTTCGGTATTTGTAACATAACTTCTTCATTCGTGCTTGGATGAGGCCCAAATTTTGAAATCAGCTCTAGTATTAAATTTCCCACAAATAATAATTCTGGAATAAGATCTTATTCCTGAAATTTGGTGGTAAAATGGTCGGTTAAAGTAGGATTAAAATATTTGGCTGAATTTCCCCATTCACACTTGAAACCACTTGTAACCTAGCCTACGCATCACTCTATAAATTAGTTTTTTCTCATTTTGAAGGGTTGGGACGTGAATTAGGATATTTTAGGAATATTATACTTGGTTTCACCCAAATTATAAAACCATTTTAAGATTGGTATCTCTTAAAGCAAGGATCCCCTCATCGAAGCCTTTATCTCTTCATCATGTTGTAATGTTTTCATTTATGTAATAAACTTATTTGTTCTTCCTTTATATCTTATATTTTCTTCTGTTTTGTTAAAATTTCTTCTTCTATTAATCTTAATAATTGGGTTTGAATCAATAGTGGAGACGAGATTGGTTTCTACCCTTTCAATCCTTTGCTCATGCAAAACGTCTCCACGATGACCACACCGCCCATGGAAGAGTAGTTTTCTAGTGATCGATCTATCTTATACCCTCTTCATTTAATTATTTTGAATCATTGAGATTCTGTAATTCACATAATATAATCCATGAATTGTGTTATTAAATTATAATAAACTAATAAATCAATCGAACAATTAACACAAAAACACGTGAGGTCGAGGATTTGTTTAAATTGTGAGAGTCCAAACTTAATCGGTTATACAAGACCACACGGGATAAGTTTGTAGAGTTAAAATATATTCCATAAAAACAATTCATCTTTATTATATAGAATGAAAATGTGCCTTAATTTACCACTGACCATAAGTTAACCTTAGAACATCAATTAAAGTAGGGTGTTGTGATTTCATGTTCCGAAGTTAGCCTAGGGTTAAATTCACTTCATCTTTGTGGTAAAGTTAATTCTCATAGGGTTTGGGATTTAACAAATTAAGGGATAATAATTATTTTAATGTTAATTTGAATTATAATAATAAATAATTGATGGAATAGGTAGAGTTATATCGATTATTCCTTTTAAATATTGTCTAAAAACATATTCTTGTTGTGTATTTTTAATCGAACTTCATTTCAAAATAAAAAAAATCAATCTTCTTCCAGAAAACTTCTTCTACTAGTTTTATAAACGATAAAAAAACCGCATACTTACAAGTAGTGTTTTTATGCTCTTTTATTTTATTTTTATAATACCTTTAAGAAGTTATTATAATTTGCTTCATCCTTTAAGAGATGACATTGGTCAGCCACTCTATTGCACCTAAGTAACCCAAAATCATTTGAAAGCACCCACAATAGTGCCTTTAAAATTGGTGTCTCTGCTGGGGAGGCAAGTAATTATTTCAGATAATTAGAGGTATTTATTTTATTTTACATTTTATTCTATTATTTTTTTTTTCTTCCTTCTTTACACAATCTGAATTTTTTCTTCTTCTTTTATTTTCTTCTACTTCTTTTGGGACCATCAACTCAAACTTTTCATTTTTATTTTACTATGGTCCACTTTTCTTATTTTCATTTTTATTTTATTTATGACATGAACTAATCCTGAGGATATTCTAGATCTTGACCCTGATATTGAACTTAGTCTTCGGGCTTGAATCATACATTCTCAGTCTATGGGAAGTTTCAACATTCAACTAGTTGTAGAATTCCTCCACTCTCAGAACATTGAAATTGGAAGAAATTAAAATTAAACCATAAAACAAGAACCAATGGATGAAGAAAATAACAATTAACTTAATAGAACCATTCAATAATTGTCTTCACCTGATATTTACTATCACCAAATTGTATTGCATACCCAAATCTCGAATCAGACTTTGAACTAAAATCTGGGTTAATTCACCTGCTTCCAAAATTTCATGGCCTCTCTGGTGAGGATCCCAATAAACAACTTAAATAATTTAATTTCGTTTGTTCAACCCTAAAACCAAGAAATGTATCTGAATACCAAATCAAACTAAGAACATTCTCATTATCACTTGATGGAGCTGCGAAAGATTGGATGTATTATTTACAACCTGAAGATGTAACTTATTGGAATGATTTGAATCATATTTTCTTGTAGAGATTTTTTCTAGCATCAAGGACCAATTCCATTCATAAAGAGATCTCTGGGATAAAGCAATCCCAAGGGGGGTCAATGTATGAGTACTAGGAGTGATTCAAGAAATTGTGTGCAAGCTGCCCACATCACCAAATCATTGAGAAACTCCTCATCCAATAATTTTATGAAGGACTCACAGCTATAGAGAGAATCATGGTGGATGCTGCAGCTGGAGGAGCATTGGTGGACAAGACACTAGTAGATGCACATGTGTTGATCGACAAAATGGCCCAAAACTCCCAACAATTTGGTGATCGAGGTATACCATATGTCAGGGGAGTACATCAGGTAAGTCCATCTTCTCTTGAAAGTAATTTGATTGATACCAAGTTGGAAGAATTGAAAACTATATTGAGACAGATTTATTTCACTCAAAACACATCCCAAACACCTCCTTCAAGGCCTTGTGGAATTTTCACTGAGACAAGTCACCTAACTGACCATTTCCTGCAACTACAAGAAACAGAAGATTGTGCAACAGTGTTTCCCAGGAGACCATATAAGCAGCAGCAACAACCACATCCCCAAAAGAAGTTTGATTACTTTGAACCAGCATACAACCAAGGGTGTAATGATCAATTGAACGTGAGGTATGGATCTAGAAAACAACAAATTCCCCCTTTTCAAAAAAACTTCCATCAACCTACACCTTACCAGTAGGTTTTCCAACAACCCCAAAGGCGATTTGAAGCCCAAGCATCAACAAGCCAACAACAAGGTAATCCCCTATCCAAGGTAGATTCTAACATTGATAACCTATTAAAAAAATTATTAATCAACAGAATGAGATGAAGAGTCATGGTTCGAAGTTGAGGGAGTTAAGGACTCAAATGAGCCAGATTTCCACTACCCTCCATGAACTGGTATGTAAGAATTCTGGAAATCTACCATCCCAAACTACTCCAAATCCCAAGGGGAATGTCAGTGCCATCACATTGAGAAGTGGGAATCAAACAACTGATACATCTGCACCTATCGTTCCACCAGGATTCACCTCAAATCTGGATAAGCCGCATTCCATACCAATTGATGAGAAATACAAGGAGAAAGATAAAGGTAAGAAAAAGATTGATGATTTTTTTCTAAAACCCTTCCATTTCCAAATAAAGTTGTACAAACCAAGAAGATGGATAGAGAGGTGATGAAAAAAAGAAGTTTCGGATACATTAAAGCATGTGGAGATCAACATCCCATTACTTGAATCCATCAAGAAAATCCAAAGGTATGCGAAATTATTAAAATAACATTGTACCAATCAAAGAGGGCTCAAGGGAAATGAGAGGATCAATATTGGAAGGAATGTGTCATCACTCATTACACCAACTCTAGCAATTCTAACAAAGTGCAAGGATCCAGGGACATTCACCATCCCATGAACCATAGGGGATTTTCACTTTTCTAATGCCCTTTGTCATTTTGGAGCTTCCATAAATGTGACGTCTCACTCTGTATTCTCTTCTTTGCAGGTTGGTGAGTTGAATCCCACGAGAGTAGTGGTGCAGTTGGATAATAGAGATATGGCATATCCATCAAGAGTTCTTGAGGATGTACTTGTCTGAGTAAGAGACATGATCTTTCCAGCAGATTTCTATGTGCTTAACATGGAGGATGATCAGGTAAGTTCTCATTCCCCCATTATATTAGGTAGACCCTTCCTCAAAACTGCCAAAACAATCATAAATGTTAATGAGGTTACACTTTCCATGGAATTTAGGGATGAAGTTATGATATTTAATGTTATGGATTCTATGAAGTACCCCTCAGAGGGTCATTATGCATTTTTTATCTCCCATTTTGAACCACCAAATAAAAACCCCATGGAATTCGATTGTTTTATGCTTAGGGAGATTATGAGTATTGGTTCTAGTTTGATGTCTAAGAGTAATTCCACACCTATTTCTAATGCACAAGACTCTATTAGATTTGATTTTGAAATTAAATCATATTCTGATTTTGAGCATGTGAACTCTAATTATGACATGGATGTTGATTATGCTGATGGATTTGATGCTTTATTATCTGATTTTGATGATTTATATTCTAATACTGATGCTCTTTGTGAACATATTTTAGTTCCTTCTATGTCTCCATCCATACATCACCCCTACACTGAAACTCAAGCCATTTCCACCAAATCTAAAATACTCATACTTGTTAAGTGGTGAGAAATTACTTATTATCATTGATAACAATATCCCTTTTGAACATGAAGAAAAACTTTTGAATCTTTTGAGGGATAACATCAGGGCAATTGGGTGGACCTTGGATGACATATCAAGTATTATCCCCTCCATTTTTATGCATAGGATTATTTTGTAGGATTGAGATAAACTGGTTAGGAAGCCACAAAGGGGACTCAATCCAACACTTTTAGTGGTTGTTAAAAAAGTGGTTGAAAAATTTCTCGAGGCAGGTATAATCTATCCCATTTCAGATTTCTAGTGGGTGAGTCATATTCAGGTTGTGCCTAAGAAAAGTGGTGTTACAGTTGTAAAAGTGATAAATATGAGTTAGTTCCGATGAGGTTACATAATAGTTGTGTCTGTGTATTGATTATAGGAAACTAAATTAGTCCACTCGCAAAGTCCATTTCCCCCTCCCATTTATTGATCAGATGCTTGAGAGACTAGCTAGGAAGACACACTATTGTTTCTTGGATGGATTTTATGGATATTTTCAAGTTCCTATAGCTCCATAGGATCAGGATAAGACTACATTCACCTGTCCCTTTGGCACATTTTCCTATTGAATGATGCCATTTGGACTTTGCAACACCCGAGGTACCTTCCAGAGATGCATGGTGAGTATTTTTTCTGATTTTATTGAGACTCGCATGGAGGTATTCATGGATGATTTCATAGTGTATGGGTATTCATTTGATGAATGTCTAAGTATTTTGGGAAAGGTGTTGAATTTTTGTATTGAGAATAATCTGGTCTTGAACTTTGAAAATTGTCATTTCATGGTAGAGCATGGAATTTTCTTAGGGAATGTAGTGTCAAAACATGGCATAGAGGTTGATATATCTAAGGTAGATATTATTTCATCCTTACCATATCTTTCATGTGTGCATGATGTTAGATCTTTCCTAGGGCATGTAGGATTTTATTGGCGCTTCATCAAAGATTTCAGTAAGATTGCTCTTCCTATGTCCTGATTACTTCAAAAGGATTCTGATTTTGTGTTTAATGATTCTTGCAGGACTTCCTTTGATGAGATCAAGAAGTTTCTGACCACTCCACCGATCATTCAACCCCCACAATGGAAGATTCCTTTTGAGCTTATGTGTGATGGCTCCAACTTCACCGTTGGAGCTGTCTTATCTCAAAGGGTGGAGGGACGCTCACATGTGATTGCCAATTCATCAAGGACACTAGATTCATACCAATTAAACTACACAACCATGGAAAAGGAGTTTCTTGATGTAATATATTCTTTAGATAAATTTTTTTCATATTTATTGGGCTCTAAAGTAGATGTTTTTTCTAACCATGTAGCTCTGAGGTAACTATTAAAGATGCCAGATGCAAAGCCCAGGCTAATCCAATGATGCTCCTTTTTCAGGAATTTTACATTGATATAAAGGACAAGAAGGGGTCAGAAAACTTGGTGGTAGACCACATGAGTAGGCTTACTCACACACTAGAGGATGAAACCATGGACTAGGTACCACTTCAAGACACTTTCCCTGATGAGCATCTTTATTCCATATCAAGTACGCATCCTTGGTATGTAGATTTAGTTAACTACCTTTTTGCATCCAAAATACCTACAAATTTAAATAAACATCAAGTCCAAAAGTTAAAGAGTGTGTCTAGATTTTATGTGTGGGATGATCCCTACTTATGGTTCATGTGTAGTGACCAAGTTATTAGGAGGTGTGTTCCTGATCATGAGTTTGAGTCTATTTTGCAATTCTGTCATACACTTGCTTGTGGAGGACACTTTGGACCCCAACAGAGAGCTAGGAAAGTTTTGGACTCTGGATTATATTGGCCTATCTTATTTCATGATGCCCATGTGTTTTGTAAGTCGTGCTCATGTTGCTAACACATGGGAAACATTTATAGGAGACACGAGATGCCCCAACAACCCATACTATTCTGTGAAATTTTTTATGTATGGGGAATCAATTTTATGGGTCCTTTTCCTATTTCATTTGGTTTCCTATATATTTTGGTTGTCGTTTATTATGTGAGAAAATGGGTGGAGGATATGGCCACCAGGACTGATGATTCTCATGTTGTTGTGGACTTTGTTAAAGCACAGATTTTTTGTAGGTTTGGAGTACCAAAGGCCATCATTAGTGACCAAGGGACACACTTATGCAATCAGAATATGGCTTCCCTCCTTCAGAGGTATGGGGTGACACACAAAACATCAACACCATACCACCCCCAAACAAATGGCCAGGCTGAAGTTTCAAATTGTGAGTTGAAACAAATTTTGTAGAAAATTGTGCATCCAAATAGGAAGGATTAGATCAAGAGATTGGATGATGCTCTATAGGAATATAGGATAGCATAAAAAACTCCCATCAGTATGTACCCATTTTGTATTATTCTTGGGAAAGTGTGACATCTCCCTGTGGAAGCTGAGCATTGAGCTTATTGGGCTATAAATAAATGCAACATGGATTTGGCCCAAGCTGGAATCCAAAAGAAGCTATAAATTCAATAGATTAAGGAGATTATATTATCTTCATATGAGAACTCAAGGATCTATAAGGAAAGATCAAAATCAGATCATGACAAAATGATCCAGAAAAGAGAATTTCAAGTTGGAGAGAAATTATTTCTCTATAGTTCACGACTGAAGCTGAGGCCTGGTATGTTGCATTCCAGATGGTTAGGTACTTATGTTGTGACTAATGTTTTTCCTTATGGTGTAGTGGAGATCACACAATAGGACACAGGAAGGAGCTTTACATTCAATGGGAAATGTTTTAAGAAATACATTGAGGGACTTCCTACTGATTTAGTGGATTTAATCACACTGCATGACCTCATCAACACTTGAGCATATCAGGCTATTCCTAACCCTTTCACTTTTTTACTCTTTGTCCTATTTAAAATTATAAATTTCATGTGCATATATTATCTAATGGGTTTACATTGAGTACAATGCAATATTTTAAGTGTGGGGGAGGGAACCTTTTAGTATAATAATTTCAATTGTTTTCCTATTTTTCAATGATTTTCTAAAAAAATTGTGTTTTTCCAATTATTTGTGTTTATTTTTCAGTTTTTTGTGTGTTTTTTTAAGTTTAAATGATTCTCATAACCATTTTTAAATCCATATCAATAAGTGAAATAATTTTTCCCATGAAATCGAGCTTAAATGAATGCTGAAAATAACTTTGTTTCAAGTTCAAATATTTAGTAATTTCATGAAAAGTACTCTGAATTTTGAATCCCATGCCACATCTTCTTGTCTTTATATTAGAAATCACTTTTCTGTGAGTCTTCTGAACCATTATTTTCATATTTTTCACATTCACATCACTTATTGATAGAACCAAACCATGCTTAATTTAACTAGAATTTGATTTATTCATGTCAAAACTTTTGGGTTTGAGGTACTTATGTTTTAAATGATTGAGGAATTTTTTTAGTATTAAAGCCCTTATTTCAAAGAATCATTTTTTATAATGTCATAAATTGAACATTTAATCCTTTTAGACCTCATAATCCATGAACATCCTATTAGTTTAGCCACATTACAAGCCAATTTTCCATATCCAACCAACTCTTGAAGTGAAATTGCATAATCTAGTTGAACTTAAGTGTGGGGGAATCTGTCTTGTGTTGTGATACCACATTCTGTGATACTTTGGATGGAAAATAAAATTCCAAAGTGATGTGTTTGCTACTGGAAAAAATCATTCTATTCAAATTTGTGCCTTTCTAGAGCTTTCATGATAAAAGAAGTTGTGCCTTTCTAAAACTTCTGATGAAGAAAGAAATTTATGCCTATCTGAAGCTTTCATGAAAAACTTTGTTTGAGAGGATTGAAATTTTTGTTGCTGAAATGATTAATGTTATAAAATTTACATGAGTCTTCATGATTATGGATCTCAATTTATGTTATGGGGATTGAGGAGGAGACCATATTTAAGTAAAAATTAGATTAATGCAATTTTGCTTCAAAAAGAGTCAAGCCCCCCTCATTCAGCCTCAGAATTTTTCACATCTTAATCCTACAAACCGAAAGCCACAGAACAACCCTAAAAAGTCATCATGATAAACACATGTACCAGACTCATACTGGGTGGAGATGTAGGAATTTATCAAGCCTATGATGAACCTTGTATGAGTTTGGATGAGAAATACATTGCTAAGAAATTGACATTTGTGTGATAAGAGAAAATTCTAGGGAGGTAAGTATTTTGTGAATGGGAGGATAAATGAAGTGGAAATATATTGAATGATATAAATGGAGAACTTGAAATAATGTTTTTTTATAATTCATGATATCTTTTGTTTCTTAGTGTGTAATTGTTGGATCTCAAGGATATGTGTTTAAAAATTTGTTTTGATTTGATATTGATGTTTACTAGATATAAGGTTTTGCTCAGGAGTGGAAAAGGGTAAGTGTGGGAGAGTTGATAAAACACTATTTTTTTGAATATTTTATTGATAATAAATGAAATAATTTCCTCACATTGTGCTAAATATATTCATTTATGAAATATTTGGGATTAGATCATTCATTTGAAAATTTGATGAAAATTCCATTTTTAGCCTTTTAAAATACACTGTAGTATTCCGCAAATAAATATTTTAATATAAGTTATTGGAACTTAAATTTTTTTAAAATTTTTCCTAACTTATTTTTGTACAACTTTTATTCAGTACCCTAGAGATAAAGAGTGAATTTGTATAGAGTATACGGGCCATTAAGTCAATGGTGCGATGGACTCGCCAGAACGGACATAGGTTCTGTATGTGGGCCATAACATCTTCATATGTGCTTGGATTAGGCCGAAATTTTAAGATGATCTCTGGGATTAAATTTCCCACAATTAATATTCATTAAAGGAGGGTTTATTCACGTGTTTGGGTGGTAAAATTGTCTGTTCAAGTGAGATTAAAATATTTTTCGGAATTTCCCCATTCACACATGAAACCACTTGTAACCTAGCCTCTCCTCCACTATATAAATTAGTGTTTTTATCATTTGGAAGAGTTGGGAAGTTAATTAGAAGATTGTAGGCATAGGGGAATTAGTTTAACCCAAATACTCCAACCATTATAAGAGGGGAATCTCTTGAAGCAAGGATCCCGTCATCAAAGCCTTCATCTCTTCATCATGTTGTAATGTTTTCATTTGTGTAATAAACTTCTTTGTTCTTCTCTTATTTCTTATGTTTTCTTATGTTTTATTAAAACTTATTCTTATCTTAATATTCATAATTGGTGCAGAATCAAGAGTGGAAACAATATTGGGTTCTACCCTTTCAATCTTTTGCTCATGCAAAACGTCTCCACGATGACCACACCACCCATGGAAGAGTAGTTTTCTAGTGATTGATCTATCTTCTACCCTCTTCATTTAATTATTTTGAATCATTGAGATACTATAATTAACATAATATTATCCATTAATTTTGTTTTTAAAATATAATAAACTAATAATTAATTGAATAATCAACACAAAAACGGGCGAGGTCAAGGTTTTGTTTAAATTGTGAGAACGCAAACTTAATCGATAATACAAGACCACATGGGATATGTTTGTAGAGTTCAAATATATTCCCGAAACACAATTCATCCTCATTATATAGAATGTAAATGTTCCTTAATTTACCACTGTCCAAAATCTAACCTTATAACATCAATCAAAGCAGGGTGTTGCGATTGCATGTTCCGAAGTTAGCCTAGGGTTAAATTCACTTCATCTTTGTGGTAAAGTTAATTATCGTAGGGTTCGGGATTTAAAAAATTAAGGGATCATAATTAAGTGAATGTTAATTTAAATGATAATTATTAATAACTTAGTTAAGAGGTACAGTTATATCTATTACGCCTTTTAAATATTGTCTAAAAAACATCTTCTTGTGGTGTATTCTTAATCGAACTTCATTTCAAAAAAAATACAATATTCTTCCAGAAAACTTCTTCTAGTTTTATAAACGATAAACAAACCCCCATCCTTACAAGTAGTGTTTTTATTCTATTTTATTTTATTTTTATAATTCTTTTAAGAAGTTTTTATAATTTGCTTCCTCCTTTGAGAGACGACCTTGGCCAGCCACTCTGTTGCACCTAAGTAACCTGAAACTGAACATCATTTGAAAGCGTCCACAACATAGCCTTTCAACCAACCCTATTATTAATAGGGAAAGTGTTATTTTATGGCCTCGAGGGAATTTTTATTTGAAACAAGGTATTAAATAGGGTAATAGGATATGATAATGAAAAAATTGAGGTTTTTTAAAAGCTACCCCATCTGGAAAATTTAAAGGGAATTTGGAGATTTTTGGGTCATCTCAATTTTTACTGAAGATTTATTAAGGAATTCTAAAACAACAAAATACATATTTTCTCACTTTTGGATAAATAAATACCCTTCATTTTGGATTAAAATTTTTTGTAATAATTCAATATTATTACATAAAAACTTACCTCTTTTCCTATCATCTCTTTAATGGATTGGAAAATCTCTTTTAAGGTTATATGTGATGCTAGTGATATATTTTTAGGGGTAGTATTAGTGTAGTGAAAAGAAAATAGGTTGCATGTGGTGTATTATTCTAGTAGTTTTCTAAATAATGCTCAAAAAAATTACAACACAATAAATAATTAATTGTTTGGTGTTATGTTTTCTCTTTAATATTTTAGAAAATATTTGATTAGGTCCAACGTTATAATATTTTCGGACCATAATCTCAATTATCTTCTCGGTAATAAATAATATAAGAAAAGAATAATGAGATAGAACCTTTTTTTGTAATAATTTGAATTTTAAATAAGTCCAAAATAAGGATCTGAAAATATTATTTCTAACCAAATTTCTAGGTTTTCCCATACTAAAAATAATGAATCTAGATAGATTAATTCCTCATTAGCAAATGAAAAACTGCTTGTGGTATTCACTATAGAATCTCCTTGGTAGGAATATTTTTTAAAATTTTAATATGTAGGAATCATTCTTGTCATATATCATAAAACCAATGGAATAAAATTATTTTTGAACTTATTTATTACTTTTGGGATGAGCGATTATTGTTTAGGAAGTTTGCTAATTTCATTTTGAGAAGATGTGTTCATGAATAAGAGATGCATCCTCTTTTAGAAAGTTGTCCATATTCACCTTGGGGGACACCATGGGGGAGAAAGGACTACCCAAAAGGTTCTTCAAGATGGTTTTTATTGTAATGTGCTTTTTAAGGATGATATAAGTCTTGATATAGGGTGTGATAAGTTCCAAATAATGGGAAATGTTGGAATGAAAAAAGTGTTTCCCCAAAAAAAAAATTAGAGGTTCGAATATTTGATGTGTGAGAGGAAGTTTTAATGAGATCTTTCCCATATTTATGAGGAAATTAATACACTATAGTGACAATTTATTATGTTTAAATTTGGGTTAAGTTAGTGGATTTACCAAATAACCAGGATAGTAGTGTGATTAAATTCATCAAAAATAACATTTTCTCAAGGTTTGGAGTGGCCAAAGAGTTTATCACCAATAATGGTACTCACTTAAAAAATTTCAAATTCAAAACATTGATGTAAAGGTATGGTTATATACAAAAAAAATTACAAACTATCATTCATAGTCAAGTATACAAGATGAAATTGTAAATAGGGAATTAAAACATATTTTGGATAATACTATGAGTAGTTCAAGAAAATATTGGTCTTTAAAGATGGATGAGGAAATATGGGATTATATGACTAACTCAAAAACACACATAGGGATGTATCCTTATAGGATTCATTTTTTGAAATCATTCCACCTTTCTAAATAGATTCATCATTAATCTTATTGGACTATTAAGTCATTAAACTTTTACTTTAAATTTGGTGGAAAAAAGGATATTACTTGAGCTAAGTGAGATAGATAAAATAAGAAGAGAGTCAAAGGAAAATGTTATAATTTATAAGGAAATAAAAAAAATCATAAAAAAATCATTCAAAATAGAATCTTTAAGCTAGGTAAATGGTGTTGTTGTTCAATTATAGACTCAAATTATTCCCTATAAATTTTAAAACTAAGTGATCTAGACCATTTAACATCCTTATATTTTTGGTTAATGGAGCTTTGGAGCTAGTTGTAGAAGAGAATAGACCATTTTTTGTTGATGTTTAAAGGATAACCCATTATTTTGATGTGAAGAAAAAAATCTTGGTTGTCATCTCTATGTTATAAAATTGGGTTTTCACTAAGTCCAACTAAGGAATCTAAATTCATTGCTTTGTGGGAGTCAACCCATGGTCATTCTTATATACTTTTGTTTTTTCTAATAATAAATTCATGTTGTGATATTATTGTTACTCTCAAATTATTATTTCATTTTATTATCATTTTACCTCTCTTTTTATTAAAAATGTTTTTGTTCTTCTAATAAATGAAGAGAATAATTTGAATTGTTTTCAAGTCAAAAATGAACTTCTTATTGGAGTTTTTAGGATTAAACATGGTGGAAGTTGAGGGATTTTCACTCATCTAAAGAGGTAAGAATTTTGGAATTCACTTTAAGATAAATTATTCTTAAACTAGGGGAGTGTTTGTTTTAATTTATGTATTTTTTCATCTATTTTTTTTACTAAAAGTTGATATTTGAATATTTTTTAATCTAACATTATTTATAATTAAGTGTGACGAAATTGTCACTATAAGAAATATATCTTGTGAGTCTCTTTAAAAAATTTGGGTGTTATTATTGATTGAATTTTTCTCATTGAAAATCATTTTGAAAAAACAATTAATACCTTTTTTACCATTTAAAATAACTATGGAATCAACACTTTGTTTAAAGTAAAATCACTTATTAACCGTTTGTATTTTTTATCTGATTTGAAAAACATTATTTTTTCATAAGGTAAAAATCATATATATTTTTTAAAATCCATTTTGGAAAAGTTATAAAGTTTTTGAATCATAATATTTCAATCTCATTATGACCCTTCAATATGTCATTGAACTAATGAATTGAAAATATGTTTTTACCCAAATGTATAATTGTTTTCTCCTACTTTAAGATTCAAAAATGGGGGTATTATTGTATTTTAAGTGTGGGGGAGGGGACTTATTTTTATTAAATTTTACTAAAATTTATTACACGTCATTAATACTCCATAAAATTTTTCAAAATTGATAGATTTTTAAGATTCAACTTTCTTATTCAGTGAAATAAATAAAATTGAAGTTGAGATTTAAATTGCCACCTTGAAGAAGTTAACTTTTTCTAATTCCACATGGATTTAATCTGATTCATCAATTCCTTTCTCTCTTGAAATTTTTTTTCAAACTTTAGGACTAGGATTTACAAAAATAATTGCTTTTTAACCTTTTAGCTGAGTTTTAAACATTTAAGTTATAGATTTAATTGATTTATGAAATGAAAATATTAATTTAGGTTAAGCCTGTATTTTTTCATTATTTTTTTTATTATTAAGTTTTTGGATGAGTTATTTATACTGCTTGAAATTTTTAAATCTTCTAATCTAAATAAAGGGACTAGTTAAAATTCTTTCAAATTATCTGTAACTGTTCTTTTATAGGTAAAGAGAAGTTTGGAAGTCTTAATTAAATATAAGGCGATGATCGTTTACAAATTTTCAAAATTTTAAATTTCAATCATTTTTATAAAACCAAAACCAACTTTTTACCAATCCACTGGTTTTTAGTGAGAAGTCACTTTTATGAATTGTGAGAGTATATGGGGTAGAATGTTTTTGAAAACTAATTTTTAGTGGAACTTCACTTTTTCAGTATTTAAAATTTTCTACTTCCACTGAATTTTCTAAAATGATTGGTTGAGAATAATATGTATTATGTATGGTGGAATTTGATGTTCCTTTAATATTTTATATAATTTCCACATAATTTTCATTGAAATATTTTATTTTATTTTCATAATATTTATTTTATAATCAAATATTTTGTTTTGGTTGTTCTAGAGTTGAATTTTTAGTTCTTTTTATTTTTTAAAGAAAGACTGAAATTTCAAAGTTTAAAATAATAATTGTTCTTAATTTTTAATCTTCATATAATTTTTAGAAAAAAAATTTACGATTTTATAGAATATTCATTATAATCTAGTATTTAAGAGATTTTTAGGATTATGGAAGTTTAATGATTAAATTCACATTTCTTGATTATTGAAATTTAATATTGAGATTCATTTTTAGTTTTATTTTTTATTTAATTGAAATATTAATTCTGGGGAAATTTTTAGAAAAAAATGATTTTAAAGTTGGAATGATATTCTTCACTTTTAATGGATTATTTTTCAACAAGTTTTATTTTGTGTGTAGAATTGGCTATATAGTAGATTTCCTACGTGAGATAAAATTTTATATTTAAACACATATCTAAATTTCATCCCCACTAACACAGTTGGTTTTCTAAGTGATACTCTCATATCCAAATTACAATGGAATCTATGTATCCAAATTACCATGAGTAACCACATAGAATAATTTCAAAATATAGTATTCATGTAACTAAATATACCTAGTTTGACATTTCCAATTCTATAAATTCACACATGACTAGAATTATCAAGAGGAAATTCACATATCAAAATTAAATTTGGAGAACTGCACATATCCAATCAGGATCAATGCTCATGTAGATCAAATTCAGGAATGAGAATACTACATTACCAATTTATCATGATGCCCTGCTAGACCCTTAGGCCCATCCAGATATGAAAAACTAAGTGAGGAAGATGAACTTCTCTGTACTTTAAATAAATGGTCGAGGTCAAAGAAACCTCGATGTAAATTGAGATTAAATATGAAAAATTTCGGTGATGTGAGTCTTCTCTGAACTAAAATATCGTTTATATTATTGATATCGATGAATCCACAGCCAAGTACCAGATCAAAATCACTACCCATTTTCCTATAGATATCGAAGTGCTCAATGTCATGACTCGGGATTGCAAATGGGATATGATCAAAGTTGAAGAAGAACCATGATCTAACTAATCCTATTGAAGATAACGAACCAATATTTCAAATAAAAGAACATATGAGATATGATAAGATGAACTTGTGGCCAAGATCAGTTGATTAATATTTAAGGTCGAGTTCCAAGTCAATTGAAGGGGATAAATATGGTTGATTCATGTTGATAAATCTTTATCCGATTTTCAGAAAATTTGACAATGGGATTGTAGTTTCTTTTTCAAGTTAAAGAAAAATTAAACTTAAAGATCCCAACTAAGATTATAAAAGGAGTAAAAATATGGAATCTATCAAGCCCAATTTTAAGGATGATGATTCAAGTAATTGTTTCTTGATGGTTTTTTTCTAGTCATGGTTTAGGAGAAAGTGAGTGTGGATCTCTGAGTTTTTTTACACTATGGTTGTAGGAGTGGAGTGAATCATTCACAAGGTGTTTGATATAATATTACAATTGATTCATTGACTATCCACCTAGTAGATATTTTTCTAAACTATAGGTATAATAGTTTTAGATCAATTTTGTTGTCAACACCTATATAAAAATGATAAAAGTTTTAATTTATAGATATGGTAGATGAGGAGATATTTTTTGTAGCAAGACGAATTTAAGTTTGGAAAAGTGTGAAGTGTTATGAGGAACCACAAGTGAAATTAGGAACATTGATAGTGTATTAAGTTATTGATTGAAAATGAAATAAAAAATCAGAACAGAATATTTGGGAGTTCAAGGAGAGGCCAGGATAAAAACATAAGGGCGTTTGGGGGGATCACATTAGAGAATCAATAAATTTCAATAGCAATAGAAGATGGAGATCAGAGTTTGGATATGAATATTCAAAGAAGATTCCTCTATTCTTTATCCTATATTATTTCTTCACTGTTATAGATTGCTTGTGTAATGTTAAAATCAAAATAATTTTTGGCTAAATTTTTTAATAAAAAATAAGTTTTTTTGGTTATTCGTCTTCTTATTGCATTATATTTATTTTAAATTTTATTTATTTTATTCAAAATCAATTGAAATATTGATCTTGATGAAACCATATTCAATACTTCTCCATCTTGATGAATTTAAAGGTTTAAGAATTATAAACTCATCTAATTGAGAATTTTACCATTGACATAAGGTTTACTGACTATCACGAATAATAGTAATCCAGTTTTATACTCATTTAAGAATGAATCAACATAACAACTGAAAATAAATATTATCGTTATCTTCTCAACTTCTTTACCTTGTTCCTGAAGCTTAAAATTCATTTTTTCTCACTGTTTATCACACTTCATTTTTACATCATTTCACCACCTATTTTTGCATTTTTCTTATTTAATTTTTTTTTAATTTTTTTTCTACACACACCTTCCTTATGGGTTTGACCCTACTTCCACTACACTGGTTTTAGTAGGAATTAAAATAATTAATTTTTTCTTGTCCAATGACATATAATTAGTTTCATATGGTCTTAAGACCATATATTAATTATTGGGTCTTAATGATAGATATTTCCACCTATAATGAGATCATGGAAAGGGTGATGATGGTGGAAATTTATCTGGTAGGCAAGTCATTATTGGTTAGGATTCCTCCCACATTTTTTGGTAGTTATATTATCCCTTATGGAAAAAATAGGTAGAAAAAATAGGTTTATAAAGGGGGTGGAAGCACCTCCCAGAAGCATACTTATCTTATACCCTCCATAGTAGCTAACATAGGTCATTTGACTTGATACCAGTGTGTCAAAATAGTTTATATGAAATGTTCTTACTTAGAAGCTCATAAATATTTACACTCATATGGGTATATGGGTCATCGGTAATGATGTTTTCAAGATTTATCTTCCTAGATAAATGGTTAAATCTCTTTTACACTAAGAGGGTTGGTGATATATTCAAATGATTCCAAGTTAGTAAGATTTCATCCACCCACTTATGGTGGTAGGTCTGACTCGTCTTTTGTAGTAAAGTAGTTTCATGCAATAGATGAGTTTCCAATAGATATTGAGGTAAGACCTATGACTATAATTGGCGATATTTTTATTACTCTATATATAGTGATTGATCTATTTTATATTGGTTCCTATCACTCCTTTATATCATCATTATTTTAGAATCAATTAAATATCCCTATGGAACACATGTCATATGTTATGGAGATAATGACACCTCTCAGGAAGAAATGGGAACAAAGTGTTCGATGTTCCTCGTACACATTTTATATAATTGAAGTTGAGTTTTCTTTTTATTTCTTAGTTCTCAATATAAAATCTCTTTATGTTATTATTAGGATGGACTAAATGGTTTACCATAGAGATCAGATTAATTTTTATCATCAATGGCTATCTTTTACTACCCGCAATGGAAATTATCATGTGTTCCAAGGAAAATGGGATTTGAGGTCTAGTCTAGAAGGAATCTCCTTATTAAAGAATGGAAAATCATTATCCTTATTTATAGTGGATATTAATGAGTAAACCTTGAATTATTAACTCTATAAAATGGTCAAGGAGTTTCCTGAGGTGTTTCAAACTGACTTTATTGGTCATTCCCCAGAGAGAGAGGTGGGGTTCTCAATTAAATTAGTATTGGGGACCCAATAGAAATCTATAATTTCATATCATATGGCACTAGTATAATTTAAATATCTTAAGATTAGTTGTATGATTTAAAATATAAGGGATTCATTCATATGAGGGTATCATCATAGGTTCCCCTAGAACCCTTTGCAAATAAGTTTGATGGAAAACTCTATTTATGAGTTGATTATCATAAGTTTAACTTGGTGAAAATCAATAATAAATACCCTTTACCCCATATAGATGACTTTTTGGTCAATTTAATGGGGCTTGGTGGTTCTCTAAAATTTATCTTCAGTTTGGATACCACCAACTTAGGATTAAGTAGTCATACATTCCAAATACTACCTTCAGGTGCATGTATGACCACTTTGAGTATCTTGTGATACTATTTGTCTTGACTAACGCTCCTATAGTATTCATGCCACTGGTAAACTAGATATTCAACCAGTTCTTGAATCCATTTTCAGGTTATTCATGGATGATATCTAATTTTATTCAATAAATTTTTAATAGAATGATTTTTAACTAAGAACTATTTTAAGAGCCTTACTAAATCACTTTCTTTATTCTATGTTTTCAAAATGTCACTTCTGAATTTTAGAAGTGAACTTTTTAGGACACATGATCTCAGATCATAGAATCTTGGTTGATACTAAAAATATTAAGTCCATCATGTCATGAGAGGATCCATAACTTTTTTTGAGATTTGATTCTTCTTGGGACTAGTAGGTTTTTATCAGTGATTTGTAAGGGATTTTTCAGAACTAACATCACCTTTGAATACACTCACTAAGAAGATAGTGAAATTGTATTTAGATTTTAAAAGTTTGGATTCCTTTGAAAATTTTAAATTTCATTTGATCTTAACTCCTATATTTGTTTTACCAAAATTCAAGTAGTGATACATGGTTTATTATGATACATAAAGCATAGGTTTGGGTTGTTTTGTTATGTAAAGGGATCACATAGTGGTGTATGGATATCTTTAACTTCATCCACATGAGAATAACTACCCCACCCATGACCTTGATCTTTTAGCTTCCATGAATCCCCATAAGAATTGATGATATTACCATCGAAGGGAAAGGTTGACCATTTGTTCTGACCATAAAAATTTTCCCTATATCTTTTCTCAGAAGGATCTAAACCTTAGGAAAAGTAAGTGGGTATAGTACCTTTATTCGTTTGACTTTGACATAGCTTTTACTCTGGTAAAGGGGAATATTGTTTCTTACACTCTTAGTAGAAATTCAAACTCTCAATACTTTAAGAAATCAAGGGAAAATGGAACCTCATGAGACACTTTACTATGATGCACTTGGATTCAAGGGAAGTAGGGTATAATGTTTTTCTTTTGAGGATATAGTTTACACCATCACTTATCAAGTTAATTTTACAAGATAAGCTATGGGATGGTGAATTCTAAAATAAAAGGTATTTTTTTATGGCGGGGAGACTATCTTTGAGTGGTCTTATTCCTTAGATGATGTTCTTTATTTTCGAAACTGATATTTTGTTCCTTCACCAGTGATAAAGGTTGTGATAGAATATTATTATTTATCTTTGTGGTTTATTCACCTATGAACTACTAAGATTTATTATGACATAAAGCATTAGTTCTTTTGGCCCACTTTGAATCGAGATATAGTTGATTTGGTATCATGATCTTATATATTCCATAAGATTAAGGTCGACTGCCAAAATCCTTCTAGTTTTCTTCAACCCCTCCTTATGTTGATATGGAAATGGGGAGAGGTGTCCATGGATTTCATCATTGGGATAAAATGAAATACTATAAGGAATAATTTCATATGGGTGGTGATTGAATGATTATTCATGTTGTCTTGTTTTATCCCAATCTAGGATACCACTAATTTTTAAGACTTGGGAAAGTTTTGCATGCAAGATATTGTGAGGTTTTGTAGCATACCATTAGATTTCCTTTTATATAGGTACCCCTAGTTTACCTCTTGGTTTTGGAAAGGCCTTCGAGAGGTTATGGGATATTAGGTTAGGCTTAGAATATCATACTATCCATATATGGATAGAAAAATAGAATGATAAAATAATATTCTATATAATATGATCATTGCATCCATATTTTACTTTAGAGATTATTAAGATTTTTATATGATAATGCTCGAAAAAAAATTAATAATGGTTAAAAATTGCCTATCAGAATGGATTTCTTTGAATCCTTTCATTATTGGACTTACATTTTACCCATTTTTGTGTATGAGTATGGTAAATCTCATTTGGTTGGGTTGAGTATTGTTCAAGAGATAAGAGTTAAGATCCATATTATTCACCAACAATTGGAGATAACTTATATTCGGCATAAATATTATGAGGATCTTTGGAGTGTTCCTTTGGATTTTTCAATTTATAACCAGGTGTTATTGAATTATTTTCCTTAATTGGGTCACTAATGGATAGGAAGCAGGGGAAATTAGCTTTGAGATGCATGGTTCCTTTTGGGATCATCGAGCATATTAGAAAGGTGGCATGTATTCTGGAAGTACTGTAGAGACCCGAAGCATGACTTACATGGACTTTACATTACTTTTGTGGAATACTTAGTACATAACAAAAAAACACACACACAAGGATCGTAATAGTTTAGTGTCTTTGGAAACTCGGAACATAATCTTCTAATCGTGGTGAAAGATCTTCAATATCTCCCATAAAGATCTTCCTTTTTTTTACCTAAAACCTTTCGTTATATCCTGGGGAAAAGAAAACATAAAAGGGTGAGCTCAAATGCTCAGTAAGGGTAAAAAAAAGAAAAATCAATCACATCATATTCATAAGAACATAACTTTTGGAAATCTTAACCTGCAAAAGAGAGCATAATTTCATAACATGGGATAAATTATAGTAGTTAAATGAAATCACAATAATCATAACTTAAAACATGAAACTTTGTGTCATACACACATAATCATAGAGAATCATTTCTTGTTAGTCAAGACTCATTGCCAAGACTATCTTAGTGGACAAAGTCCCTTTCTGAACCGAGTCACCCTCGTTCCAGCCCTGTTTCACTGAACCGGTAAAACCTACCGTTCCATCCATGTCTATCTCATGAGATATAAAATCTTTACCCAATGCATTGGAGGGAGATATAGGTCCCACACATCTTATAATGAATCCTTTCTTATGTGTGCCACATAATCATAAACCATACATCATAGCATAACCCATGTAATAAAAATGGGATTCTTAAACAACATGACATCATAAAACAATTCATATAAGATAAAGGAATTCATAAAAATATTTCCATCACAACATAATCAAATCCATGTAATAATAGGGATAAAAACAGAACCCTTTTATTATCTTAGATGGAAAATAATTTCGATAAAATACTTGAACTTCATTCTTGAGGAAAATATCCTTTCTACTTCAAAAACACTTTTCCTTTCTTAACATGTCATACAAAAATAAAGAAGTTGGTTAAAAATAAACTTGAAAACTTATAAATTAAGATTCTTGGAAATAATGTTTTAAAAATCCATTCATGCCATATAAGTTAAAAAAAACATTCTTCGTACTTTTGTCGGAAAAGTCAAAAAGTACCTCGTACGAAAAACGACAAAAGATTCCTTTCATACATATTACTAAAAACTCACCGAAGGGTAAAAATGGATTTAAACAATTTTAGGTGGATGGAAATAATATTACATATTGATGAAACATGGATGTGGATGATAAAATACACCCCAGTAAATACTTACGAATAAACAATCTCGGATAAAAATGAGATTGTGATATTTCCCTTACCTTAGGTCAGATTTGCTTTGTACGTGTCCGAATCTCCTGTATAATGGATTAAATAATGTTATTTACTTATTCCAGAATCATACATATTGATATGATATCATATATGATCATATTCTTATCTTCTTGTTAGTAATATTTCATTGTTACTTGTTACTCGGGTCTTTATTGCCTTTTGTTCTTACGCGTGTTTTGCCGAATAAATTCTTATTCTTCTTTTAAGGTTATAGATACTTTATATCCAGAATGGTATTAGTGTAACATATATCATATTTATTCATTAAATTCATTTATATAATTACTATGTAATGATGATCATGTAGAACGAGTCGCATCACATCGTGGAGACGGTATTCCGTACGTACGCACGAGTGATGATATCGTTCCTATGATCGTGGAATTGTATTGGAGTATATGTATATTATTTCAGTATCAATATTACTTTATAATAATCATAAATAGTTACTCATTACACCATTATACCCATCCTTGTAAGGTGATGGTGGAAAATAGATTACACCACGGCGTGGAGACGGTATTCCGTACGTACGCACGCGCGGTGATTTTATTTTTTCCGTAGGATGGATAGAAGGTGAATTAGGGTTGTTTAATATTTATAATAACATATCAGTATGTAAGTAATACTGATGTTATTACTTTATCATGAAACAACTAAAGAAGAAGAAGTTGAAGAAGAAAGAAATTGAAAAGATCGGTAATGGATATTACCTCTTCTTTGGAACGCCTCTTTGAATCCTCCACTTAGGAAACTAAGATTGGTATTTGAAGAAGACCAGAACCTCTAGGATTATTCTAGGGAAGTGGATAAGGGATTTTGGAAGGGGTTGTCCGAGATTGAGTGCTCAAATTGGTGTGAGGAGGAGGGGGAGGAGGTGTCCTTTTATAAGGGAGGAGAGGGGCACCTTAGGAATATCTCAAAATATTATTTTATATTAAAGTCAAAATCGGTTTATAATGGTTCCAAAGGGTCTTATTTCGAAGCTAAAGTGGGGATGGGTAGAAATCCTATCAACCAATAGGATTTAGACAAGTTTATGTTATTATTTTAACCTTATCAACTAGATTTAACTCTAAGTTAAATAATTTAACTTTTACCGTGTCTTTTTGTTTTCTTACACTATATGGTTAATACACTTACTATAACATGCCAAACGAACCCCAAATTGTTTATTATTAATATATATATCCTTATCTAAGTCATTTGGCCGAACCTTAGATTTTTAGGAATAAAATAACAATTAATAATATAATATTTGATTTAAAAACTATTTTGTGTCAATTTTGACACTATTTGATATATGATTTTTGTGAAAGTCATAACAGAATTATATGTTCGAACCAAGTTTATTAAATCAACAATAATATATCATCGTAACCTAGAAAATTAGTGGAATTCATAAAAAGTCTCAAATTATATTTATTTTGGTTTTTATAACATCAATTATGTCAATATTTCATTAATAAGATAATTACTGCATCATCATTGTGTCATAAATAAATTAAATTATTTAATGTCTAAAAATTATAAATAAAATACCATCATGTAGGAAATCTTTTTATATTTCTAATGAATATTTATAGTCGAATTTATCTTATGTATAACACCATATTAAAAATTATTTACTTATTAAACTTTGATTTTAACTATTTTAACCCTTCTTTAAATAAATTAATAATAAATGTCCTAATCTAATCCAAGTGGACCTAAATGGTCATATTTTATTCCTAAGTTTGTTTTTGGTCGAATTACACTTGTCCAATAGAATTAGGACATGTGTTAGGGTAATAATAACATCATTTTTACCCTTAATTACCCTATTTACTTTTAACCGCGGTAAAAAAAAGTAAAAAGTTACTATTCACCAAAAATTATTTTTATCTCATTGAACCACATTTTAGTCCTTGATATTAACCGTGTCTCTCGGATTTTCGAAATTCCATTCACAGAAGCGGTAAAATTAATTTTTATGCAAAATTCAGTTTTTAACCTACCACTTAGTGGTTTCACTATTCATCAAAAATTGAAAGTTTTCAGAAAAATACCAAAATTTCACCCTAGGCTAATTTCGGTATTCTGAATCCAAAAATGAAGTCCATTTTGAAAGATAAAATTTCAAAAAGTGGTTATTACTATTCATAACGGCTAGTTTTAATAATATTTTAATAGCATATCGTTGTTTAGTGAAACTCAGTATTGCGTACGACGCAAGCTATCGAGGAAGGTCACGATTTCGTGTAAAGCAAGCCAAGAAAGTGTTGTGTAGAAAAAGATTCCTTTGATAATTTATATAACAAAAAATTCTCGGGTGTTACATTCTACCCCCCTTAAAAAGAATTTCGCCCTCGAAATTCGTCACTTTGTAACAAACAGATGAGGATACTTCTCCCTCATCATATCCTCAAGCTCCCATGTAGCTTCTTCAAGTTGGTGGTTCCTCCATAAAACTTTCACCAATCGAGTGGTCTTGTTTCGTAGGACTTTTTCGCTACGATCCAGAATCTCTATCGGTTGTTCTTCATAAGAAAGATCTTGCTCCAACGGTACAACTTCTGAGCTGAGTACATGTGAAGGATCAGGTATGTACTTTCTCAGGAGAGATACATGGAACACATCGTGAACTTGAGAGAGATTCGGTGGAAGCGCCAATCGGTAAGCTACCTTTCCAACACGATCCAGTATTTCGAAAGGACCGATATATCTAGGGCTCAACTTCCCCTTCTTTCCAAATCTCAAAACCCTCTTCCAGGGAGATATTCGTAAGAACACTTTATCACCCACTTCAAACTCTAGGTCTTTTCTTCGGTTGTCGGCATAACTTTTCTGTCGACTCTGAGCTGCTCTTATGTGTTGTTGAATAGATCTGACCTTTTCTTCCATTTCATCAACGAGATCAGGTCCTAATAGCTTTCTTTCCCCAACTTCATCCCAGCAAGTTGGAGTCCTGCATTTCTTTCCATAGAGAGCTTCATAAGGAGCCATCTGAATACTGGAGTGAAAGCTATTATTATAAGAAAATTCCACCAAAGGTAGGTGTTGATCCCAACCTCCTTTGAAATCCATAGAGCAAGCTCTCAACATATCTTCTAGGGTTTGAATTGTTCTCTCAGACTGACCGTCTGTCTGGGGATGATAAGCAGTGCTGAAACTCAACTCTGTATCCAGAGTATGCTGAAGACTTCGCCAGAACTTCGAGGTAAATCTCGGATCCCGATCAGATATAATAGAAAGTGGTACTCCATGCAATCTTACCACTTCCTTTACATATATCCTGGCAAGCTGATCTAGAGAGAAATCCTCTCTAATAGCAATGAAGTGTGCAGACTTTTTAAGACGATCAACTATGACCCAAATATCATTATTGCCTTTGGATGTTTTAGGAAGTCCTGTGACAAAGTCCATAGTGATGTTTTCCCATTTCCATTCGGGTATGGGTAATGGTTGTAACATCCCCTTAGACTTCTGTCTCTCAGCTTTAACTTGTTGACAAACCAAGCATCGAGAGACATATTCAGCAACATCTCTTTTCATGCCATCCCACCAGAAGTATTCTTTCAGGTCCCTATACATCTTCGTGCTTCCAGGATGAATAGAGAATGAAGAACTATGAGCCTCATCCAGCAGCTCCTTCTTTAATTCGGGGATGGGAGGAACACAAACCCGATTCCTGAACTTTATTATCCCATCACAATAAAGGTTGAATTCAGGAACATTTCTCACCTTCTTTTGTAACTCGACATCTTCTTTCTGTGCCTCTTTAATCTTCACATGTATAGATGGTTGAACATTCATTTGAGAAAGATAAGATTTTTCCCCTTCCATTATAATTCCAAGATCCATCCTTTGTAAATCCATAAATATTGGATCTTTTGTGATCCTCATCATGGATAAACTAGCATGGTCTTGTCGACTTAATGCATCTGCCACCTTGTTTGCTTTCCCAGGGTGGTAATGGATTGAGCAGTCATAATCCTTAATCAGCTCCAACCATCTTCTTTGACGCATATTCAACTCCTTTTGTGTGAAAATATACTTTAAACTTTTATGATCAGTATAAATATCACACCTTTCACCATAAAGGTAATGCCTCCAAATCTTTAATGCAAAGATTACCGCAGCCAACTCCAAATCATGTGTTGGGTAATTTTGCTCATGGATTTTCAACTGTCGTGAGGCATAAGCTATAACCATATCATTTTGCATAAGAACACACCCCAATCCCTTCTTGGATGCATCACTGTAGATCACAAACCTTTCTCCACTACAAGGCAGTGTGAGCACAGGTGCACTGGATAACCTTCTTTTCAACTCCTTGAAATTCTCTTCACATTCCTCTGTCCAAACAAACTTAACTCCTTTCCGAGTCAACTTGGTGAGTGGATTAGATAATCGTGAAAAATCCTTTACAAAACGTCGATAATATCCAGCCAAACCAAGAAAAATTCGGATCTCAGTTACTGTTGTTGGTCTCGACCATCTTTCGATAACCTCTGTTTTTGCTGGATCCACAGATATCCCCTCTTTTGAGATTATGTGACCCAAAAATGCAACTTTTTGAAGCCAAAATTCACACTTGGTAAATTTGGCATAAAGCTTCTCCTTTCTCAGGGTCTTCAATATAATTCTCAAGTGATCTTCATGCTCTTCCTTGATCTTTGAATAGACAAGAATATCGTCTATAAAGACTACCACAAATTGATCAAGATAGTCTCTAAAGACTCTATTCATTAGATCCATGAAGATAGCAGGGGCATTAGTAAGACCAAATGGCATCACTATAAATTCATAGTGTCCATACCTTGTACGGAAAGCCGTCTTTGGTATATCCTCCCTTTTGACCCTTAATTGATGATACCCTGAATGAAGATCAATCTTGGAAAAGTATTGAGCTCCGCGTAGTTGGTCAAATAAGTCATCAATGCGTGGGAGAGGATATTTGTTCTTGATAGTGATCTTGTTAAGTTCTCGATAATCAATGCAGAGTCTCATTGATCCATCTTTCTTCTTAACAAATAGATCAGGTGCTCCCCAAGGTGACGCACTAGGGCGTATGAATCCCTTATCAAGATTCTCTTGGAGTTGCTTCTTCAATTCCTGCAACTCAATTGGGGACATTCTATAAGGTGTCTTTGAAATAGGCAAAGCACCCGGTACGAGTTCTATTGAAAACTCAACTTCACGATTTGGTGGAAGACCTGGTAATTCCTCCGGAAAGACATCATCAAACTCCCGTACGATGGGCATATTCTTAATCGCGAGTTTCTCACCAACCATTTGAGATAAATAATCTTCATTTAGTGGAATCAATACCCATAAAATGGAAGAAATTTCCACTGGAAGGTTATGTTCATCCTTGCATTGATAGACGATCATAGATTGATCTGGAATATGAAATGTGACTTCCCTTCTTTGGAAATTGATATGATCTCCGTATAAAGAAAGCCAATCCATGCCAAGAATCACATCAAATTCCACTGTAGGAAGGATCACAAGATTTGCAGGAATCACTTTCCCACAAACTTCGATCGTAGAAGAATTATAAACTTTTGATGCGATTGATGTTCCATTAGGTGTTGTCACAGCTAACTCAACATCTAATTGTTGAGGTAATACGGTGATACCCTTAGAAAATTCTTCAGAAATAAAAGAATGGGTGGATCCAGAATCAAATAAAACATTTGATACTTTAGAGTGGATGGTAAGTGTACCTTTCACCACTTCGTTATCGTACTCCACATCGCTGATAGAAATTGCATGTGACTTTCCTTTGTCTTTAGCCTTAAGATTTTGTTGACGTCGACCATCATCATCAACCCTTGGATTTGGGCATTGATTGGCATAATGCCCCATCTCCTTGCACTTGAAACATTGAATTGTAGTAGGTTCATTCTGTGTATCCCTTCCTTTGTTTGCATCATTAGACATCTTCTTCCCATTATCGCGGCATTCAAATGCCCGATGACCTTCCTTTCCACATTTGAAACATTTACTTGTCCCTTTAAGACAACTCCCTCCATGTTTCTTTCCACACTTTGAGCATAAGGGAAATCTCATCTTCTTTTCAGTGTGCTCTTTAGATTTTCCTTTGAATTCCATTTTCCTCTTCTTATCAAACCCATATGACTGATGGGTTACTCCAATCTCCATCTCGACTTTGAAAGCACATCGAACGATTTCCTCGTAGCTATTGAAGTCCCTTATGGCTAACGCCCTTCGAAGACTTGGTTTTAAGCCACTAAAGAATCGATCAATCTTACTCTCAGGTTGGATAATAATACCAGAAGTGTACCTTGCAAGTCTTGTAAAATTTGCTTCATAGGTACCAACAGATTCATCATCCCTTTGCTTCAGTTCAAGAAACTCTTTCTCCATCTTTGTTCGGATAATACGAGGGAAGTACTTATTGAAAAATAATTTCTTGAACTTGTCCCATTCCATGGACTCAATTTCATCCCTTTGCCTCGTATTCTTAATAAGATTCCACCATTGATCAGCATCTCCTTCCAAACGATACACTGCTAGGATGACTTTATCATGTTCAGAACATTGAAGAACTGAAAATATCTTTTCAGTAGTACTAATCCATTGTTCAGCAACTAATGGATCAGTAGACCCGCTGAAAGAAGGTGGACGCTGCCTCATGAAGGATTCAACAGAATGTTGCTCCTTCCTTTGCACGTTTGAAAGTCCTGCATGATTCATAGCTTGAGAAAGTTGTGTGAGCATGGCTACAAGATTTTGCATTCCATCTCCCATATCGTTTGGTTGCTCAGGGGGACAATCATTGCATTGCCCATCGCATTCCTCATTAACACGGTTCCTTCGGGTTCCAGCCATTGACTAAAACCAAAAAGAATAGTGTGAGCAACACTAATTATAATAGGAAAACCACATAATTCAAGAATAAAATTTTCACACTTAAGGTCTTATCCTAGGTTATTCATGGCCATTTCTAAAACACTAATATTGTGTTCTATGCTTAGACTTATCCTTAGGGTTCTTACTAAGGCTTTCACATCCTAGTTTCCAAAGGTTGACTATACCTTTCCTCTGATACCAACTATAACGACCCATACTTTACATACATTGTTAATACTTCAAAATTGAAGTACACTTATTACAACATATGACAAAACCACAAAGGACTGTATAAGTATAGTGTCTTTAGAAACTGGGAAACATAAACAACTGGTTCATAAATCTTCTACAGTGTCTCCCATTTATTTCATCATATCTAGGGTCCCTTTTAGCATATTCTACTTAATATCCATCTTCCTGACCTGGGGAAAAGAAAACATAAAAGGGTGAGCTCAAATGCTCAGCAAGGGAAAATAAAGGAAATAAAAATCATATCATATCTTTTTGAAAATCATAACCTGCAAAAGAGATCATAATATCTTAACATGGAACAAATCATAGAAGTGAAAATGAGATCCCCATAATCATAACTTAAAACATGAAACTTTGTGTCATACACACATAATCATAGAGAATCATTTCTTGTTAGTCAAGACTCATTGCCAAGACTATCTTAGTGGACAAAGTCCCTTTCTGAACCGAGTCACCCTCGTTCCAGTCCTGTTTCACTGAACCGGTAAAACCTACCGTTCCAGCCATGTCTATCTCATGAGATATAAAATCTTTACCCAATGCATTGGAGGGAGATATAGGTCCCACACATCTTATAATGAATCCTTTCTTATGTGTGCCACATAATCATAAACCATACATCATAGCGTAACCCATGTAATAAAAATGGGATTCTTAAACAACATGACATCATAAAACAATTCATATAAGATAAAGGAATTCATAAAAATATTTCCATCACAACATAATCAAATCCATGTAATAATAGGGATAAAAACAGAACCCTTTTATTATCTTAGATGGAAAATAATTTCGATAAAATACTTGAACTTCATTCTTGAGGAAAATATCCTTTCTACTTCAAAAACACTTTTCCTTTCTTAACATGTCATACAAAAATAAAGAAGTTGGTTAAAAATAAACTTGAAAACTTATAAAGTAAGATTCTTGGAAATAATGTTTTAAAAATCCATTCATGCCATATAAGTTAAAAAAAACATTCTTCGTACTTTTGTCGGAAAAGTCAAAAAGTGCCTCGTACGAAAAACGACAAAAGATTCCTTTCATACATATTACTAAAAACTCACCGAAGGGTAAAAATGGATTTAAACAATTTTAGGTGGATGGAAATAATATTACATATTGATGAAACATGGATGTGGATGATAAAATACACCCCAGTAAATACTTACGAATAAACAATCTCGGATAAAAATGAGATTGTGATATTTCCCTTACCTTAGGTCAGATTTTCTTTGTACGTGTCCAAATCTCCTGTATAATAGATTAAATAATGTTATTTACTTATTCTAGAATCATACATATTGATATGATATCATATATGATCATATTCTTAGCTTCTTGTTAGTAATATTTCATTGTTACTTGTTACTCGGGTCTTTATTGCCTTTTGTTCTTACGCGTGTTTTGCCGAATAAATTCTTATTCTTCTTTTAAGGTTATAGATACCTTATATCCAGAATGGTATTAGTGTAACATATATCATATTTATTCATTAAATTCATTTATATAATTACTATGTAATGATGATCATGTAGAACGAGTCGCATCACATCGTGGAGACGGTATTCCGTACGTACGCACGAGTGATGATATCGTTCCTATGATCGTGGAATTGTATTGGAGTATATGTATATTATTTCAGTATCAATATTACTTTATAATAATCATAAATAGTTACTCATTACACCATTATACCCATCCTTGTAAGGTGATGGTGGAAAATAGATTACACCACGGCGTGGAGACGGTATTCCGTACGTACGCACGCGCGGTGATTTCATTTTTTCCGTAGGATGGATAGAAGTTGAATTAGGGTTTTTTAATATTTATAATAACATATCAGTATGTAAGTAATACTGATGTTATTACTTTATCATGAAACAACTAAAGAAGAAGAAGTTGAAGAAGAAAGAAATTGAAAAGATCGGTAATGGATATTACCTCTTCTTTGGAACACCTCTTTGAATCCTCCACTTCGGGAACTAAGATTGGTATTTGAAGAAGACCAGGACCTCTAGGATTATTATAGGGAAGTGGAGAAGGGATTTTGGAAGGGGTTGGCCGAGCTTGAGTGCTCAAATTGGTGTGAGGAGGAGGGGGAGGAGGTGTCCTTTTATAAGGGAGGAGAGGGGCACCTTAGGAATATCTCAAAATATTATTTTATATTAAAGTCAAAATCGGTTTATAATGGTTACAAAGGGTCTTATTTCGAATCTAAAGTGGGGATGGGTCGAAATCCTATCAACCAATAGGATTTAGACAAGTTTATGTTATTATTTTAACCTTATCAACTAGATTTAACTCTAAGTTAAATAATTTAACTTTTACCGTGTCTTTTTGTTTTCTTACACTATATGGTTAATACACTTACTATAACATGCCAAAAGAACCCCAAATTGTTTATTATTAATATATATATCCTTATCTAAGTCATTTGGCCGAACCTTAGATTTTTAGGAATAAAATAACAATTAATAATATAATATTTGATTTAAAAACTATTTTGTGTCAATTTTGACACTATTTGATATATGATTTTTGTGAAAGTCATAACAGAATTATATGTTCGAACCAAGTTGATTAAATCAACACTAATATATCATAGTAACCTATAAAATTAGTGTAATTCATAAAAAGTCTCAAATTATATTTATTTTTGTGTTTATAACATCAATTATGTCAATATTTCATTAATAAGATAATTACTGCATCATCATTGTGTCATAAATAAATTAAATTATTTAATGTCTAAAAATTATAAATAAAATACCATCATGTAGGAAATCTTTTTATCTTTCTAATGAATATTTATAGTCGAATTTATCTTATGTATAACACCATATTAGAAATTATTTACTTATTAAACTTTGATTTTAACTATTTTAACCCTTCTTTAAATAAATTAATAATAAATGTCCTAATCTAATCCAAGTGGACCTAAATGGTCATATTTTATTCCTAAGTTTGTTTTTGGTCGAATTACACTTGTCCAATAGAATTAGGACATGTGTTAGGGTAATAATAATATCATTTTTACCCTTAATTACCCTATTTACTTTTAACCGCGGTAAAAAAAAGTAAAAAGTTACTATTCACCAAAAATTATTTTCATCTCATTGAACCACATTTTAGTCCTTGATATTAACTGTGTCTCTCGGATTTTCGAAATTCCATTCACAGAAGCGGTAAAATTAGGTTTTATGCAAAATTCAGTTTTTAACCTACCACTTAGTGGTTTCACTATTCATCAAAAATTGAAAGTTTTCAGAAAAATACCAAAATTTCACCCTAGGCTAATTTCGGTATTCCGAATCCAAAAATGAAGTCCATTTTGAAAGATAAAATTTATAAAATTTCAAAAAGTGGTTATTACTATTCATAACGGCTAGTTTTAATAATATTTTAATAGCATATCGTTGTTTAGTGAAACTCAGTATTGCGTACGACGCAAGCTATCGAGGAAGGTTACGATTTCGTGTAAAGCAAGCCAATCAAGTGTTGTGTAGAAAAAGATTCCTTTGATAATTTATATAACAAAAAAGTCCCGGGTGTTACAAGTACCACCTTAATTAACTCTGATCCATGATGTGTTTCATGTATCTTAGCTTAATAAGTATCATCCTAATGCTTCTCACATTCTGAATTTAGAGGAACTCAATTCCGAGCTAGATGTGTTGGTGGTTGAGCAACCCATCCAGATAGTTGATTCCCAAGAAAATATCCTATGTGGAAAATCTATTTCACTAGTTTTAGTGTTTTGGTAGTATAAAATAGATTCTCATGAAACATGGGTGTGATAATAATTTATATGGGAGAAATGTCCATGCCTATTTTTGGATCGAATATCTTCAAATTATCTTTTTGGGAACAAAAAAGTGAAATAGTGGGGATAATTTTCACATCCCATAATTGCTTTTGGGTATGGAAAGTTTTATTTTATTTTTTTTTTATTTTTCATTTCTTTTCTTGGATTTACTTTCATTTTTGTAGATCTTTTAGCCTTAGTGGAACTAAATTCAGTCTGTAGTAGTGTTTCATAGTCTAAAATATTAGTTCACACTATTCTGTGAAATGGATAATTTTATTAGGGTGGGGAACCTAATTTATATAATTCATAGTTCATGGAATGAACCACACATTCTCACCATGAACCAATCATAAGGAGATGATTCATATGGTGAATCATATTTCACATCATGAATCAATTGATCCCAACTTTTAAAATGTGGTTTTCCATATTTTCCCATGATGATATTTAACCATATTATTTCCTCATTTTTTCCAATATCAAACCTAGACACATTCTTATTGTATGGACTCCTTTATCCATTCGTTCTTGGTGCAATTTTGGTGGGTATTCACCCTATATCTTCAAGGTTCTTCATGGAAAGTATCTTCTCTCATATTCCATTGATATTTTCCATTATCTATTGTTTCTTCCATTCATATAAAGTCTATGGAGGCCTATGATTTGATGGATTTATAATTATTATTGAGGATTTATATTTTATGGGTCTCTATTTACACCTAGGAATATCTTCTTCCTTTAGTTCATGGATTCCATTAAGTTACAAAATATTCTAAGTGGTTGAGGTTGGTAGTTTCATACAGAGGATTATTCATATGAACAATTCATGATTTCACTTCATTAAATTGGTTTATAAATTATTAAATGGTATAGTTTTGATTCCTTGGGAACTATTTTGAAAGTTGAATATGATTTAATGTTGAAAATTATTTTTTGGCATGTTTATCCACGGTTTTTTGGGTTGTTTGTATTATATTCAATAAATATAGATTTGATTGATAAAATTACCCTTTGAAATTATTTTTAATTATGAAAATGGTTCATGTTAGAGAGTGGGGCAGCCCATGGGAGAATGGGTATTATGTGGGTCATCTTGGACATGCATAACTATGTTTGGTTAGCCACCCTGTCATTGGATATCTATACTAAAACACTAAATAAACATTAATGAGGCATGGAGACACATGTTAATGATCTTTAATCCCTATGACTAAGTTCCAAAGATGTGAGTGCACACCCAATTATTTTACCTTGGTCATTTGAGGTTTGAGGATCCTAACTATCCTTGAACTAGTATACCTTAGGACGCCTTACATTGTGTTATATGGTTTCATTTTCATCTTGGTTATTGATTAATGTTTTCAAAATGGTTTATACATATATTATTTAAAAAAATTTATGGAAAAGTTTATTTCTATGTTATATTTTAAACTATGAAAATTTAATCTTCATGACATTCTTTTAAACTAGTAAAAAGTGGATTTTATCTCTTTTTATTGAAAGACTATAAAAATCATACCTCATTCTATTCTACTCCTTCAAAATGAGCATAATTGATTTGTTTTATAAAGCCTAACATTTGGTGGGACCCTATTAGGCTTTGATATCACACCTTGTATGCAACTAATGGTTGTATTTAGATTCTTGTATGCCTGATGCAAGAAAGGGAAATTCATCAATTGGATGGGGTGGGTTTTCATGCTAGTCATGTTTGAGTTATGGTGATGTAATAGTGGTATGTTGACCCACATGTCATGTAGCATTGTGTTTTAGTATTTTACTTTATTTTATTCATCCCTATACCATTACTTGTATTGCCTTAGTGTAACTCTTTTTAGTCTCACTTTTTTATTTGGATTTATCTTGTTATACTGCATACTTGTTCAAAATTTTATTTATTTATGATATATATTGGGTGTTCTTTATTTTATGTTGTTGAAAGGTCCTATATTTTATTACTTCCATGGGTGAAATAGTTCCCAAAGTTTGTTATTGGACTCCCAAAAACTTTTCACTAGTTCGTGGTGATTGAGAAAACCCTTTGATCCTTTCCTCAATTTATCTTGAGTGTCCTATTCAAGGATGAACCGAGTTGGTTTGTGACATGGGAAATAGGAATTAAAGTCTGATCCATTATTTTTTCAATAGTATTAGTAGTTAACCTTGAAATATAATATGATTTTATATGCTTAGGATTAATTTATATTTATACACTATTCCTTATACCTATGTTATGTTTCATGGATCATGATTATTATCTTACGTTTATGCATTCTTGTTCTATGGTATATATATTTGTTCTTTTGAGGTTATATATATTTTTATCATACCTTAAGGACATATATTATGGTTACATGATCTTTGTAATCATATATTTCTTTCATTATCATGTTTTATCACATGATTATTATATAACCTTTCATGACTCATTGATAAGCTTTCCCTTATTGATAATTTAAGCTCACTTATTTTGTTTTACACTTCCCCAAGAAATTATATGTAGGACTATGTGAAAAGGGAAGTTTTTTGCATAGTTTTTTTGGGATGTTTTGAAGAAATGATGTGTAATATAATATTTATATATATAATCTAAAAATAAATTGAATCTTTGGGTTCTAAGATTGTGTGATTTTGTGATACTTAATGTTTATATTTTTTCAATGATGTAAAATATATGTGTGTTATTCCTAGGTTACTTGTTATCAAATCATATGTGTGAAGTTAGTATTATAAAACTATATTTGGAAGTTATAGTCTAGGGTTTCTTAGAGTGGGTCCATCTTTTATTTGGTTGATTAGAATAAGAAATACCAAGTTGTTGTAAATTTAAAACATTTTAAAGAAACAAAACTATGGAACATTGAGGCTTCTCCCCTATGTCTTGGTACAACGCTCCTACCTAGGTAATCATAAAAAATAGTAAAAGGAAATGTTGCAACATGACCATGAGTTCCAAAATTTAAAAATCTAATCTAGACCTGCACTATGTAATCATAGCCACCCCTTGTGGAATGATTGAGGGATTAAAGGAAAAACTCATCGCATTATGATATGGACCCTATCCAAGATCCAGAGCTTATTCTTACACAAATAAATCACTACACAACACCTCATTCTATAGAATGAAACCCACCCTCAATAAAATAATGTATTATTACATAGTAAACTATAATGTAATCCCCAAAAATTATAGTGAAATCACCTCATTCACTTTGTAATTATTCCTGTTATCACAAGACCTCATACTACTACCTAAAAATAAAACTGCTAACACCTATAACCTAGTACATGATCTTATGAAAACACCAATGAACCATTGAGTACATCAAAAATTATTCTCCATTCAGAGATAAATTATTTAAAATTTTAATTAAAATTCAAATTTAATATTCACCTCATCTTCATTTCCCCTAGATTATAGTTTACTTTCTAGTTCACCAACACTTAATTTTGTTGTTTGTTATAGTGGACCTCCATTTAGTACCTAGTGGGATATTCCATTGAAAACCTAGAATCAATCCTCATTATATCTCTAAAAATTTATTTTCAGAGTTATAAAAAATATTTCATATCATATTTCCAAAATCTATCACTACTAAAAAAAGTTTTAACTATCCTAAAATTTCACTCCTTGTCGAGTTTGAATTAAAATAAAAAATATGAAACGATCAGGTCTTTTGATTATAAGTGTAAATTTATAGAGTAAGTTCCACTAAAAATCCAACCATATATTCACAATAAAAGTTTTATAGAAAATTTATAGATAATGTTTCCATGAAAATTTATATGAATTATGTTTCGCTAAAAATTCACAAAACAACATTTACTATAAATTCATAGAGGATCAATAAGAAAATAAAAATAAAGTTATTAAATTCAAAAAAATACAATTAAAAACTATATTCAAACATTTGGTGGATATTTAAATTATAAATTCTAGTGTAATTCATAAAGGAAGTTCCATGAAAGTTTTATAAAGGTTCAATTAAAATAAATTCATATTAAAATGATCAATTTTAAAAGTATGTAGTGAAAATTCCTAGTAGATAGGACAAAATTATAAATATAAATTTTCCAACTGAAATTCATTTAGAAAATTTCACTATATATTTATAGTGGATATTCCAAGGCTAAATAATAAAATTAAATTTATGTAATATATGATATAAATAATTGTTGCACCTAATGCTCACTATAGTAGCTTCCCCCCTATAATTTTTTATTAAAATATTCATTGGGTTATCCTCTAGATACCACCACTATCATCCTCTAGATTAACATCATTTTAATGATCACAATACACCGATAATTTTACTATTTTATGATATAATTCATCATACCACATGATCATAAAATATGGGGATATTTTTTGGTCAACCTTAAAATATCATATTTATCATCCTCCAAAATAATGTGGGTTAATGATCATCAATCACTCATTATTTATATGATGATTATTTATGATTGTTTTAGTATATGAAATGATAAACAGAAGATAAAAAAGGATAAATATTATGGTAGTAGAGGTGGTAATGATGAAGATTATAATAGTGGAGGTAGGAATGATTAAATTCCATAGATACATAAGGAAACAGTTAAATATAATGTTCAATGAACATAACATATTGAAACTGGTTGACATTTTAATAGAGAATAGAAGCAATGGATGAGGTAGAAGTAAATACATCCATAGAAACATCAAGAAAATGGATAATATTTAAGATTTGGGTGAGGATCTCTATATATTTAACCACATCATTTAGACATATCTTTCTAGAATAGAATACTTAGTCCAAATTTGAATGGATTAAGCTTAGAACATCTAAGAAAATAATATTACAACCAATACTTCGATCCAATACTACACTCCTCCCAGGACTTGAAAAATGGAAGAATAATCGAAGTTCATGTTGACCAAGGTCTTGATAATTAGACACAAGCACAATGGATGTATATTTTATATCTTAACATTGATTTTACAATTTTCATAATCCATAAACTGAGAATTCTATAGAAGAACCTCCATATTATAACTGAATAGATGGGAGTAAAATGGTCATTAAGATAAATACACATCAAAAAAATATTCATAATAAAGGAAATACATAGTGGAATCCATGAAATTTGTAATGGTCATTAAGTGATCGTTATATGAGAGGCCATATTAAATCTTTGATGGTTATATATCTCAATGGTAAAATTATAACTCTATATAAAGGCCTAAAAATATTTCATTTTGTAGAATTATAAATAATAAATCAGGTAAATTATAGATAGATACGATATAGAGAAAATGAATCATCAAAGAAGAGCTCATGAATTACAAAACCTCCCTTTTATCTAGTTATCTCCTCTCTCATTTGAAGAGTAATCTCATTTCTTCTAGGATTTCTAGTAATACTCTTCACCTTGTTCATTCCTTATCTTTTTTTTATTCACCTAAAACAAGTACAAGGAACCCCTAAATTATATTCACTTCATCCATCCTCTGATATTTATATTGAAAAAGTCTTTAGTATAGTGACATTTCCCATCTACCGATATCTGATCAAAGAAGTTTCTATTGGATTTGGTTCCCTAAAAACAACTAAATTTTTAATTTAAATTATGATAATATTAATAAATATCTTATAACATGATGATTTTTCTTCTATGTGATATTAATTTGATAATAAACTTAGATTATTTTTTACATCAAAAGGTTATAGAAGTTTCTCACTGTAATTATAACCTTGAAATTTTGTAACAATATTCTTAAATATATTTCCTATGGTATGGATAATATCTATCTGAAGGGACACAAATGATATTTGACTATCAAGAATTGGGGGGTCATAATACATTAATGATTCTTATCATTAATCTCTCACTTGGTAATCTCCAAGAAGGGATGTTATGAGGGGGGACCTGCCAATAGGAATTCTATATGTTATATTTTTTATTAGATATTATTATTTTTGGATGTGTGTATTGGTATTTAGACTTGATATTATTATTAATGTATACCATGAATCACACACTCTAATGTATTTAAGAAAGCTATGATGACATATGTTCATAGAAAGGTTGGATGAATTGGGTGCATCATAAGTGATATAACATCGATTGAATAAGTAAAGAAAGAATTTTCCCCAACCAAGTTAATAGAAGAAGATATCTCAAGACCTTTGATTGAAATGGAACTGTCTGATTAAGTCCATGTCCAAGTCAGTTCACTGATGAGTTCATTTCAGAGAGTCAAATAAATAGACATCAAGCATATTGGTTGATGACACAAGTATAAAACCTTCTTGATGAGATATTTATACAAATATATTGTATTACATAGTGATAATTCATATGAGGTTGTTGTTATTAAGATAATAATTTTTTCTCTATGGGTGACTTGATATATTTCTAAATTTAAATTTTGGACATTAGGAATGTTCTCCAAATTCCATTGAGAAATAGAATTACAGGGTCACACACTAAGGGTATCTAGAATCTCAATTGAATTGTATTTTAAGTTAATATTAAGAATAAATATTATTCTAAATTTCTGTAATAATAATTATTCAAGTTAAGTTGATTGCATAAATTTAATCACCGGTTATTAAATTTTGGAATATATGTGAGTTTAATATTAATAAATATTTATTCACATTTTAGTGAATATAATATTTATTTATTTTATTATTTATTGAATAATATAATGATATTTATTTAGAATAAATATTTATTACTCCTCTTTTGATAAATTTCAAGGATGATTGACGGGCTGAGTTAAGGGATCAATAGAAATGATGTGTTTTATTTTATATTAGTTAAATAAATAATGGCTTATTTATTTAATAAATTATATTTAAATATCTATGATTTAGTACATATCATGGAATATAATAATAAAATTACTATTATTATTTAACATAGTATTTAATTAGAATAAAAATTAGATAAAATGCCTTTGTGTGATTATTAATTGTTTAACACTATGTATATTTTTTTGATTATATCATTTCTAGGGTTATGAGTGAATTATTGTGCACAATTAATTCTCTCCAGAGAATACTCTCAAGATCGAGATAAACTCTCAATAATTTTATTTAAGAATTTAGAGATACATCATCCACCTGCCTCTTAATAATGAGATAAAAAGAGAATAATTCTATCAAGACCAAAAGACTTCTTATTATGATCAATGGTGAATAATATAAGAAATTTCATTCTGCTATACTAGCACTTAGAGTACCAAAAGTGATTTTTTAGATTCCTGGAACACATGTAGATACCGCTAGAGGAATTCTATTTTAGATTATTCACTATAATGATGATACGATAGTGCTTATAGAATTAGTCATAAATGATAAAAGAATTATCAAGCCAATGTAATTACTGTAATAAATTAATTATAAATTATATGTGAAATTATCATCTATATGAATATTTTAGGGTTTCATTAATCAAATTAGTCTGATATATCCTTTTAAACTGATGAAAAACATTGTAGTCCTCATGCCCAAATACTTCTTCTATAACTCAGAACCTTCAAGTTGTATCAGTGCAGTCACATATTAATTTATAATTATTTATTATTTAGTTATCACTTTCCACATTAGTTTGAAAGTATTCAATTATATTTATTTATTATTTAATCTATAAGTCAAGATAATGTGATTTTTTGGTTTCATATCACCATGAACAGGACAAGAACAGATGAATAATTCTCAAATATCTCATCTAGAGGTTCCAATAATTATAGTTAAAGGACATGGATACACATCTTGTAACAGAAAAGTACACATCATGTACCCTTGGTAAACCTAAAAGTCTAGGTTTTGGTAATCAAAGAAATCCATATGGGGTTCAGTGCATATAATCATTAAACACCACATGTTGATTATTAGTTAGAACATGGATGGAAAGGGAAAACATTACGTATATCTACTGTACACACCGTGTAACTCCATAGAAGTTTAATTCTGCATAAATTATACAAAAAATGAGGTCAAAGTACTTAGTATGTAATTAAAAATAAACCTAGTGTATTGAATACTAACAAATAAATACATCATCATGTGAAGTATATAGCATATAGATGGCTTGTACACATCATGTAACACGTGATAACCCATGAAATATTCACATTGAGTCCCTAGGAATGTAGTGTAGATGTATAGTAATGAATTACACAGAATGTTACCAATTTTACAAGTTGTCTAACTCGATCCAGATAATGAAAGGTACACACCAATACATGCATTTCATGTGATTCAAAACATAGAGAAATTAATTTATTAAAAGAAAAAAACTGAAATACATAGAATGTGACAGATTGTATACACCATGTGATAGGGTTTTTACACATGTAATTAAATGATTAAATAATTATTTTCTACATTTTTCTACAAATACACACTCTGTATTGTCATCATACATATCTTGTACTTCACAAGCATTGACAAGGATACACATCGTATATATTAAAGGAATCTCATGTGGACATACATTTCATACAAATTACATGTCTAAAACCAAAAAACAATATGTTTTGTAATATCATGGCATTCCATATAGGCATACATGTCATGTAAGTACATTGTACACAACAAGGATGATACATAGTGTAAGTCACGTGTCATTTTAATGATAGTACACATCATATAATATATAAGGGTACATGTTGTTTTGATTTCAGTACATATAATGTGTATTAAACTCCAGGCTGAATTTAATCTAACTAGGATGGTACATGTCAGGTTTTAGTTAGTACACACCATGTATTAAATAATTTTAAATTAAAATTAAATTTTTTTATTTTATAGAGGATGGTAATCTCAAATACAATCTAGGTTATAAATTAAGTTAAAGAAATAATTAATTAATAATATGATTAATTTTTTGATTCAATAATTTTATCTCAATTAAGAATAAATTGAAATGAATTATAAAAGAATTAAATTCTTAGTTGTTGGATATTGTGAATGATAATAAGATTGACCAGGTGATGTATGTGTTTTTATATTTAATTTAATTATTTTTTGCAAGGTTTTTGTGATATATTTGTAATTAAATTAAATATGATTATTTGTGTATCATCCCTTCCTCTTTATTATGTACAGGCCTATGTTTCCATATTTATTTATGTAATCCTAAACCCCTAGTTCCCCTTAAATGTGAGTGAATAGGAATAAATAAAGGAAGTATCTTTAGGAAGAGAAGATGGTTAAAGATCAATTCAAGGTGAAACTGACCATAAAGATACATAGTTTAAATATGGAATGTTGCAACTTGATCCAGGTATCAACATGAGTAGTTATTCACATGTGGTCAAGGGTTGGTTTATCTACCACTCGTTAAACCAACCAATAGTTAAAATATCATGATCATATAACATGTTTATTTTATTTTATCAATTGTATGGTTATTTATTTTTTTATATGATGACATTTTTATATGATGATAAAACACAATCACATAAATAAAATGAATTAAAAAGAATATAAGATGAAATAAAATAAAGTTATTATGTGTAAATTATTTTATCATACATGGTTAATTAATTATGTAAAATTGATATAATATTAATAGGAATTTAAAGGATATAATAAATAATATTTATACATAAAGATAAATAAAATCCCTCAATTGAAATATTAAGTCATATAATATATTTCATTAGTTAAATTAGAATGAATAGATAGATTAAAGTATTGTTCTAGCCCCCATTAAGATACTTTAATTTATCAAGGAGTTATAATGATATTTTTTGGGTTGACTTAAACAATTTAGCATCATTACTATTTTCCTTCTGAATACTTTGTGTAACTTAGATGCACGTTTTGAGGAAATGAAAGTTTATGATTTTATGATTAGGAAGTCTTGTAAACAGATCAAGGGGATATATATTAATAAATTTGGAAATAACACTTAAGTAAAAACCTTTGAATAATTTTATAAGGCCTTTTTGGGTTATTCAAATGGGAATATTTATCCTTAGAACTAGAATATCAACATGATATGATATTTCAAATCCAGTGGTGAGATCGATTAGGATTTTATAAAATAGAGGTATATTAATAAAATAAAATTTATTACATCATACTTGGTAATCAATATAAAGTACTAAAATATGCTTTTATTTATTGTATAAATAATAATATAATCATTCTACCATGATAGTATCCTTGTGATCAATATTAGAGGAACACAAACTCTGGACCGGTGCTAACTTCCAAGAGTGGCATAGGCACTTTTTCATTGTATTATGCCAAGAGTGTAAGTTTTATGTGATGGAGTACCTAGTTCCTACAGAACCCTTAAATGAGGTAAGTGGGTAGGATCATTCTATCTTTTGGAAACACATAGATTATGCATTGGATGTCTAATTCTTCATGTTATCATTCATGACTAGTGATCTCTAGAATCTTCATGAATATATGGATGTATACACTATTTTTTATAATCTATATGATATTTATCAAGATAAATAAAGATAATAGAGTCATGAAATCTATAAGTAAATCTTTATATAAAACCTTGGAGATGATTCACTAGTTGAACCACATGTAGTCAATATGATTGGATATATTAAGAATTTAGAAATTATGGGTTTTAAGATTCCTAAGGAATTATATAATGACCTCATGATAACTTCACTTACATAGAGATTATTAAGTATTATTTTGAATTTTAATATAAAAAATATAGATAATATGATTTGAAATATCTTAACTCTAATTCTCTAGTAATATAGGGACATAAAGCCTGAAAAAACATCAATCATTGTGGTCAACAAGAGTAAGGGAAAGTAAAAAATACCTAAGATTGACACTAATTCTAAGAAACCTTTTCACTCCTATTTTAAGAGTATAATGTTAAATGTGTGGGATATGGAGTATAATGTAATGTGTTTTAGTTGTGAAATGAAAATCAACTAGAAGAAGAGTTATTCCTTAGTGAAGAAGAAAGGGTAATCTTTAGGTTCCTTTTCTATCAAATTTAATCTCTCCAATTATAAAAATTATATATTAGAAATAACCTTTAATACTCACATTTGTATCCAAATATAGTAACCAAGTAGATTCTAGAAGATTACTATAGGTGAGTGGATCATTGAGCTGCTAATAGAAAAATATCGGCAGTGCTGGCTATTGGAGACTACCATCCCAAATTACTAAAAGGATTGATTTTAGTGTTTTTAAAATTATTATGTTCCTAGTGTAACCAAAAATAATAATACATATTTTCAGAATAGATATAGATAGATTTATTTTCAAGTTCAAAAATAATTTTCATTTTGTTCATAAAATAGAATATGTTATGGGATTTTCTATTTGAATAAAGGTCTTTACATACTAGAATATGAAAATAATGTTTTTTAAATTGATAATGAATCAAGTTCACATGACTAATATCACACCCATTTGTGGAATCAATAGATCAATCATGTAAATGAGAAACATTTAACAAAGATATATAAATAATGGTATTTTGATTCTTTTTAACGAAACCACTTAGATATATGCCACACTTGTTTTCAAGATAAAATATCCAAATATCTGTTTAGTGGAATGATTTAAAGGGCTATATAGATTCTATAATTAGTTTATACATATGTGTGTAGACTATTTCTATTTAAATCTATAGGTTGATACTCTTACTTAATAACTTTTACTGATGACTTTAGAATACATGGATATAACTACTTAATGAGGTATAATTCTAAATACTTTTAGAAATTTAAGGATTACAATAATTTAGTAGAGAATAATATTGGTATGAAGATAAAGAAACTCCACTCAAACCATAGTAGAGGGTATTAAAACCAAGAGTTCATTGATTATATATGGGAGTTTCAGATTTTATCTTAACTCTCTCATCCTTATACATCATAGTGGAATAGTGTTAGTGAAAGGAGAAACTGTACGTTTTTAGTCATGGTGATATCAATGATGATTCATCCAAATATTATATTATTATTTTGGTTAATTTCAATACAAAACTACAACAAACATACTAAATTTAGTGCCAACTAAAGTGGAAAATAGAATTCCATATGAGTTTATGTATGTGAATAAATATATTTTTCTACATTTACATGTGTGGGGATGTGAAGTTTTTGTTAAGGAAACTTTTGGAAATAAACTTTCTCTCAAAGGCATAAAGTGTATCTTTATTGGATATCCTAATGAAATAATGGGATATTATCTATGTGATACCTTAGATAAGAAGGCTATAGAGGCAACACATAACATATTCCTTGAGAAGGAACATATCTATAAAAGGGATAGTGAGAGCAAGATATACATTGATGAAGTCGAGAATCAAGATACTCAAGTGTTCCCAGAGGAACAAATTCCAAAAAATTCTAGTAAAAGAGGTTGTTCCAAAGACATAAGTAGTGTGTAAGAGTAAAGTTCATTAATGTGATTAGATCATTGAAAGAGGGTTAATTATTGATCTATTTTTATAAATTATTCATTTTTAATTCAACCATGGTGATTGGTTAAGTTCTCAATCAACTCAATATGTGTCTCTAAACCTTTCCCAAATATTATAGAAATTAAATGGAATAAAACATAAAAAATTTTATAAGGTTCAAACTTGATGTGAGAGCCTACTGCATGCTATGATTGGTTAAACCCTCTAATCATAGATCCTCCATTATAAATGAAATTAGTTTTACCAAGAATCTTTCCAATCTAATCAGAAAAGATTCACATTAATATCCTATTCTAGATTCCCACTAAAAACTATAGATTCTCACTAGGAGTATAAAAAGTTCAAAATAAAAAAAGAAAAATAATTTCTTTTATCCTTGTTAATTTTGAAAATGTTGGTGTAAATCATCCTCCTTGATAATTTTAGATCAACAAAATTGTATGTTATTACTTCTTTAAGAACTTAATTGTCTGATAATAATGATCAAAAAATCATTCTTTCTCACTATCTCCATATCTTTAGTGATTTGATTCTTCCTCAATTAATCAACTTGTTGGTTATTGTCAGTCTTCTTCTACTTTTTAAAAACTCTTTAATTTAGTGTCTTTTCTATCTCTATTCTTCTATTATCAATTTTTTTACTTTTGTAACTACTTTACGCAATTAATTCTCACCATTATTTTACATTTTACTTCATGTAAAATCATTTAATTCTTCTTTATATAAAATTTAGTATATGGATATTAGTTTCACTCTACATCAAGATTTTTCATTTATATAGGAGTCTTATGCTCAAAATTATCTACCCAAAATATTCATCTAATAGAATACCCTACATATAAATGATATTCATATTATATACTTCTCAAAGAGATATTTTCATTTGATAATTATATGTAGGAAATTATTTACATAGACCTCATGAAGATAAGGAGCACATGATCATCACTTTGGATTACCTCCATTGTCTCTACTCTCTATATAACTAATGACACTATAGGGATATTTATAGGCTATAGTAAACACATTTAACCCCTATAATTTTACAAATCATGGTTAGACACTCATTCTGATGAGATTCTGAAAAATATGTCCTCAATCCTTAGAAAATAAATCTTTCTTTACATGAAATCCTCTGTGTAGTAGCCTTCATGTAGTAGCCTTCACGTATTGAATGTTTCCATGATTCTTAGTGCATCACATACTGTATTTTCATGAGTTTAATTCTCATACCAACCATCTTAAAGTGGATTCATGTACTAACTTTGTGAAATAACTTTCCCACACTGAATTCAAAAACTATCCATTGAATAGATTCTATCACATACTAACTTTGTACACAAACTTTTGTAAACCAACTTCGCATGGAAACTTAACATGAAATAGATTTGTATACTTTTTTCATATATGAAGTACAAAAACATTCTCTCTTTGTCATTTTTTTACTATATTGACTATAATTTGATCTCATGTGTTTCACGTCTAGTGCATACTCATCTTCTTCATGATTTTGTAGCCTTTATAAAAAACTTATCTTGGATATTTTCATGTTTGGTACATACTTCCCACATACAAACCGTCATTTGTGAGGAAGATAATAGAAACATCAATTTTTCATCCATGTATGTGAGTGATTTAAAATTATAAAGAGTTCTTAAAGTGGGGATAGTTCCACATGAGACTATGATATGAATGGACACTTGGTTATTACTCAATGTAATCCACAATGAATCATTCAAATCCAATACATCCACCTCATTATATATTGCATTTTTTTTAGTTTGAACCACATAGTGGAACTCTTTACCTATCCCCCCCCCCACCGCACTCTTCCTTCAGTACTCCTAACCACACTTGTCCCTCTTTAACTATTTCAATTGGGTTGGATATGGTTGAACTTACTATTGAGGCTTCCTATTGTGGTCGATCTTGCTTCTATGTCTACTATAGGATGGAAACTTTTTTGTTAACTTCTCCAAAATATTTCCTTTTACAAAATAATACATTCTCATATATCTTTTTCACTCAATCCACAAACACTTAAGTGAACACAAAACTTTTTCAACCTTATAATCACTTCAAATCAACTCAATCGAATATAGAGTAAATTTTTAAATTATCAAATTAATTATAAATAACTTTAACGTGATTTTAAATTCCCTTATATAATAAGTAATCATCTCTGGCTAATTCTAAGTAATTCCACTACCTTTGTAACTCTAGTTATAATTATTCAATATTAACTTCTCCAAATATTTGTCCAAGTGTATTTTAACATGGATTTAATAATAGTTACTTCAACTAACATGGATATAGATTCTTCATCTTTCAAAACTATAAAAAAAATATATTCATGGACCAGGCCCATGGATATGCCTTTATTCTAGTGGTTATAGGTTATAGCCACAAGCATTAACCTTGGGGATACTATTGGGGTGACTATAATGGGTCCAGATGGAACCTAGCCAATGTGGACCCTATAACCATGGGAATGGGTCCCATGGACATAGGTAGCCTATATCCATGATCATGTTGCTCGGGCTAGTGTCAAGAGGGAAAAAGAATTATCCTACTATTTTTTGAACTCTTAACTCGCAACTATAACTAAATATATTATACCACTTTACTAGTACACTTATTACTCAAATTTATATATATATATATATATTTGTATATGTGTACTAATTTAGAAATATATTTTTTAAATTATTAAATTAATTATAATTTATTTCTAGTGCATAGACATATAGCCACGATCATTTATGATCATGGATATATGTGTTTTAGAGCCACAATCACATATGAACTTGTTATAAATATTGGGTGTTGTGGATATAGTTGGCATATATCCATGGGAATTTATACCCATGATTACAAGGTCTGAGTTTGAAGGTGTATAGCCATGATCATTTATGACCATGGCTATAGGTTCCCAGGTGTGAAGTTCTATAGACACGGTCAAAAAGAACCATGGATATGTGTGTCATGCAGCCATTTTCAAATAAGAAGATAGATATATGTTCCCAAGTGAAAATTTTAACACCTTGATATTTTAAAATAACACTATGTTCGATAGCATAAACAACACATAACACCGAGTTTAAATAAACTATGAAATTTTATTATTTTATGGTTGTTAAAACATTGTTATTGAATTGAATGATATGAATAGAAGAGACTGAATTATGAAAAATTATATAAATTTCATATTCAAATAAAATATATTTTTAAATTCTTAGGAAATAAGCACTTGAATTTTGGTAAAGTAATTTTATTTTTCAAAATACATTTTCCTATAAAATGGTTTTTATTGAGTGAATATAATAATTAATTTTTAGAACTTTTAGAAATTGAACTTGATAAAAAGAATATAATTTTTCAATTTATAATATTAAAATTATCTTAGGATAATTTTTTCAATTTTTCTAAAAATATTTATTTTCTACTGAATAGTTAAAATGCATATTTTTATCAAAAACTACATTTTTGTTTTAAGAATTTTCTGAATAAAAACTAACATTTTTATTTATTTTGAAAAGAAACATAGGGTACAAGAGAAATCACGTGGGTTGAAAAAAGTGCAGGCCCAGAGCATCACTGATAACAAACTTCATCCCCTCACAACGAAAAGAACCTATTCTAAGTAAAGAGAACATACTTTTATTTGAATATGCCATGGATGCCACGAAATATTCCACCTGGTTCCCCTCCCACCATGTGTAGGTGATCACAATGTGATTACCTAGGATCTGTTTTCACTTCCTGATTAGATATGCAATATTCCAAGGAAATCGGCATGTACATAATAGTGCTTTATATGGAATTAAAAAGTCTATTTCCACCACCTTAATCATGATGTGTTTCTTCCCACACAGCTCCAAACCCATGAACATCGCCTGCACCTCAGCCTATAGGATGTTGGCCCTGCCATAGAAGGTGGAGAATGCTGCTACAAGAGAACCCTCCTTGTTCTTGATGACACCTCCACCTTGAATCTCCCCCCTGATAAGAGACCCATCTGTGTTGATCTTGAGACCAAGGAGGATAGGGTTACAATAGACCCAAATCCCCTATCCTAGATCACTATCCTGATTAGAAAAAAACTAATTTAGGACGAGGGCTTTAAATAACGGTGCATCATGGCAATTTGTACATAACCGGACTAGATCCTGAAAAGAGTTCCTCTTTTATAAAGCTAAATTTTTTAAAATTGTTTTGTAGTAAAATTAATTATATTATATTATTAGTAAGAAAAATAAATTCATTGGAATTAATTTTATAATTTAATTTGGTATAAAAACATTTTTATACATAAAAATACATTTTTCTAAAAAACTCTTTTTCATTGTGTTTTTAATTTTTATCTTCAATTAATTTCTTCCACTTATAGATATTGAATCATGATAAATGTATTCCATACTTGGAATTAGGATATTAAAATTTGGTAAATAAAACCCTTTTATTTATAGTCAATATATATAGTAACCATAGTAAATTGTTGTTATCACAATAAAGGTAAAATGAGTTAATTATAGATAAAACTAATGTGATAAGGATTAAAGTTCATCCAAAAACATTAATTTATTTTATTGGATGATTATATTTCATCAATATCAATAAAAACTTTGAAAATATTACTTTTTTTCATTTAACTTTTATTTTTACCTTTATAATATTTGAGTTAAAGATAAAGTTAAAATTTTCAATTTCTTACTTTTAATGTCGATAATATTTTTTTAATAGGGATAAAAGTAACTTATGTTCAATTATAGATTTTTATTTTAAGTATAAATAAAAAAATTCCATGGTAATTTTTTTTATTTTTTAGTGGTGAAATAATTACCTTAAATGCTTACCCAATTCAAATATAGTGTTTGTGCAGAGAGTAAAAAACCAAGTAAATTATATTACAAATTTTAAAATAAAAATTGATCAGTTAAAGTGTTATATGAATTTTGAAGACATATATAACATATTATAGATGATTAAAAAAATTATATTCGAATTCTGTTGCTTTTAAGTTGTTTTCAAAGTCAAATTATATGAATAGTGCTTAAAATGATATTAATAATATTTTATGTTAAATAATATTTATTAAATTATTTAAAAATCATAAAAATTTTAAAGTTGAAAATTATGATGATTAATGGTCTATAATTTCATCCATTTTCCATTTATGATCCAATTTTCACCTTATAAGTAAAATTATAACCATTTAATATTGAAAGTCATTACCACGGTTAATGTTAAAATTGGTTAATCAAGGAGTTGAACAAAAAGATAAGGTTAAATATGATATATAACCAAGAAGATTTGATTGGATGAATGTATTAATACCATATCCACATTATATTATAATCCATGTCATTTAAGAACCATTTTACATGATTTAAACATATATTATATTATAATATTTTATGTATTTCAAGAAAAATGACATTAATGATATTTTATAATAAAAAAGATTTTATAAAATGATTTAAATTTCCTAAAAATAATATTTTTCATATAATTGAATGGTATATGGTTTAAAATATTAATCATGGTCCATTTATAGGTCACTTAACATTTTATAGTAACTTTATTTACCCCTAAAGAGTAAAAAAAACTTTCTTATCATGGTAATTGTCAAAAGGGTTAATGGGGTTAAAATAAAAAGATAAGGGTATAAAAAACACCTAAGTTGTGAAAATTGTATTTCATGATAGTATTTAGGCTCATAATAATCTTATATTTCAAATTTATCAATTTTTATTCATTTTGAACTTGAAAATTAATTTATATTAATTTAATACTTCAAGTGATTCTAAGAATGCCCTTCCCTCACTTATAAAAGGGAAATATCTATCCACTTATATCCACACTTCAATCACCATTTGGTTAATCAAATACCTGATAAAAAACCCTAATTTCATCCCTTACCATTTTATAAAGGTACTAATTTGGATAGAATACCAAACTTAGAGGGATAATGGTGTAAAGAAAAGGAGGTTGTCCAATGAAGAGGTATAACTTTAAACTGAATGTTTTAGTTTTATTTCTTACCCTACCTCCTTCAAATATTCTTAAACCGTGATAATATAATAACATAAGTATCTAAAATATAATTAAATGTAATTATTTTGATGGCCTAAACTATATCCATCGCCTCTTCCATCAAATGGTAAATGAAACCAACATTTGTGTGTCGGTGAACTATTACATTGTGAACCGATGTAATTCATTTTCTAGTACCACCTATCATGGATAGTAATAATAATTTATCTAATGTATTTACATGATAATTATGAAATAATTATAATTATTTAAGGATAATATATCATCTAATATCTTACCATTCCATATATTGAAAATGATAACATTGTATATGCATACATGTGGATTACCACCTCCAAGAAGCGATGTACTTTTTTTCATCAACGCCTCACATAGATGGTATATATAACTATATTTAAAGATTTTATATGATATTTATAATATAATTATCATTATTTAAAGATAAAATAATACTTAACTTATTTATCTCAGGTTTATTGAAAAATGGATGTGTTACTCATGCGTACGTATGGCCTACTATCTCCATGATTATAACGTACTTCATTTTTCATAACAAATTTTCATGGTTAGATTTAAAAGAATTATTTATTTATAAAATGATAATTATTTCATGATTATTGTTCTAGGTATGATTTAATAATTAACTATTTGACCTTATTCATTATCACACTTGAATTTTTTAAAATTATTTTATTTTATTAATTTTCTTGGCATCAGGTAGTTTGTATTGAAGCCTGGTTTAAATTTTTTAGTTTTTAATAAAAATCTTGTTTTTCAGGCTTGGAAGAATTTGGCGCATGGGTAGAGCACAATTTGGAAACTGAGCAGCTTTTATCACATCATCATGTCGCATGTCCAATATTTAAAATAAATAAGAAATCAACTAGATACTAAAATAAAGTTAAAATGGAAATAAAATAAAATAATAAAAAGGTTAAATAAAATTAAAAGAATTGTTTTAATAATAATGATGATGATATTATTATTTAGAATATTATTATTATTATCATTATTATTATTTCAAATAATATTAATACTTTTATTATTTTTATTATTAGTATTAAGTGTTATTATTAATTTTTTTTATTTCTTTTATTGTTAGGGTTGTTCTCCCCTCCCCCTACCTCCTTCCACGCTACGCAGCCTCCCTACCCTTCCATCTGCATCACACCATCCTCCTAGTCGAGCACCCTCTCGACGGCCTCCCTCCCCTTGGATGGACTCTCTATATTGTGACAGTCCTCCAGTGTGACCCCCATGTTGGCTAGCGGTTCTCCGACGCGACCCCCTATGGGTCAGCAGCTCTCTCGTGACCGCGACCCTAGCCGGTCGCTCTCCCTCATGAAACCCTTCCACCGTACCCTCTTCCTCTAGGTATGACTCTCATTTTTTTTGTGTTTTTTCTTTATTTCATTAGAGGGATTAGTTTTCCAAAGGTTATGGGGTTCATTTTAGGGTTATATCTCTTTTTTTAGGGTTTGATCGTGATGTTATGGGGCAGATCTTGCCTTGATGGGGTCTCATCATGGTATAGATGGGGTTTAGCATCATTTCCTAGAAGTTTCTCCATGTGAGGTAGGTGGTTACATGCCCTAACATCATTAGATGATTTAATTTGTTTATTTAATTAATTTTTACATGTTTTTTAGTTAAATTGGGTGATGCGAAATGTGTTTTGAAATTTTTTTGACATGCATGTGTGATGAAATTGGATTTTCTTTTAGAAATGGTCATGTTTTTCATGTGGGACTTATTATGGAAATTCTTGGAAGAATTTAATTAATTATTTAAGGTTTTAAAAGTATTTTTTGGTAATTATTTAACATATATATGGGTTATAATTGAATTTTTCTTCAAAATAAATGGTTATGTCTCATGTGTATCATATTGTAATGTTTATTGAAAATTGTTTTATGCCATATTATAAAAGTGAGAAATGTAGTTTCAAAGGCACTTGAGGTGCGTATATGTTCCTAATGAGTTTTTATTAGAAAATGGGGTAGTGTTGGCATATATTACTTGTTGTGTGTTTTTTTATTATGGGTTGAAAATTTTTTAAATGATGAAAACATTATTTTGGAAATAATCTTGTTTTGGAAATTATTTTTATCAAAAAAAAAACTAAATGATGAAATGCTTGGGTGTTGTTTTGGAAGGGTTTGTCCCATGAAAAAATTTTGACCTTATTATGTGCTTTTCTGGTAATGTGCCAATTGAGTTTTATGAGATACATAAGTGGTTTGAAAAGTGTTTTCAAGTGGTTTTGGTGTGTGTAAAATTGAAAATGGGTTGTTTTGTGTAAAATGGTGATTTTATTGGAATGCTTGGCATGGTTTTGTAAATGTGGTGACATGTGTGAAATGTGAACATGAACTTGAGCCCACGGGAATCCTTGGTATCTATGTGGGTTGGATAGTTCTAGTACACTAGTGATTTGGAAGTAGTTCATCCTGGTTTCACTTAGCAGTATTGATGATTACAACACTAATTAAAACTTTTGATGATTGGAGACCACTAGAATTATAGATGTTTCTCCTATCTAGTGGATCATACAAAAGAACGCATTTGTTTGTGGTTTTCAATACATGTTACACTGAGGTATGATGTTCTAATATATCACTCGATATAGATTAACACAAGGGGATTTTCCCATAGTTCTCTACTATATATGATATAGTACCATCTTTCACTATACAGAGGACCACTTGTCTATGTGTGTCCTATTTATAAATCATTTTATTCATTTAAGCAATTGGATGAAAAAAAAAATCCATAAAAGTGTTACTTTTTAAAGTGTTTACCTATAAAGATGTTCTTTTTCTTAATAATTAATTCAAGAGCCTTTACATAATTAAAAATATTTTATTAACTTTTAAATATTTTGGCATGGAATATTTTATTTTGGTGGAATAAAACTGGGATTTGGCTCACACCCTACATACATCCTCAAGTGTATGTAGATATTGTTGTATGTTTTTTCAGGTAAATAAAAGACATTTAGTGTTGGTAGATTGAGTTATTAGTGGCGTTCTGTGTGGATCTTGATGGTGGTGTCTTGAGGATTTAGTTCCTCTAATTACATGGAGGTTTGGTATAGATTTCTGTCTTCCTTTTGACATATTACCTTTTTGTGTTTTTTCTAAAAGTTATAAACATATAAATATGAAAATTGTTAAGGTCTTGTTTGGTTATGTAATTTAAATTTTGGCTTACCTATATTGTTAGTTATTTCATGACTAATTACTTGTTTAAATCATTACAAAACATTTATTTGATACCTGGGAACTTGTACAAGCCCATGGGGATTGGGAACACCCTTTGGGCCTTTCCATGGACTGATTCGGGCGCCGGGACAGATGGAAACCCGGCCTTGTTAACAAAAATAATGGTATCAGAGCAGGTTATTCTATTTTCATTCATGATCCTTGGGGAAGAGTCTGGGTAGACTAGAGCTCGGATTGTTGGGACTTGATATTCCGATTACAAGTAGGGTGCCTAGCTAGCACACCTCGTGATGGGACCCTAGTAACCAGGGAAAGTCATGTTTTATCTGAGTTCTTTGGTTCTTATGGTTCGTTAATGTTTGGGGAAATGAAATGGGAGTTGGGTAAATGGTCTCGGTGAGATCTCAAGGCCTGTAAATACATGTGGATCCAGAAACATTCTCTAAGAACACTCTATATAATGGTGGTGCACTTGGAATATTTCCTCTAACCATATGTCCAAGTTTCACATCATCACTAGTTTCCTCCTACATTGTTTGGTGTCTTCTTGGGTTATGAAGGTTGTTTTAAGAACCCTCATTTTAGAATTGTGAAAAACATTATTTCAAAGTAAAGATGGTTGATTTTCAAAAGCTGTAAAATGGGTCTTCAGAAATTATTTTGAGTAAAACCTTGAAGTGGTGTATTTTCATAAAATGATTTGAGTAAATGGGGATGAGTTTATCGGGATTTGATTTTTGTAACCAAAACTTGTGTTTTATTGAAAAAAAATTTGTTCATAAATAGGGGAAGTTATTTTCGAAGAAGTTTTGGAAACTTGTTTCAAATGGGAAAATATAGGTTTCTAATTAAATAGTTGTTGATTAAATGTGATTTACTAAACTATTGAAAAGTGTTTTAAATGGAATAAAATGTTTAGAAATTTATGTATGGAGTTTGAAAATATATTTTTATATGGTAATTAAGGGGATTTTGGAAAGCTTCATGAATTTTTGGAAACTATTTTTTAATGAGGAAAAATGAGTTTTTTAAATGAGTGGGTATTAATAAAATGGGGTTATTGTGAAGATGGATGGGTTTTGAAGCAGGTGAAGTGTTTTCAAATTGATGTGTAAGGTTTGAAAGTTAATTCTTATTTTAAGTATTGGTGTTTTTGTAAAAAAATTGTGAGATTCAAAATGGGTTTTGATTTTGTGACTAGTGATTTTGTAATAGTTAAGGACGTGGGTTTAATGCTTGTTTTGGAAAGTGAAAAAGGTTTTTTCTAGACCTTTAGTACTCTCATGAGTGACCATATGCATAGGATATGTGCAATGAGTGGATGATTTCTCAATTGGAATGAGAACATGCATGTGTGGAACTCTATGAGATTCCATAGGTGAGAGTGAAAACCACCAACCATTCTTTATCCTCAAAAATTATTTTGAGGGGAAATTGGGTGTTTTGATAAACGGTAGTTATGTGGTGTGTATTTCTTAATTTTGGGAATGTGGTTGTGGTGTGTTTTGTGTTATAAAACCCTTATTTTTGAATTATGTTTCAGGGTTGTTTTTCATCGATAAGTCGCTTTGAAGTGATGTTTTGTGGTCTCTTTTGAGAAGTGTTTCGGGAAGCTGTTTCAGTGGCTACCCTGATGTGTTTAGTTTTGGTTTGTGTCATGTTTTGGCTAATGGGCCTATTTGATTGGGTCCTTGGGTTTCCTTTTTGGCTAGTGTGTGCCCCCATAAAGAGTTAATGCATGATTGAAATGTGGACATGGGTGATTCACCATTGGCAGATCCCCTATTTGGTCAAAGTAAGAACTTCCTCCTTTGGGTTTTAGGGTTAAGTCATTTTCTCTTCTTTTTTGTTAAGTGAATCCTCTCACAGTGAAAGGGTATATGTAGAAGGAGTTGAAAGAAATCATATTTTTCTTGAGTTATTTGGGTTTTCAAAGGTGAAGTTTGACACACGTTAGCCTGAATGACCTTCCTAGAAGTGGCGAAGTGAAATTTCAGTGGGGAATATAGCCATAAATCTGGGTTTTTCATGTTGGACACTATCTTAAAAAGGTATTTGGATCTTTTGTTGGTTTCATTCTAAGAAATAGATTGTTCTAGGACACCTGGGTGGAAAATCTAGTCATAAGAGGTTGTTATGGTTGTATATAGGAATCATGTGTTGTTTGGGACTTGGTTTAAGGTCCCTCTTCTTGTAATGTTTCTATCGGTCTTAATGTTCATGTTCTATGATGCTTTTTGGTTTCATGTTCTCACTCGACTGTAAGGGTGAAGGTTTTATAGCCTTCCGAGCACCTCTTTTTTGACATAATTGTGTTTTCCTTTTAGAAATTATGAATTCCTATGTTTTAGAGGAAGGTGTCTTCTATGTGTCATTCCTATAGATGTTTCTCATTAAAAGTAAAAAATGGGTGATGATTAGTCATATTCTAGTCCCTTGTCTTGGTGAAGGTTCCATGTAAGGGTAATTAGATTTCAGGATGTGCTGTGTCGGTTGGTGTTGTCTAGGTCATGATATGTTTGCTTGTGGCACCAATAGGGAAAGTTTCATTCAAGGTTTTTTAACACCTAACTATGAGGAAAGTGATTCTTCAATCAATAGAGCTCCATCCATAACTCTCTAAGTGAAGCTGGGGCATAGTCAGGAACCCCAGGGGTGTGAGGATATCTTCATCTAATTTCACTCTTTAGTGTTGAAAATAGAGATAGTTTAAGAATTATGTGTAGATGCTTCTTTTCGATTGGTCCCATTTAGTATAAAGTGTCATGAGGACCTCTTCCCCACGTTGTGACCCACATGGGTGGAAGAGTTCCTCCTTGGTTACAAAGAGGTGTAGTTGTATAATTTTCTTGAGCCTTAGTGCTTATACCCTTGTGGGTGTGAATATCTTTGTGGTTGTCCATATATGAACAGCCTTGTAAGTCCATTTGATTTCAGTTTTGATTTGGGAACATTCGATATTGGTAATGTCATGGTAATGGTGAACCATGTAGTGTATTTTGGTTGGTTTGGTGTTTCGTTAATTGGGTCCCTTGCGGTGAGAAATTTGGTGTTTGGGAAGCTCCCAAGTTAACCATGTCGGGTTTTCAAGTTGGTTTGTGCCAATCAGTTAAGCTAGTTGAACTTTATGGTGGGGAGTCCATTTGGACCTCCCCATGTTGGTCCTCTAGCTCCGTATCGGGTTTTGGTTTGTTCATATGGTGGGTAATCCATTCATACCTCCTCGTGTCAGTATTTCGATTATTCTCTTGGTAACATCTTGGCGATATGTGGTCTCGTTCAGAGCTATCTAACCCCAAGCCCCTCTCTTGAGTAAAACCTTGGGGTTAAATCACACCCAACGGTGTTGTCAAGAAAATTCGTGGTATCCTCATTTGATTTTGTCGTTGGTTTTTGGTAAAATGTGTGAGCCTATTTGGGAATGTTTAAGTTTTTTTTGTCTCAGGATGTTGAATGGTGTGCTGTGAGAGTCCCTGACATCTATTTATTAACTAGAGGTGTCTTAGATTTGGGGGTGGGTTACACTTAGCAGGGAGTCCATTTTGGGTCTCCCGAGTTCAATTTTTATGTCATTATCCTTGTTGTTAGTGTCCTTGACTCCTCTCTCTTATTTTTCATCGGAAATATCTTTAAACTATAAAGGGGTATCATTTTTGTTTTGGGGTTCGGCCTTATTGTGGCTTTACGAAGGTGGAAAGTGTTATAGTGAGTAGAATAGTCAAGCCCTATTTTTTAAAAAATTATTTTATTTTTTAATTTTCTTGGAATTGGGTAGTTCGGGTTGAAGTCCAGTTTAAAATTTTGAGTTTTTTAAGAAAAACGTGTGTTTTAGGCTAATCAGCATCTAGTGCATAGGCAGAGCATGGTTTGGAAACCATACGGCTTCACCTGGGTTACCATGTGGCATGTCTGGTATTCAAAATAAATAATAAATTAAATGGGTACTAAAATAAATTTAAAATGAAAATAAATGAAAATAAGAAAAGGGTAAAATAAAATTAAAATAATTGTTTTTATAATAATGATGATAATATTATTACTTGGATTATTATTATTAATATTATTTAAAAAATATTAATACTATTATTATTATTATTATTAATTTTTTATTATTATTATTTAATATTTTATTTATTTATTTTTTGTTAGGGTTGTTCTCCCCTCCCCCCCCCCCCTCCTTCCATGTTGTACAGCCCCATTCCCCTTCCATCTGCATCATGCCACCCTCCTAGATGAGAACCCTCCCAGCAGCCTCCCTCCCCTTGGTCAGCCTCTCTCTGACATGGTGCTCCTCCAGTGTAACCCCCTACTGGACAGCGGTCATCTTACACGACCCCCCTACTGGTTGGCAGTTCTCCGTTATAACCCCCCCTGTTGGTTGTAATATCTCTGGTGACTGTGACCCCAGTCGGTCGCTCTCCCTCGTACAACCCTATCATCACACCCTCTTCCTTCGGGTATGTCTTGCCTCTTTCTTTTCTTGCTTTCTTTGGGGGGTTTGGTTTTCCAGCAGGTATGGGGGTTTTTTTAGGGGTAGATTTATTTTCTTAGGGTTTGATATTGATGTTGTGGGTCGGATCTTGCATTTCTAGGGTCTCATCATGGTGTGGATGGAGTTTCGCATCATTTTCTGGAAGTTTCTCCATGTGAGGTAGGTGGTTCCATGGCCTAACATTTTTAGATGATTTAATTTTCTTATTTAATTAATTTTTACATGTTCTGTATTTAAATTGGGTGATGCGAAATGTGTTTTAGAAATTTTTTGTACTGTATGTGTGATGAAATTGTATTTTCATTTATAAATCATCATGTTTTTCATATGGGTATTGTAGTTGAAATTCTTGGAAGCATTCAATTAATTATTTAAAGTTTTTGAAGTGTGTTTTGAGAATTCTTTAACATGTATATGGTTTAGAAATGATTTTTTTTTTCAAAATAAATGGTTATGTATCTTGTGTATCATATTTTAATGTTTCTTGAAAAGAGTTTTATTCCTTGTTTGAAAGTGAAAAATGTAGTTTCAAAGTCACTTGAGGTGTGTATATGTTCTTAATGATTTTTTATTGGAAAATGGGGTAGTTTTGGCATATAGGCCTTATTGTGTCTTTTTTCTTAATATGAGTTGAAAAAATTTTAAATTATGAAAATATTTTTTTGGAAATGACCTTGTTTTGGAATCGATCTTGTTTTAGAGAGGCTTGTTTTAAAAATATTTATCACCACAATGAATATTTTGTATTTTCAAATGACACTTTTAGGGTAAGTGTAAACCTAACATATTCCCAGCAGGTTCAACCCATATACAAAATAAAATATCACTACCCGAACTACATTCAAGAACCACACCCAAGATTTTCAGAATTCAAATTCAAATTCAAAAAAGCCATCAAAAGAACCTCATGTCGTTGTACCGCTATTCCACCTGAGAAACCAATCCTTAGAACACCTCACTTCTATCATCACATTGTTGGCATCAATTGAATCGATGAAAACCATTATCGTCATCTCACCGGAGCCGAACACAACAACACCATCGATGGTTGATTCGTCATCACCATCCACCTCCCAATGTTTCCCATTCAAACTCACATCCCAGAGACCCATGAAGGCCACCATGCAACTCCACCATGGAGAGAATGATGGAATCTGGATCCAGATCTGAGAATCGAGCGGTATTATGATAAAGAATAATAAATTAAGAACCGCTATAGATTGTCGAAAACCATCAACCCACCATAAAACATCATAATTTTTCCCTCATCATCTAATCAATACCATTCCATAAACAAATACAAGAGCTGATATTTAGAGCAAACACAATTGAAGAAAAACACCTTGGATAAAACTAAAACTAATCAGATCTGTCGACGTGATCTTCATCTCTCCTTGTATCATCGTCATCTTGCCATCACGAACAACATCCTACAGAAAAACCACATTATGAAAAATGTAAAATGGGTTGTTTTGTGTAAAATGGTGATTTTATAAGAATTCTTGGAATGGGTTTGTGAAAGTGATGGCATGTGTGACATGTGGACATGAACTTGATCCCATAGGAATCTTGGGTATCTAGGTGGGTTGGCTAGTTCTAGTATGCTAGTGATTTGGAAGTGGTTCGTCCGGGTTTCACTTAGTAGCATTGACGCTTACAACACTAACTAAACTTTGTAATGATTGGGGACCACTATAATTTTGGATGTTTCTCCTCTCTAGTGTATATTTCATGAGAATGTAGTTATTCATGGTTTGACACATTACACTGAGGTACTAGGTTCTAGTGTTATACTCAAGCTAGATTAACCCTAGTAGATTTTTCCATGGTGATCTACTATATATTATGTGGTTCCATCTGTCGGCATATGGAGTACCACTTGTGTGTGTGTGTGATATTTATAAATCCTTTTTATCATTTAAGAAATTTTCTAAAAAATGGTTTTCCTTTTAATTGTTCCTTTTTAAATTTTTTACCTATAAAGATGTTCTTTTTCTTAATAATGTATTCAAGATCCTTTAATTAATTAATCATGTTAGATTATCTTTTAAATGTTGTGGTGTGGAATCTTTTATCTGGGTGGCATCCTACTGGGCTTTGGATGACACCCTATATACCCCCTCAAGTGTATGTATATATTGTTGTATGTTTGGTCTAGGTAAATGAAAGATGTTTAGTGTTGGTATATTGAGTTCCTAGTGGCGTTTGGTGTGGGTATTGGTGGTTGAGGCTTGAGGTTGTGGTTCCTATCGTTGCATGGAGGTTTGGTATAGAGTTTTGTCTCCCTTATATCATAGTACTTTTGGAGTTTTGTCTAAAATTTATAAACCTATAAATATGAAAAAATTTAAGGGCTTGTTTGTTTATATAATTTTTGTTTTGGCTTATTTTTATTTTTAGTTGTTTCATGACTACTTACTCAGGTAAATCGTTCCCAAACGTTTATTAGATACCCAGGAAATTGTGCCAGCCCATGGAGATTGGGGACACCCTTTGGTCCTTGCTACGAATCAAGTCGGGCACTGGGTTAGATGAAGACCCATCCTGGTTCATGACATTCATCCTACCAGTTGATTTTTTGGGATTATGAACTGAACATCCTCAAAACACTTGATGTAGACTTAACTAAATAAGTAATTAAATATTTCATTAAAATAAATGAAATAAAAGGTTTAAGGATAAGGTATTAAACCTATAAATTGTTCTTAATAAATAAAATAATTTATATAATTTTATTATATAAAGAGATAAAGGACATATGTGGATATTCTGGAGTTGAGGTAGGAGTATTTCTCATCTCATTTTTTTTGTGGGATATATGCCATATTCACCACTTATTTCCTTTGTGTGGTGTATATATTTCCTCAGAATTTATTTTATTATTATTTTAATGAAAATTATGGGGATTTAAATATCCATATAAGGTTCCATTCTTTCATTATGTCTTTATTTAGATATTACCAAATTTTTAATGGTTTATCATCACAAATTGTCTTCTTTGGAACATATGTTAGGTTACGCACCTATTTTCTTTTATGAGGTTCATATACAACCCATTTGAAATATTATATCATGAATATATTTAAAATAATTATATTTAAATTTTCATTTGAATTTATTCTTTCATGGGTATTGCGATTAAAGAGTTACCAAAGTGCTAAGGTATTTATGTTACAATCTCGTTATTTATCATGGTTGTTTATGATTAAGTTCTGGATGATAAAATTTTAAATATATCTCTCAGTAAACTCATTAATTTTATTCAAATATGGTTATTTATATATATTACATGTTTTAATTTCATTTTCCTCTCTATAAGAACTCAAGATACTAAAATAACGTTTTTAAGGAAAACCGACTTTATTTCTCTCTTCAGTCGAAAATCCTTTTTTCTTTCATGTCCATGTTTTCAAAAAAAATGTTTTCAATTTTTTTTTTAATATTATATTATGATTATTTAAAGTCATTTTTACCCATTATTTAATTTTTATGAAAAAAAACTAAAAGGAATCTTCTTTTCATTTTCTGAACAAGGTACTTTTAACTTTTTACTGAAAATGGGAAAGGAAACTTTGTTTTAACATACACAGAATGAATAAAATTTCTCATTGTAATGAACAATAAATTCTTTAAAAATAATTTTATAGTTTCCAAGGATGTTTTTTTAAAAAAAAATTCCTTACTATTTGAGGAATTTTTAGATTTTAAATAAGTGATTTCAAAGAAAAAAATGTTATTTTCTTCAATAAATGTTATGGTGATATTTTAAAGTCATTTTTCATCTATGATAACATCCTTTGATGTAACTTATGATTTAATAGAGATATGATCCAATGATACCATACTCTTTCATTATTTGGATGTATTATGATGATGATCATTTAAGGATGATTCAATGAAACTTTTTTCTTTCTCACAGGTTAATTATGTTATGAAACCTATTTCTTTTATATGAGTTATGATATGATGAAATGATGAAATGTTTATGAAACTTGTTTATTTTTCCTAGGTTATTATATGATGAATGTTGTATGATATTATGGAAAACATATGTAAGATTTTAATTATGTAATGGATGGTCCTGGAATTATATAGCTCTCTAATGCATTGGGTAAATATGGATGTCTCATTAGATAATGAGTGAAATGGGGATTGAAATCAGTTTAGTAAGGGAATATATCTATCCATCCATCCAAATCAAATTTTTTATTTAAGAGTGAAAGAAACAACAAGACAGACTAGGGGGTCTATAGTAATGCAAACCAAGGGCATCCCCTCTGATCAAGTTAACGCATTCCGGCTTTAAGCTGTGAAGTTGTAAAAGAAAACTATTGGTAGACCTATGATCTGCTGCGGATGCCAAAACATCTGCAACCTTGTTCCCCTCGCGACAGGTGTGGGACACTTGAATATTGTGTCGAAGAATCCCAAGGCATTTCCTAACACTGTAGTCTATAGACCAAGGTATTGAACAATTACCTTTCAAGGAATCATGGAGAATCAAGGAGTCCACCGTGACCTCATAAATGACCACATTCTCCTGGATGCATATGGAAAGCCCAGTGAGAAGGGCGTGGGCCTCAGCCTGGATTACAGTACCGATGCCGAAGGAGGAAGAGAAGGCCAACACCACACCACCCTATGTTCCTCTCACAACACCCCCTCCCTACATCACCCCTTCAGAACAAGCCCCATCAATATTGAGTTTGTATCCCGAGGCAGGGGGAATCCATCTGATCCATTTACCGAAAGATCCAGAGAATGAGGGAGGAGGACATGACATCGACCCCTGCATGCATGGGAAGGGAGGAGCCTCCTTCCATGTAAAGACCAGGAAATTTCAAGGAAAATTTTTTCTTAATTTATTTGGAATTTTACGAGACTGTGGCTTCTGACGTAACCTGATTCCAAGGCCCGGTGTGCCCAGAATCAATTTCTGAAATTTAGCTCAGGTACGTTCAATGAACGAACGAGCAAGTTTTTCTATATATTGAAGTGGTGCTCGGAATCGAAATCTGAGGGCACCGATGGAACCGCAGCACCGGTAATTTCTTAAGAAGACCTTTTTCGAAGGTGCGTTTTCTCAGGAGGAGTTGTTTAAAATTTGAGGTTTAAGTGAAGAATAAAATAAAATTGTATTCCAATTTTATTTTTCTTCTAAGTAGTTTTATCCTTTGTGTAGAAGTTGGGTTGCTAACTTCCCATGGGAGAATAAAGGAGAGGTGGGGCCTACATGAGCCCCCACATTTTCATATTCCCCATAACCCCTTGAAACTCCTCTTAATATCTTCCTTGTAATTAATGTTGTGACTTTCCCTCTCCTCTCTTTTAATTAAGCCAACTCCTTAATTCAATTAATTGAATTGAGTTTTAAAATTTTAAACTCTTGGCATGACTTAATAAAATAAGTGGAGCTTATTTTATTTTTGGGTTAGTTTTGTGATGTTAAGGATTGGGAGAGAATACTCAGAATCTAGAGGAATCTTCATCTTCTTCGTTGGAGAACGCGAAGAACGTCAAGACCCCGACGAAGAACGCCGTCACCACAAGGAGTGATCGTCGTGCCTTTATTCCCCTCTCTGCAGCCGGTGTGAGACGCCGCTCCACCTCGGACTATATCCATCAAGCGCATACGGAGATTTACCTTGCGACGCCGTTTCCGCGATGCTCTTCGATCATCAACTCGTTATCGAGGTAGGGGGTTTTCATATATAAAGTTTTTGTGAATTATACCCCCGTGCGTGGGTATTTAATTGCAGGGTATTCGTATAATTTATACTTGAATAAATTATATCCTCGTTGATGATTAAAATCATGTGATTAAATGTTTTTCATTTGATAACACCTAACGCGGAGGGTGCGGGCTGAAAAACACGACCCGACAACCCTTCGTAGTTTGTTTATTGATATGTGGATCGACGACGACAAAGAAACAGGACCACAAAGTCAATTTGAAGCCTCTGTAGTGAAGGTCGGGTCCCGAGAGGACCGCTGGCGAAGGCGGCGAGCAAAACGGACCACTGGAGCACGTCCGGTGGTCCACGGAAAGCGGCGGTGGTGCGCCATGCCAGCGTGGCGGCGTCGGTGGCGCGCCGCCGGAACAAAACTGTCGCGGCTGAGCCGCGGCGGTGGACCAAACTGGAACAGCCAAGCCGTTCCGAAAACAGAAGGGGGCGCGGCTTAATTGTCGCGCCAGCTGGGTCGGGCCGGGCCGCGCCAGCCGGGACGGTCTACGCCCTGGTGGGCCGGACCCGGACCTGGGTCGGGTCAACCCAGTTCGGGCTGACCCAGGGGGTCTTGGGCCGGGTCGGTCCGGGCCCAAAACCCCCAAAAAATGGAAATATTGGTTCAAACGCCCATAACTTGGGCTACAGACCTCCAATCGATGCACCGTCAGTTACGATGTGATCCTTGGATCGAGACGGTTGTTTAGGTATATTACACTCAAGGTTTTGGAGAACTTTCTATATGGCCGGGTTGGTTCGAACACGAAACCAACGGGGCCCTCAGAGCAGAAATGCTTATAACTTGATCTCCGGACGTCCGATTGACGTGCCGTCGACTTTGTTGGATTCCTCTTAGTGAGATGGACCTTTTGGACTACTCCGATAGAGGTTTGGATGCAATTGGAGTGTGGTCGGGTTGTTTTTGACTTAAAAACCAACCGGGCCCCTGGAACGAAAAAGCCAATAACTCTCAGACCGGGCGTCCGATTGACGTGTTGTCTGTCACGTTGAGTTCATTTTGTTGAGACAGAACTTTGGGATACATCAACTCTGGACTATGTGTCAGTTGATGTATCGACCCCCCCCCCCCCCCCTTTGGCTTGTGGAGCGAACCCTCCCGGAAACGAGTATACTATGTGCGGGGACCCTAGAGCTGGCTCTGACTATGAAGACTGCACTGAAATCCTCCGTGGGTTCGGCAGCGATGAAGATCGTGCTGAAATCCTCCGTGGGTTTGACGGCAATGAAGACTACACTGAAATCCTCCGTGGGTTTGGTAGCGATGAAGACCGTACTGAAATCCTTTGTGGGTTCGATGGTAATGAAGACTGCACTAAAATCCTCCGTGGGTTCGCCAACGATGAAGACCGTACTGAAATCTATTGTGGGTTCGACGGCGATGAAAACCGCACTGAAATCCTCTATGGGTTTGGCAGCGATGAAGACTGTACTGAAATCCTTCGTGGGTTCGACGGCAACGACTACTGTTCTTGTATCCTACGTGGGTATGGCAGTGTTTGACTCTGTTCTTGCTATCCTACGTGGGTCTGGCAGAGTAGCTGGTTTGTATCCTATGTGGGTCCGACAGCTTAATTGGTTTAGTATCCTATGTGGGTCCCAGCTTAGATGAATCAGTGGCTATATCTGATCATCTCTATCACCTTACGAATAAGTATACCTATGTGAGCTGAGTCTTGACTTTCAATCATTATCTTCGATGTGTTTGACTTGATATCCTGTGTGAATTGGATTATGCTTTCCTGTGTGGATTGGGTCGTGCTCTCCTATGTGGACTTGTAGTGTTCTCCTGTATGGACTGTGTGGTGCTCTCCTTCGTGGACTTGTAGTGTTCTCCTATGTGGACTGAGTCGTGCTCTCCTATGTGGACTTGTAGAGTTCTCATGTGTGGACTGTGTTGTGCTCTCCTATGTGGAATTGTAGAGTTCTCCTGTGTGGACTGTGTTGTGCTCTCCTATGTGGACTTGTAGAGTTATCCTGTGTGGACTGTGTTGTGCTCTCCTTCGTTCACTTTCAATGTTCTCCTGTGTGGACTGAGTTTTGTTTTCCTGAGTGGACTTGTAGTATTCTCCTATGTGGACTGTGTGGTGCTCTCCTATGTGGACTTGTAGTGTTCTCCTGTGTGGACTGATTTGTGATCTCTTATGTGGATTTGTTGGGTTCTCTTGTGTGGACTGAGTTGTGCTCTCCTATGTGGATTTGTTGTATTCTCTTGTGTGGACTGAGTTGTGTTCTCCTGTGTGGACTGGGTTGTACTTGAGCTGATGAGTTGGAGCTGAACTGGATTTGATGACTTAGGTATATGTATGGTCATGTACCTAAGTAGAGTTGGTTGTTACTTCGTGATTGTATCGTTTCTTTGTGGTTTATCCTTTGTGGATTCAGGGAGACCTACGGGGGTCTCAGGGTCCCTACTGAGTATCGTATACTCACCCCTGCACGAGCTTCGCCCGCACTACATTGTGTTGGTTGCAGACGACGGACATCACTAATCGTGGTTGAGGCTTGTAGAGATGGACGGTACCCGGAGGAGGATCTCACGACAAGTCGGTACCTGGAGGTGGATTTCATGACGAGACGGTACTCGGAGGAGACGGATGGACGCGGAGTGCTGTGGAGGACATCTGTACCTACCCTTCAGGTAGGATCTGTGGTGGACGATCCAGGAGCTGCTTGTCACCTTTCAGCTTTTTTCCTTGAGTTGTACTTTACTTTCAGTTGTGGCTGTACCTTTCTGTTGGGATTATATTTCCGGCCCCTTTGTATTTCCAGTACACTTGTTTACTGCTTTACTTAGTGTTAGCTTCCGCTTGTACTCTGTTGTGTTGTTTACTTTTATAAAGGCAATGTCTTCCCTTTTTTATTGGGATTTACGTCTTTGGTGCTGGTCGCCAGCCCCTGGCCTATGGAAGGCGGTCTTGGGGTAGCCACGACACGGGTCCCGAGAACGGGTCGTGACAAATTGGTATCATAGGATTTTGGTTCTACTGCAGAACTCAGGACTCTGATCTTTATTCTATGTGAATCAATAGTGTTAAGATTATTGAGTGTGGTTATCAGTCTAGGGAGTCCAGTGTTAGTTCGGCGGCCGACGTATCCGTGCATCAGGACCCTGACTTATGATTTCCGACTCAGTGCACGAAAACATTGATTGCTTGTGTGTTTCAAAATTTTTCTTTGTGATTACTTTGTGTCATCTCACCAGGTATAAATCGTTGACCATGGTGCCCCTATTCCTTATCAGGATGCCGCTACGAAGATAGCCAGCTAGGGTTCCTGAAAAAGGTACATGATGACGGCCCACCGAGAGACGAGGTTCCAGTGCGGGGCCCTCTTTTTATGTTGAAAACTTTGGGTGGTGTACCAGCAGCACCACCACCCGTTGGGTAGCATAGGCCTCTGAGGTTTTTAGGCGAGACAGTTCCCAGGCAGTAGAGGACTGGATGGAGGAAAATTCTAGAGTTCTACACCTAGTTTAGACACTAGTAGAGAAGACGGTGGACTTGGCTACTATTGTTTTCCAGTGAGTGACCATGAGGATGGTTCGCATAGTGATGAGGCTTCGGTATGTGGATTGATGCCTGAGATAGTACCTTCGGGTAGTGTGTCAGCTACATCACTACTTGTTGGTCAGTGGACACTACCGGCGGTACCGGTAGAGGACACTTGTAGGCTTAGTGCCTTACATGTTTCAGCACCAGATATCCCTCAAGTTCTGAGGCAAGCCCGACTCACAGGTGGCTGAGGACTGGCTTGAGGAGGTGGCTGAGAGTTTCCTGGAGCTTATGCAGCATCGGCAGGATGATGTGTCGGTAGCTGAGAATTCATCGGGGCATACCAAACCATTCCTGTTACTCGATGACTATGATGTGATCGGTGCTTCAGGGCTCGGACTTCTGAGTGAGGTGCATCTAAAGGACATCTGAGCTAGCACTTCTTTCTCTATGCATTCCTACTTATACTAGGGTGCTAGACAGAACCTTTGTGGTTGATAATTCTTTGGATGAGTGGATGCAGCCCGTTAAGGTTAGCATTGGGAAAGCAGGAAACTGGCGCCAGTCTCGGAGACTTGGACGTGTAAAATGTTTCAAGTAGAGGAAGTGAAAAGGACAGATGAATCTGCAGGGTAGCAGACGTGGAAGTAGAGCTAGGAGAGCAGCATGGGTTGGTGAACATTTTGACATGTTGCAACCACCTGCCTTTGTAATCCCCACTAGGCTCAGGGAGCTGGAGGGAAGGGGAAAGAGTAGCTGCATGCGGTCAAGGAGTGCGACCGAAAGGGATCTAAGGATGATTCGAGATGCGGACTGTGTCTTCTACTAGCTGCCGTAGCAATAGACATCGATATGAATCATCCCTTCCTTCCATGAATCTTGTCCCAGACCTAGAGTTTCCGGTTAAGCCGTTGACTTGACCCTCACGTCTGGAGATACCTTTGGGAGGAGACTCGATAGTCACACTTATGCCGACGGTGTGATCTGACCCTTGAGGCGAGAGTTTCGGTTGGAACCTCTTGGTGGCAGGGTCGAGGCCTTACGACGTTAGTTTGAGTATGGACTGGGCAATCACAGTTCGTACACAAATTGATGGTATTAGGCAAACGTCGGGATGGGTTTTTCTTACTGGGCGAAAAGGAAACCCCAGGCAGCACAGGTTTAACTCATGCTTAGGAGGGTGTAGCCGATCACTCATGGGTCGGCCAACCTTACCCTTATGGCTGTAGGAGTTTTGAGTTTCAGTTCTAAACAGGAAATTGAGGCCTCTAGAGTTCGAGGATGTCGACCACGTTCATATACGGGTCTCACCTCGACGAGGTTTACGGAGATGTAGTCGAGGCGGTGAGTTATCTTCGAGGTTCAACGGACCTTTATAGGTCCCCAGCAGGGTAAGCGAGGTGGTTTACCGCTTCACCTTTCCACCTCAGTTGCACTGGGTGCACGATGTCAACCATGTATCTCAGCTAAGGAGATACGTGCATGACCCTTCACACATCATCGACCGTAGGGAGTTGGACGTCGATGACGGGGCGACATTCATAGAGGTTCTAGTGGAGAATGGGGATCGACAGGAGAAGGTCCTACGTGGATGTTGGATTCCTCAGGTGTACTTACACTGGCTGCACGGGAACCTCCAGGAGAGCACTTGGGAGTGGAAGGCTCAGTTCCGTGCTCAGTACCACTTTTGTTTCCCTAGTTTCTGTTATAGCTTTACGGGGATGTAAAGCCCTGTGGTGGGAGTAATGTAAAGACCCATAAATTTCAAGGAAAATTTTTTCTTAATTTATTTGAATTTTACGAGACTGCGGCTTCTGACGAAACCTGATTCTGAGGACTGGTGTGTCTGGAATAAATTTCTGAAGTTTAGCTCGGGTATGTTCAGTGAACAAAGAAGTGGGTTTTCTATCTTTTGAAGCGGTGCTCAGAATCGAAATCTAAGGGCGCCGATGGAACCGCAGCGCCGGTAATTGCTTAAGAAGACCTTTTCCAAAGGTGCGTTTGCTCGGGAGGAGTTGTTTAAAATTTGAGGTTTAAGTGAAGAATAAAATAAAACTGTATTCCAATTTTATTTTTCTTCTAAGTAGTTTTATCCTTTGTGTGGAAGTTGGGTTTCTAACTTCCCTTAGGAAAATAAAGGAGAGGTGGGTCCCACACAAGCCCCCACCTTTTCACATTCACCATAACCCCTTGACACTCCTATTAATATCTTCCTTGTAATTAATGTTGTGACTTTCCCTCTCCTCTCTTTTAATTAAGCCAACTCCTTAATTCAATTAATTGAATTGAGTTTTTAAATTTTAAACTCTTTTCATGACTTAATAAAATAAGTGGAGCTTATTTTATTTTTGGGTTAGTTTTGTGGTGTTAAGGATTGGGAGAGAATACTCAAAATCTAGAGGAATCTTCATCTTCTTCGTTGGAGAATGCGAAGAACATCAAGACCCCGACGAAGAACGCCGTCACCGTAAGGAGTGATCGTCGTGCCTTTCTTCTCCTCTCTGCAGCCGGTGTGAGTCGCTGCTCCACCTCGGATGATCTCCATCAAGCGCATACGGATATTTACCTCATGATTCCATTTCCGCGACGCTCTTCAATCGTCAACTCGTTATCGAGGTAGGGGGTTCATATATAAAGTTTATGTGAATTATACCCTCATGCGTGGGTATTTAATTGCAGGGTATTCGTATAATTTATACTTGAATAAATTATATCCTCATCGATGATTAAAAGAATGTGATTAAATTTTTTTCATTTGATAACACCAAACACGGAGGGCGCGGGCCAAAAAAACACGGCCCGACAACCCTCTGCAGTTTGTTTATTGATATGCGGATCGACGACGACAAAGAAACGGGACCACAAAGTCAATTTGAATCCTCCGTAGTGAAGTTCGGGTCCTAGGAGGACCGCTGGCGAAGGTGGCGAGCAAAACGGACCACTGGAGCATGCCCGGTGGTCCGCAGAAAGCGGTGGCGGTGCGCCGCCAGAACAAAACCGACGCGGCTCAGCCGCGGCGGTGGACCAAACCGGAACGGCCAAGCCGTTCTGGAAACAGAAGGGGGCGTGGCTTAATTTTCGCGCCGGCTAGGATGGGCTGCGCCATCCGGGCCAGGCCGCGCCTTGGTGGGCCGGACCCGGACCAGGGTCGGGTCGACCCGGTTTGGGCCGCCCAAGGGGTCTTGGGTCGGGTCGGTCCAGGCCCAAAACCCCCTAAAAACGGACAGGTTGGTTCAAATGCCCGTAAATTGGGATACGGACCTCCGATCAATGCACCTTCATTTGAGATGCGATCCTTGGATCGAGACGGTCGTTTCGGTATATTACACTCAAGGTTTCGGAGAACTTTGTGTATGGCCGGGTTGGTTCGAACACGAAACCAACCGGGCCCTCGGAGCGGAAGCACTTATAACTTGAGCTCTAGACGTCCGATTGACATGTTGTCGACTTTTTTTTATTCCTCTTAGTGAGACGGACCTTTTGGCTTACTCCGCTCGAGGTTTGGACGTAGTTGGAGTGCGGTCGGGTTGTTTTTGACTTAAAAACCAACCGGGCCCCTCGAACGAAAAAGCCAATAACTCTCAGACCGGGCATCTGATTGACGCGCCGTCTGTCGCGTTGAGTTCCTTTTGTTGAGACGGAACTTTGGGATACATCAAATCTGGACTACATTTCAATTGATGTATCACCCCCCCCCCCCTTTGGCTCGTGGAGCATACCCTCCCGGAAACGAGCATATTGTGTGCGGGAACCCTAGAGCTGGCTACGACTATGAAGACTGCACTGAAATCCTTCGTGGGTTCGGCAGCGATAAAGACCGTACTGAAATCCTTCGTGGGTTCGACTGCAATGAAGACTACACTGAAATCCTCCATGGGTTCGGCAGCAATGAAGACCATAATGAAATCCTATGTGGGTTCGATGGCAATGAAGACTGCACTGAAATCCTCCGTGGGTTCGGCAGCGATGAAGACCGTACTGAAATCCTCAGTGGGTTCGACGGCGATGAAGACTGCACTGAAATCCTCTGTGGGTTCGGCAGCGATGAAGACCGTACTGAAATCCTCCATGGGTTTGACGACAATGACTACTGTTCTTGTATCCTACGTGGGTCTGGCAGTGTTTGACTCTGTTCTTGCTATCCTACGTGGGTCTGGCAGAGTAGCTGGTCTGTATCCTATGTGGGTCCGACAGCTTAGCTGGTTTAGTATCCTACGTGGGTCCCAGCTTAGATGAATCAGTGACTATATCTGATCATCTCTATCACCTTACGAAGAAGTATACCTGTGTGATCAGAGTCTTGACTTTCAATCATTATCTTCGATGTGTTTGACTTGATATCCTGTGTGGATTGGATTATGCTTTCCTGTGTGGATTGGGTCGTGCTCTCCTATGTAGACTTGTAGTGTTATCCTTTGTGGACTGTGTTGTGTTCTCCTTTGTGGACTTGAAATGTTCTCCTGTGTGGACTGAGTCGTGATATCCTATGTGGACTTGTAGAGTTCTCCTGTGTGGACTGTGTTGTGCTCTCCTATGTGCACTTGTAGATTTCTCCTGTGTGGACTGTGTTGTGCTCTCCTATGTGGACTTTTGGAGTTATCCTTTGTGGACTGTGTTGTGATCTCCTTCGTGGACTTGCAGTGTTCTCCTGTGTGGAATGAGTTGTGTTTTCCTGAGTGGACTTGTAGTATTCTCCTATGTGGACTGTGTGGTGCTCTCCTATGTGGACATGTAGTGTTCTCCTGTGTGGACTGAGTTGTGCTCTTCTATGTGGATTTATTGTGTTCTCTTGTGTGGACTGAGTTGTGCTCTCCTATGTTGATTTTTTGTATTCTCTTGTGTGGAATGAGTTGTGTTCTCCTGTGTGGACTGGGTTGTACTTGAGCTCGTGAGTTGGAGCTTAACTGGATTTGATGACTTAGGTATATGTATGGGCATATACCTAAGTAGAGTTGGTTTTTACTTCGTGATTGTATCTTTTCTTTGTGGTTTATCCTTTGTGGATTCAGGGAGACCTACGGGGGTCTCGGGGTCCCTACTGAGTATCGTATACTCACCCCTGCAAGGGCTTCGCCCGCACTACGTTGTGTTGGTTGCAGACGATGGACATCACTGATCGTGGTTGAGGCTTATAGAGCTGGACTGTACCCGGAGGAGGATCTCACGACGAGTCGGTACCCGGAGGTGGATTTCACGACGAGACGGTACCCGGAGGAGACGGATGGACGCGGAGTGCTGTGGAGGACATCTATACCTACCCTTCAGGTAGGATCCATGGTGGACGATCCAGGAGCTACTTGTCACCTTTCAGTTGTTGTCCTTGAGTTGTACTTTACTTTCAGTTGTAGCTGTACCTTTCTGTTGGGCTTGTATTTCCGGCCCCTTTGTATTTCCAGCACACTTGTTTACTGCTTTACTTAGTGTTAGCTTCTGCTTGTACTATGTTGTGTTGTTTACTTTTATAAAGGAAATTTCTTCCCTTTTTTATTGGGATTTACGCCTTTGGTGCTCGTCTCCAGCCCCTGGCCTATGGAAGGCGGGCTTGGGGTAGTCACGACACGGGTCCCGAGAACGGGTCGTGACATGCCATTCCTTGTTGGTCGAAATTAAGTCCATGAGCAAGAAACGAATACGCTCAATAATGGACCTTACCGAGGGTACTGCACCATCAAACCGAGCCTGGTTTCTAGCTTTCCAGATACACCAACACCCCACATTGAGGGTTGCAGCTCGACCCAACTGATCCTTCTCCTTCCCCAATGAGCCATTGAACCAACTCTCAAGGAAAGAGGACTCAACCTGCTCTCGTCCAGGAGAAGCCGAGAATCCTCCTAGAAACAACCACACAGCTTGAGCCCATTCTCCCTCATAAAACAAGTGTAAAACGCTCTCCTCCCTCCACGCTTTACTATAATGGCATCCAGAGGGAAAGCTGATCCCTAGTGTTTTGATATTCTCGTCCGTCGTGATGGAGTAGTTCCTGATGCACCAGGTAAGGAAATTGAGCTTCATCGGAATCTTGTGACACCAGGCCGCTCTGTTCCAACGATCCGAGATACCCTGCAAGGGCAGCAACCTCCGGAAATCTCTGATATTGAAGGCGCTCGAAGAGGAGGGAGTAAACACGCATCTATCCCGCTCATCATTCAACTCAATGGAATCGAACAGGGCCTTCTGGTCTTCGCTCAGAACCGCCTTGGTGAAACAAGGATGACATCGGGCTTCCTTTAAAGTGATAAGAGGAGCCGGGCACCCTGGGAAAGCGAGAACAGCGCCTGCCCAGTTCTTGTGCCAGAATAGAATCTCCCATGTTCCCACTATCCATCACGAGCTGAGTTTCAGGGTCAAAATCAGGGGCTGGATTTTCGACCAAAGAAGATAAACATAGCCGCTGCAAACCTCCCTGTTTCTCCCATAAAACTGATACATCCTCTGGCCCCATAGAGTACGCTCTTCAAGAATCTACCAGGCAATATTAGCATGCGATCCTTGGAGAGTGCTCTACAAGCTTCTGCAATTTATCCCTCCTTCATGGACGGGTCTTGCCATCCTCTCCCACGAGGTCCAGTGCCTATTCCCCTCAGACTTCGCATCCCAAACAAAACTACAGAAGATCATGTCAACTTGTTTGATGACTCCTTTCATGACATTCGAAGATGCCATTGCATGAATAGGTATGGCGGACAGTACACTGTTAACCAGAGCTATTCTCCCAAACATATGTTTTATAATCCTTGACTACAAAGAAAATTATTTTGTATGCTAATGTGTATGCCACAAACATATGTTTTATGATAAGGTTATGATCTTATAGCACATATTCTTTGATTCCTTTTTGATTCATGTCTTATAAACTATTAATCATTATTTTGTGATTCAATATTATGATCTATGATATCTTGTGTATAGATTTTCAATTTTATAAGATCATGTTATCATACCCTTAATCTCATGTTATATTTAAGTTATCATTGATATCTACCTTGTTTACCCTTATTGAACATCTTATCTCACCCTTTATTATGTTTCCTTTCCCATCCAACGGCCCGAAGGCCTTCAAATATTTTTTATTATTGATAAGTCCCCATTTTAAGGGAATAAGGAGGAAACCCAAAGACTTCATGGACATAGGAAAATCATACCTGAAAGACAAAAGAGTGAAAACCAGATTGAAAACTAGAATAGCCCCTTCCCAACATAAAAACAAAATGAAGCACTCCAATGATGCAAGGCAAATCGGCTAGCAAGTGTCCTATGTCAAAGCACAGGCCCGATCCGACGGCTGACGCCATACCCTCTCAAACAACCGAGTCCGAAAAGCACTGAAAAGGTTGAACCACCAGCTTTGAATCCTCCTCTGGATCAATTCCAAGTGATCAAGTCCATATTCACACCTTTCCACTTCCGGGAATGAACCAATAAAAAACAACTTCACTGAACACATCAAAAGCCTTAAGAGAACCAAATCACCTGCGAGGAAAACAAGCTAATGGGGTAGATCCAAGACGAACTCTCCCACAACAATCACCACAAGTACCGAAACCATAAGAACCCTATCGCAACCACAATGCATCCTTAAAACACATCCACGACAATCCTAAAAGGAGGAAAAATCAAGGAGAATGGCGCAAAATCTTTGCCACCCAGGACTGGAAGATCCAACACCATATCCATAGAGCATCGTCATAGTGGGGAACCGAGCAGGTCCGAGATGGCAACACCGCTCTGGGATGGAGCCGATCAGAACGAATCCACAGAAGAACCCACTCCAGATTCCAAATCAGACAAACCATAGAAAGCGGAAAGGACCAGCATGAAGAACAGGGACACCTCTAATGACGACACCACAGAAAGAACTTCAACAGCGCATTGAAATCAAAGATGATAAACCAAAACCAAACCTCCTTCCTCCAAGATGCTTTAGAGCAGACACTGAGCCCTACCAAAATGTTCCCAAATCCAGAAAGCAGGCAGATCTCATACCAGAAGCTGACGCAAAGCTGAAAATCCGAAACCAAGCCACCGGAAGCCATCAAGTCGCATCGTCGCCAAACCAAAGTCGAATAGCCACCGGAAGCAGACGCTGAGACCAAACCACCAGAGTCTGTCGGACACACCATCACCGTGTTTAGATCTGGCCACCGGTGTCATTGCTAGGATGCGCCATTGCCAAACCAAGAAAGCCGGAGCCATCCAGATCCGCACCAGAACCATGTCGAAGACGCCGCGGATTCGCCATATCCGAGAGGAGATCCCGAAGAAGCCTTCACCGAGCCAAACCACCTACAAGGCAAGATCCAAAGAGTCCAATTCCAATCCATCATCATCATGCTGGAGGAGGGTGGAGCCAACTCCCATGAAGAAACCCTAGGTGCGCCGAAAGAGGATAACTTGCCGCTCAGAGGCTCCCGACTCTCTTATGTTTCCTTTCCCCAAGTTATGAAAAACTGTTTTAAGTATGTTAGTCCTAATAAGGGTTCTAGTTGTGAAGAAATTTTGGGAGATTATATAGATTTTTATGAACTAGTAGTTTATGTATCCAAGTTATTATTTAAGAATTTTTCCTAATTATCTAAAACTCTAAACCAAAAATTTACTTCAGTATATAAATGATCTAATATTTATTTTTATTTTGTATTTTTTTTATGGTTGAAATTGGTTCATGTTTATTAGTACCAAATCCATAAATTTAAAGATTATGTTTTTAGCACCGGATCTAGGATTGTGGGTTATGGGTTGTCATAGTTGGTATTAGAGATCACTTTAGAAAACTTTATAGATTATTATGATTTCATGAAAGGTTAACTTATGAGTTATGGATACCATAATGGTTCTATTAGTTTATGTTTGATCATGATTTCAAATGTATTGATGCCCCCTTAAGGTTTTAAGTGAAGGTATTTTGAGGTGATTTTAAACTTTTACTTGGTTTTAGGAAGAATGCTCTATTGAGGATTAAATAACCCTTAGAGTTAGTGTATAATTTTATATTAAGTTAATTATATTATATTAGATATTGGAATATAGATAATCTTGATGGTTGAAGATTAATTAATTGAAAATGTGATATTTTTGAAGATATTAATGGTTAAGGTAAGGATTACCTTTCATATTTGTATTTAAATTTGATTCATGATATTCTAGTGAAGTTAACTATATTATAAGATTATATAGTGATTTATCATAGTGATTAATGATATTTATGGAGATGTTTCATTGGGGTGAGGTATATATAACCCTTAAGTTTAACATGTTATTTAACATGAAATATTATTTTGGAAGAATTAAGATAAAATTTTGGGGATGTAAGATGAAAGGTATATGATAATCTTTGAGATTAAAACATTATTTAATGTTTAGGTTATTGAGGTTAATTGGGATTAATGGTTATTTATTTTTTGAATGATTTAATATGTACCTTTGGTGTCATTGTGAAAATTTTGGAGTAAAATATATTATTTATTCATAAGAAGGTTCATATATTTTGGATTTTATCTTACCATGTGCTAACCATTTCAATTTGGGTTAATATTTAATAATAAGAGGAATGAATTGTTATTATTTTTTGGATTATGTGATTCATTATATGTTTATTTTAATGTTTCATACATGAAAATATTATCTTGAATACTCATATTTTGAAGACAATTATGAGACTGTGGTGGAAATTGATTAAAGGATGAAATTATACTTATCAAGTAAGTATATTTTCTTATGTTCTTAGTCTATATGGTAAAATAATTCCAAAACATTTGGAAAATTATATTGAAACATAAATTTTATCCTTTTATATTAATTTTTTATGAATTAATGGTCTTTATCACACCTCATTGATTTATGGTTTTGTGGTTGTTAACTTTCTCATGATCATTCACTTTCTTGTGATCAATGTTCTCTATCACTCTCTGTTGTTATTTTGACATTACTTTTTCATACATGTCCATATTTTAATTTCCCACTAATTTTCACCTATTTTGAAACCTATTTTTTCATTATTCCAATGGACCTACATATTCCCCTTTCCCACTTTTCAAGATAAGGTTTTATTAACCCTTTTTACGATGTGGGAATTAAATAAAGGAATTTTCATATATAAAACCCTCAATTACTGAGAACAAGTTAAATTTATGAGGTCATAGTTTATTAAAGGTTGGGTGGAATGTAACACCACATTATTTTAAAAGAACACTATGTTCAATGGCATATATAGCACACAAAAATTTTAAACAAACCCTAAAATAATATTATTTTATGAACATAATAACATAATTGTTTAATTTTATGATATGAATAGAAGTAAAAAATATTAAAAATATATATAAATTTTTTAATAAATAAAAATTTATTGATAAATTATTAGGAAATAATCACTCAACTTTTGGTAAAGTCGTTTTATTTTTCAAAGTATGTTTTCTTCAAAAATTATTTTTATTGAGTGAATAATATAATTAATTTTTGGAAATTTTATAAATTTTACATGATAAAAATAATATCATTTTTGAAATAATCATATCAAAATTCTCTTAGGTTAATGATTTGGTATTTTTCTAAAAAGATTGATTTTTTAGTGAATGGTGAAAATACTAATTTTTATTGAAAACTGTATTTTTTCTTCAATCATTTACAAAGTTACATTTTTTTAAATGGGTTAAAAGTAAAATTAATTATATTATGTTATTAATAATCAAATTAATTTAATTTTACTCAATTCTATTGTTTAATTTGGTATAAAAACATTTTTATACTTAAAAAGACATTTTTTGAAAAAATATTTTTATGAAGTTTTTAATTTTTCTTTTAAATTTATTTCTACAACTTATAAAAATTTAATCATGAAAAAAATATTCCATATTTTGAATTATAAGGACCAATTTTTTTAAATATTACCCTTTTATTTTTTTTCAATATGAATAGTAATCATAATAAATTTTTATTGGCACGGTAAAGGTAAAATGTATTAATTAGGGATAAAACTAATGTGATAAGTCTTAAAATTAATCCAAACACTATATTTATTTTATTTTATAATTATATTTCATCCATAACCATAAAAATTTAAAAATATCACCCTTTCCATTTATCTTTTATTTTGATCTTTATAATATTTACATAAAAGATAATGTCAAAAATGTTACTTTCTTGCTTTTAATATCTATAGTATTTTATGATAGGGATAAAAACAACTTATGTTCAGTTATAGATGATTATTTTAAATATTGATAATTTTAATAGGATAATTTACTTTTATTTTTAGTGATGAAATATTTATCTTAAATGGTTATGCAACGCTAACACAGTGTATGTGCAAGCAGTAGAAAAATCAAGTAAATTATTTTAAAAAATATAAAAATAATATCTTTTGAGTGACTTAAAGTGTTTGATGAATTTTAAAGATAATTATATCATGTTAGTGTTGATTTAAAGTTTTATATTTTAATTATATTTCTGTAAATATATTTTAAAAAATAAATTATGTGAATAGTGCTTAAAATGACATTAAAAGTATTTAATGTTAAATAATATTTTATTAAATTATTTAAAAATCATAAAAAAATATTTAAATAGGATAATTAGGGTGATAAATGGTATAAAATTTTATCTATTTTCCATTTATGATCCCATTTTCACTTTATAAGTAAAATTATAACCCTTTAATATTGAAAAGTTCAATACCACGGTTAATGTTAAAATTGGTTAACCAAGAGGTTAAACCAAAAGATATGGTTTAAAATGATATTTAAACCTGTAAAAATTTTATTATATGATTATATTAAGACTTTATCTTCCTTAACTATGAGTATATGTCATTTTAGAATCATTTTACATGAGTTAGACACATATTATATTATAATATTTCTTTTATTTCTAAAAAAATGTCATTAATGATATTTTATAATAAATAATACTTTACTAAATGATTTAAAATTAATAAAAATATTATATTTGTACAAGTTAATAGTATATTTTTTAATATATCAACCATGTTCAATTTATAGGTCAATTGTATTTTTATAGTAACTTTATTTACCCCAAAGGAGTAAAAACTTTGTTATCATGGTAGTTGTCAAAATGGTTAACAGGGGTTAAAAGGATAAGGGTGAAATCATCACCTAAACTTATCCATTTTTTATTTTATGAGTATTTAGACTCATACTCACATTATATTCTAATTTTATCAATTTATATCTATTTTAACATCAAAATTAATTTATATTAATTTAATACTTTAATAAATTCTAACAATTCCCTTCCTTTACTTATATAAGGGTACCCCATCTTCTCATCCATCCACACTTCAAGAGACATTTTTTTCATAAAATACCTATCTAAATACATTCCTAATATCCCTTCCCATGTTATAAAGGTCCTATTTTGGTAAAATACCAAAATTATAGGGTTTAAGGTGTAAAGAAAAGGAGTTTTTTCAAAGAAAAGGTATAACTTTTAACCGAATGATTTAGTTTTATTTATTCTTCTACCCCCTTAAAATATTATTAAACCATACTAATATAATAAAATACTTATATATCATATAATTATATTTTATTATGTTAATTTTCTATCCTATATCCATATCCTCTTCCCTTAAAAGGGAATAAATCATTGTTCATGTGTATGGTGAACTACCACGTCACGAATCGATGTAATTCGTTTAGCATCACTACCTCTCATGTATAGTTATAATGATGGATTTAATGTATGTATTTGGTAATAATTACATAATTTTAATTATTTAAGGCTAATATATCATCTATTTTCTTACCATTCCATCTATTGAAAAATGATAATGTCGCTCATGTGTACGTGTGGATTACCACCTCCACAAAGCGATGTGATTTGTTTTTCATGAATATGACACATGGATGGTATATATAATTTTATTTAAATATATAATATTATATTTATCATATAATAATTATTATATGAATATAAAACAATAATTAACTTATTTCTCTCATGTTCATTGAAAAATGGAAATGTTACTCATGTGTACGCACGGCCTACTATCTTCATGATTGTAAAATAGATTATTTTTCATAACCATTTTTCATGGTTGATTTTAAAATTATAATTGATGTAAAAAAATAATAATAATTTTACTATTATTATTCTTATTATGATTTAATAGTTACATCTCTGACCATGTTCATCTTACTGAAGTTGTTTTGGGATTATGAACTGAACATCCTCAAAACACCCGACATAGAATTAACTAAATAGGTAACTAAATATGTCATTAAAATAAATGTTTTATGGATAAGGGAATAAAAATGGAATTTTTTTTTAATAAATAAAATTATTTATATAAATTTATTATATAGTATATATAAGGACGTATATGGAATGTCTGGACTCTATGTAAGGGGATTTCTTGACTCACTTTTATTTCTATGGGACATATTCGATATTAAAAACTTATATAAATTTTGTGGTGTATATACTGACCAATAATTTATTTTATGATTATTTTGATGAAAATTATATAGATTTAAAAATCCATATAAGGTTATATCTTTCATGAGGTTTTGATTTATAGATTTCCAAGGTTTTGAGGGTTTATCGTCTCCAATTGTCTTCTATAGGATGTATGTTATGAACCAATATTATTTTATGATGTGTATATACAAACCCTTTGAAATAATATACCATGAATATAATTATAATTTTGATATTTAAATATTCATTTTATGTTATTCTTTCATGGGGATTATGATTAAAAAGTTACCAAAGTGGTAATGGATTTCTGTTACAATCTCAATGTTTATTAGGGTTATTTATGATAAGTTTCCAATGATGAAATTTTATAATCTACCACTCAATAAAATAATTAATTTTATTCTTTAGTTATTTATAGATATTACATGTTTTCCTTTAATTTTACTCTCTTTAAGAAATCAATATATTAAAAGAACATTTTTAAGGAAAAATGAATTTATTTCTCTCTTCGGTCGAAAATCCAATTTCTTCCATGCCCATGTTTTCTAAAAATATTTTCAATAATATTTTTAAATATTATTTTATGATTGTTTAAAGTCATTTTTACCTATTTTTTAATTTCTTAAAAAAATAAAAGGAATCTTCTTGTCTTTTTCTAAATAAGGTACATTTGACTTTTTATAGAAAATGTGAGAGGAATATTTTTTTTAACATACATAGCATGAACATGATTTCCCACCATCATGATTTCTCAATGATTTGAATCTTATTTTAAAATTTTCTATGGTTATTTTAAAAGAAAATGTTTTCCTTAATATTTGGGAAATTTTATATTTTAAGTAAGTGGTTTAAAATTAAAATGGTAATTTTCCTTAAGAAATTTTCTAGTGATATTTTAAATGAATTTTTAATTTATGATAACATCATTTTATGTTACTTATGTTTTATTAGGGATTTGATTAAATCATACCATCCTATTTAATTTTTGGTATGTCTTATAATGATGATGATTTAAGGATTATTCTATGAAACCTATTTATTTACCATGGGTTAATTAAGTTATGAAACCCATTTCTTTTCCATGGGTTATTATATGATGAAATGATGAAATGTTTATGAAACCCATTTCATTTTCATTGGTTATTATATGATTTATATTTTATGATCTTTTGGTACACATATGTATTATTTTCATTTTTTTAATGGGTGGTACCATAATTATATATCCCTCCAATTCATTTGGTCAATATTGATATCATATGAGATAAGGAGTGGAATGGGGAGTGAACCCATTTTAGTAAGGTAATTTTTAAACTAAGATGGTATTGGGAGTGAACCTTGACTAATACTATGTAATTGGGAGTGAACCTAATCAACTATTATATCCTTAGTAGTGATCCTTATCTACTAAGAAAATTATTTTCTATGCTTATGTGTATTCCAAAAACTTATGTTGTATACCAATGTTATTTTCTAATGTCACATGTTATTTTATTCCTTTATAATTTATGTCTTATAAATTTCCAAGCTTTATTCAATGATTCAATATTATGATCTATGAAATCTTGGGTATGGATTTTCAATTTTTAATATCATTTTCTCACACCCTTATGCTCATGTTATGTTTAATTGATCATTGATATATCCATTATTTACCATTACTAAGCATATGATCTCACCCTTTATTATGTTTCCTTTCCCTAGGTTATGAAGATAAGTTTTATATATGTTATGCTTAAGAATAGTTCTAGTTATGAAAAACTTTTAGAAGATTATATAGATTTTTATGAACCAGTTGTTTATGTATCCAAGATTTTATATAATATTTTTTCCTAATTCTCTAAAACTCCAAACCTAAAAGGTCATTTGGTATGTAAGGGGTCCAATATTCCCTTTAATGTTATAAGTTTTGGATGGATGAAATTGGTAACATTTATCTGTACCAAATTCAGAAATGTAAAGAATATGTTTTTATCATTTGATCTAGGAGTGTGGGTTCTAGGTTTTCACATGAAGGCCTATAGCCAAGGTTATAAAAAACCATGGCTATAGATTCATGGGTTAGAAGGACTATATCCATGACTATATAGAATAGTGGATATAGGTGTCATATGTCTATGGTCATGTAGCATAATGTCTATAGTTACTTGGGTGACAAGGCCTATAGCCATGGTCATATAGGATCGTGGTTATAGGCCCTTTCTCGTAGCCTTTCCATTGGAAAAATTCCTTCCCATGTTATGGTGTGTTAACCTATATCCATAGGCATTTTCTTCCTATAGATATATGAGGGATATATCTATGAGCATCCTACCAATGGCTATATCTATATTTTTTAATAGTGATTCCAACTAGCTTTCTACTTCTTTAATCAATAATTCTTTAATGTATCCTTTATAAAACTAATAAGATTTATATTTATCATATTTTAAACAATTTGATTCTCACAAATAGTAATAGCACATATATTTAACATTAATACCATCTCAATGATCATAGGATATAAAATTTTATTATCTAAGAACTTTTCTAGACATATCTTCTTAGCAAAATAATCCATTTTCTTTTCCATGTAAATATATTCTTTGAGATTCCTTCAATGGAAGACAACTCCATCATCACCTTACTCCACTTAATTTATCAATTATGTATAAGATGCACCACATATCTTCTAAACACATATTGAAAAATCAATAATAATGATAGTGTTCTATATTAATAAAAAATACAATTCATACTCAGACCCTTTAAGAAGCACTATATAGGTTAGTGAACTGGAGAGAAATGGTTTTTTAGTCACCGAGGATGGTGACATATTATTTGTTGATAATAATAAACATTTCCCCTAAAATTAATCAATAAATAGGTTATAAATTTCAAAGTGTGAATAATCTATGAATTCAAAAATAGATTTCATGTACCATAAATAAGTTTTAGTTTTGGTAAATCCTCAAATTGTTATAAAATCTATTGTGAGAAAATGAGTATTTAAGAATAAATTGGACATGGATGGTAAAGTAAGTACTTATAAGGTAAGAATGGTTACTAAATGCTTTAAGAAATATCAATTCATAGACTTTTATAAAACCTTTTCACTAGTTTCTATGTTGAAATTCATTAGAATTATACTTACCATGGAATCTTACCATGATTATGAAATTTGTAAAATAGATTTCAAAATAGACTTTCTTAATTAGAACCTTATGGAAGATGTCTATATGACACAACTTGAATGGTTTTTGAATCCAAATGATACCAATAAATTAATAAAGTTATATATATCCATTTAGGGTTTTAATTAGGCATTGAGGTCATTCATTTATGGTTTAAATCAAGAAGATATCTTGGGACCTCTAATTGAAATAGAATTGTCTAATTAAGTATATCTCCATGTAATTTCATCAATAAATTCATTTCATAGATTCAAAGAAAGATAAATAAATAATATATTTTGATGATACAAGTATGAAATTTTCTTAATTAGATATCAAGATAAAGGGATTATATTACATAATAAGCATTCATATGAGGTTTTTTTCACTAAGAAGTTAACTTATTTCTCTAGGAGTTTGATAATATGTTGTAAGATGTCAATATTATACTTTAGGAAAGATCACCTGATGTAATTGAAAAAGAGTAGTAAAGGGTTACACTATAATTTTATCTAGAATCTTAATTAAATTCTATTTGAATTTAATATTAAGAATAAATATTATTCTCAGACTGAGGAATAAAAATTATTTAAGAGGAATAAGGGCTCGGGTGGATCAAAGAATAAAAATGTAGTTCTTTCTCTAAAACTAGGTTTTAATGAATATATTATTTTGGAACTGTCATGGCATTGCTAACCCTGATACTTTTAATGTTCTTAAAAGATTTATTCTAACTCATCATCCTACAATGTTTTCTATTATTGAGCTAAAAATCAATTTTTCTTTGAAATTTAGGCACCTTTGTACTTATGGCTATAATTATTTAAGTGCTTTCAAATAGGGTAATGATTTTGAATCTCTTTGGGTTTTTTGTCGTGATTCTTTACAGAATGTTCATGCTTTCAAAAAATTTGAACAAATTTTCACTTGTGATTTTTTCCTAGATGACATGCATATTTTTTGTACTATGATTTATGCTAAGAATAGATATCAGGACTGAAGGTATCTTTGGCATGATCTTTTTGGGTTATCCAACAACATTCTGGATCCTTAATTTGTGAGTAGTGACTTTAATGCTACCCTTTCCTCCAGTGAGAAAATTGGCCCATCCCAATCATCCATCTCCTCAAGAGAATTTATAACCACAATTGAATATTGTGACCTAATAGAGATTAATCTCATTGGTTTCAAGTTCACTTGGTATAGAAGACACTACAATAGGATTGTTTCCAGCAAATTGGATAGGGATTTCATGAACATCCCTGCTCTTGAAATTTGGGAAACGATATCTAGCATCACCTTGCCCAAACTTAATTTGTACCATCACCCCATTCTTTCTAGTCTTTTCACTAAAAAAGTCAAATCCATTTTTTCTTTCAGATTTAATAATGCTTGGTCTACAGACCTGGAATGTGCTAACATAATTAAAAAAATTTGAGAGTCTATGAATCAATACAATGATGCTTTTTCTTACATCACCAAATTAAAACACCTCAAAAAATTCCTCAAAGGGTGGTGTAGTTCTAAATATAAACAAATTGACAAAGACACCTCCACCCTTGAGCATGATCTTATCCAAATTCAAACCGCCAACACTAGCTCTGATTTCTCTTTGGATCCCCAACTTGAAATCAACACTTCCATGAAACTTAATTCTCTTCTTACCCTTAAATACAAAATATTTAAGAAAATTTTTAAAACAAATGGTTTTCATATGGTGATAGAAACACTAAGTTCTACAACTCTCTTCAAATAATTAGGAAATTTCGCAGGCCTCTTTCACTCCTTAGAGCCGATGATGTCCTCATTGACTCTAAGGAGGGAATTTATAGTCATGTGGTCTCTTACTTTGATAATGTTTTCAATGGCTTAAATGTCAACAAAGACCTCCTTCCTGAGTTCATTTCGGTTATGGTGAATGAGGAATACAATGTTTGTCTTCATGGGACGCCTCTCGATCTTGAAATCAAAGACACTGTCTTTAGCCTTAACTCCAATAGTGCCCTGAACCCTGATGTCTTCAACAATGGTTTTTTCCAACAATATTGGGATATTTTTCATAGTAATGTTTGCAAACTTGTCAAATCCTTTTTTTTTATAATGGTATTCTTCCCTATGGTCTTAACACTCAATTTCTCACCTTAATTCCTAAAGTGGACAATGCTTCAGAGATTCATCTCTTCCGGCCTATTTCTCTCATTAAATCTATTTACAAAATCATTACAAAACTTCTTTCCAATAGACTTTCTGTGTTATGTAATAAAATTGTTTCTTGGAATCAATTTGGTTTCATCAAGCGAAGGTCTATATAAGATTTCATTTGCCTTTCCTTTGAATGTACCAACACCCTCAGAAAATCCACTGGAGGAGGAAATATTTATATCAAACTTGATATTAGGAAATCCTTTAACACCATTGATTGGGAATTCATCTTCAAATTTCTTCTAGCCTTCATCCTTAATAACGCCTCCATCAATAGGATAAACTCTTTATTCAAATCAGCTTCCATATCTATCCTTGACAATGGTTCCTCGAAGCGTAACTTTAAGTGAACCAAGGGAGTCAGACAAGGTGATCCCTTATCTTCCATTATCTTTTCTGTTGTGGAGGATTACCTAAATAGATTTCTCACTCACCTTGCGAATCAAAATAAGATTAAACTAATTCAGGATGATAGAAACTTAAATGTACCTACAAATCTTCTTTATGCTGATGACATTATCTTATTATTATAAGGTGATAAAAAAATATTCAAAATTTAACAAATTTATTGCCTCATTATGAAGAAATATCTAGAAAATCTATAAGTTGGAACAAATCCTATGTTTTCTTTGGAAAAAATTTCTCCTCTCCTAGAAATATTAGTATCATAAATAATTTAGGCATCAAATAAGGAACTTTCCCTTCACCTACCTTGGAGTTCCAATCTTTTGGGGAAGGCCTAAATCCATGTACTTTTCTAACATTGTTGACCAGGTCATAAATAAACTGCCCTCCTGGAAGGTTAAACCCTTTTCCATGGCTGGCAGGATCTGTCTAGTGAAATCTAACATTATCTCCAAAATGGTCTACTCGATGATGGTCTATAAATGGCCCACTGTTATTTTAAATAAAACTAATGTTTACATCAAGAATTTTGTTTGGACTGGTAGCATTCTTGAAAGTAGTCTTGTGACCATTCCTATAGCCACCTGTTGCAAACCTTTTGAGAAAGGTGGTCTTGGAATAAAAAATAATGAACTTTTTAATGATTCCCTTCAAGCTAGACTCACCTGGATGTTGATTCATAACATCTCTGTCTCTGTTTATTTATTTAAATAAATATTCCTTGTGAAGATAAAGAAGGGAAATTTGAACTACATTAACTCTTCAATTTTTCCTTCCATTAGAAAATCCTTTTCCAATATTATGAATAATTCTAGATGGATGGTTAGCATGAATTCTTCCTTGAATTTTTGGTTAGATAACTAGACCAGTTCCCCCCTTATCTCTATGGTGTATCCTAATTCTATTTAGAATAATACCAACTACTCTATAAAGGATGTTATGCAATCTCGTAACTTCAACTTTCCTGATAACATCATTCATGTTATTGATAATTATTCCTTCTCTAATTCAAAGGATTTCATTATTTGGGAGCCTACTCAAAATGGTGTCCTTGATTCCAAAATATTTTACAATCACAATTTTTCAAACTCTGATCTAAATATTTTCTAGTTGAAATATTTTGATAAACCCTGGATTAAACTCTCAATACTTACTCTTGTTTGGCGTATTGCTCAAAATCGTGTCCCCACTGAGGTTTGTCTTAAATATTTTTTGTTCCAACTTTTCTATGTGTGTCCTTTTTATCACCAACATATAGAAGATACTAACCATCTATTATTTTCATGTGCTACGGCATCTGCCCTTTGGAATTATATTTCTGACATTTTTTACTGCAGATGGTTACTCCTTGATGCTACCAGCTCTCAATTAAAACGTTGTGTGCATCTTGATACCTCTCAACAGATCAATAACCTCTTCTTAACTAATATTTCTGAACTCATCCATGTGATATGGTATGATTGAAATGATACTATCTACAACAATTTCTATTTCAATCTTAATGCAGGTCAGACGCGAATTCTCATTTCCATTAGGGATGCTGCTTCGACTCAAAAATCTCACTCTGATAACTCTGTTGGAGACTTTGATATCCTTCATCGAATTCATATTTATGGGATCTAAAACAACTATGGCGCACTTTTGAGGTGTTCTAGAAATCCCCACTCCCAGGATGGATCAAATTGAATGTTGATGGTGTTTTTAAAGGTAACCTGGGTCCCGCAGGTTGTTGAGATATTTTCAAAGACTACCTTGGTCAGTGTCATGGATGCTTCTTTGGAAGTTTTGTTATTTCCTCGTCTTTGAAGATATAAATGATGGGTGTAATCCATGTCGTTAATTTTTCTAAGAAAAAGGGGTGGAACAATATTTGGATTGGAAGTGATTCAACCACTGACGACCATACTATTTGGGAGGGGTTGGTGCATCTCACCTGGACACTGACTACCCGTTGTATGAGCTGCCTTGCTTTGCTGCTGAAGACCAACTACATTGTCACTCACGCCTTTCGTGAAGTGAACATGGTTGTATATGGTCTTTACAACAAGGGAATATAACAGGGAATAACTTGTACAGATAACTCGCATGTTGATATTGTCCCTTTTTATGATAAATATTGTAATATGATTCCTTACTTCATACTCATGTAGTTTTTCCTTCCTTTTATTTTAATAAATTGTGTCTCGGCCTTTGTCTAAGGAACTACCTTGATAAAAAAATTAAATAAATATTGACTTATATATTTAAAAAATGATGTTTATATATTTTTGAGTTAGCACACATCAGGGAATATAGTAATAGTAGTATTATTAATATTATTATTATTATTATTATTATTTCATATTTGATTTACTTAGAATAAAAAAATTAGATAATGGGTCTATGTATAGTTATTTAAATCCATATTTATATATTCTTGATTAAATAATCTCTTGGTTTTTTGAGTGAATTATTATGAATAATGAATTATCTCAAGAGAATCCTCTCATGTCTGAGAGAACCACTCAAGAACTGTCCCAAGAATCTAGAGATACATCCTCCTCCCCCCCTAAAGAATGATAGAATAATAGAATAATTCCTTTAGGACTAGAATAATTCTTATTATGATAAATAGTGGATAAATCAAGGCATTTGGTTCCTCCATGATAGAACCTAAAGTACCAATAGTGAATTTATGAGATTCATATATCATGTTTGGTATCCCTAGTGGAATTATATTTTTGATTATTCAACATAATTAAAATCTAATAGAAACTATTGAATTGATCATCAATGATGAAATAATTATCAAGGTTTGTTAATTATTTTTATAAATTAATTATAAATTATATGTGAAAATATAAACTCTATGAATATTTTGGGGTTGTATTCATCAAGTTATTTGGATTTATCCATTGAAATTGATGAAAGAAATTCTTGGGTGTGGTACCAACTCTTTCTATTGTGTCCCAAAAACTTTATTTTTTAGGATAGAAACTTACTTTTTGTTGATAATTTATCAAAGAAATCATGGGGATAAGTAATTTCCAATATCATCATAAATTTCTTATTACTTATACTTAGTATTTTCTGACACTAGCTGTAAGATCTTCCTTCTTCTTTGGGTTAAAAGAGAATAAGTTTTCCAAGAAATGAACTTATATTTAATATAAAATAGGGAAAGTTTGTATTTATTATCATGATCCTCTTTAAAAATTATGATGTCCTTATTGTCTATAGTTTTCACTATATTTTTGTATCTGCTTTACTTTTTCATGTATCCCCATTTTCTTTGAATTTAGTATTATTTTATAAAACAATACCAAATCCAAAGAGTAAATAAAAATTTATCACTCATCATCCTCTATAGTTTCTCTTAATATCAACATTCCCTAATATATTATCATATCTTAAATATTATTTATAGACAAATCCCATTGAATCAAAAGGTACAGATTCAAGCATCTGGAAAGCATTTTCCAATGAACTCTTTTACCATACTGATTCCTTAACTTACTTTTATCTTTTCATTTATGTTTTCACACTTCTCTATTTCTATTATATGATTAATATTTACTTAGATTAATTAATTAATTTATAATGTTTTAAAAGGTTCATTTTGATATAGTTTTTCAATTCACCCTCCCCCTCTTGAAGTTATCTACTAGAGTACATCTCCTTACCTATTCCTCGGCCCAAAAATTGGTATCATGGAAATCCTTAGAGCATTATAAATTTAATATTCATTGATTTTAAAATAGGTATCATAAAAATAAATTATTTAAGATATTAATAACTTTAAAATTTTAATAGAAATGATCCATATATAAAAATAATCTTGGAAACCTCTTTCTATTTTTCCAAATTATATTTTATTTGAGTTGTATTTCTATAATATTTTTCTAATGGTTTTTAAATTCCTTTATATTTTTTAAAGGGCTTATTTTTATTACTTGAAATAACTGATGGAATCACTTCTTATATCTATAATTCTTACCAATCACTTTATCATTCTATGAACTTATTTAATTCTTAAGAAGGAGTTAACTTTATTTTCTCCAACTAAATTTTAAATTTTAATTTAAACATATATATGTGTTAAATTATAATCAATAGAATGCGTAGTGATGTAAAAGATATCATTTCATCACTTTAAACTATTCAAGACATAAGGAATTATTTTAGTCTTATTTTAGAGGGGACTCACTGGATAACACTATTAATTCCAATAATGGACATTCTCTAAAGAAATATACTGAAGATTTGAGTAACTATACACTATCTAATACAACCTATAAATACTTGATAATAGAATATTATAAAGACTATATGAAATATATGAAAATAATTATGTGTACTAATAAATTAAAATAATATGTGGGTTGTAAATTTCTACTTTAACAATTTTCACCATCACATCCTTTTGAAAATACAATGACAAACAATGAAAAAGAAGATGATCTTCCAATAAATTCAAGAAGCTTAGTGAAAATTTCATTTCTCTATAAACACTAAAAATAATTAAATACATAGAATTTTAGATTCATGAAGTATATATGTTCTACAGATAGAATATCACATCCAACTACTACGGATTTATCTTCTAAAGAAGAGGAAACTGGCTCTAAAATATCAAGACTGGACAGCCATATGCATAAATTAGATTCATAACTTAAGAAATTATAGGATGGGAATCTTGAGATTCTGAGATACGTAGAATCATTATATACGTAGATTAAAGTAATTTTTGATCGACTAAGACCTGTATATTCTAATCAAGATTTTACTTCTGGAAAGGATAAAATAATAATGTAACCTCTAAAAAGTCCTCCAAATATCAAAATAAATATTTCCTAAAGTTTTAAAATGAATATTTAAGGAATAATCTGGTAATAACTATGAAAGAAAGAGAATACAATAAGAAATAAATGACATAATGCAATCTTAAAAACACTAGTATAGAATCAGATACTCCAAGAATAATAAAAGGAAACTTTTCTTAGATCATATTGTCCTAAGAAAAAAATTAAAAGTAAGCTAAGGATTCTAAATGAGGAACCTCAAGGAAAATATAAATTGTAGAGGAATTATGAGATAAAAAAAATATGGATTCCAAAATAGATCCTATCCAACACTCATCATGAAAATTTATTGGACACAGAGAAATTTATCACCCAATAACATCAATAAAAAATGAAAATCACATTCCTAACACATCACTATTGGAAATCTCACCATGTAATTTCCATTTCATTTTTTATTTAAATTATTATCAATGAGGTAACATTGATTCTCCTAAATTTATTGGTTCATTTTATTTTAAAGAATAAAATTTATGGTTTTTTAATAAAACATATCTCAATGATTATTTTTCATATTCACCATTTGAACTCAAATATTTGAATTCAATGATCAGATGTATTGAAATGTTTCATATTATCATGCATTATTTCATTATTTTGTGAATAATGATTTTTCATTATTTAAATATAAATAATTAAATTCCTCATTATTTTAACATGTGTGCTTCGAGTTACATCACTTCTTAAAATTTCTTTCATAAGTCTTTATCTCTCTTTATTTTCAAATATCTCATTGGTAATATTTTCAAATAGTAGATTTATTCATGTTACATTTCTATTATAAATTCCTAACTTTCTAACTACTTTCAAAAAAATTCTCTAAAATACTTAAATAATAGGTAGTATTGGTAAAATTATGGAAAGTTGGATCAATAAAAAATTCAAATAGGTTAGATACACAATCTGAATAACAAACCTTCATCCTCCTTAGATCCTTCCTTTATTTTCATAATATCAAACTAATGATAAGATATTTCCTATAAAAACTTCTATTATTATGTACCTTAAATATTGGGGTAGGAAATTTAAAGGCTTGGATGTGGATATAGTTGTAAATATTACAACCATACTCCATTTCAGTTCTTATTTCTTCTATGTATGGCTAGAAAATAGGATGATGTGGCATACATGTATGAGGGGGAAGTTGATTGATTCTATCGAATATTCCCTAAATAAGATGATAATTGAAATGATAATAAGATAAAGGAGTTGATAATATGAATAAAAAGTGAAACAGATGAATCATTTCAAGTTTATTTGTTTTTTTATTATTCTACTTTATTTTCATGTATATTTTATGTACTATTCCATCCTATGATTAAACTGTAATTATAATATTTTTATTATTATTTTACATTTCTTATTATTTTTCACTAATCATAAAGGACCCATAAAATTAGGGGTCTAAAGATTCTCAAACTTCCAATAATGATAATTTTTTAAAGTATACTTGAACAAACTATCAAATTAAAATTTTAAAAATGATCTAAATATTCTAGATCTAAATAAATCAAAGATGAATCAATTAAAGCTATAATATAATGACACCTAAATTCATATTTATTAAAAATTCAATGTGGTAGTGTATACTGAAATCAATAAGGTATATATCAATCAAAAAATTAAAGGATCGAATAAAGATTAAGAAACTACCCAGATCAGAAGAACCCTATGACACCATTATACCAGAACTTATATTTCAAGCTACACCTAATCCACTACACAGATTTATTCCACTATCAAACATAAACAAACATTAATGTAAAATAAAAAAAATAAGAATTGGATAGTAAAAATTTCGGTCGTTTAGATGTTAGTCCTACATCCATGGGAGAATATTGTTTCTTCCTCTCATTACACATATGTTAAAATATTATAATTAGATTTATTATTATGTAAAGTTTTTAAATATTTACCCATCTATAGAGATAAACTTAATGAACATGTGTAAAAGTGTTCCCACTTCACCTTTATAGTGGGGCTCATCTAGTCAACCAATTCCATCATCCTAATATATTTGAGGAGGACCTTTAATTTACCTTGGAAACCTTTAATCTTCCTTAGTTTCCTCTTCCCCAACCACCAAATTCAGATGAACTAATAAAGTTACTCTTACAAGTCACTTTAATGACTCTTATATAATTTCTTTTTCACTAAGTCATGAGTAAACCCTTATGTATTCTTATTAGTGAACCCTTAAATATTTCTCAACTTTTAATTATCTATTATCCAAACCATTAACCAACTACACACCCTGATTCTGGAATATATCATCCAGACCTACCTACCATCCTTTATTGGACTTCTTCTACCACATAACAACATCAAATTATGGAACCCAAGTTCTAAAGTTTCTCTTTAAAAACATAGATAATAATAAACTTAAAATATTATTTACATTTCTTAATAGGATTTGAGCATCAAATTAAATCATGTTTATGGTATAGGGAGGGGCCTTGGTAAGTTTGGGTCATGAAACATTTCTTCTTTAACATATTTAATTTCATCTAAGTGGTTTACTTTAGTCTATGACACTTCTTATACTTTTCCAAAATTACCTTAATTAATTTTACCTTTGATCCCCTTGATTTATATGATTTGTATAGATGATGTAGTTGAAAACAAAAGATAGATTTGTCAGAAATTCATGTGGAAACCACTTCTTTAAACATATATGTTATCTTCTCAACAATATCACCCTTAACTAATAAGGGATAATGGGCTTGAAAATATTATACTCTTGAATCAAAAAATCCACATGGATCAAGATGAACTTATATTTAGATTTTTTTCATGGTTCTATAGTATTTATTCTTTATGAAGAATGATCAGTAATTCCTTACAATTTTAATATTGTTACATATATGTATTAATTACTAAAAAATCATTTTTACCAAGATCCAGCTATTTATTTTTGATTTAATAACACAAATGAATAATGCATACCTTTTTCTCAAATAATCCAATATTTCCAAGATTCTCCCCATGAAGTTTATAGGTATCACTAAGAAGTAAATAATGTGATTTTTAATCCAAGGCTATCCATAATCTATGTGAATATATAAATTATTATGATGTATTTCCTTTAATCCATTACATTCAAGGACCATTGGTTAGAGGGTTTAAGAAAAATAAGATCTAAAGATAACCTCAAATAAATTATTTTCTATTGTATGAATCTCATATTTGAATTTTCAATTTCATAAACAGGTTGAACTTGTTTATATAGGCCTCTATGAATCTAAAAAAAACAAATATTTCTAAAAAATTCATATTATTGATGAAATGTTTCAAAAACATTTTAATTGTTACAACATGTATAACTATTGGTTAAATTTATATTATTTGTTATTTAATTTTTAAATGATTAGTTGTCCATTCAAACTCATTTGAATATCATAAAATTATATTTTAAATTGATCATGATAGTTTATAGTGGATAATTAACAATAAAAAATAGTTTATATGTGTTATCTTATATCATATACACCACCATACAGTAAACCGTGTTGTAGTTACATTCACTATATCATGGTTTACACAAGTGAAAACCATAAAATTATTTATCCAACCATTCCATGGTTAGATTTATTGAATTTTTATAATAATATCTGACTTACACTAAAGCCTAAATGACTTAGTTCTCTTTCACCTTATGTCATAAAATATAAAAAAAATTATGAAACCAATTCCAAAATTCATTTTTGATATCTTTCAAAACTCATTTTGGAGGATTTATCATTTTCTTCACCGTATGTTGCATCATATGTAACAAATTGTGAAAATACATCCAAAACTTCTTTCAAAAACCCTCCAAAACATTTTTGGGGTAACACTAAATGCTTTTTACAAACACTTTATAACCAAAATAGTCCCCATTCACACAAAAATGAAGTTGTATCACATATAAGTATTAATAATAATATAATACATTTTTATAAGATATTTAGTGGTCATGAGACACTAAGTATTTCAATACTCTATAGTCTACTCATACACTTTCAATTCCCCAGGTATAGACTTCCCATATAGATATACACATCGCATTCACCCTAAAAATGATCACATCACATGACACTCAAATAACTAGATAATAATATCATGTTTCACTTTTCTAGGTATTTCCTTTAACTTCCTTAATTAATCTTAATCGAAGGACTGGGTTTCATACTTTTCATGTGAGAGTAAAAAACTAATCTTGGTTATACCATATCTAACAACATGGTCAACAACATACCTAAACACCCCTAATTAACTAAACCTTAAAATTTTTATAATAAATATATCTATAAAGGTTCTCATACTAGGTATCTTTTCAACCTTAGGTATGGTGATTGAATATAAAACATTAACCCTAGGTAAACTAAATACATAGTGTATGGCACTCCATGTAATATACATAGTTGATCATACATCATACAAAACCCTTATATACCTCCTGATAAAATCTTGTATAACTATAGGAAACCCAACCCACACTAATGTTTACATGTCATAAAAACCTATAATACTCCATGATGACTATCTATTGGGAATAACTCAAAGTTATACTTTGAGAGGTCAATTATCATTTATCTCTATATAATATATCTATCCAACATGAATGAATGGTAAAGTGGAGATTACATTTTTATAACATGATGCATTTTATATTCTTAAAATCCTTTAAAAACATTAATAAATACATACAAGAGTTTTATTATAATTATATATCATATGATAGACCACCAGAATGATCTTATGATTTCTGCACTTTTAGGGTTTTTTAAACTCATTATATCTCTATGTAATTCCTACCATATCCCTATATGAATATTTTATAAATTATCTCACTAAATTCATTTAATGGGTAATATATTTAAGAAATATTGTTTTAATAATGGTTATACTGGATTCATAATCCTTATATTTAACTCTTTGAACATAATATTCAAACTTATTTAATTCAAAACATTAAATGGTATAATGTTAATAATTTTTTTATAAATATTTAGAAAACATTTTAGGGTCTTCATCATCATATATGGAACATTTACATCTATATATTTTCATTGAGATCATTTGGTAAAAATTTAAATGTAACTCTTTATATAAATATCATTCTCTAAAATTATTCCCTAAACTATTTTAGGATAAAAAGTGACAATAATTTTTAATAAGAAAAGTATAATCATTTATTTATTACTCTTTTAACTTCTACAAGTTTAAATATACTCCAAATTTCCTCTTAGAAGCTGTATTTTATTTAAAATATATTTACAAGACACAAACTACGTTATGTTAGTAAATAACGTGTATTTCCTTTATTTGAATATCTAAAAAATAAACTATTTATAGTCATATCTTATATGGTATTTTATATTTAGATAAATATTCTAAAAATAAGATTTTATTATGTAAAATATGTCACTATTGGGGGATGGGAACCCTTTTCCTGATATTTTAAAAAATGTTATGGATAAACTATTTTATCCTATATAAAATATTTTAATCTTTATCTTATTTCAAACATGTTATAGAATTTAATGATAACTATAAGTATCAAAGCCATCATATTATATTATTCATAGTAACCATTTTTAAAATAAATTATCATATCACATAATAGAATAAGATAAAAAGATAAAAATTATTTAATTAGATCCAGTATAGATTTGAAATAATCTTATGCATCCACCTATTTGATGTAGAAAACTTTTGTTTCATCACTTGAACACATACTTAGAGCTCCATAAATCAATTATTCTTTAATTTTAAACTTCTATACATATCCAAAATATTTTTTAACTATGTAATTGATATCATATACCCTTGAAAAGAAAAAATTGAAGTTTATAAAATTAATACTTGATTTGGAATCTCCATGGTTCTTCTTGTAACCCTTAAAGTATTCTAGGAAATTACTCCTCCATAGACCAAGTTCACCATAATGGAAACCCACCCCTCCTTCCCAAAACCTCCTTTAGGTTTCAATAACATAGGACAACTATTATACCCCCCCCCAATATTCTTATTCCAGTTTAAATCTTTCCCCTTCTATATTTTCAATACAATACGAAATCTTTGAAATCCCATGTCTTACTCAATTGTCCTTAGCATATTAATGAAATTAGGTAAACTTTTATTAAACTCATTCAAATTATAGATTATAATGAATTATAAAAACCTTTTTTTTAAATGATTGTATAATGAAATCCATGGAAAGACTAATCCTTAAAGGAGACCCTAGACTCTCCAAGTCATTAATATACCCAATCATATTGAGTACCTGAGTGAAAAATAAAATTCCTTCAATCATTTTACATTTATATAATACCTTTTAAACCCCATACTTCCCATTAATAACTTGTTCCAAATAGATAATTTTCATATTATTTATCATCTTTGAAGTTCACTTTGTATTGTGGTTTTATTTTTTTTAATAGAGTTTCTGGAAAAATTCAATGTGTGTTAAAGTTGGGTGATGGATTTAGTATCAACGCACTAGACATAAAGAAGCTAAGAAATAAGATAGTTATAAAACTATACTAGATATCTTATAGATATGGACTTAAAATTTATAAAATAGGTTCAATGTTTGGAGTAAATATAGTTGAATTTAAAAGAATCCATCCAAGATTTATCTAGCATGTTTTCCACTAAAATCAATGATAAAAATCCTTTAGATAAAGGTTTTGAAGGCTATAATTAGAGATGGTGAAGATAATAAAGTGGAGTTTGTTGTTATACTCTACTTGGGTATTTATATACTAAAAACACCATTGTATTTAGATTAAAAGGTTTGGAGTTATTATTATAATTACTAGATATATTTGAGGTGATTCATAGGCGATTTTAAGATATTTTAAAAAGGAATGAAGGAATTTTAACATGATATGAATTAATTATATTTCTAACAGAATTATAAAAATTACATAATTACTTAACCCTAAATGTACACCATTAATTTTTATGGGTCATGGTAAATTCATTCAATTAATTCTATATTAGTGAAGATTGTTTAGGATGATTCTTTTGTTGTTTTTTTATGTTCTTAACATCATGATGTTATGATTATATATGATACAAGATTAAGATAATGGAGAATAAATGAGAAGGATATGAAGGAGATCATTGTTTTATAAATCTATGAGTTTCAAATGAGAATATTTGAAACTCAGTATCTATGATCAAAATAGAGAATAAAATTAAATGACATAGGTTATGAGTTTCATTGTATTAAATATCAAAAAATTATTTTTGATTTAATTTAGGAATGATAATAATAAGTAAGATCTGATATGTTAAGTGTTTTTTACGTATTCAAGATGAATTTTTATTGGTTTTCATGGAATCACTCAAGCCATAAGTTGAAGTTTTACACTAAAACCAGAGCTATTGTTTTACTTTTATATATATTTTAAGAATAATTTATTGTAGATATGTGGGGAGTATTTTTTAGAATAATTTATTAATACTTTTATAATAAAATTAAAATATTTATTCAGGTGAGTATAAAAAAATGAGAAGAAATAAAAATAAAGGGTATTTATATAATACTCCTTGAGACAGTAGTTGAGAAAAAATATTAAGTAGGATATTGTGTGTGTGTGAAATTTAATTTATTTCAATTTATATTTTTTATATTTTCATTTAGATAAATAGGAAATGACCCCAATAAAATATGAATCCTCCAATATAGTTGGTTATTGAAAAAGAGAAAACTATAGATAGAAGAGAGGTGTGACGAAATTAAGTTAGGGTGTCTGGATAACCTGAAGAACTCTCAATCAAGAAGTTTAAATTATAATTTAGTGATAAAGTAAAAAAAGCATATGGGTATTTAATAACAAGAAGGTTTTGAGATTTTTTTTCAAGTCAGATACAATCAATGAAGAATAATAAAAATAATAAGAAGATGGTCAGTTTGTATACCATTCCCTGCTATACTTAGTATTGTATAATTTTGAGAATAAGAAAGAGAAGAAGTATCATTCCTTTAATAGAATACATGTAACACCCCAAGATTTTTTGAAATATTTTTTTCAAATGAATTTAATATTTTTGATATTTTTTATAACATGAAACACTGAGTATATCTTTCATTACACACAACACTGAGTTTAAACAAATCATGGCATACTATTAAAATATTATTATTTAATATAATAGCTATCACCTAACCATTGGAATGGTGGGTATGAATAATATTAACTAAATTATGAAAATATATGGTTTATACATTTATATAAAATTATGTCTCTGGTGAAGAATTAACTATAAATTAAAATAAAAACTATTTGAAAATAAAGGAAATATTTTTTATGAAAAAACTATTTTTATGCAAATAAATGAATTTTACCTAAATAAATTAAAAACCCACTTTTTTGAATGATTTTAATGAAATTTATTTATTATATATTAAATAAAATGTTTAAAATTCTTCTTATGTGTTTTTAATATAAGATATAAGAATAAATCAAATTTTATGCTTAAAAACTATATTTTTTTTAAAAACAGTTTTATCACCTTTTTAATACTTATTTTATAACTAATTTTTAACACTTTTAGAAAATTTATTTGAGTTAATAATGTTAATTCTTTAAATCAATATTTCAAAATTATCTTAGGTATAATTTTTTATAATTTTCTGACAAGATAAATTTTAGGATGAATAGTGAAAATGCTGGTTTTTATTAAGAATTTTCATTTCTTTTAAAGATTTTTAAAACTTACAAATTATTTTCAGATAGTTTTAAAAAAAATTTAAATTGTATATATATTAATCCAATTTAGTTTATTTTAATAGTTTTCAAATCGAATTTTGACATGAAAAAATTTTAAACTTTTGAACATTTTCTCTTTGAAAATATGCTTCATCGTCATGTTTGCTAGATTAATTTTAAATTAACATTTTCCACTTGTGTGAATGGAATTTAAGAAAATTGATTAAATATTTATAATCATAATGATTTATATTATTTAATAAGGTAAACTTAATTTTTTACCATAATTAATAGTAAAAACGATAAAAATAATTTACTATAGTTAAGGTAAAAATAGGTTTACCCAGGGGTTAAACTCAAAAGATAAGGGTTAAAAATGACCCAAAACTAGTTAAAACCCCATTTTATGGAACTATTTAGACGTTATGTAATATATTTTCTATAATTTACTATTTTGGATCCTTTTGGAATGTGAAAAATGTGGGTACACCTTTTTCTTTTAAAATATTACAAGTGTGTCACTCACCTCACTTATAAAAGACCACCCCTTATCTTCTTCCCTTCACAATTCCAAGATCATTTGGTTCATAAAATAAATATCCAAATAAATTCATTTATTCTATCCTATCATCCTATAAGTATTATTTTGTTCATAAATCCAACATAAGAATCCTTTTAGTGAAAACCAAAACAAGTTGTCTGAAGAATAGGTAATGCCCCTAATCAACCATTTTATTTTATTTCTTCATAAACCTCCATAAATTATTCTTAAAACATTATTATATAATAAAATAAGTATATTACATATAATTAGATGTTATTATGTTAATTTATTAACCTAAATCCTTCTCCACTTCCTTAAAATGGGTTACAAAATCATCATCCGTGTGTATGGTGGATTACCGTCTCGCGAACTGTTGTAATTTGTTTTCCATAACCACCTCTAATGTATGGATATAATGATGGATTTATTTTTTATATATGGTATTTTTGGTATTATTATTATTTTTTAATCATTATGTCACATTTTCATACTTAATTTCCATTCTGTGGGAATACGATAACGTCGTTCATGTGTACGGTGGACTACTGCCTCACAAAGCGATGTGATTCATTCACACTTTACATAGAAGGTAATAAGGATATTTTTAGTAAAAATATGTTATATATATGAAATAAAAATGATTATTTAATGGCAATCTATTATTTACCTTTATTTCTTTCTTTCCTCCAGTAAAATGGAAACAATATTCATGTGTATGTATGGCATATCGTCTCCATGAACAGTGTATTACATTTTCTATCTATAACTTTTATAGATCACTCTAAATACATTTGTAATGAATATATATTATATTTATATCATGGTTAAAGTTTTTAAAATTATGGAACCATGCTCATCAAAATATTACCAAAAATAAAAAATCAAAACATACATGAAAAACAAAGGAATTAGTGCCTAAAATGTGACTTTAACAAAGAATTGCTAATAAACAAGTAATAAAATGTAATAAGTAAATAATATATGGTACGATATATATATATATATTATTTAACTGATATATAATAAACTTATATTTATTATATAAGAGGTTTGAACATGTACGAAGGAAGTCAAGACTTATGGTAAGGTATTTCTATCTCACTTTTATTTTTTGGTGAGACACATGCCATATTCACCATGTGTTTATTTTATATGGTGTATATAATTACCATGAATTTATTTTATGATAATACTTAAATTTATGGTTATTTACTTATACATTTTATTATATCTATTTCATGGGGTTTATGGTTCAAAAGTTACCAAAGTGGTAACGGGTTTTTTGTCTCAAATTGTCTTCTTTGGGATATAAGTTATGTTATACACTTATCTTATTCTATGAAGTGTATATAATGAACCTTTGACATGTTATATCATTGATATAATTGTTTTAATGATATTATAAGTTTAATTTAAGTTTATTATTTCATGGGTATTATGATTCAAATTTACCAAAGTGGTAAGAGTTATATGTTATAATCTCACCATTTATCAGGATTGTTTATGATTATGCTTCCAATGATGAAATATTATGATATATCTCTCAATAAACTCATGAATTTTCTTATACTATATTTATATAATGAGAATACATGTTTACCTTCATTTTTCTCTCTTTATGTACTCATAGTTCAAAATAATTTTTTTAATAAAAAATGTATTTATTTCTCTCTTCAATCAAAAACCCTTTTTCTTCTAAAACCTTATTTTTTAAAATTATTTTAAAAAAATTAACCTTTTTAAAATGATTTATTAAATAAAAATTTTCTCATGTTTAACTTGTTACAAAACGTTTTGAAAGTAATATTTATGTCATTTTCCAAACAATTCCCATTTGAATTTTACCAACTATTTGAAAGGATTCTTTGTTTTAATGTGTATGGAATGAACAATATTTTTTGTTGTTATGACCAAATCATTATTTTAAAGATTACTTTATAAGTTTAAAATGTTATTTTCATATCAAATGTTTTCTAAAATGTTTTATGAATTCTTAGTTTTAAAAATTTATTTTCAAAATGGAAAGGATATTTTCCTGAAGAAATATTCTAAATGATTTTTAAATATTCTTTTATAAGTTTACAAGTTTATTTTTTAAGAAAAATATTTTTAAATTTTTTTCTATTTTAAAAGGTTTTTTTCAAAGTGGAAAGGCTATATTCCTAAATAAATGTTCCAAGAGATATTTCAAAAATCATTTTCCATCTAATATGACATCCATTTATGTTACTTATTCTTTACTATGGATAATATTGAGTGATGTCATCCTTATTATTTTTTCTAGATGGTTAATATTTATGTTGATGAAATTTTTATGAAATCCATTCAATTTTCATGGTTTATGCTATGGTGAATTGATGAAGTTTTTATGAAACCCATTTTATTTACATAGGTTATAATGTGATGATATGATGAATGTTTTATTATATTTTGGGACACATAAGTATGGTTTTCATTATGAGATTGGTGGGACCTATATCTCCCAACAATTAATTGGGTAAAGCTTTATATCTCATGAGATAACAATGGTAAACAAGTCGAAGGGCTTGATCCACTATGGGAAATAGGTGTGTCCTGACTACTATGGGAAATAGGTCTAATCCACTACAGGAAATAGGTGAATCCTGATCCATACAGAAGATAAGTCATGATCCACTATATTGATGGTCTTGGTATTTAACCTTGAAATATAAAATGTTTTTCTTTACTTATGATTGAACCACACCTTTATGAAATTATATTATGGTTAATGATTGATTTATGATGATTTCTCACTCGTATGGGCCACGTTTTCTGGATTGATAGAGTTTTATTCCATGAATCATGTTTATAATCTATGACAGGTTGGGTATGAACTTTCTAAGTTATGTTAATTATCAAATAAACTTATTATTATCCTCTGATTTTATATGATTGTAGATTGATATATCCTATGTTTACCCTTATTGAGAATATGAGCTCACCCTTTATTATGTTTCCTTCCACAATTTATGAAGAAAGTTTTAGGTAGGGTATTCCTAAGAGGAGTACTATATGAGAAGATATTTGTAAGATATGCTGAATCTCTTTCTTTAAATAATAATATTGTGTTTCTAATCTATAAATACACTAAACTATTATGGTCCCTGAGAAATTTTTTATGAAATGTATTGAATATTCATCTAAAAATATGTGATATTTATATATAAAATCCTGGGTCTCTGTACTATATTAGTGAGCAAGGTTGACATTCAAGAGTTCTAAAAAGTATCCTTATATTTTCATGAACCTTCAATTTAAACTGTGAATACTTAGAAAATAGATTATGAATATTTATAAATACATACAGTTTAAAAAGACTGATTTTTATAGGTGAGTTCTTAAAGAAAAAAGTGAGTTTAAAAAATATGTGAGCAAGGAGATTAGTTTTGTGGATTCATATGCATCCCTAGATAGATTGGTAATTTGCTTCAAATATAAGAAAGATTCAAGAGAATTCAAGAGAATAAAGACTCTGGGATAAAATACAAAGATCATTTCACATGTGTAATGTCACAAACCCCTCCCACTAAAGATACCTCAATGAGGGGAGAGAGATAATGACCTCAGAGTCCCACCTCCAGTAGGACCAAGTTGGAAAATAGCATCAAGGGTATAAAAATCTCATGAAATGGGATTCATTACCCTCTATAATAATATAGTATCATGAGATAAGATGAATCACCCACATAAAACTCCATGAAATAATTTAAAATAAAACCAAAACCATCTCACAATGCATGTATAAATAAAACTTATACAGATAAAAGTATCCTAAGTAAATAGATAAAATAAAAGCTAAAGTAGTGACATAGTAACTGTCCTAAGGTCCGAGCAAGTAATTTCTAGCATGGTCCATGAAATCCTCATAGAAACTAGAAAATAGTTTTACATACATAGGGTGAGAATATAGGTATACTCAATAGTAAAACCAAAGTCTCTCACTCACATGTGAAAGAAGCATAATAATACACCCATGAGAAAACAACAAAACTAATATCACCTGAACATGTTAACTATCCACCCCATCCTCACCAAGGCATGCTCACCAAATAACACAAGCGATACATAAAATCAAAATAATAATCATATCAATAAAAGGTACCCCATGCTACTTTTCCACCGATTTGTTGCTCTCACACCCTGACATCATTTTTTCTAATACTCCCATGTATTTTGAATAACATATACAACTACCCCACAACACAATCACATAACATCACACATGAAAACACCTAGGCCATTATACCATAGCACGGTCACATCATATCTCACTCGAAGACACCTGGGTCATCAAATCACACCAACTGCCATATCCATAGTAGTAGGGTATTATAAACATGAATACATCAACCTAATACCATACTCCTACCATGAATGAACCCCAACATAAGATTCTCTATAGTATGTACATGACATATTTCACTCGAAAACACTTTTTCCACCACCCCATAGCACGATCATATAACATATCACCCGAAAACACCTAGTCCATAACCTAGTTCACTAACAGACCTCTGGCCATCACCACATGTGCATATCTACTCACCTGGAAGAGAGAGTGGGAACTAGTGGGTAGCCATCCATCCATCCTCATCACTGGGATGTTGGGAAAAAACCCCATGTGAATATATGGGTTTCAGCACATAGTGCTCGAAGAGGGTAGGGTGTGTATAGAAATCACAAGGAATATACAAGTATATACATATGACCACACACAAGCATAGCCTATGGTTTCATAATAATGCACTAACCAAATCACAAACTGATACTTTTATTTCCACCAAAAATGTATAACACCACACATGCCACAATCCACATTTCACATTTCAAACCAAACCTATTATCTATCCCATTTATTTCGTTATTTACCAACAACCGTATTTGACCATACAACCCATCATTTATGTGTTTGTTAATCATTCACATTCCATTAACCAAACTAAACCCCAACTATTTCAATCATTATTAAATAATTATTCCATCACTACTCAAGCTTCTAGTGCAATGAAACCACACATCACAAGAAACTCATCATTCCCATCGTACCATCGCCTCGCCGCCCCATAAGCATGGCCAAAAAAACGATCACATATACACCCCCAAAATCAATGTAAAAAAACCATCACCATCAACCCAAAAGAACTGCCAAACCATCATCACCTCTCCACCTAAAAATCACAGCTAAACAACCATCACCACATCATCCCAAAATCAAATCCAAACAAACCATCAACTTGTCACCCTAAAATCATGTCTAAAGAAACCATTACCCCGCAACCTACCCAAACAACCATTATTTTACATCACATAGAAACCACACATCTCCACCCCACAAGAACAACCACACATCTCAATACATCAAAGACCATTTTATAGATTTAAAAATGGGGTTTTTATCATATTTCACTTTATTTTAGGGGTGCTATCACACAAGACATAAATATAGGGGAAACCATTTTATTATCCAAATATAATTGGTTAAAAAATTTCCATTTTTTGTGTGATATCACAACAAAATGAAACAAGTTTTCCATATCACAATAATAGTGCAATAAAAGGCTCTAAATAGCCATGATTTTTAACAAATATTTTAGCCTATACAATCACAATATCATAATAATATAAAAGTTTTAAAGGTATCTAAATCATTCCCCTTTCCCTCTTCAATTTCAATTAGCCAGTTATTTATTTTTAATTAAGACATCACAACCATATCCCATAGATAAACAAGAGTAAACCCATTCTACATGATACAAAATAAATAGAAATGAGGTATTTCCTACCTTAAAGAAGCTTCGTCAAATTTTTGTGCACTGAGGGGAGAAGAAGAAATACACGCAAACAAAAAATGAACATGGGAACCCACAGATCAACCTAAACCATGCCCAAATATCATCAAAATGCATCCCAAATCACAGCCAAAACCAAAAATACAGCACAGTAGTGGATCTATGATATAATAAAAGGATAAACCCACCAAGAAAGTGAAATAAACTTACCATAGATCACCAAAAAACAACCACCAAAACCAACAGATCGAAGCAAGGGATAAGAGTGATAGAGGGACTAATCGGGGTGCATAGGGTTATTCTAGAATAAGATAGTAAGAGGTACAGTCAAATGAATAAAATTGGCCAAATAAAAGAACTTTAAATCCAGTAACTCTCTCTTTTCACATCATGTAATACATTCAAGACATGTAATTCATGGGATTCCCAGAAAATTTCACTTTCACCAAAAATTGTGTCACCTTGGCTTGAATTGATTGCATGTCATGAATTCCACTTTCACGGTGTGAATCCATATCATGGTTTCCCCATCTTCCCATATACAAGATGTGAACCAACCGACTTCACTAGTTATGAAGCATTAATTCACTTCATGTAAACATTATAGGAAATGTATTTCTTGTAGTTTCTCTGCTACACCTCCAACAACCATGGAACCTCCTCAAGAATCCTTCAAAACACCTCCAACACCCAAAACCAGCAAAGTAACAAACTGTTAAGGCACAAAACATTATATCATATACCACTCAAATTATTATCTCCCTCTAAAATCAAAATCAAACCTAGAAAAATGGAAGGGGTATGAATAACCACCCCATGAGATACCACTCAAGGATCTTGTTACTCCTCAATGTTGCCACTATCCAAACACATCAAAAAAATGTACACAAACATCTCGCACAACATCATCACTACACAACCACATCACCATAACTATCCAACCTCTACACATACCAAAATAACAAAAATCACAACCAACTAACCTCACTTCCCAAAAAATCTAAATCAAGGAATTCCATCCTCTATGTTATGATATTATCCATTCTAGGTGGAACTAACTCACTGACATAGTTTTGATTGCATCACAGTTGATGCATCTCAATTAGGAAACAGTTCCTCCCCTTTTTATATGTTCGAACTTTATCACTCATCACATATCAGGGGAAAATAGCTCATCTAATAAAAAATAAGGATCCAAACATCACATCACAAATAAAAACAGATAAAATAAATACTCAAAAAAACATTGGGTAATGGGAATTCATCTATTACTATAACTTCCAAGTAATCTCCTCCATGCCACCATGCCTCCACAACACATAAAATAAAGGAATGGTTCATCCATACAGCACCTTCTCTTGGAGATCCTAGATCTCTATTGGGTGCTATATGAATGTTGTATCATCTTCGATATCCAACTATCCCAAGTCAATGGCATGGGATTCATTTTGAATATATCAAAAAATATTAGAGATGTGGAATATTTTTTGGATCCTCTCTAGCTGTGGTGGAAATTTTAACCGATACTCCACCTTGTCAACTTTTCCCAGCACGTCATAGGACCCCAAAAAAGTGGGAGAAAGCTTACTCCCCCTATCAAACCTCTGCTTCCCATGTCGAGGGGAAACATTCAAGAAAATGTGGTCCCCAACCTCAAAATATAAGGGCCTCCTCCTTTGATTAGTATAATAATTTTATTGATCTTGTGCTACTTTAATCCTATCAAAAACAAGCTAAACCTTCCTTGTGGTGCTCTACACCACATCAGGACAAAGAACTCTGGCCTTCCCAACCTCTATCTAGAACCATGGAGAATGACACAGTCACTTGTAAAAACCCTCAAATGGGGATATACCAATGGATTAATGATATTTGTTAATATAATAAAACTCATCCAATGAAAAGTGTCACACCCAAGATCCACTAAATTCCAAGATGCATTCCAATAACATATCTTCCAACATATGGATAGTCTGCTCCATCTGCTCATCCATATGAAGGTAAAAATAAGTGTTGAGGTGTAACTAAGTTCTAAAATCATGTTGTAATCCCCTCTATACCCATGAGGTAGAATTTAAATCCCAATACAAGACAATGGATCTCAGAAATCCATAAAACTACACCACCTCATCCATATACCTCTTAGCCATAGTATCCATTATGCCTGACTCCATGATCACTAAGAAGTGGGATGATTTCATCAACCAATCCATAATCACCCAGATATCATCACAAACTCCTTGAGATCAGGGTAACACGGTGATTAAATCCATTTAGATTTCATCTCATTTCCACTCAATAATATTCAATGAATGAAACAAACCTCCAGGAACACGATTTTTGGCCTTTACCTCTTGGAAAACTAATCCACTATAAACTCCACCACCACTTGTTTGATCTCAGGCCACAAAAACTGCATCTTCAATCCAGGATACATCTTGTATACTCTTAGTTGTACCACCAAAGTTGAGTTATGAAACCCAATAAGAACTTCCACATACATCACCATCAGAACAAAAATTTTTACCTAAAACATCATCTAGTTCCGACCATCCTATGACCATCACTCTAGAGAATCACCATGGCCAACATGATCAAAAAACACCTCGGTCTCTGAGTAACTCCATTGATACTCCTCCACCTACTACATAAAATAATACTACAACTTCATATGAAACAAACATCCTCTACCATCATTCACCCTTGCATATAAGTGCAAGGCTTCCAACTCATATATTTCTCTCCAAGTATCCATGAACTCCTTAACAACATCCTTCCATGAATTTCTACTCAAAATTTTGGTCACAACATTCAATTTTCATTAAGTGTAGGTCATATCAAAATCATAATCCTAAAGAAAATCTATCCTTATTTGGTGCCACAAATTCAACTCACACTATGAAAAGATATACCTCAAACTTTTGTGATCTATTAAGACCACAAAGCACTCCCTAATGAGCTAATATCTCCAAAACTTCATCACAAACAAAAATATTTCTAGATCTAGATCATGGGTGGCATAGTTATTCTCATGGGGACACAAATTTCTAGATCCATAAGAGATTACTACCCTCTAATGCATCTATATTCATCCCAATACTAGAAGTAAAGCATCATAAAACACCTCAAACATAACTCCCTCCTTAGGAAACTGAAGCACTATAACACTAACCAATATCCCCTTAAGGTAATTGAATGATGTCAATCACTAATTAGCCCATAAAAAAATTGTTCCTTTCTAGTAAATGTTATCAATGGTGATGAAAATTAAGAGAAATTAGAAAACAAAAACCTCCAATAATAGCCTACAATACCAAGAAAATAGCAAAGCTCTGCCATGTTTTTGGGTGCTCCCCAAGAAACAATTTCCTCAAACTTCAATGTTTTTACTGCCACACCCTGCTAAGATGCCACATTTCCAAGGAAAAGCACCTCTTGTGTCTAGAACTCACACTTGGACAAATTACCATAAAGTTTTTTGTGTCAAAGGATATATAAAATAACTCTAAGATGCTTGGAATGTTCCTCCTCTAACCTCAAGTATACCAAGATATCATCAATGAACATGACGAAGAATCGATCCAATAACTTAGGGAACATGGATTTCATAACCCCCATGAACATGGATGGTGTGTTCGTAACACTAAATGTAATGACTGCATACTCAAAGTGATCATACCTACATCTTAAGGTAGTCTTATGAACATCCTCATATTTCACCCTCAACTAGTGATATCTTGACTGTAGATTAATCTTAGAAAACCAAATCACCCCTCTTAGTTGATTGAAAAGATCATCTATCCTCAGAATAGAGTAATGGTTCTTGACTATCACTTGATTCAACATCCATTAGTCTATACACAATATCATATTATCATCCTCCTTCTTATAGAATAACACTAGATCACCCCACGGAAATGCATTGGGCTAGATAAAACCATTCTATATCAAATAATCTATCTGAATCCTCAACTCCTGTAACTCAAAAGGCTTCATCTGGTAAGTATACATAAAAATCGGAGTAGCACTAGCATAAAATTATATCCCAAACTCAACATCGCTTCAATGGGTAGCATTACAACCACCTTGGAGAAAACATACTGAATCTCTCCAATGACCCTGGGACCCCCTCTATCCTAGCATCCACTAATTCCATTGAAAACTCAATCATAAAATAAATAAGGGTATCCACACACCAACTGCCCACCTGAAAACCCTTCTCACCAGTGAAAACCACATGTTGGTCATCCACATCTGAGAACATGGATCACCTATAGAAATAATTGATAATAGCATATACAAAACAAAACCAACTAATTCCTAGGATGACATCGTATTGTTGAATCTATAGAAATAAAATATCCCCATAGTACTTATGTAGCTTCATCATCAGTATGCATCCCTATCACACATCAAATAAGTTGTTCTAGCCTTTGACTAGAATATTCAACACCAGGGTCATGGGAAGCCTCTATAAATCTAGTCCTAGAGAATAGACTAGATAAGGTGTAATAAAGGAGTGTGAATCTCCTGAATAAAACAAGGCACAAACAAGGGTAGATAAAAAATTGAGCATACCTCGAATGATATTTGGTCCCTCTAGCATTGTTGCCTCCAATGCGTGCAACTAAACATGACCATATTCTCTATCTCTATGTTGATGACCACATCCATGATGATGCTCGAGTAAAGGTTCCTAAACATGAGAAACATCTAAAGGTCAGTCTATACCTGCTCTAGATCCCCTCAGTAGAGAATAACCCTGCTACCCCTTCTGCTGAAATGGTCTCACTAGAAACTGCTGTCGAGGATGGCACTGAACCTGTTCACCTTAACCAAACTAAGCATGGGGAACCACTAGGAACTGGTTATAGAAATTTCCACAAACCCCGCATACAAAACACATTTTCCTAATATCCCTAGGAAAGAGATGGAAATCATTGGCCCTAGAAGTCTCTAAAGAAAGGTTTTGAGGTCAACTTACTGCATGTTGAAACCTCAAAGGTCTTCTTGTTTGGTACCTTCCACTAATAACCTTATTCCTTAAGGAACCATGTTGGTTCTTCTATTGTGGTAAACCTCCTCGCAAGTGCATCTGATCGATCACCTCCACCTTCTTCTGAACCTCTAGATATGGAAATGTAAATGGAGTAATATCATACTAGATAGAAGGACATAGTGCCTCCTCGAGACATCTCACACGAGACTCCACATCTGGAAAAATATTTAAGGAAAAATGTAGAAGTTACTTGAACTTGATTCACAAATCCCACACTAACATACTACCCTATTGAAGATAAAGAGTCTCATACCTCTTCATTGCCTTCATGGTCGAAAAAGGGAACTCTACCTAAAAATCCTTTTGAAATTAAACCCATGAAACATTTTATTCCCTTTTATCTCCTAGATAGAGCACCCACAACTGATTTACATATCCCCACATATAAATAACTACAAAAGGGACCCGGTATCCCACCAAGGAACAAATAAAACTGAAATAGAACTCGAGATCCTCTAGTCAGCATTATTCCTCCACATTTGAAACACTTCCCTCATACTTCCCCAAAGACTGCCACTGGAAAGAATGCAACTTCCTCTACTAATAATCATCATCCTCAACCAGATCAACCCAATGGTGATCAACTAGGTCATCCTGTTGAACATCCACTGACCAATCCACACATGGATACTAACCAGGATCCATATATGAAAGGGAAAAAAATATTTCCTAAGCCCAATACTATGTAATTTTATTAAGTTTTATTTAATTCATTTTAAATTATTTCAAATTTCCCAGAACCAAAACCGCCTAATTAAAATAATAACATAAGTCATCATGATTCATGTACCTCTCTTAGGTATCTACCCTAAAAATAGGTCCACCTCACTTAGCCTTTCAATAAAATCAGAGTCCTTGAATTGGATCACAGGGGGCCCTAAAATCAAGATTCCTAGCCGGTCTCCATGCCCTAAGTCATGCACAAAGGTCAACTGGAATTATTTCCATACCAAGCCATGAAATCCTCACTGTTCCTAACTCCAAAATCCATCATATCTCTCAACCATCATCCTGTGATACCACTCTATCATGACCCCATCCTGCCAAAGATACCGTAATTAGGGGAGAGAGACAATGACCCTCGATTCCCAGATCTAGTAGGCCTTTGGTTGGTGACTAGCACTGAGGATATAAAAATATCATGAAATAGGATTAATTACCCTCTATAATAATATAAGATCAGGATATAATATGAATAAACCACAAGAAACTCCATGACATAGTATTAAAGGAAACCAAAACCATCTCTCAATTCTTGTATAAATAAAACTGATATAGATTAAAGTATCCAAAGTAAATACACAAAATAAAATCTAAAGTAGCGACACAAAAAACTGTCCTAAGGTTCGAGATAGTAATATCCAGCATGTTCCACATTATCCTCCTAAAAACCTAGAAAAAATATATGTATGGTGATAATACAAGTATACTTAGTGGGAAAATAAAAGTCTCTTGTTCAAATGTAAAATAAGCATACTAATTCACCTGTGTGAAAATAGAAGAACCAACAACACCTAAACAGGTCAACTATACATCCCAACCTCACCAAGACATTCTCACCAAATAATGAAATCCAAATATAATTACATAATAAAAAGAATATTAATAAAGGGTTTCCCACACCACTTTCCCACTGATTTTCCACTCTAACACCCCAACATCATACATCCTATAGCTCCCATGTTTTTGAATATCATATACCACCACCCCATAGCACGGTCACATCACATAATTCCCAAAAACACATGGGCAACCATCCCATATCATGGTCACATTACATCTCATCCTAAGACACCTCGACCATCATATAACACCCACTACCATAACCAGAGCAGTAGGGTATCATGAACATGAAGGACATTAACCTTATTCCATCCTCCTAACATGAAAGACCCCCACCATAAGCCTCCCCACAACATAGACATATCACATCTCACCCAAAAACACCTAGTCCACCACCCCACAATATGGTTATATCACATCTTGCCTAAAAATACCAAGGCCATCACCTAGTGCACTAACAGACCTTCTACCATCACAACCTATTCCTATCTACTCACCTAGAAGAGAGAGAGGGAAAGACCGAGGTGCCATCTATCCATCCTTATCACTAGTATGTTGGAAAAAACACCCCCTGTGTGAATATATGAGTGTCATCGTATAGTTCTCAATAGGGGTGGGGTTCATTTAGAAATCATAAAGAATATACAAGTATATACATATATCCACACACAAACCTGACTTATGGGTTCACAACAAGACACTAACCAACTGACAACACTAGAACTTTCACTACCACCACTAAATGCATTACACTATACAAGACACAGTATACAACCCATATTTAACATTTCCATCAAAACCCATTATCCATCACATTCATTTCATTATTTACCAATAATCATATTTAACTGCACATCCCATCATTTATTTTTTCATTAATAATTTCAATCCCATTAAACAAGCCAAACCCCATCCATTTAAATCATTATTAAATAATTATTCCATCGCTACTCAAGCTTATAGAACAATGAAACTACATATCACAAGAATCTCATCATCTTCTCCATACTATTGACTCACCACCCCATAAGCACGGCCAAAAAACAATCACCTTGACTCCCCAAAAGCATGGACAAACAACCATAACCTCACCGCCCCAAAATCACGGACAAACAACCATTACCTCATAGCCCCAAAAGCATGTCCAAACAACAATCACCTCACTACCCCAAAATCATGGCCAAATAAACAATCATCTCGATGCCCTAAAATCATGATCAAACAAACCATCACCCCACTACCCCAAAAGAACGAAAAAACAATCATCATTCCACACTGCATCTCAACCACACATCACCACTCTACAAGCATAGTCACACATCAAATCCCATTTTATATATTTAACAAATGGGATTTTATCATGTTTCACTTTATTTTAGGGGTGTTTTCACACAATCCATAAATCCAGGGGAAATTTTTTTATTAGATAAATATAACTAGTTATCCAATTTCCATTTTGGGGTGATATCACATCTACATGCAACAAGGTTTTCATATCACAACAACATAGTATAAAAATTCTCCCAATATCTATGAATTTCGGTAGGGATTTCATCCCATACAATCACAATATCATAATAATATCAAAGTTGTAGAATCATATGAATCATTCAACCCCCCCCCCCCACCTTAAATTTCAATTAGATAATTATTTATCTTTGATTAATCTATAAAAACAATATACTATATATAAAAAAGAGTAAACCCCTCCCACGTGATTCACAATAAAGATAAATGATATATTCCCTACCATAAAAAAGCTTTTCCAACTCACTACGCATTTTACGGTGAAGAAAGAAACACCCAATAACGCACATGGTAAATCATGGATTAACTTGCACCATGCCAAAGGATCATCAAAACATATACCAAATCACACCCCAAACCAAAACCACATCACTATAGTGGATCTATGAGATAAAAATAGGAAAAACCCACCAAGAAAGGGATAAAAAACTGCCACCAATTTTCAATGAACAACCACTATAACTAATAGATTGAAGTAAGGGATAAGAGGTATAGATGGTATCCTCAAGGTTATTAGGGTTTTTTTATAATGAGAGAGGTAGAAATGTGGACAAATGAATAAAATCATCTGAATAAAATGACTTTAAATCCTGGTACTCACCCCTTTCATATTGTGTAATACATTCATGATGTGTAATTCATGGGATTCCCAAAAAATTTCACTTTCACCAAAAATATTTTCACCTCATCCAGAATTAACTACTCATCATGAATTCCACTTTCACAACATGAATATATCTCATGGGTTCCCCCTCTTCCCATATACAAGTCATGAACCATCCAGATTCACGATCCATGAACTAGAAATTCATGTCATGTAAACAATACATGACTTGAATTTCTTGAAGTATATCTTCTACACCTCAAACCACCACAAAACCTCCTCAAGCCTCCTCTAAAACACCTCCAAAACCAAAAACTAGAGAATTAATAGACTGGTTAAGCATGGACCATTACATATAATATTACTAATTCTCACCTATGTAATATAGTAAACCTAGATTCAGGATGGTCCCTGGACAACCCATTATATTTTAATAAGAATATTTAATGTGTATAATCTATGACTTAGTGATGCCCGATCACAATAAGGAGTAAGTTTCCCACATTAACGGCAAACCTTGTAAAAATAAATGTGTCATTTTTTTGTTTTACTTGCATTACATGTGTTTTATATGATTAGGAAATTAAAAATAGATCCACTTTCATCTTAATAGGTGACATAGATTTAAAACCAAATAGAATTAAAAAATATAATAAAATTTGTAATTTAGTAAAATATTTTAGAAACACATAATTAATCCCCCATATTAGGTGTCTATACCATCCTAATAAGCATTATAATTGGTATTAAAGTATAGTTTCTCTCTGATTAGATCTAAAATAAATTTCCCTTGCTAGTTTGTTTTTATCAAAATATATGAATTAGAATTTTTAAGTGTTTTAAGAAGTGAATATGAGGGAGCGTTATATTATTAATCCTGAAAATGTAGAACTGGAAATCTCATCCAATACTATATAAAATAAGAAGAATAAAGAGGCTAAGAAGCTTATAAAAAAGTTAAATAATGAAGGATGGATTCCCATTATAAGAAGGTAGTCAAAATCACAATGAAGAAATATTAAAGGATGATCCTGACACTCAGGTAAATTCTCTCCCCTGGAATTTGTTTAAAGATATTGATTCAAATTGGCTCATACTTTTCTTTAACAAGTCAGTTGTCTCTTTTGGTGTTTAAACTAGTTATCTGTTTGGGTTATCACTTGTCCCTTAAAAGTGTTTGAAAATAAAAAAGTTACTTTGTATAGAGAAGGTAGTCATAATGGTAAGTTTTATGTTAGTTATATTAATGATTTTTTCTATGATGAATTAAATATCTCAAGTTATGAGGAAATGGGTTCCAATTAATAACTTAGTGATTTTTATTCTAAAAGAAAATATTATGTGAATAAATTTCTTAATGAGGTCATTGAATATATACTATTATACATAAGGGGGATACCAAATAAAAATCATAGCTACTGTGTGAATTCAGTGATATGGAAGAATCATTAGCTGAAAAGGTAAAGGGCTGTAGTAATCTCACAAAACTGGTTAATGTTAATTATAAATATATCTCTCTTTACAAATAAATAATTTATTTGTTTGAATAATAATTGTAAATATTTTCTCATGAGAATGGTTTTCTTAAGAATTTTTTTGTTGAATTAATCCATGCATTTGAAAGTCAACATAAAGTCTCTTTGAATTTTAGGGATTCCCAACTTAAAGTAAAAGAAAAAAGGTTAAAGGGGATTGATAGTTAAATGAAATAGGTAATTAATATTCATGAGGATAAATTTTAGAAGTTAAAAAATTAATGGTAAGATAGATTTATATCAATGGATAATGAAAATAACACACTAGATCTCAAGTGTTTTGAATTAGAATTCAAACTGAAAAATATAGAATCAATACAGGTTGATTCTTCCTAAATAGATAAAAGGAGATGTGATACCACACAAGTATCTCACAAGATTATATATCTTAAAAAGACTCAAATTAGATATAAGAAGATACTGAGATCCTCCAAACATACATTTACTAATATCTCTTAGAAAATGGTATATAATTATTTAAATAAATTTTTATGAACTAAATATATATTCATGAAAATTGTATAACTAAAGTCAAAATATATAAAAATGAGTAAGGATTAAAATTATAGTAATCCCACCAATGTATAAATGGTGGATGTGAAGGTTTATATGAAAATAATCTCCCTAAATCTCAAAATAAGGGTGTTCCAACACAAAAATAGTAAGGTTGTAATTCTGGCCAAACTACATCTAAAGAGAAGATAAAGAGGTTTATTCGTCATTATTAACACTGCCAATGGTTTGAGAATATATCTATATATTATTGATAAAATAATTTAGTATGTTTAATTATAGAAGGCCTAAATAAAGGGATGAAAGTGATAAAATTTAAAATAACCTTGCTATGGAAAAAAAGATTTCATAGAAAAGGGAAAATCTATTTTTTAAAAATAGATTTTAATATATAAATAAATTATGTTAGTTTTTCAACAAATTTGATCACCATTGTAAGAATAATTGGATTTTATTGGCCTAAAATAACTCATATACTAATTTTAAAAGAAGCCCAATGGAGAAACAATAGCATGTAAAGAAAAATGATAGGTATACCTTAGGATAGAATAAAAAAATAGATGAAAAATATACTCCTAAGAAGTCTAAGAAGAATTATACTGAGAAGGATATCAACACTAAAATAATATACTTATAATATGGTAGGTTAGGCCGCATCATATACTACTTCAAGATGTATATGAAAATCAAGAAATATAGAAGCAAGGTAAATATAAAAGGAGAGTCAATTCAAGTGAAGGATAGCATAATTGGATTTTTTTTTTTTTTATTGAAACTCCTTTTAAAGATGTTGATAAGCTAACCAATAAGAGAAAATTAAAAATTGTTTAATAGGTGTGTGGAAGTTACAATTAGGTAGGACACATGGTTTTAAAATGTATGACTTTTTCCCTAGAAAAATGAGGACTAAAGGAAAATAACCCATGACTCCAAGCACCAATAAATCTATTGTGAAAAAATAAAGTATGCATAAAGAGAAGGTTAACCATTTGAGAAATGATTGATTTACAATATGGTCATCTTGGTTGGAAGAGGCTAAGAAAATGGATCAAGTTTAAAAAGATATATATTCCTTATTATCTTAAGTAAATAATCACATCCTAGATAAAAATAAATATTAAAATAAGAGGAAATCATACTACCCAAATAAACTCATAGTTGTATAGATAAGGGTTTAATCATGAATAAAATCATATATGAATATACTAGATTAAGAAATATGTCTCATCCCTACTGTTTATAATAAGGAGCTAATAACAACCCACCTTATTCCCATTTTTCCCAGTTATAGATACTTTTAATTGTGGATTGAGGGTGAATAAGTATGGAGAGAATCCATTGAGGGGGATCTATTAAAGAAAGTGGGATTCCATATATTTATTCATTCTTGTTAAATCTTGGATTTTGTATATCCCCTGAAAAATTAAAAGAATGGGGTATGATTTTCACTTTACCATCACTATTATGATTCATATCGAATATTTTTGTCAAAGGGGGGTTATTTTCTAACAAACTGAGGTAAAAAAAAACTATAAATTGAAGTGTTTTAATGTGTTTGTTCAAGTGAGTATAGGTTTAAATTTTTTTTATAATAAATTTATATATAAAACCCATTATAATTGAGTTTGAGTTTCGGTATCACATTGTGTATAATTATGGGCATATTTTTTTGTCCTAATTAGTCACTCTTGTTTTCTACAAAGGTTTATCCCATTTAGACTTATATTTGATTAGTTGATGGCTAATTTATAATATAAAATTTGGTGTCACCCTTCTCTCATGTGAAAGAGGTAAAATCTCTCAATAAGGGGATATAATAAAGAGGATAAAAATAGAGAGAATATGAGTTTCTTAAAATTAAAAGAGTAAAGAGGGAGAAGAACATTTCCTTGAAGGGTCTTACCTTCTATTCAAGGAATTTAAATAAGGGGGATAAGTCACTACATTAAACTTTTCATTTCTTTTCAATTATGAGTAGAATGATCATATTCAGTTTAAAAGTATTTATAAGTGAATTTGAAATTTATAACAAATAAAAATGGGGATATTGGAGTATATTTTGTATTATAGTTTTATTTTTTCAATGGAGTTACTTGAAGAAATTCAATGTGTGTTAAAATTGGGTAATGGATTGAGAATCCACCCACTAAATACGAAGGAGATGAGAAAGGATCTAGTTATTAACCAGTACTATATAGCCTATGGATATGGACTTAAAATGTGTAAAACGTATTCAATGTTTTGATTAAATCTAGTTTAATTTGGAATAATCCATCCAAGATTTATCTAGCATGTTGGATAATAAAATCAGTGATAAACATCCTTTAGATGAATGTTATAAAGGATGACATTGGATATGTAAATGGAAAGGAATGTGAGTTTATTATTATACTATACTTAAGCATTTATATTCTATAAAACACTATTGGATTGAGCTAAAAAGGTTTGGAATTATTTTGATAATTCTAAGATATATTGAGGTAGTCCATAGGTGATTTGAAGTGGTTCTATAAAGGCCTGAAGGAATTTTTAAGTGATATGAGTTAATTATGTTTCTAATAGAATTCTAAAAATTACCTGAGTACTTCACATTATGTAGTTCATAGGGTATAGTAGGAGCATCATAGGTCATATTTCTTTTACTTCATAAATTATATCAGTAGTAAATTCATTTAGTTTCTTGAGGTTTATAAGGTGAAACCCTTTTTGAAATATTTGCTTCATATGGTTCCCATTAGTCTTTATAAGGCTTATTTGTATAATTTCATGTGTTTACTACATTTTAAGATACCTTCATATCATACAATGAACCTTACGATGAGACCTTGTAAGTTTGGTACATAAATATCATAAGGTTTAGAAAAAATCATGTAAGGTTGAGATATACCTATATAATTGTGATCCTACAACTATGTATGGTTGAGTCAAGGTAGTGTAAGGTTTATAAATTTATGTGTATGGTTGATAAAAACCTACTTGGTATTTATAAGGTTAATTATTTTGGAAATTTAACAAAGGAACTGGACACCACTGTTGTACATGGGACTTTGTAAAGGTCATTTAATTAATTCTATATTAGTGAATATTATTTGATATGATTCTTGTGATATTATTTCATTTTATTAACATCATGATTATATGATTAACCATTAACCAAGATTTAGATAAGGGAGAATAAATTAGAAGATGGTTAAGGAGATAATTATTCAATAAAGCTGTGAGTTTGAAATGATAATATTTGAAACTCGTTATCTAGGATCAAAATGGAGAATAAAATCAGATGATGTAACTTCTAAGATTCAGTTTTTCAAATATCACAAAAGGATTTGTGATTCAAACTAGGAATGGGAAAAATAAGGAAGATTTGATATTTTAATTACTAATTGCATATTCAAGATGAATACGTATTGGTTTTTATGGAAACCCTCATTCTATAAAATAATGCTCCACACATCAATATGAGATACTACTATATTTTAATACAGCTTTGAATAATAATTTTCTACAAATATATTTAGAGTATTTATGATAATAAACTCTTAATATTATTGTGGAAAATTTGGAAAATTTATTTTTTAAAATATAAAAAATGATAAGAAATAAAAATAAAGGGTATTTTTTAATACTCCTTGAATTGGAAGTTTAGAAAAATAATATAATGGGGGGATTGGGTGTGCATGTAATTTATTTTCCTATATGATATCTCTTTTATATTTTAATTAATGGAAATAGTAAATGACCCCCAATTAAAAATACAATGTCACATTTACAACTGGTGATTAAAAAAGAGAAAACTATAGATATAATAGAGGTGTTCTACCAATGATTTAGGGTTCCAAGTGAACCTAAAGAACTCTTTTGGAAGAATAATAATTTTTTATATGGTGTGGAAGGAAAAACCATTTGTGTATTGAATAACAAGAAGGTGTTGAGTTGTTTCATCTGGTCAAATATAGTTGGGGAATAAGAAGATGAATAATAAGAAGAACATGGGTTCATATATCATTCCTTACATCACTAAGTGTTACAGAAGTTGGAGTAGAAAAATGAGGAAGAAAAATCATACCATTAAGAGTTTACATCAGTGAGAAAGGATAAATTAAGGAGTTATACAGAGTATCTTCAGGCTATTGCGATCCTTTGAGTCAATGTGTGAGTGCTTAGAAAAAAAATTCTGAAGATCTGTTAAGTTGTGGAGTTTACAAAAAACCAAGTTTCATTCATTGTTTATTAAAGAAAAAAAATAAGTATAAGACTCTTTGCAGAAGGATATATACTTTTTAGATGAAGTTACATCCATATAAATATTGGTTATGTACTTCAAGTATAAGGAAACTTCAAGAATATTTGGGATATTGAAGACTGTGGTACATAGTATGAAGATCCATTAACATGTGTAATATTTTAAATGATTTCCTATATAATATGGTGAGCCTGTTTTCAAGATGATCCCTAGAAAACTCATTATATTTTGATAATAAGATTTATAGTATTGAATTCATGACTCTGTGAAACCTGGTCATAGTAAGGATTAGGTTTCTCACATTTGGGTCAAATCTTATAAAAACTCCAATTTCATTCTTTATTACTTTACTTGAATTGTATGTGGTGTATGTTCATAGGAAAATAAAAATATATTACCTTTCATATTAATAGGTGATATAGGTTCAAAAACAAATAGGGTTAAAATATAAAGGTGAAATTTGGAATTTGGTAAAATATTTTGGCAACAAATGATTCACCCCCCTAGGTATCTTCACCAATACATTGGGCCTTACAATATTGAACACGTCTATATTCTCATTAATTTTTTCAAACCTAGGATCTATATATAAAAGAGTCGCTATATAAAATATCAATAAAATAATTCAAATTCTTATCAAAAGCATCTAAATATATTTTCTCAACTACTTCACCAGTAGGTTTCTCAAGAATGGTTTTCTCTAAAACATAAAAAAAATCTAAGAAAAATAATAAATTCCTATACCATTCTAAGAAGTTTCTTCCATTAATCTTCTCCTATTCCAATATTGATCTCAAAGTCATGTTGTATGATGGTGATGTCATTTTTATATACATTATAATTTTTTAATGGATGAGTATCATGTTATATGATCATTTAATAAGTAATTTTATTAAATATTATCCCACTAAAATGATATCATTTTTTAATATTACATCATATCTATTAGTGGTTCAAGATATTTATTTTACTAAATTTTGAGCCTTCTTTAGTGTTCCTCTCAAAACAGATCTATTTAGGTAACCATCATAACAATTATATCGTATATGACTCTTGAATAGTTGAGTAAACATTCCCTTTATTGAATCTAACATATGGATCATTTAATCTCTATTCCTATATTATCCTCACTCTTTTAGTGTAGTGACCCATAATTTTACAATTTAAACCCTTATAATATTCTAAATAATATTTTATGGGTTTCTCATTAAGTCATTTTCATTGGATTAGAATCATGGATACCTAAATATATTATAATAAATATAATATATTATTTTTAGTTTACACACACATATTTGTAAAGAATTTACATTTCCTCCAAATTTGATACCTAGATGGTAAAACTGACATTGTGGTTATGTCTGTTATAGGGGGTTTACCCTAGTGGTGATGTAACCTTGGTTCGTAGTTCAGGCCTCAAGTTAGGCCATCTCCAATGTGTTATTTAATAAAAATAATTAATTAATTACTATGAAACCCTAATTTTACATATATATTTATCCTTAAACAATCTAATTTGGTATCACTTCCATTTATAATAAATTATAGAGGTTTCTTGAGAGAACTGGAAGATTCAATGGTTGGTAGACCATTCTTAAAGGTGATCGACAAGAGAACTTAGTGTGAATGTGATATTCATCAACTGAAGATCCTAAATCAAGTTAGGAGTATTTATTTCCAATTTCTCACTCTTAATATAATGAATTTATTATCTAAATTTATTTTATTTAATTATTATCATGATTTATATCCCTACACATTTATTCATTTATAGTATTATTACTATGAAAATTCATTTTCCCATGTGTTATTTTTTTTTTGGAGGATTATCTCACAAGGAATATTTATTGGACCCTCTCATTGGGAACCAAACTCTTTTTTTACCCAATCTCACCCCCCCCCCTTCTTCTCACATTCTCTATCATCCTTCACCATGGATGTTGGTTCGACTATCGGGGCCCAAGATGAAAAAATAGGCAATGAGCAATGGTGTGAGGCATTGTTTTTTAGTGAGGAAGTGGTGAAGGGGTGAAGAGGGATGTATGTAGGGTGATTATGAGATTTTAGAGTAATATTGGTGTGAGTTTATGTGGGAAATAGAAATTTAGGATGTCGTTGATCTAATGAAAAGGAATTTTTTGGGGGATCTCAATTGAAGGATGGTTAGTGGGTCCTCATAAAAGGATGGTGATAGCTATTGGAGGTGTGGTGGCAATGGTGGAGTTCAATAGAGATTATTTAGGTGCAATTTGGGGTGTAAATAGAGTGATTTATGCTTGAAGTGAAGAAAATAATTAAAAAGAGAATAAAATGGAAATTTTATGAGTATATGGTATTTAGTTCGTACCTACACATCATGTAAATTTTTCCTAATAGTGGATAAGGTTTCTTTAAGAGAAACGTATGACACATATTGTAACTCTAAAGTACATTCCACATATGGTCACTGATAAAATCTATATATTACTTTTAGAATCATTAAATACTATAAAACGTTTATTTTAGAAGTACATGTCATATAGTTCAAGGTTATTTGATATGGAGTGTTCTAGAGTACACACCCAGCTAGTGAATGTAATGTAAGTACACTCTATATATTATTTGATATAATATGTATTAGAGTATGTAACCAACTATTACCTGGAAATAAAGTAGACCCCATTTAATATTAAGAATGTTTTGTACAATAGTAAACACCCATGTAGCTTATGAGACCTTAAAGACATGTACTTTTAAGTACAAGTCATGTAGTTGGACGCCACATAGCATGATGGGGACAATATGTTCCAAGATAGACTACATGGAGTGTACATAAAAGTAAATTCCATTTATTATTTATCCTTTGGTTTTTTCCATGCCTCCTCACCTTGGTTTCAAAATTGAACAAGTAAATAGTCCATTCTAATCATTTTTTCATGTAGAAAACAAGGTGTAATTCTATTGGATATTGGAGACCATTTATGAGGAACCTTTGGAATTTTGAGGATTTTATATTAGTACGCACAGGGATGGTTACTCCCCTAGTGACATATTGATGATAGGGATTGTGTACCCTATATTCTTTATGGATTTTAGTACTCCCCCATCCCCACATTATCAAAGAATGGGTCTACCGCATTTAGGCGTGGTTTGGGTACTCCTTTGTTCCCAACAATTCATGAGACCCATATATGATGGATAGAGTTAGAAACTCTCCCATTAATAGGGAATGGGTCCTATATCTATGGAATTAGGAACTCTCTCTTTCAACATACTTTGCACAACTTGTAATGGATCCTCTATCAGGGTTTATTACTCCCTTGATCGACACACATACTTTAGTGAGGTTCAGGTTATCCACTATAGTTTATGGTGATATCATTAAAAGGATAAATAGAGTGGATGTTCTATGAATTATGACTCCTCATGAATTATTGGTTACCTTCAAGATATGACATGCAATTGGAATGTCAATTTCAAACATTTTAAGACTTTTGATATTCCAATCATCCCTAGTTTATAATCATAAAATATCCTTTAGGATAAGATTTAAGATAATTGGGGCTCCCCTATGTCTCTAGGACTTCTATTTATAGAGAATATCAAGATTCTTTTACTTTTTACAGTTCCTCTCTTATTCTAGAGTTTGAATTTACATGTTTTTTGTATTTCCTTTATGATTTCAGGGAATACCACTTATTATGTTTATACTCACCCCTACACATGCTTTAATCCCACATGTTTTGTTTTTATAAAAATGATGCATGGTTTGAAGATGGTCTTGATTAACATGGAGTTGGTGTGGCATGTTGTTAACTAACTCTTTGTGGTACTTGATGATTCATAATGGAGGTGTTGAATTTTTTAGTTGGAGATTGTTCTAGGAGTCCTTATAGATTGGAATAGGTGCTTTCCCTTTTTTATTGTTTATCGATTTCAGAGAATTTATCATACGTATAGTTCCTAAAGTGTTTTCTTATGTTGATATGTACTTATCATGTGATGTATCATTCATTAATTATATATAGTTTAGTTATTTATATATCTATTTTTGGTTTTGTTGACTTCATATTAGATATGTATGTTTTTTGTTGGTTGTTATAGGTTAAGGTCTCCTATTTTTGTTATGCCTTCTTAGTGCTAGTCTCTATCCCCTAACCTATTAGAGGAAGGCTTTGAGTGTCACACTTAGTGTTAATCCTAGTGGGTCCTTGGTGGTGATTCATGTCAAAATGGTATTAGAGTGGTTGAGTCATAGGGATAGAGTTTGGATTTATCAGTTCTATGGGGATTTGTTTGGGAATTTATGGTAATGGTTTAAGGGGGGTTTAAGTTTGATTATCAGACTAAAGAACCTAGTAGTGTGGAGGATGATATATCTATTCACCAAAACACTAATGATATATTGATTAAATCTGAACTATAAGGAACTAGTTATGAGATAAAATAAGGATAATTCATGCATTATATAGTTATCTATTGTGAATTTTCATGTCCTTACTATTTCATCCCATCTAGATGTGATCTAACCCTTGGGGGTTCATCCTATAGAGTTAATGATGACACCCATGGATATCCATATCTTATTTATAGGTAGGGTCATGATGAGATCATGTAATTTGTTGATCCTATCATTTATAATTATTTTATTGGTGAGGAATTTATTGAGACTAAGTTGAGATATATCTTTACCCCATAATCAAAGGTAGGTTTGTTGCCATTGATGCTTAGTGTAAACCTTGTGGAGAATATGGTAGTTCCCATTGATATAGATTATACTTACCCTAGGTCATGTTATTTGTATAAGTTTAGTAGTAGTGGCTTCTAAGATTATGATATAACCCTAACTCTCATGTGATAGAGGGTTAAGTGGAGTCATAAACTTGTACAATTATTCCGGTTTGGACACCCACTAACTAGATAATGATTCTTATGTTGAACTCACTACATGGTGTAGATATCATTTAGTGGATATTTTTTTCATAAAATCACTAAGTGAATTATCTTCCATGGTTATATTTTTATCCCTTAGGATATTGTTCTATTTAAAGATTCTGGGAATAAATTGTCTTCTAGAGATTTTAGACCCTCCGTAAGGAAGTACAACCATGTTAGGGTAAGATAATCATTGGATTGAATGCTTTAATCATGCTAAGAACCTTAATTTGATTATATCACATGACTATAGGGATTACAATCAATTGTAATATGCTTTATCAAAAAGGTTGATTATGTAAATGATCACGATGTAGTCTTTCATAACCCCAGATTACTATGCACAAATTGTGGATGTGGATATGTGGGGAGTGATTCACTCCCATATTTGTAAAACCCCTTGTAATGCTTTATCTTTTCTATTTATTTAATTTATTAAATTTTGGGACTGACTTTTCCCAGATCTTGGATCTTCTTGGTTTGATTTTTGATTGAATTATTTGATCTCATTATTTTGGGTAGGTCCTCTAGAGAGATAATTCATATTGGGGTAGTACTTGTACGTAACTCCACCCACATAAGAGTCTATAAGAAAGTATTGGAAGATTGAGAATTTTTGGAATGATTGTTCCCTAAATTTATAAATAGGTTAGTGTTTGTAATGAGGATAGGAAAACTAGTTTCATAGATGGACCTATATGTTTGAATTAACATTTAGAATAGATACTTTATTTTAATAGGTAAATTGACCTACCTAGAGTTAGTTTTGGTTGAGAAGTTGGTGGTATAAGAGCAGTTAGAGATGGACGATGCTATGATTCACTCCCACCATTGTTTCCTTTAGTTGGTTCTTATTAATCATGGATTTTTGAAATCCATAGTAGTGGAAATATGCATACAACTAATTTATTTGGTTAGGTTTCAATAGGTGTGGTTCAAAGTATGATTTATATCCACTCTTTATGAACCTTCATACTTAAAAATAAAGTCATGATATATTCTTATTTCACTATTTTTGGGGGTATATAGATTCTAATAGAGCCCCTTTCAAGACCTTTATTATCTATAGAATTTCTATTGGGGTTGGTTATCTTTCACACATACCTTATAATGAAGTTAGTTTAGCCTCAGTGGAGAAAGTGACTAGTGGTTTCATCCTTGGTGTATACTAGTTTCCCTGTTATTTTCACTATAAAATGATATGAAGTTAACCAGATAAGGTGGGTTACACCTTCAGTGGTGAGTGATATCCCTAAGTATGGAGAGTAGATACAAACCTCTAATAGTTATAATCATCTATCAAGAATATGGTGAGAGGTTCTTTTTAACTATGGGTGAAGTTGAGGATTCTCTTCCTATAATTGTGAGGGAATTTTAAAATTCTTTCCTAAGGTTTTCCCATGATTATCTTATAATAGGAGGATAATATATACATCATATTTCGTTTTGGATATGGAATTTGATTGTTTCTAAGTTGAATTATGGGTGCACTTGCTGCATTTATGGGACATATGAACACGTTTATGGAGGATAATTTTATGCATTTATTTTTTCCCTAGTCTTACCATGAGAGTACTATCTAGGTGGTAAAATATCCTATTATAAGTTATGGATTCATTTAATATATTCTTATATGAATTTCAATGTAGTAGATAGAGTAATGGTTACCCATCATAAAGGTTTTGGTTGTAATTATTGTTGATAATAGAGTAGTGCAATTTTGTAATGGTGGATAACTCCCTTTTTAAGGGGTCCCATGTTCAGCTGATGGAGGAGGTGGTTGAACAGCTAGCCTCAAATTGGTGGATTCTTGATAGTAGGGGGAAATGTATCTCACTTTAACCAATGTTTGTGGCCCTGATCCTTTTTTTGAGAGATTCCCATAGTGTTAATTTATATTTAATGGTCTTACGTGATAGGGTATTCTCAGGTGATAGACTTGAAGGTTCTTCCCCATTATTGGGAGCATGTCATCTGCTTCCCTAGTTAGATAGTGTTCCTATTAATTAATATCTATCTTGGATATCGTGAAGAATTTTTTTGAGTGAGTATCATCCCATTGGAACATGGTCCTTGGTGTAAAATATCTAGTAAATTTTTTATATGTTCTCATCTCATTGAAACTCTAACTATACAGTAGAGGATGTTTTCTCTAAAGGTATCATTTTTTATTCTCTCAAGTTCTAAGAGTTTTTATCCTAGGGTCAAGAGATAATGAAATAGATTCATATAAATAGTTAGGTCCATCCACTTTAAATTTTTGTAGATTGGGCCACTAACAAGTAGTGGTATAGTACTGGGTAGTTTGAGGATGATGGTTTTGTTTCTTGATGTATCTTTTTTTATCATTTTTATAGGATAGGAAATAACACAAATAGATTGTTTTCAGTATTTGATGCAATATTTTTCATACATTAAGGTATAGATAGAAAGTTCTTGTGCATGCTTGAGGATAGATTGAGTAAGATGGTTGGTGTTGTCTTTTTGCCTTGAGTTAGTGACTTTGGTGTTTGTACCTTATTGGTTGGAGATGATAAAAAAACTAATACATACCATAAATATCATTCTTCCTAGTATATCTTCGAGAATCAGTGTAAAATATTCATGTTTTTCTTTGTATAGGGGTTCAACATAGATAGTTTACTCTCGTGTGATGGTTATCTAGAACACTCTATAAAGGTGGGGAGTGTAAATACCCTTATGGGAGGTATCCTTGATGATAAACCATTTTAGGTTATATTTTAGTGGTTTTTAGTTTCAATTCATTCTATGTATCTAGATAACCTTTGGATAAGAAAAGGTTTTGGGTTTGGAGGCTTGGAAAGACTCGGATTATGCAAGCTTAAACTATTATTGATATTTTTCTTCAAAAGAGTTTGAGATGAAAACTCTTGTGTTGAAGTGTAATCTTAAAGATAAAATTTTGGATGGATGTGGGGAATAGAGAACATTCCTTTCCTAAATGGTTTTTCACCAAGTTTTCCAAGAAATTGGACTTATAAAGGTGAAATAAGTGTGTGTGAAGGTGGATTTTCTTTCTTCATGAGGTTGTTTTATGAGCCCTTATTTAGTATATCTAGTTTTTTCATTTTCAAGGATGAAAAGGTTTAAAGGTGGGGATAATGTAGTGACCCATATTTTTATATTCTGAACCCATTAATATTATAAATAATGTTTTATGGGTTTATCACTAAGCCATTTTTATTGTATTATCATCACAGAAATCCAAATATATTATAATAAATATAATATATTATTTTTAGTTCATGCACACTGACGCATCTGCACGCGTTGTTTAATTCGCATGGGATTTGGTCATATTAGATTTATTTTTCTCGAACTACACATGCTACTCGAGTGTAGTATAGTGGTAGTGTGGGGCTAGTCCCATGAGGATTTGGATTTTTTGATAAGTACTAAAGCTTAGAACCCTTTGGGGTAGGAGTCCTCACAAGGTGGTTGTGCTTGGGAATAACTAATTTTATGGGCTTTGTGGATTAAGATCATAGATAAATAAGTGATCAAAATAAATTTTGGGGTTTAGGAAAAAGGATGATCTTAATTATAACTTGGTTTGATTCTAAGATTTAGGTTGTGAATCAATCAAAGGTCACTAGTTAGATATGGTTGAGCCAACTAGATCTATCCAAGAGACATTTATTCCTTGGTATAGAGATAGCTACAACCTAGATTCATTAATACTAGCTTATAAGGAAGAAAATTTCATAGGCTATTGTTCATAACCTATTCTACTCCAATCAGGTCAGGTTCATTCATTCAAACCTCCCATGGTTAGGCTCGCTTAAAATAATTGGATAAATAATTTTTTTAACCTGATTACTATTCTTTAAGGTTACCAAGTTGAGAATTAAATATTAATTAAATTCAAACATCCCTACTCTAAACACCTACCCTAATTGTTTTAGCATATCATGGTATAATTTGATTAAAAATAGATAAAGAATTTCAAACACGATTAACACACCAATACAAATAGGGATTAAGTGATTAATGAACATGTAAGGATTGAGATTAATCAATTAATGAACATGTAATCAAGAATAATCAATTTAATCATCAAATCAATCATAATTCTAATCAAATACTTAATTTAAATAAGAATAAGAACAAACACATCAAGGATTCATCATAGATTGATGATCGAGAAAAATAACACACATAGCACGGTGTTAGCGATGCAAAAAGGATGTTGAACTCTTCTCAAATCTATCCATAGGGCTTGAATAAATTTAAAACAATGAATATAGTTGATGAAAAATTAGTTTGGGGAGAAATGGTGGAAGACAATCGATAGAGAAGAATGAGATAAATAATGGAAATTCCATAATTCAGTCACACTCTGGTCTGATGCACGTCTGATATAGGTAAATAGTTGGGAAATTACACAATGTGTAATGGGTATCCAAATAATTTAATTCCAATACATGGTTTTCTCTAAAAATAATGAATCTTCACAAATATCATCTGAATATCATATATAATCTTTGGGATTTGTAAATTGACTCATTTCATGATGTGTAACTTCTCTACAAAACAAGTATCTTCCTTAATTCTGGATTTTAAAAGCAGGAATTGTGTTTGAAAGTTACATGATGTGTATTGGTGAATCACATTGTGTAATCACTTTATGGATTGAAATTCTTTCACGACATGCCTCAAGACTTTCTATATGCTATGAAATATGACTACATGTCATGTAATAGAATTTCATAATGTTTAATGGTCATTTTTTGTTAGTTTATCCAACTTTTCCTTTAAAACCTTGAAAGCCTATTTACTACAATAAACAACACATAACTTCTGCATTATCAATTAAAAAATGGATAATCCTTAACAAAATGATAGAAAATGTATATATGATTTCATCATATCAAATTCCCCAATACTTGAATAATTTCTTATTCTTAAGAAAAAAGATCTCAATAGGGATTTCAAAAGGTAAAAAAAATTAAAACGGTAAAAATTCATTATATCTAGGTAAATAAAACTAAGTGTAATTAGAAAAAGTTAGTCCCCAAAATCATCATTGTATAGAAAATTTTTCATGGCTCATAGGTCATTTATTTAAACAAATTCTTAATATTTTGGTTTCAATTTCTTAACTGTTCCTTAAATTATATACTCATTTTCAATTTACCTCACAATGAATTTTTTCTCATTTCTTAGGGTAAAATGAAACTCGATTTATGATTGTACCCTGAATACATGTTCTTAACCATAAAGCTGTATTAGTTCTTTAATTTCCACTTCATAAATAAAAATAAAAAATTAATCATGGGGGATTCAGAAAAAAAGGTGAAAATGACTCTAAGGATATGATAAGGTGAGTAAATAGTGAAAATAAAATGCTTAAAAAGGAGGGTTGGTCTCACCCAAATTTACCCAAGATTTTAGGGTTAAGCGGTCTCTTTTAGTTTAACTTGGGTTTTCAAATCCTCAGAGACCTAAGAAGTAACCTATAGACACGTACATTCTATGGATTGTTTTTGTCTATGAAGTTGCCAAATTTGGGTTGATTTTAGATGGGTTTAAAGGATTACTAACAGATTTGAGTTAATTTAAATTAAGATAATGAGTTGATCCTAGGTTATTGCTTGGGGTGGATTAGATAAATTCCTTTTTTAATGATTTCAATTTCATTAACTTGAGAAGGATCCATTAAATTAATTCAAACTAACCTCATCACTTACTGGTTAAACACCTTAAAAACACGTGCTAATCACCTATACACTTGTAGGATAATTTTCATGAGCACTCAAAGGGAAAGGATCTTATTAGCACATAAAAGTGGGGCAAATAAATTTAACATGGAAGAGGAAGAGAGAAAATCATTGAATAAAAGAAACTCAAATAAAAGAAATTAATAAAAAATTTGAGATTGAGAAATAAAATCCAATCCAGCCCCTTAATACTCCCTTATATCAACCCATAAAATATTTATCCCTCTATTTATTACATGTTCTCAACAGAAGCGAGAATTAGACTTATGAGGGTGGAATTGAAGAAGTAAAAACAACAAAATAATGATCACTCCACCGTTGTGTGATAACTTTCACAAGTTATGGTGTGAATAAATTCACACCTTTAGTAAATGGTATAAACTTGATATGTAGAAGAATAGAATAAGAGGAAAGGAAGAACTTTTATTAAGAAACTAAGTTGAATTGAACAACTTACATGAGAAAGAAATGTGATTACAAACACAAAGCGGCAACATAACACTACAATGAAACCAAGCACCAAAGATGATAAAATTCTCCAAAAAACTGCTTTAAATAGGAATTTAAATAGGATTGGGTATATCCCCAAATAGTTAAATTCTTCCCACTAGAGTATGGTAGGCCTAGGGTGGTGGAAAGTTTGTGGAATTTAGACTTTTCCACCCTTGACCCGAAATGAAATCCAGCTTACATCCACAAAAAAGATTCACCTAAATGAGATTCTATATGGCCGAAATGTAGTGGTACATAAAAGAAGAAAATGAATTTACATATGTTCTATAACTTTATGTAAAGTTTCAGACCAAAATAGAGTGTGGTTTACGAGATATGTTTAAAATGGTGGGATGTTTTTCTGGGCCACAGAATCTGGCCCAGAATTTTATCTCTAACTTGGGCCACCTAGAACTCCATTAAAACATATGAATTATCTCTTTTCACTGTTGGATTAAATGTTCTACATGATTTACTATATCTTAATTTAAAGTTTTAGAATCATTGGGCTTGTATCTTGGCCATTATAGTCTCTTTATAGGGATTCTATCCAGTTTACTTTTCCCAGAATGTGTTGGCATGAAATCCCATTTTGGTGGCCTTCCAATGTGAATCTTTAAATATTCCCAAAGTATTAATTATTCCTTATATAATGGGAGACCTGAAAATAAAAGATAAAAATAAAATCAAAACCATTTTTTATTTTATGATGTGTTCAAATATGTACCAAGTAATAATGCACTTTAACAAAGAATTGCAATTATAATGTAAAATAATGTTCAAATTGTAAAATACACTAAAAATGGTGTTTATTAATAATTAAGATCATGAATATTATAAATATTAACAATTAATACTATCCTATTTAAGTGGATATTCACACCCCCCCCCCCCCAACTTGAGTTTTTCTAGTCCTGAGTAAAATATATCTCAAAAATATGAAAATCGAATTCCCTTTTCCAAAAACATTTTAATACACAATAATCACCAAAAACCCTTATACAAAACAATTATAAAACCCATAAAAATCTTTTAATACAATATATTTTCATAAGAATATCCCAATCCCAAGCTCATTCCTTTTCTCTAATTCATTTCCATATTTTATCCAATATCAATTAAGCATGATGATGTATTGTGCATCAAAATGGACATGGGGGGTTCATCTTTATTCAATGGTGGAAATGATAGAAGAACTAGGTGGAATCACATTTCAATATTAAGATGAGTATTTAGTTTTTTTATTTATTTTTTGATTTTTTTTCCTTTTTTTTTGTTTTTTTTCATGGTAATTGAAATTGCACTCAATAGAGTCAACCCATGTAGCGATACTTTGACAATGAATCCCAGGCTCAAAGAACTTAGGGAACCAAGTGAAGCCCACATACTTGGGCATCATCACGAGTTAACTCAGTCAAAAACAAAGTCAAATTACCAAAATTGGAGATAAAATTACTAACTCTGGGACAGAAAACTATGGAGTCACGATCCCCAAGTGCTGAAAGCCACGCATTAGGTCATTTCATTTCTCTACTCGCAAATTTATTGCTTTTTTTTATTTTATTTTTTGGATTTTTTTATTGAATACTCATATTAAAACTAAAATGATCACTAAACCTATACTATTTATTTAGGGGAACCCATGAACTTTAACTAATACCCCACTATCCAAAGGAAGTACATTGTGAATTTTTTTTATTTGGATGAAAATATAAAAGATGAAATGTCACATTAGGCAGCCACACTTTCCAAAATCTATACTCATGAAAAAATACATTGATTAAAATCAGAATCAGGGCATGAAGAATTATTTGATATTCAGTTTCAAAGTTTTCAATGTGTGTTATCATGTTCAAAGTTAAAGGAATTTTCCCTTCCATTCACACACATTTTTTATTTTACAAGTATTTTTTTCTCTCTTTTCACCCCCCCCCCCCACTTAGAATAACACTATCCCCAATGTTTAAAGAAAATAAAACTTAGAAGGGGGTAGAGGTGAGGAGTTTAAAGAGGATATTGAAAATGAGAATCATGGAATGAATTCTCCTGGTGGTTGAAGTTGATGTTCGTGCTACTCCAATTTAATCCTTCAATATCCATGTCACTCACAAAGGTCCATAGTAGAACAAGGAAAAACAAACAAAACAAAACAAAACTATTTATTTATTTATTTATTTATTTATTTATTTATAAAAAATAAAATAAAATATAAGTATATATACAAAAATTATAGAATAAGGAATCACTATAAGTTGTAGGTCAGTGGAAAGCATATTCCCCTGTCTCCCTTCGGTCCCGGGTTTGAGTCCCTGCAGCTTCGCCAGTTGTTACAGAGTTTTCCCCATGACCTAAGACATGTCCTTATATATATTTATTTATTTATTTATTTATTTATTTATTTATTTATTTATTTATATATATATATAATTTTTTTTGTATTTTTATTTTAACATTCAAACACATAAAATAAAATGAACTAATGATACATTGTCTTCTTTTTAAATTTCTAGGTAAGGTATTACTCAGGGATCACACCACGTGACACAGATGAATATGGAACTCCCCTTTCACATCCATTCATACTCATAATAAAAGAGCAGGTCAACAGTCTAAGGCACTATCATATTCATAGTTTATTGATTAAGTATTTTTTTTTAAATATCAATTTGACTTATTAATACTATTTGAAAAATAAAGATTATTCACAATGATTGGAACCATGAAAACCACGGGTTGCCTCCCATGCATTACTTTTGTTTAACGTTGTTAGCTCGACATGAACCCTCCTAACTTACCCAATATGAACTTTCAAAATTTTAAGGACCCCATATTTCTCCACTTCTACTATATTGAGATTGATTCTTTGTTTAGAATTTGTGTCATGTACAAGAATATGTCCTATAATGAGTGGGAAAATCCAAGGAATGTCAGAAATGGTTGATGCGGTTTCCACTATAGTCTTTCCAAAGACATCAATGATCATTCCAAATTTTTTGGTTTCAAGAGAAGAATGAATTACAACTAAAAGGTCATGGTTATACCCTATGAAGGGATACTTGAATATAGAAATAAGGACAATATTTTTGAGGTCGATTTAGATAGAACATTCAGGCATGGGTTGAGTTTTTGAATCCAAATCAATTTCATTTTCTAAATTTCTCAATAGAATTGGTTCCATTTGAATGTAATATTAAACCAAAAAATTGGAAATATCAGTTTCATTAATGGTTATGGACTCAAATTTTTTTATTTCTCCCAATGGTTCAGTGATTTTTGGTTCTAAAAATCATTAATAGAGCAATATTCAGGACGCTCAATCCAAGATATCAAATTTCCCTCTTGTGAATACAAAAAAATAATTTTTCTCTTGATTTAAACACCCATCAACTATAAATTCATGTTCTTTAGGTATCCTAGATTCAAAGTACATTTATTTAGCATTTTCATGAGGTGTTTGTGTGTAACAAGATTCTTCTATCAGTATTGAGGAAGGGACAACCTGAGTGGAAATGGGTTCCAAAACTGTTTCAATTATTTGTAGTTCTACTCTTAAGGATGAAACCTCAGAAGTCATTCTCTCCATTTTATGAAACAATTTCTTTAGTAATGGATGTGTATCAGTATGGGAAAGGGGTTGAGATAGATGGTCTATTTATGGAGGATAATTAAGTTATTGTAATTCCACGGGAGGATGTTCAGATTGGCCTTGTTGAGATTGGAATTCATTATAGGTTGGAATGTTTTGTGAAGCATAGGAGTTAAAACATTGTGGATCAATAGGTTATTGATTTTCCCACCAATAAGAACAAGTATTTTCATTGTACATAATAATGGGTGTGGGGTAGTCAATGTAAGGAGAGATTCCCCATGTTTGGATTTGTACAAAATGGATTTCCATAGGAGTGAAATAGAGGACGAGAATAGAGGCATGGGGTGAAAAAAGGATTTTTTAGTGTCTAATATAACTTACTTGGTCCCTAGAAATGACGCCAAAATTTGGTCTCTCTAAAATTTACCCAAGATTTTAGGTTTAAGCGGTCACTTGTAGTTTAACTTGGGTTGTCAAATCCTCAGAGACCTAATAAGTAACCTACAAACACGTACATTCTATGGATTGTTTTTTTCTATGAAGTTTCCAACTTTGGGTTGATTTTAGATGAGTTTAAAGGATCACTAAAAAATTTAAGTTAATTAAAATTAATATAATTATTTGATCCTAGGTTATCTCTTGGGGTGGATTGGATGAATTCCTTTTTTAATGATTTCAATTTCATTAACTCGAGAAGGATTCATTCAATGAATTCAAACTAACCTCATCACTTACTGGTTAAAAACCTTCACAAACACATGCTAATCACTTATACACTTGTATGATCATTTTCATGAGTACTCCAAGGTAAAGGTTCTTATTAGCACATAAAAGTGGGGAGAATAAATTTAATATAAATTTAATATGGAAGAGGAAGAGAGAAAATCATTGAGTAAAAGAAACTCAAATAAAATAAATTAATAAACATTTAGAGAGTGAGAAATAACATCCAATACAGCCCCTTTCTACTCCCTTAGATCAACCCATAAAATATTTATCCCTCCATTGTACATGTTCTCAATGGAAGCAATAAGTAGACTTATGAGGGTGGAATTGAAGAAATAAAAAACAACAAAATAATGATCACTCCACTGTTGTGTGATATATTTCACAAGTTATGGTGTGAATAAATTCACAAATTTAGGAAAAGGTATCAACATGATATGTAGAAGAACATAATAAGAGGAAAGGAAGAACTTTTATTAAGAAACTAATGTGAATTTAACAACTTACATGAGAATGAAATGTGATTACAAACACAAAGTGGCAGCATAACACTACATTCCAAGCACGAAAGATGATAAACTCCTTCACAACCACTACCTTAAATAATCATTTCAAGAGGCTTGGGTCGAGCCCCAAATATTCCAAGTATTCCCACTTGATTATGGTAGGCCTATGGTGGTGGAAAGTTTGTGGAATTTAGACTTTTCCACCCTTGACCCGAAATGACATCCAGCTTGCATCCTCAAAACATAGGCGCCTAAATGAGCTTCTATATGGAAGAATTGGAGTGGGAAATAGATTAATAAAATTAATATTTGGATTTCCTCTAACTGTATTTAATGTTTCATCCCAAAATAGTTTATGTTTTACGTGATATGTTTAAAATGGTTGGCTATTTTTCTGGGCCGTAGAATTTGGCCCAGAATTTTATCTCCAACTTGGGCCTCCTGGAACTCTATTAAAAAATCTGAATTATCTCTAATAACTATTGGATGAAATGTTCTCCATGATGTTCTATATCTTCAGTTAAATTTTTAGAATCATTGGGCTTGTATCTTGGCCGTTACATTCTCTTTATAGGGCTGATGTCCAGTTTACTTTTCCCAGAATGTGTTGGCATGAAAGCCCATTTTGGTGGTCTTCCAATGTGAATATTCAAGTGTTCAAAAAGTTTGAATTGTTCCTTATATAATGGGAGACCTGAAAATAAAATATAAAAATAAAATCAAGACCATTTTTTATTTTATGATTTGTTCAAATATGTACCAAGTAATAGTGCACTTTAACAAAGAAGTGCAATCATAATGTGAAATAATGTTCAAATTGTAAAATGCACTAAAAATAGTGTTTATGAATAATTATGCTCATGAATATTATAAATATTAATAATGATTATTATACTATTTTAGTGTCTAATAATGGGTACACTCTGAAGTATAATGCTTGAATTTTATGAACAATAATGAAATAACTCCTCCATAGCTAATGAATTCCATGCTCCCAACAGCTCAAGGTGGATCCATGAATATATATCAAGTGAGTACAGAAGGTATCCTATCCTTTTATTTTTATTTTTATTTTTGTATTTTTTATTTTTTTAAATTCATTTCTAGGCGAGATCTCATATCCATCCCCTACTCACATATGATCCTTTATGGGATTCATTGGTCTAGAAATGGTTATTTTTGACCTTCCTAATACACAACCCAAATCATTTTTTCTTTTTCTTTTTCATTTTATTTTTCAAAGGAATAATAAATTTTTAAAATATCAAGAATTACAAATAGATCATAATCAATAGTCTGGAGAGTACCACAATACATTTCCTCTGCAAAATCAACTCATGTCCGCTGGCTGAAAAACTTCCCCCACACTTGTTCAAAGTAAAGTCATGAATTATACAAAGAGAAGGGAAGGAAGGGATAATTGGATTAGAATATAAGCATCCTATTAATGTAATTCATTGAAACTATGGGATTAATTAAGTGATGGTGTAAGTGGGTTTTAGGAAAGAGTAACTCGACAAATATTTCCTCAATCATATTAAAATTGTATTTTATTATTCATAGCCTCAATAAGATATCAATGAATGTTCTAATATGTTTACATGTCCCATGTTTCAATCAAGAAATATTCTCAAAAAATAATATGCCATCATAGGTTCATAATCCTCTCAAAAATGGGAGTAAGTATAGAAAATTAGAAATCATTAATTGTGTAAAATAACGTAATAATTCAATTAAAAGTAATTTCAAAAAAATTTAATTTGAATTAAATTACTAAACTCAAAAATCATTATAAATATATAAATAGGAGGAAAACATAGAATTCCAACAATTTTCATCTTAATATTTTATTTTATTTAAATGGGTGTAATGATTTTTAGGTTTAAATCATGATTCTGAATGAAAAATGTCTCCTAGAAAAATGAAAACAAGTAAAAATTCAAGTGTATCAAAATTGAAACTCAACAAAAAATCCCCCACACATAGTATGAGAAAGTATCCACATAATCTGTTAAATTTCCATGGAATGGTTTTGGTAGATAAAGGTTATAAATGTAAATTTCAATTTAGAAAATAAAATAGTAAGGAATTGATAGCTTTCTGTAATGAGTCTCATGCCATGGGGAAATTTTTGAGCAGTCTTGATTTTAGAATTGGGTGACCTGAAAAATTGGTTAGAAATAAAAATTATACTCTAGATAAATCATTAGTTCACAGGGTTTAAACATTTTGTAAGTATTAAAATAGTAGGTTCACACAAATAATATAAATTAAATACATTTGATATAAATGCAGGTATGTTTATACAACAAATATCACATTAAATCATGATGAAAAAGGGAAGGATATAAAAGGACGACTATGAAAAAATCATAACAAAAAATATGAGAAAACAAATAAAATATTGGTTGCCTGCCATAAAGCGCTAACTATAACATCATCATCTATACTGATGGACCAAAGTATTAGTCAGTATCATCCATTGTCTCAGCTCTCCTCCATCTTCTACCACTACTAGAAATAGTATCCTATGGATCTTGTGGTTGTTTAAAAGGATTTACAACTTCATGAGCATACCAAGCATGAATCTGATGTGGTAGGAAAGGTATCTATGCTCATGGATGTGGTTGCTAAGCATGAATGTCAAGTGATAACTCCTGAAGCTAGTGCTCGACATCAGCTAGGTTCTAAGTCACTCATCTAATAAGGGAAAATGGTAGAACGGGTTCATTGATAACCATATAAGGAATAAAGGATCTAAACATGGCTACTATAATAGTGTAATGAATTGGAAAATAAGCCAAGTAAAATAGATCAAAAAAATTATCCTATATATGTATATGAGGTGAAATGATACAACATTAACGGGAATACAGATAGTACAAAAAAATGAGCACCCTGGTAGTAAACAAAAAATGGGGGAGGGGACTAGGGTAGACTAAGAGAAATCAATGGTATTAAGAACATCATCTACGATTTTCTCCCAAATAGGGTTTGGTTGTAGCTGCCCTTCCTGGTCAATGGATGTAATGGATGATGGGTTTGGATGATCAGTTATGGATGGTGGTGCCTCGGTGTTGGAAGTTATCTCAGTGGTGGGTGGTGGGGAGTTTCTGATCTAGAGTGTAGTTGTGTGTCCAGAAGCAAGATCAATAAAAGGCACCTTAGTGGATGGGGTGGTTGCTGGTCTCTTGCCCCTCCAGGATTGCTCTGTCAAATACTCCTATTAGGCCATAAGGTTTTTCATCTCTGAAGGAATGGAATTTGGGATTGTGGCTAGGTTAGGAGTGGTATATGATGAGGGGCTCACAGAGGTCAGTGGTGAATGAAATTTTTCAGGTGATTATGGTGGTGGAGGGGTGGTGAAATGGGATAGCTCTGCAAAAGGGATGTGTAAATGTTAGGAGACCCGATGTAAAATCTCTAGGATGAAAAGCTACATAGCCTAGATATCTTACAGGATGAAAGGGGTGGGTGGATCAGTAGTGTAGGTGGTAGTAGTAGATGTAGAGACATGGGTGGGGTCTGGTGTGGGTATGGAAGATGTAGGGTCTAGACGGAGGTGGGTGTTGGGTCTGTAGTATGATCATAGAGTGCCTCATCAGTGGCCTCAACTACTCTTGGTGCCCACCAGTATAGGTTTCCATCCTTGGTAAGAAACTTCATCTTGTGCAGAAAAAGAATATCAATGGATTCCATCGGAATAAGGGAGGTGAGTGGCATGTCAATGTCAAAAATTCCAAGATGATGGGCCAAATGTGTGTTGAATGATCCATACATCAGTGTGCCTCATATCCAATATGTATGAGCTTTGTAGTATAATGCAAAATAAGAGGCTATATTGATAGTAGGGACATCCATGGGTGCACTGAGTATGAGGATGTCCATCTGAATAAAACTGCAATGAGACTCAGCTCAAGTGAACTAGGCTTGTGTCAAGGCCCGATGTAGGATTTGAAGTGCTGGGATTTTGAGATGGGTGGACTTCATAGTCCTGGGATCATGAGTAGTGTGAGAATCCCGAGAAATAATCCATGAGAGCCTCTTTGAATCTAACTATTCTGACTCAAGTTGTAGGGTAGAGAATAACTCGGATGTTGTTAAATCATCAGTATAAATCCCAAGGCCTATACCAAATTTCGTGAAGGAAAGCTCATGATTTTGTCTGCCTAGTCTAATGATGAGGCTATCAATAGCGACCTCAAATGTGGAAAGAAACTATATAAACATCTCCCAGTATATATCCTCATGAACCTCAATAATGGATAAAATATGTAGGATCTCAAGGAGATGTAAAACCTCTTGGATATTATTTAGGTGAGCGAGGATATCCAATTTGATAGTCTTTTTGGTCCTTATCATCTTTTCCTCCAAATGGTTGAGTGCCACATGGTGTTTTGGGTCTGAAAATTGGATGATAAGGTATAGATGAGGTTGGTCATCCTCAAAAAACTCATTGTAGCTTGAGTGGTCCGCCTTCAGGATAGTGGGTTGTTCAAGGACTATAGTAGAGGTTGAGGGGAATATTCCTGAGGTGTTGGGGTTGTGGCTCCTCGCTTGTGTTTGACTGGTGACGAATCATCCCGCTCAAGTGAGCAATCAGAAAGAGGGGTTCAAATAGTTTTTTTGATCCATTACAGTCACATGGTTGGATATAGAGAGGAGTATAAAGATAAGAATGGGGAATTTGGAGGCTCAAGGAAGTGGGAGGAAGAGAGGTTGGGGGGAGGGTTGGGTTAGGTAGAGTACGAGCGGAAAGGGGGGGATGGGATCATGAAGTATAAATTTATGGTTCATGTCATAAAAACATTGTGGAATTATACAGAATGTATCTAAGATTCACAACGTGTAATTCTTTGATTTTATTAATTTTTGCAGTGAAAGTTACACATTATGACTTTTTATGACACGACATGTAATTTTTTTTTTCTCAAAAATGACTCTGACCTCTGTCCTTTTCTCCCAGCATGATCCAAGCTAAGATAAGATTATTTTAACCTATTCTATAATAGGGTGACCTAACCTAGGTTGACTTCATGTTATCACTTTATTTAATGTTGAGATCTTGATGCTTTGATGCTCAAATGAATATCAAGATAATGATGCACCCTTCCAGGAAGGGTTCTTAAAATATTTTTAACCTTTGACCATTGACTTTGAATGGGGGTGTGACTTATTTTTGAATACCGATCATCCCATAAGTAAATACTTGAACAACCACAAAGGTTCCTAACTATCTAGATTTGAGCTTCCCAGGGAACAATTTTAATCTTGACTTGAATAATAGGAACTTATTTCCTAGGACAAAAATGAGTCTTACAATGCGTTGAGCATGCCATTTCTTTATTTTTTTTCTTTATAGATGTTGTAATTTTAATAAACATCATTTCTAATTTCTTATAATTCATCAAATTGTAGCATCATGTCTTCCCCAGTATTTTGAAAATCCAAATTGTGCTTTTTAATTTCCCAATATGAGAGATGTTCAAGTTCTACTGAAAAATGACATGGTTTCCATATATCAATCGGAATGGTGAGGTACCAATGGGTGTTTTGTATACAGTATGATACGCCCAAATTTCATCATCTAATTTTATACTCCAATCACTTTGACTTGTGTTTGTTTTTTTTCAAGGATTTTTTTGATTTACCTATTTGACAATTCAACTTGATCGCTTGATTTTAGGTGGTAGTGAGTTCTTATATTGTATTGGATGTCATATTTTGTAAGAAATACTTTGCAATAATTATTATTTAAATGTGTTTCCCAATCACTAATGATTATTCTAGAAAATCTAAATCATGAAAACAAATTTTTCTTTAAGATACTGATGACCACCTTTGCGGTTTCATGAGTTGTAGCTTCATCTTCTACCCACTTGGAAATATAGTCAATGACAACAAGGATATAGGCCTTGCCATGTGAATTGAGAAATGTTCCCATAAAATATATTCCACACACATCAAAGATTTTGACTTCAATGATTGGGTTTGGGGGTATTTATTATTCTTTCCAATGGTGCCAATCTATTGGCACTAATCACAACTTTTACAAAAACATCTTTCATATTGGTGGAGTGTTGGCTAGAAAGGTCCAATTTGTTGAATTTTCATTACTGTTCATTATTTCCATGATGTCCTCCTGTTGGTGATTCATGACACATGTCTAAAATATTTTGTATTTCATCCTTTGGAATATAATGACATAACAAACCATTAGCACTTCACTAAAAAAGGAGTGGTTCATCCCAGTAGTAGTGTGAAGCTTGAACCAAAAATATTCTCCTTTTTTGGTAGGATAGGTCTGTGTATAAATATCCCATGGAGAGATAGTTTTAAATATCATAAAACCATGGTTGTGCCTTTGTATTTATTCTAAAAATTGTTTCATCAGGGAACTCCACTTCAATGTTGAGATCATCATCGTCTTTTATAAGGGGCAGTGGAATTCAAGATATATGATCAGTGAAAAAAATTTATGTCCCCTTGGTATCTGTGATGAAAATTTTTAATTATTATAGCAATAGGATCTACCATATAAATCTTTCCTTGGTATCCTTTTTGTTCATTAAATATCTTAGGGTAGCATGATCAGTGTGCATAATCACTTTTTGACAAAACTAGATAGGAGAGAAATTTCTTAAAAGAAAAGAAAAATAATAAGAGCTCCTTCTTTGTGGTTGTCTAGTTTACTTGAGCTTCATTCGGTGTCTGACTGGAATAGTATATGGGGAAGAATAATTGATTTATTTCTATCCTAAAATAGTTCCAACAGTGAAATCATTGGTGTTGAGCATCAACTCAAATTCTTTTTCCCGATCTGGTGAATGATTACAGGAGTTCCTACTAGGATTTTCTTTAAGGAATTTAATCCCCCCAACATTATTCAGTGAAGTAAAATGGATTTTCTTTTTATAACAAGTGCATCATAGGATGGTAAAATTTCGTAAAATATTTCATGAATCACTGATAGAATCCATTATATCCTAGAAATATCCTTATACCTTTTACCGTTGAAGGCTCAGGTAAATATTTGATCAATTTTATCTTGGTAAGATCAATTTTCATTCCATCCTTGGAAATTTTGTGTCCAAGGACTATGCCTCCTTAAACCATAAAATGAAATATTTTATAGTTTAAAACTAGTAACTTCTCTTCACAGTATTGTAGGACTAACTGAAGACTGCTTAGATAGACCTCAAAAGATCTTCCATAAATTAAAAATTCATCCATTAAAATTTCTAAGAATTACTCCTCCATATCATGGAATATATATATCATGTACCTTTGAAATTTTTCTAGTGTATTACACATACGGAATGACATGTTCATGTAGGTGAAGGTACCAAATGGAAACGTGAATGTAGTTTTAGAGTAATCTTTCAGGTTGACTACAATATGGTTGTATCCTAAGTATCCATAAAAAAAATTTATAATTCATGTCCTGCAAGTCTCTCCAACATTTGATCCATGAAAGGTAGAGGAAATTATATTTATAGGTTTTTGAATTTAGGTCTTTGTAGTCTGTGCGCACTTTCTATCCAGTGATGGTGAGAGTTGATATCAGTTTATCTTTATCATTCTCGTCTACTGTGAGACCACCTTTCTTGGGAACGGCCTATATTAGGCCCACCCACTCACTATCAGAGATTGAAAATATTATTCCATCATCCATAAGTTTCAGTACTTATTTTTTAACAACCTTATTCATTGATGGTTTGAGTCTCCTTGGGGTTGGTTTTTTGGTTTGACGCCTTCCTCAAGTGAGATTTTATGGGTGAATAAAGAAATATTGATCCCTTTGATATCAACCACCCCCCATGAAATTAAATGTTTATGTCTTTTTAGTACCTCAATCAATTTTTTATCTTGTGACTGAGTCAGTTATAAGTTTATGATGAATTGTAGTGCAATAGTAGTCCCTTGAAAGGAATACTTGAGTGTACTATGGAGGGGTTTCAGTTCCAGTTTTAGTGGCTAAATGAATGAGGGTATGAAAGGGAGGATGTTTTCCCTTGTAATAGGTTCTATGTAGTTTACATCCTCAAAGTCATAGTCCTCATCCTTATTAATAAGTTTCATATCTCCACTGTATTTATATTTATTTAAGTATTCATCTCTTTCATCTATGCTAAAGATAGATTATAAATCAAAAGAATCATCTTTTTTTTAGGTTTTTTTCAAGTTGAACATGACTTGTTCATCACCTACTTAAAATATTATTCTTCCTTGATTTTCATCAATCAGTGCCTACCCAGTGGCTAGGAATGGTCAACCTAAGATTATTAGAATGTTTCCTTCCTCTTCCATGTTTATAACAAGGAAGTCTACTAGAAAAATGAACTTCCTAAATTTGACTAAAACATCTTTTAGAAGGCTTTGGGGATATTTTACTAATCGGTTATCCAATTAGAGTGCTACTCTAGTTGGTTTGAGTTCTTTGAGTCCCAAATTATGAAATACACTTATCGGCATGAGGTTGATATTGGATCATAAATCACCCAAGACTCTTCTGAAGTTTCATTATCCTATTGTGTATGGGATTGAGAAACTTCCAATATCTCTCATTTTTTTGTGTAATTTTCTACTGAACAATAGCAGATAATTTTTCATTTAGAGAGATGACTCTTAGATCCTCCATTTTTTGTTTTTTAGAAATTAGTTCCTTAATAAATTTTCCATAGGTAGGCATTTGAGTGATTGCTTCATCAAAAGGGATGTTGATGTGTAGTTGTTTGAGCATATTTGAAAATTACTTATACTTCCCTTAAATTATTCCTTGACTCAATATTTCCAGAAAATAAAGAGGTGTCTTATAAGGTGGTAGAGCAATATATACTTCTTCCTTGGGTTTCTCTCATGTTTTTAATTTTATAGAAGGTGGTACTTCTTGAGGTATCACTTGAGTAGTTCCGTTTTTCTTTTCATAAACTTATTCTTCTATTAATGTTGTATTATTTTTGTGTTTATTAACTTGTCTTCCTAATCCTTTGCATGGTTTCTGAAAATCCATCACTTTTCCACTCCTAAGAACCACTGTCTTTTCCTCTTCCCTCAGGTATATCTCTATATTACCAGTTAGAGTACCTAGAAATATCTCTAACAAAGTATTTGAGATCTGACCCATTTGATTCTTAAGGTTACACAGTGTTACTCTTTGGTTCTGCATTTCCATCTCTTGGGTGTCATCCTCTGATCTGCCTTTTGAACAAAGGCTGAGAGTATATTTTCTAAATTTGATTATAGAGGTATGGATAGTTATGGAGTACTTGGTGGAGTTGATTGAAATTTTTGTTGTGCTATAGGAGGGAAGGGTTGTTATGTTTCTTGTTGTGGTGGTCAAGGAATAGGATTCATCAATAGATATCCTAGTGGTCCTTGGTTCCTAAATGATGCATGACCACTTCTATGTTGGAAGTACCCTTGATTGTTTTTTCATTACTATTGGACTGGCCTTTGTTGAAATTATTTTTATAGCTACGAAAATTTTTGACTTTAATGATTGTAATTAACATAATTACAATCTTGGATTGGATGTTCATCAACACTTGTTCTGAAAACTTCATAAAGGTATGGGCCACTGGACATTTCACATGACTAAATTTCCATGACTGGAGTAGGAGGTGGAGGTGATGCTACTAGTATTTTAAATTATTCCAACTTCTTATTCAAATCTTCAACTTGTTCAGCTAGTTGAGTATTATATTTAACTTGGTGGTTCCTACACTGGGGTGATCCACAATCTCTCTGCCATATACTATCATTATGAGAGACTTTATCTAGAATTATTCGACCCACCTAGGGTGTTTTAAACATTAACCGTCCATCAGCGGTTGCATCAACGATAGTAAGAGAAACTGGTTTGAGGCCTTGATAGAATGTATAGATATGAATCCACATATCTATTCCATGATGCAGTCACTTTTGGGTAAGATCCTTAAAACGATCTCATGCTTCCAATACTGAATCTCCATCTGATTGAGCAAAATTCTGGATGTTGTTCGGTAATTTTCAAGTTCTAATGGGTGGAATGTACTTCTCTAGGAATTTTTTGGCTAAATCATCCTAAGTTGTGATGGACTCAGTTACTTGACTTTTGATCCAATCCTTAGCTCATTCTCGTAGGTAAAATGGAAATAATATAATTCTTACGGCATCAGAAGATACTCATTGGTTGCGAAAGGTATCACAAACTTCCAGGAAGTTCAAGATATTCTCACGGGGATCTTCACTTTGAATTCCATTGAATTATCCTATATTCTAGATCATATTAATGAGTCCAAGTTTAATTTAAAATGTATGTGCCTATATAAAAGGGCATACAATATTGTTAATAACACCATGGATTGATGGTAATCCATAATCCATGATGGTGTGCTCTTGATACACTAGCTTCTCTCTATGTATTACAAGTTGCATATTTTGTTGGTCTGGACAAATAAGATTGCTACGGTCTTCCATTTTTAAACAGCGATATGCAGAAATATACCTTTTGATGTCAAGTTCAAATGTAAGTTTTTATTGTGTGTCAAGGCTCCTTGAATGAGTCAAAGGGCCCTAATTCATGCAATGGACCATAATTAGAATAAGGACGCAATGGTGTCTAAAAATGAAGAATAAATAAAGGAAAATAGAAAGGGGAATTGGGTGAGGTAAGCCTAGGTTCTTTCCATAGGTTTTAGTGCCTTAGAATAGTCCTTTTAATCCCTATAAATGGCTCCAAAATTTTATTTTCCTGCATGTTTCATTTAATTCACATGGGTTGCGGTTAGATTAGATTTATTTTTCTCAAACTACACTTTCTACTCAGGCATAGTATAGTGGTAGTGCGGAGTCGATCCCACGAGGATTTGGATTGTCTGGTGGGAACTAAAGCTTAGAACCCTTTGGGGTAGGAGTCCACACAAGGTGGTTGATCAAAGGAATAACTAATACTAAGGGATTTTTGGATTAATATTATAGATAAAGAATGGATCAGGATCAATTTTGGGGATCAGGAAAAAAGGATGATCTTAATTATAACTTGATATTATCCTAAGGTTTAGGCTGCGAAGAAAGAAAATGTCGCTAGTTAACTATGGTCAATCCAAATAGATATATCCAAGTGATGGTTATTCCTTGGTCTGGAGATAGCTATAACCTAGATGCATAATCCTAGATTCTAAGGTCAAAAGTTTCATAGGCTATTGTTCATAACCTATTCTACTCCAATTAGGTCAGGGTCGTTCATTCAAACTTCTCATGGTGAGGTTTAGTTAAAATAATTGGATAAAAAAATTTATCCTAATTACTATTTCTTAATGTTATGAAGTTGATAATTAAAGTTTAATTAAATTCAAAAACCCCAACTCTCAATCTCTACCCTTAGTGGTTTATCCTCTCATGGTAGAATCGATTAAAAATAGATAAAGAATTTCAAATATGATTAACACACCAATAAAAATTGTGATTAATAATTAATGAACATGCAAGGATTGAGATTAATCAATTAATGAACATGAAATAAAGAATAATAAATTTAATCCTCAAATAAATCACAATTCTAATCAAATACTTACCTTAAATATGAAAAAGAAAAAATGCAATAAGGATTCATTATAGATTGACGATTGAGATGAAGAACGCACATAGCACAGTGTTAGTGATGGAAAAATGATGAATAATGCTTTGCAAATAGATCTACGGGGCTTAAATAAGCATAAAATGATGAAGATAATTGATGAAAATGAGTTTATAGAGAAAGGGTGGAAGAAAATTGAGAGAGAATAACAAGAGAAATGAGAGAAAATCCATCAGTCCATCACACTCTGGTCCACTACGCACCTGTTGTAGGTAAATATTTAGGAAATTACATGATGTGTAATGGTTATTCATGTTGCGTAATTATGATTTAAGGTTTTCTCTATAAATTTTGAATATGTGTGAATATCATCTGAAATCTTTAGGATTTGGAAATTTAATCCTTTCATGATGTGTAACTTGTCCACATGACATGTATCTTCCTTTGGTATTGATCTTGAAAACAGGAATTGCGTTTGAAAGTTACACAACATGTATTGGTGAATCACATCATGTAATCTCTTTATAGATTTAAATTCTTTCATGACTTTTCATATGATGTGAAATATGACTACACATCATATAATGGGGTTTCACGACATGTAATAGTTATTTTTTTGTCAGTTTCTCTAGCTTTTCCTTTAAATACTTGAAAGCCTATTTATTTAAATAAACAACACATACATAGTGAATTATTGAGTAAAACATGGATAATTCTTAATAAAATGAAAATAAATTTTATATATGATTTTAGCTTATCACACACTTGTTCATGAAGAATATCCATTTCCCTCTAATCAGATTCTATTATGGGAAAACTGACAATATATTTATGTTTGGAATAGGGGGTTTACTCTAGGGGTGACATAACCTTGGTTTGAAATTTGGGCACTAGGTCAGGCCATCTCGGGTGTGTTATTTAATAAAAAAATTATAAATCAACTAATTAAATCACATAAAATTATAATTTTACCTATATATTCATATTTAAACTCTCTAATTAATTATTATCATTATTAGCCCTGATGTAGGGAAAGATTGAGAGAAGTGGGAGATCTGGATATTAACAAGTTGTTCTTTGGAAATATTGACAAATAGAACTTGGTGTGAATGTGATGTTCATCAACAAATAATCCAAAATCGAGGTAAGAATCATTATTTATAATTTATTTATCTTATCATCATGAATTCCATGTATAAATTTAAATTTTTTGATTTATTATCATGACTTATATCCCAATAAATTTACTTTTTTATTGTATTATTTTCGTGAATATTTAATTTCCCTCACATTTTTCATTTATTAGAATATTTTCTCATGATCAACGGTGGTTAGAACCTCACATCATCTACCAAGACCTCATTTTTTCTCAATACCCCCCCCCCACTTTTCTTCACATGTTCATCGAAAACCTTCTTCATGCCTAATGTTTGGATTATAAAGTCCTGAGATGGTGAATGGGAAATGATCAGTGGTGTGAGGCATCGTTTTCTAGTGTTATGGTGAAAAGGGTAAAAATAGAGATGTATAGAAAGTGAAGAAATTTATCTATAGGATGTAGTCCACTATGTGATGGATGCACTCAAAAACTACCCCACTAATAGAGAATGGGTCCTCTATCTATGAAATTGGGCACTCCCTCATTCGAAATTATTTTCTCAATCAGGTGTGGGTCTTCTATCAGGTTTTGGTACTCCCTTGAATGGAACACATAATTTAGTGATCCATAAGTTCCTCACTATGGTTTAAGGTTATAGCATTAAAAATGAATGGTTTGGATGTTTTATGCCTTAAAATGCCTTATGAATTCTTAGTTTCCTTCGAGATATGACTTAAGTTGGGTTGTTGAATTCAGACTTCGTGAGACTTTCAGTATTTTGAGCATCCCTAGTTTCTCATGAGAAACAATATTTCATAGAGTAAAGATAAGATGAATGGGACTCCCTTATATCCCTAATACTTCTATTTATAGAGTATATATATATTCTTGGCTTCTTTATAGTTCCTCTATTATTCTAGAGTCAATGATAACATGTTGTTTTGTATTTACTTTTTTGTTTTGGTGTATCCTACTAAGTATGGTTATACTCACCCCTACATAGTCTTTATTCCCACATGTTTTGTGTCTATGAATATGATGCATAGTTCAAAGACAAACTCAGTGTATGTGGAGATAGTGCAACTTGTTCAGGGATAATTCTTTATGTCACTTTGTGGTTCATGATATTGGTGGTGGCCATTATCATTGTATATTGTTCCAAGAGTCATTTTAATGATAAGGAGGAGATTTCCCTTGTTTTATGTTCTTCAAGTTCAAAGTATTTATCAAATTTATAGATATTATGGTGCTTTCCTATGTGGTGATGTACTTATCGTGTAATGACTTATGTGTGAATTGTATAATTTAGTTGTTCATATATCTACTCTTGGTGTTTTTGTTTATTTTACATATTTTAGATGTATGTTTGTTATGGTTTTTTATATGTTAAGTCCTACCATGTGTGTTGTGCCTTTGTAGTTCTAGTTTCCAACCCTTGGATTATTATAGGGGGATTAGGATGGGACACTCAACTTACTATCGGTCTATGTGGGTCTACAATGGTTTGGGTTATGTCATAGGGTTTCTCAGATAAGTGTGACCTAAATCTCGCATTATAAGTCAGTTACCTAACTCTTAAAGTTATAAATTTACACCAATCCTTACAAAAAGTAATCCATAGGCACCTAACTTTAGAATTAACATACCCTATTGGATAATTAAGGTCTTGATATGTTTTATCTTTAGAAGGAATATAATACTATATTTTTTTTAAATGGGTTTTAAATTCTCACCATTATATCCCATGTATTATCTTTAAATATGCATGCTTCTAATGATTTAGTTTTAGTACTTTATACCATCAAGCAAATTAATATAAGTCTCCATACAACTCAAGATCTGTGTTACTTATGCAGAAAATAAAATTCATTTATATTAAATCATATATTATTACATATATAGCATAAGGTACAAGAAATACTTTCATATAAAGTCTTAGAATCATACAAAACCAAAATCCCTATGAGATCAATCATGTTGAAAAAGGTTACCCTTTCTTTTCTAGGCATAGCCTTATACCCCAGGCTAATGAGATGTCTGACCTAAAGTCACACTATCTAAGGATATCTACTTAAGAGATACCTCAATTCCAATAAAATTCTAACACCAAATATGATTAAATCATAATTTATATATACATTCAAGTTCATAACCCACAAAAAAAATAGATTCATGGTTGAACGTAGCTAAATATTATACAGTACCTAGTATGTAACTCCTTATATGCATGGCTTAAAATTTATATGAATAAATTTAACACTTTAAAATAAATTATGTATTCATTCATAATATAATATTCATACTCAAGAATAATAAACGTGGAATAGATAAATAAATGAAAATTTCATAAATTTAGACATGACATGAAGATTTATGAACAATTAATAAATAAATAAAAATATTATCCCTTTAAATTAGATGATCTTTATAGACACTCTATAAAATATAATTATCAACATTTTATATTTATAACACATATATATAAACACTTCATATTTCATCATTTACGTGTAATTTAATATGAACTACTTCATATTTTAAATATATGATATTTATGAAAACATTTATAATCATGTAAACATTTAATATTTTATTTAATCATTTTATAAAAAATAAAATATCACATATTTCCTTTCTCAAATCTACCAAAACTCCTTTTAGAGAGTTTTAAAGAAAATTTACAAAACAGGGCTCTTAATATGAATATTTCATATTATTATTTATGAAAATTTTATAAATCAATATAATATACTTTAAATTTTGACTTATTTTACAATTTATAAAAAAATTATAAATTGATTTACCATGTAAATTCAACTATAAAACTAGATCACATCAACCAAAACATTTTTTGTATGGTTTAAATACCCCCCCCCCTGAATTCGGTATGGGCCTAGCATGGTTTCTCTAATATAATAACACTTGTCAAGGGAATACCATCATGATCCCCTCCCTACAAAGTTTCCAAAATAAAGGAAGAGAGATAATGACCTTCGAGTCCCACTTCCAGTAGGCCCTAGGTTGGTGACTAGTACTGAGGGTATAAAAATATCATAGTATGGGATTCATTACCCTCTATAAATAAAACAATATCGGTAGATAGGATAAACAACCACCAAACAACTCCAGTAGATAACATAAAATAAACCCAAAATCATCCCACAATGAATGAATAAAGTAAAACTAATACATGTAAAATTATTCAATATATTTCAAAAGACAACTCTATGATAGTGACTCAACAATATCTCCAAAGAAGCTAGTAATGTCCAACATGGTCCCCGAAGTCCTCCAGTAAACCTAAAAAATAGTTTATATACGTAGGGTTAGCATAACAGGTATACTCAACAGGGACATAACCAAGGCCTTAAGTGAAAATTTGAAAAGTGAATACTAATGCACTAGTGAACAAATAGAAAAAACAAACAAGAACCTAAATAGGTCATCTAACCAATCCCTAACCTCACAATGGATTACTCACCAAATCATGAATCCAATATAATAATATAGCATCAAGGTCATAACAAAGAAAGCACTCTGTTTCCACTTCCCCATTGTTTTCCACTCTCATGCCCCAACCTCGTACATAATATGCTCTCATACCTTCTATACATATCACTTCACATCACATCACATCACATCACATAACATCACACCTTTCCCAAAGACACCTCAGTCATCTCTGGTGTGGGTCGAGATGCATACCTACCTACCCCACCCTCACAAGATCTAGCATCTAGTAGTAACATTAGGTATCATCACATCACATATCATCATAGCCACAACAACCACATATCACCCAAAGACATAAGGTCCATCACTACACATCTCACTCGTAGACACCCGGGACATCACTACTGAAGGAATAGTGGGGAAGAGGGGGTAGTTGTCCATCCATACCACCACCATCCTAGATATTGGGAGAAACACCTAGAACACAGAACCTATGAGCATTGGTAAGGTTATCCAACTCAGTTGGTACACATATAGAAATATTATAAGCATACATTATATATAGATAACACACATTACCCAACCTATGGGTTCGTGACTACTGCACCATAGTACACCACATTACTACTATCATACCGCACACCAACATTCACAGCTATTGTTTCCACTGCATACAAAACATCAAACCACTTTCATATAAGCCACACAACATTTCCACCTTCAGTTACAGGTTGCACCAATTACTAAATATATCAAGTTCCCACTAACTGTCATTAATAAGAAACTTCATTCACATTTAAATAGCTTGTTTAAATATTTAATTCCTTTATTCACTTACCACATATCAATTCCAACCCATTCATATTCAATTTCCAAATTATAATTATTCCATGGATAACTGGAAAACTAACGCAACCACTGTTGGGACCACTTTGTGTATAAGTTTTTATTTGTTGTCAATAGTTGTCAATGAAGATCAAAATGAAGGAGATCAAGAAGTAATCCAATGACATGGAGGAATGGAAATTCAGATGATTGTTGTATTGATCTTAAGTTCAAAGAACTTGCGTCAAAGGTGACACATTATTTACTATAGTGAAGAATGGTGAGGTATAATCCATCTGAGGATGATTAATTAAGAATGGGTATTTGATGAAGACCATGAAATTCTTCATGATTTCATGAGAATCATGCAAGAGACTTCTTGAAGAATATAATCATATGATTTTCATGAATTCGAGAATGACGGTTGAATAAGAAGACAGTGTGGAAGGGATTGTAATTTTGAGATGGCCATGCAATTCACATTGTATCAAAATATGATGATCCTAAAGCTGATCTATCAAAGGATATATATCACGATAGTGGAGTTTTTGAAGAATGAAGAATAGTTGCTGAAGAAGCCAAATCATAGAAAATAATCATGAAGGTTATGGCTGAAGCATATATTGAAGGTGGAGCAGTTTCCCAGTGTTTGCCAAATTTTTGGGCCTCAAAATCAGAAAATGAAGACAGGGATTTTTTGCAAAAGGAGTTGCATGAAAAAAGGAAGTGGTTCATGAAATAGGTGGGTTGTGCACGAAATAAGAGAGTTGTGCGTGAAAAACAGCGTGGTGCATGAAATAGTGGAGCGAAGTTTTTCACGCAAGCAGTGCTTCGGAATCAGAACGTTGAAAAATGGTAAAGGCATGGGCTGCACGAAAAACCAGAGTTGTGCGCGGAAAAATGTGAATGTGTGTGGAAAAATGATGTGCGTGAAATATCTGGGTGATTTTTTTGCGCAAGCAGTGTATCAGATCAAAAATAATGAAAATTGGAAAAGGCAAGAGGCGCACGAAAAATCGGAGACATTCACTCCATGTGCGTGGAAAATAAAACTTGTGCACGAAAAGATGGTTGTGCGCAAAATGCGGGTTTGATGTTTTACACGCAAGAGAGGCTCTATTTTCAGAATGATGAAAAATGAAAAATTCATGAGCTGCACGAAAAATCCAGGTGGTGGGCGAAAATAAAAGGAAGGCGCGCGTAATCTAAGGAACTGAGAGACAGTTTTACGCGTAGGATGGGGTTTTACGCTCAAGGTCAAAAACAACTATAAATATAAGGTAAACCCCTCTCATTAGCAGAGGCTCAACACTTAGACAAATCCCAAGCTCTGACGTGCGGAAAAATTGAGGTATAGAGTGGTGCGTGAAAAGAAGGAAGTGTTGCGCGAAAAAGAAGGTGTAGCATGAAAAAGAGAAGTTTTGTGCGAAAAAGGAGAGTTGCGTGAAAAGCCTTTTTCACACCAAAAGGTTATTTTTATGAACAAGGTTTTAATTTTATCCACAAGACACCGGGAAGGGTGTGCGAAAAATTTAGGGGTCCCATGGGCCTTTGATAGGTGCTTAGCACTCTCAAATATGCTTTGTGAAGACAGAAGAACAGTGAACCATTTGGTTTTATGAAGAGAATCATTACCGCACACAAATGACTGGTGTTTAACACCCTCATTGTTCTTTGTGAAGAGAAGAATAATGATTCGTGCAACTAAACTCAGATCTTCACAGAGAGAGGGAAATATAACGATACACTCAGGTGTTGGTATTGGGAATTGAAGGAAGAGAAGAAGGAGATTTAGTGCATTCAGTTATTGCACTAAAGTAGAAGATTGATTACAAAAGACAATCAACTCAGGACACTGATGCAAGCAGAGTCTTGTTCTAAGAAAAGGCAAATACTTCAATGCAAATCTATTGAAGAGACCCTCGTGTCTATAAACTGACTAAGACTTCACCAAAGGCAGTGAGTTAGGGGGAGTCAACGGGAGTGACCCGAGGGACGCAGTGATCTAACCCTAAACTTTTGTAAAGGAAGTGATCCTGGTACAGTGTGATTATTCCCAAACCATTGTAATCCACAACTAGTGAAGAATAGTGGAATTAGGTACGACCGGAAACCTGTCGGCGTATGCTCCTTGGACGTAGCCCTTAGTGGTGAACCAATTAAAAGTGTTGTGTAAACTCATTGCATGTGAATGTAGATTGCTGATCATATCCATCATACATGTTTTGCAACTTCCTACCAAAATGGGGACAAGATCCATCACATTAAGAGAAAAATTTGACACCCTGATTCACCCCTCCCCTCTCAGGGTGTCCCGAGGTCCTACAACTAGTATCTGAGTGAAAGGTTCACATATGTTGGATACTCTACAGTAATTATATTCAGAATAAGATTTTAGTTTCTTTCCTAAAGTCAACAATGAAGTTCAGTCTTGATGAAGATTTAGTCATTTCTGAGCATAATTCTACATCCATCAAGACCATGACAAATAGGAAAAAGAAAGAGAAGAAGCAGTTGAAGAATTCCCTTATGTCCAAATAAGATACAATGTATTTTTCTCGGTGCCCTTCCAATAATGAAAAAATATCAGGCTTGGAAAGTATCGAGAAGGTGGCTCAGGTTTCTACCAAAGGAAAGGAAGACACTTATATCACAAGTGATTAGGAGAAATTAATAAGCTATATGCGTGATATTCCTGAAGAAATAGTTTCTCCTATTTTTAGAATATTTCAATGCATGCAGGTTGAGATCAATCGATTGGAAAGAGAAGCTGATAATGTGTAAAATGGCTTAGAAGTAAAAGTTCTTGAATTCTTAAATCTCACCAAATAAATTAAAGTCTTTTAATAAAAATAGAGATTCAATAAGACTCTAAAAGAAAAGATCCATGCACTTGAATCTGAGCTGAAGAAGAGCACTTAAGTCGAGAGTTTTTATTTGGAAGATACTTCCAAGAGATTCAGGGAACTTGACTATTTGTTACAAAACAAATTTAAGATGCATGAAGATGAGGTTGAAATATTGAAGAAGACATGTGAAGAGAAGATGATCATGATTGAAGATCAGAAGATCATACTCAATATTGAAGGTCAAAAATTGGAAGCCCAATTGACAAATCTTGAGAAGACACATATTGAGACTTCACAAAAGAATGAAACAAAATCAGTTGTTGCTGGTACTCAATGCTCACTCGAGGATTCTACTTTCAAAAGAACTCCAACATGTGATAATAATATCATGACTTCACTCATTGATCTATCACAAGCAGCTATGAAATTGAAGGTACCGTCCATACAAAATTGTACTATTGTTTCTAAATATGTTCCTTCAAAATGTGCAGGATGGAAGAAAAATTCTCAGTAAGTTTGGATGAGGATATATGAGGACAATAAACCTACCATGATGTCTAGGTTGGATGGGAAGAAAAAGGAGGAATATGATTCATCAAATAGAGCATAAAAAATTAAGAAGAAGGCCCAAAAAACCTCATACATAATATATAAAGAAGAAAATATTTGTGGGTCAATGTTGGTGCTAAAATAGATTTGGGCATTGCGCACTGGATTATTTGTACAATCCCTTAAATGAAAAAGCAAAAAGAAAGCCTGTATCAAAGGGAAGAAATCCAGAGAGAAAGAAGCAATATCTGCAGGTCCAGAAGCATCTGTTTACAGCAAAAAGATTTGGAATGCTTGATAACATCTGTGATGTATGCAATGGAAGTGGTCACAAGGTAGGAACATGCCCATCTCAACACTCTTTCACTATTGATAATAAAAGAAGACCTCATATGCCGACTAAGTATGAAGCAAGTACCTTGGGAAGAAATCAGAAGAATATTTTGAACACACATTTCCCCAAGAATATCTCAAGTAGGGAAGCTGAGAAGACCCAGGATTTTAGATCCATGAAATTGAAGGTTCATTCATCCAAAAGAAAAACTAAGTGTGATGAAACTCAGATGAACCCATTTGGAAGATCCAAACCAACTGCAATAGTTCCAAATGACATATTGGTCATCTGGCCAGAAAATTTGAAAATATTGAGGAAACTTGAAGATGAAAAGGCCAAGGCTGGTGACAAAGGAAAAGGAAATATTTAACGTGATGAAGATAAAAAGCATAAGAGAGTAAAAACAAAAATAAAAACATGTGTTAATGATGTTTTGTGTAAGAGATGTATGAGATCTGGTCACGTCGCAAAAGGTTGTCTAACCTTAATACCAGAGCAAGAAGCAGTCCTTAAAAGGAGTAAAATTGTGTCATTCATGATGGTTGTTAAGAAGAAAAATTCTCCACACGAAGTAGAAGAGAATGTGAAAAGATCCATGGAAAATCAATATAGATCAGAACATACGTTCAAATGTGAAAGCATGAAGACTGAAGTAAATGGAGGAACTTGGTTGAGAAAAACACCTCAACCATGCAACTCATATTGATAAAGCAAGGAGGAACCATCTTATTCCCTTAATCATTTTTGTGTTTTATTTGTGCTAATAATACAGAGAATTGAAGGTGAAGCATGATCTTAGGGGGAGAACCTGAGAAGTAGTGAATTTTATCAACTCTTTATAGTTGATCTGAAGAAGTTTCCATCATTAATATGATGAAGGATCACTCCTAATGAAGATTATGAGGAGTGTTTCCCTTGAGGGGAAGAATAATAAAGAAGCTTCCAGAATTTTTATTTCATTCAGTATCAACTTCAGTTGGTATTAAATTCAATTACTCTGAAAATTTCTTGAATGTCATGTCATCGGAAATGGTATGTCATCTCTCAACCTTGGTTACTCAAAATAAAAATTATTTTACAAAGGGGGAGTAACAAATTTAATCAGTGACATAAGAAGAATGGAAGTTCCCCAAGGTCACTTATCCTGCCCATTTCACTTGAATGTTTTTTATGTGTTTTTTGAAGTGAGTGCAGGAGTTTCAAGTGGATAATCTCATATCACATTTATTATTCTCATCCTAGAATGAAAGTGTAAATCCCTTGAATACAAGTATATGATTTCTCATCTCATGTGGTATCATGGTCAGTGAATAATGGACAGCCTTGTTGTCTAAATCAAATCCTCTTGTTTTCTAAATCGAGCATTGCTCAAGTAGACTTAGAGTGAAATGATTGATGAAAAATTTCTTAAGTATAGATTGATACCCTATCTACCATGATCTTTGTATTTCTTGTCAATAAGGGGGAGATAAAGTGAAATGAAATTTTCAAAGATAAATACAAGAGAGGTGATAAGAGAGGTGATTTTGAGGTATTGACAACAAAATACAAAGGGGGAGATTGTTGGGACCGCTTTGTGTATAAGGTTGTATTTGTTGCCAATAGTTTTCAATGAAGATCAAAATGAAGGAGATCAAGAAGTACTCCAATGAAATGGAGGAATGGAAATTCAAATGATTGTTGTACTGATCATAAGTTCAAAGAACTTTTGTCAAAGGTGACACATTGTTTACAACAGTGAAGAATGGTGAGGTATAATCCATCTGAGGATGATTACAGAAGAATGGGGATTTTATGAAGTCCATGAAATTCTTCATGATTTCATGAGAGTCATGCAAGAGACTTCTTAAAGAATAGAATTGTATGATTTGAATGAAGTGGAGAATGATGGTTGAAGAAGAAGACTATGCGAAAGGTATTGGAATTCTGAGATGGCCATGCACTTCACATTGTATCAAAATATGATGATCCTAAAGCTGATCTATCAAAGGATATATATCACGATAGTGGATTTTGTGAATGATGAAGAAGATTTGCTGAAGAATCCAAATCATAGAAAAGAATCATGAAGGTTATGGTCGAAGCATATATTGAAGGTGGCACCGTTTCCCAGTGTTTGCCAAATTTTTGGGCCTCAAAATCGGAAAATAAAGACATGGATTGTTTGAAAAAGGAGGTGCACTCAAAGAGGAAGTGGTGCGCGAAATAGGTGGGTTGTGTGTGAAATAAGAGAGTTGTGCACAATGTGGTGCACGAAACAGTGGAGCGAAGTTTTTCACGCAAGTAGTGTTTCAGAATCAGAACATTGAAAAATGGTAAAGGCATGGGTTGCGCGAAAAACCAGAGTTGTGCATGGAAAAATGTGAATGTGCACGGAAAAATGATGTGCGCCAAATAGCTGGGTGAGTTTTTCACGCAAGCAGTGTATCGGATCCAAAATACTGAAAATCGGTAAAGGCAAGAGGCACGCGAAAAATTGTAGACGTTCGCTCCATGTGCGCGGAAAATCAAACTTGCGCGCGAAAAGATGGTTGTGCGCAAAATGCGGGTTTGATGTTTTACGCGCAAGAGAGGCTCCATTTTCAGAATGATGAAAAATTAAAAATTCATGAGCTGTGTAAAAAATCCAGGTGGTGCGCGAAAATAAAAGGAAGGCGCATGTAATCTAAGGAACTGAGAGACAGTTTTACGTATAAAAAGGGGTTTTAAGCGCAAGGTTAAAAACGCCTATAAATACAAGGTGAACCCCTCTCATTAGAATAGGCTCGACACTTAGACAAATATCGAGCTCTGACGTGCGGAAAAATTGAGGTATAGAGTGGTGCATGAAAACAAGAAAGTGTTGCGCGAAAAAGAAGGTGTTGCGTGAAAAAGAGAAGTTCTGTGTGAAAAATGAGAGTTGCATGAAAAGAATTTTTCACGCCAAAAATTTAGTTTTACACACAAGGTTTTAATTTTACGCGCAAGACATCGGTAAGGGTGTGTGAAAAAATTAGGGGTCCCGCAGGCCTTTGACGGGTTCTTAATACTCTCAAATCTGCTTTGCAAAGATAGAAGAACAGTGAACCATTTGGTTTTACAAAGAGAAGTAGCACCACACACACATGACTAGTGTTTAACACCCTCGTTGTGTTTTGAGAAGAGAAGAAGAACGATTCGTGCAACTAAACACAGATCTTCACAGAGAGAGGAAAATATAACGATACACTCAGGTGTCGGTATTAGGAATTGGAGGAAGAGAAGAAGGAGATTTAGTGCATTCATTTATTGCACTAAATTAGAAGATTGATTACAAAAGATCATCAACTCAGGACACTGATGCAAGTAGAGTCTCGTGCTAAGAAGAGGAAAAGACTTCAATATGAATCTATTAAAGTGACCCTCACGTCTATAAACTGACTGAGACTTCACCAAAGGCAGTGAGCCAGGGGGAGTCAACGGGAGTGACCCGAGGGATGCAGTGAGCTAACCCTGAACTTTTTTAAAGGTAGTGATCCTGGGACAGTGTGATTGTTCCCAAACCATTGTAATCCACAACTAGTGAAGAATAGTGGAATTAGGTACGACCAGCAACCTGTCGGTATATGATCCTTGGACGTATCCCTTAGTGGTTAACCAAGTAAAAGTGTTGTGTTAACTCATTGCATGTGAATGTTTGATTGATGGTCATATCCATCATATAGGTTTTACAAGTTCCTACCAACGTGGGGACAAGATCCATCACATTAAGAGAAAAATTTGAAACCCTGACTCACCCCTCCCCTCTCATGGTGTCCCGGGGTCCTAAAACTGGTATTATAGGGAAAGGTTCACGTATGTTGGATCCTCTACAGTAATTATATTCATAATAAGATTTGAGTTTCTTTTCTAAATTCAACAATAAAGTGCAGTCTTGATGAAGATTTAGTCATTTCTGAGAAGAATTCTACATCTAGCAAGACCATGACAAACAGGAAAAATAAAGAGAAGAAGCAGTTGAAGAAGTCCCTCACGTCCAAATAAGATACAATTTCTTGTTCTCGATTCCCTTCTGGTAATAAAGAAATATCAGGCTTGGAAAGTATCGAGCAGGTGGCTTGAGTTTCTACCAAAGGAAAGGAAGACACTTCTATTGCTAGTGATCAAGAGAAATTAATAAGTTGTCTGTGTGATATTCCTGAAGAAAGAGTTTATCCTATTTTTAGAATATTTCAATGCCTACAGGTTGAGATCAACCGATTGGAAAGAGAAGCTGATAATGTGGAAAAGGGATTGGAAGTAAAATTTCTTGAATGCTTAAAGATCATCAAATAGATTAAATTCTTTGAAGAAAAAGTGAGAGTCAGTAAGACTCTAAAAGAAAAGATCCATGCACTTGAAGCTGAGCTAAAGAAGAGCACTAAATTCGAGAGTTTTTATTTGGAAGAAACTTCCAAGAGATTTAGGGAACTTGACTCTTTATTACAAAACAAATTTAAGATGCATGAAGATGAGGTTGAAATATTGAAGAAGACTTGTGAAGAGAAGATGATCATTATTGAAGATCAGAAGATCATCCTCAATATTGAAGGTCAAAAATTGGAATCCCAATTGAAAAATATTGAGAATACAAAGATTGAGACTTCAAAAAAGAATGAAACAAAATTAGTTGTTGTTGTTACTCAATGCTCACTGGAGGATTCTACTGTCAAAATACCTCCAACATGTGATAAGAAGATCATGACTTCACTCATTGATATATCACAATCAGCTATGAAAGTGAAGGTACCATCCATACAAACCTGTACTATTATTTCTAAATATGTTCCTTCAAAATGTGCAGGTTGGAAGAAAAACTATAAGCAAGTATGGATGGAGAAAGTTGAGGATAATAAACCTTCCATGGTGGCTAGGTTGGATGGGAAGAAAAAGTAAGAATATGGTTCCTCAAATAGAGCACAAAAAATTAAGAAGAAGGCCCAACAACCTCATACATAATATATAAAGAAGAAAAGATTTGTGGGTCAATGTTGGTGCTACAATAGATTTGGGCATTGTGCACTGGATTGTTGGTACAATCCCTTAAATGAAAAAGCAAAAATAAATCATTTATCATAGGGAAGAAATCCAGAGAAGAAGAAGCAACATCTGCAGGTCCAGAAGCATCTGTTTACAACAAAAAGATTTGGAATGCTTGATAACATCTGTAATGTATGCAACGACAGTGGTCACAAGGTAGGCACATGCCCATCTCAACACTCTTTAACAATTGATAATAAAAGAAGACCTCCTATGATTTCTAAGTATGAAGCAAGTACCTTGGGAATAAATCAGAATAATATTATGAACAAACATTTCCCCAAGAATGTCTCAAGTTGGGAAGCTGAGAAGACCCAGGATTTTAGATCTATGAAATTGAAGGGTCATTCATCCAAAAGAAAAACTAAGTGGGATGAAACTTAGATGAACCCATGTGGAAGATCCAAACCAGCTGCAATAGTTCCAAATGACATATTGGTCATCTGGCCAGAAGATTTGAAAAGAATGAGGAAACTTGAAGATGAAAAGGCCAAGGCTGGTGACAAAGGAAAAGGAGAATTTTCATGTGATGAAGATAAAAAACATGAGAGAGTGAAAACCAAAATAAAAACATGTGTTAATGATGTTTTGTGTGAGAGATGTATGAGATCTGGTCACATCGCAAAAGGTTGTATAACCTTAATACCAGAGCAAGAAGCAGTCCTTAAAAGGAGTAAAAATGTATCATTCATGACGGTTGTTAAGAAGAATAATTCTCCACAAAAATCAGAAGAGAATGTGAAAATATCCATGCCAAATCAACATAGATCAGAACATACGTTCAAATGTGCAAACATGAATACTGGAGTAAATAGAGGAACTTGTTTGAGAAAAACACCTCAACCATGCAGCTCATATTGATGAAGCAAGGAGGAACCACCTTATTCCCTTAATCATTTGTGTATTGTATTTGTGCTAATAATACAGGGAATTAAAGGTGAATCATGATCTCAGGGGGAGAACCTGAGAAGTAGTGAATGTTGTCAACTCTTGATAGCTGATCTGAAGAAGTTTCCATTATTAAGATGATGAAGGATCACTCCTAATGAAGATGATGAGGAGTGTTTCCCTTGAGGGTAAGAATAATGAAGAAGCTTCCAGAATTTTTATTTCATTCAGTATCAACTTCAGTTGGTATTAAATTAAATTACTCTAAAAATTGCTTGAAGATCATGTCATCGGAAATGGTATGTCATCTCTCAACCTTGGTTACTCAAAATAAAAATTATTTTACAAAGGGTGAGTAACAAAGTTAATTGGTGACATAAGAAGAATGGAAGTGCCCCAAGGTCACTTATCCTGCCCATTTCACTTGAATGTTTTTGATGTGTTTGGTGAAGTGAGTGCAGGAGTTTCAGGTGGATAATCTCATATCACATGTATTATTCTCATCCTATAATGAAAGTGGAAATCCCTTGAAGACAAGTATATGAGTTCTCATCTCATGTGGTATCATGGTCAGTGAATAATGGACATCCTTGTTGTCTAAATCAAATCCTCTTGTTTTCTACATCGATCATTGCTCAAGTAAACTTAGAGTGAAATGATTGATGAAACGTTGCTTAAGTATAGATTGATACCCTCTCTACCATGAGCTTTGTATTTCTTTTCAATAAGGGGGAGATAAAGTGAAATGAAAGTTTCAAAGGTAAAGACAAGAGAGGTGACAAGAGAGGAGATTTTTGAGGTATTGACAACAAAATACAAAGGGGGGGATTGTTGGGACCACTTTGTGTATAAGGTTGTATTTGTTATCAATAGTTTTTAATGAAGATCAAAATTAAGGAGATCAAGAAGTACTCCAATTAAATGGAGGAATGGAAATTTAGATGATTGTTGTACTGATCATAAGTTCAAAGAAGGTGTTGCGTGAAGAAGAAGGTTTTGCGCGAAAAAGAAGGTGTTGCGCGAAAAAGAGAAATTCTGCGTGAAAAATAAGAGTTGCATGAAAATCCTTTTTCACGAAAAAAAGTTATTTTTATCCAAAAGGTTTGAATTTTATGAGCAAGACACCGGGAAGGGTGCATGAAAAATTTAGGGGTCCCGCAGGCCTTTGACATGTGCTTAGCACTATCAAATCTGCTTTGCGAAGACAGAAGAATAGTGAACCATTTGGTTTTACGAAGAAAATTAGTACCGCACACACATGACGGGTGTTTAACACCCTAGTTGTGCTTTGCGAAGATAATAAGAATGATTCGTGCAAATAAACTCAGGTCTTCACATAGAGAGGGAAATATAACGATACACTCAGGTGTCGGTATTGGGAATTGAAGGAAGAGAATAAGGAGATTTAGTGCATTCAGCTATTGCACTAAAGTAGAATATTGATTACAAAAGAGCATCAAATTAGGACACCGATGCAAGAAGAGTCTCGTGCTAAGAAGAGGTAAAGACTTCAATGCGAATCTATTGAAGAGACCCTCATGTCTATAAACTGACTGAGACTTCACCAAAGGCAGGGAGCCAGGGGGAGTCAATGGGAGTGACCTGAGGGACACAGTGAGATAACCCTGAACTTTTGTAAAGGTAGTGAGCCTGGGACAGTGTGATTGTGCCCAAACCATTGTAATACAAAACTAGTGAAGAATAGTGGAATTAGGTATGACCATCAACCTGTCGGTGTATGCTCCTTGGACGTAGCCCTTAGTGGTGAACCAAGTAAAAGTGTTGTGTCAACTCATTGCATGTGAATGTTTGATTGCTGATCATATCCATCATATAGGTTTTACAAGTTCCTACCAACATGGGGACAAGATCCATCACATTAAGAGAAAAAGTTGACACCCTGATTCACCCCTCCCCTCTCAGGGTGTCTCAGGGTCCTACAACCACACTGCACAAACATTTTCCCAACACACATCAACCATCACCACAACCGCCCACATCCACCATTTTCATTATGCCACATCAAACAATCCATCTCACTAGGACAACCACACATTGTGAAGGACCCCGGGACACCCTGAGAGGGGAGGGGTGAATCAGGGTGACAACTTTTTCTTTTAATGTGATGGATCTTGTTCCCACGTTGGTAGGAACTTGTTGAACCTGTATGATAAATATGATCAAAAAGAAAACATTCACATGCACATAGAAGACAAAGCACTTTTTAACTTGGTTCACCACTAAAGGATATGTCCAAGGAGCATACGCCGACAAGTTGTCGGTCGTACCAAATTCCACTAATCTTCACTATCTATGGATTACAAAGTTTTGGGCATAATCACTCTATCACAGGCTCACCGCCTTTACAAAGTTTCAGGGATAGCTCACTTCTTCCCTCGGGTCACTCCCGTTGACTCCCCCTGGCTCACTGCCCTTGGTGAAGCCACACTCAGTTTATAGACGTGAAGGTATATTCATCATTTCATAAGAATGCATCCTCTATTGTATATAGATGCTCTGTTGAAGTCCAACTCTCACCTGAAGACGAATCTCACTTTGCGCTGAGGGTACCGGATGATCCTCCAGCTTTCGTGCAGCTTCAAAAGGACGGATGTACTTTAACAACCCTGGAGCACTTCTCTAAGATCCAGCGTGCAAGTTTTAGGAATGGCGCGCAAGTCACTTGCGCAGTACAAACTCGGCGCGCAGGTGACTCCAAAAAACTTGCGCGACACTGCCTCTTTGAACTCCAAACTTGCGTGACTCAGCGCCTCTAAATCCCAAACCACTTTGGACGCGCAGCCAACAGCCGGTGCACAGCCTCTACTTGCGCGACCCAACAACCACTTGCGCGACTCAACCACTTGCATGACGAGAGCTCAAAAAATCTATAAGTCTCGAACTTCGTTACAAATGAGGAGGGTTGGTCCTCTATTTATAGGCAAACTGGACCCCCTGCGCGGTGGCGCGCAAGTCTTCCCTCGGCACGCAGGTTCCAGCGTGCAGCTCATCCTCCCTAGCCTCTGTCATTCTACTCACTTGCGCGACCACAAAAATACTTGTGCGACCTTATTTCCTTTGCCATATTTTGAATTTATAATCTTGAAAAACAATAGACGTGCAAGTTTCCAATCCTCCTAGGCATCGGCGCGCAAGTCTCTTCACGGCGCGCAGGTCACTTGCGCGACCAGCACAAAAACTTGTGCAGCCCTTATCCCTTTTCCATTTTCCCATGTTTTGATCTTGAAAAACATATGGCACGCAAGTTTCCTCTCCTTCAAGTACACAGCGCGCAAGTCTCTTTTCCAAAAACATTTTTCTCCATTTGTTGATTTTCAGGCCCAAAAATTTGGCAAACACTGGGAAACAGTGCCACCTTCAATACTGTTGTCTGCTTGAACTGTATGATCTCTTTGCTGGTACACATTCTTAACTTCCACTGAGGATTGAAAACAACCACAAACCAGACTCCAAATCATGCATAGAAGACCATGGTTCCAACACATTGCACATTCCAACCAAATCTCACATCACAACTACTGCATACAAAAACCACACGTTTCCACCACTCATCATCATCACTATGCACCACAAGCACTACGCAACACATACACTTTACACCATAGCCATACATCACAACCATTGTACACCACATCACAAAACATCCTACATCACATCCATGCCAACCAACCACGTAATATCACAGCCCTTCACACTATAAATCCAATTCAGTCATCACCACCACCCCATAATAGCCCAAACCATGAAAGGAAATGAAACAAGCATAAGCACATATAGAATCACATGCCCCAGCTTCTATAATTTATTCAAGTGATTTCATTTCATTACTTATTTATTTAGAATGGGTATTATCACACAAACCAGGTTTCCATGGGCAACCAATTTATTATCCAATATACATTCATTAACATTTTATTCAGGGTGAGATCACACAACAACACAGCAAGGGTCTCAAGGAATATCATCTATAGTGAAAATAAGGCTCCCAACAACCGTTTATTTCAACACGAAATCAACATGGAATAAACGTATTATCAATAACATCAATGCATTCAAAACATGTGATATCTCCCCATACCCATTAATTTTTGTTATTGTAATTAATTATCTTTATTACACCAACCCTTAATATCAACCCAAAGGAAATAAAAAGCATGAAAAAACCACAAATAGAACATAAATAAGTGATAAGGGGGATCCCCTACCTCGAAGAAGCTTTATAATCTCACTTTACACCATAGGGTGAAGAAGAAATAAATCACGACTCACAACCACACAAGGGAACCACAGATCAACCTACACCGCATCAAAGGATCATTTAAACATATCCCAACACATAAATGTATCAAAATATCACTACCACAATGAAACTACAATAGAATAATGGAAATTAACCCATGGGAGAGAGAAAAAAATCATTGTGGATCACTAATAAGAAACTACTGGAACCCAAGGATCAAGGAGAGTGAATACGGGCTGGAAAGTCTCCCAAAATCATCTAGGGTTTACCTAGAAAATGAGAGAGTTGGAGAGATGGTTTAATGAATGAAAATTTAGTCAAATAAGGTTTATAAACAACCTAAAACTTACCCAACTTACAGCATAAACTACACTCTTATGTCATAAAATCCATAGGTCTAAAAACTTTCCCGTAAAACCAACCTTTAGGCCGTAAAATCCTTGAAACCTCAACTTACACTGAAAAACATGGCATATCGGTCTAAATTAAACTTACACAATAAAACCCATCCTTATGGAATAAACCCATTTTACACTCTACACCTCATCCACATGCAAGTCGTAAACCATTGGATACACAAGTTGAAAACCACTATCATATGGCATAAACACCTCTTTTACAGTGAAAAAATCATGTTGTAGTTCTAATGCAGCTCCAAACTCCATTAAACCTCCTATAGACTCCTCTAAGAACTTTAAAACCACAAAACCATTAATGTAATGGGTTAATAATCCATGTATTGTTACATTAGATACCGCTAAAATGATTCTCACCCTTGATAATCAAAACCAAACTCGAAAAGGAAAGGGTTTTGAACTAGCACCCCATGAGATACCTCTCAAAGATATCATCATAACTTAGATTCTACCACCATAAAAACACACAAAAATAGATTACCCACAAAAATATTGCACAAACTACATCACTAAACAACCACATCACTACCTCTCACCATGCATAACACCACATCATCTGGTACCAGCTACAAGACACTACATTCTACACAACCGCACCAACTACCACAGAGAAAAAACCAACCATAGCCTCAACCAATACATAGTGGTGTTCTAAGAGTATAAATTAAGGAATTTAATCCTCCATTTCAAGATACTATATTCTCTAGGTTGCACTAACTCACCTACATGGTTTTAATCAAATCATAGTATAATGCGTCTCGATTAGGAATTAGTTCCTCCACTTTTCATATGTCAGAATCTTTATCACACATAAACCATAAAGAAAACATCACTTCTCATAAAATATCAAGATCCATCATCACATCATTAAAAAAACATGGAAAATAAAAACTCAAAACAACTATAAGTACTGGGCACGCATCTGCGTCTCTCACTCCCAAGTACTCTCCTCTAGGACACCATGCCTCCAAAACATGTGAACTAAGGGAATGGTCCATCCATGTAGAACCTTCTCTTGATGATACTAGATCTTTATTGTCCACTTAAAGAAAATCGCATCATCCTTGATATAAAACTATCCCCATTCAATCATGTGGGAGTCATCATAAAGATACTGATGAAGATGGGAATCATGGAAGATATCGTGGATACTCTCTAACCATGGTGGAAATTCCAACTGATATGTTACCTTTCTAACACACCCCAACGCCTCAAAGGGGACAACAAACTAGGGGGAAATCTTACTCCCCCTTCCAAACCTCTCTACCCACATCGATGAGAGACTCTCAAGAACACATGGTCCCCAACCTTGAACTATAAGGGCCTCAACCTAAGATCATCATAGGCCTTATGACGGTCTTACATCACCCTCATCATATCTCAAACCAACTGGATCTTCTTGGACATGCTCTACACCACATCTGGACCCAAAACTGTTGACTCCCCATCCTTTGTCTAGTACAATGGATAAATACATGGATTCCCATACAACACCTCAAACAGAGTCATTCCAATGAATGGGTGATAGATATTGTTTTATAAAAACTCAACCAAAGTAAAGTTCCTTACCCATGATCCTAAAAAAAATCCAAGACACAATCTCACAACATATCCTCTAACATATGGATGGTCTGCTCTATCTTCCTATCTGTCTGAGGTTAGAAAGCATTTCTAAGGCACAAATGGGAGACAAAAACATACTACAATCCTCTCCGGATCCATGATGTAAAATGTTAATCCTGATCATATATGATATTCCTTGGTACCTCATGAATCCTAACCACATATTCCATATACCGCCTCACTAAAATATCCACAAAACTCGACTCATGGATCATTAGGAAATGATATGAGTTGTTCATTTTGTCCACTATCACCCAAACTACATCACATCATCCCTAATCTCAGGGTAACCCTGTGAATAAATCCATATAAATTTATTCTAATTTTCACTCAATACTATCTAAGGACTACAACAAACATCCAAGAACACGGTGTTCCACTTTCACCTGCTGACAAACCAGAAAACTCTCCACAAACTCTACCGCTAACCATTTCATCCTCATGAACCAAAGGTGTCTCCTCAAGACAAGATATATATTTTTCACACTAGGATTCACCACTAAAGGTGGGTTTTGAAACTAATGTAGAACTACCTTGTGTATCTCCAGTTGAATGAACAACCTCCCATGTAACAACATATGGTTATAATCATCATCTGACTATCCCTCAAGGGCATCACCATGGACAACACGATCACACATCACCTCCACCTCTGAGTCACCCCATTTCTATTTCTACACCTATCATATTAAGGATGAATCAAAAGTCATCTAATAAAGACAATAATGCCCACTTCTCTCTTCGACAACAAGATGTATCACTATATAGATCCTCCATCCCTTTCCAAACATCCACAAATTCCTAAACCACGTCTACTCGATACATCTGACTCAGCACATCAGCAACCGCATTCCCCTTTCTTAGGGTGTAAAAGATCTCAAAATAATAGTCAAAAAGAAACTTCATCCACCTCTACTAGTGTAGATTTAGATCCCTCAAGATAAATCATATTCTAGGCTCTTTGTGTCTATAAAAACCAAAAATGCTCACCAATGAGGTAATATCACCAAAAATTTAGCGCAAACACAACCTCAAAAAACTTCAGATCTTGGGTAGAAAAGTTGTTCTTATGGGGATGTAACTACCTAGACCCATAAGATATCTCCACTCTCTTCTACATCAATATGCATCCCAATTCTATATAGGATGTGTCATAGAAAACCTCTAACAACACACCCTCCTTAGGAAACTAAAGTAATGGGGCACTAACCAACTTCTCCTTCAGGTAACCAAATACTTCCTAACACTGATCAATCCATAGAAAAATCTGGTCCTTCTTGGTCAATGCTATTAGTGGGTCCAAAAATTGAGATAAATCAAGAACAAATATCTGATATTAATTGGATATACTAAGGAAACTATGAACCTCTTCCATGATCATGGGTGCTTACTAAGAAACAACTACCTTGATCTTGGACAGGTCCACTACTACACCCTATTGAGACACCACATGTACAAGAAAACACACATATTGCATCCAAAACTCACACTTATAAAAATTTACATATAGTTGATGGTGTCAAAGGACCTGCAAAACAACTATAAGATTCCTAACATGATCCTCCTATGACCTCAAGTAGATTAAGATATCATCAATGAATATAATGATAAAGTGGTCTAGAAACTCACAGAATATAGAGCTCCTAATCCCCATGAACACGGTTGGTGTGTTCATAACACTGAAAAACATGACCACAAACTTAAAGTGATCTTACTTTCACCTGAAGGAAGTATTTGGAATATCCTCATCCTTCACCCTCAATTGTTGACATCCTGATCATAGATCAATCTTTGAAAACCAACTAGATCATCTTATCTGGTTGAAAAGATCATATATCCTTAGACAAGGGTAACGGTTCTTGACTATTACCTGATTCAACCTCTAGTGGTCTATATATAACTCATACTAACATCCACCTTCTTAGTGAACAACACTAGAGAACCCCACAAAGACACACTGGGTTGAATAAAATCCCTCTACATCAGATCATCCACTTGTAACCTCAACTAGTATAACACCATAGGTACCATTTGATAGGATCCATCAAAATCATAGATGCACACAACTTCAACTCTATCCCAAACTTGATGTTGCATTAAGGTGGAAGGGTCATAACCTCCTCTAGAAAAATATCCAGGAAATCCTCCAAAACTATTGGGAAATACCCTACCTGATATTTCATTAACATCACCAACAAATAAGATAAAGGAGGATCTACTTTCCTTCCACCCCTATTATAACCTATCTAGGAAACAAATTCCATTTTCTGACCCTCCACATCATAAAACAAAACTCTCCTCCATAAACTATCAATAACTTCCCACACTGGATAAAGCCAATCCATGTTAAGGATAACATCGTATGGTTGTATTTATAATAAGAAGAATTCTCAAATTGACTATTTTTTCCCCGTCACCAATCTACATCCTCAACACACATCAAATAAGAAATTTGGACCTCCAACTAGTGTAGATAACACTGGGGGAAATGGAAGTATCTCCACATCCAGTCCCAAAGCATGGACCAAAGAGAAATCTAAAAAAGATTGAGAGGCTCACGAATAAAACAAAAACAAAAAATGTTAGATGGTAAATTTATTGTACCTTGAACAACTCCTGACTCTGCTATAATTTTCACCTCTAACATGTGAATCTGACCACACCCAACTCCTATGCTTCTCTACTTCCAGTCCCATGGCCTCCACAGTCATGCTCTAGCATGGGTTCCTATATATGGGGAACAAAACAATGTTTGACTCTTCCAAAACCATCTTCCCTCGGATTATGAACAAGAATTGATGGTCCTTGATGCTAAAAATTCCTTGAAGGAAATTGTTGTTATTTCCAAAAAGGGGTCTGACCACCCAACTAAAACTATCTCCCCTAAGTGTTCATACACTGAGCTTGGTGGTGTCCTTATCCCCTGTAAATAAGGAATGAAAATATAAATACCATTTTAGATAATTAGAATCCATTTGTCCTAGAAGAATAGGGAAATATCTTCCACATCTAGCTCCCCACTGACTGAAACCCTAACTACTTGTACACCTACGGTCCACTGCCTGAAGCCAACCCCTCGAAGCACCCTACTAGCCAATCTTCCATGGCTCAAATCCTAAAGAAAACATCCTATCAATAACCTCAGCTACTTCTTACACCTATAGATATGTAGGGAGTATAAACGGTGTGACCTCAAACCTAATCATTGGGCACAAATCCTCCTCCCTATGTTGTGTTATGGCCTCTTCATCTAGAAAAAACATCTAGAGAAAGGTATAGAAGTTCCTAGAACCTAATCTCAAGCTTCTACACACTCAATATCCCCTACTTAAGGGAGATAATCTTCCATATATTTCCTTACCTTATCGTTGGTGATAGGAACTCTGCTTGCAAATCCATCTGAAATTCCATTCACAACACATCTTCCTCCTTACAATAACCAAGGTATAGCATCCACCACTAATGTGTATCTCCCCACAACTAACTAACTACAAATGGCACCCATAACTTAGCTTATGCTTAGATCAAATTGAAAGTGATCTCAAGATACTATAACCAGTACTATATCTCCCAATCTGAGATGCATCCTTTATACTTTCCCAAACTCTACCGCTGAAAGGAATGAAAATCCTGTTGTGAAACCTCATCCTCCTCTATCAGGTCAACCCACTGATGATCAATTGGATCAACCTGCAAAACATCAACTGCCTGAGCCACTTACGGATGATGAAAAGGATCCATTCTTGAAAGAAAAGATAACATCTTAATCCCAGTAACATAGAATTTTATAATAGGTTTATTTAATTAATTCATCTAATTTTCCCAAAAAAATCCAATTCAAACATGAACGCAAACAATCATGATGAATGTACCTCTAATATGTATCTACCCTACAAATAGTTCCACCTAGCTTGTTCATTCAATAATATTAGATTCTTAGCACTAGATCACAAGGGGGACTAAAATATGGTGTCCTAGCTGGTATCCTCGGCCTATGTCATGCACCAAGATCAACTGAAACTATTTCCCTAAAAACCCATACAATCATCACTATTCCTAACTCCAAACTCCAACATATCTATCAACCAAATCCTTAGATACCACTCTATCATGAACCCCTCCCTCTAAAGATGTTATAATGAAGTAAGAGAGATAATGAACTCTAAGTCCCGCCTCCAGTAGGCCCTAGGTTGGTGACTAGAATTGAGGGTATAGAAATGTCATAGTATGGGGGTAATTACCCTCTATAAATAAAATAGGATTGGGAGATAGGATAAACAACCACCAAAAAAATACGGCAGATAATATTAAATAAACCCAAAACCATCTCACAATGCATGAATAAAGTAAAACTGATGCATGTAAAAGTCTCCAATGTATTCCAAAAGAAAATTCTATGATAACGACTCAATAATAGCTCCAACCTAGCTAGTAATGTCTAGATAAATTCCCAAAGTCCTCCCGGAAACCTGAAAAACAATTTATATATGTAGGGTGATCATAACAGGTATACTTAGTAGGGATATAACCAAGGTCTCAAGTGCACATGTGAAAAGAGAATTCTAATGATCCGGTAAACAAATATAAGAACCAATAAGCACCTAAACAGGTTTTCTAAACAATCCCTAGTCTCACAATAGCTCTCTCACCAAATCATGCATCCAATATAATAATATAACATCGAGATCGTGAAATATTAAGGCACCCCACTACCTATTCCCCACTAATTTTCTGCTCTCATGCCACATTGTTGAATGTCTTATGCTCCCATATCTTCTATACATGTCATGTCACATTACATCACATAAAATAACATCACACCTCACCCAAAGACACCTGGTACATCATGATGTGGGTTGGGATGCATCCCTACATACCCCACCCTCTCAAGGTCTAGAATCTAATTCCAGAATCAGGTATCATAACATCACGTCTCATGACATTCACAACAGCCACATCTCTCCCAAAGACACTTGGTCCATCACTACACATATCACATGTAGACACGTGGGCCATCACTACTGAAGGAAGAGTGTGGAATAGGGGTAATCATCCATCTGTATCACCATTATCGTAGATGTTGGGGAAACACCTAGAACCCAGAACCTCGTAACATTGGAATGGTTATCCAACTCGGGTGGGGAACATATGGAATAGAATAAACATACATGATATATAGATAGAAAACATTACCCAACCTATGATTAATGTCCACTATAATAGAGAACACCACATCACTACTACCATACCACATACCAACCATCACAATTGTTACCGCTACAATATGCAACACATCACACCACCACCATGCAATCCACACAACTTTTCCACCTTTAGTTACAGGTTTCACCATACTCTGGATATATAAAATCCCCACTAACTTTAATTACTAATCCACTTTATTCATATTTACATGGCTCATTTATCTATTCAATTCTTGTATCCAATTACCACATATCAATTTCAACCCATTCATATTAAATTTCCACATTATAATTATTCCATATCTAACCAAGCAATTGACACAACCACATCACACAACGACTATCCCAACATGAATCAATTGTCACTGCAACACCTCACATCCACTATTGTTATCACACCACATCAAATAAGTCATTTCACCATGAAAACCACACATCCCACATCCCAACCACATCTCACAACACAACCACTGCACACACACAAAATTCATCACCACCACACATCATTGTCATTGCACACTATAACCACTGTGCACTACATCCATTGTGCACCATAGCCTCACATCACAACCACTGTGTGCCACATCACAAAACTGGCCACATCACATCAATGACAACAAACCATGCTGCATCATAACCCTTCACACTAAAAAATCCCATAAAATCATCACCACCACCCCACAACATCCTAATACACACAGAGTAATGAAAAAATCACAATCATATACAACAACACACATCTTTCCTTCCATAATTTATTCAAGGTATTTAATTTCATTAATTCATTATTTATCATGGGTATTATCACACAAACTAGGTTTCCATGGGAAACCAATTTATTAGCCAAGTATACATTCATTAAACTTTTATTCATGGTGAAAAAATAGAGCAATATAGTAAGGGTATATTGGTAGAAAGGATAAAAGAGATAATAACTAATGAGGAAAATCCTTAAAATTAAAAAATTATGTCCCTTTGACTAGTTCCAACTGAGTAGATGTGTTATGATGAAAATCCTAAATATATGGAATTAAATATTTTTTAAAAAAATCATGTACTAAAATTGAAAATATGAACACATCATAAAATAATAATAACAAAATTCAATATTCATTCAATTATGAAAACTCAATTGATTTCATACTCACTTTGGAAGAATTTTTTTATCATTTTTAGGATATTGGTGTTGAGGAGAATGAAAAAATAGAGGAGGAACCTTGCATATTATACCCACCACCACAAAATGAAGAATGGGTATCACCCTATATTGAAGGGGAGGTGGATTAAATGAGGACCATTAAAGAAATATGTGTCAACATCTAGTGATTTTTTAACATAGAGATGGGGTATTACAAGCTTCCTCTCATCCCTCTTAATCAAAAAGCCATTTCATTTGATGGGAAAGGCATTGGATGAATATGTTGGTTCATGGACAACAATTTGAATCTACCTTCCAATCATGGGTAGGTTTTGGTCACTAGGTCAATCTATAGACCTTAAACAAAGGAACATCTAGGCAGTAAACCCAGATTATTCTCTTCCTTCCTTTTATTTCTGCTTAGAATTATTACCTGGTGTGTACTTAAACCTTACATGTCATGTACATCTATTTCTTCTTTTTCCCCTCTTTTCTTTAAATAATTGTATATATGTATGTTTTCATGAGTACACATCATGTGTTCATATACATGGTGTGTGTTTTTATATTTATATATGTACCATAATATAACTTATAATATAAGTAAATAAAAATTAAGTAAATAAACAAGAATGAATCCCATGTTAATGGTATGTTCATTTGAGGACATCTGAGTCATGATTGGCCTAAATCTATCTGTAATAACAATCAATGCAAGAGTTGTTATTTTTCTTTCCAATTTTTATAATGTTGGGTGTGATGTTTTCATAAATATTAATAATTATAAAAATAAATAAATATAAAACTGACAATGGAATTTGATCAGTTGGTAGGGCCTCAGCCTAGGTCCAAAATACTTGAGTTTAAGTCCTCCTAACTGTGTCAATTGCATCATTTTTCTTTAAAAAATCACAAATATGAGTAATATATTACACCATGTTTATAATTATCGAAATAATAATAATAATTGATATAAATAATATATATATAAAATAATAATTAATAAAATGAATATATAAATATTAAGATAATTTTATAAAAAATAGAAATAAAGAGGTACATAGTGTGTGGCTATGGACAAACATGCCATGTAATCTTGGTTAAATTCACCCTATGCCTTATCTTGACTAGATTTCATGTTCTCTTCCCCATCCTCTTCTTGTGTCTTCTCATATAATCCATTGTCATTTGATCCAAATATATCACTCAAGGAGTTTCCATGATTTTGTTTTTTTCTCTAGTATAATTAAGTTCCCATAGAACCTGTATTTCATTAATTCTATGACTTTTTAGGAAGATTATGAGATTTGGTGGATTTTTATACAAATAATTACAATACATGAGAACAGATGAAGAAGATATGACATTTAATTTTATACATGGGAAAATATCACGCCACACGTCATTTGAATATAACATTGTGTGTATGATCGGTATATGTCATGTACTCACTGTATTAGTCTGGAAGTCCATATGTCATGTTCAGATGGTGAAAGACTCATAAAACCATCATATAACACATGGAATTTATGTTTGATATACACCATGTACTTTCACTTCCTACCTGAGTATAAAAATTTTCATGTACCCTTAGCACATGGCTCGAGATCCTTTTCCAATACATGGAATATACTCAATGCATGCATGCCATAAACTTTGTCACTACAAGTTCACAAGAGGTAGAGGCATGTATCCAGAGTACACTAATTTATTCCATGTCTACTTTATACGTTATGTACTCAGGAGATACACATCGTGTACTTTATAAATGATACTTTTTCTTTTTCTTTTATTTCCTTTTCTTTTTGAATTTTCTTTTCCTTTTATTAGCTTCATAGTATGTGGGGATAAATAAAAATTAGGATATAAGTGCCTCACCACCTCATCATATAAGGATCATCTTGTATCACAAAGAGTTCACATAGAGTCAGTGGAGGTTCATCCAGAAGAAAAATTATCAATCTCATAACCATGAGAACTAGAAGTGCTTCCTTATAAAGTGGAATAATTAGATATTTCATCCACATCATCTTCAGTATCATAATATTTAACTATATCAGTAACACATCCTCCTAAAAAATATTACATGATATCATTCCTATCTACTTCAGTATTTGGGGCATGAGTTATACCACCTCCAGTAGCTCAAGCTCCTCATCCATCCCCCCATATAATTTTTTTATTCTTAGAGTCATGCCAGTGAGTGACTATGGTGATTAAAACATCATATTATTCATCTATATAGTTGGTTTCTTGATATGCACATTATAGAAAAAATTAGACTACTAGATGAAATGGAGTAGTTATTATCCCATAATTATTTGATCGACATTCTTATTGTCAACATTTATGGTTTCTAGGATTTTTTTAGAGATCATAACCACCTTTGAGTTTGATGGAATATCCTAATGGAAAGAGTCTATAAATTCATTGTATTATATATATTTATACCTTGGTGTCCATCAATATTCATTTACCATGATAGAGTTAGGATGAGGGTGCAACTTTTACCCCCATCACACCCCTATAACCACCCTTACTAGCCCTAAACAATGTGATATTCTCAATGTGTTTCAAGAGCTTATAAAATATAATATCTAGTATACTCACACCTCAAAGAAGAGTACATTGATCCTATCCCCTAACATCTACCTCATACATCACTATTTCAGAACCATCCTTTTTACACACCATGATAATGAGGGAGTATTCTCTGTGAGGGTATGGAGCTCCTCACTAACATTTTCTGATATGACCTAGGCCTCTCATTATTTTTCACATAAAAATTTCATTTTATGTTTACAAGTTGTCAGGTTAACTTGAAAAGAGACTTTTATACCCCCTATTTGGTGCACTACATAGGGGATTTTGAGAATCATAATGATCTCTTAGGTTCCCCTCATCATATGGATGATATCATGTGTGTTCACCTAGGAAAGGTCTAGAAGTGAGGGAATACCTATGTCATCATACAGAAGTTTCCCACACCTACTGGAATGGTTGAGGTCCCTAATGAACCTAGGTGTGCTTCTAAAATTATACCCCCTGCCATCTTTACAAGTTTCCTCACCATCACCACATTCATCTTCACCATCCTCTTCCGCCTCTCCACCACCCACCATTGAGCCTTCCATGTATGACCCATCCACAACCCCACAACCACCCATACCCTCGGTCGAGTCATTGGTTCCACTTTTTTGGATCACATAAATTAGTTCTTTGATGATTTGGATTGCCTCTTGGATATTATTGAGGTAAATATGGTATATATAATATTAAGAATGGTCTTTAGTTTTTAGTAATTGTGCATATTTTTTTTACCCCCCTCAGCCCCTCTAATTAACCCACAATCATCATCAACCAAGGTAACATCCTTTTACCCTAAAAATAAGGTCTTTTTTTGGGTGAGGACAAATACTATTCATGATATCTCTACTCAAGCCCAGCATTAGACCATGGAAACCTAATTTTTGGCTTCCATCGATGTACTTCTTCCTACATAGGAGTCAGCGGTTACAGAGATTTCCTCTACTATTTCTATCCTAGGACTATTTATGAAACTCTTTTTTATTATAATATATATCTCTTCTTAAGTATCTATGTGATGGTTTTATTTTTTATAGGTCTCTTTTCATTTGACTGCTCCAAATCATTTTCATCAAAAATCACTTTTTTTCCAAGGCATTTTCCCACACTTACATTCCCACTATAACTAGAGGGCATCTCCTAAGAAAATTTTTTAACCTTTTGATATATATTCCACCTTAGGGATTATTATTTTTTATTTTTATTTTTATTCATTTCTTTATTTAATTTCTTTATTTCTTCCCTAGTCTAGTCTTGTTTCTTTTAATATCCTTAATCTTCTACTTGGTGTTGCACATGGGGGGTTATGTGCAATATTAAGTGTGGGGGAGGGTACCTTAGTACCACACAGGTCATTTTCCTCAATGCTAAACAAGGATGAAATTTTTATATTGATAATTACTTGAGTGTTGGTTTTGAAACTTGTTCAAAAAAATTATTAAATTAAATGAGATTAGTTGAATTAACTTGATAACTACACTCTTTCTAAATCAAAAACTTTTGTTTTTTTTCTTTGAAAATCTTGGGAAAAACTTTCAAATATTTCATGAGGATTATTTTTAACTTAGAAAAGGAATTTCATTAAAATCATTTGAAAATTAATAAAATTTTGAATTTTAATTTTTTTTATTTTATTTAGGAATTATTACTTTGGGGATTTTTGAGATGAACACGTGTTAAATAAATATTCTTAATTTCATGACATTGTGAGTTGTTTTCAATCAAAAAGAAGAATTTCATTTTCAAAAATTGGAAATTCAAAAAACATTGTATCACACATGAATGAAAATATAAGATAGAAAAAAATCCCAAGATGATAAATAATCCCCTTGATGCATCATTTGATAACTCATCTTGGTTGTGTGACCTATAAAAGTGTTAACCTACCACTTCGTACTAAGATAACCTTTTTATTTTTTGGATATATGGGAGAATTAATATTGGGGAAGGGAGTTGTTTTTAAATAATTATATAGAATCTATTGATAAGTTAATAAAATTTTAATTTTGTAAATTAGAATGAAATTACTCTAATAGGACTTGGTGGTTCACCTTTGGATGATTTAATTGTGGATATTGTGTGTCTATTTTTAAAAGAATTCAAATAGTTTCATTATTTAAATAATGGATTTTTTTATAATGATCATGATTTCATTCTTTTGATTTCTTAGATAATTTTTTTAAGGTTTTTCTTGTGGGTAGGAAATGATTAATTGAGGAAGAGTTTGATGTTCCCAATCTATAAATACAATTTTAGTGTGTTTCAATGAGTAAAAAAGTAAAATTTTATTAGATATGTGCATTAATGTGATGTAAATAATTGATTTAAATACTTATATATAGTTTATAGGTTTTCATGTAAGAATTAATGGATTGTAGAAGTTTTATAAAATAAGAGATATATAAATTGTGTGTAATTCAAAATCACACATCCTATACATTTTGAAGATGCATAACTCGGGTATCTAGAGTACATGCCCAGGTTCCTGCTCAAGCAGTACATGTTCTGTATAGAATTGTACATGTTATATAAGTCCTTTATAAAAGTTGTTGGTGGAGGAAATATACTTCACAAAAATTTTGATTCCATACAATGTGTAATCCCACCAAATGACACACACTGTGCAAATATTCAATAGACATCATGGGAAACTCAACCATTGGTAGAGAAACACAAAAAGGCGATATTGAATTAACTACATGTTGTGTACTTTATTGTTTTCCATATAAATTATTTGTCTCATAAAAAAACCTTTCCCTCCTGTTTTTAAACTATTTATAGAGGGGGGGTTACACTCTATTAATTCAACCCTTCTAATTTTATAGGTGTTTTTATTTTTTTATTTTTTTTTTCTCCTTGTTATCTTTTTATTATTTTTGTTTCTCTTATATTAATGATATGGTTAGAGTTTTTTCTCAACCCATTCACCATTCTCATGGTCATGATAGGGTATAGGACTAGTTTTGGGGTTGTAATGAGATTATGGGTGTGTTATATTAAAAAAAATTGTGTTCTTCTCTTTATTTTATGATTTTTATTTTATAATCACTTTACTTAATTAAATTATAAATACACTAATTATTTTTTATTATACCAAGAACAATTTAATAAAGGAAAACCAAGGGAATTACAATGAGAGAAATCATGACCATTAGGTGATCCTGTTTCCACTATTTTAGGTTTTTAAATAAAAAAAATTCAAATAATTTAATCATCAGACCAAGGGATAAAAACTTAAAGAATGAAACTACTCGTTTTCATACCCAGAAGTGGAAGTATAATTGAATACCCATGGTAAATTAATTTTATAAATAACCCAAAGTGAAAAAGAATAATTCTTATAATAAAACCTTAATTAAATTGCAACCCTAAAATGTTTTTTTATTGGTTTCTTTTCTTTATGTTTTTTTATCATCTAATTTGTTGTGTTTTCCATTTATTTTCCTCATATTTTTCCTCACCGTCATCTACTGAATAATATTATAATATTCTCTATATTTCATCTATAATTTTTCTTCCCGGTGGGTTTAACCTTGTACTCCTTTATTATAGTAGAGTAAGGGAAAATTAATTTACATGCCTTGTGATGGGTGTGACCAAGATTATAGTGTCATTGTTGAGGAAGTGAGAAGCATGAGTTCTGAGTGAAATTCAAATAATTAAGGCATTTTATTTTTTATTTTTCTCTTATTTTTATTTTTTTTCATACCTCGTTATCACATCCAAATGGATGATTATTTCACTCGGGATTTTCATGCCTCGCTTGAAGGGAATTTTCATCTGTATGATCTATCAATGTTGTACTCATATTCGATAGAGTATCACCCATATATGGATCATGATTTTCAAGATTATGAATACTCATATACATTCAATAATCAACCAAATCTTATATCATATTATCCTCTTGAATTAATTTTAAATGAAAAATTGTTATCAAAGATGGAAATTTTCATTGAATGTCGGTTGGACCAATCTAAAAGTTTGGAAAGACATGGAATATTGGTCAGAAAGATGGAAAAGATAATAACTGATGAAGAAAATCCTAAAAATTATGAAATTGAGACATCTAATATGGTTTCAAATTAAGAGACATGTTATAATTAAAATCCTAATTATTTGGAATTAAATTCAATTAAAAATTATTTTTCATGGGAGGAAATTGAAAAAGGGGTCTTACCCACTCTTGAATAATTTTTTGATCTTTTTTAGGATATTTATTTTAAAGAGAAAAAACAAATTGAGGAGGAACTATATTTCTTATAACCACCTCCACAATACCAATAATGGGTCTCACACTATATCTAAGGGGAGGTGGATGACATGAGGACCATTGAATAAACTCATGTTAACCTCTAGTGATTTATTAACACTAACTAACGGTACTTAAAGTCACTTACTCCTTGAAAAAAATAATCCATTTTATATAAGTGGAAAGTCATTGGATTATTATAGTGACCCATGAACAATAATCCATATTCATATTCTGATAAAAAGTTAGTTTTGGTTAATAGGTTAAGACATTGGTCTTAAAAAAAAGAGATTCCTGGTAGGAAACTCATATTCTTATCTTCCTCTCTTTATTTTCTATTTAAAATAATTATGTGTTGTGTACTTAAACCTTACACATTCTGTACATGTATTTCTTCTTTTTTTACCTCTTTTATTTAAATAATTTGATATACATGTGTCTATATGAGTACATGTTGTGTGTTTGTATATTTATACATGTACAATAATATAACATATAAAATAAGTAAATAAAAATTAAGTAAATAAATGGGAATAAAGACTATGTTAATGGTATAGTCGTTCGAGGGAATCCAAGTTATCACTAGTTCAAATACCTCTGTGACAACCATTTATGAATGGGTTCTTCTTTTTCCTCCCTATTTTTATAACATGATGTGTGATATTTTCATAAATATTAAAAATTATTTAAAAAATAAATATAAAACTGATAATGGAATTGGATTAGCTGGTAAGGTCTCTACTTAGGAACAAAATACTTGGATTCAAGTCCAATTAGTCGGGCCAATTCCATCATTTTTCTCTAAAAAAATCACATGTTGTGTGTAATATATTACCCAATGTCTATATTTATCTAAATAATAATAGTAATATTAATTTATATAAATAATATATATAAATAATAATAATTAATTTATCAATATATAAATATTATGATAGTTTTATAAAAAATAATAAATAAAGATGTATATATTGTGTGTGTGTGTGTGGCCATAAACACCACGTAGTCTTGGTTAATTTCATTATTCTTCTTGCCTCAGTCAAACATCATGTTTTATTTCCCACCCATTCTCGTGACTTCTCATGTAATCCACATTCATCTGATCCAAATCCTTCACTCAAGGATTTATAAGACTTCAAATATCCTATATTTTATTTCCTGGTCTAATTAAGTTCCCCCAGAACCCTCATTTCATTGATTCTATGGGTTTATAGATATTTTAATAGTTTTGATGGATTTTCAATTAAAGAATGGAAGTACATGAGAAAACATAAAGAACATGAGACATGTAAATTTACACATGGGGAGATAGTGCACCACACATCATTTGAATAAAACATGATTTGTATGTCCAAGATCCATTGAAAATACACGGCATATACTCACTACACACACATCGTGTACTTTATCACATCACTTTCATGTGAGGTTGATGCATGCATCTAGAGTATTAGTGTTAATTCCATGTTTACCTTACTTTTAATGTACTCTGGAATTGTACATCATGTACTTTGAAAATACTAATTTACTTATTTCCTTTTCTTTTTTCTTTTTATTTTAATTTTATTAGCTTAATTGAAAATGGAGATTGATCTACTTCATGCATGAAACGTCCCCACCACTTCATCAGCTGAGGAGAATCCCACATTGTAGAGAGTCCTCATGGAGTCAGTGGAGGATTATCCAACAATGGACTTTCTAATATCAAAACCACAAGAACTAGAGTGGCATCATTAGCTCTTTCATCCACATCATCTTAAAAAGAATCATCTGTAGAAATAGAAATACCACCTCTACCACCAGATTCCATGAAATCACACTCACCTAATTCGATAGTTTATATATGATATAAACTACCTCCAATATCTTAGGATCCTTAGCCATACCCCATTCACACTTTCAATGCTTGAAATGCTACCAGTGAGTGACTACAGTGATTCTCATGTCATACAATTTAGCTCAGTAGTAGGTTTCTTGATACATGAATTCCAGACTAGCTTAGACTCCTGGATGAGTTGGAGTAGTTATTCCCACACTCAATTTTTCAATATTCTTCATATTAGAACTCTCACTTTCGATGATTTTTTATGATTATGTGGCCACTTTTGTGTTTAATGTAACACCCTACTGGGTAAAGTCAAGTGATTACTATTGGTCTATATTTTTCTACCTTGGAGGAAAACTATTCTATCTTACCATGGGAGAGTTTGACTGAGGGTGTAGATTTTGCCTCACCCCACCACCCCACCCACTATATCCACCCTTATCAGCCATGATTGGATGGATCTTCTCTTTTTATAGTAAGATATTGTTGGACCTGATTTCTATCACACTCTCGACTCATAAAAGAGAATGTAAATCATATCCCCTAATTTATGAATCATCCCCTACTATTTTAACACCATCCTTTTTCCATGCCATGAGGATGGGGGATTCATCTCTATAAGGAAGATGGAGCTCCTCGCCTACATTTTAAGACATGACTACCCTGACCTCCAATTCTTTTTTGGATCTTATTTTCATTCTATGTTCACATGTAATTAGAGTAACCTAAAAAGAGACTTCTATTCCACCTAGTTGGCACACCACTTTGGTTTTTTTGAGACATATTCTCCTCACAATCTCCTAGTTATTTCTTAATATATAGATTATCTCATGACTATTCTCATGGAGATGGTCTAGAAGTGGGGGGGAAATTATACTATCATCTAAGATCTCCCCACACCTATTGTGATGTATGAGGAACATAATTACCATACGGGTAGTTATGATATGGTACCCCCCCCCCCTCCCCACCAGATTTATAGGTGGCCCCACCATCAAAACCTTCATCTACCCCATCATCTTCCACCTTACCACCACCCACCATTAAGCCTCCCATGTTTGATCCATCCACAGCCACACCACTTCCACCTATGTCTTCGATTGATTTATTGGTTCTTATCAATTGGATCACATAAATAATTTCTTAAATACATAGGATCGTTACTTGTGCAGTATTTAGGGATAGATGGTGTAGCTATAAGTGATCACGAACCTTCTTTTTTAGCATCTGGGCAAATTCTTTTCACCCCCCTCATCCCCTATGATCAACCTGATGGCATCATCCACCCAGGGAAGATCCTTTTTCCCCAAAATATGAGGGATAAGTTTATAAATTTGAATAATTTTTTAAGTATGTGTTCCATATTATTCATGAAATCTCCACTTATACTGAATAGTAGACAGTGGACACCCTAGTTACATCTTCCACCAATGTACTTCCTCCGAACATTGCCTTTATTGAGGCCACCCCATGAATATTTCTGACACTCATTTTTGTTATTATATATATATATTTTGTATAGATTTGATTCATGGATTATCAGTATATTTATTTTCCTTTTTTTAACAACCCAGACATTTATAAATAAAATCCCATTTTTAATGAATAAATTCCTTATAATGTAATGCATTTATAGAAAACACATGTACTACTTTGGTTATTTTAGACCATTATAGCCTGGAAGATTTAAAATTCCATTAATAATATTAATCGTTGATAATATATTCATTGTATAGTAATCGTTAAGGTCAGTGTATTAAGTTTTATGATAAATTCTAAATAAAATAGAAGGAAGAAGTGATGGCCTCGAACAGTAGGATAATACCCTATGAATCCCATTTAACGAAGCTTCTAAGATAAATGGCATCATTTTGATTTTCCCTTGACCAATACTGATATGAAATTTAAAAACTAAAACATGAACAAAACTATTTACATGATAAGTTCAAGCTTATCAAGATCATGACTCAAACCACATTCACTGAACCATCCCAAGAAAGTTTCATCGTTTCACATTTTACCCTTAGGTTATATGCGGGTCATATGTGGGTGTAATAAGGAGTTATGTATTAAGACCCTAATAATATGAATTTATATGTTTTATTTTAAATGAAATAATGATTATATTTATTACTCTTTATTACAACTTTATAAATTATTATATAATGGATTTGATAAAAATTAGATTTTGATACGAAGAAAATAAAATTGTATTTTTATAAAATATATGGTTGTAAATAAGACACTATTTTTGATAAATAAAATAATTATTGAAATAAATTTTTTTAATAAAATATTCTAATAATTTATTTAAATATAAATGATAATATAATTTAATTAAGTCTAATGTAATTTTTATAAAGTTCAAAAAGTTTTTGGTGTCATAAAAACAAGTATTTTCCAGTAAATAAGGATTTTTTATTTAAAAGTTTAAATTATAATATTTATAAAATTATTTAGATAAAATAAATATTATTTTTGAAATTAACACATCAAAATTATCCAATAGTAAATTTTTTATAATTTTCTAATATTTCTTATTTTTTGGGTAAAATTTAAATATGGTATAAATATATAGTCTGTATTATGACATTATAATATCACATAAGTCATGTAATAAATTATATAAAAGGAAAAAATGACCAAATATATATTTTACCTTTAGCATTATGTGTTTTTAAGTTGTTTGATTAATTTTATAATCCTTTAATGAATCCTCCAAAACATATATTATATTTTAAGTTTTTAAAATCAATTCTTTATGAAAATAACTCACTTCCACGTCACTAATGGTATTAATTTAAGGATTTATATTATTATAATAGTAAAATTTTGAAAACCAATCCTATTTGGTAGAAACCATGGGAAACCCTAGGGGAATTTTTATGGTTTTTTTATTTTATCATATCGATTCCAAAACCGATGTTTAAAAATTAATAAAGAATACCCATCTACTTTGCTATAAATACCCACACAAAATCTCATTTATCTTCACAAAAAAACCCATTTATCATGAATTTATTCTCCATATCCCTCTCTAAATCCCTTCCAATGTGTTCCCGATCTCTTAATAATATCCTTTAAAGCTTTTAGAATCACCCTCTCAAGGTAAGAGATCCTCTCATCCTCCTATTTATTCAAGCACTTTCTTTATATTATTCCTTTTTATTTCCAAATTTTCATATTGTAATATGTTTTTAAACATACCTTTTACTATCCTTATGATTTCCATGTGAATAAATACCTTCTTTCACTCTCATTAAACCCTTCCATGAATCTTTATATACACTCGTTATACTTCCAAAATTATCTTATGATTTTCCATGCCAAACATTTTTTTTAGTGAATATCCATCAACATTTTCACTCAAGGGAATTCACCTAGATGTACTTATCCTTCAATTATTGTGAAATTTCATTTATATAACCCATACTCCCTAATCATGGGATTAAAAGTGATGAAACATGTTCATATGTTGTATGATCTATGTGGCACCCAAATGCATGTACATGATATGAATGTAACGGGTGGGCCCATAATTATATAGTCATCCAATAAATTGGGTAATGTATTTATCTCATGAGATACCATGTATGGTTCAAGGGAGGTTATCCCAAGCACACTGTTTTATGATGTCACAACGGTTAGTCTTGAATTATGATTATGATGTCAAGTTTTATGTTGTTGCCACATTCCTATGTTGTCTTGATGTTATAATCTTTTATCATGCTTCAATATTCATATTTATGATTCTTACCTCTTTTATATCACCTTTATATGACTATTGACTTAGATTTATTAATTTCATCATGTTATTCTTTGATTATTCCCTTACTGTTCTTTATAGCCCACCCCTTTCTTATGTATCTCCTCAGGTTATCCCGTGCAGTTTTAGAAGATTAATGGATTTTAATGGAATGTTTTGGAGTTTTAAATAATTTTTTTATATCCTTGTTTCATGTTATTGTGCTATGTACCTAATTTAAAAAATATTATAGGCCTTTAGATCTTATGGGATTGTATTTAAGTGTGTATTTATGTAATAAATCATGAAATAAATAGTATAAAAGATATGGGTTTTCATAGTTGGTATCAAAGGAAGGTCTGGTTATTTTTAGGAGTTAGGACTATAAAACCTTATTAAAGGCCTTAGGAATAATACTAAAAACAAAAAATATCCCTAAATTTTGGTAAAGTAGTAAGTGGTTTCCAAGAAACAAAATCCTTGTCTGTATATTGCAAGTGGATGTGGCTCTGGTACAGTTATACCTAGGGATAATAATCCAAAAAAGGAAACATTGTGTATTAACTTGATCATCACCTGGTTCATAACAAAGGGGCCTTACTGCACATCTAGTTTGACACTCATGGGTGATATTATTTAGTAAATTCATAAGCACTTTACAAACCACTATGAAGGGAACAAAAATTTCCCATAAAATTTATGTTAGGAAATAGACCATGGATAAATTATATTGAAACCAAGAAATTCTTAGGTTAAGGAATTTATTTCATTTATGAGTTATACTATCAAATTTTATAGTTTTTATTTTATGTTTTTAGAAGTTTTGAAAAATTATCATCCCTAATTTTCCCTTTTTTTTAGTAAATGGATGGAAATAGGAGGAACCGAGTTAGCAACCAATGTGATTGGTAGTGTGATAACTTCCCAAATAATATGTCCAGTACAATTGTAGTAGGATTCAAGAACTTCATGAAAACACTGACTGAATTAACTCATGTTTTGAGGAAAACATGAATCAGGAGGAAACCCCACATCCCCCTAAAAAATAGAAAGTTGTAATTGAGACCTTTATATGAAAAAAGGGCTCCCAATTTCAATGGATCTTATGGTACCTTAATCATAGAACAATAGATAAACTATTGAAAATATATTCTCTGTACTTCAATACTTTTAGAAAGAGAAGGTTGTGATGTTCATTTATCATATGGAGTGAGAATATGATCAATGGTGTATTTTGATTAAAAATATGAAGCCTGAGGAGGATATTGAAGTGATGGAGTATAAGGAATTTTAGAAAATGTTTTTTGATAAATATTTTCCCCGCACTCTCCAACTTAAAATGGAAAGGGAGTTCCTTAGAATTAAGAAAAAGTAAGATGAATCTATTGGGGTATATGAGGTGAACTTCACAAGACTTGAATGATACGAATTTGGTTTTTTCATTAACCCCAAATGCAAAGTTGACCACTTCTTTAGTGGGCTAAAGATGAACCTATAAAAAGACTTGGTGATTTTAGACTTTGACAGCTATGAGGAAATTTTATGATGTTCCCTCAAAGCTAAAATGGAGATTGGTGAATCTCAAGAATATCATGGGTTAAGTGATAGTAAGTGAAGAATGGATTTTAATTTTGGAGGAGTGGTGGAGAAATCTCATGGGGGAAAGAAATTTTAATATCACACTTTTCAAAAGTGTGGGAAGAAGCATCCTAGAAATTTCCAAAAGGGGACAAGGAAATGCTTTAGGTATGGGAAGTAAGGGAACCCAACTAGATAATTTTTGTGAGATAAACCAACTAATGTGATAGAAGAAAGGAATTCTCAAGTCAACCCTCATTCAATTTCCCAATGTTTAAACTATAATTAATATAGATACTATGTGAATCAATGCACTAATCCAAGGGTTATTGATTATGATCAATGACAGTAGCCTCCAAGGCCTAGAGAGCAAAGGTGACACTACAAAAAAAATGGCCAGTTTAGATGGTGTTATTTTTTATTTTAGAAGCGGTTATAACCCCTTCTAAATACATTAGTAGCGTTATGAGGAACTACAGCTAATGTGCCCGCCTACTGTCGTTAAAGGTATTTTTGAGGAACCGATGGTAAATTCATGGTGACTTTAGTGGTGGTTACATTAGAGGGGGTTTAAACACCCTCTAATGTTGACATAAATTCATCAGACATGGTTGTATTAGAGGTGTTTATAACCGCAAACACCTCTAATTTATGACTTTATGGGTGGTTCGAACTGCCCCTAACCATGATTACTTTAGGGGCAGTTGTGAAAAACGCCCCTAAAGATTATATTTCTTTTATTTTTTAAACCCATCCCCTAGTCCCCTACCCCATTACCTCCCCTACCCCTACCTCTCCCATGTCACCCTACCCCACCTCCCTCCCATTATCCCATGTCACCCGACCTCCCTTAGTTCTCCCACGTGTCACTCGATCTCCCTCCCATTAGTGAACCCCCTCCTATTCCCAGTGTTGACACACACCTTTTGTAAAATGTTTCTGGTGGGTTTCGAACCGTGATCTCCTACATACACCTCCAGCACCTCTACCTCTAGTCAATCTGAATTTTAATATCTTATTTACACATTATTATATTTATATATATTAGGAAGATAATTTAAATAAATATTATTTGAATAAATATTTAAATACATATAAATATATGACCTATATATATTTATATAAACTAATATATACATTTTTATATTATGTATTTATGTATTTATATTATAATATGTTCATATTATATTCAATTTATACATTTTCATAAACTATATATTTTATATGTGTATTTACATACATTTGAGTAAATATATTTTATAATTCTATTTATGTTATGTATATACACATATATTTATATATTTATAAATATATTTATGTAAATTATTTATATACTTAAATACATATTTATATGATATATATATAAAGTATTTATTTAATATATTTATATAATTTCTTTAAAAATATATTTATATAATGTATTTCAATACATATATTTATTATTATGTACATTAATATATATTTATTTGTATAAATTGTATAATATTATATATAATTAATATTATATGAAATACAATTTATGAAAATATTTATATTATATATAACTAATATTATATGAAATACAATTTATACAAATATTATATATGAAATAAAATTTATACAAATATTTATATAATGTTATATGAAATACTAAAAGAGCACTGTCGTGGGCGCCCTCAAATGATTAGTGGTTTTTTGGGGTACTTAGGTGCCGCAGAGTGGCTGACAAAGGTCGTTTCTCAAAGGAGGAAGTAAATTAAAACAACTTATTAAAGGTATTATAAAAATAAAATAGAATAGAATTAAAACACTACTTGAAAGGATGTGGGTTGTTTATAGTTTATAAATCTAGAAGAAGTTTTCTGGAATAAGATTGTATTTTCTTAGTTTTGAAATAAAGTTCGATTAAAATGACACAATAAGAAGATGTTTTTTTTAGAAAATATTTAAAAGGCGTAATCGATATAACTCTACCTCTTCATTTACTTATTAATAATTATCATTTAAATCAATATACACTTAATTATGATCTCCTAATTTGTTAACCCTAGAACCCTACAAGGGTTAACTTAACCACAAAGATGAAATTACTTAAACCCTAAGCTAGCTTCAGAACACGCAATCGCAGCACCCTGCTTTGATTGTTGTTATAAAGTTAGCTTATGGTCAGTGGTTAATTATAAAACATATAAATTCTAGAAATGAGGATAAATTGTGTTTAGGTATTATATTTTAACTCTACAAATTTATCCCGTGTGGTCTTGTATTACTGATTAAGATCGCGCTCTCACAATTTACACAAAATCTCAACTTCGCATGTTTTTGTGTTAATTGTTCAATAGCTTGATTAGTTTCTTATAATTTAAAAACACAATTCATGGATCATATTAAGTTAATTATAGTAGCTCAATTATTCAAAATAATTAAATGAAGAGGGTGGAAGATAGATCGATCACTAAGAAAATTACTCTTCCATGGGCGGTGTGGTCATCGTGGAGACGTTTTGCATTAGCAAAGGATTGAAAGGGTAGAACTCAATATTGTATCTACTATTGATTCCAACCCAATTATGAAGATTAATAGAATAAGAAAATTGAATAACACAGAAGATTAATTGAATAAAAATTCAAGATACAAACATGAAAGAAAAGAAATACAAAGAAGAGCTAGGAGAGGAGAACCTTTTTGGAAGAGAGGATTCCACAAAGACTTACTTCTTCCAAGAGTTTTCAGGGGCTACCAAGAGACAATCCTTCGTCCACACCTTTAAAAAGCCTCTACCAGCCTTCCCAAAGAGTGAAAACCCCTTTAAATAGAGTTTGTGAGGGCTAGGGTTACATAACTTTTTTAAGTGTGAAATGAAAACTCGGCCATATATTTTATTCAAAGTTTCACTAAATAGTTGACCTCCAAAACGCGTGAATTGGCTGGAATTATAGATGGATTATTTTTCCCTAATTATATCCCCGAGCTTCCCTAAAAATATGGGCTCAATCCAAGCCCTTATGAAGAAGATAAGGCCCAAATGGTGAAGTAATGTCCAATCTAGATGGTTCTGTCCAGCTTTGTCTTCATGGCTCATTTACTCCCCTCAAATGTACTATCCAGCTCCCATGTCCTAAATAGAGTTTTTATACCATTAATTCAGGAACACAATTACAAAATTTTAAAGTCAAAATATTTTTCATAACAATATTTATTCCCGAAATACTACAGTGAATTTTAAAATGGTAAAACTAGATTTTTCATCAAATTTTCAAATGAATGATCTAATCCCAAATATTTCATAATTGAACATATTTAGCACAATGTGAGGAAATTATGTCATTTATTATCAATAAAATATTCAACAAAATAGTTTTTTATCAACTCCCCCACACTTACCCTTTTGAACTCCTGGGAAAAACCACATATCAAGTAAAGATCAATATTAAATCAAAACAATTTTAAAACACATATCCTTGAGATCCAACAATTCCAGACCAAGAAACAGAAGATATCATGCCTCATAAAAAATATTATTTCAAGTTCTACATTTATATCATTAAATATATTTCCACTTCATTTATCCTCCCATGCACAAAACACTTACCTCACTTGAATTTTCTCTTATCACACAAATGTCAATTTTTAGCAATGTCTTTCTCATCCAAACTCATACAAGGGTCACCATAGGCTTGATGAATTCCTACATCGCCAAATTATGTGAGTCAAGGACATATTTTTATCATGATGAATTTTTAGGTTTGTTCTGTGGCTTTCATTTGGTAGAATTTTGATGTGAAAAACTCTAAGGTTGAATGAGGAGGGCTTGACTCTTTTTGAAGAAAAATTGCATTAATCTAATTTTCACTTAAATATGGTCTCCTCATTAATACCCTTATCATCAATTCAGCTCCATAATCATGAAAATTCATGGAAAGTTTACACCATTCATCATTCAATAAAAAAAATGTCAATCTTCTCAAACATTATTTTCTTGAAAGCTCTAGATAGGCACAGCTTTATACCTCTATTAGAAGCTCCAGAAAAGGCACAGCTTCACTTATCATGAAAGCTCCAGAAAAGGCACAGCTTTCAATATAATTATTTTCTTCAGCAGCAAACACATATCTTAATAATTTAATTTTCCACCCAAAGTATCACAGAATGTGGTATCACAACACAATACAACTTCCCCCACACTTAAGTTCAACTAGATTATGAAATTTCACTTCAAGAGTTGGTTGGATAGGAAAAATTGGCTTGTAATGTGGATAACCTAACAGGATGTTCATAGATTATAAGGGCTACAAGGATTAAATGTTCAAGTTAGGACATTATAAAAATGGATTCTTTGAAATAGGGGCTTTAATACCAAACAAATGCCTCAATCATTTAAATATAAGTACCTCAAACCCTCAAGTTTTGATAGGAATAAATCAAATTCTGGTTAAATCAAGCATGGTTTGGTTCTCTCAACAAGTGAGGTGAATGTGAAGAATATAAAAAGAATGGTTCATAAGACTCATAGGAAAGTGATTTCAAACATAAAGACAGTGAGATGTGGCATAGGATTCAAAATTCAGAGTACTTTTCATGAAATTACTAAAGATTTGAACTTGAAACAAAGTTATTTTCAGCATTCATTTAAGCTCAGTTTCATGGGATAAATTGTTTCACTTATTGATATGGATTTAAAAATGGTGATGAGAATCATTTCAGTTCAAAAGTTTCAAAAACACGCAGAAAATTGAAAAATAAACACACAAAATTTTAAAAACACATAATTTTTTTGTTTGTTTTTTTTAAACAGGAAAACAATTGAAATTACTAAACTAAAAGGTTCCCTCCCCCACACTTAAAATATTGCATTGTCCTCAATGTGAACCCATGAGATGATATATGCACATGAAATTTATAATTTTAAATAGGACAAAGAATAAAAAATTTAAAGGGTTAGGAATAGCCTGATATGCTCAAGTGATGATGGGGTCATGTAGTGTGATAAAATCCACTGCATTAGTAGGAAGTACCTCAATGTATCTCTTCAAACATTTCCCATTGACTATAAAGATCCTTCATGTGTCCTCTTGTGTGATCTCCACTGCACCATAAGTAAAAACATTAGTCACAACATAAGGACCTAACCATCTGGAATGCAACTTACCAGGCATCAGCTTCAGTCGTAAACTATAGAGAAGGACTTTTTCTCCAACATGAAACTCCCTTTGTTGGATCATTTTTTCATGAGCTTCTTTTGATCTTTCCTTGTAGAGCCTTGATTTCTCGTATGAAGACAATCGAATCTCCTCAAGCTCTTGAATTTTCAACTTCCTTTGGATTCCAGCTTGGGCCAAATCCATGTTGCATTTCTTTATAGCCCAATAAGCTCGATGCTCAACTTCCATAAGGATATGACACGCTTTCCCAAAAAAAAATCCGAAATGGGGACATACCAATGGGTGTCTTGTATGCTATCCTATAAGCCCACAATGTATCATCCAAGCACTTGCTCCAATCCTTCCTATTTAGCTGCATGGTTTTCTCTAAAATCTGTTTCAACTCACGATTTGAAACCTCAGCCTGGCCATTTGTTTGGGGGTGGTATGGTGTTGATGTTTTGTGTGTCACCCCATACTTCATAAGGAGGGAAGCCAAATTCTGATTGTAGAAGTGTGTCCCTTGGTCACTGATGATGGCCTTCGGTACTCCAAAACTGCAAAAAAAAATTGCTTTGACAAAGTCCACAACAACATGAGAATCATCAGTACCGGTGGTCTTAGCCTCCACCCATTTACTCACATAATCAATAGAAACCAAAATGTATAAAAAACTAAAGGAACTAGGAAAATGACCCATAAAATCTATGCCCCATACATCAAAAATCTTAAAGAATAATATGGGTTGTTGGGGCATTTCATGTCTCCTAGAAATGTTCCCAGTGTGTTGGCAATGAGAGTAGGACTTAAAAAACACATGGGCATCATGGAATAAGCTAGGACAATATAATCCAGTGTCTAAAACTTTCCTAGCTGTCCATTGGGGTCCAAAGTGTCCACCACAAGAAAGTGTATGACAAAATTGTAGAACAGATTCAAACTCATGATCAGGAACACACCTCCTAATAACTTGGTCACTACACATGTGCCATAAGTAGGGATTATCCCACACATAAAATCTAGACTCACTCTTTAACTTTTGGACTTGATGTTTCTTTAAATTTTCATGGATTTCAGATGCAACAAGGTAGTTCACTAAATCCGCATACCAAGGATGCATACCTGAGATGGAATAAAGATGCTCATCGGGGAAAGTGTCCTGAAGTGGTACCTAGTCCAAGGTGTCATCCTCTAGTGTGTGAGTAAGCCTACTCATGTGGTCCACCACTAGGTTTTCTGACCCCTTTTTGTCCTTTATCTCAATGTAAAATTCTTGAAGAAGGATCATCCATCAGATTAGCCTAGTCTTTGCGTCTGGCTTCTTCAAGAGGTACCTCAGAGCTGCATGGTTATAAAAAAAACTACTTTAGAGCCCAATAAATATGAACAGAATTTATCTAAAGTGAATATAACAGCAAGAAACTCATTTTCTATGGTTGTGTAGTTTTATTGGGCTGAATCTAGTGTCCTTGATGCATAGGCAATCACATTTGAACGTCCCTCCACCCTCTGAGATAAGACAGCTCCAACCACAAAGTTGGAGGCGTCACACATAAGCTCTAAAGGAATCTCCCATCGTGGGGGTTGTATGATCGTTGGAGTGGTAAGACACTTCTTTATCTCATCAAAGGAAGTCATGTAAGAATCATCAAACACAAAATCAAAATCCTTTTGAAGTAATCGTGACATAGGAAGAGAAATCTTACTAAAATATTTAATGAAGCACCGATAAAATCCGGCATGCCCTAGGAAAGATCTAACATCACGCACACATGAAGGATATGGTAAGGATGAAATAATATCTACCTTAGATATATCAACCTCTATCCCATGTTTTGACACTACATGCCCTAAGACAATGCCATGCTCTACCATGAAATGACACTTTTCAAAGTTCAAGACCATATTCTTCTTAATACAATGATTCAACACCTTTCCCAAAATACTTAGACATTCATCAAATGAAGACCCATACACTGTAAAATCATCCATAAATACCTCCATGAAGGTCTTAATAAAATCATAAAAAATACTCACCATGCATCTCTGGAAGGTACATGGGGCGTTGCAAAGTCCAAATGGCATCCTTCAATAGGCAAACGTGCCATAGGGACAGGTGAATGTAGTATTCTCTTGATCCTCCAGAGCTATAGGAACCTGAAAATATCCAGAAAATCCATCCAAGAACCAATAGTGTGTCTTCCCAGTTAGTCTCTCAAGCATTTGATCAGTAAATGGGAGGGGGAAACGGTTCTTGCGAGTAGATTGATTTAGTTTCCTATAATCAATACACACATGCCAACTGCTTTGTACCCTCATCGGAACTAACTTCTCTTTATCATTTTTTACAACTGTAACACCACTTTTCTTAGGCACAACCTGAATAGGACTCACCCACTGGGAATCTAAAATGGTATAGATTATACCTTCCTCGATCAATTTTTCAACCTCTTTTTTAACAAACTCCAAAAGTGTTGGATTGAGTCTCCTTTGTAGTTGCCTCACCAGTTTAGCCCCATCCTCCAAAATAATCCTATGCATGCAAATGGAGGGGCTAATACCTGATATGTCAGCCAAGTTCCACCCAATTTCCCTAATGTTCTCCCTCATAAGATTCAAAAAAAATTCTTCATGTTCAAAATGGAGATTGTTAGCAATTATAATAGGTAATTTTTCACCACTTAACAAGTATGAGTATTTGAGATTTGGTGGAAATGGCTTTGAGTTCCAGTGTAGGGGGTGGTGTATGGATGGAGACATAGAAGGAACTGAAATATGTTCACAAAGAGCATGAGTATCATAATATACATCATCAAAATCATAGAATAGATCATCAAATCCATCAGCATACTCAACATCCATGTCATAATCAGAGTTCACATGATCAAAATAAGAATATGATTCCATTTAAAAATCAAATATAAGAGAGTCTTGTGCATTATAAATAGGTGTGTAAGTACTCTTAGACATCAAACTAGAACCAATACTCGTAATCTCCCTAAGCATAGAACAATCAAATTCCATGGGGTTTTTATTTGGTGGTTCAAAATGGGAGATAAAAAATGCAGAATGATCCTCTAAGGGGTACTTGATGGAATCCATATCATTAAACATCACAACTTCATCCCCAAATTCCATGGAAAGTGTACCCTCATTGACATTTATGATAGTTTTTGTTGTTTTGAGGAAGGGTCTACCTAAGATAATGGGAGCATGAGAACTTACCTGACCGTCCTCCATGTTAAGCATGTAGAAATATTTTGTGAAGATCATGTCTCTTACTCGGACAAGAACATCCTCAAGGACTTCTGCTAGATATGTTGTAGCTCTATTTGCCAACTACACCACTACTCTTTTTGGTTTCAGCTCACCAACCTGCAAAGAAGAGAATACAGAGTGAGGCATTACATTTATGGAAGCTCCCAAATCACAAAGTGCATCATAAAAGTGAAACTCCCCTATGGTGAATGGGATGGTGAATTTCCTTGGATCCTTGCACTTTTTCAGCATTGATAGAGTTAGTGTAATGAGTGCTGACACATTCCTTACAAGATTGATCCTCTCATTTCCCTTGAGTCCTCTTCGATTGGTACAAAGTTCTTTTAAGAATTTGTCATACCTTGTAATTTTCTTAATGGCTTCAAGTAGAGGAATGTTGATCTCCACATGCTTGAATATGTCCAAAACCTCATTTTTCATTGCTTCTTTAGCCATCTTCTTGGTTTGAACAACCCTATTTGGAAAAGGTAGGGGGTTAGGAGGAACATAATCAATCTTTTTCTTACCTTTATCTTTCTCCTTGGATTGCTCATCAGTTGGTATGGAATGTGGATTCTCCAGATTTGAGGTGAATCCCGGTATAATGGTAGGTGGAGAAGCATCAGTTTTTTGCTTCCCACTTCTCAATGTGATGGAACTGACATTCCCCTTTGGATTTGGAGTGGGTTTGGAAGGTAGATTTCTAAAATTCTTACTTACAAGTTCATAGAGGGCGGTGGCAATCTGGTTCATTTGAGTCTTCAACTCCCTCATCTATGAACCTTGACTCTTCAACTCATTCTGTTGATTATGAATAATTTGTTTCAAAAGATCATCAGTATTAGAATCTATATTTGGATGTGGATTCCCTTATTGTTGTCTTGTTGATGTTTGGGATTCACATCTTCTTTGGGGTTGTTGGAATCCCTATTGGTAAGGTGGAGGTTGCTGGAAGTTTTGTTAAAAAGGGGGCATTTGTTGTTGTCTAGAGCCATACCTCATGTCTGATTGATCCTTCCACACTTGGTTGTATGTTGGAGAAAATGAATCAAACTTATTTTATGGGTATGCCTATTGTTGTTTCTAATATGGTCTCCCTAGGAATACTGTTGTGCAATCCTCTGTCTCTTGTAGTTGTGGGAAACAGTCAGTTGGGTGGCTTGTCTCGGTGCAAATGCCACAAGGCCTTGAAGGAGGGGGTTGGGATGTCTTTTGTGACAAAGCAATCTGCCTCACCATAGTTGTCAATTATTCTAACTTGGTATCAATCAATGACTCTCAAGAGAAGAAGGACTTACCTGATGTACTCCCCTGACATGTGGTGTACCTCAATCGCCAAATTGTTGGGAGTTTTGGACCATTTTTTCAATCAATGCACGTTCAGCTACTGGTGTCTTGTCCACCAATGCTCCTCCATCTACGCCATCCACCTTGATTCTCTCCATAGGTGTGAGTCATTCATAGAAGTATTGGATGAGGAGTTTCTCACTGATTTGGTGATGTGGGCATCTTGCACACAACTTCTTGAATTGTTACCAGTACTCATACATTGACTCCCCTTGGGCTTGCTTAATCCCAGAGATCTCTTTACGAGTGGAATTGGTCCTTGAAGATGGAAAAAATCTCTGCAATAAAAGACATTTCAAATCATTCCAACAAGTTACATCTTCAGGTTATAAATAATACATCCAGTCTTTCGCAACTCCATCAAGTGAGAATGGGAATGATCTTAGTTTGATTTGATCTTCAGAAACATTTATTTGTTTTAAGGTTGAGAAAACTATGTTAAATTCTTTAAGTTTTTTATTGGGATCCTCACCTGAGAGGCCATAAAATTTTGGAAGAAGATGAATTAATCCATATTTCAATTTAAAATCCGATTCAAGATTTGGGTATGCAATACAATTTGTTTGATAGTTAATATCAGGTGCAGCCAGTTTTTGAATGGTTATATTAATTTAATTTCTATTATTTTCAGCCATTGGTTATTATTTTATAGTTGAATTTTAATTTCTTCCAATTTCAATGTTCTGAAAGTGGAGGAATTTTCCAACTGGTTGAATATTGAAACTTCCTGTAGACTGAGAATGTATGATTTGTGCCCTAAGGCTATGTTCAATCTCAGGGTCAAGATCTAAGAGATCTTCAGGATTAGTTCATGTCATAAATCAATTAAATATAAAAATTAAATAAAGAAAAGTGTACCATAATAAAAATAAAATAAGTTTGAGTTGGTCCGATAAAAATAAAAGAAGAGAGTAAGAGAAAAAAAACTTGAGAAAGGGTAAATAAGAAAGAAAGAGGATAAGAAAATAATTAAATGAAAAATAAAATAAATACCTATAATTGGTTGAATAAATTACTTGCCTCCCCATCAATGGATCCGATTTGAAATTCCAATGTCGTGGGCACCCTTAAATGATTATTGGTTTTTTGGGGTACTTAGGTGCAGCAAAGTAGCTGACCAAGGTCGTTTATCAAAGGAGGAAGTAAATTAAACAAACTTCTTAAATGTATTCTAAAAATAAAATAAAATAGAAATAAAACACTACTTGAAATTATGTGGGTTGTTTATAGTTTATAAATCTAGAATAATTTTGCTGGAAGAAGATTTTATTTTTTTAGTTTTGAAATAAAGTTTGATTAAAATGACACAATAAGAAGATGTTTTTTTTTAGAAAATATTTAAAATGAGTAATCGATCTAACTATACCTCTTAATTTACTTATTAATAATTATAATTTAAATAAATACCCACTTAATTATGATCCTCTAATTTTTTAACCCTCTAACCCTAAAAGAGTTAACTTAACCACAAAGATGAAATTACTTAAACCCTAGGATAGCTTCGGAACACGCAGTCACAGCACCCTGCTTTGATTGTTGTTATAAGGTTAGCTCATGTTCAGTGGTTAATTATAGAACATATAAATTCTGTAAATAAGTATTAATTATGTTTAGGGATTATATTTTAACTCTACAAATTTATCTCATGTGGTCTTGTATTACCGATTAAGATCGCGCTCTCACAATTTGCACAAAATCTTGACTTCGCGTGTTTTTGTGTTAATTGTTCAATTGCTTGCTTAGTTTATTATAATTTGAAAACATAATTAATGGATAATATTAAGTGAATTACAGTAACTCAATGATTCAAAATAATTAAATGAAGAGGGTAGAAGATAGATCGATCACTAAGAAAATTACTCTTCCATGGGCGGTGTGGTCATCGTGGAGATGTTTTGCATGAGCAAAGGATTGAAAGGGTAGAACCCAATCTCATTTCCACTATTGATTCCAACCCAATTAGGAATATTAATATAATAATAAAAGTTAATAACACAGAAGATTAATTGAAGAAAAATTCAAGATACAAACATGAAAGAAAAGAAATACAAAGAGGAGGTGGGAGAGGAGAGCCTTTTTGGAAGAGAGGATTGCACAAAGCCTTACTTATTAAAAGAGTTGTGAGGGGATACCAAGAGACAATTTTTTGTCCAAACCTTCCCAAATCCTCGACCAGCCTTCCCAAATAGTGAAAATTCCCTTAAAATAGAGTTTGTGAGGACTAGGGTTACATAACTTTTTTAAGTGTGAAATAAAAACTCGGCCAAATATTTTATTCCAAATTTCACCGCATAGTTAACCTCAAAACGCGTGAATTGGTTGGCCTTATAGAAGGATTATTTGTTCCTAATTATATCCCCGAGCTTCCCTCAAAATATGGGCTCAATATAAGCCTAGATGAAGAAGATATGGCCAAAATAGTGAAGTAATTTCCAATCTAGATGGTTCTGTCTAGCTTTGTCTTCATGTCCCATTTAATCCCCTCAAATGCACGATCCAGCTCCCATGTCCTAAATAGAATTTTTATCTCATTAAGTCAGGAACACATTTACAAAATTTTAAGTCAAAATATTTTATATAACAATATTTATTCCCGAAATACTACAGTAAATTTTAAAAGGGTAAAACTGGATTTTTCATCAAATTTGCAAATGAATGATCTAATCCCAAATATTTCATAATTGAACATATTTAGCATAATTTGAGGAAATTATGTCATTTATTATCAATAAAATATTCAAAAAAAATAGTGTTTTATCAAATAAATTTTATACAAATATTTATATAATCTATTTCAATACATATGTTTATTATTATGCACATTAATATATATGTATTTCAATAAATATAATTGTACAATATTATATATATTAATATATATGTATTTCAATAATTATAATTGTATGATATTGTGTAAATTAATATATATTTATTTGTATAAATTGTGTATCATATAATATTAATTATATATAATATAAAAGCATAAACATATTATTTAAAAATATATTTATTATTATTATATAAATTATAAAAACTACAATATTGGGTTTTTATATGATATATTTTTTAAATAAATTATATTTATGTATATATTTGTATAATATGTTTATTATTTTATATTATATATTAATATTATATTAAATATAATTTATAAAAAAAATATATATTAATGTACATAAAATTATACAATTATATTTATGTATACATATAAATACAATTAAATACAATCATATAAATATTTTATATAATATGTTCATATAATATTTTTAAATAAATTTATATGTATTGTTTCAATTTTATATATATATATATATATTGTGGAATTTGTTTTTTAAAATAGTGGGGGTTCACAACCCCCTCTAATTTAAGATATTAGATGGAGTTTTGAACCCCCTCTATTTTAAGACATTGGAGGGGGTTTTCAAACCCCTTTAATTTAATACATTAGAGGTGGTTTTTAACCCCCTCTAATTTAAGACATTATATGGGGTATTGAACTCTCACTAATTTAAGATATTAGAGGGGGTTGTGAACCACCACTAATCTCATTGATTAGTAGTAGTTATAAACCCCCTCTATTTTCTTAAATTAGAGGGTGTTGAAAACCCCCTATAAAATCCCACCAAATATTACAAAAATAATGTTAAAAAAATTAGGGGGTTCTTAAACCCCTATAAATTTTATGATTAGTGAGGGTCGCATATATCCCCCTCTGATTTATATAGGAAATGAATTTATAAGGGGTTGTGCATAACCCTCTCTAATTATACAGAAAATGAATTTAGAGGGGGTTGTACATAACCCCCTCTAAAATCCCCCTCTAATCACCCTATTTTTTTGTAGTGTGAGATTATGCCATCATAACTTCTAAGGTGGATCCTGATAAATAAGTGGTGACAAGTATGTTAGTTATTCATTCAAGGATAGTGAACATGCTATTAGATTCTGGTTCTAAACATTCTTTCATATCATGCAAGTTTAGTAGAACTATTCAAACACCACATCAAAACATGGAAGTTAAGTTATCAGTAAAGACGGAAAATTGTTCAATTATTTTATCCCATGTATATAAGTTATCCCCTATATATATTTGTTATCTAAACTTCCCAATGAACCTTGTTACACTCCCTTTAGCGAAATTCAGTGAAATTATAGGTATGGATTGGATTTCCTTATGTAGATCCAACATAAATTTTTAGAGAAATAAATCACCATCCATATTGTAAATTTCCCTCCAACTCTATACAAGTTCAAGGATGAGGATTAATATCCTTTGGAAATATAAAATAAAGTATAGATATTATTGCCTTATGAGAAAGTGTATCTAGCTCAAATGATTGAATCTAAGGAAAAATCATCCTTGATGACATTCCCATTGTTATGGAATATGATGATGTATTTCCCAAACAATTTTCTGGTATTCCTCCTAGTTGAGAGGTTGAGTTATCAATTGAACTTATACCCAGCGATTTTTCAATATCTAAGACTTCATATAGAATGGAAACTATTAAACTTGAAGAGATAAAGAATTAATTATAGGAGAATATGAATAAAGTGTTTATATGCCCAAGTGATTTACCATAAGGTGCGATGATCCTCTTCATCAAGAAGAAGTATGGGTCAATGTGCCTCTGCATTAATTATCATGAGCTCAAAAAAATCATGATAAATAACAAGTATCATCTTTCATGGATTTATGACTTGTTTGATTAGCTACGAGGATCCCAATACTTCTCTAAGGTAGATATTTGGTTAGGATATTATCAAGTGAAGGTAGAGGATATCCCCAAAACTGCTTTTCATACAAGTTATTGGAAGTATGTTTTCATAGTGATTCCATTTGGACACACTAATTCTCCAATTATCTTCATGGACTTAATGAATATAGTATTTGGGGATTATCTTGGTAAATTTTTTGTAGTATTTATAGATTATTTTTTTTTCTACTCCAAAAGAAAGTAGGAACATGAGGAGCATTTGAATGTTATACTAAAGACCTTGTGAAATGAAAAGTTATATGTGAAGTATATTAAATAAAATTTTTTGATGGAGAAAGTAATATTCTTAGGTAATGTTATCACCAATAAAGGGATATATGTGGATCCTTAAAAATAAAGGAAATTAAAGGATGGCCCAGAAAAATATTTGTGATGGAGATCTGTAGTTTCCTTGGATTAGCTAAGAACTATCATCAATTTTTGAGAAACTTATCATGATTTTTAATCCCACTTACCAAGAAAACTTGGAAGGGAGTGAAGTTTTTTTATAATAATAAATGTAAAGAGATATTTAAAGAGTTAAAGAAGAGTATAATCACTACATTTTTTCTCACATTACCCACTAGTGGGGAAGGATTTGTGAGCTATAGCGATGCATCCAAAAAGGGATTGGGTTGAGTTGTCATGACCCATCCCAATGGGGTATGTGCCATGAATCCTCAATCCCACCTCTAATAAGCCAGGGGGTTGAGAATAGTTCCAAGTAAGAGTATCACTAACATGGGAGGCCTTAGCCTAAGTACATGTACACACACACATCTCCAAGACTATGCAATACTGAAATATAAAAATAATTGAACAAACATGCATGTATACATATAAATCCCAAAACCATAGTACGAAAGGATGTAAAGTAAATAGGTCCAAATAAAAGCCCACTAAAAGAGTATGATAACAAGTCCAACCTGAAAGTAAAACTGGTAATGTTGTTAGAATATTGTAAGAACACACCTTGTTTTGTCCAGTCTCACTAAGCAATATCTTATCCTGGTCTATTAAGAACTCTGTCAAAAGGTCAATCGTCTGCAGTAGAAAAAACACATGAAATAAAATCCCTTGTAGGGGTGAGTATAAAAATACCTAGTAGGATGACCCAAAACCATAAATCATAAAAAAAAGGAAATACAGTCATCTCTACATAGGTATATGTCTACAATACATATAACAAGAATATCCAGATATACTCAACAAAGACACATAGTATAAAGGTAAGTCTCAACTGTAGTATGCCAACCTAGGATTCCAGTTCGAATATTCCACAAATAAATCATCCAGTAGAACACACTCCTAAATCTAATAGCACTTATGATGTCCATCTAAGAGGTAATTCTCATTGGGTCTCACCATTAGAAGTACACACTAAAGGTTTGAAGTGATACGATACACATATGAGGATCACACTCAAGGCTATGGGGTGATACCAAAAACTCAATATAGATTAACCTACTAAGTATAGGATCAGCACCCATATAGTTTTGGTCACAAAGATACCAAAAACTCTACCTAGGTTATGAATATGAATAGAGGATCTCACTCTAGGCCTCATAGAAGGATCCCAACAACTTTATCCAAGAAGTCATGTTGAAGGGATAGTTGTCTTGTGTGGGGGGGAATTCCATAACAACCTTCAGTGAAAGTATAATGGGAATGTAACCTAAATAAAATTTTCTAAGATATAGAGGATAAGGGATCCAGTATATGTTTTATAAATTATATGGAATGTAGAAGGGGTTACATGTCATGTCTCTTGACCCCAGGTCTGGCCCATGTAAACGGACCATGTCTCAATCCATTTCTGTCTCTGTGTATAAGTACATGGTTTTTTGGATGCCCATGTAATCTAAATATGTAATAGTACATGGATTAGTTTGTTTAATTGTCTAGGTTGTGTCCGTGTATGGGAGTACACGGCATGATCCAACCTGTGTACTCCGACCCGTGTTCGTGTACCCTTCAAGGTACACGCCAAGTTTCTGGGGAGATACCACACACCATGTGATAGGGGTCACATGCCATATGACACTTAAATTCCTTAAAAAACCTATCTTCCACATAGGGGGGCCCACATGGAGTGTGGCTTCGGGTTACACATCATGTAGCACAGGATTTTCCAAAAACATGGATCTGGAATCCGCCTTACCGTCTACTTGTCCCATATACAGATCTGCCACCATCACTACCAATAATTCCTGTAGAACTATGATATGAGTCAACTGGGGTTGATCATCTCTATAGAAGTGATTTCTAGTATTCCTTTTCATTCAGGAATTTTCCTAAACCTCCACCATCGTCGTTCTCACCCCTGATTCAAATCGGGGGTTTCCAAACTGGTCCAATCTATTTGCTACTAATTCTTTCGCACCTTTATCACATTGATCCAATCCTATATCTCTTATTTAAGATTTTTTTCACTAAGAAATGGGTACACTGCAATCGATTCATCAGGATATGTTGAACCACGTGTCAAATGAAGAACACCTATGATGAACAAAGAATCAAGGAAGAAAAGAACGAGAATAATAAAGAGGAATGAACCTCAATCAATGTTTTCATGGACCTTGATCCATTTTTATGAGAATAAAAACAAATAATCAACAATCACAAAGTAATTCTCTCAAAACATGATTAATCTAATCCAACCTACAAGATGATCAGTCCATGAATCAATCTATTCATTGATTGATTCACATTTTTCATAGAAACTAAGATCAGGGAAAGAAATCAATCAAAAAACATCCAACCTAAATTTGGATTGATTTCTGACAAATAAAGGGGTTGTTACATGATCATTGGTGAGATATTTTGAATATATTGTGTGTCGATCATAAATCCATGAATCGTTAGTCGTTCATCTGAGAGAGATCCTCCAGATATATCTCCAAAAGCTCTCCAATGGTAATAGGGTTATGAGAAAAACCTTGTAATTCCAACATAATAGTCTATTTAAATACTCTCTAACTGATACATCAATGAAAGGAATTAAAATAATTTATTTAGTTATTTTATTTATTTTTGGGCTCGTGGTGAATTTTCTATAAACAACCTATGCTGACCAAGGTTAAGTCATGCCTAGGGTAAAACCCACATTCTAAAATCAATAGTTCCCTTAGATTTATGATCTAATCCTCCTTCTAGAATTTATTTTTCTTTCTTAGGAAAATTTTTCATGAATTCTATTTAATATATTTAATATATTTCAAACATTTATTCTGGTCACACCAAACCTCGGAATCACACATCGTCTCAGTGCCTGGTCTCAAAAATAATCTATACAATATCCAAAAATAATACATGGAAAATAAAATTCATTACATTATCCCCACCTTGGGGCTTTACATCCCTGAAAATCCAAAATAATGGTTACACAAAAATATGTGGGTACTGAGCATGAATCTGAGCATCCCACTCTCATATGCTCTCCTAAAAATTCTCGTGCTACCAATAGACATGCACTAAAGGAATTTCTCCCCTATATAGGATTATCTCTTATAAATCCTAGATATATATTAGGTACTCATCAAATGTATCTCTATCCTCGATTTCTATCTCTCCCCAATCAATAACATGTGATGGGTCATTCACATACCTCCTCAGTTATGACACATGGAAGACGACATGTACCCTTCTAACTGTGGAGGTAAAGCTAAGTGGTACACCACCTAAAAAACTCTATGAAATATCTATAAATATTTAATGAACCTTAGAGATAGCTTACTACCCTAGATAAATATTTTTAATCCACATCAAGGTGAAACCCATAGGAACACATGGTCTCCTTACTCGAAATCCAAAGGCCTCCATCGTTTGTTAGCATAAGACTTCTGATAGATCTGTGTAGTTTTCATCCACTCCAAGATTATTTACTCCTTCTTAGTTGTTTCTCACACCAAATCTAAGCCTGTGATTTTTAACTCTCTTGGGTCAGTCCAGTAAAGTGGTGACCTATAGGGTTGCCCATACAAAACCTCAAATAGTTCCACACTGATGGTGGAATGGTAATTGTTGTTGTATGTAAAATTCACCAGTGGTAGTTGATCCTCCCAACTATATCCAAAGTTCAACATGAAATCCCACAACATGTCCTCTGGAACATAAATGGTCCGCTCATTCTGGCCATCAAATTGGAGGTGAAATGTTGTGTTAAAGCATAACTGAGTCCCAAATGCCTCTTGTAATCCCTTCCAAAATCGGGATGTAAAGTTAGAATCATGATCAAAAACTATCGTCGATGGAACTCTATGGAGTCAAATTATCTCCTACACATAGAGGTGTCCCAATACCTTTATTGAACTCTACTCACAGATAGCTAAGAATTGGGACGAATTGGTGAGTTGGTCTATGATCACCCAGATTACATCATGTCCCCTAGACATACATGGTAATCCCATCATAATTTCCATGGATATCTCATCCCACTTCCATTTGGGGACCTCAAGGGGTTGAGCTAAAATTGATGAAACTTGGTACTCATCATTCACTTGTTGACAAGTAATGAATTGAGAGATGAACTCTACAACTCATTTCTTCATCCTCAGCCACCAAAACAGACGTTGGAGGTTATGGTACATCTTTTCCATGCCTAGATGTAACACCAAATGAGATGCATAAAACTATCTAAAAACCTCCTACTATAATAACATTGGTTTTATCATGCATCCTTTTAAAAGAATGACATGATCCCCACCTTTAGAAAATCCATTAGGAGCATGTCCAGTGAATAGCTTAGTATATAGGGTCTCACAGTCGGTATCCCAAAGTTATGCCTCCCTGACTTCCTGTAAGAGATGATGGGTGACAATCATCGACTAGAGTTAAGATGATCCATCTCTATCCATAAAGGATTACTACAATGAGGTCAAATACTCTGATTCCTAGCTTAGAAACTACAAAAAATATCTCTTGTTGAGAGCATCCGCTACTAAGTTCCCCTTCCCAGGAGTATAGAAAATTTTGAATTCATAATCCTAGAGGAAATCTAGCCATCACTTCTATATCAAGTTAAGATCCTTCTGAGAGAATATATACTTGATACGCTTGTGATTAGAATAGATGATAAACCACTCACTCATCAAGTAGTATTGTCACATATTTATTGCAAAGACTACCACTGGTAACTCAAGATCGTGAGCCACATAGTTCTACTCATGCGGTCACAAATGATGTGAACCATAGGAAATCACTGCTTGCCTCTTCATTAGAAAATAGCCAAGACTAGTTCCTGATGCATCATAGAACACTACATATTCGACACCATCCACTTAAAATATCAAGATGGAAGCTTTCATGAAACTCTATCTTAACTACTGAAATTCATAATGGCACCTCTATTTCTATACAAAAGGATTCCCCTTTTGGGTCAAAGCTATCATGGGTTCTGATATTCTGTAGAAATCATGTATGAATCTCTGGTAATAGCCTATCATCCCAAGGAAGATCTTCACTTCCATCACAATTTTGGGTGGCTCCCAATCTAACATTGTCTCGACCTTATCCAGGTCCACTTCCACACCATCTACTAACATAACATGTCCCAGAAAGTGGATCTCCTGAATCTATAACTGGCACTTCAAGAGCTTTTTGTAAAGATAGTGCTCTTAGAGTATGTTTAAACCCATCCTCAATTGTCTCATGTGCTCTTCCTTGGATGTCTATTACACAAGGATATTGTCGATGAATACTATAATGAACAGGTCTAAGAAAGGATGAAAGAACCAATTCATGAGTCCCATGAACACTTTTGGGGCGTTCGTCATGCCAATGGGCATCACAAAGTACTCATAGTGATTGTAGTGACATATAAATGTTGTCTTCAGTATATCCCCATCCCATACTCATAGTTGGTGATATCCTGACTTGAGGTCAAAATTTGAGAACCATTGTTACCCTATAAAATGATCAAAGATGTCACTGATCCTTAGTATTGGATATTTTTCTTCATGGTCACATAGTTCAAGCGCTGGTAGTCCACACATAACCTCAAGTTCCCATCCAACTTCTTAGAAAACAAAATCAAGGTTGCCTAGGGTGAAACACTAAATCTAACAAAGCCCTTCCTCTACAATTCCTCTAACTACACCCTCATCTTTCTAAGATATATGGGAGATATTCAATATGCTATCAAAAATATCAGTATCATCCTTGGGTGTAGATCAATGCATAATTATATCTCTTATTGGGGAGGTAAGCCTAGAACATCTTCGGGAGAGATGTCCTCATACTCCGCCACCACTTCAGAAAACTAGAAACTCATAAAATTCACTGAACTAAGGGTCATGTTATCCAACTAGAAAATAATTGGTTTCACCCTCCTATAAATGAGTCCAACCTATACTGCTTGGGTTTCATTTTCACCGAAAAAGGATAACCCAGTCCCATGATTGTGGACACACCGCATCCTCCACCTGAAATAGTTAATCAAGGAATGAAATATGGATAAACAGTCCATACCGGATATGAAATCATAAGGCCTCATCACTACAATAAAGAGATCCCAATAGAAACTCTTGCCTCCAAGATTTAGGTCACACTTTCTTCACTAGTATGTGATTTTTGATTCATCTCCAGTAGGAGTCTCCAAGTGTAAGGGTCGATCCAAAAGATCAACCAGAATCTCAAAGTCTCATAAAAGGTATGTGGCAAGAAAGGAATGACTAGAATCTATACTTATCAATATTGCAGCTAAGATAGAAAAACACAGATCTTACCTCAAACCATTCCCAGAGCCTCTATTTCATAAGCTTCGACCACCTTCAGTTGTATCCACCCCTATCCTCTATCTCCCTAAGCCTAGAGTGGACCACCTGGGGTAGTGGTGGTAACAATTCAAAGCATCGGCCACCTCCTTCTACTCTCCCATATCCTATGACATGTCTTCCAACCTGTGAACCTACCTAATTCTACCACTACTTCTACCTCAGTAATCCATCCATGGTCTCACTATTAGATGTATGGTGGGTCATACAATCTCATGCAAGATTTCCTTTATTGTCACATGAGTAGAACCACCTCTCTTAGGGATGATTTTACCCACACTGTGAGCCCAAAACCATAGATTATATGTCTGGAGACCTTGAAATTTCTTGCACATCCTGGTCCCTAAGACTGATGTCGTCTCCCTGCTACTAAGGTATATGCTCTTGTATGCCTACTACCGGCAACCACTGGTTGTATCTGCTCAACTAATAAACTCTCAACCAAAAAAACTGTCTTTGTCACCCCATCATACGTAGGAATTCATAGAGGGATAAAATTATCCTTTATGTCTCTATGAAACCCTCATTCGAAGTTTTGAGGCCTTCAGGATTGGTCATGAATCATATTCATCGAGTACCTGGAGAGGTTGGTAAAACTTGATGAGTACTCAACTATTATCGTGCTTCCCTACTAAAGCTACAAAAGCTCCTAGATACATACATCCCTTAGTGTGGATGGTAGAAATCCTCTTTAAAAAGACCCTCAAACTCTATCCATGCAAGAGTCACCTCATCATAAGATTGGGTCACTAACCCCCACCATCATCCTATTGATCCGTGAAGAAGGATCACTGCCAAGACCACCATCTGATCTAATGGTTTCCTGACTAGACAAAAAACTCAAATATCCACCTCAAGTTAGTCCTCAATTGCCTATGGGTCGGGATCACCTAAAAACCTGAGGGTTCTATGTCGCTGAAACTTGTGAAGTGATCTTATAATGTACATCTCATCCCCTGGTACTGCGAGTACCTCAATCTTATCTACGGGTGGTGGTATAGCTGGTGCACCACCCATAGGTAAAAAAATAGAAAATGGTCCTTGTATCGATGCCTCATAATTGAGGGAATAATCCTTTTGATCATGGTGTTTAATCCTAGCAAGAATATTTCATGAATGAATCCTAAAAGTAAACAAGATGCACCATGGTCAATGAGTGTATCTAAAGAGATGACTCAAGAAGGACATGGAAACCACAACCCATTCTTATATGATGCACATTCCATTATTTTCACTCAAACCAATGATCTCATGTACTAAGTTAAAAAGTAGTTGATCAGAGTCCTCATGTATGGATATTTCATCCGCTACACCAACACTGGAGTCCCTGTCCTAAAAGTTTAACTTGAAATACTTAACATTTTTTCCCCAAACCAAACTCACAGACTCTTGGTCCTAAGGTAGATCTAACTCCTCTGATACCACTCTATCACGACCCATCCCAATGGGTCCCATATCATGACTCCCTAATCATTCCTCCAATAGGATAGGGGATGGAGGCTAGCACCAAGTAGGCATATCACTAACATGGTAGGCCTTAGCATAAGTACATGTACACACAAACACATCTCCAAACCTATACAATGATTAAATTTAAAAACAAATAAAAAACCATGCATGCATACATCTAAATCCCATAACCATAGTATGATATGAAGTAAAGTAAATAGGTCCAAATACAATCCCACTAAAAGAGTCTAAAAACAATTCCAATCTGAAAGTTAAACTGGGAATGTTGTTAGAATACCACAGGAACACACATCAGTCCGTCTGATCTCATTAAGCATCATCTAGTACTAGTCCATCAAAGAATCTATGAAAAGTTCAGTCATATGCACAATACATGAAATGTGTAGGCAAATCCCATGCAATGGTGATTATAACAATACCTGATAAAACACCCTGAAACAAAAAATCATACAAAAAAGTAAATATAGTCAGATCTACATAGGTATATGTCTACAACACATATAACAAGAATATCCAGATATACTCAACAAAGACACATAGTCTAAAGGTAATTTAGAACCATAGTATTTCATCCTATGATTCTAGTTTAAAGATTCCACGAAGCACTCATTTGAGATAACACACTAGTGAGTCTGATAGCACTGATGATGTTTGTTCGATAGGTAATTCTCATCGGGTCTCGCCATTAGAAGTACATGATGAATGTCTGAAGTGATACGATACATATATTAGGATCACACCCAATTCCATGGGGTGATACCAACAACCCAATCTGGATTAACCTACTAAGTAAAGGATCGGTTCCCACATAGTGTTGGTCATTACGATACAAAGATCTCCACCTAGGGCTTGAAGATGAATAGAGGATCTCACTTGGGGCCTCACAGAAGGATTCCAACAACTCTATCCAATAATTCCTGCTGAAGGGATCATTTTTCTATGTATAGGAGGTAATTCCATACCAACATTCAGGGAAAGGGTAAGGGGAATGTACCCTAACTAAACTTTTCCAAGATACAAAGGAAAAGGGCTCTAATACATGTTTTATAAATTACACGGTGTGTGGAAGTGGTTACATGCTATGTCCCTTGACCTAGGGTCCTACCTATGTAAACGGACCATGTCTCAACCCGTGTATGTATCCATGTATAAGTACTCAGCATGTCAGCTTCCCATGTACTCTACTTGTGTACTAGTACACGACTTATCCCATATACTTGTCTAGGTCGTGTCCATATAAGGAGTACATGGCGTGCTCCAACCCGTGTACACCAACCCGTGTTTGTGTACCCTATGAGGTACATGCTGAGTTTTTTGGGAGAAACCACATGTTGTGTAATAGGGGTCACACACTATGTGATACTTAACTTCCTTCAAAACTCTAGCTACCGCACAGGGGGAGCCACACAACGTGTGGATCTGGGTTACACGCTGTGTAGTGTGGGTTTTTCTAGAAACTCATATTTGGAATCCACATTTCCTTACACTTGTCCCACATCTGGATCTGCCACCATTGCCATTAATAATGCCCATAGAACTTAGATCTGAGTCAACCACTATCGATCATCACTGGAGAAGTGATTTTCGGTGATCCCATTTATTCATAAATCATCTTGAACCTCTACTATCTCTATTTTCACACCTGATCCAAATCAAGGGTTTACAAATTGGCCCAATACATTTTATTATACCACCTTCGCACCTCTGTCACATCGATCCAGGCCCATAGCTATGATTTCGGATCATTGTGGAAAGAAACAGGTGTGAAACTATTTATTCATCGGGATATGTCGAACTACGGGTCAAACAAAGAACACTCATAATAAACGAAGAATCAGGGAAGAAAAGTATAAGAAAAATAAATAGGAACAAACCTCGATCTATGTTCATGTTGACCTCGATATATTTCTATGATAATAACAATGAAGAATCAACAATCACAAAGTAATTCTCCCAAAACCTGATTAATCTAACCCATCCCACAAGATGATCGGTCCATGAATCAATTCGTTCATCAATTGATTTACATTTGTCTTAGAAACTAAGATCAGGGAAATAAATCAATCAAAACAAACATACTACATCAATTCAGATTGATCCATGATGAAGAATGGGGATGTGTCTTGATCATTAGAGAGATCCTTTGAATCTGTTGTGCGTCGATCGCCAATCCATGATTCGGTTGTCATTCTTCTGAGAGAGATCCTCTAACACAATCTCTAATGGATCTCCAATAGATTTAGGGTTATGCAGCTAACCTTGGAATTCCAACATAACAGTCTATTTGAAGACTCTAAAATCTTGGTGTCAAAGAAAGGAATTAGAATAATTTATTTATTTATTTTATTCATTTCTTCTCCTACAATGACTTTTTTATAAATGACCCATGCCGAAAAACATTAAGTCATGCCTAGGGTAAAACCCGCATACTAAACTAAATTATGACCATGTATTTTTGATTTGATTCTTCTTTTAGAAGTTATTACACTTTCTCAGGAAAATTGTATGCATGTTCTATTTAATATATTTCAAACATTTATTTGGGACACACCGGGCCTCGGAATCGCACTTCGTCTCAGCTCCTGGTCTCTAAAATAATCCATAAAATATAAAAAAAATAAAAGGTAAATTATATTCAATACAAGAGTAATCATGAAAGATGAAAATGTGATCACCAATGCCTCCCACCAATTAGATATGCATGAGAAAAACTACCCAACCCATGATCTAGAATTGGCTGCAATGATCTTCGCATTAATGATTTGGTAGAATTATCTCTATGGGGATAAGTGTGATATATATACAGGTCATAAAATCCTAAAGTATATATTCACACAAAATGAGATCAATATGAACCAATGAAGTTGGTTATAATTGATTAAGGATTGTTATTATTAAATCCATTACCATCCTCGGAAGGTGAACAAAGTGGAAGATGCTCTGAGTAGAAAGGATCCTAAAACCCTATCCATGATGAGGATTTAAAGGGATCCAATATTCATAGAAATAAAAAGGATATAAATGGAAATCATAAAAGGATATTCATCTTACCTTTATCAATAAATACCCAACCATCCATTCTTCAGAGGATTAATGTGTCCCAAAAAAATGATGTAGATCTACAAAAAAAAGGTAGCAAATATTCTAGAGTTTAAATTTTTTAAATATGTATTTATAAGGTTTGGAACCTGAATATGTGTCCCATAAAAACTATATCTAAATATGGAACTTTTTTATGATTTTAATATCTCGTTTTTCTCTATTTATCCAGGAAGCACTAAGATATATAGAGATTTGAAGCAAAAATTTTGGTGGGATAACATGAAGTGGTAGATTGCATAATTTTTATCTTGATGATTGGTATGACAACAAGTCAAGATTGAGAAAAATAATTCTAAGGGTATAATGAAACCATTTCTCATATCAGTATGGAAATGGGAAAACATAACCATGTATTGAATCATAGGACTCCCCATGACATCTAAATGAAATAACACTATCTAGGTGGTAGTTGATCTCCTTACAAAGTCAGCTCATTTCATTGCTATCATGTAATATTTATCTCTTTAAAAATAAATAATATATACATAATGGAAATGGTAAGACCTCATGGAGTACCACTCTCTTATATCTAATCAAGATCTAAGGTGTAACTCAATGTTCTAGAGAAGCCTTCATCAAGATTTGGATATAGAGTTATGTTTCAGTACTACTTATCACCCTCAAACGGATGGCCAGTATGAAAAAACCATTCAAACTCTAGATGATATGTTGATATAAAGTTAAATGGAATTCCATGGATGTTTGTATTATCAATTTCCCCTAGTGGAGTTCATATATAACAACAATTTATATTCCAGTATTCAAATGGAATCTTATGAGGCTTTATATGGGAAGAGGCGTCAAACTCCAACATATTTGGATGAAGTTGAAGATTGGAAGCTTATAGGGCCTTATCTTATCCAATAGATGATATATAGGTTTCAATCCATTAAATTTAATATGAAATATATTCAAATTCAATAGAAAATATGTGTATACAATCATCAATAAGACTTGTAGTTTGAGGTTAGAGATAAGGTGTTCTTTAGTATATCATCATGGAAGAAATTCATGAGGTTTGGGAAGAATGGAAAGGTTATTCCAATATACATTGATCTCTTTTATATCCTTGATCACATCAAAGTTTTATCCTATCTAATAGCACTCTCACCTAACCTATCTCAAGTATATTATGTTTCCAATATATCCCTCTTAAGAAAGTACATACTAGACCCCTGACATATACTGAATCATAATGTGGTACCTTTAGATAATTATCCTTCATAAAATGATTATATGGTGAAGATATTAGATCATAGAGACGCAGTTATATGAAACAATACAACTCACCCGGTCAAAGTATTTTGTCGGAACCATAATTTTGAGGAGGCGACATGGGAACCAAAAGTGGTGATGAAATAGAAGTACCCTCATCTAATTTATTTTTTTAAATAAAATTTTGAAGGTGAAATTTAAAAATGGATAAATAATTTAACGACACAAACATATATAAAATAAATTCCCTTTTAAAATGAATAAATACCATATAAAGTAATGTAGTTATAGAAATCACATACACTACTTTGGTTATTTTTTACCACAATAGTCTGCCAGGTTTAAAAGGGTGTAAATCATATTAAATGTTGATAATATATATGTTGTATAGTGACCATTAAGGTTGGTATATTAAGGGTTATGATAAATTCTAATCGACATAGATGGAATAAGGGATGGAATCAACCAGTAGGATTGTACCCTACGAAACCCATTTATTGGAGATTCTGAGAGAGATGGAATCACTAGGATTTAGATTTGACTAATATCAATATGAGATTCAACAACTAAAACATGAACGAAACCATTTGTGTGATAAGTTTAAGACTATCTAGTTTACATCCCAAACCATGTTTTCCAAACTACCCCAAGAAAGTGTCGACATCGCACACCTTACACTTAGGGCATATGCGAGTGTAATAAGTGGTTGTGTATCTAGACACTAGAAGTATGAATTTTTATATTTTATTTTAAATGGAATAATTATTATATTTATTCCTATTTATTATTACTTTATAAATGATTATATAATGATTTTGATAAAAATTAGATTTTGATATGAAGAAACCAAAATTGTATTTTTAGAAAATATATGGTTGTAATTAAGACACCTTTTGATAAATTTAATAATTATTGAAATAAATTTTGTTTTAATAAAATATTATAATAATTTACTTAAATATAAATGATAATTTAATTTAATGAAGTCTGATGTAATTTTTATAAAGGTCAGAAATTTATTGGTGTTATAAAAACTAATATTTTTCAATGAATAATGATTTTTTATTTAAAAGTGTAAATTATAATATTTATAAAATTATTTTGATAAAATAAATATTATTTTTGAAATTATAAAATCTAAATTATCCAATTGTGAATTTTTTATAATTTTCTGAGATAGTTGATTTTTTAGGAAAAAATTAAATGTAGTATAAATATACAGTTTGTATTATGATATCATAATACCAAAAAAATGATTTAATAAATGATATAAAAGTAATTAATGAACAAAAATATATTTACCCATTAAAATTATGTATTTTTAAATTATTTTTTAAACTATATTAGATTTTATGGTTTTAAAATCAAATCTTTATGAACATGACTCTCTTCCATATACCTAATGGTATTAATTTAAGAAGTTCATTTATTAGCCTAAAAAATATTAAAAATTAATCCACTTTGGAAGAAACCATGGGAAAAACCATGGTAAGTTTTTTATTTTTGATTATTTTATTATATAGAGTCCAAAACCTAAGATTATAAATTAAAAAATAATTCCCCTCATTTTGGTATAAATACCCACCTAAAATCTCATTAATATTCAATAAAAACACATTTATCGTGAATTTCATATCCCTATACCTCTTTAAATCCCTCTAAATGTGTTCATGAGCTCTTAATAAGCTCCTCCCAAGCTTGTAGAAGCACCCTCTCAATATAAGGGGTCATCTCCTCCTCTCTATTAAATCACTTTCTTTGTATTATGCATTTTGATTTCCAATTTTTCATATTGTGATATGTTTTTACACATCAATTTTACTATCCTTGTGAGGTCAATTTAATTATATACCTCCTTTCACTCTCATTAAACACTTCTATGAATCTTTACGTACACTCGTTATGCTATCAAAATTATTCTGTGATTTTCCATGATAAACATTTGTGTAGTGAATACCCATCCCCGTTTCCACTCAAGGGTATTCCCCTAAATGTGACTGTCTTTAATTTATTGGTTACTTATATGTATGTAACCCACACTCCTTAATCATGTTATTAAAAGTAATTAAATATGTTATTATGTTGTATGATATATGTGCCACACAAATGCATGTATATGATATGAATGTGATGGGTGGACCTAGAATTATATAGCCCTCTAATGCATTTGGTAATGTTTTTATCTCATGAGATACCATGTATGGTTCATGAGATATTATACCAAGAACACTATGTTATTATTTATTGAAGGTTAATCTTTAATTATGCTTATGATGTCATGTTTTATATTGTTTCTACATTTCTATGTTGCCTTAATGTTATCATCTTTTATCATGATTTGATGTTCATGTTTATGATTACCACACATTTTATGTCACCTTTATATGCCTACTTACTTGTATGTATTACTTTCATCATGTTATGCTTTGATTATTCTATTACTGGGATTTATATCTCACCCCTTTCTTATATACATCCTCAGGTTATCCCGTTCATTTTTAGAAGATCAGTGGATTTTAATGGAATGTTGTGGAGTTTTAAATAATGATGTTGTATCCTTATTTCATTTTATTGTGTGATGTACCTAATTTTACAAATATACTAGGTCACTCAATCTTATGGGATTGTATTTAAGTGTGTCTTTATGTATTAAATCATGAAATAAAGGGTATAAAATATATGGGTTGTCATACTTTGAATCATTCAAATCCTTGTATCGACATTCACTTTTTTTCAAGGTGTCGTTGCACACATTCATTCCCACTATAACTTGAGGGGATATCCTAAGTGATTTTTTCACTTATTGAGATATCCACCACCTGGTGTTATTATTCTTCATTTCCCTTTTCATTATTTTCTTAATTCAATTCTTTTCTTGTTTCCCTGGTCTAGTCTTTAATAGTGTCGTATCTCTTATTTCATGTTTGGTGTTGCACATGGGGGCCATGTGAAATATTAAGTGTGGATGAGTGTACCTCAGAACCACTCTATTAATTTTTTTCAATACTGACCAAGGATGATATTTTTCTGTTGAGAATTATTCAGTTTTGACAATTGTTCACAATTTTTATTAAATTAAATGATAATGGGTGAATTGACTTGAGAATTGTGCACTTTTGACATGTGAACTTTATTTTTTGGTTTATTGCTTTTGAAATTTGGGGAAATATTTTAAAAATTTTATGATATTTATTTGTAACATGTAAAATACATTTCACTGGAATTATTTTAAATTTAATAAACTTCAATTTTTTTAAAAAAATCATATTATTTGGGAGGCATTACTTTGGGAATTTTTTAGCCTCACATGTTTTTAATAAACAATCATGATTTTATGACCTTGTGAGTTTTTTTAAATAAAAAAAATAGGATTTATATTTTCAAAAAAAATATTCAAAAATTATTGTATCTCACACAAATAAAAAATTGAGATTAAAAAATCATATTATTTGGGAAGCATTACTTTGGGAATTTTGGACCCTCACATGTGGTTAATACACAGAGTTAATTTCATGACCCTATGAGTTGTTTTCAATAAAAAAGAGGCTTTCTATTTTCAAAAATTGGTCATTCAGAACTAAATTTAAAAATTGTTGTATCTCACATAGAGAAAAAATTAGAATAGAAATTTTTTTCCCAAAATGACAATAAATCCTCTTGGCATATCATTTGATAACTCAACTTGGTTGTGTGGCCTATAAAAGTGTTAACCCACTACTTAGAACTAAGATAACCTTTTATTTTGTTTTTATGAATATATAGGAGAATAGTTATTAAGGGAGGGAGTTATTTTTTAATTAATAAAGGGAATATCTTTTTAAGTTAACAAAATATTAATAATGGAATTTAGAATGAAATTACTTGAATGGACCTTGGTAGTTCACCTTTGGATGAGTTAATTGTGGAGATTATGTGTCTCTTTTTAAGAGAATTCAAATAATTTCATTATTTTCTTAATGGATTTTGTGATGATGGTCATGCTTTCTCTCTTGTGATTTCATAGAGACTTTTGTTGAGGTTTTTCTTGAGACTTTTGTTGAGGTTTTTCTTGATGGAAATAAAATGACTAAGTGTGGGGGTTGAAAGGACCAGTTTTGGATATGCCTAACACTGAGAGGGGGTGAATCGATGTTGGGTAATTTTCAATCCAATTAAAAAAAATTATCCCTATACCTCTTAGACCTATTAGGATCTTGATTCTCTTATTCTCTTTTCCATATCACGTGAAATAATATGAAAGTAAGTAAAGATGGCACACAATATTTTTACAAGGTTCACTACTCAATAATAGTATCTATTCTTTTTCATGTTATGGAAATGATCCAACCACATAACCACTAGAAATTAATCCTTTGTATGTGGTTATATCAAGTATTAAATACCCTTTCACTTGCAATACACTATAGTCAATTGAAAGTGCATGTTTTACAGCACTTGGATGGATCTTTATACTACTTATCAAGGAAGTATTCTCCTTATTGATAAATATTTGTAACACTGATAATGTCTTCCACCTAATGAGACCTATTGAATGTCATAGTTCTACTTTGTTCTTCCATAACCTTTTTCTTCACTTTGTTACTTGCATAGCAGCATGCAAGCAGCTCTTCTTACCTTTTCCCAGCAACAAACTAAAAGCAGCACAATATTTTTCTTCTTCTATCAGCTACAATAATGTGAATGTGTTGTTATCTAATAAACTAAATTCTCCCTAACCCAGATCATAATCAACTGATATCAACTTGGCCAGTCACTTTCTCTTCTCCCTTTTTTTTATGACATAGAAATATATGCAATAGTTTATATAAATGTCTTGATCTCTCTTTATTATTCAATGAAAAACCAACTGCACTGAATCACATTTTTCCAATAATGTGAGAATTGCAAACTCCCTTTGTGATTATCAAAACAATAATTATCATATCAGCATAGCATCGTCAAAATTATTATACCCTAAATAATAATCAATCTTTAGCTGGGCACACTCTATTTTCCTTAGACACGCAAATATATGAAATAGAGTAATAGTGTCTTGATCTCTTTATTCGATACTCAATATTAATAATTGAGTGTATTGGTTCTTTTTAGTGAAACTAAATATTTTGGTTCCACTAATTACACCGCACTGAACTTCAAATCTAATGCATATATTTTAATTATGCATTACTTTATCATTCTCATTACCATGCTTGCATACGTTTTTATTCTTCTCCATCTCTCTATTATCTTTATGCAAGTTAAAATTCATGGTATTATCTTATTATTACAATAAAAAACCCTAGAACAAGTATATAATGTTATTCTTAATATTATATGTGCTTCTCACAATTTATTTTTGGTCAACTCGATGATTGTGAATGTATATGATGATCACATTCATGTGCTCGTTCATTATGCATGAACTTAGACATGTATGGGCTTTCATGAACTCATTTTATTTCTAATATATATTTAGGTTTTTTGGTGCTTTTTCTTAATACACGCACTATCCACTTCCCTTTCAATGCCTCATTACTCAAACTCACTCTCTTCACATAAGAACTAGGTTTAGATATCTTAAACTGTGCTTATAAATCATATGTGCATGCATGCACTTATTGTCATATGAAAATCTGAACAGGTATGTGTGTTTTTATTCTTCTTTTCACAATTATGAGGTTCTTTACTATGAAAACAAAAGAATGATTAGTACCTCTATCCTCCATACAAGCTAATAGATTCTCGGAACAGGTTCTTATCAAAGCACAGTGGGAGATCTTAACTCATGAACTATATTGCAGAACTATTCTTCATGAATCACTATGAGTGTGTGATGTACACATGTCGAGTGTCCATGGATCACCTTCTTCACACAAGCAAATATCTTTGTGGAACCAGTTCTTCGCGAAGCACGATGAGGGTTTACACTAGTCGTGTGTTTGTATAATCTTCTTCACACATGAGGTGTGTGGTTATTCTTCGCACAACCAAGTATGGTTTTCGGGACTCCCCTGCATCATGATTCATTGAATGCTCGTGGGACTCATTTCCTCCTCATGCAAAATAATACTTCAAAGAGCCTCTATTTTTATGGAAAATGAGAGCACTCAGAATAATGAAAGTGTCAGTGCTTAAATGGTCTTGATGCCTCTCCTTTTATAGGCGAGGATCACTACCTTACATCAACTCATACTTTCACATTTTATGCCATGTCAAATACCAATATAAAGATTCAATGATCTTGGATTTTAATACTTTAAATGTGGATTAAAATTACACCACATTTCATGGAGTTTTCCTTTGTGATCATCCTAATTCTCATCTTGGTGATAAATCACATGCCTATGATTATAAACTCATTAAAACCATCCTCCTGAACACTTGATCTCAAATAAACTTCTGCAACTACATTTTTAGTTCAGTCGAGGCTTGTTCTTTGGATTCTTCACATGAATCATGCAAACAGAGTTTCCTGGTTCCTTCGATTGAGTTTGTATCATAATTTCAACCTCAAATTTATCATAGTGGATTTGGGATTTATTGATGGTGGTTTAGACATCTTCTTCGGTCAAACACTGGTGTCGTTAGGAACTAGGAGGAGGAAGATGATGGCACTGGTTAAAAGTATGTGGCTCATTTCAAATATAAATGTCGCAGGAGATCAAATGATGTGGATTCAAATCATCAATGTGTGGGGTGTGATTGAAGGTATAGATTAATAAGATTGGATGGTTAATAATATGTTCATTCTTTTTAAGAATGTGAATAGTACACTCGATAATCTCCCCCACATCAAACTCCATCATGCACTTCCCTCCGCTTTATAAGCTAATTGTTTTCATCAGTGTCTTGAACCAGCACTGAGGTTAGATCTATAACACCACTTGCAAATCACTCTCTCATGGTTCATGACGCACACAGTCTAGGGATTGTAGGAATAGGTCCAACATATGTGTGTCCTCATCTATGTGCACCACTGTCCTTACACACAGTCTCACTGAGGGATTATACATATCCCTCATGCCTCCATAGTCTACCATGAATGGGTTGGCTCCCATGTGGGTTGATCTTTCTCCTCATATATGTGGTTGAGCTGGACTCCTTGGGTGGTTTAGGTTGAATCCAAATTTTTGAAAACACTTAGAATAAATTATAAGTAAAGTATCGTATAAAAACAAAGTCATCCACCACCTATCCACTTCATATTTTAATATCCCCTCATGAAATATTGTATAGTTTATAATATTTTTCATTGTCTCCTTAAAATTATTCTTCATGTAAATTAATATTTTCATGCTCCTAAAATAAATACTAATTCATATCATCTCTTATTGTAATGATACTTTCAAAGAACTTCTTAACACCTCTTCATCCATAAAACCACTTTCTTCTTCATTATAAACAATGTATCACATTTTATACATGTATTTGAACTTAGAAATAATTAAACAATTATCTAATTTACAAGGATAATTATTAAAACATTAAATCCAATGTCATTCACTAAATTCATAACAATTCTCTAGGCATCACCATGAAATTCAAAGTCTTCAAAATATGTTTCTTGAAATATCAAGACTTGAGAACTTCATCCAAACTCCATTAAATTTGGAACTTCTTCATAATATTGACATAAATGAAATATTCCTATCTCATTTATCATCATTGTAAACCAATTAAAATAATTTTACAACAAATACAATCCATACACAAAGTGGCCTCTTCAATCTCCCCCTTTAATTTGTTGGAAATACCTTCAAAGTTCTCTCCAAATGAATGTGTAAATATTTGGATCATTATCTTCTCTCTACCCTTTACTTTTCAAACTTTAATTTCACTTTCTATCCCCATTATTAGAAAGAAATAAAAAGTTCATGGGAAAAGAGTATCATTCCAGACTTAATAAATGTTTCATCCATCATTTCACTCTAATTCTACATGATCTATACTCAGTGTAAAAAACAAAAGGATTTTATTTAGACAACAAAGTTATACCTTACCAACTAATCATGATACCTCATGGAATGATAAATAATAGATTCTTATTCAAGTGTTATTCACTTTCATTCTAGGATAAAAATACTAAATGTGATATGAAACTTTTGTAAGAAATATCAACCTAAAACTCCTACACTAACTTAAAAAATAGATCAAAAACATTCAGTGCAATAGGTTGGATAAGTGACCTTGGGAAACTTCCACATTTCTTATGCCATTGATTTATTCAATTTATCACCCTTTGTAAAAAGTTTGTTATTTTTTATAACCAAGGATGAGAGATTAAGAGATACATGCCTTTTCTAATGACATGATCATCAAGATATTTCTAGAATAATCAAGTTTGATACCTATTGAAATAATTGTTCTAAAATCTTCTTCATTAGTATTAATTTTTCTCTCCCTCAAGGGAAACACTTATTAGAATATTCATAATGGTGGATCTCTTTAATAATGGATTTCAAGATGTTTCATTTGGGGAATACACCAGAATGGATCTTCAAATTGTGATTGTCTAGATTAAAAATTTTCATAACTTCACCAAGGATGATCTTTTTGAACTCTTATTATCAAGAATACCAAAGATAATATCAAGACAATATGGTACATTCTTTATCATGTCTATCTAGAATAAAACATCACATTATTCATCTTCATAAAAGATTATCCTATATCATATTTGTATTTAAATACCAATTGAGAAATCATTCAAGGATGGTGACTTCTTTATCTTTGTTGTCAAGAATTAACAACACTCGCCACTTGTCAGGTTCTCCCCCTAAGAAATTTCTTCACCTTCAATTCCCTGAATTATAAACACAAATACAATACACAAAGATTAAGGGAATAAGGTGGATCCTCCTTGCTTCATAAATATGAACAAAAAGGATGAGATTATTTTCTCATCCATGTTTTTCTATTTTCTTTAGTATTCATGCTTTCACATATGAATATTTGTTCTAATTTATGTTGAGGTAGCATAGATCTATTCACATCCCCTTCTTCTTTGTGTGGAGAACTTTTATTTTTAACATCCTTTATAGATTATACATTATTTATCCTCCTAATGAATGCTTCTTATTTTGGTAGAAAGGTTAAACAACCTTTTGAAATATGAATGACTTTATTGCATCTCTCATAAATAAATTCTTTAACATAAGAGTTTAATTTTCTTGATAAAATCTCATGAAATTTTTCTTTATAATTTTGAATCTTTTATTTTCCTTTTTCACCATCCTTTGATTTTTCAACTTCAAGTTTTCTCATTCTTTCCAAATATTATGGCTAGATAATTAACATGACATTAGGAACTATGGCAGCAAGTTTTAATCTTCCAAATGGATTCTTTTTAATGTCATTCCTCATAGTAGTTCTTTTGGATACACTACCCTTAAAATCCTTGGATTTATAATCCAATAACTTCTCACCATTCTTCTTTGATACCTTCTTGGGAGGATTTATATTCACAAAATTATTCTGATTTCTTCCCAAGGTTTCTTCTTCATTCCTAGCCAGATTTTATGATCTTATTTTATTATAAGCTTTGGATATATATTGATATGAGCATGTACCAACCATGTGACCACTTCCTTTTCATACATTATAGATGTTATCAAGTATTCCAAATCTCTTTGAAATATATAGATGCTTCTAGACCTATATATATTGCTTCTTCTTCTATGGCTTTCTCCCCCTTGAGATAGACTTTCTTTGTGCTTTTAAATTTTGAGGATTGTACCAACAATTTAATGCACAATTCTCAAATACGTTTCACCACCAACATTAACCCACAAATATTGATATCTTTATATCTTCTATATATGGTTTTTGGGTCTTATTTATGACTTTTTGTGATCTTTTTGGGGAACCAGCTTCTAAATTCTTTTTACTATCCACCCTATACATGGTGGTAGGTTTTTTATCACCTTTCTTCATCCATACTTGTTCATAATTTGTTTTACAACCTGCACTATTTTTGGAAACATATTTAGAAACATTAGTACAATATGGTTTGGATGGTACCTTTTTCTTCATGGTTTCTTGATATAGATCATAAAAAGATGTCATGATTTTCTTACCACATGTTAAATTTCTTTTGACTATAGAATACTCTAATGATAATTGAGTACCAATAGTAATTTTATCCTTCTTTTTTGAAGGCTTAATATGAGTCTTCTCAATATTGGTCAACTGAACTTCCAAATATAGACATTTCATATTTAGTATTATTTTTTTATCTTCAATCATAATAAACTTCTCTTCACAATCCTTCTTCATTATTTCAACTTCCTCTTTATGCAACTTAACTTTTTTTAAATCAAAGAGTCAAGTTCCTTGATCCTCTTGTATTTTAATTCAAATTTTGAATCATTAAGATCAATGATTTTTTTTTAATTTTTATTCAAGTTCATGGATATGTTTTTTAAGAGTCTTATTGAATACCTCTTTATATACAACTTATTTAAGCTATTTTTAGGAACTTATTTCAAGTTTCCTCTTTGTTTCTTCAAAGGTTTCAACTTTTATAGAGAGTTTTAAACATTCTAAAATTTTTTATTGCAATACCTTATCCAAAAAATATAATTTTCCTTCCATATGGGTGATCACTTTATGCATACATTTAAAGACTCCAAAAAAATGGATGCTCATTCTTCAGGAATACCATGTAGAATAACTCTTAATCTATAAACTGATAATTATTCTGAATTTTTAGATTGATCATCATCACTAATTGTGCTAGCATATTTATCTTGAGGAAAGTTTTCACATATACTAAGACATGCCTCTTGATTGATATAGGTAGGAAGGTTATCCATATTCTAGGTGGAAACTTGATCCACCTTATCATTAATTTCCAAGGGTGATATGTCTTCATTGTCATCAAGGCATGGAGAAATAGATACTTACTATTCTTTAGATAAGAGGGACTTATTCTTCAACTTTCTCTTCTATTTATTTTTCATGTTCATCATGATCTTGGTAGAAATAGACTTATTCTTAGAGATAACTGAATCTTCACCAAAATCACACTTCATTATTGACTCGGGAAAGAAAATCAAATCTTCAAAAGAGAATATATTCACTATAAATAATCTAACATAGGTGAACATTGGCTCTGATACCACTTGAAAGGGTCAGTTTGGGATATGCCTAACACTTAGAGGGGGTGAATCAATGTTGGGGACTTTTTAATCCAATTAAAACTTTTTCTCCTTTTACCACTTATACCTATTCGGATCTTGGTTCTCTTATTCTATTTTCCCTATCACTTGTAATAATATGAAATCAAGTAAATATGGCATGCAATATTTTTACAAGGTTCACTTCTCAATAATAGTAGTTAGTCCTTGACATGTTATAGAAATGATCCAACCACAAAACCACTAGAAATTAATCCTTTTTATGTGGTTACAACAATTAGTAAATACTATTTCACTTGAAATGAACTATAGTAAATTGGCAGTGCATGTTTTACAACACTTGGCTAGATCTTTATACTTCCTATAAAGATATTATTATCCTTATTGATAAAGGTTTGTAACACCAAGAAATTATTCCACCTATTGAAACCTTTTAGATGTCATAGTTCTACTTTGTTCTTTCATAACCTTCTTCTTCACTTTGTTACTTACACGACAGCATGTAATCAAATCTTCTTAGCTTTTCCCAGCAGCAAACTAAAAGTTTCACAATCTTATTCTTCTTCTATCAGTCACAATAATATGAATGTGTTGTTTACTGATGAGATTAATTCTCCCGAATTCAAATGATAATCAACTGATATCAACTTGTCTAGTCACTTCCTCTTCTCCCTTTTATTTATGACACACAAATATATACAATAGTGTATAGTAGTGTCTTGATCTCTCTTTCTTCTTCAGTAAAAAACCAACTACACTGAATCACCTTCTTCCAATAATGATAGAATCACAAAATCCCTTTATGATTATAAAAACAATAATGATCATCTCAACACAACATCATCACAATTATTCTGCCCTAAATAATAATTAATATTTATCTAGGCACACTCTATTTTCCTTAGACACACAATTATATGAAATTGAGTAATAGTGTCTTATTCTCTTTGTTTGATACTCAATATCAAAAATTGAGTGTATTGGTTCTTATTAGTGCAAATAAATATTTTGGTACCACTAATTACACTACACTAAATTGTAAATTTAATGCATGTATTTTAATTATTCATGACTTTATCATTTTCATTACCATGCATGCATACTTCTCTATTCTTCTCCTTATCTCTATTATCTTCGTGCAATTGAAACTACATGGTATTATCTTCTTATTACAATCAAAAACCCTAGAACATGTATAGAATGTTACTCTTAATATTCTATATACTTCTCACAATTGAGTTTTGGTCATCTTAATGATTGTTAATGTATATGATGATAACATGCATGTGATCATTCGTTATCCATGAACTTAGACATGGATGGGATTACATCAACTCCTTTTGTTTCTACTATATATTTAGTTCTGATTCCTCCTTTTCTTAATGCACACAATGTCCAATTTCATTCAATCCCTCATTCTTCAAACTCACTCTCTTCACATAAGGACCAGGTTTGAATATCTCAACCTATGCTTATAAATCATATGTTCATTCATACACTTTCTATCATATGAAAACTTGAAAAGGTATGTGTGTTTCTCTTCTACTTTACACAAGTGTGTGGTTATTTATCATGAAAACAAGATCATGATTAGCTCCTATGTCCTTCATGCATGCTGAGAGCTTTTTATAACAGGTTCTTTATAAAGAACAGTGGGAGTTATTAACTCATTCATTGGTTCAAGGAACCATTATTTGTGAATCACTATGAGCATGTGATATACATGTGTCAAGTGTACAAAAATCACCTTATTCATGCAAGAAAAGAGCTTCATGGAACAAATTATTCACAAAGAATGGTGAGGGTTTACACCACTCACATGTCCATAGGATCTTCTTCATGTAAGAGGTGCTACCAAGGATGGTTCATGTGATTCCCCTGCTTCATAAGTCCTTGAAGTATCATGGGACTCATTTCCTACTCATAAAAAAATACTTTAGAGATGATTTTTTTTTTGGAAAATGAGATCTCTCAAAATAATGTGAGTGTCAGTCCTTCAACAGGCTCATTTCCTCTCCTTTTATAAGTGAGGATTGTCACCTTTCATCAACAAGTCCTTCCAAATTTTATGTCATGTCAAAGACCAATATAAATATTTTAAGATCTTGTCTTTGAATACTTTAAATGTGGATTTAAAATGACACTGCATTTCATGGCGTTTTCCTTCAAGATCAGCCTACTTCTCCTCTTGGTGATAAATATTATGCTTGTAATTATAAACACATGGAAACTATCTTCCAGAATTCTTGAGCTCAAATGACCTCCTTCAATTTCATTTGCAATTCGGACAAGGCTTGTTATTTAGATTCTTCACAAGAATCATTCACATGGAGTTGTATGATTCCTTAGATCAAGTTTATCTCATCATTTCAACCTCATATTTATCATGGTGATTTCAGGTTTGACTAATGGTGGTTTTTCCATCTTCTAAGGTCGAACACTGGTTTCATTGGGAGATGGGAGGAGGAAGAAAATAGTGCTGGTTAAAAATACATGGCTCATTTCAAATACAAATGTCACGAGAGATAAAATAGTGTTTATTCAAACCAGTGAGGTGCATGATGTGATAGACGGTGCATATTAAGCCGATCGAACGACTCATGATATGTCCATTCTTTTTAAGAGGGTGAACAGTACACTTGAGAACCATCCCACATCAAACTCCAGCATGTGATTCCCTCCGCTTTATAAGCTAAGCATTGGCAACAGTTCCTCGAGCCAATACCGTGGTTGGAACCCAGACACCACTTGAACATCACGCTTTCATGGGCCACGACAATGCATGATATTGGGATTGCGGGTATAGGCCCAACCTATGTGTGGCCTCATCCATGCGCACAGTGAGCCTTACACACGGGCATGTTGAGGGCTTATACACGGCCCTCATGCCCCCACAATCTCCCATGCATGGGCTAGCTCCCATGTGGGTTGATCTTTCTCCCCATATATGTGGTTGAGATGGACTAATTAGATGTCTTAGGTTAGATCTAAATTTTTTCAATCACTTAGAATTAATTCTAAGTAAAGTATCATATAAAAACAAAGCCATACACAACTTATCCACTTCATCTTCTAATATCCCCTCATGAAATATTGCATGGTTTATAATATTTTGCATTATCTCATTCAAATTATTCTTCATTCAAATTAATATTTGCATGATCCTAAAATAAACACCAATTCATATAATCTATTTTTGGAATGATACTTCCAAAGAACTTCTTAACATTTCTTCATCCATAAAACCATTTTCTTCATTATTGAAAATAATGTATCACATTTTATACATGTATTTGAACATAGAAACAGTTCAATAATATTCTAATTTATTAGGATAATTATTCAAACATGACATCCAATTTCATTCACTGAATTCATAACAATTCTTCAGGCATCACCATGAAACTCAAAGTCTTTAATAGATATTTCTTGAAATATCATGACTTGAGAACTTCATCCAAGATCCATTAACTTTGTAACTTCTTAATCATATTTAAATAAATGAAATCTTACCATTTCATTGATCACCAATATCAACCAATGACAATAATTTGACAACAAATACAATCCATACACAAAGTGGGATCTTCGGGGGTTTGATGAACCCAATTTTTTCATATTATTTTGGTTTGTTTTAATGATTAAAAAGTATGATTTTATCATATATTATATTTGATGAGATGTAAATAGATCATTTTGGTATTTATAGATAATTTATAGGTTTTTATGGAATAATGTATGAATCAGATAAGTTTTAGACACTACAAAAAAAATCACTTATAGTAATAGAAATTTAGTGATAGATAATATATCTGTTGGTAGAAATGATCAATTCCAAAAGATGATAAGTTTTATTGGTATTAAATTCAAGTACCAACAATTATTTTTACCAAAATATACATATTTTTTATTATTTATTTAATACCAACATATATTTTACCAACAATTAAATTTGTTGTTTTATCATATTAACACCGAAATTTTTTTTACCAAAAAATAAATCTATTATTAATAATTATTATTACCAACAATTTTTTCAACATATAAATCTACTTTTAGTATTAATTCACTACAAAAAATCATTTAATAATATATTTTTATTACTATTAAATAGTATTTTACTAAAAATATTTTGTTGATATTAACAAAGAAATATAAATACATGGAATATATTTAAAAAATAATCCAACATATATTCTATTTAGAACAAAATAAAAATTGTATTTTAAATATATTTTATTTGAGAATAAATATTATATCCAAGTGTGATTTTAAAAACCATTCATTTAAATGTTAAATGACTGAAAATAAATCTATTTATTCATATTTAATAAATAGTCATTAAAAAATAAAAAAATAAAAAAAATGTATAAAAAATATTCCCTCCCCAACATCGCTTTCTCTTATGTCTCCCATATTCCCTTATCGCCTCCCAATATTCATCGCTTTACTTCCATGCTATTGTAATCTCTACCTACACCCACACTCCCGGTTATTCACCATCGACCACACCCACACCCACACCCTCGATTATCTACCATTTCCCACACCTAGTTGGATTTCTTTTTTCCCCGATGAGGTGTAGGGAGGGGAATGGATATAAACCTATTTTTCATTTAATTGGTTGATGTTTGGGACTCTTATCTGTTATGCACTTATTCTCTTGAAGTTTTAGGAACCTAAAATCTTGGTTATCTAGTGTTTGAATTGAATTTCAGTTAGGGGTTTTAGTGAAATTTAAATGAAATGATCTTTCATGCCATCGTTCTTTTTTTAGTGATTTAAGGATGCTAATTTTGTACTTTTCTGGATCCACTCTAGATGAAACAAGATTTCTTAATTTCTTGCATCACATGTCAAAGTGTTTGATCCCAACATTGAATCGTGTTCTGGTGGTGATGATTCTTCCACCTTACAAAACCCTTATGAGAATTGTGCTTCTTGAGAAAATCCCAAGATGAATCCAAGAAGAGTTGTTTCTATTGGTCCAGGGAATCATGGGAGGAAGTAAATTTGATCTATTTTATTTTTAAGGGCGGGGACATTGTTATGATTCCTAATTATAGAATAAATTAATTTAATCAAGATAATGATAAAGTGTACCATCTTTATGGTGACGATGATATACCTATAACTCTTAAAGAAGTAGCAAAGGTACACCTTTTGATCAATTATTTTATTGTACTCGCAATTTAAATTCTATGTGGTTGGATGGGAAAAATTATCCCATGATTTGTTTTACATGGAACTTCATGCTCAATCAGATTGTTCACTTAATCTGATTAAGTAAATGAAATGTAAAATTTAGGTGAGAAATAAATGAATTAGGATCTGAGGAACATGCTGAAAGTGAAAAATGTAAAATTTATTTCACAGTTTACATTTTTTGGCTATGAATGTTTAGTGAATGCCTCTACTCATAGATAAAAATATAATTCTAGTCATCATAAAAATGATGATCCCCTTATAAATAGTATCTTTAATGTTAATAAACTGGTCACAATGAAAATAAATTAATTATTTACACATGAAAATTACTTGTTATATAATGTATTTGATATTGATTAGTAGTAAGGTCCCCATGATGATGAATGAGTGATTTATTGAAATCTAAATCGACCAAACTCTTTTGTATGTCTCATTCTAGGTATGAATGTCATTTTAAATGAACTAAAATGTTTTTATTCGATACATTGTAGTAAAACATACAATCCACTGTGGAATTTTATGCCTTTAATTAATAGATATTAAATTATTAGCATATGAATACACCATAAACCATATAATTAAAAGGGGATTCATTCTTACTTTTGTTATTAATGTTTTTCCATTGTGTATCTGGTTAGTATTCATTTTTTTATTTGGTGTGTGGAATGCCACAATGTTTCTTATTTTCTTGATTAATGTTTGATTCTCATTCCATGTGATTTGAAAATTCATTTTTTCATTTTTTTACATTAATTATTTAGTGTGATATTAAATTTGACATTGATATATTTGAAATTGAGAGTATATACTTATAATATTTTTTACAATGCATGAATTGTGTTTAAAGATTAATTAGTTAAATTGTGTATAACATTTGATATCTATATTTAATTTCATTTATATCTTTAACATCACAATAATATATTTATGTGATTATAAACTAGTATTTAAATTTCATGTTAATGAATCATAGATTATTTTATATTTAAAATTAATTATTCTATGTTATTTGAAAGTCAGTTTCTTTGTTAATAAATAGTTATGCCTTTTTATTAATTGATGAGAAATAATTTGTTATTAAATTTTCATTCCCATATTAATTGAGTACTTGTTTAAATTTTTTGCATTAAATATGGAATAAATGTTAGATATCTCATATATTTTCACAAGATGTAATGTTGCAAGCCACCCTTTTGGACCTGCACATAAAAAAGTCAGTTTGGGTCAGCGAATCCCTCTTTTGAAGGTTGAATATTTTACATCCTCTATTTCCAAAAGAAAACTGTGTTCAAAGATCTTGAATTCTCCATCTATAAGGGATGCTTGTAATGTTACACTATTGTTCTTTAATCAAATTCTCAACATGTTCCTAGTTTTCATTCCAATATGGAGTTTCAGAATATTCTTTACATACCTGGGAACAAATTATCATATCAAAACCATCGAACTAGATTTTTTGGAATATTTGGCATGTTTCTGTTCTACATATTCATAGAGGTTGATCCTTAGAATTTGGTCTAGTAGTTTGTGGGAAATATTTTTTTGATTCCTGTTAATTGAGGTGATTATAGGCTATGCATGGGCCTCTATAGGTGTTCAAGTTGTGAACAGATGAATTAGCCAGCTTGAGCATAATGGGGAGACTTACAAAGCACTTCTCAAACAAACTATAAGTACCTTCTCAACTATTCTAAGGGGGAACTCTAAACTTATCTTCTATTTCCCTTATATACCATGTTGTTTTTGATGCACTGCTTTTTTATATAGAAATTATTGAAAGTAATTACATTTTTGTTGGTATTACATACCATTTTATTTAGGTAAATCCTTTATTCCCATGCCCCATTATATTTTATATGAACTAATATTTAGGTTCACTTCTTTTGATGAGTTTTTATACTCCCCATATTACCATTTTTAGAACCTATCATCGTTGAGGATATGTTTTTGTTTTCTTTCCCTTTTTGTTTTGAATGGATTGTAAGTACATTGATCCTAGAGTTTGTATTTTTCATTTTATTTTTGATTTGTGTGCAATTGATGACTATTGTATTTCTACTTCTATAGTGCATCGCTTCCATAAATTTTGAACCATGTGACCATAGAATGGAAATCTTAGTCAACCTTGTTTGGCCATTTAAATTCTATTTTCTTCACTAGTATAAAAAGTATTTATCATGGAAGCCTTTTCACATCTGTTATTTATAACCGACATACAAATCCATGTATATTTATTTATCACATCGGTTATCTTATAACCAATGTGATAAATCAAGTATCCCACTTTATCGCGTTGTTTATTCTATAACTGACATGATAAATCGTGTTTTTTACATCCATTATTTTATAACTGATGTGGTAAATCAATTTATCATGTCGGTTTCTATATAATGGACATGATAAATTGAATAAAAATTTATTTATAACATGATTTATTATATAACTAACATGATAAATCATTTATAATTTTATGAATTCCCATTTTGATTCATTTCAGTGTTTTTTGATCAGGTGAAGGAAAACTCAGTTCTCTCTCACACAGAAACCCTAACCTCGTTTCTTCAATCCAGTGGCCTCCAACCTTATTTTCCAACTTTAGACATCCTCATTTTTATCGATGCATTCAATCTGATCAAATCTCAAGTAAGCCTCACGCACCTCGCTTTTAGTCGTTCAATGTTGTGGATGCCCTATTCTCCATTTTTCGATTACATTTAATAAAATCTCACATTGCCATATTGTTTAATCTCCTCATGTTATATTATATATTTTCTTTACATGTATCCATGATTATAATGATAATATTTCATATTCTTTCATCATGGTGGATTATTTCTCATGGGGGTACATCTTAGGATATACTCCCTTAACATCAAAACAAGTGTGATACATAAAAAGACATGGGTTCACAATTATGGGTCCATCATGAATAAATCTATGGATGACTATTGTCTAGGATGGGTGTTGAATTAATATATGTTCTTTGGAGGGTACTTTTGTGTGGATTGTGGATAGCCATTCTAGGTGAGAGAATGATACTCAATGTTAGATGATGAGCATAATATAATAGGTCTATATGAGGTCATCTATGTCATTAAGGATTTATATCATTAGAATAATCACATTATTCCACACCTAATCAATAGATGGATATCTAACATTAATACATTGCTTCTAGTGAATTTATGGGTAGGAGTAAGTCTCTATGATGTGGATATTATTACAAGATGCTAGTTTTTTCTGGGTATTTATAATTGTACATTACCCAATCTTCTACATGGGATAATACAAAGGGAACTACTCCAATCACCAGAGTAATACTTCTTCATGAAAGTAATGCATTGGGTGAAGAAATAAACCCATGAATTACAATCCTATTTTATACATGAACTAAGTTACTCATCATGTTTAATTGGAAAGAGCAATAGACAAGGATGATCCTAATATAATGAAATCACAAGACCCATGGGATTATGGGTGGTTATTGAAGGACAACATACGAGGGTTTTTATAGTGATTTGAATTGGGACATCACCCTTAATAGGTCAACTAGCTGGTCAATTTAGAAACCTTATTAGCAATGTATATCATTATGTATCTCATACTAGTATGAGAATCATGTACTATGGTACGAGTTTGAAAATTTATTATGGAATCGTAGATGGAAATTAGCCGATGGATCGGTATTCCACTTATTGGTATTGAAAATATTATATTTATAGATCATGAAAATCAATATTATGATGGCCTATTTATGGGTTTTTAGTTATTGGAAATTACTATGGGGCTAGATCAAAAAACATTTGGGGGTTTGAATTGATCAACAAAAAAACCAATCATGGGTTCTTATTTTAGATCCTACCTATAAATAATTAGTTGAGTTAGGGAAATATCATTAAATTTATGAGAATTATCATATATTTTTTATCCCCATACTAATTTCATTTTCATTCCATACAGTTCCTTGACTGAATCCATCATCGAAAAAACAACTTACAACCTTGATGAATGTTCATATCTAATATCCTAATGAGTGTGTGTATTAGATGCCAAAATTTATAAACTAACTATATTTTATTTTGTAAATTACTTCCATGCATATATTTTTATTATTTAACATTTATATTTAAACTTATCTACCACTATTGTATAGAATTTATAATTATTTTTTTTAAATACGCATATATATGTTTTATATTTCAAATTTGTGTTACTTTCAAATTATGGCATATTTCATATAAATTTAAAATTGGATTATATTGAAAATATATATATTTTTTATACTTTTTATAGGTAATAATGAGTCAAAGTTAGATTATGGTGCTTCAAATGAGTGATGAATATGAGGAAGGGGTTGATGCTTTTTTGGAATTTTCTAAAAAAAATGTTCCAAACAATGACATGTTTTCCTATCCATGTCTGAAATGTTTAAATATGAAGAATTTGAAAAGTAGATAGATCAAAGATCATTTAATTTTTCATGGTTTTAATTTGAGTTACGGCCCTTGGATTTGGCTTGGTGAAACTCGGCAAATTTTTAGATCTAATGATGATAATGCTTTGCAAGATGATAACTCTGATGAAATTAAAGAAATGATTCATGATATTGAAGCAGAGACAGTTGAGAAAGAACCAACAATTGAGTGTCTATATGTTGATGCTTGGTTATATAGAATTTACGGTTTTATCACCAGTGTTAAGATTGATTAACTTAAAGGCGAAACATGGTTGGAGTGACAAATGTTTTACTGATTTGCTATAATTTTTGAAAGATATTATTCCTAAAGACAATGATATTCCTGATTCACATTATAAAGAAAATAAAATACTATGACTGATGGGATTAGAGTACAAAAAAAATACATGTCTTCCCGAATGGTTGTGTGCTATATATAAAGGAATATGAATTTCTATCAAAGTGTCTTAAATGTGGTACGTCATGGTATAAGATGAAAGAAAAAATATGTGCTGATTTAGCAGTTGTAGAGACACCCTCCAAGTCATTTTGGTATCTTCCTATAATTCATCATTTGAAACATTTATTTTCAAATTCACATGATGAAAAAAGGGTAAGATGGCATGCAGATGAGTGGATATGTGATAGAAAATTATGGAATCTGGTCAATTGTCCATAGTGGAAGAAAATTGATCAGTAATTTCCTATATTTAGAAATGAAGTTAGCAATATCAGACTTAGACTATGCACAAATTGAATGATTCCATATTGAATCTTGAGTAGCACACATAGTGCATGGCCTATTTTATTGGTAATTTACAACTTATCTACTAAATTTTGTATGAAGCACAAATATGTCATATTGAGTTTAATGATCTCTGGACCCAAACAACTTGAAAATGATATTTATGTTTTCTTATCCACTGATCAGTATTTTGAGAGGTTAAAAACCCCTGATGTGACATTTATAAAGACACATAAATCTGGTAATGATAGAAATATTTGGAATAAATAGTCAATATTTTTTGAGCTACCATATTAAATATATCATGAGATGAAACATAACATTGATGTCATGAACGTAGAGAATAATATATATGACAACTTGATTGGAACATTGTTAGATATTAAAGGAAAGACTAAAGGTGGGTTTAATGCAATATTGGGGTTATTTTCAATGGGAATATGTTTGGAGGTAACTCCCACTCCCAATGGAAGGCGAACATTTATTCCCTCGGATTGTCATACATTATCCAAGAGGGATAAAATTAGTTTTTTTAGTGTCTTCATGATATCAAATTGTCACAGGGTTATTCTTAAAATGTAAAAACAATTGTGTATTTAAAGGATTTAAAGTTGATAGGTATAAAATCTCATGATTTTCATGTCATGATGCAACAACTTCTACCAGTTGAATTGCATGGAATATTTCTCATCTGTGTCAGAAAGACTATCATGAAGGTGTGTTATTTTTTCAATTCAATTTTTAATAAGGTGATTGATTTGAATTCTTTGAAATTTTGGAAAACAAAGCAATTTCTATACTTTTTCAATTATAAATTTATTTTCCTCCATCTTTTTTTGATATAATGGTGCATTTAATGATTAATTTGGTTTGAGAAATAAAGATTTTCGGACCTTTATATCTATTTTGGGTGTATCCTTTTGAAAGGTATATGAAGATATTGAATGGGTATGTTAAGAATCCATATCGACCTAAAGCTTCCATTGTTGAAAAGTATATTTCTGAGGAGGTTGTGTAGTTTTGTAAAAGCTACTTGTCTATGGTGAAGCACATTGGTTTACCTCCATCTTGCCATGAACGATTTAATTATAGGGGAAAGGGGGTCCATGGCTTGAAATTCAAATCTTTGTTTGGTGAACAGATAAATAAGGTACATTTATACATCTTGAATAACATAGATTATGCTCAACCATATATAACATTGCATATTAATGTGTTGAAACAATGTTATCCAAATAATAAAGATATGTGGGTTTTGAATGAGCATAACAAAACTTTTTTTCCATGGTTTAAGGAGACTATGCTTGGTAGATCAAATGCATCAGAAACATTGCAATGGTTAGTGCTTGGTCCAAGTTTAAATTTGATAGCATGGTCTGGGTATGAAATTAATGGCTATATATTTCATATGAAAGATCATGATAATAGAAGTTTAGTTCAAAATAGTGGTGTATTGGTGTTCACAGAAGCAATGCATTTTTTGAGTTCTAAAGACAAAAACTCAATTTACACATCAAGTGCATATTATGGAGTCATTGAAGAAATATGGGAGTTTGATTAAATTAAATTTAAAGTTCCATTGTTTAACTATAAATGGTTTATCAGTAACAACAGTTTCATGCATAATGAATTTGGAATGTCACTTGTTAATACGAATAGATTGGAATACACAGTTGATCCTTTTATAATGGAAACACATGAAAAACAAATTTTCTATGTTCTTGATCAATCTGATATGCAGTGGTCTATTGTTTTACAAGGAAAAAACATTATGTTGGTGATGATAAACTTGAAGAAGATGTTGATTTATGTGAGATCCCTGCTTCCATGGAAAGATTAACAGATAATAATGATGAGCATATCATAGACATGGTCTGTGCCATAAGGAAAGATTAGGATAAAGGAATTTGGGAAAAAATAATTTAGTACATTCCTAATATTACAGGAAATATATGTTTATTTATTTTTTACTTTTATAAATTTCATAAAATTTTAAATATGTTAATTTTATTTTCTTTATTGAAACACATATTAAAACTAATAAGTTAAAATATTTGTTTATATTAGTTTAGTTTTGTTTATTTTACCATGTTTACCCTTACATAAATTATCTATTTATTGATTTTATTGAAATAAAATTATTTTAAATCTAATATGTTAAATAAAAAAATATTTTATAAGAGTATATTGAAAAAATATTCTTTTTTTTGTAAAAATTATTTATTAGGTTGGATTATTTTTAATATTCATACACCATTTTTGGATTTGTTTTCATTCATTTATATGACATTTCATATATCATTACTATTGTTATCATTTTAGTTAACTATAAAAAATATGAATAATAATGTGTTCATTTTAATTTATCTTAATTTTGTGTTTCATAATTTTCATTTTTTATTTACATTAATATTGTAATAGTTGAATTTGTATATTTGTGTACTAATTGTTTGTTTTTTTGATTTGTAGGATAATGACATATCAATCTACTGATCAACCACATACATCTGGAGATGAGCGTACTCATACCTCTAGGGAGGAATGTTCACATGCTCCTCTTGATGATCCGCATCCTTCTTTACAAGAGTCGTATACTCACACAGGTCCAAAGAAGAGTTCGAGAGTTGGTAAATGTGGTAGCACACATTTACCAAAATTATCAATTGCTCGTATCCAGGACCAGAGGATACTGGTAGAATTTGATGATAATGATATTCTAAGAGGTCCTAATTCAAAACAATTCAAGAGTTTTATATCAGTCTAGGATAAAATAAAAGTCATTATTTTGATTGATGATTGGAGAAGTGTTCACAAAGTGACACTATCTCGGTTGTGGGAGACCATTTTGGTAAGCTCGTTTGTTATTGTTTTACTAATCTTAAAATTTTTATAGTAATATATGTTTCCATCCTTCTTATTATATGACATATGATATACCTGACACTGTAGGGGTTGGGAGGAAATATTTATCATTGGCTGCTATGAGAAAGAGGGATTTTAAATCAACCCTCATGTCTAATTTCATTTATGGGCATAGGCAACATCATAATCCATGTGATATATATCCTTTTATAGATGAAGACACGTGGAAGAGATTTGTTGAAAGTAGAAGACAAGAATCATTTTTAGTAAGTGTAATGTAAACTTTTAGAAGTTTTTTTATATTAATGATCTTATTAATGATTTATTATTCTTAATTTACAGCAATTGAGGAGATATCATCAAGATATCCAATCTAGAAATGTATACCCTCATACTTTATCTCAGGGATGGTATACGTTATTGTAAGAGAAAATGATGGATAAAAAATAAAAAATAGAGATTTGAGTCTCCAAGCTCTGGATAGGTTTCCCCTCTATCCCCCCTAGCTAGACATGAAAATTGGAAGCGGTCTTAGATGAGAAAAAATGGACAATATCTTATAGAAGATTCGAGTGTTGTATCTGAGAGGATTGTAAGATGTTTACTTTATTTATTTATTTAAGTTAATTCAATTATTTATATATTTTGAATCATTATAGAATTTTTCAAATAATACATACAGGATTCTATTGAGGAGTAAAGAACAAGGGGGTCTTTCTAGTTGAGGGTAGGTGTGAAATTTTATTTGCAGCATTAATAATGCCTAAAAACTCGGGTTGTGTACGAGGATACCTGGTGGGTGTATTGATGAGAAAAGTATTTCCACATTCTTCATCTTCTACAATGGAGGGTTTTATTAAAAATGTATAATCTTTGGAGCATCAAGTTTAGAATATTAATGTGATGATGGAGGATAAGATTAGAGCGTCAGTATAGTCCATGTTTACAGACCTGCAAATACGATTTCAGACTGTAACTCTTACTCCTCTACCTTTTCCAGCAGCTCCCTCTCCTCCACCTCTACCTGCAGACCCCACTCTTTATCCTACTCCTATACCCCCTCCTCCACAACTTCCCAGTTTTTTTGAGTTATATGTTCATGATCCTCAGTATCATATTGTTGTATATGGGATGATATTTTATATTGGAGATATTGTTCATCATCAGTAGATAGAGATAGAGCATCATAGGGTTAATGTACAGGATATTATAGATAGATTAGCTAGAGTACTAGTACCTACAGATGAGGTGACTACATTTGGAAAAAGTATCAGCCACTTTTTAGTTTGTCCATCTAGACTTCTATGACATATTACCATAGAGGTATGTGTATATTTTATCTTTTATTTCATTTTTGTATTAAATTTTTTTAACATTTTAAAGTTTATATATTTATCTATTTTTTTACAGGAATACTTTAAAGGTAAAGAAATATTGTATAGTCAACAACATATACAAAGAGTTGTGACTTCAGATACAGATTCTAGTAGTCTTGATAGATTGTCAAGATATTCAAATTTGTTGTTGGGTGTTTATGATATTCCAATGGAAGTTGATATTTGTGGGTGTGTAATGACTGTAGCACTCTTAAAAAAATATATCATGGATCTTGTAACAAGAGATATGTTGGGCATCAACACAATGCAAATTTTTTCCCTGTAATTCTTAACATAAATCTTTCCCTACATTTAATTTATTGAAAATTTATACTTATGTTTGTTTTGTATTAGGTATATTTATACAATGTGTAATGAGAATGATAAGATATGTGTTTATTGATTTATGGACCCATAGTTAATTTCACCAATAGTGGAGACAATGATTGAAGCGGAAAGAACAGTTTATATTTTTGAAAGATTTTAAAAGAATGTAATTATTCGGTGATGGATGTTTCCATATCTTCAAGAGTAAGAAACATTTATCTCACAAGTGGTATATATTTTTTGACATAATAACCGCTAACATTAAATTTTATTTTATATCAGTGGTCATTAGATGTTAGGTGTTTTTTTCCTAGGGATAAGACACTTTACTGGTTATGCTCTATCCATGGCGAAGTACAAAAAAATTTTAAGGATGTATTGGAAATGTAAGTTTGAATTTATTAATACTTGTTTATATTATAATGAATTTTAAATTTATTTCATTGTCAATATTTTCTAATAGGAGATGGAATTCCTTTCAAGAGACCACAAATAAAAAGAGCATCAAGATCAAATATGTAAAAGTAAAAGTGAATTTTCATTTATAATTAGTTCATTTTGGATATATTATATAAAAATTTTATTTTGAATTGAAAAACTCATTTAAATAGCATTTTCATAAACAAGAAGTCGTCAAAGAATGCTGATATTATGTGTTAAGATTTATGTATGAAATAATTTCAACTAGGATAGTTACAAAGTTTAATCAGGTTAAATTTCTTTATAGACTATTCCTTAATATTTCATTTCTTTTTTTAATAATACATGTTAAATTCTTTCCTTTTAATATGTATCTTTTTTATGGATCTTTCCCTTATAATGCACAAGAGATGACACACTTACAAGTGGAATGGGAAAATCATTTTACATGTTTGGTTGGATTTTAGTTTGTTTTTACTAAATATTGTAATTTTGAATTTTGTAATTGTAAATGTATTGCTAGTTATTATGCTACTGCTTCTGCTTGTTTGCTTTTTTGGTCGGCTATGGAGAGGAAGGTCGAAAAGAAATATTTTTTAAAAAATATATATTTTTCATGTTGATTATTTTATAACTGATGTAAAAAATCATCTATGCACGGTTTTCTACATTAGTTATTAATTAACCGATGTGAAAACTATATTTCATGTCATTTATTTAATAACCGATGTGAAAAGCCTTTATCACGTCAGTTATTTAATAATCGGTGTGAAAAACCCCTACTAAATGGTTTGTTACATCGGTTACAAAATAACCAATGTAAAAAAAACAATTCGATGATTCATTTACAACATCATTTTTTAAGCAATGTTAAATACATATTTACAACATCTCCTTTAATAACGGTGTCATATAATCATCGTAAAAAATAAAAAAACAGCATGAAAAATCGTTTTTGCACTATTGCTTGCAACATGGGGCTTATTCACTACATCTTGGAGGTCATGTTTTTAAAACTATGGAGATTATTCACTATAGTTTCAAAGTATAATTTATTTGATGGTTTTGATGTAGAGTTAAGGCTTGGTTGGTTAGAACAGTTGGGTTTACTCTTTACAATTATAGGTAGTTTCAAGTCGAGATGGTGTTTGTAGTCGTAGCTCATTCCGAAAGCAACTAAGATGAAACTAAACCAGGTTGGACTTTAAGAGGTGAACAAGAGCTTATTAAATGGAGTTTAGTGTGGTTATTGAGGAATCTGATTTAAGACTGAACCTAGACCAACAAGGGGTCCAGATTAGACCCACATATAGGAATTTGGAGTCATGTGATCTCAGCCAAATTCACTGAAGGTTTACAGGGTTGGAGCTGAAATTCAACCAAGAAAGTGACATGTGGACCCAAGTAGTGAATGAAGGTACTTTTTCATTTATTTTTAAAATAGGGTTGAGACTTTCTTAGAATATTTTTTACTTAGGGACCACTATCGGAGGATTAGTTTAGGAACTGTTCTCACTCTTTCTTCTTCATATACTCTTTACTAACTTCATTCTATTCTTATTGAATGTGATGTGAATTCTTGTTATCATATATAAAGAAGTATTTTTATTTAAATATAATTTTTTATAGTTAATTTCCCTTTTTCTTTTTCTAATAATGCATTAGTAATTATGTGTTAAATTTTATTAAAACTTCATTATCTAGAAACATAAAGCCTTTGGCCCAAATGAAAGATTGTTGAAATAGGATTCCAATGATTATCACATTTATTCTTTTTTTCTAAGTTTCTATTATCATATCAATAGAAGACTTTTTCTTTCAATATAATTTTTTATTGATATTTTCATTTTCCTTTTTCTAATAATGCATTAGTAATCATTATGTGTTAAATGTCATTAACACTTCCTTATCTAGAACCATATAGTCTTTAACCTATTATGAAATATAAATTTTGGATAGGTTTGCACTCCTTATCGCAGTCATAGTGGTATGATTGTATTCACACATTTTGACATCAAGTGGTGTGCATATGCATCAACCATAAAAAATAAAATTTAAATGTTTGAAATACAATTTCATTGGTTTATTTTTATGTGCCTCGCTATTATTATACCTAAATAACATATTAGTATTGCAAAAATGGTTGATCAAGTTCTCATGGAAAGATTTCATGAGTCAAAGGGCTGAGAAGTAAAGGCATTATCTAATTTCTGCATTTGGACCTACTATGAGATTTGAAGCTGCAATACCTACTACTCTATCTATGGGGTAAGGGAATTACTTTGTTTATATCAAACTGGTTTATGAGTGTTAGCCTCTATTTTCACAAGGTGAACACCAATGAAAGAACTATAAAATTTGATGTAGTGCATTTCAGGACATGTATAATTGAACGCTAATGATGTGGGTAGACATATATAATATGTACACACATATTACATATTATATAATTTGATCAGGAGTTCGTTCTATAATCTATAATCTAAAATTTATGTTTTATAATATGGTATCTATTTTATAATCTATAATCAGGAATCTATGTTTTACAGATTACATAATCTATAATCAGGAATCTATGTTTTATAATCTGTAATGTACTATGGATTCTATGTTTTATAATTTGTACACACATAGATTACATATTACATAATTTGATCAACCTGCTCTGTTTTTTTATCATACTTTGGCCAATGCTAGTTTTGAAGTTTGATTGTAACATGTTTACCTTGTTAGTGTTTTTTTTACTTTCAAGTTAATTTTATATCAATTAATTTCATTAAATTAGATTGGGCTAATCAAAACTGTTGTTGAGAGTTTAAAGAAAGTTAAAAAAAGCAGTAGAAGATTTCAAGATGCAATAGACTTCAGTGATCCATAACTAACCGTGTTGAAATTTTTATATTTAATCTTTTGAAATGAACTTGAGTATGACTAGTTGATGATTTATGTTTATGGTAGTTGGGCTGAATAGATTATTTTGTGTAATAGATTGATAAGTGAAACATACTTGGAAATGACCCTTTGCTTGTAAAACATGTAAACTAATGTCTGTTTGGTATGTTAGAAGTTCTATGAAAGGAGTAAAAAAAGAGTTTCTTAATCATATTTTACTCAAATATTCAATTTTCTTGTTTGATGTTCTATTTTATAACATGCTTCTGTTTTATTTTATACATGTCTTCTTCTTATTACCAGTACAAGATTAGTGTGAGATTGGGGATGAACTGCTTCCATTCACAAGCAAGAAAGGGGACCTGCTTACATGAGTAGGGATGATAAGCTGCTTTTAGCCACCTGCATTTGAAAGTCAGAATGACCTGCTTCATGCTTCCAATGCAAGCCGACTATAGGTAGGGTAAACTGCATGTGTGGACCGCATCACAAATGTGAACCATGACAATGACAACTGATGTGTGAGAAAAACATATGAAAGATGAAGTTTGATGGAGTTTATGTGAAGTATCTTGGAGTTTGAGCATGTTTAAACATGTTTGTATCATGTTTCTTGGAGATTGATGTATTTTCTTGGAGTTTTAATATGTTTTTTAGTTGTCTTTGAACATGTTTTTTCAAATAAAGTCTCAGTTTGTTGGAGTTTCATATAAGCTAAATTAATAATTATTATATAATAAATAAAATAAATATTTTATATATGATTTGATTAATAAATATAATATAAAATTTCAGCAATAAATATTGGAATATCCACGTATAATATTTTATTTAAAATATAATTTAAAAATAGATATTAATTGTTGGTATGGTTTATAATAACAGATAAAATAATATTATTAATAATATTACCCGTAGAAAGATAAATGTTGGTAATAATATTATCAACAGATAAATTTGTCGTATGAATTTGTTGCTAAACATTTTATCCAACATATATATTATCTGTTGGTATTGTTATAATTGCAACAGAACTATTTTATCTGTCGAAATAACATTTAGCGACATAGTTTTTACCAACAATTTAGTGACAAGTATATATATGTTGGTAAAACGTTTTACCAATAGATATAACCATGTTGGAAAAAAGTCAAATATTTTGTAGTGAGATCATAAGAGATATATACATGACATGTAATCCATATGCACGCATTGTGTACTTTTTGAAGATATACGACTCAACTAGGCAAAGTATATACCCAAGTTCCTATTCGAGCAGTACACGTCATGTTGACAATTGTACACATCGTGTATGCGCTTTCTAGGAGCGGTTAGAGAAAAAAAGCTACTACATGCCATGTATGTCGGTGCCACACACCATGTAATCCCACCAACTGACACACACCCCAAAAATATTCAATAGACGACATGGGCAGCTCAACCATCGGTGAAGAAAACCCAAAAGGTGACGTTGACTTGATTGCACATTGTGTACTTTAGTACATGTCGTGTGCTTTATTTTTCTTATAAAACGTAGTTTTGGCCTCTGTTTTTGGAACTGTTCACAAAGGGGGTGGTGTTTCCACTGCCAATTCGACACCCCAAAGTTTGTAGGTGCTTTTTTGTATTTTTCTCCTCATTCTCCTCTTCTTCCTTGTGCTCCTCTTGTAAGGTTGATTTTTTTCTCAACACATTCACCATTCCCATGGTCATGAGAGGGTAGAGGATTGGCGTTGGGGTTGTAATGAGATGATGGGTGCATTGTAATAAATACTTTTTGTGTGTTTCTCTTTATTTTGTGATTTTTATTTTATAATCTCTTTATTGAATTAAATTATAAATCCACTGATTATGTTGTGTCAGACCAAGAACAATATAATCGGGGGAAACCAAGGGAATTACAACAAGTGAACTCATAACCATTGAGTAATCTTCTTGCACTTGTTTTGGGGCTTTTGATAAAAATATGTTTTTAAAGAATTTAATTACTGAACCATGGGATAATTTTTATATAAACCCTTATTGAAATTGAACTCCATAATGTTCTTTTTCTTGGTTTCTTTTCTTTGTGTTTTTTGTTTCTTTTTTTTGATTTTTTGTGTTTTTGGTTTGTTGTCTTCGCTTTTTTCCCTCACCACCGTCTCCTAAATAATCGGTCAACATTCATCAACTTGCTACTGCAGTTTTACTTCCCTGTGGGTTCAACCCTGATACTCCGCTACCATAGTAGAGTGAGGGAAAATCAATTTGCACGCATTGTGACGCGCACAACCAATCACGCCACGGTTTGAGCTAGAGTGCATATTTCTAACAACTTCGATGTGTCAAAAATGATTTATTTTGTATGTTTCTCATGAAACTGGAATTCCTAAATTTTTCACTCTTATTTGTCAACTTTCACAACTTCTTTTCTAAAAAACGTTTAAGTTAATCACCTTTGTGTATAAGTTTCATCTTGAATGTCTCTCGTATAGTTATTCACATGTGCACAACTAATCGTATAACTCTCTTTGATCTTTCATGACTTTGTTACAAACTTTATTTTCATGTGGGACAACTCCCGATAACATTTTGTTTTTCTTATTTTAATATAATCTTCAACAGAATGAGTTGTGGCCTCAACCCGCTCTATATCTTGGGCATTTCTCATCCATCACTTAATGACATGACTATGGTAATCATTTGACATCCAACCAATCAGATATCTTCAAAGAACGACAACATATATAATATTATGCTTCAAATTTCAGACAACTAGAATATACCATAACAGGCGCATCTTGATACACAAAAAAAAATGCAACAAACCAATCATCCAAGTACATTGGTTTTGGAGACTTGTCATATGTGACAAGACTTTATGGAACATGCACCTTAAGCTTTTATGATTGCCCACCTTGATTGAACCATAATTGGATGAAATTATTTCACTGCACTTTTTTCCTTACTCGCAAATTCATCCATGGTTTCATGATATTAATTTTTCATAGGGACTTCCATAGACATTCCTTACTCTCGAATTCATCCAGACATGATATTAATTTTTTATGGGGACATCCACTGAAAATTCATATGGAAACTTTTGTTGTAAATTTGTGCAAGAATTTCCATTGGAAATTCACATAAACCCTTAGAAATATAAATTTACAGTTCTCAAATTCAAAAGTTCTTGGTGGAAATTAGCAGTAAAAGTTACAAATTCTTACTACAAAGTATGCAATTAGGAAACGTTTATACTTCATGGAAACGTCCAAACTCCCAAAATTCCCTTCAGAAGTCCATCTTCATGAAGAGAAATTACACTGCAAAGTTTTTTATTGTGCAAATGGAATAGAAATCCCAACTGATAAGTTTGTGTTTGAAAATCTGATGTATTTCCCTGTTGGGAATTGAATCCCAAGAGACCAATTTTGATTTCTCATCACTCTCTAATATGGTGGAGTCATGGAGTCCCTTCACCTCATCAAACCACGGGGGCAGACAGGATGGAAAGTCAACCAAAGCTTCATGTCAAATGGCAGACTCACCATTCCACCCACAGGGGACAACACAAATCTATGATTCATTCATCAAAAATTCTGCAGATTTTCTAATGTGGGGAGCAAGGTGGGGTGGTGGGTCACGGTGACTGACAACCATCCATGGATGGAATAAGCATCTTGAGACATCACTGTCAACCACTTCTTGACCAACACTAAGGGTCTGTTTGGTATAAACAAAATGGTGAGTTAAAAAACAGTAAAAACTCCACCAACAGGAATTTATCAGCTGTAGAACTGAATACCATTCAATTAAAATTACAATACCCATATACACAACACACACGACCCACTAATTTGTAAGGGCAGATCAACCAACCCGACACTTTCTTGAATTTGTTTACAACTGTCCATGTTCTTCACAAGAAAAAATTTACCGGATTAGTTCCTCGATCTCATTTTTCCCAAATTAAAAACATTAAACCCATCTTCACTGCTCTCCCCAGGGGTTCTATGGAGGTGGATTCTTTATGAGGGGCGCCTGGTAAATAGCGGAGGCGAGGGAAATGGGCATGATGCAGAGCTCCTTGGATTGCAAGAACTGCATGGCCGCCCCAACGTTTTCCTCCATCAGCTTCGCCACCTGCTGTTCAGTGCCCTCACTGGACAGCTTCTCCCATGCCACTCCACTTCCTCCACTCTCACTGCCTTCTTCCTATAGGCAGAGAAAGCCCAATGTTGAAAGGGAATAACAGGCGAGTTATGGCGGTTCATTAATTTAATTACCTCCACAGATGAAATTGGAAGGTCAGATACCAAGGGCGCAACCGCACCAGCTCCACCCAGCCTGCTCATGCTCAAAACCTGCACCGTTTTTCATCATATCAAGCCCTTAAAAAAACATCAAAATTTGATCCATACTAGTGTTGATAACAGACCCCCCCCCCCCAACCACTAGTTAAAAAGGAAGAGACAAGAACGCTAATTCTGTTGGGTGCAAACTTAATCTCACATTGGTTTTAGGATGGAATCCAAGTTGGGCTTATGTGTTAAGCCTAGATGGTCTGGGCTAAAAAAACGATCCTGACAAATACTCACACAACCACCGAAGTTCAAAGAATTTGAGTTTTTTTTTTTTATCTTGAAGGTCTCATTTGATACAATGGAACAGCTGCCTGGAAAAGGAAATGGGTCAGGGAACACCCAAAAAACATGTTTTCTAGCTTTTTGAGTAAAATCCCACATCGGTTATGAAAGGTGCTAGGGTGTGTGAGGGAAACTTTCATCTCATAAGCTAGATTTTGGGGTTGGGAAGCCCGAATAACAACTAACAGTGATATCAGAATCCAGGTTACAACAACTCTGCCCAAAAAATCACAGATGGATCCAGTTGATTATGGCCTGATTAAAAGCCCGACGTGTGAGGGGAAGATTGTTGAGTCATCCCACAACAGTTTTGGGGTTGGGGTGTGGCACATGAGTTAGTTTTTGAGGTTGAGAAAGCCCAATAACACCTACAGATTCCCTATAATTTGGTAAGAATCCCCATTCCTTCATGGGGGGGGGGATGACAGACATTAATTTTTTTTATTATATATTTAAACCATTTCCGTGCATACCAAAAAAAACAATTGACTTGTCAATCCCCCGACATGTCCCTATCCTTCTTTTCCATTTCCATCAAAATGAATTCTCTGCCTTTGTACCAAATGAGGTCTTAAACAGGTACTTGAAAATATATTAGGATACTAGAACCGGTACTTCAAACAGATTTGGATACTTAAATAGATTCTACCAGAATTATATAAACAAATTCAGGTTTTATAGTAAATTGGATTGGAGTTCAATACCTCAAATTTCAACAGCAAAAAAAGGTACCGCAAATTTCACGAACACCTGCCCCATTTAGACATCCCTGACCCCAAGGACATTGCATATGCTTGAACCACAAAACTAAGGCAACTAGCAGGTTTCAGAGAGAAACTACAGCTCAATTTAATTCAGTTCCTTGTGGAATGAACATATTATGGACTAATTTAGCCAAAAAAAAAATCCTTAAGAAACCAAAAGGTGTTATTTTACCTTTACTTGGAGCCTCAGAAACTTCACGTATTCAACGATTTCATCAAGCATGGTTGCCCGATCCGTCTACACATGAATAAGAAACACTGCTGGTAAGCCATCAATAGCCAGCAATTTAAATCCAACTTCAAAAGAAAACTCAACCATAATCAGTTATTGATCAGAAAAAACAAGCATAAATTGTCTCTTTTTTAGGGTCACACAAAAGATTGGAAACATTAAAGAGCAACACAATGATTATATTACATTTTTAATAAACAAAGCATTGAAGCTAGTCAACTTTGTCTAATAATATAATAATCCCCCACCATTTGAAAGAAGCGAGCTACTTTTTTTATGCACCATTATTTATTATCTTCATTTAATATTTATTTGCACTGTGGCAAGACCCCGAAAATTTCAATACAAAATTTTTAGAAGAGATTTCTTTGTGTTTGGAAGAGGCCATTTGAAGAGCTAAGAGGCCAAAGAAACTACCTTCAGTTGATCGAAGAAAAGATGGAAGATAGAAAACATAAAATGCATACATAAGCAAAACAGCCATAGTTTAAAGATTAAACATATAAACATATAAACTGTAACACAGAAGTTTTTCCCAAACTCTAAATAACAATAACTAGACTTCAATGAGCATATTTCCAAGCAATTAATGTAGCATAACATGTTTCTTCCCAACACAGATCAAATCGTAATGTTTATTTTTTTAAGCAAAGATTCATATTAAAAACACCCAAGAAAACAACAAAATCAGGGACACCCATGGCCATCCCACACCCAGGTCCGAGGAACCAGTTGGGGGCACCAAGAGGCGAAATGTGCCTGCGGATCTGAGACATTAGAAGGGAAGGGTGAAATCCGTTGACCCCTCTTTACGTATGTTGGATATGGGTGTTACCTAGGTCTATCCTATCCCCTTTTCCTCCAGTTTGAATTTTATATTTCATATCTATCCCAAGTCTTGTATCTTATATTTGTCTCTACAAGTAGAGTGCTCCATCCGCATTCAAGAGGAACGATTTCTGGGGCTACTCTTCCTACAACTGCCTTAACTACAATCATCAACGACATCAACCCTCTTAAATGTTTACTTTCAACCTAATAACTCGCAACTAGCATTCCAATGAATAGTAACCCTCTTAAATTATTTTGATTAAGTTTGAGGTAAAGAAGGCATAAGAGAGAAGGCGTTAACCTTGTTGACGCTAGGAACCAGCTCCTGCAATTGTCTGATTCTTTCTGCTATTTTCTCTCTACGTAACTGCACCGAAGAATGATGAAGCGCTTGTCAAATAACGGACAAAAGAAAGAAAAAACAGGAAAAAAATTATAAATTAATAATTATGACATTGCAACAAAGGCATGCCGTTATGGTTGTACAGCTAATCTACTGGTTTATAGATTCAACCAGCTCAATAATCATCACAGATAAAGAAAACTTTGCATGTCCATTGTATATGCCAGATTAAAGTTTTACACCTAATGACCGTTTGATTAGCATCCAACTTAACTAGAGATTGCATCAAATCATCAACATTGGTCACCCAATGAATAGCCAACAATTCCATAAATATGCAGATAACGCTATACACCAAGGAATGTTATATTAATATTTTTCCATCAATTTTCTACTCCTTTCATGCACTGTTTAGTGTCGGAATCGATCATAAAACCAATTAACAGAGTTAAAGGGTCTAATAAAATACTTCAAGTATTGAGGTCTTTGGGAACCTTTCATTGTGGGACTCTAACATGCCCTCTCACAGACACCATGGATAGTATGTAATATGGACAGCTTTTTTGGGCCTTTGTCACTTTTGGGTTCTGTATAACCTAAGCACTAATACCATGCCAAGATTCATCACAGAATCAACAGACAGACTGAGAAAGACCTAACAAGAAACTTCAAGCATCAAGGTCTTTTAAAATCTTCCAAAATATTGTTATATAAATAGAGGCAGTGTACTCCAGGTTTTTTCTGTACACAGTTTCCTTGGGAAACAATATTGCATGGTTTTATTTAAGCTTACCCGTTCAGCAATGCTATGTGGGTCTGTTGCCTGACCTCGTCTTGCCCGCACCCTTGGCCGAAGTACAGGGGGATGCTGTGAAGCAGCAACTGTGCTAGGCATTGGTTGGCCATGAAAAGCCTGCACAGAAAACGGAAAAGATTATCCCAAAAGGGGCAGGATGAGAACTTGTATTGAATAGGGCACAGTGACATAGAAAAAATATATATACATCAGATCTAAGGAGCCATTTAATTTCGTTATAGGAAACCAAACATCAACTCCTTCAATATAAACTCACTGAAATCTGAAAGAAGATTTTCAAAGAAAAACAATTAAAACCAGTACTTTCATTCAACACTTGCAAAATAGACATTCCCCAATGAAACCCACACTAACTTCAAATTTAACTAGTGAAAATTGCATAAAATTATAGAACTCACAACATATTTTGTTCTACTGATACAATCATTTGCATTAAAAAAAACAGTAACTTGGAACAAAGAATACTCCAAATGCCTAACAAACCAACTTAACAACTAGGTGAAACCCATGGGTTTGTACTGAAATATTAAAAATTTGTTATCCCATTAAACTGACTCACTATTGCATAAAGCATTTCACAATTTCCCTTGCACCTCAAATTCACATGCAAAAAATCAATCAAGACAAATTGAAAAGGTCAATGTTTATGAATCGGTGTTTCTTTTTCCATGTGTTCTTTGCTTACGATATTTTGTCTTTACTTATTTTCAAGCTATATTTTATATGCACGTGTGTGATGCATTCATTGTTTTCCTTCCAAACTAATGTGTGACAATCACTCCCACATTCTCCCTTTCACCTTTAATACAAGGCACTTGGAGAGCAAAATGATGGCCATATCTTTGTGTCTTTAAATTAAAGAAGATACGCAATAATGCTCACTGCAAATGAGGAAAAGCAGCTTCCAAAAAATTAATTAATTATCGTTATTTTTAAAACCCATAAAGAGCATGGCCCGGACACTGCCCCAAGCACAAAAAACGGTGGGGAATCATCAAAGTACCAGTTTTTAATTTATTTCTTCGCACCACATAAGCAGAAAAAGAAGCTTTTCCGTGGGGAAAAGAACAGCCAAAGAAAACAAAAAAAACTTTAAAAAGCATGAAAAGAAAGAAGAAAATAGCTCTCACGTTTTTCATCGAAGACCCTCTGCCAACCATAGTCTTGTCCCTAAACCGATTGCCGCTTCCAGAAGCATCCTCTTGCTTTAGAAATCCGGTTTTCCCCTGATCCAAGCTCAGACCCAAGGGAAACACCGTGCCGTAAAACCCGCCTCCACCCCCAACATGGCCCGAGCTTAACTGGAGCATCATGGGAGAAGCAGCCCCCGCCATGCCCCCGCCGCCGTCAGTGCTGGCGGACAAGCCGGAATCAGCACCAGAGTAGGGGTTAATTCCCAAAATCTGGTCGAGGAAATCGTCGTTGGCGCCTTCTGAAGTGTTGTTGTCCATGGAATGAGCTTGAGCTGGCGGGGAGGCGTACGGATGGCGTGGCAAGGGTTACCTCCAGAGCGAGGGTTTGAAGATGGCATGTACAGTGACAGAACAACTGAACAGCAGGAGGAAAATCAAATTAGTAAAGAACAGACCATTCGAAAAATACTGAACAGGGAAGCGACCAACTTGCAGGGCATCATGCTGTTGCTCGGTGTACCGCACTGGGAGAGAACCGGAGAGCCGCGGGAGCAGCAGAGTGTGGTGGTTAAAAGCACTGCATTTTGACTAAAAGGGGCCAAAGTTCGGATAAATTACGCGTGTGGCCTGTTAAATGACATAAAATACATAATATGTTTTGTATTTCAAAATATTTTATTTGTCCAAAAACTCGACATTAACTAAAAATTGATTTTATTTCAATAACACATGTTATGTGTTTCAAATATGCTATGTGTTTCAATAGCACATGATCCGTGTTTTAAAAAAAAAATCATAGAACATGTCAAAGATAAATTGTATTTAATTTGTTTTGTGTCTTAAATTCAGTGATATTTATGGAAAGTAGTTTTGTATCTCAAATACATAAAAAATTCTCTCACATATGTTTTGTATTATATATATATATATATATTACGTCTTTCAATAACATATATTTCGTGTTAAAAAAACCACGGAACACGACACGTATAAAATTGTATTTGATGTGTTATGTGTTTCAAAAGATGTTCATGTCAAAAAAAACTAACAAAAACAAATTGAAAAAATATTTTATATTTCAAATACAAGATAAATTTTCACTTTTAAAATCATACATGTTTTGTGTTTTATATATATCATGTATTTCGATGACAAATCTTTTGTTTTAAAAAAATGTATCGTTGGGTTGTGTTGAGGAATGTCTTTCGGCAAAGGCATTATATCCCTTGAAACACTTGTTTCCAAAGGATATATTCCAAAGTCGGATATAGATGCAGACAACGAAACTCCAAAGTCTAAAAGTATGAGTGGTTGCGGAAGCAGGACCATCAGATTCAAGTGATGAAGTGCGGAAGGTGCAAGTAGGATTAAATCTAATAGCTACATAAGAATAACATGACAATTTGCAAAGGCTATGTAAGAATTGTCAAAGTTCTACGTAAGATGTACTTGCATTGTCCATCGGGTTTGGAAAGTTAAGGTGGTGCATCGTCCAGTGGTTTTGAATAGATGGAGGGCTGCCGGCATAGATCGGGAGACGGTGGGAAGTGTTCGTAGAGATAGGATGGTGATGACATTGTATCTACAGGTGGAACTAATCTATAAATAGGACAGGTAGGTGAAAGGAATGGGCTCCAAAGCCAATATTGCATATGATGCATTTCTCTAAAGCCAATATTGCATATGGTGCATTTGGGTGGTTATGGGCTTGAGACCGCAATGCTAATCAACGTAGCCTTAAGCATAGGCATGAGGATACTTTGTTGGTGTGTCCTTAAACAAAAGCCGGAGATTACGTAGGCAACAATGTATTGTGATATGCATAAGATGTGTATCTTAAAGATACGTTGTCTCAACCTACCATGAGCGACCAAATGATAACGATTATCGTTTGCATGGATATTCTCGTGCATACTATCATTAAAATAACCATTCCATAAGATGAAACACACACCACTATATATATATCCTTTATCAGTGTTCAAAAAGGCTTTTAACAGTGCTAAAAGAGTTGTTAATTGAAGCGCTGATAAAGGGGGGTCCCCCTTTATCATCACTAATAAAGCCTAGCTGGTTGGAGTGTGATGCTTATATAACAACACATCTAGCAAAAACCTATAACTTGTAAATGCAAAAATATATAATTTAATTGAAATAAATTTGACATCATGAATACAAAAAAACACTACTATATACATTTCAAACAATGTTTTATATAATTACATTTACAATTATCCAACAAACATTTAAAAATATTAATGTTTCATCTTTTGACGCTCGCGATCCCCTCTCAAAAATGTCCACTCATGGTATCAGTTGTCGAACAAATTATCTCAACCCGAGCAAAAGAATCCACTTATATAAAAAACAAATCTTATGTTAGTAATACTATAAAAAAATAAATTAAACATTATTATGAAAGAATACATTAATAAAAAACGACACACTTGGAGTTATATCGGTCATAGTGTGCATCATATTGAGGTGAGGTTGATTCCTACACGTTACAAGTTACAGATCGTTGTCCGAAAGTATCAAAACAATCTGAATGTGTTTGCTCGGTTTTGAGCATGTCACTTGTTCTTTTTACTAAAATTAATTTCAATTTTAAATAATGACACACTTGGAGTTATACCGGTCACATCGTGCATTCGATTGATGTGTGTTTAATTTATACTCATCACAAATTACTTATGGATCGTTGTCCTAAAGTATTAAAACAACCTGGATGTGTTTGCTAAGTTTTCAGTACATCAGTTGTGTTTTTTTACTAAAATATCATTTTAAACTGGAAACACGCACTTTGAGTCACACCGGTCACATTGTGCGTCAGTTTGATGTGAGACTGCTTCATACACGTCACAAATGACTTATGAACCGTTGTCCCAAATTATCAAGATAATCAGAGCTTGTTTTTTGGGTTTTCAGTAGTTGACACATTTTGAACTAAAATACCAATTTTAAACCGATAACAAACACTTTTAGTTATACCGGTCACATCATGCGTCAGATTGAGGTGACATTGATCCCTACACATTAGAAATGATTTATGGATCATTGTCCTAAAGTATCAAAATAATATGAATGTGTTTGCTCGATTTTCAGTATGTCACTTGTTTTTTTACTAAAATTAATATCAATTTTAAATAAATAGACACACCTAGAGTTATAACGGTCATACCGTGCATCGTATTGAGGTGAGGTTGATTCCTACACACCACAAATGACTTATGAATCGTTTTCCTAAAGTATCAAAATAATCCGAACGTGTTTTCTCCGTTTTCAGTATGTCAATTGTTATTTTTACTAAAATTAATGTCAATTTTAAATAAATAGACACACTTTTAGTCATATCGGTCACATTGTGCATCATATTGAGGTGCGTTTGATTCCTACACATAAAAAATGATTGATAAACCATTTTTCTAAAGTATCAAAACAATCCAAATGTGTTTGCTCTATTTTCAGCATGCCACTTGTTTTTTTTACTAAAATTAATGTCAATTTTAAATAAATAGACACACTTAGAGTTATATCAGTCACATAGTGCATCAGATTGATGTGAGTTTGATTCCTACACGTCACAAATGACTTATATATCGTTTTCCTAAAATATCAAAACAATCCAAATGTGTTCGCTCAGTTTTCAGTATGTTGCTTTTTCCTTTTACTAAAATTAATGTTAATTTTAAATAAATAGACACATTCTTAATTATACTGGTCACATCGTGCATCATATTGTGGTGCAGTTGAATCCTACACATCAAAAATAAATTATAAATAATTTTTATAAAGTATCAAAACAACCTGAATGCATTTGCTCGGTTTTCAGTATGTCACTTGTGTTGGAGTTGGTGGTCTAGAACCAACTACTTTGTACTTTATTCATTAAATAAAAGCCTTATCACATCTTGATTGTTCTTCTGCGTGACATGTCATGTGATAATTTCCTAAGGACAACTGTTGCATTAAAGGGTCGTAGCGGATCCCTGCTATGATGAGAACCCGGAAGTGCCATAACATTGTTATTGAATTTATGTTCTATGGCCGGATGATATTATTTGAGGGACACAAATAATACAGGTCATTAGGGGTGATGACTCATAAAACTTTGAGACACCTTCTCATGGTGTGCGCCCTTGGTAATATCCAGGAGGATATTATGAGAACGAGACCCGCCAGTAGGAAATCCACATTTCATAGTGTCATTGGATGTTCCTATCTGCGGACGTGTGTATTGGTCCTTAGACTTTAAAATTATTATTAATGGGTATTACAACTCGCGCACTTAGATGTATTGACGAAAACTGTGACGACACACTGTTCGCAGCGAGGTAGGATACATTGGGTGCGTCACGAGTAATACCGCATTAATAGATAATGCGAGAAAGGATTTGTCTCTTCTGTTCCATAACGGAAGTAGATATCTCAGGCCTTTTGATGGAATTGATACAGCCTAAATAAATCCATGGCCATGGTAAGGCATGAGAAAATTCAATTCCAGGAAGTCAAAGAAAGAATAATCAAGCACATGAGTTGATGACACTAGCATGCAACCCGCTTGATTGGAGATATCGAGACAAAGAGATTATATTACACGGTGAGCGTTCATAAGAGGTGACACGTCATTGCGGCGTTAACTTCTTTCTCTATGAGTGCCTTGGTGTGTTGCTAGACGCTAACCTTGGACTTTAGGCAGGCTCAGCCTAATGCCACTGAGAAATAGGCCTAGAGGGTCACACACTAAGTGTGTCCATGTATCTCAGTTAAATATTAATTTAACAAGTTAAATAAATATTATTCACGACTGTGGTTTAATAATTATTTAAGGATGTCTGATCGCATTTATTTTGACACTAGTTATTCGAGAGAATATATTGTGGACGAAATAATATATTTATTAGCGAGTAATGCAGTTACATTTATTTAAGAAATAAATAGTCATTACTCAAGGTCTAATAAATGTGGTGGAGAAAAATGGAAAATAAAAGTACACGCCGTGTATATTAAATATACATGCCGTGTAGTTTTATGGAAAACAAGTACACGCCATGTATTAATTATTACACGCCGTGTAGTTCTTCCAGTTGGGATTTTGAGGATTTAATATTGTTTTATTAAATGATATTTATTATAATCAGCGTGAGCGCATGTCAAGGAATTAATAATTTGACATGGGGGTTTTCAATAAGAGTTAATGAAATAAACAAAACGCGTAACGCGTTTATTTATTGTCATAACTCTATTAACCTCAAACTCGATTATAAATATCCTCGCAACCCCAACATTTTGGAGAGCCATTGTTGTGTACAACGGATTTGGAAATACTCTCAAGCCAAAGAGAGAATTCCCTTTCCACCAAGAACGCCTTCAAGTTATGAGAGCAAGATCCTCCACCGGATCAAGGCGGTCGAAGGCGGACATCACAAACGAAGGTTCTTCCGCGTTAGCACCCGGGGATCCCTTTGGTGACGTCCGGAGATACGTGACACACGCGTGGATCACCGCTAGAGGAATCTTATACTTGGATTCTACGGCGCAACGACGGATCACCGAATCGTGACCGGACACATCAACGAAGAAAGAATTCCAACGAGGTAATTCTTATGCATTAATTAAATTAATTATAATCAACATATGATGATCCTCCTCAAGGGTTCTGGGACTCTTCTTTTCTTTTCGTTCTTCATTCTATTCCGAAGATTTGGCATTTTATATCGTGACAGATCTCGGATTGAACGTTGTTTAACGTTAAAATTAAAGTTGGGCAAACCCATCAACGTGCTTCCGCTGCGCCCGGAACCTACAAGTGGTATCATAGGGGGTCATATCGTTGATTATAATTATTTAGTTTTTCATTTGTAATTTATGCATTTAATAATTTAGTTATTTCAATTCAAGTTTAATCATTCTGGAAATCTGAATATCGAGATCTATTCCTCCTCCCTCGTTTCTCGTTCACCTCACAAAAACGAATTTTTCTTTTAATTTTGATTAAAATAAAATAGAGGAACTCATCCGGAGGAGCCAAACGTTTCTGGCCGTATAACACCAGAATACACGGCGTGTATTCGGAAGTACACGCCGTGTAGTCTAGGTTCAATGCATTAACTGATCCGCCAAATCAGGCCGTGTATTAGATTCTTTCTAAGAATTTAAGACACCGTGTGTTGAACAGAAACAGGTGGCACACGGTTTCCGGAATACACGCCGTGTGGTCCAATGAACATGGCGTGTAGTCCCTTCGGGTTAGGGTTGGGTCGTGTACTCCGTACATGGCCTGCCCGGCTGGAAACCGTGTAACGTGGAAACTACACGGCGTGTGTCCCACTGTACACACCGTGTACTCCGAAAATTTCCAAAGTACATTAACACGCCCTGTCCCCGGGCGTGTACTTCGGATGGACGGTGAAGAAAAGTACACGCCGTGTAGTCGGAACTACACGCCGTGTACTCACCCAAATTATGCAGATTTATTAAAATTTATTATTATATTATACAAACCCTTGAGACGTGTACCATGGTGCAGGCGTAAAGCTGAGGCACAACACGTGATAGGTGTTTTATATATATGTGTTTAATTTAACATCTGTGTAATAAATGGGAATTCACCGGGTTGCCTCCAAGGTACAAGTTACGTACAAGGATAATTTTAAATGAATTCATTTGTTTAAAATTATGATGGATGAGAATCTCAAGGAAATTCAGAAAAGGGATTTAAGATAAAAGGATTGATTAATTAAAGATAATTAATTGATTCAAGCGTGATTTATCTTAAACAAGAACGATTAAAGAATTTAATGCTAGTTTTATTTATGCGTAAATATCGTTGCATGTATGGATGATCATGAGCTAGACCGAAACCTTTGTATGTGAATGGTTTCTTTTAATTTATTTATTTAAATTAAATTTGTTGGACTGCGAGCCATCTCCTCATTAATATGTAGGGCCTGCGCGCCCAAGGATTCTTTTATGTAAAAAACCCCTTTTACCCCTCACCTGCGTGTGAGATAAATGCATATGTAATGGATGGAGCTCCCAAGCTAGTGGAGGCGGCTCAAGTCAGGAGCCAAGGTGAAACCAATCCAAGGAGATACAAAGGTGGACAAGTGTAAAGCTGTAAACACGAACCCGAAAGGTTCAAGGTGTTTCTCCCCTAGGTCTTGGGTTAGTTTATCAACCGCTAGATAAACTAACCAATAGAAAAGCTCATGATCATACCATTTATTTTATTTCTGTCAGTTTCATGGTTTATTTATTGTGGGTGTGTTGTCACGATCACACAATTAATGAATTAAACGAGCATGCAAGATGGAACTAAAATAAATCCGGCTTATACGTAAATATTATCTTAGACATGGTTAATCACTTAAGTATATCCCACTTAATATTAACAAGCATGTAATCAAAGATAATAAAATGGAAATTTACGTATAAGGATAAAATCCCTCAAAATAAATATTAAGTCGGCATAGCCTTCCATAATCTTGGTTAGAATCGAACCATAGTTCAAAGTGCTTGACCAACCCTAGTTGGGGTGCTTTCAATTATTGGGGAATTCTAATTCAAGGTTTTGGGTTGACTTGACTTGGTTTGCATCAAGGGTTGACTGCCACAGCAGGACTTGGTGTGACCAAGAGGCAAAGGTTGAGGAAATCCAAAAAGAATTTCAGGATTGGGGAGTCCATTCAGCGGATCAAGGAGCTGCGAGTTAATGCAGTTGGCATTTGGAATGCCTACCTAAAACCCTTCAAGTTGCTTGACCAACCCTATTTGGGGTAATGTGAAGGGCAATATGGATCCTTGCCACTAGAATATTCACGCAACAGAATATTCCGAAGTCAATGGTGAGGGCTATTGGATTTCGATAAAATAATGGGAGACTAATAAGTATTAATTTATTTATTTGTCTCAATTTTTGTAATAAAGTACTAAACATTTGCTCATCTTAATTTGTAGAAACGACAATAAAATGACTTCAAACATATCATTGCGCACCATACTCGAAAAAGAAAACCTTCTCACCGGCACCAATTTCCAAGAGTGGCAGAGGCGTTTACGCGTCGTCCTTTGCCACAAAAGGAAATTATATGTGCTGGAAGAGCCTATTTCAGTTGCGCTTGGGAAAGAGGCTAGTGATGAGGAATTATCTTTCTACATGAAACACATGGATGATGCCACAGATGTCCAGTGTTTCATGCTATCATCCATGTCTAATGAGCTCTTGAAGCAACATGAAAATATGGACACGTATAGCATGATGTCTCACCTTAAAGATCTCTACCAAGAGAAGGTGAGACAGGAGAGGTATGAGATCTCCAATGCTTTGTTTACCATGAAGCTTGGAGAGTCTGTGCCAGCTGGGCCTTATGTAGTCAAGCTTATTGGCTACATTGAACGCCTGGACATCTTAGGGATTAAATTCCCGGATGAGTTGCATACAGATCTCATCTTATCATCACTGCCCAAGACCTTCTCTAGCTTTATTGTCAACTATAACATGAGCGACAATGAGAAGAGTCTATCAGAGCTTCTGACCTTGATTCGCTAGGTAGATAAGGACATGGGGCGTGACAAAGCCACGGTCCTTATGGTGAACAAGAAAAGGAAGGACAAGGCAAAGGGGCCAAAGACTTATAAATGGTCTGAAGCCCCCGAGAACCGTCCCTCCAAGAAGGGGAAGATCCAGAGGCAGGGCAAGGAACGGGAGGCAGTGTGTTTTGCATGTGGCAAGAAGGGCCACTGGAAGAGGAACTACACCCAGAAGCGTGGGGATGCTAAAGGTGCGTTTGTTATCGAGTGAAATATTTCTATTTCTACACATTGGGTATTAGATACAGCTTGTGGGGCTCACATCTGTATTCAAATGAAGGAACCAAGTAGATTTTGAAAGATCGCAAAAGGAGAGGTGGATCTTCGAGCTGCCAATGGCCCAAGGCTGGCTGCGTTGGCTATTGGTGACTACCACCTCTCATTGCCGACTGGGATGATTTTGGTTTTACATAACTGTTATTATGTGCCTAGTGTTACCAAGAACATAATTTCTGTATCTTGTTTGGATATGGATGGATTTGTTTTCAAATTTGGAAATAAGGGTTGTCTCTTTTATAAGAACAACGTATGTTATGGTATGGCACATTTAAATAATGGTTTGTATGTATTGAATTACGAAAACCAAGTGTTGACAATCGATAACGAAACAAACTCACATGACTCATACATCACCCAGTTATGGCATCACCGCCTTGGTCATGTGAACGAGAAGAGTTTGACAAAGCTCTTCCAAGATGGCTATTTAGACTCTACTGAGATAAAACCACTTGATAGATGTCACGCTTGTTTACAAGGAAAAATGACCAAGCCGCCTTTTGGTGGACAAGGTGAAAGGGCCACAGAGCTTCTAGGATTGGTACACACGGATGTGTGTGGACCATTTCCAGTAGAAGCTAGAGGTGGATATTCTTACTTCATTACTTTTACTGATGATTTTAGTAGATATGGCTATGTCGACTTAATGAGGTATAAGTCAGAGTCCTTAGAGAAATTTAAGGAATTCAAGAATGAAGTAGAGAATCAGCTTGGTAAGAAGATAAAGAAGCTTCGATCGGATTGAGGTGGAGAATATCTGAACCAAGAGTTCATCGATCTTCTACGGGAGTCTGGGATTCTATCTCAGCTCACTCCTCCTTATACACCACAGTGGAATGGTGTTAGTGAAAGGAGGAACCACACCTTGTTGTACATGGTGAGGTCGATGATGAGTCATGCGGATCTTCCATTATCCTTTTGGGGATATGCATTACAAACTGCAACATACACATTAAACCGAGTACTAACTAAGGCGGCAAATGGAATTCCATCCGAGTTATGGAATGGAAGGAAACCCACTTTGTCGCACACACATGTATGGGGATGCGAGTCATTTGTTAAGGCCTTCTCAGGAAACAAACTAGCACCCCAGGGCACGAAGTGTATCTTTATAGGATATCCCAAGGAAACGAAAGGATATTACCTATATAACCCTCAAGACAAGAAAGTGACTGTCGCCAGACAAGCCGTCTTTCTTGAGAGGGAGCACATCCTCAAGAAGGATAGTGGGAGCAAGACTGACTTAGACGAAGTTGATGCTCAAGATACACAAGAGTTGGTACAGGAACAAGTTCCACAGGTCCCCGTGGAAGAGGTTCCAGAAACACAAGTACTGCGTAGGAGCTCAAGAGAGGTAAGGGAACCAGAGAGATTTGGTTTCCTAGTCACCGAGGATGGTGAATCATTATTGTTGGACAATGATGAACCTCTCTCCTACAAGGAAGAATTAGAAAGCTCAGAAGCTACAAGATGGATAGAAGCTATGAATTCTGAGATGGATTCCATGTATCAGAACCAAGTTTGGGTTCTGGTCGATGATCCAGTTGATGTAAAGCCTGTTGGATGAAAATGGGTATTCAAAAGAAAGCTGGACATGGAAGGCCAAGTTAGCACCTATAAACCAAGGCTAGTGGCTAAAGGATTCAGAAAACGTCAAGGAATTGAATATGATGAAACCTTCTCACCAGTTTCCATGTTTAAATCCATAAGAATCATACTTGCCATAACAGATTACCATGACTACGAGATTTGGAAGATGGAAGTCAAAACAACATTCCTTAATGGGAACCTTCAGGAAGATGTCTATATAACACAACCAGAAGGGTTTGCGACACCAGGTGAAGCTAAACGGGTTTGCAAGTTACAGAAATCCATTTATGGATTGAAGCAAGCATCCAGGTCATGGAACATTCGATTTGATAAAGCCATAAAGGAATTTGGTTTCATTAAGAACGAATGTGAGCCATGTGTTTATAAGCGGTTTAATGGGAATGTGGTCGTCATCCTAGTGGTATATGTTGATGACATATTGCTTATTGGAAATGACGTATCGACCTTACAGTCAGTTAAGGACTGGTTGAACAAGTGTTTCTCCATGAAGGACTTAGGAGAAGCAGCCTACATTCTAGGGATCAAGATCATTCGTGACAGATCCAAGAGGCTGCTTGGACTAAGTCAGGGTACATACATTGACCAGATACTAAAGAGATTTAGTATGGAAAAATCCAAGAGGGGATTGGTTCCAGTGTCACATGGCTTACATCTTTCTAAGAAAATGTGTCCCCAGACACAACAGGAGAAAGATAGGATGAGCAAGATCCCATACGCTTCGGCTATAGGATCCATCATGTATGCCATGTTATGTACCAGGCTTGATGTTGCCTATGCACTGAGCATGGTAGGTAGATATCAAGAAGATCCAGGAGAACAGCATTGGACTTCTGTTAAGACTATCCTTAAGTATCTGAGAAGAACTGAGGATATGTTCCTAGTGTATGGAGGAGATGAGGAGCTTGTCATTAGAGGGTATGCTGATGCTGGTTTTCAAACAGATCAAAATGATCTGAAGTCGCAATCTGGATATGTTTTCTGTCTCAATGGAGGAGCTGTGAGCTGGAAGAGTTCAAAGCAGCCAGTTGTCGCCGATTCTACAGCGGAGTCCGAGTATATAGCGGCTTCTGATGCAGCCAAGGAAGCCATCTGGATTCAGAACTTTGTCCAGGAGCTTGATGTGGTGCCTAGAAGTAAAGATCCCATTACATTGTATTGTGATAATACTGCAGCGGTGGCTCTTGCAAAATAACCAAGGTCACATCAACGGACAAATCACATACTTCGGAAGTATCACCTCTTGAGGGATTTCTATCAAAGGGGTGAAGTTGCAATGAGCATAGTGTCCACGAAAGAGAACTTGGTGGACCCCATGACTAAAGGCCTATCTCAGCAGAAGCATGAATATCATGTGAGAGCTAGCGGGTTAAAGGTTGTTAGCAGTTGGCTCTAGTCCAAGTGGGAGTCTGTTGGAGTTGGTGGTCTAGAACTAACTACTTTGTACTTTATTCATTAAATAAAAGCCTTATCACATCTTGATTGTTCTTCTGCGTGACATGTCATGTGATAATTTCCTAAGGACAGCTGTTGCATTAAAGGGTCGTAGCGGATCCCTGCTATGATGAGAACCCGGAAGTGCCATAACACTGTTCTTGAATGTATGTTCTATGGCCGGATGATATTATTTGAGGGACACAAATAATACAGGTCATTAGGGGTGAGGACTCATAAAACTTTGAGGCACCTTCTCATGGTGTGCGCCCTTGGTAATATCCAGGAGAATATTATGAGAACAAGACCCGCCAGTAGGAAATCCACATTTCATAGTGTCATTGGATGTTCCTATCTGCGGACGTGTGTATTGGTCCTTAGACTTTAAGATTATTATTAATGGTTAATACAACTCGTGCATTTAGATGTATTGACAAAAACTGTGATGACACACTGTTCGCAGCGAGGTAGGATACGTTGGGTGTGTCACGAGTAATACCTCATTAATAGATAATGCGAGAAAGGATTTGTCCCTTCCGTTCCATAACGGAAGTAGATATCTCAGGCCCTTTGATGAAATTGATACAACCTAAATAAATCCATGACCATGGTAAGGTATGGGCAAGTTCAATTCCAGGAAATCAAAGAAAGAATAATCAAGCACATGGGTTGATGACACTAGCATGCAACCCGCTTGATTGGATATATCGAGACAAAGGGATTATATTACACGGTAAGAGTTCGTAGGAGGTGACACGTCATTGCGGTGTTAACTTCTTTCTCTATGGGTGCCTTGGCGTGTTGCTAGACGCTAACCTTGGACTTTAGGCAGGCTCAGCCTAATTTCACTGAGAAAGAGGCCTAGAGGGTCACACACTAAGTGTGTCCATGTATCTCAGTTAAATATTAATTTAACAAGTTAAATAAATATTATTCCCGACTGTGGTTTAATAATTATTTAAGGATGTCTGATCGCATTTATTTTGACACTAGTTATTTGAGAGAATATATTGTGGAAGAAATAATATATTTATTAGCGAGTAATGCAGTTACATTTATTTAAGAAATAAATAGTCATTACTCAAGGTCTAATAAATGTGGTGGAGAAAAATGAAAAATAAAAGTACACGCCGTGTATTAATTATTACACGCCGTGTAGTTCTTCCAGTTAGGATTTTGAGGATTTAATATTGTTTTATTAAATGATATTTATTATAATCAGCGTGGACGCATGTCAAGGAATTAATAATTTGACATAGGGGTTTTCAATAAGAGTTAATGAAATAAATAAAATGCGTAACGCGTTTATTTATTGTCATAACTCTATTAACCTCAAACCCGATTATAAATATCCTCGCAACCCCAACATTTTGGAGAGCCATTGTTGTGTACAACGGATTTGTAAATACTCTCAATCCAAAGAGAGAATTCCCTTTCCACCAAGAACGCCCTCAAGTTACGAGAGCAAGATCCTCCACCGGATCAAGGCAGTCGAAGGCGGATATCGCAAGCGAAGGTTCTTCCACGCTAGCACCCGGAGATCCCTTCGGCGACGTCCGGAGATACGTGACACATGTGTGGATCACCGCTAGAGGAATCCTACACTTGGATTCTACGACGCAACAACGGATCACCGAATCGTGACCGAACACATCAACGAAGAAAGAATTCTAACGAGGTAATTCTTATGCATTAATTAAATTAATTATAATCAACATATGATGATCCTCCTCAAGGGTTCTGGAACTCTTCTTTTCTTTTCGTTCTTTGTTCTATTCCGAAGATTCAGCGTTTTATATTGTGACAGATCTCAGATTGAACGTTGTTTAACGTTAAAATTAAAGTTGGGAAAACCCATCAACGCGCTTCCGCTGCGCCCGGAACCTACAACTTGTTCTTTTTACTAAAATTAATGTCAAATTTAAATAAAAAGACACACTTGGAATTATATCAGTCACACTGTGCATCATATTGAGGTGAGGTTGATTCCTACATATCATAAATGACTTATGGATTATTTTTTTAAATAATCAAAACAATATGAATGTGTTTTCTCAGTTTTCAGTACGTCACTTGTTCTTTTTACTAAAATTAATGTCAATTTTAAATAAAAAGACACACTTAGAGTTATAGCGGTCACACCATGCATCAGATTGAGGTAAAGTCAATTCCTACATTTGAGAAATGACTTATGAATCATTTTCCTAAATTATCAAAACAATCCAAAGGTGTTTGCTCAGTTTTCAGTATTTCACTTGTTTTTTTTACTAAAATTAATGTCAATTTTAAATATATAGATACACTTTTAGTCATAACAGTCATACCATGATTCAGATTGAAGTGAGGTTGATTCATACACGTTAGAAATGACTTATGGATCATTTTCCTAAAGTATCAAAACAATATGAATGTTTTTTCTTGGTTTTTAGTATGTCACTTGTTCTTTTTACTAAAATTAATGTCAATTTTAAATAAATAGACACACATAGAGTTATAATAGTCACACCGTGCATCAGATTGAGGTGAGATTGATTCTTACACATCAAAAATTACTTATGAATTGTTTTCCTATAGTATCAAAACAATCCAAATGTTTTTTCTCAGTTTTCAGTATGTCACTTGTTCTTTTTACTAAAATTAATGTCAATTTTAAATAAATAAACACATTTTTAGTCATACCGGTCACATCATACATCATATTGAGGCGTGGTTGATTCTTACATGTCACAAATAACTTATAGATCATTTTCTTAAATTATAAAAATAATATGAATAGGTTTTATCGGTTTTGAGTATGTTAGTTGTCTTTTTTACTAAAATTTATGTCAATTTTAAATAGAAAGAAGTACTTGGAATTATACCGGTCACATTGTGTGTCATATTGAGGTGCGACTAATTCCTACATGTCTTGAAGTCTTAATACAAACCTTAACTACCAATGTTATCATGACTTCCATTGTCTTTATTTTTCAAACTGTCAACATTGCATATTGACTTGATTTTCTTAGCTGAAAAAACTTTCTCATTATTGAAATCCAGGAGAGTATAGGAAGCTCATGTGCCCATCATATCATGAGAAGTCACTGAAATGATCACATGAGCTTCCTCTACTCTTCTAGCTTTCAATGAGAAAGATTTTTCTGCTAAGAACATCGACTCTATGCAGTGTCAATAGCTCGACAAAAAAAGTAATGGAAAGAGTAAAGATCTATGAAAAAAACTAAATACGTATTAGATAAAAATGATATGGAAATTAAATTAAAAATCATAAATAAAATTATGACAAAATTAATTAGATAAGTAGTATGAATTAACTTTTTCATGATGGTTGTATACATTTTTGACCCATTTTCTTATTTTCATTATCTCAGTTGCAGCCACGAAGTCCAATCTCTCACGAGCATGAGCAGCTTCGAACAAACCACCTCAACTCAAAATAAGGAAACCACCTATATAAGAAAATAATTCTTATGTGAGTAATAATAAAAATAATTAAATTAAACATAAATATGAAACAATCCACTACTTCTATGGAATTCACATCTTCATGTTATTTGTATACATTATGCCATTAGGTATGCTGCCCATTCGTTTCTAAGAAAATCTATATTGTCTTATGAATATGAGTCTTTTTGATAGTCATAGTAGTACTGGAAAAATATAAATACACAATGGATTAATAAATATTTTAAATGAAATAGTAATTATCTTTGAAAATAACTCTTTGGGGATGCTAGTTTGTTGATAGCATGTGATATCTCTCATAAATTTACAAACATAACAACCACAATCTTTTCCATTTGTTTGTTTCAAAAACTACAGAAACATTGAAAAAAATAAGTAATTTGTATTGATATGTGTTTGGATAGTGAAATCTTATTATATATACCCTGATACTTGTCCAGTTTTAGAACTTTTCAGGATCCTTGTGCTTAGCCCCTATCCTCATTATTTATTTTTTACAATATTGATACACCACCCTGTCATAACAGAATCCTAATTAAAACCTAATCTAAATTATATAAATTAAATTTTAGTTCTAAAACATTGGATTTAGTGTATCACTTATTGAAAAATTCCATCATGCATGGTCGGTTTGTTGGGTATCCATGCAGTGAATCCAAGAAATAAATATTTGGAGTATCCAAATTGACTGCAATGAGCATCCAATGTTTCCTAAAACACAAAAAGGAATAAGTAATGAAAGAAATGAAAATATATTTGATATTATTAAATTGTATAGTTTTACCCCTGCATCATTGGTATCAAGAAGAGTCTGCCATCTGTATGTTTGTTTTCAAACGATTTGACCGGGTCTTCCACTATTTCATCCATTTTTTGGATTCTATTTTTTTTATTCTGTAGAGGCGGTGTGAGGACTAATGAGTATGAATATTTTTTCATGGGGAAATCCCTTTAATTGGTTTTGATATATACACCTTCCAAAAATATGAAATGTATTTAGTCATAATTAATACAATATATCAACTTTTGGAAAATCAAATCATGCAAACATACCTCATGTATACATTTACAATTGAGGATCCTATCCATTCATAGTTGAGGATTTAATTTACATTCTCAACAGTAATGTAGTATGTACCTTCATCTCCATACATATTTTCTTTAAAATCAACTATGTGACTACTATCATTTTGTAACTTTGTATCCGCATGAACCATCAATGTTACTAAATACGAATATTGAATGGGCGGGGTAAAGGTGGTTTCAGAAGATATTTTTGATCGGTTGGTCAATACATTAGTTGGTTTTGATTTGGTCTTTCATTTTATCCCCTTTACTTTGTCTATCTATAACAACATTCATCGGTTTAAACCCCTTTTCATTAATTGTTAAAGGTTTAGCTTGAAAAATAAATTGGAAATGAATACCTCTTTATTGGAGTGTTTTTTTACAAGATCTTATGGTCATGCAACAAATGTTCCAATAGCTCAGTTGACCATATGAATATCATCATCATCAAGTGGAATAGGTAGCTCGACACTTGGATCATGAGCTATGCTAATCACCACTCTCATATGACCTATTGGAAGTGGTCCGTTGTGTAGAAGGTAATCTTGGATATTGAACATCGTAGCCCTCGCTACAAGGTGATGGGTGGGTGTTTATAGATATAAATCACAATCATTTTCACCCTATATAATATCAGTACAGGAAAGGTATTGGTGTCTGTTTGATTCACATTTCACAGAAACAATTATTAAAACATCGATTACCTCAACTAAGACAACTCTTTGAGGGGAATGACTCACCTCAAAGATGGTGGGGGTGGGGGTGGGGGGATCTTCATGTAATGGTTGTTCTTGAGTTGTTTATTCTATTTTCCTCCCCTTATAATAGTTTCTATGAACTCAGTCTTCCATTGGAATTTTTCTTCAAGGGAAGCTAATCTTGCTTTTATCTCTTTCGTTTCTTCAGTTTTATCCTCTTATTTTTTTTCTCAAAATATGTCCAGGGTGTCACCCCAAAAGCCATATCTCTGATGCAACCATACTGTTCTGGCCACTTCAAGGCCACTGATAGTAGGTGTTAATCTGGTACAAGTGTTGATGATTCTTGTGACTATATAAAATAGAAAATATAGGAAAATAAGTAATCATTGTTATGTAATAGTGATTTAAAGAAAAACAAATTTTTATTATGTCATACTTAAACATAGTTCCCACACTTTTTTGTGTGTTTTCATCTATTATTATCCCATATTTATTTACATGTTCCTCCTTCCATAGAACATGGCGTGGGATAGAAGTGTCTTTGGATTTGGATTCATCAATCTGTATATAAACAGAGGAATATAATTATGTCATTTTTTCATGTCACATAAAAGTATTACATTATATTTAAAATACGTACCATTTTTTTCAAGTAAAGAGTACCCCATACTTGATTTATGAAAGGGGTACGTTGGTTTTGCTTTCCGTTCCTTATTTTCAGCACTCATTTGTTGTTTCACAAATAAAAAATTCTCAATCAAAGTGATGAATACACATATTATCAAACATTGTATTACCAACCACAATGTACCTGAAAAGACACATCCACATGATGATCAATAAACACATTCTTGGGTTATCAGGTGCACACACATAAGAGGTGTGTGCAAGTTTATTTTCCCTTCAACATCTTTAAGATAACATCTTATTAGATTTGTGATAAAGCCTCTATGAATCCTTCTAGTAAGAATTAATACATATTTCTTGTGGGATTCTTCTACTATAAATGAAATCTGAAAGGGCTGATGAAGAGTAAGTCAATGTTTCATTATTTTATTTTTTATTAAAATAAATAAATGATATCATAATATTACCATAATCTCTTCCCATATCAGTTCCCTAAGTGTGGGCACAACATGGTGCCAAAAATCTACATCAACTGGAACACGTTGTTGAGTGATGAATCCAATGTAACTACTGAACATGACCTTGTTGGGGTTAACATGTTGGTCACACACATTCTATCCGACCTCATATTTGATGCCTTTTATTTTCACCTTAATGATTTTTGCTAAGACCTTCGAACTACAGTGTTCCTTTTTTTCTACATCATTAGTCCTTCATCATCTACCATTTTTTGTAGATTCAACATCATCAATATGTTGTTCATTTAGATCGGTAGTATCAGCATGTGAAAAATTTCATTGTACCTCTACACTGGGAGCATCAACAGGTTGAGAAACCTGTTGTTCCTTGAGATTGGGAGCACCAACACATGTATAAGGTCGTTGCTCCTTTGCACCGCAAGCAGCAGTAGGTTGAAAGATCTATTATTCCTCAGGATTAGAAGAACCAATATGTGAAAAAGTCATTATCTATTGAAGTGGTTTAACATTTAATTTAGATTACATAAATTTAGCAGTGAACAGATAATAACATGAGGTAACACAATGTATATTACAAAAAAATATAACATGATTATTGAACTCTCTCTTTTTTTAAAGGATGAAGGGATTTGAACCCTCTATCAATTATCCAAATACATTCATTGTGGTCTCCTTTGACATAAAAAATGTTGTCTATATTGGGACCACTGTGAAATGATTGTGACGTCCCAATGAAAGGGTCATCCTCAGTTGAATTTTCATCCAACCCTTCAATAGTTTTGGTCGATAACAGAACAATTAACCACTTTCGATTTGTAGGATCTGAAACATAAAATACTTCTACTGCCTATGATTCCATTATAAATGATTCATCTTTTTTACCCTTCCTTACTGAAATCCACTTTCACAAATCTCAATTCATCTATTTTAGCAACACTCCTGTTATCAACCCACTTGAATTGAAAAATCAACACTTGGAATATTGTATAATCCAACTCCCATATTTTTTTGATGATGCCAAAGTATGAAATATTCATGTAAATTGGATTTCTTTCCTTAGTACTAGAAACATGCATCGCTTCATCCACAAGTGTAACTCCACTATTTTTCATGGTACTGTCTTCATCATGTTCATTTGTATAGAATGTATAACTATTAATTACATAACAATTTTAAGCTAATACATACACACATGGTCCTATGGCTAGCCATCAAAGTCATTCTGAAATTGAATCCATATTTTCATATAACTCCTTAAAAATATATTCCCGAAACTATCCTATAAACTATTGATTATGTTTATTTGATATCCATATTTCATCCCTTGATAGATTCAAATTCCTAATAATTTCTTTGTGAGTTTCAATATATGGGGAAACCTTCAAACTGTTATGAAAAATGTAAAGGTGGTCATGTTCCTGATTTGTAATATTGATTGTGACAACATATCTTCTATAAATTCCTTCACCTAAAAGCTGCCTAGTGTGATAATATTTCAATAGAACAATTATTTCCATACCAAATAGGTAGTCTCTATAGAATTCAATGGATTCCTCAATAATATATCGCTATGCAATACAACCCTCTGACTGACTTCGATTTTTGACATACCGTTTCAAAATATTCATATACTGTTCAATAGGGTAAATCCATATATAGTGTATAAGACCACATAGTCAAATCTCTCTCACTAAGTGAACTATAAAGTGAACCATCGTATCAAATAATGCTAGTGTGAAGAACATTTCCAATTCACATAATATAACGATAATTTTTCTTTTCATAGTCGAAGATTTCATTGGGTCTATAACTTTACTGTATATAACTTTGAAAAAGAAATAGAGTTGGGTTAATGCATAACAAGCATTCTTGGAAAAAATGCAATGTAAAGATATAGGAATTAGATCTTGCATCAAAACATGACAGTCATGTGATTTAAGACCCTTTAACTTTAAAATAGTAATTTAAATGATATTCTTGATATTCGATGAATATCCCTCTGGAACCTTTACGTCATTCAAAAAGTTACAAAACTGATATCTCTCCTGCTTGGAAAGAGTGTAAGCAGTTAGAGGAAGAAAATTTCATTTTTCACCCTTTACTGGCACAAACTCTTCTTATATTCCCATGTCAACCATGTCCGACCAAGCCTTAATTCCATCCTTTTTTTTCTAGGTGCATTTAGTAATGTTCTAATTACACTATCACATACATTTTTTCCAACATACATAACATCAAGAAAATGTCTGACATACAGATAATTCCAGTATAGTAATTAAAAAAAACTGATCTCTTTTTATAATCGGTTTTCGTAAGGTTTTTTGAAACGGTTTACCAAAATAAGTGTCCGTATATTTTAATTTCTCAAATAGTTGATCACCTGTTAGTGGAGATGGTGTTGTACATTCTTCTAAAATTCCATCGAATGATGTCATCCAATATCAGTACTTATGTCATCGGGGTAGAAATATGTGATGTTTTAGAAACACAGTCTTCAATGAATGTTTCAACCTAACTGACTGTGTACCTTGTTCACAAATGGGATACCCTTGTGTTACTTTAATGTTATATACTGACAAATTTTCATAATCAAGAAAGTTATTTATCATCCCGTATAATATGGATATCAACACGAAATCTTCATTCCTAAAATAATCAAACAACGTAACACTTGAATCCCACAATAATTTCAAATCCTTGATCAATGGAGGAAAATAAACATCAATATCATTACCTAGTTGTTTTGGTCCTGATATAATCATATATAACATGATGTATTTTAATTTCATGCATAACCATGGTGGAAAATTATAATTTACCAACATAATCAACCATGTACTATGAGTGCTTCTTTGAAAACCAAAATGATTCACTCCATCCGTAGACAATACAAGATGAAGGTTTATCGGATCATTTCCAAATAGAGGATACTCATGATTTATTTTCTTCCACTGAAAAGAGTATGCCTGGTGATGAAGTTTCCCATCTTCATTTCTTGTATCTATGTGCCATGTTAATTTCCCTGTAGTCGCCTCACTTCTATATATGCGCCTAAACTTTGGAATGATTGTAAAGAACCATACAACTTTCGTAGGACCTAATTAATCTTTTTTGTATTGATAAGAACCACACTTTGGTAATTCTTTAAGTGATTTTTGGTCCTTGAAAAACATTATATAGTCACTTGGGCAAGCATGTATTCTTTTAGAGATCATACCCATTGAATATATCATTCATTTTGTGTCATATGTTCATCTAGGGAGATCATTATCTTTTGGGAGCATATTAGCCAAGAGATCAAGTAGTTCAGTAAAATCAGCATCACTCCATCTATTGCCTACTTTCAAATTATATAGCTTTAGTATGACTGAAAATGCTGTATATTTAGTGCAACTAATATATAATGGTGTCTTTTTACAAGTATTTAACATCTCAAACAATTTTGGACAATCAAAAAGTTCATCTTAAACTATCCTTGTCATTTCCTAAATAAGATATTCATCATTATCCACACTTGTAATCACATCCTCGATATAGTCTACTTCATTGTCCATACTTGTAATCATATAAAATGATCCATAAAATGCAGTGTTATCCCATTCACTAGTTACATTCACTTTTCCCCATGTTTATTAAAACATTTATAACTTCGATCAATTTCATGATAGATCAAGTGTTCTTCTAAATCCTCTAGACTAATTAGTCTTGAATAACAACATGGAAAAAGGATTTTATAAGGGCCATATGTGTAGTCTTTTGCAAACTTGATGAACTCTTTCACTTCATCTTCATACTATTTTATCATATGATTGGAATACATCCATTCTTTATTCATATCCATCCTATTTAATTCAATAATTTCAATATTTAACAAAATAAATACACAAAATATGTTCAACTAGGGTCACCATCCAACCATATATCCCCCTCAGAAGATCCAAAGGAAGCGAAATAATCCAAAACAAACCTGAACCTATAAAATATAGGCGTGATCTAAAAGTCCAGTAGGTCACTACAACCTACAAATCTAAGATATCACTTTCATATTACATCCTAGAAAATCTAGTTTGAAATTAATTTAAAAAATAAACATTTTCTATAAAGTTTTACCTAATAATTTGTTACACATAAAAGTGTGTTAAAACTCTTTTTTTAAGATTATCATTAAATGAAAATAGTCACTTGGAAAAAATTTCCCCCCAACCAATACCTATTGGTAAAATCACCTTTTTAAAATTTTAATTTAAACTATTTCATAAACACCCATTTTTGAAATACACATTTCAAAACTCAAAGATGTTTCCAACTATCATACAGTTTTCTAAAACATGTTTGAAAACCAACCATTTCCATAAAACTAGGAATTGTGGCCTAAAACCCCATTTTCAAAACTCACACATTCTTAGTGTTTCAAATAAAACCCATTATAACTTTTCTCATTTGAGAACAATTTTCAAACTCATTATTAAATAGTTTTAAAACACTTCAAAATCACGCTTTCCTTTTTTATTTCTTTAAAAACCTTTCACAATCCCTTTTCAAAAAATATGAAAAGAAAACCATAGAAATAAGGAATAAAGCACATGGTCAAGCACTACTATGTCAAGTATCAAAACATGGGGAAAATGAGAAGAAAATATATACCAAACAATAATATAAATAGCAGGGGATACAATATAGGAATAGAGATAAAACACCTAAATGATACTAAAAAAGATTTTAGTGTCATGGGCATTGTCACTAGGCTATATTAATAAAAGGACTTTAACTAGAGATAAGGAAGCTATTTCATCACTATTAAACCCATCCATAACCCCATAAGTCCCATAAAACCAGGTTGTCAATAATAAACATCCCCACATGGGATCATAAGCTATAATGTTCATACAAGAATTAAAGGGGCCTAAGAGGGTATCACACCTTTTATGAAAACTCATTTTTTATAAAATTTCAAATGGTCCTTCTCTTTTCTAAACATGCTTGGAATGCTAAGACATTTTATCATTTATAAAATCCATCCCAATCTACCCTTCAGACCAATTTTATCAAAACACATTTGAAACTCTAATGGGAATTCACACTACCCTTTAAATGCTTATTGAAAAACATTCAAAGGCATAATAAGTTTCAAAATACAATCCACATAGGGAAACACACCCTTTTGAAATAATCCATCTCATTTAGAAATCTTAAAATATTTAAACACCCCAAAACGTTGATATAAAAATTAACCAAGTCTAAAAAAGTGGTTTTAAATATAGATCACAAGGGTTATCTCACCACTTAAAAAACAACATTTTACAACATTTTTAACACTTTAAAATCACCCAAACTCTTGGTTTGAAATTCAATTGACACAAGAATAATTTTTAAAACATCAATTCGGTGATTAACACTAATTTTAAAACCAAAATAATTCTTTTTAAAAAATCCATTTAGTAATTTTACCAAACACATGTCATCGAATATCATTACATAACAAGGGATAAAGCCTCTAACATCCTGCCCCATCCCATTGGCTTGAGAGGGCGGAGGAATGATACTTGGCCTTAAGAAACCTTAACAAGGCACCAAAGGCTAGAAATAAATGCCAAGGGCTTCAAGAATCATGGGGGAATGATTTGAAATTAAGATGAAATCAACCAAACAAAAATACCATTACCAATAAAGCTACATGATGTATGTGCACATAGAAACCCAACCCATACATTACCAAACTCCAACCAAATTATTCCATAACAATATCAAATTCCAATGAAACCAAACCAAATATCATAGTACTAAGTGGAAGACAACACAACAAGATCCCAAAGAACTAGGACACCCTCCATAGCTCCACACTAAGCTCCATGCTCCAAGCACCACAACATCACCAAAGCATCAAGCCGAACCGCTAGCAAAATGAGATGCTTTACTCTTACTTGTGTCCTGGAATACAACATCTACAAAAGCACCAAAGTTACAAAGAAGGGGGTGAGTACAAATACTCAGTAGGATTTCCCCAAATGAATTCCCTACACATGCCACTAGGATAGAACCGTTAACACATTTATATAAAACAGTTTATATAAAACATTAAGTAGTTCAACAATTTCCAATAAGCCAAACACACCCTTACCAAGACACCTTACCCAAACCATACAACCCAAGTAAAATCCAAACAACCATTCCATAAACCAAATCACCATTTCACACTGTCACAACAAATTCCATCTTGTAAAGCAATATGCAACAAGGAAACCAAAATGGTGGAGCTTCTGTCCAACCCGTTCACTACATTTCCAACTAGTGGTGATTCTAGACCACTATCCATAATGAAGGCTCTTCCATACACCACCCATCACATTTTATAGTGATATTTCCCACAAACTTACACACAATAAAAACAAGCCATAAAACTTAATAAACCAACAAGCACAAAGCACCAAGGCCACACAATAAGCACACCACTTCCATCACATGCCAATCCACTTCAATAAATCACCCATTTATTGAAACCACCCTTAAATAATTTTCCATGCCAAACCATATTACAATAAAAAACATCTTTATTGAAAACCATATTTCACAAAAAAAAAATCATAATCAACCACTAATGATTTTAAAATCAACATTTTAAAATCACACAATAAAGCCCCTTTTTGCAACAATAACCCATTTTCCCCAAAATCCCCAAAATCATCACCAAATGGGTTTCCAACAAGATACACACATCATGATCACAATTAATTTCAAGTAAAAAAAATTAATCGCAGCCAAGGTCACTAATTTTAACCAAGTGGAGTCAAGAGAGAAGCCACCTACCTTTAGGGTTCTGAAAAAATTGACCCACAAGCAACCGCATCACAAATCTGGTGAACACACCACCAAAACCGCTCTAGATTCTCTTACCTAACATCAAAAGCCTTAATCTAATCACTTTAGGCTACAAAAACCCTAGATTTACACACTATGGATGTAGATCTATAAAACCAAGAGAGAGGGAAGATTATATCTATAGAAAACCAAAAAAACAACCAAAAGAGAAGACTTACCCGAGATGAACCGCCTTCAAACCACCAAGAAACCCCTTTAAATACCTTAAAAAATGAGTGGGAGAGCACCCCTAACACTTTAGAAGATTAAATAACGAGTGAGGATCGAGTGGGAGAGAGTTTTGGTGTTTTTAGGTCAATCCCGGCTAATCCCGGATTTTAAAACCCTATTTTTAAAGGGCCGCACGGTTAGCTCACATGGTTAGACAAATCATGCTCTAACCATGCACCTGATACTACCTCAAAGGGGAACCTTGCACAACCCGCCCCACATGGTTAGGTAAATCGTGCACAAACCATGTGTACCCCACTGCCTGCACGGTTCATCTCGCACAGTTTCCCCTAACCGTGCTTAAACCGTGCAACCTTAAAAAGACCTTCAAACTTATTCAAAACCATTCCAAACTCTCCCAAAATCTTCCCAACTCATAAAAATACCCTTAAACACATAAAAAGGCATAAACAAAGGCTACATACCTCAAAACATTGGTGCTACATTCTCCCCACCATTGGACTTTTCTTCCTTAGAAAGTAGAGAACCATCACTTTGTCGAAAGAGCTTGGGCCATTTCTCGACCACCTCTTTCTCCCACTCCCAAGTCTCCTCCTGAATCTGACCATACTACCATAAAACCTTAACTAAACCGATGATTTTACCATGTAATACTTTCTCCTACCTATCCAAAATCCTCATTGGCACGTGCACCAAGGAAGCATCCAGTTCTAGCTCAACATGATCCCAACGAATCACATGGTCACGATCCAATTGATAATTCTTCAACTACGACACATGAAACACATTGTGAATTACACTAAACCATGGTGGAAAATCCAACCAATAATCCACCTCTCTAATCCACTCAAGTATCTCAAAAGGATCAATATACCTTGGAGATAATTTACCCTACTTTCCAAACCAATGATGTCCCAACCTAGGAGAGATTCTAAAAATCACATGATTACCCACCTAGAATGACAACGGTCGTCGACGATGGTCCACATACGATTTATGAAGACTTTGAGTTGTCTCCATCCTCTTTATGATCAAATTTATTTTCTCTATAGTATTTTGGACCAGCTCGGTCTAATCATCGAAGTCTCACCTATTTCCACCCAACATAGTGGAGAACGACACAGACACCCATACAATGCCTCAAATAGAGCCATATGTATTGAAGCCTAATAACTATTATTATATGAGAACTCCACCAAAGGTAAATGATCCTCACACAAACCACCAAAATCCATCACACAAGCCCTTAACATATCCTAAAAAGCTTGTATAATCCTCTCGAATTGGCCATTTGTATGAGGATGATACGCCATGATCAACGTCAACTGTGTCCCAAGGGCTTGCTGTAAGGATTTACAAAAATGATATGTGAACCTCAGATCTCTATCTGATACAATCGAAACTGGAACACCATGCCTCTTTACCACTTCCCAGATATAGATTTTGGATAGATCCTCCACCATATGTGATTCACAAATCGGAATGAAATGGACCGACTTTGTGAGCTGATCCACAATCACTCATATGGCATCGTGTTTCCAGACCGTTTTTGGGAAACCCGTCACAAAATCCATTACTATGTGCTCTCATTTCCACATTGTGATAGGTAAAGATTGCAACATGCCCACTGGCCACTGATGCTCTACCTTGACTTGCTGAAAAGTCAAGCATCTTGAGACAAACTCGGCCACATCTCTTTTCATACCATCCCACCAAAACTGCTCTTTCAAATCCTTATACATCTTCTGAATTCTAGGATGAAAAACCCACCTAGAATGATGATAAACCCTAATAAGTTCCTCCTAATAAGACACTAGTACCACCATATGATTCCAAAAATACAAGACTGAATTTCTATTCAGATCCCAGCTCTCAATGGTCTCCCTACCATTGAGTTTCAACCTCATCATCATACATTTGAAATAAGATGTATGTGCCTCTTTAACCAAACCAACCAATTTAGAAACCAACAAAACTGGAAAGAAGACCGCTCTGTCACCTCGGTCCTCACATTCCAACTGCATGTCAACTATGATAGACATCAACTACCACTGATTTGATGCCTGTTTTACAACCTGAGCATATGATTTCCTACTTAATGCATCTGCCACCGAATTTCCCTTACCCGGTGTGTACATTAAGTCAAAATCAAACATCTGGAGATATTCCATCCATCTCCTTTACCTCAAGTTCAAATATCTTCATGAGAAAATATGTTTTAAGCTCTTGTGATCGGTAAAAACTATAAATTTCTCACTAAAGAGATAATGACACCACATTTTTTAGAGTATAAACCAATGCCACCAACTCTAAATCATGTGTTGGGTAGTTATTCTCATGAAACGTCAACTATAGTGATCCATATGCAACCACATGATCACCCTACATGAGAACACACCCCAAACCTGAACCTGATGCATCACAATACACACATACCCCTTCTATGGTTCAGGCAAAACCAAGATTGGTGCTAATGTAAGGCGACCCTTTAGCTCTTAAAAGAACTTCTGACACTTCTCATCCCATTGAAATGGGATATTCTTCCTTGTCTAAGCTGTCATTAGTGAGGCCAATCATGAGAAATCGTGAACAAAATGTCGATGGCCAAGGAAGCTCTGTATCTCAAAAACATTCTTTGGTGGTTTTTAGGAGATAATTGCCTCTATATTTTCTAGATCAACTGAAACAACCTTCTTAGAAATAACATGGCCAAGGAAACAAACCTCTTGTATCTAAAAGTCACACTTTGAAAATTTGGCGTACAACCGATGATCCCTCAAGATCTCCAACACTATCACCAAGTGCTGCTCATGTTCTACCCTTGTCATCAAATACACCAGTATATCATTAACAAATACCACCAAAAAAGAATCTAGATATCCTTGAAATATCTGATTCACCAATACCATAAACACTGATGGTGCATTTGTTAGACCAAAGGGTATAACCACATACTCATAATGACCATATCTGCTTCTGAAATATATTTTTGGAATATCCTACTTCCTCACATACAATTGATGATATCCCGACCTCAAGTCAATCTTGGAGAACCACTGAGCTCCCCTCAACTGGTCAAACAAATCATAAATGCATGGAAGTGGATATCAGTTCTTTATCGTAGCCTGATTAAGTCTATGATAATCAAAATAGAGCTGAAGAGTTCCATTTACCTTTTTAACAAACAAAACTAGCGCTGCCCATGGAGACGTGCTAGGCTAGATGAACCCTTTGTTCTCTAACTCTTCCAACTGCACCTTTAATTATCGCAATTATGCTGGTGCTATTCGGTAATATGGAAGTGAGACAAGACTGGTCCCTGAAATGAGATCAATCGTAAACTCCACTTCTCTCACGGGTGGGAACCCTGAGAATTCTTTGGGAAATACATCCATAAACTGATCCACAACTGCTGAAAAAACTATTTGCTCAACTAATTCCACTGATGTAAATGAAAATTCCACTAACTGATATAAGATCGTGCCAACAACTGGTGCCAACAAATATGTTGCACCCATATTTTCCTTCTTATTCCCTCTAAAGAGATGTTCAATTCCATCCTCCAATGTAAAACTAACCATTCACGCATATCAATTAATGTGGGCCTTAAACATTTCCAACCAATCCATTCCCAAAATTATATCATAAGCATCCATCTCAAGCACTTAGAAATCCCACATAAATTCAATGCCATCCAAAACTAAGCAACACACTCTACATAGGAAGACTTGACACTCTCTTTGACCTAGAGTAGTTTGTAGTTTCAAAATAGAAGGCACCATTTCCGCATGTAAACCCAACAAATCAATGATGAAAGAAGCAATAAAATAATGATAAGTACCTGTATCAAATAAATCTTGAATCAATGTGGAATTTAAAATAACCATACCTCATACCATGGATGGTCCCGAATGATCATCCACCACAACCTGCTCAGCTCCAAACAACTTCTTGCTTGATACACTCTACTCTTTATTACCTTGTTGAGGCGTCGTGGTATTCCAAGAATCACCATGACCCACTTTTCTCTACTGACGAGGGGTATACTGCTGCCCCCATCCCATCAAGGTATAAGACCCCTGTGACCCATGAGGAGTGTCACAGACACCCGACCTCAGAGCATTCCGATAATAATGTTAGAGATGCCCCATCTGTTTACAGTTATGAAATTATTGAGTTTGAGCCATATAATCCCGCTTGATGTGCCCCATAGAACCACACTAAAAACATCTCGGCTTACTCTGAGGCTTCAGAGGAAGATTCATTGATCCTGCCGTCAGATTATGAGTCGTACTCCCACCCTAGAAATAAGTTTCCCTCTTCCACTTGAACCCAACATTCGAGTTACCACTATTCCCCATGGGTACCAACATAATTTCCCCACCTGTATCCCCTAAAAGATATCACTCATCCACTGTATCCCTATTCACAATTTCCATGTAATCATTTATACACAACACCACTATCTTGGAATGAATTTACTGGTTCAATCTAGCTTCAAAAAATCATGCCTTCAATGATGTACTACCCGCCACCTCAGGTGAAAACCATACTAAGTTCATAAAAATAGCTGCATATTCCGTTACCACAATGTTCCCTTACTTCAAACTGAAGAAATCCGTTGTAAACTGAATTATGAATTTATGAGGGTAGAATTATTTATTAAACAACTCCTCAAAACCCTCCCATGTCACACTTTGGTCCTTCCCAGCTTGGACTGCCAGCTCCCACCACTGAAGGGAAAGATCTTCCAACATGTACGTGGCTAACTTCACATTTAGATCTACTGGTGTTCTCAAGAAGTAAAATATCCTATTAATTCTATTAATCCACGCTTCATCCCTTTTTGGCTCCAAATCACCCCTAAACATGGGTGGATTCTGCTTTTGAAATTGAACCACATGATCCACATGCTTTGGTTCATCCATTTTATCCCCACTTTCCACAACTTGGAAATCTTTCACTATACTGTGCACTAGTTGTTGGTTCACCTGAGGCTCAAGTACAACCACATTTTCAGCAGCTTCCTCCAGTTTGTCTCTACGATGCCTACCCAGTTCCATTTCTATCAATACAAAAACAACCATAAGTCCCACTCCCTTAATGAGGAAAGACATAAAATTTTCAAATTAAATACATTGCAACTATCACAACTAGGATTTCCACAAGTTCACATTTCCCATGTTTCACTATTATGAAAAATCCACCATGTTTTGAAAATCGACCCATTTTCAAAATACCACTAGTTTCCATGTTTCAAATCCTTATGTTTTGAAACCCAATTCATATTTTTCAAAATCCACAAATTCATATCACCCCATAAATCGTTATACCCCAATGAAATATGCATCTTAGTGGGAATTCATTTCTACCATGCATGTCATGATCATCTCATTGGCTACACCCATGACAATGAGATTTCCATTTCCTATAAGTGTCTCCAAAACACTTATGTACCCAACTCCCCAGTAACTTGAAGTTCAACATAAAAGGGTTAGCTACATCCTTTTATGCTATACATTCCAAGTTCCAACAATCCTATGCCTTGCTACCACCCCGACTCAAGGAATAGACCAAGAAGGAATGCCAACACCAAGACCAACAGTCAATGTCAAAGGACTAAAAAACTGCTCTCACTTGAAAGACAAGGACAGAACAAACTGATACCACTTGTAACATCCCACCCTATCCCATTGGATTGAGAGGGCGGAGGAATGATAATTGGTCTTAAGTGACATTCCTAGGGAACCAAAGGCTGGAAATAAATTCCAAGGGATTCAAGAATAATTGGGGAATGATTTTCCCTTAAGATAAAATCAACTAACCAAAAATTCCATTACCAATAAAGCTATATGATGCATGTGCACATAGAAAACCAACCCATACATTACCAAACTCTAACCAAACTATTCCATAACAATCTCAAATGCCAATGAAACCAAACCAAATAGCAGAGTACCAAGAATAAGACTACAAAATAAGACCCCAAAGAACTAGGACACCCTCTATATCTCCACACCAAGCTCTATGCTCTAAGCAACACAACATCACCAAAGCATTAAGCCAAACCGATAGCAAAATGAGATGTTTTACTCTTACCTATGTCCCAGAATACAATATCTACAAAATCACCAAAGTACCAAAGTAGGGGGTGAGTATAAATACTCAGTAGGATTTCCCCAAATGACTTCCCTACACATGCCACTAGGATATAACCATTAGCACATTTATATAAAATAGTTTATATAAAACATTAAATATTTCAACAATTTCCAATAATCCAAACACACTCTTACCAAGCCACCTTACCCAAACCATGAAACCCAAGGGAAATACAAACAACCATGCCATAAACCACTTAACCATTTCATATTGGCACAAAAAATTATATCTTGCAAAGAAACACACAACAAGGCAACCAAAACGGTGGAGCTTTTGTCCAACTCGTTCACTACATTTCCAACTAGTGGTGCTTCCCGACCACTATCCATAATGGTGGATCTTCTATCCAATATCCATCAACTTTTATAGTGAGACTTCCCTCCCAATTCCACACAATCAACACAGTCCATAACACTTAATCAACCAATAATAACAAAGCACCAAGTCCACACAATAAGCACACCATTTTCATTACATGCCAATCCACTTCAATAAATGACCCATTTATTGAAACCACCCTTAACTCATTTTCCATGACAAAACATATTTCAATAAAACAAAATATTTATTGAAAACCATCTTTCACAAAACATTTTTCATAATAAAACACTAATGATTTTAAAATCAAAATTTTAAAATCACACAACAAATCCCCTTTTTGCAATAATAACTCATTTTCCCAAAAATCCCCCAAATCATTACCAAATGGGTTTCCAAAAATATCCACACATCACAATAACAATTAATTTCAAGGGAAAAAAATTAATTGCAACCAAGTTCACTAATTCTAACCAAGTGGAGTCGAGAGATAATCCACCTACCTTTAGGGTTCCGGTGAAATTGACCCACAAGCAACAACATCATAAATTCAGCCTACACACCACCGAAACTACTCTAGATTCTCTTCACTAACACCAACAATACTTAATATTATCACTTTATGCTAAAAAACCATATATTTACACACCACAGATGTATATATAGAAAACCAAGAGAGTGGGAAGAGTAGCTCTAGAGAAAACCACAAAACAACCAAAAGAGAAGACTTACCTGAGATGAACCACCTTCAAACCACCAAGAAAACCCTTAAAATTCCTTCCAAAATGAGTGGGAGATCACCCCTAACCCTTGATAAGATGAAATCATGATTGAGAATCTATTTTGAGAGAGTGTGTGTGTTTTTAGAGAAATACTAACTAATCTTTTATTTTAAAACTCTATTTTTAAAGGGTCGCATGGTTAGCTCGCACTGTTAGAAAAACTGTGCACTAACTGTGCGCATGCTGCTGCCTTGAAAGGAAACCTCTCATAGCCCACCCTATATGGTTAGGTAAACCATACACAAACCATGTGTACCCCACTTCCTGCACGGTTCATCTCGCAAGGTTTCCCCTAACCGTGCTCAAACTGCACAACCTTTAAAAGGCCTCCAAACTTATTCAAACCATTCCAAAATCTTCCAACCTCTTCCCAACTCATCTCAAGACAATTAAACACATAAAAAGGCATAAACAAAGGCTATATAACTCAAATTAGGGGTGCTAAACAACCACTTGGAAAACACCATTCAGCCCTCACATGCACTCATATAGGTATACATATAATAAGGAAACATTTTTAAAACAATAATCATTTAAAGCCATGTAATACTAAGTGACCACAAAGAAAAACCACTAGACCTATACATAACCTATCACAAATCAATAGTTAATGGTCTGTAAATTAAAATCTAGTATGAATATATCTCAAAATTATTGTTTGTAAATTCAATTATACATGGTGATTATTCGTAATAAATAAGATTTAACCACAATAAATATTATCTATAAATTCTAGAATGACCCATGATATACCTGAGGGGAGTCCCTTATCCACCTGTGTGTGTGTGTGTGTCCATAGAAATCACTAAGGAGACTAACAAGGAAATTCAATTCAATTCGTTTATCAAAACAAGGGATTCAATATGAAAAACCCACCGAAAACCTTATAAAATAAGAAACTAGCCCAAGAAAAACTTCATGTCCATAACAAAATCACATGGAAGTATTATAAATTTAAAAAATTAATTGGAAAATCAAAATCCACATGAAATAAAACTTTATTTAATTTTATCAAACATATGGCATACAATAATTCTCATTAAAAGTAAAGAATAAAATTACTCTGCTTGTGAATTGTTTTGGTAATCAACTCTAAACCATTATGGAATCCATTATTTTAGAGGATAAAAATTTAGGAAGCTCATTCATATATATTTTTTGAATAAAAATTAAAGTCATGGAACCACCTACATTAAACCATGTGAGGTTGGAATGAAACCTTTGTAAATGGGTAAAACAAGACCTAAGACATGATCTATAAACCTTAACCTCAATAACTGAAGAAAAAAAATCATAAATCACATATCTTAGGGTTCTTATAAGAGGGGAATAAGAAAATAAAAATAAATATAACCCAAATTATGGAAGGGTATTGAAATAAAGTGGATTACCTTTTAAGGAGCGATGCCTATAGGGAGCGACAACGGTAGGGAGCGATGCCGATAGGGAAAGATGACGACAGTGTAGGGAGCGACAATGGTAGGAGAGACGATAGTAGGTCAGGGAGTGGAGATGATGGCAAAGGAAAAGAAGAAGGTAGGGAGTGACAACGGTTGTCTAGAGAGTGACTACGATAGCGAAAACAATATAGTTCCTCAAAATATTTGAAAGTGCGATGGAAGGAGACTGTTAGAGTTATTTTTATAATATCAGGGAAATACTTTTATCAGTGTTGATAAAGACACAATTTATCAGCACTTTTTTAACACTGATAAAGATATAATATTAATATTTTATTTATACTGTGAGGTGCCTATTAAGCTTGACCGTGAGACTGAGACAACCCGATTCAGGCACTTTTCTCAATTTTTGGTGAAAGTTGATTTAAGTAGTACTTTGGTTGAGAAATTTTTTCTATCTACTGATGAATATGAAATGGAATTGAGGGTGGAATTTGAGATAATTTCCAAATTATTTTCCATTTATAAGGCTTTAGTCCATAGCGATTCAACTTTTAGAAGATCAGTTATTTGTAATTTTTGTTCTCTCTATGGACATCATGAAGATGTGTTCCTAAAAAAGAAGAGGAATGATGCTGGCCAGGAGATTCATGCTGATGTTGTAGCCACCCGGGTGCCCTCATTGGGAAGAGTTTCTGGACTTGACTCTAACCAGAGAAGGGGAGAGTGTGAAGTTGTACAAAAATCCCATTGGCACTCAAGAAATTAAAATTATATTCCCTCTAAATCTTGGGATGACTTGGTTGATGGTAATAATGAAGAAAACTACTCTGTTGTTCAAAACCAGCTATGTGGTGTGGCGTAATAGATGATGTCTAATAGGGTGATTGCTGACCATGCCATGCAGTATGTGATGGGTGATGTTGTCTTGCCACAAATGTGGGATGGTGCTGAAGAGGTGCATTTTAACTATAGGGAAGTGATCTACATGAAGGATACTACTAAAATTGTACAGGATGTAGGTGAACCTGCATGTGCTAATGATGCCTTTGATATTGTGTCTAATGTAGAGACTGAGTTGGAAGTTGCTGCTCAAAAGGAAGTGGATCTTGAACTGGCTCAGGAGCCCGCCTCTAGTAGGAAGAAGAAATGAAATATGGTTGTTGCATCCTTGCAACCTGCTTTGAAGCCTTTACTGTTATTCCCGTCTAGATTGGTTGCCCCAGCCCCACCCATGTCAATGGATGATGATGTTTTTAAAAGGGTGGTGTATAGAAAGAAAAGATCACTTCTTGTAAATAAGCAGGATGATACTGTTGAAACAACCAACATTTTTTTGAGGTGCTAGAAATGCCCATGGATGATGATGGTCAGCTTGGTGCAAATGTGAACCTGAATTCTCCAATGGGCAGTGTGGGTTTTCCCCACCCTTATGAACAGATTCCTAGGGCTACTTAAGAATCTAAAAGTTTGTAATCACCAGTGGAATTTGATACTCCAAATGATATGTATGTGGTGGAAATCAGCCAAAATTCAATGAAAAATGACAACTCGGTGGTTAGGGTTGAACCAGAAGGACCTTATCAGCAAACCAAGACCTAGAGGAGGGGGAATCATCTAAAGAATCATGGAAGAGGTTGCGGTCGTGTTGAATGGGATGATAAGAAGGATGGTGCAATCCAAGATGAGATGGATACAGGTACCTCTTCGCACTACATGAGGGGTCGTGGATGTGGTCGTGGTCGAGGACATGGCTGCCAACTCACTCCGGAGCAGGAAAAAGTCAGGAAAAAATACACTGTGATTCTCAACCAAAGGAACTCACAATCAGAGTGGGACACCATTGATGATGATGAGGACCTTGATCACGATTAGGAAACTATCGTTTCTCCTTATGGATGAGGGTTGCCCCTGTTGACCACATCTTTCTTTCCTTTTTTGTTTGTCAACTTTTTTCTTCTAATAAAATTTTAGGAGCAGGCTCGCCTGTCTCCTGAACCTTTTGAGTATATATATTTAAGTAATTATAAAATTATAATAAATATATTTATTATGTTTATAATTTTATAAATATATATAATTAATATATTTATTAAAATTTTATAATTATTTAAATATATCTATATTTATTTATAATTATAATTACAATTATTTGTATATATTTATAAATATTTTTATATATTTATAAATATTTGTATAGATTTATAAATATATTTATTTAATTATGTATATTTATAAAATTATAAGTATAATAAATATATTTATTATAATTTTATAATTATATATATATATTTATAATTACAAGTATAAATAAATATATTTATAAGTATTTGTATATAATTATAAATATATTTATAAAATTATAATAGATGCATCTAGCGTAATTTCATAATTATTTAAATATATATAGTTATAATTATAATTATAATTAAATATATTTAAAATGTATTTATATATAATTAAAATTTTATAATTATAAATATAATAAATATATTTATTCTAATTTTATAAGTATTTATGAGAACATAATAGATTCATGGGTATAACATGAATGAATCATATACCTAGTAAAGTATCGATTATAAAAAACGAGTCATCACATGCATGGACAACATGAATAATAATAAGGGTGTAATGCATAAATGAACATTCATGATGAATACATAACATATGCATGTATTAATTATATTCACACATCAATATATTTATTGACCAAATTCATTTGAGACATATATTTATTTAAATAAATAAATATTTATTTAAATAAATAAATATTTATTTATGATTATAATTATATATATATAAAGTATTTATATATAATTATAAATATATAATTATAAATATAATAAATATATTTATTATTTAATAGAATTTATTATAATTTTAGAATTATTTAAATATATAATTATTTAATTATAATCTTGTAAATACTTTTTTAAAACATTATATATATATTTTAATTATTAAAAAAAATATTAATTATAAACATGTGTTTTTTATTTAATGTATATAAATGAACATTATTTTTGAATATAAATATAATAATTTTATATAAATTAATAATATTTTTTTATTAAAAACTTTTACCAGCGCTTTTAGCTAGCACTGATAAAGATGAGGCTTTTATCCGCACTTTTTTATTAACACTAATAAAAGCCAGTGGTGTCCTTATGCCGATCTGTGGTAGTGGTATGAGAGGAGTTACATTCATGCATACGATGCATAGACTAGTCAAGGCATTAACTCATGCTTTATAATGCATGAGTTAATGCTTGGATCATCGAGGAGCATCCTTGGGTCTTTATAAAGACCATCGCCATGCAATAGAAGTGGTGGGTGATGCTCACTCCATGCTTGGTCAAAAATCCCTAACCCTAAGCACTCATCTCTTTCTTCTTTACATATGAGATACTAACACACTGTGAATGGAAGAGAAGTCTCATCTGCATGATGGATGATTCAAGAACAACCTAAGGATACCTTTAGAGGTAGGAGGCTTTCACCTGCCACTCCAATGATCTCTCTCAATCCCATGTGGTAATGATCAAGACAATGCAATGATTTCTTTGGTGAAAGGTACACACAATCTTTATAGGTTCTTCATTTCCAGTTTGCATGTATTTCATTTATCTAAGCATGGTTGTTATGTCATTTCCCAATAGGTCCCATGTCGTGACTCCCCAAGCCCTCCTCCAATAGGCCATGGTCTAACGATTAGAGTCGAGTAGGCATATCACTAACTTGGGAGGCCCAAGCCTAAGTACATGTACACACACACACATCTACAAACCTATACAATGCTGAAATGTAAACAAAACTGAACAACCATGCATGCATATATCTAAATCCCCAACCAGAGTATGATAGGAAATAAAGAAAACTAAATGGGTCCAAATACAAGCCTTCCACAAAGAGTCTAAAAACAAGTCCAACTTGAAAGAAAAATTGGGGACTAGTGTCAGGATACTGTAGAAACACACCTCAGTATGTCTGCTCTCACTATGCACCATCTGGTCCTGGTCCATCTAGGAATCTCTCAAAAGGTCAATCATCTACACAAGACATGACACATTCGGGAAAAGCCTGTACATGGGTGAGTATAACAATACCTAGTAGAAAACCTCGAAACCACAAAGCATACAACAAAAGAATACAATCATCTCAATATAGGTATATGTCTACAATACATATAATAAGAATATATAGATATAATCAACAAGACACACAATCTAAAGGTAAGTCATAACCATAATTCCAACCTAGGATTCCAGCTCAAAGGTTCCACATAACACTTGTATAGGAGAACACACTCCATGAGTCCGATAGAACTGATGATGTCTATCCGAGAGGTAATGCTTGTCAGGTCTCACCATTAGAAGTACACACTGAAAGAATGAAGAGATATGATAAACAAATTATGATCACTCCCAAGGACATGAGTTATACCAACAACTCAATCTGTATTAACCTGCTAAGTAGAGGATCGATGCTCGCATAGTGTTGGTCATGACGATATCAATAACTCCACCGAGGGAATGAAGATGAATAGAGGATCTCACTCTGGGCCTCATGGAGGGATTCCAAAAACTCTATCCAAGAAGTCTTGCTAAAGGGATCACTATCATATGAGTAGGAGGCGATTCCATAGTAACCCTTCGAGAATGGATATGGGGAATACACCCTAATGAAACTTTTCTAAGATACAGAGGAAAAGGGCTTCAAACCAATTTTAAGAGAGTACACAACATGTAGTAGGGTTACATGCCATGTCCCTTCAATACTAGGTCTTGCCCATGTAAACATCTTGTTCCTGTGTCCATGTGGAAGTACAAAAACTACTCCTGCCTATGAACTTCTACCCATGTACCAGTACACATCTTATCTCATGTACATTTTGTCCAGGTCGTGTCCATGTGGGAGTACATGGCGTTCCCATGACCATGTACTCCATCTCGTGTCTGTGTACCCTCCAAGGTACACATTAAAATCACCAAAGGGGAGACTACACATCGTGTGATACTTATCTCCTTCTTGAAACCCTAGAGGCAGATGTGAGGGGCCCACATAGTGTGTGGCTCCGTGTCACACACTGTGTAGTGTGGAAATTTCTAGATTTCCATATATGGATTCTGAATTTACGTTTCTATGCCTCCAATCACTGTTTCAGACTCACCCTTCACCGAAACCATTAGAGATCATAATATGAACCTTATCATCATCGAACACTGGGATTCAACCCTTGAATCTATTTGGAAAACATATTTGTATTTCATTCTTCGTTGCGTTCCAAAAAACACAAAATTAGGTATCCAAAATTATCTGATTTGCCTCCGCTTCCGTCATCGCGCAACCATTATGTCATGCTTATCCCAGATCTACAATATCATACTATTGAACTAAGAAACAGGTGTGCAATGATCAATTTCCCGAAGGATGTAAAACCACAGGCCAAATGAAGAACACCTGTGATAAACAAAGAAATATTAGAGAAATGAATAACCACAAACATGAGGAATGAACCTCAAACAATGTTTGTGTTGACCTCAATCTATCATTGTTAGAATGACATGTAAAGAATCAATAATAATCAAACGAAACTCCCAAAAGAACCCTGCAAATAAAACCCATCTCGCAAGATGGCTGAACCGAAAATCAATTTGTTGGTTGATTGATTCACGTTCATCGTAGGAATTAAGAATGAGGAAAGAATCCAAACACAACAAACATCCTACTCCAAGGTGGATTAATTTCTGATGAAGAATGAGCATGTGTCGTAATCGTTGATGGGATCCTTTGATTTCATCTCACACTAGTCTTCGATCTTTGATCTGGTTATTGTCCACCAATGGAACCTCATTTGATGACTCTCCAACGATCCTCTAGATATCTAGGTTTTAGAAAATAAACCTAGTAATTACCCTTAACTGTTTTTTATAGAATAGGTTAGGTCGTTGCATCAATGAAATAAAATAAAATAAAATAATTAATTATTTTATTCATTTTACATTCATGATAATTTTTTTACAAATGACCTACACTGATCAAGGTTATTTCGTGCCCAGGGTAAACTCCACATTCTGAACTCAACGGTTCCCTCATATTTCTAACTTAGACCCCGTTTAGAAGTTATTTTACTTTTTTTAGAAAAACTGTGTGCACATGCTATTTAATATATTTCAAACATTTATTCCGGGCACACCAAGCCTTTGAATCGCACATCGTCTTAGCGCCTGGTCATAAAAATAATCTATAAAATATCCAAAAATAATACATGGAAAATTTGAGTCATTACATTCTCCCCACCTTAGGGTTTTACATCCCAAAAAGACAAAATAAGACCTACACAAAGAGATGTGGGTACTGAGCATGAATCTAAGCCTACCACTCCCATGTGATCTTCTGAAGATTCTCAGGTTGCCACCAGACACACATTAAAGGAATTACTCATCCATGAAGGATCCTCTCCTACCGATCCTCGATCTCTACTGGGTACTAAAAAAAGTAGCTTCATCCTCGATGTCCATCTCACCCGAGTTGATAATGTGTGATGGGTCATGCACATACCTCCTCAGCTGCGAAACATGGAAGATGTTGTGTACCTAGTCTATCTATGGAGTAGAACTAAGTAGTACACCACCTTGTAAACTTTACGCAGTATCTGGAAAGGGCCAATGAATCTCAGAGATAGCTTACCACCCCTTCCAAATCTCCATAATCCATGTCGAGGTGAAACTCGTAGGAACACATGGTCTCCTTCCTCGAACACAAAAGGCCTATGTAATCTATCTACATAAGACTTCTGATGGCTCTGTGTAGTCTTCATCTGCTCCTGGATGATCTGCACATTCTCAGTAGTTGTTCGCACCAACTCTGGGCCCATGAGTGTCGACTCTCCTAGGTCATTCCAATAAAGTGGTGACTTGTAAGGTCTCCCGTACAAAGCTTCGAATGGTGTCATACCAATGGTGGAATGATAGCTGCTATTGTATAAAAACTCACCAGGATGGTCCGCTCTATCTGGCCATAAGGGTGTAATTTTGGCCCCGGCGGCCCGAAAGCCCGACATGCCCGGCTCGAAAGCCCGAGCGGCCCAGCCCGGCAAAGCCCGCATCGGGCCAGGCCGGGCTCGAGCCGTAGGTTCAACGGGTCGGGCTTGGGCCTTTCCAAGAAGGCCCGCGGGCCAGGTCGGGCCGGCCCGAAAAAGCCCGGCCCGCTGGCCCGCGTGAAGCCCAGCCCGCTAGCCCGTGCTAGGGCCCGCCTGCTATAAAAAAATTTAACGGGGAAACTGTGGGTAGGGGGATCCGATCCCCCCACCACAAGCTCCCAAGGTTGCGCCTGTAAACTAATCACCAGCCAATATATATATATATATCTGTATATATACATATATACATACATATATATACCTATATATATACATGTATATGTATACATATATATTTATCTATATATGTATCTATATATATATTTCTCAATATATATGTGTATATATCATTAATATTTACAAAAAATAATATTATATATATACATATAATTATTATTATATATAATTATAATGTGTGTAGAAATATATATACAATGATATATAATTATATATATATAATAGTGTATACATATAAACAAAGCCATTAATAATATATATCAATTAAGTGTGGTTTTTAAAAATCCATTAATAATATATATATATATATATATATGTATGTATGTATGTATATGTATGTGATTTAATATAATATATATATAAACAAAGCTATTAATATATATATATATATATATGTATATATATCAATGATTTAATACTATATATATATAGTAACTTGTTGTATATCAATAAAAAAATAACACACTCACCTAATGATATTCGTGCAATCCCCTCAAATTTATTAATTTTTTTAAGTATGTTGCAACATGCATATATTATATACACTATCAATATATAAATCTATTTAGAAAAAAAAATTAACACACCCACTGCAATGCACCCCCAACCCTTAATTATTATTTTTATAATTTTCTCATATTATATATATATATATATCAATCATTTAACATTAAATATATAATAACTTATTATATATTAATAAAAAAAATAACACACTCACCCAATGATATTCGCGCACACTCCCAACCTCACTATTTTTTTTAAATATGATGAAACTTGCATATTATATATATGTTTATATATAAATATATATATATATATATATAAATAAAGCCATTAATATTCTATATAAAGCTATTAATAATATATATCAATTAAGTGTGGCTTTTAAAAATCCATTAATAATATATATGTGTGTGTGTCAATGATTTAATATTATATAATAACTTATTTTATATTAACAAAAAAATAACACACTAACCTAATGATGTTCGTGCACGTCCCCCAACCGCATTAATTTTTTTAAATATGTTGCAACTTGCATATATTATATATAAATCTATTTAGAAAAAAATTAACCCGCCCACTACACCGCACCCCCCAACCCCTAATTATTTTTTTACAATTTTATCATATTATATATATATATATAATAACTTATTATATATTAACAAAAAAATAACTACTCACCAAATGATATTCACACACCTCCAACTTCATTATTTTTTTATAAATATGATAAAACTTGCATATATTATATATACTATATATATATATAAATCTATTTAGAAAAAAATTAACTCACCCACTGTTGCACACTCGCTAAAGGTGTAATTTCAATCTAGATAGGGCCGGGTCGGGCCTGCCCTGCAAAAAAATTAAAAAACGTTTAAAAAAATGTTCTAAATTAAAAAAACGATTAAAAATAATTTTAAAAAATAAGTTAAAAAATAAATGTAAAAAATATTTAAATAACAACACTTTAAACCCACCACCCACTACTGCGCACCCCCCAATAACTCATTATTTTTTTTTAATTTGTACATAATATATATAAATTCACAGACATGTATAAATCTATTTAGAAAAAAATAACATATCCACCCACTGTAAAATGTTTTTACATAAAACGTGTTAAATGTTTAAAATAATACATGTAAAAAATATACGTTCAAAAAACATTTTAAATTAAACGTCTAAAAATAAATGTAAAAAAAGGTTTAAATAAAAATGCTTAAAAAAAGTTTTTAAAACAAACATTTAATTTTTTTTAAAATAAACACTTAAAAATACTTTTTACATTAAAATATGAAAAAAAGCTAAATGTTTTAAAAAAATACTTGTAAAAAGCATGCGTTTTAAAAAATTCAAAAATCTTTTAAATTAATCATTTAAAAACAAATGTAAAAAACATTTTAAATAGATGTTAAAAAACGGTATAAATAAAAATGTTTAAATAAAAAATATTAACAAACGCTTAAAAAATTATAAATAAGTTAAAAAAAATAAATGTAAATAAATGTTTTAAATAAATGTTAGAAAAATGTTTAAATAATAATGCTTTAAACTCACACACGACAGCTGCGCACCCCTCATTATTTTTTTTTACAATTTTCAAATAATATATATATATGTGTGTGTGTGTGTGTGTGTGTTCACAATATATAAATTTATTGAGACAAAAAAACATATCCACCCACTGTAAAATGTTAATAAAAAATAAAATAAACATTTTTACAAAAAAACATGTATTTAAAAATAAATGTAAAGAAATGTTTTAAATAAATGTTAAAAAAATGTTTAAATATTTTTTTTAAAACAAACAATTATTTTGAAAATAATAAAAGGCCAACATGGCCCGACTCGACAAAGCCCGTTTCAGCCTGAAAAAGCCCGGCCTGACCCGATGGTTTGGGTCGGCCCAAGGCTGGGCTCGGGCCACCCCATGGGGTTGTTCGGGCCGGCCCGACCCGGCCCGAATAGTGGTCAGCGGCCCGACTTTTTGCATGGAAGGCCCGACCTGGCCCGGTCCTGTCCGGGCCGGGCCGGACCGAAATTACACCCTTATTTGGCCATTAGTATGAGGGTGAAACATTATGCTTAAGCATAACTAAGTCCCAAACACCTTCTACAACCCCTTCTATAACTGGGATGTGAAGCGAGCATCACTGTCAGAAAAAATCGTCGATGAAACTACATGGAGTCAGACTATCTCTTGCATGCAGAGGCATCCCAAGTTCTCTACTGAACTCTAATCCTAAATAGTTAAGAAGTGGGATGACTTGGTGAGTCAATCTACGATCACCTAGATGGCACTGTGTCCCCTAAACGTATGTGGTAATCCCATCATGAAGTCCATGGATATCTCATCCCACTTCCACTTTGGAACATCTAGGGGTTGAACTAAACCCGCTAGAACTTGGTGCTTAGCTTTCACTTACTGACTAGTAAGGTTTCAAGAGACAAACTTTGCAACTCCCTTATTCATCCTTTGCAACCAAAAATGATGTCGGAGGTCCCGGTACATCTTTACCATGCCTGGATATACCACCAAAGGAGATGTATGAAACTCTCTTAGAACCTCCTCCCACAATGTCACTAGTACCATCGTGTGTTCTTTGAAAACAATGACATGCTCCCCAAATTCAAAAAATCCCTCAGGAGCATGTCCAGTGGATATTCGAGTACATAGGGTCTCATAGTTGATATCCCCAAATCGTGTCTCCCTAACTTGCTACAAAAGTGGCACTACGTCAAAATTTGCATTTAGTGTCGGTTTAAACAGCCGCTAAATCATTCTGTGACGATTTCAGAAAACCGCCGCGAAATTATGTGTCGATAATCAATTAGCAGCAGTTTTCTAAAACCGTCATAGAATGATTTAGCGGCGGTTTTTTTCATTTAGTGGTGGTTTAAACCGTCACTAAATCGTTTTTATTTATTTATTTATTTTAATTTTTAATTTTTAATTTTTTATTTAATATTTATTTGATATTTAATATTTAATTATTAATTATTAATTATTACGTTGGGTGAGATTTGAACCCCTTACCTCTTTCTTATTCTCTAAAGACTTTACCACTTCAGTAGGCTCTTCATGTGGTCAATAAATCAAATTTAATATACTAATATATATATATATATATATATATATATATTGAAAAAACAAATAATACATAAAAAATAGATACACACTAAATAATTATTAATCAATAATTATTAATCAATAATGATTAATCAATAATCAATAATAAATAATAAATAATTAATAAGTAACTATTAATACTTAATAATTACTAATTAATAAATAGAATATAAATGAATAATAAATAAAGAAATATATAATATGGAAATAAGTGGTAAATAAAAAATAGTAAATAAAAAATAGTAAATAGTAAATAATAAATAGTAAATAATAAATAGTAAATAGTAAATATTAAATAGTAAATGGTAACTTGTAAATACTAAATATTAAATACTAAATACTAAATAATATATAATATATAATATATAATATATAATATATAATATATAATATACAATACATAATATATAATATATAATACATAATACATAATATATAACATATAACATATAATATATAATATATAACATATAATATATAAGTAATGTATAAATAATAAATTAATTAAAAAATAATTTAAAATGTGATAAATAAATAACAAATTATTAATAAATTAATAAATAATAGACATATAATAAATAACAAATAAATAAAAAATAAAAAATAAAAAATAAAAAATAAAAAATAAAAAATAAAAAATAAAAAATAAAAAATAAAAAATAAAAAATAAAAAATAAAAAATATTAAATAGTAAATAGTAAATAGTAAATACTAAATAATTAATAATTAATAATAACTAATAATTAGTCATTAAGAATTAAGAATTAAGAATTAAGAATTAATATTTGAAAATTAATAAATTATTAAGAAATTATTAATAAATAAATAACAAATAATTAATAAATATTTAATATTTAGTAAATAATTAATAATTAATTAACTAATAATGAATAATAAATAAATAAATAAATAAATGAATGAATAATAAACTAATAATAAATAAATAATAATTAATTAATTAATAAATTAAAAAAATTTATTAATTAATGGTACATGATAACTAAATAATAAATAAATAAATAAATAAATAAATAAATAAATAAATATTAAATATTAAATAAATAAATAAATTTATCATTACATAAATTGATAAATAGATAAATAAATAAATAATTCATAAATCATAAATCATAAATAATAGATAATTAATCAATCAATCAATTAATTAATTAATTAGTTAATAATTAAAAAAATTTATATAAATAAACAAATAAAAAATAAATAAATAAATAATTATATAAATTATAAAATGTTAAGAACCTCTTAAAACCCTAAAAACACTAAAATGACCATAAAATCTGATCCATGACTCCCTTTTCAGTGCCACAACCAGTCAAATCAAAGACCATGAAATGATCTTCGATAAGATATGTGGTACAGATCGAACAAACACCTAGATCGAAAGTTATAACCATTTGAATTTTAAGAAATCAGGGTTTACAACTAAAACCTATGTTTCAGAGGCCTTTTGGGCCTTTCTGGCAGAATAAAAAGGGGTACAATACTCAAAAAGTTGGTACTACATCTAAACAACGCTGAGCTCGTCACATGCTTTGATTTGATATGTGGTACACCTCAAATAGACACCTGGATTAAAAGTTATGGCCGTTTGAAGTTCAAGTTTGATTTTTAACTTTTTAAATTTGAATATATTTTTTTCCTTTGATTATCACATGATTTAAATCTCACTTAGTTTTACCCCATTTGATAAGCTTCAATTTGACTGGTTGTGAAGCTGAAATAGACTTCCATATTAGAAGTTATGGTTATTATTGCAACGGTTTTTTCATGGCGGTTTTCAAAACCGCCGCTAAAAAACCACCCCTAAAACGCTATTTTCTTGTAGTGTGGAGGGATAACAACCATTGACTGGAGGTAAGTTGATCCATCTATATACAAAAAGGATAACTGTAATGAGGTCAACTGCTCTAACATATTGCTCATTAATTATGAACAAGATCTCCTACTGAGAGCATCTTCTACTACGTTCCCCTTCCCAGGAGTATAGACAATCTCAAAGTCATAATCCTAGAGGAACTCTAGCCATTGCCTCTATCTCAAGTTAAGATCATTTTAAGAGAAGATATACTTGAGACTCTTGTGATCAGAATAGATGATAAACCACTCACCCATGAGGTAGTGTCTCCACATCTTCAACGTCAAGACTACCGATGCTAACTTAAGATCGTGGGTCATGTAGTTATACTCATGTGATCTCAATTGACGTGAACCATAGGAAATCACTGCCTAACTCTACATCAGAACACAACCAAACCTTTTTCTAATGCATCACAGAACACTACGTACTCAACACCCTCTTCTGGCAGTCTCAAGATGGGAGCATTCATCAATATCCACCTTAACTACTGAAAAGCCTGTTGGCACATCTCTATCCACACAAAAGGCTTCCCATTTAGGGTTAAAGATGTCATGGGTGTCGATATCCTAGAGAAACCAAGAATGAATATCCAACAATAGCTTTCCAACCCAAGGAAGCTTCGTACCTCAGTCACACTCTTGGGTGGCTTCAAAGATAACACTACCTCGACCTTGGCTGGGTCCACTTCCACTCCATCTTTTGAAATAACGTGTCCCAGAAAGAGGACTACTTGAATCCAGAACTTGAACTTTGAGATCTTCTTATAAATCTAGTGCTCTCAGAGTACATCAAGAACCATCCTCAAGTGTCTTGTGTGATCCTCCTTGGACACCGAGTGCATAAGGATATCTTCAATGAAGACTACCACAAACCGGTCTAAGAAAGACTGAAATATCTAGTTCATGAGTCCCATGAATACTGCTAGGGAGTTTATCATGCCTAAGTGAATTACTAAGTACTCAAAGTAACAATAACGACATTTGAATATCGTCTTCGGTATATCCTATAAGGACCCAGCCTTAAACCTTACTTAATCTTGAGTTATTACAAGATTACACATTGAGGATCTTTTCAGGTTTAGAGTTTTAGAGAATTAGATCATAAAACTTGCATTACATTCCACATTTAAACAAAGTGGCTACATAAAAGATAATATTCTTTTTTTCCCATCAGCGGAAACATATTTAAAATAAAACATGGATTCTTTCTTGACACTTCCTTGACACTATCATCATATCATGTACCATTCCCTTGACCTGTGAAAAACATTTCTAAAACTTGGGATGAGCATAAAAAGCTCAGTAAGGGTTATAAAAATATGGAAAGGAAACATGAGTTCATATATACATAAGAATGAAATCATACTTTACCCATAAAACATAAGCACTTTAACATACCTCATCAAATCATGAATAAATCATAGAAATCATAAGACATAAAGGTAACTTGAGGCATTCATCACATTCTTACGTAGGGAGTAACCCTCTTGGTTAAGTTTGGAATACCCATCACAGTATATTCCCTAAATATCTTCGGAGAAACCTTAACGTTTAACCCCTTCGCATTACCCAATGCATTGGAGAGCTATATCGGGCTCACCCGCCCTTAGTTTATCACAAAACCATCCGTCTTCATAACAATGCCCAAGAACCATAACATAATCGTATCACATAAAACATGCATAAAGGAAACATAACATTTCCATATTTCAATCACAAGATATCAATACCACACATTGATATAATAGAAACATTGTAAAAACCATTTTAAATACCAAAATAAAAGAAAATTAAAACATGGTATTTATTTTTCATTTTAGAAAAATGTTATGGCTTGTAGAGGAAGACGAAGCTCAAATAATGGTCACGGCGGTGGAGAAGTTGTTGTCGCCGCATACGTATGACAAAAACATTCCCTTTTGTCGTTTAGTAAAATGATTCATATAAAAATATTCCTTTTGAATAAGCATAAAAGTCAAAGGGGTTTATACACCGTATAAAAGAAAGTTATGTATAAAACATAATATGCCTCAATGAAAGGAGATTGAGATGAAGTCCCATACCTTGGGTCCGACTTGACTCGATCGTTATTTAACGTCCTGAATCATAAACTTGAGTTAATTTCTACTTTCTTAAGAACCTTTTTCAATTTCATTATTCCTTTTACATCACTTATTACCATGTTATGAACACTATATAATTATTTAAGTTAATAATGGTCGTTTTGTCGATCATTGGTACTTGAGTCAAAAATAAACTCTTTATAATTACAAGTTGTTCATGTGGTAAAATATCCATTATATCCAGAACTATATTCATGATGTAGATATAATATATGTTATATATCCATTATATACATGCATTTACAATATTACATAACATTTAGAGGTAATAAATGAAATGCACCGTTCATGGAGACGGTAAGCCGTACGTACGCATGAACACTACTTTTATTTCTATTTCATATTTAATGAAATTAAAACATAATGATACATAATATTATTATAATTACAGTATGGTATCATATATGATAACTTTAAATCCATCCTTTATACATCCCAAATATGGCATTAATGAATCAAATCACTTTGAGGGGGCGGTAGTCCGCACTTCCTAAAATGAAATTATCGTGTTTACCCATAATGGAAACCGTAAAGGTATGCCACAAATGAAAAATACAGAAGCATAAGGAAAACATAAATATAATATATATCATATATAAATAGAGTGACATCTTAATGTCCACCTTTGAAGGTGTTAGAAGAATATTGAACAATCATCGTTTCGTGAGGCAGAAATTCGCCATCCACGGAAACAGTATGCTCTTTAACCATTAGATAAAGGTGTGTGTAAGTGTAGCTCGAATATTTTGTATTAAAACATCCTAGTATATTGAGGATACTGGTTTTGTTACAAAATAAATGAATAAAAAGAGTTTAGGGGGTTGTAGAAGCAAAATAAAACATAAGAACACAAGAGAAAACACTACCTTTAAAACGGGTAACTCATTTTGATTTGAGCTCAAAGGCTTCATTGGGAAGACTTCTGCCCAAAGTGAGGCTTCTAGGAGTAAGTGAGGGATTTGGAGAGACAAAATGGGTTGGTTTTGGCCGCGAAAAAGGCTTTAGGAGTGTGGGTAAGGTGGTAGAAGTGGGGGCCTTTTATAAGAGGAGAGGAGGGGCACTCTTGGAAAGTTATAAAAGGTTACTTTATTTTCAAATGAGTTTAGGATTTTAAAGGTCCCACATTGATTTATTTCGAGGATAAGGTGATAAGGGTTCGAAATAAACTCATCCAATAGGTCTTTGAAAAGTTTAAGTCTTAGATTTTACATTATCTTTTCATTTTATTTAAATCGTTCATTAATGAGGTAATTGCTGCATCATCATGATGTCATAAATAATTTAATTTATTTAATGTCTAAAAATTATAAAAAAATACTATAATGTAGGAAATATTTTTATAATTCCAATGAATATTTATAGTCTAATATATCATTTATGTAGAAAAAATTAAAAATGTTTTACTCAGGTGATACATTCTTTGTTATATTTAACTTTCTTTGAAAATAAAAAGATAAAAAGTCACTTTCACACAAAATTGATTCCATGGGGTCCCAAAGTTTGGTACAAGGCATCCCATGGTCGTCCATGAGACAACCAGTAGCATTAGGACACATTTTGGTGTCATTTTTTATTATTATGATATTATTTTATTTTCCTTAACTACCCGATTACTCATTAATCAAGATAATTAAAGATAATTACCGTCGTTACCATTCATAATGTCCAAAAAAAAGAGAGTCTTAATTACATAATTTGGACCTTATTATTCCAAATATGGAATCAATTTTACCAAATTAAAAACATATAAATTTCAATAATTAATTTAAAAATAATTCCAGTTGTCAAAACAAATAGCGGGTTTTTTGGAAACAATATCTATGAAAAGATTGGCACTTTTTTATGCCCAATTCCAAAGTGAAATTAATACCAATGAACACCATTGGATTACATGGTAAAAATATATTATATTTACACTTTAAAACCAATTAAAAAGATAATATAACCATATAATTAAATTAGATGAAAAAGCAGTTTTGATGTAAAATGCAGTATTTTTCACTATTCATTAAAAAAATGAACATTGTCAGAAAAATACCAAAAAATTATCCAATGTAAATTTCAATGTCCCAATAATAAATAATAAGTTTATTTTGACAAATAGAGATTATAAAAGTGTCAAAAGTTTTATTTAAAAATGGTTTGCCATCAAAAGGCAGTAAAACAATCTTTTAAAAATATTAGTGTATTCCATGCTTAAGATTGGATTTATTCTCATTTTAAGCCTCTAAAACACTATCTAATTCATAAATAGACATAGATAAGAATATCTATTATTCATTACTTACTTGGGATGTTACATATCCTCATCCCATACTCATAACTGGTGATATCCAGATCTGAGTTCAACCTTTGAGAACCACTGTTCCCCTCTCAACCGATCAAAGTGGTCATTGATCCTTGTAAGTGGATAATTATTCTTCATGGTCACCCGGTTCAAGTGCTAGTAATCCACACATAAAATCAAGCTCCTGTACGCCTTCTTGGTGAACAAAATTGGGGCTACCCAGGGCGAAACACCGGGTCTATCAAATCCATTCCTCTGAAAATACTTTAACTACACCCCCAACTTGTAAAGCTCTGTGGGATACATCTGATATGATGGTGTAGATATCGATGTCATCCTGGGGTGTAGATAAATGTAGAAGTCTATCTCTTAGTGGGGAGGTAAACCTAGAACATCCTTAGGGAAGACATCCTAACACTCCACCACCACTGTAGGAAACTGGGAACTCATAACATCCACTACACCAAGGGTCATGTTATCCAACTAGTGAGTAATCGGCTGAACCCTCCTATGCATGAGTTCATCCTGTCCTACTTGAGTTTCCTTTTCACCAACAAAGGATAACTTAATTCTTTCACTGTAGACACATCACATCCTTCATCTGAAATAGTAAATCTAGGCATGAACTATGAATAACCAATCCATACCTAAGATGATGACTTAAGGCCTCACAGCTGATACAAAGTGATCTCAACAGAAACCCTCATCTCCAAGAGTCAGGTCACACTATTGGCACAAGCGTGTGATTGTTGAGTCAACTCCAGTAGGATTCTCCAAGTGCAAGGGTCGAGCCAAGGAATCAACCAAAATCTCTAAGTCTTGAACATGATATGTTTCAATAAAGTAATGACTAGAACCTATGTCTATCAGTACTGCAACTAAGGTAGAAATGGCATAGATAATACCTCGTATCATTCCCAAATCCTCTGGGTCATAAGCCTCGACCACCTGCAGTTTTCACCACCCATATCCTACAGCTCTCTAAGCCTGGCATGGACCACCTAGGGGTGGTGGTGGTAATAAGTCAAAGTTCCTAACACCTCCTACTACTCTTCCATCTCCTATGAAACATTCGCTACCCTATAAAATTGTCTTCTCCTACCGCTGCCTCTGCCTCGGTGGCCCATCCATGGTCTCTCTATCAGTTTTATGATGGGTCGAAGAATATCAGATAAGATGCCCCCTTCCATCACATGAGTAGTACCACCTCTACCTGGAATGACTGGACCCATATTGTGATACCTAAACCACAAATCCTCTATCCTAGGACCTCCTCCTAAAATTTATTGCACATCCAGGTCCCTGATACTGATGTTGACTCCCTTCTATCGAGGTATCTGATCCTACTTTCTCATTAATGGAAACTATTGGATGCGTCTTCTAAGACAAGAAATTATCAAGAAACAAATCTCTCTCTAACACCCCAACATAGGTAGGAATGCATAGAGGGATAACACCAACTTTTATGTCTCTATGAAGTCCCTGCTTGAAGGTCCAATCCCTGAAGAATTTATCCCAAACCATATCCATCAAGTACCTAGAGAGGTTGGTAAACCTCGATGAATGTTCAACTACTGACTTTATACTCTGATGAAGCTGTAGAAGCTCCTAGATACGTAAAAACATCAGCATAACTGGAGAGAAATCCTCTCTGAAAAGGCACTAAAAAACAAGACTGGGTCACTAACCCCACCATATTCCTGTTGATCCATGGAGAAGTCTTACCGCTAGGACCACCATATGATCTGATGGTGTCCTAACTAGATGGAAAACTTAGGTCACCTCCTCAAGCCAGTCCTCATCCACTTGTGAGTCAGGCTCTCCTCAAAACCTAAGGGGTCTCTATCACTGAAACTCATGAAGTGTTCTCAACCTATGCACCTCATCCGTTGGTACTGTAGGAATAATTTGTTTCTATAAAGGTGGTGATATAACTGGTTCATCACCAGGAGGTAGCACTTTCGGAACTAGTCCCTGTATCAATGCATCATCACTAAGGGGATCATCCTCATGATCCTGATGTTGAATCATAACTGGCATACATCATGGAGGCATCCTGAAAGTAAACAAGATGTACCACGATCAATGAGTATATCTGGAGAGCTGACTCAATAAGGACATGGAAACCACAACCCATTTCTATATGATACATGTACCATCACTACTAAAAATATGGCTTTTATCAGCGCTAGAAAAGTACATTAATAGCACTAAAAAAGTGCTGTTAATTTAGGAAAAGATAAGGGGGATCCCTTTTATCAGCGCTAAAAAAAAGCGCTGATAAAAGTCAAAAAAAATAAAAAAATAAAAAAAATAAAAAAAATAAAAAAGAATATATAATTCGGGGGGGGGGGGAGATTTTTACAGTGCTTGACCCCCTTTATCATCGCTAGGTGGAGCACTCCCACGTGCTGCCCTTGCCCACACGTACAACACATGCCCCCCACACGCACCTCCTTACTTCCACCAGAACTCGAACCCGCGACCTCCCCCTTGTGCGCTTGCACCTTTACAACAAAGCCATTTCGTTTTTTTTCTATTTAATGATATGTCTATTTATTTATATATATATAGTTATATTTATTCGTATATTAATATAAATATATTTAGTTATATTAATACATATATATTTATTCATATATTAATATATATTAATATATATTTATATATATAGTTATATTTATTCGTATAATAATATAGATTAATATAAATATAAATATATTTAGTTATATTAATACATATATATTTATTCATATATTAGTATATATATATTTATTCGTATATTAATTTATATTTATATTTATTTATATATATATTTTTAGTTATAATTTTTTATCCATATATTTATTTATATAATAATATATATTTATAAGATTAGTTTTAAATATATTTATAAAATATGTTTTTTATGTGTGTTTATAAATAAATAAATAAATACATACATACATATATACAACACACACACATACACACACAGACACACACACACACACACATATTTACGAATAAATACATATATATGTGTATTTGAAAATCCATAGAATGTTAAAATGACCATAAATTCTAATCCAAAAGCCTTTTTCAACTCCACAACTAGTAAAATCGAAGAAAATGAAACAATATTCGATATGATATGTGGTACAGGCCTAACAGACATCTGGATCATAAGTTATACTTGTTTGAATGTTAAAAAATCGGGGTATCCCGACTAAAAACTCAGTTTTGGAGGCTTTATGGGACTTTTTTGACCTAAAAAAAGTGACAAAAGCTTCTTTTAGATCATTGTAATGTAGATCTCATCACAGGATTAGATTTGATATGTTGTAGAGCTCAAACGGACACCCGGATCAAAAGTTATGGCCATTTGAAGTTTGAGTTACATTTTCAACTTGTTTTAGATCTTTTATTATTTTTTTGATTTTTTGTGTCTTCAAATTGTTATTAAATGATTTTTAATCGATGATAATTATCAAATTATTAATTAATTATATTTTTAAAAAAATTTTAAAGCCATTTCCACTAAATTTATTATATATTAAATGTAATATTCTATTTATACTTATCTAAAACATATTTAAAAAATATATATTATATTATATTTATATCAATATAAATATACTTATATAATAATATTTTATTTTTCATGATTTTTTTGAAACATAAAATTTATCAGCATTAGGAAAAAGCACTGATAAAGCCCCCCTTTATCAGCGCTACTAAAAGAAGCGCTGATAAAGGGGTCCCCTATAACAGCGCTAAAAAAATCGCTGATAAGGGGGGAGGGGGCTTTATCAGCGCTAAAAAAAGTGCTGATAAAGGGTCACTTTTAACAGTGCTTTTTTTAGTGTTGATAAAGGCCCCCTTTTATCAGTTCTTTTTTGTTTACCACTGATAAAAGGGCAGCGCTTCCCTTGTCCATTTCTGTAATAGTGCATTGTTTTCCTTGCAACCGGTGTTCTCATGTACTAAGTCAAAAATAGGGGATCAGATTCCTAGTGCATGGTATGCTGACTGCCACACAAACACTAGAGTCCCTAACCTTAAATCCAAACTCTAAAAACTTAACAATGTTTCCCCAAACCAATTTCATAGACTCCGATCCTAAGGTAGAACTGACTGGATTTAATACAACTTTGTTATGACTCGTCTCAATGGGGCCCATGCCGCAACTCCCCAAGCCCACCTCCAATAGGCCAGGGGTTGGCGACTAGCACTGAGTAGGTATATCACTAACATGATACACCTTAGCCTAAGTACTTGTACACATGTACACATCTCCAAGCATATACAATGATTAAATGTAAACAAAAATGAACAACTATGCTTGCATACATCTAAATCCCATAACTAGAGTATGATAGGAAGTAAATAAAAGTAAATAGGGCTAAATACTGACTGCAAATCATTTTTTTCCTTTTCAAATGGTCGGTTCAAGGGTTTCCGGTACCCAATTACATATCAAGTCAAAACAACAGTATCAAACACTTGAAATATCACAACTACATAGATCCACCACTGCTAACATTTCAACAGATTCACCAACATAGACTTCACCATCAAGGGAGATCACCACATCACCACTTCACCATCACTTCACCATCACCATATCACCATTTGACCATCACAAAACAACCGAAAAGGGTTCACAGCCCTCAACAATCAACGCTGGAGACAAAGACAGAAGTACCTCATCTTAAGGGGTAGAGCCAAGGTGAACTCTCCCACAACATAACCACTGGAATCGAAGCCAGAAGAACAACCTCGGACAATGACGACACTGAAGAAACACCATCGCGCAAAGAAAATAAAGAACATATAACTCCTTACCAGGAAGACCGCCAGATGCCTGAAAGAAACCCTGGAACCCAGATCCTTCCCCCTCCAAGCCAAACCGGAACCGTCGCAAACTCACACTGACAGATCGCCAGAGACGCCACCTAGGCACGCCGGGCCGATCCGAGAGGCCAGATCCACACCGAGGGACATCGTCGCCGCGAAAGGGACGCTGAACCGCGCCAGATCCACCAAACCGCAAAGACAGACCGAACCGCGCCAGATCCCCCCCGTGCCACGACGACTCCACGCACGCTGATGCCGAGCCGAACGAATGGAGGCCAAGACGAGACTGAGCAAGACCGGAGGGGGAAGGGAAAAAGAGAATGAAGCAAAACCCTAGCCGCCACGATTTGGAGAGGAGAATCCACTCAGAGGTTGTCCTGTCACTAGGACTAAATACAAGCCCACCAAAAAGATTTTGAAAACAATTCCAACCTAAAAGTAAAACTGGGGACTTCTGTCAAGATACCATAGAAACACACCTCGGTTTGTCCGGTCTCACTAAGAACCGTCTGGTTCGAGTCAATCTAGGAATTTATCAAACGTTCAATCACCTGTACAAGACACGACATGTGTGGAAAAATACCATTCAAGGGTGATTATAACAATACCCAATAGGACACCTAGAAACCACAAATCATACAACAAAATAATATAGTCAACTCTACATAGGTATATGTCTACAACACATATAACAATAATATCCTTATATACTCAATAAGACGCACATTCTAAAGGTAAGTCACAACCGTAATGACAGCCTAGGATTCTAGATCGAGGGTTCCACATAACACTCATCCGAGATAATGAACTCCATGAGTCTGATAGCACTGACAACATCCATCCGAGAGGTAATGCTCGTCGGGTCCCACCATTAGAAGTACATGCTGAAATTTTGAAGAGATACGATACACATATGAGGATCACTCCTAAGTCCATGGGGTATAATAACAACTCAATTTGGATTAACCTACTAAGTAGAGGACCGACACCTGTATAATGTTGGTCATGAAGATACCAAGAACTTTACTTAGGGCATGAATATGAATAGAGTATCTCACTCCGGGCCTCATAGAGGGATTCCAACAACACTATCCAAGAAGTCCTGTTGAAGGGATCACTATCCTATGAGTAGGAGGTGATTCTATACTAACAATCAGGGAATCTCTACTAGAATTGGGACCTATACCAACACTTATTTCCCAATGGTTTAAAAAAATCGTTGGGATAAAACCCTTTACCAATGGTTCTAGTTAACCGTTGGTATAAGGTGTTTTATATTGGGTTTTGCCAACGATTTTGTTAAACTATTGGGAAAGAAAAAATTTTAACACCCAATTTAGGGATCCTCATCCCGGAACGTCCCCGACCTCCACCTCCCGACCCCTCCCCCCCTCCCCGATCTCTATCTCCTCCCGGCCTCCGTATCCACCTCCCGGCCCCCTCCCTCTCCTCCGATGGAATTCCCCTTCCCCTCTCGACTCCCTCTCTGACGACAACATCCCCCTCCCCTCTCGGCTCTCGACGACGTCCCCACCTCCCCTCTCATCTCCCACTTCTGGTGACATCCCCCTCCCCTCAATCTCCTCCTCCGATGTCCCCCGACCCCCTCTACAGTCACACGCGAGACCCCCCATGGCTGAACACCCCGCGGGACGTCCCCCCCTCTCGGCTCCCTCTCCTCCTGCCAGGGTTCTTGATCGGTATTTTCCCATTGATATAATCTTCCAACTATTTATCTCGGTGAACTAATATTTGTTATCTTGTAATGGATTTCGTTCTTTAACACTTTTTTAGGTACACAAGATTACAGTAGAAAACACCCCCATGGCATACCGATTTTCCCAGGGAGCTCTCAATTCCTTTTTTTTTCATTTTTTTAGATATCCATTCCCACAAACATTAAAAATCGCTGTCATACCACTCTCACCTGTATTTCATTGACAGTAGGGAAACTACCTCATTTTAAGTTTGGGGGGAGTTTCTCACAGTTTCACATGTGATGCACTTGGATTTTTTGTTATTCTCACTTGTCTATGAGACATTTTTCAAAATAATAATAATGATTTAAACTTGAGAATCATTATTTCCTTTTTATTAAAAAAAAGTTAAGTGTAAAAGTGCCAAGGACCATGTTTGACTCCTACTTAGATTTTTTTAGAATGATTTCTAAGTTTAGGGAATTAATTCAAATTCAAAATCTTCGAAATAATGACTAATTGACCTATTACTTAGTATTTATTCCCTTTGTGATTTACATTTATTTTTGATTCTCACTACCCAAGAGGACTCTAATCCTTCAATTTCATACTCTTATCTGGGCATATTTCTTAATAGATGCAAGGGGCATGTAAACTGACTAGAACTTGCACTGAGATCTTATCTTAGTGATGACTGAACAAGTATAAAACTAAAATGATTTAGGACTCTTTCATAGACAAATTTTACCTAAGACCCACCTGACATCTATCCATCATTCAACACTTAGTTTCCATTAATGTCCTGTTATAATGAATCAATTTAAATCCTATTTACCTTTATACCCTAATTATTGTACAATGCATATGGATATCTTTGAACAATTGTGGGTGGGAAATTTAAAGATCATGGGATGCTTCCACTTCCAGAGATGTACGATATGCTCACCTGATTATGCGGTTGCGATCCATTTACCATTTTTTGTGCTTCATTCATAATCTCTTCCTTTTCAAAATACAAAAAAGAAAATAAAGAAAATTTGTTATGGGTTGTTTAATAATAAGGTCAAAAATCACAATTTTCCATACTAATTAATCCCTCAAAGGATTATCTGTGGTTCGGTGATGGATATGATATCTATCCTAAGAATATATTTTGACGTAGATCACTTGTATACTGTAATACCATGAGGTGTGAGTGTGAGGAAACATTATAAGATAGAGGAGCCTTGGGGTCTTCCATGATATGGAATTGTTTTTCTAAAACATCGTGTGGGAACATTTCTGGAGTATGTTGGAGTCATGAAATAACCCCAAGTGTCTCCATGAGATAGCATAAATAACCCCAAGTGTCTCCAAGTGTCTCCATACATTGTATCATCCTCGCATGGGTTGGCCACTCACCCAATCCTATCAAACCTATCCTAGTCTATCCTCTCAGTCACATAGTCTAGACTCATCTCTCGAGGATTATCCCATGCCTCGATGCACATCTCATCATCCAACTAGACAAAGAGGACTATTCACCTTATGATTGTCCTAGTCACAAAATCACACCATGTTGAACCCATCTACATTATATTCTCAATAATCTGGTCAAGAACCTCATCAGAATCATGTATTATAACCCAGCCCCACTAACCAGGTTCCATCCTAAGCTAAATCACACCAAGACTCTTGGAATTATAATGACAATCTGTCCGACAATACCCAATACCCACACTAGCATCTCATCCTTCATCTCTTTAGTTGAACTCTTGAATCATTAAATTAAGTAAAACCTTTCATAATAAATTTTATATACTTAGAGGGACCATCCCACTCTAATAACCTACCAAGATTCCAATCCATCCTCATAAGTATTTCCTCATCAAACGATAGATGTACAATTGAAACACCTATCACTACAAGGCCCAATCCTCTTAGGAATATTTTACTTGATATAAATCCTCATCATTAGTGACATCAATCACATTAAAGTGCATAAATGTCAACTAAACCCTACATTCCAAGAATTATTCATGTGGGCAGGCCCCATGGCAACATGCTAAGAACTAAAACCATAAATAATAATGCCAAATACATGCATCATTTTTAAATAAATATCTCAAGTGTAAACATAAAAACCAAGAATAATAAGACCTCATCCCTTGTATCGAAAAAAACCAAACTAAGTTGAAACTCGGTCCAAATTGATTATATACCATTAATAGGAAGAGTAATTGTTAATTAATAGGAATGTACTATTTGATAGTATCATTTTGAAACATTGATCTGTTTCCCCTTTGCTTTAAGGAACATGATTTGACCCATGGGGCACTGTGGTACTTATATGTTGGTTAGTGACAGGTATAGTCACAGGAGACAGGTGTGTTTTAGTTTAGTTTTTATTTTATTTTATTTATCGCATTGGTCACTTAGATCTTTGACTGCTTTCTATGGACAGAGGGTACTTATATTCTGTGAAGGGGGCCAAAAGGAGTTCAGATTGATTTAGTCCATTGGATTTGATATGAGGTAAGATTCTATGGTTACTACTTGTCTCACACCTCATGTATTTGGGTCTTTAGTGTTTTTGACTCCATATTATGTTTTCGGTAGGGCGTTGGATCATTTCGTGTTGGTTCGGGTGGATTTGGTTCTCTGCTGCCAATCTAGGTAAGGATTTAATTCCATTGGTTGATTTTTCACTGGTTATGTAGCGTCCTTCATGTGTTTTAAGGTTCTTAATATCCTTTGTGTAGTGTGTTGATCCCTACTCATTAGTTTCGAGTCACCAAGTCAAGGGAGAATCGCCTGCGTGTGCATAGGTAAGTAAGTATATGTATGTGGGTTCCCCTGTTACGTGTATAGTCACCCATGGTAGTGATTATGCACATATGGGTCTAGGTGTTCCCATGTATATATATATAAATGCATACGAAAGTGAGTGGAGACTGATATATTCATATAATCATATGTGCAAGGATTCCCTTGCACATGATCATGGCTATGCAGGTGTGTGCATAGGGGCTAGGTGTCCTTGCATGTGTGTGAAGGTGCATATACCCAGTGGAGGAGCAGCAACTTTTAGTTAGAAAGCTCCAAGATCTGAAGTGGACGGCTTGGTTCCACCTTGAGGTAGATTCCCTTTAATAGCCTCTTTAATTTAAGAATGCTTTAAATTGAATTTAACTTCTTTCTTAATTCTGCAGAATTATATTGAATTGCATATCTTGAATAAGTTTTCTTTAATATAATTGTTTCATTTGATAAATAAAGTCATGTTTTTATAATAAAACCCCTCCAAAGGAGGTGCAATGTCTGTGAAAACTCACAGTGATAGTTTAGGGTATATGATTCTTTTTCGTCGTTTCGTTTCCCTTTAGACGTTGCGTCATTGTGCCTCTAAATACAACCTTCTGAAGATTCCTTGTTATAACATATTAAATAGTTGATTTGTTCTATCATGTCCGTTGTGACCTTATCTTATGGAGAAACCCATTTAGGGTGTTTTCCTGGACTCTTGGCCACCCCTTTGGGTGTTTACTCAAGCCTATATATCTAAAAACACTGATGGTGTCATTGTTTAACACCTGTCAGGCTCATGGTGCTCCCCACCATAAGCTTCATCTTAACACTGTTTGGGGTGTTTGCCTGGCCTCAATGCACATCTAATTTTTTACATATATGAATTCTCCCATAAGATTTGTGTTGCATCCTGAGATGTTAAAACATACTCAAATTCTATTATTCTCAAGGTGACTAAAGTTTTATTATTAGAGTTCCAAGAAATGAATATACCATTGATAAGTAATACACCCTCACAATTTGACTCTCAATCAGTAGTTTCAACTACCTAGTACCACTTTTAAAAATAATGAATATAAAATATATATCTTTATCATACCACAATCTCGAATCAAGAGTCTGTTTTTTATAACATAAGATCAGGTTCTATAATGTGAAATACAACTACATAGGATTTATTTGGAATCCTAGTCGGAAGATGCTGCCCCGCGGATGTCGCTCGACCGGGCCAACATGCCGCGGTCACGCCGCGGTCATGCCGCGGTCATGCTGTGATTTAGCCCTGCTCCAGGATGACACCCCGCGATGGTTCGCAGTCCTATCAGAATTCGATGTATGATACCTAGATAGAGTTTTAGATACATTACCCACCCATAGTTAATAAGGAGGGAGGCAACGACCGAAATGTTTCCCCGCTTCATCTCGCTCTCTTCACTCCTGGCCGGAAGATGCTTCCCCACATATGTCGCTGGACTAGGCCAACATGACGCAATTATGCCACGGTCACGCCGTGGTCATGCCACAGTCACGCCACAGTCACTCCATGGTAATGCCGTGATTTGGCCCTGCTCTAAGACGAAACCCCGCGGTGGTTCGCAATCCTGTCGGAATTCAATGTATGATACCTAGATAGAGTTTTAGATACATTACCCATCCATAGTTAATAGGGAGGGAGGCGACGACCGTAATGTTTTCCCGCTTCCTCCCGCTCCCTTCGCTCCTGGCCAAAAGATGCTGCCCCGCAGATGTTGCTGGACCGGGACAACACACCGCGGTCACGCTGTGGTAATGCCATGATTTGGCCCTGCTCCAGGACGACACCCTGTGGTGGTTCGAAGTCCTGTTGGAATTCGCACTACTTGAAATAAATATTTTCCCAACGCTTTTTTCCCAACGGTTTGAACAAACCATTGGTAAAAATACCCTATGCCATTCATTTCCAATGGTTCATATGAACCATTGGCATATATGTGATAATAGCCGGTTTTCCCCAACGGTTCAAATGAACCGTTGGGATATATCTATCTAAAATCACCCCGCCATCGGGATACTTCTCCTATCCCTAATCCACACTTCTCCAAACCCTCGGCGCCAATCCCATACTCCTCCCGTCCTCGCCGCTGCTCCCATACCGACCACCCCTTGCCACCGCTCCCATCCTGACCACCCCTCACTAGTGCAAAAACACTTTTTAGCGTCGGTTTTTTTTTTAATTTTTAACGTCGGTTATAAACCGACGTCTTTATAGGCGACGTTAAAAATACAGTTTTCGCGTCGGTTCATAGAAACCGACGCGAAAAATAATTTGCTTATGAGCTTCGGCGTCGATTTTTTATAAAACCGACGCCGAAGCTACATTTAGACATTATTTTCCGCGTCGGTTTATTAAAAAACTGACGCGAAAAATAGAGTCGACTAGGTTTTCGGCGTCGGTTTTATATAAAACCGACGCCGAAATATCGGTTTTCCGCGTCGGTTTTTCTAAAAACCGACGCCGAAACTAATTTAGACAAGATTTTCGGCGTTGGTTTTTTAAAAAACCGACGCCATAGCAAACTTTCGGCGTCGGTTTTTAAAAAAACCGACGTCGTAAATAATTTTTTTTTAAATATTCGGCGTTGGTTTTTAAAATAACCGACGCTGTAAATAATTTTTTTTAAATAAAATACATATATTTTCTCCTCCAAAAAAATCAGAACCCTGAAAAAAAAAACGAAGTATACAAAAACAATTAAACAGCTTTAACAGAAGTACTTGAGAAAACTCAAAGTAAAGCAGAATTAAAATACACGTACCTACATGGTGCATTTTCTTAATCTAACCATACTCAGTATCAATCATTGTAAGTTTCCTCCCATAGATAGCACCAATCCTGTCAAAACAGTAATGAAACTAAGGAGATGTGCGTGAAAAAATCAATCCAAGATATTAGTGCAATGAATAAACATTAAATGAAAATGTGTAATTTATTTTAATCATTCATTTTTTCACAAAGTAAATTACCAAAATGAAATGTTACGACTCCTGATCAAAATTCCAGGAACACTCAGCCGATGAAACCTCTTCCTCACCTCCCCCACTGAAGATGTTGGGGGTGTCTTTTCACCATAGGATCCCCACCACCCCCAACCTCAGGTTTTTATATTTGCTCTGTATAGACGTGCATTACCCATTCACTATTGTTATTTGTTTAAGTTATGGAATAATAGAGAAATAAGTTTGAGTGAAAAAAATAGGTTAGAAAATTGAAATCAAATGCAGATTGAAGACATAAAGAAACATACCTTAAAAATTGACGCCTTCTATTTTATCTTTGTGCAAACCCACTAAGCGCTGTTTCAGGTATTATGTGATATGCTTCTCGGCAATCATTTTCTGATATTTATTTGCATAAAAAATAAAAAGGACTAGAAGATATTGATGTGCATGCAAGGGAGACATTTTTTAGTGTTTGTGAATGTTATTTCGCTATACGAATCTCTATGTTCATGATCCAAGTACCACCCTCCAGATCTGTCACTGTACAGACAAATGATTTTAAGAAATAACAATGAAAAGAAATATAATAACTAATTCTGAATTAAAATACATGTACCTGAAATATACGACATTCTTATTGTTGGTTATTGTTGAAGAATTCATTTGATTATTAGTAGATTCAATAAAACAGTTTTTGCAGAGGCACTTGAGAAAACTCAGTAAAGCAGAATTAAAATACACGTATCTGAAATATATGACATGCTCATTGTTTGTTATTGTTGAAGCATTCATTTGATTATTAGTAGGTTCAAACACCTAATATATCATAAGAGTTAGTTTTTTAAACCCATATATATTATTTTTTATAAATATTAGTATATACATACCTCAAATATTAATCAGACTTAACAAATAGTCCGCAAAAGTAGATTGAATATGGATCATATCAGATTGAGAATATGACTGTGAATCATTGAATACCTACAATAATATTGAATGATATGAAATTAATAAATAGAAGAAAGTGGATGAAAATATATAAAAAAATTAATACAACTAACCTTATGAAAATCAGTAGTTTCCCCAGTTGTAATTATCTCGTACATAAATCGTAGAATATAATAACCACATTCAACATGTCCATTTTGACGATGACACTGCAGTTATAAAACATTTAACTAATAATGAAACCCAATATATAACAAAAATATAAAAACTAATTACCTGTACTTCCACATATTTGATTTTCGTTGGTTTCTTTTACTTTGTAAAATGTTTCCATGAACTGCATTTTTTTATATAAGAACTAATAAAACTTGTGTAAACAATTAAAATTAAACATAACAAACTTCTAAAAATAAAAAAACAACTTACCTGTTTAATAAGTTGGAAAACGGTTTACGCACTTTTCCTAATAAAGAGAAAAACCAATATAAGGTGCATTCATTTGGGCAAAATACACCTAACATCCAATGCCCCCTATAATACAAAAAGTTCACAATTAATGACATTATAATGATCATGAGTTCAAAATTATGTTGATATTCTTACTTATCAAGAAATGGAAAAAACCAGCACTGAATCTCTGTTTGTGATAATCTCTCGGATATATATTGAACTCTTTCATCATTTTTCACATGTTTGACTTCCAAGGAAATGTACTCTGGATCTATAAAGCTGTAAATGCTTGTAGTTTCATTTTGTAAAAGAATCCTGTATAGATACCTAATTTAAAAAGAAAATATAGTTAGTCAATGACATAACAATATTTTATTAAAGAAATAGCAATTCAAACGTCAATTTACTTACATGGAAAACAACTGCACCACATTCATCCTGATCTCTTCAAAATTAACTAAATTCATGATATCTTCTTTCAATATTCTCAATTTATAATTTCTTCCACATATATCGGACGTCATCCGAAACACATAGATAAAATTCAAGGAAGAAGAGCACTGAGATAATCTTTTCAACCCAGAAGAAATATCAGAAGTATCTACAGCCGACTGTTTCTGAACATTTTGCTGCATTTGTACAGTTTCTTTTGCTTTCAGATATTCCTATACAAGTTAAATGTCAGAAAACATTATAAGTAATTTGGAATCATTTCTAATTACTATTTAAAAAAACTCATACCTCATGTGAAATATAACGAAGAAGTGCAGTTGGCCAAAGTAAAAAATGGCCCATACATTCCCCAACACTGGTGATCTCCGCAGTAGGAAATGGTAGTAGAGCAGTAGGATCTATAATAACAAGTACTGATACTCTAACCTGACCCATCTGCATAGGCTGATGATGTACCGAGTCCCCCAAAAAATACACTTGCCCTAACGCAACAATATGTACATGAGGATCTCCCGCAAACAACTCACAATATAAGGTTCGATCCGATGGAGGAGGTGGAGGCTCAAAGTTAGCAGGTGGGGCAGGGTAGTCAGGGTGAGCAGGCTGAGAAGTCAGAAAAATGAAAAGGGTATATTAGTGTTCAAAATTTATAACATAGAAAAATTGATTAAAAATTAAATAAAATAATATACCTCAAATGGTTGCGCAGACGGGGCAGGGTAAGCAGATGGGGCAGGGTAGTCCGGGTGAGTTGGCTGAGAATGTTGAAAAATGAAAAAGTTATATCAGTGTTTATAATTTATAAAATAGAAAAATTGATGAAATTAAATAATATACCTCGGAAGGCTGCCCAGACGGTGTTGGGTAAGCATATGAGGCAGGATAGTCTGAGTGAGTAGGCTGAGAATGTTGAAAAATGAAAAAGTTATATCAGTGTTTATAATTTATAGAAAAGAAAAATTGTTAACAGTAAATAATATACCTCAGAAGGATGAGCAGACTGTGACTGTCTTGCCAAGTGTTCTAATAAAGCCTTCTGTACTGCTGCTTGAATTTGATCACCCATAGACCGTTTCATATCCTGCAGCTCTTCTTTTAAGGATTCGATTTCCGGGTCTCTTGGTTGCTTACTCTTACCAAAAACCTTCCGAATACTAACACCCGCCTGATATCCTCTAACAAGGCCGGGGTGTTCAGCCTTTCCCAAAGCAGTGGCTAGGATATCCATCCTACCCTCGGGGATAAAAGAGCCCTGTGTCTCTTTCTCCTGAAGTTCATCCTGAAATGAAAAATAAAAAATTTATATTAGTGTTTATAAATTATAAAAAAGGAAAATTGTTAACAAAGAATTAATATTTACTTACAATTCTATCAGCCACTTGATGAGCTTCGTCTGTAAGATATTGTTCATTTTTTCTTCTTCTTGCTCGTTTCCATTTCTCATGGTGAGTGGGAGGAGATGGAGGACCATACTGGACCTCTTCTGAACCACTACTTGATCGAGCTCTTAATGCTTCAAATTTTTCTTCAATAATTTTCTGCTCCAAATACGAGTATCCTCCACGTGATAAAGTATGAGGGTATACGTTTTTCAATTGGATCTCCTGATGAGATCTTCTGGAGGCCTGTTACATAAAAATAAACACATAAGTAATAAGGAAAATATAGCATAAATTTTAAAATATAAAACAATTACAATACCTGAAATTTCTCTTCCTGACGACTGTCAACAAATCGCTTCCATGTTTCTTCATCTATATATGGATACTTAAGACATGGGCTTTCAAACCTTCTCTTTCCAAAAACATAATCTTTCGTCAGTTTGTTTTTAAAATCTCTCTATCGAACCGCCGCTAAAGAGAGATGTCTTTTCCTAATTTCTTTGGTTTCCTCAAAATTGAATGTCATCTGTAATTGAAAAAATTAAATATGTCATTTAAACTATATAATATTAAAAAAATGAGATAAAATAAATAAATAAAGATATTTTACCGTCACGGCCTCCCAAAGCTGTTGCTTCGCCGTCCTGTCCACTGACTTCCAATCAGGATATAAAATACTAATCCTGCAACGGCTCTGCATCGCTATATAACTGACAAACTGAACTGCATTTGGGACAACTGCATTATTATTATCATCAAAACAGATGTGTGATTTGTTATCATCACGAGCGAGTGATAGTTTTGGTAAACGTGTAATACCACGTTTACCAACTAGAGAACTTGATTTTTGAGTAGTAACTGGAGAAGTCTCCTCCGCCGAGGACGCATCAGTAGTCCTGCAATTTTTTTTTATAAATTAACAGTTTTATTTCATTAAATATGTATATTACTGAATATTTAATAATATGTAAAAATAGATATACCTCGGTAACTGCTCCTCTCTATCTGTATTTGACATTGCTACTAGAAAGTGTAATGAAATTTTGGGTACCTGCATATCATTAGAAAACTGAATAATTAGAAACAAGGAAATGAAAAATAAATATGTAAAAATAGAGGCATGCATTTGTAAGTTTTAAAAATAGACACAAAATATAAATATTTACCAGAAAAATTAGGAGACTAATTTATTGTTTTCCCACGTCCCTTCATCATGATCGGTACGTACTACATGCACTATGTCTGTCTTATATTCATTGTAATCATCTGAAAATTGCATAATAGATGAATAAGGCTCATGTAAATCACTAGAATCATCAGAATCATCATCATCACCCAAATGATATCTTTTCCCTTGCAAAACAACTGACCACTGATCATTCGATGGACCAATGACATAAAATACTTGTTTTGCATGTGTCGCCAAGATAAATGGTTCCTCATTGTGATTAAATCTTTTCAAATCAACCAGTTTAAACCCATATTCATCATGTTTCACGCCACTATTACTATCAACCCAATTGCACTTAAAAATAGTGACTCGAAATTTAATATAATCAATTTCCCATATGTCTTCAATAACTCCAAAATATGATGTTGATGCAGAAATTGGGTTTTTATCTTTGGCACTCGAAAAATGCACTGCTTCAGCGAATACCATCACACCACTATTCTAAACGGTACTCTTGTCATCCAGGTTTTTTGTGTAAAATGTGTAGCCATTGATATCAAAACCAGACCAAGTGATCACATTAAAAGATGGTCCCCCTGATAACCACTTCAATGTTTCTGATACAGATATATCTGGGGTGACTTTCTCTTTAAACCATGAAACAAATGTCTTCTTATGCTCAATCATCAACCACTTTTCATTTCTTTTCTGATATCGTAACTTTAATTCAGCAATATGTGAGGATATATATGGTTGAACCTCATCTGTGTTGTTCAAAATGTATAAATGTGCTTGCATCACTTCATCACATGGAATGAACTTTATCTTTAAGCCTCGAACCCCTCTACCTTCTCTGTCAACTGTCATATGTCGAGATAGAGGGAGACCAATATGCTCCACCTCATTCAAATAATCAGTACAGAACTCAATCACCTCTTCTGATACATATTTTTGAACAATAGAGGCCTCTGGTCGATAAGGATTTTTAACATATCCTTTCAAAATTTTCATATATCTTTCAAAAGGATACATCCATCTTAAATAAACAAGCCCACACATTCTTATCTCACGCACCAAATGAACCAATAGATGAACCATTATATCAAAAAATGTGGGTGGGAAATACATTTCTAGTTGACAAAGAATAAGAGTTGCTTCATTCTCCAACAAATCTAACAAATTTGGATCAACGACTTTGCTACAAATGGATTTAAAGAAATTACATAACCTGATGATTGTCTTCCTGATAGCTTTCGGTAATATACCACGCACTGCTACTAGTAGAATTTGTTGCATTAACACATGGCAATCATGTGATTTCATACCTATTAATTTACAATCCTTCAATGACACAAAATTATTCACATTTGAAGAAAAACCGCTGGGTACTTTAATACCATGAAGACACTGACAAAAATTCATCTTTTCAATCTTGCTTAATGTGTGACAAGCTGGAGGTAAATATGTTCTTTTTCCTTTCACAGCGGGAGCTAACTCCAAACGTATTCGCATTAATATCAAGTACAATCTAGCATGTAATCCATCTTTTGTCTTTCCTTTTATGTCTAACAAAGTTCCAATCAAACTACCACATATGTTTTTCTCAACATGCATAACATCAATGTTATGTTTTATCTCTAAAAATCTCCAATAAGGTAGTTCGAAAAAAATAGACTGCTTCTTCCAGATATGTTTTTGTAAACCAGAAATTTTTCTCTTTCCAAATGTTGAATCAATATCTTTCACTCTGTCATAATATTCTTCAGCTGACAATGGTTGAGGGGGGAGGTTGTATTCTTGTAAACCGTTAAATGCTTTTCTCAATCTACGATAAGGATGATCAATTCGCAAAAATCTTCGATGTCCCATGTACACTGTCTTTCTTCCATTCTGCAATTGATAATATGAAGTTTGTTCTTCACAAATTGGACATGCTTTATGTCCCTTAACACTATATCCAGATAAGTTTCCATATGCAGGAAAGTCGTTTATAGTGAACATTATCATAGCACGCAAAAGAAAATACTCTTTCTTGTATGCATCGAAAACTGTAACACCTTTCTCCCATAGCAGTTTTAAATCCTCAATCAATGGTGTAAGATACACATCAATATCATTTCCTGGTTGTTTTGGTCCAGAAATCATCAAGCTCATCATAACATATTTTTTCTTCATACATAGATGCGGGGACAAGTTGTAAAGTACCAGAAAAATAGGCCATGAACTATGTTGGCTACTGAGGCTCCGATATGGATTCATTCCATCAGTACACAATCCCATTCTGGGATTTCTAACTTCACTTCCAAAATCATGAAATTTTTTATCAAAACTCTTCCACTGTGGTGAATCGGCAGGGTGAAGTAAGTTACCATCAGAAATGCGCTCATCTGAATGCCATCTTAACCTTTTTGCATCATTTGAATTTGCAAATAGACGCTTCAAACGAGGAATAATTGGAAGGTACCAAATTGCTTTAGATGGAGTTTTGATTTTGGTACCTAAAAATAAATCAGAATTGAATTATCAGAATTGTTTGAAAAAAATATTGGATGATATCATTGGAAAGTAAAAAAATTGATTTTTCATAACGTTACATGACATCACCTGAAAATGAATCTGAGTTGACTTTCTCATCCATCTTATAGCGCGATGTTCCACATGTAGGACAACTTGATAAATGTTCATTTTCTTTCCTATATAGTACACAATCATTGGGGCAAGAATGTATCTTTTTATACCCCAATCCCATTGGGAATAATAGTTTCTTCTCCTCATAATTGGAATCTGGAAGCCCATTGCCTTCTGGGAGAAGCTCTTTTAAAAGCTCAAATAAACTGGAGAAACTTTTATCACTCCACCCATTTTTTGCTTTTAAGTTAACTAATCTCAAAACTGCTGATAACACTGTATATTTACTGCAACCTGGGAATAATGGTTTCTCAGAATCTCCATACAATTGTTCAACAGTTGGTGTTTTTTCGATGGTTTCAACACCTAAATCATGAATTAATTCTTCAATACGATCCTCTTCCTCATTATGAATATCGTCATCAACATTGGATGTTTAATTTTCAGTTCTTTCACCATGAAAGATCCAACGTGTATAATTAAGGCTAAAACCATAACAAATGAGATGATCCTTGATTTCTCTGAAGTTTAACTTTCTCATATTTACACACTTCACACATGGACAGAAAATCAAATCAATATTTTGATTATGCCGTTTAGAAAATTCCAAAAAATTCTCAACTCCTCTTTCATATTCACTAGTAGTTCTTCGTAGATAAATCCAATTATGATCCATTAATACCTGATATCACAATATAATTGATGAATATATTAAAACATAGAAACATTTAAATATCTATCAAATAAATTGTAAACAAAAACATATTCCATAAAAACTATTGATAATCAGATAAAAGACATCAGATATGAAACACGTTTACAAATAGAGTAAACAGTTTATTTTCATATTATATACATGTGTGTTAACAACATTCTAATTTCATAAAAAATTATAAAGTATCAAAATTTAAAAAATAAGATCAAGAAAGAAAATGATATGTCATTTCAATCAATGATGTAGTTTAAAATAAAATAAATTAATGATTGGTTCTTTGATTATTCTGAGGATATTATTGAACATGATGAAGAGTATGTTAATAAAATACTTCTTATTTTTGTGAACATAATAAATGAAAGAGTCAAATACAAAGATAAAATTCCTCAATATTTAAATTTTGGTCGAAATTGACATTTTGCAGTTGGGTCACATGGTAAAATATAAGACATCCAAATAAGTGTATCATTCATACTGGCTCATTTGGTTTATTTTTCTCCTAAGGTTATTTATAATATGGTTTTACTCCGAATAGTGGGTATAGTCTCCACATTATACGTTTATAAACCTATCATGATGCTTAGGAGCCTCAATTATATTGGGACGCATGCTTGAGTTCATTGGTAATATGACTCATGGCATCAGTTTATGATCCCTCACCACTGACACTTGATGTGGTTTCCCATGATTTTTTTCTATTCTCCCACATAGTTTTTGTAAATTATATGTCATTATCATTTTAGTATATCTTTATATTGATACTAAGACACTTCTCTTTATCCATATCTAACAAATCAATGCATTTCAATTCCACATTTCAGTGGATAATCACCATAATCCAATCTATATTATTTTATTATTGAACATATAATACATAATACATATTCTATCAAGGGATTTAGGTGTCATCGGCCCAAAAACAACACCATAAACTATCTTGAGTAACATCAATGATTTTACTTTTTCTAGATTATTTTTTTCTTGACAATATTCCCTTTTATAAATGAATCACCTACATAAATGTCATCAATTGTGAGTTTGGGAAGGTCTAGAGAACTATTATTACTGGAAATGATTTTTTATGGTTTTTCAAGAACCAAGATGAGATTCCATCTAACCAGAAACCCAACACAGTCTGGGATATGGCCTGAAGGGCATTCTTGACCCCCCAAAGCTGGAAACTACTATAGGGAATCAAAAGAATAAAAAAGGAATGATTTATCCCAAAAAACTACCAAGATCAATATCTAAACTGAATACATGGTAGAACTAACAATAATAAACATCAATTAATACATAACTAATCCAAATACAAAAACTTCAAAATAAAAAAAACAAAAAAAACTTATGATACACCATGAAATCGTGATCTCCATGTGACCTCTTTGTCACCACCAAACACAACGCCAACATGCTCTAATGGAATATTTAACTATAAATAATAAACTACAAAATATATTAGGTCAACCAATGTTGTTTGGAACAAGTATGATGTGATCATAAATAGCTCAGTAGGTTATCACACCCTATTCAATGCATTTCCTTTCCAAAAAAGTCCAAAAAAGGTTAAAATACATATATAAAGTAGGATTTTAATTATTCTAAAAAACAAAACAGATATTTCCACAAATTCCCTTTTTTAAAAATCACACATGCATCATTTCTTTTCAAAAATGGTTTCACAATAAAAATTCATTTTAAAAACAAAACCAAAAATATAATTTATTACTAGATGATCAAATAGTGAATATAATAAATGTAAATGAAACAAATAATATGATATAAACTTGAAGGGATAATGACCAATAAGAAGTATAAATAAATAGAACATACAGATAGATAATAAATGGAATCTCTTAAATATATCTAGAGTAAATCCATGGAGGCACTCAGTTTGGAATCAAATACCAGTATATAGTGCAAATCCATAGTCAATAACCAGTTTTCTGTTATAAACTATCCAATCTAGTGGCACATCCAAATAATATTCAACCATTTCCATGTATTGACCCACTTATACATTTCAAGTTCAAAAATGGTGTGATAGCAATAGAGAAAGAGGAAGAACGCTTACCAGAAATCATGCAAATGAAAAAAACCTTCAAAAATGTCCTTCCAAGATCGCAAATCAAGTTCGAAGGTCGTCGGGAGTCTGAAGTGCAGCCGTGGAGCTTGATTTCGACGATCGAACAAAATAAGGGTTTCGGCCGAGATCGCAAATTAGGTTCCAAGGTAGTCGGATGTCCGAAGGGCCGTAGCGGAGCTTGATTTCGACGATGGAAAAAAACGAGGGTTTCGGGACAGCGGAGCTCGATTTCGACGGTAGAACAAAATGAGGGTTTCAGACCCCGAATAATTTTATAAGAATTTTCGCGTCAGTTTTAAGGAAAACCGACGCCGAAAATTTAAAAAAAACATTTCGGCGTCAGTTTTTAGGAAAACCGACGCGAAAGTTTTAACTTATGGCGTCGGTTTTTAGGAAAACCGACGCCGAATGTGTTTTTTTGCCGTCGGTTTTCGGCGTCGGTTTTCCTCAAAACCGACGCGGAAAATATGTTAACTAATATTATTGGCGTCGGTTTTCTGCAGAACCGATGCCAATAATTCCCCGCACATACTATTCGCGTCGGGTTTTAAAAAACCGAAGTTATTACGCCGACGCGAAAACCCGTATTTCCACTAGTGCCTCACCGCTCACCGCTCGCCGATCGCCGCTCCCCACTCCCCGCTCATCAGTGCTCATGCTTTTTTTTCCAAAATCTCAATGAGAACCCGTAACCTTTCTCGTTTTACCCTAAAACATAGCTCGACGCACCCATATGGAAGATTTTTCCCAATAGCTCGACACAAATCCTACTTCCCAACTGACTCTTGACGCGAACCCTACTCCCCAGCACGACAGGTCTGGTTTTCCAATGCTCTATTCTTCCGTATTAAATGAGTAAGTGTTATGATTGCCTTATTATTTTAGGTTGTGTTTGGAACCCTGATTCCCTACCTGCTCTCGAGGGTTCTAACTCTACTTTCCAACTGGTCATCTTATCTTTGATTCAAGTAATTTTTGTTCATTATCTTTAAATCAGTATGTATGCCTTAATTTATTTTCGATTTTTTGGTTCCATTTCACTACAACGTACTGTCTATTATGAACCCCTTATGAACACAACCAATATATTATTTTAGGTTTCAGTTTTGTTGTAATTTACCTATATAGAATCATTTTGATTGATATTGAAGAGGTCAAAATGAGGTGGGGAGGAGGGGGGATGTGCTGAAGGGGGGGGGGATGGGTAGGGGCGAGGTGGGGGGGGGGGGGGTGGACAGGGGGTTGGAGGTGACTGTGCAGGTGGGGGGATGTGCTGGGGGTGAGAAAAGATAAGATATGGGGGTGAAATAACATCCATGTTGATGGCAGCACCAATACATCAATGACTAGAAAAACCTGCTCTGTGAGTGCCTTAACACATTACGATGTTAAAGCCACTCCATCCTAAGTGCTCATTCAACTAGAGGGGTGTTTCACTCATCCATATCTCCCATTAGATCACTAATCAAATCTATATATAGTCAAAAAATTGAGATAACTAGATTAAAACATAGTTCCAATGCCTGATCTATGCTATCATATGTGTCTCCTCCTTGGACTAGAGTCCTGAACAGAAACATCCTCAAACCTCACGACCAAATTCCAACCAAACATGGGATGATCTATCCTTCAAACCACTGTCCAAATATCTGATCTAGAAGCATCAATCAACTCACATAAAACAAATAACATACCCTCTCCATGTTCCCTGGGATATTATCCTCTAAAAACAACCACTATTGGCTCTCTTTGACCCACCTTAGTGCCAAACCAAAACATGGGGCTCCCATGGTCCTCAATGTGACAATATAAAGTGATTTCCAACTATGGAGTCCTCAGGTGAACCCAAAATCTTGGCCCAATCCATTAAAAAAAAACCTCAAATGGGAAAAAGTTCACAGTAAGAACATACACCCTATGAGGGGTACCTCTAGTACATCCAAAGCACAAGACACACCCAGTTCAAAAATATCCCAAATGCCCCTAAATGGCCTCCAACTGATCATAGATCAACAACATCTCCAAATGATCATCTATCAATAATGCACCCAATGGGGTATATAAAAGAAATGAATAACCAATGAATTATTAATGGTCCTTATGACAATCATAAAATTTTTACCTTAAAAGGTCTCTATAGTACAATATTGACCACTCCACATGGGCATTATTAATTAACAGCTATAGAAAACACTGGTAACTCAATCAGTAACAAGCCCACTATGGTATCCTCAAGAGTCCCTTTGACGCATATAAATATATTAATGAAATCTGACCATAACTTCTATCCCACAACATCATACCATCCCAATGGTTCCAATAGTTCCAATCCTAAAAAAAGGAGGCACTCCTCAACTATTCTAACCTTGATAAATAGGTACCAACATGTCAGGATAAAACAAGACCTCTTCATATATACTACTTGATTATAATTTTTAGGATCTATATGAAAGAACATTGAACAAAACTAGATTAGATTTCACAATCCATTCCAACTAATGATCTCATAACCCTCACACATGATTCTCATCTCCCAACCCAACCTGCTGGAGGATTCTGAATCCAATCCTTGAAGAAATCATGATAAAGAATTCTTTTAGTCCAAAACACCATAAATACCACATTAAAACACATAAAGTATTCCACCATGGAAATTTATATGAAAAACTGATCAAAATTGAATACTCATAAGTCGAATTCTGACTCCAGGGTTAAAATAGGGTAAACACAATAAGGAGAAAAAAGTACCCAACCTATACTTTAGGCACATGATATGTAACCCAAAATTTCCCCTCGTTCCATGTGATATAGACTGCTCAGTGTGTACTTTTCCAAAGTACACATCATGTGTTTCGGTATATGATGTTTACCCCTACCTGTGCACATTCACATACAAGGCCCCACTTAGCATGAAAAATTACCTACTACATGGAATGTATCACCCCATACACAATATTTACCCCACATATGGTTCCCATGTATGTACCTATCCATATATACTCCCCCACACAAGGTCTACCCATGCACAATGCCTATCCATGTACCTTGCACTAGATATAGCTTTATACCCTTCATGGTCATCTGCCACTAGCACACCCCGAGTCACCACTACATGGGGTGTAACCCACCCCCTTGTATAAATCTTTTAGTTCCTAAAACCCATATTCCCAAAGTATGAAGAACACATGATGTGTGTTCTCAAAACTACACATCATGTACATGAGTTCTCCCAAACTAAACCCCCCAAAAATATCCCAAAACACCTAATTTCTCCAAAGTATCCATAGATTGAATCCTGAATGGGTCATCAAAAACCCAAAAAATATGATTAAAACTTAAAATCAACCACCCTATGGGAATTTGTGGGGGAGGCGGGGGTGCTTTGAGGGGGTGAAGTGGGGAGGAGGGGGGCTGTGTAGGGGGTTTGGTGGGGAGGGGGTGGGCTGGACATGGGATGGGGGTGGGGCATAGGCTGGGTAGGGGGGAGGGGGGGTTGTGCAGGTGTGGGGGGTGGTTGTGTAGGTGGGGGGGGTGGGAAGATGGGGGAGGGGGGCTGGGCAGGGGGGTTGTGCAGGTGGGGGGTGGTGGTTGTGCAGGTGGGGGAGGGGGGCTGGGTAGGTGGGGGAGGGGGTGGGATGTACAGGGGGTTAGGCTAGGCAGGGGGGAGGGGGGATGGGCAGGGGGGGCTGTGCAGGTGGGGTGGTGGCTGTGCAGATGGGGTAGTGGGGGGGCTGGGTAGGTGGGGGAGGGGGTGGGATGTTCAGGGGGTTAGGCTAGGCAGGGGGGAGGGGGGCTAGGTGGGGGGGGGGGGTTGGGTAGGTGGATGAGTATGGAGATGAACTTGAGTTCCTTGAACCCAATTAGGGAACTGCAGAATGATTTTTTAGGACCTGAGTGTATTAGATAAGGCACATTTGGGGAAGAATCTATAATTCCAGCCATGTCCCTACTTAGACTATCAATGTTGTAGAAACCGTGGAAGACCCATTTAGTGAGTCTAGTAGGAGAAGGAAAATCCCCATGCATAATCCAACCAGGTACAATTACTATAGAATGTAATAATGTTACATCCATCATAGATCAAGATTAATACGTCATTATGTTGAGAAACATCAGACCCTTGTACTTGTATTTAATGATAAATGTTATCAATATTTGAAAATATTACATTGACTATGATTTTTGATTTAATATCATTCCAATGTTGACACATTCTCATATGTGATATGATGAGGACAATATAGAACCTTCCACATAGATACTACAACTCTGTGTCCAATGCAAGAAATGTCCATAAGTCCAATTCATGCTCGGGGATCAATTTGGAGACCTCATTTCTGAATCATAATTTATAGTAATTCAGTAGGATCAAAACTTCATTGGCTTTTTAGGAAGGCCTCTTTAAACTTTTCTGACCACTCGAACATAACTACATTCTTAGTAATCCTATCCATAGACACTTCTAAAGGGGAAAAGATTTAAATGAACCATATGTAAAACCCAGATAAACAAAGGAAACCCACAATCTCAAACATGTTTCGTATGCCTTCTCATGACACCACAACCTATACATTCTTTGGGTCCATATAAATTCCCACATTATATATTACATGCCTAAGAAAACATACTTTATGGAAGCATAAGTGACACTTTGAGATCTTATAAAACATATAATGTGGTCAAAGTGTACAAAAAAAATCTATAGGTGTCCAATGTGTATATCAATGGTCGGTGATTATATAAGGATATCATCAATAAGCACCACAATGAATGAGTTGAGATATGTATGGAAGATCTCATTCATGAGATCCATGAACACCATTGGATTAATTTTAAACATGAAAGGAAAGTCAAGATATGTATGGAAGATGCCTTAATAATTTTCACACCATTTGTAATACGAAATCATATATATACATTCATTCAACTAATTAATTCATGTCCTTAAAAAAGTTCCACATGTCTCATTACTCTTAAGTAAAAAATGATAAGGATCAATATTTTCCCTCATGTACCTCTTTATTACCTCTACACAAGTAGTAATTTACTGCTTTCAAAATAGTAAATTATCTTCAGACATGTCTTTTATAGCCCAACGTATTTATATGTATCCACTACTTTTACCCTTATAAAAGCCCTAGACTAATACTTCTCACTCAATATAGCTCATCACTCAACTCCCAACATCTTCCATACTACTAAAGGTAGTGTCTCATACAACTATATATCACATACCAACCTTCTCACTCAACAAACATCCATGTTAATACATTATGATCAATGTAAATCCATTTTCTGAAATAATACCATATTAACCATGGTAGGTCTAATATCACATTCTAAACGCTCCATTATCACTCATGGTTGGGTTCATCTAGAACCTTATCACTCAAGGTGAGGCCATTATATTGACCACTACCTTATCAATCATGGTAGGGTTAGATATCATGTTATAATATGATAACTTCATTATCACTCAAGTAACGGTCCTTCTAGAACCTTATCACTCAAGGTGTTGTAATTCCTTATTATATATCACTATACTTGTTATAATTTCTCACCCAACATGTGTATGAAATAACAACAAGGGCATTTGGTCCATATCATAGCTCACCAGATAGGTACAAGGTTCTAGTCACTCAGGACCTATTCCCCCTACCTTATCAATCATGTTAGTGTTAGATATCATTTTATAATATGATAGCACCATTATCACTCAAGTAAGGGTCCTTCCAACACCTAATCACTCAAGGTGTCGTCATTCCTTAAGATATTTCACTATACTTATTAGAATTTGTCACACAACATGTATATGAAATAACAAGGGAATTTGGTCCATATCATATCTCACCATCTAGTGTACCACCATGAGGACCATGATCCCATGTGATAAATGGTTAATTTTTATGATTCTCCCTATGGATCATCATTCAAATTTCAATGGATAAAAAAATCATCTATGGAAGGTATATACTAAAATTCATGTAGTAGTCTACTGGATTGTCATGGAGGATTATCTGAATGTTTGCATTACAGATTGGGGATAGAATATTACCTTATAATCTTATCCTCTTAGAATATGATAGAAAATTTCCAAAGTGAGCCCAACAGATGATGTAAATGATTCATAACCACTGAAAAACACCATGTTGGATTTCATAATAGTAATCTACTGGATTGTCATGGAGGATTATCTGAATGTTTGCATTACAGATTGGGGATAGAATATTACCTTGTAATATTATCCTATTAGAATATGATAGAAAATTTCCAAAGTGAGCCCAACAGATGATGTAAATGATTCATAACCACTAATAAACACCATGTTGGATGTCATCATAGAAGATCCCATTGAAAATTAGTCATGTGGTATCTCTCATGAATCAAGTAAATATCTATCCCCAAAGAATCTATGTGTCACAGAAGCCTGACCAATATCCCTCTCTTAAACACAAACCAATACCTTGATAAATGCAACAATATAACTAAATCTCTTGACATTATAGAATTCATTGCCCCATAATATATGATTCCCCCATAATTATACTTTAGGAAAAAAAGGTTTATAATGGTCATAGTGTAAATTTCCTTATAGGTTGGTATATTGAATGATTAAATTCATCGAAAAAATATTAAATTTATCTTGGAGTAATCAAAACCAATAACCCTTATCCGATAGATCAGGATTGAGGTAGGGGATTCTTAATATATGAGTTATAAACTTGAATTTACAATATCCCCCTCCCTATTTGATCAAAAAGACAACATTTTGTTGGTTCTTGGTCTCTCTACCACATCAATATGTGAACCATACAAGGGTAATGGATGTGAGTAAGCCTTAAAAAACGAGATGATTATTTATATGTGTTTATTGTGTGTTTTTTGTGTGATTGCAGGCGATTGAAGTGAGTTTTTGTGAGTTTTTATGTGTGCAGTGTGTTTTCTGTGTTTGCAGGTTTTAGTGTTCCTAAACACACAGAATGAGTGTTTTTTTTGTGATTGCAGTGTATTTTTGTGAGATGGCACATTTTTCACACAGAGTTTTCATTGCAGCCTGCAGTTGATTGCATGCTGTTTCATTTTAAATTAATGTGGGTCTAATCCAACAGTTTCAAAATCGTTGGGTTATACCCCTGTGTACTGCTGCATTTCCCAACGGTTTCAAAACCATTGGGTTATACCCCTGTGTGCTGCGGCATTTCCCAATGGTTCAAAAATGTTGGGTTATACCCCTGTGTGCTGCTGTATTTCCCAACGGTTAAAAACCATTGGGTTATGACCCCTATATGTTTATGCCAACGGTTTTAAAACCATTGGGTTATACCCCCCGTGCGCTGATTTTCCCAACGGTTCAGCTGAACCGTTGGTATAACAGGATCCAAACAGCCTTTTCCCAACGGTTCAACGTGAACCGTTGGTATAAGGCTTTCCCGACACCTCATAGACCAATGGTTTCTAAAACCATTGGGATAAGATTTCCCAATGGTTTGAGGTCCTTTCCCGATGGTTTAAAACTGTTGGGAAAACATGGATTCCCATTAGTGAATGGATATGGGGAATTCACCCTAACAAAACTTGTCTAAGATATAGAGGAAAAAAATCTTCAATCCAACTTTAAGGGAGTACACAACATGTAGTTTGGTTACACGTCATGTACCTTCGACCTTGGGTCCCAATCATGTAAACAGCCTATGTCCTTCCCTCTAGAAGTACACAACTACATGTATACTTCTACCTGTGTAATAGTACATGGCTTAGCCCATGTACATTTTGCCCAATCCATATTTGTGTGGGAGTACATGACGTGCTTATGCCCGTGTACTTTATCCTATGTATGTGTACCCTCTGAGATACACACCAAGCTCACCAAAGGTGACCACATACCATGTGACAAGGGAACCCTTTTTGTAATACTCATCTACTTCCTGAAGCTTTAATCACTAGTAAGAGGGACCCACATGACATGTGGCTTCGTGTTACATGCTGTGTAGTGTAGAAATTTCCAGATCTGGATTCCCTATTTCCATTTTTGTGCCTCTGGACACCATTCCAGCTTCGCCCTTCACCTAAACCAATGGATATAATCTCCTAAACCTCATCATCATTGAACATTTGGATTCAACCCTTGAATCGGTTTGGAATTTTTTTTTATATTTTTCTTCATTGCATGCCAAATAACACAAAATTGGGTATCCAAAATCGTCTGATTCACCATCACTTCTATCGTCGCACCACTGTTGTGCCATGCCGATCCCAGATCTACAATATCCGATCATTGAACCAAGAAACAAGTGCGCAATGATTGATTTATTAGTGAATTTTGAACCATGATCTAAATGAAGAAAACCCATAATGAATGAAGAAATATGAGAGAAATGCACAACCACAAACATGAGGAACAAACCTCAGTCAATGTTCATGTTGAACTCGATCTGTTAGTGTTAGAATGATAAGAAAAGAATCAATAATAATCAAATGAAAATTCCAAAATAACCTTACAAATAAACCCATCTCACAAGATGACCGAACCGTAAATCAATTTGTTGGTTGATTGATTCATGTTCGTCATAGGAATTAAGAATGGGGAAATAATCCAAATACAACAAATGTCCTATCTTGAGGTGGATCAATCACTGATGAAGAAAGAGCCTATTTCATGATTTTTGGTGAGATCCTTTGATTTCATCTTGCACCAGTCATCGATCTTCAATCTAATCATTATCCTTCAATGAAACCTCATTCGAAGAATCTTCAATGGTCTTGTAGATCTATAGGTTTTAACAACTAAAACTAGAAATTCCCCATAACCATTTAGTTATAGAAGAGGTTAAGTCACTACATTAATGAAATAAAATAAAATAATTTAATTAATTATTTTATTCATTTTACACCCGCGATAACTTTTATACAAATGCCTACACTGACCAAGGTTATGTCTCTCCTAGGGTAAACCCTGCATTCAAAACTCAATGGTGTCTTTGGATTTATGATACGATCCCCTATTTATAATTTATTTGATCTTTTCTGAAAAACTGCTCACACATTCTATTTAATATATTTAATATATTTCAAACATTTATTCTGGGCACACCAGATCTCATAATCGCACGTTTTCTCAGTGCTTGGTCTAAAAAACAATCCATACAATATCCAAAAATAATGCATAGAAAATTCATGTCATTATAATGGTGATATTGGTTTGAGGTTTCTAATCGGTTCCACTGCTATGATTAAATGTTAGTCAACCCCTACAAATCCCAAAAATGGTATTAGAGTATTCCATGTTTTTAGATACATGAAATCATGTTTTTAAAATGAAGAACAATCTATTTTACATTACTTTAAGTGTTAAGGTAACCTCGATTGAGACCTTAACACTACGTTATGGGAAAATGTAATGTGAGGTTAAATAGTTAACATTACATTGCAAGACAATTTAATGTTAATCACTTCTTCCTTAAGTTAATTGTTAATTTAATCGTGAGAAAGTATCTAAAGATATGCTGATGTGGTAGCGTATCTTTCATTGGGACTCAACATTACGTTAAGAAGTTAATTTAATATCGATTTCAAGCTGTAGAATACATTATAGTATAACATATCCTATAATTTTATAGGTCGTTACACTATCAAAATATTAATTTATATCCCCCCCACATTAGTACAATGGAAAGGAGGGTCTAACCCAAGAGAAGGAGGGTGAATATAAAAGGGATTATTCTTTTCTAAACCATTTAAAAGAACGAAAAGGTACTGATATCAGAGATGAATGTGTGAAAAATTTAAATAAAAACATCAAGAGAGTGATGTATTATATGTGTTAATATTTAATGTTATAGAGTAGAAAGCATACAAATAATTTGGGAGAAAATACGATTGAAGCCAACTGTGAAATCAAATAGTGATGTAGAGAAATGATTTAACACAACTAGAAAACCAGATCACTAAGGTTGTTTATATTTTCTATCAAGAAATAAAACTACCACTAAATTAAAAAACAATCTCTATCAATAAGGGTTATCAAATAGTAGGGAGAAAAGAAAGTGATCGGGGGTAATTCAAGAAGTTATTATTGTAATCCATGAATGTCCATTCTCTACTATTCTAACTGCACATTCTATCAAATTATCATATTGGAAAATTAATTCTAAATAAGTTTTAAGAATGATCTTCATCTGTCGATTCTTTAATCAAAATTGATAACTGAATAAAATATTAAAAGACAAGGAATAATGGATTGAAGTAGTGAAATAAATATTTAAGAATATAATGTGTTTAAGAAAGAAAAATAATCAAATTCCCCTCATAAAATTAAGTACCACACATGTTTTAGTTACCATCAATTATACGAGAACAAATAATATAGATTAATAAAAAATAGGGGATAAAATGAAAATATTTTCTATCAAGTCGATGTTCATCTCTCCTTATTTCATCCTCAACATTATCTCTTCCATTGAAGTCCACACTCTCCCCATTTAAGGGGAAATATCACCGACTTAACTTTCTGATTCCATCACCTCCATTTCATCACAACCGAGATAAGAGAGTAATTTTTCTCCTTTTATCACCACTACTATAGTTTTAGCACATCTCTTTAACAAATTCCTTTTTTGCATCAAAACTTGATTGATCCAGATATCAACCAATTTGTTCCTTAGTATCAAAATTCTACCACCTTGGACATGTGGTCAGTTCTCCTACTTCATTGTAGTTCTAATTTGGATTTGAATTCCTTCAAAGTAACAATTTCTAGCAACAAACTTCAGATTCATCACTCTCCAACAATCAACACTAGAGATTCATAACATAATTCATCATCTTATCTTTGGATTCCTAGATTGATGTAATTTGATTCATTAGTGTTTACATATTCAAATGAAACTAACCATTCATATTACACCTTGAATGAGCACTCCCTTAATCTGCCTCAAACATGACTACAGGCGTGGCCTCATCTCCAGTGTGTGCTGCCTCCACCTAACTCGACCTTCATTCATACCAATAAATAAAACTCTAATTTCAAAATAATTTTGGTTGGATTCAACTCAATTTATGTGAATTTAATATATTTTTTTGTTAATTGATATTAATTTTACTTTTAATATGTATTTTTTGTTTTGAGATTTGTTACGCAGCTGGCAGGGTGAACTGCCCACTCATTCCCCATCGACCATGTGTCCCACAGGATGCTCCCTCCCTTGACCCTCTATTATTCTACCGATGGGGATACTTGACTTCAGGCTCCCAAAAAGTTTCAGAAAAGATATTGAGAGAACACAACAAACTCCTTTCCAGGCGCGGGTCGGTGACAGTAGCAGGTCTCATGTGATGGTCCTTCTGATGCGTTATAGTGTTCTGGATCAAAAACTGCCTCATTCTACAGATCTGATATGGTCTCCCCGTCATCATTTATTGCTGGGTTTTTTGACGGAGGGGGAGTATTCAGTGGATGAAGTTATGGGATGTAGGTGTGAGTGTGTGAGATCTGGGTATGAGGGGACTCGACTTCACTGAGCTAGAAGGATTCAGAAGGAGAGGGTTCCCGACAAGGGGTTTTTTGGTTCACCACCAGTGAGGATAGGGGAGACCCCTTAGTTCGTATCTCCATTTTCCAAGAGAGAAAGATCGGAGTTGTGGAGATCCCTAGAGTTTGAGGGTTTCTATTTGTCTATATAGCAGTGGTGAAGATCGATCACAAAGGGGCTTCAATCCCTATTCTTGAACCCTAAGGGTATCCCATAACAATGGAATTCTTGGAAAATGACTGTGCATCTATATAGGTGTAGAGTTTTTGGACTCATGCAGCAATTCTAGATTCAAGTGGTGATTCCAAATTCGAACAACAGTAGTGAACCTGGAGGACTTAGACTTGATGGCGACGATGTGCAACACCTATCATGTGGTTTATGATTGGAGAAAGGTTATACCGAACCCCTGGTAAGAGGTGTTTCAATTGAATTTTATTTATTTTTTAGTTTGATTCCTGTACATGTATTTATTTTTGATATGAATCAGTTGTTTACTGGTGACCTATATCTTGTATTTACTTTATTTCATTGTAAAAGAATCCCGAATGACTCTACCCCGTGCATGTAGGCAATCTGCCGAAGCATGTAAATCTCTACATCCACTTTTTTTCTTGTTTTCCACATTTTATTTTTTTGACCTCATTATCTACTAAACATACTTGATTCTTAAATTAATTAAAATATGGTTGGATTTATTTATTTTGAAGTAGTTGTCTGAGCTTTGATGGTGTTTTATGCTATTAATAAATTCTCTACTTATATTTACTATAGGTTTGTGATATGTTCACTATTAAATTATTTTAATTATGTTTACTAGCCTATGTTAATAATACTAGAAAATAAACATAGGTTTTCTAGATTTCATATTTTGGGATTATGGAAACCAAAATTAAACCCAATGGATCCTGGCTATTCGAATAGGGACTGCCTTACGCAACACAACCCCCCCCCCCAAAAAAAAAGTGGAATTAGAGCCAAATTGGGCATACTTTTGTGTCATCAAAATTTGGAATCGATAATTCATTACTTTAAATGACGTGTTAATTTATTTTACTTGTGCAACATGCTTTGGTGTTTTGTTCAAATAGGTCATTTAATTTTTTGGCTATAATTTTTCAATATTTTATTTATTGTTGTTTCCCTTACTGTATCCCTATTTTGTATTCCCTAGTAGATACCTTAGGAATTGTGCAGGTGTCTAGTTTGTGTCTTGAGTTTTGGGGTAGGAGGGGTTTGTGCGAGGTTTCCCTGAGCATGAGTGTATCAATTAGTAGTGGGGGTGTGTGGTAGGGTCTATTTGTCTATTTTTTTAGTCTCTTGGTACTATCTTTATCCTTAAAAGAGTGAGCTGGTAATTAGCTCAGGTTTTTTCCTCTAGCGCGTGTCCTGGTTTTGGGTTGGTGTCTCTATATTGTGACCTGTTATGAGTGGTGATTGGGTCTGGGCAGTGTTTAGAGTGATAGTTTAATGCGAATAGGTTCGGTGATGATTGAGCTTCATGTGGTTCTATTGGGATCTATTTAGTGATGTTAGACAGTTCTTCGATATCATTAGGAAGCTAGACTAAAATGGGTTTTCTTGGTTGGTAGATGGATGCTCTTGGATCACTAGTGTTCTTGTGGGTTTGGAGTTTTCCCTTAGGAAATTTGGGACTGCATGGGTTTTTCTATGGTACCCGGTTATTGAGGAACCTCTCTTGTTGGCTTGGTTTAGGCTATGTTTATGTCTAGTGTGCATTTAGTGGGGTAGAGTTATGAATTCAACTCTGGGTGTTTTTTCCTTTGTGTCATACAAGGGTTGGTATTCTTAGGATATAACCAAGTATGAGAGTAGTGATGACTTGGGTAGTGGTTAGAGAAGCAGTTCATCACTTGATGTTTGATTGATCACCAAATCTCATAATGGGTGTGCTGGTGTCTCTTTAACGACATTGGTGAGTACCTAAGAATTAGGTTCTTAATGTCATTGGTAAGCTAGATTTAAGGGGTTTTATTTCCTTAGGTCAATTGCAGTCTGCCATTACTTGTTGGTATCGTTCTCTCATGGTTATGAGATGACCTTTTGGATGGGGTTTGTATGGATTTTATAGTGGTACCAGTTAGGACTGTGTAACCCCCTATTTGTTTGGTTCTAGGTGGTTTCTTCCCTTTATGTGGAGAGTTTTTTCGAGTCAGTGTTAGATTTAGGTGGAGACCGGTTTTGTTTTTTCTACGCTTAATTTCTCATTGTTTATTTTATTGTTTTTGTTTTCATTATTGCACTAGTTTTCTAAGTTAAATTATTTATGAATTTTATAAGATGTTTGTTATTTCATGGTTTTAGAGGATGAGTACTACTATGTTCTTCCATGTGTTACATGTACTGGCGAGCAACCCATGACTTCCTTAATGAAATGATCTTAGAGGTCGACTTAGGTAAGTGAAAGTATGTGCTCTGTTTATATTTAGAGTTGTTTAAATTCTGAACATGTTTAGAAGCTATTTAGAATTTAATTTAATTTGGGCAGTGTGTATCATGTTGATGCATGTTAGGGGGACTGTTTGGGTCATACCCTATAGGCAATTTATTATTTAGGATGTGATTCCCAAATTAATGATGATAAGTGGTGCAGAATCATCATGTGGTTAGATTTTAATTTTCTAGTTGGAGTTTTTTTGTGTAATTGTAAATTAAATTCTATTCATAAATTTTAATTTACAATGTGTAGATTTTTGATTTTTATATTCTTTTTTTTTTGTTAATTAAAATTCATTTTACTTTTAATATATATTTTATGTTTTGGAATTTTTTACACAGCTGGCATGGTGAACTACCCACTTGTTCCCCACCGACCACATGTCCCATAGGATGCTCCCTCCCCCAAACCTTTATTATTCTGTTGATGGGGATCCTTGAATCTAGGCTCCCAAACAGTTTTAGTGAAGAGATCGAGAGTGAATAATAGACTCTTTTTCAGGAGCAAGTCGGTGATGACGACATGTCTCATGCAGTGATCACTCTGATGCGTGTTAGTGTTCCAGATTGAAACCTGCCTCATTCTCCAGATATGATCTATTCTCCACATTGTCATCATTTGCCGGGTTTGTTGATGGAGGGGGGGGGGGGGGGTCTTTGGTGGGTGACGTGATGGGATGTAGGCATGAGTGTGAGAGCTCTGGGTATAGGGTGACTCAGCTTCACTGAGCTAGAAGGCTTTAGAAGGAGAGGGCCCCTGATGAGGGGTTTCTTGGTTCACCACCAGCTAGGATAGGAGAGACCCCATAGTTAATCTCTTCATTTTCCAAGATAGAAAGATCAGAGCTACGGAGATCCCTAGAGTTTGGGGGTTTCTGTTCGCCTATGCAGTGGTAGTGAAGATCGATCACAAAGGGGATTTTGGTCCCATTTCTTGAACCCAAAGGGAATCCTTAAATGATGGTGTTCTTGGATAACGGTAGCACGTCTGGATAGGTTCATAGTTCTTAGAATCATGTAGTAACACTAGATTTAGGCGGTTATTCCATATTCGGGAAGCAGTAGTGCACCTGGAGGAATCAGACTTGATGACGACGATGCACAATGCCTCACATAAGGTTTCTGATTGGAAAAAGGTTATACCAAACCCCTGGTAAGGGGGGTTTCAGTTGAATTTTCTTTATTTGTCAGTTTGATTCCTCTACGTGTATTTCTTTTGAGCTGAATCAGTTGTCTTCTGGTGACCTGTATCTTGTATTTCATTTCTTTCATCATAAAAGAACCCTTGATGACTCTGCCCTAAGGGTGTAATTTCGGCCCGGCCCAGACAGGGTTGGACCGGGCCAGGTCCGACATGCAAAAAATCGGGCCGCTGGCCACTATTCGGGGCAGGCCGGGCCGGCCCAAACATCCCCATTAGGCGGCCCAAGCCCAGCCTCAGGCCGGCCCCAACCATCGGTTCGGGCCGGGCTTTTTCGAGTCGGGCCATGGTGAGCCTTTATTATTTTCAAAATGATTGTTTGTTTTTAAAACTTGTTTTAAACATTTTTATTTAAACATTTTTTTAACATTTATTTAAAAAAATTTACATTTATTTTTAAATGAATTGTTTTTGTATAAATGTTTATTTTATTTTTTATTAACATTTTATAGTGGGTGGATATGTTTTTTTGTCTAAATTGATTTATATATTGTGAATATATATATATTATTTAAAAATTGTAAAAAAAATTAATGAGGGTTTTTTGGGGGTGTGCAGCAGTGGGTGAGTTTAAAGCCTTGTTATTTAAATGTTTATTTAACATTTATTTAAAACATTTTTTTACATTTATTTTTTTTAACTTATTTATATTTTTTAAGCATTTGTTAAGTTTTTTTATTTAAAAGTTTTTATTTAAACCATTTTTAACATATGTTTAAAACGTTTTTTTACATTTTTTAATGATTAATTTAAAATATTTTTTAATTTTTTTAAACGCATGCTATTTACAGGTATTTTTTTAAAACATTTAACATTTTTAAAATTTTAATGTAAAAATTATTTTTTAAGTGTTTGTTTTAAAAAAATTAATTTAAGTTCTTGCTTTAAAAACTTTTTTTAAACCTTTTTATTTAAACATTTTTTAAACTATTTTTTAACACCTGTTTAAAATGTTTTTACATTTATTTTTAGATGTTTAATTTAAAATGTTTTTTTGAACGCATATTTTTTACATGTATTTTTTTTAAACATTTTACATGTTTTATGTAAAAACATTTTTTATTAACATTTTACAGTGGGTGGATTTGTTATTTTTTTCTAAATAGATTTTTATATGTCTATGAATTTATATATATTATGTGCAAATTGACAAAAATATATTAATTAGGGATTGGGGGTGCGCAACAGTGGGTAGTGAGTTTAAAGCGTTGTTATTTAAACGTTTTTCATCATTTATTTAAAATATTTTTTACATTTAATTTTTTTAACTTATTTATGAAAATTATTTTTATGCGTTTGTTTAATTTAAAACATTTTTTAAATGATTTTCAATCTTTTTTGTAGGGTAGACCCGGCTTGGCCCGATCCTATATGGGCCGGGCCGAAATTACAGCCTAGGCGGTGCACAAAAGTGGGTGAGTTAATTTTTTTTAAATAGATTTATATATTTATATATAGTATATATAATATATGCAAGTTTCATTATATTAAAAAAAAATTAATGAGGTTGGGGGTGTACGAACATCATTGGGTGAGTACTTATTTTTTTTTGTTAATATATAATAAGTTATTATATATATATATATATATACAATATGAAAAATTGTACAAAAATAATTAGGGGTTGGGGGGTGCGCCGCAGTGGGTGGGTTAATTTTTTTTAAAAATAGATTTTTATATAATATATGAAGTTGCAACATATTTAAAAAAATTAATGAGGTTGGGAGACGTGCATGAACATCATTAGGTGAGTGTGTTATTTTTTTGTTAATATAAAATAAGTTATTATATATATAATATTAAATCATTGACACACACACACACATATATTATTAATGGATTTTTAAAAGCCACACTTAATTGATATATATTATTAATAGCTTTATATATATATATTATTAATGCCTTTGTTTATATATATATATATTATATCATATCATTGATATATATATTATTAATGGATTTGTTTAGATATATATATAATATGAAAGTTTCATCAAATTTTAAAAAAATTAATGAGGTTGGGGGGTGTGCGCGAATATCATTGGGTGAGTGTGTTATTTTTTTAATATATAATAAGTTATTATATATATATAATGTTAAATGATTGATATATATATATATATATATGTAATATGAGAAAATTGTAAAAATAATAATTAGGGGCTGGGGGTGCACTGTAGTAGGTGGGTTAATTTTTTTTTCTAAATAGATTTATAAATGTATAATATATATAATATATGCAAGTTGCAACATACTTAAAAAAATTAATGAGGTTGCAGGATGTGCACGAACATCATTAGGTGAGTGTGTTATTTTTTTATTAATATACAACAAGTTATTATATATATAATATAAAATCATTGATATATATATATATTAATAGCTTTGTTTATATATATATTATATTAAATCACATATATATATATATTATTAATGGATTTTTAAAAGCCACACTTAATTGATATATATTATTAATGGCTTTGTTTATATATATACATTATTATATATATATATATATATAATTATATATCGTTGTGCACACACACACACACACTATAATTATATATAATAATAATTATATGTATATATATATACATTATTAAATATATAATAATATATATATATATATTATATTATTTTTTGTTAATATATAATGATATATATATATATATATACATACATATATATAAATTCTAGTGATAATATAATAGGCGCTGCGCCTGGGTCCAGGCGGAGCCTTGGAAGCTTGAGGTAGGAGGATCGATTCTCCCTACCACCAGTTTTCCATTAATTTTTTTTACAACAGGCTGGGTTTCGCATGGGCCTTCTTGGATAGGCCCAGGCCTGACTTGATAAACCTACGGCCCGAGCCCGGCCTGGCTCGACGCGGGCTTTGCCGGGCCGGGCCGCTCGGACCAAAATTACACCCTTACTCTGCCCCGTGCACGTAGGCAATCGGCCTAAGAAAATAAATATATGCATCCATTTTTTTCTTCTTTCTGCATTTTATTTATTTGACCTCGTTATCTGCTGAACATCCTTGTTTATTGAATTAATTCAAATATGGTTAAATTTGTTTATTTTAAAGAAGTTGTTAATGCTTTGCTGGTGTTTGATGCTATTAAGAAATGTTCTGCTTGAATTTTCCATAGGTTTGTGATATGTTCACTGTTAAATCATTTCAATTATGTTTATTGTCCAATGTTAATAAGACTAGAAAATAAATATAGGTTTTCTAGATTTCATATTTTGGGATTATGCGAACCAAAATTAAATCCAATGGATCCTGGATATTTGAATGGGGACTGCCATGCACAACACAACCCCCCAACAATTTACTTGGCCTAACCTTCAATGAAACCTCATTGGGAAACCTGGTTAGGGAGACTCGATGATGATGAGTATTCATGAGCAGTCAAATTCCATCCAGCTTAGGCCCTCATATCCATTACTTGGATAATGAACTCTTTACTAAAAAAACTTTTAAACAAACTCTCACTAAATAAAATAATCTAACACCACATGTTCATTATAATTCATCCCTATGGCTATAGTAGTTGGATAATGCGAGGCCCCATCAACTTCATAATTTTAAACTTGTAACAGAAATCAACCAGTGTTCAAATTTTTTCACTTGGGACTTGAATTTTATAGAGATTCATTAACTTCATCAAAAACTCATACCATGCTCGATGTTGGTTCTTCGACTTCGAAAACCATCCCTGGACAACTTTGATTTAGATTCACCCACTTTGACCTTAGTCAAATTTTCTTCACGCAAGGCCCAATCTTGGATTTGTCAGTGGATTTAGTGACCCCAGATTCAAAACTCTAAGATCAGTCACAACTTTGTTTTTAAATGGTTCCAACCGATCCCCAAACTGGATTTGGTTACGCTAGTCTGTAACTTAGTTCATCGATCTCAATTTAAGTTCAAGCTTATTAGTTGTTCCTCCTCAAATTCTTTTTTCATCAATAACCTCAAGTGTTTTCATGTATCAGTGACGATCCAAGGTTCAACCTTCCCTTAATCCATATTTGATTTTGGACGGGCCTATGATGTCATCTTTAACCAATAAGCTTAGATTCTCCATTTGACTTTGGCGACTCCTATTGAGATATTGGATGAAATATCCTACATGTTGGAGAATTGTATTATGAGGAAATATGGATAGATATATCCCACTCGTAAATATATCATATGAAGGAGTTGGTGCAAATATCGTATGAAAAAATACTGTAAAAAATATCTTATGGGACTTATTGATTAAATTTATTACAGGATTTTATGAAATATTTATTGCACTGCTACTGCTAAAATATGTCACGAACATTCTTAAAATTACTTATATTGCAACTTCATATGAAATTTTTCTATGAAAGTCTAACATTCCAAATTTAAAAGTTTCACAAACTTTGGTGAAAATAAAATTAGATATTGTAAAATCATTTTAATGATAAAACATGAATTCAATAACATGTTCAAAAATTAAAACAACACTTTCCATGATTTTTTAATTTTAATCAACATGATTAAAAATATTATCCCAACAAAAATTACTTAAAATAAAAATAAGAAACTTAGGAATTTATAATTATTTAAAAATAACATTTTAATGAATATTAGACCAAAAATAACTAAAATTTAGTTCTTAAAATGTATGAAAATAAAATAAATTAAATTTATATCAATTATGCACAAAAAAATCAACATTTTAATGAAAATATTAAAAGATTTACAATTTTGAAACATAATGATAAATATTGAATTATTTATCATTTAAATCTCATTTAAACATGAAAACCATCAAAATATTACCAAAAAGATGAATAAAAAATTCATTAAAATAGAGCCACATCAAATTCCCCCATAAATTCTAATTATTCAATAACATATGTTATGTGTTTCAAATACTCTATGTGTTTCAACAATGTATGATTTTTGTTTAAAAAAAATCACAGAACATATCAAAGATAGATTGTATTTAATTTGTTTTGTGCCAAAAATTGAAAATTATTTTTTAAAAGTAAGTTTTTTATTTCAAATACATGACGAATTATCACTACTTGATCACATATGTTTTTGTTTTTTTATATATATCATGTCTTTCAATAAAAAATATTTCGCATTTAAAACCCCCCCAAAACATGTAACATATAAAATTGTATTTGATATGTTATGTGTTTCAAAAGACGTTCTTTGTCTAAAAATTCACAAAAATAATTGAAAAAATGTTTTATATTTTAAATAAAAGATAAATTTTAACTTTTTAAATCATACATATTTTTTTATATATGTCATGTGTTTTAATAACAAATAATTTGTGTTTAAAAAAAATCATAGTGTTAGGTTGTTGTAAGAAATGTATTTTGAAAAAGGAAATATATCTTTTGAATGACTTGTTTCTAGAGGACATATTCCATATCTAGATAGATACACAAATAACATAACTAGGAAGTTTGGAAGTGGGAGTAATTGCGGTAGTAGGACTACCAGATTTGGGTGATGAAGTGCAGAAGGTGTAACAGACACGCGTATGATCAACTCTGATGGCTACATAAGAATAACATGGAAGTTTTAAAAGGATACATAAGAATCATTAGAGTTCTATGTAATATATACTTGAATTGTTTATTAGGCTTGGACAGTTAAGTTGGTTCATTATCTTACAACTTTGAATAGATGGAGGGAGGCCCACATAGATCAAAAGACGGTGGGAAGTATTTATAGAGATCATATGGTAGTGGCACCATATTTACCGATGGAAATAGTATATATATAGGGATATTAGGTTAAAAGGAGTAGTATCTAAAGAAAATATTTCATATGATGCATTTGAGTGGCTATGGACTTAATATCACAATGCTAATCAACACAACCTTAAGTATAGTCTTGATGATACTTTGTTGTTGGAGCATCCTTAAGAAGAAGCTAGAGATAACGTAGGCATCAAATTATTGTGATATGCATAATATGTGTATCTTAAAGATATTTTTTCTCAATATATCATGAGGTAATAAACAATAACGATTATCATTTGCATGGATCTTCCCATTCAAGCCATCATTAATACAATCATTTAATAAGGTGAAGCATATGAGAGGAGTTGTATTCATGTATATGATGCATATATTGGTTGAGGAATTAACTCATGATTTATAATGCATGAGTTAATGCATGGATCATTAAGGAGTATCCTTAGGTATTTATAAATACCACCTCTATGTGTTGAAAATGGTGGGTGATACTCGCTCCATGCTTGGTTGAAACTCTATAACCCTAAGCACTTATCTATTCCTTATTTACATACGAGATACTAGCACATCGTGAATAGAAGAGAAGTCCCATAAGCATGATGAATGATTCAAGAAAAAAACAATTATACCTTAGGAGGTGTCATACTTCCACCTACCACTCCTGTGATCTCCCTCAAGCTCATGTGGTAATGATCGAGATGATGTATTAACTTCTTCGGTGAAAGGTACACACAATTACAAGTTATTCATTTCTAGTCTACATGTATTTCATTTATCTAAGCATGTTGATCTTAGTTTGAGGTTTCAAATCACTTACAATATTATGATTAAGTGTTAATAAATCCTTATGAATCCCAACAATGGAATCAGAGCATGCCATGTTTTTAGATACATGAAATCATGTTTTTAAAATGAATAATAGTCTATTTTACATTATGTTAAACATTAACATAATCTTAGATGGGACCTTAACACTATGTTATGGGATAATGTAATGTTAATCACTTATTACTTATGTTAAATTTAAACTTAATCTTAATAAAGTCCCTAAATATATACGGATTTGGTAGCATATCTTGTGCTGGGACTCAATATTATGTTAAGCAGTTAATGTAATATCAAGTTAAAGAAACAGAATATATTATATTATAACATAACCCATAGCATGATAGGTCATTTCAATATCAAAATATTAATTTATATCTCTTACTCACACCAGTACTTGTGGAAAGCAGGGTTTGACATAAGGTAATGGATGTGAATATCAAAGGGATTATTATTTTCCAAAATATTAAAAACAACAAAAAGGTGATGGTGAAAGAGACGAATATGTGTAGAATTTAAATAAATACAAGAGTGGAGTGTTAGATGTGTTAGAATCTAATGTTATGTAGAAATTGATAGGTAAAATAATTTGGGAGAAAATCTGATGGAAGAAAATAGTGAAATAAAATGGTGTTCAAGAGATATGATTTAACACAACTAGAAAACCAGATCACTAAGGTCGTTCATAGTATCTATTGAGAAATACAACTAATAATGAATTAAAACACAATCTATATTAAGAAGGGTTATCAAATTGTAGAGAGAAAATAAAGTGATCAGGGGCCATTCATCGAAATTATCATCATAATTCATGAGTGTCCAATCTCTCCTATTCCACTTTCTCATTCTGGTGAATTATCATAGTGGAAAATTAATTCAAATCAGTTTCAATTATTATCTTCATCCGTCTATTATATAATCAAAATAAAGAACTAAATCTAAGACTAATATACAAGGAAGAATGGATTGCATCAGTGAAAGATATATTTAATAATAGAATGTATTTAAAAAACAACAAAAATCAAATTCCACTCATAAAATTAAGAAGAAAACATGTTTTAGTTACTATTAGTTATACAAGCACAAATAATAGTTATGCAGATGAAGAAATAGAGAAGTGAAAATGAAAATATTATCTATCGAGTCAATTTTCATCTCTCCTCACTTCATCTTCAACATTCTCTCTTACATTGAAATCCTTTCTTGAGATCCCAAAAAATCTCATGCTTCTTTCCAAGTTCATCTATCACCCAAAATTTAATTAAATCCCTGCTAGTTTGTTCCATTGAGAATTCCTCTACTTGAATTCTACTACTCTCCTATTTTATGGGAAAATCTCACTAACTTAACTTTCTAATTCCACCTCCACCATTTCATCAGAACTAAGATAAGAGAGTAATTTTTTCTCTTTTTCTCACCACTACTATACTTTTAGTACATCTCTTTAAAAAACTCTATTTATTACATCAACACTTGATTGATCCAGCTGTCAACCACTTTATTCCTTAGCATAAAAATTACACCACCATGGACATGTGTCTAGTTCTATTTCTTCCTTGTGATTATAATTTATATTTTAATTCCTTTGAAGTAACAATTTCTGGAAACAAACTTAACCTTCATCACTGTACAGTAAATAAGTACTGGATATGCATAACATAATTCATCATCTTTGATTTAGATTCTTATCTTGATGTATTTTGGTTCATCAGTGTTTACATCTTCAAATGAAACTAACCAGTCATCTTCCACCTTGAATGAACACTCCCTTAATCTGCCTCAAACATTGCTACAGGTGTGTCCTTATCTCTAGTGCATACTGCTTTCACTTAGTTCAGACTTCATTCATACAACCAATAGACCTACAATTTCAAAAAATAATTTTGGTTAGATTTGGATAAATTTCATTGTAATAACCCCCAATGAAACCCTAATAGAAAACTTGGTTAGGGAGATTCGATGATGGAGATTCTTTATGAGCAGTCAACTTCCATCAAGACCAGATCCTCATGCTTGTAACCTAGAAAATAACCCCTTATTCGGACAAACTCTCACTAAAGAAAATCATTGGGAACCTCATGTGAATTATAATTCAACCTTATGACCATATTAGTTAGATGATACAATCCCCCATTAATTTCATAATTTCAAAACTTTGTAATATAAATGAGCCAACAATCAAATTTATTCACTCAAAACTCGACATCGATTGAGATTCACCAACTTTACCAAAAACTCCCAATATTCCCAATGTTAGTTTTTTGACTTTAAAATGGATCCATGGATAGATTTGATTGAGATTAATCCACTTTGAACTTGGTTTAATTTCCTTCACATGAGGACCATTCTGGGATTCATCATTGGATTTAGCAACCCTAGATTCAAAACTTAAAGACCAACCTTAACTTTATTTTCAAATGGTTCTAATTGAACCCCAACCTGAATTTGGTTACTCCAGTCTGTAACATAGTTCATAAATATAAGTTTAATTTTAGGATTAGTTGGTCCTCCTCAAATTTAGTTTTTATCAACAAACTTGAGTTTTTTCATGTCTCATCATAGATCCAAGGTTCAACCTTACCTTGAGACTTGTTCAATTTTGATCAATCCCACAATGTCATCTTCAAAAATCAATATTAGACTATTTATTTGGTTTTAGTGACTCTTATTGATATCATGGAGGATATATCCTACACGCAACATAATTTTCTCATGAGGAAATCTGGATAGACATCTCATACACATAGGAGAAATGTTCTATGTGTTGGAGTTGGTGGCCTAGAACCAACTACTTTGTACTTTATTCATTAATAAATACCTTATCACATCTTGATTGTTCTTCTGCTTGACAATGCGTGTGATAATTTCCTAAGGACAGCTGTTTCATTAAAGGGTCATAGCGGATCCCTGCTATGATGAGAACCTGGAAGTGCCACAACACTGTTCTTGAATATATGTTCTATGGATGGATGATGTTATTTGAGTGACACGAATAATACAAGCCATTAGGGGTGAAGAATCATAAAAATTTGAGGCACCTTCTCATGGTGTGCGCCTTTGGTAATATCCAGGGGGATATTATGAGAATGAGACCCGCTAATAGAAAATCCACATTTCATAGTGTCATTGGATGTTCCTATCTTAAGACGTGTGTATTGGTCCTTATACTTTAATATTATTATTAATGGGTATTACAACTCGCACACTTAGATGTATTGATGAAAACTATGATGAAACACTGTTCACAGTGAGGTAAGATACGTTGGGTGCGTCACGGGTAATAATTCATTACTAGATAATGCAAGAAAGGATTTTTCCCTTCTGTTCCATAACAGAAGTAGATATCTTAGGACCTTTGATGGAATTGATATAGCCTAAATAAATCCATGGACATGGCAAGGAATGGGCAAGTTAAATTCTGGAAAGTCAAAGAAAGGATAATCGAGCACATGGGTTGATGACACTAGCATGAAACCCGCTTGATTCGAGATATCGTGAAAAATGTATTATATTACACGGTAAGCATTCGTATGAGGTGACACATTAATGCAACGTCAACTTCTTTCTATTGGATGCCTTGACCCATTGTTAGACAGTAATCTTGGACTTTAGGCAAGCCTGCCTAATGCCAATGAGAAAGAGGCCTAGAGGGTGACACACTAAGTGTGTCCATGTATCTCAGTTAAATATTAATTTAAAAATTTAAATAAATATTATTCCTGACTGTGGTTTAATAATTATTTAAGGATGCCTGATCGCATTTATTTCAACACTAGTTATCTGAGAGAATATATTGTGGACAAAATAATATATATTTATTAGCGAGTAATATAGTTACATTTATTTAATAAATAAATATCCATTACTCAAGGACTAATAAATGTGGTGGGGGAAATAAAGAAAAATGGAAAATAAAAGTACATGCCGTGTATATTGAATATACACGCCTTGTAGTTTTATGGAAAATGAGTACATGCTGTGTATTAATGATTACATGGCGTGTAGTTTTTCCAGTCGGGATTTTTAGAAAATAATATCATTTTATTAAATGATATTTATTATAATGAGCATGGGCGCATGTCAAGGAATTAATCATTCAACATGGGGGGTTTTCAATAAGAGTTAACAAAATAAATAAAACGCGTAACGTGTTTAGTTATTTCCATAAATCTATAACCTCAAACCCAATTATAAATATCCTCACAACCCCAAAACTTTTTCCCAATCATTGTGCACAAAAATTATGGAGATTTCTCTCAAGGCCGAAAGAAATCCTTCCTCCAAGAATTCTCTCAAGATCGAGAGAGATCCACCACCACCAGATCAAGGCGATCGAAGGCAGACATCGCAAGCGAAGGTTCTTCCGCGCTAGCACCCGGAGATCCCTTCATCGATGTCCAGAGATATGTGGAGCATGTGTGGATCACTGCTAGAGGAATCCTAAACTTGGATTCTACGACGCAAAGACGGATCACACCGGATCGCGACCAGAGATATCAACGAAGAAAGAATTTCATCAAGTTAATTCTTGTCAATCAATTAAATTAATTATAACTAAAATATGATGATCCTATCTATATGGTTCCAAAACTCCCTCTTTTGTTTTTCTTTCTTCGTTCTATTCCGATGATCCGGCGTTTTACATCATGACGGATCTCAGATTGATCATTGTTAATGCTAAAATTGAAGTTGGGCACTCCCACCAACATGCTTCTACTGCGCCCGGAACCTATAAGTGGTATCAGAGGGGTCATATCGTTGATTATAATTATTTAGTTTTTCATTGGTGATTTACGCATTTAATAATTTAGTAGTTTCAATTCAAGTTAATCGTTCTTTAAAATCTGAATCTCAAGATCTGTTCCTCCCCTCTCGTTTCCCATTCACCTTACAGAAACAAATTTTTCTTTTAATTTTGATTAAAATAAAATATAAGAACTCATCCGGAGGTGCCAAATGTTCCTGGCCATACAACACCAGATTACACGGTGTGTATTTGGAAGTACACACTATGTAGTCTAGGTTCAAATAATTTGAATGGTCTTCCAAATCAGGCTGTGTATTGGATCCTATCTAAGTCATTTATGACACCATGTGTTGACCAGGAACAGGTGGCACATGGTTTCCGGAGTACACGCCGTGTGGTCCACTGAACACGGCGTGTAGTCCCTTTGGGCTGGGATTGGACCGTGTACCCCGTACACGGCTTTCCCAGATGGAAACTGTGTAACGCAGATACAACACGGCATGTGTCCAACTGAACATGCTATGTACTCCGAAAATTTCCAAAGTACATCAACACGCAATGTCCTCGGGTGTGTACTTCGGATGGACGATGAAGAAAAGTACACACTGTGTATTCAGAATTACACGCCATGTACTCACCCAAATTACACAGATTTATTAAAATTTATTATTATATTATACAAACCCTTGAGACATGTACCATATTATAGGCATAAAGCTGAGGTACAACATGTGATAGGTGTTTTATACATATGTGTTTAATTTAACATCTGTGTAATGAACGAGAATTCACTGGGTTGCCTCCAAGGTACAAGTTACGTACGAAGATAATTTTAAATGAATTTATTTGTTTAAAATTATGATGGATGAGAATCTAAATGAAATTCAGAAAAGGGTTTAAGATAAAAGGATTGATTAATTAAAGATAATTAATTGATTCGAGCGTGATTTATCTTAAACAAGAATGATTAAATAATTGAATGCTAGTTTTATTTATGCGTAAATATCGTTGCATGTATGGATGATCATGATCTAGACCAATACCTTTGTATGTGAATGGTTTCTTTAATTAATTTATTTAAATTAAATTTGTTGGCCTGAGATCCTTCTCCTCATTAATATGTAGGGCCTACACACCCAAGGATTCTTTTATGTAAAAACCCCTTTTTTACCCCTCACCTACATGTGAGATAAATTCATATGTAATGGATGGAGCTCCCAAGCTAGTGGAGGCAGCTCAAGTCAGGAGCCAAGGCGGAACCAATCCAAGGAGATACAAAGGTGGAGAGGTGGAAAACTGTAAACACGAACCCAAAAGGTTCAAGGTGTTTCTCCCCTAGGTCTTGGGTTAGTTTATCAACTGCTAGATAAAATAACCAATAGAACAAGATCATGATCATACCATTATTTTATTTCTGTCAGTTGCATGGTTTATTTATTGTGGGTATGTTGTCACGATCACAAAATTAATTAATTAAACAAGCATGCAAGATGAAACTAAAATAAAGACCAGCTTATGCGTAAATATTATCTTAGACATGGTTAATCACTTAACTATATCCCACTTAATATTAAAAATAATGTAATCAAATATAATAAAATGGTAATTTACGTATAAGGATAAAATCCCTCAAAGAAATATTAAGTCGGTATAGCCTTCCATAATCTTGGTTAGAATCGAACCATAGTTCAAAGTTCTTGACCAACCCTAGTTGGGGTGCTTTCAATTATCGGGGAATTCTAATTCAAGGTTTTGGGCTGACTTGACTTGGTTCGCATCAAGGCTTGACTGCCATAGTAGGACTTGGTGTGACCAAGAGGCAAAGGTTGAGGAAATCCAAAATAAAAGGATTTCAGGATTGGGGAGTCTACTCAGCGGATCAAGGAGCTACGAGTTAATGTAGTTGGCATTTGGAATGCCTACCTAAAACCCTTCAAGTTTCTTGACCAACCCTAGTTGGGGTAATGCGAAGGGAAATATGGATCCTTGCCACTAGAATATTCAGGCAACAGAATATTCCGAAGTCAATGATGAGGGTTATTGGATATCGATAAAATAGTGGGAGACTAATAAGTATTAATTAATTTATCTGTATCAATTTTATAATAAAGTACTAAACCTTTTCTCATCATAATTTGTAGAAACGAAAAGAAAAATGACTTCAAACATATCATTGCGAACCATACTCAAGAAGGAAAACCTTCTCACTGGCACCAATTTCCAAGAGTGGCAGAGGCATTTACACGTCATCCTTCGCCATGAAAGGAAATTGTATGTGCTGGAAGAGCCTATTCCAGTTGCTCCTGGAAAGGAGGCCAGTGATGAGGAACTATATCTCTATATGAAACACATGGATGATGCCACAAATGTCCAGTGTTTCATGCTATTATCCATGTATAATGAGCTCTTAAAGAAACATGAAAACATGGATGCGCATAGCATAATGTATCACCTTAAGAGTCTCTACCAATAGAAGGAGAGACATGAGAGATATGAGATCTACAACGCTTTTTTTTACAACTAAGCATGGAGAGTCTATGTCATATAGGCCTCACGTAGTCATGCTTATTGGCTAAATTAAATTCCTGGACATCTTAGGTATTAGGTTCTTGGATGAGTTGCGTACAGATCTCATCTTATCATCACTTCCCAAGACCTTCTCTAGCTTCATTGTCAATTATAACATGAGCAACAATGAGAAGAGTCTATCAGAACTTCTCACCTTAATTCTCAAGGTAGATAAGGACATGGGGTGTGACAAACCCACAGTCCTTATGGTGAATAAGAAAAGGAAGGACAAGGTAAAGGGGCCAAAGACTTATAAATGGTCCGAATCCCCCGAGCACCATCCTTCCAAGAAGGGGATGATCCATAGGTAGGGAAAGGAATAGGAGGCAGTGTGTTTTGCATGTGGCAAGCAAGGCCACTGGAAGAGGAACTGCACCTAGAAGCATAGGGCCGCTAAAGTTGCATTCGTTATCGAGTGTAATATTTCTATTTCTACTCATTGGGTATTAGATACAACTTGTAGGGCTCACATCTGTGTCAAAATATAGGAACCAAGTAGATTTAGAAATTTTACCAGAGGAGAGGTGGATCTTCGAGCTGCTAATGGTGCAAGGCTGGCTGCATTGTCTATTGGTGATTACCACCTCTCATTGTCGACTGGGATAATTTTGGTTTTACATAACTGTTATTATGTGCCTAGTGTTACTAAGAACATAATTTCTGTATCTTGTTTGGATATAGATGGATTTATTTTCAAGTTTGGAGATAAGGGTTTTCTCTTTTATAAGAACAACGTATGTTATGGTATGAAACATTTAAATAATGGTTTGTATGTATTAAATTACGAAAACCAAGTGTTGGAAATCGATAACAAAACAAACTCACATGAATCATACATCACCCAGTTGTGGAATCACCGTCTCGGTCATGTAAATGAGAAGCGCTTGACAAATCTCTACCAAGATGGTTATTTAGACTCTATTGAGATAAAACCACTTGATAGATGTCATGCTTGTTTACAAGGTAAAATGACCAAGACGCCTTTTGGTGGACAGGGTGAAAGGGCCACAGAGCTTCTAGGATTGGTGCACACGGATGTATGTGGACCATTTCCAATAGAAGATAGAGGTAGATATTCTTACTTCATTACTTTTACTGATGATTTAAGTAGATATGGATATGTCTACTTAATGAGGTATAAGTCATATTCCTTAGAGAAATTTATGGAATTCAAGAATGAAGTGGATAATCATCTTGGTAAGAAGATAAAGAAACTTCGATCGGATCAAGGTGGAGAATATCTGAACCAAGAGTTCATCGATCTTCTACGGGAGTCTGGGATTCGATCTCAGCTCACTTTTCCTTATACACCATAGTGGAATGGTGTTAGTGAAAGGAGGAACCACACCTTGTTGGACATGGTGAGGTCGATGATGAGTCATGCAGATCTTCTATTATCCTTTTGGGGATATGCATTACAAACTACTGCATACACATTAAACCGAGTACCAATTAAGGCGGCAAATGGAATTCCATCCGAGTTATGGAATGGAAAGAAACCCATTTTTTCGTACACACATGTATGGGGATGCAAGGCATTTGTTAAGGCCTTATCAAGAAACAAAATGGAACCCCATGGCATAAAGTGTATCTTTATAGGATATCCCAAGGAAACGAAAGGATATTACCTATATAACCCTTCAGACAAGAAAGTGACTATTGCCAGACAAGCCGTCTTTCTCGAGAGAGAGCACATCCTCAAAAAGGATAGTGGGGGAAAGATTGAATTCGATGAAGTTGATGCTCAAGATACAAAGGAGTTGGTACATGAACAATTTCCACAGGTCCCTGTGGAAGAGGTTCCAGAAACATAAGTACTGTGTAGGAGCTCAAGAGAGGTAAGGGAAACAGAGAGATTTGGTTTCCTAGTCACCAAGGATGGTGAATCATTATTTTTGGACAATGATGAACTTATCTCATACAAGGAAGTAGTAGAAAGCTCAGAAGTTGCAAGATGGATAAAATCTATGAATTCTGAGATGGATTCCATGTATCAGAACCAAGTATGGGTTCTGGTCGATGAGCTAGTTGATGTAAAGCTTTTTGGATGCAAATGGGTATTCAAGAGAAAACTGGACATGGAAGGTCAAGTTAGAACCTATAAATCAAGGCTAGTAGCTAAAGGATTTAGACAGCGTCAAGGAATTGACTATGATGAAACCTTCTCGCCAGTTTCCATGTTTAAATCCATAATAATCATACTTTCCATATAAGCTTACCATGACTACGAGATTTAGAAAATTGATGTCAAAAAAGTATTCCTTAATGGGAACCTTCTAGAAGATGTCTATATGACACAACCAGAAGGGTTTGTGACACTAGGTGAATACAAATAGGTTTGCAAGTTGCATAAATCCATTTATGGATTAAAGCAAGCATCCAGGTCATGGAACATTCGATTTGATGAACCCATAAAGGAATTTGGTTTCATTAAGAATGAATGTGAGCCCTGTGTTTATAAGAGGTTTAATGGGAATGCGATTGTTATCCTAGTAGTATATGTTGACGACATATTGCTTATTGTAAACGATGTACCATTCTTACAGTCAGTTAAGGATCGGTTGAACCAGTGTTTCTCCATGAAGGACTTGGGTGAAGAAACCTACATTCTAGGGATCAAGATCATTTTTGATAGATCCAAGAGGCTGCTTGGACTAAGTCAGGGTACATACATTGACTAGATACTAAAGAGATTTAGTATGGAACAATCCAAGAGGGGATTAGTTCTAGCATCACATGGCCTACATATTTATAAGAAAATGTGTCCACAAACACAACAGGAGAAAGATAGAATGAGTAAGATCCCATACACTTCGGCTATAGGATCCATCATGTATTCCATGTTATGTAACAGGCTTGATGTTGCCTATGACCTGAGCATGGTATGCATATATCAAGCAGATCTAGGAGAACAGTATTGGACTACTGTTAAGACTATCCTTAAGTATCTAAGAAGAACTAAGGATATGTTCCTGGTGTATGGAGGGGACGAGGAGCTTGTCATCAGAGGGTATGCTGATGCTGGTTTTCAGATAGATCAGAACGATCTGAAGTCACAATCTGGATATGTTTTCTGTCTCAATGGAGGAGCTGTGAGCTGGAAGAGTTCAAAGCATCCAATTATCGCCGATTCTACAGCAGAGTCTGAATATATAGAGGCTTCTGATGCAGCCAAGTAAGTCATCTAGATTCAGAACTTTTTCCAGGATCTTGATGTGGTTCTTAGTAGTAAAGACCCTATCACATTGTATTGTGATAATACTGTAGTGGCGGTTCTTGCAAAAGAACCAAGGTCACATCAACATACAAAGCACATAATCCGAAAGTATTACCGCTTGAGAGATTTGTATCAGAGGGGTGAAGTTTCAGGGAGCAGAGTGTCCATGGAAGATAATGTGGCAGACCCCATGACTAAAGGCCTATCTCAGCAGAAGCATGAATATCATGTGAGAGATAACGGGTTAAAGGTTATTAGTAGTTGGCTGTAGTCTAAGTGATATTCTGTTGGAGTTGGTGGCCTAGAAACAAATACTTTTTACTTTATTCATTAATAAATACCTTATCACATCTTGACAGTTCTTCTGTGTGACAATGTATGTGATAATGTCCTAAGGATAGATGTTGCATTAAAGGGTCATAGTAGATCCCTACTATGATGAGAACCCAGAAGTGCTATAAAACTGTTCTTGAATATATATTCTATGGCCATATGATGTTATTTGAGGGACACAAATAATACATGCCATTAGGGGTGAGGACTCATAAAACTTTGAGGCACCTTCTCATGGTGTGCGTCTTTGGTAATATCCAGGAGGATATTATGAGAACGAGACCCGCCAGTAGGAAATCCACATTTCATAGTGTCATTGAATGTTCCTATATATGGACGTGTGTATTGGTCCTTAGAATTTAAGATTATTATTAATGGGTATTACAACTCGTACACTTAGATGTATTGACGAAAACTATGATGACACACTGTTCACAGCGAGGTAAAATACATTGGGTGCGTCATGAGTAATACTGCATTAATCGATAATGTGAGAAAGGATTTGTCCCTTCTGTTCCATAACTGAAGTAGATATCTCAGGCCCTTTTATGGAATTGATATAGCCTAAATAAATCCATGGCAATGGTAAGGAATGGGAAAGTTCAATTCTAGAAATTCAAAGAAAGGATAATCGAGCACATGGGTTGATGGCACTAGCATGAAACATGATTGATTCGAGATATCGTGAAAAAGGGATTATATTACACGATAAGCATTCGTATGAGGTGACACGTTAATGCAGTGTAAAATTCTTTCTATTGGGTGCCTTGACCAATTTCTAGACAGTAATCTTGGACTTTAGGCAAGCCTGCCTAATGCCAACGAGAAAGAGGCCTATAGGGTCACACACTAAGTGTGTCCATGTATCTCAGTTAAATATTAATTTAACAAGTTAAATAAATATTATTCCCAACTATGGTTTAATAATTATTTAAGAATTCCTGATCGCATTTATTTCAACACAAGTTATTCGAGAGAATATATTGTGGACGAAATAATATATATTTATTAGCGAGTAATGTAGTTACATTTATTTAAGAAATAAATAGCCATTACTAAAGGACTAATAAATGTGGTGGAGGAAATAAAGTAAAATGGAAAATAAAAGTACATTCCATGTATATTGAATATACATGCCATGTAGTTTTATGGAAAACGAGTACACTCCATGTATTAATGATTACATGGAGTGTAGTTTTTCCAGTTGGGATTTTAAGGAAATAATATCATTTTATTAAATGATATTTATTATAATGAGCGTGGGTGCATGTCAAGGAATTAATCATTCGACATGGGGGGTTTTCAATAAGAGTTAATGAAATAAATAAAACACGTAACACGTTTATTTATTATCATAACTCTATAACCTCAAACCTGATTATAAATATCCTCACAACCCCAAAACTTTTTCCCAATCATTGTGCACATTAATTCTGAAGAGTTCTCTCAAGGCTGAAAGAACTCCTTCCTCCAAGAACGCTCTTAATACCGAGAGAGATCCACCACCACCAGATCAAGGCGATCAAAGGCGAACATCGCAAGTGAAGGTTATTCCGTGCTAGCACCCAGAGATCCCTTCGATGACGTCCAAAGATACATGGAGCATGTGTGGATCACCGCTAGAGGAATCCTACACTTGGATTCTATGACGCAATGATGGATCACACCAGATCGTGACTGGATACATCAACGAATAAAGAGTTCCATCAAGGTAATTCTTGTCAATTAATTAAATTAATTATAACCAACATATGATGATCCTATCTCTATGGTTTCGAAACTCCCTCTTTTGTTTTTCATTCTTCATTATATTCTGAAGATCTGGCGTTTTACATCGTGACAGATCTCGGATTGATCGTTGTTAACGCTAAAATTAAAGTTGGGAACTCCAACCAACGCACTTCCGCTGCGCCTGAAACCTACACCATGAGGGTAAATATCTCATATGCGGGAGTTGGTGAAAATATCATAAGAGGGAAGACTGTAATAAATATAATATGGGTGTTTCTTCTTTAATTTCTTATGGATTTTTTGAAATATATATTACACTTATATTGCTAAAATATCTCATGGACATTCTTAAAATGTCTTACATTGTAGCATCATACAAATTTTTTCAATTAATGTCTAACGCCCTGAAATTTAAATGTTTCACAAACTTAGGTGAAAATGAAATCAGACATTGTAAAATAATTATAATGATAACAAATTAATCCAAAAATAGGTATAAACTTAAAAAAAACTATCCATTACTTTTTAATTTTAATCAATATGATTAAAAATATTGTTCTAATAAAAATTACTTAAAATAAAAAATGAAACTTAGGAATTGAAAATTACTTCAAAATAATATTTCAATGAATATTTAACCAAATAAAAACTAAAATTTAGTTATTAAAATGTATAAAAAATAAATCAAAGAACTTTATATCAATTAATCACTAAAAATAAACATTTTAATGAAAATATTTAAAGAGTTTCAATTTCATCACATAATGATAATGATTGAATTATTTACCACTGAAAGATTATTTAAACACCAAGACCATCAAAATGTCATAAAAAAGATATAGATAAAATTCCTTAAAATAAATCCACATAAAATTACTTCACACTTAACATATTTATTGTCCTCAAGTAATCAATCTAACATATTCAATGATCGAAAATCAATATTAAAAATGGATTTTTTTTAAATCCAATAAAGAAATTATTTTTATAAATGATTTCACCCATTGATATTCTCAATTAAGTATGAAAACTATCTTAAAACAAATTTTCTTATCCAAAATTGGGTTCTGGTTTTATAAAGATGATCAAATTTGAAAATTTTGAAAGGATTTAAGCCAATTTAACTTTGAATTCAATCATCCCTTTAAATTTCTATTTTTCTCCATAGTGAACAAACTCACATATTTTAACACATAAATAATTATATACAACTAAATGGATGAGTGATTTTATCAATTATAAGGAATCATAATTAACTCATCAAATGGTTTTAGCTTATAGATAAAAAGGTCAAACTATAATTAGGTGTTCAATTTAAACCTGGTTGAATGAAAAGTTCATTAGTTAAAATGAATCCAGAAAGTTCAAATCCAATTAAAATTATAAACTCACTCTCAAAATTTTACTAAAGGTAATTATTTTATAGGAAAAAGGAAATATTTTACTTGATTGAATCAATGGTTGATATAAAATATTTAACACTCATGGTGGAAAACAACTTTAATTTGAAGAAATTTTTTTGATCACTGATGATTTAAACTGAAGCTTGAAAATAATCAATTTGAAAAAATTAGGGGACTTTTTGATGTAAACTACATTGAAATACAATTTATGATAAGAAAATAAACCCCCCCACACTTAAAACCCAACATTATACCTAATGTTGAACTCTAAGGTTGAAAAAACATTTAAAAAATTCAAATTCAAACATATTTTCAAATTAGTAGTTCTAAGTCATGTACATGGTCAAAAAGAGGTTCAAAAGATATATTTTCTGCTTAATAGAATTAATAAAAAAAATTCAGATTAAGTAAATAATTTTTCTACCAAGTTTCTACATAAAATTTTAGAATAAAACAAGCTTTTTAGAATAATAATTTTTGTCTCCGACAACGGTTTCAAATTTTGATAGGTCATTACATTATCAAAATATTTATTTATATCACCTCACTGGTAGAAAAATTTGATTAGGAATTATAGTTTTAACATCAATTCTTTTATTTTAGACGTTAAAACCCATAGAGGAAGGATGTTAACATTGGTTTTTGATAAAATTAACATTAAGAGCTTATAGAGCAAGCTTTTAACATCAGTTCTTAATAAACCAATATTAAAACTAAATTTTAATACTGGTTCCTAAAAAGTTGATCTTAAAACCTTTTAAAATAATCATATCCCTCATGTTATCTATGTTTTACTTATGTTTTGACTCCCAATTTTCTAAAACCCTTGGATTCCCGACTCCTGACCGCCCTCTATTTTCACCTTTCAATTGATTTTCTTTTTCTTTTACATAATTTCTCTATTTTATTTCATATTTCAACATTTTTTTGGTTTCATTTCACTACCCTTATCCATTCGACCCATAATAGATGCATTTTACTCATCTCATTTGACTTCCAACATTATTGAATTCCATTATCTATTTTCAATTTCACTTTTACTTCACTGGTTATAATTTAAAGTTAGTCAATCACTATTTTGGCCCTCTTTATCATGGATATTATCTTAGAATCTCTATATTTTGCAAGTTAAGATTTTATTTTTTATTTTCAAAAGATTTAATAATTCATTGTTAATTATAAATTATATCCATTAATTTATTTGTTTATATGAATATATTTGTTAGCTATAAATTTTTATGGTTATAAATAATTTGTGGTTATAAGTTATTTTTGATTATGAATTATGTGTGATTATAAATTGAAGTTTTATTTTTTGGGTTCTAATTGTGTGTATTTGTAACTGTTTGTATTTATAATTTTTTTGTGGTTATAATTTGTTTGTGGTTAAAATTATTTATGGTGATATTTTTTTACCAATTATAACTTGTTTGTTATAATTTTTTTATGTTTTTAAATTATATAAATTTTTATAGTGATAATTTGTTGTTGAGTTTCATCCTTGTCAATCATAAATTTTATTTGTGCTAAAAGTTTATTTATTTATTTGTTTAGAAGATTTATATTAGCAACTTTATATATATATATATATAGTTTTAATATATATATTATAAATTTATATATTATTATATATTTATATGTTTTAAATTAATATATTTATCTAATTTTTTAAATATTTATATGTTTTAATATATTTGTGTATTTTATTTTTATTTTAGATTAGAAATGAATCACAATTGCATAAATTCATGAAGAACCAGTGATGAATTTGATAAAGGGGTTGATAATTTCTTAGAATTTTCTAGATGAAATCTTAAAAACAATGATATGATTTTCTATCCATGCACGCATAGTTTAAATATAAGAAAATTATGATATAAATAAATCAAAGACTATATTATTTTATATGGTTTTTATCATAATTAAAGATGCTGGATATGACATGGTGGAATAAAAACTAATCAGTATATAATGATGATGAAGATGTTCAACCTAAGATAGAGTATCACCTTGAAGAATCAATCCCTGATATAGGTTTTAAAACTATTGAAAAAATAACAAGTGTTGAATGATTGTACAAAGATACCAAGAAACCACTATTACTAAGTTGAACTAAATTTATAGTGTTATCAGTAGTGCTGATATTAGGTAACTTGAAAGTAGGAAAAGGTTGGAGTGATAAAATTTTTACCGAATTTCTTGGAATTTTAAAATACCTACTTCCCAAAGGCAATGGGATTATAGATTCCAATTATGAAGAAAAAAAGTATTATTCCCAATGGTATTTTAGTGTAAAAGGATATATGTTTTCCCCAAATTACTATATTCTATATAGTAAGGAATATGAAAGATTTTCAGAATATACTAAATTTGGGATATCATGATATAAAATAGTTGAAAAATCTAACTATGATTCATTCTCAAGAACATGCACCAAACCTCACACTAAAGCAATCTAATATCTTCCAATAATTCCTCATTTTAAGCATCAATGTTCAAAATCAAATGATCCAAATAGGATAAGATGACCTACAGATGAGTGCATCTCCAATGGAAACCTACATTACCCCAATGATTCACCATAATGGAAGAGATTTGATAAAAAATTTCCTGATTTTGGAAATAAAGTTTGAAATCTCAGAATGAGATTGCACATACACATAATGAATCAATATCAGAGCCTCAACAGGTAACATGTAACATCCCATTACTATTCAGGTATTCCTAAACCCTCTTGTGTTAAATTATTAATATCTTAAGTGGGGAAAAAAGATTTATCAGTGAATTTTTGATAAATATGTTAAAGGCCTTAAATGCTAGTTAACATCTTGGAATATTCAATTGAATATTTTTGGGGTTCAACATTGAGTTAGTGTATGATTCTGAATCCCCCAAAGGCTTGATGAAGGGTGAATAAAAATATTAATTGTATTATATTAAGCGCACATAATTTATCCAAAATAATTGAATAAATCCAAAATGATGCATTGTATGAGAAATATGAGACCACCGTTATATCTGAAATGCAGTGTTTACCCTAGGAGGGGTATAAAATTCGAAGTTTCCAAACGTTTGGATGCCTCAATCCAGAGATAAAGTTATTAAATAATATTTAATATATTATTTTATTAAAAATAATTAAATATCTCCCAAATAGTACATTGTATGAGAAATCAGAGACCACCGATGGGTCTGAAATGAGGGGTTTACCCTAGAAAGGGTATAACATTTGAATGCACGTAGGGCATTTGGATGCCTCGCTCACAAAAATAACCCTGTTTATTTTAAATAATTATTTATTCCGAATTTTAAATAATAAATCATTAATATCTATCAAACGGTGTGTCGTATAAGAAATACGAGACCACCCTTGGGTATAGAATGGCTTGTTTACCCTAGGTGGGACATAAATTTCATTAAAAATGAGTGTTTGGTCACATCACTAATTAATTGAAGTTTTTAATAATTACATTAAATAATTCATTATATTAAATTAATTTAATTATTAAAAAAACGGATTATTGTTCAATCATATTCCCTAAAACTGTAAGCCCCATTTTTTTGATTCTTTAAGGTTTTAAAAACTCTATTTTTGTATCGTTTTCACCAGATTAATTCAGCAAACATCATAAATTTGTGAATTAATAAATCCTCATTAAATTTTAGATTGAATAATGCATTTAAAATGGATATTGAATCAATAGTTCATATTTTACCATAAGGGGTTTGTTTTAAAGTGGGAAAACCATCCTATATTTCAGATTGATTAATAATCTTGAGTCTCAGTGATCTCAGTTCTTTTTACCTGCAACCAAGAGTGCCTGATCAATGTTCTTCTTTCTACAACAAGACTTATAGCGACCAAACCTTCATAGAATCTAAGGTTTCATTTTTTTAATTAAATTTATTTTTTTTTCTTTTAGTTCCTATTCTCTAATTATGGAAAATAAAGTGTTTTAATTTAAATTAAAATGATAAACATAGATTTATCAAAAATAATATTGAAGTAAAATATCAAGGGTTAAATATGAATTTTTTTATGATAATTAGACCGGAAAGTAGTTTATCAAAATTATCATCCTATAATTATGTGGATTAACAAATGATAATTATTAATATCATCAAATTATAATTGCTTGAAATTATCAAAGGTTAGTTATTGAAGAATTTATCACTAGATAAATACAAAGTTTTATTAGATGATAATTACATTGATAATTTATTTTGAGAATATAATCTTGTTAAAAGAAAGGATAATCACAAAGAATTATCAAGTAATGAATAATTAGGTGAAATTGTCATTCAATAACTATAATGATTTAACAAATGATAATTTCATCAAATTATTGAATGAATAATTGTTTAAAATTATCAAATGATAATTATTTAGATTATCAAAATGTAATGAATTATATATATATATATATATATATATATATCAATAAACACACTTGGTATAATTTATTAAAAATTATATACTGTTATTTATTTTGATTATCAATATGTATATATATATATATAAATATATAGGTAGATATATATTTTTAATAATTACTTTGGAAGTTAAGGATAATTTTACTAAATATAAAATTATCAACATGTAATTTCATGAAATATTAAAATATAATTTCAAACATATGTGTAGACATAAAACGATAATCCATATATTATCCAATAGAGATAAAATATTATTACACGTAATATTTTAATCGATAATTTGAAATTATCCATGAGAGATAAAATATTATCATAATATTTTAATCGATAATTTTAAAATTATTCAGGAGAGAGAACGTCTCATCTCATGTGAAATTTTATTTCTTTTTGAAATAAAATAACTAGTTTTGTTTCTAGGAACCCTTGATGAATATCGACCATTGTTGTGTCGATGCTTATGATAATAAGGTCATGAGGAGGTGTATTGAACCACACAAGGTGGTTTATCATTATGGATGACATCGATGAACTTGAGGTAGGTGGTTCCATTCCAATGATCCAAATTGATTATCCTTGTATTGATTGATTTATTTCAATTGTTTATTTAAATTCAATAGCTCAAATTTTCTTTCAATTAAATTGATAAAAACTTGATTCCAGTTAATCGAGATATTTTAAATGGTTTTGGCATGAAAATTTAGAAAACCCCCAATTCTATTAAATTGTGTGTGTTTATGGAAATTGGTTGATTTAAAAATTTAAATTTAAATTGTGGATTTAATGGAAATGATTTCAATTAAATTGTTGAATTTAATCATGGAAATAAATTGTGTAATGATGGAATTAGTTTTGAATAGATTTCAAACTGGTGAAAATGGACTAAAGATGTTTTGATAGAAACCCAGTGGTTTCATCTTATTAAAGTGGAATGTTTTTGATTAAGACATGTTTTGGTTTTAAATAGAAAATTGGAATTTAAATTAAAGTATGAGATTTAATTGTATTTTAATCAGTCTTAAAATAAATTTCCCATCATTAATTGTGCAAGATCACATGCAAGATTTAGGTAGATTGTGAGTTATTTGGACACACTCTATGATTACTACATTGTTCTAAAACATACATGTAGTAGGTCACATCCCTTAGGCAATGGTGATGAGTTTTCTTTGACCAGTATCCAGAGGATGTATGTATACACAATTTTCTGAGATCACTTAGAGAATGCAGAGTCCTATAGCCATAAATACTATCATACCTATTTGGAAGATGACTATGTTGCTCACTTGTTATTTATATTTGAGATATAAATGTATGCAAATTCTTTTGAACTGATTTACATGCCTACTTATTTTAAATAAACTATTTTATGTAAGCCATTGTTTTAGAAATATTCTATCATTTGTAAAGTCTTTTCTTAAAGTATTTTTCCATAATTTGAACTGTATAATGTGATTTTTTAATTATGTTCTAAATTGAAAAACCTATTTATTTTGAAAATTAAAACCATTCATTTAGTTAATCAATTATTGGCATCTGTTATGGAATCCTTGGTGAGAACCTACTGGGATTGTTAGCTCACACCCTACTTGTGGCTTCGAGTGTTTGTAGATTATCTTCTTCCAGGTTCTAGCAAAGGGAAGGGATCACTTGGAGGTGGATCCAACTACTGAACTGCAGTCTTGGTGAGTTGTGTCCTTAGGGACCTAGGTTGTGTTTTCCTATTTTAGTACTTGGGTTGTAGTAATTTTGGATTGTTTATGCCTTATTGTTTTCTGGTAATTTACTCCCAGTGGAGTTTTCTTTTGATATTCATGCTATCTTGCTTCTTTTATTTCTACATTGTTAGTGAAAAAATCATTCCCACATCCAACTTGTACGATGCCATGATCTAGTGACCAACCCATGGGGATCGAGAACGCCCTTCGAGCTATGTCAGGGCAAGCTTGGTTATCAGGTTACCAGGATACCCGGGCTAGTTCATGACACAACATAATTCATGGCATGTTATTTTGGTTATTTACAAATTTTCCCCATAGATATGTATAAAGAGAAAATATGTTATGATGAGCTTGAAAATTTATGAGGTAAAATAGCCTAGAAATGATAGTGATGTTTATCTATCACCATTGATTGATTTGATCAAGGTTTAAAAAATGTTAAGTATATGATATTTTGATTATGTAAAAACATTCCATAATAATAATTAAAATAGAAAATGTTTATATTTTATATAAATGTTATATATTTAATATAAAACTTCACATAATTATTTATATGAAAAGATCATATTATTAAATGAATATAAAGTGTTTATATTAAAGGTTATATAATGTTCATAATGACTATATTAATTATAAAATGTTTATAGTTAGATTTTATTTATAAATTAGTCATAAATGATTATCTCATATTAAAATATTTGAAATGATCATTTATTTAAAAGGTTATTTCCTACTTTATTTATAGTTATAACTTGTTTATATTATGAATATGTGTATGCTTTAGTCTTATTGTTAAACTATTTCTAGAAATTATTATACATGAATCTAGGTAGTTACATGCTAGGTATGATAAATGGATTTAGTTTCCAAATACCTAGAATTTGGTACGTAATTAAAGTTATTAGCTTTAATTTAGTTATTGAATATATTTCATATATATTATGTGTTATAATTATGATGAATTGGATTCTCACTTGAGTAAAGTATCCTCGAGTAGAGGGAATTTGGGTCAGACTTCCCACTGGCATAGAGGCTCATGCCTTGTTCTAGAAAGGTGGGGGTTGGCTATATTTGTCTCTAGGTTTACTCATTTAGAGATTATAAATGTCATATAATTATAATCATTTATATACAGAGTTCATGTACCTTATTCATGATATGAATTTGTATATGCGTAAATATATCTGGCTTCTAATTTTGGGCGAGTAACACAAATTGTGAGTTGTGTAAAGAGTTACACATAAATATGGTTTAAACATATTGATTTTGGGGAAAGAATAATATACCAAACCAAATCATTAGAAGCACGCATAGATAAAGGAAATACCATGAGATAAGATAATGATATTAATTCTATTTCAAATAATAAGTGTGATATTCCTTTCAAAGTGGCACTTTTCAAGACCTCAATTATAGCGACCCAAGATTCTCATACATGGATATTACATCATTTTAGACTAATATTCATCATATTAAAAAAGCACATGCTCGAGGACCGTAATATTTTATTGAAATTGGAAACTTTTAATACAATCTTCTAACTTGGTGAAAGATATTTATGGTTTCCCACTAAGATCTTCCATTTTCTACTCCTATTTAAAACCTTTCTTCATAACCCGGGGAAATGAAACATAAGAAAGGGTGAGATCGGATGCTCAGTAAGGTTAAATAAAGTATATATATAAGAATAACATGAACATAAGGTTATGAGAATATGAGAATAAAATTTGAAGATCTTACCCTGCATATCAAATATCATACACACTAGTCATGTCATAAATATTGGAAGATCATAAGACATGAATCTTAAGGGAATCAAGAGCATAATCCATGAGAGCATAATACATGAATAATACATGGAATTTGTGTCATACACATAATCATATAAAATCATTTCCATATTAGTCAAGGATCACTTCCAATACCATCATAGTGGACAAAGACCTTTACTAAATTGGGTTTACATCACGTTCTAGCCCTATATTACCTAATCGAGTCCACTTATCATTCCAGCCCTATATTACTGAACTGAGTTCACTCCCCATTCTAGTTGTGTATATCTCATGAGATATAAATACTTACCTAATGCATTGGAGCAATATCTAGGTGCATCCATCATATAAGTTATAACAGGCTCACTTAGTGCTATCTCGGCCATCCCATCGTATAAGCTATAATAGGATTACCCATAGCTATCTGGGCTACCCCATCGTATAATCTATAATGGGATTAACCGAAACTATCTGGTCCACCCCATCATATAAGATATAATGGGCTTACTCAATGCTATCTGGGCCACCATATTGTATAATCTATAACAAGCTTACCTAATACTTTATAGGACACTCCATCGTATAAGCAATTTCCATGAACCACAACATGAATAAAGTATAAAGAGCTTACATATCATCATAAAATCTCATAAAAGTAATTACTATTTCACAAACTAATTAACACATGAAAAATAAATGGGTTTCATGTCAATATCTTTAGAACATGATTGACCCATGGAAAAGAAACGAGTTCTATAAACATCATGCCATCAAAACATAGACCATTATGAGGAAGAATATAAATGGTATCCTTGGATCATATCACCATTAAAACCTAAATTATATAAAAGGATGTAATATTAAATGTAAAATAATTTTGAAAGATAATTTAAAACATTTATTGATGAAAATATCCTTTTTTATTTGAAAAATTATTTATAAAACATAACTCATTTTGAAAAACTTTCTCTTTAAAAATAACCTTAAAAAATAATAAATAAATATTTGAAAATAATTATAAACAATTTCTAATACATAAAACATTTTAAAAATAATTTTCCTTAAAAATGAGATTAAAATATCATTTAAAAACATTTTGAAAACATTTTTAGAAAATATTATTTTGAAAGCACACAGATTTATGACCGAAGAGAGAGATAAAGTTTGATTCCATTAAAAACATTTTCTTAATTATCTTAAGTAACAAATAGTGTAAAAATAGTACCATTACTTTATAACATCATGAATAACCATAGGATAATAAAATTCATGAGTATTATTGAGAGATGGATCATAATATTTCATCAATGGAAGCATAATCATAAACAATCCTGATAAATGATGAGATTGTAGTAATAAACTATTACCACTTTAGTAACTTTGAATCCTAATCACGATGAAAGAATAACATTATATGAAGCTTAAAATATCATTAAAATAAGGATATTCATGATATAACTTCTCAAAGGGGTAATATATAAACCTCATAAATGAATATAGGTGCATAACATAACATGTGTCTCAAAGAAGGAAAATTAAGACAAAATTCCATTATTGATTTGGTAACTTTTGAATCATAAACCCCATGAATGAGAGACCATAAAATGGATTTGTAAATAATAATAAATTTTAGTATAATAATCAGAAAATACATCCATGGGATTTATATAAACCACATAGAATATATAGGTGGTGAATATAGCATGTGTCTCACAAAAGTAAAAAGCAAGACAAAAATTCCTTATTACTTGAGTAAATTTTGTATCGTGAGCCCCATAAAAGAACAACATCAATTTAAACTTTTAATATAATTAAATAAATGAAATTCATGATATAAAATTTCATAGTGCAGTATATACACCATAAAAAATAAATGAGTGGTGAATATGGCATAAGTCTTTTAGAAATAAAAGTGAGACTAAAAATCCCCTTACCTTAAGTCTTGAATTACTTTGTACACATTCAAACCTACTATATAATAAATATAAGTTTATTATACATATAAAACATAACCATATTCATATGTTAAATACCATATATTATTTTATTATGACTTTATATTACCCATTTATTAATAATTCCATATTAAAGTTACGTTTCGGGTAATAACTGCTTTGTTTTTCGTATATGTTCCAACTTGTTATTTTTGGTCCTTTTACTTTGATAATTATTTAATAATTTAAATAATGTAAACCATGATATAAATATCATATATATATATTTATTATAATATATAAAATATATAAATAGGAAATAAAATACACCATTCATGGTGACTGTATGCCTTACGTACGCATGAACGTTGTTTCCATTTTCTTATCACATTGAAAGAAAGAAAAGAAAATGATATATATATATAGTATCATTATATTAGAACTATTATTTTATATATAACAAATAATTCTATTAAACCCATCCTTAATACATTCCATGTAAAGCGTGAATGAATCACATCGCTTCGCGAGGTGGTAGTCCGCCGTACACATGAACGACATTATCGTATTCCCACAAAATGGGATACATGATGGTATGTGTTATATAGAAATTATATAAGATTAATAACAGTATAATTATCACATATATAATATATAAACTATAAATTCATCTTTATTCCCAAACTTTAATGGTGTTAATGGAAGAATGAATGACATCAGTTTGTGAGGTGGTAGTCCTCCGTACACATGAATGATGATTACATATCCTATTTGATGGAAGTGTGTGATGTTGTAGGTAATAACCTTAAAATAACAAAATATAATTATAATTAAGATTATTTTTTTATTATATAATCATGATATAAAAATAATTTAATGGATTTGATTAATAAATAAAATAAAAATGTTTGTTGATGAATGCTACCTCTTCTTCAAGTATCTCCTTTTGGTTTGCACAAAAGAACTTCATTGGTTGGATTTATGCCCAATGTAAGGCTTAGAGGATGAGTGGATAGAATTTTGGAATTTATTTTTGTATGGTTTTTTTGATACAAATGGCTTTATATGTGTGAAGAAGTGGGGAGAGTGAGTTCCCTTTTATAGTGGAGGAGGAGTGACATTCTTGTAAATACCAAAAAGGTAAACACTATTGGGAGGTATCCCTTACATCATGTGCCTAAAATAATGAAACATTTTATAGAAAAGGGTTTATATAGTCTAAATATTTCCATAAAATGGTTTTTAGATATGTTTCTAGGTTATTTGGTCCCTTAAGTTTAAATTTTAGTTCCTTGGTAAGCTCATTTTTCTCTTAATCGCTGTAATTAATTTTAACTATTTTCACTAATAATTTTGGTCAAAAATTAAGTTTAACATATTATAAATTATAAATTATTATTATTTAAAATATGGAATCCATTTTTCCAAATTATAATCACATAATTTGAAATTAATTTAAAATTAATCATATAGATGGGAAGAAAGAACAAGTTTCTAAAGTGATAATGTTCAAAAGTTTGAAATATTTTTATATCCAATTTCAATGTGAAATTGATTCCAATAACCTAAATTGGATTAATATATATATATATATATATAATTCATATAATTTATATAATTTTACTTTAAAACCAATTTAAAATATAATTTAACTATATAAATAATTTAATTAAAATGGAACATTTCTATTAAAATTTAGAATTTTTTAATATTCATCAAAAAATAAAACTTCTCAGAAAAAACCAAAAATTAACCCTAATATAATTTTTATAATACACTTTCAAAAATATTTTTTTTTTCAATTATAATTTATAAAATTGTGAAAATTTAGTTTCAAAATAAGCACTCCATTAGAAGGTGGAAAAACTATCTTTTAGAAAAATACATATTTTTATGTATAAAATTAGATATATTCTAATATATTTTATAGAAAACACATAAGATGAATGTTAAATAGTTAATTTAATATATAATATATAAATTCCATTAAAATTATTCATAAAAAGTGTCCTGTTTAATTTATTGAGACAAAATGTGTTTGTGCATAGAAAAAAAGTTTTTTAGAAAAGGAATTTCTTTATTTTGCAATAGTTATTACTTTATTTTATAACTAATTGGTTACCAAAGAATTAATTTTATAAAAATACATAAAACATATTTTTATAATTTATTTAATCTATTTAATACCCTCTATTCCAATGACTTTGTGATAACTATAATAATATTGTAATAATATGTCACGTTTCGTTTAAACTCAATGTTGCATATAATGCAAGATAAGATTGGTATTGCATGTAACTCAATATAAACTTGGTATTTCATGTAAAAAAAATAAAAAATTAGAGTTTCGTGTACCATAATCTAAACTTAGAATTGCGTGTAGCACAAATTTAACTTGGTGTTTCATATAAAGTAATCTTTACTTGGTGTAGCGTGCAATGCAAGTCATCAAATAATTTTAATTTATTCGAAAAATAATAATTCATTAAAACTCGGGGTATTACATTATACCCCCATTAAAATGATTTTCACCCTTTAAATTCATCTAGTTAATCAATGGTTTATCATTTGAATATTCCTTCATAAAACCCCACATCATATTTAAATTAATATTAAAACTTCCTTTAAAGAGGGAAAGTTGGAAACATAACAGTTACCCAAAGTAACTCAAAACGAGGTTTCCATATAAGATAACATAGTTGGGAAGTAAAGATTTTTATATAGAAGAAAAATGTAAATAATTATATAGAGTTATAGATATCACTAATCACAATAAAGTGGGTGATCTAGAGAAGGTTAGTGTCCATAAAACTAAAACTCAATTAGGCATGAAGAGGTCATTGATATCATCAAAGATGATGATAACATGACAAAATTTTATTTCAAGATCCTTTTCATAAATTTAAATAATTTTAACAAGGATATATACTTAATTTATTTCATTACATTTAATATGCACAATCTCACCCTTTGGTTGTGCCTTGGCCAATTTACACTTCATATTTTACTCTAAAAATGAAGGTGAATTGTTTATGCATGAAGCCCTAACAAATCATAAGATACATAAATTGAAAGATAATTAATTTTTTCTATCAAAGAAAAATGGTTATAATAGTTTATCCAATATTCATAAATCTCCATATGGTGAATTAATACGTTAATCTCCAAAACCTCATCCAAAGTTCAACTCAAACCATTCCATAAATGGTTAACCTTATAACCCTTCAAAAAATATAATCCACCCTTTATTCCTTAAATAAGATCTTATATTATACCAAAAACATTTTCATTAGAAACTTGGGTCCATCATTATACCAATATAATATCAAATGTGATTTTATTATTCTATAATCTAGGAAAAGGGAGATATGAAATTTCACTAAAGGATGAATAAAAATATTTTCATAGGGATTATTCATAAAAAACCAAACATGAAATTATATAACTAAGGAAGGGAGGATAAGTGTGCCCTAATTATAATGATTCACTTCATCCATTTTGATTGCATAAGATTTCCATTTGTCCTTTTTCCTAAGATTTTATTGCACCTTATCATTGATATTATACCTTGGATTAGGGCATTGATTCGCATAATGCCCAAACTCCTTTCACTTGAAACACTGGAGTATGAGTGGTGCATTAGTTGGCATTATCTTCTCCTCCATTTCATTAACCATAAAATTAACCATATTTTTAAATTCACGGACATTATAAAATACCTTTCTACATTTAAATCACCTCCTAGATCCATTAAAGAAATTCCATTGATGCTTCCTCTCACATTTCTAGCATATAGATGCATGGAATTTCGTTCCACCATTTGAGTTTTCATGAGACTAAATATTTATTTTCTTATCAAAACCAGAGGAATGTTGGGAATATAAAATTTACATTTCTACATTTAGTTCACATTTAATGGATTATTCATATCTACTAAAGTATCTTATATCCAAGGCCTTTTGAAGTCTTGGTTTCATGCCACCAAAGAATTGTTAGTTTTGTATTTCAGGGACGATGATCAAAATAGAAGCATAACTTGAAAGTATTGTAAAATTAGATTCATATACACCAATAGATTTATCTTCCTTAAGCTCAAGGAAAACCTTATCCATATTTTTTTAGAATATGAGGGAATTAATTACTGAAAAATATCCCTTTAAACTCTTCCCATTACATAGATTCAATTTCTTCTTATTCCCTCATGTTCTTAATGAGAGTCCACCACTGATCCGATTCATGTTCCAAATGATAGGCAGCCAAAATTAAATTTTCATGCTCCAAGTACTGAATAATGGAAAATATCTTTTTAATTGTACCGATCCATTTCTCAAGAACTAGTGGTTCAGTGGAACTACTAAAACAAGGTGGATGTTGGCTCATGAAGGACTCAACAGAACGTCGTTTCCTCCTTTTCTTATTTGTAAGTTTAATATGATTCATAGCTTGATAAATTTAATTGATCATATCAATAAGAATTTTCATTCTAGATTCCATATCGTTTGGTTTCTCAAGAGGAAAATCATTACATTTTACATTTCATTCACCATTAACACAGTTCTTTTGGGTTCCATCCATTGACTAAAACCAAAAAGAGTAGTGCGAGCAATAATAATCATTGTGTAAAACCATATAATCATGAAAAGTTACTTATAGGATGTCTAAATCATTACACCTTCTTCTTTAATCTATGACACCTTATATTTATCCTAGGTTATTTATATCCATATTCTATTTAAATCCTTCATGATAGTTTGTAAAGAGTTTGCAAATTTCCAAAGCATATTCCCCAAGAGTGTCAAACTTGGTGTGAAGCAAGGCCCACTATTTTGCACTAGTTCCCCATCAAATCTAGCTCAATACAATGTTTTTGGGATTGTTACCCCTAGGTACATCAATTCCAGAGCCACATCTACTTGTAGTATTCATATAGGGATGTATTACTAGGAAAACACTCACTCTATCCTTTACCAAAATTCCAATACATTTTCCTATACTTTGACTCATCCTTAGGCTTATCATTAGATATATCCCTAGAAATATCCTTAGAAATATCCCTAGATATTTCACTTAAGTTTTCTCATCCTAGTTTCCAAAGGTTTACTAAACCTTTCATTTGATACAAACTATAGCGAACCATGCTTCTCATACATAGATATTACATCATTTTAGATGAGTATTCAATAAATTACCAAAGTAAATGCAAAAGGAACATAATAGTTTAGTTTATTTAGAAACTTGGAACACAATATTCTAACTTTGTGAAAGATATTCAAAGTTTCCCACAAAGATCTTCCCATTTAGTACTCCTACATTAAACCTTTCTTCATAACCCAGGGAAAGGAGACATAAGAAAGGGTGAGATCATATGCTCAATAAGGGTAAATAAAGGAGATATGTAAGAATAACATGAACATAAGAGTATGAGAACATGATAACAACATTTTAAGATCATACCCGGCATATCAAAGATCATACACATGATTCATGGCATACATATTGGCAGATCATAAGACACGAATCATAATGGAATCAAGATAATTAGCCACGAGAGCATAACATATGAATAAGATATGGAATTTTTGGCATACACATAAGCATATAAAATCATTTCCATATTATCCAAGGCTCACTTCTAAGGCCATCATAGTGGATAAAACACTTTAATGAACTGAGTTCACATCCTATTCTGGCCCTATATTACTGAACCAAGTTCACTTCTCATTCCATCCCTGTATTACCGAACTGAGTTCACTCCCCATTCCATTCATTCCTATCTCATGAGATATAAATATTTACCTAATGAATTATATAAATAGCTGGGTTTACCCATTTGGTAAGCTATAATGGGCTCACCCAATGCTATTTGGTACACCCCATCATATAAGCTATAATGGACTTACCCATTTCTATCTAGTCCACCCCATCATATAAGGTATAACGAGATTACCTGAAACTATCTGGGCCACCAATAATATAATATATAATGGGATTAATCGATGCTATCTAGGCCACCCCATCATATAATCTATAATGGGCTTACCCAACGCTATATGGGCTACCCCATAGTATAAGAAATGCCTATGAAAAAAAAACATGAATAAAGTACAAAGAGATTGCATATCATCATAAAAAATCATAAAAAAATTATTCTTTTATAACCTGATAATCACATAAAAAATAAATTGGGTTCATCTCAATATCTTTGAAACATTATTAACCCGTGGAAAAGAAATGGGTTCTATAAACATCATTCCAACAAAACACAGACCATTCAAAAAAATAATATGAATGGTATCCTTGGATTATATCCACCGTAAAACATAAATTATATCAAATGATTTCATATTATATGGAAAATAATTTTTAAAGATAATTTAAAACATTTCTTGAGGAAAATAACCCTTCTGCTTTGAAAAATTATTTTTAAAACATAAAACATTTTTAAAACTTTTTTTTTAAAATAACCCTAAAAACTTATAAAGAAAGATTTGAAAAGAATTTTAAACACTTTTTAAAACATAAAACATTTTCAAAATACTTTTTCTTGAAAATGATCTTAAAATATTATTTTAAAACATTTCTATAACATTTTTAGAAAACATTGTTTTGAAAGAACACCAATTTCCAACCGAAGAGAGAGATAAAGTCATATTCTCTTAAAAACATTTTCTTAATTATCTTAAGTACCAAAGAGTGAAAAATGGTACTATTACGTGAATATGTCATGAATAACCAAATGAAAATAAAATTCATGATTATTCTTGAGATATGGATCATAATATTTCATCAATGGAATCATAATCATAACAACCCTAATAAATGATGAGATTTTAGTAATAAACTCTTACCACTTTAATCTTAATACCCATGAAATAATAAATTTATAATAAGCTCAAAATATCATTAACATAAGTAGATTAATGATATAACATGTCAAATGGGAAATATATAAACCTTGTAAAGGAATATAGGTGCATAACATAACATGTGTCTCAAAGAAGGCAAATTGAGACAAAATTCCATTATCGATTTGGTAACTTTTGAACCGTAAAACCCATGAAATATATATCATCAAATGGATATGTAAATAGTAATAAATTTTAGTATAATAATAATAAAATACATTCCTTTAAATTATATACACCACATATAAGAAATATGGGGTGAATATAGCATGTGTCTCAAAAAAGTAAAGTGAGACATGAATACCTTACTACTTGAGTAACTTTTGAATCATGAGACTTGTGAAAGAATAAAATCAGTTGAAACTTTTAATATCAATAAATAAAGGAAATTAATGATATAAAATGTCACAGATAAGTATATACATCATAGGAAATAAATTAGAGGTGAATATGGCATAAGTCTCACAAAAAATAAAAGTGAGACTAGAAATCCACTCACCTTAAGTCTTGACTTCCTTCATACATGATAAAACCTATTGTATAATAAATATAAAATTATTATACATATACCAAATAACCATATACATTTATATAATACCATATACTATTTTATTATGAATTTATATTAATTTTTTATTTACAATTCCATGTTAAAGTCACATTTCAGGTAATAATCGTTTTGTTTTTCATATATATTCTAAATTGTTATTTTTGGTCCTTTTTATTTAATCACGATCTCCTAATTTATAGAATATAAACCATGATATAAATAATATATATATATATATATTTATAATAATCTATAAAATATAGAAATATGAAATGAAATACATCGTTCATGGAGACGGTAGACCATACATACGCATGAACGCTGTTTCCATTTTCTTATCATATAAAAAGAAAGAAAATTAAATGATATATATATATATATATTATCATTAAATTATAATTATTATTTCATATATATCATATATTTCTATTAAACCCTTAATACATTCCATGTAAAGCGTGAATGAATCACATTGATTCACGAGACAGTTGTCTGCTTTACACATGAACGACGTTATCATATTCCCATAAAATGGAAAACATGAAGGAATGCATTATATAACAATTAAAAAAGATTAATAACATCATAAGTATATTATATATCATATATATATATTATAAATCTATCATTATTACGAAAATTTAAAGGTGGTAATGGAAGAACGAATGACATCGATTCATGTGGCGGTAGCCCGCCGTACACACGAATGATGATTGCATACCCCATTTGATGGAAGTGTGTGAAGTTTTTTGTCATAACCTTAACATGAAAATATATAAGTATAATTAATATACTAAGGCTATTATATAATAATTATATCAAAATAATTTAAGGGATTTTGGGAAGAAATAAAACAAAAATGTTCATTGATTAACGCTACCTCTTTCTCAGATATCTCCTTTTGGTTTGCACTAAAGGGATTCATTGGTTTGATTTATGCCCAAAGAAAGGATTATATGATGATTTTAGAGAAGTTTTAAAGTTACTGTGATAGGTTTTGGTCGATCCAAATGGATTTATAGGTGTGAAGAAGTGTGGAGAGTGAGTTCCCTTGTATAGTAGAGGAGTGACATTCTAGTAAATACTAAATAGGTAAACACTATTGGGAGGTCTCCCTTACCTCATGTGACTAAAATAATGAAAACTTTTAGATAAAAGAGGTTAAATTGTTTAAATATTTCCATCTAATGGGTTTTAGACACGTGTCTAGGTCATTTGACCCCTTAAGTTTAAAGTTTAGTTCCTTGGTAAGTTTGTTTTTCTCTTAATCGATATAATTAATTTTAACTGTTTTCACTAATCATTTTGGTAAAAAAATAAGCTGAAATTATTATAAATTATAAATTATTATATTTAAAAATATTTAATAAAATTTTCCAAATTATAATCATATAATTGGAAAAAATTAATTTAAAATTAATCTCATAGACGGGATGAAACAACGAGTTTTTAAAGTGAAAATGTTCAAACATTTGAAATATTTTTATATTCAATTTCAATGTGAAATAGATTTCAATGACCTAAATTGGATTAATATATGTATAATTTATATAATTAAACTTTAATAACTATTTAAAATATAATCTAATTGTATAAATAATTCAAACAAAAAGGCATATTTCAATTAAAATTTTGTATTTTTGACTATTCATCAAAAAATGAAACTTCTAAAAAAAAACCAAAATTCACCCTAAGATAATTTTGATGTTATGATTTCAAAAATAAATTTTATTTTTTAAAATATAATTTATTAAAGGGTCAAAATTTATTTTTAACATAAGTTCACCATTAAAAGGCGGTAAAACTATCTTTTAGAAAAATACATCTCTTTATGTGTAAAATTGGATTTATTCTTATCTATTGTTTAGAAAAAACACAATATGGATGTTAAATAGTTGATTAAATATATAATATATAAATTTAATTAAAATCATTAATCAAAATTGGTTTTTTTTAATTTATTTAAATAAAACATGTTTGTGTATAGAAAAATAATTTTTCAGAAAAGGAATTTCTTTATTTTCAAATAGTTATTAATTTCATCTCTAACTAATTAGTTGTGGGAGGATTAATTTTATAAATACGAATAAAACATATTTTCATAATTTAGTTAATCCATTTAATACCCCATATTCTAATAGCTATGTGATAACTATAATAATATTTTAATAATATTCAGCATTTCGTTTAAACTCAGTATTACGTGTAATGCAAGATAGTCTCAGTATTGCATGTAACACAATATAAACTTGGTATTTTGGGTAACATAAGAAAAAATCAGTGTTTCATGTACCTCAATTTAAACTCATAATTTCATGTAGTGCAAGATTAAATTGGTGTTATGTATAAATCAACCTTAACTTGGTGTAGCGTGTAATTCAAGCCATCAAATAATTTTAATTTATTTAAAAAATAATAATTCATAAAAAATCAATGTTTTACATCAATAATTAGGTATGAGTAACCCTAATTATTAGGTTCCCATGAATTATATTTTATAAGTAAAATAAGTAATAAGGTGGACTTAATAGTTAGGTGGCATGTTCTTGGTGTTTTCTTTGGGTTACACTTAGATGGGAAACCCTAATGGTTAGGATAATAGAGGAATAAAGTTGAGATTATTTCCATATGATGAATTGAACAAGGATTTTTCTACTTTAATATCAAAGAGTCACATGATATGATTGAAAATAATTTTTTACCAGATATATTCATGTCATATTTACATATACAAATTGGTGTAAATCATGATGGAATATGGATCTTTCCCCTCTAATGGGTATGATGAATTTTAAGAAGATATCATCATTTTAGTGGGATCACATTTAATAAAAGTACTTATAAAATGGTAATAATACATAATATTAATCTGATTAAAACTTGTGTAATATAAAAATAACACCATCACTATCAAAACTAACTTTAAGATCAATAATATAGGAAGTAGAAGCTCAATGTAAGAAAATACCATGACTGGTGACTTAAGAATATTTCTTAAAGAAGTAAAAATTCTATGTGTTAGAGGAAACCCTTCCTAAGTAACCAAATTTTAAATTTTCTCAGCAAGTGAATCCAGATGCTTGTGATAAGTATATAATTATTCACTAAAGGTTTTAAAGCATTATATGCAAACTAAACTAAGGTTTTTAGTCTTATATACTTATTATAATTGATCATGCTAATGATACTCAATATAATTGAGTATGATAATGAAATGGTGAGACTAAAGGTTTCCATAAGTCACCTTGTAGTTAAAGAATTCATTTTTTTTCATCTATGAAAATTTTCTGATAATATGAATGAATTCCAGAAAAGTTTACCCAATATTATCAAGAGTTGTGAATATATGAATGAATCATGGGATGTCTAAGTTCTAGTATGATAGTGCAAGTGGGTATAATTTTAAACCGGAATAATAAAAGTTAGTTGGAGATTCCATTGAAGGTTTTTCAAGTGTCTTGACAAGGTCATTGAAAACTAAATGTAAAATCAAGAAGGTGGAAGTATTAATTCCATAGGATATAATAGTTTAGGATGCCTGAAGGAGTTTGTGTAATTTCATGGAATGTACATGTTAGGGATCAATGTTATAACAATAAATCCTTTTATTTTTAAGGGTATGTGATACCAAATGTATTTTTTTACAAATTTTTTAAATATATAGGAGTTTAAAATCAATGGAATAATTGATAGAGCTAATAGTTTTCATTTAAGTGGTGATGCAAAAAAGTTGCGACATCATATATTTAGATGAAAAGGAATATATCAAGCTCATATGGATCTTAAAATTCTATACATTTCTATCACATTTTTCTTACGTGATAAGAGGATATGTTTATTAAAAAAGAGTTTTTATGAACAAAATAAGATGATTAATTATATACACACGGTTTATGATTCTTTGTATTCTACAACATATTTTAAAAAGAATAAAATGATAAAAATGTTTTAACCAAGATAAAGTGTATATATAGATATTTGTTAAAATGTGAGGTAATAAGTTCCCACCACCCATCAATGTAATGTTTTGATGAATAATATTTTTTTAGAGGAAAATTATCCAAACACATAGAATACATTATGTGATATGGTAACAATACTTTATTTATTAATATTCTTACTAAGATGAAATGAGAGATGTTTCTTACAAAAATGAGTCTGTGTATCTTTTCATGATATTTTAATTAGAATACAGTGTCTAAGAGGTTAGTAAAAGTATGTTTGAACATATAGAAGTTTAAAGTTAAAAAATAAAAGGTTATACTAGTAAAAAGTTTAAGTGATTTCACTGAATATCCTAAAGAGTTTATGATATTTACAACAATAAAACTTTGATAAAACTATTATGTTAAATTATGCATGCATTTTATACTAAAATAGGAATAATTTGTATTCATAGAACATGATTTTATAGTGGTGAGGAATAATCTTCATTCATAACATATAAATACATGAAACAATGGTTAGAATCACCGATATTCGAGTAGTCTATTTGTTGTAAAGAAAAATGTAATGGTTACATTTAATTACCATGATAGAATGAGTATCTCTATTTTCTAGTTAAAGTGAATGTCACTTTATCCTAAAGGATATTAGGATGTGATGGTAAATAATATTTTAAATAGTTACATTACTTTAAGAAAAATGTTTTATGGAATAGGGTTCCTAGGATGATGATGTTAAACATAGAATGAGTTCTTAGTAGATAATAGAAGTTGACAGTGTAATATATAATGTTGTGGAGTTAAGAAGTTTGAATATGTTCAAAGAGTTGAACATTAGAAATATGATTCCTAAATCTCACCATTATTCAAACTTTCTTTCTTCATATATGTTACTCACTAAAGGGTTTAGTGAGAGGGTTTTATCAAGTGGTCATGTAGATATGTGGTAGGGATTACATATAGATGTATTGAGTTAACAAAACACCAAAAAGTGCATCATTGATAAGGATGATTAATCATTTTATCATATATTATATGATAGACCAGTGATTATGTTGGGTTTTTTAACTATTATTAAAAATATTTTAAGAATATAACATGTATCATATAGAAGGAAATCTCTATTTTATCATTATTTCACATTGGATTTATAAATGTATATATAGATATATATTTCATGAAGTGTAATGATAATTGAACTCCTAAAGTACAACTTTGAGTTATCCTAAAACAAAGTTTATCATAGATTATTATAGGTTATAAAAAAAATATCAAGGTTAGTGTGAGTATGATTCTTATATAGAGATACAAAATATTCTCATGCAATAAAAAGAAAATGAAAAGAGGTTTCTTTGTGTGTGCTGTATGACCCATGAAGTATACCACATGAAGTATCATACACCATATATTTAGTATAATAGGGGTACATGGATCATATTTCATCCACACTACCTAAGGTTAGAAAGATACCTAGCATGAAAACCTTCATACTTTGATACATTTCTTACACAAGTCAAAAGTAACTTAACTAATAAGGGGGTGATTGGGTATATTGTTGATCATGTCATTAGTTGGAGCTTAAACAAGATGATATTTTCCTCACATATATGGAGTATGACATTTATACCCTTGATTAAAATAGACTAGAGAGTGATAGACTGTAACAAGATAATACATATGATGTGCTTATCTATTAAGAGGAGGGACATGTGATGTTCTCATCCATAAAGATGTATGAGATGTAATGTATTCATTGAATTCATCAGTTTATACTTAGAAAATCAAGAACATATGAGTTTGCTATATGGGATTAACATACTCTATGTCCCATGGACACTCTATGTCTTAGACAAAAGGGAACATGTGATAATGTATGGTAGCATGTGATATGACTGATGAAAAAAGTATAGAGACACATGTGTTAGATGGAGATCCCACCGTACCTCTTTGTAGCTTGAGTAATATTGATTCTTTGATAGAGGATACTCTTTTCTTATAATTATATATCTGGAGATTCAAATTTTTTATCCATGATAAAAATGCCTGTGGGTCCACACTTTTTGGTTGAATGAATGGTTATTGAGTATAACTCAAATAGTTTCTCTAAAATTATTTTAGAGTTAATCTAAAATAGTTTTGGATGAGTATTTACAAGGTATTACATAAGATGTAATATGAGGTAAATCTAATGATAGCTTTCCAAAATTATTTTGGAATATATCCAGAAGGAGTTTTTAATATGATTTCAAAAGTTATTATATATGATACAATATAATGTGAAATGGAACAATGAATTTTAAGATTTAGTACAAGTGGGAGATTGAAAGGAATATTCCCTAAAGCCATTATTTCACATGATGTATTTTAGTGGCTATAGATTTTTTATTATGTTGCTAATCAATGCAACCTTAATCATAGTATTGAGGATAATTTATCATTGGCATATCCTTGGGAATAATATTGATATTATTTAGGAATCAATGTATTGTGATATTTATAAGATGAAAATATTAAAGATACACTATCTCAACATATCATGAGTGGTCTAATGATAATTATTACTATTTTCATGGATAGTCCCATCTAGGAAATTATTAAAAAATTGTTTCATATGATGAAACATATAATAGGAGTTGTATTAATTCATATGATGCATGAACTAGATGAGTAATTAACTCATGCCTTATAACACATGAATTAATGCATGTATCACCTAGGAGCATCCTCAGAGCTTTATAAAGGCCACTTACATGCAATGGAAGTGGTGGGTGATTCTTGATCCATGTTTAGACAAAACACCCTATCCCAAGCTCTTATCCCTTATTTATTTTCATACAAGATACTAACATATCATGAATGAAATAGATGTCCCATCCGTATGATGGATGATTCAGGCATAACCCATGGATACCTCTGGAGGTGGGGGGATTTTTTTTCCATTATAGTGATCTCCCTCAAGACTGTGTGGTAATGATCAAAATGATACAATGTATTCTTTAGTGAAAATTACACACAATTCTTATAGGTTTTTTATTTACAGTTTGTACATATTTCATTTAGCTAGGCATGGTGATATTGGTTTGAGGATTATAATCACATCCTCTGCTATGATTAAGTGTTAATAAACCCCTACAAAACCCAATAGTAGGATCAATTGTTTTTTAATATTTAAATATTATAATAATTCTCTCTCGTTAGTAATAAAGAGCAGTTGTGTTTCTCCCTTGGAGAAAGATTAAGTTTAGTACCACGTAAATACCTTGTATTGTTTCATGTTGTGTGTGAGTGCTTTCTTCCATAGGTGTGTATTCCAAAAAGTACTATACATTCAAGGAAATTTAGTATGAGATATTATAGCTTATTTCCTTTGCCTGAATATTTCAATTCGGTGATACCAGTTCTAAATATTCCAACCTTGTTCTAAAATTGAGGTTCAGAAAGAGTTTTAAATTTTGGGTCTCCAAAACAAAAAGTGGTATCAAATATTAGTTATAGACTACTATAGGTTCTTACCTTATCATTTTTTGTTTCACTTAGAGCTTATTGATTTAAATAGAATGTATTTGGAAGAAATAAATTTTTATATTGAGAATATTAATGGTCCAGACTTCATATCTTGGATAATGCATATTTAAGATCATCTATATCGGAAAGATCTTGAGATTCAATTGAAGGTAATTAAACCAAAATAAATGGAAAAAGCATAGTGGTATAGAACCAAATTGAAATAACTAGGTTTTTTAGATTAAATTGGCCAGAAACATGGACTTTAACATCCATTACATGAAGAAAATAGTATAACTAATGTTTAATATAAAAACATATATAAAAATACTTCTGTAAAGAACAAAGTGTTTATGTCGTGGTGAATTTTTAGCATAGGGATATCAGAAGGAAGGTCAAAAAATGATCAAATCAAAGACTTTAACATGATTAAGAGACAACTAGAATTAGTAAAGGTGGAGTTTTCTAAAGGAATATGATTCTTAATACTTCTATCATCACTTTCAAAATCATAGGATGTGATGGTTACTACCATTAGTAACTTCAACAGCAAGACTAAATTTGTATTCAATGATATTTGAGATTTGGTCCTAAATGAGGAGATTAAGAAAAAGAAATCCTAGGGTAATACTATAATATATTATAATGTGTAAATTAAGGGAAATTCTAGTCATAAAGAAAACCAAAGTCAAAATAATGGGAAGGTAAAGAAGGATAAGATTTGGGGGGAGTCAGTTGGACCCATACCTATATGCTGCCATTGCGGGAAGGAGGGGAACTTGAAAAATAATTGCTGGTATAATAGGTTAAATTTAAGAATGTTCAATTATATAAGTTCTTTTATAAATACCATGTATGAGGTGAATATAAATTTATCTAAGTGTTTCAAGTTTTTTAGAATCATGGATCATTGATTTTGGGGCTTCATTTGACCCATATCATGTGAGAGGGAGAATAAAAAATTTTGTTTCTAGAAGATTCTAAAAGGTATATATTATAGATTATTAAAATATTGATATTATTAGAAACGGTGATAAGAATATAAAAATAGAGAGTAGATACTTTTTGAAGTTACAAGGGGTGCGACACATTACTAAGTTAAGGAAGAATTTAATTTTGTTTGGACATCTAGATGATGCATGTTTCTATATGAGTTTTGTGGAATGAGAGTGGAAGATATCATGTAGTTCTATGGTGGTGTCCAAAGGAGTTAAGTATGGAATATTTTATCTCACTAGGAGTTCATAAGATACAACACTTTTCATAACAAAAACTTTTAGAATGTCTAAGTTATGACACAACTGTATAGGACACTTACATGAGAAAGATATGAAGATTTTAACTGAAAATGGAATGTTAAAACTAAAATTTGTGGAGCACAAGACATGGAAATATTTTATCCTAGGTAAGTAGAAGAAGGCAGATTTTAATATGAAATAAATAACATAAAATAACTGGAAGTTGGGTTAGTGAATACAGATGTACGGGGTCCAACACTGGTTCAATATCACAGAGGTTCATTGTATTATCTCTCCTAAATTAATGATGAAACCCAAAAGGTGTGGGTGTTCTTTATTATTCAAACATCTGGGGTATTTAGAGCCTTCATTTGATGGATATCCATGGTGTAAAGAGAGGCTGATTTAAAATTTATATTCTTGGGGTTTAATAATAGTGGAGAATACAAAAGTAGAGATTTCTAGCAGTTTTACTGGAATAAGGGAATCTATTCTTAGAATATGGTTCCTGGAACTATAAAAAAATTCAAGTGGTGGAGTGTATAAAATAGTCATTATATGAGATATCTAGAAGAATTGGGGTTCATTTTATTTTCCCAATAAAATTTGGGTGAAAGCTATGAATTGTGTGACATACCTCATCAATGAGAGTCCTTATGATTAGGGAAAGAGATTCTAGAAGAGGTTTGGATCAAAATAAAGGTCAATGTATCCCAACTTAAAATATTCATGTGTATTTCCTATGTACATGTTGATTCCACCAAGGTGGAAAAATTAAATGAAAAATCCCAAGAATGTTTCTCTATAGGTTATGATAATAAGACTTGGGATTTTATATATGGAATAATGATCTTTAGAAGTTCATAAAAAGTAAAAATGTTTATTTCAATGAAGGGATCCTTTGAAAGAATCAAAACCTAGTAGAATATGTATATGTGAACACAAAATCATTACATATTGATGTTTTTCTAAATGAATGTCTATAAGTTACTATTATTTTAGGAATCACTCAAGGTTTGGAAGAACCTAGTAGTTTGGAAGGAAGCGTTTTGGATGGAGGTCAAATTATAGAGGTTTTTTCAAGGCCCAAAACACTAGAAACTCAGGTATTGTGGAAGTTTGAGTAAGTATTTTGAAATATGTAGTATTATAATGATCACAACTTGAGGAGTTGAGGTATTCCCTCAGATTTATATGACTAATGAAAAGGTATGAGTTTAACTTACATTATCTCCTTATAATTGATGTCAAGGATCCCAAAATCCCAAAGGAGGAAACAAGTCTTTGCAATGAAAACCAATGGTAGTTAGCAATAATTAAGGAAATGTACTCTTTATATACTTACAAAACTCAAAAATATTTCTAAACTTATCCTGGAAAAGAAGTCACTACAAAACAAGTGGGTCTATCAATCAAAGGAAGAAGAAGAAGATAAAAGAATTTGATACAAGGTAAGGTTAGTTGTAAAAGTTTTTATATGGAAGGAAAAAGTGTACTTTAGTGAAATATTCTAATATTTTTTTAGACACACAATGATCTACAAATTTCTTGGAATAGTTGTGGAAGAAATATTATATCCTAAAAATTAGAAGTAAATAAAATCTTTCTACATGGAGACTTATATGAGTAAATCTACATGGAGAAACTATAAGGATTCAGGGTGTCACACCCCAACCTCAATTTTCCTTATTATTTTATTAATTTATTGGTTTATATCTTTATCTCTTATATTTAGGTTGAATTTTATTGAAATAGAAAGTAATTAGTATAGTCTTTCATGTCACATGGTTTGTATATGGTTAGTGAAAACCATGTGACTTGGTTGGGAAAAAACCACAACTCTTTTAAGTGTTGATCACATGATTGGTGCATAGTTTGGTAAATCATGTGGAAAAACCATGTGGACTGACTAGTTCATTAAAATTTTGAATTTTAAAATTTTTCCCCTCTTGAGTTTAATCCTTTAAGGATCATTTTTCCTCCCACTTGAACTCTCACACTCTAAGAACCTATCCCTCTTGGTTCTCCTTATTTCAAGGGATTCTCAATGGATTTTCTTCAACTTTTGATGGTGATTATTCTAGGTAGGGTGTTATAGACCTTCCTATCCTCTCTTATTTCTTCCTTTATCCTTTTTTATCTTTCCCTAGAATGGTTTGTGTGACATAAGGTTTCTTATCACTTGAATCTAACTTGGGGTTTTATTGTTTTATGGATTTTAATAGCCTCTTAAGGGTTTCTCTTACATTGTTGGGATGGAATAACACTTTGATTAGTGGGAGAGGTATAATGGGGTAGGTTTATACATGTATATACCTTTGAATTTAAATATATATATTTATTTCTTATTTTAACTCATGATTTGAGTCCTTTTAAATTCATATTAAGTACATCCAATGATCCATGTTTAAAGAAGTTGGTTTTCTCATGTTTCTATGCTCAAAACCTATTTTCATATAAACTATGAAAACCTAGTGCTTATTTAAATTCCTAATAGTATATTTCCAAAGTGATTTGATTATTAAAGGGGTGTTTTCATTTTCATTGGTTTCTAAAGAAAGTAATCATTTTTAAGGATTTGTTTTCAAACCAAGGGAGTGATCAGTTCTTTCAAAAATTGTTTTGTGCTTCTTTGATTATTCATGTGAATTGATTATGTTTATGTGTTTTGGGTTTTAAAGAGGATTTTATAACTTTATTTCTTAAATAATGGTTCAAAGTACCAATTGAAACTTATGAAAAGGTTTTTCTAAAGTGAATTAACACTTTAAGTGTTCCCCTTATTGTTTATGTGGAAGTTGATGTCATGAAAATGTTTCAATTTGGGAGACATGTGATATATGTTATTATTCTTGATAAATGCGATGATTTTGTGAAGGGTGTTAAAAGGTGAGATTTTTTTATGATTTATAGTAAATATATACTTCTATTTTTTACCTTTTTACTAATTACCTCCATTTTATATGTCACGGGGAACCAGGAGTATCCAGGTGGGATATATAGGTTCATATGCTACACTAGTTTATGATCATGATATAGATAGTGGAACAAAGTTAGTTGTTCACTATGAATTGGGGATTTACCCCTAAGTTAGGATAGGTAGGGTGAGATTGAGTGCTAAGGTGATTAAATCACATTAGGTGATAATATGATGGATTCTATTTTAGTATTTTCCAAGATTTTACCCAGAGTTCCTAGTTGTTCCTATGATAACTAGTTCTTGATTATATTTTCATCATTGCAATTATACTATTTCAGTAATATTTGACCCATGATTATTTTATATTGATCAAATATTATTATTTATGTGGGTTTTATAATTGATGTTTTTTACCATTGGTGTTATTTTTAAATGAATAAATGCATTGCTTTCAACTTATTTATTTTAAATGAAATGATTTACAAAGGATTTTGATTTTCCTTTGTTTTTTTATACAAGGGTATTTCAAATTAAGGTTTTAAAATTATTTCTTATATCAAATGATTCATTTCTTTAAAAATTTTAAAGGACCATTTTATTTTTAAAAATTATAACTCCCATGTATTGAATGAAATATTTCAAATGATGATCACATGCTATTATTTTTTTATGAAAGTGAAAATATTAAATTTATATTTATATTTTAAACTTGCATAAAAATGGATTTCCATTTAAAGGTTATGCATAAAGTGTGGGTGGAATACCTATTGTGAATTTTTTATCATGCCAATCAGGTTATAGGTTCAATATAAGTTCAAATTGGATGTGGCGTTTGGGTGTTGGAATTCTAGTTCAAGTACGTTAGAGGTGACAAGTAAATATTTTTCACTTGGAATATAAAGATGGGTGGTTATAGAATTTTTTTTATTTTTGTATTATGTTTATTAGTAATAATTTTCCATGTCATCACCCATGTTACACCTTTATCTTTTTGTTTCTTGTTGGAGTTTTATTAAAGTTTAGTTTCATTGATATTGAGATGCTTTGGATATGTATGATTTCCATGTTTTTATTCAAGAGTTGTGATTATCTTCTTATACATTGTTTTTCTCTATTCATTGTGATTTCTATTTATTTTTTAAGTATTAAACTCCAAATTATAGAGTTTTAATTTTATATTTATAGGTGGGGGTAGTTTCAATTTATTATTTTTATCAGGAGAAATCATTCCCAATGATGTATATTTTGATTCCATGATGGTATTTCTAGACTGTGGAAATTGGGTAAGCACTTCAGACCATGTCATGGGATGGCTTTTGGACTTAAATTCAGGGTAGCCCAGGTAGGTTCATGAAACATGGAATCTACAAGTAACCTAGTTTAAAAACTCAAAGAGAGTCTATATAGGATGAATCAAGCACCCAAGTAGTGGAATTAGAATCTCATTTCCTTTATAACAAAATATAAGTTCATCCAGTGAAATATAGATCATTTTTACTAATATAATGTGTTCATTTATGGTATTTTCATTATAATTATCTTATACATGGATGAAATTATCTTGGTGGGTTTGAGAATTAAACAAATTAAGGATTTAAATGCTAATATATCCATAATGTTCAAGATGAAGGATCTTGGGGAAGTCAAAAAAATATTGGGGATGAAGATCTAAAGGGATTTGATGCAGAAAAATTTATTTTTTTACAGTAAGATTATATTAAAAAGATATTGGAGTGGTTTGGAATGTCCAGAGCGAAAACTATCTCTACCCCATTAGTCATACATTTCAGAACTATCTCAAGAGAAGGCGCTGCAAATGGAGGATGAGGCTGAGTACATGGAAAAAGTTCCTTATGAATCAGCAGTTGGGAGTTTCATGTATGCTATGATTTGTATTTATCCAAACATTTATCAAGTAGTGGGAGTTGATAGTAGGTTAATAGAAAATATGGGAAAGGAACACTAGAAAGTGGTGAAGTGGATTCTCTAGTATCTCAAAGGATCAAAGCACTAGATTTATTATTGAGTTTAATGATTTTATTTCTACACTTTCTAGCCTTTTTTTAAATTATAATCCTCTTCTTTAAATTTTTATATTTTACTAACTTTTATACTTCCCAAGTTCAAAGTATGTATTTGTAGAAATTTTTTTTTACCAAACATAGAAACATTTTACTATTAAACATAGATTCCTAAATTGGACGTATGTGTATTCTATACATTAGATGTATGATTAATTTTTTTAACAAACATAGATTTATAAATTCTATAAAAAAATTATAAAAAATTTAAACTAGATGAAGTTTTATAAATTTTATCGGACAAACTCCATCAGATGGAGGAAAACATGATTTCTAAATAAACTTTTATAAAATCTACCAGATGAAAAAATTCCATTTTATCAGATGAAGAAACTCCAGTACATAAGCTAAATAAAATTTATTCTACTAGACATAATCAATATAAACTTTATTGGTGTAGATTATAACCATAAAATAGAGATAATCGCTGAACCATTTTAAGTGAATAAGTGATTTTTTGATTTTATTGCTACCAACTCTGAAGAATGCAGAATACGAATATTGAAGAAATTCCTATAAATAAAATTTTCATTTGAGGAGGAGAAATAACATTAACTAATAAATATAAATTTACTATGAAGAGTTTATAACATCTTGTTATGAGTGAATGATTTATTGTATTTATTTAGAGAGTTTTACTTAAGGAATATTTTTGTGAGGACTTTTGTAAATTCCTTAAGTTCTTTTATTTTGTAATTACTATGTCTGATCTAGTGTGATTTAGGGATTATGAGGTTTATGAAGACAAATATTTTGATCTTGGTGATCGAGGGTTACGACAGCTAGGGAAATAAAAGTTATTTTGATCTTAACATAGAGGTATTCCTAGGTAAAGGTAGACAAACCTTTATAGTTTGATAAAAACTACAGATATCTTGAGTTTGATTAAAACTCCCTTTATAATGAAGGTTAATGTGTGGTAACTTTCTTAGGAAAGTTTTTGTAAGTTTTCTTACACTCTTTATAAAACTTATTCTACTTTTTTATTCTTATTAACTACAAGTTTTTACTTATTTTACAATATACATACTTTAAGGAAGGTCTTATACTATTTGTTATAAACTTTACTTAACTTTAATTTTATGAAGTATATTGGTACATAAGTTTCTCCAATTAATTTTTTGTACATCAGACATAGGTTTTATCCAAAAATATCATCTTAAGGATGTTAGTGAAAATTGTATGTTATATTTTATAAACTATAATTCACCCCCTCTTGTAGTATAAATAAACTCTTTCAATCCTATATTTATGTTTTAGAACTGATGATTTATTACAAAGGTATATTGATGCAGAATTTGGAGGAGATATAGACACATAAATAAGTATCATGAGATCTGTGTTTACATATGGAGGAACTTCTATTAGCTTCATTTTTAGTCTTTAATGGGAAGTTTCACTATTGACCATATAATGTAAGTATGTTGTTTCAATGGAATCGGGGAAGGAGATGATGTAGTTAAAGGGATTATTGGAGGATCTAAAAATAAATCAAGGGAATGAAGTGTTACTCTGCGATAGTTAGAGAACATTTCATATTATGAAGAAAATGGTGTTTCACTCAAGGAAAAAACAAATTTAATTGAAATATCACTTCATATAAAATCTAGTGGAGGAAGTAGTGATAGAGAAACAAAAGATACAAGGAAATCAAAATCTGGAAGATATGATAATAAAGGTCATATATTAAGAAAGTTTGAGGTAACATTATGACTCATTATGACTTGGGTGATTGGGAAGAGATGGTGGAGACTCAATGAATATTGTTGAGGGAAGAATAAAGGATATAATTCCTAATTCATCCAAGGAATTTGTGTGAAACCAATAAAAAAATTATCAAGTGGGAGATTGTTAGGTTTCCATGAGAAGTGTTTTTTTACAAAGGCATTATATCTTTCAAAAAATTTGTTTCTAAAGGATATATTCTAAAACAAAATTAAGACATAGGTATTGGAACTAGGATGTATGGAAATAGGAGCGACTATGATAACAAGACTACTGGATCCAGGTGATGAGTTGTATAAGGATAAATTGATTCACATAGGATTAACTCTAATAGCTATAGAAGAATAATATAACAGTTTATGAAGGCTATATGAGAATCATTATAGATCTATGTAAGATGTACTTTTATTGTTAATAAGGTTAGGAAATTTTAAGCGATGTATCATTTGGTGGCTATGATTAGATGGAGGGATGCCCACATAGATTAGAAGACGATAGTAATCATACATAGAGATAAGATGGTGGTGGCACCATATCTACTAGTAGAGATAGTCTATAAATAGGACTAGTAAGATCACTTATTTTGAAATATTTCAATATAGTAATCATTATCTTCCATTGGTAATAAATAGAATTAGAGTTTATACTATGGAATAAGATTAAGTTCAAAGCCATGAAAACCTTTTGTGTTGTTTCGTGTTGAGTTTGAGTTCTTTCTTATGCTTTTGTGTGTTATGAAAGTACTGTGTGATCAAGGTGATTTGACATGAGATGTTAGAGCTTAGTTCCCTCATCTAGACATTACAATTGGGTGCTGCTAATTTTAAATCTTCCAACCTTATTCCATAAGTGAGGTTCCAAAAGGAGTTCTAGAATTTGGGTCTCTTACATAACACATATAACATGTCACTTATAAACTTTTATTTAATATGTTATGTGTTTCAATTTTTTTTTGTGTTTAAAAACTCACAAAACTAATTAAAAATTTATATTTTGTTTCCAATACAAGACAAAAATGATCACAATCCAGTTACACATGTTCTAAGTTATATATACTTATTTTCTCATTCAATGAAAAAAATTATGTGTTTGAAAATATTTACAAAAAATGTCACATATATAATTTTATTTAATATATTGTATGTTTCAAAACACAAGTTATTAATATTTATTCATGCATGTTATATTTTTTACATAGATTTTTTCTTTTAATAACAAATATTAAGTGTTGAAAATTTTTATAGAAAATGTAACATATATAATTTTATTCAATATGTTTTTTGTTTTGAAATATTTTTTGTGTCTAAAATGTGAAAATCTAATTTAAAAAATGTTATGTGTTTCCAATATAAGACAAGTTCTCACTATTCAATCCAATGTTATGTGATTTGTAAGTATTTTAACTTTCAATAACAAATATTATATATTTAAATTAATTTATATAAAATGTAAAATATATAATTATAGTTTATATGTTTTTTGTTTCAAAATATTATATTTATCTAAAAACTCACAAAACCAATAACGAAATGTTACATGTTTCAAATATAAAATAATTTCTCATAATTCAACAACTCATGGTTTGTGTTTCAACTTTTCTTTTGGTCAAATAACCCACATATTTTATTTACAAAAATTAACAAAACATATAAAAAAATTATATTTAATACATTAAATGTTTTAATCATTTTTTTGTGTTTCAATAACACATGTTATGCGCATAAAAAAACTACAAAACATATCATTGATAATTTTTTATATAATATGTTCAATCTTTAAAAATATATTACCTATATAGATCTCACTCTATTGTCTAAAAATATGTATAATGATTAAAAGAAAAGATAGTTATCACTACAAAGTAACACAAATTATGTGCATTAAATATGTTTTATATTTAAATAATATAAGTCACGTGTTTAGAAAATTTCTTTAATATATAATTGATAAATTTTATTTTATATGTTTTTTTTCAAAACATTACTTGTGACTAAAAATCATTAAATAAATCATTTTACAATAAAAAACTATTACAAATATAAAAAAATTACCATTCGTATATTCCACAATACAAATGAAATTTTCTTGAATTGGTTAAATTAGTCATTCAAATAAAATATCGAGTATAATAAAATCAAAATAAAAAACCAAGGAAGACTATATTATGAAATTTATTCAATATTTTTACTAACAAGATATCATTCAATAAAAACAAAGAACCAAGTTTTCTATAATATACATCATCAAGAAATATAACCCAACTAAAAGATCATTCAAATTTGGGAATATGAAAATTAAACTTACTGAAAATGATGTGAAGAAAGTCTACAAGATATATGATATAAATAAAGAAATACTTGAATCTTATACTCATAGACAAGTGTAATTGTAGTTTGTAAGAATGATATTAACAAAAAAAAACAATTTTAAGGAATTATTTTTAATAACATCAATTTCGAACATATTTAAAGGAATAAGGAAAATTGGCTATGAAGAAATTTTATATTTTCTAGTTCTATATATATCTCATATTTTTTCTTTTCAAGGGTTGTAATGCATTTAAATTGTTTTTGAATTAAATTCATTGATGAGAAAAAAATCATGAATTATTTATAGATCAATGCTATGGTAACATAAATGATTAACCCTATTGAAATACCATAATAAGAATTAACTAAAGTGAAAAATTTTAAGGTAATATTTCTTGTAAGTGCATGTGTGTTCATATATATGTATATATATTACCTTATAAAATTTAATTTACTGTTAGTTAAACATATTTTCACTCAAATAAATAATTGGATAATTGAGAAGATAAAAACATCTCACTAAAATATGAATATGAAGATCCATTAATTTTTATATGGAATCTAATAAATTTAGTAAAATAAACAAAAAAAGATACACTAGAGAAGCATGGAATGAGAGAGATAATAGTTTTATATTAACACTACCCATTAATCTCATAAATTTCAATAATTTTTTTATAATCACAAATATTAATAATATACATCATATGAAAATAAAAAAATTTAAAGAAAAAAAATTAAATGGTTTTTAATATAAAAAAATTTCTAAAAAAATAATTATTATAAAATGGGACACATGTTTTGTCCCTACAGAAAATAATTTTAATTGATCAAAATATTTTATAAAGTGTTGATAAAATAAAAAACACAAATCACATGATTTTTTAATTAATTTTTTTTTAATTTTTTAAAAATAAATTTCCAATAATAAGAAGAGGATGATAACAAAGAATAAAATCATGAAAAATAAGAGTAATAGAAAGAAAATAAATATAAATATGAAGAAAAAGAAGATTAACATAATTATAATAAGTAATAAGAAGATAAAAATGATGGTGATAAAATAACAAGCATTAAAAAAAAGAAAATATGGATATAGGGATGAGCATAAACAAACTAAATAAATAAACCTATATGAGAGTAAAAATGATGAATACATAAGTTCAAATGTGGAATAAATTATAGAACAACTTTAAAATTTTATTATATAAAATTATTGAATAAAAATTTATATATAAAATGAAAATAAAGAGAAAAAATAGTATCCACATTTGAAGAGAAACACATTTTCCCTTATTCTGAGTTTGAGAAATTATAAGGGTATTTTGTTTATTTTACGCCTTAAGGGAAAACAATCATTTTGACATAGTAAATAATATCATATTAGAAAACCAATTATGTTATTTATATTAAAATGAAGTGTTTATCATATGCTGTTGGTCTTGTATCATTATATAGTATTTGATTTTTCATATTAATTTTTATTTTATTTAATTAAAGGGAGTTGTTTTAAAAAAGGGATGTAACCCTAGTACCCCCTTTACACACACACACACACACAGATACACATCAATGTCCATTATCAATTTTTTTTAAAAAGGTTGAGTTCCTTTGGATCAAGTGGGAAAATTATCACCTGGTCACCCCATACATCACTAGAGAAACATGACTACCATGTTGATCAAATGGGGGAGAGAAAAAAATATTTTATTAGCACACTGTGTATAGGTTATGGTCACTATGTCAAATAGAACCCACATAGTGTGTCATGGTTCCATCACATGGTGCCATAATTGAAAAGTTTATTTATGTTCATTTGGGGTAATACGAAGCCTACTTGAAGACCATGCATAATATTTTTCACTCATGTTTTTCATTTAAATAATAATGGAATGAGTTTTTAAGACAATTCATATTGTTTAAGATATATTTTGAATGTTTTAAATTTTATACTTCATTGTTGATGGGAGGGAAAGAAAATGAGTTTTTGATATGTAGAAAATTTTCACAGTAATTTTGGATGATGCCACCAAGCTTATGAAAGATGGGTCGACTAAGTTAGATTGTTTGGTTTAAGGCTAACCTCTTTTAGTCATGGTTAACCCTGATTGACTAAAAATGACCATAATTTACTTGGTACGATGAATGTTAATATTATTGAACCATTTTTAACTACTTTGTGACCAAGGATTGTATTCATTGATTAGGCTTGACTGATTTTGACTATATTTGATTGGATTTGACTAGGAATGACTAACATAGATCATATGTTACTAATATTGATCAAATTTGACTAAGATTGTTTGTGATTGACTAGATTAACCAAAACTTATAAAAAATTACTAATTCTAACTAGAATGACCGAGCTTAATCATTTTATACCAGGTTCAATCATAGTTGACTAAGTTTGGACAAATAACTTAATAAATTTATAATTTGACTTATAGTGGACTATCATATATCATTTTTATGTTGTGTATTGATGATAATTCCATGAATAATTCATGATAATAAAGGATATTTAAAATATCCTTAATGTATCTAAAGGTGAAATATAAGTTCATTTTCTATGGTGTAGCGATGTCATTTTGTAAGATGACCTATGAGAACAAATAATATATTGATTTACTTGAGTTGGGTCAATGTTGTATGGATCATTATGTCATGATACTAATTATTTTTGTATTTAGTAAAATACATATATTGATATTTACTATGATGATAGTGAACATACAATTACTCTAATTATTCCAGTGATTTGATGCAATGTATGTTTGGAATATTAGTGGCCTCTTTATAATATGATGTAACATTTGGTGTGGCATGTTAATTCCCTTTATGATTTATATTAAAAAAATGGTTTTTATTAGGATATATAATGTGTATGAAAGGTTGTGTTATTATCATATTAGGACTTATCATGGTGGTTTTCATACATGATGGGGTTTTAAGGATAAAAAATCGAAGATGATAAAAACCATGATGTCACAACCCGTCACAATGGGGCCCATACTGCGACTCCCCAAGCCCACCTCTAATAGGCCAGGGGTTGGTGACTAGTACTGAGTAGGCACACCACTAACCTGGGAGGAATTTCCTAAGTATCTACACACACAAACATCTCCATTCCCAAAATTCATAAATGTAAAAACCACTAAGAATGTAAATTCATGCATACCACTATACCAACCAACAGATTACGACATAAGTAAAACAAGTAATGTAAACTAGGCCAGAATACAAGCCCACCAAAAAAGTTTATAAACTAAAAAGTTCAACTTGTAAACAAATAGGTACTGGGACTTCTTCTCAAAGATGTAGGAATACCTCGGCCTATTTGAACTCACAAAGATCCGTCTAGTCTTTTTCCACCCTAGACTCCATCAAAAGGTCACTCGTCTACACAAGAAATGACACGTTCAGGAAAATCCCGTGCAGGGGTGAGTATAACAATACTCGGTAGGACACCCTGAAACCACAAAAAAATAAACAAAGGAAAGATATAGTCATTTATACAAAGGTACATGTCTACAACATATAAAAAGGATATCTAGATATACTCAAACCCAGAACCATAGTCTAGAGGTAAGTCACAATTACCGCATACCATCACTAAGGATTCAATCTGAATATTCCACGAATCACTCATCTGAGAGAATGCGCTCCTGAGTCTGATAGAACTGTTGATATTCATCTAATAAGTATTGTTCGTCAGAAACCATCATGAGAGAGATATGATGATAGATCTAAAGAGAGATACGATACATTAGATAAGGATCAAAGCTAAGGACATGGGGTGATAGTAATAACTCTAACTGGAATAACCCACTAAGTAGAGGATCAATGCCAAATAAATTTGGTCACATCTATACCCATAACTCTACCTAGGGTATGGAGAATGAATAGAGAATCCCTCACCAGGCCTCTGGGGAGATTCCAACAACTCTATCTAGGAAACCTTGCTGGAGGGATCATACTTCGGTATGTAGGAAATGATACACACCAAAATTCAGGGAAATGATCAAGGGAACAAACCCTAACGAAACTTGTCCAAGATATGGTGGAAAAGGGATCTAATCAATGTAGAAATGGATACATAGTGTGTAGTAGGATCACACATCGTGTCCCTTGATCCTAGGTACTGACCGTGTACAATATCCCTTGTCAAGAAAACATGTTGTGTAGAAAAGGTATACACGACATGTAGAAAGGCTTACATGCCATGTCTGTCTATCTTGAGTCTTCTCGTGTTCCTTGGCTGTGTGTTGGCACATGACATCAACCTATGTATGCCTGCCCATGTACCAGTACATGGGGTAGCTTGTGTAGCCAGTTTGGGTCTGGCCATGTGGTGGAGTACATGCCGTGTACTCCACCCCGTATCCGTGTATCCCCCGAGATACATGCCAAGTCCTGGGGAAGGGACCACATGCTGTGTGATAGATGTCGCATGCTGTGTGACACTTTATGGTTCCCTAAAACCCTAGTCGCCACTCAGTAGGGCCCACATGATGTGTAACACAGAATACATGCCGTGTTCATCCTGATTTTCCAGAATCATAGTTTTTCCTCAGTTCACCTCAACTGATCTTTCGATTCTCGATCCATTAGTCCATTCATCCCAAAACTAAAGATACAAGGTATCCTCATTTTCATAACACTGAATCGGTGAGTTTCATGCCTTCAATCAACTCCAAAATTTGATTCTGATCACCAAAATGAAGAACGATTGAAGAAATATATCTCTTAAATTACTTTGATCCGTCTTTCACCATCATTGTCGCACCTATTCTAGGTCATCCCGATGCAATATCTATAATCTCGGATTATTGTGCTGCGAATCGAATGTGCAACGATCATCCGTTCATATCCCTCGAAGAGTGAAGAATGCATAGGAAAAATGAGGAAGAAAATTCACATAGAATAAACCCAAGAAACGAACCTCAAATGTTGTTCATTGTGGCCTTGATCTATTCCCATAAGAATGATCAATAAGCTAAACAAAACAATAATCATAATCATCTCAAAATCAATCCCACATTCAACCCATATCGCAAGAATAATCGAACTGTAGGTCAACTTGTTCATGGGTTAATCCACGTTCATTGTTGATTCTAAGAATAGGAAAGAAGGAATTGAAATCACAACACCGTACCTGAAGGTTGGATCATTTGTTGTCAAGGATTCATTTCCAATGGAGATCCATCAAGAACGATCTCGATCCACCATTCGTAATCATTTGTTGAGAGATTTATCCAAGGTTACTCTCTAGAGCTCCTGGGGATTTCTCTAGGGTTATGAATTCTAAACCTAGGTCCCTTTCTAAGCTACTAATTTAAAACATAAAACACATCACCATGTAACATTAAAATAAAATAAATCTTTAATTTATTTTATTCTTTAAAACATCCAAAAACTAAATTTCACAGTTGACCCGTGTCGGCTGATGTTAGGCCTCACCTAAGGTAAAGTCACTGCTCTAAATGAAATGGTTCTCTTTGATTTCTGATCCAAGCACCCATTTAGAAGTTATTCCACTTTTTTAGGAAAACCACACTGCACATGCTATTTAATATATTTAATATATTTCAAACAATTATTTCTGGAGCACCGAGACTTGGAATTGCACGCCGTATCAGTACCTGATCTTAAATTAATTCCATATAATATTTAAAAATAATACATGAAAAAATTCGAGACATTACACATGAATCCAAGGTCACCATGTTAAAGTCAAAACCATGTATAAAAACTTGAAGAACATGTACTTTTCACCATAGATAGACGATTCACCTTATTTTATCACAATGGTTGATAAATATCCTTAAGAAAAAACCAAAGGACTCTTCCCTTAGGGGAGTATATATATATCAACTAAATCACATGAAACTTTGGTGGGATCCTCCTCATAACCATGATATGCTAGTATCTCTCAGAAGATAATGGATGGGAATGAAGAGTGCTTCAGGATAATCAAAAAATAAATTCTAGGAAAGGATTTCATGAATGAATTACACCAATATCAATAGTGTATAACTTCTTATATAATCCATGAGGAGGATCCTTAAACCTAAATATAATTTACTCATACATTACAAAACGTATGAGTAAATAAAATTGATTAAAATGCTTGTAACCCCTCAAACAAATACATTATCCCTAAAGTTTTATCATAAAAAAACATTAGAATTGATAATATCCAGCATGGATGATTTCCAAATGCCAATACGTAACATTTAAATTCATATAATAAATCATATAGTTTTAAAAGAATCATATAATATGATTGTTTGAATAATACTTCCATATGATAGTCTAATGTTGTATACTACATCTATACCTGGTAATGGATATACGATATCTTCATATTATATAAAATGATATGCCTATCCATGGAATATTTTTTTTTATTTTTAATAATGAATATCATCCCATACAATATCTATATATTGAACCATGTATTATAGGCTCATATATATCATATACATATTAGTATTTAAGGAATATCTCCATCAATACCCCACTTGAACTAAATATTAAAAGTCTTTATTCCATTTCACCTTATATTATATAATATACAATAAATTTTGAAACCATATCCAATAATCCTTTTGGATATCTTCCAATACACTTTTATAAATATAGCATTAATTTAACAATATATCACATCATATGCAACAACTTGTGAATATTTATCCAAAAATCCTTTTAGATAAACTCCAAAACACTTTTAGAGAAACTATCAAAGTTTTGTAAAACTCAATCCCCATTAAAAAAACCACAAAGTATGGCCCCAATATCCTTTGTAGAATTAAAAAAATATGAATTTCTGAATTCAAAAATGTAAGAAAAGTGTGGCCTCTGAAAAAGAATCAATTATACTCAAGCTATAAAGGGATCTAATATGATCCCCATCAAACACATATAACTATATACTATCTACCAGATGTATCATATACAAGAATTTATTTTCATATAATCCCTTTTTCTAATATATCAAGTAAACATGGCATAGATAATGAATTAATCTCATATGACATACTCACACATTATTTATTTTTAGAGTATAGACTAACCTGGTCAATGAATACATCACATGTCATTCATCTAAGTGGATGAGCACATATCATTTCTCTTATAAAAATAATAAAATAACATCACACACACCTTATCTAGGTATATCTACACACTTACTTAGCATATCTCAATCGAGGGACCAAATTTCATAGTGATCATATAAGAGGATCAATTCCATATTGGTTAAGACTTAATCTAAGACATGATAAACAATATACCCAACCACCCATTGATTAGATACAACTCAATAACTACATAATAAAGCTATCAAAGTACTAACATTATCATGCTAGGTATCTTTCATACATCAGGTATGGAGAAGTCCCAACATGAAACATGAATCAAAATCAGAGGTTTAGTCATGCTTCTATATTCAAAATTTTATCCATAAGGAAAGATCCCATGAGGTTGACTCATGAGGAGGTTGAAACTATATTCAAAATTTCCATTTTTCTCTATTTTCAAAGAGAAGAAAAAAGTGTGGATTTTTTGTGTTTATAAAAATTTAAGAAAAATAAATAAAATTAAAATGAAGTGAGTGAGTTAATATTGGGGAAAAAACATATGGAATTGAAAATAAGTGTGAAACTAGATTAGGATAAGGAGTATTAAACCATGGATATACCCCTCTTAATTGTTTAAAATTAACTCTAGTTTGAATTATGTAATTCACACTCTAAGACCAAAAAGTTTGCACCTAATTCTTCTTGAAAATCATACCATGACCTTAGTATGAGTGTTGATCCTTATATGGAAGTGATTTAATTACTCAAATAACTCTAGGAAATTAAACCTAATAGAAATTAATATCCTCCAAAATAAGTCATTGATTAAAAAATTTAAAGAGAAAAAAATTATTTTACTTCATAGATTGACCAGCGATTTAAAAATTATTAGAACAAAATTATATTCTAGAATAAAAGAACATAATTTATTCAAGAACACAACTTATAGAATAATTTTAAAATTATAAATAAGAAATAAAATACTCATAATGGGTTCCAAAGGTCTCTAATAGGTCACAAATACTTTAGGTTTATCCAAACATCGATAAACCAATTGCAAAATTAATCATTTTATATTTTTACCCAGGTCCAGTCATGTGGTTATATCATTTATGTGTGATCTCAACCTCCCATTTTCTACTATTCTTGATCCTATTTTTTTTATAAATCCATAGGGGCCCATGAAAAAATTCCCTCCTTAAAGTAGACTTGAAATATCCCATGGGGAATAAGTGCCACATATGTAGTGATATTCTCCTCAATTTATTCCAGGTGGGAGTGATTTTATTATTCCTTGAAATCCACCTCTACTTTAATCTGTCCATATTCACCATTTTAATTTATGAGGTCATCAATTATTTTTGTATCTACTCTCTTAAATCTTTATATCATGAACCATCTTCTTCATGGTGTGGGAACCTCCAATCTGGTAGTGGAACTCGAATTCACTAAAGACTCTTTACAGTAAAACCTAATTCCTTATGATGAAAATATTCTTATTTTGGTTTGATTTCTCCAATTACAGAATAAATGAAAGTGTCACAATGAAAAAAATGATTTATCTATTTTATTTAAAGTATAAACCTTCCCATGAGTATCTCAATTCTAATTCTGCAAAGTAAAAAAAACTTACACACTCCCTCTATGTGAAAACAATCTCATAAGTAAAAAAAATTCATATCATAGATGATACATAAGATATATTCATTTTATTTTTTTTGGATTGAGATGATATGTAATAAATTCAAATCTTATATAATTTTTTTTTCAATTAAGCTAATATGTGAATTTTTAACTTTTCTAAAATCACGGTTTGAAGGATATATAAGAATTATTTTCAATGTGTAAGAAAAATAAATATCTTATGAAATATGTGAGATACACTTTTCCTATATAAGAAGCATAATTCATACATAATTTTTTATACTTAAACATATTTGATTTCATCCCATGCATAATATTTTTCTAGATGATATATGAGATATATTATTTTTCATGATTTCAACTATTCTGCACAATATCTTATGTTTCATCGATTCACTACTCACCAAATATATCATGTATCAGGGATAGGGGAGCTTAACACTTAGACAAATTCAATTTTTAGTTCAAAATGACCATTTTCGAAAAAATTGACAAAAATATAAATAAAATTATTACTTGTACAAATAATTCTAGAAATGAATGAAAACACTTAAAAATATTGAATTGATCCATTTACACAATAAATCCAAAAAATATTATTGAAATCTAGAAATGATGTAATTTCCTTAAAATGAAAAATAGTAGGTATTAATTTATCAAAATGAAAAGTAAAAGTAATGAAAATTCATAATCTATCAACACACCCCTAGTATACTAAAGATATAATGTATGATACTCTATGCAGTATACTTGGGGGTCATAAACTATTAAAAACGTGTTTTTTGACTCATGAGTATATAATATATCTTTATATAAAATCATACTCACATAGACCTTAATATTTCATCATAACCTATAATAATTCATTATGTAAATTGGTTTGGGATAACTCATAATCATACTTTGAGAGATTAATTATCATTTCAATCTATGTGTATATATAAGAAACATGAAATAATGATAAGGTGGATACTACCTTTTTTATTACATGATAACTTTTATATTCCCAATCTCCTTCAATAATATTTAATAAAATCATAATAAGAACCTGTCTAATCATATTTTATATGATAGAACACATGAAATTCCTTATGTTTGTTGTACTTTTTGAGTTTTTCAAACTCATTACATCTCTACGAAATTCCTACCACATCTCTATATGACCATCTAAGAAAACCCTCCCACTAAACTCTTTATTGGGTAACATATATAAATATTTTTTTGAAATAATTGTGAGACTTAAGAATCATATTGATAATATTTATCTTTTTGAACATAGTATTCAAAATCCTTTACTTCCCAATATAACATTTTATGACGTTAATAACTTTTTTTATCTTCCTAGAACTCTTTCTAAGTTCATAATCACTATCATTCTTGTATAATTTCCATTAATTGTTTTCCTTGATATCACTATGGTAACAAGATGTAACTATTTAAATTCTTTATTTACCAATACATCATAAACCCCTTTAGGATATAAAGTGATTTCAACTTGTTACAGTAACTAAATAAAACTTTTATATTTCTATTTATTGATATACCCTAAACACTTTTTGGATATCAAGTGACACTGACTTTGTATTTTTACCTTTATAATATTTTATTTTATGTACTAGAACTTCTCTATGTCTAGATATACTCCCAACAACATCTTATAAACTATATTATCTATAGAATATCATACTAAGATACAAAAACTATTTTGTATTAGGAAATAATACTTATTTTCTTAAGTGAGGATACTTAAAAAATAAACTATTATATACATATAATATATTATTTTCTATGTGTTTGAAGTATTATTCCCAAATAATATTTTATTCTTTAAAATATGAAATTGTAAGGTAGTGGGATCAAATCCCTCATATTTTAACAAAAAATTTGGATAAACTCTTTTATCACAAATAAAACTCCTTTTATTCTTATATTCTTCATAAACATGTTACAAAGTTCCTATTAAATCTATCATATCACATTTTTATAGCAAGTATTTGTTAAAAAATAACCACTATTATCACATAATAGAATTGAAATAACTATACATATCCTTTACTTAGATCCATATGAGCTTAACATATTCCTTTACATTCACTTCCATAATTCAAAAACCCTTTGATTTATCATTTGAATTAAAACTAAAAGCTCCACAAATTCTTTACTTGATCTTGAACTACTATATATTTAAAATATTTGTAAAATATACATTTGGTATCATATACACTTAAAAATTGAATAATTGATTTCTATAACACTATTCCCTTACATGGAAACTTCCATGGAGTTTATCAAACCCCTTCAGGTATCCTAGATAATTCTATCACATATGGAATCATTTATCCCCCTTCCTAATATACCTCTTAGGTTTTAATGATCAAGGATAACTATTGGATAAGTACATAATTCTTTATCTGCTTAAAATATTTACCCTCTAGTACTCTCAACACATACTAGATCTTAGACATCACTAGTCATGCCCATTTATCCTCAACACTTTAAGGAAACTTGGTAAAATTTTATTGAATTCATTCATATTATTATAACATTTTCAATAATTATTATAGAATGAATTCAATTTTCATATCCTTAAAGGATATTTTCTATCTTACCAATTCATCAACATAATCAATCATATGGAATATATGAGTGGATACTAAAGTTACTTAGATCATTTCACATATAATGCATTTGAAACCTCATGTGAATCCATGTATGCTTCTATTAATAATCTTGATTCATTCTTTTAACAACTTCAATATTAGAGTGTTTATGATGGGGTTTTATTTAAAACATATAATCTTTACTCTTTGTTAAGAATAATTCTTAATTTTTTAATGTAAGTCTAGGAAAGTTTATTCTATTAAGATTATTCTTTTAAATAATTAATCTAAAAGTCATGTTTATGATAATGATTAATTTACATCTAAAAAAAAATCTTTTATTAGATGAGTATACTTTTTTACATTCATTTAGTAAAGAATTTTATTAAATTATCTCCCATTAAAGTGATGAACCCTTTTAAATTACATCATAACCATTAGTGGGACACGATACATATTTCACTAAAAAATGAACCCACTTTGGTGAAAACCTCATAAATTTAGTAATTTAGGTTGTAAATCAAGACAATAATATTATATATGTCTCTTGGATGGTTAAACAAACTACTCTTTTCCCAATCCATCATTTAGATAAATTCAACACCATTCTTATGATATCTTAACTCCAAGTGTTTTCCAGCTAAGTGTAACCTAATGAAAACACCAAAAATGAGTCACCTAACTCTTAGGTTCATCTCATTATTTAATTTCCTTACACAAGATAATCCATGGCACCCTTCTTTGGAATAAACATACCTAATTAAATAATCAAGGTTTTGGTAGGTGTTTTCTTTAAAAGGAATCTATCACTTAGTATTTTTAAATGGGATTTAATCTCACCATATCATCTCATGTTATTCCATTTAATTATAAGTATTATTCAAATGATTTAGTTTTTAATCCCTATTCCTTATAGAAAATAAATATATTTAAACTATATTGATGTGTTACTCTTTACACAACTCATAGCTCGTGTTACTAACATGAGTTAAAAGATAAATATATTCCCACATATCTAAACACATCTTATGCATATGGTATGTGAAACCCTGTGTGAATATCTAAATACATCTTATGCATAATTTATGTGAAACCCTTTCATTAAAATTCTTAGAATCATAGGAAATCAATAATCCTTATAAGAGTAATCATGGAGCAACAAGAAACCAACCCTCACTTTTCTAGACAAGGTATAAGCCTCCAGGCTAGTGAGTAATCTGACATAAAGTCCCTTTACCCATGGTTCTTAACTTAAGAGATTCCCTAATTACATTACAATTATAACACCTAACATGTGTAAACTATAATTAATATATTTATTCAAGCTCATTACCTAGTTCGAGCCAAAGTCAAGGTAGAAGAAAAATGAATCAATTATCATACTTAGCACGAAACTCCTTAAATGCATACACAATAATTTATAAAAGTAGTTTAACACTTTAAAATAAAGTATAAAACCATTAATAATATAATTATTATATTCATGAATAATAAATTTGTGAATAACACTAAATAAATAAACAATTAATATATTTAAACATGAGATATACATTTAAGAATAATTCATAAATAAATAAAATATAAAAACTTTATAATTTTTCCATGCATTATAGAAATTCCATAATTAAACATATATAAACGCTTTATATTTATTTCCAATATGAATTCCTTCATGTTATCATTTTATATATAATTTATACTAAATATATTATATCAAATGAAATATAAAATTTTTATATTCAAATTCTATTATTTAAACAATTTACATAATCTAAATATCAAAAATCTAAAATTATTTAAATATTTATCGTATCAATTATAAAAACCCCTTTTCATATGGTTAAAATAATTTTCTCAAATAAGGAAATTTAATTTAACACTTCAAATTAATTGTTATAAACAATTCATAATTTTAAATATAAACTCCTTTATATTTTAACTTATTTTTTTAATTTGTAAACAGTTTATCAATCACCTTATAATTTATCGATAAACAATTTATATCCAAATTATAAGTCATTACATATAATTTCAAAACATATTTTATATTAACATTTAATATTATGGATATTTATTTATTAAATGTTTCATAAATTCTTAATGATTAATTATAAACATTTTATAATTAATTAATTTATAAAAAATTTATAAATTAAATTAATATTCCAAAAATACCTTTTTATATAATTTTAAAAAAATTTATAAACTATCACATTGAATTTAAAATTTAAATTCAGAAGAAATAATTTTTTTTTGTACATATCGTATCTTATGATATGAACAATATCATAACCTGTAATATAGTTCAAAACCAATACCATAGTTTAAGATGTATACTCAACGACCTATGATAGATAACTCGATAACCATCTATCATAATTGTTTATATACTATATCATAATTCACACTATAGTTCTAAACTTATAATGTGGCTTACGTTAGGCCTGTGATATCACCTTTAGACACATAACACTAGTATTTTAAAATATTCCAATGTCATCTCAATGATACAAGGCTCTATTTTGATCTATACAGGTCAGTGTTATCATAGGATATGACTGCCTCGTGTCATACATTACAAAATTACAATAACCAAATAATTGTATTATTACATTAACTACAATATCACATATAATAATGCATGAAGCTACAACAATCTACAACATCCTTCATCTCAAATCCAACCATAGTTCAAATTATATATCATTTTTTAGATATCTATTTTTATAATAAAACAATATTTAAATTTTCTTTATTTTAAACATGATTTCAAGAATCAAGAAGAATGATAAATATTTGATGCCACTAATGGGTTTATAAGGACTAAATAAAACTTATTCAATTTAGTGGGAGATAATGGAAACCATGAACCCAAGATCAATATTCCATGAAAAACTAAAACCATGTATAAAAAAATGAAGAACAAGTAATTTTCACCATAGATGGTTGATTCACCTTCTTCTATCACATTAGTTGATGAAAATCACTAGGGAATAACTAAAGGATTATTACCTTGTAGGTGTATCCATAGATCCACTAAATTTCCCAATGATTGGGTGTGATCCCCCTCACAACCATGATATGCTAGTATATATTTGAAGATGAGTGACATGACAGTTGTAGGGTGGTATAAAAGATACAATTTATTTATATAATGTAGCATAGTGGATGACCAGGGTCATCTCACTTGAGGATATTTCTTTGTTCAAGCACTCACTATGTCTAATTTGATAATTATATTTTTTTTTGTTTTCAATATTTATGAATGTAATGAAATTCAGGTTTTTTATGGATCTTAAAACTAAAAATTAAACATGCAATCCAATAGAATAAAATTAAAATGAAAATATATTCTCCTAGATAACTCAACAAGAGTGAGACTTCATGACTTTAAAACTAGTTTCATATTTATTTAATAAACACACTCTACCATTTGTGTGGACATCCTATTCTACCAAGATTGGGGATAAGTAGTGCACTCAATGATCACCAAGTATAGTACAAATCTACCACTGTGATCAAGGGAGAATAATATAGAAGAAAATGATAAGACTCAGGTGGAAAGTGGAGATAAAAATATTCCTTTACCACTAATATCTCCCTCATCCTAGCTCTAATAAAATACAAAACATTGAGAATGAATGTGAAAGTCATGGGTTTGACACTAGATTACTCCCCCAAGTGATTCCTTGGGTTAGTCACTCATGACCATGAGTGAAAGAGTTAATAGTAGAGAATGTGTGTGAGAGTGAGAGAGAGAGAGTTTATGCGAGAGAGAGATGAATTTATGGAATTTAATAAAATATTAAAGGAAAATTACAAAAAAAATAAAAATAAAACAAAGTAGAAAAACTAATCTATGTAGTATAAACCTGATTTCATAGTATGGTGGTCGATCTTATTTTGTAGTGGAAACCTCCTATTATTTATAGGCATCACCATCTTCTTTTAAATGGATCAAAATTTTCTATTTTTAGATCATTGTCATATCCCTTTAGATACTTATGTGTTTTAAATCTCCAACCATTAATTTTTATTTAAGGTCTTGAATCTCCATTGTGATCCCGTCTTCCTAAAAATATTTGGATTCCTTCCTCGATTCTTGATCAAAATAATATATATATTATAATCCATATGTCACCCTCTAAATAGATGTATTTTTGCTAATGTGTTATCTCAAAGATCAATATGAAGTCATAGATGAAACCCTAAAGTTAGCATGAGATCATCCTTTTTCCTAATTTTTTCCAAGTAAATTATCCTATGAGGATCATCGTAAGATAATTCACTTACATACATAGGACAATTTATCATACTATAGGTCCCCAAAAGACAATTTACTTACAAACGTAAGATAATTTATTCTAAGGAGGGTCCCCAAAAGATAATTTTTCTTACATGAAGAAAAATGACTTATCTAAATTTCCCTCATTAAGATCCTAAGGTTCTTGATATCAATTTTGGGAAAGATGAAAAGTTATAAAATTGAGTCAAAGTGTATCAAAAATTTTGTGTCACCAATTTTACCATAATAAAGACCAAACTATAGGTTTCTACACTTGGATTATTTTTTTGAGACCTCAATCTTGTGTCAAAATTTCAGACCAATTTGAGCATTGATTAAGAAGTTATGGACCGATTGTTAAAGTATGGTCAAGATTGATGAAATTGGTTTAGGTTTAACTTGTGGTCCAATCATTATATCCCTGCAATATCATTATATAGCTCCTATAATTCAAAGGAAATATATAGGTCCATATGTGTACATTACTGTAAAAAATTTCAAATTAAAATTAAAACCATAGAAATTTTCTTAATAAAAATACTAGAGTGAAATTTAAAGGGAAGAATTATAATTTTTATATAGTTTCCAAATTGATTTTCTAATTATAGTTTCCTGTTAAATCATCACTTAAAAAGTATTAGTTTTAAAATTAATATCAAGGATTAATAAAATCATTTAAAACTCAAGAATTAATCCATTTTCACAATTCAACCCAAATTTTTTCCTTTAATCTGAATATGTGAAAATTTACCATAAAATGATAAAATGGTGTGATTAAAACCATGAAAATTCCAAGTGAAATATATGAAATTATTGACTATATTAACTCTCTACACTTAAACATTTAAATTAAGGAAATTATCTTATACTATGGTCAAATAATATTTATAAATACATAAATGAAATCAATTTTTTAATTCAAACAAACAAATAATTATCATGCCTCATAAAAGGATTTCAATTCTTTTTTTCCTCACTGAGTATAAAAATTCATTCAACATCTTACTATTTCTCATGTGAATTTGGTTCTTACCTCCCTAGATCTGAGTTTTTATTATTCTTAAAAGAATGTATGATTTCCATAGACTTGATTTACTCCTAGAATATTCACTTTATATAATCATAAAACACGTTAATCATGAGGAATTTTACTTTAGTTTTTATAATGCTAAAGGGTTGGTAAGATTCATATATAAAAATTATTGAGGTCGAATGAAGAAGCTTTATAATGACCTAAAATTTCACTATGTTTTTTCCTTAAATAAATATTTTATTGAAAACTTATTATACGTAGAACACCAAACTAAAAATAAACCATGATATGTAAAAATATATTTTTATTGTTATAATATAGCTATAAAATTAGCGGGTATAAGTGAAAGTAACCATATTATAAAATATGTGAAGAAAAAGGGAAAATGACATTGGGTAATAGAAGTATCCTTTTATGAATCTAATTTATCCAAGATTAGGAAATAGGGAGATTATCTAGGGTTTTATCTAGACCAATCCCAAGAAAAACTCAAACAATTACAATATGAGTAAAATTTTATGTGACATAATTTCAAGCTCGTTGAAATTGTCACAAGATCCATTCTAGTAGAATCACCACCCATAACTGACACCAATGATTACCTCATGCTTAGATCATACACATAGATTGTGAGTGACCATGTAACTAGAAAATTAGATGATATAATTGTGTAATTATTAATGTAATAAGTTATTTATCACATGTATTTTACATATTTTTATTTTTAATTTTAAATAAAAATAAAATTTATTTTATATAGATTTTTTATATTTATTATCTAAAATATAATTTATAAAATTTATGATTTTAAATTAATTAAATAAAATTAATTTTAAAATTAATCATTTTAATATTATCTTAGGGTGAATTTTTTTATATTTTTCTAAAATAATTGATTTTTACGTGAATAGTAAAAATATTGATTTTGTTAATACCATCAATTTTATGAAATTATCATAATAAAAGACTGAATTAAAAGTTTTTGAAACATTTTTTATAAAATATATATTTATAAATTAAAATAAATCGTTTAAAAATATTATTTTTAATTTAAAAAACTCGTGTTTAACATTTTGGAAACTTAAATAACATTTTACTCTAAAAACGGGTTTTCATCACTCATATTAAAAATTAATTTTTAAAAATTATCAAAATTAAATAATAAAAAATGGATTTAATATTTTATATAATCATGTTCATATTATTTAATAACATAAATTTAATTTTTAGTCATAAAAATATGATTACTAGGATAAAATTTAATTACCACAGTAATGGTGATACTATTATTTTCAAAGAATTATTTTATTAATTTTTTCAATTTTTATCTAATAAAATTACTTAATATATTATAAAAAAAGACTCTAATATAATTTTTAAACCTATATATATATATATACACACATTAACAATCATTATTTTGGAAATCAATACTAAATAAGTTTAAGAACTCATAATTATTAAAACAACAGTTTTCTAAAAAACAGTTAATCTATATTTTTAAATGTTTTCATTTAAAAGTTAATTTTATCTTATTTTGAAATTTAATTCGAATATATGAATCCTAAATTTAGTTTTATGGAATAATTTTTTTTAATAAGGGTTGCCCTATATTTTTAATAAAATATAAACTACTAGGGTAAAAACTAGATACCTTGGTAAAAACAAAAATGGTAAAATTTAAAAAAATAAAGTAGTAAAAGGAATGAAAAATGTTTAAAAAATGTGTTAAAATGGGTGGTGGAGTAATTATTGACATTATCACACCCCAAACTCAATTATTTATCACTTTTTAAACCATTTAACCTTTAATATCATCATTAAATTATTAAAAAATAACGAGTTTCATAAAAGAGACATTTTCTTCACTTATGAAAGGGGATCACTTCCACCCTATCAATGTTACACATAAACTTATAAATTTCCTTTAAATAATTCATATTTTTCCTCTAATATAATTAAATTTTATTAAATAAATCCCCTAGTCACCATAAGTTGTCATAATACCTTCATTCTAAGGATAATTTTAAGAGAAAGTTTAAGATCCCAAAGTGAGTATTACTTAATACTTAACTTTTTTATTCTTAATATTTATCTTCCAAACCTACCATAAATATATTAATATAATAAACTTAGTATAATTATTATACTTAATTGATATTATATTAATGTTAAATTCCTTATTTTATTTCTTCCTATCCACTTAGAAAAACAAAAGAACATCGATTCTATGTTTGTACAGACTACCACCTACATAATGTGACATCTTCCATTTTTCACCATCACATCCTTTCAATTGTTATAATTATTTAATTAAATAATAAATTTGAATTATATAATATAAATATTATTATGAAAATATAAATTATAATCCACCTTCATTCACTCTCATTCGTTGGGAAATGAAAACGTTAATCATGCGTTGTGCGAGCTACCACCTCCATAAAGTAACATATCTAAGTTTTCATATATTTTCATTATTATTTATTAAAATATATTAAAATATGATTAAAAACCTTAAAAATATCTAAATAATATAATTATAATTTTTTAATAATTATATTATTCCAAAATAAATGACTTTCATAACCATAATCATCTATTAATTACGTTATGTTCATGTTTGAGTCGGCCTAACCACCCACTTGAAAAATGCTATAAAAATATATCATGTATAAACATGAGAAATTAAATAATTAAATATTTTTTTTATAGTTATGTAAATGTTATATTAATTATTTTACTTATTATTAAAATATCACCACCGATCACTAAAATTACAAAAATAAGTCGACACTGATTCCACTTTCACACAAAATAACTAAAAAACTTATGGAAAGATATTAGAACTTTATAAATTAGTATAAGTTATCTATTATAGTAACTTATATTATCTAGTAATGATAAACTGGGTATCAAAGAATAGGTACTGAAATCGTCATCTTAAATCATGTGTGAAACCATTAATGTTTCTAGCACATGATGGTAAAAATAAGCATCAACTAACAAATATATTCATAATAAATGATAATAAATGAAGTATATAAATGGTAATGTATATGAATAAGGTTATAAAATATAATATTAATATATTTATGTTTTTATATAGGAGGTTATAACACATTTTAGTAATAAGGAATAAAGATAAGGGGTTTTCTTGACAGAAATATTTTCCTTGAGTTATAAACATTCCTCTTTGACTATGATATTTAAAGATTGATATATTATACCCTATTTTGATTATATATTATATTTAACTCTTTATTTAATGTTTCAAATCAAATTATTTCCCTTTATAAATCCTTTGTTTTATAAAATTTTAATTTTTCTAAGAACTATTTCCATATTTTTTATAGTTCTTTTCCTTACATATCATTGTTTTTAATATACACCAATGTTACCCTTTATTTTTTTAGAAAGATACACATGTTTTGTTTATTGTGATTTTCATATTTATCTTAAATTTTTTTCATGTGTAATTTTTATTATATTTTTAATGATTTGGGTTTCAAGAAAGTTATTTTAAAAATATTAAGAAACCAGTTCTTTTCACAACCTTTTATTTTATCTTACACTATATGTTTATTGAATAAGATTAATTTTTATTTGGGTTCCATTCTTGGGATCTATTTTGAAAGTATTGTTCTATGATATCTTATTTTCACCTTATTAAAAAAACATTTCTTGAAAGTATATACTTAACTATGACTTTTACATGGATGATTAAAAAATGTTTTCTAATAATTCTCTTTTCATGATTTGGTTTTCATTTTCCTCTCTATATATAGTGGAGTTATGTTTCATGTTTCACCCTATAATGTTTCTCTTATGAAGTGATACCTTTTGTTTAATAAAGTTTTTATGTTAATCTATTTACTTCATGATGTTATTTTATACCATTTGGAAGTGTTATGAAACCAATTTTCTTTTCGTGAGTTATTTATAATATGAAAATGAATTATTTTCATGTAAAAGTTTTATGAAATCCATTTTATTTTCATATGTTATTTATGATGTGATAAGTGAATTATTTTCATGTGGCACATGTAAGTATGGATTAATTACATACAAGACCCTATATCTCTTTCCAATGCATTGGTTAAAAGTTTATATCTCATGAGACATGTATACATGGGTACAATTTAGTTTCCCAAAAGCATGGGTTCAAGTGTGTGGCTCATGAAAGTGATATTTTCCTATAACTATGGTTTTTCCCCAATTCTCAAGTATGCCTTTTTTCTTTGATATATGGAAATTTCATGATATGTTCTTATGTTAGGCCATGACTTATGATATAATTTATGAACTATTATTTTTTGGGTATAACTTTCTTCTATATCTCGATTATATACATATTATCATATTATGATCACTTATGATATTTTATTTTTATCACCTATGTTTACCCTTACTGATCATCAGATCTCACCCCTTTCTTATGTTTTATTTCCATATTTTATAAATAAAATTAATATATATGATGTGTTTAGAAGTGTATCCCATGTGGTTAATTTGTGGGAGATATTAAATACGTATCATGGATAAAGAAATTTCTTATACAGTGTAAAAATGAATGATTGTTGAAAAATACATGAGTTTTGTTAGTTAATTATTTTTCATAATTCTCTAAAACTCTAAAACTAAAAGATAATGAGATTTTATTATAATTAAATATTTTATTTAAATTATATTAATTGATATGGTCACTTCCATGGGGTGATATAGTTGGTATCATAGTAGGTTTTATATAAATTTAGAAATTAAGATGTTAATTATGGATAATTTATGGGGTGATAAGTTAAGGTTGATCATAATTTTAAAGCTATAGATAACCCTTTAGGTTTTTTGAGGCAATATAAAATATTTTAGGGATTATGATAAGATAAATTTAGTGAAAAACCTATCATAAGTCTAATGGATAATTATAGGTATAGAATAATATCCCAAAGTTTTGTAAAGAAATTACATCCCTATTTGGATACTATAAAGTGGATGCAACTGTGTTATAAATGAATTTAGGACTTATCACCCTGAAAAAGAATGTCTGGGTATTCAATCAATATTAATCTGGTGTATAATGAGTGGGATTAAGACTTTAAACCTAGATAAACACTCATAAGGGATATTATTTGGTTAATCACATTCTCTTTACAAGAAATTATGAATAATTTTTTATGTTAAGGAATTAGGTTAAGAAATATGTGAGAACCGAACATAAAAAAACCTATATTAGACTGAGATTAATTTAGGTTGAACTGAAATATAATGTAATAATTTCAAAGAGTATGGAATTTTGAGGTTGAATTTTTCCTTTAATTATCTTAAAATAATTCTATTCTGGTGTTTATCATTCACGTTAACTCCTTTTGGTTTTAATAATGACTGAAGCCTAAAAGAATCTAGTTAAAAATGGATTCCATGGGCAATACATATATTGTATCAACGATAAAACTAACGAGATAATAGATAGAGTAATAAATATTATGACTATTTCAAATAGGCTATCAATAATCATGATTAACAATATGAACATAGTTTAATTCCCAAACAAACCAAATAAGCTAAGGATGGAGTCTCACAGAAGTTCGAGTGAAAAAGATGATGAAGGAAAGAATGTTCAATTTCCTACATGTAAAAAATGTGGGAATAAAACCAATTAAAATCTCTCAAAGGAATCAAGATATGTTTTATATGTGGAAAATGAGGACATATAGTAGCTAATTATTGAGAAAAAGTATAGAGCTCAGGGGACACGGTGAAAGGAAATAGTGTTTTTCCATAGGTGCCACTAATAGTTAAATGTATTAAATATGGGGAACTTATACATTATCCAAGTAAATTACCTAATCCAAGGTCTAATAAGGATGCTATACATCGATAATTTACAAGATAAGGTAAATCCTATGCAACCATGACTACAGAAGTGGGTTTTAAAAATAATATAGAATGTGTGATACTGATCACCTACACAAGAACTATGAGTATTATATTCATATCTTGATGAACCTACTCCTTTGTACCTAAAATGTTAACTATGAACATAAAATATCCACCCTAATGACTATATATAAAATTATTAATAAAAAATTCTAGTTTTATTATTATTATATCCTAATCATATAACTCCTCTCTAATAATTTTTTTTAGGAATGTGCTTCCTATAAAATCCTATAATCCTTCCTTTAGTTAAATTTGATGTGACATTAGGCATGAATTATATATATTTATAATGATAATTTCCAAGATATTAAAATCAAATCTAAAATCAACACATGATTACCTATTAATTATGGCTGATAATAAACTCTTAATAAAAATGGTTGCCCATTATATTGGGGTATTTAACACAAATTGTTAAAGAAAAACTCAACAATAGTTATATTCATATTATGTAAGAAAAGATGAGTTCACTAGACATAATAAGGATATTGAGTATGGAACCTATTTAGAAATTAACATTTTAGTCATGTATATCTTACAGACACCCTTAACTAAACCATTAGTTAGGAATAATTAAAATTGTGAGGATGCAATTTATTTAAGGGGGGATATAATGACCCAAAATTTCACTATGTTTTTTCATTAAATAAATATTATGTTTATAAAATTTTCTATATTAAATAAAAAACTAAAATTAAACCATTATATGTTAAAATAAATTTTAATCATTATAATATAACAATTAAATTAGTAGGTATAAGAGGAAGTAACCATATTACAAAATCTATGAATAAAAAGAAACAAATGGAATCAGGTAGTAGAAGTAACCCTTTCAAAGGTTATTTATCTATAATTTATAATGAGTTATAAATGATGAGTTTATCTCTAGAATAATGCCAATCCATAATCGAACAATTATGATATGAGGGAAATCATATGCGAGAGAAATTCAAGTTTATAGAAATTTCCATGAGATCCATGCTCACGGGATCACCACCCAAGACTACCACCAGAGCTTACCTTATAATTAGATATTACACATATATATTGATGGTATATGTAACTAGAAATTAGGATTATATAATTATTAAATTATTAATATAATAATATATTTATCACATGTATTTTACACATTTTGTATTTTGACTTTTAAAGAAAAATAAAGTTTATTTTTCTATAAAAATAGTTTTTTTCTTGTGAATTTATTATTTAAAAGATAATTTATAAATTTATAAATTTTAATTTGATAAAATTAAATTAATTTTAAAATTAATCACTTCAATATCATCTTAAGGTGATTTTTTTTATATTTTTTCTAAAATAATAGTTTTTTATGTGAATAGTGAAAATATTGATTTTTCTAATGCCGTCACTTTTAGGAAATAATCATAAAATAAGAATGAATTAAAAGTTTTTGAAATATTATTTTTAAAAAATATATTTATAAAGTAAAATAAATAATTTTAAATTAATATGTTGAATTTATAAAACCCATGTTTTACTTTTTGGAAACTCAAGTAATATTTTAATCTAAAAACTGTTTTTAGTTTCTTATATTAAAAATTACTTTTTAATACATGCAGAAATTGAATCTTAAAGAATAGATTTTATATTTTATATCATCATGTTCTTATCATTTAAAAATTTCAATTTTCAGTATAAAATTATGATTTCTAGGATTAAAGTTAATTACCTCGATAATGGTAAAACTGTTATTTTCAAAGAATTTATTTTTAACATTATATAATTTGTATCTAATAAAATAAATTAATATATTCTAAAAAATAAATATAATATAATTTTTAAACCTATATATAAATATATTAAAATCTATTCAATTGGTAATCAATACTAAATAATATTAAGAACAAAAAATGGTAAAAACAGAAATTTTTTAGAAGAAGAGTTTTTCTATATATTAAATGTTTTAATTTAAAAGTTAGTTTTGTATTATTTATTAATTTAATTAGACTACATGGATCCTAAATTTAGTTATATAACATAAAAATTTGGTCAAAAGGGGTACCTTATATTTTTAATAAAATATAAACTACTAGGGTAAAAACTATTTACTATGGTAAAATCCAAAATGGTAAAATGTAAAAAAGTATAGTTGTAAAAGGCTTGAAACATGTTAAAAAAATGAGGAAAAAGGATTATAAAGACTTTATAAACATTTTCACACCCTAAAATCCATTATTTCTCACTTTTGGAACCATTAAACCTTGAATAGTGTCATTCCACTATTAAAAAATAACGAGTGTTCACAAAAGTTCCCTTTTCTTAACTTATTAAAGGAGATCACTTCCACCCTATCAAATTTAAAAATATAATTATAAATTTCCTTGAAAATATGCCCAATTTTCTTTTCATATAATTACCTTAAATTAAATAAATCTCCTGGTCACCATAATTTAGCTTAAGTCCTTTATTTCTAATGATACTTTCAATGGAAAGTTCAAGGTCCCATTGAGAGTATTAATTAATTTTTAACTATTTCCTATTGATATTTATCTTCACAACATAACATAAAAATATTAATATAATGAAACTATTATAATTATTATACTTAATTAATATTATTTTAATGGAACAATACTTATTTATTCCTTCCCATCCACTTATAAAAACAAAAGAACATCGATCATGCGTTTGTGCGGACTACCGCATCCATGAAGTAACGTCATTAGTTTTTCACCACTACCTCACTTCACTGGTTTCAAGGATGAAATTATAGAATAAATTATATATATATATATAATTATTATTATTAAAAAAATTGAAATCCACCTTCATTTCATCTCATTTTTTGGGAAATGAAAACATTAACTGTGCATTGTATGGATTACCGCCTCTATAAAGTAACATATCTCATTTTTTGTCTAATTTATTTATTATTTATTAAAATATCTTAAAAATGACTCAAAACCTTAAAAATATATAAATAATATAATTATTCTTCTATAATAATTATATTATTCCTAAATAAATCACTTTCCTAACCATAATCATCGATTAATTACAGTATGTTCATGTTTAGGTCATTCTGACCTCCAACTTGAAAAATTATATAAAAATATATCATATATGACCATGGGGAATTAAATACTAATGTTATTATAATTTAATAGTCAAATAATTATTTATTTATAGTTATGGAAATTTTATATTAATTATTTAAATTATTATTAAAATATTACCCTTGATCGCTAAAATTACAAAAAATGAGCCGACATCGATTCAATTTTCATGAAATATGACTAAAAAACTTATATAATGAGATAAGTGATTTATAAATTAATATAATTTAAATATTATAGTACCTTATAACATCTTGGACCAATAAACTTGGTATCAAATATCATTCACTAAAATCAACATCATAAAGAAAGCATGAAGTAATTAAAGTTACTAACACCTGATGGAAAAAATAAGAGATAACTAACTAATTTGTTCATAAAAAATGATCCTAAATAAAGGATATAAAAAGTAACATATTTTAAAAACGTTTTTAAATATAATATTAATATATTTATGCTTTTTTCTAGGAGGTCAGTGTGCATTTTTCTAATTAGGAATAATGGCAATGGGTTTACTTGACTAAAATATTTTCCAAGGTCCATAAACATTCCCATTTGACTGTAATATTTCAAGATCGATATTTTCTACCCTATTATGATGATATATTGTATTTATACCTTTTAATTTTGGGGATTCAGGTTTTAAATTAATGTATTTCCCTTGATAAATCCCTTATTTCATTAAATTGTAATTTCACTAAGAATGTTTAACATCCTTTTTATGGTTATTTTCCTTTCATATCACTAACTGAATGGCCCGAAGCCCTTATATTTTTATTCATTTGTGATAATACACCTTTTAAGGGTTTAAGGGGAACCCTTACATGTCCTATAGGCTTCATGACATCATAGGACCTGAAGGTCTTAATGGAATTCATCCCAGACTATGACTACTCTAAACTGCCCCTCCCCAACATCTACATTATGACCATCTCTCCACATTTGAATGGCTATTAATCTAGATATACTGTGTATATATGTATAGGTCTGGTACTAATGGAAAATTATATACCCTATAATTCTTCCAAATCCAATATCTCTTTTATGGTGAATGCGCTTGCTCTAAATCCTCCTCTGGAGATTGTTCCTTATAGAATCTGTCTGGTTTGCATCTGCACATCATGTGACTTGAAGTAATTGAGGTGTACTGAAGGAATTAAGGTATACTAAAGGACTTAAGGTGTTCTAAAATACTTATTGACCTTAAGTACTGGGTGACTTGAAGGCCTTAAGGATTCCAGGCCCAAACTGGTGGCCCGAAGGCCTTAAGGACTCCAGGCCCAAACCGGTGGCCTGAAGGTGAATAGATATGGTTGCTATAGTACTGAACAATACTTACTACAATACCTACTATAATAACTGATATAGTACCTACTAAATTACTACTACAGTAACTTGGAAATAGACCCCCATCCAGATTCTAACCTAGGTCTCGTGGATGCACATGAAGAGACCTCACCAACCGGGCTGAGGCTCATGTAATCCTTCCATATCAATGTTTTTAATTTCCACCAATTTTCTAACTTATTATTTGGAAAGATAAATATGTTTTCTTTATTATTATATTCATATTTCTATTATAATATTTTCGATTAAAAATTTTATTATCTTTTACAACAATGTATATTTCAAGAAAAGTATTTTAAAAATATTATAAAAGAATTTCTTTTCAAGAAATTTTCTTTTATCTTCCACTAAATGTTTATTGAATAAGATTAATTTTAAATTTGGTTTCCATTCTCGAGATCTATTTTCAAGGTATTATTCTATGATGTATTCTTTTCCCCTTCTTAAAAAATTATTTTTTGAAATGAGACATGTAACTAGGACTTTTATATGGATGTTTTCAAAATGTTTTCTAAGAAATATATTTTCATGATTTGTTTTTCATTTTCCTCTCAATATCCAATGAATTCATGTTTCATTTTTTACCCTATAATTTTTTATGTTATGAACTGATCCCTTTTGGGTCATTAAGTTTTTAGTATCAACCTATTCAATTCATGATGTTATTTTATACCATTTGGTAGTGTTATAAAACCCATTTTCTTTCCATGGGTTCTTAATGCTATGAAAAGTGAATGATTTCCATGTGAAAGTTTTATAAAACCCATTTTATTTTTATGGGTTATTTATGACATGATAAGTGAATGATTTTAAAGTGGCACATGTAAGTACAGATAAATGATGGGTGGGGTCCTATATCACCCTTCAATGCATTGGTTAAAAGTTTTAGATTTCATATCTTGATTCAAGAATATCAATAAAAAGATAAATAGAAAGAATATTTCAAAAAGTCGTAGAAACCTCTTAGGTGTGGGAAAAAATATCATTATGGAAAATAATAGTGCATATTGAGTTTCACAATTGATAAAAACTATTTAAATACTCAGATTGAAAATTAAGATTCAAAATTCCATTTCAGAAATCATTTAAAACTTTTAGAAATTTAAATCATGTAGTTTTTTCAAAACATAAAGATATCCTCTATTTCCCTTAATTTATGAATTGGTTTGTATTTCTTGTTTATATCCCCATGATAGAGTATATCTGGTTTATCCATATAACTATCAGGTAAAACTTACATAGTGGGAGTAATATTAAAAATGAGACCTCCTCATTTGTGGCTACAACTTCTAGAGCCTCTTTCATCACTTACAAGGCCTTATCACATGTTGTTGCATCAAAAAAATTCTCAATGGTAAAGTCATAGAATACTCTTATTTAAATAGTATTAAAACTTGAAAAATTTATATCAAAATATTCCCCTTCTAAGTAGGAATCTTGTGACTCAGTTGGTTCAGGAAAGGCCATTGGAAACTCCTCATGTACTTATTATAGTAGATATTCAATAGTTTTTGGGATCTCTATGTACTCCTCAACAGGCATATAATAATTTTGTGTTTTATCCTATAAGGTAGTCCAAGTGATGGATGAATCTAAAAAAATAAAACAAGGGAAAGTAATTCTCTGTTCGGTTTCAATAAAATTAAAAGAACTTTAATTAAAGAAATTATTGAATAACTTAGTTGGTTTAGATTCAATTGATTTTCATTGGAAATTAACTCTTAGAATTGGGTTGTTATGGATAAAGGTAGGTAGTTAGGATCCTCTATCCTTTCTTAAAACTCCATGAATTTTGTGGGTTCTTCTTCCCTATTTAGAAAGATATGCGTTGAATCTTTTTTTTTTCAGGGGTGGGGAAATCATGTTATAGGTTACCTTTAATGAAGTGACTTCAGGATTCTTCTAATTTTTTTTGATCCCCCATATGTACCTCAATATGTAATTTTTGTTCATGCATCTCTTAAAAACATGAATAACTTTGGATTGATGGTATTAATTCTTTGATTAACTCATTCTCTACCTCATTAGGTTCTTTTACATAAAAAACATATGGATAATATATTCCACCATAGGTTCAAGTTTAGGTTTTTCTAGATGTTTCTTCTGAGATTTATGTATGAATTCAACTATTTGGATCATGATGATTTATACATTTTCAATAATTTCATATAGATGTGTTTTTTATTGAATTTATTCTTCTTACTCTTGCTTCTTCATATGTGAGTAGTCAGTCTATGAAAATAATTACAATTTGAATACACTATAGAAATATATATTTTTTATCCTTTATATGAAAATAAATAAAAATTATATAAAAAATTAATATAAAATAGAAAGGTAAAGAAATACTCATCTCCTCGACAATGGTGCTAAGTTATGATGTGCCTGTCATAGGGTGATATAAAATCTAAAATTTATTTCCCTAATGTAGTAGAGTGGTTAAACATATTCATCTCACTTGAGGAGATTTCATGGTTTAACCACTCACTATTTCAAATTCAATTATTAAATTTTTAGTGTTTTCAATATTTATTAAAGTAATGAAATTTAGGTTTTTGTTTATGGAATGTAAAAATAAAAATTAGACATGCAATACAACAAAATTAAATTAGAAAGAAAAGATATTCTACCAGAATAATCACCCAGAGTGAAATTTAATTACCTTAAAATTAGTTTCATATTTACTGAATGAACACACTCCATAAATATTTGTGAACATCATCTTCTTATCTGATTTTGAATATGTAGTGAACTCAATAATCACTAAGTACACTACACATTAATGTCCTCGATCAAGGGAGAATAATGTAGAATAAAAAGATAAGAATCAAGTGGAAAGTGGAGACATGAAAGAAACTTTCTCCCTAAGACCCCCTTTCCCTAACTCTAAGAAAATATAAAACATTAATCATGAATGTTCAAGGCTTGGGTTTTGTATTTGATTACTCCATCAAGAGATTCATTATATTTTTAAATCAAGACCATGAGTGTAAGAGCTTAAAATAGAGAATAATATATATATAGATAAAGATAAATTAATTGAATAACTTTATTAAAACATGCGATGGAAATTATAGAATAAAGAAAATAAATAAAACAAAGTAGCAAGACTAATCTACGTAGGAGCAACATGATTTCATAGTGCATTAGAAAATCTTCTCCAATAGCAGTGAACCCCTCTTATTTATATGAATCATCATCTTATTTTCAAAGGATAAGAATTTTCTTCTTCTATATTCATGGTCAAATCCCTTAATATCCTTGCGTGTTTGAAAATTTCAACCTTTCCTTTTTCTTCGAGGCCTTGAATCTCCATTATGATCTATGATTATTGAAAATTAATGGATTTCTTACTTGATTATTGATAAAAATAATACATATATTATTATCCATGTGGAACCCTCTAAATATTCATATAATTTCTAATGTGGTAGCTCAAAGCTCATATTGAATACCTAGATGAAACCCTAAAGTCAGTTTGAGATCATCTTTCAGCCAGATTTTCACCAAGTAAATCGTCACACATAGACCACTATAAGATAACTCAGTTACATGCATGGGATAATTTATCTTACATTGGGTCCATATAAGATAATTTACTTAAATTTTTAAGATAATTTATCCTATAGTAGGTCCCTATAAAATAAATTTTCTTATGTGAAGAGAAATTCATTTTCCAAATTTCTTTTATTTAGGCATGATTTTATTGATATCAATACTAGATAAGATGGAAAGTTGCAAAATTGAGTCAAAGTGAATCCCAATTTTTGTTTTATGACTCTGACCATCATAACGACCAAACTAGAGGTTTCTTCAATTAAATTAAATCTTCATTTTCTAGATCTCTATCTTTTGTAAAAATTTTAGAATAATCAAAGCATTTATTAATAAGTTATGGGCTGCTCATTGAAGAAAGGTCAAGATTCAAAAATATAGTTTATGGATGAATTTTGGGATCAGTATCTCTATGAAATATCATTATCTAACTCATGTACTTCAATAGAAATTTTTATCTCCATATGTGTTCATTGCTTTCAACAAATTTTAAATTAAAATTTTACATGTATAGAATTTCATAATAAAAATACTAGAGTGAAATTTAAATGAAAGAACCTAAACATCCATGTGGTTTTCAAATTCATTCTCTAATTATAATTTCCTATTAAATCAAGACTTAAAAAGAACACCTATTCCAATTAATATCAATGATGAATAAAAAAATTTAAAACTAAAAAACTAAACCATTTTCACAATTCAACCCTAATTATTTTTTTAATAAAAATATGTGATATTTACCCATAAAATAATAAAATGGTGGGATTAAAACCATGAAAATTCCAAGTGAAATATATGAAATTATTGAATCTATTACTAGAGGAGATGGAATAGGCCATTGTTATAATTGACCTAGAAATATTGGGAAATTATTTCATGAATTAATTATACACATTTCGATAGTATATTCCTCATTATATAGGCCTTAAGGATGCTCCCTAGGACTCCCATTTATTTACTCACACATTAAAAAATTTATTAGTAACTAACAAAGGTTAAAAAACCTATAACCCTCAAACAAATGAATCATCCATAAAATTTCATCATAAAAAAACTTATACTTGATGATATAAAACATAGAATTTTTTTGAACAATAATATTTAACATTTAAATTCCTTTAATCAATCATAGAGTATTATAAGAATCATACAATATGATTCTTCAAATTATACTCCCATATTATAGGCTGATTTCATACACTACGATTGGACTTGGCGATGGATATATGATATTTTTATATCCTATCAAATGATATAACTATCAATAGAATATGTTTTTACTTGTAATAATGAATATTTTACCATATTATATCCCTACATCATACCCTATTATATAGTATAACATGTATCATATCCATATTAGGTTTTATGGTATATATCTATCAGTACACAGGTGGAGGGTAGTGTGTTTTTCTTGATTATTGGGACACCCTAAGATTCATATTAGACACAAAAAATTCAGGGATACCCTATAAACTTATTGGTGTGAGTTTCTAAAATTCTATCCTCCTTTTAAAGAGTTTAGGGTCGAGTTTTTCCTTTTCCTAGAGTGTTGAACCTTTCATTTATTGATCTATGAAGCTATAGTGGCTATAGTTATGACATATAGGTCAATAGGATATTATTAATCTACCAAGAATTATGTATTGATCACATTAATTTATTAGATTTGAAGATTTTTTTTGAATTTTTAGTTATTTAGGTGAACATATATGTGTAATGGGAAAATAAAAGGAGTACCATCAGTCTTAGTCATGGTGAGATGTCCTAAGATATACTTTTTCCTATGTTATTTGACAATGATCTACCAAGGAAAATATTAGCATTTCTGTCACTTCAAACACCCTGCTAGTAAATGTGATTTTGTTTTATTATGTTCTGCTTATTCATGTACCTTTATATTTATCATATAGACCAACTTGATTGAGTTATGATGTATAAGAGATCCATATATTCCATCCAGTGACGATCCACCCAACTATAAGATGGTAGGTGCAGACAATGAGATGCATTTACACCTATTATTTCTCCTCTAATTAGGGTTATAAGGTTTTGGGACCTATTTTGGTGTACATTTATATACATTTTATTTATTTTTTAATTTTGGTTAATGATTTATTGTGGTGAGTTATGAGATATACAAACTTAGTGGCTTATGTCATTTTCTAGCAATTCGCATAGAGAGCTTAGTATAACTCTGTGTAGTTGAACTTATCTTGGTTTTGGGATAGAATCATTCTATTAGTTGATTAAAATTAGGGTGATTTAGTTATAATGTTTAATTTATATTGACATGATGGAGTATCTTATTAGGTAATAATACCACTAAGTAATTTTTATTCACTCTCCTAAGGGTAAAAGTTTGTTCTGTTTTTATATTTTTTTATTGGTTATAATTGGTGGTTGTTATAGGTGTAGATATATTGGGTAGTGGCTACAAAATCCTTGTAATATTTTCTAATTGGTAGAGTCTTTTAGGGTTTATGGGTTTTTATTTCCTTGAATATTTGGGTTTTATATTTCAGTTTTCATTATGTGGTTTTTTATTCTTATCATGACTTCTATTATGAATTATTTTCAATTTATTTACATTCATACATTGAAATTTGATATCATTATAATGATTTATGGTTATGTTCATTGAAATTTTCATTTGTGATTTTATATATTATGAATTAAATGTCTCATGTTTCACATTTAAGGCAATATATTCTATTTTTGAGAGTGTGATTTCTACACTAGACATTGACCTCGAGCCTATTAGAGGCAGATTTAGGGAGGTACCTACCTAGTCTTAACCGCTAACCTATGGTGTGGCATGATGGGGGTGGGTCATGTGATAGTGCTAACAGAGTGGTAGTTATAAGATTAGTGTTTAGAGTAGGAAAATGTGAGGTTCTTGTTGTAATATAATGGAAATAATGTGATTTTGAACCTAGTATAAAAATTAGACCAAGGAACCTAGATATGGATTAAGAGGGACTATGTGATCCTATTTATCTACATTTATCATTTACCAACCATGAATAGGGTATATAGTACCTATTTTTAATACATGAATTTTAAAATAATTCATTTAACAAATTTATTTTAATAACTTTGAAGGTTATTTTGATGTATTGTACCTTGGAAACTAAGTATATAATACATGAATTACCTAGAGAAAGAATAAACATTAAAATTATTTAATCCTTTTGAAATAATCATTTGTTAATCCTTCATAGGTCACCTCATTGAATGTAATTTCCTAGGGACATAAATCAATATAAAAGGGTGAGCATAAAGCCTAGTAAGGGATTAACAAAGGCATTAGAACATGAACAATCATCATGGATAATACATGATGCATAACATGAGATAATAATCATAATTACATGATAAATAACATAAAAATGTGGATATAAAATAAAAATGATACATTAATAATCATATCACCGAGGTTTATCACTAGGGTTTCATAAATCATAATTACCAAGGTTATTCATAAAATTATCATAAACATGTCATCTTTAGAGATTAATCATTTACCCAATACATTAGAGAACTATCATGGAACACACTTCATATGTTTAATTCATGTGATCCAAATTGATCATAATAAATCATTTCATCAATAACTCAAAGAGAATAAATAACATGTTTCATATAAATTCATTGAGTATATAAGTTCTTAAAGACTTGAACATTATATATTTTTAACCCCAAAAAAGGGAATATGGGTTTCATATACATAAATCACCAAAATAAATAAATATTTTCTATATATAGTCAAATCCACATGTATAAGAAATGTTTTTGGGTTTTCAAAATATATGAATATTTCATTTAAGATATAGAAATTCAAGAAATAAATTATGCAACATGAGGGTACACAACAAGGATTAAAGAAAAGCTACAATGAGAGGAAAAAAGGCCTCCCATTTATAAAAATTTATTTTGGTAGTAATTGGATAATAAAAAATGTTATGAAAATAAAGTAATTCAATACCTAAAAAACATACCACAAAAGAGGCACTTGAATAGAAAAGAGAAAGTGGATAATTCCCTTATCTTGAAGAGTTGCTTCCCAGAACTTGAGGATGACACCTTATGAGCATATGGAAACCTTATAGGGACTATTTATGAGTAAAAATGACAATAAATTCGTGTATAATGGATTTGGATCAGAGAGGAAGGGTGGGATTGATGGATATTTATTGTTAAAGAGGAGGAATTGTTTAATAATTTCTAGATATAAGTCTTGGAATTCTAGGTTATGGAGAATGAAAAACCAATGGATAAACCATGGTTTTTGATCATGGTTTTGGGTATTTAAATCAAATTTTATAATATTTAATCTATTAGAACTTGAATCCTTTTTTTAATATTTATACATGGAAAATTAGATTTTATAAAAAATATCATTTTTAAAACCATAATTTCCATTTTATATTTTAGAAATTCATTTATAGGTTTGTAATTTTATTTAAAACCATTAAAATATATAATATTAATAAAACAACCAATTTTTAGTAGTGTATTATTCATAATTTATTATTAAATCATTATTACATATATATGAATTCATAAAACATATCGAAAACACAAAGTTGTTTTTTTATTATTCAATAAAAAATAATGTATTTTATAAAATTATAAAAATTTCACCCCAACATAATTTATATATTATAATTAAAAATATAATGTTAACTTTATAAAAATAATTTCTTAAATATTATAATTTTAAATTTTAATTGAAACAAATCTCATTTATTGAAAAATAATAGTTTTTAAGGTATAATTAACTTTCAAACATTTATAAAAATTTCCTATGAAATTAAAAAATTATATTATCATTTATATTTCTATAAATAGTGTTTTAAAATGATATTTATTGAAAATAAATTTTATTTATAATACTTAAAGTTTATTACAAAAGTATATATATTTTATGAAAATACAATTATACTTTATTTATATATAAAAATATATCTATGAAATTCATCCTATATTCATGTGTATTTTCTTAAATAAAAATTACTAAAAATGGGATTTATAGAATTAATATTTAATTTATAAATAGAAAATTAAACTTTTATGATACTAATGTCTAGATACATAACCCCTTATTACAATGGTATACACCTTAAAGGTAAGGTTTGTGGTGGTGATAGTTTCATGGGGTTTCTCAGTTAACATTAACCTAGGGGTGATCTCTACTAATTTAAACTTCTCATATAGGCGATTTTATTCAAACCTCACTTATTTAATCTCTAATTGGGCTTGGTCAAGGGAGAACCCCAGTGACACTACCTCCCTCCCAAGTGCTGAAAAACTAGCTTCAAAAGGCATGTCTCTACTGGTTGAGTCCATCATTTATCATTTATGTACAAATTATCATTTTTCATTACCCATTATAAACATTAATTCTAATAGTAACATTATTACCAATGGTTATAATACCCAAGTTCATATTGAACAGTGGTAATATTAACTAATGATCATATATGCCAATGGTCAGGTAATGGTCAGATACCAATGGTCACTTTTCTCTTTATACTCTATATATACTCCACTATTCATCAATATTTACTACTTTATTGAAAAAAGTTTTTTAAATTACTTTGATAATGTAAATTATATTCTTTAATTTCTTTTTTATTTTAATAATTTTCATGGTAGGTTTAATCTTCCCATGAGAGTTAGATCCTATGGAGAACACCATTGCATGGTCACTATTTTTTGGTTTTTATATCACTATACTAGTCTTAGATATTATAATAAGTATTATTAAATGAAGTGTACACACACACACACACATTTTTAATAGTGTTTATATGTACTTACATTATATAATATAATAAAATAGTCACTATGAAAAAATAGTTTTTTTATTAATCCTAGAAGAAATTTTTAGGTCTTTACATTCTCCCCCCTTAAGAAATTTAATCCACAAAATCTGTCTCTTTCCTCTAAAACAAATTGGGGTATTTATCCTTCATTGCTTCCTTAGGTTCCCAAGTAGCTTCTTCAAACTTGTGGTAGGAAATTAAAAAGTCATGTTATCTTGTTCCTTATCACTTCTATCAAGAATCTAGATCAGTTCCTCTTCATATGAAAAGTCAAGTTCCAATTTTACACCATTAATATCAAGTATATGTTTTGGGCTAGACAAATACTTTCTTAATAGAGACACATAGAATACATCATGGACATTGGAAAGATTTAGAGGTAGTGCTAATTGATCATAAATCATTCCAACATGATCTATAATCGCAAATGGTCCAATGTAACTTGGACTTAGTTTTCCTTCCTTTTCAAACTTTATGACCCCTTTCCATGGTGATATCTTGAGAAATACTGGATCCCCAAAATGAAACTCTAAGTTCTTCCTTTATTTGTCAGCATAAATTTTTTATTGACTCTAAGAAACATTTATGTGTTTCTAATTCACTTTTATATTTTATATAGTCTATTTCATAATGTCTAGTCCTAATAATATCCCTTCTCCAAATTCATCCCAACATGCTGGATTTATACACCTCATTCCACTGATAGAATCAAAAGGAATCATTCGAATGCTCAAGTGGAAAAATTTATTATAGGAGAACTCCACAAGTGGAAGATAATTATCCTGACTCCCTTGAAAATAAATCTAGACTAAAACATATTTTCCAATGTTTGAATAGTTCTCTCAGACTACCCATCAGTTTGAGGATGATATATAGTGCTCAAGTTTACTTTTTTATTCATAGACTTTTGGAGGATCCTCCAAAATTTAAAAGTAAATCATGGATCTTGGTCAGAAAAAATCAATAGTGGTACTCTATGTAGTCTCAATACTTCTTAAATATAGAGGTGAGATATGTGTTTTGGGGATAAATCCTTTCTTATAGAAATGAAATGGATAGAACTTTTCAATCTATCAATGATTACCCCTATAGTATTATTACCCTTCGATGTCTTCAAAAGGCCAACAAAAAATTACATAGTGATGTTATACCACTTCCATATAGGCATGGTTAGTGGTTGCAATACCAATTTAGGATGTTTTTATTTTTCCTTCACTTTTTAACACACCAAACACCTTATTATATAATTAGATTTATCCCTTTTCATATTATCCCACCAATAATAATCATAAAGGTCCATATAAATATTAGTTCTTCTGAGGTGTATAGAGAATATAGAGATATGAGCTTCATATATTATCTCCTTCTTTATTTTTGGAATATATGGAATATATAGACTTATACCAAATTTCAGCACACATTCTCAATCAATATTGAATTTATGAAACTTCCCATTTTTTAGAGCCTCTATATTCTTTTTCATAAAAGGATCATCTATTTGATCTTTCATTATATTCTCTAGTAATGATTTTTGAGAAATAATTTGGAATAGTATTGATGATGTACCACCCCTTATTATTCCCATGTATAACCTTACTAGGTCCTTGATCAATGGATCTCCTTCACTCATCATCATTACAAAAACACTGGGAGCTTTCCTACCCAAAACACCCACAAATTTGTTTTCTATTCTAGGGTGATAATGAATAGAGAAATAATAATTTCTAATAATCTCCAACCATATCATTTGTCTCATATTTAGTTACTTTTGGGTGAATATATACTTCAAACATTGGTAGTTTGTGTATATGTCATACTTTTTCCCATTGAGACAGTGTCTCCATATCTTCAGAGAAAAAATGAATCCAACTAACTCCAAGTCAAGAGTAGGATAATTCTACTCATGAGGCTTTAACTATCGAGATGAATAGGAAATTACCTTGTTATTTTTCATGAGAACACATCCAAGACTTTTTAGAGATGCATCACTATAGATAATAAATCATTCTCTGGAAGAGGTTAGAGTTAGAACATGTGCACTAACCAACCCCGTATTCAATTCTTGGAAACTTTCTTCACACTCCATTGTATAAATAAACTTAACCCCTTTTAAGTTAACATAGTTAGAGTATTAGAAATATATTAAATTATTTTTCAAAAATATTCTATAATATCACACTAGAATATGGATACTATGAATATCAGTTATAGATATTGTTCATGGACACTCCTCCACGACCTTTGTATTTTATGGATCAACTGAGATTACTTCACTAGTTACAATATTACACAAGAATTCATAGATATGTTGATGAAAAATCTCATGGATGAATAATATCTAAAACTAATATGAAGGAAATGATTTCTTATTGGATGTCATGTATGAGGTACATGAAAAACTATTACCGTTAATACATTTCACAATATGTTTTATCTATCGGGTAAAAATCTATCTAAGGCAGCTGGACAACTATTTCGTCTCATGAGACTGCCGATGCATCGAGGGGATTTCATTAACCAGTCCCCAACCTGTATCTTACCAGTCTATTGTACTTGAAAACAAACACAAAGGGTTTTCCACCAACTGATTCATCCCATGAGACTACTGATGCATCAAGGGGATTTAATTCACCAGTCCCCAACCCATATATCTTACATTAACTGGTCTCTAACCCATATATCTTGAATTAACTAGTCCCCAACTGATATAGTGCATGTCTAAAGCATTTAAATAAACAAAGTTCCTTATAAAATATCTATATTGAATAAACGATACAAGTTTATCAATATTTCCCCAAATAATGAAATAACATTCAAAGTAAAAATTGTATGAAAAATGGTATACGATTTAGGTAATAATCATATGCATAAAAATGATATGGATATTTAGGGGAATTTTAATGTCAAATGATTATAGGAAATTGAATATTTTAAGGGGATTAAAAATAATTAAGGAAGTGAATGAGAACACTATCCTTTTCCAAATCAATCATAAACCATCTAGGTTAAGATTAAGGATGGTATCAATACAACATACCCTAAGTGGAGTAAAATAGAGTGTTGTTTATGTTGATGAAATAAAGGAATAACTTTTAAAAAATTTATTGATGAAAATATCATTTTCTTTTTAAAAACCTTTTGAAAGTATTTTTATTTTAAAATCCATTTTTAAAACATTTTATTTAAAAATAAACCTTTTAAACTTAAAAAGTATGCTTCAAAGAAATAATGGTGGATAAATCCGTAAACTCCATACAAGGTAAAAAAACATTCCTCTTATATGGTTAAAGGTAAAAAAGATGCCTTGTTTGGAAATATACAAGAAGATTCCTTTGAAAACATTGAAAAAATAAAAAAAGGGTAAAAATGTATTTATGAAGTCATTTTTAAAACATTTTTGAAATCATTTTAATAAAACATGGATTTTAGAAAAAAATGGGTTCTCTGACTAAAGAGAGAAATAAAGTCCTGTTTTCTTAAAAACATTTTCTAAAACCTTTTGAATACCAAAGAGAGTAAAAATGGTAATAATAATTGAAAATGGTCATGAATAACTAGAGGAGAATGAAAGGGTTTATTGAAAAATGGTTATATAATTTCTTTGAATGAAGATTCCATTGAAATATCATTATGATTGGTCTTGAGGAAAATAATATTTAAACATTCCAAAGTGTCCAATACAACTTTAAAAAATTTTAAATAATAAACCTCATGAAGGAATAATATTAAATGAATGTTTAGGATACCATAAAGATAAAAGGATTAATGATATAATATAATAAAAGGGGTATTATATACACCACACAAAATATTTAAGTGGTGGACATGACATTTATCTCACAGATGTAAAAAGTGAGATGAGAATCCCTTACCTTGAGTTTCCTTTCAAGTAAAATTCCTTTAAATTATTGTATAATAAACTTATGTTAATTTTATACTTTCTTAAGAACCTTTTTCAAGTTTATAATTACTTTTATTCTACTTATTACCATGTTTTTTACAACTAATTAATTAATTAAGTTTACATCGAGTGTTTTGACCAAATTTAGTTCATATGTCAAAAACAACTTTCATAGGTCAACTATGGTCAAAGGGGTCATTATATAACTTCTAAAAAATAATATTCATGAAATAAATATCTTATTTATATATAAATTATACTTTTAAAATCAATCATTTAATATGGTTATGAAAAATGAATCAATGTTACAATCATGGAGACAGTAGGTCGTACGTACGCATGAGTAGCGTTCCCATTTTTCAATGATCATTATAGAAAGAGGGTAAGTAACACCATATATTTATATAATTATCATTATATAATAAATACCATATTATTTAACCATAAATACTTATATATATGAATATTTCAATTAAAAAGTAATCACATCATGTCGAGGAGGTGGTAGTCCACACATCCACGAATAACGTTATCACTTTTTAAGTGCGTGAAAGGGTAATAAAGAAAATGATATAATATATATATATATATATATATATTTATTTATAGAAATATAATTATTCCATTAATATCATATATATTTTTTGTACGCCTCTTATGTTTAATTATAACCATCATTTATACATTCTATGTATTGTGTGAATGAATCACACAGTTTTGAGGGGGCGATAGTCCACACTTCCTCAAATGAAGTTATCGCATTAACATAAAATAGAAAGTATTAAATGTATGTGTTATAAAAATATTATATAAGTATGAATATATAATAAATATTATATATAACATTAAAAAACATAGTTTTCATCATAATTTCCACCATCATAGGTGGTAAGGGAAAAATGAACAATCATCGTTTCATGTTGTAGTAGTTCACCGTACACAGAAACAGTATGTTTGTTACCCATTAAATGGAGGTGTGTGTAAGTGTAAATATAAATATTAAAAAAAACCATACTATTATATTTAGGATACTGGTTTTTTATTTAATCATAGAATAATAAGAGCATAGGGAGTGGATAATGGAAATGAAACTAAAAAGCTTGAGAGAAGATGTTACCTCTTAATATGGAAACTTCTTTTGGTTTATACCAAAAGGAATAATTGTAAGGATTTATACCAAAAGTGAGGATTAAAGGTATAGGGGAGTGATTTTGGGAATCTATTTGGGTATATATTCACCAAACCTAAGTTGTTTGAGAGGTGCGAAGAAGTGGGAGAGGTGGTGGAATTTTATAGGGAAGGAAAAGGACTTACTTGGAATTTTTGGAAACAAGTTAGGTGTACACATGCTCTTACCTAAAACAATTCATTAAAAAAACTAAACTTAATAATGGGAGGTTAATAGAAGAGATATTTCTAGATAATTGGTTTTGGACAAGTGGATATGTCAATTGAACCCTTAAGTTAAAGGTTTAGTCCTTTATTAATTTTAATTTTAGATTCATAATTATAATTAATTTTAATCATTTTCACTAATATTTTTGGTGAAAAATGAATTTGAACTTATTTTAAATTATAAATTATTCTGATTACAAATATGAAATCCATTTTTCCAAATTAAAATCATATAAGTGGCATAAATTAATTTAAAATTAATCCTACAGGAGGGACGACAACGCAGAGTTTTAAAGTAAAAATATCTAAAAGTTTGATAAGTTTTTACATTCAATTTCAAAGTGAAATTGATCTCAATAATGTAAATTTTATTAATTTATAAAAATAAGATCTAATTAAACTTTAAAACCAATATAAAACATAATTTAACCTTATAAATAAAATAGAACAAAAAAAAGTTTTGAACTAAAATTCACTATTTGTAACTATTCATTAAAAAATGACATGTTTCCAAAAAATATAAAAAAATTAAACTAAATTAATTTTTGTGTTTAAATTTAAAATATAAAGTTTATTTTTATATAATAAATCAATTAAAGTGTCAAAATTCGTATTTAAAATGGGTTCACCTTTAAAATGTGGTAAAATTATCTTTATAAAAATATAGGTTTTTATGTGTAAAAAAGGGTTTATTCTAATCTTATGCATATAAAACCTAATAGATAAATATAAAAAATATTTGACTAAATATATAACATATATATTTCATTAAAATCATTAAATAATTGTAATTAATTTTTTTATCACGACATAACTCTTTTAGATGCATAAATATAATAATATTTCTTTTTTATATCCAATTGGTTCTTATTTTCGTTTCTTATTAATTTGCAACCAATGTATTAATTTTATATTTATATAAACCATAAATTTTCATAAGTTAGTTAATACTATTTATGACCAGTAACATAATGTCCATGTTATATCATATCATATTAAATAATAATATTTTAATAATACTTTATTATTTGGTGAAACTCGATCTTGCGTGTAATGCAAGCTATTAAGAAAGGTTGCTCTTGCATGTGAAAAAAGCTATTGAGGAAGGTCTATCTTGCCTGTAATGCATGATAACTCGGTGTTTCATGAATTTAAATATATTGAATCTATTTATATTATAAATTATCTAAGTATTATATTCCCTTACACGGTTGGTGTCACGTGTCATGCACGCTATTGAATACAAAGTTGTTACATTAGAATTTCAAGGTGTTACATTCTCCACACCTTAATTAAATTGTATCATCACAATTTAAACTTGATCTTGGTGATATATTTTATTATGTTTCCTATTTTGAATCCCCATATCATGATAAGGGTTCACAAAACATCCTCTAGAAAAGAGGGAATGGGAAGTACAAAGGTCACATGGACTATCGGGTAACAAGGTCTCTAAGTAAGATAACATTAGTGGAAATTAGAGATACATACTTAGAGGAAAAGAATAGATATTTATATGGATTGAATGAGATCATCAATCACAAACAATTTATTGATAAATGGAAAGTTTAGGGCCTCAAATCCATAAATATTTGATGATTTAGAAGGCCATATATTCAATAGAAGTTAAGGTATTTGGAAAACATTTTATTTATAAGTCATTTTCCTAAAATTGGGTAATTATTTTACTAAACAAGAATATAAAGAAATATTTTTACATGATAGGTTTCAATTTAATTTGAACAATCCCAACTTTTGGTTATGCTTTTATGAAATTCTAATTCATTCCTTTACTTCTAAAAATTAATTACCAAAAATGATTTTTTATGCCTGAAGTAGTAAAAAAACTTTTAAAGAATCATAAATCCTATAAAAGAGTGAAAAGTCTAACTATTTGTCTTTAACTATCTTCTAAAAAAAATATGGTTAACAGATTAATATCTAATCCTCAAAATTGATACTACTGGTTCATTATTAACATTTATTATTCAAATTGTTTAACTAAAAACAATAAAAAATTAACCAATACATTGCATAGGCCAATGGTTGGTGTGAAACCCTTATCATACTTTGGTCATGAGTTCATGTCCCACAGCCTTGCCAAACTTGATTAGTTGTCAACCAACTAAAAATTTGTTCTTTTCTAAAATAAAATTAATATAATTTCCAAAAAAATATGACAGACATCCTTAAAATAAGGTTAATCACTAAATAGAATTTTAACTAAGGTTTTTAATACAACCTCAATACATAAATACTTCATCCATTTTATTTTAACATATTCCCTTCCTTGGTCTAATGTTTATCCATAATATCATCTCTAGGATTTCTAAATCATGAAACCTTATCTTTAATCTAAAATACCTTAGGTTTAAAATTTATTATTCATTATCATTATCCATTAAAATTATTCATAATGGTTTGTAAAGAAAAAGTGTATTATCCTAAGAATATCCCAAAGAGTGTCAAACTAGGTGCATAGTAAGGCTTGTTGTCATGTACCAGGTTACCCCGAGTCAGGCCCAGAACACCTTATTTTATTTCCTTTTCCAGTAATCCAAGAAGCTTACCATGATTGATATGCAAAGATATTCTATAAGGAATAATGTTATTCTCGAAAAAATGTGTTGTAATTTTTATATTCAAATATAATGAAAGAAAAATTTATGTATCTAGTTTTCTAATACTAATAAACTATTTGGTCCTTCAGGATGAGATTAATTATATCTTATTCCAATGTTTTAAACCAGGAACTGGCTCTGGGTTATTAGGGTCAGGGTTTCTACAACCTTCAATTATTTTATAGAAATATAAAATACCTCTTAAGGAATCCTCTAGATTTTTAAAGTTGGTTTTTGTGATAAATGTGTGATTTGGGAGATATCCTTGGTGAATGGAGTTGTATTTGGTTTATGTGACTCAGAAAGGGGATACACTTAAGGATGGTGATCATATGTGTAAATGTGGATTATTATTTTGTGAAATTATATGATATATAGATACATGATATTTTTATAAAACTCATCACCATTTAGACATGACACATGGGATTTATTAGCCTCTAGGTGGACATACTAGGAAAAGCACACTAGGCATCACCCACCCCACCTAGCAGGATTACAATACAATAGTAATGAAACTATGATTACTGAGATTAGTTGGATTGATCAGGAGATGTACCTTCATAAATATGGTTGATCACTAAGAGTACGAGGATCATAGGACCTCACTAACCAATCTACTTAAATATTTCCCATGGTTCTTGCTCTCATGACACCTATTTTATATGTATGATAACTTCAACTATTTTCTATTTTCATTATAAAGTAACTTCTCCGTATTTATTTCATACCAAGACACCTATTGTAGTACTATTTATCCTTTAAAAATAATTTATTGAAAGTACTTTTATATTTTAAAAAATATATTTTGAAAATGATTTGGAAAATGATTTTATTAAAATAGATGTTTGTTACTTATTTAAAAATAAAATTAAAAAATATTTTTATTATTGTATTTAAAAATTCTATTATTTTGATTTATCTTTATTGGTAAGGAATATGTCTTTGTTTATCCTTGGAATACCTACTAGGAATTTAAATGATCACTATTATATTATTTATTATCTATCAGTTCTAGGTTCTCCTAGCTCTGATTTGATAATGTAGTGACTATGGTTCCCTTCTTGGTGGTGAACCTTGAGGTCACATGAAGGTTTTGTCAAGTGGTTATTATTACCCATTCAGTTCCCCATTTCTTTTCTAATTTTAGTATTAGTTTTTCTTATTATTTTTTATTTATTTACTATTTTATAGGCTAAATCATTCCTGATTGAGTTATGATTGATGTACGACACTTTTTGCTAGCCTGAGAGGATTAGGAATGCATCTTGGACCTTATCATGGATCATTTTGGGTGCTGAATTTACAATTGACCTAGGATGGTTCATGAAAAAATGGTATCATAGCAATTAACCCTTGTTATTTAGGGATGGATGATAATATGAAGATATGATTTTTTTAATTTAAGTGTTCATTCATGGGTAGGTTCTTGAACACCACATATTCGAAAGGATACATGAATTTGTAGGGTGGTCTGGGATGGTTGTACTTCAAAACCCGACCGTGAATCAATTTTTTTGAGGTATTTGGGTTTTTGGGAAGTTATTTTTGTAATTTTGGGAGTTTTATGGTTATTATGGGATGGATTTAGAGGTTTTATGGTTTCTATGTGTGATCTAGAAAACCATACACATTCCATGTAACTACCACTAATGACCTTTGATGCACTCAACTAGTTGGAACATGACCTAATGTGTAGTGATTGTTCCTCTAATATTTTGAGACTTTTTATCAAGTATCAGGTTACATTTTTTCGTTTTTTCAATTAGTTTATGTTAATTTTGGGGTGTTTCTTTTTTATTCTAAAAATGGAACCCGGTTTATCAATGTTTTTTTCCAAAATGAAAACATTGGGTTGTTAGAAAATGAAATATGTTGTTTTGGAAATATATATATTTTTGGAAATTGAATCATTTTGTAAAATGATATTGGGTTTTTTTAAAGCTTTATGAAATGTGAAATGGATGTTTCTCAAAAACTATGAATTTGGTAATTCTTTTTTTTGATGATAAAGGGTGGCTTTGAATTTTTTGGGAATTTGTATTTGGGTTGAATCTTTTGTTTTGGGAATGGAAAATATTTTGAATTGAGCATTGTATTTCCAATGAATGATCACATATATGGATGTATGCATGTGGAAAATGGATGGGGGTATGTGAAGATGTGCTATTGAGTTGGAAGGGATGTTTATATATGTGAGGATTCATGGAATACCAAAACAAAAAGTTTGTTTTGTATGGATTTTTATGTTTTCTAAAATTGGTTTTAAAATTGGGGGATTTTAATGTTTGAAAAAATTATTGAGTAGTTTCTTTGAGATTTTTTTTGTTTTTTCAGTCTTCTTTCATGGAATTTTGGTTTCTACATGATTTAAATGCTGCTGGATTGGTGTTTTGAATTTGGGTTTTGAATTATGATTGAGATATGTAATTTTTTACTTGTGATAAATTTTGATAGGGTTCTACGTTTCATATATTTGGGGTATGCCCTAAAAAAGTCATGGTGAGGAGTGGGTGGTTGGTCTTTAGGCTGTCTTCTTGTTCTATTCGGGTTGACCTCTTAGTTCACCTGAAGATTTTCTATTAGTGGCATTTCCAAATTAATAGGTTTAATCAAGGATTAAAAGATCCTAACTATGGGGAATCATATTATTCAAGACATAAATTCTCCCTCTATAGGCCTTAGATTGAAGTTTTAAAATAGAGGAGGTGTTTTTGGGTATGACAGATGTAGATCCGATTGATTGATTCTGATGTCAGAGTGGGAATCGCTTAAATTATTATTTTTTTTCATGGGGTTTTATGTTTGGAAACATTTTTTTAGAGATCTTGGTGGTTACTATTTAGAAATTATATCTTGTTGTGTTTTAGGTGGTTGAAATCTCTAAGGAAATTATGAAAAAGTGTCACTCTTGGTTATCCCTTGTGGTAACTCCTTGGAGAGGGAAAATTATTTTAGTAATCATCTATCTTGTTGAGGAATGGTTGTTTTGTGAGTTCTTATCCATGTATTATATTCTTAATATGAATGTTTGGTCCAAGTTTCCTTTAATCTGGGAGTGGTCCTTTTATTTTTGGTCTTTGTAAGTGTTTTGGGTTCTTGGTCAGGTACTGATGGTGTCTCTTAGGAGCCTTTTGTTCATTTTCTACCTATGGTCCTTTGGAATTTTATGAAGCTTTATATCTAAACCCACTATCTTGGTGAAATTTATTTTCAATTTTGTGGGATTACTTTTCCTTTCTATCTTTAGGGACTCCATTGAAATGGTAGTTCCTTTTTCAAAGGTTCTAAATATTGTCATTGTGGATGATGATATTTATTGTTATGTGTATCACCTCTTTTGGGGTTATGTTTTTCATCAATTTTTAGGTTGTTTAATATTATTAAGATAAGGTACGTTCAAAATTTTAAAATGTCAGGGAGGCCACCATAGATGGACATAACGAGGAACTTGGTTTCCTAAAGTTATTGATAGGGAAATTTCTTATTTCCACCTCGGATGACCCCGATTATAGTGGTTTTTATAGCTTAGGCTGTGGGTATTGTGATGGATGCTTGTAGAGATCATAAATAGACCATTATGGGCTTCTATTAGTGACTTCTATGTAAGGGGTTTGGCATTTATTATTTTTAGGTTATGTTTGGTGATGTGAGATCCATGATCTTCATCAATTTGATTTCAAATTTGTGTCCTTTAGCCTTATAGTTGTTTCTTTGGATGACGAGCTGGTTCCTTGAGGATGGTCTTACTAGCTTCCATGGATTTTAGAGTTTTGGGTTATGTATGGGTAGTTATTCTTTGCTCATATTCCTTACAATGTTATTGGTTTCATTTGTGTAGAGTTTGTATTTGATTCATGTTTTTGTAAGACAAATCCTTTGGGACTTTCTGAGGGTAGAAAATTTTAATGGTAGGGAGAAATGTCACACCCCAATTTTGAAATTTTAATTTTTCTTAAATATTTTAATTATTAAATTGTATTTAGCCTAATTTTTGAGTTTTGGGATGGAACATGTTGAAAATTTTAATTTTTGGGGTTTTTAGCATGGGAGCATAGTGTGCACACGATTAGTAGAAACCTTGTGAAAGAAATATTGGTGCATCTACAATTTTTAGTAGAGCCAACCACATGGATGAAATAATTTTTCCCTATCTGTACATCCTTCCTATATGGGGGGGGGGTCCAAGGCTTATAATAGAGGTGAAAATTTGGCACATAGTTTGGCCAAATGTGTAGCTAAACTGTGTGCCATTTCTCATCCTTAAAAAAATAAAACATAAAAAATAGAAATAAAAATATTAAATTAAATTAAGTTGATAATGATAATATTTTTATTATTAAAAAAAACCTAAATCCACCTCCCCTTCCTCTCACATGACCCAACCACTCCCTCTTTCCTTTTGGTGTTGTATGACAACCCACAACCGAAGCCCCTCTATGGCACAAGACTCTCCACACCTTCCACCTCCATTTAAGCCTCCTCCTTTTTGTGATGTTGGGTTCAGATCATCAGGTAAGTTTGATTTTACTCCTCTCTTTTTGTTCCACCTAATTTTTCTTACCCCTCACCGCACGAAAATTTTAGTTGAACCCCAATAAAAATTGGGGTGTTTTTTATTTTGTGTCTCTTGGATCCTTGTGTTTGAGAGGACTATACTGAGGCTGGTTCTTACTACGACCATTAAAGACACAGAGTTATCAATCTGTTTTGGGTAGGTTTTATTCCACCCTTTTACTATGGATGAATTTTAATTATGGATTTTGTAATTTTTTGGTTTACCATATTTTTATAATATACCTTGGACCTTATTGGAGTATCTTTGAACCACCATTCATGAAGTTGAAAATCCGTAGCTCCTTAAAGGTGACTTACACACATATATATTAGTAAGGAATATATATATATATATATATAGATATATTGCATCTTTGTAAATATTCCCTTATAGTGAGGGGAATATCTATATTGCATCTAGGGGTATATTTATATATATTTGTAGGTGGATATGTGTGTAAGTGTAAAGGATTATTTGTCTTTTCTAGAGTCCTTCATGGTATCTTTTACTTCTATAGGCCCCTTTGAATTGGATTTCGGTTTCCATCATCAAAGGCTTCATGTTTTTAGGCTGGTTCCCTATTTCAGAGCCTTTAATTTGTATTCCATGATTGTATGAGTCCTTTAGAAGAATTTTTTTATCATTATGTGGTATAGATGTGCTATACAAAATTGTTTTCGGATTTTGGAAATGGGTTTTAATTTCTTTTAATAATTTACCTTAGCTTATAATGTGGGGTATTCATGTTAAAACATTCATTGAACCATGTTTTGGAAATTTTAATTTATTTTTAATGTTCAATTAGTTTCCTAAATGATATTTCCTTGAAAGTTTTAAAGCCTAGTTGGTATATTTAATTGTTTCATGGAAATGTAAAACCCCTCTTAAGTCATTCCCCATGATTTGGAAATGTAGTGTGTGCGATAAATGTGTGATTTTAGAGATGTTCCTGGTGAATAGACTTATGCTTGGTTTGTGTGACTCAAAAATCGCTATGCTTATGGAGGGAGATTATAGATGTGAAAGGAGATTATTGTTTTGTTCAACTATATGAAAAGTAAATACATGACAGTTTAATAAAATTCACCTCCATTTAGGTATGGGACATAGAAATCCTAGGTATTTAGGTGGGGAGGCTAGGATAAGTATTTTAACCATGACCTACCCTACCTATTAGGAATATGATACCACACTAGATAAACTATGATGATTGGGATTGGATTGCTTTATAAGGATATAAACCATCATATCCATGGTTGATCATCAAGAGTATGAGGATCCTATGACCCCACTAATATATCTACTTTGGGATTGTCCTTGGTTCTTTCTCTCATGACACATAGTTTAAATGTATGCTTTTTTTCAAATATTTCCTAATTTCTTTATGAAGTAACTTCTCTATTTTTATTTTATATTGAGACACCTATTGTAGTACTGTTTTTCATTTAAAAATAATTTTTTGAATGGTATAATATAATAAAAAAATATTTTTAAAATGGATTGAGAAATGTTTTTCCTATAGTGGAATAATGTTACATGTTTTAAAAGGAAATTAATACATATTTTAATATTATATTTCAAACCAACATGTTTTAGATTTCCCTTTTAAGGTAAGGTAGTGGAATTTTTTTTCTTGGAATCCTTATTGGGAATTTAAATCCTTACCCCTATATTCCTTATCATATTTTAGTTCTAGGTTCTCCCAAATTTGATTTTCTCATAGATAAACAATGATTTTGTGGTTGGTGGTGACCTACTAGGACACGTGGAGGTATTTATAGTGTTTACTTTTATCTGTTCAGTTTCTCTTTTATTTTACACTATCATTATTAGTTTTTCTTATTCTATTTCATTTATCTTCTATTTCATGGGATAAATTGTTCCAAATTGAGTTAATATTGTTTCTCAAAATTATTTACCATCCTGAGAGGATCCGGAATGGATCTTGACACTTGTTGCGGATAGGCTCAGGTACTGGGTTTGGGGTCAAACCAGGTTGATTTGTGACAAATATACCATATAAATGTATACCATAAGAAATGAATCACCAATTTTATCATGAAAACCCATATAAAGAATATGGGTTATAATAAATTTCAAATGGAATTGGATAATATAACATTATGAATTAGATAAATTGTACCAAAAATTAAATCTCCTAAGAGAATTATTTAATAAATGAATTTATAAGTTGGTCATTAACATAAATCTATTGGAGGAAATTTTTTGGATATAGAGTGGAAAATAGAAGTGAAATTTATAATTATAATTTTATTGATGATTTTATAACATTTTCAGAAAATAAATGTTATAAATCAATTTCAAAAATCTTTTCAAGAGTTGGTAGAGAAAATTTTAAAATTTTATTTTAAAAAAAAGTTCTAATATTGGAACCATGAAAATAAATAAACATTATGTAAAAAAATTTGGAGTAGAAGATAAAAATATACATTAGTGGAATAAAATTATTTTACTTTTTTAAGACAATAACCTTTATTTTGAAATGAAATAATTTATAAAATATGATAATAAAAATTAATTTTGGAAACCATGATAGATTTGAAATAAATATTAATTAATATAATAATTTATAATAGTGGGAAAATGAATTCATTCAGAAAAAGATAAAAAATCACATTATTTTCATGTTATTGTAATGAGAGTCAAATTCATTAGAAATTGAATCATGTAAAAAATATTCAAAATAATCATTTTAAAAGTTTATAAAATTATTAAAATACCATATAAAATGACATTAATCAACCATATACGAATATATAATAACACATATAAAATAATATAATGAATATGGACATAGAGGTAAAATATTCCTGACTGAAATAAGAGATAAGTTTGATTCCACTTACATGCATCCTTTTGAATACATTGTAAACCAAATGGAAGTAAAATGATAATAAGATATGTAAAAAATATAAATAACTAGAGGATATTAAAATAGATGGGGTTTTAGAGATAAATTATATACAATTCAATAAAATAGAAATTTAGATATAAACAATCTTGAATTCAAAGTGATATTTGAAAAGAAACCCATAATACTTTGGTTACATTTGATTCAAAAACCTTTAAAAAATATAACTTGAAATGGAGCACTAAATATCATAAATAAAAATATATTAATGATATAATATCTCAAAGAGGTTATATATACACCATAATAATTAAAATAGGTGCATAATACAAAACATGTCTCAAAGAATGAAATTTGAGATGAGAAATCCATACCTTGTATAACCGATTATTCAGATTATGTCTAGACTCTCATATAATAAATTAAGGTTCATTAACCATTTATTTTATAGAATTATTCATTTTTATTCATTTTTATTTCAATATTTTATATTAAATTATTACATATTTATTATTTATTTATATTTAATATTGATCAGAAGTCGTTATTAGTTTCAACCATCCATTGTTAGTATCAGAATAATCATTTTTAATCATTACATATTCATGAATTAATCTTCTCTAAAATAATAAAGTTTAACTAATATATCTTGCACAATTATTTATAATGATCTGTGTAATTTAAATATATTTTTCAAACATAGTTCCCTAAGATTGTAGAGACCCATATCTTGATGTACATGGAAATTACATTACTTTTTCGGAATACTTAATACATAACAAAAACCAACACTCAAGGACTATAATAGTTTAGTGTCTTTGGAAACTCGGAACATAATCTTCTAATCGTGGTGAAAGATCTTCAACATCTCCCATAAAGATCATCCCCTTTTGTTTTCTTACCTAAAAACCTTCTTTATATCCTTGGGAAAAGAAAACATATAAAGGGTGATCTCAAATGCTCAGTAAGGGTAAGCATGGAGAAAATAAAACCAACCATATACATTTGAACTTAAAAACATGAACATAAAGTTTAAACTTCAAAATCTAGAGCAATGAAATAAAACATGGCAGTACGTAAGGCATAGATCATAATGGAACATAAATCATGATAAAATAGCATGGTAATAAAATATGTAATTGTGGAAAAACATTAAGCACTTGATATGATTTCTATAGTATCCAAGGCATTGCTGCCAATACCATCTTAGTGGACAAAGTCCCTTACTGAACCGAGTTCACTCCTCGTTCCAGTCCTGTATCACTGAACCAGATTAACTTGCCGTTCCAGCCATGTCTATCTCATGAGATATAAATCTTTACCCAATGCATTTTAGGGAGATATAGGTCCCACCCATCTCATAATGAAATAATTCTTACGTGTGCCACAACATAAACATAAATCATTCATCATAACCCAAAAAATAAAATGGGTTTCATAAACATCATCCCATCATATCATAATCCATATAAAACAAATGGATATCATTTCATCATAAGAGAAGTGAAACCATGTAAATCATAGATACATTATACTTGAAAAATACACATATGAAATAATTTCAACTTAGATGGAAAATGGTTTTGATAAAACACTTGAAATAAATTCTTGATGAAAATATCATTTCTTATTCAAAATCATTTTCTTTTCAAAAAATGCCATGAAATTTTAAAAGATAAGGATTTTGTTGAAAATATTCATGAAATCTTGTAGATTAATATTCATGAAAATAAGGTATTATGAAACTGTAAAAATCCGTTCATGCCGTATAAGTTAAAAAAACATTCTTCTCGTACTTTTGCCGGAAAAGTCAAAAAAGTACCTCGTAACGTAGAAAAAAGAAATATTCCTTACATACAATATAGTAAAAGTAAAAAATGGGTAAAAATTACTTTAAACATACATGAAACCATTTTTAGAAAACATGGACATGGATGATAAATATAATCCCAGTAAATACTTACGAATAAACAATCTCGGATAAAAACGAGATTGGAAAAGTTATCCCTTACCTTATGTCCGATATGCTTCATATGTATCTGAACCTCCTGTATAATGATTTATATAGTGTCATTTAATTATTTCAAAATCATATTCATTGTTATGATATCATATATGGTTCACTTATGACTTTATATTACTGGTTCTTTTGTAAATTCAATGTTAAAGTAGCGTTTTGGGTAAAATCGTTTCATTTATCGTACGTGTTTTGACTTGTTGTTCTTGATATTATTACTTATATCCTGATTTAATTAATTCCATAATGTAAAACATGATTTATATATAATATATATCCAACATATAAATATATATGATAGATCGATAAATGGAATGAAATACACCGTTCATGGAGACGGTAGGCCGTACGTACGCATGAACGCTGTTTTTGTTTCCTTATTGAATTAAATGGAATTAAGTAAATGAAACATCTATGTACATAAATACAGTATCTTTATTATTTAATATATTTCATGATTATTTGTTATATATACTTTATAATCATACTTTAATGGTAAATCATGGAAAATGAATCTCATCACGTTCTTGGAGACGGTAGTCCGTACGTACGCACGAGCGATGATATCGTTCCCATAATTATTTAATAGAATTGGAGTGGATGATATAATATCTCATAATAATTATGATGTTATAATAACCATATATAGTTATTCTTTACACCATTATACCCATCCAAGTAAGGTGGTGGTGGAAAAACTAATTACACCACGGCGTGGAGACGGTATTCCGTACGTACGCACGCGCGGTGATTTCGTTTTCCATAGGATGGATAGAAGGTGAAATGGGTTTGTTTCATATTTATGATAAAATATCAGTATATTATTGATACTGATGTTATTAATTTATAATTAAACAACTAAATAAGAAGAATTTTAAGAATAAAGAAACTTGAAAGAATCGGTAGAAGAGATTACTTTTTCTTCGATGCACCTCTTTTAAGCTTCTTCTTAGGGCACTAGAGTTGTTCTTTTGAGAAGAGAAGAACCTCTATGATATAACTAGATAGGTTGATACGATTAATTTATAGGGTTTTTCCAAGCTTCAAGGCTCAAAAGGGTGTTAAGAGAAGAGGGAAGGGGTGCCCTTTTTATAAGGGAGGAGAGGGGCACCTTTGGTAACATAAGAAATATTAATTTATAATAAATTCAACCTCACTTAAAAACCTCAAAAAATGACTCAAATACTAATATTAGATGATATAGGGTTGTAATATTATCAACTAATAAAATTTAGACATGTTGGGAATTTATTTTAAACCTTATCAACTTTATTTTTCCATATTTAATATATTTAATTTTATTTATGGTAATAAGATTCTAATTTTTAAATTGTTATAAATAATTACTTATGTGTTGTGAATTGTCCATAATTGGATAATTTATTACATTTTCGACCATATAAATTTTAATTTATAATTGTTAAATATTTTTGTGATTTTTAAACAATTTTATATTATGTTATTTTTATAAAATAACAATTGTGTCAATTTTGAAACTATTCATTTATTTGAATTTAAATAAAATCAACACAGAATATATGTTCGAAATAAAAGATTTAATAGATTCATAACATATAATATTTATCTAGAAAATTAGTGGAGAACATTAAATTGTTCATATAATATTTATTTTAATATCTTTAAAACCATTTATTTGATATTTCAATCAATAAAATAATTTCAACATCACTATTGTGTCACCTTTAATGATAATTATTTAATCCCTAAAAATTATAAATAAATTTACATGATTTATATAATTTTATTATATTTCTGTATACTATTCACGTTTGAAGTTTCATGAAGTTTATCACTAAATTAAAATTATTATACTTATAATATTTAAGAGAGTGACATGTTGTCACTTTCTTTGGTTTTAATAATAATTAAATTATTTTCATGGTCAAAAGTCCATAAAATGAATCTATTCAGACCCTTACGTGATATGGGTCGACTTTTAGTCATCAAATAGATTTTTTCATCTGTTAAGGTAATTTTATAATCTTATTTTTACCCTTAAGTATCCGATTTACCTCTAACTACAGTAAATAAAAATTACCGTAGTTACTATTCATAATAAAAAAAATAAAAGTAACCTATTAACATAATTTGGACCAACTGAATTCAAATATGGAATCCATTTTTAAAAATTAAAAGCACATAAGTTGCAGTAATTAATTTAAAATTAATACCGTTGTTAAGAAAACGAGTTTTAAAAGTTAAAATATTGCCAAAGATTGAAATGTTTTTACCAATGAATTCAATGTAAAATTAATGGTAATAACATAAATTATATTAAATGGTAAAAAAATATTCTATTTATACTTTAAAACTATTCAATATTATAATTTAACCATATAAATTTTTGCGATGAAAAAAGTTGTTTTTAATTAAAATATAGCGTGTTTTTACTATTCATTAAAATATGAAAGTTATCAGAATAATATGAAAATTTTATCCAAAGTAAATTTTTATATCCTTATTCCAAATAAGAATTTTATTTTGTCAAATTTAACTTATAAACATGTCAAAAACTATATTTAAAGTGGGCGCGCCATCAAAAGGCGGCAAAACTGTATTTTTTGAAAAATACTTATTTTACCCAAAAAAATTATTTTTTTGTCATACCATGTTCTAGAAAATGTGTAAGATGAATAATAATGTTATAAAATTCAAAATTTAGTTAATAATATTCATAACGGCTAGTTCATAATAATATTATAACCATATATCCTTGTTTAGTGAAACCTGGTATTGCGTACTACACACGTTATCGAGGAAGGTCGTGATTGCGTGTAATGCAAGCCAAGAATAGTGTTGTGTATACTTCAAGATAATAAAATGTTGTGTATATTACAAGCTAATCTTGGTGTAGCGTACAACACAAGACATCAAATAAATTAAAAAAATAATTTTTCTCATAAAATCTCGGGGTGTTACATTCTACCCCCCTTAAAATGAATTTCGCCCTCGAAATTCGTCGGGGTTATAAATGGTTTACTACATGAAAGTTTATTTCATAGAAACTCACATCGTAAAAAGGAATAATAAAACTTAATTTTAAAAAGTGGAGTATGAAACATAACAGTTACCCAAGTTAACTCATCACTGGGTTTCCACATAGGAGAACATAGGTGAAAATATGGATATAGAAGAGAAATCTATCCATCAAGGTCTGATGGAGAGTGGTAGAGAACATGGCTATGAAAAATCCAACAATCACAAAGCCATAAATTTGTGATGATCTAAGGTACCATCTGATTCATCGTATATGAGGACACTAGGACAACATTTTTGGTTTTCAAGATCATTTCCCTAAAGTTGAAGAATTTGAATTAGAAGAAATACTTACTTTATTTCGGTACAATATCACTGTTGTTCATGACTTGAAAAATTTCCACTTAATCTCTTAAATAAATTAAGTTGAATTTGTCATTCTTGAATTGTTAGTGGATCATGTGATAGAATGATGGGTCATTCCATATGTCTCAAACAAAAGGGTAGAACAAGTTATCAAATATACATTAGTCCATCTATGGTGATCATATATGATTCCAAAAAATGGACTTATACTTCATCTATAATACCACTTAATAAAATAAAACTAGTTTCTACTAACGAGGGACTTCTTGTAGGCCAGTGGTAGGCGATAAAGGCTTGTCGCACTTCAGTTGTGGGTTCGATTCCCGCAACCTTTTTCGACGCGACAGGTTGTCGCCCATCCTGCAGGTTGTCCTTTTTTCTAAAACTATATTATTATAACATCCCATCAATAATATCGAAAAAAGTTCTAGCCTTATACAATACTAACTTATGTCCAACATAATCCATTCCAATATTTAGGCTTATCCAAAATACTTCTGTCCAAGATCATAGTAAAACAATTACTAGAAATGTCATCTACCAAGCATGTGAATAACATCATTTATCCCAGATATATTTTGTTGATCGCATTCCAAACATGTGAATACATTAATCATGTATTCTCTTGAAACATAAACTACCATAGAACCTTAGTGAAAACATGAATGCTGTCAAAAGGTAACTCTTTCTAAATACCAAAATCCCAAAATTTCTATATACTCAAACCATGATATAACTTTGTCCTTATATCAGTCATGAGCTCACGAATACTATCATACATATTATTTTCTCCTTATCCCTTCATTATGAGTATTTCAACTGCTTTCCAAAAATATTTCAATCACTTTTCATGGTTACCGGTACCATAAAATTATTAAAAACCACAATGATCCAATACACTGATATTCCAATATTCCACAATACTTTAAATGAGATTCCATAACATTATCTCAGAATCCTGTTACATAAACACTTATTCATTCCACCACATCGTTGTCATACTCAACATCACAAATAGTGATCGCATGTGACTTCCCTTTATCCTTTTCCTTAAGAGGTTGCTCACGTCGGTCATCATTAACCCTTGGATTACGACATTGATTAGCATAATGCCCCATTTCCTTGCACTTGAAGCATTGAAGTGTTGGTGGTGCGTTCTCTAGAGTCTTTTCTTTATTCACATCATTAGAAACCCCTTTTCCATTACTTTGACACTCAGCTGCTCGATGACCTTCTTTTACACACTTAAAACATTTTCTAGTCCCTTTAAGACAATCTCCACCATGATTCTTTCCACACTTTGAGCATAAAGAAACATTTATCTTCTTTTCCCCATTATTATGAGATTTATCCTTAAACTCCTTCTTTCATTTCCTGTCAAAACCATGAGATGGATATGTAACACCAAATTCCATTTCTACCTTGATAGCACAATGCACAATTTTTTTATAGCTTCTGAATTCTCTTATCGCTAATTCCCTTCGAAGACTTGGTTTTAAGCCACTGAAGAATCGATCGAATTTTCTTTCAGGTTGGATGATAAATACAGATGCATACCTTGCAAGCCATGTAAAATTCGCCTCATATATGCCAACAGATTCATCATCCTTTTTCTTAAGCTCAAGGAAATCCTTTTCCATCTTTGTTCGAAGAATACGAGGGAAATACTTATTAAAAAACAATTTCTTGAACTCATCCCATTCCATGGATTCAATTTCATCTTGGGGCCTTGTATTTTTAATTAGAGTCTACCACTAGTCTGCTTCACCTTCTAAACTGTCACGAACCGTCCTTGGGGCCCGTGCTGTGACTACCTCAAGCCCGCCTTCCATAGGCCAAGGGCTGGCGACTTGCACCAAAGGCGTAAATCCTGATAAACTGGGAAGGCATTGCCTTTATAAAGGTAAACAAAACACCACAGAGTACAAGCGGAAGTAAAACAAAAAGTACAAAAAGGAAGTACTGAAAAGAAGTGGGCCAGAATACAAGCCCATCTGAAAAGTGCAGCTACAACTGAAAGGAAGTACAATAGAAAAGACAACCAGCTGGAAGAAAAGTAGCAGCTCCTGGGTCGTCCACCTCGGATCCTACCTAAAGGGTAGGTACAGATAGCGCAGCTCCTGGATCGTCCACCATGGTTCCTACCTGAAGGGTAGGTATAGAAAGCGCAGCTCCTAGATCGTCCACCATGGATCCTACCTGAAGGGTAGGTACATATAGCCTCCTCAATGCTCTCACCTGTCAACCTCCTCCAAGTATCGCCTCGTCGTGAAGTCCACCACTGGGTACCGTCCAGTCTTTGAACACTCGGCCTCCGTCAGCGCTTCCCATCATCTGCATCCAACACAACGAGGTGCGGGCATAGACCGTGCTGGGGTGAGTATACGATACTCAGTAGGGACCCCGAGACCCTCGAGGTCTCACTAAATCCAACAAGGATAACCACAAAAAAGGATCTCAACAGATAACCCTTACTTAGGTATAAGCCCATACATATACCTAAGTTATCAAGTAACCCATCTCAATCATGAGGAAACAAAAATGTTATGAAATCAATGGATAACCACTACTTAGGTATATGCCCATACATATACCTAAGTTATCAAGTGACCAATCTCAATCATGAGGTAAATAGAAAGGTCTTTGACTCAGCTCAAACCAGGATTTTCATTATCGAAACCGTAACTGCTGAAGAGCTCCGTCTCTGATGAGTACAGTGATCTTGTCACGACTACGAGGTACTGCTTACTAACCTAGGACTGCTGAGGTACTCCTCCTATCGGGTATCGCGGGTCTGCCACCTCACAAAGTAGTGCTCCTCCGCCATGGGTCTGCCACCTCACACAATAGTGCTCCCCCTCATAGCCTATAGAGGTACTCCTCCTGTTGAGTACCACGAGTCTGCCACCTCACAAAGTAGTGCTCCTCCGCCATGGGTCTGCGACCTCACTAAGTAGTGCTCCCCACTGGGCTACACAAGTCACTCCGAATCGAATCGGACAAGCAGTCATCAGGTCTCAGCCAGCTACACGGTCTCCGTACTCCGTACGCTCATCTCCGGGAGGGTCCGCTCCACGAGCTACAGGTCGATACTCCAAGTATCTCAAATTACCTCAAAAAAGTATCTCAAATGACCGCCTCGTCATAGGGGTATCAACGCAATAGACGACGTGTCAATCGGACGCCCGGTCTGTGAGTTATTAGCCTTTTCGTCCGAGGGACCCGATTGGTTTCGTGTACGAAAAAACATGACCGTATCTCAACTGTACCCCGAACTCTAATATGGTATACACATAGGGACCGTTTCTCAACGTGATCACCAACATCGCTGACGGTTCGTCAAACGGACGTCCGGTCTGAAAGTTATCAGTTTTTCCGTTCTAGGGGCCCGGTTGGATTTCAGGTACAATCCAACCCGGACACTAACCAACTGCATCCAAAACTCAGGAGAAGCATGCCAAAAGTTTCGTCTCATCAAGAGGAATCCAACAAAGTCGATGGCACGTCAATCGGACATCCGGAGCTCGAGATATAAGCGTTTCTGCTCCGAGGGCCCGGTTGGTTTCGGGTCCGAACCAACCTGGCGATACCCAAAGTTCTCCTAAACCTTGAGTGTAATATACCGAAACGACCGTCTGGATCCAAGGATCGCATCGCAACTAACGGTGCATCGATCAGAGGTCCGTAGCCCAAGATATGTGTATTTGAACGAAATATGCCCGAGAATAGGGGGTTCGGCCCCGAACCGACCCGGCCCGAGACCCCATGGGTCGGCCCGAACCGGGTTTGGGTCCGGCTCGCTTGGGCGCGGCCCGGCTCGGCTGGCGCGGCCCAGCTCGGCCTGGGCGCGGCCCGACCCGGCCTGGCGCTGGCGCAGCGCCCGCGTGGCCAGCTCGACCGATGCCGAGCTGAGCGGACAGGGGGGGGGGGAGGCGCGCGCCCTCCTGATTGAAGCCACCTCCCCACGTGGGGGCCGCTTCCTTGACCGCTGGGGGTTATGACCCCCGGTCTCCCCTGGTCCCGCGCGGCCGTGAGACCACCGCCTGCCGCCGCGACTTCAGCCGCGGAGGACTCTCCTGGTAGCGCGCCGGGCGCCGCCGCTCCGGAGGTGCACCGACAGGCTCTTCCGCGGACCACCAGACGCGCTCCGATGGCCCGTTTTGCTTTCCGTCTTCGCCAACGGTCCTCTCGGGACCCGACCTTCACTGCAGAGGCTTCAAGTTGACTTTGCGGCCCCATTTCATCATCGCCGTCAATCCGCGCATCAACAAAAATCTGCGGAGGGTCCGAGATTTGTTCGTTATCCCATTCCCTCCGTGTTAGTGGTTCTCAATGAATATAAAACTCAAACCAAACCTGATTATTCACCCCGCAACTAACCCACATGAACGAGCGATCCACGGATCAATCGGGCAGAGATTGATCCGCGCTTGTCGTCCTTTTCTCAAAAGCTAAAGAGAAAATCAAATATAATTCCCCTACCTTGTAAAGACGTCACACGTCGTTGATCCGCGGAAAGAGGAAAGCGTTGCGATGATCGGACGTCGCGGAAGATCGGTGCTGATTCCATTGACGTCAGAGTGTGAGTCGTCGTCAATGGCGACGTTCCCCACGGTGGTGTCTCCTCCCTTAACTCGGAGGAAGAAGAGGAGAAGGCACGTCATCGGTGTTCTCCCGATGAAGAATGCGGCGTCTCGCTTCCTTAGACGTGGAGAGAAGATGCAAGATGAGACAATGTTCTTCGTCGAAGCTTCGGTGTTCTTCACGTTCTTCAACAAAGGAGATGAAACGTTCTTCTTTGAAGGAAGAAGTTCTTCAAAACTCAAGAGCTCTCTTCCCTTTCTCTTAAAACAACAATTCCCAACCAAAATAAAATAAGGCTCCACTTTATTTTATTTACCCATGCCATGCATTCAAATTTACAAAATTCAAATCCAATTCACTTAGTTAGTTAAACCATGAGTTGTTTAATTAATTGAGAGGTAGGTTGGGAAATTAAAAAGGAAGTGGAAGAGTGTAACATCCCAAGTAAGTAATGAATAATAGATATTCTTATCTATGTCTATTTATGAATTAGATAGTGTTTTAGAGGCTTAAAATGAGAATAAATCGAATCTTAAGCATTGAATACACCAATATTCTTAAAAGATTGTTTTACTGCCATTTAATGGAAAACCATTTTTTTAAATCAAACTTTTGAGAATTTTATAAGCTCTATTTGTAAAAATAAACTTATTATTTATGATTGGGAAATTTAAATTTACATTGGATAATTTTTTGGAATTTTTCTGACTATGTTAATTTTTTTAATGAATAGTGAAAAATACTGCATTTTACATCAAAACTGCGTTTTCATATAATTTAATTATATGGTTAGATTATATTTTTAATTGGTTTTAAAGTGTAAATAGAATATATTTTTACCATGTAATCCCATTGTGTTCATTGGGATTAATTTCACTTTGGAATTGGGCACAAACAAGTGCCAAAAGTTTCGTAGATATTGTTTCAAAAAAACCCGCTATTTGTTTTGACAACGTGAATTATTTTTAAATTAATTATTGAAATTTATATGTTTGGAATTTGGTAAAATGGATTCCATATTTGGAATCATAAGGTCCAAATTATGTAATTAATACTCTTTTGTTTTTGGACATTATGAATAGTAATACCGATAATTATCTTTAATTATCTTGATTAATGAGTAATCAGGTAGTTAAATAAAATAAAATAATAAAATAATAATAAAAAATGACACCAAAATGTGTTCTAATTCTACTTATTGTCTCATGGATGACCATGGGATGACTTGTGCCAAACTTGGGGACTCCATGGAATCACTTTTGTGTGAAAGTGACTTTTTATCTTTTTATTTTTAAAGAAAGTTAAATATAACAAAGAATGTTTCACCTGAGTAAAACATTTTTAATTTTGTCTACATAAATGATATATTGGACTATAAATTTTAATTAGAAAGCTCAAAATATTTCCTACATAACAGTATTTTTTTTATAATTTTTAGACATTAAATAAATTAAATTATTTATGACATCATGATGATGCAACGATTACCTCATTAAAGAACGATTTAAATAAAATGAAAAGATAATGTAAACTCTAAGACTTAAACTTGTAAAAGACCTATTGGATGAGTTTATTTCGAACCCTTATCACCTTATCCTTTAAATACATCAATGTGGGACCTTTAAAATCCTAAAATCATTTGAAAATAAAGTAACCTTTTATAACTTTCCAAGAGTGCCCCTCCTCTCCTCTTATAAAAGGCCCCCACTTCTACCACATTAGCCATACTACTCAAGCCTTTTGATCGGCCAAAACCTGACCATTTTGTCTCTCCACATCCCTATCTTACTCCTAGAAGCCTCACTTTGGGAATAAGTCTTCCTAAGGAAGCCTTTGATCTCAAATCAAAAAGAGTTACCCGTTTTAAAGGTAGTGTTTTCTCTTGTGTTCTTATGTTTTATTTTGCTTCTCCAACCCCCTAAAATCTTTTTATTCCTTTCTTTTGCAATAACACCAGTATTTTCAATATACTAGTATGTTGTTATGTGAAGGATTCTAGCTATACTTACACACACCTACATCTAATGGTTAAAGAACATACTGTTTCTGTGGATGGAGAATTTCTGCCTCACGAAACGATGATTGTTCAACACTCATATAACACCTTAAAAGGTGGCCATTAAGAAGTCACTATGTTAATATATGATATATAATATGTTTATGTTTTACTTAATCTTCTGTATTTTTCATTTATGGCATACCTTTATGGTTTCCATTATGGGTAAACACGATATCTTCATTTTAGGAAGTGCGGACTACCGCCCCCTCAAAGTGATTTGATTCGTTAATACCATATGTGGTACGTATAAAGGATAGATTGAATGATATTATATATGATACAATAATGGAATTATAATATTATTATGTATCATTATGTTTTAATTCCATTAAATATGAAATAGAAATGGAAGTAGCGTTCATGCGTACGTACGACTTACCGTCTCCATGAACGGTGCATTTCATTTCTTACCTCTAAATGATTATGTAATATTATAAATGCATGTATATACTGGATATATATAATATATATGATATCTACATAATGAATATAATTCTTGATATAATGGATATTTTACCACATGAACAACTTGTAATTATAAAGAGCTTATTTTTGACTCAAGTACCAATGATCGTTAAAACGACCGTTATTAACTTAAATAGTTACATAGTGTTCATAACATGGTAATAAGTGATTTAAAAGGAATAATGAACTTGAAAAAGGTTCTTAAGAAAGTAGAAATTAACTCAAGTTTATGATTCAGGACGTTAAAGAACGATCGAGTCAAGTCGGACCCAAGGTATGGGACTTCGTCTCAATCTACTTTCATTGAGGCATACTTTTGTTTTATACACAACCTTATTTTATATGGTGTATAAAACCCTTTTACTTTTACGTTTATCCAAAAGGAATCATTTATACGAAGAGTTTTACTAAATGACAAAAGGGAATGTATTTGTCGTACGTATGCGGCGACAACGACTTCTCCACCGCCATGACCATTATTTGAGTTTCGACTTCCTCTAAAAGCCATAACTTTTTTTTATGAAAAATAAATACCATGTTTTACTTTTCCTTTATTTTGGTATTAAAAATGGTTTTGATAATGTTTTTATTATATCAATGTGTTATTGATATCTTGTGATTGAAATGTGGAAATGTTATGTTTCCTTTATGCATGTTTTATGTGATACGATTATGTTATGGTTCTTGGGCATTATTATGAAGACGGGTGGTTCCATGATAAACTAAGGGCGGGTGAGCCCGATATACCTCTCCAATGCATTGGGTAACGCGAAGGGGTTAAACGTTGAGGTTTCTCTGAAGAGATTTAGGGAATATAGTGCGATGGGTATTCCAAACGTAACCAAGAGGGTTACTCCCTACGTAAGAATGTTATGAATGCTTCAAGTTACCTTTATGTATTATGATTTCTATGATTTATTCATGATTTGATAGGGTATGTTAATGTGATTATGTTTTTATGAGTAAAGTATGATTTCATACATGGAATAATGTTTTCATTTCATACTTTTATATCCATTACTGAGCTTTTTATGCTCATACCAAGTTTTTGAAATGTTTTTCACAGGTCAAGGGAAAGGTACATGATGTGATGATACTGTCAATGAAGTGTCAAGAAAGAATCCATATTTTATTTTAAATATGTTTCCGCTGATGGAAAAAATGAGTGCTATCTTTTATGTAACCACTTTGTTTAAATATGGAATGTAATGCATGTTTTATGATCTAATTCTCTAAAACTCTAAACCTGAAAAGATCCTCAACATGTATTCTTGAAGTAACTCAAGATTAAGTAGTGTTTAAGGCTGGGGCCTTATAGTTGGTATCAAAGGTCAGTTTAGATAACTTTAGGAGTTAGAATTCTATTAAATGATTATCCAAAAATATTTTTTTGAAATGATATAGCATTTGAAGATTACCATGTTTCTTAATCTAAGACATGTTTGTTCAGAATGGTTTTCCGCAGAGGAAACAGGGAAGCAGTGATAGGAAGGCATATAGAAGGAAATAACCTTCCGAATCAGCATCCTGAGATGGTCGGAATTGGAACTGAACAGTTTATTGCAGTAATGGCGCAGTTGAATCAAGCGATAAATGGTGGTGGTATCCATGTACGAGATCAGCCAGATCAACCGCAGAGGAACATGTCAGTGGTGGAACATTTCATGAGGAAACATCCCCCATCATTCATAGGATCATCTGACCCTATGCTAGCTAAAGGGTGGATTAAATCACTGGAGAAGATTTTCAATGTCATGGGGTGTTCAGACAATCAAAAGGTTAGTCTTACTATTTACCGTTTGGAGGGTGAATCAGATCAGTGGTGGTCGATGGTTAAAAATATCAGGGATGCTGATGAGATTGATGCTCTCGAATGTGATGAATTCAAAGGTATGTTTCTTGAGAAGTATTTTCCTAATGCTGTTCGACTTAGGATGGAAAAACAATTCTTGGAATTGAGGCAAGAGGAAGACTCAGTGGATGCCTATGAAGAGAGGTTCACTCGATTGGAAAGGTATGCTCCAAACTTTATTCGAGACCTTGATAGTAAAATCAATCGTTTTTACTCAGGATTAAAGCCAAAATATTGAAGGGCATTGGCTTCTCGTGAGTTAAAAAGTTATGAAAAGCTTGTTCGATGTGCTGATAAGGTGGAAATGGAGTGTGTCGATGATCAAGTGTTCTATAAAAACCAGCAGAAGAAGAGACCGAGGTGGCAGGAGAAAGGAAAGAATTATTCAAAAAGGTCTGACGGTAAGAAAACTTTGTTTCCAGTTTGTGATAAATGTGGTAAAAGGCATGCTGGGGAATGTCTTCTAAATTCTGGAAAGTGCTACCGATGTGGTAACATGGGACATAAGGCTTGTGATTTCACTGAAAAAGATCACGGTGATGGTAATTCAAAATTTTATTTACAGTTAGTGAAATATTTTAAGTGCAATGAGATGGGTCACTATGCAAACGAGTGTCTGACAAAGAGCTCAAGTGATGGGAAGCAGTTGGACTACAAGCATAAAGGGGTGGTGAAATCCTTTGCAACTACTTCAGCAGATGTTGGGCCATCAAATGAAGTGGTATCAGGCACTTTGTTTGTTTTTTCATATTATGAAAGTGTGTTGTTTGATTTGAGGTCTATACATTCTTTCATCTCTAAAAAATTTTCTAGTAAAATAGAAATACCATCTCAAGAAATGACTCCTGAACTTTTGGTAAAAACACCTGGGGGAAATGTTGAGGAAAAAAGAATTTATAAGAATCTTCCTATCCTTATCCGTGGAAAGAACCTACTTACAAACCTTATTGTTTTACCTCTAGTAGAGTTTGATGTTATCCTGGGTATGGATTGGATCTCTATTTATCATGCTAAGATTGACTGTAGAGCTAAAGAAGTTTCTTTTCAGAAAGACTTTCAGTTTGTGTACAAGAATGAACCCTTACGGTTGATAACGTATCAAGAGGCCGAGAAACTTGTAAAATATGGAAATGAATGTTACCTTGCACATATTGTTGAAAATAAGGGAACTGTTCAGATTAATGATGTGCTAGTGGTAAATGAGTATCCTGATATTTTTCCTCATGAGTTGCTGGAATAATACCAGATCGGGAAGTTGAGTTTACTGTAGACTTAGTTCCTGATGCTAAGACAATTTCAAAACCCCCTTATCGAATGGCTCAAATTGAACTTTTAGAGTTGAAGGAGAAATTGCAAGATTTATTAGAGAAAGGTTTCATTCGACCTAGCACATCACCATGGGGTGCTTCTGTTTTATTTGTTAAAAAGAAAGATGGTTCTATGAGACTTTTCATTGATTATAGAGCCTTTAATAACATCACTATTAAAAACAAATATCCTTTTCCTCATATCGATGATTTGTTTGATCAGATCCAGGGAGCTCAGTATTTTTCAAAGATTGACCTGAGATCGGGGTACCATCAGTTGAAGGTAAAGGAAGAAGATATTCTGAAGACCGCGTTTCGTACAAGATATGGCCATTATGAATTTGTAGTAATGCCTTTTGGGATAACCAATGCACCTGCTGTATTCATGGACTTAATGAATAGAATTTTCCATGAGTTCTTGGATAAGTTTGTGGTTGTTTTCATTGATGATATTTTGGTGTTTTTTAAAAGTAAAGAGGAGCATAAAGGATATTTAAGGGTTATTTTGAAAACCTTAAAAGAAAATAAATTGTATGGGAAATTCAGCAAGTGTGAGTTTTGGTTGCAACAAATTTATTTCCTTGGTCATATTGTTTCTAAGGATGGGATAACTGTTGATCCTGCAAAAACAAAGGTTGTGGAAGAATGGCCAAGACCCACAAATGTAACTGAGATTCGTAGTTTTCTTGGTTTGGCAGGCTATTACTGAAGGTTTGTTAGAAATTTTTCACGGTTATCTAGTCTAATGAAAAAGCTAACTCAAAAGGGTGTTAAGTTTATATGGACAAAAGAGTGTGATGATTGTTTTCAGGAACTGAAAAGAAGATTGGTGAATACTCCAGTTTTGGTACTACCTTCCAGGATTGGTGAGTTTGTTATCTACAGTGATGCTTCATTGAAGGGACTTGGTTGTGTCCTTATGCAGAATGATAAGGTAATTTTTATGCTTCACGATAGTTGAAAACTCATGAGGTAAATTACCCTACCCATGATTTGGAATTAGCTGCTGTTGTTTTCGATTTAAAAATTTGGAGGCATCATTTGTATGGAGTAAAGTGTGAAATATATACCGATCAAATAAGTTTAAAGTATATATTCACTCATAAATAATTGAACACGAGACAGAGGATATGACTAGAATTAATTAAGGATTATGATTGTACAATTCATTACCATCAGGGAAAAGCAAATAAAGTGGCTGATGCTTTGAGTCAAAAAAGTAATGCTTCATTAACAATGTTGCGCTTGGAATGTGATCCTTTAGTTAAGGATTTGATGAACTTTGGCATAGAAGTTTTTGTTGAAGGATGTTCTTTTGTTTTGTTTCAGGTATCAATGAAATCTTCTCTATCAGACAGAATCAAGCAAGCACAGAAGCAAGACAGTGATTTGCAGAAAAAGGTAGAGCTGGTTCAGAAGGGTAAGTTTCCTGAATTCAATATTGATAATGATTTTGTTTTGAGATTTGGGAAGAGATTGTGTGTGATGTGTGATTCACAGTTTAAGAGAGATTTGTTATGTGAAGCTCATAGTTCTCCGTTTTCAGTCCATCCTGGCAGTACTAAGATGTATAGAGATATTCGAGAGTATTACTGGTGGGACGAAATGAAAAGAGATATTGATGATTTTACTAGGAAGTGTTTGACTTGTCAACAGGTTAAAGAAGATCGACAGTTACCGAAAGGGATGCTTCGGCCTTTACCAGTACTAGAGTGGAAATGGGAGAATATATCCATGGACTTTGTTGTGGGAATACCGAAGAAATCTCGAGGTAATAATGCAATATGGGTTATTGTTGATCGCTTGACTAAATATGATCATTTACTTCCTATTAGATATACTTTTTCCCTAGATCAAATTTCCCATTTGTATCTTAAAGAGATAGTCAGGTTACATGGAGTTCCTCTCTCCATTGTATCTGACCGTGATCCTAGGTTCACTTCTATCTTTTGGAAAGGCCTTCATAAGTCATTGGGTACTGAATTAAATTTTAGTACAACTTTTCATCCTCAATCAGATGGCCAGTCAGAAAGAACGATTCAGACTTTGGAGGATATTCTACGTGCTTGTTCGATGGATTATCAGGGAAGTTGGGACCAACATCTTTCTTTGGTTGAATTTTTATATAATAACAGTTTTCATTCTAGTATACAGATGGCACCATTTGAGGCATTATATGGGAAGCGGTGTCGAACTCCAGCTTTCTGGGATGAAGTGGGTGAAAGGAAGTTGAAGAGACCAGAATTGGTAGAAGAGATGGCAGAAAAAGTTCAGTTGATTCAGAAACACATGAGAACAGCTCAGAGCAGGTAGAAGAGTTATGCGGATAACCGGAGGAAGGATCTATCTTTCGAGGAAGGTGATCATGTCTTTCTCAAAGTTTCACCATGGAAGAGTGTGATGCGATTTGGTAAGAAAGGAAAGCTGAGTCCAAGGTTCATTGGACCATATGAAATTCTGGAGAGAGTTGGATCAGTTGCATACCGAGTGGCTTTACCTCCGAGTTTATCTCAGGTACACATTGTTTTTCATGTTTCAATGTTAAGGAAGTACATGCCAGATCCATATCATGTTTTGAGTCCAGAGGTAGTTCAGCTGGAAGAGAACCTATCTTATGAGGAACAACCGGTCCATATTCTTAACCATAGGGAGAAAGTGTTACGGAATAAGGTGATTCATCAGGTAAAGGTTTTGTGGAAAAACCACATGATTGAAGAGGCAACATGGGAATCTAAAAATGCAATGAGGGCTAAATACCCCCACTTATTCGATAAGTAAATAAATTGCGGGGACACAATTTTCTAAAGGGGGGAAGGATGTAACATACCAAGTAAGTAATGAATAATAGATATTCTTATTTATGTCTATTTATGAATTAGATAGTGTTTTAGAGTCTTAAAATGAGAATAAATCCAATCTTAAGCATTGAATACACTAATATTCTTAAAAGATTGTTTTACTACCTTTTGATGGCAAACCATTTTTTAAAATCAAACTTTTGACAATTTTATAATCTCTATTTTTCAAAATAAAATTATTATTTATGATTGGGACATTGAAATTTACATTGGATAATTTTTTGGTATTTTTCTGACAATGTTCATTTTTTAATGAATAGTGAAAAATACTGCATTTTACATCAAAACTGCTTTTTCATCTAATTTAATTATATGGTTAGATTATCTTTTTAATTGGTTTTAAAGTGTAAATAGAATATATTTTTACCATGTAATACAATGGTGGTCATTGGGATTAATTTCACTTTGGAATTGGGCATAAACAAGTGCCAAACTTTTCATAGATATTGTTTCAAAAAAACCTGCTATTTGTTTTGACAACGAGAATTATTTTTAAATTAATTATTGCAATTTATATGTTTGGAATTTGGTAAAATGGATTCCATATTTGGAATCAGAAGGTCCAAATTATGTAATTAAGACTCTTTTGTTTTTGGACATTATGAATAGTAACGACGGTAATTATCTTTAATTATCTTGATTAATGAGTAATCGAGTAGTTAAGGAAAATAAAATAATATCATAATAATAAAAAATGACACCAAAATGTGTCCTAATTATACTGGTTGTCTCATGGCCGACCATGGGATTCCTTGTGCCAAACTTGGGGACCCCATGGAATCACTTTTGTGTGAAAGTGACTTTTTATCTTTTTATTTTTAAAGAAAGTTAAATATAACAAAGAATGTATCACCTGAGTAAAACATTTTTAATTTTGTCTACATAAATTATCTATTGGACTATAAATAGTCATTGGAAATCTAAAACGATTTACTACATCATAGTATTTTTTTTATAATTTTTAGACATTAAATAAATTAAATTATTTATGACATCATGATGATGCAACAATTACCTCATTAATGAACGATTTAAATAAAATGAAAAGATAATGTAAACTCTAATACATAAACTTTTAAAAGACCTATTGGATGAGTTTATTTCGAACCCTTATCACCTTATCCTCTAAATACATCAATGTAGTACCTTTAAAATCTGAAACTCATTTGAAAATAAAGTAACATTTTATAACTTTCCAAGAGTGCCCCTCCTCTCCTCTTATAAAAGGCCCCCACTTCTACCACCTTACTCACACTCCTCAAGCCTTTGGCTCGGCCAATACCTACCCATTTTGTCTCTCCAAATCCCTCTCTTACTCCTAGAAGCCTCACTTTGGGAATAAATCTTCCCAAGGAAGCCTTTGAGCTCAAAACAAAAAGAGTTACCCGTTTTAAAGGTAGTGTTTTATCTTGTGTTCTTATGTTTTATTTTGCTTATCCAACCCCCTAAACTCTTTTTATTCCTTTATTTTGCAAAAAAAAAAACAGTATTTTCAATATACTAGGATGTTTTTATGTAAAGGAATCGAGTTAAACTTACACACACCTACATCTAATGGTTAAAGAACATACTGTTTCTGTTGATGGCGAATTTTTGCCTCACGAAACGATGATTGTTCAACACTCATATAACACCTTAAAAGGTGGCCATTAAGATATCACTATATTTATATATGATATATAATATGTTTATGTTTTACTTAAGCTTCTGAATTTTTCATTTATGGCATACCTTTATGGTTTCCATTATGGGTAAACACGATATCTTCATTTTAGGAAGTGCGGACTACCGCCCCCTCAAAGTGATTTGATTCGTTAACACCATATGTGGTACATATAAAGGATAGATTTAATGATATTATATATGTTACAATAATGGAATTATAATACTATTATTTATCATTATGTTTTAATTCCATTAAATATGAAATAGAAATGTAAGTAGTGTTCATGCGTACGTACGGCTTACCGTCTCCATGAACGGTGCATTTCATTTCTTACCTCTAAATGATTATATAATATTATAAATGCATGTATATACTGGATATATATGATATATATGATATCTACATCATGAATATAATTCTTTATATAATGGATATTTTTCCACATGAACAACTTGTAATTATAAAGAGCTTATTTTTGACTCAAGTACCAATGATCGTTAAAACGACCGTTATTAACTTAAATAGTTACATAGTGTTCATAACATGGTAATAAGTGATGTAAAATGAATAATGAACTTGAAAAAGGTTCTTAAGCAAGTATAAATTAACTCAAGTTTATGATTCAGGTCGTTAAAGAACAGTCGAGTCAAGTCGGACCCAAGGTATGAGACTTCATCTCAATCTCCTTTTATTGAGGCATACTTTTGTTTTATACACAACCTTATTTTATACGGTGTATAAACCACTTTGACTTTTATGTTTATCCAAAAGGAATATTTTTATATGAAGCGTTTTACTAAACGACAAAAGGGAATGTTTTTGTCGTACGTATGCAGCGACAACGACTTCTCTACCGCCGTGACCATTATTTGAGTTTCGGCTTCCTCTACAAGCCATAACTTTTTTTTGAAAAAAATACCATGTTTTACTTTTCCTTTATTTTGGTATTGAAAATGGTTTTGATAATGTTTTTATTATATCAATGTGTTATTGATATCCTGTGATTGAAATGTGGAAATGTTATGTTTCCTTTATGCATGTTTTATGTGATACGATTATGTTATGGTTCTTGGGCATTATTATGAAGATGGGTGGTTCCATGATAAACTAAGGGCGGGTGAGCCCGATATAGCTCTCCAATGAATTGGTTAACGTGAAGGGGTTAAACGTTGAGGTTTCTCCGAAGAGATTTAGGGAATATACTGTGATGGGTATTCCAAACGTAACCAAGAGGGTTACTCCCTACGTAATAATGTTATGAATGCCTCAAGTTACCTTTATGTCTTATGATTTCTATTATTTATTCATGATTTGATGGGGTATGTTAATGTGCTTATGTTTTATGAGTAAAGTATGATTTCATACATGGACTAATGTTTTAATTTCATACTTTTATTTCCCTTACTGATCTTTTTATGCTCATCCCAAGTTTTTGAAATGTTTTTCACAGGTCAAGGGAAAGGTACATGATGTGATGATAGTGTCAATGAAGTGTCAAGAAACAATCCATGTTTTATTTTAAATATGTTTCTGCTGATGGAAAAAATGAGTGCTATCTTTTATGTAACCACTTTGTTTAAATGTGGAATGTAATGCATGTTTTATGATCTAATTTTCTAAAACTCTAAAACTGAAAAGATCCTCAACGTGTATTCTTGAAGTAACTCAAGATTAAGTAATGTTTAAGGTTGGGGCCTTATAAAGAGTTACTTAATAAAAGGGAGTTAACAAGTTTAAAGGGGGGTTTAAAGGGGAAGAGTTTTGGGGGGTTAGAGAATTTGAAGGGGTGGAGTTCGTGTGGGCCCCACCACCCTCTTAACCTCTCATGGGTAGTTCCCCAACCTCCACTCAAAGGATATGACCACTTAAAAAGAAATAAAATTTTAGCTCAATTTTATTTTTACTTTCCACAATTTTTAACATCTCCTTCCGAGCAAACGCAACCCCAGAAAAGGTGTTCTTAATAAAATTACCGACGCTGTGGTTTCATCGATGCCCTCAGATTTCAATTCCGAGCACCAGATCAGAAGTTAGGAAAACCCGCTTGTTCGTTCACTGAATGCACCCAAGCTAAACTTTGGAAAATGATTCCGGGAACTACGGGAATCAGAATCAGGCGCCATCAGAAACTGCGTTCTTGTAAAATCCCAAAGAAAATTAAGAAAAAAATTTCTTTAAAATTTCCGGGTCTTTACATTACTCCCACCTCAGGGATTTACGTCCTCGTAAATCTTTAACACAAACTAAGGATACAAAAGCGGTACTGATCATGCATCTGAGCCTTCCGCTCCCAGGTGCTCCCATGGAGGTTCCTGTACTGCCAGTGAAAGCGCACCTGAGGAATTGATCATTCACGTAGGACCTGCTCTTGTCAATCCTCGATCTCCACTAGAATCTCCACGCATGTCACCCTGTCATCGACGTCCAACTCCTTGAGGTCGATGATGTGTGAAGGATCATGCACGTATCTCCTCAGCTGAAGTACGTGGATGATTTCATGCACCCGGTGCAACTGAGGTGGAAAGGTAAAGTGGTAAACCACCTCACCTACCCTGCTGAGGACCTTGAAGGGTCCGATGAAGCGCGAAGATAACTTGCCGCCTCAGCCAAATCTCCGTAATTCCACGTCGAGGTGATACCCGTAAGAAGATGTGGTCGCCATCCTCGAACTCTAGTGGTCTCTACCTCTTGTCAGCATAAGGATTCTATCAGCTCTGAGCTGTCCTCATCCGCTCTTGGATGTCCTGGACCTTCTCTGGTCCCACAAGAGTTGCTATGATTTCTTCTTTTCCGATAAGAGAAATCTGGTCTCATCCCCTGGATGAACCACATTATTTGCCTAATACAGTCAATCCGGACATGAATGATGTATTAATTCCATGGATGACGTCGTAAGGCCTCGATGTTACTACCAAGAGATCCAACCGTCACTCTCGCCTCTAAGGGTCGAGTCACACTGTCGGCATCAGCGTGAGGTAACTGGGTCTCCTCCAGTAGGAATCTCAAAAGTGAGGGTCAAGTCAATAGTTTAAACCAGAACCTCTTAGTACACAAAAAGGAAGGAAGAAAATGTCACAAAGGTAAGTGTCTTTTTATTATTGCATCTCATAGTACAAAGACACAAATGTAACAACAACATGGAACTAGAAGTACGAAGATCAAAAGGAAACCACTAGTTCCACTCCTGTCCACTTGCTTCCGGAGCTCCGTAGTTGTATGCTTATGCTGCCTGAAACTGAGCTCTCCCATGTCCACCTGTTCCCTGCGGTCGGGGTGGACGTCCTGGTGGTGGTGGTGGCAACACCTCGAAGCGTTGTCCACATCCAGCTACACGACCAGCTCCCCTCCCTTGGCCTTCTGCTCCTAGTGGTCCGCCTCGATCGAATCTCTGCCTCTACCTTGGAGATTCTTCATTTAACTTCTGGTCATCTGCATGGCGGGTCGGACAGTCACATTCCATGTGACCAATCCCTCCATAGGAGTAACACTGCATGGAAGGTCTGGCTCTATCATTCCCCTTGGTGCCTCACACTACCGACCCTGAGTCATGCGGTCGACCACCTGTAGGTCTAGTCTCCTTGGACCTCTGCGTCATCTGTCTACTTCCTGCTACAGAAGACTCTGCCGCATGCTGGCTAGTGGTGGGTCCTACTGCTGGAGAATGCTCAGCAAGGCAACTATCCACTAAGAGGGATCGCTCCAACACCCCTGTCTGCGTTGGGATTCTGTGAGAAACAATAGAAGCTCTAATCTCTCGCCTAAGCCCCTGCTCGAAGGTTCGGGCCCTAAAGAATGGGTCCCGTACGATATCTGTGGAGTAGCGCAAGAGGTATGTGAACCTCGCTGAGTACTGTTCCACCGTCATGCTACCCTACTGTAGATGCAGTATCTCCTGTATACACACCGCTCGAAGGGTGGCTTGTACAAACTCTGCCCAGAACAGGCTCTCAAAGTCTGGCCACAGAAGTGTCACCTCGTCATGCATCTGGAGAATCAGGCTCCACCATCTGCCTGCTGATTCCTGAATAAGGCTGATAGGAAGGATCACCATGAAGTCTGATGGCGTCCCCAATAGCCTAAAGACTCTCACCATAGCCTCCAGCCAATCCTCAGCCGCCTGAGGGTCCGTCTCTCCCCTGAACCTGGGTGGCCTCTGGCGCTGGAACTCGTGCAGTGCGCTCAAGCGATGTGCACCCTCTGATGCTGGGGCTGGTGGCATAGGTGGCCCAATGGGTAGTAGTACCGCTGGTGCCTCAACTGGGATAGGGCCCTGTACTAAGGCCACGTTGCTCGGCGGGCTGTCAGTACGTACAACTCTCGGGGCTCTAGCGGGTCGTCCGTGGGGAGGCATCCTAAAAGAAACAAACTTGACACAGTCAAATGATTTATACCTGGTGAGTTGACCTGGTTTGAGATGACTTTTAAAACTTTTGGAAACACACACGCAATCAGTGTTTTCATGCACAAAGTCGGAAATCAGTTGTCAGGGTCCTGGTGTATGGATACGTCGGCCGCCCGCACCAATACTGAACTCCCTGAAATGAAAACCACACTCGGTACCCTTAGCACCATTGATTCATAGAAAATAAATATTGGAGTTAAAAGTTCTGCTGTAGAACCAACTCCTCTGATACCAATTTGTCACAACCCGTCCTCAGGGCCTGTGCCGTGACTACCCTAAGCCCGCCTTTCATAGGCCAGGGGCTGGAGACTAGCACCAAAGGCGTAAATCCCGATAAACTGGGAAGGCATTGCCTTTATAAAGGTAAAAAAAACACCACAGAGTACAAGTGAAAGTAAAACACTAAGTACAAAAAGGAAGTACTGAAAAGAAGTGGGCCAGAATACAAACCCATCTGAAAAGTGCAGCTACAACTGAAAGGAAGTACAACAGAAAAGACAAATAGCTGGAAGAAAAGTAGCAGCTCCTGGGTCGTCCACCTCGGATCCTACCTGAAGGGTAGGTACAGATAGCGCAACTCCTGGATCGTCCACCACAGTTCCAACCTGAAGGGTAGGTACAGATAGCGCAACTCATGGATCATCCACCATGAATCCTACCTGAAGGTTAGGTACAGATAGCCTCCTCAACGCTCTCACCCGTCAACCTACTCCGAGTATCGTCTCGTCGTGAAGTCCACCACCGGGTACCGTACAGTACTCGAACACTTGGCCTCCGTCAGCGCTGCTCGTCGTCTACATCTAACACAACGAGGTGCGGGCATAGCCCATGCAGGGGTAAGTATACGATACTCAGTAGGGACCCCGATACCCTCGAGGTCTCACTAAATCCAACAAGGATAACCACAAAGAAGGATCTCAACAAATAACCCTTACATAGGTATAAGCCCATACTTATACCTAAGTTATCAAGTAACCCATCTCAATAATGAGGAAACACAAACGTTATGAAATCAATGGATAACCACTACTTAGGTATATTCCCATACATATACCTAAGTTATCAAGTGACCCATCTCAATAACGAGGTAAACACAAAGGTCTTTGACTCAGATCAAACCAGGATTTTCATTATCGAAAATGTAACTGCTGAAGAGATCCATATCTGATGAGTACAACGATCCTGTCACGACTCCGATGTACTTCTCACTAACCTAGGACTGCTGAGGTACTCCTCCTGTCGAGTACCGCAGGTCTGTCACCTCACAAAGTAGTGCTCCTTCACCATGGGTCTGCCACCTCACACAATAGTGCTACCCCTCATAACCTACAGAGGTACTCCTCCTGTTGAGTACCGCGGGTCTGCCACCTCACAAAGTAGTGCTCCTCCTCCATGGGTCTGCCACCTCACAAAGTAGTGCTCCCCACTGGGCTACGCAAGTCACTCCGAATCGAATCGAACAAGCAGTCATCAGGTCTCAGCCAGCTACACGGTCTCCGTATTCGGTACGCTCATCTCCGGGAGGGTCCGCTCCATGAGCTACAGGTCGATACTCCAAGTATCTCAAATTCCCTATAAAAAGTATATCAAAGGACCGCCTCGTCATAGGGGTCTGAACGCAACAGACGGCGCGTCAATCGGACGCCCGGTCTGTGAGTTATTAGACTTTTCGTCCTAGGGGACCGGTTGGTTTCGTGTACGAACCAACCCGACCGTATCTCAAATGTACCCCAAATTCTCATAGGTTATACTCATAGGGACCATTTCTCAACGTGAACTCCAACGCCGCTGACGGTTCGTCAAACGGACGTCCAGTCTGAAAGTTATCAGTTTTTCCGTTCTAGGGGCCCGGTTGGATTTCAGGTACAATCCAACCCGTCCACTAACCAACTGCATCCAAAACTAAGGATAAGCATGCCAAAAGTTTCTTCTCATCAATAGGAATCCAACAAAGTCGACGGAACGTCAATCGGACGTCCGGAGCTCGAGATATAAACGTTTCCGCTCCGAGGTCCTAGTTGGTTTTGGGTACGAACCAACCCGACTGTACCCAAACTTCTCCGAAACCTTGAGTGTAATATACCAAAATGACCGTATAGATCCAAGGATTGCATCTCAACTGACGGTGCATCGATCGGAGGTCCGTAGCCCAAGATATGAGCATTTGAACAAAATCTGCCCGAGAATAGGGGGTTCGGCCCGAGACCGACCCGACCCGAGACCCCCTGGGTCGGCCCGAACCGGGTCGACCCGAACCGGGTTCGGGTCCGACCCAGCTCGGGCGCGGCCCGGCCTGGCCTGGGCGTGGCCCGACCCGGCCTGGTGCTGGCGCGACGCTCGCGTGGCCAGCTCGGCCGGTGCCAAGCTGAGCGGACAGGGGGGGGGAGGCGTGCGCCCCCCTAATTGAAGCCGCGACCCCCCCCCCCCCCCCGCCACGTGGGGGCCGCTCCCTTGACCGCTGGGGGTTACGATCCCCGGTCTCCCCTGGTCCCGCGTGGCCACGGGACCACCGCCTGCCGCCGTGGCTTCAGCCATGAAGGACTCTCCTGGCGGCGCGCCGACAGGCTCCTTCGCGGACCACCGGACGCGCTCCGGTGGTCCGTTTTGCTTTCCGTCTTCGCCAACGGTCCTCCCGGGACCCGACCTTCACTACAGAGGCTTCAAGTTGAATTTTCGGCCCTGTTTCATCATCTCTGTCAATCCGTGCATCAACAACAATCTGCGGAGGGTCCGAGCTTTGTTCGTTAGCCCATGCCCTCCGCGTTAGTGGTTCTCAATGAATATCAAACTCAAACCAAACCCAATTATTCACCCCACAACCAAGCCGCATGAACGAGCGATCCACGGATTAACCGGGCAGAGGTTGATCCACGCTCGTCATCCTTTTCTCAAAAGTTAAAGAGAAAATCAAATATAATTCCCTTACCTTGAAAAGACATCACACGTCGTCGAGCCGCAGAAAGAGGCAAGCGTCGCGATGATCGGACCTCGCAGAAGATCGGTGCCGATTCCATTGATGTCGGAGGGTGAGTCATCGTCAATGGCGACGTTCCCCGTGGTGGTGTCTCCTCCCTTGACGCGGAGGAAGAAGAGGAGAAGGCACGTCGTCGGTGTTCACCCGATGAAGAATGCGGCACCTCGCTTCCTTCTACGTGGAGAGAATAGGCAAGATGAGACGACATTCTTCGTCGAAGCTTCGGTGTTCTTCATGTTCTTCAACAAAGGAGATGAAGAGTTCTTCTACTGAGGAAGAAGTTATTCAAAACTCAAGAGCTCTCTTCCCTTTCTCTTAACACAACAATTCCCAACCAAAATAAAATAAGGCTCCAACTTATTTTATTTTCCCATGCCATGCATTCAAATTTTCAAAATTAAAATCCAATTCACTTAATTAATTAAACCATGAGTTGTTTAATTAATTAAGAGGTAGGTTGGCAAATTAAAAATTAAGTGGAAGAGTTACTTAATAAAAGGGAGTTAACAAGTTTAAAGGGGGAGTTTAAAGGGGAAGAGTTTTGGGGGGTTAGAGAATTTGAAGGGGTGGAGTTTGTGTGGGCCCCACCACCCTCTTAACCTCTCATGGGTAGTTACCCAACTTCTACTCAAAGGATATAACCACTTAAAAAGAAATAAAATTGTAGCTCAATTTGATTTTTACTTTCCACGATTTTTAACATCTCCTCCCGAGAAAACGCAACCCCAGAAAAGGTGTTCTTAAGCAATTACCGGCGCTACGGTTTCATCGGTGCCCTCATATTTCAATTCCGAGCAACGAATCAAAAGTTAGGAAAACCTACTCATTCGTTCAATGAACGTACCCAAGTTAAACTTCAGAAAATGATTCTGGGAACTCCAGGCCTCGGAATCAGGCACCGTCAGAAAATGCGTTCTTGTAAAATCCCAAAGAAAATTAAGAAAAAAATTTCCTTGAAATTTCCGGGTCTTTACATAAACGGTAAACAACCAAAATGACTTTTTCATGCTCTGAACAAAAAATTATGGAAAATATCTTTTCAATGGTACTGATCCATTGTTCAACAACAAGTGGATCAGAAGACCCACTAAAAGAAGGTAGACGTTGCCTCGTGAAGGACTCAATAAAATATTGTTCCCTTCTCTGCTCATTCGGAAGTCCAGAATGATTCATAGCTTGTGTAATTATAGCAATAATATTTTTCACTCCATATCCCATAACATTGGTTTGTTCAGGAGGACAATCATTTCATTTTCCATTACATTGATCAACATGGTTCCTTCGGGTTCCAGCCATCGTCTAAAACCAAAAAAGAAAAGTGCGAGAGGAAGAAATAATTATAAGAAAACAACTTAATAAAGGGTAATTACATTCAATATCTAACATATTAGGTTTAATTATATGATCGTTACCGTAATCCTAGGACTATAACCTATAGTTATACTTAACCTTAGGGACATCCCTAGACATACCTTAGAAATATCTCTAGGGATCTCACTAAAGTTTTCGCATCCTAGTTTCCAAAGGTTGACTAAACCTCCCTCTGATATCAACTGTAGAGACCCATATCTTGACGTACATGGACATTACATTACTTTTTCAGAATACTTAATACATAAAAAAACCAACACTCAAGGACCGTAATAGTTTAGTGTCTTTGGAAACTCAGAACATAATCTTCTAATCACGGTGAAAGATCTTCAATATCTCCCATAAAGATCTTCCCCTTTTGTTTTCTTACCTAAAACCTTTCTTTATATCCTGGGGAAAATAAAACATATAAAGGGTGAGATCAAATGCACAGTAAGGGTAAGTATGGAGAAAATAAAACCAACCATATACATTTGAACTTAAAAACATGAACATAATGTTTAAACTTCAAAATCTTGAGCAATGAAATAAAACATGGAAGTACGTAAGGCATAGATCATAATGGAAAATAAATCATTATAAAATAGAATGGGAATAAAACATGTAATTGTGGAAAAACATTAAGCACTTGATATGATTTCCATAGTAGCCAAGGCATTGCTGCCAAGACCATCTTAGTGGACAAAGTCCCTTACTGAACCGAGTTCACTCCTCATTCCAGTCCTGTATCATTGAACCAGATTAACTTGTCGTTCCAGCCATTTCTATCTCATGAGATATAAATATTTACCCAATTCATTGGAGGGAGATATAGGTCCCACCCACCTCATAATGAAATCATTCTTACGTGTGCCACAACATAAACATAAATCATTCATCATAACCCAAAGAATAAAATGGGATTCATAAACATCATCCCATCATAACATAATCCACATAAAAAAAATGGATATCATTTAATCATAATAGAAGTGAAACCATGTAAATAATAAAGACATTATACTTGAAACATACACATATGAAATAATTTCATCTTAGATGGAAAATGGTTTTGATAAAACACTTGAAATAAATTCTTGAGGAAAATATCCTTTCTTATTCAAAATCATTTTATTTTCACAAAATGCCATGCAATTTTAAAAGAAAAGGATTTTGTTGAAAATAGTCATGAAATATTTTAGATAAATATTCATGAAAATAAGGTATTATGAAACCATAAAAATCCGTTCATTCCATATAATCTAAAAAAACATTTTTCTCGTACTTTTGCCAGAAAAGTCAAAAAATACCTCATAACATAAACAAAAGAAAGATTCTTACGTACCATGTAGTAAAAGTAAAAAATGGGTAAAAAGGACTTTAAAAATACATGAAACCATTTTTAGAAAATAGGGACATGGATGCTAAATATAACCCTAGTAAATACTTACGAATAAACAATCTCAGATAAAAACGAGATTGGAAAAGTTATCCCTTACCTTATGTCCGATATTCTTCGTATGTATCCGAACCTCCTGTATAATGATTTAAATAGTGTCATTGACTTATTAAAGAATCATATTCATTATTATGATATCATATATGGTTCACTTATTACTTTATATTACCAGTTCTTTTGTAAATTTCCTGTTAAAGTAGCGTTTTGGGTAAAACCGTTTCATTTATCGTACATGTTTCGACTTGTTGTTCTTGATATTATTACTTATATCCTGATTTAATTAATTTCATAATGTAAAAAATGATTTATATATAATATATATTCATCATATAAATATATATGATAGATCGATAAATGTAATGAAATACACCGTTCATGGAGACGGTAGGTCGTACGTTCGCATGAACGCTGTTTTTGTTTCCTTATTGAATTAAATAGAATTAAGTAAATGAAAAATATATGTACATAAATAAAGTATCATTATTATGTAATATATTTAATGATTATTTATTATATATAATTTATAATCATACTTGAATGGTAAATCATGGAAAATGAATCTCATCGCGTTCGTGGAGATAGTAGTCCATACGTACGCACGAGCAATGATATCATTCCCATAATTATTTAATAGAATTGGAGTGGATGATATAATATATAAGAATTAGTATGATGTTATAATAACCATATATATTTATTCTTTACACCATTATACCCATCCAAGTAAGGTGGTGGTGGAAAAACTAATTACACCACGGCGTGGAGATGGTATTCCATACGTACGCACGTGCGGTGATTTTGTTTTCCGTAGGATGGATAGAAGGTGAAATGGGGTTGTTTCATATTTATGATAACATATCAGTATATTATTGATACTTATGTTATTAATTTATAATGAAACAACTAAATAATTAGAAGTTGAAGAAGAAAGAAACTTGAAAGAATCGGTAGAAGAGATTACCTCTTCTTCGACGCACCTCTTTTAAGCTTCTTCTTAGGGCACTAGAGTTGGTCTTTCGAGAAGAACAGAACCTATATGAAATTACTAGAGAGGTTGAGAAGAGTAATTGTTAGGGGTTTTCCGAGATTCAAGGCTCAAAAGGGTGTGAAGAGAAGAGGGAAGGAGTGCCCTTTTTATAAGGGAGGAGAGGGGAACCTTTGGTAACATAAGAAATATTAATTTATAATAAATTCAACCTCACTTAAAAACCTCAAAATATGACTCAAATACGAATATTAGATGATATAGGGTTGTAATATTATAAACCAATAAAATTTATACATGTTGGGAATTTATTTTAAACATTATCAACTTGATTTTTCCTTATTTAATATATTTGATTTTATTTATGGTAATAAGATTCTAATTTTTAAATTGTTATAAATAATTACTTATGTGTTGTGAATTTTCCATAATTGGATAATTTATGACATTTTAGACCTTATAAATTTTAATTTATAAATTTTAAATGTTTTTGTGATTTTTAAACAATTTTATATTATGTTATTTTTATAAAATAACAATTGTGTCAATTTTAACACTATTCATTTATTTGAATTCAAATAAAATCCACACAGAATATATGTTCGAACTAAAAGCTTTAATAGATTCATAACATATCATATTTTTCTATAAAATTATTGGAGCACATTAAATAGTTCATATAATATTTATTTTAATATATTTTAAACCATTTATTTGATATTTCAATCGATAAAATAATTTCAACATCACTATTGTGTCACATTTAATGATAATTATTTAATCCCTAAAAATTATAAATAAATTTAAATGATGTATATAATTTTATTATATTTCTGGAGACTATTAATGTTCAAATTTTCATGAAGTTTATCGCTAAATTAAAATTATTATACTTATATGATTTAAGAGAGTGACATGTTGTCACTTTCTTTTATTTTAATAATAATTAAATTATTTTCATAGTCAAAAGTACATAAAATGAATCTATTCAGACCCTTAGGTGATATGGGTCGACTTTTAGTCATCCAATAGGATTTTGGAAGGTGTTAAAGTAATTTTATAATCTTATTTTTACCCTTAAGTATACGATTTACCTCTAACTGCAGTAAATAAAAAATACCGTAGTTACTATTCATTATATAAAAAAATAAAAGTAACCTATTAACATAATTTGGACCCACTGAATTCAAATATGGAATCCATTTTTCAAAATTCAAAACACATAAGTTGCAGTAATTAATTTAAAATTAATCCCGTTGTTAAGAAAACGAGTTTTAAAAGTTAAAACATTGCAAAAGATTGAAATGTTTTTAACAATGAATTCAATGTAAAATTAATGGTAATGACATAAATTATATTAAATGGTAAAGACATATTCTATTTATACTTTAAAACCACTCAATATTATAATTTAACCATATAAATATTTGTGATGAAAAAAGTTGTTTTTAATTAAAATATAGCGTGTTTTTACTATTCATTAAAATATGAAAGTTATCAGAATAATATGAAAAATTTATCCAAAGTAAATTTTTATATCCTGATTCCAAATAAGAATTTTATTTTGTAAAATTTAACTTATAATCATGTCAAAAACTAGATTTAAAGTGGGTGCGCCATAAAATGGTGACAAAACTGCATTTTTTGAAAAATACTTATTTTACCCAAAAAAAATTATTTTGTTCTCATAAAATGTTCTAGAAAATGTGTAAGATTAATAATAATGTTATAAAATTCAAAATGTAGTTAATAATATTCATATTGGCTAGTTCATAATAATATTATTTCCATATATCATTGTTTAGTGAAACCCGGTATTTCGTATTACACACGTTATCGAGGAAGGTCGCGATTGCGTGTAATGAAAGCCAAGAATAGTGTTGTGTATACTTAAGCTAATACAGTGTTGCATATAGTACAAGCTAATCTTGGTGTAGCGTACAACACAAGACATCAAAGAAATTAAAAAAATAATTTTTCTCATAAAATCTCGGGGTGTTACAAAGATGATATCCATAGCAGGCTTAGTTCTGTAATTTTTAATGAATAAATGGTTGTGTATTAATAATTAGTTAAAACATAATATCAATATTAAATAACCAAAAACTAAATATTAATTAATTTTTAATATCATATCTGACTAGTAATTAAGTTTCCATAACCATGAATGATAAAAATTTATAACATCGTCCATATAGGTGGTTAAATCATACAAAACAAAAACATGCTATAATTAATGGATGAGTATGATTATGAAGCTATTTTATTATAATATGACTGAAAATTATTTTTTTATTATAATGAAAACACTTTGAGGAAAAATTGAGAAACCATACATGACTTCACCATTTCACCACTTCACCATATCACTACTTCCCCACTTCCCCACTAAAAACAATACAATGCTTCACAACAAACAAGCACAATGGATGGACAATCCAATCAAGCATTCAAACTAAAATACCTTCATAGATGGAGCCGAAATCGTCAAGAGAAGGCTGAGGTATCACGAATCAGGGAACAAAAATGTTAGAAAATCTTAGCAAACCACAGAACCGTTCTCCTCACGCGCCCACCCGTGCGACCGTTGACACCAACCCAAATCCACAAACCCGCCGGAGAACTCCAGTTAGAGTTCGCCCAACCCTCCAACAATGTGAGAGGACCCAAAGAGCTCATCCAAAAAGGAGACAAAGAAAACAGAATGGGGAAGTCCAGGATTTCCAGACACCGCACCCCAATCCACTGTATCACAACCACGAACCAATCGACACTCCGCAGACCAACAACACACACCAAAAGAGAATCACACCAAAATAGAATTCACAACAAAAACAACAAAAATCACCCAACAAAATCATGAAATCAAAGGTTAAATCCCATCACCAACTCTTGGACATTAGAGGCAATGCCAGAGGGAGCATCACTGCAAGAAAAACTGAAACAAAATGAGGCCCGTCACCACCATCATGCTCAAACGTAGAGTCCACAGAGCCACTCGAAGCACTCACAAGCGGAGAACGCAGCAGCAGCCTCTGCCCACGGCAGACCAAAACTTGACCTCATACCAACACTATGTCTCCATTGAAGTTGATCCCACTAAATAACATGACCATCAATGTCGTAGAAGCATGATGGTTGGATACTACCCACAACACTCCAAGAACCTGCGAATCCTCGAGATGATGGGACCCGACCTTCGACACTGATGAAGTCTGGATCTCAAACCGACTCCACCATAGAGAGAGGATAAATTCGCGAGCCCACTGAGAAGCACCAAGGAGCTGGTCCACCGTCACCCAAAGTAGAGGATAATTAAAATTATAGGGAAGAATTATCTTGAGACTAGAATATACCAAACATGGTAGATAATTATTAAGGGATAAAATATGTAAAATTATAGGGAATAATTAAAATTTTATGAGAATCTTAGAAATAATGGTAGTTTTATCATTTCATAAGTGAGAGGGTGATATTTTTTTCAAATACCAATTTCTTAATTTAAATGGAATTTCATATTCAAGGAATGTGGATTAAAAATTAAAAACTAGTGAGGTGAAGATAAGTTAAGGTTGTGAATTCCCACATATAACCATTTACAAATAAGGTTTTGTGACATTTTTAGTCTTTATCATTTGAATTAAAACTTTTACCCTATTTTAGCTTTTACCACAATGACCAACCTTTACATTGGTAACATATTTTTATCTGTAAAAATTAAATTAACATAATTACCTAATTTAGATTTGATTATTACAAATATAAAATTAATTTTATGTAATTAAATTTATAAATGTGATAAATATATTTTCAAAAATAATTAATTTATAACACAGGAAAATTATTTTTAGAAAAATATAATTTTTATCCTAAAAATGTATTTATTCTTATTTATGCTAAAGATTACAAATCATATTGATTTATAAGAAATTTTTAGAATTATTATTAAATAAAGGAGAGTTATTTTACTTTTAAATCAATAAAAAAATGGAATGGAATATTGGTAATAATTAATTAAATCGAAAAGACCAAAAATAGTTTTTTATTCATATGCTATATGACATAGGTTCAAAAATGCCAAACATAAGTTTCTAAAATAAACATATTAATATTAAATTCATAATTTTAAACCCAAAATTCATTTTTGTATGATAAAATGGTTTTATAAATTTTTATTTTATGTTTATATCATGATGGTATCATAATAGTTATGAAATTTGGAAAAATTGTATTTATTATCTTCATAAATAAACAAAATTTTCAAAAAAAAACCCAAAAAATTCATCCTAAAAACTTTTGAAATAATGAATCTAAAAGATTAAGTACATTTTATCGAATTAAAATTATAATATTTAGGAATTTATCTTTAACATGAAAACATAAAATATAAAAAAAAATTCTTTTAGTTAAAAAATGACTTGTGCAACATTATGTTATTTGAATATTACATCATATCAATTGATAATTAAATGAGTGAAAGTCTATTTGTTTGTATGTTGAAACATTTTATAATAATAATAAATTAAAAGGGATTAATTTAATTTATGATTAAAAAAACAAAAATTCTAAAATAATTCTTTGAAACTATCTATTTTTATTATTATTAAATGATAGTAATTACATCCTATGAATTTTTTTTATCCTCTAACCATTAAATTTCATTAATTAATTGGTATCATAACAAATTAAAACTGTATTTAAAATAAATAATAGTAATATGTAAGGAATTAGTAAATCATTTTTTATAATAATTTTTTTAATTATTTATTATTTTTTTATTTACTAGAGGTTTTACTTTTCATGTAATTTTCTTAATGATGATTGATACTATATCCTCATATTGTATTATTGTTTATATTTAATTAAAAAAAATATATAAAGGTTTGTTCAAGTTCATATTTTTGGGTGATACAAGATATTCAACATAATATTTATTTAAAGGAAAATACTTACCAAATCTCGAGGTGTTACATTCTAACTCTTTAATTAAATTATATCATATAAATTTTAATTTCTCTCACTAATGAAAATATAAGTATCTATTATTAATATATTCACAGCTCATGATATAATTTCAAATGAAAAACCAACCTCACTATCTTAGGTAATACTAAGAAACTCATATTTTCCCTTATAATAGTCATATATTGGGATTTTCATTTATTTCAACCATATGTATGAAATATTATTCCTTTGTTGGTTATAATTTTTTATAGGGACATACCTTCCACAATTTAATTTTTATGAACCTATTGTCAACTATATACCAAAACTAAAATGGTTATGTCAATAATAGATAAACATATTAATGTAAAAAATTGGTCATAACTGAATTATCTGATGAAAAATTTATTTCAACCTGATATAAATTATTTTCTACTCATTAAAATAGTAACCCTTTTAGTTAAATATATATTTATTTAATTTTTATTAGTAAAATAATACCCAAAAATAATTAAACCCCAGTATCACACCAACTGGAGAACCCCAAACCCGTGCTTCGAGATCTGGTGTTGAAAACATACTATTTGAACACTATCTTTGATATCAAGTGATATGAAATAAAAATACCATTAATTTATTTTAAAAAATTTACATAACAAAATATTTTAAACTCATAAATAAACACACTGTCCCAAAATGTGAAGGTTTATTATCTTTGGAGATTAGATTAAAAAATTTCATGTTGCACATTTTTCTTTAACATCTCTAGAAATCTCACATATAATCCTTCAAGAAACATCATACTTAATATCCTTCTTCATTAAATGGGGAATAGAAACACAATAAGGGTTGAGATAAAATATTATGTAAGGAAAAAACTTATCAATGTGACATAAAGTGTAATATTATAAGCATGTGAGACAATATGAACATGGGAGAAATATTTGATTAGAAGAGATTGGAATGATCAAAGTTATACATAAGTAATGATGAAGGACTTATAAAATAAAAAGTATCATCATGGAAACATAACATATATCATGGAATAAGAATTAGGATACATGATATAATAATCATGAGACATAAAGAATGAAATTATCATGTGACATAACATGGAAATGTGGCATAAACATAAGAATTAAAAATCATAACATTATGAACACTTCTTATAACAATCATATCAATGCATTATATTTTGATCATAGATAATTTTAATCATTACCATACATTATATTATGAACATATCTAATCACAATCATGTTCATGAATTATCCTGTGAACATAACTAATCACAATCATGACCATTCATTATCTTGTTAACATAAATATTTGTAATATTATTTATACATTATCACGTGAACATAACTAATCAAAATCATGTCCATTACTTAAATTATGATATTAAAAAAATTTACCCAATTCATTATAGAGATATGTAGGATGCACCCACCACATAATTATATACCTTACATATATGTTCCACATGAAATCAATCATTCATATTATCCTGAAACCCATGGAAATAATATTTTTTAAACAAAATTTTCAAATTGCACTGCATAATATAGAATCAAGAAGTAGATTACTTGATAAAAAAAATAAAATATCTCAAGAGAAGTATATCATAATATCATTTAGATGGTGAACACGTACATAACTTCATTAGAGGAAAATATTTTGAATATAAAGTGGAAAACAAAAGAAAATTTTATAATTTTTTTTCCTCAAATATTTTGTAATATTACTATAAATGAAAATTTATAAGTCAATTTGAAAACTCTTTGCAAGAGGTGATAATGGTATTTTTGAAAAATTATTTGAAAATAATTTCCAATAACAAAACCTTAAAAAGAAACAAAGCTTATGTAAAAAATATTGCATGGAAGGTAAACCTATATATATATATGTAAGTAAATGAAAATACTTTTAAATATTTTTATCCTTAAACCATTATTTTAAAAGGAAATTATTTATAAAACAATGAGAATATAAATTAATTCATAAAACCATTGAAACATAAAAATAAATATTAATTTATAAAAACAATTATAATAGTGAGAAAATATGTTTGTATAGAAAGTGTTAAAAATTTTTATTTTTAATAGTTTTTTTAAATAGATTCAAATTCATTAGAAAATTATTCATGACAAGATCTTCTAAAATATACCTTTTAATTTTTTTTTAAAAAAATAAGAAAAAGTCCATATAAAATATACCTAATAAATCATTAATGTATTTATAACAACATCCATAAAACAATATAAATAATATGGATAAGTTAAATGGTAAGAATAAATTTAAAACCTAGTAAAAAATATTTTCAAATAAAATATATGGGGTTTTATAGATAAATAACGCACAATTACAACAAATAGGAATTTAGGGATAAAAAATCTCTAATTCAAAGTGATATTTGAAAAGAAACCTTTATAGATTTGGTAACATTTGATTCAAAATAAATTTAAAAATATAACATAAAATATAATTATAAATAACATGAATAAAAATATATTCATCATATAATATGTCAAAGAGGAATTTTATAAAATGTACAAATTAAAATAGGTGCATAACACACAACTTGTATCAATGAAAGAAATTTGAGATGATAAATCATTACCTTATATTACCACTTAGATGGACACAATTTATCCTCCAATATTATAATCCTAGACTAATTAATCATTTATTTAAGAAATTTATTAATTTGTATTAGTATTTATATTAATTTTTTATATTAATTTATTAAATAGTTATTACTTATTTTTAGTTAATATTGATCATCGATTGTTATAATTTTTGACCATCGATTGTTTGTTTTTTTATAGAAATTTCAATCATTTTTACATGTTCATGAGTTTTTAATATCCCTAATAGTCAAGGTAGTAGAACATAAGTTCAGTAATGAGTTATTAAGTTCTAGGCTCATTCTATGGTATTTTTGAGTGTGGTTCCCACAAATGAAATCCATAACATACTTGTTGCCATAATATTTAATGAATAAATAGTGGTATATTAATAATGAGTTAAATATTAATATTGTGATTACATAAAAAAATGAAACTTTACTTACTTATTAATATCATATATGGGAATTAAATAAATTTCCATAACAATTGATAATAAAAAGTTAAAGAATCATTCATGTAGGTGTTTATGTCGGCCTAAACATGGACACACTAAAATAAATGGATGAGTTTGATTATGTAGTGATTTTATAATAATATATTTATTATAGAAGTATAATTATATTATTTAGATTTTATTACAGATGTATATTATATGTCATAGGAAGAGGATATAGAATATAAATTAAAAAGAATGATAACAAATTATTACTTATGAATAAGTAATAGTATTACCTCTTCGAAGCCTTCTTTATTTTAAAGAAATTAGAAAATTATCCTGAGACCAAATGCTATTAAATGCAGGGGAGAATTATTATGAAAGGAAATATGGTAGATTATATTGAGGAATTATACTTTTAGGTGTATATTGGAATGGGTGGTTGACAGGTCTTTTTACAATTGAGAGGGATGGCATTTTGGTAAATACTAATTTCATAATATAAAAGGAATGTCATATTCATGGAAAGTTGATTGAAAATTAAAAATTAATGACATTAAGATAATACAAGGTATTTAAACCCCTCATTAACTCATTTATAGGTATTTTTTTATTATTTTGTGACTTTATCCCTTAATTATAGAATTTTACCTCATTCTTTCCTTTACCCTAGTGACTAAATTTTAACTTGGTAACATATTTTTATGCCTAAAAAGTAAATTAACCATATTACCTAATTTGGATATTATTTTTACTAATATGAAGTAAATTTTATGGAATTAAATTTCTAAAAGTGATAAAATTAATTTAAAGATAATAATTGTATAATAGATAAAAATAATTTTTTGAAAAATATGTTTTTAAGTGTAAAAATGAATTCATTCAAATTTATCCAAATATTATGAATAATATTGATTTCCATTAAATATATTAGTTTATGAATAAAAAATTATTTTTATTTTAATTTCAAACTAATCCAAAACTAATGGAAATTTGCTGAATATTTAATTAAAGAAAAAGGACTAAAAATAGTTTTTTTAGAATAAAATATATTTTGGGTTCCAAAATGTCAAAGATCGGCTTATAAATGAAAAATATTATTTTTATATGAAATATATTACTCTAAAAATATATAATTTATCTATAAAATGGTTATATATATTTTCAATCCATGTTTATATAATGATTATTTCATAAATGTTATGGTATTTGAGAGAACTATATTTTTATTATTCATAAAAAATTTCCATTTTTAAGAAAATATTGAAAATTCATCATTTTTTAAATTATGAATCCAAAAATAAATTTCATTTTTTATAATTAAAATTATAAAATTTAGGAATACAACTTTTAAATAAAAATATAAAATATTAAGAAAAACTATTTTATTAAAAAATGTCATTTAAAACATTAAATGATCTTAATATTATTTCATATAAATTACTAATTAAATGAGTGTTAGTATATTTGTTTGTAAATTTTATTATTTTATTTGAATAATCATTTAATAGTGATTAAATTAATTAATATTAAAAATTATGAAAACTTTAAAACATTTATTTAAAAAATAACCTTTTTTTTCATTAAATGATTTTAATAATATCACATTAAAATTATTTATTTATCTTACAATGATTAAATTTTATCAATTCATTTATTTTATAAGACATATGATAATTTTTATGAGAAATAATAATAATATATAACAAATTATATTACATATTTTTATAATAAATAATTTTAATTAATTATTATCTTTTTATTTACTTGAGGTTTTACTGTTCTTGTAATTATCTTAATGATGTTTCATATTATTTTCTCATATTGTATTAATTTTTATCATTCATTATAATAAAATATATTTTGGTTCATTTTAGTTTTTTTGTATGATACAATCTATTCAACATAATATTAATTTATTGGAAAATACATACTAAATTTTGGGGTATTACAACCCCCTTAGTATAGAATAGATTTTAGGGTCTAGTGCCAAGGAAAGAGAACTTGGTGGAATTGGAAACCAAGTAGAAGGACTGGGTGAAGTGGGTACCCAGGTAGGTGACATGGGTTAAGTGGGTTTTTGGTTTTCGGGTTCAAAATTGCTTTGATACCTAGGTGGTTGGTGCCTAGGTGGTTCAATTATTAGGTAGTTAGTGCCTAATGTGATTGGGAACTCAGGTAGTCTATTCCTAGGTAAGTGTCCTTGGTGAAGTGGTTTCCTTGGTGTTCTGGTGATCAAGTGGTGTAGTGTATAGGACACAACTATAATTCATAGGTATTGGGTGAGTATCCTTTTATCCATTATCCTTATTTCTATATTCTAAAATTTCCAAAAGAAGGATTATGTGAGCTCAATCACTCTGACACTCAGGTCTTCTTATTACTTAATTCTACACATAATCCTATGAAAATGGGGGGGGATATGATAGTCCATTAATAAGAAAAACCCTTCATGGGAGACCATCTAAGTGTGGCAACTACCTTTGACACCCATGTATAGCTTCTGGGAATGCATGGTAGGGCACATCAAGTAGGGAACCTGAAGTAGGGCATTGTCCATATGGGTGTGTGAAATATCCCAACCCGAATCATCAGGTTCGATATTAAATTCAACATAAAATCATGCATTGCTCCTTATACTCCAAAGGCTACCGACAAGTAGTGAGGGTCTTGAGTGAAACCATGGGGAGAAACTACCTTTAATCAGAGTGTACAATGATAATAAATGACCCAACATTAAAACAATATACAATCATAGTAATAAAAAACCCATAACATACCAACTATATGTATTTATTCCAAAACAATAGACTCAACCTGATTATAAGGAACTAATCAACCATCAGGAAGATCACATATACAACGAGAAAAGAAAAAGGTTCTAGAGTCTATTCTCCCACTCCAAGCCACAACTCATCCTGATATTCAGACTCATAGTGATCTATTCTAATATATGATCAACCATGACCTTGTCCCAACCTGAATGTGTAACAAGTGAGGGATTCTTAGGTACCCAAGTTCAATAGCCTCCTAAGAAGGGTGTGAGTACAAATAATTAGGACACCACCAATGAGGTTCACTACCAAACCTATAATATGCAGTGTATATTAATGTGGAAAGATTAGTATGAATTAAATAAGAAATACATAACTGTGCAACATATGATAACATAATGAAAAACACACAAGTAATAAAAAACCATGTGACAAGTGGTATTGCTCTTGAAAATCCACAACGAACCCCAACTGTACATACATCAGCTCCATTATGGAAGGAAATTTAAGATAAAAATAATAATTAAGAACTACCCTTGAGGCTAGTACTCATGCTTCTTGGAATCTACTGAGCATCAAGTGAGTCATATTTTAAAAGTTCACTTGGAATCAAGTGATCATGCTACCCAGTGTCCATTTGGAATTTCATAACATGATCCTTGGAATCTATTAGTAATTGTGATTATCGATATAGTGTATACATATTACTAATCATCCACTAAGAGTCATGTAAGTCATGTTCTTGATATCCATTAGGTATTGAGTGATTATGTTACTCAATATCCACTAGGCCTTGATTAACATGATCCTTCAAATACTATGTGAATCTAGTGTATCACATAGTATTAACAAAGAATAATCATATCCCTACCCTATTCCTTGATCCATCATCATCGTAAGTCATGCAGACTCCTCTATAAGGGATATAAACTTTATTATAGTCCACCTATTTTGGGCACCAAGTACAATACCTCCAAAGGAACACATAACATGGTAGAACACACAATAAAGTATATCACGACATACCATCATGTGTATTAGTATCAATATATTGATGCATATGATCATTATAGAACATGACACAATAAGCACTACAACAAATACCCCTTTTATCAGTGCTAAAAATGGCCTTTAACAGTGCTAGAAAAGAGCTGTTAAAGCCGACGTAGATAAAGGGGGGTCCCCTTTATCAGTGCTCCAAAAAGCACTAATAAAGCCCCCTTTTATCAGCGCTAAAAAAAGCACTGATAAAAGTTAAAAAATTATTTTTTTAAAAAAATCCTGGAAATCTCAGGGGGGCTTTTTACAGCGTTGAGCCCCCCCTTTATCAGCGCCTTCCCGCACCTCCAGCGCCCCCACGCACCCCCCTCCACCCTTTATCAGCGCTATCCCCCACCCATTACCAGCGCTAGCTCCCATATTCCCCCATGAGCGCGCGCCCCTGCCTCCACCAGGTTTTGAACTCAAGACCTCCCCCCTGCACGCCTAAGCCCTTACCACTCCTCTATTTTGATTTGTTTTCCATTTCATGATATCTCTATTTATATATATATAGTTATATTTATTTATATAATAATATATATTTATATTAATATATATATATAGTTATATTAATATATATATAGTTATATCAATATATATATTTATAGTGATATTAATATATATATTTATAGTGATATTAATATATATAGTTATATTAATATATATATATAGTTAGATTAATATATAGGTATATAAATATTCATATATTTGTATTTTAAATAAAATGGATATTATTTATTATTTAGATAAAGCTAATATATTTTATATGTAAATATATTTTATTATTTATATTTATAATTAAATTTTTATGTGTGAATATATAAAAAATATGTATATATTGTTATATATTTGATTATAAATAGCAGTGAATTATAAAAAAAGATAAAATTTCAAAGACATAATATCAATATTAATGTAATACCTTGGAATAAATTCAGTCTCCACCAAAAAGATCCAATAATACCCCCTTAAACGAGGCTGAAAATCCACAAAATGTTAAAAAATTGGGGTATCCTGACTAAAAATTCAGATTTTGAGGACTTATGGGCCTTTTTTGGCCTTTCAAAAAGCTTGACCTGGGTCCCACCAATCATTGGGGTGTAGAGCTTGTCGTAGGTTTCGATTTGATATATGGTAGAGCTCAAATGGACACCCGGATCAAAAGTTATGGCCGTTTGAAGTTCGAGTTGCATTTTCAAGATATTTTAGATCTTTTTTTTAATTTTTTTTTAATTTTTTAGTCTTCAAATTGTTATTAAATGACTATTAATCCATAATAATTAGAAAATTATTAATTAAAAATATTTTTTTAATTTTTTATAAGACATTTTCACTAAATATCTTATATATTAAGTGTAACTGTATATTTATACTTATCTAAAATATATTTAAAATTATATTTAAAAAATATATATTATATTTATATCAATATAACTATATCAATATATTTAAATATTAATATATTTTTTTAATGATTTTTTTGGAAGTAGACCCTTTATCAGTGCTTTTAAAAAAAGCGCTGATAAAGACCCCCCTTTATCAGCGCTACTAAAAAAAGCGCTGATAAAGGGGTACCCTTTAACAATGCAAAAAACGTGCTGTTAAAGGGGGTACCTTTATCAGCGCTAAAAAAAGCAATGATAAAGGGGTACTTTTATCAGCACTGATAAAGGTACCCTTTATCAGCGCTTTTTTTAGCACTGATAAAGGTACCCCCTTTATCATCGCTTTTTTGTTAGCGCTGATAAAGGGTGGCGATGGCCTTGGCCCATTTTGTGGTAGTGAAGATACAATGGAATACCCATTGCATAAAACATCATAAAGGGCATCATGGGCCATACACTAACCCACATATGATCAAAATCAATCTTTTTTTCAAAAAGTTATTTATATACAAGTATCACACCTTGGAAAAGACTACACATATAAATGGAGCATGTCACATAATTGATATTCATAAAAGCTACACATCTGACCAAACATAAAAAAGGTTGTATAGGATCCAGTTATCAAGTAGCATAAAAACACACCCCAAGGTGTACCAGAATTTTAGGTCACTCAAATGAGAAAAAGACTCATCCATTAGTATCCATTATAAAGATAGTGCACAAGGGTCCACTGGGGCCCTTATCACCTTGTCCAGTTATGTTAAGAATATTCATTTAACTAATTAAGTATCAATACACATTTATTAATTAAGAATTATTTTTTATTCATACTAAAAGATAAACTAATGGACATTTATTAAAAGTGGAAAATCTCATATATGATTCTAATAAACATGCATACATACCAAATGGTAGAGTACATGGGACCACCTAACTTAAACGGAGCCAACTCCAAGCTAATAAACTCCCAATAGATTTTTCTGAGCCTTCTAAGTCCATTCATCCACCATCAATCTCTATGAGTTTCTAACTCTATCTAAGGAATTCAAATTAATTAATTGTGATTAAATTAAAATTAATTAAAATAATACAAGTAAAACCCACAATCAAGGGATAAGTCATACATAAAAAATGGATTACTAGATGAATAAGTCAAGGTTATTCAAAGAATTTTCACTTGAACCACATCCAAATATTCATCTTCTCAAACCTCCCACAAAAGATTCTGGTATCTAATTACATGTATTTTATTTCCAAAAGAAATAAAATAAAACATGAAATAATATCTTTCCCTCTCTAGAAAAATTTCCATATTATTCATTTAATCAATTTAATGTGAGTATAGATCATTAATTAAATAATAAATTTTAATCCACAAGGAATGATAAAACCTCTCTCAAGAATAACCCAATATAATAAGAGCAATTCTTAATATTATTTTCCACAATTATGGATTATTATGATTCTAATTTTTTTACCATATTTCTCTTAAAAAATTCAGAAGAAATAACCCAATCTAAATGGGAAATGATTTAATTAAATATTACCCAAGTTTAATCTATTGAAAACATAGTACCCTAAATAGTACAAGATGGTTCTAGTGTACCAAGAAACTAGATAAATAATTTGGATTGATTGAAGATAGATTCATCATTATTGAATGAGGTAATTATGGATTGTCAGAACTCAAGAAGAACTTCCAAATTAAAGGATGAAAGTGTTTCGATATCTTTATGAGGGGAAGACTATATACTAGTTCACAGTAATGACCACCAAAAATTAGATCAACCATTTATTTATCTATTACTCGAAACTTAAATGCAGAGTATTGAATCTCCATAAATATTTTATTTAATGTAAAATGATCCAAAATTAATTAATTACCATTATTTTTTTTCATTTAAAAAATTTAACTTAGGTTGTAGGTGTCAATAGGGAAGAAATTCATAAAAAATGAGTAGAAACACTATCCATATACGAGTATAGGATGGTGCATAAAGATAAATTAATTTACCTTTACATAGCGTATTTTTTCCTTAGTTACCCATATATGACATGAAATAAATTAAAAAAGGTAACTATGTTTACCTTTACACAATGATCATTTACTATTATATGAGCACATAATACCCTTAACTAACTCTATAAGTTCAGATCCACCCTTATGTGGTGCAGAGGATCACCCTTGTGCACGTCCCTTACTCTTATACATCACCAAGGTTTTCCCTTGCACAAGTCCCTAACAATTATGCATCACATTAAAAATACCTTTTATCCTCACATAACACATGATTCTTCCAACTAACCTTACACACTCTATGTAAATCCGGAGTTAAACTTATGAAACTCATAGGTCCTATATATGGGTAGAATTTACATTGATTTTTTTAATTTCTCACACCAAAAGTCTTTTAAATTAACAAAAAAAGAGGATTCCTAATACATGGGTGTTTCAATTATCCCCCATCCCCATGAAGTGTCTCCAATGGTCTTTATTAACACATCAGTCATACCTGATATGATGAGATTGAAGTAAGTTTTATGCACCACATTCAAGTTTTCAATTAATATAATAGATAGAATATTTCCATCCGTCTCCCTATAAAGGTAATTGGACGAAACAAAAAAATTCCATGAACTACCTAATATGATGCCTAAACCTCATAGACATTTATGAAATGATATAATACCCTCACATAAGTCCAAACTGACATTGTAGGAGTTTTCCCTAGTTAGTCCAGCAACTGCTTGAACCTTCCATGAGAATCACAACCGCAAGTCAACACACCAACGATATTACTCATTCTTAGCTCACACTAATTTTTATCTCAAGTAAAAATAATAGATTTTATTTCCATCACATTCCACATCCGAATCAAACATCATAAATTCAACAAAAAACTAGATACCCTAAGGTTCACTACACATCAGTCTCTGGAGTCCCACAATCATCCAATGACCAGTCTTACAAGGACAGAGACCCTTCCATAAGATAATTCATTTCAGATGCAACCATATCAATTCTATATACCATAAGAGTATCCTTTTTCTTTCCTCTAAAAACTTACATTGGTCTTTCCATCCTTGTCTATTCCTTAAATGAATTCAAAGACTAAAGGTGACTATCTATTAATACCCAACAACTAAGAAAGCACTAATGATCCATTTATTGATGTGAAAAAAATTCCCCAGTAGCTTAAATCTAAGTAAAACATCTTGATTAAGACAAGTCTAATCCCCTTATAGAAACCATTGCATCGAATCCTAGTGTTTCCATCAATGACATGCCGAGGTTTATCACACAACGGTATGCTATTCCACTATCGATACTGTCTTCCACCATAGAGATAACTCTTTAAGAATTAGCCACTCGACCTTCAAACCCTTTGAGATTTACATAGACTATCATTAACTACTTTTTACTTTTAGTTCCAATAAAATATGACCTTCATGCACATATTTATAGATACACAAATCCATCATGCCTCCAAATATATCTTGCTCTCATCATCACATCACATGAAATGTTTAAATATGACCCTCTCTAGGGATACCAATCCATGACAGGTCCACATGTCTCTTATGTACGATGCACATAATAAAAATATCTCATAATATACCATACTCATCACATAAAAACATTGATACTATATTTTTCACACATATCCAGTTTCATTTCACAAGAAACATGGTTCTCACACATAGGCATACCATATCACACAATGGGTCTCTATATTATTCTTTTACACATGTATGAAATCACTATCAGGCATAGACAACAAGCTATTCCAATTATGGTATCATGTTAAGGAAACATAATTATACTTATTAAAATAGCATGGCATATCATCAAGAGTTAAGCAGCTACACATGTGATCAAATATAAAACATGTTCTATCAGGTCATCTAACAATCCTCATGGAATAAATCAACACACATGGTCTAACGGATCTAGGTCTTAATTATCACAATAGTATAACCAAGGTATCCAAACATCAATGATGGGATCTACTTGTGACACACACACACACACACACACAAACACCTTGTGATCAATTTTCAAACATAGTTCTCATGTGATACATAACCAGTCAATCCATGACCATCGTCATCTAGGAAATAAGATAACACAAAAGGTCCAACATGGAACTTTTCACCTTGTCAAATTATTATAAATGTTCCTTTAATTAAATAAAACTCAAGACTTATTAATTAATTAATAATAATTTTTATTCATGAATCATTATGATAATCAGGTTCATTCGACCATTGTTTAAAAAATCATTTCTCATTCCAATAAATGTTCATAATACCATAGGGTAGAGGGAATGAGAAAAACTACCTTAAGGATATCGATGTCAACACCAAATTTGAACAAAGGATATTTTTATTTCTTTTACTAAAAATATTAACAAAAAAAGGATAGTGCATATCATCTATTTTAGAAAACAAAAGTACATGTAGGTGTAAAAAAATAAATCCAAAATTAAATACCTATAATGGTTCAACTATAATAGTAATATCTATAGGTTCATAGTAATAAAACAAAAATTAAATTTTCATAATTGTTCAAATATAATAATACTATTTAATTCATATTTAAGGTCTATCTGGGACATGGAGTGATTTAAATCCATAAAATAAGAGTTCTTAACCTTAAAAGAGTCCAAGGATATAATTCTTAGGTATGAATTCCATGAAATATCTTCTTATTCAGTTTGGGAAATTATTATTCCAAAGTCTTCTAGAAAAATGATAAAAAATCTTAGAAGAATAATAACCATAATAATGAAGAAAATAATGATAATAATACTTATTATTTTATTTTATTCTAGAGAGAGTTCTTATTATCACATGTGAAATCATAATTATTCTCAAAGGAATAATGTAGTTTTATCAAGAGGGATAATATCGAATTGTAATAATTTTTTTTGATTATCTAGGAGAGAGGGTGGTGTTATGAAAAGTAATTTTTTATTTATTTTTGAAATAAAATTGGTTCTAGGAACCAATGAACTCTATATTTTGATGCATTAGAAACTATAAATATGTGGCTGGATAAATGATTATTATTAAAATACATGGGTGAAGTAACCTATATATCCAGTTCAAAGATCTATAGGGATAGATCTAAGAGGACTCTTGGAATTAGTTAGGGTACTTACAGTGGTAATGTTCTAGATAAATTTATCATGAGGAACTATAAGAAGGGGTATTCATGAGTATTTCATGGAAAAAATATTTGGACGATTTTGGATCCTTTTAAGAATATAGAAGGGAAATATACAATTCCTTAGGAATCCTATGTATGATATTTTATGTATGTGATGTTGGGTTCTCAACCTGATGTCTCCTATAATATATATATAACTAGTATATTCCAATCCAATCTTTATGAGATCCACAGGGATACTATGAAGAACATTCTTTAGTAAATTAGAAGAACTAAGGAGTTGTTATAGATCATTGGACAAGAGGATGTGATCTTTATAATGGGTTACACAACTAAATGATTGCAAACTATTAGAGGTGATATGAAATATAAATATGGTTTAATGATTTTTCTAAATTTTTGTTATATCAGTTGTAAGTGTTCAAAACAAGACACCATATTAGACTTGACAGTAGATTCAGAAAACATCACTATATCAGATTCTATAAATGAACTTGTTTAGAATCAGAATTTAATCTATAAACTGGTAGTGATTCCTAGCACCAATATATAAATTGATCATTATTATGGAAATAACAGAGTTATTTATCAAGATTTGAAACCTCAAACTCAATAAAGGGCCAAACACATCCTTTTAAAAAACCGCCTTATATAAAAGACCATTAAGAGGGGAGATGCATGGATTTTTTGGGTGGCTATAGACAAAAATGTAGTGGATCCATTAATAAATCATTAGATATTATATAAAAATGTGATTATGTAGTGTATATTGGTATATGTTACATAAGATATTGATTTAATGGATTTAGAATATATCATGGATTTATAATAAATGTAATCTTCATTTTTCATCCATTCTTGTTTGTTGAAATTTTCTTGACATGAATGGAGGAAGGATGAGATCCCCTCAAAGTATGAATTTAAGTTATGCCAAATTGATGATCAACAAAAAGTTTTATGGGTTGTGATGATATCTAATGATTAATGTGAGTAGTAGACTCATCATATAATAAGTGGAGACTTATTATTTTCAAAGAAATACTATTTATATCCCATGGAATGTCATAAAATCATTGATATACATAGATATAAATAGATATAAATGATTATAATAAATACATATTATATAATTTTTTCAAGATACCTAGAATGGGAACCTTCACACTTTGAAACCTTTCTTATGTAAGTCATTATGTCTTCAAAAATTAGGGGGTGGTCGAGTATTTTTCTAATCATGTTTTTTGTTTTCGCATAACCATGATGGTATTTTTTTCACTCATACAATAAGTAAGGAATTTAAGACCTTGATTTTATTAGATAAAATAAATGAATGTTAATGACTAGTTATGTCACACAAGATATTATCATCTACTTAGATGTGGGGAAAGTGATGCACTCATTTTCAGGATGAATGAAATGTGATGTATTTGTCCACCTGGCACATCTTGTTTATAAAATCAAGAAAATATGAGTTGTACTATAATAGATTGACCTTGTTCAATGTCTAATGGTCACTAAATTATATGAGATATTGGATTATATGGGTATACATACGATGTATATGATATGTATTATGGTGGACATGTTCATATAAATATATGTTTATGTTTTATGGTGATCACAGTAGACCCCTTAATAGATGAATTCTTATTGATGCTCTGTTAGAGGATTCTATTTGATTATATATATGAAATGAATAATTTATATTTTTTTATCAACACTATTAAGGGGCATAGGGTCACATATTTTGTCCTTTAGATAAGGATTATGTTTTGGTAAAAGGGTTTGTTCTAAAAGGAAGAGAGTTTTATAAAACCATATCCAAAAGGAGTTTCAAATGGATCTAAAAATTATTGTGATGTTTTTTTTGAATTCATTATGGATTTTTGTTCAAGAGGAATATTGTTTGATTTAAATTAATATTATATTCTTTTTATGAATATATCTTAAGGATATGATGCTACCTATGTATCATTAAGTAGGATCCCATTCCTATGTTGGTGGAAACATACTCTAGTGTGCATGTGATGCAACCTAACAATACATTTCACCAAACATAGTTCATGTTTAGTTTGGGGAACCACTAATTTAATCCCATATAGTTACATAATTTAGGAAGAAAAGGGTAGGTTCATTTATAGATTGTATATTTATTGAATGAGTTGAAATAATTTTATGACAGGAAGTAAAGTGTGAGTTCCATGTGATGGAACCTGATATGTTTTATATAGATGACTATATTCATTAAATGAAGAGAATTAATGATGTATATATAATTGGATGTGAACCCTCCTTTCATTCTAGGATAGTTTCTAGCATTCCTTTAAAATCTCACTTCTCTTATTGAATTGTTCATCACAAACAATGAACATGCTTTCAACCCTATTAGAGTATTGGAATCCTTAAGTTAAAAACTATGATCCTATAACCAGTGTAATGACTCAGAAGTATGAATCATAGGTTTTATACTACTATGATAAATGTTAAATATTATTCAAAGAGTAAAATATTGATTAACCAATGATACAATTACATTGGCTCTTCATTAATCATTTCATGTTGATTCCATCAAGAATAGATAGGGTTTATATGGGTTTGATTCTTCTTTTAATTTCATTCGATAAAAATATAAAACCCATAACATATTCCCTAAAATAATGAATGAAACCCATTCAATAATATATGTGCGATATACAAAAAAATATATCACCAGATGAGCCGATAATACATAATTTATATGAAAATAATATAATATAATATAGGACACATTGCTGCTATCCTTGACCATACCTCAAAACTATCTTATCATCCCCATCGATCTAATTCAACTTGATTACATGTGTTAGGGATATTTCCCTAACTTGGAAAACAAACATTGGTATACAAATGCATCAATGTTTTTGGACATAATGTGCACATAACACTAAGTATCAAACCATAGAAAAAACCTCTAATATAGACCAATATATTTGTGAATTCATATATATTACAAAATGAATTTGGAAAAAATTACTTGCATGAAACCGACTGATTGACAATTGAAATTTTTTATTCAATAAAGGAAGAATAATAGAAACAAAGTAATTGTGGATGTTAGTGATAGTTCCTCATAAAAAATCCTCAGACAATGTTACTACCATTTAAAGGAAGATAACCAATGTTCAAAAATAAAAATAGCCCCTCGACCTAGTAACCTTTAAAATAAAGGATACCATCCACCATATTATCCTCCAACTAGGTGTGCACAATCTTCGTAACTTAGTGATGCATATTTGTACACAATCTGATGGGATTGGAAATGATCCAGTTTCTAGAGAAGAGTCCCAATAAAGAATTGACCACTATATAAGAGTCCGATTTAACTGAAATGATGTTGAGACTACTCATTCTACAAAGGGATATTTTAGTGATAAATTATTGAGCCTCAAATTTAATAGAGTTTCCATCCTTGATGAAAATAGAAAATGATAAGAGGATTGATCTCCAAGGGTCTTGAACAGGACCACAACCTTGCATGATACCATTGATCCTGGAGCCATCTGATTCCAGCTTAAGGTCTTATCTTGGTACCTTACAACACACCCATGATCCCTACCCCCCATGATTTGATTCTCCACATGTAGGAATACATGGAATATATCCCTAAATAGACCAAGTATAAACCTATTTTCAGAGTGAACCATGAGTAGAAATGAGAAAAAATAATGTTGTATTGTAGTAGATTGAGTTGGGATTCATGCCTTGATATTTAATAGAATTTTAGGATTCCCAAATGACACAAAATACAACAACAAATATAAAAACCTTTCCCAATAAAATTGTAATTGAATGAAAATAAAACCAAAAAAACTTGTAGGAAGATATCATTAAAATAAAAATGAACATTGATTATGAAGAGACCCCCAAGAGAGACATATATATATATCACCCAGTCACTTTTATTAAACAAATTCATCAAAGATTCAATGTTTTGATTCTCATAGGAGCCTATAAAACCACCATGATGATCAAACTTTACATGATATATCTTATACTAGTGTGTTGAGGTAGAGTTTTTCATGGTCTAATCTCATAATCAAGGTAGTAATACTTAAAAAAACCATAAATCAAGTGGGGTGAAGTTTTAGAATGGTTTTTATATCACCACTAACATGTATGTAGGTCCATGATGTATATAGTTTCATTATAGATAGAAAGTTGGGTGATTAGCCATACCCATGGATCTTTATTGGTATCATAGGAAGACATGATGATGCAGACTAGATCCGGTATGTCAAACCACTAGATGAAAACACACCCAATAGATAGGATAATGTATCAAACTACTAGTTAGAAACATACTCAGTCAAGAAAATAATATTTTGTGTTATTGTATGTAAATATTCCAATGTTGGGGAGGAATATGAAAAAATACTACTTGAAAACATGTACATTCTGGAAAATGATATATCATGATACTGAATCATACCCTATAAAGTGAATAATATAGGTTGTAGACATTACCATTATATAGAAATAATATGTTATACCATTGGTTAGAATAATATCCTATAAAGTGAATAATACATCATGCACTTAGCTGGAAACATGATTGATCTAGGTTACCATTATAATACCATTAGTGATATACACATATCCATCAGTCGGTCGAATCCTAAATAGCATTTGCAATATAGTCATCTAGTCCTCAATCCATCTAGTTATCACATCAACAAGAACCATTAGGAATAATCATTTCAATCACAATTAAAGGAAAATCATAACATAGTAATCATCCTTAGCTAATATCACAACATACATTTTTTAGAATGTGCCATGAAATCATAGTTACATAAATCGTGGATACTAACATCAAGAATAATTAATGTGTAGAGTAACCCAATATACATAGTCTAGGTCTCGACTATCCTAGGAATAACACACAAATTTCAGTAATCACCTCTCAAATGATAGTATCCTTTCATTTATAACTCTAAATTGAAATTCTTAAGGACATAGAGTAGAAATATCATCTAATAACCCCTCCAATGTCCCACCCTTGATATTTTTTCACTAGATGACTTATTATACACCATTGGGCTATACCATCATCCAATTGTTATCTCACAAGTCACCTAATACATGGTGAATTAGACTATAAGTCTAAATTTTACTCATAACATCCACAAGAATCTAATATAAACCACTATCTATGTGTCTAACCCAATACTATACCCTTGGTAGAATTATTTTATAATTTTATCAGGACTCTCAAGGAATCTTATGTTGTTACCCATCACATTCATAGGTGGAAACTTCTAGTGAACCCTTATCTAATACAAAATCTAGATAAATCCTATCACTTCACCTACACATAACTCACTAATATCTATAGAAAATATTTCATCGATTCTTAGAAGATCCTTAGGTCACTCAAGAAATTCCCTGAGGATAGATACCCTATACAAATACCTTCACTATTTATTCCCATGATTATACTCTAACTATAGTTTTATGTTATTAAATTTCCAAGAGAATATTTACATGATCACTTTAATGATCCTAAAGGGATTCACTTATTTCCAAAAAATCACTCATGACTCATTAAATCTTACTCCATTCATTCACACCCACTTTCCCCCTCTTACACATTGAGAACTAATATAAATACATATAAAAGTGGTAAAACTAGGTACCACCCACCACTTTATATATTTATCCCATTTTACCATTCCTACCCCATCCATTCTTGATCACCATTATCATCAAAGATCTCCTGAATCATCATGAGACTCAACTTAATAATTATAAAAAAATTAGAATTAGTTTTTATAATTTTGTTATAATCGATTTAGTCCAATAAAACCCACTGAATAGTTAAAAATATTAAAAATCATATTAAAAAGAGGGAATGAATCTCATAAATGACCCAAAATTCCTCTATGAGAAAAATCCCGAATTTCTCAATCTAAGACATCATTTAAAATCACCATAAATTGATAAAATTTATGTAATAATTAATTTTGTGACATTAATTCATAAAAATATATAGGGACCACATGAAATCATTATTCCTAAGGAAACTCTAGTAACCAAGATAAAAATCCCCATCATTATGGTGTGATTTCATCACGATTGAGTGAAATTACACTAAAATACCTAAACCTTATAGAATAAAATTAGATGGAGAACTAAAGGAAGAGTAAATAATGAAATATAGAAAGAAAACTTAACTTAATTATAAAATTAATCACCTTGATTACCTTGGATATATATAGGAAGAAGGGAAAGATAAGGGAAGAAAAGATGGTTAAATCCCCTATCCATTGAGTTTTCTGAAGGAAATACCTCAAAGGGTGCGATGTAATAACCATGAATCCATTACCCAAACAGAAGCAATCTAGTCACCCAAAAGAATATCAAGTGCATCTCTATGTTTTTAGAGGTTAGTGTAAACATTGGGTTTTTTCTAATAAAATGGAGGGAGGTAGTTTTCCTCTAGAGAATAAACAAAAATAAAAATATAGTAACCCATGGGAAATCAAGAAATAACCTAGGGGTAAATCGACACATGGAATCAAAATACTGTTACATGTCATTGGCATAACTTGTCATCAAACCAGAGGTAAAGTAGAATATTTTACAACTTTATGAAACATGCATACATTCCAACAATTCAAATATATAAAAAAATTCCAAAAGTTATGAAAAAAAAAACAAAAAAACACTATGAATAAATAAGGTAAACCTAAAATATCCTTAAGAACCAAAAAATAGGTTCCCTATATAGAAATATCAAGAGATAATATATGGAAAGTACCTATTAATGCACTCAAAACCCACCAAAGACTTAAAAGGGATGATTCTTATATGATCTTGGATCTAATAGGATATAGCTCTCAAACCACTCTATAAGAATAGATCCATGGATATCCCATCACTAATGAGGTACTTTAAACAGAGTTTATGAAGATTCATGTCTTCCAAAGTGTGTATATAGGGTGTGAGCATTTACATACTTAGTATGGAACCACCAAAATTTCTCAATATAACTATGAATAACCTGATGTATGCATGACCATGTATACTCATTTACATATAGATGTAACAAAATATTTTATTCAAGAATACATTATCTAAACATGTAATTTATAACACAAAATTTGGGGTTAAATGAAAAAAAAATATCCAAAAAATAACTCCTTACATTGGGAGGGCCCTACATATACAACCCACTTTATGTATCATTTGGTGTTGATAACATGGATGGTGGTAAATTAATATTTCATCTCACTCCTATCAGAAGCATTATATAATAGAGTTAGGGAATACACCTATCCTATGGGAAGGGTAAGGTGTATACATGTAAAATCCCATACATTTCAGAGTTATGAAATTCTAGGGGAATTTGATTTTTTTGTTTGGTGTATAGTTCATTTTGATAAATGGGATTATGATCGATAATATGAGAGATTTTGTGTCTCACAAACATGTTATTGGATGTGGTTCAAGGATAGAGAGGTTCCTTGATTTCTCAGGTGATTCATGTGATTTTTATTTTAATTTTATAAGTTTTTAGATGATTTCTCATGGGGTTCATGGTTTAGTGTGTGTGACTTAGAATAAACAATTCAACTACCTTATAATAGAAATATTTCAAGTAAAAATTGTATAGTTAATGGTTTATTCTCATGGTTTTCACATAGTTTTTGTTATACCATGTGAATTTAAAAGTAAACCATATAGGGTGGCTTGGACTTGTGTCATAGAACATGGTTGGAAAACAGTTGCAGAGTAACCATGGAAAACATGAAATTAAAATTTTAGAGGGTTTTAAATGGATTGAAAATCATTTGGTTAACCATGAGGCCCAACTATGTGAGAAAAATGGACTTGGACAATGAAGGATGTGGTCTTGGGGAACTTTAAAAAAAACAAAACAACCAAATAGTGTGATTCATTAAAAGAGGAAAAATTACCTCTTTGACCTCCCTAATATTTTTAGGGGTAGCCCCTCTTTCCTTCCCCTTTCATGAACACACCCCATCTGACCATACCCTCAGTTCTCCTTTGATTATCTTCATATTTGAGGTGTTTTTTGGTGATTTTGAGTGTTTAATTTAGGAATCTCCATATATTGTATTCTGTTATTGGTTTCTATTGGATTCATTTTTATTTCAATTCTTTGGTATGATTTTTGAGAGATCATTCCATTAGATCATGGTGTAATTTTACTGTGATAATGTGGATTTGGTGTGGTGTAGAAAGAGGACATATATTGATAATATATTTATGTCGTTGCCTATCGTTTTAATGGAGGTAAATCACTGTATAGATTTTTCAATGGTTTTATCCAAAATTAAGTTAAATTGGTGACTGAATTGGTTTTGATTGATAGTTATTTTACTAGAGATGTCATAAAGGTCATGTTGTGTATATTATACATATATTTGGTAGTGGTTTCTATATGACAAGTTCACTCAGTGAGATTTTGGGCATTATGTGTATTTTAATATAATTTTTTTTTGAATTGTTATAAATAAATTATATAATTAATTTTAATTTTTTTGTAAATAATTATGGGATCTTGTTCTTGAGATAAGAACTTGGGATATTGATATGGACTTGGGTGATAATCAGAAATTATTTACAAGATATAAAATTAAAAGTTAATAGCTACATATTGATTTAGGTGGTCCCTTATACATGCTCTGTTGATATTATGTATTTTATTTATAATGTGTGATATATGGTCTAGACTCTAAGGGAGTATAATATATTTAAAATTCATAAATTATTTAATTAAAATTAAACACCTATGTAGGGATTTAATAATTTTCCAAGTCCATAATGGACATTATGAACTTGATTGATTTCCTTATCCATAGATGGATGAGACCTTGATGATAATTGTGTTCCTTGAAATAGATGGGACTCTGAGTGGTATGAATTAAATAAGAAAAATTTAATTTAGTGAACCTCATGTAGGATACTTATAAATATCCTTAAGGAGAGTTTGGGTTGAGATGATTGGCCTGTGTAGGCTAAGTGAGAAACTTGGGATTCCTTAGATCCTCCAAGCTAGTTGAGATGATAATGGGGCGAGTAGTTCTCCCCCTTTAAGTTTTAGTTACCTAGGAGGGTTAGCCATTGGTAGATTGATGCTTGGTTGAGCATGTAGACCGACCTAGGTTGACTTGGGTATTGAGATGGACTTGATCCTCCTCCATATATAGAAGACTATAAGTCTTTTGTTGGGAGACTAATGAAGCTTTGAGATGATTATGAATGTGATGAGGGATATGATTCCCTCTAAGTGTTAGGAGTGGCCTAAGATACGAGTTTGAGATCAAGGGACCCCTCCAAGGTTTCTAGATTATGATGTGACCAAGGGGACCATAGTGTGCGGCCTTGTGACATTTTGATCCTAGATAGGGTTCATAAAATATTGGGTAGTGATGATATTAGGTTTCTCCTTAGAACTTGAATCGATGGTTTGAGTATGTTATGGTTGTGAAGATGATATATTTTGAATTTGAGGGACGACCCTTGAATTTGTAGGATGAGTTAAAGTAGATGGAAAATACACACATATATGTATTTTGGTATGATTTGGGGTTGGATACACTACCCACAATTATGTATTGAGATATATGGGATTCTCGGGGAATGTAACTTATATATAGATTTGTTCCCTAATTGGTTTAGGATTCCTTGGACTTGATCCTTGGGTCTATATACCAGGACCTGTATTCTATATAGACACTGATATAATAGTTTGGGATGCCTTGTAAATGCTTCTTGGATCCATATGATGTTATTTACAGTAGGGGGAACCACATACTTGGAATATAATGAGGTGATATCTGACAAGGGGTACCACACCCCTAGACTCATATGATGTGATATTTAGCAGGGGAGAGCCACACCCTTGTATTAAGATTATGTGTTCTCTATCAAGGTACGCCCTAGATCTAGGTGATGGATTCCCAATTAGGAATTCCCCATATCTAGATTCATTTTTTCATTAAGGGTTTACTTTTTCATCATGTGATGTGATACATGGTAGTGAGAGATACACCCTTTGTCACAGGTGATATATTTACTAGAAGGGTATTCCTAAGATCTATGTGAAAATTGACCCACAAAATGATTTGGATTTCCTAGGACACACTACTAGTAATTGTAGATGGGCCTAATATTGGTCAGAACAATTTTATGATGTGCTCAGAGACACCATGATAATAGAGTAAGCAAGTTTTGGTCAATCTCAGGTTTCTTGGTAGAAATCATGGATTGATACAGGTTATTTAATTATTCTTCAAAAACTATTTTATTTACATTTTAAGAATATTTCTTCTGTATACTACATTTTTTGTTTATATAAGGTACCACATTAGTGCTTCCCTACTGATTTGTAATCACACCCTACTTGGGTGGCCATGGCACTCGGGTACTCTAGAAGACTTCACTGACCACATGTACATGTTGGATATAATCCCAAATTAGATTAATTATGTGATTAATTATATGGTATTGTATATTGGTATAAGTTTAGGATTAGGTACACTAGTTGACCCTCTATTACTTTATTCTTTCTTTTTTATTTTGAAAATATGATCGGTCTAGTGGGTGATCAGCCCTGATGTGTGACCATGAGTGTATATGAAAACTTTCTTGATACATTTCATTTGTTATTTGTGATTTTTTTGTTTATTACTATTTTATTATTCATTTATGTGTATGATTTTTGGTTATTTTCTGATATTTTGCTCTCTAATATGGGGATATAATCTCCTCACAAAAACACCATAGACTCCAACTGTTTTTTGGTAGTCTCTAGTGTATGGGGATGAACACTTGAGGTCCCATAGCCTTATAGACCAACTACTGTAGAGTGAATATGTTTGGGATATTACTATAGAAGAGTTAGGTTTAAATCTCATATCATGGAATATGGGAAGAGGTATATAATATACAGGGTTAAAACACATCATATTCAATCGTGTACATTGATGTACATTTTAATTTATTATAATTTATAGAATAACATGATATATGTAAATACCCCTTATACTATGCTCATCATATAACAAGTAACAATCACCATCCAAGACTAATATAAATCTTTCAATCATATTTCTTATCAATAGTTAGATAAACATTATTTCATATGATACACTAGCTAACAAAAAACATTACATGTTTCAAGATTCATTTATTCATGGAATAAAGCACCCATATTCAATGAATACTATATCATGAATTATAAACAATTATACAATATAAAATCCAAACATGTCATAAATTACTATGCATAATTAGAGAGTCATGCATATCAAATATAATCTAAGGAATGATATATATTTTATGTTTTAGATCCTCCGTTACAAGTATATCACTATATTTAATAAAGTAAAAAGTTAACCCTATGGAGTATCCAATCTATGAATTAATTATGGATTTTTTTATAATCAATGCATATTTGAGATAACCTCGATAAATGGTACAATATGGAATAATAGTTTATTTTAAAAGTAAAATTATCTATAAAATAATATTTCAAAATTTTAAATCCATTTAGATAAATTTGACCTTTTTCAATATAAATAATAATTATAAATTAATTTTTTATTTCTTATACTATATTTCATAAAATAGGAATGTTATTTAGAGAAATATGATTTTAATTGATAAAAAACTTATCCCAAACATTTATTAAGTAAATTGAACTAAAATTAGTTGAAAATGTAAATAGTTATTTGTTTTAAATGGAGAAGAGTTTAATCTTCTAAATGTATAAAGTTATTTTAGAACGCTAACACACTATTTTTGGGAATTTGAATAAACTAGTACATAGTTTATCACTTTAAGAAAAAGTGAAATTTATTAATTATTGAAAAAATTAAATATTTTATGTGAAAACCCTTTTTAATAAACATAGAATGTAGAAGAGTCATTTATTGTCCTTTACAAAATTTTTCTGACCATCACCTCACTCTCAATGAAACTATTAATAGGGTTTAACTTTGGATCATTAAATTATAATTTTTTTAGGATATTGTTAAAGAGAGTGACTACTTTTAGAAAACATAGAAATATGACACATGAGCATGCCTAATAGAAAATTGTTGTTTTTTTAAATATTTTGTGCCAAGGGTTTATCATATACACTTCAAGAAAATGTGAGAAGTCATAGAATTTACAACACCATTTATGTAATGCTACCCATAAAGAATCTTATTACATTTTATTACATGGAAACATTTTAAAAGAATGAAAAAATTATAAATTATAACAAGCGATGTTTCTAAATATATGAATCTATAGAAATAAAGAAAATTAAAATTCCTAAAAAACATTATTAAGGTGTTAAAGTAAAAAACACAATAAAAAAAATTCTCGCACGATTATAACCATATCAAACCTACTTCTTGATAAAACTATAAATAATTGGTTTAAATAATGGATTGAAGACTATTTTATAATATCTCCTAAAATTGGAATATAATTATTTAACATAATGTAATAAAATAGATTGTAAAAACATTAATTCATAATTCCATACTTGTTTTTATAATTTATCAATAAATTTTGTTAAACTAGTGGAATGCATATCTCAGGAATATACTGTTATGCCTGAATGGCACGAAGGCCTTCATTTTTATTGATTTTTGATAACCCCCCTTTCAAGGGGTGAGGGGGAACCCTTACAAGGCCCGTAGGCTCAGAGATTACATGGATCGTAGGCTTAGGAGATTACATGACCCGAAGGTCTTAGGGAATTCAACCAGACTATCTACAAGGAACTACCCCTCCCTAGCATCTACATCTTGATAGTAGCTCTCCACCTTTGCATGACCATCTGGCTAGGCTTACCATGCAAGCATAGGCTGGTACTGATGTCATAGCCATACCCTCTCATTCTGAAAATCCATTTGGCTCTTCAATATACACATGATCATTAATTCATGCTATAAAAATATCTAAAAAATCCTATCAACCATTAAACACAATTACATAAACAAATAAGCCCAACCATAAATTTCACTATAATTAAAGAACACTAACCATTTAAGAAAACCTAAGAAAATAACTTACACAATCCATCCAAGTTCATGATAGGAATACAACCTAATTATAACCACCAATTCACTTTGTAATTTCCCACAAATATTGAAAACTATAAACCAATAAAACCTTAATCTATTTGTGTTAAAATTGTATAAGAAGGTTGAAAAAAACACATTAAGTCATCCTTTAGACAAGAGGATAGGAAGAACTAATATTATAAATGATTTAAATATGTCATGTTGAAAAAAACCAAAATTCTTTACAAATATAAATAAAAATTTGTGGAAAGGGAAGATAATAGAAGAATATAACAGGAGGGAGGTTTTAACTTGGAATCATCATGAATAAACTCCCTTAAATATACTTTAAATAAAGAAGAGGAAAATGAGGATGTTTGTAACACACTAAACTTAATTATAAATATAATAACAATAATTTTTTAGTTATTATGATTATTAGTATTATTATTTTATTGTTTTGTTTAATATTGGTTCCATCCGAAACAAATTCTTTTAGAATGAAATAAGACACATTTTATTCAATAGAAACAATGAAAAACTACATTTCAATAAGGCCGAATGACCATAACTATCCTATAATACCTATTAAAAGACCTATCAGGATCATCAGAAGACCACCAATCATAACAACTAGACCAAGTAGTGAACATCCCTTGAGTCTATCATAATGAAAAACATTATGGAAAGTACTATGGAAAAATTACTGAGCATCAAGGGAATGTAGAGATCCATCCTTATAATCCAAAATGGTTTGAAGTTTTGAAATACCCTAAACATTTATTTATAATTCCTTTGTAACCATTGAAGATAAATATGACTATTTTTTTCTCCTAATATCCATTAGAGTTCAGAAACATGTGACTATTGGTATTTTTATAAAACCTTTATAATGTCATTAAGTATTTAAAATGTTTTCAAATGCTATAAATATTTTAAAGTTATATCTTTGGTTAAATGATGACTTGGTTTTAATTGAATTTGTATTTTATATTTAGATTTTGAAATTATAATGTTTTAAAACTCAAAATGAATACAAAATTTTGAAAATAATGACATTTAGAATTATGTTTAACTATGAGAAAGAATGTTTTTATATATAAGAAAATTAATACATATGTTTTTTTATTAACTATTTGTGTTTAATAAATTTTTGATATGAATATGGTGAGTACCCCATCTGACCAAGGAAATCCTTGAAGGCCAAGTCCTCAAGGTCAGCGGGAATCTCAAAAACGCAACCAAAGTGAGGCCAAGTCAGGCCAGGCGCAAGCATGGTGCATGCTGAGTCGTGCACAAGTCGTGCATGGTGTGAGATAACCACACACACGAGCCTGTGTATAGGGCCCTCATGAACACAATGTAGGGTTTGGGCCAAAGCCCATGTGGAGACCCATGTGTTGGAGGCCATGTGTGTGTGCGTGTGTTATTGGAATATAACCGGTGCACCATCGATTATAATGCGGTCCCAAAGTTCCGACTGTTTCGATGTTAGATGTCAATTTTAACCTGTGGAAGTAATCCTGGCCATTGGTTTCTCCTCACGTTATCTCAACCATCCACCTCTATTAAGACACTCGATTCATCACGTCTTCCCCGCAACTACCCGATTGGACTGATATGATCACATCCCTCCATTTCTTTTTCCTCTTCTTCTTCATTGAACCCCTCATACCAATGGACTTGACCCATGAATTCCTCCTCCTCCACTATTCTTCCTCATCTAGTGACCCTCCCATCACTCTCGTTAGACCCAATCATTTTTTACACAAGTCTACCATAGGTGAATTAGTTTAATGAAAACCCCATTATATTCCCATGTAAGTTTCCCATAATATATATATATTATCAAACAACCAATTTATTTAAGATTTACATTGATTATGTTTTTTGTTCTTATCTGAAATGGTTAGATTCAGGTTTCTTAAATTAGATTTTATGTTTTAACCATAGTGTATAAATATATATATATATATAAATAGCTTATATAAACCCCCATTTGTACACTTAACCCTATGGGGTTTCTCCTTACCAACTCTCCATCAACCTCTACTCAATTTGATCTCTTTCTTGAAGTCAAGTAAGGTCTTGTTTTGCTTCATTTTCATTATTCAAAACCCTTATATACATTTTTGTGTATATAAAGTTATATATATAGATTTTAATCTAAATCTAATTTGGGTTTTCATATGATTGATATTAGTGATTAACTGATGATGTTGAAGTATATAATGCTTTTAAGGATTTATTAAAATTCATTTTAGTTATGCAAATCCCATACACACACTTTGTGTTTATATAGTTTTATACAAATTTTAATCGTAAACTATTTTAGGTTTTCTAAATGTCGATTAAAAATTATTAATTGATGTTTATGATGTGTATAACACTTGAAAATGTTTTCTAAGTGATGTTTTTTGAGTTTTCTAAACTCATATATTTATATTTGTATAAACGGTTTTGGTTTAAATGGAATACTCAACCTATTTTAAGTTTCTTTTTAAAGGATGAACAATTATTTTAAAAAGGGTGTTTCCCTAATCGCATATTTTACATAAGGATTCGTTTTATTCTCTATTTATTTATGAAAAACCAATATATATATATATAAGTATGTACAATTTCATAAATATATGTCAATCTTGTTTTCATTTAAATAAATTTTTAATGGTATTATCTTTTATATGATTTTATGTTTTGAAAGTTGTACAATAGATTAGATCAAAAATAAAATTTATTTTTAAGCATAAATATATATAAACATATTTAAATTCAACTTTTAAATGTTTTATAATTTTAAGTCAATCCATGAATTTAATGTTTTCGATTACATGGCCTAATTGTATGTGTGATCATGAATAATAATTTATAATGGCAAACAATAACAAAACCTATTTTTTTTATTGTGTGCCCAAAATTTTAAAAGGGATCATTACCTTGTTATCATTACAAGCATACATCCCAATTTATAATTTTATGATAAAAGATTGGAATTATATTTTTTTCAATATGAACATATACATGCATAAACACATATAGCGAAGTGTATTTAATTATTTTCTTATGAATCAATATCTAAAATGAAATTAATGTTTTACATTTTTAAATATTATATTTTAATTCATGATGAATCTACCACAATGAATACTCTTAATTATTAAAGTTTATGATTTAATTTGATTGACACTCCCATTTATCAGTGTATGGTTTAAACATGAATGATAAGTATCTTAAATTCAAAAACATGTATTTTTTGTATATAAAATGTATACTTTCATGAAACAAGGGTTTTTAATTTAAGATTTATTGTTTTATGTTACAAACCTAAATAATCTATTATTCTATGTGCACCGGTTATCATCACATTTGCAAAAGCGTGTTTGTTTTTCCATGTATGTAAATGATAAATTTGATATAGCCATAGCCTAAAGTATAAATGAAAAACTATTTAATTTTTAGATTAATATTTAAATTTATTGCATGATTCACTTTATTTATGAATATAGATAGTTATTTCAAGAATTACATTTATCTCTTATGATAACTTATGGATTAAGAATTTAATTTTTCAAAGTGGTATGAGACACTTTGAAAAAGAGACATTTAATTATTCAAAGTGGTATGTGACACTTTGAATATAAGACATACTAGACATATGAGGAATTTAATGGACTTATTATATGACAAGTTAGGTCTGATATAGCCTCTCGATGCATCATTAGGTCTCATGAGACAAACTAGAGTCTTGTAATGAGGCCTTGATGTAGTGATTATGAAGTCCCACATTATGCATTTTCTCATTATGTGATTTGTATTTAACCAACCTTGTGATTATTCGACTAGTAAAATATTCATGATTAAGAATATTTCACTTATGATTATTTAGATGGAATTAGTTAATTAAATGCACATGGAATGATGATATATATACTTAACAATTCATTGATAAAGAAGGTTTAGCATCTAGTTTTAGAACTTTTATAAAAAAGTTAGAAATTCAGCTATTATTTCATAGATTACATTTAATGTGGAATGTAATCAATGATACTTTTTATGTACTATTCTGAGAAAGTATTATTTCATGTGAAAATTTGTACCTTCAGTCCTCGCATGTCACACTTAATTAAATTTGGACAACTCCTTACCTATATGCAGTATTCCATGCATTTCTATACAAATGTGTATATTTTATAATGTAATTTATTTGTAGATTTAAAATAAATATATAAACACTTGAGTATGAGATTTCCCTAAAAATTATTTCTAGTAACTCTTGAAAAATTATGGCGACGTGCTATGGGGAGTGTTGATTTATCTTTAAGAAAATTAATTTCATATAATTATTTAAAGGGTTGTTTTTTGAAGAAGGTTTTATTAATTATTTCTTAGTGGTTTTGTTTTAAAACCCCTTATTGGGAATTTTTTTTCTCACCCTATGCATTTAAATTATTTTTATAGGTTCAATGGAAGTTCCATAATGAATTTCTAATGTGGAAGTGTTTCTTTGATGTGACCTTGATTAATGTTTACTAAACTTTTTACTTTTTTATCTGAATGTAATATTGGATTCTAGTTATCTAAAACCTAGGTTAGTAAAAAGATCCTCTGTTTCATTTAATGTTGTGTATTTATTCAAGTTTCTTTTAAAAACAATTTACACAACATTTGTAAGGTTCGAGTCCGGTTGCTTGGGCTTGGGTTCTTATAGTTATTATTAGAGGAATGCCCTTGTGAAAATTTGACAATTAGAATAAAAATGCTAACTTAATTATGTTTTCTAAAATAAAATTCCTTTCTTACATTTTCAAATTGAAGGCAGAGACTCACAAACTAATCTCTTGTCCCTTCCAGATGAGATACTATAAATGATAATGTTAAAGTCGTGTTCAGATGTATTCGAGCCTTTTAGAAACCCACATTTATCATGAAAACAACTTTATCAATCTTCCAACACCCCTAGTGTACTCCAATTCTTCTGCGGGTCGGGTTTTGTTTACTTCCTCATAGTGCATGAAAAAATTTCATTCTATGCGCGGCAGGGAAATTATTTCAAGGGTCTCTTCAAATGTTTTACCACGTTTTAAAGGTATCTATCTTTAAGGAATTTTCAAGAAGAAACTGAAGCGGGTGACCTCCGTGCAACTTATCTATTTGAACTCCTAAACTTTAGTTTTTATGGGAGGCTTTATGATTTTAAAATTTTATAAAAAATGTGGTTTAGTTGGTCTTTAAGAATCAATTCCTTTCTGATATATCTGAGCTTTTCATCTCCCATTACTTTCACCTAAGGACCGCTCACTGCGTACATGAGTTTGACTCAAGATGATCGAGGTGCGTTTGGACCAAATAATTTGACGAATTTAGAACTAACTTGGAAACCATGAAAATGGATAATCACCAAATTATATGGTACTAGTAAAGGTATAAATTAAATGTTTTTATTTCAAAATTTTCTAATTAAATTAATAATAATTAAAATATATTTTGTAGGGACATCGAGGATGATGTCAGAAGGTTGGTATTGTGGAAGCATATGAGTACAATAAAATTGCGAGGGAACAATTCTATTAAGTGGGTGGGGGGATATTGTAACACCCTAAACATGATTATAAATGTAATAATAATATTTTGTTAGTTATTATGATTATCAATATTATTATTGTTTTGTTTTGTTTAATACTAGTGCCATAAAAAAAATGCTTGAAAAATGAAATAAGACACATTTTATTCAATATAAACATTGAAACATTACATTTCAATAAGGATAAAAAACCATAAATATCCAAGAATACCTATTACAAGGTCTATCAGGATCATCAGAAGACCACCAAGCATAGCAACTAGACCAATTAAGTAGTGAACATCCCTCGAGTCTTTCATAATGAAAAACATTATGGCGAGTACTATGAAAAAAACACTAAGTGTCAAGGGAATTTAGAGAACCATCCTTATAATCAAAAATTGTTTGAAGATTTGAAACACCCTAAACATTTATTTATAAGGCCTTTGTAACCGTTTAAGATAAATATGACTATTTTTTCTCCTAATACCTGTTGGAGTTTAGAAACATGTGATAATTGGTATTTTTAAAAAAACTTTATAATGTCACTATGTATTTCAATTGTTTTAAAATGCTTTAAATATTTTAAAATTATATATTTTGTTAAATGATGACATGGTTTTAATTGAAGTTGTATTTTATATTTATATTTTGAAATTATAATGTTTTAAAACTCAAAATGAATTAAAAATTATGAAAATAATAATATTTTGAATTTTGTTTAAATATGAGAAAGAATTTTTTTTATATAACGAAATTAATATATATGTTCTGTTTTTCTTAACTATTTTTGTTTAATAAATTTTGGATAAAAATATAGTGAGTACCCCATTTGACCAAGGACAGTCTTGAAGGCCAAGTCCTTAAGGTCAGTGGGAATCTCACAAAGAAAACTGAAGTTAGGCCGAGTGCATGCATGGTGCATGCTGAGTCATGCATGAGCCGTGCATGGTGTGGGATAATCATACACTCGGGCCCATATATAAGGACCGCATGAGTACAGTATAGGGTTTGGGCCAAATCCCACATGGAGCCCCATGTGTAGGATCCCCTGTGTGTGTGCGTGTGTTATTGGCATATGGCTGGTGCACCATCACTTATAAAGCAGTCCCAAAGTCCAGCCCGTTTTGACATGAGATGTCAATTTTAACCCACAGAAATAATCCTGGATGTTGGTTTCTCCTCACATCATCCCAACCATCTGCCTCTATTAAGCCACCCAATTCATCGCGTCTTCCCTACAGCTGTCCAATCAGACTAAGATGATTTCATCCATCCATTTCTTTTCCTCCTTTTCTTCATTTAAACCCCCGTACTAGTGGCCTCAACATACAAATTCCTCCTCTACCACTATTCTTCCTCATCTCATGACCCTCCCATCACTCTCCTCAGACCCAATCATTTCATTTTTCCAAAATTCTACCATGGATGCATTAGTTTAATTCAAACCCCATTATATTCCCAGATAAATTTCCCATAAAATGTATATATTATAAAAAAACCCATTTATTTAAGATTTACATTGATTATGGTTTTTGTTCTTGTATGAAATGGTTATATTTGGGTTTCTTAAATTAGATTTTATGTTTGAAACATAGTGTATAAAAATATATATAAACAACTTATATAAACCCCCCCATTTTCACACTTAACCCTATGGGTTTTATTCTTCCCAACTCTCAGTCGAACTCTACTCAATTCGTTCTCCTTATTGAAGTCATGTAAGGGTTTTTTTCTTTGTTTTCATTATGAAAAACCATTATATACCTTTTTGTGTATATATGGTTATATATATATATGTAGATTTTAATTATAACCTTATTTGGGTTTTCGTATGATTTATATTAGTGATTAATTGATGTTTTTTAAGTATATAATGCTTGTAAGGATTTATTAAACTTCATTTTAGTTATGGGAATCCCATATGCACACTTTTTATATATACAGTTTTACACAAATTTCAATCCTAAACTATTTTAGGTTTTCTAAATGTTGATTAACACTATTTAATTGATTTTTAGGATGCGTATAACACTTGGAAAGGTTTTCTAAGTGATGTTTATGGAGTTTTCTAAACTCATATATTTATATTTGTATACATGGTTTTGGTATAAATGGAATACTCAACCTATTTTAAGTTTCTTTTTAAAGGATGAATAATTATTTTAAAAAGGGTGTTTACCTACCCACATATTTTACATAAGGATTATTTTGATACTCTATTTATTTACGCAAAACCAACACACACACACATATAATTATATAAAATTTCATAAATACATGTCAATATTGTTTTCATTTAAATAATTTTTTAATGGTATTATCTCTGCTATAATTTTATGTTTTGAAAGTTGTACAAGTGATTAGATCAAAAATAAAATTTATGATTGGGAAAAAATATATATGTATAAACATATTTATACTCACCTTTTTTTAAATGTTTTAAATTTGTAAGTAAATCCATGAATTTAATGTTTTCGATTACACGACCTAATTTTATGTGTGATCATGAATGCTAATTTATAATGGCAAACAATAAAAAAACCTTGTTTTGTTATTGTGTGCCCAAAATTTTAAAATAGATCATTACCTTGTTGTTATTACATGCATACATACCAATTTATAATTTTAGGATAAATAGTTGGAATTATGTTTTGTTCAATACATATATATACACGCATAAACACATATAGTGAAGTGTGCTTAATTATTTTCTTATGAATCAATATCTCACATGAAATGAATGTTTTACATTAATAAATATTATATTTTAATTCATGATGAATATGCCACAATGAATTATATTAATTATTAAAGTTTATGATTTAATTTGATTGACACTCCCATTTATCAGTGTATGGTTTAAACATGAATTATAAGTATCTTAAATTAAAAAACATGTATTTTTTGTATATAAAATGTTTACTTTCATGAAATGAGGGTTTTTAATTTAAGAGTTATTGTTTTATGTGACAAACCTAAATAATATATTATTCTATCTGCACCAGTTATGATAACATTTGAAAAAGCATGTTTGTTTTTCCATGTATGTCATTGATAAATTTGATATACCATAGCCTAAAGTATAACTGAAAAACTACGTAATTTTTAGATTAATGTTTAAATTTATTGTATGATTCACTTTATTTATGAATATAGACAGTTATTTCAAGAATGAGATTTATCTCTTATGATAACTTATGCATTAAGAATTTAATTTTTCAAAGTGGTATGGGACACTTTGAAAAAGAGACATTTAATTATTCAAAGTGGTATGTGACACTTTTAATATAAGACATACTAGACATATGAGGAATGTAATGGAATTATTATGTGACGGGTGAGGCCTGCTATAGCCTCTTGATGCATTTGTAGGTCTCATGAGACAAACTAGAGTCTTGGAACAAGAACTTGACAGTATGATTATGTACGGTCTGGGCATGAGGCCTTTACATAGTTATTATGAAGTCTCTTATTATGCATTTCATCATTATGTGATTAGTATTTAAAAAACCATGTGATTATTCGACTAGTAGGATATTCATGGTTAAGAATATTTCACTTATGATTCTTTAGATGGAATTAGTTAATTAAATTCACATGACATAATGATGTATATAATTATTAATTAATTTACAAAGAATGTTTATCATATAGTTTTAGAAATTTAATATAAAAGTTAGAAATTTAGCTGTTATTTTCGAGATTGCATTTAATGTGGAATGTAATTAATGATATTGTTTTATGTGCAATTCTGATAATGTATTATTTCATGTGAAAATTTGTACCTTTACCCCCCACATGTTACACTTAATTAAGTTTGGACAACTCCTAAATTATTTGCAAAATTCCATGTATTTATATATAAATGTGTATATTTTATAATGTAATTTATTTTTAGCTTTAAAATAAAAATATAAACTCTTGAGTATGAGATTTTCCTAAAAATTATTTCTAGTAACCCTTGAAAAAATGATGGTGATGTGCTATGGGAAGTGTAGATTTCTTTTTAGGGAAATGATTTATTTATAATTATTTTAAAGGGTTGTTTTTTTAAAAACTCTTTACTAATTATTTCTTAATGGTTTTGTTTTAAAACCCCTTGCTGGGTATTTTTTTGCTCACCCTATGTATTTAAATTATTTTTACAAGTTTTGTAGAAGTTTCATAATGAATTTATAATGTGTAATTGTTTCTCTGATGTTACCTTGTTTAATGTTTGCTAAACTTTATACTTTTGTACCTGAATGTAATATTGGATTCTAGTTCTCCAGAACCTAGGTCGGTAAAAATATCCTATGTTTTATTTAATGATGTGTATTTATTCTAGTTTCTTTAAAAAAAATTACACATCATTTGTAAGGGATGAGTCCGATTGATCGGGCTCAGGTTCTTATAATGTTGAAAACTTAGATGATCCTTGGGGGGTGTGTTATGGTTGGATTAAAACAAATGAGATTAAATACACCCCCAAATGGGTGATGAAAAATAAATGAGAAAGAATAAAATTTCATTTTAAAAGTGAAACATGACATGGGCCTAGATGGTGCTAGATGGAACTACTGATTCAGACATATACTACTTAGTCTACTGGGTAACTAGTGAGAACCCACTAGGTACTTGGTATATTTTTTAGTAAAATACTATTGGTGAAACCATATTATAACTTACCTGAACCCATGAATCACATATAAAACCTAAAAATACATAACAAAACACTCATGAATTTATATTCAAATACAAAAATCTAACCTATATTCTGAAATAAAAAAACCTCTTTAATGGAACCAAATATTCAAAAAGAACCTCAATCTAATCAATTTAATATCACATTCCACCCAAGTCTCATAGATAAATATGACCTCTAGGACATGTCCATTACAACCTCCCCAATATAAAACATTTCATCCCCAAAAGGTGAATAAACTATTCATATGAATACAATGATGTTACTAATTCCTCAATCCTTAACAATCCCCCAATACCCACACCTAAATACCTATTATGCCTATGAATCATAAATTAAAAATTTAAATAAAACATCTATTGTCTTGAAAAGTACAACATTAATAAGAAATATGAACCACTAACACATTATTACAAATCTCAAATCATTATTCCATGTCCAAGGTATGAATTCCCAAATCAACATAGTTTTGAATACACAATGGGAATAATAATAATAAACACCAATAAATAGTCAAATAAATTACACAAATTTTAATACAATATCCATAAAATTGGCACAAACTTCTATATAATATATAATTTTTATGTATAAGGATTTACTAAGATCCTTGAAATTTTGAAAATAACACAAACTATACTACACACACTCATATGGGATCCCCACCATAAGGAATATCAAGGATTTACATATGTATGATCTAAAAATTAGGTTCAATTTATTAAAATGTTCACATAAAAAATTCAGTTTTATCAGAAAAAGAATTTTACTATAAAAACCAATACTTTACCCACTGCGAAATCACTGATTTTCAAAAAAATATATTACTTTTTAAGACCAAGTTTCCAAAAAACTAACCCAATTATTAATTTTCCCAAATTAATCATTTCAAAACACATGATTCCCTAAAGGAGTCTTATTTTAAGATTCAATTTAATAAATTACTTTCTACAATAATTTTACCAAGAAATATCCATTTTAGATTACTCACCACTTCCCAAAAAACTTTTTTATTTTAAAAATAAGATTTTATAGTAGTCCCTCAATTTAGAAGAACCAATAAGTTTTTTTAAATATATATGATTTACAATACATTTTCACATAATATGGAAATAAATCAATATAGATGGTATAATTAGTTGGAAGAATTAACAAATTAATAGAACACATTTCCAAATTTACAACATGTATCGAGCACAATATATATATATATATTAAATATAGGATAATTATAATTCTTAAATAACAATATTAAAACAATTATACCAAAATATCAACAATGAAGGAAAAATTGAACTCTAACAAATATCACCTAAGTATGAAATAAACAACATGATTAGTGATTCAAGTAAGACTATATTTTTATAAGGAATATATGTTAGTGACTTTAATTAATTAGATAACCCCTAATAAGGTAATTAGGAAAATGATGATTTATTTATTATTTTTTATCTAATTAATTAAGGTTATTAATGTAGGATAATATTAATGTGGTGAAATGAACATGCCTAATGTGAAACTAAACCATACAATGCATAAACTAAAGAATTGATTCGGTCTTTGTCGATCCATATATCCTCCATCCTAAATAATATTAAATTATTCATGAGACGCTTAGCATATCACCTAACTCATACCTTAATTGCATAGACCACACAACATAACACCCATGTCAATATAGTATTTCACCATAATTAGGATGATCATGTATATTTGTGGGTTACTTACTATGTATCAATAGTAATCTCTCCATTTTACTCTCAATATCATACCATTCAGACCATAATGGTGCTCTGATACAATTTTGTAAAGATTGTACTTGATTACTTGAATGGTACCAGGCCTGACCACCACAAGAATGTAGTCACACCTATCAGTGTGTAGAGTATTGAGTAAATGTAAAGGTTTACTAATAAGTGAGTGTGGGATATATTCCCCGCTTAAAATCAAGTGGAAGAAAAGACAAGAACTTAATAAAAATGCAGCACTACCCTTTGGGTCGGTGGATATACGGGCTCAAAACTCTGTTACCTATTATTGGTGTACCTTTCATCAAACCAAAGGAAAAATAAAAGGTGCGAAAACTATATGAAACATTAATACATAAAAATCATTAAATAATATAACATTAATTAAAAAATGTATAAAAAATAACAACTATGAATAAATAAGGAAACCAATCATAGACTTTATAAAAAAATTGGAGGTTCCTTATGTGGAAATCCTGAGAGATAATATTTGGAAAATAATTGAGAATATGTTCTTTAACCCAAAAAATCATCAAAAGAAATACTATTCTTATGATCCAATATCTAAGTTGATAAATATTCTAAAAGACCCCAAATATGGCTTTAAATGTATCATATTAAGCTCCATGTTCGTCGAGTTATCCATATAGGGTGTGACAACTTACATACTTAGTGGGGAACCACCACAATGTCTCAAGACAACTTTAGATAACTAGATGTATGTGTGAAAATCTTTACTCATTTATATATAAATGTAGAAAAAATATTTATCATAAGAAAACATCATCCAAACGTAGAATGGATAACACCCAAGTAGTGGGAAGACAAATAAAAGGATATCATAAAAAAACTTTTTATATTTGGAGGGTTTATACCTATACTACATAATTTGAGTACAACTTGGGATTGATGGAAGAAAAATCGTGTAACTCACTTCCACTAGAAGCAGTATATACTAAATTCTAGTAACACACCCATCTTTTGAGAATGGGAATGTGTATACAATAGTCTAATAAAAATCTCATCCCAATAAATAGGGGAAATAATATATAATAGTTATTTTAAAAACCAGTCCCATTAAACCCTATACATCAATAAAAAGTGGAATTTCTTAATATTTTTATAATATCAAGATATATATACATACCAATTCTATAATTATCATAATATAATAATTTTCAATCATTCTCTAAGTACAAGATAAATATAATAATAATCTCTCGTATCAATTGGGAGATAAACATGATTTTCTAAACAAAATTAGCTAACAAATCAACGTGGAATGTTTCAAGTTTCTTATCTATATGTAATAAATATTAAAAATTCCTTGAATATAATACATTATTTATAAACAAGTATACAAGTTAGAATTCATAATTAGAACAAAATAGTAAACATAATTAGGGAGTCACAAATAACAATGATAAACTACGGAATAATCTAGATTCTATGTTTTAGTTCCTCCATGACTAATAAGAAACTATGTATAATAATAAAGTCATGGTATAACAATTACGAAAAACTAAACAAGGTATTAATTGTGGAATTATTCATAACCCATTCCTATTAAAGATAACCCAAAGGAGAATCATAAATTGTTTTAAAGTTTATTAAATAGTAAAATAATTTATTAAATAATATTTCCATATTTTATATTATTTTTTAGAGAATTCACCATTTTAAGAAGTAATATTATTTATAGATTAATGTTTCAAGTCTTATACTTTATCAAATTAAATAAGAATATTATTTAGATAAATGGGTTTGTAATTTCCGATGACCTTATGCTTAACATGTATCAATTCAAAATAATTACACTTAATTAACTTTTAAAAGAGTGATTTTTAAATAGATAATAATTTAATATTCTAAATGTAATAAGTGGTTTTGTAAATTTAATACACTAATTAGACAATTTTAATAAATTTATAACAAAATTATCAATTTTATAAAAATATTAATTTATTAATTATTGAATCAATAGGTTTTGTTTAGGTGAAAACCTATTTTAAGAAACTAAGAATATATAGAAGTTAGTAATTCCCTTACACCCATCTATCCTATCCATCACCTCTCCATAAATTAATCTGTTAACCAAGTATTAGTTGGGATTGTTATCTTATAACTCATTAAAGTTAATTTAAAAGTAAGTAAACACATTAAGAAAATATGTTAAGGGAACACATGGGTATTTCTAATTGGAAATGGTTTAATTTTTTTCAATATTTAGTTCTAAGGGTATACCATATATACTATAAGAAAATATGATATTATATAGTATGGTCAACACCATTAATGTAATACTACCCATAAATATTCTCATTACATCTTATAATATGTAAAAATTTAAAATGAATAAAATAATATCTAAAAATAATAATAAATATTATTAAGTATCTAAAACATTATAAAAAAATCAACGAAACATTCTAAGTAAACACTATTAAGGAGTAAAAGTATAAAACTCAATGTAATTAAGAAAATCCCTATACAATTAAGACCTTGAAAAACCCACTTTATGATAAAACCATAAATAATAGGTTTACAGAATGGTTTGGAGACAATTATATAAAATATATTGAAATTATAGTAAAATTAATTCACTTGGTATTATAAAATTTCATGAAAAAAATCAATTACCAATTCTAAAAAGGAGTTTAGAATTTATCAATAACTTTGATAAAACCTGTGGCATACATGTATTATTCATAACATGGAAATTACCCAAAGGGTTGATAACCACATACCTAAATAAAATTATGAGATTCAATATCAAAATTATCATAAAGTAATTATCCAATGGTAACCAAAAAAGCATATTCAACCATTAGACACAATTTTTTTAAACAAAGAAACCCAAACAAAAAATTCAATATAATTAAATAACACTAAAACTTGAATTAAATATAAAAATATAACTTCTAACATTGATCCAAGATCATGATATCAATAATATCTATTTGCATCTACCAATTCAATTTATAATTTACCCCCACTGATGAAAAGACTATAACAAATCCAATTTCAGTCATTTTTTGTTAAAATAGTAGAAGAATATAGAAAAACAACACACCAAGGATTATTTTAGAAAAGATGATATAAAAATATAAGATTAGAATTGATTTCACAATTTCATGGTGAAATAACAACCCAAAATAATTAACCATGACAGAGAAAAAAATAAGGGTAATGGTAGAGAAGGGAATAAGTTGAGAAGATAGAGGGTTTACCAATGAATGAGTATAAAGAAACTCCCTCACATCACCCTTGAATCATAAAGAAGAAGATGATGAAGAAGAATACTTATAGGATCTTTGAGGGACACTATCATCTAAATCAAAACCAATGATGTTTAAGATCTCAAAAAAGGGTTAATAAAGTGAATTTTAAATGATGTAAAACCCCTTTTTAAAAGTGAAAAATTTATTTAGGCTGACTAGGTACCTAGTATAGTGCCATTGGGTACCTGATGGAATCTCTATGTTCCCACCTCCACTGCCTAAACCATCAGGTACATGGTGAGGACCCATTGGGTACCCGATGTCATCTATTGGAAATTGATGTAGGGAAAACATCCTCCTAAACTACCCAAATCCTTTAATAACACATATAACCCCAAATTATACCCCTAAAAACTTAATAATTTTTCATTTAAAATAAAAAATGTAATCTATATTCCAAAACAAAAAACAACCTCTCGACTGGAACCAAAAATTCAAAAAAATTCTTACTCTAATAATACAAATACTAAAATTCACCCATGATGAATTAATAAATACCACCAATGGTTTAGGTAAGTTATATGTGTGAGGGGTTAATAATAACCTATACTAAACTAGGTCTATATTACTTACTATCAACCCCCTTTCAAGTGGTCAACATCCACTGACTAACCACTAAAATATTAGCAGCCTCCACTAGGGTTCTATTGGATTCTATAATAGTACACATATTCCTACACATATATACGATGCTCTTAAAATTAATCCAATTATTTTCCAACTAAATTTTTATATACAAGACATCCTTTTCGTTATTACAAGAAAGTTTATAAAATTACATTGAAATTTCAAATCCAAAATATGAAATCCACCCCAGTTATGTTTTCAACGGAATTTATTCCATATCTTATTCTTTTAATACCCAAAGAAAAATGTCATTATATTCTCCACACCATAAATCCTTTAATCCTTAAGAATAATCCCTTTTTTATATTCTATAAACTACATTACTCAAAGATATTCGATGTTTTCTCATAATCCTCAACCATTAATGAGTTTAGGTTATGCCACCACCATACACAAACAAAAAAATCTATATATTCTCTAGATTGCTCATAATGAAATTCATAATATATAGTAGTATTTTCTCATAAAATGTGCTTAGGTAAAACACCAATTCACCTTACTATATAATACATTAAATACACTAGTTTGTAATATCTCGACTCTACCTATCAACCATCAACTTCACGTGAGTCACAATGTATTTTTATGTGGACTTAGGTGCATATCCCTGAAAAAATGATAAAAAAATTGATAAGGCTTAAAGAAATTCTTTTTGGGTTTGATTTACCATAATATATTCTATAAATCTCATGCTAAGGATTTACTAAAATTCTTGAAAGGGGAATTTGTTTATCAAACATTCCCTACATAATAAAAAAATGAAAATCTAATAGAAAATACAACCCAAGACCTTATATAATGCATGATAAATCTATTTAAAAAAAATAACAATAGTTAAGAAAAAATAGAAAAGTACATAAGGATATTCAACTAAAAAATGGTGGTTGTTGTGTCCATAAAATGAATCTATAAAATTGATCCCAATTGCCTCCTCTATAACTCCCCAAAACTCCATGAGTTATCCCATTATCTAGAACTACACATCCCCCAAAGACTATCCACTATGGTTATGGACCACCACTAATAATGTAAGTCATCTTTCCCTTTCCTTTTTTCTATAAAAAATATACTCATTCATGATGTGGGTATGAAAAGGGTTAGTAAAATACACAGTAATAATTCTCCATGAGTTTTCCATACACTCCATTTATGTGTAAATCCACGATGATATAAATGAAATTTATAAAATAAGAGACACATATTAAATTTTATAAAACCTTAAGAAGGAATTTTATATTTAAACCATAAAAAAATTTAATAGAAGAAATTCTAAACATTTCATAAAACCCAAGTTTCCCAACCACTCACACATATAGAAATGATCAACTAAAGAAAGTGAAAAAACTAGAGGAAACCACCAACAATCACCAAGGATATCTATTACACATGACCAGAACGCTACTCAATCATTTTTTACATCCATATCAAACACATAAGAGAGAATTAAAACCTTTTCAACTCTGATAAGGCTCCTACACTCTATTAGGTATTTCTAACCCATTTTTGGCCATCAACCAATCATACCAATAATTAAAATCACAATATCAATGGCTATGAAAATAATTTTAGGAATAAACATAAACATCCAAGGTCAATTTATTATTTCCCTAACTTTTAGAATACACACATGAACTAAAAAGAGCATAAAGTTTTTATTCAATTAAAACTCTCATGACCAAACCATTTTGTATAAATAATGAAACATTATCATCAAATCATTTCACCTATAATAAGGAAATACACCCTTATGGGGGGGGGGGGTGAATAAGAGTATTTATGTTTTAAATATTATACTTGATCATGATCTCGTTATATTATTTTAGGAACACTATTATCTACATCTGTATCACTTTTGAGTGAGTCAATAATTAAAGGAACACATTTTAAATAGTTCTCTAAAATGGGATAGCCAAAGATGTTGTATAGAAATGTGGATATCCACTTGATACACTAAGTGCACTACTTGATATATGATTACATAAAGAGAGTGGTCATACTGAACCCATGGATTCACTATCCACACAATGTTTTTGAATAAATAATTTCTATTATTCACAATGATAAATAAACAACTCATTTTATGATGTTATTTTTCTCCAAAAAACGTGTGATGGGAAATCACTTCAAAAATGGTGTATCATTTCTAAATTGATAGATGTGATTCTAGTAAGAAGATTTAATAAAATATCCCACATTATTGTCTTTATCCCTCTAGTTCTTAAGTCTGAATATATTACAATTTTTTTATCCAATAATATGAATCTATAGATCTTCTCTTTTATTTGATATTCTACACTCTTCCTCTCTATAGAGAGACTCTCTAATCAACATCTTTAAGAACGGTTGTGTGCGGTGTTTAGAGAATTAAACCAACATCTTTTATCCGAGTTTTGGGATCAAATATTATTATTAATTAATTATAATATTGTTATAGATGTCACACACACATTAATATGGTTATTTAGTTCCATTAATCCCCTTAAAATCCAATCCATAATCTCCCTATCAATTTCTTGTCGAATTTCCACGTTATCTTGAAAATGCTTCTCCATGGGATGAACTGATTATTGTGGGATGAACAATGAGTGTTCCATTGTGTTCGTGGGATGAATCCATCCTTTGGTGTGAAATAAATAGATACATAATTCATGTCTAAATATCTTCCTTTTAGTTGGTGACACATAACATTAACTGCCTATGAGAATTATAACACAAAACTCAAATTAATTTCAATAATATAATTTTTTGTGGTGTGATCATACGAATTTAGAAACAATTATAATTTGGTAAGAACCACCAAAATTATCCCAAAAATCATTGTGACATGATCCTATTTCATTTGGGTGAAAAAAAACAACTTATGAGGAAACACAAAAATACACTAAGATCTTGTTGTAGTGTGAAATATTAGTTTATGGTGAAGGATTCCTCTAAAAAAATTCTTTAAAATATACCAATTTACTTCCATAGTGTAAAAAATCCAATCAGGGTGTGATGTATTTTCCTTAAATGGGTAATGTATAGATTTATAAAAACTCTTGAGAGGAGTCTTATAAAGAATCCATCATGTCATGATCATTTTTATGGCATGTATCTGATTAATATACTTTGTGTTTGTGTTGTATTTTGTTGTTAGTAAGGATTAAAGTCATTAAGGGAAGTAACTTGATGAAAATAAGTGTATGATTTATTTGTTGGATGATTTCATGGTGTTCTAAATATTATTCATTAGAAGTTATATATCTTGGAAGGAAGTTTGAAAACCTCATGGTTGATTATGAAAGGATTGAGGTGATTTGAGGATATTACAACACACAATGTCAAGGTCATTCATCTATGTAAAGGTAAGTGTGATTTACGTAATGGTAATCCATTAATTATGTAAAGGTAATTTAATATCACAATTATCTATATGAAGGTAAAAATAGTGTTTCACTGGATACATAAATTCATCTCTAACCTACATAAATGTCACAATCCATTTACATAAGGGTAATGATGAAATTCTGAAGGCTATGTAAATGTAATCCTCAGGCTACACTAGTTGTGTGAATATAACTCAATTTCTATATAAAGGTGATATAAAACCTATATAAATAAAATTATAAAATCCAATATGAAACATAAGGGTAATAAAAACTCTATTTAAAGGCTAATAAAAAATATTGGGACTTGTTTAAAGGTCATCACCGCTGAACAAGGAGCGGTGTAATGGTTAACCAAATCCATGTAAGCTTAAGTTGAGAGATGAGAATCCATAATATTTATATACGATGGAATGAGATTAAAATTATATGATGATATTAAGTGTTTCTTCACGTGAAACCAAAATAATTATCTGATTCAAATCATGATTCTTGCTGTGTTATGGAGGTGGTGTGTTCCACATTGCAAGTTCCACTAACATATCATAGGCTACTTTGAGTAGTGTATAAAATGAATATGAAGAATAATAAAGGATGATTTTTTAAAATTTATTTGATGAGAATCATATGAGTTATTCTCATGTTTTAAATTCTTATGAATCTGATGACCAAAATCTATATAATGTTATAGAAAATGATGAGTATAAGCCTTTTTCTAATGTCTTATGATATCTAAATTAGATAATGAACTTCCTTGTCTTATGATATCTAAATTAGAAAAGGAAGGAGTTGAATAAATAAATATCACATTATAGCATGACTCAAACTAGAAGATAGTGAATAAATAGCATATTGAACTGTTTACATTATCTTTCCTTTATTTATCATTTTCATGCATTATCTGCCTTGTTGGATATTTTGTATACATCATTAGTGGTGGAATACTAAGTTATAATCACACCCTTCTTGGGCTTCCATTGGGTACCCGATCATATTTCATGCTTGTAGGTCAGGATAAGGGTAAGGGCCTTATTCTAGGGAGATGAGTGGTCACAGGACATGTTTCGGTGTGGTTCCAGACTTAGAGTCCATACCATTTTGGGGATTCTACTATTTTCTTTCTTTTGGGTTTTGTTCACTTAACATTGTAGCATGGCATGGAATATTTATTGTTGTTTATTATTGTACCCAGTTTTGGGACATGGTTATTTATGCATGTTATGGACTGTTCTCTTTTGTTTCTGCTATTTAAATTATTATATGTTGTGGATTACTCTGGTATTGAGGGTATAGTCTCCCCATGTGACCTATTGGACCCTCGATGCTAGTCAGCAACCTCTAGCATATGGGGAGGCGTGCTTGAGATCATGTAACTACCCGGTTTGGTGCACTGGTTTAGTGGATCCCCAGTCGAAGATGTTATACGAGATGTCTCCAAAACAAAATTGGGATCTTACATTTAAATCCATTGAACCAGACTTCCATACCAACATCTAGGGTTTTTGACTTATGTTTATTGAGTTTCTTTTGAATTTATTAAAGGATAAGAAGTTGAGACCCAGTTCTACCTAGGTAGTAGATGAAATTATTCATGTAGATCATATTTGAGGCATTTTTTTCTCAACTTTCCACTTTTCTTTGAATTTGAAGTATTTAATGATTCTAATTGATTTCTATCATTTTGAATTGAAATTTAATTTCAAAACTCAGCTATAATGATGAAGATTTCAGTGAAGATGTATACCTATAAGAAATGGTGTGCTAAAATATAACAAGGTAGTGAGTGTTCCATGGAATAGTTTTCCTAGTGAGAAATAAAAAGACCCATAATGTCACATCTCTACACATTTCATTAGACTGCATGAGATCAGAGGTGCTAATGACCTTAGATGACATTCCCCAAACACCAAAGGTTGGAAATAAATTCCTATGGTTTAACATATGAATAGAAGTAAAATGTTTTACCATTAAACACATGAACACAACCATACATAAAAACCAATACAAATATGGACATATACAATATTAATGAGAAAACTATGTGATGACGCATGTGATAATATTAGACAACATAGAAGAATAAATAATAAAATATCGAAGTAATAGTGGAAACAAAGGAACCAAACCATCTAATACTCTAAAGGAGAGACATACTTAGGAACCAAGGTGGAACTACTATGAACTCCAAGGCATGACTATGTTCCAAATCTCCAACTCTAAAAATCCACAACCACCACTATTGAGGTACTCTAATAGTGATGTATGAAAGATATCCCTTTCCTATATCATGGATGAAAATATATACCTATGCATTGGGGTGAATATATAAGGGTGTGTATAAAAACACCATAAGAAACCCAAATATATTTTCCCCATATTTCACTAAGACTATAATCATGTTGGCTCATTGTTTTGTAAAATAATAGGAGGAGTTTCAAGTAGTATAAATAATTTTATACAAATATAAATAGAAAAAAAATATTTTAATGAAACATTTATAACTAGAAAACCGGTGATCAAAATAGTTTTCCCTAAAATGACATTTCCTTTAAAAGAAGCTGAAATAGTTTATCCAAAAATAAATTTTATGAATCCTCTCACACACCTATGAAAACCCTGAACTCCTAGAAATTTCCTATGAGAATAGTGACTTCTATACATGATCTATTATCATTAGTGTATTTAATGTATATTAGAATTTTAATTCCACATACCCACACACATGAACACTTAATTTTGTATAACCAGGACCTCTAAAAATGGTTCCTTGATCATGGAATCTTCTATACACAATCTATTTTCCCAATGCACAAGTACACACAAAACCCAAAATATATCAAGAACTCCCATAAAAATCTCTCTGTTTTATCAAAATATATCTTTTTCGAATCCATTAATTTAAAACTCACATAGTGATGTCCATATTTTGAATTATACGAATGATAACTACCAAATGAAAAATTTGTATATTTTTTAGCTGAGTTTTGAAGTTAAATTTCAATTCAAAATGATAGAAATCAATTAGAATCATTAAATACTTCAAATTCTAAGAAAAGTGGAAAGTTGAAAAAAAAACTACCTAAAATATGATTGACATGAATAATTTCATCTACTACCTAGGTAGAACTGGGTCTCAACTTCTTATCCTTCAATAAATTCAAAAGAAACTCAATAAACATAAGTCAAAAACCCTAGATGTTGGTATGGAAGTCTGGTTCAATGGATTTAAATGTAAGATCCCAATTTTTTTTGGAGACATCTTGTATAACATCTTCGACTGGGGATCCACTAAACCGGTGCACCAAACCGGGTAGTTACATGATCTCAAGAATTCCTCCCAATATGCTAGAGGTTGCTGACTAGCAGCGAGGATCCAATAGGTCACATGGGGAGACTATACCCTCAATACCAGAGTAATCCACAACATATAATAATTTAAATAGCAGAAACAAAAGAGAACAGTCCATAACATGCATAAATAACCATGTCCCAAAACTGGGTACAATAATAAACAACAATAAATATGCCATGCCATGCTACAATGTTAAGTGAACAAAACCCAAAAGAAAGAAAATAGTAGAATCCCCAAAATGGCATGGACTCCAAGTCTGGAACCACACCCAAACACATCCTGTGACCACTCATCTCCTTAGAATAAGGCCCTTACCCTTATCCTGACCTATAAGCATGAAATATGATCGGGTACCCAATGGCATACCAAGAAGGGTGTGATTATAACTTAGTATTCCACCACTAATGATGTATACAAAATATCCAACAAGGCAGATAATGCATGAAAATGATAAATAAAGGAAAGATAAGGTAAACAGTTGAATATGCTATCTTTATTTATGTTCCTTTAAGTCAACCTACCAATTAACCCATGTTTATTACTAAGACATTTTATTTATCATGTCACCTTTTTCATGTGTTAAATGGATTAGGCATGATCAACGTTTTCAACATGTGGGATTTTAAAAAGTCCTATCTCACTAGGAATCATTTGACAAAAAATCCCAATATCCTCACCTCGAAGCCTCAGTCCGAGTGGAATCAACCCATTAGGGAAATAGAACTCAATCCCCTTACCTAACCCATTCATTTAGGAGAGGAGATAGAACCTCAGTCCAACTCAACCCATGGGCATAAAACCTCAAGTCAACACCCCACTCTACCAATCTATGTGCATATACTTATTTATCATTCACCACAAAACACCATATCACAAAAGCATAGCCAACATCATTTACAACATCACAATAATCTCAATAAATGGAAAAGTAAATTTTACCTCAATCCATTAACACTTTCATTATTCATATTACTTAACCACTTTAGCCTCATTCCCATTTTCCTTGCCTATCTCACTAAGCATATTCATGTATAAAGATAATCCCTATAATTTTCCCATTTATCCATTTAACCCTTTTTCGTGCCAACCAAACAACCCCTTAGGCCATTACCCAACCTAAGTGTATTAAAAAAAATTACACATCCTTCAATTATATTAACATATTCATCATAGGCTCTATGTTCTCTCACAACCGCCTACACTTAGCTAGATTTAAGTCTAGGGAATATCAGTACACCCCTCGAGTGGACCCAATTCGGTTGATTCATCCTCCTTTCATCCCATGGGGATCAAGAGGGGTTCAATTAGACATTAAAAAACCACTACATAACATCATGTCAAAGGCACCAAGAACTCTTCAAAAGAGGGAAAGAACAAAAACCCTACATGCACAAATTTACACAAAACCCAAGGGATATAACTTGTACACCACCCACCTTGAATATGTTGGTGAAAACACTCCCAATCAAAGACTTAGATATCAATTCAACCAACCCTTGAATCTTTACCCTGAAAATCACCAAAAGGCAGGGTTTGAGAGCTTCAGATAGAGAGGGGAAAAAATAGAAACCCTAAATTAAAAAGAAAAGAAAGAGGGAGATTAGCCTTACTCGGATCTTCAATCCACAACTGACAGTGCTCCAAACAGCTTAATAATGAAATAGATTGATCCTTGGGAGATATTGGTCCCTTTGGTTCATTCCTAGGGTTGCAAGAGAGGGGGAGGAGGAAAATCCCGAGTGGGATATAAAATCATAGAGTGGCAATTTTGTAATTTTTTAAAGGTTTCTGGGCCGCATGGTTTACCCGCACAGTATTCCAAGCTGTGAACAAACTGTAAAGATACTTCAGTCCCAAAATCCCCCCTCCCATGGTTTACCCCCACAGTTTGAAAAACTGTGCGAAAACCATGTGGAGGCTACTGTCAGAAAATATCCCCTTGCTCAGTTTACCTGGACTGCCCGCATGGTTAGCACTAACCATGCAAAGACCGTGAAACTAGCCTAGAAAAATAATTTCCCCTTTTTTTATGTACCGAACCCCTGGAACACCCCCAAGCCTCCTCAAGGAATTTTGAAAGAACTTAATTAACTAAAATAAAGGGCCTAAATTGGAACATAAGTAAAACATATCTTACGGAGAAATCTGGGATCTTACAACCTCCCCACCTTATAACGGCTCATCCCCGAGCCGCTCTTCTCGAGCATCATTGAGTTTCTAAAGGAAATTTATTAGGCCACTGGACCCGTATATTCGATTCCCTCTCATAATTTTCCTCCTGTACATTTCTATATCTCCATAGAACATGAACTAGGTGCAAAACCTTACCCCACAAAACTTTCTCAATATGATCCACAATACGAACTGGGTGCTCCTCAATGGATGCATCAGCCTCAATCTCAACATCCTCAACATTTATCACATGAGATGAATCTAGGTGATAATATCGGAGCTGTGAAACATAGAAAACATCATGCACCCCATTATACCACTATGGGAGAGCCAATCGGTAAGCCACAAGTCTGATTCTCTCCACAATCTCAAATGGCCCCATATATCTAGGTGTAAACTTTCCCTTTTTTTGAATTTGACAGTGACCCAACCATGGAGACACCCGAAGAAACACACTATCACCCACTACGAACTCAAGAGGTCTATGACACTGATCTGCATATTAATTCTTCCTACTATAAGCTGTTTCTATACACCTTTGAACCAAAAAAACCTTCTCCAACATCTCCTGCACAAGACATAGCCCTAACAGCTCAAACTCTCCGGTCCCTAACCCACACAACGGTGATCTACACGATCTCACATAATGTGCCTCAAAAGTTTCCATTTAAACTATAGCATTAAATCTATTTGTATAAGAAAACTCAACAAATGACAAGTTCTTTTCCCACAAATCACCAAAATCCAGAATACATTCCCTCAACATGTCTTCTAATACCTGAATTGTATGCTCCAACTACCCATCACTCTATGGGTGGTAATCCATACTCAGAAACACCTGGGTACCAAGTGCCTTTTGTAGTATCTTCTATAAGTGCGAGGTGAAATGCAGATCATGATCTGAAACGATGTTTATCAGCACACCATGCAACCATAATATTTCCTGAACGTACAAATCCCTCAATTGGTCGACTGTATAGGTTTCCTGAATTGGAAAGAAATGGGACACTTTGGTTAGATGATCTACCACCACCCAAATGGAATCATTGTTTCGAGGTTCCCTCAGAAGACCCACTACGAAGTCCATCATGATGTCATTCCACTTCCACTCTTGAATAGACAATGACTGCCACAACCCACTGGGGCACTGATGTTCATCCTTCACCTACTGAAAGGTAAGGCAGCGTGACACAAAACTCACAACTTCCTTCTTTATTACTAGCCACCAAAACTGCCTACGTAGGTCACGGTACATCTTAGTCAATCTCAAATGCACTTCCCACTTTGATGCGTGGAACTCGCGCATCAACTCTTCCTATACATCTGCAAACACCATAACAAAACCATGAACATAAGAAACTCCATCAATGCCAAAGGTCAAAATAGATGGTGAATCCCCAACTTTAAGGATTTCCTTCATATTCAAGCACTCCAGATCTACCAACTGACTTTCTTTAACTTGAATCAAAATCACGGACTCAACTGCTATAGATGTAAGGGTCATCTTCCCTTTCCCTTCCTGTACCTCCAAATGCATCTCCACAAACAAGGCCATCATCACCGACTCTGAATAGGATTACTGAACTACTTGATTCTGAGTCTTCTAACTAATAGAATCAACAACACTATTACCTTTTCCTAGTGTGTAAACTAATTCAAAATCAAAAGACTGTAGGTACTCGACCCATTGTCATTGTTGAAGATTCAAATCTTGATAAGAGAAGATGTATTTGAGACTTTTATGATTGGTAAACACCGTAAAGGGTTCTACCAATAAATAATACATCCAAGACTTTAAGGTATGAATCAAAACAGCTAGCTCAAGGTCATGAGTAGAATAATTTCTTTCATGTGACCTTGGCTTCCTCGACCCGTAAGATACAACCCGATCATCTTGCATCAAAACTGCCCCAAGTCCAACACCGGATGCATCATAGAAAAAGATATACTTCTTACCTAGTTCGAGTAAGATCAAAATTGGTGCGGTGGTCAACTGATTCTTCATCTCCTGGAAAGAATTCTCACAAGCCTCCGACCAATCAAACTTAACCCCCTTCTTGGTTAGGCCTATGAGCAGTGCTACTAAATTAGGGAAATATATAATAAAACTTTAGTTATAACTGAAAAAACCCATAAAACTCCGAATATCAGAGACGTTCTTGGGATGTTCCCAAGACACCACAACCTGCACCTTTTCTGGATCCACCGATACACTTGAATCATATATTATATGTCGAAAAAATTGTACCTCATCAATCCAAAACTGAAATTTTGATAGCTTAGAGTAAATCCTATTCCCTCTTAGTGTACTCAAGATGATGACAAGGTGTTTGGCATGATCGTCCTGAGTTTTGGAGTACAACAAGATGTCATTAACAAAGACAAATACAAACTGATTCAGATATGGGTGGAATATCCGGTTTATCAAGGCCATGAACACAGATGGTGCATTGGTCAAACCAAATGGCATTACTAGGAATTCATACAAACCGTACCTACTTTGGAAAGCTGTCTGGGGTATGTCAGAAGGTCTCACCCTCAACTGATGGTATCCCGATCTCAAATAGATCTTGGAAAACACTAAGTCACCTCTGACCTGATCAAACATGTCATTAATTCTAGGAAGTGGGTATCGATTCTTAATTTTCATTTGGTTTGCTTCCTATAATCAACACATAGACTTAGTGTTCCATCATCCTTCTTAGAAAACAAAATAGGAGATCCCCAAGGTGATGTACTAGGACGTATAAACACCTTACAATCTAATTCCTTTAACTGAACCTTCAGTCCTTGGAGCTATACTGGTGCCATTTAGTAAGGTGGAATGAAACTAGCACTGCTCTAGGAAATGATTCGATTGTAAACTCAACATTTCTCTCAAGTGGTGACCCCAAGAAGTCCGTAGGAAACACATCCTGAAACTGGTCCAAAACAAAAGGGAAGACTGACTGTCCTTTATCCCCATCATCTATCATAAGGCATGACACTTGGGCTATGAGCTCCCCCACCTGATGGAATAGCAGCCCTGTAGGACCCACTCGAGTATCCCACTCACCACGAGGGACATGAGTGCTCTCATCGAGAGATGTGAATGTCACCCAACATCAGTAACAATCAATATGGTCTTGATATAACACCGACCAATCCATTCCCAAGATTAGGTCAAAACCGAACATATCTTGGACAAATAGGTCCCACAGAAAATGATACCCACCAACCTTTAGAGCACAATCCTTACACTACCTGATTTCCTCGACTCGCACCCCTAACAGAGTATCAAGAGACATAATCCCACATACAGTCTCTACAGTTAATCCCAACACAACTACAACCAGATCATAGATAAAGGAATGTGTATCACCTATATCGAATAAAGCACTAGAAAATGTGGAAGCTACAAGAATCGTACCTTGAATAGTAGATAATCCTACCTCACCACCCTCATGTGTAGCCTGAATATCATGGAGATGACCTACCCCTTTACCCTGGGTTCCAGCCTGAGTACCCTGCACTGCACTTCTCTACTAGTAAGGGTGATCTCATCCTAGAGTTCAAAATCCATTTCCCCTACCAGTACGGCCTGTGGATCTCCAAATTCTTTCCTGATATGGGGTAACCTACCCCCCTTCATACACTTGACATATGCCTTTGACCTCCATCATTCCCTAACTATCATAGGTTCTTGTAGAATCTCTATATGTGGCCTATCCTGCCACACGCTCGACACTCAACTGGTGGGCAGAGACACTAGTCATTCTTGTGCCCCAACCTACCATAATAAAAATAGAAGAACTGGTCACCACCCTAAGAAGATGACCCCCTCTTCTAACTGCTCTGCATTCTTCCACCCTGATAAAAGGTTCCAAAGTGGCGCTTCTTACTATCAGAAGCCGCAACACTTGCTCGCCCAGCTGGCGCCACCAGTTCACTACCTGAATCTCCCTTCAAGTTTCCTTTTGAGATAAGGTATTAATTCCCCACTTCATAAAACAATTTTAGATGAAATATACTCACCTGAGACCTGATCTTGTGTCTCATCCCTTTTTGGAAGCATTTCACCATATCTACCTCATCTTCCATCAATGTTGGAATGAAGCATATCAAATCGGTGAAATGGCTAGCATAGTCCATCACCGAAACTATCCCCTAAGTTAACCTCATAAAATTGGTATTCTTCTCTTGCCTCAAGGTTTCTGGATAGAAGTGCTCAAGAAACTTCTCCGAAAAATCTTTCCACATAATCCCCCCAACCTGCTCTGTCTGAACCATAATGTCCCACCAACGTTTTTCTTTTCCCCCTTGGAATATAGGCCACTAACTTGACTTGCTTCTTGAGAGGAGTCTCTATATGGTCGAGAATATTTTGGATGGACTCTATACATAACTCTACTACTTCTGGACCACCCTATTTGTTAAAGGTTGGAGGTTACAGCAACTGAAACTCCCTGGTCAGCTCAAACATACTCGGCGCAACCCGCCATGGGTATCGTTCCATCATCTTCATAAAATGAGAAAAGTTATCACAAAAATTATCTTCCCTATCTCCTTGGACCACTTTGTTCTCCCACTCAACTACTAGAGGTGAATTCTTGGTAATTTCCTCATGTCTCCTAACCAGTGCATGTCTTCGAGGTGGCATTTCTTTATAATGCCAAGCAAAAGCATTAGAATGCAACCATAAATATTTTATGATAAGGAAGAGATATAGATAGTATCTTAACTTGTAATAACCAAAAAAAATTTCATACACTACCCAATAGATCCCACTCGCAACCAGGTCACTACCCCCGACCATCTCCCTAAGTCTATAGTTAACACGATATCTAATTATCACGTTCAAAATCCGTATCTTTTACTCCCATTCAAACCATTTTCATATTCCAGTTTACCCTTACAAAAAAATTACTCTACTTTTACTTCTTTATCAAAAACCATTTTCTAATTACTACTTGACATTTTCACTTCCCCTTTTTACTCATTCATACCATATTATTAGGAATAATTCATTACTTTTAAGAGAACATATGCATCCTAGCCTTTACATCTTGCACACCCATCCCGCGTGTGTGCCTATAATGATGCATGCCAATGTACTAAACAGGTTCCTAGAATGATGCTTGAATGCACAATCTCGTACCTTTTCATCCACAATAGAAATATCACAAAACTGTTAAATCACACTACAAGTGCATCACCCAATGGTGAAATATCATCAAATTTAACAACACACAACAAGAACAACAATCCCCTCCCAGGGTGACTTGGCTTTTCCCCCGTACATGGGTTAGCTACTCCCAAGAAAGAGTTCATTACCAAGGCTCTAAAAATTCCTAATATCCTACCTTCCATCCCCAAATAGTAATAAAGAGAAAAGAACTCCTATGATACCAATTTGTACCATCCCCGACCCGGGAGCCACTAAACTGGGGATCTAAGACGGGTAGTTACATGACCTCAACCACACCTCCCCATACTCTAGAGGTTGCTGACTAACAGTGAGGGTCCAATAGGTCATGTGGGGAGACTATACCCTCAATAAAAGAGTAATCCACATCAGATAATAATTTAAATACCTGAAACAAAAGATAACAATCCATAACATGCATAGATAACCAGGTCCCAAAATTGGGTATAATCATAAACAACAATAAATATGCCATGCCATGCTACAATTTAAAGTGAACAAAACCCAACATAAATAACATAGTAGAATCCCCAAAATAGTATATGATCCAAGTCTAGAACCTCACCCAAACATGTCCCATGTCCACTCATCTCCCTAGCATAGGGCCCTTTCCCTTGTCCTGACCTACAAGCATGAAATCTGCTCGGGTACCCAATAACGGCCTGAGAAGGGTGTGAGTATAACTCAGTAGGCCACCACCAATGGTTTATACAAAATATCCAGCAAGGTAGATAGTGCATGAAAATGATCAATAAAGGCAAGATAAGGTAAACAGTTCAATAACTATCTTTATTTATGTTTCTTTAAGTTAACCTACCAATTAACCCATGTTTATTACTAAGAAATTTTAATTATCATGTCACCCTTTTCACATGTTCAATGGATTAGGCATGATCAATGTTTTCAACTTATGGGAGTTTAACAAGTCCTATCTCAATAGGCATCATTTGAAAACAATTCCCAATATCCTCACCTAGAAGCCCCTGTTCGGGTGGAATAAAAACGATAGGGGAATAGAATTCCATCCCCTTATCTAACCCTTGAATTTAGTGGAGGAGCTAAAACCTTGGTCTAACTCAACCCGTGGGTGTAGAACCTCAAGTCAATACCCCACTCTACCAAGCCATGTGCACATGCTTATTTATCATTCACCACAAACACCATATCACAATAACATAGCCAACATTATTTACAACATCACAATAATCTCAATAAATGGGAAATTACATTTTTCCTCAATCTATAAACACTTTCATTATTCATATTACTTAACCCCTTTAGCCCCATTCCCATTTTCCATGCCTATATCACTAAGCATATTCAAATATAAAGCTAATCTCTAGAATTTTCTCATTTATCCATTTAACCCTTTTTCATGCCAACCAAACAACCCCTTAGGCCATTACCCAACCTAAGTGTATTAAAAAACACCAATTACACATCCTTAAAGCATATTAACATATTCATCATAGGCTCTATGTTCTCTCACAATAGCCTACAATTTCTTAGCTATCTCTAAGTCTAGGGAATATCGGCACGCCCCTCAGGTGGCCCTAATTTGGTCGAGACACCCTCCTTGCATCCCATCGGGATCAATAGGGGTTCAATTTACCATTTAGACACTACTACATCACATCATGTCAAAGTCACTGAGAACTCTTCAAAAGAGGGCAAGAATAAGAACCCTACATGCACAAATCTACACAAAACCCAATAGATATAAATTTTAGACCACCAACCTTGAATCCATTGGCGAACACACTCCCAATCGAAGCCTTAGATCTCGATTCAACTAACCCTTGAATATTTACCCTAAAACTCACAAAAAATGTAGGGTTTGAGAGCTTCAGATGAAGAGGGGAAAGAAATAGAAACCCTAAACTAAAAAAAAGAAAGTGGGAGATTAGCCTTACCCAAATCTTCAATATGAAACTAATGGTGCTCAAAATGGATTAGGAATGAAGGAGATTGATTCTTGGGAGCCCATGGTCCCTTTGGTTCGTTCCTAGGGTTATAAGATACGGGGAGGAGGAAAATCCCAAGTGGGATATAAAATCCTGGAGTACAAATTCTGTAATTTTTTAATGTTTATGGGACACATGGTTTACCCGAAAAGTTTACCAAGCAGTGCGCAAACCGTGTGGATGCTTCTGTCCCAAAAGAGCCCCTTTAATGGTTTACTCACATGATTTTACAAACTATGCAAAAACTGTACATAGGATATTGTTTGAAAATCTTCCTCTTGCACGGTTTACCTGGGCTTCCCACATGGTTAGCACTAACCGTGCACAGACTGTGAATCTAGCCTAGAAAGCTTATTTTCCCCTTTTCCATGTTCCAAACCCTCAGAACACCCTCTAGGCTCCTCAAGGACTTTTTAAAGCTCTTAATTAAGTAAAATAAGAGGCATAAACTGAAACATAAGTAAAAAATACCTTACTGAGAAATCCGGGATCTTACAACCTCCCCACCTTATAATGGCTCATCCCCGAGCTGCTCTTCCCGAGCATCATTGAGTTTCTAAAGGAAAGATATTGGGACACTGGACTCACATATCTGACTCCTACCCCCAAGTTTCCTCCTGAAAGTTTCCAATTTTCCATTGAACACGAACCAGGGGCAAAACCTTACCCCGCAAAACTTTCTCACTATGATCCACAATACGTACTGGGTGCTCCTCAAAGGAAGAATCAACCTCAAGTTCAACATCTTTAGAATGTATCACATGATATGGATCTAGGTGATACTATAGGAGTTTTGAAACATCGAAAACATCATGCATCCCACTATACTGATGTGGGAGAGCCAATCATTATGACATCAGTCTGATTCTCTCCACAATCTCAAATAGCCCCATATATCTAGGTGCCAACTTGCCCTACTTTCGAATTTGATGGTGACCCAACATTTGAGACACCCAAAGAAACACACTATCACCCACCAAAAACTCAAGAGGTCAATGATGGTGATATTCATATGACTTATTCCTACTCTGAGCTGTTTCCATATGATTTTGAACCAAATATACCTTCTCCGACATCTCATGCACAAGAATCGGTCCTAACAGCTCAGACTCTCTAGTCTTTAACCAACACAACGGTGATCTACAAGGTCTCCTATAAAGTGCCTCAAAAGGTTCCATATGAACTGTAGCCTGAAAACTATTGTTATAAGAAAAATCAACAAGCGACAAGTGCTTTTCCCACGAACCATAGAAATCTAGAACAAATACTCTCAACATGTATTACAATACCTGAATTGTACGCTCTGAATGCCCATTAGTCTATGGGTGGTAAGCCATACTTAGAAACTCTTGGTTACCAAGTGCCTTTTGTAGTCCCTTATAGAAGTACAAGGAGAAAAATGGATCATGATATGAAACTATGGTTCTCGACACACCATGAACCGTACTATTTCCTGAACATACAACTCCCCCAACTGGTTGACTATATAGGTTTCCCAAATTGATAAGAAATGGGCCACTTTGGTCAGCTGATCTACCACCACCCAAAGGTATTTATTATTCTGAGGTGTCCCCTTAAATACCCACTATGAATTCCATCATGATGTCATTCCACTTCCACTCTAGAATAGGAAACGACTACAACAACCCACCTAGGTGTTGATGTTCAGCCTTCACCTACTGACAGGTAAGGCATCGTTCCACAAAACTTGCCACTTCCTTCTTCACTCTCAGCCACCAAAACTGCCTACGTAGGTTGTAGTACATCTTAGTCAAGCCCGGATGCACTACCCACTTTGATGTGTGGAACTCACTCATCAAATATTTCCGTATATATTTCGGCACCACAACACGACCATGAACATAATAAACTCCATCAGTGCCGAAGGTCCAACCAAAAGGTGACTCCCCACCTTTAAGAATTTCCTTCATAGCCAAGCAATATAGATCTACCAACTGACTCTCTTTAACTCAGCTCAAAATCCAAGACTCAACTGCTATTGATTCAAGGGTCATCTAAACTTTCCCTTCCTGTACATCCAAAAGAATCTCCGTAAACAAGTCCATCATCACCCACTCTGAACTGTATTCCTGAACTACTTGATTCCGAGTCTTCCGGCTAAGAGCATCAACGTCACTATTCCCATTTCCTGGTGTGTAAACCAATTAAAAATCAAAATACTATAGGTAATCGACCCATCGTTTCTTTTGAAGATTCAAATACCGCTGAGAGAATATGTATTTGAGACTTTTATGGTTGGTAAACACCATAAAGGGTTATCCCAACAAATAATGCCTCTAACACTTTAAGGCATGAACCACAGTAGCTAGCTCTAGGTCATGAGTATAATAATTTCTTTCATGTGGCCTCAATTACCTCGACCCGTAAGCTACAACCCGATCATCCTGTATCAACACTACCCTAAGTCCAACACTGGACGCATCACAGAACAAGGTATACTTCTTCAGTTAAGATCAAAATTGGTGCAGTGGTCAACTGCTTCTTCATCTCTTGGAAAGCATTCTCACAAGCCTCTGACCAATCGAACTTAACCCCTTCTTGGTTAGCTATATGAACAACATTGCCAAATGAGAGAAATATCTAATAAACCTTCAGTAATAACTAGCCAAACCCAGAAAAATATGAATATCAGAGACATTCTTGGGCTGTTCCCAAGACACCACAACCTACACCTTTTCTAGATCCACCGATACACCTGACTCGGATATGATATGTCCCAAAAGGTGCACCTCATCAATCCAAAACTAACATTTTGATAGCTTAGTATAAATCCTATGCTCTCTTAGTGTAATCAAGACGATGTCAAGGTGTTTGGCATGATCTTGAGGAGTTCTGGAGTACATGAAGATGTCATTAATGAAGACAATTACAAACTGATCTAGGTATGGGTGGAATATCTGGTTCATCAAGGCCATGAACATAGCTAGTTCATTGGTCAAACCAAATGACATTAACAGGAATTCATAAAACCTATACCTACTTCTGAAATTCATCCAGGGTCTGTGAGAAGGTCTCACCAAGAAATGATGGTATCCCGATCTCAAATCGATCTTGGAAAACACTGAGGAAACTCTGATCTGATCAAATAATTCATCAATTCTAGGAAGAGAGTATCAATTCTTAACTTTCATCTAGTTCAGCTTCCTATAATTGACACATATCCTTAGTGATCCATAATCCTTATTAGAAAACAACACAGGAGATCCCCAAGGTGATGTACTAGGAAGTATAAACCCCTTACGCTCTAATTACTTTAACTGAACCTTCAGTTATTGGAGCTCTGTTGGCGCCATTCGGTATGGTGGAATGAAAACTAGCTCCACTCCAGGAAACAATTCGATCGTAAACTCAACATATCTCTTAGGTGGTAACCCTGAGAAGTCCCCAGGAAACACATCCTGAAACTGGTCCACAATAAAAGGGAAGACTAACTGTCCTTTATCCCCATCATAAATCATAAGGCATGCCACTTGAGCTATGAGCTCCCCCATTTGATGGCGTAGTGGCCCTACGCGACCTTCTTATGTATCCCACTAACCATGAAGGACATGAGTACTCCCATAAAGAGATGTGAATGTCACCCAATGTTGGTAATAGTGGATATGGGCTTGATATAACACCAACCAATTCATTCCGAAGATTAGACCAAAACCTAACATATCTAGGACAAACAAGTCCCACAGAAAACAATTCCCACCAACCTCCAGAGCACAACCCTTACACTACCTGATGTCCTCGAATCGCACCCCTAGAAGAGTATCAAGTGACATTATCCCACATACGGTCTCTACAGTTAAGCCCAACACAACTAAAAATTGAGTAGAGATAAAGGAACGCATAGCACATGTATCGAATAAAGCATTAGAAAACATGGAAGTGATAAGAATCATACCAAGAACAGTAGACGATCTTTCTTCACCACCCTTAGGTGTATCCTAAACTATATGGAGATGACCTCCCCTTTACCCTGGGCTCCGTCCTGAGTACCCTGCACTGCACTGCTGTGCTAGTAAGGGTGATTTCATCCCAGAGATCCATGTCCACCGCCCCAACTAGTATAGCCTGTAGAGCTCCAAATTCCTATCTGATAGGGGGAAACTGACCCCTACCTACACTCAACATCTGCCTCTAACCTCCATTATTCCCTGACTCTCACGAGTTCTTATAGAATCTCTGCATGTGTCCTAGCCTACCACACTCTCGACACTCAACTGCTGGGCGGGGAAACTAGTCATGCTTGTGCCCCAACTTTCCACACTAAAAACATAAGACATAGTCACCTGATTCATGCTCAAATTTACCCAAGATATGAAGGTAGAACGGTCCTTGTAGTCTAGCTTGGGTTGTCGAATCCACTGATACCAAAGAAGATACCTAAGATACACAACCTATGAGATGGATTTTTAGCCATGAAGTGGCCAAATTGGTTTTGATAATAGATGGTTTTAAATAACACTAAGAAACCTAAGTTAATTCAATTCAATGAAAATGGTTTGATCTTAAAATTATGCTCGGGGTGGATTGAATGAATTTTACTTCTTTAGACAATTTTTCTTTTATTAATTCTTGATGAATCCATTCTTAAAAATAACACTACCTTCATCATTTTCTAGTTTGATTCTAACTAAAATCAATTACTAATCCCCTTAACATTTAGATAACCAAATTAATGATCTCTCCAAGGTATATGGTCATTTTAGTACTTGGATTTAGCTTCCTCAAACACAGTGAATATGAAGAGTGTAAATAACTGAAGAATGGAAGTCTTAAATTAGTTATCCAATTAAGAACAGTTTGTTCATAAAATAACATTCAATCCATCTTTTTCATCTTTCTACAATGAACCCATTAAAGGGTTATCCCTCCATTTATGGTATACTCTCAATGGTGGGTGGAATATGTCTTACAAGAATTAGATTAAAGAAATTAAAACTGTGAAAATAATGAGCACTCCTCTGTGTGTGTGAACGAAATTTACACCTATGTGTGAACTAATTCACCACAACACAGATATATCACTTTTCTTGGTGATTATATTGTTTTAATGAACGAAATTGGAAGAATAGAAGAGAAATATTTTTATTAATAACATAAAAATAAAAAAAGAAACTTACATGACAATTGAAAACATTACAAAGGAACTTTTGCATAATAACATTACATAAAAAACAAGAGGCCCCTTCCCCCTCACCACCAGTACCTTAAATAGGCAATTGGGAAGACTTAGTCTGAGCCTCAATCAATATATGCCCAATTATTAAATTAATTTTGGCCTTAGGGTGGTGGAAAGTAGTGGGTAAATTTATTCTCTCATTTAATTTCTATCCTCATTGTCTCCCCTAGAAAGATCGTCCTGTATGGGAAATAATATCGCCAAATCTCATTGGTCCATAGAAGATTCTTTTCCCCCCTGATATCTTATAGAAATTTGTAAAATTTGGACCCATTTGGAGTTGTGGAATGGGAGTTATGGAAGATTTAGTCGGATAACATTCTAGGCCGTAGATTCTGTTCCATATTTCGATATTCTATTTGGGCCACCTTATTGAATATAATTCCTTATTGAGAGGCGATGTCGGCTGCGGAGAGAGGTCGATGGTGAATCCCTAGCGGTGATGGCGGCCGCGCCGACCCCTCCCTCCCCTGAGGGGGGAGGGGGAATCATCCAGAGTTTTCTCCCCTTCACCAACCCCACTCTCCTACCTCCTTTCTCGATGATTTCATTGTGCACTAAGGTCCCTGACCTTCATAAGGGGTTTCCACAGCTCACGCTGTCCACGAAGGAGTTCAATGATGCTTCAGATCTCATTAGGACGACGCTGGTCGCTAGCTTTAGGGGATGCCGCCCTTCGGTGGATGCCTTTGACCGATTCGTGTTCGAAGCTTGGGGACTTCAAGACTGCGCGGTGGTCAGGCTGCTCGAACGACAACAGATGATGGTTCAGTTTTCCTTTGAGAGCGATTTGATTGCTTCTTGGTCCATTGCCCCCCAAACCCTCAATGGATTCATATTTTAACTCCTTCACTGGTCATTCGAATCCATCATGAATTAGGACGAACTGACGACGGTGGTGTGGGTAAGCTTCCCAGATTTGATGCTTCCTTTCCAGATTCCGTCAATAATAAGCATGTTAGGGAACATGGTTGGTATATTTCTCTATTCGGATAGTTGGACTGCTGCTATTTTTCATCCTATCAACCCTCACGTTTGTGTTGAGGTCAACTTCTTGAAGTCTCCTATAGAGTGGCTTTGGATTTCGGTTGGCGAAGAATTCAGATGGAAACAACAGGTGATCTTTGAGTCTTAGCCAATGTTTTGCTCTATTGGGACCAAGTTTAATGGAGAAGGAAGTTTGATGAGTTAGAATTTTCAGAGTGTTTTATTTTGTTGTCAAAGAAGATAAATCAATTCACTTTGTAGAAGGACCAAAAACCAGACGATGCTTTGCTGATATGTATTTCTCAAATATCATAAGTTAGGAGAACTTGTGATGCAATCCTTATGATGGAAAGGGGGAGAAATGATGATGCCAATCATATACATTTTTGATTGGAAGGAATGATGCTGCGGGAAGATGGGATGTTTTAGTACTTCCCATTGCAACTCTGACGATGCTACAACTGATCTATCAAAGGATATATATCACGATAGTGGACTTCGTGATGAATGCTGAATAATGGTTATGGGAAGTAGTGAAGAGAGAAATGACAAAGCAATGGACAATCTGGGGGTGGCACAAAAGCACAGTTTAAGGTGGCGTCATTTTCCAGTGTTTGCCAAATTTTAGGGCCTGAAAATCGGGAGATGAAGATGTGTTTTTGGAAATGGGTGTTGCACGAAAGATTGAAGATGGTTTAGAATTTGGCGTGCAAGGCATTATTTAAGGACAGATCATTGAATAATGGCAAAGGCATGGATTGCGTGAAAATTTAGGCAGGTTGCGTGAAAAAATAAAGTGGTGCGCGAAATAGTAGCGGGTTGCGCGAAAAATCTGCGGGATGCGCGAAATAGAGGAATGATGTTTTTCACACAAAAGGTGTTTCGAGATTAGAAGCTCAAAAATTTTCAAAGGCATGAGCTGCGCGAAAAATTGGATCATTGCGCGAAATACGATGTCACGTGAAAGGATGGGTTTGCGTGCAATATGGAATGTGGTGTGGAATTTTGCATGAAATTGGTGCTTCATGCTTATAATGATGAAAAATGGAAAAGCCATGAGGTGCGCGAAATATTGGAGCATTGCACGAAATATGAAGTTGCGTAAATGAGTTTTTACGCGCATGAAGAGGATTTTACACGTGGATGAGTGGTTTTCGCGCTGGGTCAAAAATGCCTATAAATATGAGGAGAACCCTTCTCATTTAAAAATGCTCGACACTTAAAAGAAATCCCGATCTCTAGTGCATGTAAATTATACGCTAAGTGAGTTGCGCGAGAAGAAATAAGTTTGTGCGAAAATAGGATAGCTGCGCGAAAATTGAGAAGTTGCGCGAAAAGAGAAAAAGTTGCGCGCAAAAGGATAGTTGTGCGAAAAAGTTTTTCGCGCCAAAAGGGATTTTTAAGTGCAAGACACTTGAATTGTGCGCAAGATATCCTAAGGGCTGTGCGGAAAATTTGGGGTCTTCTCACATATTCAGTTGTGCATACGTAAGTTCTTACCAGCTTCTGGGTAGGAAAGTGAAGATTTGTACTTCAGAGATTACATTTGTTCAATTGTGAAGAAGCACTGAAATACTTTAATTCCCTATTTATTCTAAAAGGGTGCACATGCACTTGCGGATTGTTTTCCAAGTGCTACACGAGTGTAAGGGTATATCCTACTAGTTGTATTCCACATCAAAGGATTGTTCTATAGTGGATTGTGTGGTACTGAATTATTTCTGTACCATACCAAGGACATAGATACTCTTGTTAAGTAGTGAACCTTGTAAATCTTGTGTTCCTGTGGTTGTGTGTGTTCAGTAGAGAAGAAAATCTTTAACAGGAGGAGAAGGTTATTTCAATTCGAAGGAAACATAAAAAGAAAAAGATATCACTGATTCACCCCTCCCCCGCTCAGTGGTAATTGGATCCTGACTAGGAACTTCATGCTTGGGTTGCCATCGTCTAGGAAATTCGGTTCCTAGATGTCGTCGAGGTCCAAGGGCTCAGAAAACTTTGAATTCCCAACCAGAAGAGTCTCAGGCATAGGCCATTCCCGGTGTGATTCAGCTATCGGATGGAGCAGGAATGGACAGGCCTGCAGAGGCGCGCTGGGTTGATCTAGTGGAACGGGATCCAGGAAGGGCTCATTTTGGTCCAGGAGAGGTTTTGAGTTTGGAAACAGAAGGCAGTCCTCGAGAGGGATAGCCTTTGTAGGGGACTTATCCGGTGGTTCTAGAAGTATTGAAGGTTGTGGAGGCCAGTACCTCCTTTCCACGGGTTGTGGATGTCATAGCTCGGTTAAGGCTGGATTTGGGGATCAGTTCCTTATAATAGAATGGAGTGGAGGCAGTGTAGGGGGGAGGAAAGAAGCTATCCTTGCATGTGGATGTGGTAGAGCATCCGGTCTCGGATAGAATTGTCGATATTGGTGTGGTGAAGGGTGCTAGCGAGGTCCATGGACCAGGGGGACCTTAAGGTCAGGAATGGGAGGGATCTAACCTCCAGTCTCAATTTGGAAAGGAGGCCGAACCATCTGTCAAGTCATTGCAGGGGAAATCCTTTTTTCATGTAGCTACAAGCTCTCTCCACAGTCAAGGAAGGCAGGACGATCAAGGAAGGTAAAAAGGGGATAGCGTATTGGGTCCTCTTGACCCAAACACACTCATTTCGAAGTCATCCTTTCAGATTACTGGGAGCGAGGGGAAGAATAAGAAGGACTTGGCGGTCAAAGCAGGCAAGTTGGATTCTTCGGGTAGGCCGAGGGCTCTGAAAGAAGGTCCGAGGGTTGAAGTGAAAAACCGATTTAAAGGCCTAGAAACTCAAGAACAGTCATTGTCACAAGAGGATGCATATTCAGGTGATGATAGTTTTAGCCAAATCTCAGTTGAAAGCCTGGACCAGTTCCAAGGGAAAGGTCCCCACAATCCAAGAAGGAAGAAGGGGAAAAAAGGAAAGCGTGACTCGAGGAAATGCATAGTGGTTCAGGGGAAAAAACCCAAGGGGCGCAAAGACTACTCTCACTTTCCAAAACCAATGGAAACCAGGTCATCAAAGAAATGTGGAAGCAAGGAAAGCAAAGGCCTTCAAGATGGGGAATGTGGGGATCCAAGCAGAGAATCAAGAGTAATAGAGGAAGAGGGTGCAGAGTGTCTAAGGCTCATCTGCCACTCTAATGAAGAGATGTTTGAAAAATTCCTTCGGCCAAATGCATTAAATGAAGAGATTTTAAGGATTTATGAAAGGTGCTTGCAGACTGAGGCCATAGAGGAGTAAGAAGTGTGGATAGACGAGCAAGACCGAATCATCGTCTGAGGCTTCAACCGAGGCAGAATCACCTTGGAGGAATTCATCCAGATAATTGATAGAATGATTTCTCACCTTGAAGCACTTATTAGGGAGGATCAAGACATCCAGGTTAGTACTCTGCACTGGGAATTATACAGATCATCTGACTCAAATAACCTTAGTCTTGTGTTTAATAATTATGTGAGCTCTTTCAGCACGTAGTCCTTGTGTGCGAACTTTGGTTTCCCACTTGTCCTTAAAGTGGATTAATATATATATATATATATATAAAATATTATAGTTGGAATATTTGGGCCACCTTAATAACCACCATGGAGGCTGAATTAGCACTGGATCCTGCAGAATTATTTGTTCCTCTATATATCTTATAGCATTCCACGAAATTGGGGCTTCAGTGGGCCTGTATTGTGGGCCTCACATTCTCATCAGTGGGATGGTTTCCAATCTGCCTTCTCCAGAATTGTTTCCTTTTATTTCCCAATATCGCCATCATCCTTTATGAATCCTACATTGATCTCTAAATGAATAATGTTCATATTGAATTTTAGATCCATTTACCAAAATATCAAATTAGAATATCAATAATTACATTCTTTTAAAATCAGATGAATCGTTGGGCCTAAATTGGTGTACATTAGGCATGAAGTTCACAAATGATGGGAATGGATGTTCAAAATTAAGATCCACTAACTCAATCCCATAAGATAAAAAATTAACATTTAATACCATTAAAATGTAATTAAAATATGTTTTTTTATTGGCTAATCACACCCCCAACTTGATATTTTCTAGTCCCAAGCAAATAATTTGAAGATTTTATTTGAATTCTTTTTTTCCAAACACATTATAATAAAAAATGATCACAATGTAAACTACACACAAATATATCTTTATAACCTATAAAAATAATTTAAAGCAAGATAAATTTAAAAGAATATCCCAATCCCAATCCCATTCCTTTGATCAAATCCATCATCATACTTCATCCAACTCAATTAGGTGAAATGATGTGTTGTGAATCACAATATATATGAGGGTTCATTTTCATTCAAGGGGGAAATCATGGAAGCATTAGGTGGAATCAAATTTAATCCTAATATGAGTATTCATTTATTTTTTATTTTTTATTTTTTTGAAATGCTTCTATAGTAATTAAGATTACATTTAATCAAACCAACCCATGTAGCAAGAATTTTCTGATGAATCCCTGGCTCAAAGGCCTTAGGGCACCAAGTGAATCCCATATACTCAGGAATCATCTAGAGTTAACTTGATAAAAAAAAAATTCTTATTACCATAAATAGAGATAGAGTGAAAAACTCAGGGCTAGACAACTCTGGAGTCACGATCCCCAAATTCCAAAAGCCTCGTATTTTGTCAATCCATTGCTCTACATGCAATTTGTTTTGAATACTCATATTATTCATAAAAATGAAAACATCCTATGCTATTTATTATGGTACCCCAAGAATTCAAATTAGTACCCCACAGTCTAGAGGAAATGCATTGTAGCATTTTTATTTAATAGATGAAAATAAAAATGATGAAAATTCTCATTGGACAACAAAACTTCCAAAATCAATGCTTGTAAACTTAATCATGAATTAAATTAAGAGTAAAGGAAATAAAAAAAAATATTTTCTATATAGTTTTAATGTGATAAAATATGTTATTATATTAATGATAAATAAATTTTACTTCTTTTTTTTCTCATTGTTTTTTAACAAATGTTTCCACACTCCCCAACTTAGAATGAAACCGTCCCGAGTTTCTTAGAAAGAAAAGATAGGAGAAAGAAGGTGGGGGGGGGGATGAGTTGGAAAGGGCATGGAACAAACTCACATAGTGGATTCATAATGATGATTGTGGTTCTCCCAAATCACTCTTTGTGCTCATGGGAGATGTAAGCACCTCCTTGATTGAATATGTATCACCCAAAATAGTCCCCGAACCATACAAACAAGAAAACACCAAACAAAAAAAAAACACAAAAATTTATTTAATATCAAGTCTCATAATTTTTATGATTTTTATTTTCTTTTTGTTTTAAATCAAACTGATGATACATTGCCTTCATTTTAATTTCTGGGTAAGGTAGTACTCAAGGATCAAACTGTGTGACACGGATGAATACATTGCTCCCCTTTCATACCCATCCATACTAATAAGAGAAGAACAGGTCAAAAGTCTGAGGTTTAATAAAATTATATCAAAATGATCCACTAATCCAATTTGAAATATAAAGTTAATTAAAACAAAAAAATGATTGGAAACTTGAAAACCACAGATTACCTCTCATGTAACGCTTTGTTTAACGTCGTTATCTCGACATAGACCTCTAATTGATTAATTATTTTCTTTATCTAAGTTAGGTTCAAACAATTATTCATTAACTTCATGTTTTTGGAATGGTTTTATGAATGGTTTGACTCTATGACCATTAACTTTAAATGTTTGACCATTGGTGGGATCTTGAAGTTCAAAATCCCCATGGGGGTACACCTTATGCACTATGTGTTGATCTGACCATCTAGACCTCAATTTTCCTAGGTGTAAGTGAAGTTTAGAATTATACAAAAGAACAGGTTTTCCCGGTTCAATGTGTTTGGTTATAAGGTTTCGAGATTGGTAGGCTTGTACTTTTTCTTTATTGAGCCTTGAATTTTCATAAGCCTCCATCCTAATTTCTTCAAGTTCATTTATATATATAATTTACTTTTTCTTCATCCATTGAGAGGTCATAATTCATTTTCTTAATTTCCAAAAAGTCCTTATGTTCAATGTCCACTGGAAAATGGCATGCTTTACCATAAAAAAACATATATGGGGATATTCCTAAAATAGTTTTAAATGCAGTTTGATAGGCCCAAAGGGAATCAAAGAGTTTGTTTGAACAATCTTACCCAGACGAATTAACAATTTTCTCAAGAATTTGTTTAATTTTCCGATTGGATAGCTCATATTTACCATTTGTTTGTGGGTGGTAAGAGGTGAAAACTTTGTGAAAAGTTACATACTTTTCCATGAGTGACGATAATGGACAATTGAAAAAATGAGTTCCACGATCACTAATGATAACCCTAGGAATTCCAAATCTAGAGAAGATGTTTTCTTTTTGGAATATAATCATAGTTTGATGATCATTGTATTTTGTGGGAATGGCCTCAAACCATTTTGAGACATAATCTATAGCTAAGAAAATTTAAAGATATCCCCTAGAGTTTGGGAAGGGACCCATGCAATCAATTCACCACTAGTCAAAGATTTTAACCACTAATATGGGAGTTAGTGCCATTTGATTCCTTTTTGTGATGGACCATTATTGTTGACACTTAGGAAAACTTTGACAAAATGTGTAGGAGTCCCTTGAGAGGGTGGTCCAAAAGAGACCACACTGAAGAATCTTAACAGATGTTTTCTTAGAGAAAAATTGACCCCCACATGCCTCGTTATGACATAATTTAAGGACATACACTTGTTCAAATTCTGGGACAAAAATCCTAATGAATTGTTCAGGACATAACTTATAGAGGTATGGATCATCAAACACATAGTTCTTGACATTAGAAAGGAATTTCCTTCTAGCTTGAGTCCCTAAGAAGTTTTGAATGGCCCCTCTAACTAAGAAGCTGGCTATATGGGAATACCAAGGGCAGTCACTCATGGAGTATAGGTGTTCATCAGGGAATGAAGCAGACAGAGAGAGGTGAGAAATTTTTTCATTGAATTCAATATTAGAGAGGTGATCAGCTACAACATTTTCAACACCCATTTCTTTCTTGATTTTTAGGTCAAATTCTTGTAAGAGAAGGACCCACCTAATCAGTCTAGCCTTAGAATCTTTTTTTGGAAGAGGTATTTTAGTGCAGAATAGTTTGTGAAGATAGTGATGGGGGATCCTAAGAGGTAGGACCTAAACTTCTCAAAAGAAAACACAATAGAAAGTAACTCCTTTTTATTGGTGGTGTAGTTGATTTGGGCATCATTTAAGGATTTTCTTTCATAAGCAATGGCATAAGAAGTTTAATCACAACATTGTCCTAACATAGATCCTTAAAAAAAGTCACTAGCATCACACATAAGTTAGAAAGGAAGGATCCAATTTGGAGATTTCATAATATGAGGAAAGGCGAGAGAGGATTTGAGGGTTGAGAATGATCCCTCATAGATTTCTGTCCAAACAAATGGACCATCCTTTACTAGGAGAGCACAAAGGGGATGAGAGATTGAACTATAGTCCTTGATGAATATTCAATAGAAGCCATCATTTCTTAAGAAATCCCTCACTTCCTTAATAGTTCTGGGTGATGGAAGGAGACGAATGATGTCAACCTTTTATTTATCAACTTCAGTACCCCTACCTAAGACTATATGGCCAAGGAATAACCCCTGTTTAACCATGAAATGGAATTTTTCCTAGTTTAAGACCAGATTCATTTCTTCACATCTAAAAAAAACACTCTTAACATTCCTAAGACATCCCTAAAATGTATCCCAAAATATAGAGAAGTCATCCATAAAGATCTCAAGAAAATCTCCTACCATGTTTGAGAAGATTCCCATATTGCATTGCTGGAAGCTTCCAGGGGCATTGCATAACCCAACGACATGCGTTTGTAGGAAAAAGTACCGAATGGTCAGGGGAATGTATTATTCCCTTGATCCTCTAGGGAGAACTCAATCTGATTGTAACCTAAGTACCCATATAAGAAACAATAGAGCTCATGACCTTCCACTATCTCAAGGATTTTCTCAATGAATGGTAAGGGGAAATTGTCCTTCTTGGTGAATGAGTTTAACTTCCTATAGTCAATGCAGACCCTCCATCCACTACCCACCCTAGTTTGGAGAATATCTATATCCTTATTGGTTATCACTGTGATTCCTGCCTTCTCGGGAATCACTTGGATTGGGCTCACTCACTCACTCTCAGCTATGTGATAGATGATACCAACTTTTAACAATTTTAGAAGTTCCTTCATTATTACCTCCATGACATTAGGATTGAGTCTCCGTTGAGGTTGACAACATGGATTTGAATCAGATTCTAGAACAATCCTATGAGTCCCGATTAGTGGGCTAATCCTAGGAATATCAGACAGACTCCAACCAATTACTTTCTTATGTTTTCTAAGGACAACTAGAAGAATACTCTCATGATTGGATTCAAGAGAAGAATAAATTATAATAGGATGTGTTTGATTGTCCCCTAAAAAGGCCTAATTGAGTGTAGTGGAAAGTTACTTCAATTCAAGATTAGGTTGGTTCAGAATTTCAGCAGAATATTGGGACATTGGATCAAGATCGATTTTGTTTCCTAGAGTTTTAGATAGAATCCAATCCCCATGTGTAGAAGTTTCAGCTAAAAGATTGGTTTGATCAGATTTAGGGAAGGAAGTTTGATTGGTCTCCATGAAAGTGGTTTCTTGAAAGGTTTAACTGATTATTGGACCTATGACTTCATCATAAGAGAAATTTGAAAATAATTTGAGCCAAGGAGATAAACTTCCTTCATGTAAAAAAATGAAATCAATATCATCCTGACTTAAACATCCATCAAATATTCCTTAATATTTTATGGATTCATTATCAATGCTTCCTATCATGTTTACTTCATGAATTTCCTCATCATCCACTATTTGTAAGCTTCCATTATAGATGTTCAAGTCTAGACTCATGTTTCCAAAGGTGATGGTCATGTTCCCATTTTGAACTCAGATAACAGAGTTGATTATTACAAGGAAAGGATGATGAAGGATGATTGAGGTTTGTTCCTTATTTCCTAAGTTTGGATGGTTGTCAAGGATAATGAAGTCAGCAAGGTAGATTAAGTTTTCAACCTTTACCAGAACATCCTTTAAAATCCCCTTTGGAACCCTAATACTATGATTAGCAAGTTGAAGTGTGACAGATGTGGGTTGAAGATCTTCTAGGCCTAACTATTAGTATACAACATAGGGGATGAGATTGAAACTAGCACCTAGGTCACACAAGGCCTTGACAAATTTTATCTCTTATAGTTCAACATTGATGTAAGGGCAACCCAAGTCTTTCAACTTAAGAGGAATAGTCCCTTGAATGGTGGTACTCACATTAGAATCCAAAAGGATTTGGTTTTTATGTGAAAATTTTCTTTTAAAAGTGCACAAGTACTTAAGGTAATTTGAGTAGTTAGGTATGGGACTAGATTTAATTGAGAAGTGGAATGCTTAACTTGACTTGTGAGAAGAATTCCCCCAACGTTTCACTCAATTTAGGCTTGGTTTTCCCCCTCATGCATTGAGAAAATGGTGCAGGTTGTGAGGTTGTTTATTGAAGATTTGTTTCTTTGACAATGTTATCGTGTTTTTCAGTTTGATCATTTAGTTCATTTAAATTTTCATCTGAGTTTGAATCTTTATATGGGTTCTGAATTAGTTGTTCAGGTTTCTAAATTGATTTCACACTTCTTAAAATAGTCACAACCTTTAGTTATTCATGAGTTTTTTGAGTGAAACTTGACTCTCCCCTTACTATTTGTTGGGGAATGGCTTGTGTAGGCATGGGTGACATTATAGTTTTGATGTATTGAAGTTATTTTTTAGGGAATAGACTTCCAAGTTAACCCTTTACATTTGTCTGCATAGTTGTTCTAGTAAGCTTTGTGGAATAGTTTGGGTTGGTGCTTGAGATGATTGGTTTATCCCAGGGGGATATTTTGGAGGTGGGAAGGTTTGTTGAAAATAGACCGATGGCTGTTGGTATTGGATAATTTGGGTTTGGAACTGGTTATGTATTTTGTATTTCTGATGGGGGTATGGATTTTTTTCATGTGTTTGGATAGGTTGTTGGTTATCTTTCCAGTGGAAGCCTGGGTGGTCATTATACCTTGGGTTGAAGGTGTTTTGGTATTGAGGCTTTTGAAAGTTCAAATCATTTACTTCTGATGGGGGTCCTCCTAAAAGAACATCCTTGATGGATGGAATGGTTGGGAATTTGTCTGTCTTATGGTCATGTTTGTCACAAATTGTGAAAACCGGGTGTACAGTTTGGATTTCATGGACTTTCCTAAGGTCTATCTCTTTAACCTTCCTAGAGAGTGCTGTGAGTTTATCCCTGAGGCTTTACTCTTCTCCAAGTGCATGAATTCTAGTAGTTCTTTGTGGATTTTCAGAATAAGGTGAATTTCCCCATGTTTTTTTGTTTAGCAAGGCTTTCTAGATACTCGTAATCATATTTTGGGGATTTTTTTTAAAAGTTTCATTACACATCATGTCAATGAATTGTTTGTTCCCTGATCCCAACCCTTCATAAAAAATTCTCACTTTTTCAAGTATAGAAAAACCATGATGTGGAACCATGTTTAGGGCGTCTTTGAACCTCTCCCATGTTTCATAGAATGACTCTCTGTCTTTTTAAAAAAAGTTTTGAATTCACTTTTTAAGTGAAATTGTTTTGTGATGAGGGAAGTATTTTTTTTGTAGAATTATCTTTGAAATTGGTCCCATGAGTGGATTGATGTAGTTATCAAGTTATTTTGCCAATTTTTAGCTTGATCATTCAATGGAAAAGGAAAGAGCCTAATATTAGCTGAATCTAGTTGATGTGGGGGACACATGGTTTCTATAATGTCAGTGAACCCTTTAACATGAAGGTAGGGCATCTTAGACTCCATACCGTGAAAGGTTGGAAGATGGTTTAGGACATGGGGTTTAAATATGTAATTGGTATCTCCAAGGGAATTGTGTCTAATTCATGAGGGGGAATTGTTCCAAGCTAGATTGAGGTAGTTATTCATGGTTTGATCGACTACATTCCCTAGGTTTGGAGCTTCCTGATTTTGGTTTCCCATTTGATTTCCCCAGGATTTAAAATTTGATTTCATGGAATAACCTCCATTAGAATTGATTCAATTTTTTATTCTTGATTATCAATAATATTAGTATATAATGGAAATAATCCCCTAGTTTCACTTGACTCCCCTATCCAAGGACTTTCCACCCTAACTAGTCTATTTGAATAATCACAGGTGTAGGCGAACATGCACCAAAAGGAAAAAAAATGATGAAGGGACAAGATAAGAGATATTAGGTGAGAATATAATAATGGAGATGAGGAAAGAAGGTTTTGGTCTAAGGTACTTACTTGTTCCCCAGAAATGGTGCACAAATTTGATTCACGCTCAAATTTACCCAAGAGATGAAGGTTGAACAATCCTTGTAGTCTAGCTTGGGTTGTCAAATCCACTGAGACCTAATAAGATACCTAAGATACACTACCTATGAAATGGATTTTTGGCTATGAAGTGGCCAACATGGTTTTGATTTTAGATGGTTTTAAAGAACACTAAGAAAATAGCGTGAATTTAATTAACTGAAAATGGGTTGATCTTAGGATTATGCTTGGGGTGGATTGAATGAATTGTACTTCTTTAGAAAATTTTGGTATTATTAAATCCTGATGAATCCATTATTAAAAATAACAATACCATCATCATTTTTTGGTTTTATGATAACTAAACTCAATTAATAATCATTTTCACACTTAGAGAACCAAATTCATGATCTCTCTAAGGTATATGGTCATTTTAGTACTTAGATTTAGCTTCCTCAAACATAGTGAAGATGAATAGTGGAAATAACTGAAGAATGTAAGTCTTAAATTAGTTATCCAATTGACAAAAATTTGTTCAAAAAATAACATTCAACCCAAAATTTGAATCTTCCTACAATCAACCCATTAAAGGGTTAGCCCTCCATTGATGGTATACTCTCAATGGTGGGCGGAAGATGGCTTACCAGAATTGGATTGAAGAAATTAAAACCACAAAAATAACGAGCACTCCTCTATGTGTGTGAAAAAAATTCACACCTATGTGTGAACTGATTCACCAAAACACAGATATATCATTGTGCTTTGTTATTATATAGTTTTAATGAAATAAATTTGAATAATTTAAGATAAATATGATGATTAAGAATAAATAAATACAAAAAATAAACTTACATGACAATTGAAAACATTACAAAGGAACTTTGGAATAACAACATTATATAAAAAACTAGATGTCCCTTCCCCCTCACCACCACTAACTTAAATAGGAAATTGGTAAGCCTTAGTAAAATACTCAATCAATGTATGCCCAATTATAAAATTAATTTAGGCCTTAGGGTGGTGGAAATTAGTGGAGAAATTGATTCCCTCATTTACTTTTTATCCTCCTTGTCTCTCTTGGAAAGATCATCCTTTATGGGCAATCTTATCACTGAATCTCGGTGGGACATAGAAGGGTCGTTTGTGTACACAGATGTCTTCTAGACGTTTGTAAAATTTGGACCCATTTAGAGTTGTGGATAGGGAGTTATGTCAGATTTAGTGGAATAACATTATGGGCCGCAGATTTTGGACCAGATTGTGATATTCTATTTGGTCCACCTTAATAACCACCATGGAAGCCGAATTAGCACTGTATTGTGAATAATTATTTGTTAATATATTTTTATTCTAGCATGACACGAAATTTGGGCTTCAGTGGGCCTGTATTCTGGGCCCCACATTCTCATCAGTGGGATGGTGTCCAACCCACCTTCTCCAGAATTGTTTCATTTCATCGCCAAATATCCCCATCTTCTTTTATGAATCCTACATTGATCCCCAAATGAACAATGTTCATATTTAAGTGTATATCCATTTCCCAAAATATCAAATTAAAATATGGATAATTACATTCCTTAAAATCAGATGAATCATTGGGCCTAAATTGGTGTACGTTAGGCATGAAGTGCACAAATGATGAGAATGGATGTTCAAAATTAAGATATAATAACTCAGGCCCATAAGATAAAAAATAAACATTTAATACCATTAAAATGTAATTAACATATGTGTTTTTATTGGCTAATCACACCCCCAACTTGAGATTTGCTAGTCCCGATCAAATAATTTGAAGATTTTATCTGAATTCTTTTTTTCCAAACATATTATAACAAACAGTGCTCACAATGTAAACTACACACAAATATATCTTTATAACCTATCAAAATAATTTAAAGAAAGATAAATTTAAAAGAATATCCAAATCCGAATCTCATTCCTTTGATCAAATCCATCATCATACTTCATCCAACTCAATTAGGTGAAATTATGTGTTGTGAGTCACAATAGATTTTCGGGTTCATTTTCATTCAAGGGGGAAATCATGGAAGCGCTAGGTTGAATCAAATTTAATCCTAATACGAGTATTCATTTTTTTATTTTTATTTTTTTTGAAATGTTTCTATAGTAATTGAGATTGCAGTTAATCAAATTAACCAATGTATCAAGAATTTTCCAATGACTTCCAGGCTCAAAGGCCTTAGGACACCAAGTGAATCCCACATACTCAGGCATCATCTCAAGTTAACTTGATAAAAAACAAAGTCATATTACCATAAATAGAGATATAGTAAAAAAATCAGGGCTAGAAAACTCTAGAGAAACAATCCCCAAATACTGAAAGCGTCGTATTTTATCAATCCATTGCTCTACACACAATTTTTTTGAATACTCATATTATTCATAAAAATCAAAACAGCCTACGCTATTTATTATCGGACCCCAAGAATTCAAATTAGTACCCCACAGTCTAGAGGACATGAATTGTGGAATTTTGATTTAATAGTTGAAAATAAAAATGATGAAAATTTTCATTGGAAAACCAAACTTACAAAATCAATTCTTGTAAACTTAATCATGAATTAAAGTAAGAGTCAAGGAAATAAAAATTATTTTCTATGTAGTTTTAATGTGAGAAAAGATGTTATTATATTAACGATAATGGAATTTTACTTCTTCTTTTTCTCATTTTTTTTAAAAAAATGTTTCCACACCCCCAACATAGAATGAAACTGTCACTAGTTTCTTAAAAAAGAAAAGAGAGGAGAAAATAGGTGCGGGGGGGGGGGGGGGGATGAGTTAGAAAGGGAATGGAACAAGTTTACCTAGTGGCTTCATAATGATGATTGTGGAGCTCCCAAATCACTCTTTGTTCTCATGGGTGAAACGCACGGCCGATTGTTGCCTATCAACTGGTCAAAATTCCGGTGCTCTGCTAATGTGTATAGCAGCACTCGGGTCGAATCCTCAGCGATGATACTTTGTAATAGTCATTTGTTTTTAGTTGATTGTATTTTGATTAGGGGGGTTTGTTTGCAGAGCTTAATTGAAATGATTTATGGATGATGTTTGATTTACCAAATTGATAAAGATTGGGGTGAGTTTATCATTGGGGAGTTAATCATGTGATATCCTTGAGCCTTACTTTGTATTGCATTAAATTAACACCCATGTCATAAGTTGACGTTGATTGGAATTCCTAAGTGTGAAGGCTTTAATCCAAGCCTTAACTTAACATATGGTTATAATATCAATCAAAACTTATTTATGGTAGTGTATTTATGGTTCCAATAATCCATGGAAACCACTTTTTAAACAAAACATATCATTAATCCATGATATATTAAGTTTAACATACACAATATTAATTTAAAGAATACTCATCGAGCAAAACTCTCAATCACTTAACATCCCCGAATTATAACTCACCCCAATGAGAGATTTACTCAGCCATTTGGATGTTTAATATTATGGTTAAAATAATTATGATGATAAATTAATAATAGAAGAAAAAGAAAGGGATTAGAAAAGAGTGGTACGTTGACACACACACACGAACGATGATGATAATTAAAAACGGATTTTTGATTGAATGAGGAAGCAAAAGAAGGGAAGGGGATTCAACTGAATTTAAACTATTTTAAGAACATAAATATTAAACTACAGAAGTTGGAGGATAATAATAGATATTGAAGAAGTAACTTGCATTAAAACAGAATTACAAAGGAAGAGAATTACAAGATTACAAAAATGAAGAACACAGAAGTAAGTGAAAACAAAGCGAGGAGGAAAGGTCTCTCAAGTGAAAACATGAGTATGGAAGGTCCTCCCAAGCCTTTGGAAAATCTTTGGTCGTGCCAATATGATCTCATATCTTCTTAAATGCCAACCCCTCTCAAGGAGAGAAGGGGAGAGTATTTATAGCCCAAGGAGTGGACTGTTTGCATTCCCAATCTGTCCCTCCGCTTGTATCGCCAATTTGGCTATACAGACAGTTGAATATTCAAATATCTACTTCTTCAAAGTTGTAGACAATAATGTTGTCCGACTACTCGCAAAATTTGGAGTCATTGGGACTTAAGGATCAAAAGTTATGGCCGGTTTATTAAACACAATTAAACTGTCCATTTCAATCCAGTCTTTTTGAAGTCCATAATGTGAAAGGGTTTTTGAATATGAAGATGCCTTCAAATACGAATGGTTTCTTAAACAACTTCAGCCACCTATATCTCCTATTTCACACTGAAAACTCTCAGCTCGATTTTATGCTTACATCATGAGAGATGTCATGCATACTATACTGATTTTAATTCTCGTCCAGAATGGTGGGATGGACTTCAAAGCTTTATTTGGGCCACTTGTACTTGGATTTGGGCCTTGAAATTTTTATCCAAGATGACATGTAGTGTCCCCCGAATTATGGTGGAGAGTTAATGTTTTTGTACTTCTTTATTGATCCCAGTAAATCAATATTCACGGCTGGTCCGATTTGTTCACAGATTCTTTGGTCTTGTTTGTGAGGACCATATGACCCTTCAAATGGCATAATTGGATCATGGTTCCTTCTAATGAAATGTTGTATATTGAAATTATAATCCTAGAAAACAAGAACGACACAATTTGGATCAGTATAGTGACAGTTATTATTAAAACATTAAACTGACTCAATTGGACTACTTCTAAAAAATTCTCAAAAATTATACTTAATATTAAAACATTAATATTTCACACAAATTATGCACATTTCATATAAAATCAGTAAAGGGGGAATATAATAAGTCATGAAAATATTAATAACATCAAATCCCCCACACTTAGTTTTGTGCATGTCCTCATGTGCAACAAATATAAAAACATGACAAAATCATTTTTACTCACCAACAGATATTAAAATTTTGTTTTCTCCAATAAGGGGAGGTTTAGACTATTTCACTCATCCATTTTGAATTCCACCACAAGTTGTTACAGAAACAATGTTCCAAAACTAATTCATTTTTTCATGCTCAAATTTAGAAATGGAAAACGTGGACACTCAAAACTCACACCTCTCAAGATGATAAAATTCATTTGTGGAGGTTCACTCTTTCACCAACCAAAAGTGAAAATCTTAGAGTTTGAAAAGAGCTCTCAGCTTACAATCCCTATCCAAAGTGCACAAAAATCAAGAGGTCTTTTTAAGGGGTTTTTTCTGTGGCTATGAGATTGTAGGAATATAATGTCCAAGAGAGAGAATAAGGGGGTTAAAATATCAACATAGAAAAAGCAATGCACATTTTTTTTGAAATAAAACATGGAAGGAAATGAACACACATATTTACAAGGGAATGATTGTGTGAAGAAAGACACAATAGAGGAAGAAAATATGAAGGTAATGATATGATGGAATATTTACAAGACACAAAACTTCTCCCAATGATATAAGAATATAATGCAAGTGTTCTTTTTTTTCTTTTTTTTTCTTTGTTTTTTCGAAAGTTGACCTTAAAATAGATCTCACACTCATATACCAACCCATGTTTTATCTCCTCACGACACTAATTTTAATAGTTATAACAATATAAAAGGTTGAGAAAGAGTGATTTTTGACCCATACAAGACAAAACCCATTCTTATATTCATTTTTTTTGAATTTTTTTTCTTGAATTTTTTTTGAATTTTTTTTGGAACACTTTTCAATATCATTTGTACAATACATTCCCAAATCCCACTGAATGACAACCTCCCCCCACACTAAAATGGATGATTTCCCTCAAGCATATGATAGCACACCAGAAATTAAGGAAATGATACCCAAAAATGAAATCCATCCCCCCCACACTTAAATTTCAAAAACTTATGCAATGAAAATCCATGTTGATATTGGGTGGGATAAGGTATTGGGCTTGTAATGTGGATATCAAAGAAAAGGTTTTCATAGGCTCGAAGGGGCTTTCAAAAGGAGGATTAATGTAAGGGAAATGGGAGGCTATTTGGCTATTGTGATTTTCATGTGGTTCAGAAAATGCCTCTATCATATTTATACACACTAAGGTAGGAAATTCAGCTCGAAGGTCCACAAACTCAAGAATCACAAATGGGGGTGAAAACACACATTTTGAAAAGATGTTCATAGGTGGCCTTGGAATGAAAGCAAATGTTTGTTCTCACGGTTGGGGAAAATAATTTTCCAAATCAAAAATTTAGCATTCAAAATGTGTTGGTTTTGACACAAAATTCTTTATCCAAAGTCATAATGAAAATACAAAATTTTTGAGATGAAAACATGTCTGTTAACTCCCCAAAATGGTTGTACAAAATTTCAAAACTCGATGGTGAGTAAGCATGACTTATAATTTTTTTTTTATTTTTTTAAGTGATTTTTTTGGTTTTTTTTAAGGTTTTTATTTTTGTAAAGATACACCCACACAAAAGAGAAAGTGAAAAATAAAGGTTTTGATAAATAAAATGGTTAAAAAAAATGAAAGAGAGAGGAAGAAGAAGAATGAGGTAGAGAGAGGAAAAGATAGAGAGAGTTAAAGGGAAATAGGTGCCCCCTGGTTTGGATTTGGCGGGTCGCCTTCTCCATCTAGTGGTAGGTCAGCTAGAGGAGTTGGGGAGCTAGTGGAAGTTGATGTTATTCCAGGATTACATGTCCTCTCATGGTGATGCTTTAACCGATGTCCATTAACCGTAAATGTCCTTTTGGAAGAGGGGTTTTGGACTTGCATTGCACCAAATGGGTAAATGTTAGTAATAACAAAAGGACCTTCCCAACGAGAATTAAGATTACCTGGATGAAGATGAAATAGAGAATTGAAGAGCATTAACTTTTCACCTTCATGAAATACCTTTCTCAGGATGTGTCTGTCATGGAGTACCTTAGTCTTCTCTTTGTACAGATTGGAATTCTCATAGGATTCAAGTCGAAGCTCCTCCAGTTCATCTAATTGCAACAATCTTTCTTCACCAGATTTTTCAAGATCAAAATTACATGTTTTCACTGCCCAAAATGACTTATGTTGTATTTCAACTGGTAAGTGACATGCTTTACCAAAAACAAGCCGAAAAGGAGACATCCCAATGGGTGTTTTATAGGCAGTTCGATAAGCCCAAAGTGCTTCACCAAGTCTTTCAGGCCAGTCTTTTCTGGTGGGTTTTACAATTCTCTCAAGCACTCTTTTCACTTCTCTATTAGAAAGTTCAGCCATTCCATTTGTTTGGGGGTGATATGCAGTTGAAGTTTTATGTACAACCCCATTCTTTTTCAGAAGATATTCCATGGTTCTATTACAAAAATGAGTTCCTAAGTCACTGATCAAGGCACGTGGTGTGCCAAATCTTTGGAAGATGTGGGTCTTTAGGAACTCACTAACAGTATGAGCATCATCCTTCCTAGTGGGTTTGGCCTCAACCCACCTTGAAACATAATCGACCACAAAAAGAATGTATGAGAATCCATTGGAAGGGGGAAATGGTCCCATGAAATCAATACCCCAAACATCGAATATTTCACAAAAGATTAAGGGCTTTTGGGGCATTTCATTTCTTTTGGAGATTATGCCAAAATTTTGGCAAGTGGGGCATGATTGACAAAACTCATGTGAGTCCTTGAAGAGGGAAGGCCAAAAGAATCCAGAGTCTAGGACCTTTCGGGAGGTCCTTTGTGGTCCAAAGTGGCCACCACCAGGCATTGAGTGACAGAATTCTAAGATGGAAGAATATTCATCTTCATCAACACATCTCCTAATTACCATGTCTGCCCCAGTTTTCCAAAGTTTATTTTCTTCCCAAAAATAGTATTTTGAATCACTTTTCAACTTCATTTTTTGTTCTTTTGAAAAATTTTCAGGAAAAACACCAGAAACCAAGTAATTTACAATTAGGGCATACCATGGTATTTTTGGAGTGATATATGAAAGGTGCTCAGTAGGGAATTCAGGATCAATGATTTCTGAATGAGAAGAATTATAAATTCTACTCAAGTAATCAGCCACAGGGTTTTCTTTTCCAGGTCTATCTTTGATTTCAAGGTCAAACTCTTGGAGCATTAGGATCCATCTTATTAGCCTCGGTTTGGAATCACTTTTCTTGAGTAAGAACTTAATAGAAGAATGGTCTGTGAAGATGATGATTTTGGCACCTAAGAGATAGGACCAGAATTTATCTAAGGCAGAAACCACTGCTAGAAGTTCCTTTTCAGTCACAGTGTAGTGATATTGAGTTTCATCCAATGTTTTTGAGGCATAATAGATGACATGAGGAATCTTTTCTCTTCTTTGACCAAGAACATCCCCAACAGCTCTATCAAAAGCATCACACATTAACTCAAAGTGTAAGGACCAATATGGGGGTTGGATTATCGGGGCAGATGTAAGAGAAGTTTTGAGTTCATTGAAGGCTCTCTTGCAAACCTCATCAAAATGGAAGGTGACTTCATTTTGGAGCAACCGAGTGAGTGGGAGGGAAATCCTACTGAAGTTATGGATGAATCTCTGATAGAAACCGGCATGACCGAGAAATGAATGGATGTCTCGAACATAGTTGGGTTCAAGAAGTGATTGGATCACGTCAATTTTGGCAGGATCGACTTTAATACCATCTTTTGAAACTATGTGCCCTAGAACAATCCCATTAGCAACCATGAAGTGACATTTTTCAAAATTTAACACAAGGTTACACTTGACACACTTTTGAAGGACTAGAGAGAGTGAATTCCAGTATGACTCAAATGACTAGCCATAAATGGTAAAGTCATCCATGAAGACTTCCATGCAGTGTTCTATGAATTCTGAAAAGATACTCAGCATACACCTCTGGAATGTTGCAGGAGCATTACAAAGGCCAAAAGGCATTCTTCTATATGCATATGTTGCAAAGGGGCATGTGAAAGTAGTCTTTTATTGGTCTTGAGGTGCGATTGGGATTTGGAAGTAGCCGTTGTATCCATCAAGAAAGAAATAGTGTGACTTTCTGGATAATCTTTCTAGCATTTGATCACGGAATGGAAGAGGCTAGTGATCTTTTCATGTTTCAGCATTCAATTTTTGATAATCGATGTATACACGCCATTTGTTCTTCACTCGAGTTGTGACTACCTCCCCATGTTCATTTGTGACAACAGTTATCCCACCCTTCTTAGGTACAACTTGAATTGGACTAACCCATTCACTATCAGAAATTGGGTAGATAATACCAGCTTGAAGAAGCTTGGTGATCTCTTCCCTAACTACCTCAAGGATGAGTGGATTGAGTCTTCTTTGTGGTTGTCTAATTGGTTTGGATGATTCCTCAAGATGGATGTGATGCATGAAAAGGGCAGGGTTGATTCCTGGTATGTCATATAGGGTCCACCCTAAGGCCTTTTTGTTTTCCTCTAACACCTGAACAAGTTTGGACTCCTCGGTTTCAGTAAGGGTGGCAGAGATAATGACAGGATATGAGTGATCATGGAAGAGGAATGCATATTTCAGGTGTGCAGGAAGAGGTTTTAGATCAATCTCATCTTTCACTTTTGGGCTAGACAACTCAGAAATGGAGGAAGGGACTTCAGTTTCTTCAGATTCATTTTTCTCAATGCTGTCCAAGGTGGAGCAGTAGAGATCAGAGTTGATGTGGGATTCAAGAGAGTTTTCAAGTTCCTCTATATTGATGGAGTCTATGAATGAGAGGTCCACATGAACTTCACCATTTATGACTTTGTTAATCATGGTGCAGATTTCACAAGATCCTTTATCATTAGAACATGAAGAACATGGTGGATTGGGGTTCGATTGAATCTTAGAAGTGTCCTCAAAAGCATGGATTGAGAATGCAGAGTGATCCTCAGATGGGTATCGCATGGCTTGGAAAATGTTGAACTTGACCAGTTGGTCACCGAATTCCATGGATAAGATGCCTGAATGGACATCAATCTTGGTTCTCGTAGTCATGAGGAATGGTCTTCCTAGAATTATGGGAGATCGAGAAGAGTTCGTCTCACCTTCCATGTCAAGGACATAGAAATCAGCAGGGAAGATAAGATCATTGACTCGGACAAGGACATCCTCAATTATTCCCTCGGGACTGGTTGTGCTTCGATTGTCTAACTGAATGACAACACCCATTGGGTGCAAGGGACCTAGAACAAGGTTGTAGAATATGGATTTGGGTATGACATTAATTGAGGCTCCTAGTTCTATGAGTGCATCATCAAAGTTGGAACTTCCAATTTGGCATGGAACCGTAAAGGTCCCTGGATCTTTTCACTTTATGGGAATAGACTGCTGGGTGGAAACATTTTTGAAGGTCCTAAGTTGCCTCTTATGGGTACACAACTCCTTGAGAAACTTGGAATACTTAGGAATTTGTTTTATGGTATCTAAGAGGGGAATGTTGACTTCAACATGTCTAAACATGTCGAGCATTTCAGGATCAGGTTCAAAGGACTTCCTTGGTTTAGAAACAGCTTGAGGAAAAGGAATTGGATTCCTAAGTGGAATGGAAGGAGGCTATGGAATGGATTCAGATTCCTTTTCAATTTTCTTTTTCTTTTCATTTTCTAGGTCAACATTCAAAGGAGGTTTTGAGGATTTATCTTGAGGCATAGAAAGTTGCTTTCCTGATCTAAGTGCAATTTCACTTACATTACCCTTGGGGTTGGGTAATGGTTGAGCTGGGAGTTGGGAAGAATTTGATTGTTGTTTCTGGCTCAGGTGGGATGCAAGTTGACCTATTTGAGTTTCAATGTTTTTAAGGCTAGAACAGGTGAAGGAGGAAAGATCTTCCACTGCACTTTCCCATGGTTTCTTGGAAGAAGAGGCTTGTCCCTGGTTGGGATTTCCTTGATTTTGGTTCTTGGGAAATCGATTGTATTGGTTTTGGAATTGGGAAGGCTCACTAGGATAATGGAATCCAGGAGGAGGATTGTTCCTTTGAGGTTGAGGAGCAAAAGGATAAGGTTGATGGAAGTTACCACCACCTTGACCATATTGGAACTGGTTTGGGTTTTGAGGAGGGAATTGAGGGGGGTGAGATATGGGATTACCATACCTAAGGCCTTGGTTATAGGAAGAAGAGAAAGGCTCAGAGTGAGGTTGGTTGAAGTTTCTAACAAACTGACCTGATAGTTGAGGATTGGTGTTCCACTGAGCATATGCTGCATTGAGCTCCATTGGTCCAGATGAATCGGATTGATCCTCTTGAAGTTGTGGACATGTGTCTGTTGGATGAGCTGGGGAGCTACAGATTCCACAATTCTTGATAGGTCCAGGGAATAGTGACTGTGGAGAAGATGAGGTTGGGGCTTTGGTAGCCACCGCTTGTTGACACAAAAGACCTGTAAGTTCACTCATCCACTCAGTCATCTTGTTAGGCTCTATGGATTGATTATCTTGGGCTTGTTTGACTTGAGCATGTGCTCGAGTATGGAATTGTTGTGTGTTTGCAGCCATGTTACTTATGAGATCTCTTGCAGCTGTAGGAGTTTTGTCAACAAGAGCACCGCCACTTGCGACATCAATGAGGGTTCTCTCCATGGCCAATAACCCCTCATAGAAGTATTGGATCAAGAGTTGGTCAGGGATTTGATGATGTGGGCAGGTTGCAACAAGCTTTTTGAACCTCTCCCAGTACTCATGGAGTTATTCATTTGGGAATTGACGGATACCGCTTATTTCCTTTCGGATGGAAGCGGTACGAGAAGCAGGAAAGAATTTTTCTAGAAAGAGATGCTTCATGTTGTTCCATGTAGTTATGGAACCAGGAGGTAGGTAGTAGAGCCATGACTTAGCAGTGTCAGCTAGGGAGAAAGGGAATTCTCAGAGTTTGATTTGTTCTTCAGAAATCCCTTGAGGCTTCATGGTAGAGCACACTACTTGGAACTCTTTAAGGTGGAGATGTGGATCCTCACCGGCTAGCCCGTGGAAATGAGGAAGAAGATGAATCAAAACCGATTTGAGTTCGAAGTCAGCCTCTATGTTTGGATATTGAATACCAAGGGGTTGGTAATTCATATCAGGGGCATCAAGTTCTTTCAATGTTTGTTCCCTAGGATTGGCCATATCAAATTCAATTGGTAGGGCAATGATTGGTTCTTAGGTGATTTGGTTATCCCTAATGGTCCTCCTAAGTCGACGAAGAGTTATATCAATTTTAGGATCAAACAAATCTGAGGGATTGTTTGGGAGGCTACGGGGCATTCAGAGAGATTTATAAAGGATGAGGAAGATGGGTTTTCCTTTTTTTTTTTCATTTTATGATTTTTAAGAGGAAAACGGGTTTTTCTTTGTGTTTTTTTTTCAATTTTTTTTAAAAATTTGTTTTTTTTTGTGTTTTCTTGACAATAACCAGAAACTAATGACTACTTAAAGCACCATCCCCAGCAACAGAGCCAATTGAAACGCACGGCCGATTGTCTCCTATCGACCGGTCAAAATTCCGGTGCTCTGCTAATGTGTATAGAAGCACTGGGGTCGAATCCTCGGTGATGATACTTTGTAATAGTCGTTTGTTTTTAGTTGATTGTATTTTGATTAGGGGGGTTTGTTTGCATAGATTAATTGAAATTATTTATGGATGATGTTTGATTTACCAAATTGATAAAGATTGGGGTGAGTTCATCATTGGGGAGTTAAGCATGTGATATCCTTGAGCCTTACTTTGTATTGCATTAAATTAACACCCATGTCATAAGTTGACATTGATTGGAATTCCTAAGTGTGAAGGCTTTAATCCAAGCCTTAACTTAACGTAGGGTTCTAATATCAATCAAAACTTATTTATGGTAGTGTATTTATGGTTCCAATAATCCATGGAAACCACTCGTTAAACAAAACATATCATTAATCCATGACATATTAAGTTTAACATACACAATATTAATTTAAAGAATACTCATCGAGCAAAACTCTCAATCACTTAACATCCCTGAATTATAACTCACCCCAATGAGAGATTTACTCATCCATTTGGATGTTTAATATTCTGGTTAAAATAATTATGATGATAAATTAAGAATAGAAGAAAAAGAAAGGGATTATAAAAGAGTGGTACGTTGACACACACACACGAACGATGATGATAATTAAAAACGGATTTTCGATTGAATGAGGAAGAAAAAGAAGGGAAGGGGATTCAACTGAATTTAAACTATTTTAAGAATATAAATATTAAACTACAGAAGTTGGAGGATAATAAGAGATATTGAAGAAGTAACTTTCATTAAAACAGAATTACAAAGGAAGAGAATTACAAGATTACAAAAATGAAGAACACAGAAGTAAGTGAAAACAAAGAGAGGAGGAAAGTTCTCTCAAGTGAAAAATTGAGTATGTAAGGTCCTCCCAAGACTTTGGAAAAGCTTTGGTCGTGCCAATATGATCTTCTCTCTTCTGAAATGCCATCCCCTCTCAAGGAGAGAAGGGGAGAGTATTTATAGCCCAAGGAGTGGACTGTTTGCATTCCCAATCTGTCCCTCCCCTTGTATTGCCAATTTGGCTATACAGAAAGCCTAATCTTCAAATATATCCTTCTTCAAAGTTGTAGAAAATAATGTTGGACGACTACTCTCAAAATATGGAGTCATTTAGACTTAAGGATCAAAAAGTATGGCCGTTTGATTAAACAAAATTAAACTGTCCATTTGAATCCAGTCTTTTTGAATTCCATAATGTGAAAGGGTTTTTGAATATGAAGATGCTTTAAAATATGAATGGTTTCTTCAAAAAAGTCGTCCTCCTATATCTCCTCTTTCACACTGAAAAATCTCAGCTCTATTGAATGCTTACATAATGAGATATGTCATGCATACTATACTGATTTTAATTCTCGGCCAGAATGGTGGGCTGGACTTAAAAGATTTATTTGGGCCCCTTGTACTAGGATTTGGGCCTTGAAATTTTTATCCAAGATGAAATGTAGTGTCCCCAGAATTATGGTGTAGAGTTAATGTTTTTGGACTTCTGTATTGAGCCTAGTAAATCAATCTTCAAGGCTGGTCCAGTTTGTTCACAGATTCTTTGGTCTTGTTTGTGAGGACCATATGACCCTTCAAATGGAAGAATTGGATCATGGTTCCTTCTAATGAAATGTTTTATATTGAAAGTAGAATCCTAAAAAACAAGAACCAAACAATTTGAATCATTATAGTTATAGTTATTATTAAAACATTAAACTGACTCAATTGGACTACTTCTAAAAAATGCTCAAAAATTATACTTAATATTAAAACATTAATATTTCACACAAATTATGCACATTTCATATAAAATCAGTAAAGGGGGAATATAATAAGTCATGAAAATATTAATAACATCAATGAGATATGTAAGAACCTCCTTGATTGAATATGTATCACCCAAAATAGTCCCTGAACCATACAAACAAGAAAAAACCATACAAAAAAAACAACACAACAATTTATTTAATACCAAGTCTCATCATTTTTATGGATTTAATTTTTTTTATTTTTTATTTTAAATCAAACTGTTGATACATTGTCTTCTTTTTAATTTCTGGGTAAGGTAGTACTTAGGGATCACACCATGTGAGATAGATGAATACGGTGCTCCCCTTTCATACCCATTCATACTCATAAGAGAAGAATAGGTCAATAGTTGAGGTAGAATAAAATTATATCAAAATGATCCACTAATACTATTTGAAATAGAAATTTGATTAAAACAACAAAATGATTGGAAAATTGAAAACCATAGGTTTCCTCCCATTGAGTTATTTTTTTAACGTCGTTAGCTCGACTTGGACCTCTAATTGATTAATTATTTTCATCATATAAGGTAGGTTCACACAATTCTTCATAAAATTCATGTTTTTGGAATGGTTTTATGAATGGTTTGACTCTATGACCATTAACATTAAATGTTTGACCATTGGTGGGATCTTTAATTTCAACAGACCCATGGGGGTACACCTTATGCACTATGTATGGACCTGACCATCTAAACCTCAATTTTCCTGGATGTAAGTGAAGTTTAGAATTATACAAAAGAACAAGTTTTCCCGGTTCAATGTGTTTGGTTTTAAGGTTTTGAGATTGGTAGGCTTGTACTTTTTCTTTATTAAGCCTTCAATTTTCCTAAGACTCCATCCTAAGTTCTTCAAGTTCATTTAGATCTAATTTCGTTTTTTCTTCATCCAATGAGAGGTCATAATTCATTTCTTAATTTCCCAAAAGGTAATATGTTCAATCACCATTGGGAAATGACATGCTTTACCATAAACCAACCTATATGGGGACATTCCTAAAATGGTTTTAAATGTAGTTTGATAGGCCCAAAGGGAATCTAAGAGTTTGTTTGACTAATATTTCCAAGTTGAATCAACAGTTTTATCAAGAATTTGTTTAATTTCTCGATTGGCTAGCTCATCTTGGCCATTTGTTTGTGGGTGGTAAGTGGTAGAAACTTTGTGATAAATTCCATACTTTTACATGAGTGATGGGAATGGAAGATTGAAAAAATGAGTTCCCTGATCACTAATGATATCCCCAGGAATTCCAAATCTAGAGAAGATGTTTTCTTTTAGGAATCTAATCACACTTTGATGATCATTGGATTTTGTGGGAATGACCTTAACCCATTTTTAGACATAATCAATATCTAAGAGAATGTAAAGATATCCCCTAGCGTTTGGGAAGGGACCCATGAAATAAACTCCCCAAAAGTCAAAGATTTCAACCACTAAGATGAGAGTTAGTGGAATTTGATTCATTTTTATGATGGACCCTTCTTGTTGACACATAGGACAACTTTGACAAAATGTGTAGGAGTCCCTTGAGATGGTGGGCCAAAAGAGACCACACTGAAGAATTTTAGCAAATGTTTTCTTAGTGGAAAGGTGACCCCCACATGCCTCGCTATGACATAATTTAAGGATGGATTTTTTTAGATTCTGGGACACACCTTATAATGACTTGGTTAGGACAGAACTTATAGAGGTATGGATCATAAAACACATATTGCTTAAGATCAGAAAGTAATTTCCTTTTATCTTGAGTCCCTAATAATTTTGGAATGAGCTCTGTAACTAAGAAGTTGGCTATGTCAGCATACCAAGGGCAGTCACTTATAGAGTATAGGTGTTCATCAAGGAATGAAACAGGTACAGAGAGGTGAAATTTTTTTCATTGAATTATATCATAGAGAGTTTATTAGCTACAACATTTTCAACACCCTTTTTATCCTTGATTTTGAGGTCAAATTATTGTAATAGAATGACCCACCTAATTAGTCTAGCCTTAGAATCTTGTTTTTGGAAGAGGTATTTCAGTGTAGAATGGTTAGTGAACACAGTGATGGGAGATCCTAAGAGGTAGGACCAAAACTTCTCTAAGGAAAACACAATAGAAAGTAACTTATTTTCAGTGGTGGTGTAGTTGATTTGGGAATCATTTAAGGATTTTCTTGCATAAGCAACAACATAATGAATTTTATCACAACATTGTACTGACACAGATCCTACAGGAAAGTCACTGGAATCACACATAAGTTCAAAAGTAAAGTTTTAATTTGGATATTTCAGAAAGAGAGGAGAGGTGAGAGAGAATTTGAGGGTTGAGAATAAACCCTCATAGCTTTCTGTCCAAACATATGGAGCATCCTTTACTAAGAGAGAACATAGCGGATGGGAGATTGAACAAAAGTCATTGATGAATCTTCTATAAAAAACCATCATGTCCTAAGAAAGACCTCACTTTCTTAACAATTCTGGGTGATGGAAGGTGACGAATGATGTTAAGATTTGCTCTATCAACTTTAATCCCCTTACCTATGACTATATGGCCAAGGGATAACCCTTGTTTAACCATGAAATGAAATTTTACCCAGTTTAGGACCATATTCATTTCTTCACATCTGGAAAAAACTCTCCCCACATTCCTAAGACATCCCTCAAATGTATCCCCAAAGACAGAAATGTCATCCATGAAGACCTCAAGAAAATCCCCTACCATGTCTAAGAAGATTCCCATCATGCACTACTGGAAGGTTCTAGGGGCAATGCATAACCTGAATGGCATGTGTTTGAAGGAAAATGTGCCGAATGGATAGGTGAATGTTGTCTTCCCTTGATCCTCTAGGGATACCTCAATCTGATTGTACCCTGAGTACCCATCTAAGAAACAATGGAATTCATGACCTTCCACTCTCTCAAGGACTTTGTCAATGAATGGTAAGGGGAAATGGTCCTTTTTGGTGAATGAGTTTAGATTCCTATAGTAAATGCAGACCCTCCATCCACTACTCACCCTAGTTGGAAGAATCTCTCCATCTTTATTGGTTATCACTGTGATTTATGCCTTCTTGGGAACCACTTGGATTGGGATCACCCACTCACTCTCAACTATGAGATAAATGACACCAACTTTTAACAATTTTAGAAGTTACATCCCTACTACCTCCATGATATTAGGCTTGAGTCTAAAATGAGGTTGATGATATGGATTTGAATCAAATTCTAGAACAATCCTATGAGTCTCGATTAGTGGGCTAATCCTGGGAATATCAGACAGGGTCCAACCAATGGATTTCTTATGTTTTTTAAGTACATCTAGAAGCATACTATCATGATTGGATTCAAGATAAGAAGAAATTACAATAGTATGTGTTTTATTGTCCCCTAGGAAGTAATAATTGAGTGCAATGGGAAGTTCATTCAATTCAAGATCTGGTTGGTTCAGAATTTCAGCCGAATATTGGGAAAATGGATCAAGATCGATTTTGTTTCATAGAGTTTTAGATAGATTATAATACCCATCTGTAGAAGTTTCATATACAAGATTGGTTTGATCATATTTAGGGAAGGAAGTTTGATTGGTCTCCATGAAAGTGGTTTCCTAAAAGGTTTCACTGATTGTTGGACCTAAGAATTCATCATAAGATCAATTTGAAAATGATTCAAGCCTAGGAGATAGACTTCCTTCATGTGAACAAAGGAAATAAATCTCATCCTAACTTAAACATCCATAAAATATTCCTTAATGTTCTATGGATTCATTACTAATGATTCCTATCATGTTTACTTCATGAATTTCCTCTTCATCCCCTATTTGTGAGCTTGCATTATAGATGCTAATGTCTAGGCTCATTTTTTCAAAGGTGATAGTCATGTTCCTGTTTCAAACTTGGATAAAAGAGTTGATTGTTGAAAGGAAAGGGTGACCAAAGATGATTGGGTTTTGTTCCTTATTTCCTAAGTTTGGATGGTTATCAAGGACATTGAAGTCAGCAGGGTAGATGAAGTTTTCGACCATTACCAGAACGTCCTTTAAAATCCCCTTTGGAACCCTAATTCTATGATCAACAAGTTGAAGTGTGACAGATATGGGTTGGATCTCTTCTAGGACTAACTGGTAATACAAAACATAGGGTATTAGATTGACACTAGCACCTAGGTCACACAAGGCCTTGACAACTTTTCTCTCTCCTAGTTCAACATTGATGTAAGGGAAACCCGGGTCTTTCAACTTTGGAGGAATGGTCTCTTGAATGGTGGTAGTCACATTAGCAGCCAAAAGGACTTGGTTTTTATGTGAAAATTTTCTTTTAAAAGTGCACAAGTCTTAAAGGTACTTTTAGTAGGCAGGTATCGTTTGGATTGCATCGAGATGGGGAATGTTCAAATTTGCTTGTGAGAAGATTTCCCTCAATGTTTCACTCAATTCAAGCTTGATTTTCCCCCTCATGCATTGAGGAAATGGTGCATTTTGTGGGGTTGTTTATTGAAGAGCAGTTTCTTTGACATTGTTATCATGTTTTTCAGTTTGATCATTTGGTTCATTTTAATTTTCATCCGAGTTTGAATCTTCATATGGGTTCAGAATTAGTTGTTCAGGTTTCTCAATGGATTTTACACATCTTAAAACAGTCAAACCTTTAGTTGTTAATGAGTTGTTTGTGTTCAACTTGAATATCCAATTACTGTTTGTTGTAGAATGGCTTGTGTAGGCATGGGTGCCTTTCTAGTTTTGATGGTTTGAAGTTCTTGTTTTAGTGAAGAGACTTCCGAGTTCATCCTTTCCAATTGTTTGCATAATTTTTCTAGTAGGATTTGTGGAATAGTTTGGGTTGGTGCTTGAGAAGTTTGGTTGATCCTAGGGGGATATTTTGGAGGTGGGATAGTTTGTTGAAAATAGACTGGTGGTTGTTGGTATTAGATAGGTTGGGTTTAGAACTAGTTATGGGTTTGGTAGTTTTGATGGGTGTAAGTATTTTTTCCCTGTGGTTGGCTAGGTTGTTGGTTATCTTTCCAGTAGAAGCCTGAGTGGTCATTATACCTTGGGTTGAAGGTGTTTTGGTATTGAGGATTTTGAAAGTTAAAATCATTTACTTCCACTGGGGGTCCTCTTAAAAGAACTTCCTTGATGGATGGAATAGTTGGACAGTTGTATGTCTTATGGTCATGTTTGTCACAAATTGAGAAAACACGGTCTACAGTTTGGATTTCATGGACTTCCTAAGGTCTATCTCTTAAACCTTCCTAGAGAGTGCTATGAGTTTATCCCTAAGTATTTCCTATTCTCTAAGTGTATGAATTACAGTAGTTCTTTGTGTATTTTCATAATAAGGTGAGGTTCCCCATGTTTGGTTTTGTTCAGAAAGGCTTTCCAAATACTCATAATCATAATTTGGGGCTTTATTTTTAAAAGTTCCATTGCACACCATGTCAATGAATTGTTTGTTCCCCAGGCCCAAGCCTTCATAAAAAAAATTCTCACTTGTTCAGGTATAGAAAAACCATGATTTGGAACCATGTTTAGGGTGTCTTTGAACCTCTCCCATGTTTCATATAATGAATCTACATATTTTTCCAAAAAAAAATTGAACACACTTTTTAAGTGTAATTGTTTTATGATAAGGGAAGTATGTTTTGTAGAATTCTCTTTGAAATTGGTCCCATGAGTGGATTGATGTAGGTCTCAAGTTTTTTATCCAATTTTTATCTTGATCCTTGAATGAAAAATTAAAGACCCTCATCTTAGCTGATTCTAGTTAATGTGGGGGACATATGGTTTCTAAAATGTCAATGAACTCCTTAACATGAAGGTAAGGCATCTCAGACTCCATCATGTGAAAGGTTGGAAGATGGTTTAGGACATAGGGTTTAAAGATGTAATTGAAATCTCCTAAGGAATTGTTTCTAATGCATGAGGGGGAATTGGTCCAAGCCGGAGTGAGGTAGTCATTCATGGTTTGATCAACTACATCACCTAGGTTTGGAGCTTCTTGATTTTGGTTTCCCATTTTATTTCCTCCATGATTTACAATTTGATTTCTTAGAAGACCCTCCATTATAATTGATTCAATTTTTGATTCAAGATTATCAAGAAGATTAGGATCTAATGGAAAAAATCCCCTATGTTCACTTGAATCCCCTATCCTCGGACTTTCCACCATAACTAGTCTGTTTGTATTACCGCGGGTGTAGGAGAACATGCACCAAAATGAAAAAAATGAGAAAGGAACTAGATAAGAGATATTGGGTGAGAATAGAATAATGGTGGTGGGGAAATAAGGTTTTGGTATAAGGTACTTACTTGGTCCCTAGAAACGACACCAAAATTCGATTCACGCTCAAATTTACCTAAGAGATAAAGGTATAACGGTCCTTGTAGTCTATCTTGGGTTGTAGAATCCACTGAGACCTAAGAAGATACCTAAGATACACTACCTATGAGATGGATTTTTTTCTATAAATTGGCCAACTTGGTGTTAATTTTAGATGGTTTTAAAAAACACTAAGAAATCTAAGTAAATTCATTTCAATAAAAATGGAATGATCTTTGGATCATTCTTGGGGTGGATTGAATGAATTTTACTTCTTTAGGCAATTTTGGTATTATTAATTTTTAATGAATCCATTCTAAAAAATAACACTACCTTCATCATTTTCTAGTTTGATGATAACAAAACTAAATTACTAATCCCCTACACACTTAGAGAACCAAATTCATGATCTCTCCAAGGTATATGGTCATTTTAATACTTGGATTTAGCTTCCTCAAACACAATGAAGATGAAGAGTGGAAATAACTAAAGGATGGAAGTTTTAAATTGGTTAACCAATTAACAACAATTTGTTCATAAAATAACATTCAATTTAGCCTTTGAATCTTCCTACAATCAACCCATTAAAGGGTTAGACCCCATTGACGATAGACTCTCAATGGTTTGGGGAAGATGGATTTTAAGAATTATATTAAAGAAATTAAAACCATGGAAATAACAAGCACTCCTCCGTTTGTGTGAATGAAATTCACCCCTATGTGTGAACTAATTCACCACAACATAGAGATATCACTGTGCTTTGTTATTATATAGTTTTAATGAAATAAATGGTAAGAATAGAATAGAAATATATTGATTAAGAACATATAAATACAAAAAAGAAACTTACATGACAATTGAAAACATTACAAAGGAACTTTGGCATAATAACATTACATAAAAAACAAGAGGTCCCTTCTCCCTCACCACCACTACCTTAAATAGGAAATTGGGAAGCCTTAGGCCGATCCTCAATCAATGTATGCCCAATTATTAAATTAATTTAGGCCTTAGGGTGGTGGAAAGTAGTAGATAAATTGATCCCATCCTTTACAATTCACAACCAATTCAATTGACCATACAATTCTTGGATCCGATGAATATAATATGTTGTAATACCACAAGTAATGAAAAAAAATTGTATTCGAACTGAATAAAATGATCAGAGTAATACAAATGAAAATGATTCTACCATACAACGTATAGAATCTATTAATAAAATATATAAATAATGAATTTTAATTGAAACAATAATAATAGAAGTGAATATGAATATAAAGAGGAAACAATACAATTCACTTTCTATTACAAATACTAGTGGATATTAAAGGTATTACAATTCTTTTATCCCAAAGAGTAGGGTATCCTATCCCCTAGGATAAAAGGTCTGTCTTACCACTACCTTAGTAAGCCATAAATACGATGATCGACAAGGCTATCTTTCTATCCTTAGAAGCCCTCAATTAAGAAGGTAGTCAACACCTCTATCTTTCAAACAATTGAAATCCCTCGATACGATGGTCAACAACATGTCTTCCTATCCTTGGAAGCCCTCGAGTGAGAAGGTAATCAACACCTCTGTCTTTTAAACAATTTAAAGCCCTCGATACGATGATCAACATCATGTCTTCCTATCTCCGGAATCCCTCGATCGTTATCACAATGATTGGACACACAATGAAGAATAAAATAACTTATAGAAATACAAAAACGTGAAACAAGCCGTTCAACTATTGTATCTTCAAGGCTTTCTCACAAAGCAAGAGAGAAGTCACAACATCTCTCTATAGAACTTGATGAAATAAAAAGTTGTGTTTTCTGGTTTGAATGACCTCCTATTTATAGGACTCAGGTTCCAATGATCATATTTTCTCCAATGGTTATATTTCTCTGAAAAACTCGGAGGGACTTTGACACTTGGCATTACAAAGGTCAAAACAAACAGAATAAATAACACTGTTTTGATTGGTAAATAACCAACTCAACGAAATCATTTTAGTTATAAAATAGTATGTACAAAGATATGAAACAATGAGTATGAGTAACATGTGATTGTTATTGAAGTTATGATAAGAGTGTAATTCATTTCAAAAGTATAATACATAACTTGGTTACTAGGATTATCATGATAACAATGCATATCGTTATTACAATTTATAACCTAGTTATGATTATTAACATGGTTATGATGCACAATATTTAATTTGGTTACAATTCATGAATACAATACAATACTTAACCTAGTTACGATGCATGATTGTGATGTGGTACTTAACCTGGTTATAATGCACATGGTTAAGATTCATGTGGTTACAATGCATGAGTTGGTTACGATACATGACCTAGTTATGATACATGACTTGGTTACAATACATGTGGTTACGATGCATGACCTGGTTACAATACAAGTGATTATGATGAACGAACTAGTTACGATACAGGTGATTACAATGCATGTGGTTACAATGCATGACTTGGTTACGATACAGGTGATTATGATGCATGACCTGGTTACAATTCAGGTGATTACGATGCATGACCTGGTTATGATACACATGATTACGATTCTGAATCAATATATCTAGTTACATTGTGAAACAACATACATGATTATGACAAGAATACAATATATATGAAAAACAATGTGAGTGATTACAATTATGAAACAACATACATGATAAACAATATATGTGATTACGATATGTGTGATTTGTGATTTCCAAAACAAATGATTGATGGGAAATTTGAAATACATTTTGACTCAAAAACCAATTCCTTTTTGTAAAAAATCATGACATTGACATAATTTTGTATAAAATGATGGATATTATTATCCAGTTTTTTATCTTATTTGGATAGTATCTCTTCCATTGCTTTGGTTGATCATTATTATGCTTCTGATATTTATCCATTTGTTATAATTCCACTATGATGCACTTTGACCGGAGGGAATAGTCTCCCAATAGAAACACCCTTGGCCCTCAATACTATTTTGAATCCTTAAGGAGGAATTCTTAAGGCCATGTGGCCAACCAGATTAGATTACTCATGATTGAACCAGTTCTGAGACATCAAAAAGTTTTATCAAAGGGTTTCCTTTCATTACCTTATAATTTAGGATGGTATACAAGATATTTTAACATGATGGAATTTGGAAATGAGCCTATGTTTTGGAGTAGTTAAGCTACATATAAGGAAAAAACCAAATTTCCAAATATGGAAATTGATGTTCAGGATTATGACTATTATAGTTTTACAAATTTCACTATTTGGTGGTGCACATGAGTTGTAGAATTTATTACTATTGTGGATTTTATTTTTACCCTTGGATTGATATGGAAAGGTGATATTGATCATGAATCATTATAGTAACATAGATATTCACATGCCTTGGATATTCTATGCCATATTTATTTTCAATCAAACATTGTCTGTGGCATATGGTAGTGCCCCGATTGTTATATCTAGGTTTAGAGTAATATTTATAATAGATAAATGAGATAAATAATTGGATTAATTAATGAATCTACATTAACCTAAATTGTATTTCTTTGTATATCATAATTATGGAAACTTAATTATCCAATTTTAATGTGTTTGAGCTATGGAAAATTGGTCACATGAGGTAAAATATTAGTTGTATCCAATTACATTAGTGCCAATTGTAAATTAAATAGTGTGTGTGCCTCTATAAAGTGTGAATGGAGATTCATCTAATTAAACCATTGTAAAAATATTGGTGCAGTTATATGAAGTACCATTTTCAAATTATAAAGTATAGTAATTTATAACATGGGAATGGAAAACACAAATAACTAGAGCCTGATATATATAACTAGACATGTTTACACACTTAATAAATATTGTGTTATAAATTTAAATATAAATGTCCCCATTAAATGGGATTTAAATTAAAACACAAAGGCTGTTTTCATATATAACATATAATTGAAGCTCCATGTACTTGAACCCTTCTAATTGAAAATCATAATTTGTTTAATACTCTGACTTTAGATCTTGGGTAGTTGGGTTAGTATGTTCTAGGTAGTGATCCCTTATGCTCATATTCATATTCTGAGTACTTAATTTAACTTCTTATCAGGATTTGAGGCGTGTCCTTAGAAATTGTAGATATATACCTCCAAAAAGGCCTTAGGTTGAGAACCAAGAAGGTGGTGATGACCATGCTTCTGAGGTTTTGGGACCTAACCCACCTATAGTACCACCTGTAACACCACCTATTATATATAACTTGTTAATTAGTTACTAGTTTCAAGAGGGGTTTCTATGGATCATGAAGACCATGCAGTGAGCCTCGCGACATGTGCCTATTATAGAAGAGTTGACATTAGAGTTCCAGTAGAAACACCCACTTACTTTCTTGAGGGATGGTGGCCCCCAAGCTACTGGGATATGGACAGAGTCCATACTATCTATCATTGAGGATATGGAGGTTCCTACAAAGAGGATATTTAATCTCACCTCCTATGTTCTTCATGGTTATACTAAGAACTAGTGAGACATTATCACCCAGAAATACCATCATCGAGATATGGTTTGAATATATTTGAGGCTGTATTCAACGATTATTTATTTTTAAAGACATTGAGAGCTAGCCAAACTAGGGAATTTATCTACCTAGATCAAGGATCCCTATTAGTTATAGATTATTTATCTCTCTTTACTAATATTCAATATTTCCCCCTTCTTTAAATGGTAATGATATTCCGATAGAGAGAGAGATTCTTTGAGGATGGGATCTGTTTCACTATCTGGTATTAGGTATATTTCTTCTGTTTAACTGCTCTTTCTGGGATTGTGAACTAGGAAATGATCACCGAGAACAATTTTATGGAAGATAAAGGTAGAGGGAATAATGGTTCATCACATAAGTAGAGTATTTGTTCATGTAGAAGTAAGAAACATTATCTGGAGGGTTCTTGAAAATAATTTGAAGCCATAGTATTATCACCAGTGATTCTATGACCTACTATCAGTGTGGACAATAAGGTCATGCAATTTCTCAGTGTGACCGAGTCCTAGTTGATTTCTATGCCTATGGAATAATTAGACATCTTTAGAGTTTTTTTTGGAACTTTACATCAATTATTAGTGGAAGAGATTGTACACATACTTGGACTTGTGGTTTAGGATCAGTGGCCTCATTCTAGAACAGAAGATGGACTACCACCAATCGTACATGTATAGGAGGTGGATGTGGTTGTGGAAGCCAGACTCTGGATATGTAGCACTATCTAAGTGGACCCACTCAGAGTAGTCAGGTTAGATCTCAAGGACATGGATTAGGCTTGATTTATACAGTACAATCTATGACTAAGGAGTATGGTTCCAATCCATCTACAATTTAAGGCATGATCTTAGTAGAATCTACTTTAGTGTCTTCCATTTTTGGTACAGGTGAATTTCAATCTTTTATATTCATTTCTATCATGGAAAGAAATGGGCTCAAGGTTCAGTATTTTTTTTGTGCAAGGATTATGGATACTCCATTGGGAGGATGGTAAAAAAGATTATTCCGATGTAAAGAGTTCCCCTAGATGTTGGTGGTTATTTCTTACTATGATACCTCTTTATAATCGAGATGATAGGCTTTGAAAACATTATTGGGATGGATTGGTTAGTCCCTTATCATGATCATGTTTATTTTTATCACTATAAGGTGTCTTTAACATCACTATAGGTTGGTAGTTATATTCACAAGGGTGAATGGGATGTCCAGGAAAGTCAAGCTCAACCTAAGCAGCATGGGCTAGATGGAGTGAAGACCCTAATTACTAGTATTTTTATGGATGATCAAAGAAGATGTTAGGTTTATTTCATACCTGTAGTAAACCGAACTAGGTTTATCTTCCCTATTGACTTTTCCAAACTACCTACTTAGAGATAGGTAAATTTTACTATTGAGTTAGTTCTTATAGAAGCACCAGTATACATTACTTATTATATGATCAATATTATTGATCTATAGGATATTAGGAGGCTATTATAGGTTTTAGAATTTAAGGATTTTATATGGACTAAAACATCCCCTAGGGGTTCACCAGTCCCTTTCTCAAAAAAGATGGATTGTAACCTTAGGTTTTGTGTGGATTACCATCAGTTGAAATAGCTTATGGTTAAGAACCAGTATCCACTACCTCATATAGAAGAACTCTTATACTAGATCCATCGAGCTCAAGTTTTGTCAAATATTGATTTGAGGTCAGGATATCATTAGGTATGAGTTAGGACTTTATCCATACCCCATTCAACGTTTCAAAGAAGATATAACATTTATGAGTACCTGGTTATACCGTTCAGCCTAATGAACATGCCCACCATTTTATGGCTTGGATGAACATGTTTTCCACCAGTATCTGTATTCATTCATGGTAGTATTCATGGATGAAATATTGGTGTATTATCACACTCGACATGACCATGCCAAAAATCTTGAGATCGTATTGAATACATTGAGAGAGAACCAACTATTTTTTAGGTTCACCAAATGCGAATTTTGGATCGATAATGTTCAATTCCTTGGTCAAATTATATTAGAATTTGGAGTATCTAGGGATCTAGATAAGGTGAGTACAATGGTATATTGGGAGTATCCAAAGAATATTTTTAACATACAGATTTAGGGTAGCTGGATATTATATGAATTTCAATCAATACATTTCACTTATTACAACACCCCATACAAGATTAACTAAAAAGGGTTTTATGTTTTTATGGTCTAAATCCTATAAGAATTAATTTATGGAGTTGAAAGTGGGATGGAATTCATCATCGATCCTTATTAATCTTGATCTGGGTAGAAGCTATATTATTTATTATGATGTTCCATGAATCAGGATGGGATTAGTTCTAATGCAGGGAGATGGAGTCATGAAATATGGATCTAGATAGTTAAGGCATCACAAGTATAATTACTATACACATGACCTTGATCTAGAATCTGTAGAAAATGTATTTAATTATTGGAGACACTATCTACTAGGAGATAAGATTGTGGTGTATACAGACCATAAAATACTCAAATATATCATTAAATATCATGATTTTAATATCAAACAATGTAGATGGGTTGAATACCTGCATTCCATTGATTTTGAAATCACTTATATGAATGGGAAGGGCATTATTGTGGTTAACCATCTGATCCATAGGACTCATACAAGTTAGTTCAGAAGTCTAGTAGTGAGTGGTAGTTGATGACCCTATTTTTTGAGATACACCCAGAGGTTAAGGAGAATCATATGAATCCTATTATTATAGATTTTACAGTGACCTATTCACTTCTAGATAGAGTAAAAATGTTACAACTATCAGTCCCTAAGGGATAGGTCATAAGTGATAGTGTTTTAGGTGAAGGCCTACTAACAGGTTTGATCATCAATGGGGATGAGATATTGTGAATTCATGGAAATATCTACGTTCTTGGACATTTTCAACCAAAATTTTTGTGTAAATATCATACTTCTAATTATGTAGTACACCCCAAGATAACAAAAATGAACTATTATTTATGCCAGATGTATGGGTGTTTGAGGATGAAGTAAATATATCTTTCTTTGTTACTTGGTATTCCACCTATAATCTAGTAAAGGATGAGAACCAATGACCAACCGGGTTTTTACATCCATTAACCATTTTAGGATGGAAATGAAACAACATCAATATGTACTTCATGACTTGATTACTGAGGTCACCTCAAGGCAGTGATGCAGTATGAGTGATCATCAAAATATTAATAAAGAACACCCAATTTATACATATTAGAGAGGCCTTTTTAGTTGATAATCATTGGAGGATTTATATGCAAGAAATTATACAACATCATATATTTCCATGGAATATTGTGTCAGATAGAGAAACTCGTTTTAATTCTCATTTTTTTCAAGTATTTTAGAGGGCGTTAGGTTCACAGGTACTTTTGAGTATTACATACCACCCTTATACTAATGGAAAATCTGATAATAAAATACAAATGTTAGTTGAAATTATTAGAGTACACATCCTTGATTTTGGAGGTTCTTGAAAAAATAATACCTATAGCTGAGTTCACTTATAATAACAGTTGTTGGGTGATGATACAAATGGATCCTTATAAGTCCTTATATGGAAGGTCCTTACATTTATCCCTATGATGTTTATAGGTAGGATAAAAAACACTAGTGAGACCTTGTATCATTCAGGATACATTAGATAAGGTATGACTTATAATAATGTACAAGGAATCAGCTTAGTCAAGGAAGAAGTCATATATTAATCATCATTGATGACCTCTAGAGTTTAGGAATGGGGATTGAGTTTTCTTGAACGTCACATATATACTATGGAATAGATGGATTCTAAGACAAGGGATGCTATTACCTTATTATATCATTATTTTTTAGATTTCTAAGAGGTTCATGCCAATATCCTATTAGATAATTCTTTGTAATAGGTACCAATCCATGTACAATGTATTCCAAGTATCTTAGCTTCGATGTTATCTCTTCGACACATATCATATATTTCATCCTGATGATTTTCAAAGGAAAATTCTTCTTATGAGGATTATCCTATACGTATTATTGATTGGAGCATGAAATCCCACTAAGTTAGCTCAATACCTCAAGTATGGATGATATGGAAGCATGATCATGTACATGACGAGATCTAGAAGAGGGAGGCAGATGTATATACCCAGTGGTAGGAGTTATTCTCATAAAATGTTTTACCACCCTTATAAGGGAATATTGGGGATGATTTTTCTTAAATAGTGGAGGTTGTAAGATCCCAAAATTTCTATTAATTTTAAACCCCTTAAATTTTAGTTTAAATCTCTTGATTTTCCCCAGTGGAAGTGCTTAAATGGTTATGGAAGGGTTTAGGGGATCCATGGCTTTTCTAAAGCATGCAGCTCCTATTTTTATAGAATTTGTATGAGATGCATGTTTGGAACATTATTAGTAGTATCCTTTTTTCTCAAGCACAATACCCATACATAAGGGATCATAGTTTGATATACTATGTGAGGGAGGACACACACCCATGCAAAAACCCGTAGACCTATTATAGAGCTGAAACACATGGTTAGTTTGTGGTTTGTCTATACGTGTTCCAAACCACATGAGGGGTGGTTCCCTTAGATAGTGCTAGCGCAGAGTGGGTGTGTGGTTTGGCCAACCATGTAGCCAAACCGTGCACCCCATTAATTAATGGTAAAATAATATTTTTCAAATTATCATTTTCCCTCAAGTATTTATATCATTCCACCCTAATTTTCTTTCATCTCAACTCACAGCTTCTCCTACCTCCATTGGAGATCCTTAATGGAATCATGTTAGGATTTGAAGGCTCTCCCTCATATGTAATCTCATTATATTGACATCATTTATATTGGATCACTGATAATAAGTGATTCAATTAGTTAACATATCCATTCCTCATTTATCTTTGCCTTATGAATACTATTTATAGGTGAGCTAATATGACCTACTTTTAGAGATTTTCTCTATTTTTCTATTTCTTTCCATTATATCCAAAATTAGAAACTCATACTAGATGAGGATTCAACTAAAATGATGAGGTATGTGGTCAATAATAATCCATCGAGTCTCATCATTTATGTTTTCCAACATTGTTGTTCATATTAGTTTTTCCCACACTTTTCCCCTAACTTAAATTTTCTATAAATTGGTTTCATAACTTGAAATATGAACATTCAGTATATCCTTTATCACCATCAGATGGTAATGACCTCAATGCGAGCCACCCCTTTATGTGTTCCATGAATATGCCCATATTTAAATTTGAATATTATTAACCAAAACAAACTTTGGTGTATTTTTTTTGAACTTTCAAAGGGATATAATTAATTTAAATAAATTAGTTAATGGATTTTAATTAGGAACTTATGTTTCAATTCGATATTATAAATTTAAAATGAAATGTTAACGGTGGTATGAAACCTCATTTGACCTTTTTCATTTATAAATGAAAAGGTAATGTCATGAATTAAATGGAGTAATAAATTGATATGGATGACACTTGGTTAGTGTTACTAATCATATAAACATGGTGAATATTGATCATGGACCTTTTTCTTATTAAAGGAGTGGTAATACATGATACAAACTTTTATTACTGAGGGAATTCCTTGATCACTTAAAGGATGCCACACCAATTCATTGATCTGATTTCCAAGGAAGATACCTACCTTGGAATTTGGTCTTTGTCTTAGAAGTACATAAATGAATCTGTATTGTACCAATGATTCATTCATTTATTATCTAGAAATTAGAATGAATTTCATACACTCTATGCAATCCTATTGATATCCTCAGATAAGAAGTGCTTTGGATTCTTCCATTGGGACCCAATCGTTCTTAGCATGGGATTTACTGTGGACATGCTCCATGGAAATAGTTAGAAAATTTTCTTATGGAATTCCTTTATTTTTTATTTGGATTACACTTAGACTCATATATATTGTTTATTTCTGTGAGCTGGATCAACCTTCTAAGGACAATGACACCTTTATTTCACAATGGTTCCTGAAATTTTATTGTCACGTATTTGAAATCTTATTATACCTTAGGTCCAAAATTATTTACTACTTCTACTTGGTCACATAGGTTTTTATCTTTAGACCTTGACCATTTATAGATACCCTATTTAAACTCTTCCAAAGTAGGATGAATAAGGTATGGTTGGCTGATCTTCCGATGAGGAAGCATACTCGACATGGTTATTATTTCATACATTTATTTCCACCACTTATTATTATATCTACAAACGGTTACATTTAAATTCATATAATATAATTTTTATAGACACTATTGGTGGTGGACTATAGAGTATATCTCAAACCCATTTTGGCCACTGAATAGAACCCCAAAAGACTTCATGGATTCAGGTTGGAATAGGAAAAATCACCTAGTTAGGGATGGTTCATATTCTTATAGTGTGGGAAATTAGGAGCACATGACTGATCCAAGGCTTTAAATTCTATTAGAGATAGTATTTTTGGTCTTTTTTGTTATTTTAATATAACTTTATTATATATATGCATGTTATTTTTTGTACAACACAATGAAATCAAAATCATTTTGTATATAGAGTTTGTTACTATTGTTCAGTTTACTTATCATATCTGGATGTTGTCACTTTCTCTGTTCTGGTTGATTATTATTATACTTCCTCTTTTTATCCATTTATTATTATTACATTGTTCTATGCTTGGATTGTATGGAATAACCTCTCTAAGGACACACCCTAGGTCCTCACTACTAGTTAGCAGCCTCTAGAATACAGAGAGTCATGCTTGAGGTAATGTGGCCAACTGAGTTCAGTTTATCTGGAGTGAACTAGGTCCAGGATTTCAAACAATTTGAAATGGAAAACTGGTTTTGAAAAAAATTATCATTTCATATACTCACATTGATTAAAAATTACATCCATATTATTCCCTATCAAATGTATTTTGTTTCTATTCTAATTATGCAAGGAATTGAAGGTGATGTTTGTTCTTAAATGGAGAAATAATGAAGTGATGTTTGATAGAATTGATATTTTTGAACTGATGAAGTCACCATATAAGTTCAATATATATATATATATATATTATTACTCTAAAAAATATGAAGAAAATATTTGACCTGATGATGTAAATATGGAGATCACATCTTGAGGGGGAGTTCACCTTGACGAGATTCCAAAACCATTTATTCCTTACAAATCTATAATTTTGAAAAAAATTATAGAAAATATCATTGATTATGTTTGTATATATATTCAATCATATTGATTTTTGAAAGAAAAAAGTCTAACATTAATGGGGTGAAATTTCCTTTAATCACTGATAAGTAGTTAATGAGAATTAGAGCATTTTCTGGGATGGTCAAAAAACTCAAAACCTTTTACTTATTATTAAATGGAATAATCTATGTATTAAGATTATTGCATGCATTCCAAGTTGAAATTATCAGAATGAAATATATATTAATTAGTGTTAGCTGGTTTAATAATAAAATTTTTATGCTACCCTTGAAAAAGTGAATTGAAAAATGGTAATGAGTTGGTATAATATTTTTTGGATCAATGGAAAAAATTTAATATCTAAATCAAACCCTATTATTTTATATGATAATCTTGACTCAAGTATAGTTAGAGTGGAATGACTGATGATAAATTTTTTAAGAATAAATTGAAAAAAAACTCTCTCATATTCTTTGTGATTGTTCTCAATAAGGTAGATAATGAATAAAATAAGAATGAATAATGAAATATATCCATCCATATTGACATGAAAATTTCTAGAAGGCGTTGAAAAAATTAAACGTGATAGATTTATGAATCTAATTTTTAATGTTTTTTTGAGAAGGATAAAGTGTATTAAGGGAATTTAGTTGATGTCAATATGTATATGAAGTATTTCTTGGATGATTTCATGGATTTACCAACCTTATTTATGATAAGTTTTATAGATTATAAGGATGTTAGAAGGCATGAATACTGATTAAGAAATTAATGAGGTGAATTAAGGAGGTTAAAACATGACATGTCAAGGTTATTCGAATTTTAACAGAAAGTGTGAGAATGTAAATATAAATTGATACTTATATAAAAGTAATTTAGGGTCCCATTGATCCTCATAAAGGTAACTCTAGAATTTCACTGGATGTAAAAAGTTTATTTCCAACTAGTATAAAGGTCACATTATATTCATGTAAGGGTAATGAGGAAATATAGAAGCCTATATAAAGGTAATATGATATTTGTGATAACTTTTTGAGACCAAATAAACTTTTACATAATGGTGATATATGATCATTATAATAGTGGTGATGAAATTTATGAGGACGTGTAAGGGTTATCTGAACTCGAAGTCAGGGTAAACTTCAAATGCATGGAATTGCATAATTTCATCACTACTGAACAAGGAGCTATGCGATAGTTAACTGGGTCTGTGTTAACTTATATTCAGATCCAGGAATCTATAATATTTATATTCTTGGAAATGAAATTAAAATCATAAAATTCTATAGATTTCTTCTTTATATAAAAACACTATGATGATTGTTTATCACCAATTTTTGGTTAGTTGGTTTCAAATGGGGTTTATTCATGGAACTAAAAACACCCAATTTCTCTCATATCTATGTTAACTCATGGGATTACATTCCAAAGGAATATGATCCTTGGGTATTTCACTAAAAATTCCTATGAACTAAGATTGGTTGAGCAAGGGATGTCACCCTTCTCTCCTAGATCTCATCCTGCCCCCGACTACACCTAGGTTTTTCTCCTGGAACCCTTCACTTCAGGGTTGATGGCACCTTGGTGATTTCTTATTCATTTTTTGGTCATTTTCCCCGACTTTTCTCCAGTGAAGGTGCTTCATATTTTCTTCCATGTTGTCGAATTTATCTTCTTGGAGGTCTTGGGGTCCCATCGATGGTTGTATGTCGCTGAAGCTATTGGTCGCTCCTTCTACAGCTCTGACCTTTCATTCCACTGTGACTATCCTGGTCGAATATGGAGTGGTGTTCAAGAGAGGTTTTTTGTATTGTGGCATGGAGGTTTATGGGTCTCAAGGAACATTTTGGGTTGGCTTGTTTGTTTTGATGGCCCCCATTTTTTTGAACCATCATTGTTGATGTCATCTAGAGTCCTCTAGAACTATAACCTCTGCCCTGACCTTACGCTCTGCTGGTCCCCTCCTAGTTGGATCTAGAGCAGTGATTTCAATGGGGGGTTTTTTTGGTGTAGTTCGGCAGCTGTCGGTGTTCCTAGCACGTGGCCTTTAATGAGGGTTAGGGTTTCTCTAATTTATTTCTCATTTCTTTGGTGTAGTTTTTTCTTCTTCTTATTGATGGTCGATATTTTTGAATCTTGTTCGATGGTGTTTTGATATGTGATTCTGGTTTGGTTTCATCCATGATTGGTTATGGTGTAGGCCATTAATGTCTCTCTCTATAGTTCCATGTAATATTCTTATACTTTTTGATGATGTGAGTTGGTTCTGTTTTGGTGTTCTGGTCATTTTTGGTTTGATGGGGGTTGATGACAAGGTTACGATGTTCTATAGCAGCTTCGAAGGTCTATGTTTCAGTTTTTGGTGGTGCACGTTAGTGAAGGAATGGAAGTGATAGTGATGATAAGATAGTTTTGATGTTGGTTTTTATGGTTTATAGTTGTGGTTATCGGTATCGAGACGATAACGCCATGCTGTGTTGATGGCGATGATTTGTTGACAGGACATGAATTTCCTCGATTCAATCAATTACCTTAGGTCTACTCATGGGATTTTCAGGATTTTTGGTGATGTTGGCCTCCTTTAAATTTTGAAACAGGTGTGTGATGATGGTTTTGGCATGATGATGATGGTTCAGTTTTAATTTTTGAAATTTGAATTCTATAATGTGATGTGTTTTGTGAGGGTGTGATTTGATGATACAAGGAATGTCTCTGTAGGTTCCCAAATTCCCTCAAAGTAGATTTTCAATAAAATAAAAAATGGATTGGAGTAACTTACATTGGTTGAGAGGAGTTTAGGCTCATCACACCCTTTTGGGGGGAATTATTTAATACTCAATGACTCTCTTATATATTTAAGACATATTTTTGAATCCCTTTTAAATTCCAAATATGGATCTAGTCACCCCTATGTTGTAATAATAAATTATAGAAATTCATTGGTGGGAAACCATCTGTATGAATCTAATGCTCTACATCAATGTAACTATCTATATGTATCACATGTTCTCCATCATGGTTACGTTTTCTATTTTGTGATGTTGGGTTTAAGACACATAGTTAAACACTATGGAATTTACTATCATCTAGGGAGATGAGAGTTATTTCAATGTTGGGATCAGGTCCATGATAGGGAATTCCTATTTATCCCTATGAGAGGAAATAGAACCCATGTAGTTTGGTGCCACTTAATGGGACACATCTTAACTTTTTTTTTTCATGTGAAAAGGACCAGACCAAGCAGTTTAATGTTACATGGGATGTAGTTCTAGGATAAAGGTTCATATCAATGTTTGTGTAGGACCTACACCGAAGTGGCCCTTTTTGGTTTATCTAGAAGGGGGTATGGCCCTGTGATGGTGTCCCATACTGAGAACATGTACCAATGAGAATAAAATTATCAGTAAGAGATATAACCTCCTAGGTGGGGGGCCTGATCTTACTAGGAATATAACCCAACATGGATAATGATGGAGGGACATGAAATTAATATGTCCATTCAGGTTGGATATGAACCTATTGAGGATATGGACTATAGAAGATTAGGGTGAGTTTGGGGTGTTGGGATTGAACCTCAGGGAAGATTCCTATATATCCTATTTGGATATGAATCAAATCCCCCGTAGTTCATAAGGGTTTTAGATTACACCTAATAATGAGGCCAATTTGATTTATTTGTTGATAATATATCCCTTTAAAGGTATTTATCATGAATAATATGACCCTTTGAGATGATGGAAACAGGGGTTTTGGGATCACACCTAGTAGTAGTCCCATTTGAGGATATTTGACAGTCCTAGTGATATAATCATCTCTGATCTCTATGCCCACATGAGTCATGTTCATTCTGAGAAAAAAGAAGAATTGGAAGATTTGGAACTTCAAATGATCTCTTTCTTATTCTAGTAGATGAGGGTGAGGGTATATTAGGTGGGAGATATTCTTTAAAGAAGACTGGAGTCTTAATCGAATGGATGCCCAATTCTTGGTTTCAAATAGAAGTGGATAAAAATATACATCATTAGTCCTCATCAAAGGGAAAATAAAGTGGTTAACCTCACTATTTGAAATAGGTATTTCCCTGGAACTACCTTCATGGATGGAGTCCTTATTACTGAGGCTATTCATAATTGTAAACATCCTAAAAAACCTACCTATTTGGTTGGATAAGTGCTGGGAATCATTTAATGAGGGAATGTCAAATCAAATGGGAGACACATTGATGTGTCATGTGATCTAATTACGTAATAATGGGGAGCCAAATGGAGGTTGTAGTCTATTTTTCCATTCAATAGGAGCCCCAAGGTGAGGTATCTATCTTTGATGGAACAAGAGAGGGGCCAAAAGGTGATTTTACTAGGTGATACCAAGGTGAGATGGATCTGGCTTCACCTAGGTGATTCCAAAACAAGATAGACCTAGTTTTTCCTGGGTGATATCTGGTAAAACTAAGATGTACTTCAACTATGTGTTTATTATGTGAAGAATAACTTGGGCAATGAAATTTGGGAATGACTTTGTTAGGACTTCCAAATGTCTTCTCGACTACTCCGACAAGGGTATCGTGAAGGTTCTAATCTTAGAAAGGGGCCTTCACCCTAGTAATTTTGGACTAGGGGGAAGTGTCTCCTCACATAGGTATTTGGGGTTTTAGAACTTGGAGGAACTAGAGTCCATAGAATATTATTAATTACCACTTCTTTTGAATCATAGAGAGCTAAATGGAGTGTTTTGTGTATTGGGGAAAAGGAATAGTGTGGGTGCCTCATGCAATTCGCTCAAACATGAACCTCATGGATATTTTACCTATGATAGGTATTCATCACATAGTTTATGCAATGAATATGTTAGATATATGAAGGCTATTCCTACATGAAGTGTTGGTTGTGTTAGTGTTCCACATAGGTGGGACTTGGATGAGATAGCCGAATAGGGAGTGCGAGTGACATGAGTGTGAACCTGAATTACTTTATAAAAAATTCACAACTTGAGATAAACATAAATATTTATTTTTAAGTCTATTTTGTATTTATGTGCAGTCAAATTGAAGTCTGTAAAGTGAAATATGCCCCATTTATTTGGTGTATGCACCATAGTAGTGTGTTTTTGATGCCATGAAGTGCCTAGAAGACCCTCTATAATGTTTTTTAAGGAGTAAACCCCATTTTATTAGTAATATAAAAAATAAATATCTTACTCATGTAGGGAGGTTCTCATCACTGTACCATCGGATTGGTCCAAATTTCTAATGATTATCTATCCCTCAAAGGGTGATTAATCTTACAACACATGAAAATCCACTATGTTGTTTATTCCAGCATAGAGATAGACTTATAATCAAATAAAAAAATTTGTTTTCTAAGTTAGGATCACAACATTAGTTATGATAAAATGTGCATGTCATGAATATTTTTATGCCAATAATGATCAAAATCACATCACAATTATTGTTGAGTTATAGAGGAAGTGAGTTCTACTTCTCAAGATTCACTAAAAAATTGTAAGATACTGCGAGATGTATAAATGATAGACATGAAAAATAAAAAATGATGTGTTTATATAATTCATGTAATGAGGATCGTATGAATTATTTATTTAATTTCACTTCATATGAATTTAATGATTTGATGGCTTATAAAGTCATATAAAATTCTAAGCATAAGCCTTTGCTAAAGTCTTATTATATCTAAACCTGATGATGTTATTTTATGCATTAAAATTTCGAGATTGGGATGTCTGATTCACAATTGTAGTTGATATTAAATAAGGACCAACCAAGGAAGGTGTTGAAGGAAGGAATTCGACACAACATCACAATACAAACCAAAAGATTATGAAATAAGATGGAGAATATTGATACAAAATATGGAAACAGTGATGAGAATTATGGTTGAAAAATAGTTAGAATAAAAACATTATAATATAGTGAATAGATATTTAGGAACACACTAGTGAGAAATGTTGTGATTAAATAAGTGATCATTTAATGTAAGAGGTTTCTCAATGAGGAATATAAAGACCCATACATGTTGGGGTAACTAAAAGATGGTGAGTTGAAGGAAACCACACTGAAATGGTGACTATAGATTATTGAAAAACTACCTGTGTGAAATAGTGAGATAGAACCATCTCATAGTTAAGGTTATGGTAACTCAATACTGAAAAATGAGTTCATTCTGTATTGAAGTTTTCACATATAAATCTCATGATGAGGAAAGAGATCCCAAGAACACATGGAATGTCTATTTAAATATTTTTTTTAGAATTTAAATTGAGAAAAGACCCTTGATAATTAAATTATCAAAAGGAATGGAAAGATCCAAGTATTTAGCTGGATTAATAGGAAGAGTTTGAATGAAACAATGATCGAAGATTTTGAGTTTTTAAGGCTAATATTTTAGGAACATGAATTCTAAATATTTTAAAAATTCGATATACCATACTCATGATTAGAGTTAAATATATATTCTAATAAGAAGAAAGAAAAAAATGAAGAATTTAACCTCATTATAGTAAATATTATGTATGTAAAAAAGGGAGGGATAGAGGTATCATACATTGTATGTATCTTCTCATTTAGTGAATTTTAAGGATTAATAAGTTTTTCTAGTACTGTACAAATAATTTATCCCTTTCACACTAAATAAGAAGAAGTGGAAGGATATTAGAATTTAGTCTTTTGAAATGCCAATCAAACCATTAGTAAAATACATATAAGTATAGACCACAACATCCAATATTGGAAGTATGAATATCTTTTATTATCTCTCTTGATTGTTTCAAGTGAGGAGGAAGATCGCATATTCTATATAGGAGAGAAACATGATTTCTATTGCTGATCTACTTCACAATGAGTAGGCTGAATTCTATGTAATATTTAGATAGTTTAACAAAATTCTATTTCTTACATTGTACCTGGTTGGTTCTTGGATAATAGGTTCAAGGCCATACCCTTTCCCACAATTATTTTGATATTAAGAAGAATGATGTGTACATGGGATAATAACCACAATTCACTAAGGAAATAACGATCTTTCAAATTTTGTGATACTTTTCAAAAAAATATAAGTTTATTTTTATTACTTTACATTTAAATATTTTCATGATGAACAACACATAATAATAGAAAGAGAGACCATTTCATTGAATAAGTGAAACCTTGATAATAAGATAAATTTATAATTGTAATTAAAGTACAAAAACATTTATTCAAATTCCCTATCAGTACTGGATACATCCTCATGTGATCCTAATAGTTACACACAAAATTTTTTATTTATAAATCTTATGAAGTTCCCAAATTACTTCTATGACCATTAGTTATGATTATTCCCTATTTGTTGTGGAACAAATCTATTTCTATAAAAAAACTCATCTTGATGCTTATAAAGACGCCTTAGGCCACCTTCATCACTTAGATCACCTATTTGTAACACATTATTCATAAAAAATTGTTAACATAAAAAATAAAAATAAACCTATAAGGGTATTTTTTCAAAAAATATCTCCTTTTGGGTTTACAAAAAATTCCAAAACAGACCAGTTGTTTTCTTGAAAAAACATCAGAACAAATCTGATTTGATTTTTACCAATGTATAAATCACTTTCCTTCAAATAATATATAAATTATTCACTAATTACATAATTTAATCCCATACGAGTCATTCTCAGTGTGAGAAAAAATTAATTTTATGATAATATGATCATGAAAATACTTCATTGATATTAATGCAACAACCTCTACTTCCAAAACTTCTCCTGATTAATCATTCAAGAATTCACCACCCCTCTTAAATACAATAATTCACTCCATTTTATAATAATAAATAACACTCCAGAAAATATTCTTCCCTTAAAAAATAAACACCTCCCCCTTTTCAACAAAAACAAAGAGAACTTACTTGAATGTTTTGAAAAGAGGTTTTGTAATTCAATAATTTAATTTATAAGAGAAAACATACCATTCATTAAACAACAATTTACATGGGGGAGTAGTGGTCCTTTTTAAAACTCATCCAGTTGGAGATATTTAGTTTAAATGTAATAGAAAATTGATTCCTTTCAAAATCCACCTTGGGTAGTGCTTTAGTCATGATATCTAACACTTGATCTTGAGTTTGAACATACTCCAACATTAAAAATTGTTGCTCAAATAACTCCTTTATAAAATGATTCTAAATCTCAATGTGTTTTGTCATTAACTCATTAATAATATTTTTTTAATATATATTTCACTATATTTTTCATACATGATATAAAATGAGATACCATGTTAGTACTAATGTATTCAAGATTTTATTTCATCCATATTGATTGTGTACAAGCTTGAGTGGATACACTATATTTAGCCTCCATAGTGCCTAAATTGATTAAATAATTCTTCTCTATTTCTATATATTTTTCTTTAACTACTATATATTCATCCATATATATCATTATTTACCAAAAAATGTGATAAATTATGAGATCTAAATCATCACATGAGGTTAAATTTTACTCATCCACTGAACCTACCCAATCTGCATTAGAAAATAGCATGAGACGATACTATGTTTTTATATTAAAAAATATTCCAAAATACACTATATGATTGATATATTGTATATTTTTTCTCAAAACCTACATATTAATTTCTTTTGAACAACATTGATAATATGTGGCTTTACATGTGGAAAATACGATGTCGGGTCGAGTGGGTATCAAGTACAAAACACTACTAATGATATATCTATAATGTGTCCTATAGGCCTCATTGCCTTAACTATCCCTTGGTATTTTTTTTATTTTTTTCTTGATCACCAATAGAGTATCAATTAGTTTAGAATATACATTTTGAAATTGGTTAAACACTTCTTTTAAATATATTTTTAGTAAATAAATGTCCCATCCTATCTTTGAATGACCTACAATCAGAGGGAAATTGATAATTCAACAATCCAAGAAATATTTAATTCAAACCTCATGATTTAGAAAAACTAATTGAATTGGGTTTCATTTGCGACTCTTAAAATGATTTTTTCTCTATATATAAGAACCAAAATCCATTACTCTTTCTCTATCTTAAGTTATATGTTTTGATCAACCCATCCTCTTTAAAAACATAGTCTCTTTAATCACTAATCCAACCATGAGTAAGATGACCTTAGTTCTTGTTTTATGCCATATTAGGACTTATATAACATTAACACCTTATTTAATTATTCATAAATGAGAAAACCATCCAACTGGTCAATATAGGCTTCCTTTTAAAGAACATTAAATAGAAAAGCTGAATTTACATCTATTTGATACACTTTAAAACTATTTTTATCTACCATATCGAAGAAAAATATTTTGTTTTCTAGTTTATAGTTGGGTGAAAAAATCACATCTATATAGATGAATTATGTTTGAGAATATCCCTTACACACTAGTCATACCTTGTTCAAAGTCACCTTTCTACATTCACTGAGTTTATTTTAGAAAAGCCATCTTTTTTATAATATTATTATGATTAGGGGTTGGAATAATTTCCCATGTGTCATTATTTTTAACTAGATCAAGTTATTCATTCATCCCCATGACCCAACTATCATCCTTAGAATACTATTTAAGGTTTTTATGTTACAACTTAGAGATAAATAACATTTTATGCAAGCACTTCATCTTTATTATTTGAACTGGAGATGTTTTGTCACAAACTATATTGTAATCAGTGATTTTTAAACTTCTAGATTTTATATTTATTATTATCATTACCAGTATATATTTATCACCACCATATATTTTTTTGACTCTTTTATATTCTCTTGATATTCTACTGATCACCACACATTCTCATCACTTTATTTAAAAAAAACTGGTTTATTTTTGTGTGAAATATTCTCATTGGAATCTAAAATCCTCTTGTTTGATTAAAAAATATTGATTTTTTTTGAAATATGATCACCAAAATCTAAAATATTATTGTTTTTTTTTCAAACACTATTTATTTTCCATGATAGTTACATCTTATATTTTAACTATTTTATTCATCTACTTATTGTACCACTTATACACCTAACTCTTGGATGAATATCTAAGAAAAATTCCATCATCACCATGTGTTTTCTACTTTCTATTCTTCTTTTTATTCACAATAGAAAACTTACTTCAAAAAACATGACAATATTTTATTTTTATCTTACTTCCATACCAAATTATATATATAGTTTTATACTCATTAATATATATAAATGTTCTATTATACATGTACACTGAGGTGAGAATGTTTTCCTTCCAATATATCTCTAATAGGTTCTTCTCTATAAGAATAGTCCTACCCATGTTGTTTATAATTCATTTTACCCTCATAATAACTCATTTCTATTGAGTATTCCTTACTATCAAAGCATAATTTTGAAACCCATGATTTTCTAGATATTCATACACTTGGTTTTTGTGTAATTATATTCCACTATTAGTTTGAAATTTATAAATGTTTACACCAAGTATATTTTAATCATGACTATAATATTTCATGATTCACTTAAACAACTTGTATTTTTTTGATATTTTCGTAACCCAAGCCATACTACTATAGTCATTAATAAATAAAATAATGTACTTCGTCCCATATGAGTATTTGGATATCATTTCCCATACAAATCCACATGAACTAGATTGAGTAACCTTTATGATATTCCTTTCTTCAGTTTGTTGGTATTCAACACAATCTTACACTTTTTACTAGAATCAAAAGTTTTAATGTAGTCACATGTGAGTTTTTTGAGGTCTCATTCAACATTTTTCTTTATGAAGTTTTCAAATGATCATTAGCTCAAATATCCAAACATCTTATGACATAGATGATTTTAATATTCTTATTTATTTAATGCACAAAATTCTTTTACTAATAAGTTAAATATTCTCTTTGGGGTTTTTATCATACAATACAATCATACCATCTCGAACCTTGATGATGCAATTCTTCTTGAATAATTCTAACTCATATAATTACTCTAACAATTTTCTTACGCCAAGTAAATTGTGACTAAGGACTTAAAACAAAAGAACAACCATTTATATTAATTATTTTTTAACAACTTTAGCCTCATCAGAGTTAAAAAATTTGTGTCCCTCATCCTTAATAAGAATAAAAACTCAATATCTAACATATTTGATTCCCATGATGTGGTATTCATTACTATTCATATCAGTGTTACACCCACTATCTTGAATCCATATTCTTAAAATTTCCATTTCTATAAATTAAATTTCAACAACATTAGACTTCGTAGTATTCATTATATTCACCCATGATTTTAGCCAACATTATATAATTGGATCTTGGCTTGCTGATCCATCGATTTAATTTCATCCTCTCTATAATGAAAAATAGAAAATCTATTCTGATTTTTTTAGTTTTCTTGATGATGTGAGTAGCTAATTTATTTAACTTTTCTGGGACTAATTTGGAACCTTCTATTGAACCATTTACGAATACTAATCTTCCTTGTTCCTAAATCCTTCACACTAAATGATGAAACCATTAAAACCATAAGAGAAAATTATAAAACTACTTTCTTGTTTTTATTGTTCGTTCTCTATAAAAAAATCATATTTATAGATTAAATACATTGAGTGTGTCCCAGATTATAAAAATAATAACATGAAATATATGGTGTTTCATATTCTCCCTTTGATGTATGTCGAATTTTATTTTGAGATACTACAAAATACTCCTTCCTTAGGGGTATTTATTCATGTGGTTTAATATCAACCATAGATTCCTTTTTCTTTTGATCATGATATACAATACTTTTTCCATTGTTTTTGAAGAACCAAACTTATTGGATAACAAAAATTTATTTTTTAGAATAACCAATGGCTTATTTATCTTGTATTGGGTTGGGTGTGTTGGATCCCATGTTTTAAAATGGTTAAAATTTTCAAAGGAATTTGATTTTCATTTGGTGGATGGGGTACAATTTTAATCAAGCTTTAAAATGGAATGTTGATTTTTGGAACACTTTAAAGTGCTGTTTTTATGAGTATTAAGGTCCATGAGGCATCTTGGGTGTTTGATCAAGTTTTGGGAGCACCAAACATTGAAATTATGGATTTTTGAAAGGAAAGGGTAGGCATAAGGTTAGCACATGATTAATTATAACCATGAACCCAAACCATGTGCCCATATAGGCATGTCACATGATTAATCTAACCATGAAACTAAGGTTTCATGAACTTTCATTATTTTTATAGAAAGTTATAGAGTGGCGCACAATGTTGGAATATGGTTTATAAACAATGAGAGCCAACAGTGTGACATGGTGGGTGATTAGAAGTGAAACCACATGGTTAGTGAATGGATTTCCTAACAATGTAGCCAAACTTTTATGCTCATTAAAGGTAATGGAAATTATTATTCCCCCCTAACTACTTTAATATTTATTTATCATTTATCTTCCTCTTTCATACACAAAAGTAGGACGCTCGAGATCCCCTATCTCTCTCAATTAGGATTTGATGGACCCCACTCATACAAAATCTAAATCAAACATTGTTTGTTACATTAGAAGCCTCTTGATAATTATAATGATCCTCTAATTTATTTTTATATTTTTTCTCACCATTTTATTTTCAATTTCCTTGTGATCTATTATTCCCGTTTTTATAGGATGTTTTTAATTTCTTTTTTTCCCACTAGTTTTACCTTGAATCAAACAATGATGTTCGATGAGTGAAGCTTATTAATAATTAGGTAGGCAGTCTATATCCTTTTCACTAATGTCTTTCATGTTGATAAAAATTCACAATTGTGATGTGCATTAGACCTTACATTCATCACCTCTTAAATTTATAATTTATTTAGAAACTCCTAATTCCCAGTCCTGGTTAGACCTTGTGCAACTAGTTTCTTCATTGAAGGTTGTCTGCCTCCTCTCAAACCACCCCAATGGGATGTCTTACTTATGTTCCCATGACCTCTATTCTATAATTGTGTATTTAAAACACCCCTAAGGGGTGTTTTTATGGCCACCTATTTAGTAAAAGTTGGATATATGGTGATTTAATTTTCAAATGCGTAAATACCATAACCTAAACCCCCCTTATGTCATTCACCAAAAGAAAGGTTGATTGATTAAATTGAGTTCAACTGGTTTTTGATTAATTAAATGAAATATTATTAATTTTAATTGGCATTTATGCTCCCCATGGATTCCTTGTTGTTATAAAAAAACAATCTAATCTTTTAATTTGATTTGAAAAAAGTCTTGGATTGTATTCTTATCCCTTGAATTGTTAACTCAAATGGATATTCCCATGGCCTGTGTTCAGTTATTAAATCAAATGTGACATTATATTACGTTAAACTTGAAGGACACATTTATTATTGATATGAAATTCCTTGGACAAGTTCATAGTTTAAATGAGATTATTCACACCATGAATGATACTTAGATTCTGGATACACAATTCCTTGGATGGGTTTATTGGTTGAATGAAAATATATATGCCCTATGAAATTGATGGGTTCCTAAAACAGAATTCCTTATATGGTATCCTTAGTTATTTGATGATATATATGCTATGAGTGATACCAATATTCATGATACAAAATGTCCTGGATGGGATCATGGGTTGAATGAAAATATATATGCCTTGAGTGATACCTAGATCCCTGATATATAATTCCATGCATGAGCTCATAGGTTTAATAAAATTATGTCAATCCATGAGTGATAAATGGATTCCTAGTATAGAATTCCATATATGGGCTTTGAGGTAAATTGGTATTATATTATTATTGTTTTCTAAATCTTTAATATCATAAAACATGTTGGACCTTATATGATCATCCTTATATATGGACTCTTTGGTATCTCCTTGGGTCCCACATGACTAGAGTTATACTCAAATACCTGGGATTATAACCATAGTTCCTATTATTCATACATTATTATTCTTATTAGTAGATACATAAAACATAGGATGAAGCAGGTAGAGTCAGCTAGCTATCCCATGACGAGCCTGAGTCTGAGATGGTTAATGTTTACTTTACAACTTACTTTTGATATACCTACACACTGCTTCATTTTATATTCACAGACCAGATTTCATTAAACACTGTTTATGGGGGCCTAATGAGTTTTACTCAAACCCTATTTAGTCTACCATTGGGTACCCATATAGATATCATGGGTTCCCATTAATACCTTAACACATTCTTCCTTTCTAATGTATCTTCTGGGCTAGGAAATGGCACGGGGGTAGTGGCTGAGCATGTAATCAAACTACCTTATAGAGTTTTTTCTTGTATTTATTTATTCTTAGTATTCCTTACCTTGTTTTATGTGTTACCAACTACATGTTTAATTCCATTTATTTATAGCTTAGCATGTTTATGAATAGTAATTTATTTAGCATTTCTAGGTGGTATGTTTATTATTACTTCTCTGTTATTATTATCTTTTGTTTACATTAATTTATTTATTCTTCTAATTTATTTAGTACCAATAGGTTGGGTATAGTCTCCCCACAATACCATCTTTAAACCCTCTCTTCTAGTAAAAATCCTATAGTGTATGGGAAGGAATTATTGAGACCTCGTTTCTAACCGATTCAGTTATATTTTATTAGGTGAACTAGGCTAGGATGTGAGAAATTGATTTTTTTTCCTTTGTCTTACTATTTTAGGATGGTATATAGGATACATGGAATGATTCAAAACTTGGTAGATAACTCATGTCTCGGAATGGCTAACCCAAAAATGGGGGACAAAACAAGTTACCAGGGATGTTACTATTTTTCATCTTGTTCATATTACAATTGATTATTATTTTACCTTGGGTGACTTATTATATACTCTTACACTAGTTATAAATTTATGGGATTTACCTATTGGCCCAGTATGTCAATAAAGGAGGTGTGTTCTTGCATCATTTTAGGTACACATTATTCACATGTTATTAGTATGTTTATCCGTATACCATGCTTGATTGATTATGTGGATTGTTTATCTATATTACATTATTTCATGATTATTCATCATGATTATATGTATACCATGATTGGGTGATCATTTAGTATGTTTATCTATAATCCAGGCTTCAATGATTTTCTTCCTTATACATTTATATTCTCTACGAATGTGATAACATTCCTTGTTATAGTTATGATGTAATGTTGTTTAAACAAATTGTCTAAGTTAACCTAAATAGTATTTCTCCACAAATATTGATGACAGAACTATATATAATTGAATTGTGATTATTCATAGAAATGATAGGATTTTGAAATTAAATCATGAAAATGGAAAGTAGTCGGTTAGTTTTTATAAATTAAAGTTACTTCTTATGGACATCATTTAAACGGTGTATTAGTTTTAACTTTTAAAGGCCTGTACCTTTATAACTTGTGAATGATTACCAAAAAAATGAATCCTTATATTCTTGAATCAACCCATGCAGGATAGTTTTATCATTTTATTCAAGTGAGATAACCCTGATGGGGGTGTGTTAAAATTATAATAAAGTGACTATTAAGTGGTTTCACTTAAATGGGATTCCAATTGTAATTTATAGAGTATTGACTCCATAATTTGGGAACAAATTCCTATTTAACTAAACCTAGTTTGACATGACAAGACCCTTATATATCACCTTTATCATTTGCACCTTAGTGATCAACCCCCCATTGGTTCGTTTGTGATAAACATGGTCTTGTTATTTAATATTTCTACAGCCACTAATATGGTGTTATATATAAGTGTATGGCGACATCTTAATTAACTTATTCCCCTATTAATTATAAAAGGTATATTGTGATATTTTTGAGCTTAAATATTATGAGGGGTTAGTTAATTAAAATTATAGTCACAACATAAATGCGGTTTCCACTAGATATTATGAGGTCAAATTTATTTAACTATTACCAATTGTGAGTACTTACAAAGAATTAAATGGATAAGAGTAAATTATGAAGTAATTTTTTTAAAGTGCTATGAGAAACTAGCTAAATAAATTTCTTAGTACAATTTTCTAAAAAACAGGTATTTGACTATTCTTATATCCAAGATTATTAAATTTTATAATAAATGTTAATAAATGTAATGCATCCAATAAAACCTTTAACTGGTGTAAATATCTTTGAATCTCATGTAAGGGTAAGTTCCAATTCTTCCTTGAAATATGCCTTGAATGAGAACTTAGATGTTTCCCATGAGTCTCAATTGACTTATTTGTTCCTTTTTCTTAGGACCAAAAGGATAGGCAGTAGAGCCTAGTGACAGTTTATGCATGTCTCTAGTTTCAAAGATGGTTCCTTGTGTAAGTGAGGGGTTATCTGGGTTGAGTTAGTGACCTTGTAGATTGGAAGTATATATAATTTTAACTCGAGTTCCTAGGATCATTAAGAGTCATTCCTTGATTGGTTCATTTAGTCAGGACTCTTATATAAAGAGATGACTCACTGGGTAGGCAAGTTGTTGTATGAAAAGTTGAAGCTTGAGGTGGTATTACCGTATGTAGTTAATCAAGGAGTGTTAACCCTTTAAATTATAATTATTATGTTGTGACCATCATGGTAGCACTCCCCTATGAGGATTATTATAGATGATCAGATACCAGAATTCCCATTCTTAATAGATGATTCTATTACACCATTGTTGACTGGTTTAAACCATGGAGGTCAATAGTCTTTTTTCTCACCTCTAGTTTTACCTATTTAGAGATAGTTTATCAAAACATTGGATATAATGTAATTAAATCCCATAATTGGGATATGTTTCTCATGTGATAAACCTTATGGATAGACAAATTGACTTAGTGGACCTGTTTGGAAATTTTTCAGTAAGGCTAGGTGAAAGACCTAAAGGCCCTTAGTTTTGACTATGAACTTAGTGATTTAGGAGTTAAAATGGTCTAAGAAAAATTGTCAGTGGGGTTGTACTGGATTTATGTTTTCATTAATGGAAATGATCTTGGTTTTACACTCATTTAGAGACTGATGCACAGAAGGTGCTTGAGTTATGATATATGGCATGATGATGCATGTAGTTTTGAGGAATAACCTAGGGTGATTGGGTAACAAGACTACCTTTTATGGACATGAAAATTCATATGGATAACCTAGTTTATCAGTGTTGGTGTAGTTTATGCATTAAATTATGAAACAATCCCATGTAGTGAGCAGTCATTTAATGAATCATAGTAGAGGAGAGGTTCCTAATTTTGAAGAGGATATCCAAGGGAGATCCTAGCATGTTAATAGTAACATGCTGTGCAGCATAGTCAGCATGGAATAATTGATGGATGAAAAATGAGAGTGTGAGTAGGGTCTTAAATATAGTGAAACGAGATATACACCTATTGTGTAAGGAAAGTTTAGTTAATGCCAGTTTCCCATTGTAACTGTTTGATGTAAAACATCAGTGAGAAGACGAGTGGAGGCCGAGGATTAACGATTTAAAATTTGATTCTTGGGGCCATGAAGATCTGGATCTTTGGGAAAATTAATATAAATTCCAATGTAATTAGATTTAGTTTGGAATTAAAATGGATGTCATGGAATGATGTCTTGTGGGTGGACCATGACACACATTGATAAGAGACATGGTGTTAGGGGTTAGTTAAGGTTAGTAGAGAGTTGTTTGATGTAATCTTAGCTTAGAAAAGTGATACAAGTCCATATATGGAATATTAGTGTACACATAGTGTTTATTAGATCATGCCTAATATATTGACATCACCTTGAGTATTATGAGAGAGAATTCCATAAATTCCAAGCTACCTAAATAACTTTTTCTAGTTGGATAGAAGGATTACTTAGGATTTTAACTTGAGGAAAAATTTATGGTAAGCCATAAGGTGGGTATTACACCATTGGATATTGAGGGTGGTGAACCTTGTTGTGTTATGAAATCAGTGGATGACCTAGGAACCATTCTCATATGGTAGAAAAAAGTGGTGGGTGATGTTTGAATTAGAACTTGGGTATGATAGGGTTCTCATCCATTCCATTCATTGTGTTTATGAATTGATGTGGAATGAGATCTTGTAGTTGGAAACCCCTTCCACTGATGTGATGGTAAGGATTATCCTAAGGTGGAGAGTGGGGCATTGGTCTGTAGTGGATGAACCTCATGTGGTAGGGTTTGTGAAAGTATAAGAACAATTATTGAATTATCATTTGAATCTTTTATATCATTGGATAATGTAATCTTCTATGGATTGATTTCTCTATAAATATCAGGCACAATCTCATGGGATACTAGGTAAGATATTGGTTACTTTACAATTTACTATGGTGATGGAACTGAATCAATCTATATGTGTGGATTTTCCTGAGTGTCACTTTTATTTTTGAGTAGGAATTCCTTAAATAGACTCACATACATTACTGAATTCATTGACTCAATCGTGATGTGAGATACCTCCTTTGGGCTCAGTCAATGGGTCAGATGTTTGTATGTCTCATCAATATACTAAAGTTTCATTAGTAAACCTTGGAGTGTTAAATGCATTTTATGGCCTCCCTAGACTCTAGTAGTTTGGTTTTGAGGTTACATTAGGCTCTAAATTGAAATTAGTTGATGGTTAGGGTGTGAAAATACAAGGATTATTGGTTGATATTATGATAGCTTTTATGTTTTTGCATGGAGACATTTTTGGACCAGGGATAGCTCATCCATGATACATCACTGGAAGTAAACTATGGTCTTTGGTTAGTGTGATAAAAATTATTTCATTGTTTGTTGATATAAGGCATCAAAATATGGTTTCAGGGATGTGTCAACTACTAAAGATAATCATTTTTAGAAGTAGTTTTCCAGAAGTGGTTTGAATATACTTATTTAAATAGTTGTATTTGGTCATTGAGGAAACATGTTTTTCACACCTTTTGATGAGATAGGTTATGTTTAAGATTCAGATAAGGCTTTTCCTGGAAAACAAAACATGATTAATCTGTGTTTGGTTGTTTTGAATTCGATTGTTTAGATCAAAACAGAGATTGAGAAAAGTTTCCTCATATTTTATTGGGTTTAACAAGTTGAGAATCATGTTGGGAGAATCATTAGAATGATAAGGGTGTGTTGCAATAGGAAATTCCTATGGTGGGAGTGCTATGATTCAAAATTGGCCAAATAAATCTAGAACCTATGTTGGGGATCACCCTAGGCCTGTTGATGAAAGAGACGATGAATTGATCATGTATCGAGTTTTATGGGCTCAGTTAAATGTTGTCTCAATTTTATAGATTTTAATACATGTGTTGGCTTGAGTTTTAATTGAATATTTACTATAGGTTTAAAGTTATGAACTATAGAGGAGTTGGTCATTAAAAATGAAATGTAACCATTTCAGTGGGGAATTCATGGACCTGGTAGGTTGGTTGATGTTTTTTATTCACCAAGGCTTTCTAAGGATGAGAATTTATAAGGTGGGGAGGTTGTAAGATCCATTATTTTTAAATGGTTGAAATTTGGAAAAGAATTTGAGATTTTTTTTGTTGGATGGGACAAATATTAATTCAAGATTTGAAATATAATTTTTAAAGCTCAAGAACTTTAAAGTGTTGTTTTTTTTGTGAATTAATGTCTAAGAGTTGTCTCATGAGGTTTAGAGAGTTTTAGGAGCACCCCTACATGTTTTGGGTGTCCGTGCGATTCAACCGTGTCACCTGGTGGGTGCTTGGATAGTGGAACCACATAGTTCGTGCAAAATTTTCCAATCCATGTAACCAAAAACCTACATCTCATTAAAGGGTTTGGAAATTGAAATTTTTTCTTACCTCCTTTTACCCCTATTTCTCATTTCTCTTCATCTTTCATGCGTAGTAGTTGTCCACTCGATCTCCCCTCTCCCTCTCCATTAGGATTTGATAGATCTCCCTCTTGTGAGTTCCAAATTGAATGATGTTAATTGTGCTGGAGGCCTATCAATAATTCTAAGACTCATCTCATTTCGTTTTCAAGTTTCTCTTACCATATTGGATTCTATTTCCATGTGAGATCTTATTCTATATTTTTAGGGTGTTTTTTATTTCGTCAGTTTCCTCTCATTCCGGATCGAATAATGAAAAATTTTGGATGAATGAAGATTCCTAAGTATAAGTTAGGTGGGTTATATTCTTTTCTATAAAGTTGTTCATGTTTATAAAAATGTTCTATTTTACCATTTGCAATACATTTTTTTCATTACCTGTGGAATGTGTAATTAATTTAGAAAGTCATAATTCCTTGTTTTGGTTTACCTTTCTACACCTAGGTGTTTCATTTGAGATTGTCTAGATTAACTTAATCCACCCCTTTTGGTGTGTTTCTTATATGAATATGATCCCTCTGATTTTATTATATAATTAAACCACCATTTATGTGTTTTGGGATGACCACCTATTTAGTCGAAGCTGAATATAAGGTGAATGAATTATCAAATGGTTAATCAGCATCCCTTAACCCCCTTATGTTATCCAAAAATGAAAAATTTGATTGATTAAATTGGGGTGAATCGGGTTTTGATTAATTATATCAACCATCATGAATTTTAATTTTCATGGATGCTTCCCATGGAATCCTTATTATTATATATGAAATGGAATAATTGAATAATTTTACTACATATTATGTTACACCTTGAAAGATACCTAGATTCCAGATATTGAATGACTTGGATGAGTTAATAGGTTAAATGATATTATGCAGAAAATGAATGATACCATGATTATTTATACATAATTCCATGTAATGTTTTATAGGTTAAATGAATATATTTACTCTATGAGTGATAAATGGATTCCTAATACTAAATGTCTTAAACATGATCTTTGGTTTTTTTGAGATTAAATATTCCATGAATGAAACATGGATTCCTGATAAGGAATTCCTTGGATGGGATCATTGGTTGAATAAAAATATATACGCCCTGAGCTATACCTGGACTTATGATATAAAATTCCTTGGAAGGGATCATAGGTTAAATAACATTATGGACAGTGATGAGAGATACATGGATTAATGATAAAGAATTACCTGGAAATGATCATAGGTAAAATGATAATATATTATGATTATTTTCTAAATTATTAATACAATAAAACATTTTAAACCTTATATGATCATCATTTTATATAGATGACTTGGTTCCATATCTGTTACCACATGAGTGGTGTTATACACGTATACCTATGCTTATAGGCATAAGTCCTATCATTTTTACTTTACTATTACTATGATCAAAGACATAAAGATTTGTCTGAAGTAGGTAGAATCATCCAAGTGTCCTATAAGGAGCATTATTATGACATATTTCACATTTACTTTATAGCTTGCTTTTGATATACCTACACACATCTTCATTTTATATTTATGGACTTGATTTCATTAGACCCTACTAGTGGTGGAATATTTTTGTTTTACTCACACCATGTTTAGGCTTCCATTGGGTACCCAAATATATCTCATGGTTTCGAGTTAGGACCTTATCTCATGCTTATTTGATGTTGTATCTTCTAGGCTTGGACATGGCATGGGAGTAGTGGCTGAACATGTACTTGGTCCACCTTCCAATGAGAAAGTTATTTAGTTATTTATTCATAGTTAGTCTAGACCTATTTTATATATTTCCTATTGTATGTTGAATTCCCTATATTTATATCCTAACAAGTTTATGCACGGTGTTTATTTGGAATTTCTAGGTGGTTTGTTTATTATTACTTCTCAATTATTATTATCATTCACACAAATTATTTTATTTTTTGCTTCTATAATAATTAGTACTAATATAGAGGGTATAGACTTCCCATAATACAATCGTTATACCCTCACTGATAATAAAAAACACTTTGTCATATGTGTTGTTGAACTTAAGGCCTTGTCTCCAACCAATCCAATAATTTTTTATCATGTGATTTAGGTCGGGGTGTGGCATGGTGTCTTTGGACTACTCAATGTATTACTTCCTGTAAGGTTTATTTATTGATACTCAAAAATTCATCACTAAACCATGAATTATCCTTCATTTCATATTAATATCTTCCTACTTTCCTTCAAATAAATAGTTTGTTCATCTATGATATGAATTTGTTCTTGAATTTTCAGCCTAAGCTAAACCAATTTCTCCGAGATTCTAAAATTTCTATATTATAGGTTTCAATATTTACTTTTAACTATAAATTATCTTCTTCTTCTAATTGTATATAGAGAATATTATACCATATAAAAACATTTTATTTCTTATATTTGGATATCTAAATATCAATTTCTTTAAGGGATGCTTCTGTTTCATCTTTTAGATAAATTAATACCTCAATTTTTTACATCCTCATCCAATATTCCTTAAATTGTGACTTGTCCAAAATAGTCACAAATGAATCTTCAACATGGTCTTTAAATTATTCAATACCCTCCAATTTGGTTTCTTCTAAACATTTATCTTATTAAGAGAGACGATTATATATCATAGAGAACATCCTCTATGATATTTTGTTTCCTTTCACTTCCTTTAAGGAATTCTTAGGAGGATATTCATCTTTATCATTGTCCAGAAACTTGTTGGGAAACCTAGCCACAATGTTCATAAATTTTCTACACCTAAATCAAGTGAGGGTAAGATTGAAGTTAAATTTTAATTTACTTATTTTTAGATTATAGATAAGGATTTAAATCACTTCGTCGACTTCTTCACCTTTAGGATTATCTTTTACCAAAAATTTCTTCATAGACATGTAGGCTACCACCTTTGAGATATCCTTTAATTACAATACATTGTTTTCACTTCTCATCTCATATATGATAGGTGTAATATATCTTTTTTCTAGTGAAAATTCCTTCAGATCATTATATCAAAGAATTTATACCTTCACATTAATACATATAGGTGGTCTTCTTAGTGTCATTTTAATTATTTTAACATCATCATTTTTTTCTCTGATCCCACACATTCTTCTAACAAGATGATATGTCAATAAAAAAAATTATCATCTATTTAAATTGAGTACATCCTTAAAAATTAGTATTTTTTCCTTATAACTAATATCATTACTTTTAAATATTTTGAATTTCCATCATATATGTTCAATTTTTTCTCTAATAAAACAAGATAAGTCTTTCATGAAATCAATTTATTATAAATGTTGTTTTGTAAAGACCCCCACTAAATAATTTTTTACTTATTAGTGACGTACAAGTCATTGTGATATTTCTCAGATAAGTGTCAACTATCCATGATTTCCGAGATTCCATATATAACCACCATATTTAAATCCATTCCCAAAGATCTAAAATAGGATTGGACCATTATCTTCCACAATTGAAATTTATTTCCTTTTATAAATAGTAATTCCATTGTTTTTTATAATGGTTTACATGATTTTTAGAGAGAAAATACTTCACCAAAAACCTTCCTTTGATACCACTTACTAGTCCCTGGTTAGTGAATATACATTTACCAGGATGGGGGTGTGATTTAGTGTACTGCATATATAAGAATTATCCTTGATCATGATTATGTCATCTTATTTAACGAACACTCATTTATCCCTCAATATCACTTTTTATTGAATAAGGTAGGAATGGAACACCAATAATTTTAATTGGTTCACCCAAAAGGATAATCCAATGAGAGTTCATAATAATATGTCAATGAACTTGAGAAACTAATCACACTACTTAATATGTAATTACTAAAATGTAGTGGTTGCACTGACCCACAAGATTAACTATGCACATAATGTTTTCAATGAACTCATAGGTCTTCTTCACAATCAATAATTAAATACTCTTTCTATGATGATCCTATTTTCCAAAAATTTATGATGATACATTATATTAGAAATTTGGTGTCACTTATTCCCATAAATATGATATTACTGAAAGAATAGCTTCTAGAATATTCTATATCATTATATTCAACCTTCTTATGGCTAAGCCTGTATATTTCTCCTTTTAGTTATAAGACGAAACAAATATACATATCTTCTCTTCACTCAGATATGCCATACCCTTCCTCTCTATATAGTGACTCAATGTTTAAACTTCCCCCAATATCTGATATCTTTATTTTTAGTGAATTAAAACAACCACTTTTATCAAAGGGTTCAAATCAAATCATCTTATTCTCTCATCCCAAGATATTTCTAGGTCTCACAAACCTTTTAATTTAGGGATTAAGTTCCATTAATCTACCTAAAATCTAATACATGAATTCTATTTCAATTTCATGTCAAATTTATAGTTTTTTTGGGAACTTCTTCTTCATAGTGTGCTCATCTTGTTGGAGTATGAGCAATGAAAATTCATCCACATTCATGGAAGAAACTTATCATTCATGGTGTGATCTATTTATCGATAGTTTTTTAATGAATTCCAAAAATTCAATTCATTATATATACAATTAAATTTGATTGAGAATTTTAATTTGAACCTAAAGTTAATTTCAATAATTAAACTAGTCATAGTGAAATGATGTGATTAATGACACTAGGTTCATTTTGGAAGAACCACTGAAATTCACCAAGAAACTATCGAGTGTGATCCTCATACTTCATAGTGAAAACATCATATAATAAGAAAAAAAATACAACTAGATCCCATTATGTTTAGAAACATAGGTTCACAATGAAAGGCTCACATGGAATGATTCTATGAAATCTACCTTTGTCCTTTCATAGTACAGTAACACCTTTCATAACATGACCACTTCTACTAAAATTAGCGAAGCACATATTCATATGAACTCATGAGAAGAGTATTATAAAGAACCCATAAAAACATGATCATTTTTTCACAGTGCATGTCACATATACAATGTTCTTGACGACTCATCCGATGTTCCCAAATAACTTTTATAAACATTAGTCATGGTTTGACCAGTTGTTTCATTAAAAAAATCATGTTATATAGACATAAATCCTTGAAACACTTCAGAAATATCCATATATCTCTTTTATGACATATATTCCCCTCTTTAGGAACATCTTCTACACATAATAATAAATAAACATAATGAATACAAACCTATAAATGTATTTTTATAATAATTTACAATATATAAAATAATTTAATAAAAAAATCATACCAAAACATAAAATAGTTCTATCAAAATTGAGTGAAAAATAATCCACCTTCCTGAACTCAGGGATAGAGTGAAACCATTCCACTAAATTTTATATTCACCTAGATCTTCTCAAACAACTAGAATAAAAAGACTTAAAATTATTGAATCATAACACTATTATTTCAACCAAAACACAACCTGATTTTGGTTTTATGAATAGAAAACTTAGAATAAAGTAAGAATAAAAATATGGATGGAACTTACCTTATATTTAGACTCCATACACCCAATAATCTAAGAATGATAATTTTTAGAGGAAGATAATCACCAATAATCACATTTAAAAACACCCTATGGTAAAACTTCATGAAAAATAGAGTGAATATGACTAATATCACTATAATAAGAAAATAAAACTAATATAAGAGGGTTTTAATGTTTCTTGATTACTCAAATGGATGATACTAGTAACTAAAAACCTCATCTTGGTTACAGTTTTTAGGATTCCATGATCAACATTCATGGAATTGATGAGAATATCTCTACCATTCATCCCAACCTGTAGCCCTAAAAGCCACTTCATAGTTATTGAGAGACTATGAATAGTCCTTAAGACCATTCATCCCTCAGGCACCATATAATATTTTTAAAAAACAATGAATTTAATTAATAAAAAAAGTAAACATTACATACCTCAAACAGGGCCCTAAAATTCTCCCCACCATTGCACTTATCTTTCTCTAGAAGTTTGAGTGTGTAAATGTATGAAAAAAATCATACCATTTTTGATGAATGAACACCAAACTCTCCCATTTTTCCTTATTCAAGGTATCATGTCTCCAAACCACATGTAAAAATAGAATTTATTAACCATTAAACAATTTTCCTTAGAGACAAATAATACAAAGAGGTTTTCACTCTAAACTCAAATACGAGTATAAATCCTCTTAATTCCATCTAATAATGTTCTAAGGACCTAATGTATATTTTTGAAACTATAAAATATGAACCAAACCATCCATAAAACTAAATTTAATAAGTAATACCAACTAGTATTCCACTTTCCCAATACGACCAACAATTATAAATAAACTAATGTATTTAATATTCAAATTTCCATTCTTTGTAAACCTACTTCTCCCTTATATCGAGGAAACATTTAGAAACACATGATCAGACATGGTGAATTATAGGTGTCATAAATGACAATTGAAATATTTATTTCTTCTTCTTTAAGATTTATAAATTCATTTGTGAAACAATTGAATCATTTTCATCATCTCATAAACCATACTTGGTCTGACTAGTGAATCTTCTCCCATTTCATCTCGACAAAAAGATAATTACACAATTTCCTATATAACACCTCAAAGTGAGCTATCCAAATAGTACCATGATGAAAATTATTATATGAGAACTCCACTAAAGGGAGATGGTATTCCCTATAAACACCAAAATCTATATCACATGCTTGATGAATGTCTTTTAATATCATGGTAGTTCACAATAACTAACCACTATTATAGGGACGGTAAGTTGTATTGAAATTCAATTTTGTATCCATCACTCACTCTAAATATTAAAAAAAACATAGAAGTGAAATACAGACCCCTATTAGATAATATTTATATTATTAAACCATGATGTTCAATAATATCCAACTTAACCATCGTATTTATCTTCTAGATTGGTAGGAGATGAGCTAATTTAGTTACTCTATCCCGAACTACGAAAAGGAAATCATTTTTCTTCATAGTATTTAGTAATAAAACCATAAAATCAATTAAAATATAGCCTCACTTCAACACTTGGATCAAATTTCTTTTGACCATTCTCAACAGGCTTTTATATTCCTCATTTACATGTCGACAGGTAATAACTTTTTTAATATATCCTGCATCATCCCTCTTCCAAATCAACCACCAAAACTCTAGTTTTATATCATTTCAAATATTTTTTGATGTGGGGTAAACTTATAAATTATAATGGTGAGTTTAATTTAACACTTACTCTATCATTTAGGGAGTAATGAGTGAATGATATTGAAAATACAACTTCATAGTTTACACTTGTGTCCATTTATATAGGATATTTACTTAATTTATAGAATCTATTATAGACATATATTCAACATTTAAAAACATACTTTTCTATTTCCTATCTCGAAAGGTTTTTATAAAAAACAATATATATAATATCATCCACTCACCCTATTCAAAAATATATAATTGCATTCATTTATATTAACTCACGAGTTTATATTCCTCTTTATCTTCTTGAACCACATATATATGTGTTTTTTCTATTAGGTAATTAACTATGGTGTTTCCATTCCCAAGTGTATGTGCTCTATAGATGTCAAAAGTTTAAAAATTATACAACATTATAAAAAAACTGAAATTTATATCATGATATAAAAAGATATTAATAAATCTTTCTTGACCTGTGTACAATATGAAATTTTCATCAAATAAATAGTGGCATAATGTTTTTAAATCTTAAAAGATTTTTGCATGTTTGAGATCATGTGTTGGGTAATTCCTTTCATGAAACATTAACTATCATGAAGAATATAAAATAAAATGATTACCTTATATGGGAACACAACCAATTTTACTCTCTATTTCATCTAAATGAATAACATACCCATCACCCGATTCTAGCCGTATAAGAATGGGTTTGGACATCAATTAAGGACTTAAATATTTAAAGGGAATTTAAAATTTTGGGTTCCATATAAAGGGTGAATCTTCCCTAATAAAATCTATAATCAATGAGACCAAGAATGAAAAATCATGAATGAAGCAACTATAATAACTAACTAACCCTAGAAAAATATAAAAGGAAAAGTGGTTATTTGATTTTTTTTCATGACATAACTACTTAGATCTTGTCATGTTTGATTGATACACCTTTCTATGAAATCACATGCTTGAGGAATTTCACCTACTATATCAAAATAATGAAATAGGTGAATTTTTTATTGAGATGATGATCTTGGAATGTTCCCAAAATAATTATTAAATGTCTTTCATAATTGGTATATCATTTTCAATACCCAAGTATATCATTAATAAATACCATGAAAAAGAGTCAGGATATTGATGAAATTTGTGATTATTGAGCATTATAATTTTTTTGGATTGTTAGAAAGTCCAAAAAGAATAACTAAATACTCATAATAGTCGAAAATATATTAAAATGAGGTTTTTGGTATATCCTCTTTCTCCGCTATGAGTTGATGGTATCTCGACATAAACTGAATTTTGGAAAACTATCAAGCATGATTTTATTAATTAAAAAGAATCAATTATAATAAGAGGATATTTTTTCTATAATTGAAAAATAATTTTAATTATCTAATCTCTGTATTCACAAAGAGAAAAGGACCAGCCCATGGTTTGATTTTTGTTCCAATGAAATCCTTTTTCTCTAAATTTTTCAATGTAACTTTCAACTCTCTTATTATAAATGGTGATATTTGATATGAAGGAAGAAATATGAGGCCAATCCCTAAAAAATTAATCAAAACCACTACCTTATTATTTAGATATATTCTTGAAACATAATCCAAAAGAATATCTGGATAGAAGATTACTATCTTTGGAAATCTAACTAGAGATGCCACTTCTATCTCCCCCAATTTCATCACAACTAACCGGCTTGAGATGCTATAGAATCCTATCATTTTAGGCCCAAATAATCCCATATTATAGAGTGGATAATTTCATTTTTAAACCATATCAATCAATATGAGATTTATATTCACTAAAATAATCCATTCCCACGATCAAACATATGTATATTAAGGATTATGAAGTGTCTTGAGAAATAAACGTTTCTTCTAATAATGGTTCATGAAAGATACTTGAATAACTGATTATGATACTTTCCTAGAAGTTTTTGGATAAACATGACATAAATCATTATTACAACTAAAAATCCCATTTCATCTTACAACAATTCTAAAATAAACGAATGTGTATAAATAATATCAAATAATATAGAAATGATAGTATAATCAAGCAATAATTTTAATCTAATTATAAAAGGTCGTACTTACACATATAGTAAATCATTTTCAACCAAAAATAAGTGACCTAAAGTTTTATCAAACTAGGAAATCCCACCTCCCTCTGATGTTTTTTGATGTCATCCTTGAGTAGTCATATATTTAATCTATATAATTCACGAATTGAAGAATAAACAAGCTTTTTGAGGCCTTCATTCCAATGTTTGGGAAATTTTTTTTGATCTGAAAACTCCTCAATATATTCACTATACAGATTCCTATTATAACATACCGTGATTTTTATGGAATGTTTTTCTTTAATTAATTAGATTTATTCAATTCCTTGGGTTACACACAATAGAGAGTTTAAACGAACCACATAACATTATTATAAATATTATGTGTATGTCATTGCCTATCCATAGGAATAGTGGGTGTTATTAGTAATAAATAAATTATAAAAAATATATGGTCTATACATTTATAAAATTACTTTAATAATTATAAAATGATTTTAATTTTAAAAAAATATTTGAAAATAAGTGACTTATTTTAGATTTTTTATGTGCGCAATGTATTTTTATATTAATAAATTAAATTAATCTCAATTTTAGAATGATTTTAATGAAATTTATACATTATTTACTTGGCCAAATGTTTTGAACAATGAATGTTTTTTGGGTATAGGATAAGAATAAATCTAGTTATATGCTTAAAAATGTATTTCAAAAAAAAGTAGTTTTTGTTACATGTTTTGAATATATTTTAAAATTAATTTGTTACATTTATAGGTATTTAATTAGATAAAATTAATTAAATATTTTAACTATGAGGTTAAAATTTGGTAAAAATACCTTTTTTGTTTGTCAATATGAATACTAACTGTGGTAAAATTTATCACCTCAATAAAGGGTAAACCAAATTAATAAAGATTAAAAACAAGTGATAATGCCATAATTATTCATCATAATTATTATTGTATGAATGTAATTATATCCTTAACACATTAGTCTCTAAATTGAGTTTTTTAATGGATGCTTATCCATGAAAAAGGACATATATATTTTTTATATCAAAGAATGTTACAAAATATCACGTTCTTATTTTAAAATATCCTCTATGTTTTCACATAGGTAAAAAAGTATTTATGAAAAAAATATTAATAGTAATTTTTTTGAATAATGAAATTATATTAATGACGATATTTTTTTTATTTTTTAGGTATTATACAATTACCTTAAATTCATGCACAATGCCAAAATATTATTTATTCAATTAGTGGAAAAAAACAAATGATTTTGAAAATATAAAAATGTGAAATAATTTGAGTACGATATAGTGTTCTAAAAACTATACTAGAAAATATTACATATTCATATTTTTTTAAAATATTATATTTGAATTATGAATTTATATTTTTTTATTTTAAGTCAAATTAACATAATTGTGTCAAAATTAAAAATATTGATACTTTACCAAAATAATATGTTATTAAATTATTTAAAAATCATAAAAATATTGAAATAAGAAATGGTGGATATGATATGATCAAAATGTCATTAATTGGTAATTTATGGGCTAATTTTCACTTTATAAGTAATTTTTTTATACTTTAATGTTGAAAATTTTGTTACCGTGTTTAAAATTAAAATTTATTAACTAAGTGTTAATCAAAATGATAACGTTTAAAATGACACCAAAACTTGTCAAAATTTTATTGGTTAATTATATTGTTACCCTATATTACCTTACTTTTAAATCCCTATCCACTTTAAATAATTTGGATTGAGAATGAATTTGTTATAATTTAATCAGTTTTGAAATTTCAAATGTTCCCCTCACGACAATTATAAAAGGGAACTTAATACCTCACTTCTTTACACCAATATGAGACTTCTATATTGACCAAAATATATTACTTTATTTTCTAAACTACCCTAGAAACATTCTATATGTTATATTCTTCCCAAAAGACCAGTCGTAGAGCCTATTAGAGGTGATCTAAAAGAGTCATTTCAAAGAAGAGGAGGTGAAATAGCTTCTAAAGCATGGAAAACTCATGGTATGATATTTATATCTCACTTTTATTTCTATGGGACACAAAGATTATACACCAAATGATTCTTATTGTTGAATTTATAATACCCATGAATTATTTTATTATTCTTATTATTAAAATTATGGGGATTTACTTATCCATATAAGGATATTTTTTCATACGACTTATAATTCAAAAGTTAACAAAGTGGAAGGGGATTATTATGTTAAAATCCCTATGTTTATGGAGATGATTTATGATTAAGTTTGTACAAAGAAATATTATGATAATAATCTAAAAATAATAATGAATTTTATTCTCCTTGGGTAATTTTTTTACAATTCATTTTTTATTTTCATCTTCCAAAAAGGTGCTTTTTAAACATATTTCAATAATATAAAAGGAATGTTTATTAAATTATACTGAATGAATATATTTTCCCTCCTTCATGACAAATTACTTCCTTTAATCTTTCTTTACATGTTTAAAATGTTATTTTTAAATAAAATATTTCTTTTAAATTTTCATAGTTTTTTAATAAGTGAATTCAAAATAGAAAGGTTATTTTCCTCAAGAATGTTTTAATGACCATTTAATGGTTTTTTATTTATGAAATACCACAACCCTTTATTTCAATTACGCTTAACTTGGAATATGATCCAATGATACAAACATTATTCATTCTTAGTATGGTTTATGTTTGTGATGATAATATATTTATGAAACCCATTTCTTATCCATGGGTTATCTAATGATGAAATAATGAAATGTTTATAAAAACCATTTTGTTTCCATGGGCTATGATAAGATGAAATGCTTATGAAAACCATTTATTTTCATGGGTTATAATATAATGACTTATTTTTGATCTTTTGAAAAACATATGTAAAAATTTAATTATGTGATGGGTGGTACCTATATATCCCTCCAATGTATTGAGTAAGGATTGATATCTCATGAGATTAACATGATTGGAATGAGAGTGAACCCAATTTAGTAAGGGAATATGACTACTATGATAGTCATGGGAGTGATCCTCAACTAATATAATGGTTTTTGGAGAGAACCTAATCCAATATGATAGCCTTTGAAATGATCCTTGACTACTATAAGAATGATGTTTTATGTTTATGTGTATGTTTTATATCAATGATTTATGCCTATATTAAGATTTCATGGTTCAAGTTCCTTGATTCCATTATGATTTATTTCTTATAAACTACCAAGTTTTAAGACATGACCTAGGATTATGATTTTTATATATAGTTAATGGTTTTTAGACATTTATTTCATGTTATTATACCCTTATTCTCATGTTATTAATACATTGTAACGACCTGAAATTTTAAATAAATATTGTTTCCTAATTTTATGTGTTATTTTATTTTATTTTTATACTCAACAAAAATGTTTCATTTGATAACATGAGTATAATTAAAATGATACTGTTGGGTTTTGACTGTTATTTGACCATTGGTAAATATGACCGCTGGAAACTAAAAGTTTTGACTATTGTCTCTAAATACAAGCAATCTTGGTTAATTAATATAGAAAGAAGATTCGATGGCCTCACCCAGTAGTCTTGGACCGATCGAAGCCCATCTAACAGAACTTGGGAAGGAGGTAGCACCACTGGGCTTTGCTCTGGACCAAACCCAAGATGAACTTCATCGTATAAAGCTAGAACGGGATCGCCTTCGTGAGAAGTTCAAACTGATAGAAATTACTACTCGTGCGATGTTGGCCGAGCCTCCCTTAGATTCTCTCACCTTAGCACACCTTACACTTAGGTCCTATGCTGGTGTGATAAGGGGCTATGTAAGGAGACCGTAACTGTCTTGTGTAATCCTTTGTTTTAAATAAAAATTTCGATTTCTTTTATGAATTTTCAAATGACCGGATAAATATAGTATGCATATTTTGATGAATTTTAGAAAAAGGATATTTTAAATATGTTTATGTAAACCCTAAATAATTAAAAATGTGTAATGATTTTCAAAAAATGGTCTTCTACAATTATGTTCAGTATGAAATTTAGAGTCTAATAACATCAACTTGATTTTTGATGAATAGTAAATTATGAATAGTGATTTTATGATTAGGATTAATAATGTGTCCAAATGGATTAGTAATCTCACTTAAAGAAATTGTTAAAATAAGCTAGGCACTTTGATTAAGTAATGTGATTCAATAAAATGGTTAAATAACGGTTTCATAAATTATTATTCAAGTATTAGTTTTTTTGAATGAATAGTGTTTTTTAATTAAAATTTTAATTAAAAATATTTATAGAATTATTTTTATAAAATGGACTTCATTTTTGAACTCAGAGCATCGATATTATGTTAAGGTAATTTTTGGGGATTTTTCTGAAAAAAATAAATTTTCGATGAATAGTGTTTTTAATTAAAAATTTTATTAAAAATATTTAGAAAATTATTTTTATAAAATGGATTTCATTTTTGAAATCAGAGAATTGATATTTGGTTAAGGTGAAATTTTGGGATTATTCTGAGAAAGTTGAATTTTTGATGAATAGTGAAAATACAGTTTTTAAGTTACGGGTGTTTAATGACATCATTAAATGATGTATTAAGTATGTAATCAATATGGTCGAGTTATGAATAGTAAGATAAGGTATGAGGTGTCCCAAGTGGCCAATACCATGGGCAAATACCATGGGCAAGCCCATGGTTTTGCCAAAACCACTAATGAGGTGTCCCTTGGCCATTAATGCCTTGTCCCCTCACATTCCCTATAAATACCAAGCCATCCTCTCATCCATTCGACTCCCCACTCTCCCCCAACGAAGTTCTGGTCTCTTTACCTCCCAAGGAGTCCTCCCAAGGTGCCCCCAATCCCTCAAGGTCCAAACCTTTGAGTTTTAAGAGTTACGTTTTAAGGTAAGGGATCCGACCTCTTTCCTTCTTTTCATGTAATCTCTTTTATGTCATTCCTTTTATGCTCCATGTTATTATGTGAGAGGATGTTCTTTTATATTACTATTAATTACATTTCATGTTTATATGATGAGAGATCCCCTATTACTCTCATCATTTCGTTTTATTAAAGTTTAAGTGACGCCGTTAGGCTGCCGAATTTTTAAGTGATTCTTTCACCCTTCTCATTTTTCAAGTTCGATTTTCATGTCAAATATTTCAAGTTACTTTTTATTATGTTGGGGTATGATCTCCATATCTATCATACTGATCTCTTATGATCATATGATGAGAGACCCTATTTGATCTTGTCAAATCTTTTTTTTATTGAAGTTAAGTGACACCGTTAGGCTGCCGAATTTTCATAAGAGAAATCTTGTTTTGTCTCACTTCCATGTTTTTCATTTCATGTGGTATATCTTTCAAATTTCATTACCATGTTCTTAAATCCCTTATATTCTGTCCCCCTACTATTTTATGGATCATTTATGAGTGGGTGACCCATGTCCCCTCTCTTTTCAATGTTTTCTAAAACCTTGTAACATAGCCATTATGCTGCAGAATTTTCGTCTCAAAATGACTCTCTCTTTTCTCAAAATTATTTTATATTATAAAGTGAATACTCAAAGCTCTTATTTCTACAAGGGTATTCACATATATATTTAAAATGTTCCATTTTAAATTCTGGGATTTACATACATGAGACCCACTTTCCCTTTCCGTGGGTTTAAAGTGACGTAAAGATCATGTCTTTAAAGTAGTTTTTAAAACGTTATGATTATGAAATGAAACCCATTTATTTTATGCTATATGGGTTATTTATGAAATGTTTGATGATGATATATGTGGATCACATGATAATAAAGGAAAATTTAAGGGTGCGCCCTGATAGCCCTCCAATGCATTGGGTAATGATGTAACCACTAGAGATTACAATTTTCACGATACCTTGGTGAATAACCTTGGTAATTTTCAAATGACACCTTGGGGATTGACCTTGGTGATATGTTCATGATTTTCAATATTAAATGTTGTAGCCACATCTTCAAGTTATGAAAAAGTTTTATTTTTATTATGATATGCCTCATGATTTCATTTTCATGCCTTAAAGTTCTTTTCATGACTTTATTGATGTATCTCAAGTTCATATGTAAAATGTTTCACTTGTTTCCCTTGCTGGGCCTTCTGATCACCCTTTCTTTTGATGTATGTCCCTAGGTTATGAGATGCAGTAATGAGCCTAGGGTGAACATGAGGAGAATCCTTTCAAGTTTTTAAGAAGAATGTTTTTTTTGTTTCATGTTTTATGTTCCTTGTTTCCAAGACACTAAACCTTAAAGATCCTCAGTTCCATGTAATGGAATGAAAGTTATGTTATAAAAAGACGGGATGCTATATACATGATCATTAATATCTACCTTGTTTACCCTTAATAAGAATTTGATCTCACCCCCTTTATATGTTTCCTTTCATTAGGTATTGAAGAAAGGTATTAAGCATGATATATCTAGGAAGGGTTATACTGATGAGAAATATATGGGAGATAATGTATATATTTTATGAAACAATTGTTTTTGTTTCAGAGTTTCCAAAGATACAAGAACTAAATGATTCTACCATTGATCAAAATTTAATTTAATAAATATTCATATATTAAGATATACTATATATTTATGAAAATTTTGGGACTTTATACTTATTATTAGAGAAATGTTTAGTTAACCATTGGAAACTAGGATGAGAAAAAATTAATATGAACCCTTGGTATAAGTATATGTATATGAAAAAATACTTATTTTTTGGTAATGATAATAAATGAACTAGGTTAAACCTAAGGTTTCATAGAATAATGTTTCATGATTTAGATATCATATTAGTTATTTTTATTGATTATGTGGTTTCCCACTATTATTATTGTTTCTCACACTATGAGTTTTGGTTTTATTCAACTGCTGGAACCCAATGGAATAATGATAATTATGAATGTGATGGATAATGAAATGATTGTACTCCATATAAATTGGATGTTATGGGAGTTAGAATGAAAAATATTTTTTCTATTCTCACACAAATTTCTCAAGATATGAATCATGTCAAAATTTCAAATAAGAAAATGGGGGAACAATATTTTCTTGAGTCCTTAATGAGGCGACATCCACATTCTTTTAGTGGGTCTACTGATCCTCTAGTCACTGGGTGATGGATTAGTTCCATTGAATATATATTTTCCATTCTCCTGTGTTTGGAACACGAGAATATTATTTTGGTAGTTTATCATTTAGAAGGGGAAGAAGATCAATGGTGAAATCATATCAAGAACACAAGAGAACAAGAAGAAAATGAATCTATAGAGTGGGAAGAATTTAAATATTATTTTTTGATAAGTACTTTCCTCATATTATTTATATAAAAATGGAGAAATAAGTCATTTAGTTAAACAATAAGGATGATAAATCTATTGGTACTTATGAGGAAAATTTCACATGAATTTTGAGGTGTGATTCTGGTATTATCATCTAACCTGAATGTAAGGTTTATCAATTCTTCAGTGGATTAAAACCAAGTCTCCAAGGGAAAATAGACACAAATGACTTATGTAGCTATAAATAAAAAATTCAATGTTATCTCATTTTTTATATATAGATTAGAGTTACCACTAAATATCATGTTTCTGATAATAGAAGAAAAATATAATTCAAAGGAAATTCTAAAAACCATATAGAAAAGAAGATGGTCCTTCTTTTATGATAAAAGCGTGGAAAGAAAAATGAGGGAAATTTTATTAAGGTAATTGGTAAATGTTTTATATATTTAAAATAAAATCATCAAGAAATAAAATTATGAATTTATGGGAAGAAGTTATATAAAGATGTGAATAGAGTTAAATATTCACATAATGCACCACCCACACTCTAGTGTTTTAAATGCAAGGAGTATGGGAATTATGGTAACTGGTTCCTGAGTTAGATGGTTGTTGATGATGATCAATTTTAGAAACCTATTAATCCAAGAGATAAAGGTAAATTCCCTGAAATCACTATTTATGATGAAGTGTATAATATATACATGGTGAATTGTACTCTTACCATCCACTCTAAAACATATAATGTCTTATTTGATTATGGATCTACCCACTATTTTATATCTAATTACTTTTCTAAGGGTATCACAATACCATATCAAAAATTATATGTTGAGTTAGTAGTAAAAATCCCTAATGGTATAATGATGACATCACATGTTTATAATTCTTCTTCAGTTTCATATTATAGGAATGTGCTTCTTGAAAATATTTTCATTGTTACTATAGTATAATTCGATGTTATTTTGGGCATGGATTGGATTTATTTACATAAATATAAATTTAATTTACGAGGAAGGTAAGTTAATTTTTATGTTCCAAACCAACCTATGATCTCCAATTAGTGTGGTGAAAATAATGAACTTGTGATAGAAATTACAACCATTATATGGGTTATGAATCCTATTAAAAAGGGGAGTTTATCTCATATTGTTTGGGAGAAACTCAATATCAAAGATATTCCTATTATGTGGTATTTTTCAATTTATTTCTAGAAGAGTTGGATATTCATCCATCGAATCATGTAGTTGAGTTTTCAACAGAACTCATATATAGTGAAATAGTTATTTCCAAGAATCTATATCGAATGGGACCAATTGAGTTATAATAATTAAAGAAGAAACTATAGATGAATCTTGATAGGGGATTCGTTCAGCCATGTGTGTCATAGTGGGGTGAACCTATTCTATTTTTTAATAATAAATATGGATCAATGCACCTATACATTGATTATTGAGATCATAAAAAGATCACTATCAAGAACAAGTATCCTATACCTGTAGTGATGACCTATTTGATCAGTTTCATTGATCACAGTACTTTTTCCATGAATGATTTTTATTCTCTATATAAACAATTGAGGGTCACAAAAGAGGTTATTCCCATTAAAAATTTTTGTAAAAGTTTTTAACACTATGAATTTATAGTGATTCTATTTGGTCTTACTAATTCCCCCAATATCTCATTTGATTAAATGAATAGAGTCCTTATAGATTACCTTGATCAGTTTTTGGTTGTATATATTGATGATATTATTATTTATTAAAAGTGAAAGGAAGAGCATGAAGATAATTTGAGAATTGTGGTGATTAACTTAAGTAAGGATATTATTTAAGAAAAATTTACTTAATGGTTATTTTTGATTTTGAAAGTTTCATTATCGGGTTAGATAATCTCATGTGAGGGTATATCAGTAGATCTTTTAAAGATAGAAGTTATTGAGAATTATTCTAGAAAAACCACTATAAATGAGAATAATATTTTTCTTGGTTTTGATGGATATTCTCAATGATTTTAGAGAATATTTCGTGGCTATAAAATCCACTAACCTAGTTAACTCTGAAGGCATAAAAGTTTATTTTGATGGATGAATGTGATAAATTTTTTAAGTAAATTAAGAGAAGGATAGTAAAAATACCTATTTTTACACTACCCTATATTATATAAGTGTTTTTAATCTGTGGAGATGTTGTAATGAAAGTGTTGGGATGTTTCATAATTCAGAATGATATAATTATATCTTATGCCTCACAGAAATTGAAGGTATATGACAAAAAATACAAAACACATGATTTAGAGTTAGCTTTAGTAAATGTTTCATTAAATATATAATGGAATCCAATATTTTGAGAAATGTGGGACATATATACTAATAAAAATATTTTAAATTATATTTTCATTTAAAAAGAGATGAACATGCAACAAATAATATGGTGAGATCTTATTAAATATTATGACTGCTCAATACATTTCCAATGTAGGAAAGCGAACAAGGTGGAAGATGATCTGAGTCAAAAGTATCATTATAGGTTATCTATGAAGAGGATAAAAAATATAAAATATTTATGTATTTTAAATGGAAGGAAATACAATTATTAAATAAAGGGGAGAAATCTTATCTGGATCAAATGATTATTCAATAATCAATTCAAGTGAAGATTAAAGAGGTGCAAAAAGAAGATGTATAGATGAAAAAGAATTTGAGAAATGTTCCTGAGTTAAACCCTAATTATATTGGAATGATAAGTTCTAGGAACCTTGAATGTAATACATATATAACATACATGAATTTGGATATTTAATAGGAGTCACATAGTTTTTTATTCTCTATTAATCCTACAAGTACAACGATGTATAGATATTTGAAAAATTATTTCTAGTGGGATAGAATGAATAAATATATTTTAGAGTTTTTATCTTGATTCTTGGTGTATTATTAGGTTAAGGATGATAGATATAAGTATAATGGGTTGTTACAATTATTACCCATTCAAGAATCCAAATAGAAAAACATCAAAATGGATTTTTTCATTAGAATCCCCAAAAAATATAAATGGAATAATGTTATTTTATTTTATATGAGCAACTTATAATGTCATAAAACTTCATTTCCATTAGAGAAGATTTATATCTTGATCAAATTACCCAGTTATTCATTGAGTAAGTGGTAAGACTGTATGATGTACCACTTTCAATTATTTATGATCAGGATTTAAGGTTTACCTCGATGTTTTGGAGAAGTCTTTAATAAGACCTGGATAGATAGTTATTTTTCAGTACTTATTATCATCCTAATATAGATGGTTAGTCCAATATGACCATTCAGGCACTAGAAAAAATTGAGATCTTGATCAATTTATTTTAATAGTTGGTGGAATAATTAGCTTCCTTTGGTGGAATTTTAATGCAACAACATCTTTCACTACATGATTCAAGTGAATACTTATGAATACCTCTATATTGGGAATTGTAGAACTCCAACATGTTGGATTTAATTTGGATAATGAAAGAAATTGGTACATGATATAACTAAATAAATGGTATAGAAGGTTAGAGCCATTCAATAACACAACAGAGCAGCTTAGAGTCAATAAAAAATCTATATTGGAAATCATTTAAAAGATATAGAGTTTGATTTTTGTGAAAACATATTCCTTAAAGTATCCCCTCGTAAGTGGGTGATGAGATTTAGAAAAAAGGGAAAGATAAGCCCCAGGTATATTGGTACTCTTAAATTTTTTGATTTTATTGATATGGTAGCTTATTGATTGGCACATCCATAGAATCTCTTTCAAGTTAATAATGTGCTCCATTTATGTCTCATGAGGTAGTATATACCTGATCCTTAACCTATACCGAGCTCAAATGTTATACCACGGGAGAAAGATATTTATTATGAAGAAAAAATAGTAGATATTCTAGATTTTAGAGAGAATGTTCTATAAAACTAGGACACTCACCTAGTTAATGTTTTGTGGAAAAATCATCGATTTGAGGAGACTATGTAGAAACCTGAGGATTTTATGAGGAAGAATTATCCTTATCTATTTGTATTAAAGTGATTAATTTTGAGGGTTATGTTCATTTTAAGGGGGTATAATGTAACACCTTAATAATTTTATGAAATATATCTCTTTAAATAATTTTATTTCTTTAATATCTTGTGTTTCATGCAATATAGAGTTTAGAAAAACTCTGTAACATTATTAAAATATTATATTCCTTTTATATCCCAATAGTTGTATTGGTGGGGGGGGGGGGTAATAATAGTAATAATTAAATTATGAAAAATACATACTCATAAAATTTATAAATTTAATTCATTAATTACAAATTATTTGAAATTAAAAAATTATTTTAAAATAAAAGTGATGTTTTTTTATGAAATTGTTTTATGTGCGCAATGTATTTTTATATTAATAAAATAAATTAATCACAATTGGTGAATTATTTTAATGAAATTTATATATTATTTAATATATAAATTTTTTTACAAATTCCAAAAAAAATATATAGGTAGAGGATAGGAATAAATCTAGTTTTATGCTTAAAATGATTTTTTCTAAAAATTTGATTCTGTCGCATTTTGTGCACTTACTATAAAATTAATTTCATAAATTTAATTGTATTGAATTATTAAAAAGTAACTAAATATTTAAAATTAGGAGGTTTTAATTTGGTAAAAAAACCCCTTTTATTTTTTGTCAATATGAACAGTAATTGTGATTAAAATTATCACTTCAGTAAAGGGTAAATCAAGTTAATATAGATTAAAAATAAGTGATAAGGCCGTAATTATTCATCATAATTTTTATTGGAAGAATTTAATTATGATATTAACTTATTAGGATTTAAATTAATTTTTTTAATATACACATTTCCTTGAAAATGACTTATATATTTTTTAAATCAGAGAATATTAAAAAAAATGTCACTCTCTTAGTTTTAAATATCTTTAGATGTTCAAATGAGGGAAAAATAGTTATGAATGAATATTAATAGTAATTTTGTGCATAATGAAATTATATTATTGATGGTACATTATTATTAATTTTTAGGTATTATATAATTATATTAAATTCTTACACAATGATAGAAAATTATTTATATAATTAATAAAAAAAATGAAATTAATGATTTGAATATATTTAAAGTGATATAATTTGATTTAGTTATAGCACTACATGAATTTTATAAGAAAAAATGACATATTAGAGTTTTTTTGAAAGATTATATTCAAAATATGACTTTTTATTTATATCTTTTAAGTGAAATTAAATGAATAATGAAAAAATTGACATTAATGATATTTTATCAAAATAATATTTTATTAAATTATTCAAAAATCATAAAAATACTTAAATAATACAAGGTGGATATGTAATGGTCGAAAACATTTTAACATCTCCATTTATGGGATAATTTTCCCCTTTTATATATAAATTTGGACATTTAATATTTAAACCTTTGTTATTGTTGTTGAAATTAAAATTGGTTAACTAAGAGTTAATCAAAATGACAAGGTTTAAAATGAAACAGAAATTATCTAGATTCCATTTTTTGATGTTGTTTAAACATTATCCTACCCTTTTTGAATCTATTTCCATTTGGAGTCATTTTTCTTTAGAATGAATTTATTATAATTTAAAATTTTGAGAAATTAAAAAATTTCCCCTCACCTCAATTACAAATTGGCTCCTCCTACATTACTTCACCACACAACTTTGAGACTTAGAACTTGACCTAGCTCTACTAATTTATATTTTAAACTTCCATATCCACATTATAGTGGTTTTGGTATTCCTAATAGTCCAAACCTAGTGCCCTTTAGTGGAGATATAAATGAGTCATTTCAAATAAGAGAATGTAAATGTTCTTTCGAAACAAGAGGAACTTGAGGTAACAAATTTTTGTATCATTATTATTTCTATGCGACACATGACTTATATAGTGAATGTTTCTTTTTTTTTTGCGTATATACTTACCATGACTATATTTTATTATGATTCATATGAAAATTAGGGGGATTTATATACCCATGTAAGGCTATTTATTTCATGGGACTTATGATTCAAAAGTTACCAAAGCAGTTAGGGGTTTTTATGTTAGAATATCATTGTATATAGGGATTATTTATGATTAAATTCCAGTGAGGAAAACTTATGATCAACCTCTAAAAAAACTCTGTAATTTTCTCATCCTCTAGTTATTTCTTTAAAAGAAATGTTTTACTTTCATTTTCCTCATCTTATGTACTTAAGAGAAAAAATTATATTTTTAAGGACAATCTACTTTATTTTTACCTTTAGTATACATACATTTTTCTTCAATGCCCATTTTTCCTAAAAATGTATTAAAAATAGTTTTTACTACTCTTATATGGTTTTTTAATTTCATTTTCAAGCATGTTTTACTCTTTTAAAAAATGGGTTGAAAGGAATGTTCTTTTCATTTTCTAAATGAGGTTATTTTTATATTTTTAGAACTATGTGAAAGGTATGTTTTTCAGCTTATAAAAATTGAATAGATTTTACTAATTTCGAGAAATATTTTTTTAAAGATACATTTACAAGTTTAAATATTTATTTCCAAATAAAATTATTTCCTTTATATTTTCATAGTTTTTTAATAACCAATTTCTAAATAAAAAGGTTATTTTCCTAAATAATGTTTTAAGGATGTTTTAATGTTATTTATATTTATAAAATACAACATCCCTTGATCCCACTTATGATTTAATAGTTTTATTATCCAATTATAACATCCTTGTCCATTATTAGGATGGTTTATGTTTATGATGAAAAGATATTTATGAAACCCGTTCCCTTTCTATGGGTTATACTATGATGAAATGAAAAAAATGATGAAATGATTATGGAACCCATTTTTTCCATAGGTTTTTCTACAGTGAAATGTTTGTGAAACCTATTTATTTTCATGGGTTTTAATATGATGAATTTTTTAGAGTCTTGAAGCAAAAATATATATATTATTTTAATTATGTGATGGGTTGGACTAATATATCCCACCACAACATTGGGTAATTATTGATATCTCATAAGATAAATTTGAGTGGAATGAGAGTGAAACTAGTTCAATAAGGAACTAGACCACTATGATATTATTGGGTGTGAAACCTATATACTACGATGGTTTGGGGAGTGAAATAATTCCACTATGATATCTGTGGAAATTATACTTTACTTATAGGGAAATGATTTTCTTTTCTTATATGTATTCCACAAATCAATGTTTTATTCACATGTTAATCTTTCATGGTTTATGTTCTTTTATTCTTGTTTGATTTATTTCTTATAAACTACAAATATTTATTCCATGACCTATGATTATTATCTTTGATATTTAGGGTATGGTTTTCACACATTTAGATCACGTTTTTGAACCATTATATTTATGTTATTCTTATGTGATCATTGATATCTACCTTGTTTACCCTTACTGAGAATCTGAGCTTACCCTTTTCCTATGTTTCCTTTCCCTAGGATATGAAGAGAGTTATTAAGTATGATATGTATATGAAGGGTTATAGTTATAAAGAAATAATTGGGAAATTATGTATATATTTAATAAAACATTTGTTTATATTTCCAAGTTTCCAAATATAATAGACCGAAATGATTCTCTCATGGATCAAAATGTTATGTAATGAATATTCATGTATTAAGATGTAATATATAGTTATGAAAATTTTTGGTCACTATACCTGTTGTATTTTTTAGGTGTCCAAGAACCCCATACCTAAAATATTTCTAATTTTAACATGGTAACACCTCTTTAAGTGGAAAAAATAAATAAACATAGAACATCCTTCCTGTACATCCCTATATCTCATAAATAGACTCATTATTGTATGTAACATCTATTGGGAACAAAACCCTCAAGAATTCACATCCCACCTTTAATTTTTTAAACTACATAAATTAATTTCTCCACTTATCTAAGTGAAGACAATAACACCTAATGAATTTCATAATATATAATTATCTTCAACAACTAATTTATTCAACATCATGACATATGAGTAGATGAAAAAAATTACCACCCTTAATCATATATATAATGATAATAATGATTCAAATCACCTAACCATCAAAGACCCACTAACCACTATTTCTGATGAAAACCCATACATGGTTATAAACACATTGACATACTCCATGATGATTATATCTCCCTACAAAAAAACAAATAACTCAATTTTATTTGATACTTTAAACATATGAGGATAAAAGGGTTGGCTAAACACCTTCTAAAACCCTTCCCAAGTAAACCATTTATATAAAATTACCTTTTGGACCTAATCACACCACATTATTGAAAGAAATTTAAACATTTATGATTCCAAAATAACCTTGAATTATTCTTGAAAATCTAAGAAAATAATAGATCTTATTGATTTATATTTACCAATGTGCCACTACTTATTTTCTGAAATCCCCTTAAAATATTGGTGGATTTTTCTTATGTAATTCCAAGGAATACTCCACCCAAGATTACTATAGTGGGACCACCCCAACTATAGTTATATTATCACATTCCTAATATATTAATAATAATGTATCTAGTAGTGAGTCATTGGGAATGAAATTATTAATAGATTACACATGTTGATTCATATGAGTTCTCATTGGTATCATATTTCTATAATGAAAAACTAAAAACCCATTAACTCCAAATATAAATTTTTTTTGGTCACAAAAATTCAAAAAATAATTTCACCACTTTTTATAAATGAAAATTTCAAGTATCAAAAACCACACTATATCAAGAAAAACCACCGAAAAGGGTCTACTCACACTCAATAAATATTTTTTGGATAAAATTTCAATCAAATTTGTCAGCCATCACATAATAAAAATCATCTTTAATGACACTTTGAACATAAATATTTATTATTAAAACATTTTAGTATCCATTTAGAAATTAAATCTAATGTTTTATAAAAAATATACAACCATTAAGTGTTTTTTATCCCTGAATTCATACATGCTTCATGGGACTCTCCTTTTCTTTGACCCATGATAATAAGCAAAAATTAATCCAGTAGATATAATTTGCGGTTTAGTAACCACTTGGCCATACCATGCACCATGGTGACCCATGGTTCACTATAAATTTATTTTTTTGTTCTATTTTATAACAATTTAATGAGTCCCAAATTAGCTTATCTCCTCATCTAATACCCAAAATGATTAAAATGATAGTATTTGTAACATTCCAACCTAACCCGTCACCCCTCAGCTAACGAGTCATGTTGAAATGCTATTAATACTTAGGTTTGTCCCATAATTCACCAAATGTAGGAATCCCATGCAGTGGGTTTAAGAAATAAAATTTGGTATTATATTAATTCATATGAGATACACCCCTGATGCGACAACATTACCAACATTTCATCATCAGGAATATATATATCATATATTCTCAACTACTAGAAAATAATTAACACACAATAGAAAATACTCTCTATAACTATTAATGGAGAATGATTAAAATAATTGAAAAATAAACATAATAGTTTTGAAAAATATAACAAGTATATAAGTGTATGGAACTCAAAATTTAAGAATAACATGGAGAAAAATTTAGATTCCCCACAATAGATCCCAGAAAACTACTCTAGGCCTCCTAAAATATCCATGAGTCATCCAATCATCTTTCACTTCTCCTCTCACATAAATCCTACACCATGGATACAACCTTCCACTAGTGAAGTATGAAATACTCCCATTTTCTTTGTTTCAATACATAAAATCTATATTTTCATGAAGTGTAAAATAAGGTAGTGGGTATATGAAACAATAAAATTTATTTTCCCCATAAATTCCATGAATATTAAAATCAACCATGCTATAAATGAGTTTTGTGAAACATCACCAACCCATGAAGTAATATAAAACCATAAGTAATAATTTTATATTTCAATCCTAAATAATATTTAATATAAATTTTAAAACATGTCATAAGAACTATTTTTTACACTACCCTCACATGTCCAAATACTCAACTAAAAACTAAGGAAACATAGAAGCCATGGGAAAACACGAACAATCACCAAGGGAATCTCCAAATCACAAGTGGACTACTACCCAACCATTTCTCAATATCCTTATAAACCATAATGATCCATCAAATCCAATGTTTGAATCAAAACATTTACAACCCTAAAAAGTCACCTACATCTATGTAGAAGTTTAAAATCCATGTTTGGGCCCTCAACCAACCTTTCTAATAATTATAATATCATTATCAATGACTATAAAACATAATGAAATCATCAATAACAATATCAAAATCCATTTTATCTTTTCTCTAATATTATAAAAATACACATTTTCTAAAAAAACTCCTCAATTTCATACTCAGTCAAAGTACTAACACTAAAACATTTTTCTCAAATAATACATTATACTTATCAAATAATTTACAATATATAAAAAATTTATTAAAATCACCACTTCCAAGCTCAGAAAATTTCTCACAAAATTAAGTGACAAAGAACGACATACCATAACTCAGTAACTGGGTAAATTCATTCCACAAAACTCAACTATGTACTTCTTAATTAACAATAATTTTGGGTATACATAACTAACATAGATGGTATTAGTAATTATTATATAACTATTTATCTATATTTCTCTATCAAAGAGTTACCTTTGTGATTACTTGAAGATTATGACCAGTCCACAAGACCATAAACCACATATGAACCATCCAAAAACCCTTAAAAAGAACCTAATTTAATTACTAAACATTTTAAACTTCCATATATTTCAAAATTATATGTTAAATTCTTTATATCGGGTCCTATAAGTCAATATCCCTTTATTATGATTTCCAATGAAAAGTGAAAGGCCTATATATTATAGTGCCAACTAATCTTCCACCTCGAAAATTTTGACCCAATTGTATCAACATTTCTGTTATATTAAATTTAATATATTGATCTATCATATTGGACTTCATTTTTTTGTGCCCAACCACTATCCACATAGAGTTTAACTCAAGTGTCTCATAATTATCAGCACAAAAAATTTAGTCTCCCTACTAAGACTATGTCTAAAAAAACATCATTCACTCCCCTACCATCACAATATATATTGAATGAGTTAATTTTCCAATCCCATTAACCATATTATTCCATTTCTCAAACTTCATGCTTTGATAGTTACTAGACATACTAACCTCACTTGATCATCCAAGATCAATACCCACAGTTGGGTACTTTTTACATTATAGACATATCTATGTTGTTTAATTCCAATGATCATAATAAACCTTAATAATTACTAGTATATTTTTACCATACACATCATTCATGATTTTCATCATAATTCACCCATGAGGGTCACATCTATATTAATTTAATGGTGTGCTCTCCACAATAGGATTTACCCTATCATCGATAAAAGTGAATTTTTATTCTCAATTTGGCCACCCCCAAAGACCATCAATCATGATGAACACTCATATTTATCAAATATAACATCACCCTATCCTCTCTAAAGATTATAAATATATTTTAATTTCTATGGAATCACAATCCTATATCACTGATGATTTTTAATCACAATGCTCAATTTTTGACCGACATATCATAACGTTAGTGACCCCACGAACTACTATACAACTCCTACATTCCAACATAGTCCTGAATCCATAACATCATGATATTAGTTCATAAATTTCATTAGTTACCAACTCACCATTATTGAGTAACTCTCCAGATTCCATAGTAATCACATAAATTATCTTTTCCTATTGGGGTTTCATAAAAATATTCAATAATTTTACCATCATTAACATTCATCAAGAAACTCATCACTAATATAAGATAACCATATCATATAAACCATCATTGATATTTCTTCCATGATAAAATTACAATATTTTTAAAAGACAATATCTATCATGTTTTTTGAAATTCAATTCATCAGTCCTCACTAGTCAATCCACATTTTACTATCCCCATAGTATCCCTTAATTTAAGTCATACCGAGTGTTTCATATTGAAGGGAAAATATCTCATCCATTTCTAATCCAAGACTACACATCATACCAAATCACAATCTAAATGTTTTCATTTATTTAGTTTCAATATAATCCAGTTACTTGAATACAAGAAACTAAAGAAGCATAGATTCCTTGAATTAACACAAATTTCTCTTCAAAGATATTTCAATCCTACTCCACTGTTTTCCAAGTTTTAAGTTAAAACTTGAATTATAAGGTCTATCATACCTAAATTATTACCAATTATATCATGAAATGATTAATCATAGAGTATATTATCCTACATATCATGTATCAAATCTAAATTAATACTCTCTTTTATCCTTGTGAGTATAGAGTTTAAATAAAAAATTTCATAATAATGCATAACCTCCATTGTTTTCCAAAAAATACCATTTTTGATAAGGGTTATACCATAACTATACCCTGAAAATTAGATCAACTCATACTATAATGATACATATACCCATGATCCTAGGATCTTTCACCTATTCAACCAATAGTTCATTTATTCATGTAAATCAATTCTCACACGAAGCTCTAGCTATGCTCATTATTCTATGCATGAAACAAGTATTCCATATTACTAGAATATTCTTCCTAAAAAACATCATTGATGATCCATTTATATAATATGAATCATTTAACCATGCTCCCAACTCTATAGGAATCCACATGCCCAAACTAACCCTCTAGGGTTATCCTCACAAGTGACAACCCATCACATATAGAAATAATATAATTCCTTGACTATTATAATACTAAACCCGATCCACATAATTTATAAGTTCAAAAATAACACATATTCTTCTATATCAAGTAAATCAAGGTAATATATATGCTAATACATCAATTATAGGGTTCTCTTCCACATATAGTATCCTTATACCTACATTAACCACTCTAGGGTCATCATCAAATACATGTGCTTATCATGATGCCATTTTTATCAAGAGGTGTATACTATAGAATTCATCCAGATTAATTTGGTTAGGTAAGGAGACAATGATATTTTATTTAGAAAAACATTAAATAAGTTATTGTTGATGTTCTAATTGACTATAACTCCGTTTTAAAAAATAATTTCTCAATCACACACCAGCATGGACATATTATGTGAACATATGTTCTAAGTATGATTCATGTACTCATGCCTTTAGCCACATTTATTTTAGTGTAAAATGATAATCCATATCTTATAAACATAATATTTCATTAAAATGAACAAAACTATAATAGAGAAAAACAATAACCACAATAAAAAATCCCTTTGGATATGAATTTCCACCCATACTAGTGTTTTCTAAAGATAAATTAAACTTACCTAACATGTTTTTACCAGTAATATCCCCATATACCATTTTAAAAATAATACAACCAATAATATAATTCCTTGATACTTCTTTCTAATGTAAAATCCCATAAACCCATCAACACAAGCTATGTTAGATCTCTATGTGGTCTCAGGAACACCTCTTAGTATGTGAGATGTAATTTTCTATTTTTTTCTAACACATTATATTGATAGTTTTGGTATTTGGAGGTAATTAGGGGATGTTATGGGAGATTTCAGTGGAATTTAGAGCTGCATCAGAGCTTCTGTAGGAAGTTCACATCATGTATTGTTTACAAAATATGTAATGGTGGTTCATAGATTGTATATTCGGTGAGTTCATGGATTATAAATTGGATTAGGGGGAGATTGTGAGATGGATTATACATTATTTAAGTGGAATTCATGATTTAATTAAATAAAGGCTAAAGGTGATGAAATCTTTTAAGAAAGTTGGAATTTTAAAAACCTCATGGTTTACAAGACATGAATCTGGAGGGATCCAGATTTTAAATTACTCTCTCAGTTGAAACATTTTCATTCAGATGTACCCCTTCTCCATATCATTTTTCTATAAACCTTGGACTCCAAGAGGATATTCTATCCCCATTCTTTCCAATTTGATTCATTGATTCTAGTTGATCCCCATTAGAAATATGTGGTATTTTCTTCTCCCTTATTGGTTTTTTTCACCTGTCTTCTTTTGGAAAATCACTACAGTGGTGGGTTTTTTCTTTAGGGAATTATTTGGACTATATTTTTATAATACTTTGTTGTGTAATAGGTTGAACCATTGTTTCCCATTTGTGGTTGTGATATGCAGCTAGTTCTTCTTTGCCTTATAGTGCACAGTGAATATACAAATCTTCTTTGAGGTTAGAAATCTTTAATTTCTAGTTATTATGTGTCACGAAATATAGGTTTAATATTTTTTATCTATGTGTTATGGTTTTTATGGATTAATTAAAGATAAATAATTGGGTAATTGAAATTGAATAGGAAAAGGGGAATGATTTCCATGCTTTTACAATGTTGATATTATTGTGATATGATGGATTATATGGGATTGATTCCCCACTAAAAATTATGGAAACTGAGAGATTTTTTATTGTAAGATATGTTCTATGACTAATATGTTTGTTTTGATTTTTGTAAATCACCCTAAAATGGTAATCGGATGACATCTTATATTTTTTCAATGAAATGGTTTCCCTAGGATTATGTATTATGTGATAATTCCCCTAAAATAAATCGAAATATGATAAATCCTCTTTATTAATTCTATATAATGATCAATTTTATGATTGTGGTTGTGTGGACATGATTTTGGGGTGGAAAGGTAGTGGTTTTGTTTGTGTAGTTCTGCTTTTTGGGTAGTGAGGTGGCAATTGTTTGGCTGTGCTTTTGGGATCGTGAGGTGGTGGTTGTTTGGAAGTGATTTTGGGGTGGTGAGGTGGTGATTTTTTGGCCATGCTTTTGGGGCAGTGAGGAGCCAGTGTGATTGATATAACGAGTTGATTGTGATGTGTGGTTGAATTATGCTAGATTCCTGTACAAGAATGGAATAAATAATTTTAAAATAATGATTGAAATGGATAGGTTTTGGTTCGTTTAATGAGATAGAAGTGTAAAATGAATAAATAAATGATTGGATGTGTGATTAATTGTGATTTATGCTTAATAATGAAATTATTTGGATTGATAATGGTTTTGGTTGGAAATGTGAAATGCGGCTTGTGGATTGTGTGGTTTTATGCATTTAGAGGTGGTAGAGAATGTGGGAATTTTTTTGAGTTGGTTAGTTTTTGATTTTGAATATATAGTTTTGGATTGTGTGTGGATATACATATTTAGTTATACATTCTTGTGATTTTTATATGCACCCCACCCGCATCGTGCTTTATCTTTCGACACACATATTTATAAGGGGGTGTTTTTACCGATATCTAGTGAGGGGATCATATGTATTGGTACCCACTATTTTCCAATCTCACTTGTATTTCAGGTAGGTATTACATAATATGTGATGGTTAGAGGTCTGATAGTCCCATATATACTGGTTTTTATAGCCTAGGTTTCTTCAGGAGAGATGTGATATGGCTGTGCTTCTGGGGCAGTGAGCCCAGTAAAATTTGGGTGAGATGTGATATAGCCCAAGTGTATATAGGCATGATTATATAGAATAAGGTGTAATATAGTGGGGGTAATGATTTTTAGGATTGGGGAATGATTTTGACATCCTTCATGTTCACGATACCCTACTTCACTGGTTATGGTGGTGGATATGTTATGACCTAGCTGTCTTCGGTAGAGACGTGACGTGTTCAGGCTTACGGGGTAGCAAGCCCAAATGTACGTGGCTGTGATTTGATGTGAACGTTCTTTTGAGATGATGTGGAATTCAGAAGACATGAAATCACAAGGATTTACAACATTGGGGTGTGTGAGTGGCATACCCATGGGAAAGATGTGTGGGTATGCTTTATTGATGTGACTCATGTTATATTATATTACTTGGATTGCGTTATTTGGTGATAGAGCCTTAGTGATGTTTGGAGAGATAGTTTTCTGTGTTTAGAGGATGTTGGTTATACTAATTTTCCCACTTATACATTAGTATTGTTCTTTCATATGTGCACAAGAGACTTTGGTTTTCCTATCGAGTATACAACTATGATCACACTATGTATATAAAACTTTTATTTTATGCTTCCATGATGATTACATAGTCTGTAATGGAAATTACTAGATTGAACCTTTGGATAACAGACATTCCATTTCTTTACCTTTTCTTTTGGATAATTAATTTAGATAATTTTATCTATTTATCATTTATTTATAAATGTATTTGTGGGACAACTTTGGTTTGATTTATATTATTCCACAGATTTGTTTGTGGACAATTCATCTTATCTCCTAGTCATATATTGTTATATAGGGTAATGCCTCCCATTTCATGATATTTTTATAACCTCAGTACTAGTCACTAACCTAGGTCATACTAAAGGTGGGACTCAAAGGTCATTATCTCTCTCCCCACATTGTGTTATCTTTGGAGAGAGGGGGTTATGACCAAGTGGTATCAGAGGTGACGGTAGAGATAATGGATGAATTTTGGAGTTATGTATGATGAGGATTGCATGGGTTTTTATGAAACAAACTCCATTTGACCTTAGTATATGATATAGTATAGGGAGAATAGCATGGACATGAGATTTTAGGGCCCCCCAGTGATCTAGTGCAAAACATCTAAGCTTATTGGATAACCAAGAGAGGTGGATCTATTTCATAGTAGTGAACTTAGAGAGGTACAATATCATGATGGATTGTGTTATTTTTTGAATTGGGTTGTTTTAGTATAGTTAAAATGAATAAATTGAATTAAAATTAATCTAAATGAAATTCTATGTTACTGATCTTAACAAATTCTTTTTATGTTTTTAGTTATGGATATTGTTTTCTATCTACATGTGGATTAAGTAGTTGAGGTTTAGTAGGTGGATCTGTTTGATCACTTTAGGGTTGAATCTCTATAGGAATACGAGGCTTGATATAGGGTGTTTCACACATTATGGAAGCATGATTTAGGGATGTATAAGTTCTTCATTTTAGATGTGAAGATTGAGAGATGGCTAGAGGAGCTCAAGATTGCTTTCAGTTTGATCCAAGCCATGACGAAGTACTGGGTCCCTTTTCCAGTTAGTCAGATGTGGAGAGATGCACATCAGTGGTGGGTGCTGTTTCTGGGTGAGAAGATGAAGGCAAATGTCACATTGGTCAACTTTTAGAAATATTTCCAGGTAAAGTTACTTTAATCAACCATGATGGAAATGAAGAGGAAGGAGATTATTTCTCTTCAAAAGGGATGTATGTCCATGTGGGATTTAGGAATCAATTTTATGTACCTTCAAAACATTTCCCTAGATATTTTTCTATATGAGGAGTCTCACGTGAGTCACCTTAAAGAGGCACTACTTCCTTTTATCCAGTATGTAGTTACTCCTTTAACATTTCCAATGTATCTAGAGGTTTAGAAAAAGGTGGATGTGATCAAATGGATACACTCAAAAGGAGGTTTTTGAACAGAAGGAAACCTGAATGGTTCCTTGAGGAGAAGAGTTCATAGTGGAATGTATCAGGTGCTAGGTCCTTTAAGGTTTCACCCAATGGGGAGTCGACATCACGAGTTTACCTTCGGAATTTATTGGGTTAATAGTTTTCATGCTCTTACTAATAGCATTATGCTGGTGTGATTTGTCTGTGGTGCTTGTGGATATCATCAGAATGGATGCATAGCGGTCATCTAGCATTGGAAATGGATTTTGTTTCATAGGAGGTTGTGTTTTTGGTAGTGATGCATGAGAGATTATTTTTTTAGATTCATATATCAGCTTTGGTTGTACACCCGAGAATATCCAAGGTGTATCGTGGATTGAGGATACAATTTCGGTGGGCTAAGATGAAATAATAAGTGGTGGAGTTTTCAATGAAGTGTTTGGTTTTACAGTATAAAGAGCTTAAGCATCATGTTCATGTTAGTTATGTCATCCTTTGGATGTTCCTAAATGGAAATGAGATGAAATCTTGATGAATTTTTTCATAGGGTTATCCCAATCTTAGGGGGGTAGTGATGCTATCTGGGTGGTCATGGATCAGTTGAAGAAATAATTCCACTTCATAGTGATAAAAGAATAAAGCACATTGGATTCTCGGGCTAAGAGATTTGTAGACGAGGTAGTGCGGTGTCACGTAGTTACAAGTTTCATTTTTTATGATTGGGATCCACATTTTTTCTTTTGATTTTGGATGGGATTACAACATGATTTCAATACTAATTTACTTATAATCACTACTTTCCACCCTCTAATGAATGGACAGATGGATCGAACCATCCAGACACTCGAGGATATGTTGTGGTTGTGTATCCTGGACTTTAGTGGATCATGTGTATGCCACCTTCATTTGGTCAATTTTTCATACAACAAAAGTTACCACTCATCTATTTTTATGGATCTATTTGAGGCATTGTACAAGGGACCATAATATTCTTGGTTGTGATCGATATATTTTGGGGAGGTAACATTTATTAGTCCAAATGTGGTGTAGATAACAATAGATAAGGTTCAAATTTTTCATGAGAGGATGAAAGTAGCATAGGAAAAGAAAAAGTCTTATTCCAATTGTAAAAGGAGGACCTTTTAGTTCAAGGATGGGTACCATGTATTCTTTAAAGTTTACCATCGACTTGGGAAATAGAGGTTTGGTAGGGGGATTAAGATTTATCCCATGTTTTTTTGGGACCTTTGAGGTGTTGGGGAAAGTTGGCAAGGTGGAGTATCGGTTGGAATTTCTATAGTGGTTGGAGAGGATCCGCGTGTCTTACAAGTATCTCACCATCATTGGTATCTTTTTTATGACTCCCATGTCATTGACTAGGGAGAGTTGGATATTGAGGAAGACATAATGTTTTTGGAGCGGCTAGAAGATATCCTGGATCACAAATAGAAGGAAATGTGTGGAAAGACCATTCCTTTGGTTCGTATGTTGTGGATTAAAGTGTCATGGAGTAGAGTGCTTGGGAGTTAGAGATGAATATTCATTCCAAGTATCTAGAGTTGTTTTTAGTTTTTCTTTTATCTATTTTTCTTTATGATGTGATGTTTAGATCCTTCTTTTTTATGAGACATGTTGTTTTCCTTGATGTATGATATGTTAAAATGTTTTGACATATGAAAAGGGGTGAAAATTATTCCTAATTGAGACACATTATACTAATATGTGATTAAAACCATGTGGGTGTGTTAGTGTTTGGAAGAACATATAGTATCTTAACACAGAGGATTTAATTCAATGATTCATTTGTTTGGGGTAGTGTGTTTTGTTATTTATTGTGGTTGTTGTTTTGGGATGTGTGGAGGTTGGATGGTTATGGAAATGTGGTTGTGTAGTGATGAGGTTGTGAAATATGTTTTGACCATTTGGCTTCAAATGTTTTACTTGTGATAGAATTTGAGTTATGATGAGATCCTTGAGAAGTATCTCGTTGGGTGGTTGTTTCAGACCCCTTTCATTCTAGTATTGGTTTTGGATTATTGAGGGTGAGAATCATTGGAAGTTATATATTGTAATAAATCATGCCATTACATACTATTACATTAATGTTTATTGGGGTTGGAGGCGTTCAAGGGAGGTTCTGGGAGTTTTTGGTGGAGGATAGAGCTACAACAGAGCTACTATCGAAAGTTCATATCGTTTATTTTTACAAGATGTGTAAAGGTGGTTCATGAATTATAAATCCATGGAAATCATGGATTATAAATTTTATGAGGGGGATCTTATGATATGTTTTACATGTTGGGTAAGTGTAATCCATGATGTGTCTTAAATAATGCCTGAAAGTGGAGTAATTTTCAGTGAAACTGCAAATTTTAAGAAACTCATGGTTTACACACTATGTAAATGTATTATATTCCATGAAACCAGTGGGATCCAAATTTTAAAATCCACTATAGGATGAATCTTTTTAATTTAGAGATAACACTTCTCTATATTATTTTGGTATAAACCATGTCACACAGAGAGGATATTCAAATATCCTTCCTCCCACTTTGATTTATTGATTCCTGTTGTTCCCCATTAGAAATTTATGGTATGTTCTCCCCCCTTCTTGGTGATTTTCTTCTGTTCTTATTTCAAAAACCTACTATGGTGGTGGGTTTTATGTTTAGAGAATCATTTGGGTTCCATTTTGATTATCCTTTGGTATATTATAAGTTGATCCATGGTTTCCTGTGTGCGGTTTGGGTTTGCAGGTATTTCTTCTTTGTCAGGCAGTGTGCAGTGAGTCGATAGAGATTATTTGATGTATGAAATCTATCATTTCAATTTATTTTGTATAATGAAGGATAGGATTACCATTGTTTATATATGGATTTTGGTTGTAATCTCTTAATTAAATATAAATAGTTTACTAATTGAAATTGAAGGGGAAAAGGGGGAATGTTTCACATGATTTTATAGATTTGATATTATTATGTTATGATGGATTGTATATAGTTGATTCCCCGATGAAAAATGTATTCATTGGGTTTTTTTCACTAGATGATATGTGCTATGACTGCTTTGTTTTTGGTGATTATTTTGATATCACCCTAAAAAAGAAATTGGCTAAACACTTATTTATGGATAATAAAATGGACACTCCAAGAAAATGGATTGCGTGATAACACTCAAAAAATAAAGTGAATTGTGATAAAATACACTATGTCAAATATGTAAAATGACCAAGGTTTTGGGTGTGGTTATGCGGTCATGATTTTGGGGCAGAAAGGTAGTTCTTGTGGTTGTGTCTTTGTGCTTTAGGGGCATTGAGGTTTTGTTTTTTCAAACATTATTTTGGGGTGGTGAAGTGGTGGTTGTTTGGATTTTCTTTTTTGGTGGAGAGTTAGTGGTTGTATGGAAATAATTTTAGGGCAGTGAGGTAGTGGTGTAATGGAGATTATGAGATACTTATGATGTCTGATTGTGTTGTTCCTAATGCATGGGTAATGATGGAATTAATATTTTTTTAACCCGACTAGGTTAAATACCTTGGGGGGGGGGGATCATGTAATGATAGATTAAAACTACTTCCCCTTTAGATCTTGTTTATTTTTTAAATAAAACACACTTATCTATCTTTCTTATAGTAATTTATGAGTGGAAATTAAATCATGCACGAGACACAACAATTTTTACTTGGTTCACCCTCACTGGGCTACATCCGAGGAGCATATAACAATGATGTGCCAATTGTACTAAATCTACATAGGCTCACTGCCAAGAATTGTGGTTAAGGATAGATCTTGTATATACCCAAGATCACTACCTTTACAAGGTTTAGGGAAAGCTCACTACTTTCTCAAGGGTCCCTCCCTAAGTCTCTTTCTCCGGCTCACTTCTGGTGGAAAGGATCACTGTTTTCCAATTCCTTTTCTCACTGCTCTTGGAAGGGATCCACTCATAGTTTATAGACTTTTAGGTCCCTTCATTTTCATGAAATCATGTATCCTCAACTATATATAGTTTCTCTGTTGAAGTCCCTTTTTCACTCATAGATGAAATCTACCATTCTGTGTACTATTAATTAATATAAATTGGTTTAAAAAATTGTTCCTCCGTGAACTTCCTTGAGTCCTCTGTGGAGTACCATGAGTCCTTCACGAACTACGCTACACCACATAGTGAAAGTGCTTCATGGACCACTTATCCTTCATGGACTACCTCTACTTCTATGAACTATCTCCTTTCATGGATCACTTGTTCTCCCACTGACCAAACCTTCTTCTGCGAACCATCCCTACTTTGTAGATGAGTTCTTCTTCTACGGACTACCACTCCTCTATGGATCGTCTGACATCTCACAGACCTCCTCTTCTCTATAGATCCATCTTCCTTTGTGGTCTATAGTTCCCCACAATACTCTTTGCGTGTACTATATCTGTGGAACTCTACTCCTTTCATATAATCCTCCCCCGTGAACTCTTCTCCTTTGTGGAATTGTTTCCCGCAAACCACTTCGAACTTAGATGAATTCCTCTCAAAGGGAATATGTTTTATAATGAAAATATCTCTCAGTAATGTTGTGATTAGTGTTACTTATATAAGAAATTATATCTGAAAATATCGCCACACTACCACAAAATTGGGCAAGAGAAGCACTGTCCTTATCAGCGCTAAACAGAAAGCGCTGATAAAAGGGAGTGCCTTTATTAGTGCTAGCTAAAAGAACTCATAAAGGTAACTTTTATCAGTACTAAAAAAGTGCTGATAAAGGTGTACCCTTTATCAGTGCTTTTTTTAGCGCTGATAAAGGGTACATTTATCAGCGATAATATTAGCGCTGCTAAAAGTTATTATTATTAATTTATATAAAATTATTATATTTATACTCAAAAATAATGTTTATTTGTATATATTAAATAAAAGACAATTGTTTATATTTAATATATATTTTTTAATAATTCGAAATATATATATATATATTTATAATGTTTTAATTGAAAAAGTATTTCCAATATTATAATTATATATATATATAATTAAATAATAATAAGATTACATTAAATTAAATTAAATAATCAATATATTTATTATATTTATTAGATATTTATTAGATTAATTCATTGTATTTATTATATTAGTTATATTTAATATATTTAATATATTTATTTTATTTATAAATATATAATACTTTTTAATATATATAATTAAAATTAAAATTATTGAATATATATGTGTTTTCCAATGAATTTGGTCAATAAAAATATGCGTATATGTTATGTATGCATGAATGTTCATTTGTATATTACATGATATGGTATATATTGATTAATTCATAATGCTACCCATATGAACTATATATGTTCTAAAAAATTTACTTATAAAATTACATTAAATATATTTAAATATTAAATATATTTTATTATATTTTTAATGATATATATAAATAATTTTTAAATACAATTATAATTATAATTTTATTAATATATATTAACAATTATATACCAATATTTATTAATATATACAATTTATATTTATAATTATTAATAAATAAATATATATTTATTATATATATCATTTTAAATAAATATATAAGAATATAAATAAATTATTAAAATTATAGTTTTATAAAATTAGTATTTATCAGCGCTATAATTTTAGCGCTAATAAATAGATATTTTATCTGCAAATTTTTAGCACTGATAAAGCTATGTTTTATCAGCGCTTTTATTTTAGCACTAATAAAACATACCTTTATCAGTGATTTTAACTAGTGCTGATAAAGGTTCCAATGGTTTTTATAAAAGAACCATAATAGGACCCTCCTCTCTCGCACCCATTCAAGCCTTCACGGAAGATCAACCCGACCCCTCCTCCTCTGTGATCCCTCCTCATCATTCTCCTCATCATCCTCCACTGCCACATCCTTTTTCTCCTCCTCTTCCATGACCATCCTCCTCATCCTTTGCCATCACTACCTCCGCCGCCGCTACCTCCACCGCCGCTGCCTCTGCCGTGATCCCTCCTCCGCCGCGATCCCTCCTGTACCACAATCCCTCCTACTTGGTAACCCTTAATGGTTTATAAGGACATATTGTAGATTGGTTTACTAGATTTCATTGAAGTAAGAATCATCCATATTATTTATATGTATGTGCCATATGATTGAATAATGTTGATTTCTAGGAGGTTTTTATGACTTATAATGGAATAGGTTAAGTACCAACTGTATAGAAAAATTCCCAAGTGGCCTTTAAAGCATGGAAATATTTTAAATATTCAAATTCAGTACAATATAATGTTTTTTAAATGGGTGTTTTACACCTATTGATATCTAAATAATGTTTTTGGGGGTGTTTAATGTTCTTGAAGTTTCCAAAAGGGGTTGTTAGATTTTACAAGGGTGTCTTAACTCATAAGAGTTATATTGTAAACATTGTGATAGAATTTCACTATTAAAAATGTTATTATTTTGGATTTTTGGATCCCATGTGGTTTTATAAAATTATATTCATAATATTGATCTTAAGAGTTGATTTGGAAGATATTTTAAATCATTTTATTTGGATTCTTTCCCTTAAAATGTTTTTTTGTTAATTTGGAACATTATGGGAAATGGTTTTTTATAAAATCCTTATGAAAAAATTATTCCCATTTTTGTTTTGTTCTAACTTCTGGGTGGTTCTCTATACATGTGGAGATCTTGTGATAGATAATGGTGATGTTTCTTTCTAGGGAATTTGAGATTGGGTGATCATTTATTTATAAATGTATTCAATTTGGATGATTCTTGATGCATTGAATTTATTGATTTCTAACCACCTTGTTTGATGTCTTATGACTCTTAGGAGACACGGTATTGATCTGAATATGTGTAAACCATTGTGTACGATGTCTATAATATTTGGAGGGTGACCCACTATACCGACTGAGATAATAGATTAGAGTGTGATCATTAGATCATGGAATGTAAGGAGATATAATCTTATGTCCCCTGGTATTTGTGTTCTCCTAAGATATTTATCCCTCGACCATTCGATTGGGGGGATGCCTTGGTAGGTACTAGTGATGGAATAACCAGTGGGTAGGTTGTCGTGTGAGATATATAAAGTATTATTTTAAATCTTATATCATTTTGAGTACATGATTTGTATTTATTATCCCACAAAAATTACTTATCATGAATATATGAAATTGTGACATCTCCCTTAGAACCCTTATAGGTATAGTACATGGAGTGGGGTTGATTATAATGTTAGTGGAAATGATAATGTGGATTCTTTATGAGATTAAGGGTATGAAAATCCACACATGGGGTGGTGTAGTTTAGTAACTAAATATGAATAAAGAAATTTCTTGTTGATATATTGTAACCTATAGGTCTTGGGATCATCATGATATATTTTTTAACTATAGGGTATGCTAATGATGGATACGTTTAGTGAGGCTGCTTAGGATGTGTCATGTATGATCTTCTCATGTAATAGCCTCTTGATCGATGCAAGGTATCAATCATTAGATAGCTAATACATAGGATGAGGTTTATCTTCCATGCTTGTTCATTATATCTTAATCGTTATTATATATCTATGATGAGGATGAGGCATAGAGACCTTGGGATTACTGTTGCTACGATGCTTTCACCGGGGCGCGTGCATCCGTCTATGGGGAGGACGCACTGCTTGTTACCCCGCATTCCCGCTTTCCAAAGGCAGGCGACATCCATTCCTTGTTCAGGGACATCTTCTCCTTGATCAAAACCAGGATGATGGGATGTCGGTTCTTCCTTCCGTGGATTCCTCCTCGGAGATCATCACCTAGTCTGGGTCTCCCTCATAGATTTAAGACGGGTTCGTGAAGCTCATTCCTGGTGCCATATCTACATGGATGCCGGTTAATTACGCTGGTTCCGTCAAGATGCTCCAAGGGGTCTGGTCGGGGCAGCAACCTTCGGTGAGGAGAATGGTCATGTTGGGGTGTCGTTGGCATGTCTGTCTTTGGTCCCTCATCACAGGGCTTCTCGAGGGTGCGAAAGCCTGAGGCATCCCACATCAAATACGGGGAATGTGTACCATCTGAGGTTTTCCTCAGCTTCCCATGTTTAACACGGGGTATGTCGCGAGTTTAACGTCTTGCAGAGATGGGACAAAGTTTAACGTCATGCGGGATGAGATACAGTTTAAAGTCATGCGGGATGAGATATAGTTTAACATCATGCGGGACGAGATACAGTTTAACGTCATGCGGGACAAAATACAGTTTAACGTCATGTGGGACGAAATACAGTTTAACGTCATGCGGGACGAAATATAGTTTAACGTCATGCAGAACGAGGGGTTTGGGGCTTACGCTCTGAGGTGGCCCATGGTGGTCAGGGAACCGACGTGGAGAGGTCGGGACGACTGGGTGGTGGGATTGAACCTCGTGGAGGCTTCCTATGTACCGTGCGTTAGCACGGAACAAAGTCCACGTAGTTTACTGGGATGGGGCTTACGCTCTAAGGCGGCCCATGGTGGTGCCATGGTCGATGCGCACTCTAAGACCACGTGAGTCATGCTCGATGTGAGAAACAAGAGGCACTAGGGACCAGACGATCACGTCCCAAAAAGGTGCGTCCGTGAGAAGCGGAATGGGGCTTACGTGTTGAGCGGCCCAAAGAGGAAACAGGGGCTTACGTGTGGTTAGCAGCCCTTGGTGCCGGGGCTTACTCTAGGGTGGAGGCCCGTGGTGCGACAAAGCATAGTGGGAAAAGGACTCCACTGGCCTTGGCAGGGGGAAGCACGAAGATGCACGGGTGCAACCATCCATTTGAATGGATAGGGGCTTACGCTCTGAGGTGGCCCTTCCCCCGCGGACAAACGCCACTCCGACAATAAGGATCTCGTTCCATGTGAGGAATATTCCATTCTCGTGGAGATGAGAGGCGTAAAAAATGTCTGAGCTGGGGGGACCCTGCATGCGAAGCATGGGGTCAGACCACAGTTTAATGTCATGTGTTAAGGACGAGGTACTTAACAGTTTAACGTCCTGCAGCTTGGACGAGGTGGGTTCAGTCCACACCCCTAGGGATTACATGCCCAACGCCCTCTACCCCTTGTGGGAGGGAAGGCATCGACACGACCATAGTGAAGGGGGGCCACAGGGAAAACCACCGGGGGGTCCACGTTAGCATGGCTATGCGAAGAAACAATATCCGTTAGCGTGCCTATGCAGAGAATCATAAGGCAAAACAACACAACGGGAAACACGGACCAAGGGACCTTTAGGTTACTTCGCACGAGCCTAGAAGGCCGTACGGGAAAACAACGCATGGCGCGCATGCCCGGAAGGGGAGACATCAGGTGCCGGTGTAGGGGGGCAGCCAAGGGGCGTCAAGGTGAGGGGTCCTGGGCTTTGCACGCAAAAAAGAAGATTTGCGTGCAAAACACCGGGATGGCGCACAATTGGAGCAAGGGAATTGCACGTGAAGAGGAAATTACGCACAGTGTATTGCGCGAACGGTAGGGTATTGCACGCACGAGACACGGATTGGGCGCAAGGTTGGAACCCGGGGAAGGGGGAAATTCACTTAAGCCGGTGGAGTTGCGTGCAAAGGCGAACTCTGGGGCAAGGTTGCGTGAAATGAGGGATTACCTGGAAGTCATCTTGTGCGCGGGGGGTAGCCGAATTGTGCGCACAAGAGTCTCTTCGAATTCCGCAAGCCCTAAACCGTTCGGGGTCACCTTCTATTTATAGGCGACGTCCGACGCGGAATCCAGGCGGCGGGCGAAATATTTCACGCCGAGCGCAGTCGGCGCGCAAAAACTCGCCCCGCAGAACCGGGGCGTGCAAAGATTGCGCACCTCATCGGCTCAATTCCGCAAAACCCGAGGATACTATGCACGTAGAACAATTTTTCGCGCGGATCCTCCTTTATTTCGCGCACCACATCTCGGGCCTCCGGGTCGGGGCTCTGATTCTGAATATGACTTCGCTTCGTCATATTGAAACTTCCCCGAGAGTTACGGACTTTTTTTCGTCGTCAACAAATGCCCCCCTTGGAATTGGATCGGCGAGAGGTCGCAATGATCAGATTCCAAGGGAAATGCCGAAACGTCAAAGCACTGAGTCTCCTGGTCAAGTTGCACGCAAAATTCCGATGGGGTGCTCAAAACTATGGACGCGCGCGGAATCCTCTTTCCGCTCAGCGCGGAACCCTAGCCTCACCTATAAAAAGGGGCCCTGGGTCCCAGATCCATACTTCCACTTTTTCCGCACGATAAGCTCATCACTCTCGTGTGCGAAATCGCTTCCACGGCTGCACGTAAAAATGCTCTGGCAGCGAGGAATTCCATCCAAAATTCGGCCGTGATTTCGTGCCTGTTCGTGATCTTCCGCGCTTCGCTTGCCGATTGCACGCTCATCTCCAGGATTTCATGCAACTCCTTTAGATTTGGTGCAAAACTCTCCGATTCCGCGCACTGCATCCCGATTTTGCCCAACTCCCGAAAAATTCGAGATGGCTGCAAACCGAGTTGATGAGGGGGAAGCCGCTGCCCGTAGGACAGAAATGGCAGCGAACAAGGAGGTTTATGGTGCCAAGGTGATCGTCTCCAACAATCTGACCTTGTTCAATCTGCTGACTCCAGCTCAGAAAACGTATCCCTTATCTGAAAACCTCCCACTCTGAGGCGGCATGCTTACCTAACGGCCATGGATGCATACGCACGCCAAAGGGGCGGCGTGAGGAGACACCTTTCCTAGTGAAAGTGATGCTCAGCCAGGAGTATGATCCAGAAGCGATGCCGCCGGGAGAAAGCGACAGTGACGAGGAGTCGGAGGGGGAGGAGGAAACCAGAGAGGACGAAGGCGAGGGAGAAGACGAAGAATAAGAGCCCGAAGGTGAGGGGTCGCAAGGGGCAACTTACTAAGGGAGTCTCCGAGGGAGCGGCAGGATTGCCAGCTCTGATCTCGACATAACCGATATTCTCAAGGTTTGTCTCTGTCTTCATTCATTTCCCTTATTCATCCATTCTTCTTTCCAACTTCTAACCCACTTCCCCATCCTACTCAGGAGCAGTTGAGCATTAGACGGGCTTCCCCACCAGAGGAGGGGGAGAGGAAACGATGGGACATGATAGGGATCTGAAACCCATCATTGAATTAACAAGCGCGGAGGGGTCTCCCCTTACGGCGGATCCTGCAGCGGCTGAAACACTGGGGACTGACGCTCTAGATTCCTGTAAGTCTCATGCTTCACTACTGGTGCTTGGTGGAAAAAGATCCCGTCTGACCAGCGTATGCCTTGCGCAGTGATCTCAACACTGGAGGCACGTCAGGTTGCGGAGCCCGGGCCATCTGCGAGTGGACCAGTGGCGGACATACCACCTCATTCAGAATATGCTCCCTGCACTGAGTCGGCCCCGGCAATTGATGAACAGGGGGCGGCGGAAATCAGCGACGCTGTTCCCGAGACGAGGTCGGAAGCTGGTGGAGGCATCATTGCTGCTGGGGTGAGAGAAGAAGGTTGCTCGAACGTCGAGGATTCTATTCCTCATGAAGGCGTCCCTGTGGAAGATCCTGCTGCCGATCTGCTGGCTGCCTTCCCCATATACCGACCCGCTGACCCCGAGAAGATAGATGGCTCAGACTCAGAGGCAGCCGAGGATAGCCGGATGACACGACGCAAGGGGTGGAAGTGTATCCAGCACTTCCTTAGACAGCCCCAGTCATATTGGCTGAGGCAGATGGGATCAGTTCAGACCTGGCTGTACTTCCTGTGCGCCGGAGGGGCTAACGCTCAGCGCCTTCATCTGACGGTCCGTGATTACATGGCCAAGAAGATACGCGAGAGCAGCCGATGCGATGAAATTGCCCAGTGCCGGGAAGGATCGGCGAGTGCTCAAGTGCTGCTGAGGGCAGAGCAGGAAGTCCGAAACCTCGAAGGGAAGGCGGCAGAGAAGGAGGCCTTAATCGCAACATGCTTTGAGCTTGTGGAGCAACTGACGGCCCAGCTGGCTGACGCGCAGGAACAACTAGTGGAGGCGAGTCACCAGATGACCGTACTTCAAACCAAGCGGGCGTAGGCACAAGCTAGGGCTAGCGAGCTGCGCTCTGTGGTGGCCGATGAGGAGAGAGTCTTCAAAGAGCGAGAAGCGGTCCTGGAGGCTACCAGGCAAAGGGTAGCAGCACTGGAAATATCTCTTCCGCATTCTGATCCCTAAGGGCTTTGTTTTTTCCATCTCATGAACTTTATCCTTGTACTTCTCATCGTCTCAATCCAATATATAGCCAAATCCATTCATTTGTACCCTTGGTTTAATGCGCTCAACCATAGTTTCGAAACGAATAACAACTCATCCCTAGGCTCCTGTGGGTCGCGCCCAACACGATAAGCAGAGGATGCTCGTGTCATCATCTCGTCCAACTGTGGGGAATTGAACAAGCTTCAGGCGTCCGAAATTGGTCCTGGACTTTTGAGGAGACCCCAGGCCGATTGATGTGTCGACTTCTCAATGTGCTCTAACACACGAGCGGGGCGATGCCGGGGGCATTGAAATCCATCCGAACATAGGGGGATGGAGAGGAAGGGAGAATCACGCTGCCCAAATTTGGAACACAATGGGGCACAACGATGGAGGATAACTATCAACCGTGGTAGAAACACAGCATCCATATCATGTTGGCCTGGAATGGGGACAATAAACGAGTGTTGACCGCTGACCATGTTCGCAACACGAGGCCTAACTCAAATATCGTCGGTTAGTTTTCCTGAACGTTGGCCTAGGATAGTAGGTGGACCATAGGTCTATCATCCATACTGTTAGGGGGTCCCATCAAACATGACCAGTCCTCCGGAACGTTGGCCCAGGACAGTAGGCAGACCATTGGTCGAGCATCCATACTGTTAGGGGGTCCCGTCAAACATGAAAGGAAATGAGGATCCGAATAATGGGGGACGCAAAGCATGGAAGGTGGAGTGGTGTCTTGTTCGAATAGAGTCCAACAGTCCCGAAATTGCGCCACCATGGAGAAGGTGCATTAGGCGGACATACCGACCTGATCACGGGTCGTCCCAATTTCCAGGCAAGACCTCTTTGGCGAGAGAACTGCCGCTTCCCATTATTATCATGGGGCATCCCAAACCTACTCGGGGTAGATTTCCCGATTACACCACTTCCCATGAAGTCGGGCCGAGGGGCTGATAATAAGGAAGGACGAGGTTCAATAATCCCCGGGGCTGGACCCAAAACAAAATGTTCGGGCGGTCCTACGCATCTCATTAGGACGAGAATCAAGCCACACATAGTTCATGAAACACAGTTTAACATCATGTTGTAAGAAATACAGTTTAACGTCATGTGGGATGGGTAACACATCTCATCTGGGGATAAGCATGGCACGATGAGTTACCCGACGTAAATGAGGACATAATCCCAAACTACATCGCACAATCCCACAAGAAAGAGCGAGTCGTAAAAATTCAAAGAAATGATCTTAGTTTTAGGTCTTAGAACTCGGACCAAAGGTCGGAAGGAAACATAAGATGCACACGGTGGAGTAACTCAAACACCTGGCGTGAATGGGAATAGGGGGTGTGTATGGCGCTGTGAAAAACCCGATGTGAATGAGGGCATAATCCCATATCACACCGCACCCCCCCCCCCCTTAGGAGAGGTTTTAGGTCAAGGGACCGAAAACAAAAGTAGGCTGGGCCCGCGGGGAAGTGCCCTGGGCGCTCCTACGTATCTCATAAGGATGAGAATCAAGCTATACGTAGTTCTTGGAAGCGTCTTAGTTTAAGGTCTTAGAGCTTGGACCATGAATGGGTAAGGGGAGAAATGGACACATGGAAAGGCGGTTAAAAAACACGACATGAATAAGGACCTAAGCCCTACTTACCATGTGCTCTCCGGGGAAATTCTCAAGTCGAGGGACTGAACACGAAGGTAGGCTGGGTCTGCGGGGAAGTTCCCTGGGTGCTCCTACGTATCTCATAAGGATGAGAATCAAGCCATACGTAGTTCTAGAGCGGTAGCATCCTAACGGCGCGTAGCTGGGACGATATCATCACAGTTTATGGTCATGTGGTTGGACCAACAACACAATTTAAGGTCATATGGTTTGGAACGTCACACAGTTTAAGGTCATATGTTTTGGACCAACAAAACAATTTAAGGTCATATGGTTTGGACCAACAACACAGTTTAAGGTCATATGGTTTGGACCAACAACACAGTTTAAGGTCATATGGTTTGGACCAACAACACAGTTTAAGTTCATATGGTTTGGACCATCACACAGTTTAAGGTCATATGGTTTGGACCAACAACACAGTTTAAGGTCATATGATTTGGACCAACAACACAGTTTAAGGTCTTATGGTTTGGACCATCACACAGTTTAAGGTCATATGGTTTGGACCATCACACAGTTTAAGGTCATATGATTTGGACCAACAACACAGTTTAAGGTTATATGGTCTGGACCGACAACACAGTTTAAGGTCGTAAGGTTTGGACCGTCACACAGTTTAAGGTCGTAAGGTTTGGACCGTCACACAGTTTAAGGTCATATGGTTTGGACCGTAACACAGTTTAAGGTCGTAAGGTTTGGACCGGAAACACAGTTTAAGGTCGTAAGGTTTGGACCGACAACACATTTTAAGGTCATATGGTTTGGACCTTCACACAGTTTAAGGTCATATGGTTTGGACCATCACACAGTTTAAGGTCGTACGGTTTGGACTGTCACACAGTTTAAGGTCGTATGGTTTGGACCGTCACACTGTTTAAGGTCATAAGGTTTGGACCGGAAGGAACACTCATGATGAAATAAAGCATACTTGATGCAGGTGAGGATGTATTCCCATACCATCAACGTGCGCGGTTCCGAGAGAGGAGCCTCGGGCCAAAGGGGCCTACGAGGGTTCAACAATCAGGGGGGGCAGGAGATGCTAGCTCCCAGCTATGCTGGGCCCGAAACACAATGTCTTGGTGACTCCTCGTTCCCCATGGGGATGAGGTTTAAGCTGCACACAACCTGTAGAGAAGAGACCCAAGCAGAAACTCTAGTGCTCAGATCACGGGAGCCCCGAGAGACACCGTTACGCAGCTCGGTCTGTCTGATGTGTGGGGGTGTACTGAGGGTTAGTATAAGGAGTGTCGAGATTCCACCTTGACACAGTGGGGTGGAACATGACATGAACCATGCCACCAACATTCAGGTCCCGGGGAAACCGGCATGACAACTGAGGATTACTGCTGACCATGTTCGCAACGCAACATCCTGTCGTGTTAGCCATGGGGACAAACAAATGAGCATCAACCGCTGACCATGTTCGTAACGTGGGATTCATATCAATTTGTTGTCTGAAACCCTCGGGGGTGTTGTCCCATGATGGTAGGAGAGCCCTTGGGCGTTGTATCCAGGCCATTCTTGGGGGTCCCTCCGGGTGTGAAGGATGATGGGGGCCTGAATGAAGGGGAACACGAAGCTTGTCAAGTGGATGGAACTTGCCTAAGTTGAATCTGGCACTCCAAGTCCTAGACTAGAGTACCCTGAGCACATCAGAAGACCACTGGAAAGGGTCAGAGGGCTCAGTCTGAGTGCGGCCAAAAGATGGCGGATCCCCAGGCAAAAGAGGGGGCATAATGCCAAACACCCTGGGAATAGGGAGATCGTGGGATCTCCTAAGAGACGGGGCTGGACCTGACATCTAGGTGTTCAGGCGGTCCTATGTATCCCATAAGGATGGGAATAAAGCCATACGTAGTTCTTGAAACACAGTTTAACGTCATGTTGGACGAAATATGGATCTTAGTTTTAGGTCTTAGAACTCGGACCAAGGTGCAGTTTAGGGTCGTACGGGACCATACAGTTTAAGGTCATGCAGGACCATACAGTTTAAGGTCATGCAGGACCAAGGATGCCTAGATGTAGGGCAAAATGCAGTTTAAGGTAATACTGGACCGTACAGTTTAAGGTCATGTCGGACCAAGGATGCCTAGATGTAGGGAAAAATGCAGTTTAAAGGTCATACTGGACCGTACAGTTTAAGGTCATGTCAGACCAAGGATGCCAAGATGTAGGGCAAAATGCAGTTTAAAGGTCATACTGGACCGTACAGTTTAAGGTCATGTCGGACCAAGGATTCCTAGATGTAGGAAAAAATGTAGTTTAAAGGTCATACTGGACCGTACAATTTAAGGTCATGTCGGACCAAGGATGCCTAGATGTAGGAAAAAATGCAGTTTAAGGTCATACTGGACCGTACAATTTAAGGTCATGTCGGACCAAGGAGGGTTTAGGAAAAGTACTTCTTGAGGAACCTGGCGTTGGTGGGAGGAGTGATACGCTCACCATCCATAGTCACCAGGGAATACGCGCCATTGGGATAGACCTTGTGGACAATAAAAGGCCCCTCCCACTTGGGCTCCAACTTGGGTGGTTTCCTGCCGGGAATCATTGGTGCTCTAAGAGACAGCACCAAGTCACTTTGCCGGAAGGAGCGAAGGCGGACCTTCTTATCGAAAGCTCGAGCCATCCTGCTCTGATGCCTTTCTAGGTTATGTAAAGTGTGAAGCCTACTTCCATCCAGCGCTTCCAATTCGGCTAGACGGATCTCGACAACTCTATCCGGCGCTTGCTGGTCGTAGAACACCGTGCACAACGAGAGAAGCTGGACCTCGATGGGAAGGACGGCCTCATCTCCATATACCAGGGAATACAGATTCACCTAGGTGGAGTTATGAGTCGTCATCCTATAATCCCAGAGGGCGTTGGGGAGCTTGTCCGGCAAAATTTTATTGTTCTGACCAACCATCTTTTGCAGAATGTTAGAGAGAGTTTTTTTAAATGCCTCAATCTGTCCATTCGCCGGCGCATGATAGCAAGAGGTTTGGTTAGAGAGAATGTTGTACTTGGCCTACAATTTCTTCAGCTCGGATGCTCGGAAGTTGGTTCCGTTATCCGTGAGGATAGCGTGAGGTATTCGAAACCGGTAGATGATATTGGAGCTCACAAAGTCGGAGATAGAACAAGCCTTGACTTCCCTGAGTGGGGCTACCTCTGCCCACTTTGAGAAGAAATCCGTAGCAGTTAAGATGAACCGGCACTGGCGGGCCGTCGCCGTCGGGTAGGGCCCTAAGACATCCAATCCCCAAACTGCAAAGGGCCAAGAATACTTAGTAGTATGGAGAGGCTCCGGTGGCCGATGCACAAAGTTAGCATGAACTTGTCACGCATGACACCTCTTGGTGTGCTCGATGCAGTCGTGGATCATAGAGGGCCAGAAGTATCCCAGCCTCCGAATCTGGTGGGACAACTTCGACCCGGCCTGGTGGGTGCCACAGGAACCGGCGTGCACTTCTTGCATGACCTGTGGGATCTCGACTCCTTGAAGACAATGGAGGAGAACACCGTCAAACCCGCGCCTGTAAAGGAGCTGCTCATGGCTGGGACCGCTTTGAAGGGTGAACTGCGGCGTGCGGCGCCAGATTCGTTCCTGCTCTGCTCGGTCCATCGGAAGATTGCCGTACTTGAGATATTCAACCAAGTGTGTCCTCCAGTCAGGAACTGTCTCAATCACCCCGCCTGAAGCCCCGAGGGGTCCTGACATAGGGGCACCAGTGGTGAGATGGTTCACTCGCAGGCCACGATCGCCCTCTGGGATAACAGGAGATATGACTCTCCGGTGCGCAACGTGGATGATTAGGTCATCCTGTTCGGGCTCCGCGAGTGATGCAGCCAGGATGGCCAAAGCATTTGCTCGACTGTTCTGCGACCGGGGGACATGAACGACATCTGGTCGGGAGGAGAACTTATCCATTAGATGGAGGGTGCATTCCAGCAATGGCATGAGTTCTGGCTTCCTGACAGCATAGTCACCATTAACCGGCTTGATGACTAGCTCAGAGTCCCCTTTTACATACATGTGGGGTACATTAACCTCCAGAGACAACTCGAGGATGGTGATGAGGGCCTCATATTCTGCCTCATTATTGGTGCAGCCTTCTGACAACAAGAATGAATATGGCAGAACGACTTGCTCCGGGGTGATAAAGACGATACCCAGGCCCACTTTGTTAAGCCTAGGATCGTTGAGCCTTCTACCGGTAGGGCTTCGGGAGGCACCTTCAAAGTGCATCTTCCAGCATGGGGTGGCGTGAACGACTGAGAGGATTGCTTCATCAGGAAAGCCCAAATCTAGTGGCTGGTCCGCAGAGGTTGGGTCGGCAGCTAAGAAGTCTGCCAATGCCTGTCCTTTGACGACCTTCTGAGGTACAAACCTAATGTCGAACTACTGGAGGATCACCGCCCAGCGTGCCAATCGAACGGTCAACATAGGCCGGCTCAGGATGTATTTCAATGGGTATACACGAGAGACCAGCTGTACCTCGCGGTGCTGCAAGTAGTGCCGCAATTTCTGTACGGTGAATACGAGCGCCAGACAGCTCTTCTCGATGGGAGAATATCTAATTTCCGCGTCGAGGAGCATGCGGCTGAGGTAGTAGAGGCTATTCAATGTTCCCTCATTGTTCTTTTGGGCGAGAAGGGTGCCGAGGGATTTCTCCAGGGCGGTCACGTAAAGGACCATCGGTTTTCCCGGAATGGGTGGCATAAGGACCAGAGGTTGAAGTAGATACTGCTTGATTTCCTCAAAAGAGGTCTGACACTCTTCGTCCCACCCATAGGCGGCGCCTTTCTTCATGAGTCGAGAAAAGGGATTACACTTTCCGGCCAGATTCGCAATGAATCGGCGTATATAGGCTAAGTGGCCTTGGAGGCCTCGAAGCTCCCGAATATTATTCGGGGGAGGCATTTGACTGATGGCCTTGATCTTCTCAGGGTCGATCTCGATACCTCGATACCTAACAATGAAGCCAAGAAACTTTCCGGAGGTGACCCCAAAGGCACACTTCAATGGGTTCATCTTCATGTGGTGAGAACGGAGGAAACCAAACAATTTCTCAAGGTCTTTGAGATGGTCCTGGCACTGACGAGATTTAACCACCAGGTCATCTACGTAGAACTCCACCAGTGTCCCGAGGATCGACTTGAATATGCGGTGCATAGCTTGTTGATAGGTGGCACCCACATTCTTCAGGCCGAAGGGCATAACCCGGAAGCAGAAAGTGCCCTGGGGGGCCCTGAAGGAAGTGAACTCTTCATCCTCGGGGGCCATCCAGATCTAGTTGTACCCGGAGTACCCATCCATGAAGGAGAGGGCTTGGAACCCGACCGTTGCATCGATCAACAGCTCGGTCACGAGAAGGGGAAATTCATCCTTCGGATAGTGGTGATTAAGATCGCGAAAGTCGATGCAGACCCTGATCTACCTGTTCTTCTTCCTTACGGGCACAATGTTGGCTAGCCACCTGGGGTACTGGACTTCCTTGATGAAGTTGGACTTAATGAGCTTATCAAATTCGGCCTCAACCATGGCACCATGAAAGGGGTGCATTTTTCTGGGAGGCTTCTTGAACCCACGATGGTTTTCTGGGAGGCAAAGGTGGTGGAAGTCTACCTGGGGATCTAGTCCCGACATCTCGTCATAACTCCAGGAAAACACATCATAGTGCTGGCTGAGGAAGTCTATGTACTGTTGGCGCTCCTCGGGAGGTATAGAGGCGCTGACCAATGAGGGTCTCGGGTCTACCTCGCTACTGAGGTTCACCTGTACTAGCTCGTCGACCGTGGTGGAGACGCCCTCCTCAAAGGCAGGAAGATAATCTTCCATGTCTTATTCTCCTCTTGTGGAAGGATCGTCCACGGGGGAGCCGTTTCGGGGCTGCTCGACCCTGGTGGGGAGCTGGAACCGGCTTGGGCGGCAGAGGTCGTCACGACGGGAGACTCATGCACCGCAGAGACCATGGTGATGAAGGTGGTTGATCCAATCCCATCCGGCCTTCGGCCCAAGGGGCCACGCTTTATGACATCAAAGAAGTGGTGACGCCTTGGCTTGAGCTGGTCGATTCCGGCCCAGCGAAACAGACACGTATGACGTACTGCTGTTTCCATGAGCCCAACTTCCCAATATCATATAGGGGTAGGAGGCTCGGGGATCACCTGAGCCTGGTTGGTGTAAGAGTACGAGGTGATTTCCCACCGTCGCTTAGACCCGAAAATATTCCTTCCACTGGTACCCGAGACAACAAAGCACTCTCCCATATCGGGAGTCGTGGCCTCCAACCAATGGATTGGGAAGACATATGCGTCATCCAAACCTGCCCAGGGATCACTCGTGACAGCGGTGGGCTCAACCTCACCTGCCAGGATTTGCTTGTCCTTGCTCTTGTAATAGTCAGTGTCCAGGTAATGAGATTCACAAGAGGCAAATGGAGACGCATATCCTTGGAGCACGCCCACTCGACCCTTAAGGGAGTTTTTGAGGCACTGATGGTACGATGATGGAACCGCTGCGTGAAGATGGAGCCACGGCCTTCCCATCAACGCGTTGTAGGTGGTGTCCTGTGAGACAACCATGAATTTGGTATTGGCAATTAAGCCTCCGAATTGGGTCTTCAGACGAATCTTGCCGAGTGGAATTTTCTCGGTCCCGTCATACCCCTGGATTTTGAGGTTGGAGGGAGTTAAATCATCCTCGGACAACCCCAGTTTTCACAGTGTCTGAGTTGGGATCAAGTTAATCCCAGAACCCGTGTCGACAGGACAATGAAAGACTTCCACGCCGTTGAACTAGCCGGTGATGTACAACGGGAGGATGTGACCCTGTATGGGAAGGTCTTCATCTTCACCGGAAAATGAGATAACCGCCTGACATTCAGCGTCCTCAATCACCTCGGTGTGGAAGGCTTCTGCGGCCGCTATCTCCGTTTCAAACTGGAGGGGGCTCCTTAGAGCCTCAGCGAGCGCCTCATGCATTTTAGACGACATACGAAGGGCCTGAAGGATGGAAAGCCTTGTCGGAATGCCGACCAGATGCTTCAGGACATCATACTTTCACGCCAAACACGAGCTTCTGCTTACAGGAGGTCGCTCTACGATTGGGGGCATGACGGGCCCTGCTGGCGGGACCGGTGACTGACTGGTACTATGCACGTCCCACTGTTCACTAGCTGAAGCCTGGGAGGTGACTTTCGTGCTAGGACCGGAAGGCCATAGTCGGCCAGTGGCAGGGCAGGGCTGGTTGCGACGTGGGAAAGGCAGTTCCGCTCGATCCAGCAACACAAACGGTGGTGGAAGAGAACCTATTGTCACCGGGTGAGGGAGCCGTGAGTTCTGATCTCTGTACCGGGCTTGTTGCCTGGTCTCGATAGCGTGCACGGCCTGACTGGAGGTGATGACTACCGTGCCCCGACGATTCATGTAGCCACAGCTCCATCGACATTGGCGACGGTTGGGGACATTGGGGAGGTCCACCTGGCGCTCCTTGTCATCAGGAGTCAAAAAGGGATTTACCAACTCTACGGTGTTAACCGAAGCGTACCCCAGACTTTCACTCGAAAAGTCATCCACTACCGGACGGGGTCTCGGAGGGATCCCCATTTCCAGGGGCATGAAATCACCAAGCACGCGGGAAGATGACGACAATGGTAGGGCGCGTTCTTTCTTCTTGCACCGCCGCCTGCTCTTCTGGGAAGAAGTAGGCTGGGACGACGATGCTAAAGCGGTGCTCGCAGACTCTGAGGGCTCTGGCTGACTCATGCGGGCACAGATGATGCCATGGGCATGGGCGACCGTCATGCGGGACATCCAGTCATTATAATTCTGGGACCCACGGTCGGAAACCTGCTCCCACCCATCCCCGTTGTCACTACTGTCATCTGATCCCACGAAGACACCTGCCACCTATGCCGGGGCTGGGCCCAACCTGACTATGTTTTTGTCAATCTGGTCGTGGAGCCAGTACTTGAACACATAGAATTGCTGGATGTTATGTCCCAGGATCCAGTGATAAGGGCAGTAGTTAGGGTGATCAGTGAGACACACCTCTTCTGGATTCCGGCACTCAGGCAGCCGCACGATCCTCTACTCCAAGGTTCTACGGAAATAAGCGGGGACCTGGGCCTCGCCAAATGAGTAATTCCGGTTCCTTCTATCTGGAAAGGGGGATCTTGGGGGATGACCATGACCAGGGGCCGAAGGAGCAGGCTGAGGAGGCGGAGCTGGATTACTTCTCCTAGGTGGTGGTGGTGCGTTACGCGGAGGAGCCTGCCGATTTTGAGGCGGTCACTGCTGGGCCGGAGGCTGGGCCCGTGGGGGTGGACCCTTATGATCCTGCTGATCTGGCCTCATTGGCAGCAACTCTGGCTGTCTGGGAGCCTCTATCTGGTCCAAAGTAGTGGGCTCGACTTTGGCAGCTCTCCTTGCAGAGATCATAGGAGGCAGTAGGCGTGCCTGACCTGCCTGTTGCAGGGCTTCTTCGAGGCGCTGAGCCTTGTCCGAGAAGTCCCGGAACCCTCCAGGGTAATTTTGCGTGATCAGAGAAGGAACCAAATCCGCCTTGACGTTCCCTAAACACATCGTCAGTAATTTCTCCTGAGTCAGTGGCATGTCAAGGGAGTACGTGAGCCCCTTCCACCGGGCGACGAAGTCCGCAACTCGCTCGTCGAGCCTTTGCTTTCACTTGAAGAGGTCTTCAATGTTCGTCTTCCGGGTTGTGGAACTGAACTGGTAGAGGAATTTCCGGCGAAGGTCCTCCCATCTAATCATAGATCCAACAGGGAGCTGGCTGTACCAGACGAATGCTGGTCCTTCTAGTGTCTGAACGAAGCACCGGAGCTTGGCAGCCTACTGCTACGCTGGAGTCCCTAACATAGGCCCGCACCTCGAGTTGAAGTGGGCCAAGTGTTTTGGCGGGTCTCCGGTCCCATTAAAGGGGGAAAAATTGGGGTTCCCAAATCCCGGCAGAGCCGACATGTCATCCACCCATGCTGGGTATGGCTTGCCGTCCGGTGGGATTGCCACCTGCCGAGTTTCCAGGGCCTCCAAGCGGGCGATGAGTACTTCCATCAGATCATATAGATGCATATTCCTGCCTTGAAGGGGATCTATAACCACAAGCGTGTTTCCAGGCTCTTCGATATGGTAGTCGCACTCAGTGGCTCGTGGGGCAGCTGGCAGAGCGACTCTCGGGTCGGCGGGAGGAAGCCGAGCAGGGTCCCCCAGGTGGTCTCACCGCTCGGGAGGGTTCGGAGAAACATATCGCACCCTTTTTCCATGGGTCACAGTGTCTCCCCTATCGGCGAACACGACACGGTCACAGCTGCCTGGGGGAATCTCAGCAAGGGGTAGATGCTCCTGCCCCTGCTGTCCTGGTCTAGCGTCACCGTAGTCAGGCCGCCGCTCTGCAATGTATTTGGCCAAGATCTCATCAACCAGCCTCTTTTGCTCAGCTAGCTGTTGGAGCAACGTGGCCTTCTCGGGATCTTCCTCTACCTTCTGCATCGAGGCAGATGGATCGACAAGTTTGACAGACCCGATGAGATCTTTACCCTTGCCGATGTTTCAGCCCAGTGTCAGTGCCTCCGCGGGTACAAGAAGACCTAGGAGGCTCCTCTATTGGCGAGTAATCCTCCTAGATGGGTCCAGGAGCGGCCTGTCCTCAGGGGGCGAGTCCCCATCGAGGTGATCCACAATGTTTCCCTCATCTGAAAGGTCATCCATGTTGACTGCCACTACCCTTGGCGACGTTCCCTCAGGGCCATCCAGTGGATCGGGCTATCGGCAGATCAAACAGAAGAGGTGAGCAGTGTAATGCCCCCATCCGCGGATGTGCGCATGGGGGGTGGATTCCTCAATAACTCTTCGGAGTACTTGGAAACTCTGGATGCATTGTTTCTGGAGGGCCTCGTGGTGGTCCAGCGACTTGGGGTGCCGAACCGCAGGGAGCGCTACCAGGTCGACCCGACGACACTGCTCACCGATCTCCTCGAGATGCGCTTGGCTCCCGGGATAAGGCGCTAGCTGATGGCGAAGGCGGGAGTGAGTCACCCGAATAATCTGGAGGAAGCATTCAAACTCTCCCGGGGTGAGTGACTCTGGCACATCAAAATCTGATTCTGCGACCGACCAAAACTTCTCAGAGAAGTGGCCCGTTGCAAGAACGGTCCAGAAGCTCCACAGCTCCGGTTCAGGGTCCAGACCTTTCCGCCCCTGCTAGTCCACTGAGGGTTGTCGGGGAACTGGCAATGGCGCTGAGGTAGGCCGTCGGGCCGGTGGGCTGGCCGACGAGGAATACGGGGACCATGTCGATTGGTCGCCGATCCCTGGGTCATCTTCCAGGGGTTGCAGTGCCCTGGCTACCATGTCGCGATAGGATGGACCAGCGAATGGGCCTCCTGTCACAGTGTCGGTGCTCACCGAGGGTGTGTCGCCTCGTGACTCTTCCGTTGGTCCCCAGAAAAGTTCCCTGCCCTCCCTAACAAGGGCGGGAAGTGCTCCCGAGGAGGCCAGTGGAAACTGCAGGCTTGATCACTAGAAGTACGCCAAGTCCTCGTCCTCCTGGATATACCTTTGAAGGGAGGAGGGAATCACACGTATCTTGCATTCGGGGAGTAAGAGACTGACGCGCCGCGTCCCCATCCCTACCCTCAACTCGAATGGTTGTGGGGAAGGTTCCATTGTCGAGTCGTACTCCTCCTCAGAATTCGAGAAACGGACTGGTCTAATTTCCGTCCGGACTCCCCTGAAATTCCTCCTGCGGCGATGATGCCTGACCTTCCTGCCCCTGGGTAGCTCCTCAGGGTAAGGACGATTTCCGTCATGGGGTCCCTCGGCCACAATAGAGATGGGGAAGAGGGGAATGAAGGCCGGGGTGTGAGAAGCACCGGGACAGATGTCGAAAGGGACATGGGGAGGACCTCCATGTGAGTGAGCGACTGGATACAAAACGGCTCCATACTCGCGGCCGGCAGTAGGGGGAGTGACCTCATAACCCATGCAGTGGGTGCTGGAAGGAGTCATACCCAGATCATATCCATCACGAAGAAGCTTTCGGCTTTCCAGATCGGTGGCACAGAATGAGCCTTCATGGTGAGAGACACTACCATGGGTTGGTCCGCAGTGGCCATTGCCAGTGTCCACGACCGGGAGATTCGACCCAACTTTCCTGCAGGGCGGTTGGGGTTTCGATCCCAGTCGGGCATGTGGCTTCCCCTGCTCAACGTGTGCGGGGATCTGGTAACAGGAGTCAGCAGTGGATCGGGCCACAGTGGTTGCTGATGTTGATGCCCCAGGACATGCATTCTCTCCCGCTCGCGCCCGACGCTGGCGTCGAGTCAGATGGGTCTGAACCGGCGGTGCAGGCATAAAGATTGCCTGCTCCTCGGCTCGGGGAGTCAGGCGGCGGCGTCGACGCAACCTGGCGGGGGTTCTTTCTCTTAACCCCTGGGACAGATCGCCGATCGGGTGGAGTCGGACATCCCCCACCTCATTGGTGTAGGGGAGGTATGTGTCAAGGCACTCCGGGGATAGGCTCACAAAGCGGTTGAACGTCGGAGTGGGGAGCAGCGGCTCCCTGTGCGGCCCTCAAGGGCGGCGATGGTGGTGAGGCGCAACCGCCTCTAGGTCCAAACGGGCCATGACCCTGGAGGGGATGATCCCTTCCTCGTCGTACCTACAAACCAGGTCATTGATCACCCTCCACTGGATGATTTCTGACGGGGAGAGGGGGCGCGAGTGCCTGGATGCTACGGCGGTCGAAGTCGGAGCGACCGTGGAATAGGCGGGACCACGTGGGGTAGCCGTGTCGGTACTGCCCCTGCCCCTGCGCCGGTGGGTAGGTGGCGATCGAGCTCCGAATGCAGTGATCTGATTCCTGGAAGCAGGGAGATGAACCCATTAGGATCAACAGGAAAGGAGATCAACAACCAAGGCCCAGCATCATTCCGTCTTCCATGGTCGGCGAGAGCGATCCACGCTGACGATGTCACAGAACTAAGTGGTCAACGTCCTGACGGCCTCGACCCCTAGTGGGTTCACATCCAGGTGAGGGTTACCCAGACCTGGTGACATGCTAATCTTCTGACGCCCCGACCGCTACCATTCCCCGTATTGAGGAGAAGAGATTCACATCGGGGTCACCATTTTTGTTTCTCCGATGCTTTCGCTGGGGCGCGTGCATCCATCTGTGGGGAGGACGCACTGCTTGTTACCCCGCATTCTCGCTTTCCAAAGGCAGGCGACATTTGTTCCTTGTTCAGGGACGTCTGCTCCTTGATCGAAACCGGGATGATGGGATGTCGGTTATTCCTTTCGTGGATTCCTCCTCGTAGCTCATCACCTAGTCTGGGTCTCCCTCATAGATTTAAGACGGGTTCGTGAAGCTCATTCCCAGTGCCATATCCACATGGACTCCGATTAATTATGTTGCTTCCGTCAAGACGCTCCAAGGGGTCTGGTCGGGGTAGCAACCTTCGGTGAGGACAATGGTCACGTTGGGGTGTAGTTGGCATGTCTGTCTTTGGTCCCTCATCACAGGGCTTCTCGAGGGTGCGGAAGCCCAAGGCATCCCACATCAAACGCGGGGAATGTGTACCATCTGAGGTTTTCCTCAGCTTCCCATGTTTAACACGGGGTATGTCGCGAGTTTAACGTTTTGCGGAGATGGGATACAGTTTAACGTCATGTGAGACGAGATATAGTTTAACGTCATGTGGGACGAGATACAGTTTAACGTTATGTGGGACGAGATATAGTTTAACATCATGCAGAATGACATACAGTTTAACGTCATGCGGGACGAAATACAGTTTAACATCATGCGGGACGAAATATAGTTTAACGTCATGCGGGATGAGGGGTTTGGGGCTTATGCTCTGAGGCGGCCCATGGTGGTCAGGGAACTGATGTGGAGAGGTTGGGACGACCGAGTGGTGGGCTTGAACCTCGTGGAGGCGCCCTATGTACCGTGCGTTAGCACTGATCAAAGTCCACGTAGTTTGCTGGGATGGGGCTTACGCTCTGAGGCGGCCCATGGTGGTGCCATGGTCGATGCGCACTCTAAGACCACGTGAGTCATGATCGATGTGAGAGAAAAGAGGCATCAGGGACCAGACGATCACGTCGCAAAAAGGTGCATTCGTGAGAAGCGGAATGGGGCTTACACGTTGAGAGGCCCAAAGAGGAAACAGGGGCTTACGCGTGGTTAGTGGCCCTTGGTGCCGGGGCTTACTCCAGGGTGGAGGCCCATGGCGAGACAAAGCACAGTGGGAAAAGGACTCCACTGGCCTTGGCAGGGGGGAAGCACAGAGATGCATGGGTGCAACCATCCGTTTGAAAGGCTAGGGGCTTACGCTCTGAGGTGGCCATTCCCCTATAGACAAACGCCACTCCGACAAGGAGGATCTCGTTCCATGAGAGGAAGAGTCCATTCCCGTAGAGACGAGAGGCGTAAAAAATTTCTGAGCTGGGGGGACCCTGTGTGCGAAGCACGGGGTCAGACCACAGTTTAACGCCATGTGTTAAGGACGAGGTGCTTAGCATTTTAACATCCTGCAGCTTGGACGAGGTGGGTTTACTCCACACACCTAGGGCTTACATGCCCAACGCCCTCTACCCCTTGTGGGAGGGAAGGCATCAGCAAGGCCATAGTGAAGGGGGGCCGCAGGGCAAACCACCGGGGGGTCCACGTTAGTGTGGCTATGCGAAGAAGCAATAGACGTTAGCATGCTTATGCGGAGATGCATAAGGAAAAGCAACACAACGGGAAACATGGCCCAAGGGACCTTGAGGTTACTTCGAACGAGCTTGGAAGGCCGTACGGGAAAACAATGCATGGCGCGCATGCCTAGTAGGGGAGACATCAGGTGCCGGTGCAGGGGGGAAGCCAAGGGGCGTCAAGGTGAGGGGTCCTGGGATTTGCGTGCAAAAAAGAATATTTTGCGCGCAAAACACCAAGACAGAGTGCAATTGGAGCAAGGGAATTGCGCACAGAGAGGAAATTACGCGCAGGGTATTGCGCGCACGATAGGGTATTGCACGCACAAGACACGAATTGCGTGCAAGGTTGGAACCCGGGGAAGGGGGGAAATTCACTTAAGCCGATGGAGTTGCGCGCAAAGGCGAACTCCGGGGAAAGGTTGCGCAAAATGAGGGATTACCTGGAAGTCATCTTGCACGCGGGGGGAGCCGAATTGCGCGCACGAGAGTCACTTCGAATTCCGAAACCCCCAAACCGTTCGGGGTCACCTTCTATTTATAGGCGACGTCCGGCGCGGAATCCAGGCGGCGTGCGAAATCTTTCTCGCCGAGAGCAGTCGACGCGCAAAAACTCGCTGCGCAGAACCGGGGCGCGCAAAGATTGCGCGCCTCATCAGCTCAATTCCTCAAAACCCGGGGATACTACTCGCGTATAGAAATTTTTCGCACGGATCCACCTTTATTTCGCGCACCACATCCCAGGCCTCCGGATCGGGGCTCTGATTCCGAATATGACTTCGCTTCGTCATTTCGAAACTTTCTCCGAGAGTTACAGACTTTTTTTCGGCATCAACAATTACAATGTAGAGATACTCCACCATGGTGAATATTCTTTCAATTTTTTAATGTTTATGTTTGGATATACATCATGGGGTATATGCAGTTTTCCACAAGACATAAATTATTTAAGTGGTTCGGATTGTGTTGAGATTTATATTTATTATTCCTCTTTAGGTCCTCCTTTATATATGTGAGTTTATCCATGGGACCTACTTTATGTTAATGGTTTGGATCATGTTGTAGGTTGGCTATGTTATTCCCTCCAAACTATTTTTTTTGGGGTGGATGTTGTTGTATGAGACATATAGTCACATCACAATTCATGATCAATATTTAATGGTTCTGCCTAGGGGATGAGTGTTGCAGTGTATACCTTGTGGTAATTCAACAATGTGACATCATAGGGTGCACTATGCAATAGACCCTTAGGCTACACCATAATGTACCCTATTCTTGAAATGAAAAGAGAGTTTTTTAGTCTTTTTAATAAGGTTCCCCTATTCCTTATTTTCCACTTGAACCCATTACCCAAACCCCTCTTCCCCATAATTTCCCCCTCTCATAATTCACTCTTTAGGATCCCTAATGGTCATTTCATAGTGGATAGCCCACCCCCCTTGACAGCCCACACCCCCTCCCCCACACCCCTATACCCCCCACCCCACCCCACCTGGGAAGCCCACTCCCCCTCTCTGGACAACCCACACCCCCTCCCCCACACTCATGTAGCCCCCTTACCCCCCTGGACAGGACACCCCTTCCCCTTTGAACCTTTTATGTTTTACTGGATTTTCCCCTTTTCTCATCGGGAACCCCTCCGCGCTACGCCACCCTTCCCTTCCTCTCCTCTTGGGTGGTTCTCCCTCACCCGATGTATGTTTTATCTTTCCTCACTTGTATTGGAGGGCCTATGATAATTTTTACCTCTTTTAATCCTTCTATATATTAGGGTCTTCCCCCCCAAATACTATATTTAAATGGACCTGGGTCAATTATAATTGGAAATGTAATGATACGACCCAGGTTGGTATCATAACCAACAACTGACCTGACTTTCCACTAACCTAAGAGGCGTTCAAGATCCCTATGATATAAAAACGATCACCTGGAAAAAATAAAAAGTTAATATGGAATATTTTACCCCTAAATTACAGTAAATTTAAAATGATCTTTCTCTTAAAAAGTAGACATGTCCCATTCATATGTTGAACATCTCAAAAAATAGTAGATACACAAAAAATAAATAAACAGGAAGCAAATATCATAGATGGAAAATAAAATACCACTATTGACCAATAAATTTTTTTAACCAGACATGTCCCATTCCTAAATCTCATTGGATCTATTTTGGATAGGTATAACATATAATTTCACATTTTATGATTTCTTTTCAGTTGAAAAACTCCTCTTCCATGCGACTCTCCTCTTCCATGAATGCACCTCTGCCGTATGCTGAACAACACATTCATGGTGTGTTTTCCCCTATTAGTCACTAGTTTCTTCTTGTTCACATGTTATTACTATTTGATATTGATGGTTATAATGTGAAACATACGGGCTAAATGCCCTGCTGAAAATCTGGGCCGTTGGTGGTCCTTGTTTTCACACTAAATGAATTGAATAAGGGATGGTTTGTAAAATCTAAAATTGTGATTGTTTGGTTTGTATGGTGTTGCGATTGTGAGCATGATTATGTGTTTTTATGGTGTTTCAGTTTTTGGCATGATTAGTATGCCATTTTTTTCCAAGTTTTAGTTCTTACAATATTGAATATCAATCCAAACTTTACCCATTTCAATGGCACCACCACTTTTTTACTAGTGCAATTCCACTGAAACATAGAAAACCACTTAACTAGAGGACTCGATGTGACAATTTATAGACACCCTAGTCAAATAACCATTACAACACATGTAATGAATCCTTCCACTCTCAAGAACTATATTGAAAATCATACCATCTATTTGTTTAGTACCATAGTTCATGACTAGAGACATTATGTTTCTAGAGAAACACTAAAAAACCAGTTTACAACAATGCATATAGATCACATGTGGGATACAAAAACATTCAAGTGTAAGGGATTATCATAGCTTGTTGAACATATTTTGTGAAATTATTTTGTTAAATATTAATATTACTATATCAAATAGGATGAATATGAATAAAGAATGGATGAATTCCAATTGGTTGACAAAATAGTATGAATATGACATGAAATAGTTTATCAAGTTTGAAAATGATCATGCATGTGACCCTTCTCAAATACATTGTCTATGTTTACACTATTTTTATTCAATAAAAATTAGTCTAGAGGAGTTAGATGAACACCTGATCTGTCATGTAATAGATCAAAGTTATACATTTTGGAATAAACATGGGAAAAAATGAAGGTAGGTAGTGGCTCAGATAACACATCGTTTTATGGATCATATGATATGATTACAAGCATGAACACTGAAGACAATCATATGGAGGATGTGATTACAGTTGTGAATGATGATGAAGATCGTATTGAGGAAATTGTAAGGATAGTGAAAGATGAACTTCTTGATTTCCCAAAATTGTTTGAGAGGTTAACGATTTGTGAAAAAAACGCCATTGTATGATGGTTGCACTAAATATTCAACATTGTCATCCATACTAAAGCTGTATAATATTAAAGCATGCAAAGGGTGGAGTGACACCAGTTTACGGAACTGCTTGCTCTCCTGAATGACATACTCCCAGACGATAATGAGCTCCCGAGCCAAACATACAATTCCCAACGAATGCTACGATCGATGGGTATGATCTGTGAAAGAATACACACCTTCCCAAATGACTATATATTGTTTCTCAATGACCACAAATCACTTAAGGAATTCCCAAAGTGTGGTTCTTCTCGATACAAGAAACATGATTCCAGTCATACAAAAGTTTTATGGTACATTCCAATCATTCCAAGGTTTAGGCGCGTATATGGAAGTGAGGAGACTATAGGACAATTGACATGGAATGCAGATATAATAATTAATGATAGGAAACTATGTCACCCAAAATATTCTCCTCTATGGAAGATAATTGATCATGGGTATCCTAAATTTGTAACTGATCTAGGAAACCTTCGTCTTGCATTATCTACGGATGGGGTGAATACTTTTGGTTTTCAAAACAACAGTTACAGTACATGGCCGATTATGTCGGAAGTTCAGATCAAATTCTATAGTAAGCAGTAGTTAACCAATTGTAGTAAAGTTCACAAAGGATCATTAGTTTTGTTATTACCTTATATCTAGACCAAAGAAACCACTTGAAAATATGTCAAGGTAATGTTACGATATAATATGTCTATTTTAATAAAAAATTATATAATGAAATGTTGAATTGATTTTCATTATTCCTTGTAGGGTTTGTTTGTTTTATAGGATTTCTGTCCATATGACATGCCTTTGCAGGAAGAGGAATGATTTTGTGTCTGATCAATCACAGAGGTAATGGAAAATCTATTTCACTAATGACACAATATTTCATATCTCTATGATAACTCTTAAGTTTTTTATCTAATTAACATAAGCCTCTTTATGTGATCATGTCACATAAGCTCCTTTGTATGAATGCTTCATGTGAATTGATCTTATGATCTAATCACATAATCAAATCACCAAATCAATTAAGGTAATTCCCTTGAAACATGATTCATGTATTCTTGTCTTATTCACACGATTTCATAAAGCTTCAAGGGTCATGTAATCATATAAATCTCCTAGGTTCATTAGATCATGTGATTATATTATGGTCATGTGATCACATGAATTTGAAAAATTCAAGCACTTAATATGATATTTCTAATTAGTCATGTTCCCCTTTCTTACTCAAGTCCATTTTTAACCCAAAATCCTCCATATTTATAATTAATTGAAAATTTATATTTCTTATGATAAAAATTAATTCAAGAATTCAAGATGAGGAGGCTATAGTTCATTGGACTACAATGGTCGATAGTGTGGAAGTCAACCAATGTATAGTCATTCAATCCACTCATGAGCATCTTAAAATATTTATGGACACCAATATCTTGGATTTTTAATTTTATAATTAGTTTCTTTTTTATGTGTCTGGGGGGTGTCTAGGAGGGAGGGGGTGTCCAGAAGTGTGTGTGTGGGGGGGGGGGTGTACAGGAGGTTAGGGAGGTGTCCAAGAGGGAGGGGGTGTCCCAGAGGGAGGGGGTCTCTAGGTTGGAGGGTGGGTGGAGGGGGGGGGGGTGTCTTGGAGGGAGGGGGTCTCCAGGTGGGAGGGTGGGTGAGTGAGGGGTGTCTAGGAAAGAGGGCGGTGTCCAAGAGGGAGGGGGCGAGGTTTCCAGGGGTGTCCAAAAGTGGGGGGTGTCCAAGAGGGATGGGGTGTGTCTAGGGAGGTGTCCATGAGTGGGGTGTCTAGGAGGGGAGGGAGGGGGTGTGTCCAGAAGGGAGGGGGTGTCTAGGTGTGAGGGTGGGTGGCGGTGTCCAGGAGTGGGGGGGGGGGGGTGTCCAGGAGGGGTGGGGGGTGTCCAAGAGGGAGTGGGTGTGCAAGAGGGAGGGGGGTCTCTAGGTGGGGGGGGGGGTCTCCATGTTAGTGGGGGGGGGGGTATTCCAGGAGGGAGGTGTGTGTGTGTGGGGGGGTGTCCAAATGGGAGGGGGTGTTGGGGGGGGGGGGGGTGTCCAAAAGGGAAGGGGTGTCCGGGGGGGGGGGGGGGTTCCCATGAGTGGGGTGTCTAGGAGGGGAGGGAGAGGGTGTGTCTAGAAGGGAGGGGGTGTTCATAAGGTTGTCTATGTGTGAGGGTGGGTGGGGGTGTCTAGGAGTAAGGGGGGGGGGGGAGGGGTGGGGTTGTTCAGGAGGGGAGGGATGTGTCCAAGAGGGAGGGGTTTCTAGGAGGGAGGGGGGTATCTAGGTGGGTGGGGGGTGTCCAGGAAGGAGTTGGGTGTCTAGGAGGGAGGGTGGGGGGGGGTCTTTAAAAGGGAGGGGGGGGGGTGTCCAGGGAGGTCTCCATGAGTGGGGTGTCTTGGAAGGGAGGGAGTGGGTGTATAGGTGTGAGGGTGTGTGGGGGGTGTCTAAGAGTGGGGGGGGGGGGGGTCTAGGTGGGGTGGGAGGTGTCCTAGAGGGAGGAGGTGTCTAGGCGGGAGGGGCATATTCAGGTGGGAGGGGGGTCTCCAGGTGGGTGGGGGGTTTCCAAGAGGGAGGGGGTGTCCATAAGGGGGGGGGGGGTGTCCAAAAGGGAGGGGTGTACAGGGGGGTGTCCATGAGTGGGGTGTCCAGGAGGGGAGGTAGGGGGTGTGTCCAAAAGGGAGGGGGTGTCTAGGAGGGAGGGGGTGTCTAGGTGTGAGGGTGGGTGGGGGTGTCCAGGAGGGGAGGGAGGTGTCCAAGAGGGAGGGGTTTCCCGGAGGGAGGGGGTCTCTAGGTGGGTGGGTGTGTGTGTGTGTGAGGGGGGGTGTCCAGGAAGGAGGGGTTGTCTAGGAGGGAGGGCGGGGGGGGGGGGGGGGGGGTCTCCAAAAGGGAAGGGAGTGTCCAGGGAGGTATCCATGTGTGTGGGGTCTAGGAGGGGAGGGAGGGGGTGTCTAAGAGGGAAGGGGTGTCTATGTATGAGGGTGGGTGGGGGGGTGTCTAGGAGTGGGGGTGGGGGTGTCCTGGAGGGGAGGGAGGTGTCAAAGAGGTAGGGGGTGTCTAGGAGGGAGGGGGTCTTCAGGTGGGAGGGGGTATCCAGGTGGGTGGGGGGTGTACAAGAAGGAGGGGGGTGTCCAAGAGGGAGGGGGTGTCCAGGAGTGGGGGGGGGGGTCCAAAAGGGAGGGGGTGTCAAAGGGGTTTCCATGAGTGGGGTGTCTATGAGGGGAGGGAGGGGGTGTGTCCAGAAGGGAGGGGGTGTCCAGGAGGGAGGAGTTTTCCTTGTAGAGATCCATTCAATTCCATTCAATACTGATAATATACAATGGGTAGATCAATTCTAGAGTAGCCTGAAGTGGGTCCTTAGTGAGGCATCAAAAGTTCCAACCAACCAAACCAATTCCAAGCCCATGTAAAGGCCCAAGAAATATATTCTAGTTCAATTTGAGTGCCAATATATCTTGTTTAATGTCATCAAGACCCAAAATATGCATAATTTACCTTTCTCACATTATATTTCTAAGAAACACACTTTTTCTCTACACCAACAATGTAATAGAATACATCTATTGGAAAAATTACTGATGATATATGAGTTTGATGGAAGGAATAATTTCTGATCTAGAAGAGTTGTGAGGACACTCTCAACTAAATAAATTTTGACCCTCAATCCTAGAATGTGAATTAAATCTACAGAATGAGATGTTTTTTTACTAGAAACTGAATTCTAGAAGATGTATCTTATATATATATCCCTTCTCCCACTTTCCAAAGGATTGGCGTCCGTTGGTTGTGTCATAGGATCTCTATGTTTCTACTTTTTGTATTTTTAAATTATATTTTTGTTAATGTTATACGAAATTTCGTTCTTATTCCTCCAATATATTATTTTTTTGGTGTTTTTCCTTGATTTGTTGAACTATATCTCTTCAAAAATCATGAAATTGGAGTATTAATCCAAGTTCATGAATTTCTAGGGGAGGAAACTATGTAATCCAATCACTTTTTCTAATTTTGAATATCTTATTCAACTAAGAGGAGGTAGCAAAGTTTATTCATGTTTGGCTAAAAGAATAATAACTTTCTCTAATGGTATTCATATCTCTTTATAACATCATAAAATCCATTATCTACCCCCTTTTATAGCTCTCATTATACCCAATGTGATGGAGGATGTTAGTTACAATAAAAAAAGATGATGGAGTTGGGTAGAGTTTGATTATTTGTCTATGATTATGGGATGATCAATATTCAAAACCATTTTGGATTTAGTACCCTTAGGATATTTCTAAAATTATATATGATTTTATAATTCATATTAGTGAATGATGGTGTATGAATAATATTTATTCCATTATCAAATAGATGTTGAAAATATAGTTGGATAAAGAAGGTTATTAATGGGTATACACTGGATTCATCCCTTTCTTACTAACAGCATTTTAGGATTATCTGATACTTTATTTTAATTGTCTGATACTTTATTTCCAGGGGTGGGAGGGGGAGGGGGGTTTTCCCAGGAAAGGGAGGGGGGATTCAGGGGGAGTGGTGGTGGTGGGGGGGTGTCAAGGGAAATAGAGGGGGGATGCAGGGGGGTGCCAGGGGAGGGAGGGGGGCTACAGGTGAAGTGGTGGTGGTGGTGGTGGTGGGGGGGGGTGTCTAGGGAAAGGTAGGGGGATACTGGGGGAGGAAGGGGGGATGTAGGTGGAGTGGTGGTGGTGGTGGGGGGGGGGGTGTCTAGGGAAAGGTAGGGGGATACTGGGGGAGGAAGGGGGGATGTAGGTGGAGTGGTGGTGGTGGTGGTGGGGGGGGGGGGTTTCTAGGGGTAGATAGGGGGATGTATCAGGGAGGGGAGGGGGGGGGGTCTGGATAATCACACTAAAGAACTAGGAAGGAGGGGGTGTCCAGGAGGGAGGGGGTGTCCAGGTGGGAGGGTGGGTGGGGGTGTCTAGGAAGGAGGGGGTGTCCAGGAGGGAGGGGTGTCTAAGAGTGGGTGGGGGGGGGGGGTCCCGGAGTGGGGGGGGGGGGGTGGGTTTCTAGAAGGGGAGGGGGGATGTCCAGAGGTGGGAAGGGGGCTGTCCAGGGGGTGGTAAGGGGGATGTCTAGGGAAAGGGAGGTGGGTTGCAGGAGGGGTTGTCCAGGAGGAGGGAGGGGGGATACATGTGGAATGGTGGTGGTGGTGGTGGGGGGGGGGTGTCCATGGGTAGGGAGGGGACTGTCTCAGGGAGGGGAGGGAGAGGGGTGTGGCTAATCACACTAAATAACTAGAAGATCAAGAGAAAAGTGAACCGGTATGATAATGGCCTATCTAATTGTGTAGGTTCTGATCAGGACCTCTCTAAAACTGAGAAATAAATTCCTTCCATACCTTTAATGGGACCTTAGATATTTTATGGGGTCCTTGGAGAGGCAAACATGGTCCGGGTCCTACCAGGGTTGAACCCGATGTCTAATGTAGACGCGCTAACACTCATTCCCTTTGACCTGGAATGTGAGAGTATACTCTTATAGGTTCCTAATATATGTAACTATTATGTTTATAACCTATCTAAGATGGTGGTATCACTTGGAAAATGTTATCATTTATTCTAAAAGTAAATACTCCTATGAAATTGAATACACCATCATGTATGTGTCATATTATAAAACCTGTGGAGATTACTCTCCTTTTTTATTGTCAATAAATAAAAACTTTTGGATTCCATGTTGTTTTTGACATTTCTTCATCTTCCTTTCTCATCCATGTAATCTTAACAAAACAATATTTATAGGTCAATGAATCATGTTGGGCCTCTTCTAAAATATTAATTCAATCCAAGTAATTATGGACATGTAAAGGTTGTAACAGGTAACAATTGACATTTTATTAATGTATTCTTTCATATTAATGTTTAATTTATTTCATTACCATATTACTAACATAATATTTGTTTTATTATATAGGTGAATTTTTTTCCCGAGTTCGAATGATTTTTTCGACAACTAATACCATGGATGACAATTTTTGAGAGGGGATCATGTATGAAAAAAGAGGAAAAATTAATGTTTTAATTGTTTGTTGGATAATTTTAATTGAAACCATATTTAACATTATTTGAAATGTATATAGAAGTGTGTTTTTTTGTACTCATGATTTCAAGTAAATGTATATAGCATTTTTTGGGAAACTCTTATGCATGTTGTTTTTTTCTTCTATGCTTTGTTTGTGTGTAGGTGTTGTTTGTGTTGTGTGTGCAAGTGATGTCTTAGGTGTGTAGGTGATGTGCAGGTGCTGGGTTTTCTCATGAAACTTGGAATTTATCAGTGCTAATTAGGAACTGATAAATGGGTAATATATCACCACTCAAAATAGCACTAATAAAGGGGGTCTTTATCAGCACTATTTTGAGCACTGATATATTAGACATTTATCAGTGCTCAAAATAGAACTGATAAAGGGGTAATTTATCAGCACTCAAAATAACACTGATAAAGATGGACATTTATTAGTGATAAACAGGAACTAATAAAGGGGGACCTTTATCAGTGCTTTTTTATCATGGATGAAGGTGACCCTTTATCAGTGCTATTTTGTGCGCTGATAAAGGGGACCCCCCTTTATCTTCGCCACGATTAACAGTGCTTTTCTAGTGCTGTTAAAGGAGGTTTTTAGCGCTCTTAAAAGCTCTATTTGTAGTATTGATAAGTTTTTCACTCAAACATTCAATAAAGTATATCCTTCATAGCGTATTGTGCATCTCCCAAAAACTACAATCATCCCATGAACCATTTTCCCTACGCGATCCCCATAGCACCTTGATCCTTTATGGAGGTCGATATCTTCTAAAAATTAACCCACATATCTAATCCATGAATGATACACCTCCCATGAACTATTTTTCTTTCATGAACTGAGAGCCTCCCTATTAACCATTTTCCCTACACGGTCTACGTACTACGCTTCGTGATCCGCATAGTGCTGGTATGCGGAATTCTTCCCTTTTCTAAATTTTAGTGTTGTTTTGTGTATCTTTTATATGGTTCATGAACTATCCTTCATGGTCCGAGAACTATGCACTCCTATATAGAAAAAATTACTTTTCCAAAAACAAAATCCCAAATTTGAGGACCAAAAATTTGGCAAACACTAGGAAACTATGCCACCTTGAACACCTATTTCGGTGAGCACCAATCATTCTCATTCCCAGTCATTTGAATTTGTCAAAAAATACAATCACACCCAAAAACACTAAGAGGAGGCCTTGAGGGATTTTTTCCCAACTATCTCCCCCTTTGGGTTGTTGACAACTCTTCTCATTTTTATATATCATTATGGCTTCCTCCATCTTCTACTAGCATTCGCTTTTTGCGATTAATATAGCGATCAAGGATTCACTCAACACATACTCTAATACTACATGATCCATCAATGAATCACTTCATTTCAATAAGAAATCATTCTTTTTTTCTTTCATCATGAACCTCAGCTATCATGATATATAATCATTGACCGACCACCTCTAGCATTGTAAGATTTAAAACACCCCCTATGTCACTGCTCCCCCTATGTCACTGCTCTACATGAAATATTTTCCATATATCTTAACTAATACGTTTCTCCCTTTTTTAGTCACAATTTCTCCACCTTTGTCAACTAACCCAAAGGTCACTCATTTTAGGTCTACAATAGGGTAAAGAACAAATATCATCACATTATGAAAAACAAACCATACCTTGGGGAGAGGGGGGGGGGGGTCCCACATCCACACTTTCTCAATTGTGGGGAGTCAAATAAACTATAAGATCCGATTGATTATGGTCAAATGCTTATTTAGGTAAGAAATTTGTCAAAATATTTGCAACCTGTTGTTCTGTAGGCACATACTCTAATTTCACAATCCCTTGATCCACCTTATCCTTGATAAAATGATACTTTATTTCAGTGTGATTTATCCTTGAGTGATGGAATGGATTTTTGATAAGATTTATAGGACTTGAATTATCATAATGGATTCCAATTAGAAAATTCTCTTATACTCCCATATCATCAAGACACTGTTTCTTACCCAATAATTACATGCATGCTTGAGTAGCTAGAATATATTCAATTTCTATGGTGCTCAATGAAATAAAATCATGTTTCTTTATTAGCCATGGAATACACAATTCACCAAGATATAATGAACCAATTGACATTTTTTTTATCATATGCTGAACTGGACCAATCTGCATCTGTATATCCCAATAACGTCTGCTAATAGTTTTCACTGTACATCAAAATGAAACTCACTATGTCCTTGATATAACAAAGTAATCTTTTTAATACAAGAATGAAACTTTCCTTAAGATTTATTTGATACCATTCTGTTTGATATGTGTAAAAAAATATGTGGTCGTGTCATTGTTAAGTACGACAGGCTTCCAATGATTTTCCTGTATTGAGTGAAATTAACTACTTTTCCTTCATCATCCCATGATAGTTTTATCTAGGTAGACACCAAAGTCATCATCAACTTCAAATTATCCATTAAAAATATTATCAAAACCTCATTATCATATTTTTATTGAGAAATTAATTTCCAATTCTTTCCTTGTGTTACCTATAAACCAAGGAAAAATTCCAGTTCACCAATCATTGACATTTCAAACTCACTTTTAATGAATTCAGAAAAATGTGTGCACTATACTTCATATGATCTAACATAGATTATGTCATCGATATACACTAGTACCATCATCCTTTGATTACTTTCATTGTTGGCATAATGATTGTAATCAACTCCACCACATTGAAAATCATGCTTCTTCAAAAACTGATCGATCCTTGAATACCATGCTCTTAGTGATTGCTTCAACCCATACAATCCCATATTCATTAGACACACTCTTTTCTCATATTCATGAATGAGGAAACCATATGGATGGTCAATATACACTTATTCTTCTAGAACCACATTTAGAAATGATGATTTCATGTCCATATGGAAAACTTTGAACTTTATTTTCATTACTATGGCTAAGAATAATCTGATTGTATATAGCCTTGCAACATGAAAACATTTCCCATCAACATCAATACCCTCTATTTGAGAGTACCCTATTCACACTAGTCATGATTTGTTTTGAATCACTCCACCATATTCAATCATATTATTGTGAAAGACCCATTTAGTCCTCATGAAATTATTTTTTATTGGCCTTGAAAAAATCTCCCATGTCTGATTCTTCTCAATTTTTTCAAGATCTTCATTCATATCCTAAAACCAATTCTCATCTCCAAACGCTTCATTAAAACATTTAGGCACTACCTATAGTATGTATTATGCTTTCTTACATCCTCCTTGTATGTACTGGTGCTATCTAATAACCAATTATATATTTTTCTATAATTTTTTTCTCTACTCGTTGGTCTCTGTATAGAAATTGATTTATTCTCATCCTTATAATCATATGAGTCTTCTTCAAAATCAACCTATAGAACTAGAACATGCCATGATATTCTTATCTGTTCATCACTATCCTCCTGAGTCTGATGATGTATTTGATGAAGTTTCTGGTCATTCTCCACTATAGTTACATTTTAGGTTTCATCTACCTTTCCTAGTATCATATTGAAACATTTATATGATTTGATTTTCTTTTACTATACAAGAAATATCCCTTCACCTTCATGTGACTCAAACTTCCTGTGTATCCCCTTATTGATAATGAAACATTTACTTCTAAAGATACGAAAGTACTTCAGTGCTGTCTTCTTTCCATAACACATCTCGTATGAAGTGTTTTCTTCTTTCATACACAACAGATCCCTGTTAGATATGTAGACCGATGTCAAGACAGATTCCTTCCATAAATTCTCTGGTATATCCTTTTTGATAAGCATTGTTCTATACATTTTTTTAATGATCATATTTCTCCTCTAAACCACTCCATTTTTTAAGGTTTTCTTAATAATGAAACTTGATGCCATATCCCATGTTTCTCAAGAAAATCTTCCACTTGAATGTTTATGAATTTTGTAACATTATCCATACAAAACATTAAAATATTCTTTCCAATAATCCTTTCTGATTCAAAATGATTCTATTTTATGCAACCAAACACATTGGACTTGTGTGAAATGAAAAATACCCACTCTATCCTACTAAAATCATCAATGAAAAGAAAATAATATCTCATCCCATCAACATCTCTTGGTGAAATAGGTCCTCACACATCCATATATACGAACTCGAGAACTCTTGTTAACCTTTTCTCTTTTTCCTTATATGTATTTCAAATGATCTTCCCTTGTAGAAAAGTATCACACATATGAGTATGATCACGTGATAACTTTGGGAGGTCTCAAGTAGCATCAAATTTCTCCAAATCTTCCAAGGATGTTTGGCTCAAGTGACCATGATGTTTATGCCATAATTTTTTTTCTTCATCCTTAGAAAAAAAGCAAATATCATCATCTCCACTTATAAGGTAGATATTACTTTCCGTATGCTTATCCTACTAAATAACTGTGCCTTATTTTTCCTCGATGACACATAATTTTTTTGAAAAGATTATGGAATGTGACGAGTTTCATAGTTGTCTAAAACAAAGAATTTTTACTAAGACCTTTAATAACTAAGAAATCAGAACATATCATGTCTCTTCCCCCAGACATGGATTTTCCTAAGACAATAATCTCTAGGACTTCATCAATACCAAATATTATGATACCTTCCTTATCATACCAAATTCCTTTCACCAAATCCATATTTCCTATTATATGAGAAGTGCATCCACTATCAATGATTTATATTCCAGTGTGATATGATGCTTTGAATGCAATATTTGAAACCAATTCATGTTCATATCTCTACTTTTTTATTCCTATTTTTTGCTTCATAAATGATATAGAGTGATAATCATTATCTTCTTTAGTGTACGATTGACCAGATTCATCTTCCAGAGTTGCAAATCAATTTTTCATTTTTATCTCATTTAATGATACATTTCACTACTCCTTGTGACTAGATTCAATATTCTTTGGCACATTACTATTCTTTGTTGATGAATAGTATTTTTCCATGTGTTTTAGTCCCCTAAACATGAAACAGTTTCCATAAAATGATTCCCTATAATATTGAGCCCCATATTGTTTCCTCTGTTGGTCTTGTTCCCTTTAACACCTCTTCACTATAGAAGAAACATTTTCTGAGTGTCCCCTATTTCTACAACAATATCATCTAATGTGATGTGTGTTTCTATGTGGAAATACTACACTACTGGTTCTACCTTGTGATCGTCGTGTCATATGATTATGATTTATACCCAAATCAATATTCAACCTCAAAGTGGGATCTTATGGTCTAACTTTAACCATTATTACTTTATTTTTTGTGATCAAGCCCCATACCAGCTGAAACATTCTGATCAATCATTTTCCTTTCCTAATAATCCTTTATAAACTTCACTATAACTTTGTATTCTACTTTTCATTTTTCTATTTCCCGTGTGTCTTACTTTATTGAAATCAAGAGTTTCTCATGATCTTTCACTTTTCTTCGCATACTGACAACTTCCTCTTAAATCTCTTTGATACATTTGATTTTATCTTTTCTAGTATTATTTAAACTATCAATCTCACTTTTTCTATTCTTCAATTTTGAGTTTGTACTCAATCACCTTTTCTTTGCTTTCTGGAATTGGAGACTTCAGTTTTACAATTTCTTCATTCATCTCAGACTCCTCTTCTTCTAACCACTACTTATAATGTTTTTCCTCACAAACCACTTTGTTAGATTTATTTTTTTTCTCTCTCCAAACATCTATCTATTCAAAGAGAAACTTCTAATTTATCCTAAAAGTGAACTCCTCCTTTTACTTCTCCCTCATAATTGTCACTTTCTTCCTTTGTTTGAGAATTTTACACAACTGACACCATAGCATCTGCTTTATGATGCTTGCAGTTCTCCAACTCTTCTACCTAATTTATTTTAAACCTTCATCTTTTTTTTGAAGGTAGATTCTTATTTTTTTAAGAAATTCCTCTTAGTACTTGTCTTTACTTTCACATTGGATAAATACTTATTCTGAGTAATTTCATCATCATCTTCATCATCATCTTCAAACTTCTTAGGTCACCTTTCTAGAAAACTTCTAATGCTTCCACATCGAAAGCATGCAAGTGGAAGTTTACATTTAAATTTTCCTCTTCCTATTTGAATATTTTAAGAGTGAAATGGAATGAAATCATAAAAAATGACTTTCTCCTAATGATCTCCAATAGAGAGATTCTTCATGGCCTTGAATACCAATTCTTTGGACTTCCCCTTTTCCAAAACATCATTATCATCATTTCTATTTTAATATGAAATAATAGTACTATGCATGTTATCCAATTTCATATCCTTAGGATATTTATATTTCAATATAGAAACTATTGGATTAAACCGAGGTGGAAGTTTTCTCAAGATACATATTAAAATATGTATATCTTATATAATATCTATGATATCGTACATGTCTTCCATGAAAACATTCACCCAATCAAATAATGTATCAACAGACTCATTAGGGTGCATTATTAGATCCTCATATTTGTTCCATAAATCCACAACTTTTCTTCTCTGACTTTTGAGTCATCCTCATAGAGATTCAGAAACTTTTCCCACATAACATGTAATGATTTTCATGACATCACCTTGGTGTATATTGTGTTTGATAGGGATCCCCCTAAAGCATTGATCCCTTTGGAATTAATATCCAATTCCCTTTTATCATCTTCTGATAAAGCACCTCTATCGATATTGGATGATATTCCATGCATATATTCTATAAGGAAATCCATTCCTAATGATCCTAAGTAGTACTGATTCTGATTCTTCCATAATAGAAAAATTTTTCCATCGAAGATCGGAATCCCTTTGTGATTTAAAACCTCTATTTCTTATACTGAGATAGAACCACTGTCTTTCAAACTTTCTCATTGATACCAATTATTATCCCAAACTAAGTTAAATACCCTGAGTGGGGGGGGGGTGGTGAATCGGGGCATGATAGATTAAAACTATTGTCCTTGAATCATGTTTCATCATTAAAAAACACTATTATCTATCTTTCTCATAGCCATTTATGAGAGGAAATTAAATCATACATGAGATACATCAATGTTTTCTTACCTTAACCTCACTAGGCTACATCTAAGGAGAATACAATGACAATGTGCTGATTGAACCAAATACACTAAGGCTCACTACAAGAATGGTGATTTGGGATAGATCTCATCTATACCTAGGATAACTACCTTTACAGGGTTTTGGGTCCAGATCAATACTTTCCCATGGGTCCCTCCCTACGTCTCTTTCTCTATCTCAGTACCGTGGAAAGGATCACCTTCTTCCTATTCCATATCTTACTACTATTGGAAGGTATCCACTCATAGTTTATGGACTTGAAGGTCTCTTAATTTTCATGAAATCACACATCCAAAACTATATATAGATTGTCTGCTGAATTACCCTTTTCACATGTATATGAAATCCACCTTTTCACATACTATTAGTTTGAAGAAATTAATTTTACAAGATGTTCCTCTGTGAAATACCTTGAGTCCTCCACGGACGTCTTTGAGTCCTCCATGAACTGTACTACACTACATAGCACAAGTTCTTTACATATGACTTCTCCTCTATGGACTACCTCTATTTCCACGGACTGTCTCCCTCTATGGACTGCTTGTTATCCCATGGACAAACCATTCTTTCGCAAATTGTCCCTACTTCATGGATGAATTCTTCTTTCACAGAATGCCTCTCCTCTGTAGATGGTTTGATGTCTTGTGGACCAACTCTTATCTGTATATCATTCTTCCTTTTTGGGTTATAGTTCCCCACAAAACTTCTTCCATGTATCGTCACTACAAAACTCTTCAACTTTCATGGATTCAACCCTTGTGAACTCTTCTCCTTCACAAAATTTCTTCCCACGAACCACTTCAAACTTAACAAATTCCTCCTAAAGTGAAGATGTTTTCTAATGAAAATCTCTCTTAGTAATAATGGGATTAGCAATATTATATAGGTAATTAGATCTTAAAAATATTGTAAATCTGTTTCACTCAAACATTAGATGTGGTACAACATTCACCACGTACTGTGAATCTCCCAAAAACCACAATCATCCAGTGAAATATTTTCCCTATGTAGTCCACATAGCGCCTTAATCTTCTGAGGCAGATGATCTATTCCAAAAATAAACATCCATCTCTCAAATGAGAATGATGTACCCCCCCTAACCATTTTCATTCTGTGAACTACGAACCTCCCCTCAATACATTTTTCTTATGTTGTCTGTGTACCATGCTTCGTGATCCGTATAACGCTACTAAGCAAAATTCCCCCTTTTTTGATTTTTAGTGTCGTTCTGTGTACCTCCTATATGGTCCTCAAATTGTCCTTCATTGTCTATGAACTTTGAACTCCTTCATAGAAAAACATACTTTTATAAAACAAAACTCTTGAATTTGATGCCCAAATTTTTTTAAAACACTAGGAAACTTCACCACATTAAAATCCTGCTTTGAAAAACACTAACCATACTCATTCACAGTCATATAGATTTATCAACAAACACAATCACACTAAAAAATAATGAGAGGATTACTTGATAAATTTTCTCCCAACATTTTTTTTAAATAATGATTAAAATGGATAGGATTGGGTTTGGTTAATCAGATGGAAATTGAAAATTAATAAATAAATGATGGTATGTATGATTAAATGTGATTGATTATTAATAATCAAATGAATGTGATGGATAATAGGATTGTATAGAAATGTGAAATATGTATTGAGTGGTGTTATGCATTTTGAGGTGCCAGAGAAATTGAGGATGTTTCAAGTTGGTTAGGGTTTGGTTGTGAATATCTATATTGGGATTATGTGTGGATATTTTTATATACATGTATATTCTTATGATTTCTTTATGAACCCCACCCACATTGAGCACTATGTGTTTACACACATATTTATTTGAGGGGTATTTTTCCCGACATTTGGTTTGGGGGATGGATGAATGGGTACCCATTATTTCTCACTCTCTCTTCTAAGGGATGTAGGTATTTTATAGGATATGATGGATAATGGTCTTATAGTAAACTAAATAGTTTTTCTGATAACCCAAGTGTATTTGGGTGAGATTTTATGTGGGATGTAACCCCGGAACTTAATTATAACTATAATAATAATGTTTTGTTATTATTTTCTTATTTTCTTCCTAATGGTTTTATTTAATAAAAATACACAAAAGACAATGAGAAACATTTTATTCAAAAACTGAAAAATTACATTAATACAAGATATTATAACTACTCAAGAAAACTCATTGAAAGACCCAGAAAAATTAACGGTAAACCACCAAGCATAATAAGAAGGCCAATGGTGTAGTTCACATCCCTTGGATCTTCCATAACAAAAAAAGTTATAACAAGTAGTAAACAAAGAATGATAAGTGTCAAAGAAATACAGAACAAAATCCTCTTAAAAATAATAAATGATTATTGAATATATTGAACAAGTATTTATACAGCTTAAAATCACCTTTATAAGTAGAAGTTGGGGTTTTAAAGTGACCGTTAGGTTTTGTGGCCGTTATGTGTGTTTAAATGTTTTAAAATAATATCTTTGGTTAAATGAAATTATGGTTTTAAATTAATAACACGGGTATTAAATATTAGTATTTTGTGTGTATTAGTGTGTTTATGTTTTCAAATTAAAATAGTATGGGTTTAAAGATAGTTTTATGTAGTAATTGTGTATTGTAGAACATAGTTAATCGAAGAAGTTAAAAAGGGAAATAAACAATGATGATAAAATAATTTATTCATTATCTATTTTTGGAAAAATTCTTAAGTATTAAAAATTGGAACCATCCCTAGGCTTTTTGGACACCTCAATTATGCTGGAGGGCTCTCAAGGGGTCAATCCCAGTAAGGAGGTGACTACCCGCACCCAAGGAGGCTTGAGTAGCAGGAGAACCATGCGATCATAGTGGAATAAATCCACACAAGGACCCATGTACAAGGCCCTAGTCAGAAGCGAGAAGAGGGAGGGATAAGCCCCTCTGGTGGGGTCCTGTGTATAAGGGCACGTTATGTGTATGTTTGTGTCATCGAGATATGGCACTGCACACCAAGGATTATAAGACAACCCAGACCCTACACAGTTTCGATGTGGGATGCACATTTTTTTGGAGTGTGTGATCTCAGCTGCTTGATCTTGCTGCATGAGATCCAGACTTTCCATGCTAGTTCCTCATTCAAACCCCCCCACCACATCTCAATCACCACATTTTTATCAACTCTCTGATCTGGCTTCATACGATCTAGTCTGTTCAACCTATTTAAAATTTTATAACCATCTATGGCCATTCGATATTTCCCCAATATAATCATGGCCATACATTATTTTTAAATCACTCAAATTGTCCAGGGCAATCTGATTGGACCAGCAACTGCATCTTAGCCATCCGTTTCATAGCCTCAAAAACCACACCTTTTGAAACTGTTAGGGTTATTTATAACCCTTGGATGAGATCAAGAATGATCTAATCCATCCAATATTATTCCCTTCTTCTTCCTCATTGAGCTGAACCAGTCCCCCTCACACCGTTGTAGCCGCCAACCGCTCTTCATCCCATATTTCTCGTGACAATATCTTTTCACCCTCATTGTGACTTCTTTAATTAAATCCAAGGAATGTGGTTATTTTAAGACAAAAATCACAATCACTAACTCGGATCTCCATCATAGTTTCATTTTTATATTTTGGGATGTTAATTAACCCTCTTGCACATATAATTTATGCTAATCAACATTTTTATTTGATTAGCTTTAGTCTATTCGGATCAATAATTGAAACTTTGATTTTTTTAAAAGCCTCTCTTTGCACAGCCAATTTCCACTCTAAAATTTCCTCTGTCAAGCTCTCTCTCTCTCTCAGTTATAGAAACCTCAACCCTATCATGATTTGAATCAAGTAAGGGGATTTTATTTTTCTTTTTTGTGTAAACTAATATATCTGCATATATATACATTTACATATATATATATATGTGTGTGTGTGTGTGGGTGTGTGTATACCATATCCATTTAACCAAAATGGTATATATGAAATTTTTTCTTGATTTAGAAGATCTATATTGGAAGTATTGTGGTTTTAAGAATGAAATATTATTATCCAATCATGTCATTTTTACTAGAAATTACATATATATGTTTATATACAAGCTTACATACACATATATAGCTTCATATTTTCAGAATATATATGTATATATGTCAAGGGTTTCTTCTCCACAAATCTTGTATCTAAAAACTTATATATTAACTTAGTTTTCAAAATTTATTTTTATAAGTGTGATATATATATATATATATATGTGGGTATGTGTGTAATACTACATGCAATTAAAAACACTTTCATTTATTTGTCTGCTATTTCTGGGTGTGTGTTCATATGGGAGGCTTCTTGATTTAAAATTTTGATAGAGTTTTGTGTATACAAACCACATACACTTATATATGTATATATATACACATATAATAATTTAATTATAAACAAATTAAGTATATATGTTTTTTCTATATTATTTAGAAATGGTTTTTATCAACCTCCAAACTAATGTTTAGTGATTTTAAAATCTTATAAAAAATTTGTTTTATCAACTGCCTGAGATAAACCTTATCATTTTATGTGAAATTATGAAATAAGGTATCATTTCATGTGCATACTTTCATCTGAATCATATTCCAAGTCATAAATGGATAGGTATGGCCATCATCTAGTCCATATAAGACAATAACAACATTATGAGATCATGCACACATTTAAACCATGTATCTAGAAATTATGGTTCTTAATTATTAAAAAGTTTTTCAAGAAGGGGATTCTCCCTTAAATGAATTTATAATATTTGATAGTATGTTGGTGAAATGCAGATATTTTTATTCTTAAAAATTAATTTAGTACTATGTATGTACATTATAAATGTTTTTGGATAGTGGTGAGAAAGGCAAGCCATGGGAATTTTTTTCCGAAAATTCAGTACTGGTGAAATAAGTGATATTGTAGGGAGTGAAACCATAAGTCTAAGAATTGACTGGTATCATTATATATATATTTTAGACATATTCTGCTAAGTACTATTAATTAACCATAAAAAGTTATTATTTTCAAATAGGAATCCCCAACGAAATTTTTAGTTTTTATTATTTTAGTGTAATAATGGTTTGCTAAAGATACTTATGAACTACTATTTTATGTATATTTGTTAAATTTTATAAAGATGTCCTAAAATATTTTTTTTAAAAACCCCTTACTTGGTATCTTTGTGCTCACCCCATGTATTAAAATGATTCTTACAGGTTTAAAAATCGCGCTATAATAAATTTCTAAAGTGAGGGCGGTGCACTGATGATTTGTTGTTTAATAATTTCCATGTTTCTTACAATTATATTTGAATATATTTTTGGATTATAATTCTCTAAAACCTGGGTTGGTAAAAGATCATGATTTGAAAAAAAAATTGTGTATTTATTAGGTTTCTTTTTATAAAAAAATACACAACATTTTCAATGGCTGAGTCTGGTATCTCGGACTTGGGTCTTCATAGTTTGTATCAGAGCAACGACCTAGTTAAAATTGGAAAATTAGAGTGAAATTTCTAATTTAATAATGTTTTCTAATGGGAAATACCTTTCTTAAATTTTTAGATGGAAGGAAAGGGTTCACAAACTAACCACTCATCACTTCCTACTAAGCTACTTGAGGCCATAATTTTAAAAATCTGTTCAGATACATATCGACCTTTCACAAACTTCCATTTTTTTCTACAAACTCCTCTACCATGTTTCAATCAACCCAATTTTTTTTGATTATACCAAGGATCGAAACATGTCTATCTATTTATGTCATATGAACAAATTTCATATTATAGGCATAAACAAAAGTACTATGAAGGCCTCTTCTTATGTTTCACCATATCTGAGACTTATATAGCCTTAGAAAGTTTTTGAGAAGATACAGAGGTGGGTGAACCCCATGCAACCTATCAGTTTCAAGTTATGATCTTTATCATGTTTGGGAGACTTTACGATATCTGGTTTTGGAAAACAAGGTATTCTGACTAGTCTATCAGAACCAAGTCCATTCCAATATCTCTTAACTTTAAACCTCTCTTGCCACTCTCTCAAGGTCCTATTGCTATCTTCATGAGTTCGACCCAAGTTGATTTAGGTTCATTTGGGAAAATGAAGTTTAATAATTTAAAAATGTTTTGGGGATCAACCTCACCAGAATAACTTACCAAGAAAGTGTTTGATGATTGTGGACCTGGTGAAGGTATAAGTTAAATGGTTTTCATCCAAATTTTGTTAATTAATATTAATAAAAATAAAAAATATGTGTTTTTAGTGACATATAGTATGAGCTCAGAAGGTTAGTGCTGGTGGGAGTGTAAGAATATAATAGAATTGTAAGGGTGGAGTTCTGTTAGGGGGGATGTAATTCCCTGAACATAATTATAACTATAATAATAATGTATGGTTATTATTGTCTTATTTTATGCTTAATGGTGTTATTTAATACAGATACAAAAAATAAAATGAGAAAAATTTTATTCAAACACTGAAATATCACACTAATACAAGAGATTATAACTACTCAAGAAAACCCATTGAAAGACCCAAAAAATAAACGGTAAACCACCAAGCATAACAAGAAGGCCGATGGCGTAGTTGACATCCCTTGGATATTTCGTAACAAAAAAATTTATAACAAGTAGTAAAGTAAGAAAGCTAAAATCAAAGAAATGTAGAGAACCATCCTCTTAAAAATAAGAAATGATCCTTGAATTCCTTAAATGAGTATTTATACAGCTTAAAATGATTGTTATAAGTATTCGTTGGGGTTTTAAAGCGACTCTTGGGTTTTGTAGCCGTTAGTTGTGTTTAAATGTTTTGAAATAATATTTTTGGTTGAATGAAATTATGGTTTTAAATTAATAACTTGGGTATTAAACATTAGTATTTTATGTGTATTAGTGTGTTTAAGATTCCTAACTAAAATGCTGTGGTTTTAAAGATATTTTTTAAAGTACTAATTGTGTATTGTGGAACCTAGTTAATCAAAGAAGTTAAAAAGGGAACTAAAAAATGAGAAAAAATAGTTTATTGATTATCTATTTTTTTTAAAAAGGTCTTAACTATTTAAAATTTGGAAGGCTACCTAGGATTTGGGGACACCTCAATAATGCTGGAGGACCCTCAAGGTTTCAACCCCAACAAGGAGGCATCTACCTGCGCCTAAGGAGGCTTGAGCAATAGGTGAACCAGGCAAACATAGTGGAGGAAATCCGTGTAAAGACTCATGTATAGGGACCTAGTTAGAAGTGAGTAGAGGGTGGGATAAGCACCTGTGGCAAGGTCCTATGTATAATGTCCCCTTATGTGTGGGTTTGTGTCATCGAGATAATGCACTACACAAAAAGGCTTATAAGGTAGCCTTGGTCCCTACACAGTTTCTTTATGGGATGCACATTTTTATGAAGCAAGTGATTTTAGCTGCTTGATCTTACCGTGTGAGATCCAGACCTTTCACACCAGTTTTGCATTTGAACCCCACATCCACATTTCAATCACCACATTTTTTATACCATTAAATATAGATTCACCAAATCTAGACTGTTCAACCTATTTTAAAATAGGTGACCATCTATGGCCATTCGATCTCGTCCTGATCTAATGGCGACCATCCGTTGATTTTAAATCGTGCAGATTGTCCTGGGCTGTACGATCAGACCAACAACTGCATCCTAGCCATCCATTTCATAGCCGCAAAAACCCCACCCATTAAAATTATTAGGGTTATTTCCAACCCTTGGATCAGATCAAGAATGATCTGATCCATCCAATCTTCTTCCCTTCTTCTTCCTTGTTGATCTGAACCTGTCCCCATCACACCACTATATCCGTCGGCCCCACTTAATCCCCAATTTTCTGTGACAATATCCTTCCATCCTCATTGTGATTTCTTCAAATAATTCAAAGTAAGGTGGTTATTTTAAGTCAAAAAATAACTATCCTTGACTCAGATCTCTCTCATGGTTTCATTTTTATATTTTGGGATGTCAATTAACCTTGTTGCACGTATAATTTTTACTAATAAACATTTTTGTTTGATTAGCTTTAGTCTATTCGGAACAACATTTGAAACTTTGGTTTTTTAAAAACTTCACATTAGACACCCAAGTGCCACTCAAAAATTTCCTCTTTCAATCTCCCTCCCTCCCTCCCTCTCTCTCTTGGCTCCAGAAACCTCATCCCTCTCCTGATCTGAATCAAGTAAGGGGATTTTATTGTTTCTTTCTGTGTCAACTAATATATATATATATATATATATTTATACCATATTATTTTAACTAAAATGAAATATATGAAATATTTTCTCAAATTAGAAGATCTATATCTAAAGTATTATGGTTTTAAGAATGAAATATTATTACTGAATCATGCCCTTTTTACCAAAAATTACATATATATGTGTATAGACATGTGAACATAAACATATATAGCTTCATATTTTCAAAATATATATGTATATATGTTAAGGGTTTCTTCTCCATGAATCTTATATCTAAAAACTTATGTATTAACATAGTTTTCAAAATTTATTTTTATTAGGTTGATATACATATATATGGGTATATGTGTAATCCTACATGAAATTAAACACATTTTCATTTATTTATCATCTTTTTCTTGGTGTATGTTTATATGGGATGGTTCTTGATTTAAAAGTTTTACATAGTCTCACATATACAAAACACATAAACTTATATATGTATATATATATAGTTATATACACACACACACACACATAATCATTTAAGTATAGAAAAATTAATTATAGATGTTCTTTCTCTATTATTTAGAAATGGTATTTATCAACCTCCAAACTAATGTTTAGTGATTTTAAACTCTTATAAACACTTTTTTTTTCTCAACCAAATGAGATAAACCATAGCATTTTATGTGAAATTATGAAAAAATGTATCATTTCATGTGCATACTTTCATTTTCATCATCTTTCAATTCAAGCATGGATAGGTATGGCCATCATCTAGTCCATACATGACAATATCAACATTATGGGATCATGCACGCATTTAAACCATGTATCTAGCTATTATGGTTCTTGATTATTAAAAATGTTTTCAAGCATGGGATTCTCTCTTAAATGAATTTATAATATTTGAGAGCACGTGGGTGCATGGGGAGGTTTTTATTATTTAAAAGGAATTTAGTACTACGTAAGTACTTTAGAAATGTTTTGGGATATAGATTAAAAAGGAAGGCTATGGGATAATGTTTTTGAAAATTCAGCACTGGTGAAATAGGTGATGTTGCAGGGAGTAAACCCGTAAGTCTAAGAATTTACTAGTGGCCTTATTTATAGATTTTAGACATGGTATTCCAAGTATCATTAATGAAACATACAAAATTATTTTTTTGAAGATGAATCCCCATAAAAATTTTTAGTTTTCATTATTTTAATGTAATAATGGTTTTCTAAAAATATTTATAAACTAATATTTTAAGTATATTTGGAAAATTTTCAGGAGATGTACTAAAAGAATTTTATTACTTGTTTTGAAAAAACCCTTAATGGGAAAATTTGTGCTCACCCCATGTATTAAAATTATTTTTACTGGTTTTGCGATTGTGCTATGATAAATTTCTAAAGTGGTGGTGGTGCACTGATGTTTTTTTGTTTAATTATTTCCAAGTATTTTTACAATTGTATTTGAATGTATTTTTGGATTCTAATTCTCCAAAACCTGGGCTGGTAAAAGATCCTAATATGAAAAAAAAATGTTGTGTATTTATTATGTTTCTTTTTATTAAAAAATACACAACATTTCAAGGGATGAGTCCAGTAGCTCGAGCTCTGGTCCTCACATGGGTGTTATTAATATGTGGTGATATGTGGTGTTGTTTTTTGATATGTGATGTATCCTAGGAGTCTGCAGGCAGGATGAGATGTTATTAAGTGTATTAAAATGGGGTTCACACTTGGTAAGAGGAGGTCATGAGATTGATTACCTAAATGTTCATAATACCCTACTATTATATTTTTGGTTGTGGGAGTATTTTGGACCAGGTGTCTTCAAGAAAAATGTGATGTGGCCATGCTTGTGGGGAATCGAGCGAAGGTGTCTTCGAGTATGATGTTATGTGAGCATTCTTTTGGGGAGGTGTGGTATTCATAAGAGTTGGATGCACCTGGATATATGATGTTGTGGTGTGAAAGTGACATACCTGTGGAAAAGTGGTATGGGGTACCCTTTATCAATTTGATTCATATTATTTTATATTTATTGACTTGAATTATTTTATGAGAATTCCTTGTTGAGGATGGTATGGATTTTGGGCCATGTTTAGGTACTGTTTGTTTTGATGTTTTTTCTCATGGGTGGATTATTATGCTTCTTTCACATGTGAACAAGAGACTTTGGTTATCCTATGGATTATACTTGTATTCTCACCCTATGTATGTAAAATAGTTTTCATGTTTCTAGGAGGATTATGTGGACTGTGATGGACATTACTATCTCATAACTTTTCATAACTACTGTGTCATTTCTTTAAATTTTCTTTTGGGTATTTACCTTGGAGACATTTATTTATATCAGTATTATTTATAGATTCATTTGGGGGATGTTTTTTGTTTCTTTTATATTATTCCATGTCATTATTTTTGGATGATTCATCCTATCTCCCAGCACTATATTGTTATATAGGGTAACACTCCCCATTTCAAGTGATTCTTATACCCTCTGTACTAGTCACCAAACCAGGGGCTACTGGAGGTGGGAATCAAGGGTCATTATCTTTATACCCTCATTTTAGTATCTTTGGAGGAAGGGGTTGTGACATGATATACTTTTGACTAGAAATGATGGTCTGATAATATCATATAGGTAGAATATACCCTCACCATCATAACTAAAAATAATAAAAAACATGACATAAACATTCATAACTAGATATAATATCATAGTGCACCATACAAAATTATATTAGTAAACTATTAAGAAAAAATAACATATTCCAAACAATGATGAATGATACCCATTCCATATAATATAAGTCATACATCACAGAAGTGATAACACAATAAGGTTATTTACAGAATATATATGTAAAATAGAAAATACAACAATAATGGAGAAAAAACTACCAATATTTGAGCTTTTCTGAAAACTATATTCTCACCTGAATTGAGCCTCTCTATCCCACTCACTTGTGATAGGGCCCTTTCCCTATCCTATATTCCAAAAAAGGTCTGCACATCCACAAATGTACTTGTGAATGGAGTGATAATAAAACTCATCCTGACACCAATAATAAGGCCCTTAATATTAAGAAATATATATATGTTTATACATTTATATTATAAGATAAATCATTAATCATCACATTCATAACGCATGTCATACTATTATGATATCATATAGCTACAATGATGGTTGTTCTTTTCCTATTTCAACAAGTGATAATGTATTTTTATATAATTTTCTAATGTTTAATTTCATATGAAAGTTAATCCCACCAAGAAATGGTTACAAATTTAGTGGGATGGAGTTTTTCAAAGTCTATAGTGGAATCACCAACATCTAGTTTGGTTTATGATATCTAAAACTAGTTTTCTAATAGCAGGATGATAAATATAATAATCCTTTTGATATTTAATAGTATCATGGTTATAAGATTGTGAACATCAAATAAAGTAAGAAAAACAATTGGATAAAATATCATGAAGTCTAAGATTAAATATATCAAACAACTGGGTAGAAACATGATCAATCTACGAAATAATATGTCATGTCACTAAGTGGAAATATGACTAGTCTAGGAAGAACGATATCAAAATACTAGCTAGAAAAAATCTTATTCAAGTAAATTATTTGTTATCATATTTTCAAGTAACACAAAAAATTAATGCTAGAATATGTTGAACTACCTGTTGAAAACATTCACACTACGTGAAAATAATAATCCACTATATGGGATTAAAACATTCCCAACCGAGAGAATAACATGTAATCTTTATGACTTGAAATATTCCTAGTCAAGGGTATCATAATAATATCATTGGTGGTGTTCACATGTGTTGAATATAATTCCTATCATGGTTACCCTCCCCATGGGTCAGTCAGTCATCACATCAATAAAATACATTAAGAATAATAATGATAATCCTAATCAAGGGCGGTGCTCATACCCAATGCCATCCCTTGGATATTATCTCATCACACCCTATGAAAAGCATTTTTTGAAGTCCCAATCACCTATCCATTAGATACTATCATTGATGAAAATACATGAATTTAGAATATTAATTTACTCATTGTACGAATCAACTATTTCATGATCATCCCATAACTCTCAGTAATGAATTCTCTGGTGACACTTACCCTTTAGAAACAACTGAAAATTTCTATGCTCATGATCATGGAGTAACCCTATCATTTAATGATCACAGAAATATCCGACACTTGGTAGGTCGTTACTCAAAAGCATAATAGACCCCATTATATTAATATTTTCCCACTTCCATCTCATTAGTCACATCACACATCATTTCTTATCAAATAATTCTTAAATATTATCCATACCACCCTAAAAAAGGAAAAATACTCTCTAAGAAGTGAACCGACTAGTGTACCCTTTGTATAACTCCATTTATATCAAACTAGGCCTTCCAAGACCTCTTGTGATGTTTTCTGTCCCTTTTCATAGGTCACCAATATCAAGTACACAACCTTTTCCATCCACTAATCATATTCTTGGGTCAGCCCATGACAAACCTGAAGGGCATTATTAATCCCCATGGGAAAGCACAAGTTCCTTGATATGAAGGAAACACCACTTTAGAGCAATTTCCCCATAAATTAGAGTGTAATAAAAGAGAAAAATTATAAATGTCCCATCACTATGACATACATACATACAAAATCAAATATGAAAACATAAATAAATAAGTAGATATAAATCAATTAAAACTAATCCCAAATCTTACCCTTCAAACTCACTAATGAAGAAATATGTTTAAATATGTATTCTATTAATTATGATACTTTTAATATGTATCATGGAGAATAATTTTCAGATATTTATCTCATGTTCATTGAAAATTTTAAGATAATTTGTGATTTTGGAAAAACTTTTTCTAAAATGGATTATGTAATGAGATTTTCAAGACGTCTATTAGATAGGTGGAGAGGAAACTTTGTTTCCATAAAGGAATCCTGTAACATAAGTAAAGTACTAGTAAATGAGCCTCTAAAAAGTATCATTATTTATGATGGGGAATTAAATTTAATCAAATAGGAACAATATTAACCCAATAAGAAGTTAGTAGCCTTCAAAATTTCAGACTCGATGCAAAAGGAAATGACTAAGTTGATAGTTCCAATGATGAAGAACAACCCTTAGGAAAAGATGAATAAATAGATCATTTATCCAGATGATTCAAAAAAGTGTATAGGAAGATGAAATTATTTAAGAAATCCAATTACAGTGCTAAGTATGAAAATAAAATAAATTGGAGAAAATATTAGAAAATGGATTATTCCACTAATAAATAACCTTCTATGAGTGTAAAAATAAAGGGCACATTAATTAAGTATGTCCCATGATAAAATTTATGAAAAGTATGAGGAAATATGTAAATGGTATAAATAGTCCATGAAATCCACCCAGAGTCCCTCTTAAAATAGCTTATGTATTTCTGATTCAAGTAGATAAGACATAAATGACAAGGACAATAAATGTTACATGAAAAACACATCTGAGGTATAAAAAAAATCATTAATATCTTTAAAATATTTGTAATCTATCTAAGAATGAAAATGATGAAAAAAATATTTCCAGTTATGATTTATTTTAATATTTATGTACATTATAAGAATCATTTAATGAGTTAAAAGACTAATAAAAGAGTTTAAATAAGAAAAATTCTTTTTTATTCTCACATTAAATCATATGTTTTCTATATAAAATGTTAAAAATGATCAACTATTAAAATAAAATAATGATATTAAATTTTATAATGAATAACTTAAGAATGATCTTGAAAGATTCACTAATGGTTTAAATACTCAAATCTATATGCTTCGTAAAAAAACCAATCCTAAATATACTACTGTAATTGGGACAAACCTAGATAAAGGATGATTATTAAGAATAAATTTATTCTGAGTTCTATATCTACCGGTTATATAATTGGATATCATTCTTTTATCCATAATAATTTTTTTCATTTCTATAAGATTAAAATCTACTTACTATAAACCAATTAAACAAATTTAGATTCCTAAAGCTATTCTCGCTAACATTTATTGACCCAAGAAAATATGGTTACCAAAAAATATTTTTTGTATAAAAACTCCTATAGAAAACTTATTGGAAGAGTAATAGTATGAACCTATGCTATCTAGATAGTGTAAGTTCTAGAAAAATTATTGGGGAATACTCAATCTTCATGAATCTTATTAAACTTGTAGTGTACATGCCACTTTTGGTGAGAAGAAAAAAAGAAAAATAATTGGACTCTTTCAAATTAGTATATTTAATATTATTTTTATTTCTAAAATATTATTTTTATATGGAATAAAATTTAATTTTCTTAGAATCTCAAAGTTATGTGATGATTGTTACCATGATATGTTTCAAAATAATGGTAGTAATTTTTATGATTTTAAATATTTTTGTTTTTTACTACTTTATGTAATGATAATGTTTATATTATTGATTTCAACTATTTATTTTCCCAAAATATACCTTGTTTAAGTTAATTTCAAAAATATTCTTGTATTTTAAGGAGTCTAGTCCATATAAAAATACACTCACTTAGAATAATAACTAGGAAAGGATTAGAAAGGTATCTAACTAAACTTGAATTACCAAAAGAAAAAGTATATAATCCATGGAAAAATGGAATGCAATATAAAATCTATTTCAAATAAAATAATGATGTTTCGACTTCTCAACCCATTGATTTGGTTTACATGTTTTTATACCTTCTAGAGTTTCTAGTTTAGCATGGAATCATTATTCTTATTTAATATTTAATGATTATTGAAGATATACATGGGTGTTTTTCGATGATCATAAAAGTGAAGATTTGTCTAATGTTTTTAAAAAAAATTAGTGGGAAAACCATAAATACCATAATAAGTGATCATGGCCACGAGTTTGAAAATAAATATTTTGAATGTCTATGCTTACAAAATGGATATAGTAAAAAATTTTCTTCTCTTAGGCCCCCACAAAATAATGGTATTGTGGAAGAGTTTTTATATGTCAAGTTTGATGAGACAGATACACATACACCTAATACCCCTTTAGAAATTCAGGAGGATGAACTTTCAAACCAGGATATCAATGCCAAACCTTATGATAATTCTATGAAACCTATAAAAAATATCTATGTTTTTGGGAAATAATTGAACCTAAACCTCTAGATGGTAATGAAATAAAAAAATATTTTAATTCCTAGACCTTGTGGGACTCATAGAGACCATCCATTAGACACTATTGTACGAGACGTAGATAAAATAAACCAAACTATTGCTTATCTTAGAAATAAGGATAAACATAAAGATTTATTGTAATAATAGGAACCTAAGAATGTCACAGAATTAATTAAGGATGAATTATGGGAAATGGAAGTACAAGAAGAGATGAATCAATTTGAAAGAAATATATTCTAGAAACTAGTTGAAATACATATGGAATTAATAACTATTAGAACTAAATGGGTTTTTAGAAACAAGGTTGATGAGTCAGGAACTAGAGTTATAAATAATGATAGATTGGTTACATAAGGGTATAATCAAGAGGAATACATTGACTATGTGGAAAACGTTTCACCAATATCTAAAAATGAATCCATCATAATATTGCTTTCCCATGTAGCACATTTGGATTTTAAATTATATCAAATTTATTTCATGATTTCATTCTTAAATATTTATATAATTGAGGGTGTTTTTTGTAGAATAACCCCTGGATTTAAAATCCCTCAACTTCCAAATCATATATTTAAATTATCAAAAAAAATTATATGGTAAAAATAAATCTCCTTAATATTGGTATGATAAAATAAACTCATTTTTTATTTCCAAATCCTTTTCAAAAGGAATTGATAACCCTAATTTATTTATTAAAAAATTCAAAATATGTTTTAGTAGTTTAAATCCTTGTTGTTGATATTATCTTTGGAACTTCAAGAAATTATATGTATACTAAATATTAAAAAATAATGAAAAATGTACTCAAAATGAGTTTGATGGCTGAGTTCAAATTCTTCTTTGGATCTTAAAATTATCAAAACAAAGAAGGAATTATTTTAAATAAAATAATGTACACTTAGGATCTTTTAAATTATTTTAGTCTATATAATACATAAGGAAGTGATACTTTGATGAATATTACCTATATATTCGAACTTGATGATACATGGAAACCATTTGATCGAACCACTTACAGAGGTATGATCGGTAGTTTACTTTAATTTACTACCAGCTAACCTAATATTATGATTAGTGTGTGTATTTGTGCTCATTTTCAATCGAATCCAAAATAATCCCATTTACTTATTCTATAACAAATTTATAAATACCAATAAAGTATAATCAATATAATAATTTTTATTCAGGAGGATGGGAATTTGATTTTGTTATTTATTGAGATGATGATTTTGGTTGTTATAATATAGATAGAAAAATAACCTTTGGAACATGTCACATTTTGGGAGGTCTCCAATTTTATATTTTACTAAGAAATAAAAATATATTTCATTATACACTATTAAAGATGAGTATATAGATATAGGTAGTTATTGTGCACATATTCTAGTTATGAAACACACATTCTTATATTATCATATCCGTTTCAACATGTCCCTATAAATTGTAAAAATATAAGTGAAATAAAAATTTATATTAATCTTATATCTCATTCAAGAAAATGACATGTTGACATAAGACATCACTTATTGAGATATAATTTTCAAAATGGTGATATAACTCTTTAATTCCATGGAACTAAATATCATATTACTGACATATTCACAAAGACTATGAATTTTGATAGAATGGGCTATATCACACACGAACTCGAAATGATATGTTTTTCTTAGAATTCTGTAATCTAGTTTACATTATTTATTGTAAAAAAACGACAAAACTAGTACTACCTTTAGTATCTATTATTATATGATCTACCATTGGGAGATATACCACTGTGTGATATAACTTTTGGTGATCTATAGTTGTGTGATCTTCTATAGACATTATACCATTGTTATTCTACTATAGCTGATATACCATTACTTATTACCACAGTTATGCTACAATCACCATAATACCATTAGGTTTATAAATTTATAAACATTATTGATTCTATTTTTTTTATTTAATGTATTATTTTTCCAATTTTTTATTTAAATTTTAATTATAAAATCCCATAAAGATAAAATATCTGAATTTCAGGTCTAAAGTTAAAATCCTCTCGCGTGGACGCCCATTTGAAAGCCCTTAACTTCATTTATTGACCTATGACCCTCTACCTTTAACCTTAACCTTCAAAACCATTTTAAAACGGTTAAAGTGAATCATGCTAGTATTTATCCTGATGATTTGTTTCATAAGAAGCAATCCAAAGTAGAATCAGGTTGTCCTATAGAACTGTGGAACCCCTAGCATGAATCCCAAGTAGTAGTTTCTGAAAAAGAAGATTATTCAATTTGGTTTTATTTGAGTAAGTCACTAATTTAGAAAGTGATCTAGAACTAGGGATGGTATGAATTGTTTTTAAGGAATGAAATGAAATTATATGCTAGGTTGGTTCATGATTTCTATCTATCTATAGATTATGATTTTTTAGAGAGGAATGATTTTATCAAGTAAATGGTATATCAAAAGGAGACCATTATCTCTTCTGAGAAATGGGATAAATGTTTTAAAGTTAATCATAAGTGTATTTTAATGGATTATCATGCTTATTTTACCATGAAATATGAGAACATCATGATTGAGGATATTTTTATTGAGCTCACAGGGGATGAAACTGTAAGACGGCCTACTACTGTTGAGTCTGATGAAGAATGCCACATTTTTTTATGTTCATTCCCCACATGTTGTTTACAAGGAATGGGGAATTCAAAATTATGAGGTATGAGGACATATTATTTCTATTTCCTAAGAAAATAGAGAAAAAAATTAATATCTATATATATGTAATGGTGAATATGGTAGAGTTAAGTATACCTTCATTGAGATCAAATAATATTTCCTACCCTTAGATGATCTTGGATATTCTATAAGAAACGGGGAATTATTTTTTAAATGTTGTAAAATTTGATAATGGGTGGTGGGGTTTTCCTTAGTTAGTTCATCTATAAGAGAATTAAAGTTATATGGAACCCATGATTGAAAATATTAATAGTGTAAAATGATAAAATATACGATGAATTCAATCCCATTGAGAACCCTTCTAAATCAAGATAATTGGTTGATCTAGTATTAGAGATATATGATTTTTTTGAATATTCTTCAGATGAGGAAGGTGAGGCTACTTTTTTAAGTTCTGAAGTTGATGAATTGAAGGAAACTAAGGATACTAAATGGGATCCTTCCCTTATTTTAGTGGGATAGGTTAGTGATCCTGATGTTGTTAAAATTTACAATGTTTTTTATGGACCTCTTAGTCCACATGTTTCTCTTCCTACAAGTTAATTATTGTTAGAAGAAGAAGAATAAACTGTAGAAAAAAGTCTTAATTGGTTCTCAGTTTGAGTGATCTACTTAAAAAAGTATAGAGGACGAGTTTAATCTATATGAGGATTTGGAATATGATGCTTATGGTGCAGATAAATACTAATTGTCAAATGAATTTTATACTATCACTGAGTCTAGTAGGTCTTCCATTGGAGAGTGGAAGGGAACATTCCCACCAACTTTATCAAGTCAATATTCTAGAAATTAAGATGAAACAACTACTTTAGAAGGCTAGGTTTCTTCAATCCATGTTGATCAAGCTACTTTAGATGGATATGAGGATGATGCACTATCTAAGGGGAGAAGTCCCCATGATCATCCATTCTTATCATAGATTATTTTAACTTAGATAATGATGATTCTAGAGACAATGTTGATCAGGGTAGTCTACTAAAGCATGAAGAAACTTCCATATCAGATTATTAGAGAGATCCTAAGGGATATTTACATGAAAAAATTGATGAATAAGAGTGTTTGGAACCATTTAATTATAATTTATCTGATATGGAAGTTTGTCATGGGTCTGATTCCGTTCATAGTCAGAAGAGGAATTCACCTCATCTACCTACTCCTCCTCAGACCACCTACCCCAATTAACCCAATATTAATGTTTTTAGATCATATATTTTATTATATTGAAGTGTGATTCTATGTTTTTCTTCCTTTCAAGATAAGAAACTCAACAAGGATGGTACTAATTTGATAATATCCTTGATTTTGGCTTACCTCCAACATATGATTCTCCTGAAAATTTAAAATATATAAATAGAGAAAAAGAAGTTTGGTAGATCAAATGGATACTATTTATTCAAATATTGAGGATATGATAACTAGTCTAACTCATGTGTATTTAGATTTATAGGAAAGGTTAGTCTCTTTGAATAATTCATACACTTCTTCTTCCAGATCTACACCTCCCTATACACATTTTTCTATTATTTATAAGATTATCAGATCTATTGTGATAGAATTGATCCAAGATATGTTGGGTGACTTATCTAAATTTCACCAGGATGACCTCAGAAAAGACAAAATCCCATGGTGAGAACATTTATATTATTGTTAGAGAGTTCACAAATGAGGATATAAGTGATAGAGAGACCATTAAAAAGTACATTAAGTAGTATTTATCTAGTATTTTTACCAAGAATGAATTTAATTATCATTTTATGTTCATACCTAAACACATTAGAATACCTCTAATTAAAAGGTCATTCGAGGAGAAAGTTAACAAGTTGAAAACTCTGTCTCCCCTTATAAATCATTTTATGGAAGAAAAAGAATAATGTTTTATAGATATAGAGCATGGTGGTAGGGTGGTTACTTAATTTTTAGAGTTTAAAAAACCATTTTCAATACAACTAGGACTCATGTCATTGCACAATTATCCATTCCTATGACTACAACACTTTATGTACCCTTATCAGCACCCTTTAAAACAACTTATATTATAGTTAGTCTATTTGGGCGCACACACCTATTAAAGTTGTGAGGAATGTTAAGCTCTTTTTAATTAGGCCTCCTACACCCCTTCTTTTTCCACTTCACCCACTCCATTTTATGTTAAAGGAAATGACCGAGTGGATACTACCTCTACACAGGCTAATGAGACCTCTTTATGATTTTATTATTCATTGATATGTATTGATATTTGAAATTACATTCTAATATACCTAATTATCTTTGATATTTAATGAAAATTTTCTCTTTTTAATGAGAAATTTTTCCTTATTTATTTTCATGTTAATTATATCTTTATGAGAATCTAAAAAGCAGGAGAATTGTTTTTGTCATGAATGTAAAAGTGTATGGAATGAATCATAACTATGCATTACATATATTGAATTTGAAAATTAAAAATATTGTGTTCACTCTATTCATATGTCAATTTTTTTTATATGATTATGAAATCTATGATTTGTGATCATCATAAAGGGGAGGTTGTTGGTTTAGTCCAAGAACCTCTTTATTTTAAAGATAAAAAATCATGTTTATTATGTTTCTAAAGAGTTTATTATTTTATGATAGTCAAATATTTTTTGGCCAAAATAATAAAATTGGTTAAGTATTGAATCTACAATGGATATATAACAATAGTTTAAGAGATCTACCACAATGTCTTGAATCTATATGGCTATCTACTTCTAGTTAAAAAGATCTGCAACTAAATAGACCAATCACCAGAGATCTACTACTACTGTCAAAGGTGATACCATCAAGAGAACTACTACCACTAGATAGATCTACCATCATTATATCTACCACCAGATAAATCTACTATCAATGATCTACCACTAGTTCAATGGTATAACCACTAGTTCATTTACCCCTAGATCTACTGTCATAGATGTTCATAATTAATATCAAAATGTATTATCCAAATGTATATTAAGAATTAAATGTACTTCATAGGAACATGTATTTATTAATTATTATTATTACAAAATTCTAGTAAAGTTATAAAGTCTATTCAGACATTCTAGATATGTTTCTCATTATGAGGATTTTTCTTATTATATTATGATCCTGCAAAAGAAAATTCAACTAGCAGGAAGGTTATAAATTCATAAGAACCCCCATGTCTGAAAGTGTGGATGACATACATTAATACAAAAAGATATAGTAAAATACAATATGATATAGAAAATTATTGATACATATTTGTATGGGAGAACACTAACCAATAGATTGATGATGAAAAAATAGGTTTCTAGACATCAACAATACTCTGTTTTCTTGCATTTATATGAAAAATAAGTTGAATATTTTCAAGTAGATTTTCAAATACATATAAAAAACTGATTCTATTTGGATTAAAATGCATGAAAAAGTCACATCTCTCATTTAATTGTCTTTATGTTTTAACATACTCATTTATTTGTGATTTTTTACTTTGTTTATCTATAAAAAAATAGCCTCCAATACCAAACTAGAGAGTGTTGAACACTCTATTTTAAATATTTTCGTTTTAATCCCATGTATAACTATGGAATAAGCATTGTAATACCTGGACTTATTTTCTCCCATATAAAACTACATAAGAGTGTTTTTAATATCCTATAACTATTGACTATATTTTTTTTTTGTAAAAGTCCAATCTAGGCTGCAGACCTGTTTATTGAATAATAAACTACATGGTAGTGGGTAATTACTAAATGTAGGTGACTAGGTATCATCTTGAGACTCTACCATTTTTTTATTTCAGTTTTTTTTATTTCAATACTTTTTCTCTGTTTTTATATAAAATAGTTTCTATTTTCTATAACTATAACAAAACATTACTTTGATAGTTGGAATTGAAATATCTTTCTATAATGTGTCTATATCTAGTAGATTAGTTTCAAAAAGTTAATATATTTTAAAAAAATTAACCATGTTTTGATCAAACTATCGAGAACCTTTTCAACAGAAAATATTATATAATTATACACTTATAGTAAACTGGTCCTTTTATTTAAACTGTAGGATTTAATTTTTAAATTATTTTAATATATTTTTATTGGAAACTCAATTCACCCCCTCTTGAGTTTTCCAATGGGACCAACACAAATTATATCATACCATAGAATCTCAAGGCTTAGGTCTTGAAGTGAGAGATATCTCATGATACTATCCCTACACCGACTTAAAGATTTTCAGCTATACTAACTCTAGTCTACCAGACAACCCAACCAATGAAGTGTGATATGAAACCTAGGTCCACTTAAAGACCTAGGATATGATACCATTTTTTCATGAACATAACCTATGACATCTGCCTATAAAATGCTTGGGATATCCTATGACATACTTGAAGGGTGTTAAATATACCCATAGGTTGGAACAAGTTCTTAATAATCAATGAAACACCAATTGGGAATGATTTTATCCACAAAATTAGAGATTAATGATAGTGAAAAAATGGTCATGTCCAGTCTGTATTTCAAACATACATGAGAAATCATACATGAAAAAATAAATAAAAATGTGGATATAAATATATGTAAAATAATACCCCATATCACCACATAAAATCCCTTTCATATCTAACTCCAAGTGCCACTTTGACCTCTAAGGGTACAATACACCTCCAATAAAGTAAATTAAATTACTAAAAGCCTATTTGGATAAAGTATCGTTTAATGGGACACAGACCAGAAATCCGTTAAAAATTAAAGAAAATACTACTAATTAATTTTAAAGTCACACATGGATGATTCAATAAATTAAACCAAAAATAAATTATGACATACCTCCTATGACATTTTATTATCAAGTTATTAACAATTCCATGTTAAATTTACGTTTTGGGTAACAAACACTTTAATTTTCGTATATGTTTTGATTTTTTATATTTTTGGTCATCTTAAATTAATCAGTATTTAATAATCTAAATAATTATAACCATTATGTAAATAAAATATATATTTTTTATATATGTTTTTGTAATAATCTATATAATATAGAAATTTTAAGTGAAATAAATCGTTCATGGAGATGGTGGGTCGTATATACGCATGAACATTTTTTCCATTTTATATTGTATTGAAAGAAAAGTATATGGGATATTATAATTAAAAAATAATATTTATGTCATTTATACCACATAATTTTATTTAAACCATCCATAATACAGTTCAGGTAAAGCCTAAATGAATCACATCGCATCATGAGATGGTAGTCAGTTGTACACATGAATAATGTTATCATATTTCAAAAAATGGAAATCCCGAATTCATGTGTGACATAAAATTTATAGAATAATAATAAAATAATAAATATAATATATATCATATATAAATAACATTACCATCATTATTCCCAAAATTTATAGGTGGTAATGGATAAAATGAATGATATCAGTTTGTGAGCGGGTAGTCTTCCATACAGACGAATGATGATTTTATAACCCATTTGATAGAAGTATGTATGGTTTTAGGTTGTACCCTCAATATAAAAACATATACATATATTTAATATATGTGGGATATTATATAATCATGATATAAAAATAGTTAAAGGGGTTTGAGGAAGAAGTAAAACAAAAACATTCATTGACAAACGTTACCTCTTCTTCAGGTATCTCCATTTGGGTTGAACCAAAGAAATACATGGTTGGATTTATTCCAAAATAAAGGATTCTAGGATAAACTGAGGGAAATTAAAAATATATTTTCCAAGTTCTTTGATGATAAATAGGGCTTCAGAGGATTGAATAGTGGGGGAGAAGGGGGTTCCCTTTTAAAAGGGAGGTGAGTGGAAAACTTGTATATTTTGGAAAGAGAAAATTAAAACCACGTTTTTTCCATGTAAAGTGGCTGTAATAATTGAAAATATTTATATAATATTAGGGATGAGGTCAAAATATGTCCAAAAAATTATTTTAAAAAAATGTCTAGGTCATTTTTCTCCTTAAGTTTAATGTTTAGTCCCTTTGTAAACTTGTTTTTCTCTAAATCATTGTGATTAATTTTAACTATTTTCACAAATCACTTTTGTAAAAAATAATTTCGGAATTATTAGACATGATAAATTATTTTTATTACAAAAAATAGACCCCATTTTTTCAAATTCAATTCAAAAAAGTTCCAGAATACAATATAAAATTAATCCTGTGGATAGGAAGAAACAATAGGGTTTTAAAGTGAAAATGTACAAAAGTTTGAAATGGTTTTATCTCCAATTTCAATGTGAAATTTATTATAATGACCTAAATTGGATTAATAGTTAAATAATTGATATAATTATAATTTTAAAATTGTTTATAATATAATTTAACTATATAAGTTATTCAATACAAAAAGTAGTTTTAAACTAGAATTTAAGATTTTTCACTATTAATCCAAAAATAAAACTTCTCAAAAAAATATTCAACCTAAGATAATTTTGTTATTATGATTTCAAAAATAAAGTTAATTTTTCAAAGAGAATTTATAAGTGTAAAATATTTGTTTTAATATAAGTGAACCATTAAAGTTTTTAAAACTACCTTTTAGAAAAACCCATTTTTTATTCATTTAATTGGATTTATTCTTATCTATTTTCTTGAAAATTAATAAGATTAAAGTTTAATAGTTTATTGAATATAAAATATTTATATATTATTAAAATGATTAATCAAAATCTTTTTAATTAATTGAGATAAAAAGTTTTTTCATAGAAAATAGTTTTTTAGAAAAGGAATTTAACTATTTTAATTTTTTTTCCTACCTTCATTTATTATTAATTGGTTACTAAATAATTAATTTTTCAAACATTCATGGACCATATTTTCATAATTTAGTTAATACTATTCATACCCACTATTCTTATAGATAAGTGGAAATTATTATGTTAAAAGTTAATATTAATTGTATATTGTAGTTCTATAAGACTCATCTAACCCAAGATATCAATGGAACATGGTATTTTGTGTAACAAAAGTATAACATAGTGTTTTGTGAACCAAAATATAAGACCAGTGTTACATGTTACACAATATAATCTTAGTGTTGCGTGGAATGTAATCTATACATGGTATTTCATGTGATACAAGCTAAACTTATTATTTTATATAAAGAAAGATTGACTTGGAATATAATGAAATGAAATCTACCAAATAATTTTAATTTATTTGATAAAAAATCATACAAACTCAGTTTTTTACATTATGACACCACTAAATTGAATATATCCCTCAAAATTATTTAGTGTCATGAAAATTTTAATACATAAAATTTTCTTTCCTAGAAACCCACAACAGAAAAATGAATACTAAAAATTCCTTTATAAAGGGAAATATGGAACCATAAATTTTAGCCAAAGTAACTCATAGATAGGTTTCCATATAGGATATATAGGTGGGAAGGGATGATTTTTACATTTAAGAAAATCATAAATAATTATAAAGAGTGATAGAGATCAATGATCACAAGAAATTGGGTGATCTAGAGAATTTTAGTGATCATAACAACATAGACCAAAGATGCATGAAAAGGTCATTGATATCATAAAAAATTATGATAATAGGAAAAAAATTATTTTAATACCATTTTCTTAAAGTTGAATAAATTTTCCAAGAATATATAGTTATCCGATTTCATTTCATTTGATAAGAATAATCTAACCATGTGGTTGTGCCCTCATCAATTTACACATATTCTTTTACTCCAAGAAACAAAGGGTAATTTATTATACTCGAAGCACTAATAGATCATTAGATCCAAAATATAATGAAAATTCATCTCATCTATCTTTTGTTATCACTAAAACAAAATAGTTATCCTAGGTTATCTAATATGCATAAATCTTCATATGGAGAAATATTACTCCCTAATCCCTCATTCAAAGTTAAACATAAACCATTTCATAAATGGTTAGCCATATAACACTTAAAAAAATAGAAAAATACAAAACATTAGAAATAAGGTCACTAAATTTATCAAAATCATTTAAATATTGATCCCCCTATATATCAAAAAGTATCTCATGATTATCACATATGAAACATGTGATTATATTCATCATGTATTCTCTTGAAAAAATGGTAATAACGTGAATTTAGCATAAAACCATTTTCAAAACATATGTGCTTATTCATTACTAATATAATCTATTATCTTATGAAAAAAAACTTTCATTGTAATATTCTATTCATCCTTGTACTGATAGAATGTGTGATTTCATTATTTTAGAAACCAAGTAGATAATCACCTGAAATTTCACTTATGGATGAACAATATGATTTTCATAGGTCTTATTCATATAAAATAAAACAAGAAAATCCAAAATAAGGAAATGATGAAAAGTATTATAAAATCATCATGGTTCACTTTATCCATTATGAAAGCATAATCTTCCCATTTTCCTTTGTATTCATAGGGTTTTTGTCTTATCAGTGACAAAAGTCTTTGTCTTGGAGAACTGGTTAGCATAATTATCAAATTACTAGAAATTAAAACACTGAAGTATGGTAGGTACATTTTGTGGGACATTCTCATTATCCACATAATAATATAGTTTCTTCCCATCACTTCAACATTCTACCACTTCATGACCTTCCCTTCCAAACATAAAAAAATTACTAGTCCCCTTAAGAAAATTCCCTCCACATTTCCTCCCACACTTTGTTCATAAATAAATTATCATATTATTTTCTACATGGTTCTTAGATTTTCCTTAGAACCCCATCTTCATTTTCTTTCCAAAACCATGAGGTTGATACGTAACTCTAACCTCCATTTACACCTTGATTTCCCATAGAACAATCTCTTCATAGCCACTGATATCCGTTATGGATAACTCTATTCAGAGACTTGGTTTGAAGCTACTGAAGAATTGATCGAACTAACTTTCAGGTTGTATGGTGTAACATCCCAACCAAAATGACCACTAAAACGATATATAGAATGGTCACCACATGGCCTCTAACATTCCTCCACATACATAAGATGATACCGACTAATAGTTAAGATCTAAATAGGTGATATTGGGGAGACTATACCCTAATTATTATAGTGATACACCATTATATCGGAAAGTAAACTATAGAAAATAGTGGAAGTAGTAATAAATAAAATACAGATCAGTGTAAAAATAATATAAAATGAATATAAAAGATATCCATTTCCAATATTGAACAATGAATGAAAGTATATATAATGATACATAAATTAAAATGGTATACATACTTCAGGAAACACGATACAGTTCAATACATGAATTAAAGAAAATGAAAAAAAATCCCTATGGGTGATCTCCATGGGCATCTTGAGATCTATCTCAGTCGCTTGCTTCTAGCTCCTTGGTATAAGTATAACCACACAAGAAATAATCCATGGTTCCGAGAACATGATATCTTTTTAGGTACCCTAGTGTAATAGTGGCTCGAGGAAGGTGTGGGAGAAAATCCCAGTAGGCCACCACCAATGATGTCTACAACTAAATTTAGTCAATGAATATAAAGTAAATTAGTGTGTAGTTATAATTAAAATAAACATAGATGAATAAATAAATACAAGTTTGTTCGGGTTCCAATAAGACACCTAGATAACTCTGCCTACTTTGGCCCATAACTTGAAAGAGTGCTTGATCAGTAACTATATTTTTATATAGTAATTATATATATATATATATATACAGTATCGTTATATATTTCATCCACCTATATGAACCAAGTACGTATTGGTGTAAGTGGCCATATAACTAGAATACTAACTACTACCTAAACCGAGGCATAATTCAGTCATCCATAACCCATCTAAATGACCCTATAGGATAGAATTGAGGGTACATGAACTAAATCCAATAAAGAGTCGGAGACTTCATTCTCATTACTCAAGATGGTGAATGTGTCATCATGTCAACACTAAAATACTGAGTGGTCCATCCCATCAACATTCAAAGTAGGTGACATGGTGCATCATGCCCACCAACCAAATAGTGTCTCTAGTAGGAGATGTCATACTCAACACCCGATGTAAGGGTGCGTGTTACCACCATCCTCAATAGAAACCTTACCATCTTTCTATAGTCTATATCAAGTTATAATCATATTTATAATAATAATATTCATGAGGAATTACCTCTCATGGATTATATTTATTAATCCCAAATATAATGAAGGGAATCAAAATTCAATTTAAAACATGCAATGATTAGTGTGGCCTTTCAACCACATACAATTCATTGCATGAAAATCATTTAATTCATTGAAGGAAAGAAAACCATAATGAACAAGATATTCCATTTTAATACATTACATTTAATCTATCAATAATGGAAAATAATTTTACAATTATCAAAGTGACATTTACAAGGATTCATAGTCAATAAGTAAATTACCAAGATGGGAAATTCCAATAATAAGCTAGGATAAGTAGTTGGGTGGTGCTTTGGGATCCATAAAAATTAATATATATGGAGGGAAACTCCAGTTAGGAAAATTATTAGTGGCCATGTCCTAAACATTCCATATATCTAACAATAAAAAAGGTATAGGAGATCACCAATTCCATAAGGCCATGAATTATTTAAAACACTAATATCCACTTTACAATTTAAAAGACAGTTCCCCACAACTGAGGGGTTTTATTATAAAACATGGAATTGTTTAACAACTAATCATTCAACATAAAAAACATCATATTCACATTTCATTACTCAATTCAGGAAAAAGAAACATTTTTGGAAGTCGAAACACATGGAAATTCAATTACAAGGTTCAACAAGGTACTCAAGAGGTGCTATTATCAATTTTAACAATTACCTTCAATTTGAAATTCAATTTTAAATCCATGATGAATACATAGAAGGGATTCCAAGAAATTGGTTAATTAATTGAAAAGGGGAAATTCAAGTCACACACCATAGGGATGTCCGTCTTAGTTGTTGGAATCCTTTATTTACATAGAAATCATCATTGGTGTATATCAAGGTACACATGAAAATTTTAAAAGAAGAAAACAATTTTATGGTGATGTAGAGAAAAGGATGGCATGCAGAATAATGAAAATATCTATAAATCAATAGAAGCTGGGGAAGATATCTATAGACCACCTACCTCATGCTTATGATTGTCTATTCATCCAATATCAAGGTTTGATTTGGTTTGGTTTGGAAGAAAATGTTGAAATGGACATCCACCCTAAAATAGAGAAAATGAGATCACATTAATATATAGCAAAAAAGCATAAAATAAACTTAGAATGGATGAAATAAGATTTTTGAGATTACTGAGAGTAATCCATAGAGACGGACGATGTTCAAACCTAACTTCAGATGAGGGAGATATCATCAAGACAATCAGGGGGAGGAGGAGGAACCCACATAGTAAAGGAGGAGCCTCATGTTATTGAATAAGAAGAAAGAAATAGTAAATGAGGATTTAACCTAATTAAGGAAAAAATGTACATTTCAACCTAAAAACTTGGTCACACGGTTTGGATGCATGGTTGGGCAAATCATGCACCAACCATGCAACTCTTACTACTTTGGAACCCTGACCCCACTTGGTTTTCCCACACACTTTTACCTAACAATGCGCTAATAGTGTGATGAACAGTTCACACACACTACTTACATGTCATACAATGTATGGGATAGGTGCAAAGTTTGGGAAACCATTCGTAGCCCTTGAAGATCACTTCTTCTCACCTCTAGGTGTGGGATGGTTTGAACTAGATAGATTCACAGTTTCAGACAAACCATGTACCCTTACCTGTCTTCCCAAACTCGAGTTTTATGGAGCCCTATGCTCCCAAAACACAACGAAGCGCCCAAGCCACCCATTGGTTCTCTAAAAAAGTCTAAAGACAATGTGTTTAAATATTTTAGGTCTCAAAATTACTTTCTAAAGTGCAGTTTAAATATTTTCCCATCCACTAAACACCAAAATTCAAATTCCCACAAAATGCTACCTTAGCTGAACACATGGGTCATTACAACCTCCCCACCATATAACTCCTCCTCATCAATATTCCTTTGGAAAAATTAATCCATCACCCAACCTACCAGGGTCATGAAGTCCCATTATAATAGTCTCGTTTTATTCCCAACTTCCCTACACACCTCTAGGCATTACTTAAGCAAACAATACTTGGGCCATTGGTACCCAATATAAAACTCATTTGGCAAACTAGAAACACCGAATCAGTGCTTACTCGAGATATTTTATCTAGAGATATGATCACATAATTATATCTTTAAACATATTATCAATGGTTCTTTGTGCTATAGGTTTTAACATTTAATGGACAATTCCAAACCATAGTTTGTCCTGCCGTTAAAATTGCCTTAAAAGGAATGCCCCTCATGATTCTAATGATTCTCCTGGCGTGTTTTCATTAACAGGGTGATCCTGATTTCTTATAAGGTCATATTAGGGTCCTCACTAAAAATAAATGGTTGAATCCTAATCAACCTAACTGAAACTATTCATTCAAGATTTTCTTGAAAGACACAACCAACCATCACACCACGCCCACCTTAACCCAACAATGAGCTTAAAGTAGTTCCCTGATACCATACACTTAGAAAAATATAGATAAAAAGTTGAGAAAATCCGAATGACTTATCTAAAAAATTATCATCTTAGATGGACAAAATATTAAAAACTAAACTACAATGACTTTTTCGAAGGAATTTCACATTTACCACGATCACATTAAAAGAAGCCTATACCTAACTCCCAGTGACATTTCATGATAAAACCATCACTTTAACAATTGATCTGTTATGCCTCAGTACAAACAAGGGTTTAACCCAGATCCATCCCACTAGAATCCTCAGCCATTAAATACCACCTCCGAGCCCAAAACAAAATTCTTGGATAACCTAGGATTCATTAAACTAGAGTCCAAGGAAGCAACCCATGGTAGTATATACACCATGTTTACAAGTGAGATGTCGATACATGGCTATGGCATCCACTTTATATCATTGAATGAGACCATAGAGGCATCTTCCTGGTGGTCAAGTTAGAGAAAAATGGATGGTGACCAAAATCCTCCCATGGAGTTTCTACACGGGAACCATGGAATCATTCAGGACTAACCATGTCTCAATAAAAACTATGCTTATAATGCATATCTATGATAAATATTTTTTATTGAAACATAATGAAATTTGAAACTTTTAGTTTGGAAAATAACCAATGTTCTCTTAGTGCATCAAGGATGACAACAAGATTGGGGACATGATCATTGCTAAGCGATAATACACTATAGGATTTGAATTATTTCTAAAAATAACTTAATACACATATGCTAAAACATAGACAAAGTGCTTGGTATGGTTTACAACCAACCACACACAAACTACCAAAAAGAAGAGTAGTCAAAACACTACCAATTGAATTCTTGCAAGAAGCTCGACATCACTTACTGAAACATCATCATTAACCCATTAGAATTCCTTTACCACCTAAGGAATCCCATGATCACTCAATATTAACCAACAAATTACATCCCTAATCAATGGTGTTTTCTAAGGGTTGTGTACACAACAAACCCCATCAACATCATATTTCTACGTAAGCATCTAAATGTTTCAAGAATCATCAGCCTCATAAGATATCAAAACCCAAATTAGCCATTTTTTAGGTTCTTCCTCTCCATAGTTTTCGTTTTGCCTGGAAGGACATATTCCCACATGAACTGATGCGATGATCCCCACTAAATGAGTGGCTATTCATCAAAAATAGATATATACAAGCCACTCATAATAATTCTATATTATACTCACCTTAAATTTACATGTGACACTTCTCTGAGTCATGGTCACATACATCATATAATTTGGAATGAAAGCCAAAACTAACGTGACCGGTGTGTTAAAACAACCAATCCTCATGGAACATCATCTGAAGCGTTGGGATAAATTTTATTCCATTATTGACAAAGTTACTATACTCTAGAGATGACCCTAAAACATACTCAATAGATCATGGCTCAACGATTTCATTGAACTCAACCTGTTTGTTATATCATTCAGAAAAACAACAGGTTTCATGTATAAGAACACACACCACCGAAAGGTTCATAAGCAACACCACACATCCTCAATACTATCCATAGGTTTTTCAACCTATAAATAGAAGTATAATATGGTTTGTACAAGAGACTTAACATAGATTTTTTATTATCCCATATGACCATTAACCTAGATAGAAACATACATAGTCATCCATCACAAAGAAATAAGAGAGGGTTACAGGACATACTAAGTGACTGACCATAACCTAGACATGTCTAGAATGTTGAAACTAACCATTACTTAATGATCACACCTATAACAAGGTTCAAGGATAACAACAACCACCTATCCAAACAAGGGTGTAATTAGAAACTAAGATTCATACCAGGGATAACAACAATCGAACGACACCATAGGGTAGAAAGGTCACAACATTTAGAAATGAATTAAATCTCTAGGGGTTATACATACCTCATGCTATCCCCTTAAAAAAGAATAAACATCGGACCTATCACTAGGTCATTATAAACTTATTTATCTAGGAACTACACCAATCTTTTAAGAAACTTATAAAAGGAGAATGACCTATAATAAATGCTCATGTTTTCATTCCAAGGAAACTCAACGAGATATTTAAACTACCCTTACATGACAGATTAAACTAATTATACCACTTTAGGTTCCATTTTAATTCATTATATATATTGAAATTTCAATATTTAAACATTTAAAATATTTATGTCAGATCATCTAGTTATAATTATAAAATAAAATCACTTGGTAATTGATAATGTGACCTATGAGGGTCCCGTTAAGCCAACCTAGGTTCATCTGAATACAACCCAATAGTATATTCTTAATTATCAGAGTTTTAAAACACCAGTATTGGGTTATCTCATAAGAAACATGGACCGACTAATCTCCTTAGGTCAAATTGCACATTAAGAAAATTTAATCCTACGGATTTCCATGACCATGTGATAGAGCCACAAGAATTTATAGAGGCAACCATAAAATGTTTAAATTTTCAAATTACACTTAATGGAATTTCTCTGATAAACTTAAATATCTTAACAGAACTACTAGGGTCGAGTCAAGTAATAGGGGGTCTATAAGAAACACTTTCATTATAGATCAAAATTAAAGAGATTTTATATTTATAACCATTTCAAAACACATCATGGTCATATATGATGGTTTGATTATATGGTTTTACCTCTCCCAATCTATAAATATCCCATACACTCAAGAGATTATAATTTATATACCATTAATTATGACCAAATTACTTTTATAATATGAACTTCAACAACTTTTACATTTTAAGAAGGGTTTTTAGATGTATTTTCGAATCTCAAAATATGGTTTGAGAGAATGGGTTAACTTACCCCAACTACAAAGAACCCATACACCTAAAAACTGAAGAAAATTTCCTATTTAATTGGAACTAATATGTTTATCCCATGAAACCAGTTACATTAAAAAAATTCATTTTATAACAAGAAGTAAACATAGAAAAACATGCTAATAAGAACAAATGAATGATACATAAGCAAACAAAGATAAGTAGTCAAGTATAATGGAATATAATATTCTAGCCAAGGAAGAAAATTAAAATGATAAATAAATCACCCAAGCATGTTATATAAACAAGAATACAAAATAAATACTTAAAAAAGTACAAAACTAAGCACATCACTAAAATAACTAACATGGTACGTAACATCTAGGATAATAAACACACAAGGAACATCATCACAATCAATAGGAAGCCTACAAATGAAACTACATGGAATGGTATATGAATGGAATGATAATTTCTATTTCCCTATAATGATGCATGAAATTATACTACCTTACCATACTAGGCCATGGAAAAAATACCATGAATATCATAAATTTGTAAGCAGTGGAAAGTTCACCATTACCTAAAGGTGAAATCATAGTCAACTATAACAAAAAAATGAACAACAATCCAAGCCCTGGACACTTGGTATTTTCCCTGTGGGTGGGTTGATCACTCCGAGTAACACTTATTTACTAATGGTAGAAAAAAATCATTGTACCTTGTATATGGACCAAAAATAGTAATAAAAAAGGAAAAAAAGTTATAATACAACGTTGCAACATCCTAACCAGAATGTGCTAAAAAACGGTAGATTGATTAATCACCACATGTCCTTAAGAATGCCTCCCCATACACTAGAGGCTATTGTCTTGTAGCGAGGGTATAAGGAGGTGATGATGTGGAGACTATACCCTATTTATTAGAGTAGCACCTCAGTATATCAGAAAGTAATTAATAGAAGATAGAAGAATTAGTAACAAATGAAAGATAGAGTAGTACAAGAATAACATAAAATGTATATAAAACATATCCACTGACAATTTACAACAATTCATGCATGTCTAGATGATGATACACAAACTAAAAAGGTATCCAAGGAGACCTCACACCAGGCCTCATTATTGTACTTAGTGATTAGTTCCACATGTCCATATTCTAGTTGACTCTATCCCTATTCTACTAGCCCCAGTCCATAACACTTATCACTAATTCTAGGGACAAAACAAAAACATTTCCCAACATGAGGCATCTTTTGCAGATCTTGTGGCCACTATCACTGCTTGATTGACTCTCTCAGTAACTATCACCACCAGCAGCTATTGTGGGTCATATTTGGATGAGGAAAGATGGTAAGACAATTATACCCATCACCATCATCATCAAATATTGGAAGTTCAATCATTTACATGATCCATGTTCTATGCTCTACAAGATTCCTCTCTAATAGGCATCCCCAACTCCCGGGTTCCATCATATCATCAAGCCGACATTCTAGGATTCCATGCCTCTAGGGATACATCTCCCCGTAGAGCCAAAATTCTAGGCTTCCATGCCTCCAAGGCACTATCACCCCGTTGATCCAATGTTATAGGCTTCCATTCCTCTAGGGATCCATCACCTTGTCGAACTGGCATTCCAGGCTTCCACACCTCCATGGATCCATCGATCCATCGAGCCAACGTTTAGGGATTCAATGCCTCCCATGCACCATCGCCCTATAGAGCTAAATTTCTAGGCTCATAAAAATCTAAGGCTCCATCACCCCATGATTCTGACATTCTAGGATTCCATGCCACATGGGTGACATCACCCTGTTGAGCTGATGTTCTAGGATTTCAAACCTCCAGGGCTCTATTGCCCTATTGATTAGACATTCCAGGATTCCACACCTCTTAGGTTACATCACCCTATCAATCTAACATTCCTAGATTCCATACCCTTAAGGCTCCATCATCCCATCAAGATAATGTTCTGGTCTTCAACGCCTCCAGAGCACCATCTCCCTTTTTGTTTGATGTTATAGGATTACACGCCTCTCAGAATTCATCTTCCCATTGAGCTGACATTCAAGGATTCCATGCCTCTAGGTCTCTATATACTCATCAAGCTAACATTCCATCATTCCACGCCTCCAGGGTTCCATCACCCCATCAAGGAAACATTCCGAGATTCCACACCTCCATGGTTCCATCGGCCCATCGTACCAATGTTCCAGGATTCCACACCACCTAGGATCCATTGACCCATCGAGTAGATGTTCATGGTTTCCATTCATCTAGGTATCCATTTACCCACCAAAATAAATTTCTAGAATTCCATGCCTCACATGAACCATCATTGATTCGAGCTGATGTTCTAGGATTCCATGCCTCCTAGGCTCCATCACCCTAATGAGATAACATTTTAGGCTTCCACACCTCGAGGGCTCTATCACACCATGGAGCCGAAGTTCCATGAATTCATTCCACTAGGGATCCATCAACCCATTGAGATGATATTCCTGGAATCCATTCCTCCTGGAAGAGATATAATCCAACAATCCTTGGTTCCGTATAACTATTATCACTAACAACTTGATGTAAAGTAACCACTCTGCTTGAACATATTTTTCAGGTACTACAAACCTCTTTGAAAGGTCAAGATTTACTTGATCTACTAGTGCATGATGAATCTTCTCAATTTTATTATTCTTAGTAACATGAAAATCATATTGTGAAGACTATTAATGTCACTTCAATTTGGCCATGGAGATCGGCTTGATCGGTTCAGGTGAAGGCAAGGAAGGAAAATAGTCAAGAGAGGAAAGGACACAATAGGGTTTGAGAGAAAAGGTGAGAGAAAGAGGTGAATGTTGAAATTATAAAAATAGAATAATTTATATAATTTGGGATTTAGGGATTAAAAAAAAACTCAAAAAAAATTGAATTGAAAATGAATAATTAAATACACTGTAAAGAAAATAAAACCGATTATTTGAAAACTTAGAAGAGAAACAACGAATTGACCAAGGCATGAGAACTCCAATGGAGAGATGTTTTAAATAGTGATATGTATCAATGGTAAGAAGTATCAACGGTGATAAGTATCAACATTGAGAAGTATCAACGTTGATAAGTATCAATGGTGAGAAGTATAAATGGTGAGAAGTATAAATGGTGAGAAGTATCAACAATGATAAATATCAATGGTCAGAAGTATCACTGGTGATACATTCATAATGATGAGACATTCACAATGCTGAGAAATCATAATGGAGAGACATTCAAAATGGAATGAAATAACAATGGTGAGTCCTAAAAAAATTATACTTAACAAAAATAATAATACCTAAATCATGTTAGATGTAATTCCTTCTCTAAAAATTCAAAGGATTAGTAAAAATGATAGTAAACAAATGTTCTATACACTGTGTTCAAGAGTTATTTCACTATTCTAAAAATGATATCTCAAAATGTTATGTCTTTATCAATATGTTTTGTTCTAGAATGTGATATAGGATTATTAGTGATATTTATAGCACTTTTTTATCACAATTTATAGGGACATATCGAAATTGTTATTCATAGTCTTGTAATGTGTGTTTTATCCACAAAATTTGTGCATAATAGCTACCTACATCTATGTATTCAGCTTCAGTAGTAGATAGTGCTATAGAATTTTGTTTCTTGCTACAAAAAATATACTAGTGAATTTCCTAAAAGGTGAAATGTTCCAAAGAGGAATTTTTATCTAACATACATCCACCAAAATCATCATTAGAATAAATAAGTCAAATTCCGGTCCTCTTGGATAGAAAAATCATAATTTAGTAGACTATTTTAAGTATTTTAAAATTATTTTAATATCCACCAAGTTTGAATCTTTTGGATTTACTTGAAAAAGACCACACATACACAAACTAAACACAATATCATTTCATAAAGTAGATACGTAAAGATGAATTCCAATCATACCTTTATAACTGGTTTGATCCGCTGGTTTCCCAACTTCATTGAGGTCTCATTTATAGGTAGTATTCATAGGAGTATCAAAAATCTTAGTGTTATTGAAGTTAAAACATTTTATAAGATCCTTAGTATATTTACATTTGTTCAAAATAATTCCATCTTTATTTTGAGAGAATTGAAAACTCATAAAGAATTTAAGTTTACCCATTAAAATCATTTTAAAGTCATTTGACATTATTTTTGAAAACAAAGTACATAAATAAGTGCTTAAGGATCCAAAAATAATTCCATCTACATAAACTTATACAACTAAATTATCTTTGGATTTTTTTTATAAGAATAGTAGGTTCAGTTATTCCTTTTGAATAACATTTTGGAATAAAAAAAGAGATGATCATATCATACTAAGCTATAGGGGCTTGTTTCAAACCATACAAATCTTTTTTTAATATGAAAATAAGATTTGGAAATGGGGATTGTGAAAACCAAAGGTTGTTTAACAAAATAATCCTTAATTATATACCCATTTAAGAATAGATTCTTAAAATCCATTTGATAAAGTTTTAAATCTAGACGAGGTGCATAAGAATTTAATATGCTGATGGATTCAAGTATGGATACTAATGAAAAGTTCTCTGTGTTGTCTATTAATTATTCTTGACTATTACCATGTGAAACTAGTGTATCCTTATTCTAAACTATCATGCCTGATTAATCTACCTTGTTTCTAAACAACCATTATGTTCCTATATTCAAGGTGTCTTTCGGCCTATCCACAAGTTCCCATACATTATTTATTTCCAATTTATTTAATTATTCTTTAATTTACATTAGCCAGAATTCATCATTAATTGCATCATTGATGTTATTAGGTTCAAGCTGCGATAAGAATTCTTGATGTTCAACTTGATTTATTAGATAATATCTAGTCACTATACCTATATCTAGGTCTCCAACCAAATCATATAAAGTATGGTTTTTAAGGGTCCTAATAACTCTAGAAAAAGAGGGGATGGAGATGTTAGGATTCTCTAGAGGTTCGATTTTGTGTTGTGGAAGTTCTTGAGAACATGGTGATTTTTATACTAGATTTATAGTAGAATAAATAGGTTTAGAATTCATGTTAAAAGAAGATAAATTATCCTCAAGGTTTTCTAAGGAGGTCTTCAGCTTATGTAGATCTATCTCATCAAATTTGAAATGAATAGAATGTTCTATAGTATTCCTCCTTTTATTAAATACTCTATTAGATTTACTAGAGGTATAATATCCTAGGAAAATTCCTTCATCAATTTTTGATGAAAAATTTTCAAGACTATCATTAGTGTTATGAATAAATACTTTGAAACCAAAAACACTAAATTAATTAACCTTATGCTTTCTAATATTCCAAATCTCATAAGGGGTCTTCTTTAAGAAATGTCTAATTAAAACTATATTGATTATATAATAGGTTGTGTTCACAACCTCTTTCAAAAAAGTAGATAGGTATGTCATATTCATTGAACATAGTTTGTACTATTTATTAAAGTTTTATATTCCCCGTTTCTATTACTTCATTATGTTGAGGGGTCCTAGGAGTAGAGAAGTTATGACTATATAAATTTTGGGAGAAAAAGGATTCAGAGTCTTGGTTTTCAAACTCACAAAAATGATCAATTCTTAATGTCTTAACTCTAATTCAACTTAAGTTTTATACAGATATAGTAAACATAGTAAAATAAGAAAAAAATCACTTTTCTGAACTAAAAATAATTTTCAAATATACCTAGGAAAGTCATCTACAAGTATATAAACATAGTGCTTCCCATTTAGAATAGAAATTCAAGATTGTGAAAATAAATCCATATGATCCAACTTAAGAGGTTGAGAAGATGAAAATTCTTTCTTTAATTTAAAATAAATAATGTGTTGTTTTCCTTTTTTATGGGGGATATAGATGTTATTGCCTGAGAACTCTAGTTTGGGTATTTACTTGACTAACCCTTTTATAGTATGCTTTTGAAGTAAATGAATATTACAATGAACTGGCCTCCTATTTGAAATCCAATATTATTTATGAAAGGAACTCAAATAGAAAACATTTTTAGTAATAAAATAATTAAGATAAAAAACATAAACATTTTCATTCCTTAAAGAAATAAAAACTGAAGAATATTTAGAATAAAAAACATTACAAGTATTATTATCACATTTGACAAGAAAAAAATCATCACATAATTGTGTGATGCTAATAAAAGTATGATTCAAACCATCAAAAAATCATAATTTATAAATTAAAACAGAATTGATTCTACCAATTTGGCTAAGACCAATGATTTTCCCTTTATCATCATCACCAAAGGTGAAATGAAGAACATAAAACATTATTAGGATCTTAAAATTAATTAGTCTCTTATCATATGCCTTGAACATATGTTTTACTATTACCATATACTTTTATAGGAGGTCTTCAAGAAAATTTCCTACAAAAAAAATTATACCATGAATGATTTTGGTACCTAGATTTTCTTGGGTCTACGTGTGTTAGTTATCAGGGCTTTAGGAACCCACATTTTTTTATAGGTTTCTTATAAATAGACAGTAATCATTTTGAAATAAAAAATTTTCTTGGTACTTTATAAAAATAACTACCAATATAAATTTAATATTTAGTTTTGGGTACAAATGTGCTCTTTAATACCCTTCTCTTTCAGGTTGGTATCCTAAACCTATTACATAAATAGAAGCAATATGTTTACCAAAAATATGTGTAATTTCTTCTCTACAATTGATTAAATTTTCTTAATATTTCTTAAGTTTTTCATTAGGCAATTTTTATTCAATATTTTCTTTTAACAACCGAGCATTCTTCTCTTTCTATATAGTAAGGTCAAATTTAGTAACAACAGATAAATCATGCAATTTTTTAAAGACTTTATATTTATCTTTATGTTCTTTAAAAATGTTGTTAATCATTTTTCAGTATTTAAAAATTTATTCTTGAGATATATCATCCTCATTATGTTAAAACTAAAAATTATCATAATTAAACACAAATGAAACAATAGGTATCTCAGTGACATTTTTCATGAATAAAATGTTTTCTCGGTAATAATTTTATTTAGGATTAAAGTTCAAATCACTAAAGATATCCTCATAGGCACTCCAAGTTTCATTCAAAGATTTCTTGAACATTATGTCCTTGTAATCATATTTATTTTTTGTTTTTATTTTGGATAGTCTTACTTGACATTACCTTTGCTCTTGAATTCATAGCAGGCTATCTAATTTGAATTTTCATCCCTTTTCCAATATTTCTTCCCATTTTCTTTACTATCATACTTACCTTTATAAAAAGTATTTTAGAAAATTTTCATCTTATTATAATTTTTTTTGAATATTTTGGAAAGATTGGCCTTCTCCTCATCACTATATGTGGGTGACTCATAGTCACTTGAATGTTCATCTTGTATCTTTTCCTTTTCCATTTCTCTTTATTTGGATCTAGTATAGTTGAATGCTAATGAATTTCTATTTGGATCATCATATTATTCCATATTTAATTTAAACACTTCTTCATATATCATAAATTTCCCATTTAATTATTTAACATGTGGTTTTCAAATGTCACAAGATTCTCTAATTCACAAAGAAGTCCCCCTTAATATTTTTGAAAGATGCTTGAGAAGTCCCATGATCTGATCCTTATGAGACACTAGATTTCCCAGGTCACTCATGGTATTCAAAATTTCTTTGAACATGAGATACATATTGGAAATTAATTCATTAGGATTCATCTTTCTCATGTCATACTTAATAGTATATGTATTCTATATCATCTCTTTTACACTGTTTTTTCTTTCTTTATAAATATTTAATATATCCAAAATTTCATTGGTGGTTTTAATTGAGGAAATTATTTTAAATTTCTCATATTTTAAGGCACAATATAGAGAATTAATACCTTTGGAATTATTATTATAGGCCAGATTGGTAGCATTATCCCATATACTTATAGCAGTCTTAGTTAACTCGTACTTATATTCCATAGCATACCAAATCTAAAAACCCAAACTTTCAATATGAATTTTCATTTTGATCTTTCACTAAACATAATTATTTCCATAAAAATTATGAGTTATGTTAGTAGTATAACCTTCTCATCTATTATCCATTTAAATAATTAAATTTATAACTAACATAAATTTAAGATCTTTAAAGCACAACAACAATCAGAGTTCATTTTTTTTGAAGAACGTTAATACCAAAGACAAACCTTTGATACTAAATATTAGTTGGAGTGAGTTTATTACAAGGGGGTGTATTGAGTACCCAATATTTTTTTGTTAAAATAGTATTATAAATAAATACCCCAATTAATTTAAATATGGCATAGTTAACCAAATCATTAGATCGATATAAATCTTGAAATTTTAAAAGAATTCTAAAATATTGATTATGTTTAGGTTAAACAATATATAATATTACTTTAGTATTTGAAATCTATTTACCCAGTCAAAATATTTTTTAAACACTAATTTAGGTTAACTATAAATGTAATGGTTTTGTTCTAGTTTAAAAGAAATTTGTTTTTAAGGATTAAAAATAGAATAAACAAAATAAAAAACACACAGTAGAATTGAATATAAGAGGTTTGGTCACAAGTTGAGACTTATTCCTATACACATGGAAATAAACCACTACCAAACTATTTATCTCAAAATAAAATTTGATCCACAAACTGGATCAAGTATTAAAATAGTATGAAAACTTTCTAGGTTGCATCGATACCTCTTCCAAAATAGTTATGAGAGTAAAAAAGATAACAAGACACACATGATCTCTTCGACAATAATCATGGGAAATAAATAAAACAAGTTTGAGAAGATATATAAGTATCTTCAATTTTAAATTAGTTTAAAATGTGCCTGTAATGAATATAGTATACACACACTTCACATAATGTAAATATAAATGAACAAATAGAGAAGATAAGAGTGTATAAATGATTCTGTTGCTTTGTCAGATAAGCTCTATATCTCGTGACTCTTGAATGTAGTTTGAGATGAGGATAAAGTAAAGGTTCTGAGATTTATAGTGAAACAAAGTGTTGTGGACTCCTTCTATTTAGACTATAGGATCTGAGAGTTTGTTAAACTCCACTATCATAGTCATGTGTAGAAAATATGTAACATGCATGATCTTCTAGTTCTTGGAATGAGGTCCAGCACACTTAACATGTGCAGTTTTGTATGTGTCTGTATGTTCCCGCACTACACCTCTGTTTTTTATGTACCAAGGAGTTTGATTCCTATTTTAACATCATCGACATCAAAACAATCCACATGAAAATTAATCCAGATATCCTGCATCCTCTCACTCGGGTCTGAAACATTCATTAATGCATCCATGTTGATCAATTTAAGGAACACTAATTAAAATAATTTTGGGAATTAAATTCCACAAAATATCCATTATATATATTTAATTAAAAATAAATATAAAATTGTATCTGTGGGTAGTTATAACAATACCAAAATATGGAAGTGTAATGAAATGGTGGTGACTAAGAGTCTAGAGATGAGATACATTGGTGAGTGTCTTTATCTAGTGGTGAGATACTCTAGAATTGAGTCTTTGGAATGATGATAACTTTTTGTGGTGAGTTAGGCTCTAGTGGTAGATCAACACTTTACCATGTTTTCATTTTGGTGGGATGTTTCCCCAACAGAGACTCAAGTTTAATGGTTGGTCATCTCGACACTTAGACAGTCTTCCATGCCATCGGTGAGACATAGCTGATGGTAGGTAATATCTACAACTTTTCATGTTCTCACTTCAGTTGTATTTTATAGTATATGGTGATTCATTACTTGTGATGACTCTTTTCCATAATTTTTTAAATTTATGTTCTGAGTAGTGATACAATGTTGGCGGTGAGACGTTGGTGTTGGTGACACATAGTCGATGGTGAGTGTTTCCCACACTTAGCCAAATTTAAATACTGTAAGTAACTCATCTCTGATGTTGAGTCATCATTGGTGATGAGACTTCTTAGGTAGTGAGACTTCCGTGGTGGTGAGACATTCTTGGTGTTGACCCAAGCTTAATGGTTAGTCTTTTCCATACATACCACAATCTCACTAATCTATATTATAAAATGCAATACTATCGTAAAACATGAAACTCATTAGTATCATAATAATAATGATTTTGTGATCATTAAAACAAAGAGGCCAACATATGAGAAATTATAGAGAGATAATTATAAAAGGAATTATCAAAATATAATTATAAAAGGGTAATTTATGAGAAATTATTAAAATATAATTATAAAAGGATAATTTAAGAATAATTATCAAAATATAATTATAAAAAGATAATTTATGAGTAATTATCAAAATATAATTATAAAATGATAAATTATAAGAAATTAACAAAATGTATTTATAAAAGAATTTTTTTTAGAAATTATCAAGAGATAATTATAAAAGGATAATTTATAAGAAATTATCAAAATAAAATTATAAAAGGATAATTTATTAAAAATTATAAAAATATTATTTAAAAGGATAATTTAACAAAAAATTTTAAAATATAATTATAAAAGGATAATTCATGTGTAATTTTCAAAATATTATTATAAAGGGATAATTTTTGAAGAATTATAAAAATATAATAATAAAAGGATAATTTATGAGAAATTATCAAAAGATAATTATAAAATGATAATTTAAGAAAAAATATCAAAAATATAATTATAAAAGGATAATCCATGAGTAATTATCAAAATATAATTATGAAGGGATAATTTATAAGAAATTATCGAAAGATAATAAAAAGATAATTTATGAGAAATTATTAAAAGATGATTATAAAATTATAATTTAATAAAAATTATTAAAATGTAATTATAAAATTATAATTCATAAGTAATTATCAAAATATAATTATAAAGGGATAATTTATGAGAAATTATCCAAAAATAATTATAAAATGATAATTTAGAAATTACCGAGGAGAGAGAATGTATCATCACAAGTGATATTTTATTTTATTTGAAATAAAATAGATTTTTTTGGGTTCTAGTGACCCTTGGTGAACCTTGAGTGTCAAAATTTAGGATAATGAGACCGTGTAGAGGTGTTTTTGATGGGATTGTCCCCACCTCTTTACATCGATGACTTTTGAGGTTGGTATCTCATTATTTTTTTTGGGATTGTTTACACTGTTTTCCATTAATATGTTTATGCTTGAAAATATTTTTTATGAAGAGGCTAGATTATGATTTCATGTGGGTGTGTTAGTAGCCATGAAACCCTTATGTTGAATTTGATTCCATGAGTAATTTGTTTCTTGTTATTCATTTTTATATTGACCACATGTATTGTGTGTGCTACATCACTTATGATGATATGTTATGCTTTCTCATATATCCTATCATGCTATAAATACCATGTTGTATTTTTCTTGGAACCGATGATTGGTAGACCATCATGATATATTATCCCTTGTAGGGAGAGTGTGCATGACTTACGCCAATGATGATGAGGGACCTATGCATAGGGTGGGGATATGAAGATGCCTTGGAGATGCCATACGATGCACTCAATGACTAAGAGATGTTGATTAGCTCTCAATCCATAGTATATTCCTCGATGAATAAGGGATGCTAATCAGCTCTCGATCTCTACTATACTCCTTGATGACTAAGGGATGTTGATTAGCCTATCGATCCCTAGGTTGTTAATCAATGAATAAGGGATGTTGATTATCTCTAGATCCCTAGTACATGATGATAACATCACCTTGTGGAATGGAAGTGATTCCAAGTTGCATGATCATAAGATTCTAAGTAGCATGATTCATTAGCCTCGTGTTTAATCCATGATTCTTCTGACACCTTGATTATCTATCTGGTATAGAGTTTAAATAGGTATGGCTGGGGGTTTATGGAAGCTTGGATATCACATAACAAATCAGTTTTGTATTGTGTGTTACTATGATTATTATACATTTATTTTATTATATAATACACTTGTATACTTGAGAAAAATAGGTTAAGGATGCATTGGGGGTGTCAAACTGAGTCTTGTACTCACACCCCACTCAAGAATTTTGATGTGCTTGTAGATTGAATGAGGGATGTAGTGAAGGGTAAGAGACCTATGATAGATAAATAAACAGAGGAGTATGGAGTTAGTAGCATACCAAGATGGAATCTTGAGGATTTGATGCTTATTTATGTACTTTATCTTCTTTATTTTCTCTAGACATGTTTTCCACTTACGGGAGATGATTTATTTTTATTACATGTATGTCATATTTAATTTTATGCATGTTTACTCATATTTTTTATTATTTTTTTTTTCTGATTATTGATCCCATGACATGATTTTGAGGGTATAGTATCCAAATTGACAGACTCTGACCTTCCCTACTAGTCAGTAGCCTCTTGAAAATGGGGAGACGTGCATGAGGTCACATGGTTTTCTAGATTAGACTCAATGATTTTGGTTGGGATGTTACAAAACGGTATCATAGCATCAAGACAAACTAACTTGTTCTTATCTTGGGGATGGGATAGGTTAGACAGGAGATAGGACATTGGGACTTGGGTAGGGGAACTATGTCAGCACCTACCAAGCACTGCATAGTGGAACTCTAAGTGGACATAAAGTGGGGGTAATTTTGCTTTTATATTTCCATTGTGTAGACACACCTAGAGTGATGAAAATAATGTTTATATGTGTTTTAATATATTTCACATATGTTCATGCATCATGACTAGGAATGTAGGTTCACATTCCATATATATACCTATTATTGTGATGCATAGTAGTTCATTAATTAAATTCCTTGATTTGTGATATCTGTTAGAGAATGTTTTGATTTGTGTGATATATCTATGTTTCCATGTTGTGTGATATATATTTATTGGCATTAATTTTCTAAACTGGTCATACTGTTGTGTTAGTATATATATACTGAATATGACTAATGTGAAGGGAAAGAAACAAGGGTTTGTGCTAGGAAGGGTGTACCTTGGGTTAAGAGTTGACTCTTAGGAAAGCCTTATTCGATCCAATAGACTGGTTTAGGGAAACCTTGTGTGATTCCATAGACTAATTAAGGTTTATCCCAACAACTCATTTTCTTTCCTAGAGCGTTTACTTCATGTTATCGGAGATGTATCCTTGATATAGTCTTATAGGGATTCTTAGGAATTAGGCTTGAATATATCAGTAAGGGAATATGTTTCTGTTTTACCACTAGATGTGTTAAGAGAATGCATTTGAGATTTTTCCACACCTACTATGTGGTTTAGGTAATCGAGACACTTCAACATGATGTTTTTTCACTTAGTTTCTGTATTAGGGATAGGATTTTAGAGCTATAGTTGAGTATGCTATGATTTTCAACTCCATAATTATTCATACTTACAGAGAACCAAAGGATATCAAGATTCTAAATAATGGGTTTAATTATTTTTGGGAATATTTGACCTAGTATAAAATTTGAAGGATTGAAACACTAAGCTGAGATCGAGTTCAAGTCGGGAGTGCCTCCATTTCGATACCCCAAATCACATGGTATCAATTGAGCTGCAAGAGATCAAGGTTTTGCTTACGTCAAAAAGTGGAAGGGGACTATGAGACCTAGTACACCATTGTGGGGTTCACCTATTTTATTCTCCAAGAAAGAAGGTGGTAGGTTTTAGCTATGCATTTATTACCAAAAGATGAAAAAGGTGACGGTGAAGAACTGAAATTATTGAAATCGTCGATGCATGAGATGAAATTATTGACTTACCAAGTGTAAAAATGTGATGAATGATAAAAAGAGATGATATTTACCCTACTTAAAACCTCTATTTATCTTAAAAATAGATGATGATTACTCTATTTTATGCTAGTATTCCTTGTATGATAAGTATGGGATGGTCAACAAGAAATACCCCTGCTATAAACATCAGATTCCCCATAACAACCATTAGATGCCTCAATTTTCTCACCAAAGACGATTTTTTTCACTAGTATTGGTCTCTTACCACATTGTGTCTTGACATCTATGCGTTGATTTATTCCCATACTCATGGGATACATAGAAATACCTAAACTTCTCATATTGAGACCTAGAAAAAATTTCATTAACCCTTTGGTCCATTGAACTTGGTTGCAGTCAATGAATTATGTAGTTCATTTCAATGGGGTATGTGGTACATAATCCACTTTTTATCTTTTCACTTCAGGATATATCTCTTCCAAGCCGTACATATTCCCTTGAAGTGAACATCACCCTAGTTCAAGCATAATGTCTTTAAACTATTTTCCTTACGGTCCAAGAATTATTACCATAAACTATGTTTTTTTCTCTTAATACATGTTTCACATCATGCATCATAGTACCTTACTCATGTTGGTTCACACATCTTCTATGTTGCACAAGTACCCTTGAGGCAAACCCATTTATAGTATACACACCATGACTTTAAACTGGTTTCCTATAGTCCAAGCGACATGACTCTAAACTGTTTTCTATGGTCCAAAACATATGACCTTAAACTATGTGCAACCATATTTAGGATTGCTTTACATGGTGAAAGGAATCCTTGGATCATTCATTTTGGGTTTTAACTCTTCCAACACACACACATCCTTGAATAACCATCATCCCATAGTCTAGATGGTATCACCATATAATGTGTGCATGAACCTCCTGGACTAAATATACCATGGTTTGTATCCTCATGGTATATGTAGTGATTCCTAGAAATTACATATCTAGGAAAAACTGTAGATTCACTGGAAAACCATTATATATAGTGCTATCACCCAAAAATATCTCACTATCCTCCTTCTAGGTATAATCCCTATTTAATTAGATTGACCCAAAACTAGGCTGATATTCCCTCATAGACTAATATGAGGAAGAAAAAGAGTTTTCATATGATATTACATTGAAATATTACTTTAGAAAAGTTTGGGAATCCCCCAAATGAGAGATGATCTTACCTTGTATCAAACCGAGATACCCCATATGGAAAATATGGGATGAATAATGGCTAAGTTCAACAACACATGAGATTAAACAATAACCTTAACCTATATAAATTTGGGAGACCTCATATCTATGTATGAGAAGATTCGATAATCTTGTTCGAGAGGATATTACCTTACTAGCATTTCTCTTCTACCGTGCAGTGATGAATGGTCCAAGAAGTATAACCTTAAACTATTCACCACCTTCCCCTTATGTTTCTCATGGAATGTGGGCCTTCCCAAACTCCATTCCCATTGGTTCAATACCCCTTCATGCCACACTAAACTCCAGAGGGCCCCCAATGGTCCAAAATCTATGACCATAAACTAAGATTCCAAGTCCAAGAATCACGACTCTAAATGTGTGAGAATAATCCCTGGAATGTGTTGTGTGGTAGTGTGCCTCCTTGGTATTCATTCAAGTCAAGATTTTCAGCTCTCCACACTACACACATTTCTTTGGAGGACCCTATGATCCAAACTCTATGAACTTAAACTAGTAGCCTATGTTTCAAACCATACAACCATAAATTAAGAGTATAGTACATGAAACATGAATTTAAATAGTTTTAAACAAGTATAAGATTTATGACATTAAACTAAAAAACATGGTCCATGAAACATGACCTTAAGCTGTATGTGAACTGTCCGAGGTTCTATTTCATGGTATCAAGTCCCCCCATTATTTTAACCTCCTTCAAATTTAGTTCTCATGGCTAGGAATGTATCATTTATGTTGGTTTAGTATGACCTATTTTTCATGATTCTAAACTATGATTCTACCTTATTAAATAAACACAAGATACCCTCTTGACCTGACATGAGGAAAAAATGACGGGAAGCTCGATGAATATGTCCAGTGTACCACATCCCGACCACATGACGCTAAAATGTGGGATGCATCTTGATCACATGACAATAAACTGTATGATTCCATGTACTCACCATAAGATGTTAAAATACATGGTTATCATCCTAGTTTCATGATGTAAAACTAAAATTCACATTAGGACCTCTACCAAGAACCCATTTCCATTGGTGTCAGTCATCTACTGCATCATTCATTCAACTATCACTCGACATCCAAGATGATTCTCCCCTATAAGATGAGTATCAATTTTGTTTAGATTGATATGCCCAATTCATTATACTCTAAGTCAGTGGAATAATTCCATGATTTTTGGAATCCATATGAACATTCCATCACTTCTTTCCATGAATCATGTTCCCCTTATTTGGATTCTTATCCTGCTACACATCTGAAGGGACCTCCTAATGGTAAGGTTCCTAGACCCACTATCTCACCTACCATCTAAGGCCAACTCCATAACGGACATTGGATGACATTATGAGATAGGTTATGTGTTTCAAAAATGTTTAGCAGTCAAACCCTAATTGTTTGTCCCTATTCTAGAATAAAGGTATGGATTATGTGTTTCAAGAATGGTCCTCATTTATCCTATATCATCATGTCACTCCCTTTATATTCTAAAGTTTGGGAATTGTTATTCACACTCCAAGTTCCCCTTTGTTTGGGCAGAAATAAACACCCCTAGCATTACCATATTTGTTCACTAATACACATTGAAAAAAAAAATCGATTGTTCAATACCTTGTTCTCCAACCATAGCCCCAATTGGTCCAAAAAATCCTGACGATGGTCAATTTCCTATTCCCATGAAGATATAATGGGCTGCATGGTATGCATTTTCCTCCATTCTTTCTTGAGCACATGGTCCGCCTCACCCCCCTCATCCTAATTAGACCCTATTATGAGGGGGGATTTATTTGGAACTAGGAAAATAAATCCAAGAGTTCAAAATTTTATAAAGATACTAACCCAAAAGTATATATTATTTCACTGTATTTTATTTGAATAATCATAGAGTGAAAATATAGTTATGGATCATATGCTATGGACATTTGAAGTCAGCCTGCTGAAAATGGTTCACATAGGTCAATTCGCAATGGACTATATGTAGATTCCCATTCATAGAGGTACCATACTTAGAGTTCCTTTCATAGAATCCTAGTTTGGGGATATCCCTTCGTAAGAATGTAAAAGGACAACGATACCTCAGTGTAGTGACATTTAGAGTTGTGAAGCCCCAAAGACTAGGGAATCTCATAAAGCTTCATGAAGGCCTCCAATCATCATGAAACCCATTCCGTATTAAAAAACCCATTCATTTTAGTTATGGTCATTGACAGTTCACATTCCAAAATCTCTAATAGTTCACAAAACTACTGATATTCACAAGTGAGAGAGAAATTGGATTATCTATGGTTTCCATGATTTGTGAAATTTCCTCCCATGTGTTCTTGAGAGACTCCACCCATGATAAAGATTAATTTTGTAAAGGATGGTTCCCTTTGTTAAAGAAGAAGACCCCCCCTGAGGCACTTGACGATTTGTGAATAATTCAGCCTTTACGATGAACCCCCTATTTCATGAGACCCTGAGCTCCATGAATCCCTATCCTTCATGATACCTTGAGCTACAAAAACCCATGTTTCATAAGACCCTTATCTATTCAAATCCCTATCCCTTACGAGACCCAAAGTACTATGAATCCCTATCATTCTTGAGAAACTTATCTCTAAAAATTACTATCTTTGGGGAGACCCTATGCTTCGTGAAGACCTATCCTTCGTGAAACCCAGAGATCCATGAAGCACTATCCTTCATGAGACCCTGAGCTCCGTAGACACCTATACTTTGTGAGGCTCCCACCTTTGCACCTTCTGGTCTAAGCCATAAGGGATGCACCCTAATTATTCTACTTGGGATCACTGCTAGCTTATGTTCTCGACTCTTCGGCTCAGTCCCTTCATTATATTAATTCACCCCTATGAAATATGGGTAGTCGCACCATGTAATTTTTGGGTTAGGTCAAGGAAATTTTTGGTTGCTCCCTTGTGAGAACCCAATATCCACCCCTCAAATACCTTGAGTCAAGATACTAATCTAATACTAAAATACATTGATTCAACCAACTATTCTTGGTCACTTTCCCAGGTCACGAGTTGAGATTCTCTTCTTGGATTCCCTGAATACCTTCACTCAAAAGTCTCCTCCATAAACTCCTAAAACCTCATCACCAAAATCCCATGCCAAGTCAAACATGGGAGGTATGCTCATGCATATGTCTAACACCATTCATTTCTAGGAATCTTCCTGCAAGTAGTCCTCACTACATGACTCTAAACTTTAGTATACACTATCATTCATGAATTGTATGCCACTAGTGAAAACATGATATTCATTATGCATCACGAATAAGATGCCCAGATGTCTTCACTACAAGAATCTAAAAATTAGTATACCCTATCATTCATGAATTGGATGGATCATGTGAAAAACATGAAATTCCTTATGTATCAAGAATAAGATTCACTGTAGTCCCCACTAAATGACTTTAAAGTGTAGTATACCCTATATGAAAAACTTACGATGAAATCTGTGAAAAACATGATATTCCTTATTCCCTAAAATTAAGATTCCTCATGTAATAATAATGAGATGACCATTAAATAGCCAACATGGGAGTCCTACTTGTGTTTAATCCCTGAGTCATATCCCTCTACCTTCCAACAAGTCAAGATACCCTCATGACCTGACATTAGAAAGACATAATTGGAATCTTAATGCATAATCCCTACACAACTCATCCATTCAAACGATGTTATTATAAAACCTTAACCCATGAAATGAATAAGGGATTCCCTTATGAACTGAAAAGAGTAAGACAAAATTGGATTCTCCCAAGCGTAATCCCCAATCACATCATCGCTGCTCCATATAGGTGTATGGATTGCTCAAATGCTTAAGACCCGACCACATCATTACTTATCCTAGAACAACATAAGAAATTTCCATGTGTAAGGTCAATCTACATCATTACTTAATAGAATATCATCAGAGAAGATTAATTTTTAATCCCACACATTCTAACCGATGAAAATACTTTTGTGAAGGGAAGATTCTATACGCAAGACCCACACCATCCCTCATTAATGCTCCCTTTGTGGCATGAGCATCCCTATCCCATGATTTTAAACTGTATGGACTCGTCTTGTCATATGACCTTAAAGTGAGTGATAAAAATATGCGGGGTTTGATAAATGTCTTCTAGAAAAGGTACATAGGATTCCTCCATGATGTTCAATCCCAACCGATGGTAAACTTAAGCGATCCCTCCTCCGGACACACATCCTCGATCCGCCTCTAGGGGCATTCTGATCAACCTTTTAGGTATTCCTTAAGAGGTTTACCAACCAATAGTAAACATAGGTTCCACCTCATAGGGATGAACCTCCATGATCCATCTCATGGCGCATTCTGATCAACCTTTCCGGTCCACGTCAAGGGGAATCTTGACCAGTGGTAAACTTTGGTTCTCTATCTTAGGGACACACCTCCCTGATCCATCCCAATGGTAATTCTTATCAACCATTCGAGTCTTCCAAAAGATGTGAATTAACCAATGGTAAACTTAGGTTCTCCTCCAAGGTATGCACCCCCTGATCTACCTCAAGGGTCATTCTAATGAATCTTCTAGGTTTCCTCATGCGGTATCCCAACCAATAGTAAACTTAGGTACTCTCTCTCAGGAAAAAACATCTATGATCAGTATTAAGGGGAATTATAATCAACATTTTTGGTTCACCTCAAGGGAAATCTTGAAAAAATGGTAAACCTTGGTTCTCCCTCATAGGTACACAACTCCCTAATCCATCTCAAGGGGAATTATTATCAACCTTTGGGGTCTATCTCAAGGGGCATCCTGACCAATGGTAAACATAGGTTCTCCCTCCTTGGGATTCACCTCCATGATCCATCTCAAAGGGGTGTTCAGATCAACCATTAGGGTTCACCTCAATAGGAATCCTAACCAATGGTAAACTTAGGTGCTCCCATCTAGGGACACACCTCCCTGATCCCTATTAAGGGAAATTATGATCAACCTTTTGAGTATGCCTCAATGGGTGTCCCAAATAATATTAAACTTAGGTTCTACCTCAATGGGACACACCTCTATGATCCACCTCTAGGGGAATTTTGATCAACCTTTTGGGTCCACCATAAGGGGTTTTCTGAACAATGGTTATCATATATGCTCCCTCCTAGAGAAGCACCTCCCTAATCCTTTTTAAGGGGTGTTCTACTAAACCTTTCAAGTCCAACTCAAGGGGAATCCCAACCAATGGTAAACTTAGGTGCTCCCTCATAGGGACACACCTCTCAGATCCTTCTCAAGGGGATTTTTGATCCATCCATACTAGGTTCACATAGAGAGACATTTCCACCTATCTCATATGTGTGACAACTTCCCTCCTTGAGATGCACTTCACTGATTCGCCTCATGGGGTGTTCTAATAAACCTACTAGGTCCACCTCTATGAGGAATTATGATCCATAACTCAAAATTCATCTCAAGGGGAATTCCAAACAATAGAAAATTTAGGTGTTTCATCCTTAGGATGAACCTCCCTGATCTACCTCAAGGGGTGTTCTAATCAACCTTGCAAGTCCACCTCTATGGGGAATTCTGATCCACAACTACAGATCCGCCTACATTGGGCCTTATGATCCAATGGTAAGATCAGGTACTCCATCCTAGGGATGCACCTCCTACATCCACCTCAATAGGGTGTTCTAGTTCATTGGTAAACATTCATGTGTGACATATTTCCTTATAGGAACACTCATCCTGGATCCTCCTCCATTGGGAATTCTAATCCATCCATCATGTCTCATAATATATTAACCCTATGCCTATATTCACATGATGTTAGAATCATTACATTGTCTATAAAAACTACCCCATGCATATTTATGGGACACCTGAGGTAAAAATGCTTGGAATAATTATGCCACTGGCATCAACTACCTCATGACCAACATGGGATTACTTGGGCTCCTTGCCTAAGATTCCTCGTATGAGATGCCTCCAATAACATAAGGAAAATACTACCCCTAGAATCAATTACCTCATGATAGACCTGGGATTCCCTGGGTTCCATGCCTAAAATTCATTATATAAGATGCCTTTGACTTTAAAAGGAGAAGACACGACAGGTTCCCCACACACCCAACATATAGATATTCCTAGAATTGCTCGACGTTACCATATACTCTGAGGAAATGTTTCTGCTCTATAGTGACAGAAGCAGTATAATAAACCAGTATCCACATAGTGATGGAACTAGGAATGAGTTACATAAACATGACTCAAATCTAGGATGGATACCTAGACCAGGGGACAAGTTCTATAGAAGAATCAAGGGAAGGAGGAACAAACATCCCCTCATCCCATTCTGATCAAGGAGCCAGCACCATCATCCCTGGGGGAAGGGGCCAACCGAAATTGGAAAGAGGTGATGTGGGGAAGGAAATACATGTCTCTGTGATAATGGGCACCCCTTCTGAGAATGAATGAGAAATAATGAAGTCTCTGGTGAAGCGAAACTCTTCGATCAAGGATAGATGTTGAAGATGATGACATGCATGATTGAATGGATCAGGCAGATTGGATTTGATAAAACACTTTTCTATATATCATTAAAAGTAAATAAACAATATGAGGTGAAGGAAAACCCCACATTGGAGAATTGATCATTCTGGACGTACTTAATATTAAATCGTGTTCTGTTGACCTTTTGAGAAAACACAAGGGTTGACACCTAGATACACTTCCCACATGACCTTCATGGGACATGCCTCCCTGTACAAGCCCACTCACCCATATCCAAGTGAACACACCTAGGTATATACCCACATGATCCTTGAACTCAACATTATCAACCACTTTCAAGTACTTCACCCACTCACTCCCTATGGGTTCTACACTTCCTCACCTACCTCTATGGGTTTACCAGTCATACTTCCTCCTATATGGTTGACCACTTAGGTCTCACCTTTGATTGTTTTGTTCCTTATCTAGATTATGGATGGCCCATTTTTAATATATAGATCAACTACTCATAAATAATAGAATATCATGTCATTTCACACCACAAATTCCGAACCATTTAAATGTATTCACCTCTTGATATCAAATTCATCAAATATTATTCTTGAAAAATATAAATATTTTTGAATTACCTTTAAATTAATTATTCCAAAACAATTCATGGACTTATTTAATTCTTCATACCCATAAAATAATTCCAAAAAATATTATTTTTATTAGCCCTTATATTCTTTCTTTAAATTTTCAATAAATGTGTCATCATTGAACCAAGTCTTACGCGTAAGGACCAGATAAATAAACGTTATAATTTATATAATGAACAATAATTTTACATGGTTTTTACTGCATCTATTCTTATATTATCCAAGACATATTGACCCTATATAGAAAAAAATACAATTCATGTCAATTAGGTTCAATAATTACAACCTTTGGATTTATTGTCAATACACTTAACCAATTCAATAAGTCAATATGTCAATTCTCATCCTTTTCTTCTCACCCTTATTGAAAATAAATACAATAGTGTATTAAGGGGAATTCACTTCAACATTCACTTAATTTTTTTTAAAAAAAATCCTTTTTCTTGTCTATATAACCTCGAATAATGGAATCAAAATTTTTTAGAAAGAAAAGAACTTTTAGTTTACAAAATCTATGTCTACATTGGCTAACCCGATGTAGAAAAATAGAGTGAAATCCCTGAAGAATAAAATATATCCGTAAATTATTCCCTAATGTGATATCATTCTCAATCTTCTTCAGAATTATTAATTTAAGGGGTTATATAAGAATTTTTCTTCAAGAGGTATCCCATGAAAATCTTAACAAACACATTAAAATAATTATAGTGAATAAAATATTACATCCCCAATATCTAATCTATCATATGATTCATCACCCCTTTCAAAATTAAATTTTAAATAATCAATGAGGATGTTCAAGTGTGATAATGAAACATCATCTTCAACATTTCTATCCCTTAAGGAATGAAATACATACATCAATATCAAAATTGATATTCTTTATGATTATAAAATCATATCCTTTAATTCAAAACAAGTTAGTTAAAATAAATTACTTTATAGGAATAAGGACATGCCTAAAATATTTTAGAGAATGTATTGAGGTTGAGTGTTTTTCTCAAAATTTATTTCATATTTTTATTCTTAGGATTAGATTTAGATTATTCTTATTTATTATTTCTCTCAAAAACCTGTGATTTATTTTTCCTCATCAATAAACAATTTTTTTATTGATGTAATTTCCTCTTTACTATGAAAAGCATTACTCTCTTCTTTCCACATATTCTCTATGATCTCTTCTTAGGCTAGTAAAATTATCAGACTTTGTTTTATGCCGCACCAAGTTTTTTCACACCTTTAACACTTTAGGGATTTCAATATATCATCTGTAGATGACTTCTAATCAAACTTCACCCGACTTTCTATAACCACTATATTTCTTATACCAATAGAATTTTTCAACATATTCTATTTTTTTTCCAATTTCAATTGATTTGGCCACATAACTCTGCACTATTTCCTTTTTTTCTCAGTCTTCTTAGAATCATCACATGACATACAATAATTTTTTTGTTGAGACATCCTCGCTTTCAAAACATAAAGAATATTTCCTCACAGTTTTGTAATTATTTTCTCTGCTTATTCACCTCCTACTTAAATCTAACAAAAAATCATCAATGAATTCATTTTTTTTGTTTTTTATAAGATTATATTATTTAAAGGGTATAGATTTAATTTTCTTTACACTTCCCCCCCTTGATTACAGCCTCTTTATTGGTAGTCACAAGTTATACCCGCATAATTAATTTTTAAAACCAAAAACTCCAAAACACCAGTAGTATCCTATAAATCTTGATCTTCCTAACTAATCATAGTTCAACATTTAATATTTTAGATTATTCTTTTTGTAAACTATGGGTATTTCTACTTGGGAGGAAACCTTTTGGTTGAATTAGTCCACTCCTTCAATGTGGAAGTTTTTTTCTCATTACTTATTTTATTCTAGATGGATTAAGTCTTTTCTTTTAGGATGATACTATTAGAAATAAATTTTTTTTGTGAAAATTATGTAGGTATATAAATTTTTTTATGCTTAACATTTTCTCATAATTATAAGAAGATTAAAAAATAAGGTCAACTGATTTGGTGAAGTATTATTACACCTGGATGTTCATTATTACTGGGAATCATGGGCTAGAAACGATAAACTAATGGAGGTAGAAGGAATTGTCCAAAGGAGTGTGACTGATAACATGTTTAGTCTTAAAGAAAAATTGGTGTGGGTGGTATTGGAAGATAGTTATTTGTGGGATAGATTTATTATAGGTAAATATGGTGATAACATAGATAAACCAAAAGGATGGTATCCAATCTACAGAATATACTGTGCAAGAATTTACCAAAGTTTCAACACAAGTCTAGGTGGATTGTAGGGTGTGGAGATATTGGATATTGGAAGCTTAATTCGGTGGTTGTAAACCTCAGTTTCCTATGATGACCTACCCTAGATATTTCATTTTCCCATGCTAGTGCCTATCTGAGGCTTATCCATTCTACCCTTAACTCGCATTAGCTTTCAGTCTTCAGCATGATTCAACTTACTTTGGATCCTAATAAAATCCTGTTATATAGTGCCTCTTTTGGGATCTTCTTGGCTAAAGAGTATCATATGACGCTCCAACCAAGTCACTATAATTTCATTCTTCTTAATCATATATTATATAAGTGATATTTCTTCAAATGATTTTAGGTTATATTTTATCTCAAAAAAAATCTTTTTATATACCCTTTTCTCATTATATATGTCTCTTATTTCATGAAATACTATTCATCATACTTTATGAGTTTCATGTTTTTTTCAAGAGTAGATTCTAGATTATCTTTTTTGAACCCTGATAGAACATTTATCTACTATACACCTGTAAACACATCTTTAGTTATTTTGGATTTTACTATTTAAAACACCTAATTTTTGGATGATCATCCGTCTCCTGTCCCAAAACTTGATGATGAATATCTATCAACTTCCTTACTCATCATTTCTCCTAATATTACCTTAAAAAATATTATTTTTCCTCTCATAGTCATCTTTTCTATTTTTATTATTTTTTCAGTTGATGTAGTGTACTTCCTCATCATCCTTAGTGACATTATCTTTCTCTTTTGGATAGTCCTATGAAAAATGTAAAACCCCATTATCATTGAAGCACTTTAGTAAAATTTTCCATTTTCATCTTCTGTATTTTTTTGTAAATATTTATAATTAAGGGAATTACCTAAATGAAATCCTTTTTAGATTCTTTTTATTAAGAATCACTTGACCATAGTTCTTCTAAATTATTAACATTACCCTTTTTTGATGGATTCAATATCCATATACTATTTTTCTTTCTTCTTAAATGTTGGTTTTTTGATCATTTCATATGCTATGAGAATTTTATGACATTAATCTAGTGATAGATTTTATTTTTCTTCAAATGGATAAAACATTAGATTAAATCTACCTAGAAAGTTTCCCATAATCTTCTTTACAATAGTTGAGTCATATAAATTTTCACCAGAACCACTGATGCAACTTACAATGTCATTTACTATTATAAATTATTCATCAACACTGTCATCATATTTCATTTTGATTTCTTCAAACATGTATATAAAAAAATGATGACTGGATTCATTAACTTTAATATTTCCCTTAATACTGCTATTTAAGTTTTACCAAATATCCTTAGAAGTTGGTAGACCATTGAATTTATAGTATATATTCTCAAATAGTGACATCAAGAGTGTATTATTAGATTTTCCATCCTTTTAAAAATTCCTCTTATATAAAAACGTTCTAAGTGTATTATCATCATACGGTGGAAATACCAATATTTTTGCATCTCTTACTTATAGACCAAGTGATATTAGATAAGGTAACATTTTATTATTTGAGCTATGATATTTAATAAAATTAAATATAGGTACCCCCTATGATTTAGAAAATTAATATTATCCATTCTCAATAGAATGTTGAATATTTTAGAGGCTACATTCCCTCTGATACCAATTATAGAGCGCGTATCAGTTTGAGATCACTGGGAATGGGAGGTGATAAATCCGTGATCCCTTTTTTATTTTTACAAAATATTTCATTCCAATTCAACCTTTGTGGCTGGTCAAATCCCTGATCTACTACTCTAGTTTCTTTTAAGATCAAATTGAATTATAATGTAAATGGAATATCTGAATATAATGATTTTTAAGGATCAGTCTCAATATAACACTATTCCCTATTATGCTTGTTAATCCACCATCATTGATTATTCACTATATTAATCTATTAAAATCACCCATATAGAGTAACACTATATTTAAACCCATGAGTCCAGAAAATATGCTCTTTATCCCATTTAACACAATATTAATAGAGTCCGCATTGGCCTTCACACTCTTGATTCACATAATAGGATCTTTATATTTCACCACACAATCTTATACCTTCTTTGATACCCGATCCACTACAAGACTATCTATGACATATACTAGTTTCTTATGCACCAATATATGTTAATATTAATAAACAACATTCTTAGGTATTACATTATTTTTTAAACCTATTCTAGTACATTTTCATGTTACATGACACGTGTTAGGTAAAAAAGACTATAGTGGTAACACAAGAGTGGGGTGAATTGTGTTCTTTTAAAAAATTTCACAATTCTGTCGATTCATATCAACAATAGATAGATATGGATACGTTTCCATATAAGAATATATATAAAAGGGAAATTAACATAGAATAAGGAACAAAAATATATAGTGGTTCGGGGCACAAATATCCCCTAGTCCACTCCACCAATCACCCTCTCCGCGGGATTAGTGAATTTCACTAGTAAGGGGCTAGTATCATAAGACCGATCCATAACTGAGTGCAGGTAGTTTTCACCCTTAAAAAAAGATTACAAAATAGATCCTTTTGGTTATTTTACAAGGAATTTATAAAACCACATCTTAGTGTGAGAAGCTGACACTCCACCACGATTGAATATGAACAATCAAAACACAAAATAGATAAGATGTAGTTTTGATGAGAAATAGATATAGCTCAAAATTGTAGTAGAACGCAACTGATAAATAACTAATATTATCTTCATAAGAATAATAATATTGAGAAATATCTGAAGAGATCAGGTTGCACAAGAGATCTTTGATTTTTAAAAATAGAAACAAAAACAAAGCATCATGATTCCATATTTGAACATGTATATCTCTAAAATGTATCCCTTGTATTTGAGATGATTGATTGCAATAGAAGTGAAATAATTTGCATAAGAAATCTTGAATAATAAGAATTATCAATAAAACCAAGAAATATCAAGATAGTTATATCTAAATATCTGACACAGAAAGATATATATAACAATATATCTTATACCAAGATTTTATATTTGCAAAAATGCCTGATAAATTGAGTGAATTCAAATTCAAATAATACAGCTCAGAGTAGTCATAACTTCCCTTAAGAATAATAGAAAAAAACTTTGCTGTAAATGGATATTTAAATCATTTAAAACGATATTTTAATAAATCAAAATAGAGCATTAAAAATCCCTAACATTTTGCAAATACTGATGTAAAATGATTCGTTAAAGATGTAAATTCAAATTTCTGACATTGAAAAGTCAAGCAGAATGTTCCTTTTCAAAATGAAAAAAATAACAAATGTACGGTTCAATCTTACTAATGTATGGTTGATGATCCATATATATTTTCCACGTTAGGATAAATATCTGATTGTAACATTTATTATCCATTCGTTAATTTTTTAAACGTTAGTTTGACAACGTAAGGTTGATTACAAATGTATGGTTGATGATCCATACATTTGTAAAGCTCCATACTTACATAGGGTTCTTTAAACATAGTTTCCCTTTCTGGAAAACGTAAGGATATTATCGAAATGTAATTTTCCTTAACCATATGTTTCTTCAAACATATGGTTGATTAACAATACACAGTGATCCTTCAACATAAATGTAAGGTTTGTTCCATAAATTACTTTCTTGGATATATTGAATGAATAAAATTTCTAGTAAACAAAAAACAATTAATAGTGTTTCTAGAATATTCTCAAATGCATTCCGAACACATTAAACATTATTTCTCATAAATAAATAGTTGAATACTATTTCAAGATAAGAATTATAAAAATATAAATTTCCTGAAATACAATCAAAATAAAAATATTAGTAAAACAAACACGGTTATTTGTGAGCATCAAAATCATTAATATTTTTAGAGTATTGTTGAGACAATAATTCCCAACAACATGTAGAAATATTTTTGATTCCCTATGTATGATCAATTTATTTAGTGAAATAATGCTCATGAAAATATTCATTCTTCAGTCTGATGAATTCTATACTTTACTCAATATCTTCATATGATGCACATAATATCTTTAGGATTCATTTATACAAGATTAAACTTTCATAACATAATTCAATCTCCTTGAATTATCACCTCAAATATAGAAAACTACAACATAGGTAATACTATCTTATTATTTTATGAGATCTATCATATATTATTTACTTCATTATTCCTTAAATAAAATTAAAAATGGATTTATGTAAAGTCTTATGTACTCAAAGAATGTGTATGTAACTAGTGATCACATGTACACAATTCATTGGGAAGGTATGTTATCAATTTATACACAGTCTGTATAGTTACATATTCATAAAAAAAGAATACTTTAAGTCACTTTATCCTTTCTGTTTATGAAATAAATATTATTGAAGGTTATTTAAACCCCAAAATGTAATAGTGTGTACATGGGTTATCTAAAACTTCACACAAGTGTACAATATTGCTATGTCAGAGTTCTCCTCACACTACTTATGCCTTCTTTTAAGTGAGTGTGAAAATATTTTTTGTTCCTGTGATAATAACAAATTGTAACAATATTATTCTTCAGGAAATATTGAAATGATTCATGGAATCTCATCACATTCATATAGATGAGTATGACTCCTAGGATTTTATTCTTCGACTTCAGACAACTAGAGAGCCTCATGGGAAATCCTCTAAATGAAATAAGAGTTTCATAGTGCTCTGTTTGATAATGAAAAATGAGAGCCTCAAAATATTGATTGGTACTATCATTCTCTCTGTTTGGATTCTCAATATTTGTAGGCAAGGTTTCACCCTATATAAATCATAAAATTCAGCAAACTAAAATCTCATAAATAAATCCAAGTTAATATATTTTTAACATTCCAATATCTCTATAGATTTTCAAGCTTCACACAAATTATATTATACCAAAAATCATGGTGTATCTTCTTACATGAAAACAATTTCCTCCTCTTGGTGAGAATCTCACATGCATGTGATAATGATAGAATACCTCTTTAAATATTTAAATCATCTACACATTATAGATGCAAGAAAAACCTCCTTTATCTTTATATCTTCCTCAGTTAGCAATGATTTATTTATACTATTTCACACATACAATATCCAGATTTCATGCATCAAGGTTCTAATCCCCATAATCGAAAAATAATGTCCATTTAATATTATCTTAAGGATAAATGTTATGAAATGAGATGAATTTGGTGAAAAAAAATATTTCAAGTGAGTATAGAGGTAAAATATTATCATTGGATCGATTAAACAACTTAGTCAGATTAGATCAGATCATGAATTTTCTTTACATATCATTTAAAGTATATGAACAATATTTGATGATGTCTAATCAATCATTGGAGAATTTATCATTATATTTTGGATTAATATTACATTTTATTCTACGTACCCTCCAAGGAAACACCCATATATTCACTAGGTAACAACCTAAGACCCATACTTCCAAGTTTAATGCTGAACAATATTTTATATTTTTATATAAGAAGAAACTAAAAATATAAATTCCATTACCAAACTAATGATCTTTTCTATTATAGGTTTTAGAGAAAAAGGGAAGATCATTACATCATATCAGAGTTTTAAGAACTAATAAATAAATAACTATTTTGAATTTTCTCACGGTTACTCTTTTAAGGAAGCTAAACTAATATATAAATTATAATTATCCAGTGAAAAAATTAAAACACAGTGTTAGAATAAAATTACCTAGTAAGGGGTTGTAAAAAAGGGTGAAAATACTTTTTATATGGTTATCCCACATTGAAGGCGGAGGATCAAAACACACCACATTATAAGGTGATATGGATACCTATCCCATTATGAGGCATTTTCATGGGGGATGCATGAGGGCTATAGCCTAGGGAAAAAATCCATGTGGGTTAGGACCAAAGAGGAAAATATCATGATTTTGGGATAGATTGGGCCATTAAAAATGGTATCAGTGCCAGTGTCCATTTTATGTTTCACTGAGAACACTGGGCCCTTGTAGGGGTAGATTATGGCTATCCCACATCGAAGAAGGAGGAGCACGAAGCACCCCTTTATAAGGTGGTGTGGATACCTCTCCCATCATGAGGCCTTTTCTGGGAGGATGCCTAAGAGACAGATCCCAAGGAATGAAAAACCATTTAGGCAATTCCCAAAGCAGAAAATATCCAGATTTTGGGTTGGACTGGGCCGTTACAAATATTATCATGTGCAATATTTTAATTTATAACGTGAAATTATCCAAAAGTGATAAAATATTATCACATGTAATATTTTTATCATTAATTTAAAATTATCCATGAGAGATAAAATATTATCACATGTAATATTTTCATTAATAAATTGAAATTATCCAAGAGAGATAAAATAATATCGCATGTAATATTTTAATCAATAATTTGAAATTATCCATTAGAGTTAAAATATTATCTAATGTAATATTTTAATTGATAATTTTAAAATTATCGAGGAGGGAGAATGTAACATCACATTACTTTTTTAGGTACTTTTGATGTTTCTAAGTACCTCTGTTTTTGAGTAGTGACTTGGGAGAGTCGGGAGAACTTTAAATGATGTTTTGAGGCAAAGGGGAAGTCGCACGGGCAGCGCACGGGTTGTCTAAACCGTGCGGCCAAACCATGCATAATTGGTCTTGGAGAGAAGAAATTACACATGAGCAGTGAACAGTTTGTCTAACCATGCAGCTAAACCGTGCGAGAAGGTTGGTTGAGGAAGTATCTAATGCACGGTTAGCGTATGGTTTGTCAAACCGTGCGAACTAACCGTGCGACCACTTAAATGAGATCCTTAAATTGTGTATCTCACTCGATTTTGCCTCTAAGTGCCTCGTTTATCCTCTTAAGCAGCCCTAACTCGGGATTTGTCTTCTCCTAAGGTAAGATACAGTTCTCCCATCATTCCAGAGGCTATCCAAAGGTTCCTCTTGGTGAATCGAAGCCGAATTATTGAGGTATGGGATTGTTCTCCATCGTTCTTGATCGGTTTCTTAGATCTACTTAGATCTACTTCTCCTCTTCTCTCGGTTTCTTAGATCTACACCCGTTATGGGTAAATATAAGTGTGTGGTACCAAATGTGATGATATTTAGTCTTGATCTTTCTAGGAGAAAGAGATCTAAGGTGGGTTCTTGAAGAAGCAACCCGGTTTTCTGGAGCATTCTCGACCATTGTGGTTTTGGTCAAAACCTTCGAGGTAGGTGGTTCCGTCCCGAATTGCCAAATTGATTATCATTGTATTTTCTTGATTTATTTAAACTGTTGATTTAAATTCAATTACTGAAGTTTCTTTCAATTAAATTGAAAAATACTCGATTCCAGTGAATCGAGATATTTGAAATGGTTTTGGCATGGAAATTTGGAAAACACCAATTCCATTGAATTGGGTGTGTTTATGGAAATTGGCCGATTTAAATTGTTGAATTTAAATTGTGTATTTGATGTAAATGATTTCAATTAAATTGTTGAATTTAATTGTGGGAATAAATTGTGTAATGATGGAATTGGATTTGAATGGATTTCAAACTAGTGAAAATGGCTTAAAATGATTTGATAGAAACCCATTGGTTTTATCTTGTGAAAAAGGAAGGTTTTGAATAAAACCTGTTTTGGTTTTAAATGGAATGAAATTGGAACTTTTGAAAAGGAAGAATGGGATTGATTGTATTTTAAGCATTCTTAAAATAGTTCACCCATCATGTAAGAGCGCATGCAAGCCTTAGGTAGTTAGTGAGTTATTTGGATACACACTATGCTACGACAACGTTCTAAAACCTACTTGCGGCGGGTCACATCCCCAATGGGTTGGTGAAGAGTATCCTTTGGCCAGTGTCATAGGGACGTGTGTATACACATTTTTCTGATTTCACATAGAGAGTGCATAATCCTATAACTGGTTAATACTATCCTAACTTTTGGAATATGACCATGTTGCTCGCTTGTTTTCTTATACTTGAGTTATAAATGTATGCCAATGCTTTTGAACTTCTTTACATGCCTGCTGAATTTATATAAACTGTTTTGTATAAATGTTTTTCTTAATCCATTATTCTAGAAATATTCCCTCATTGTAAAGCCTTTTCTTAAAGTTATTTTTTCCATCATTTGAAAATGTATAGCATGTTTTGTTAAAATATGCTTTTGAATTTCCAAACCTGTTTAATTTATAATTGAAATATTTTCTTTGCATAATCTATATTTGGAATCTGTTATGGAATATTTGGTGGTATTCTATTGGGCTTAGGCTCACACCCTAATTTTTCCTTTGGGTGTTTATAGACATTCTTCTTCCAAGATCGAGCAAAGGGAAGGGGCCTTTTGGAGGTGGATCCAGCTGTTGATCTTTGGTCTTGGTGAGTTGTGTCCTTAGGGACCTTGGGGATTTTTTCCCATTTTTTGTACTTGGGTTGCAGTACTTTGGGTTTTTTATGCCTCTTTGTATTCTGGTACATTACTCTTAGTGGTATTTCTTTTTGTTATGCATACTGTCTTGTTTCTTTTGCTTCTGCATTCTTGTGGAAAAATTGTTCCCACTTGCATGGTGTGTGATGTCAGGTGATAGTCACTAAACCGTGGGGATCTGGAACACCCTTCGGGCTATGTCAAGGGAGGTTCGGTTATCAGGTTACCAGGGTACCCAGGATGGTTTGTGAAAAAGTGGTATCAGAGGGAGGTTAAGAATCTTTCCTTGATGACAATATGCATTTGAGTATTCATGTTGGGACTTGGGAGGTAGTTGTGATTGAGTTCCTACCCATCTCTCACCACAATAAACCTTAATTCACCGGGGTTGGTTAGGGAAATACGACATGTGGATTAGTTATAGTATTTTCCCTATTTTGATTTAGATAGAGTGGAATCCAAATCTTGTTATCCATTCTTTTAAGAATAGTTTTCCTTGTTACTCAGTTTGGGTGTTAATCAATGTATTTTTATATTCTAATGTTGTGTAGAATCATGCCTCTAAGAAGATGTGAGAATTGGATCCAAAAAGTGGATGCTACAGAATCATAGCAAGCGAATTCTATTGTGGATCCGAGTCTGGTTGAGGTGACTGTTCACATTATCCCAGCTCTAGGACATGTTCCACCTCCAGTTCCTGTTTAGGCTCCAGATATAGATCCTCATAGTGAGATTATCCAAAGTAATTCTCTAGAGTTCCTATGCTAGAATACACCAGTTTTCAAAGGCTCCACTGACCCTCAACATGCTGAGGAATGGTTGAGTAATATTGAATGTCTGTTTGGGTTCTTGGAGACACCTGATGTGATAAAGGTGAAGTGTTTGACCTTTGTGCTGGAGGGACCAAGAAGGATATGGTGGGACACGATGGTGATGGCTGGGAAACATGAGGGTTTGGAGTGGAAAGACTTTAGGGTTCTTTTCACTAACCAGTTCTATCTAGAATCAATGGTGTTGGCCAAGGCTGTGGAGTTTTTCATGCTTGAGGAGGCCAACAAAACCATGACTATGTACTCCAATCGGTTTTCTGATCTGGTACCGTTTTCTCCTTTGATTGTATCAAATGAGAGGATGAAGGATCGACAAATCGAGTTGGGAATTCGATCAGATATCCGTTCTCAGGTTTTCTTACTGAAGCTACACACTTATACTGATGTTTTGGATAGGGCGATGATGGTTGAGATGGACTTGGCAGGAAAGTCGGGGTTGAAGAAGGTTCTTTTCCATCCTAGTGGCAGTGTGGGTTCCTTTAAAGGAAAATGGAAGCGTGACATTTCTCATGGTAGTTATCGATAGCAGAGTCATTCCAGACCTTCAGTAGCACCAGGAGGGGATTCTTTGATTTTCTATCAGTGTGGGAAGCCAGGACATTCTAAGAGGGTTTGCACTGAGGCATGTAGCTCCTGCGGATGTTTAGGGCACTTAAAGAGATTCTAGAATCACTTCTATACTCCACGTAGTGGAACAAGATCATCAGCACCTCTAGAAACTGCGGGGAAATCAAACACTTCATGTAAAAAAGGGTTCCAGCCACAGGAATCTGGAACGAAGCTTCTTGACAGAGTGGAAGAGTCACCAGAGGTAGCTGATAAAAGTCCTGCAACTGTGAGAGGTACCATTACTATAGATTCATCTTTAGTGACAACTCTTTTTGATACTGGTGCATCTCACTCTTTTATTTCAACCCATATTGTTAATCTACTTAATCTACCTATGGATCTTTTATCTTATGCGATGGATATTACTACACCCCTTGGTACAATGAGAGAGAGGGGTCTCCGTAGTCTTGCTTGTGTCTTCTCTCTATCAGATGTTGATCTTGCTTGGATTTTTTTGGTTCTCAACATGAAATATTTTGACGTCATATTTGGGATGGATAGGCTCATTGTTAATAAATACTAGATCGATTGTAATCTTCGATGGGTCTACCTTACTACACCCAGTGGCATGCCTCTTGTTTTTCAAGGAGAATGGGACCAAAGATCAAGTAGAGCTGGACCCTCTTATCCAAAGTTGGGGAGAGTTATATCAGTGGTTTCTTTTTATCTAGAGTGAGATTCAATGTGTGGTGATCTCCCTCCAATCGTCACTGAGTTTCCCGACATGTTTCCTTCTGACTTCTCTGGTTTGCCACCAGTAAGGGAGGTTGATTTTTCTATTGACTTAATTCCTGGTACTCAACCAGTTTATATTCCCTCTTACCAAATGGATCCAGCTGAACTAAAAGAACTGAATTCTCAGTTAGATGATCTTCTTGAGAAAGGTTTTATATGCTTGAGTGTGTCACCCTGGGCAACACTAGTTCTCTTCACCAAGAAGGCTGGTGGTTCTCTTTGCTTATGTGTTGATTATCGAAATCTCAATCGAGTTACGATAAAGAACAAATATATGTTACCAAGAATTGATGACTTGTTTGATCAATTGAAAGGGGAGAAGTGGTTTTCAAAAATTGATCTTCGATCTAGTCACCATCAGTTGAGGATAAAAGAATATGAAATTCATAAGGCCAATTTTCGGAGTAGGTATGGATATTATGAGTACCTTGTTATGCCCTTCAGACTAAAAAATGCTCCTTAATTTTTCATGGCTTTGATGAACAAAGTTTTCTGTGAGTATCTTGATACTTTATTGATAGTCTTTGTGGATGAAATTCTTGTATACTCCATGTATGAGGAGGATCATGTGCATCATCTGAGAACAATTCTGATCCTTCTAAGGTATCACCGACTTTATTCCATGCTTTCAAAGTGCGATTTTTGGATTCGGGAAGTGAAATTCTTGGGACATGTCATGTCAGAACAAGGAATATCAGTTGATCCTGAGAAGGTGAAGGCTGTTATGACTTGGGAACAACCACGAAATGTTTTCAAGATTCGGAGCTTCTTGGGATTAAAAGGATATTATTGCCGGTTTGTTAAAGACTTCTCAAAGATAGCTTCTACAATGACTGCTCTGACTCGAAAGGGAGTGAAGTTTTCCTAGAATGATAAATGTCAGAGTTATTTTGTTGAGCTAAAGCATCTTTTGACTACTGCGCCAGTGTTAACTCAACCTAAGGCTGGGATAGGTTACGTGTTCTTCTGTGATGCATTGGGTTCAAGTTTGGGATGTGTCCTTATGCAAGGTAATCATGTTGTTGCCTACGGATCTCGTCAGCTTAAGCTTCATGAGAAGAACTATCCTACCCATGACCTTGAATTTGCAGCTGTAATGCACGCACTTAAGTTTTTGAGACATTATCTTTCTGGAGAAATGTTAATTGTGTGTTCAAACTACAAGAGCTTCAGTTATATCTTCTCTAAAAATGATTTGAATCTCCACCAAAGGCGTTGGGTGGAGTACCTGAAATATTTTGACTTTGACATTTCCTATACCCTGGGAAAATGGAATGTAGTTGCAGATGCGTTAAGCCGAAAACTTCCATCGCAGGCTATGAAATAATCTTTAGAAGAGTGGAGTTTGATGGATCTTTTTTATCAGTTGCATATTGGTGTTTAGTGGAAGGGGAATGAAGTTTCTTTATCCAGTGTTTAGTTGACTTCTTCTCTCCTCGAGTGAATTCTTCAGGAACAACAACTGGATGACGAATTCCATAGCATTAGGGACTCTCTTTATGGCGGGGAGACTACCACCCAATGGTTGTTCTCATAAGAGGGTGTTCTGTGTTATCAAAACTATTACGTTGTTCCGTTAGCGGAAATGAAAGATGTGATGAGGGGTTGCCATAACTCTCAGTGGGTTGTACACCCAGGAACCATGAAGATGTTCTATGACATATGATGACAGTTCTGGTGGCCAGTTATGAGATGAGACATTGCTGAGTTTGTATCTCATTGCTATACATGCCAACAGGTGAAAGACGAGCACCAGAAACCTTCGGGTTTGCTTCAACCACTTCCAGTCCCTACATGGAAGTGGGATGAAATTTCTATGGACTTTGTGGATGGGTTACCTCAAAACCATAGGAAGAAGAACACGATATGGGTTGTGATCGACAGTCTGACCAAGTCGTCTCACTTTATACCTATTCGAGATACCACCAAAGTTGAGGAGTTGGGAAATATCTATGTGAAAGAAGTTGTTCGTTTTCACAGAGTTCAGTCCGCTATAGTCTCTGATAGGGATCCTCAGTTTACTTCTTGCTTTTGGAGAGACCTTTAGGAGGCACTAGGATCTCAGGTCCATTTGAGAATGACCTACCATCCAAAGTCAGATGGCCAGACATTAAGAGCTATTCAGATTCTTAAGTATATGCTCCGCGCATGTGTTCTCAATTTTGGTGGGTCTTGGGATGATCATCTCACTCTAGTTGAACTTTCCTATAACAACAGTTATCAGTCTGCGATCAAAATGGATCTTTTTGAGGCATTGTATGGTCATCCTTGTAAATATCCTTTATGTTGGTCGGAGATTGGTGAAAGTTCTTTGGTAGGACCGAGTTTGGTCTAAGAGACGATATCTAAGATCTAGTTGATTCATCAGAGGATGTTGATAGCATAGAGTCGGTACAAGTCTTATGCTGATTGTCACCGTAAAACTTTAGAGTTCTCAGTTGGTGACCATGTGTTCTTGAATGTTTCACCCTGATTAGGTCATCGATGGCTTGGGAGGCAAGGGAAGCTTTCTCCTCATTTTATGGGACATTTCGAGGTTGTTGGTCTTGTAGGGAAATTTTCTTACCGTCTAGATCTACCACCATGGCTGATGTAGATACATAACATGTTCCATGTATCACAGCTATGAAATATCTCTCTGATCCATCTCATGTTGTGCGCAAGAGTGATCTTGAGATTGAACCAGATTTATCTGTTACTGAACGACCAGTCAGGGTTGTTGATTATGAGAATAAGGTACTTCGTGGGAGAACGATACCTTTGGTCCATGATCTTTGGAAGCATGGTTCTGATTATCATGAGACATGGGAAAGGGAGACACTAATGAGAGAGAAGTGGACTCATCTTTTTATCATGGAGGTTTCTTCATAGGCTTTCTGGGGACATAAAGATCTTATGGTGGGGAGGTTGTAACATCACATTACATTTTCTGGTACTTTTGATGTTTCTATGTACCTCTGTTTTAGATTAGTGATTTGTGAGGGTCGGGAGAACATTAAATGATGTTTTGAGGCAAAGGGGAAGTCGCACGAGTGGCACACAGGTTGTCTAAACTGTGCAGCCAAACCGTGCATAGTTGGTCCTGGAGACAGTAACTTCCGCATGGGCAGTGCACGGTTTGTCTAACCGTGTGGAAAAACCATGAGAGAAGGGTGGCTGAGGCCGTAGCTAACGCACAGTTAGTGCACAGTTTGTCAAACCGTGCGAACTAACCATGTGACCAATTAAATGAGATCCTTAAATTGTGGATCTTACTCGGTTTTGCCTCTAAGTGCCTTGTTTGTCCTTTTAAGAGGCCCTAAATTGGGATTTGTCTTCTCCTAAGGTAAGAAAAGGTTCTCCCATATTTCCAGAGGTGATCCAAAGGTTCCTCTTGGTGAATTGAAGCCGGATTCTTGAGGTATGTGATCGTTCTTCATCGTTCTTGATTGGTCTCTTAGATATACTTAGATCCACTTATCCTCTTCTCTTGGTTTCTTAGATCTATTCCCATTATGGGTAGATCTATGTGTGTGGTACCAAATATGATGATATTTGGTCTTGATCTTTCTAGGAGAAAGAGATCTAAGGAGGGTTCTTGAAGAAGCAACCTAGTTTTCTTGAGCATTCTCGACCGTTGTGGTTTTGGTCAAAACCTTCGAGGGAGGTGGTTCCGTCCCAACTTGCCAAATTGAGTATCATCGTATTTTCCTGATTTATTTCAATTGTTGATTTAAATTCAATTTCTCAATTTTGATTTCAATTAAATTGAAAAAAACTCGATTCCAATGAATCGAGATATTTGAAATGGTTTTGGCATAGAAATTTGGAAAACCCCCATTCCATTGAATTGAGTGTGTTTATGGAAATTGACAGATTTAAATTGTGGATTCTATGGAAATTATTTCAATTAAATTTTTGAATTTAATTGTGGGAATAAATTGTGTAATGATGGAATTTTCTTTGAATGGATTTCAAACTAGTGAAAATGGCTTAATATGATTTGATAGAAACCCATTGGTTTTATCTTGTGAAAAAGGAATGTTTTGAATAAAACAAATTTTGGGTTTAAATGGAATGAAATTGGAACTTTTGAAATAGAAGAATGGTATTGATCTTATTTTAAGAATTCTTAAAATAGTTCTCCCATCATGTAAGAGCTCATGCAAGACTTAGGTAGTTAGTGAGTTATTTGGATACACTCTACGCTATGACAATGTTCTAAAACATACTTGCGGTGGGTCACATCCCCGGCGGGTTGGTGACTGGTCTCCTTTGGCCAGTGTCATATGGACGTGTGTATACACATTTTCCAGAGTTCACATAGAGAGTACGAAATCCTATAACTGGTTAATACTATCGTACCTTTTGGAAGATGACCATGTTTCTCACTTGTTTGTTTATATTTGAGATATAAATATATGCCAAAGCTTTTGAACTGCTTTACATGCCTTCTGAATTATTATAAACTATTTTATATAAATGTTTTGCTTAATCCATTGTTTTAGAAATATTCCATCATTGCAAAGCCTTTGGTTAAAGTAATTTTTCCATCATTTGAAAATGTATAACATGTTTTGTTAAAATATTATTTTGAATTTACAAACCTATTTACATTAAAATTTAAAGATTTTCTTTAAATAATCTATATTTGGAATTTGTTACAGAATCTTTGGTGGTATCCTACTAGGCTTAGTCTCACACCCTACTTTTTCCTTTGGGTGTTTGTAGACTTTCTTCTTCTAGGATCGAGGAAAGGGAAAGGACCTTTTGGAGGTGGATCCAGCTGTTGATCTTTGTTCTTGGTGATTTGTGTCCTTAGGGAACTTGTGGCTGTTTTTCCCATTTTTCGTACTTGGGTTATAGTACATTGGGGTTTTTATGCCTCTTTGTATTCTGGTACATTACTCCTAGTAGAGTTTATTTTTGTTATACACACTGTCTTGTTTCTTTTGCTTCCACATTCTTGTGGAAAAATAGTTCCCACATGCATATTGTGTGATGCCAGGTGCCAGTCGCCGACCCGTGGGGATCAGTAACACCCTTCAGGCTATGTCAGGGCCAGCTCGGTTATCGGGTTACCAGGGTACCCGGGCTGGTTCGTGACAAAGAATGTATAATCGCACGTGTTATTTTATTTTTTTAATTTTTTTAAAAATAAAATAATTTGTATTAGTTATAGGAACCCTTGAACAACATCGATCATAGGTGTGTTGATGCTTACAATGATAGGGTCGTGAGGAGGTGTATTGAACCATACATGGTGGTTTATCATTGCTACTGACATTTTCAACCTTGAGGTAGGTGTTTCCATCCTAATTAGACAAATTGATTAACTTTGAATTGCATGATTTATTTCAATAGTTGACTCAAATTCAGTTACTTATACTCTCTTTAAATTTATGTAATAAAATGTTATTCTAGTGAATTGATAGATTTGAAATGGTTTTGGAATGAGATTTTTAAATCCCCAAATTCCATTGAATTGGGGTTTGTTTATAGAAATGGGTTAATTTAAAATGTTTAATTTAAATTTTGGATTTCATGGATATGATTTCAATTAACCCCTAATTCCATTTAATTAGGGTATTTTTATGGAAATTAGTTAATTTGAATTGTTTAATTTAAATTGTGGATTTATTGGAAATGATTTCAATTAAATTGTTGAATTTAAATGTGGAAATGAATTGTGAAATGAATGAATTGGGTTTGAATTGATTTTAAACTAGTGAAAATGGATTAAAATGTTTTGATAGAATCACAATGGTTCTATCTTGAAAAGAGGCATGTTTTTTTTTATTAAAACTCATTTTGGTTTTAAATGGAAAATTGGTATTGAAATGGAAGAATGATATTAATTTTATTTTAATAAGTCTTAAAATATATTTCCCATAATTGATTGTGTAAGAGAACATTGAATCCATAGGTAGATTGTGAGTTATTTGGACGCACTCTATGATTACTATGATGTTATAAAATATACATATAGTAGGTCACATCCATTCAGTGATGGTGATGAGTCCTCTCTAACCACTATACATAGGATGTATGTGTACACATTTTACTAAGATCACATAGAGAGTGTAGAGTCCTATAGCTAGAAATACTATCATACCTATTTGGAAGATGACTATGTTTCTTTCTTATTAGGTATATTTGAGAAATAAATGCATGCCAATACTTTTGAACTGATTCACATGCCTTCTAATTTTATATAAATTTTTTTATGAATCTGTTTTTAAGCCATTGATTTGAAAATATTCCATCACTTATAAATTATTTTCTTAAAGTATTTTTCTATCACTTGAATCGTGTAGCATGATTTGTTTAATTATGCTTTAAAATTCCTAATATGTTTATCTTTAAAAATTAAAAGCATTACTTTGGTTAATCCATTGTTGGAATATGATATGGGATCCATGGTGAAAACCTACTGAGATTCTTAGCTCACACCCTACTTTTTTTCCTTTGGGTGTTTGTAGTTTATCTTCTTCTAGGTTTGAGCAAAAGGAAATTATCACTTGGAGGTGGATCTATGTACTGAACCATGACTTGGTAAGTTGTGTCCTTAGGGACTTAAGTTGTTTTTACTTGTTTTAGTACTTGGGTTGTAGTACTTTTGGCTTACTTATGTCTTATTGTATTCTGGTGCTTTAATCATAGTGATGTTTTCTTTTTATATGCATACTGTATTGTTTTTTACTTCCACTTTGTTAGTGAAAAAATCATTCCCATTTGCATGTCTTATGATTCCAGGTGCTAGTCAACAACCCATGGGGATCAGTAATTCCCTTCAATCTATGTTAGGGTCAGCTCGGTTATTGGGATTCCATGGTACCTAGGCTGGTTCCTGAAAAAATGGTATCAAGTGATTTTTTTATAAATACTATGAAAGAGAAGAAAAAAACCTTGTGGACACATGGAACATCAATGGATATATAGGACATACCGATATTGGAGGATTGGGGTCAATCCCTAGATCTCTATCATGTTTATAAAGTCCATGTATCTATTTATTTATATATATTTTTTTGAGTTTGATCGCTTTTTATTTTTAACTAGAGATTTGTTTTTGAAAAAATGACTACATGGATATGTATAAATATAAGGAAATATATATACATATATAAGAAATCATTAACTAAGTTGGAAGAAACTGAACCATGAAGAAATAAAACTTTGTAAAGTATTAATGTTTTTTAGTGACATACACAATTCATATCCATACCTCTATATATATGAAACGTGAAATATTTTTTAAGTGACATTTTATGAATAAAATAACAACACTTGAACTTGTAAATAAATTTACAGAAATAAAATGAAAGTAATTATCATTTTGATGTCAACCTTGAACCAAGAAAATAAAATTTAAATTTTGAAAGGACATAAAATATTTGAAAATTAGGTGTTTTGAAATATCATTTCTACACATAATAAAGTATATAAATACTTCATATAATGCAATTTTAATTTTAAATTACTATTCCCTACATAAAATATACCTTTGAAAATATAGTTTTTTCTATATAGAAAATAATCATAATTACTTTTCTTAATAAAAAAATTCACCCATTACATTTAATTTTAAAGAAAAATTATAATATAATTAAAATTAAAGCTATGTAAAAATTGGTACTTTAAGCGAAATAAAAGTTTTAGTAAATCAATTAACCCATACAAAATTTAATATTTTTAAAATAAATAGCTTATAATTTGAATATAGAACATCTCCTTACATAAAAGAGTATTGTGGAAATAATACTTGTAGTATATATTTTTTATAATAATTTTACCATATATAGAATATAGTATGATTTAGATAATAGATTACCCTTGAACAAACATAATATTTTTAACAGCCTAGAAATTCCAAACTTGGTTTTATAATATAAATATTATAGTAAATGAATTGATTTATAATGAAAACCAACTAATAAATTTTTTGAGAAAATTTTATCTAAAAGTAATAAATGAAATTATATTTTTTAATTAATTTTATTATAAGTTAATTATAATACTTATAATTAATTATAGTTATTATTTATCGTTTTAAAATTTATTCTAAAAAATATTGTATTGCTTTTTATAAAATAATATTTAAAATAACCATTTTGAATATTGAAAAGTAGAATTTATTTTTATCAAAAATGTTATTTAATAGATTATTTTAGTGATAATAATAATAATAACAATTAAGGGGAAAAAATTCATTATAATATATTTATAAATATATTAAAATATACTATGTTTTAGTTTTATAAAATTTATAGACATATATAATTATTTTACTATAAAAAATGAACTTTTATATATGGGTTTAGAAAAATGATATTTGATTTTTTTATTAAAAAAATGATTTATACATATTTATAATTAAAAAAATTAAAATGATATATATATATATATTGAAAACGAATTTATAATTATAAAAAAGACAGAAGTTTTGTATTAAATATATATAGTTATATTAATAAAAATGAATTTATTTATATATAAAAACGTGACTTGAATTTTGAAACTTTTTTAAAAAATGATAAAACAAAATAGATTAGTGGAAGAATTAGATAGAATAATAAAATAATTATAATAAAAAAATGGAATTATTACATTGTTGGAAAGAGAACAAAAAAGAAAGATAGTAAAATTAACAAAATGTGAAACCCAAAAGCAATAAAATAAAAATAAAAATGAATGAGAAATGGATAAAAGGGGGTTTAGGGGGTCCATGAATAGGGTTTCACAGGAGTCAAGAGAGCCAAGGCGTGTTCTGGAGGCTTTGGGAAGCTGAAGACTGGGATGCCTGGGGAGTAGGGTTCATGATCAGGTGAGGCCAAACAGATAAGATGAGTCGAAGCCATGAGATGTTGTTTCGAGGTGATTCTAAGCATGGTGATGGGAGATCCAGACTTCCAGATGGAGGTTGAGAAATACTCAATCATATGTGAGTAAGGATAGACACCATCAAGTGTAGACCGATCTTCGTTAAAGGGTGTCGCTCGATGTTAGTGTTTCAATTTTCCCAATTGCAGATAGGATCTCGGTTTTCATTCTTCTCTAACCTAAATAGGTTGGGTTTTTGTTTCTGTCTTGGTCTATACTATTTTAGATGCCTTTATTGAAGTATTTTAATATATAGTTTGTCTATTTTCTCTTCTTTGCTAATTGTTTGTGGTCCATTTTCTACCTTACTTTTGGAATATTAATATCATGTTCACTGTTTTGGTCCACATAAGTCTTGTTGTGATAATTTTAAATATATGTTTTGTTAATTTTTTTCACTTATCTAGGTTGTTTTATTTTCCTTGGATGAATGGATTAAAGATATGGGTTATAAAATTGATATCTTTCAATTTTTTTCCACTATATCCTAAGCTTACTATGTAAACTGGTGTGTGTGTCACTATGTAGAGTTTTGGCTATAAAAGGCTTGTATCAGCGTGTGAATGAATTCAAGGGAAAACCAACCTGTTTTTGTTTCCACATCAGTACACCCCAAGATTTGTGCAAACAAATTTGCATCTTAGTCTTTATATTTACAGGGTGCTTGAGTTCATGTCTAAAGCCAAGAAAATCTACTGTGTTTTTCTACTTCAATTAAAGTTTGGATGTATTAAAATTACATTCAATTATTGATTTTTTATTAAATTAAGTAAGTGATTAAATTATTTTCACACACATATATATACTTATGTATGTATAAATATTTTTTCTATCTATTATATGAATTTTTCATAACTTAAAACATGTAAGGGTAAATTTTTCCCTTTAAAACATATATCTGAAATTTTATTCAAAACCTTTCAAAATTAGGATTTTATTTTAAAAGTTATTTTGAGGGTCAAATTATATTTTTGACTGTTTAAGACACACACACACATATAAATAATATATATATATATATATACACATTCACATATTTCTTTTATTTTATGAATTTTTATGAAAGTGAATTGTTTTTAAACTTATAAGGGATTCCATCCTTCAACCTTATGGATCTAAGTAAGGATTTAATTATTTTAGACCAATATTTTCTAAACACACAAACACACACAAATATATATATATATATATATATATATGTATATATATCTGAGTAACTTAATATTTTTAGATGATATAAGTTAAGATCTATTTTACAAATTCTATCCCTGAACCTATATTTTGTAAGGGTCAAGTTCACTTCATCTAATTATTTTAGTTTTTCAAAGGTTTAAATATATATGTACATATGTATATACACATATACAACTATCTATTTTAAGTATATATGTGATAAGGGTTTTTATTTTTAATGATTATTTCTAAAACCCATGGTTCAAAAGGATTTAATTATTTACAATTTAAAAGAATTTTATTTGTATGTATATATGCACACACATATATATACATGTATGTAAATATAATTGTTTATATCTATTTTATGAATTTATCAGAATTAAAATCCTAAGGGATTACGTTTTATCAAATGATTTTGTTATATAAATATGTAAATATATATATATATATAATTTATGTATATATATGCATACAAGTTAAACCTTGAAAATAATGTTTCTAAATAAAAAACTAGTTTGCCTATGAGAACATAATTTTTTATTTTTAATGGAAAACGATAACAAAACCCTTTTTTGTTATTATAATCCTTAAATTTATAAAAGGGTTTACTATTTTGAGGTTTTAGTTATTATTTCATATATATATATATATATATATCTTTTTGTTTATTAAAAAGGGATAATATTTTATTTCAAATCAACAAATGAAGTTAGAATTTGTTCTTATTCAATTATTTTATGTTTATGTCTATGTGTAACCATAGTATTTGAATTATAATAGTTATATTTTCATTTGACAAGTATAAACAAGTTATAATTTCATGTGGAAAAGTGTTTCAGCTCATCCAAATGTGACATTCATAAACTAGACAAGGTTTTAGATAAGGCCTTAACCATTTAATAGATTCTTGGGATAAATTTTTGAAATTAATAGATTCCTGGCACAAATCCTTAAGAGTAATAAATTCTTAGCATGAAACCTTGAAAGTAATCGTTTCATGGAATGAATCATATAGAGTAATAGATTCTTGTAATGAAGCCTTGATAATATTATATTCTTGGCACAAATCCTTGAGAGTAATATATCTTTGGCACAAATATTTCACAGTAATATATTCTTGTCAAAAATCCATGAGAATCATAAATTCTTGGCACACAGCCTTGAAAATAATAGATTCTTGGTATATTGCCTCGATGGTATGTTTTTAATGTCCAAAATTATACATTCCATCATAATGAGATTAGTATTTGATCTCATGTGTGATTATTTTACTTGTAAAATATCAATGGTTAAGAATCATTCTCTTATGAACATTTATATGGATTCATTTAATCATTTTTATATTTTCAAATATAAATGGTATAATGTTTTATATTTATGTATATAATTATATGACAATTCATTTATAAAGTGGGATTAATATTTTGTATCTAATAAATAAAAAATTTAGTAATTTATCTATTACTTCATGGGTTGCATTTATTTGTCAAATAATAATTGATATCATTTTATGTGAAAGTTATAAACAAGTAATATTTTACGTGAAATGTGTAACCACACCCCGGATATGTCATGGATAATTTAGCATGGCCATTATCTAACTTATAAGTGGCATTACATGAATTTTTATTTAAGTTTGTGTATATCTTACAATGAAATTTATTTGTATCGTTTAAATAAGTTCAGTAATTATTGAGCATGCCATTTTACTAAAAAATGAATTTTAGAAACTCTTGAAAAATGATGATGACATGTTATGGGAAAGTTCATTTTATTTTTAAGAAAATTATATAAAGTGTGTATTTTATTTCGAGGAAATGTTTTAATAGAATTTATGAATTTTTTTTAAAACCCCCTTAGTAGTCATTTTAAATGTTCAACCTACGTTTGAAATTCATTTTTACATGTTTAATATATTTTTTTGTGATGTACTTTCTATGTGAAGGCAACGCACTGGAGTTTATTTTTGTATAGTTTTGAGAAAATGTAATAGTTGTATCTAACTCTCCAAAACCTAGATTGGTAATGATCATGTGTTGTGTAATGTCCTGAGTAATTATTCAGTTTATTTATTAAAAAAATTACACTGCATATTTTAGTACTCGATCCGAGAAATTGGGGTATGAGGCATTATAGTTGGTATAAAAGGAGATGTTTAGAAATCAGTAGAGATTATATATTGTTGAGTATAAGAGTTTATCATTCCTACTGTTTCTTAATTCATAAGATGAAAATTCAGAATTCTTCTTAGTCCAAAAAAATAATTGTGAGGATACAATTCTGTTGAGGGGGTAATAATGTAACAACCCCTAAATTCCATACATGGATTTATTATATAAGTATTATATTAAATTGATTAATTTATAATTAAAACCAACTAATAATATTTTTGAGACTATTTTCTTTAAAAGTATTAAATGAAATTAAGTGTTTTAATTAATTTTATTATAAGTTAATTATAATACTTATAATTAGTTATACTTATTATTTATATTTTTCAAATTATTTTTAAAAACAAATATTTTATTTCTTTTTATAAAAAAATATTTTAAAATAATCATTTTTATTATTGAAAAATAGAATTTAAATTTTTATAAAAAATGATAGTTTATAGATTATTTTAATGACAATAATATTAATAATAATAATTAAGAGAAAATATTTTCCTTAAAAAATTATTATAATATATTTTATAAACTTATGAAAATATATCGTGTTTTTGTTTTATAAAAATTATAAATGTATATAATTATTTTACTACAAAAATTGCACTTTTATATATGGGTTTAAAAAAAATTTATTTTATTTATTTATTAAAAAAGGAATTATATATATAATAAAAAATTTAAAATTATATATATATATATATATAATGAATTTATAGCTATAAAAAAGGCATACTTTTTGTTTTTAATATATATAGTTATATTAATAAAAATGAATTTATTTATATATAAAAATGTGACCTAAATTATAAACCATTTTAAAAAAATGATAAAAAATAGATTAGAAGAAACATTAGATATAATATTTAAATAAATAAATAAATGGAATGATGATACTATTGGAAGGAGAATTAAAATGAAAGATAAAAAATGGTAAAATTGACCAAACCTGAAACCCAATATCAATAAATAAATAAATAAAATGAAATGATAAATGGAAAAAAAGAGTTTAAGGGTTCCATGAATAGGGGTTGACAGGATTCGAGAGAGCCGAGGCATGCTGTAGAGGCTTTGAGAAGCCATAGTCTGGGCCACCAGGGAGTAGTGTTCGCGATCGGGTGAGGCCAAACCCAAGAGATGAGTCGAAGTTGTGAGCCCCTATGTCGAGGTGATGAAAAGTGCATCAATGTGAGATCTCAACTTCCAGGCTGAGGTCAAGAAAGTCTCAATCATCAAAGAGGAAGGTTATATTTCTTCAAGTGTGGAATGAGCTTTGTTGAAGGCTCTTGCTTGAGGTTAGGGTTTCGATTTTTATAGTTGCGGATAAGATATCAATTTATGATCATATCCAACCTAAATAGGTATGGTTTTTATTTCCTTCAAGACTTGGAGTGTTTCTCATGTCTTTCTTGAAGTATTTTAATCTATAGTTTGTTTATTTTATCGTAATTTTTGAAAGTTTGTTGTCCATTTTCTACCTTACTTTTGGACTGTGAACATCTTGTTCTCTATTTTGGTCTACAAAAGTCTTGTTGTGATAATTTTAAATTGAAGTTTTGTTAATGTTTTGTACTGGACTGTGTTTTTTTATTTTACCCAGATGAATGGATAAAAGTAACGGGTTATAAAATTGATATCTGTCATTTTTTGTTGCCACTGTATCCTCATCTTACTGCGTAATCTGGTGTGTGTGTGTCACTGTTTAGAGTCTTGGATATAAAAAGCTTGCATATGTGGGAAAATGTATTTGGGGGAAACAAACCTATTTTTGTGTCCACATCTGAAGACCTAAAAACCTTTTGTGAAAACAAACTCACATCTTAGTCTATCTATCTGGAGGGTTCTTGATTGCGTGTCCAAAGCCAAGGAAATATCTTATGTTTTTTCTACTACAATTCAGGTAAGGGTGTAATAAAATTACTTTCAGTTCTTGATTTTTTATTAAGTTAAGTATGTGATAAAAATTATTTTCATTTATATATATATATACTTACATAATTATTTATGTATAAATATTTATTCTATCTATTTTATGCATTTTTCAAAACTAATATCATGTAAGGGAAAATTATTCTTTTCAAACTTTTATCTTAAATTTTATTTAAAACCTTTCAAATTTATGATTTTATTTTCTAACATATTTAGAGGGTGAAATTATATTTTTTATTTTTCAAGACATATATATATATACATATATATATATAAATATATATATACATTCACATCATTTATTAATTTTTATAATTTTTATGAAAATGATTTTTTAAAATTATAACGGATTCCCTATAATCCTTCAATATTATAGATATATGTAAGGATTTAATTATTTTAGGTCAAAAATTACGTAACTTTTATATATGTATATATATTTGAATGTAAATCTTTCTAAATAACTTAATATATTCCAATGAAATAAGTTAAGAGTTATGTTTAAATTTTTTTCCTTAAACCTATATTTTGTAGGGGTCTAGTTTACTTCATCAAATTATTTTAGTTTTCCAAATGTTTATATATATATACACATGTAAATACATGTAAATAAATGTATATACACATATACAACTATCTATTTTTTAGTTTATATGTAATAAGGGTATTGATTTTTAATTATTATTTCTATAACCCATGGTTTAAAACGTTTTAATTATTTTAAATTTACAAGAATTTTATTCGAATGTTTACACACACACACACATACATGTAAGTAAATGTAATTGTTTCCATCTATTTTATGAATTTATCAGAATTAAAAACTCACGAGACTAAGTTTTATCAAATTATTTTGTTCTATAAAGATATAGACATATATATATATATATATGATTTACAGATATATATCTATACATGTTAATCCTTGAAAAGAATATTTTTATATAATAATATAGTTTTCATATGCAAAAATAATTTCTGATTTTTAATGGAAAATATAAAGAAACCCTATTATTTTATTGTGAGTCTTAAAGTTTTAAAAGAGTTTATTATTTTGATGTTGCAGTTATTATTTCATGTATATCCATATATGTATATATTTTTGTCTATTAAAAAGGGGTAATATTTTATTTTAAATCTACATATAAATTTAGAATTTTTTGTTATTCTATTATTTAATGGTTTTTTGTGTGTAACCCTAGAATTTGAATGATAATAGTTATCATTTCTTGTGAAAATTCAAAAAAAGTTATCATTTCATGAGGAAAAGTGTTTATGCATATACATATGTTTAATTCATAAAATAGATATGATTTTGGACAAGGCCTTACCCATTCAATAGATTCATTGAATAAAGCCATAAAATTAATAGATTCCAGGATAGAATACTTGAGAGTAATAGATTCATGGCATGAATCCTTGAATGTAATAGATTCTTGGCATGAAGACTTAAGAGTAATAGATTATTTGAATGAAGCCTTAATAGTAATATATTCTTGGCATGAAGCCTTGAGAGTAATAGATTCTTGGCAGGAAGTCCTGATAGTAATAGATTCTTAGAACAAACCCTTGAGAGTCATATATGCTTGGCATAAATCCTTGAAAATAACAGATTCTTGGTAGGCAACCTTGATGATATGTTTTAAATGTCTAAAATTATGCATTCTTTCATTATGAGATTAATATTTGATCTCCTATGTGATTATTTTACAAGTAGAATATACATGGTTAATAATTATTCTCTTATGAACATTTATTTGGCTTCAATTAATCAATTTTATATTTTTAAATGTACACAGGATAATGTTTTATATTTTCATATATACTTATATAACAATTCATTTATAAAGAGGGAGTAATATTTTGTTTTTAGTCAATAAAAAAGTTAGGAATTTATTTATCACTTCATGGGTTGAATTTATGTGTTAAATAATAATTGATATAGTTTTATGTGAAAGTTATAAACAGGTAATATTTCATGTGAAATTTGTAACTACACCCCTGGTATGTCATGGATAATTATGTATGACATTATCTAAATTATAAGTGGAGTACCATACATTTTTAGTCAAGTGTGTGTGCATATTTTATTAAAAAATTTATTTGTATCTTTAAATAGTTATAGCAATTCTTGAGCATGTTATTTTCCTAAAAAAATGGTTTTTAGTAACTATCAAAAAATGATCATGACATATTTTGAGAAAGGTTATCTCTTTTTAGCAAAACGATTTTAAGTATATATTTTATTTCAAGGAAATGTTTTAAAATAATTTATTAATTATTTTAAAAATCCCTTACTAGAAAATTTAAATGGTCATGATATATTTTAAATTCATTTTTATAGGTTTAGTAGATTTATTAGTGATGTAATTTCTATTTGGAGGTAGTGCGATGAAGTTTATTTTTGTATAGTTTTGAGAAAATGTAACATTTTTATCTATTTCTCCAAAACCTAGACTAGTAAAGATCCTCTATTATGAAATGTGATGAGTAATTATTCAATTTATTTTTAAAAGCATTTCACAACATATTTTAGCACTGGATTTGGGAAACTAGGGTCTGGGGTGTTATAATATTTTTTGAATATAATAACATAACTTTGAAAATTTTTAAATACCCGTTATTGAAACTGTAAAACTAGAACCAGATTGGCAATGTGATTCTCCATTTCCAAAATTGGAAAAGATGTTATAAAGAAAAGAAGAAGAGGTGAGTTTGGAAAGGGGATTTCCAAAGACTTATTGTATGTGTCTTATATATATATATGAGTTTAGATACTTGAATTGTGTGGTTTAAGGGTTGATGGAGGTGATGTTTAGAAGGAGTATGATGTGGAAAATAAAATTGTCCATATGTGGTCATTTGAGGTTACAAGAGGGGATAAAATTTACAATATATATGTTTACACACACACACACAGATATATATAATGTCGTCAGGGTTTGATAAAACCAAAATTTAAATTTTATTACAAACTCCTTTTTACAACCATTCTAAGTTTCCTCAGGAAGTTTTATATGAAAAAAATATTTTCCAATGAAATTAACATCAATTTTCACTGTGGATGAGGGAATATCAAAATGGTATAGCCTCTTATTGGTTATCTATATAGTTCTAAGATTAGTGCTAAAAGAAAATGAGCTTGTGAGTAGGGGTTTTGAGGTGGCTATTTGTAGGTATATGATACAGATATGGATTCTGTTGGAAGGAGGAGAGGAAGATGTTGAGGATATAGATGAAGGGACTGCTAGGTCTAGTGTTCCATGTTATATTATGGTTAATTAATTAGATGGTTTATATCATCACACTTATAAAAGAATGACATAATAGAGAGTTTTAAATGTTGGTGAATAGTAACCACATATGTGTGTCCCACATCAGTTTTTCACTCAATATTTAAATGCATAATAACCTATCTCGTTCCATAAAATGCTTGAGCCATAATCATGGCTCGAAACCAATAACACTACACCGACACCATCATTGGTCACATTACACCTATGCAACAAAAATTGGGAACCCCATGCGCTAAATATGGGATCTATGCACCCACTTTGCCTACACAATGTAGTCACTCTATTAAAAAAGCCACTATTTGGGCTAGTCTAGGCAGGCCCTACCTGTGGGTTGAGCTTTATCCCCCTAATGTGTTTAAGGGTTGGCCCAACTAGATTTATATTTAGCCAATAATTTTTACAGTAAATGTATTTTTTTAAATTTATATAAGAATAAATTTAAAATTTTTAGTTCTTTTTATGTACACTTATCATATTGAACACCATTAATAATAATATTTTATACTATTTTTATCATGTAAACATTAAATTAATATATAATTTCAATAATATCTTACTTATCATTGATAATTAATATTTTCTAGAAACAAAATAAATTTATTCAAATTATATTTAAACCATTGATTCTTATGAAACATGTCTTATACTAATATATATATATATTTATATATATATATATATCAAAAGACCAAAATGGTTATTTTTAATTTCATCATTACTATTATATTTTATTTAAAAGGAACTAAATGAATATTTTATTAAAAAACTTATTTTTTCCTTCAGATATCCTAGTAAAAAGACATTTTAAATAAAATAAACACTACAGGTTGGAAATTTTCTTTCATGTGAAGAGGATTATTATCTTTACATTACTATGTATTTTCATTATCATTATATTTGGTGGATTTTTACTTATGGAAGATCCATACAGGGATGGGTATTATTTTCTTATTCTAATGTTCATTAGAGGTTATCCCCTTTTATCACTAATGACTTTTGTAAGTATATTTCCATCTTAATTAGATAAATTCGTCTGTAAAGAAGGGTTCTTGTTCCAATTTTTGGGCCAGTATATTATTTTAAATAAAAATGTACTCTATTCTGGTTTGAGTTTCCAAAAGTTTGTCTTATTTATTTAAACGGCACTTAAATACTTTGATAATGGGATGTTACACTTAACACATTGGAATTTTGGGCCACACCTCCCTATTTAGTCCTTCTAACCCATATATATGCAGGATGAAATATCTGTATCCCCACAAGTGATGTGGACCCACTATAATATCCTAATTACAAGTTCTTTTCTCATGCACTCCTTGTGGGATTAATGCATCCCCACCTACCTCTATGGGTTGACTTGGTTGATTTCCCCCCATGTGGTTAACTACTTTGTACCCACATGTTGTTGAGGTGATCCGTGGTTGGATTATAGCAACCCCAATTTTAATACACAGATCAATTGTTTGAATAAATTAAAATTCATGCCATTTACCTCTATAAATTCCAAACTTAAATATATTCACTTCGTAACTTCATCTTCTTTAATATTCTTCATGAAAAACTATATTTTTTTCATAGGATTCAAATAATTTCTTATAAAAACAAGGAATGGACATCATTAATATCTATTAATCATCCAATAATCTTGAAAAATATTATTTTTCATGGTCTTTATATTATTTCTTTTTTGTTTCAAACAATGTTTCATCACCAACAAAGGTCATAAGAATAAGGACCAGTTCAATAATAATCACAATTTATATAGATAATAGACATTATCCATGCTTTTTTCATTTCATTTATTTTAATAATATCCAAATCACATTGAAAATTTATTGAAAACTAATACAATTTATATCCATTTTCCTCAATAATATCTCTTTTTGATTTTTTTTCAAAACCCTTAACCAATTTTCCATGTCAATATGTGAATTTTATTTAATTAATTCTCATCATTATTGAAAATAAATAAAATGGTGTATTTTGAGGTACTCACTTCAAATTTAACTTCAAAAAATATAAAAAACACCATTTATTGATTTATTTCACTATAAGTAATGGGATCTGTAATGTCCCATATTTTCAGCATGTTATGTTTTATTTTCTTATTTTTTTAAACCCTTGTTATGTTTTTATTTTATCATAGAACCTGGTGATCAAGAATTTATTCTGGCTAGTTTTCTTTTAAGAAGAAAGTAGAAAGTGTGATAGAGGATGGCTATAATCCAAATAAAAAATGTTTATTAAATACATGATGTGTATTTAAAACGAATGATATGTAAAAAATACCAGACATTTAGTGGGTTTTATAGATCCCCTGCATGCTGTGAGTTTGTTTTTCAATGGGAGGAAAAAACTAGAGCTTTACATTGCGTGTCATATTTACATATTGTGTAAATGAACATGGTCTATATTTTTAAAAGGAGGTAGTGAGTATTATATTTCTGAACCCCACTCTTCCTGTATAAGTGTAGCAATGTGTGAGATCCCATCTCACCTAATCTAGGTTCCTTTAGTTTTCCTTCGTTTAAGTTTTTTTCCACTCTAATTCATGTTGGATTTTTAATGTTAAGCTTCTCATACCACTTATTTCATTTTTTATTTATCTCACCATATTTGGTGCAATTTTAGTGTGACATCATATTCTTTATTTTCAGAGATTTCATTTATTCTTCTTTTCCCCCCAATAGTTTAACTTTATTCAATGGTTGATATTGGACTAAGAGCGCACTACATGTATAAGGTAGGTGGTTTGGTCCTTTTACCTAAAAGTCTTATTTTATTCTATTATGTTTCATTGTTCCATGCACAAAATTTCATCAGTGATGCCTCAAAAAATGATTATTAAATTAAATTGAAAGATAACCCATTATTAATATTGCTGTAGAATACTGTGATTTACTCTCATATGTTTCCTATAATGACATGATCCGCCCCTTGGGGTTTTCCTTCCATAAAGGATTAAATTCCCAATTCTTTGAATTATTTTAAACCACCTTATGAGGTGTGTGATATGCCTATGGAATGTTTATTATGTCTTCTTTAATGGTATGAGTTTAATGAAAAGAAAAATATGTACCCAAAATTTATGATGATGGAACTATAAGGGTCTTGACTTAAGGACTCTTTGGACAGGATCATCCTGATTTGTTAATAGAATGTTGTGAATGAATTAAAATATATCGGGAGTGATACATGGATTCTATATGGGATTCCTTAGATGAGTTCCCCAAGTGAATGAATTACCTACCCACGAGTGATACCATTTCCCTTGGGGAGATACATTCGATGGGATCAGTGAGTGATACAATTATACCATCCCATGAGCGATACATGGTATGTTACGAGGTATACCTAGGATGGGATCAAAGGGTCATAATTTAAACCATGCTATGAGTGATACATGGGATTCATTATATAGACCACCTTGGAAGGACTGTTATGATGATATCATTTATAATTCTCAAAGAGTGATACTTGGGTTCCTTTTTATTGATAACCCTAGATAAGATTAGGATTTCATTCATTAAATTATTAGGACGTCATTTCTATTAAAACTAAGAATGAAAAATGATTAAAGTAAGGATGTGTCTAACAATCCAAATAACATGATTGGGTTTGGTCCATTATTGGAAATTGATTTTTGATGACAATTTATTTAAACCTATCATATCTCTAAAAGTTATCCTTAATTAAATGACATCTATATTTGGATGTAGTAGGTAGTATTTTTCCAGGATCCCACAAGTAACATAGTTTGATAGGGTTTATTTATTTATTTTTTAATTTACCTTTACCCACACACTGGTCATTTTATATGTACATACTCGATAGTTATAAACATAATTAGTGGTGGCCTACTAAGTATATATCAAACCCTACTCAGGCCACCCATGATACCTGAGATGACTTTATGATTTCAGATGTAGATAAAGGGTAGAATCCAACTTCCGATGTTTGATTTTCAGTACTATAAAGGAGTATGAGGGTAGAGGACTGAGCCAATGCTCGTGGTGCTAGTGGAGCAAGATTTTTGTATTTTCCTATTTTGTTTAGAATATTTTATATTAATGTATCTCATACATCCTATGCACCTCACCTCTTTTATGGCATTGTTTCATGATCATTATTTTGTAGTTGATATTGATTTAACTTTTGCTTGTTTATTTATCTGGATGATTTATTATTATTTTGTTGCTGGATATTTATTTGTATTTAAAATACTTGTCAATGTTGTTACCATTGTGGATTACTATGATCAAAAGGTTATTGTGACACCCCATTTTTTTAAAATATAAAACTATATTTGATAGCGTATGTGATACACAACACCGAACCCAAACAATCAATGATCATTTAAATATGAGAATTTTTACCTTTCATTTAAATTTGCAGATATGAGTTGGATTAAATAATTTATAATATATATATAAAAATATCCTAAATATATTTATAAATTCTTAGTAAATAATTAATGAAATTTTGGTAATTATTTTTTTTTCAAAATAATTTTTCCTTAAAAATGAATTTTTATTTATTTTTATGAAAAAATATTACAATTATTTTCTAGAAAATTATAAAAATATATTTGATAAAATTAGATCCTTTTTTAATATCATCATATCAAGATTAATATAGTTTTAAGTATTGGGATATTTTGAAAATATAGTTTTTTCAGTGAATAGTGAAAAATATCATTTTTACATAAAATTGTCATTTCATTTGATAAATTAATTAATTTAAAAGTAAAACTATTATTTAGTATTTATTTCAAGTTAAAATATTTATTTTTTTATCTATATTCATGTTATTACATTTAAATTATCTTTATACCATACTTTAATACAAGTTTATTATTATGATTAAAAACACATTTTGCATAAAACTATTTTAAAATACCTAATGTTTCTATTTTTTTAATTAATTAATATAAAACCTAATGAGATATGATTTAAATAAAAATATTATATTATATATATACCTTTATTAATTTAATGTAACATAATTAATATTACTAGTTATAGAGTTAATGTGATATAATCTTTTATTTAAAAGTGTATATTTCGAAAAACTGATTTTCATCATGGTGTAGGTTTTATATTAAATTATATTATTTTACATATGTAAATTTATTTCTATAAAATGGATTTCATATTTGGAATAATAATAATTAATATTATTTAACAAGGTTATCTTATTTTTTTCAATATGAATAATTAATGTTGTAAATATTAATTACCACATTAAAAGGAAAATAAGTTAATTAAGGGTAAAAATAATATAAAAAAATAGAAATAATGGAACCCTAATATTTATATTTACTTTTCATTAAAATTATTATTATATTTATTCTTTAATGTTTTTAATTTATAAATTATTAATTAATCAGATTGATAAAAATTATATTATGATACAATAAAAAATAAATTGTTTTGGGTAATATCAAAAATCAATTAAAAAATTTATTTTGATGAATTAATATATTTTTTAAAAAAATTAATATTTTATTAAAATATTATTATTATATACTTTTTATAAAATATAAATGATTATATAATTTTTATGAAGTCAAATTTAATTTTTATAAGTGTTCAAAAACCTTTATTATAAAAAAACCAAGCATTTCTCCATAAATATAGAATCTATTTTAAAATTGAAAAATAATATATATAAAAAATTATTTAGATAAAATGAATATTATTTTTGGATTCATAATTTTTAAATTATCATATAATGACTTTTTATTTATTTTTTGAGGCCGACAAATTTTCAGGAAAAATCTAAATATAGTATAAATATATGGTCTATAGTATGGCATCATAATGACCTAAAAGTGATTTAATAAATACTATAAAAGGTATCCATGATAAGAAATATTTTATAATTTTAAATAGTTTTATTTTAAATTTATTTGATTAATTTTAGATAGCCTTTATGAATTCTCCAAAACCTATATTATATTTTATGGCGTTAAAATCATTTCTGTAATAACATGACCCACTTCTACATCAGTAAGGGTATTATTTTAATAAGTCCAACAATATTGATTATGAAATAATTAATACGACATATATTTGGTAGAAAACATGGGAAAAGACCAAGGTAATGTATATGTTTTTGACTATTTTATTATATGGGGTCCAAAACCAATGTTTGAGAAATAATAAATAATTCCCCACTCATTTCCTATATAAACCCACTCAATATCCCAATTCTATTCATTGAAAAACCTTGTATCACAAAATTACTCTATCATACCCTCTCTATAGTCCTGAAAAGGCCCCCATGCTCTCAATAATCTCTCCAACTCATTTGGAATTAACTTATCATGGTATGATATTTCTCTTTCCTTTTTTTCATGAATCTCTTTCATGTTATGCCTATTAAATTCTATTTTCTTTTGTGCTTTGGGAAACTTTTTCTACATCCATGTTGTTTAATGTTTTTTCATAATATTAGAGACCTCCTTAACTCTTCATTAAACCCACCCATTAATTTTATGTATACCATTTACTATACCGAAATATAGTAAGGTATTTATCCCTTCTTTTTAATTCAAGACCCTCTTTTATGTTATGGATCTTAGTTTAAATTTTTGGTTGTTTGGGTATGTTTTTCTATGACCATATTACTTTACTTCACATTAACATGTGATTATAAATCCCTTTAAATAGAATTAATCCCCCCATGAACCTTTATGTACACCCATTACCATTCCGAAATTTAGTAAGGGATCTCCGACTCTCCTCTTTTTATCAAGCACCTATTTTTTGTTTTATATCATATTTTCTATTTTTTTAATGTTGTGATATTTTCTCACATATATTTATGATTTTATATTTGATTTCTAAATAATGAGATACCCCTTTCACTCTCATTAATCCCTCCCTGTGAACCTTTTTGTACACCCATTACCATTCCAAAATTTAGTAAGGGATCCTCTCCTTATCCTATTTATTCAAGCAACAAAATTATCTTATGCCTTTATTATCAAATTCATAATGATGTTATATGTTCTTACATATCCCCCTTAATTTCCATATTGTTCCTATATTATTAAATACCCCTTTCAATCTCATAAATCCATTCAATGAATATTTATGTTCCCCCATTATGCAGTCGATGTTTGACCACCATTATCAATTCCAAACACTTGTGATGTGAATTCCCAAACCCATTTTCTAAAAATGGTGATCACCATTATGCACATATAAATTTTTATTAGGGTGTTACATGTATGTATTCCAAACTCAATGATCATGGAATCAAATATAATGATAAATGATTCCACGTTTTATGATCTCTATGGCACATATAAGTATGATAATAAAATGAAAGTGATGGGTGCACCCATAACCATACAGTGCTCCAATACATTGGGTAATGTTTTAGTCTCATGAGACATAATTCAAGGGATTAATATGTGAACCTAATCCACTATGATAATTTTTCCATCATAATGTATAGGAAGTTATCCTCGACCTATGTTTATGATGAAATGTTTAATGTTGTCTCTATATTTTTGGGTTCCCATTTTGTTATCATTCTATATCATGACTCATTAATCATGTTCTTGATTCTCACCCTTTTCATCTCTCATTGATATTTCTATTGTCCAACATATATTACATTTTTCATGTTATTCCATGTTTATTCCCTTACTGTGATTTATAGCTCACCCATTTCTTATATATGTCCCCTGGTTATCCCATGCAGTTTTAAGTATGAAGAAACAATATGAGCATGTTAAGGATGTTTTTGACAAAAAATATGTATTTAAAATTTTATGTTTTCTTGTATTTCACATAATTCACAGTAACATTATACTTATTGATCTTCTGGTTTGTATTATGTATAATCTTATGTAAGAAATCACTAATTAATATATAATAATTAAAAGGGTTGTCATAGTTGTATTCTATAGAAACGTTTAGTTATTTTCAATATTAGAATTAGAAAAATCTAGTGAAAGCCTTAGGACGAAGACTAAACATAAGAACAAATACATAAATTTTGGAAAATTAAAAATTATGTGTTTTTGAATAAAATACCTCCCTATATATATATTAAAATTGAATGTTTCTCTAGAACATTAGCATATAGGGGTAAAACCAAAAAACAATGCATTGAGCGTGACATGTCTGGGTACTGGTGCACAATAGTTGGAATTTATGCAAACAAATATTCACTCTCTTATGGGATATGCTTTGGTATATTCACTAGATCATTATGAACCATTATTTAGGGGATAAAAATTTATATAAGATTATATGTTGGGAAATATATTAGGGATAACATTGATTGAAGCCTAGGTTAATAAATAATTGTCATTTATAAGTAATCCCTTTAATTATATTTGATTCCTAAGTATGTATTTAATAGTTTAAAAAAATTAATCCACAAATTTTACATTCTAGTCAGTGGATTGAGGTATGAGGAATATATTTTTATTATTTGGTGGATTATATGGTCTGTTAGAAGTTTTTTCTACTACTTGAAGCATATAAAATTACCTGTAGTTCTCATCATTTAGAGAAAAAGATGATATTATAGTACAAATTGATTAAATGATAAAATTATAATTTTCAATAAAGTATATTCCCTTATGTTCCTAGTCTAGTGGATAAATGAATTTCTTAACTCTTGGAATATAATATTTAATAAAAAATGGTTTTATATTGTGATCATTTTTGGGGAATTGATGGAAATTGTTTTCCATTAGAGATTTCTGATTTTTTGGTCACTAACTTTCTCCTGACCATGTTATCTATCAGACCCAATTAGTTATCTAGTGTTAGTTTTATCTTCCATGTTAATGTTTTCAATTCCTATAATATTTCTACTACTCCAAAACCAAGTTATGTTATGACATTAAAAATTCATTTTCTCTCTTTTTAAGAGGATATTTTATTAACCCTTTTTACGATGTAGATTTTCAATGGAGAAATTTTCAATTGTCAAAAATTCTATACCGAGTTCATGTTTACGTTACGAGGACTCAATTTATTAAATGGGGTAGAATGTAATGCCCTTATATTTTAAAAGAGAAAACTATGTTTGATATTGTTTGATATACGCAACACTGAGCCCAAACAAACAATGATCATTTAAATATAACCATTTTGAATTTCTTTTTAAATTCGAAGAAATGATTTAGATTAACTAATTTATTAAATATATATTTTTAGTTAATATATTCATAAATTATTAGTAAATAATCAATCAAAATTTTGGAAATGTCTTTTTGTTATTCAAAATATATTTTCTTCAAAAATGTTTTTTATTTATTTTTATGAAAAATAATTATAACTATTTTCTAGAATATTTAGAAAATTTATTTCAAAAAATGTGATCCATTTTTATATCATAATATCAAGATAAACAAAGGGTGAAATTTTGGTATTTTTGGAAAATATATTTTTTCCATGAATTGTGAAAAATTCTATTTTTATATAAAATTGAATTATCTTTTGATAAATTAATTAATTTAATAATAAAATTATCATTTATTTTATTTCTATGTAACATAAGTATTATTTAGCTATATTCATGTAATAAAATTTAAATAATATTAATAATATATTTTAATACAAGTATATTTTTAGGGTTAAAAATTCATTTTTCTGAAAACTGTTCTAAAATACATAATTTTTTGCTATTTAATTAATGAAAATGACCCCTAATTAGAAATAAACTACATGAAATTTTTAGATTATTTATCTATATTTATTAATTTTAAATAATATTTTTAGGATTACTAGTTATAGAGTTAAAATGAAATAATCTTTTCCTTAAAAAATGTATTTTTCGAAAAACCAATTTTCATCACGCTTATGGGTTTTATATTAAATTAAATTCCTCTACTGATGTGAATTGATATTTATCAAATGGATTCCATATTTTGAATTATCATAATTAGTGTTAGGTAATAATTTCAACTTTTTTTGTAAAGTATGTTAGTTATTTTCGTAAATATTAACTTCCACCAAAAAGGAAAATAAGTTATTTAGTGGGAAACTAATATATGAAATAATATAGAAAATTTAACCCTAATATTTAATTTTAATTTTCATTAAAATGATTATTAATTTTGTTCCTTATAATTTTTTACTTTATAAATGATTAAGTAATTAGTTTGATAAAATTTATACATTGATACAACAAAACACAAATTGTTTTGGTTAAAATTCAAATCCAATTAAGGATTTTTTTAGTGAATTAATGTATTTTTAAGAAAAATAATAGTTTATTAAAATATTATTGATAAATAGTTTTTATTAAATATAAATTATCATATAATTTTTATGAACTCAAATATAATTTTTATAAGGGTTCGAAAAGTATTATTTAAAAAAAACCCAATATTTATCAATGATGTTGATTTTATTTTAGTTATGAAAATTCATATATTTATAAAATTATATTGATAAAATAAATATTTTTTTTGGAATTAGAAAGTTGAAATTATCCAAAAGTGATTTTTTTATAATTTTCTGAGATAACCGAATCTTTAGGTAAAATTAAAATATGGTAAACATATATGGTGTCTATTATGACATCATAATGAAAAAAATGATATAACAAGTACAATAAAATGTATCCAAGCTGAAATATATGTTTAAACATTAAAATAATGTGATTTTATGTTTATTGGATTAATTTTATAAAGCCTTTATGAATCCTCCAAGACCTATATTATATTTTAGGGTTTTAAAACCATTTCTTTAAGTACATGACTTACTTTCACATCAGAAACGGTATTATTTTAACAATTTCGGTCCTTGGACTTATAAAACAATTAAAACCACCATAATTTGGTAGAAAAAGGGAAAAAACAATGGTAAAGATTTTGGTTTTGATTATTATATTATATAAAGTCTAAAACCTACATTTGAGAAATTATAAATAATTCCACACTCATTTCCTATATTAATCCACTCAATCTCCCATTTCTCTTCTATAGAAAACGATAGAGAAAGTCCTTACTCTACCCTCTCCTCTCTAGAGTACTCCCATGGTTCCCCCAATCTATCAAGAATCCCCCAAAGCATTTGGAATCAATATCACATGGAAAAGGAAATCTCCCACCTTTTTATTTAAGAATATCTTTCATGTCATGTGCAACACTCCAATATTTTGTGAATTATTTATTTTCAAATTAATTTAATATATTTATATACTTTTTTATTTCACACAATAATAAATAAAATTTTTTAAACGAAATCACTAAGTGTGGCTTGTGTTATACGCAAAACTAAGTCCAGCTTGTGCTACACAAAACACTTTGCTATGATTTTGGTACATGAAACACTATGTTTTGGTTATATTAAACATAATACCAAGTCCCTTGGATATCTGTAATTACACACATTGTTTAGTTTTACCAGAATATAAGATACTATTATTATTATTTTTAAAATATTATAATAGCAACCACATATCCATTGGAATGGAAGTTACGAATAATATTAACTAAATTGTTAAAATATGATTTAATGATGTATAAAAAATAAATAAATTGGCTATATATTCATATAAGTGAATGTATAAACTATTTGAAAATAGAGAAATTAATTCTCTATGAAAAATATTTTTATACATTAAAACATTATTTTATATCAATAATTTAACCAAAAAACGTTTAATTAATGTTTTCAATAAAATTTATATATTATATATTCAATCAATATGTGTGATACTGATTCAATAGATTTGATAGTTATAATATAATAATATATCCAATTTTATTAATAAAAGATATATTTTTCTAAAAGTTAATTTTACTTCCTTTTAATGGATGAACCATTTTAAATATGATTTTGACCCATTTATAATTTTTATTTGAAATAATAAACATGATTTCAGAATTTGGAAAAAAAAATATTATGGTTAATTTTTGGTATTTTTTTTACAGTTTCATGATGTGATGAATAGTGAATATTACTGAATTTTAATTCAGAACTTCTTTTTCATGAAATTAAATTTTAAGGAAATTTTTTGTTTTTGATAGGTTTTAAGGAACAATTTGATCAATTATACATCAATCAATCCAACTTATCTTATTGGGATCATTTTTACTTTTAAATTAGACATAAAAATATATCAAACTTTTGAACATTTTTACTTTAAAAACCTACATTTTTATCTCATCTGTTGGATTGATTTTAAAATAATTTAATCTACTTATGTGATTTTAATTTGGAAAAATATATTCCAAATTTTTAATCAAAATATTTTTTAATTTTTAATAAGGAATTTTTTTTTGACAAAAAATATTAGTGAAAATGATTAAAATTAATTATAACGATTAAGAGGAAAAGATTCTTAAAAAGGCACTAAACCTTATACTTAAGGGCCAAAATGACATAGACACTTGAAAAAAATCCATTTTCATGCCATATTTATACCCAATTATTTTTTTGATAAAATTGGTTATATTATTGGAGATGCTTTTCATAGGGAAAATGTGGGTGGAATTTCATTTCTAGAAATTTACAAAAATGCCACTCCTCCTCTACTATGAAAAGGCACTGACCCCTCCCACTTTTTCAAACCATAAAATTCCTTTATCTTACCAAAAATATGCTCAAATAATCTCCCAAAATCCCTCAATTCCTCCATGAATCCTCCATGCGGGAAGAAATCCATCCAAGGAATACTATTTGTGTAAAGCAAAATGAGTTACCCAAAAGAAGATATAACATCCTTCCTCAAGCTCATTTATTTTATTTTCTTTCCCCACCACCTCAATTAATATCATTACATAATTAGATAATAACACCAATATCCAAAATATAATATGATTTTTTTATTCTATGTTTTCTACCTACACTTAAACAAACTTCTATCTAATGGGCAACCCCCTTTCTGTTCATGTGTACGATGGACTACCACCTCATGAAATAATGTTGTTTTTTTTCCATTACCCCCTCTCTTAGTTGGTAATTATGATGGAAAATATATATTTTATATGTTATATATGATATTTATGATGTTTTTATTATCTATTTAATTATTATGTAACACATAACATCATGTTTTCCATTTTGTGTAAAAATGATAATTTAGTTTGGGGAAGTGTCGACTACAACCTCCTTAAAGCGATGTGATTTATTCATACCATACATGGAATGTATAAAGGATGAATTTATTAAAAATATAGGATATCTATGTAATAATAATTCTATTTTAATTATAATATATATATATATATATATATTTCATTTAATTTTTTTCTGTCAATATGATAATAAAACGGAAAAAAAGTTCATACGTACGTACAACCACCGTCTCTATGAATAGTTTATTCAATTTCATCATTATATATTATATAGATTATTATAAATACATATATAATGAATATATATTATATTTATACCATTTTTTACATTCCAGAAAGAAGTAAATCATGATCTATGTAAGTGGATCAAGAATAACAAGTCAAAACATATACAAAAAATAAAGCGGATATTACCCGAAATGTAACACTAACACAATGTTGTTAATAAAATGGTAATATAATGTCATAACCATATCATATATGGTATTATATATAGTAATATGATTATGTAATATATTTTTAATAAACTTATATTTATTATATATGATTTTTGAATGTGTACGAAGAAAGTCAAGACATATGGTAAGGGAATTTCATCTCACTTGTTATTTCCATGAGATACAAGCCTTATTCACAATTAATTTTGTTTGTGTGGTGTGCATAATAAATGTGGATGTATTATATGATTATTATGAAATAATTTATGGGTATTTATATATCCATTTTTATATCATTCTTTCATTATGTTTATGGTTCAAATATTACCAATTTATTAAAGTAATATTTTCTAAATTTTATTTCCTCGAGACACATGACAAGTTATGAAGCTATATTTTTCCATGAGGTGAATATAATTCCCTTTTACATGTTATATTATTAATATAATTCTTGTAATGATATTTTTATCTTCATGTAATGTTATTATTTTCATAGTACTTTGATTAAAAGTTACCATAATGGTAATAGTTTATTACTACAACCTCATAGTTTTTCAGGATTGGTTAATTTTTTTTAAAAAGAAGTGACATGAACCAGTCACCCAGCTCATGCCCCTGGGAAATTTATTAAATAAAAAAGGTTACAATACAAGAACTAGGTGTAACAAATTTATGCTAACATGGTCTTTAAAGGGGACAGAATTGAATACTCTAAGAGAAATAGACTAAGAAACAAGGGTTGCAACTCACAATACCCAATCAAAAGAAACAAAACCTATGCAAATCTCTAGTAGAACAAACATACTCAGTTTTTTTGGAAAAATAGATTAAGAATCAGTATGGAAAGAAGTAATCATAATGATAATATTTTTATTTCAAGAAGGAAACCATGGGTCTGAAAACTTGAGGGTCAATGAGCTCCAATCAACGAAGAGTAGGATTTGACCAAGAAAATCCTTCACAAAAACAGAACTGAAATATCCAGAGAGAGTCCAAACACAACCATAATGCTGTGAAACCAAAAAACTTTGAGAAGGGGGGAGGGGTATAACAGGGGAGAAAGAATTCTAGGGAGTCAGAACATGGGCTCTGCAACCAATCCAATCCATTCCCGTTTCAAAATTGAGAATCCAGAAGTCATCCAACCGAGAGCAATACAGAAAGAAAAACCTACACCCAAGTATCCTACAAGAGGTTGAATTAAGAAATAAAATCAATCAGAAAATACTTCAAGAAAGCCTTCTTTACAAGGTTATAATCTCTAGAAAAACATAAAAAAGATCCAACATCTTCTTGAAAAATAGTACCAACAGGTAAGTGAGGCGAACCAACCAAAACAACAACAACACCAATCAATTGAGAAGAATTTCAAGCTTCGAACATGGCGGGGAAAAATCAATCTGAAAAATTGAAGGAGAGAGGCCCTAATAGAGTTCAAGAAAACCATAATCCATAACTAATTGACAAGTAATATCATTGATGTTGAGGTTTGGGTCCTTCTTAAATACCTCGACAAATTTATAGGGATGCTTATGAGATACATGAGAAGTTAGACATGCCAAACGATCTTGATTCATAGATGGAGGAGATTGAAAAAACTACCTTTTGGAAATATTATGACCCATATCTCTAGAAAACTCACTAATTTTCTTAAACTATCATTATCCATGATATATTGATGTATTTGTACAATTTTTACATTCTTTGGTAATTCAGATAATTAAAAAAATATTTTTTTTGAAAATAAGACTTTCCTTTCGATTAGAAATCTACATTCTTTCAAAATCATGTCTTCTAAAAATATTTTCTAAAATGTTTTAATATTATCCAATGACGATTAATGTAAATTTTAACCAATGTTTTAAATTTATAAAAAATGGGTTTACAATAAATCTTATTTTCATTTTCTGATAAATGAACTTTAATAAACATATTAAGTTGTAAAAGTAATGTTGGGAATGTATAGACTTACTCACTGTCATGAAAGTCATTTCATTAAATCTTACATTTTAAAATTAGAAGATTATTTTTAAATAAATATTTTTCCTAATATTGAGGAAATTTATTAATTTTATTTTTTTTTTCAAAGAAAAGTGGTTTTCAATAATGTTTTTCATTTAAAAACTATTTTAAAGGATTTTCAAAGCCCACTTTATAAGTTTTCAAAAGGGTTATTTTCAAAGAAAAGGATTTCAATGATTTAAAGTGTTCCTTATAAGTTTTAAAAACCATTTTATAGAAACAGATTTCCAAAAAAATAATCCTTCTTTTTTGGTTTTCAGGGTGTAAAAAATGAATTCAAAATGCTTTATGTTTTAGAAATATTAAAAAAAAGTATATTTCACTAAAGAAACGTTTTAAATGAAATTGTAAAGAAACGTATATAAGAAATGAATATTTTAATTGGTTTTATGAAAAGGATTTTTGAAGAAAGGCTATTTTCTATACAAAATGGTCCATGTTATCTTTCAAAATAATTCTCTATCTAAATGAAATACTTTTTTATAGTTACTAAATACCATTCATATTGTTTCTTGAATGGTTTATGTTGTCAATTAAAGATTTTTATAACACATATTTCTCTTAAATAAGTTATGTTCTTTTGATACCTACTTTTTTTATGGGTTATGATTTGATGAGATGATTATGAAACTTATCCCTTCTCTATATGTTATGATGTGATGAAACGTTAATTATACCCATTTAAATTCCTAGGTCATGATATGATGAATGTTTTGTTGTCTTATGAAACTTTCATGTATGATTTAATTATGTGACAGGTGGGACCTATACCCCCTATAATGCATTAGGCAATGATAAATGTTTTTTGAGATCAATAGGGTTGAAAAAAGGGAATCATAAGCCCAAAACAAGAGGGAGTTTTAAGCTCAAAAAATAGGGTGCAAAGGAGGGCATTCGAAGACCAAAACAAAAGGGTATATGGTAGGTCATCCCAAGCCTGAAACAAGAGGGTACATGGTATGGAATCCCTAGACCAAAATGAGAGGGTACAAGAGATTGAATCCCAATCCCTAAGTAGGTACATTGGTTATTAGACCAAGCCTAACATGTTTTGATGCTTTTGGTAGGTATCCTTGATATAAGATTTTCTATGATTTTGTTCATGCCACAAATTCCATGTCTTATTCCTATGTTAGTTTTTCATTGATTATTATCATATTTACTTTATGATTCATGTATTATGAACTCCCAATATTTTTGACATTAATCATGTATATGATCTTTGATATGCAGTGTATGATATTCAAATCATTCTCATGTTATCATACCTTTATTCTCATGTTATGATTATATATCACCTCTGTTTATGATTTCTGAGCATCTAAGCTCACCCCTTTCTTATGTTTCTTTTCCCTAGGTTATGAATAATGATTTTAAGTGTAAGTACTAAAGAGGAAGGTATTTGTGGGAAATATTTAAGATCATTTAGTGATTTAGAATATTTTGTTCTGTGTTTTTAAAGACACTTAACTATTACAATCCTCATGTATATATTTATTTAATGTCCAGAATATTCATCTAAAATAATGAAATATCCATGTATGGTAAGCCTGTTTTATTATAGTTTGTAATGATGGAAAGTTTTAGTCAAACTTTGGATAATGGGAAGAGAAAACTTTAGTGAGATCCCAAGGGATATTTCAATGGATATGTCTAGTTGTTTCCCTATGTATAAGTCTAAGGATGAGTAAATGTTTATGAAAATGTCTTGGAATTTTGGTAATGGATAGAGTTAGCGGGTTCCTGGTAATACATCCCTCTATGGATACTACAAGTGGATGTGGTTTTGGCACATTGGTTCCTAGGAGTAACAACTCCAACATGGTGCATCAATCCTAACTCAAGTGTAACCTGATATAGTACAATGAGCCTTACAACGGACGTGGTTTAAAACTATAGGGGATATGGTTTGGGAATTCCCAAAATCCATTAAAACAGTAATTAAGGATTTAAATAGAAGATTACTGTGAATAAACAAGGATAAACCAAAGGTATCATATATTAAACGAAGTATGTGTCATTACTTAGATATCCTATAAGTAAATATTTATGATTATGTGGTCTTTTGATATGATAATTGCTTCTCACCTAATGCTTTATGGTATTAGTCAATAGAAGGAACTAGAAGGAGCCATGTTAAAATTAAATGTTTCACATATGGAAAGAATTATAATTATAAAAATTAATTACCTAAGCGGAATCGTCATGAATTTAATCATAAATGTGCTATGATTTTTGGTTATACTTATGAAGATAAGGAGACAACACATGAAATGTGGAAGGTATGGAATATTCTTCCTGTATTTTTTACATTAATAATAATAACCCTGATTAGATTAAGGTTGCGTACCCTTAATACATGATTTATATTTCATATTATTGTAAATAGTTATTAAGGAATATGTTTATGAATCCTGAATAATTGCTTAAGAATAAAGTCTAATGATGGAAGTGTATATGTTTTCAAATTCAAATATTATGTTATATTAATCATGAAGTATATAAGGATAGACTACATATTTTTTAAGTATTTTCATGAATGTTTTATATGATATTTATGACCTTGAAAATTCATTTAATGTCAAGGTTACATTAAGGGAAGGTAAACCTCAACATGTTTATGAGGATTATAAAATTATATTTTATATGGATAAAGACGTGATGATATGGATATAGTAAATTGGATACTATTTAGGAAATAATAAATGATATATTATTTGTTCAAAAAGTATTCTATATTATCATGGATGAAGTTTTCAACCTTTTGGATTCAAGTAATATATCCAATAATATGTATATTAAGTGAGAATTCATTTTTTCACAAAGGATTTATAGAAATTCAGGTTATAACCATGCTTCAAGAGAATATACGATGAGGGTATTCACATGTTTGGAATGTGAAAACCAAAATCTACTTTAAGAAATATATGTGATAAAGTGAATTTGATCTAGTGACATTTTTTCTATAGTTTTGGATTTTCATCATTTAAAAGGTTTATAAGGTTTAATATTTATCGAAATATTTAGTTAAAAATCAAATGAATTTCACGAGTTTAAAGTTCTATCTCACCACATGAGGATTTATGAATATTGGATAAACTTTTCTAAAAAATTTGTGTTGATCATAACTAATGATAGATGAGATGGATTTCATGGTTCTCATGATATATTAGTACTTTAGGATTGAAAAATTCACCTTCCTTTTTTGAGAAAGTAGGGAAGTAGAAATTGATCAATGAGAAAAAAAGGGATAGGATTTCCTGAAATCATGAAAGTATATATTTTCATTAAAATTATCCAAAATTAAAATGATCTAGTAATGAGTTTTTTTCCTAATACCTTAATTTTTGTAGAACCTATGGACTTTTAAGTATTCCTGGATTTATAAATTTGAGGCCCTTAACTTTACATTGATCATTAACTTATCTGTGATTGATGAATTCAATCACTATAAATATTTATGATTTCCCTCAAGTCTATATTTTCTCTTGACACTTATTTTCTCCATTATAGAAACCTAATTATGAGTTACATTGGGTAACCACCATGTTTTCAGATCCCATTTTTAATGGAGGATTTAGTATTTATTTTCATGATGTTGGTTTCTATGAAATTAAATTTCATGCATTAAACCCTTAATAACTGAGAAACATTTTGAAGGAAAAACTCATTTTATATGGGTAGAATTTAACACCTCAATATTTTTTGAATTATTGTTTTCTAATTAATTTATTCTTTTTATATTTTTTTTATCACAACACTGAATATAGTTTTAGTTACATGAAATAACTAAGTGTGTCTTACATTATATGAAACACAATGTCAATCTATCACTTCACAAAACACTTATATTTGCTTATGGTATATAAAACACTATGTTTGGATTGTATTAAACACAATAAAAAGTCACTTAGATAGCCTGTGTTACACATAGTTTTGAGTTTTACCAGACTACAATATACCATTAATATTATTATTAAAATATTTTTATAGTTACCACCTATCCATTCAAATGGAAGTTAGAAATATGATTAACTAAATTATGAAAATATTATTTACACATGTATATAAAATGAATCCATTGGTTATTAATTAGTAAAAGTGGATGTAAAAACTATTTGAAAATAAAAAAATTACATTTCTAAGAAAACTATTTTTTAGATACAAACATGATTTTTATCTCAATAATTAAAAAACATTTTATTAATGTTTTAAATAATATATATATATATATATATATTGAAAAAATATTTTTGATACTCATCTAATAGATTTTTCATGTATAAGATAAGAATGAATCCAATTTCATGTATAGAATATGTATTGTTCTAAAAGGTAATTTTACTACATATTAGCGGAGAACCCATTTTAAATCATATATTTTCACAATTTTTTTACTTTCATTTTACAAAATAACCTAAATTTCTGAAATTAGAATATAAAAATTATATTAGGGTTATTTTGTGGTATTTTTCTATGAAGATTCATATTTTGATGAATAGTGAATAATGATGAATTTAAATTCAAAAATGTTTTTTTTCTTCTAATTTATTTATAAGGATAAATTATGTTTCTAACTGATTTTAAAGATAAATTATATATATTATACAATTATTAATCTAATTTAGGCCAATTTAATCAATTTCAAGTTGAAATTATTTATAAAATCATAACAAATATTTGAAAATTTTTACTTTAGAAACCCGTATTTTTATCTCTTATACGAGTTTAGTTTAAATTAATTTCTTCAACTTTTGGGATTTTAATTTAGAAAAATGGATTCAATATTTGGAATATGAATAATTTATATTTTATTATATGTTAAAATAAATTTTTGACAAAAACAATTAGTGAAAATGATTAAAATTAATTATAACGATTAAGAAGAAAATTATCATAACTAGGGACTAAACCTTACACTTAAGGTATATATGGCCTAAAAAAGTGTATAAAATCAATTTTATGGACATATTTTGACCAAATACTCCATTTTTTAGAATATGGTCCATTATTTGAGCCACCTTTCATAGGAAAAAATGGATGGAATTCCCTTTTAAAAAATTAACAATAATGCCACTCCACCTCCAAAAGAAAAAGGAACCCACCCATCCCACTTATTACAAACCTTAAAGCCCTATAGATAACTAGGAATATTCTCAAATAGGATCAAAAAATCAGAAAAATTCTTCATTTAATCATCAATTTGGGAATAAATTCAACAAAGGAATCCTTTTTTTTTGTAAAGAAAAAGGAGTTACCCAAAAGAAGAAGAACCATCCTTCCTAAAGTTCCTTTCCTTTATTTGTTTCTCCATCAAACCAATTATTATTATTTAATTCCTATATAATAACAGTACTATACTCAATATACTGATATGTTTTTATTATAATGTTTTTACCTTCACTTAAACACGCTTCCATCTTATGGGTAATGAACTTACTATTCTTGTGTATGATGAACTACTACCTTACGAAACGATGTTAACATTTTTCATTTACCACCTCTAATGGTTGATAATTATGAGGGAAATTGTATTTTTTTCTATTTCTTATATTATATTTATGTTTTATTCGTTCTTATTGAATTATTATATAATAAAAAGATTCAAATTTTCCATTTTTTGTATGTTTGATAATTTCATCTGGGGAAGTGTGGACTGCCACCTCCTCAATGTGATGTAATTAATTTAAACCTTACATGAAATGTATTATAGATGATTCTATTGAGTCAATAAGGGTTTTCTTATGAACATTCCATTCCTTCATATAAGGGGGATATTGATAAGTCATCAAGGTTTCCTTATGACTCGAACATTCCTCTTGTTCTGAAAATCAAAAACACCTTAACTTAAGGAAAATCTCATTTTACCCTATATTTACCCCTATAAGGAAAAATTTCCTTCCCTAAGGAAATTTATCCTTACCATTTTTCATTGCTCAAATCATAATTTATCTTAAGTATAAAAATTGGATTCATATCTAAAAACTCGGAATCATATAATAATTAGAAATGAAGCATTCAGTTTTAAGATCCGAATTTCTATTAAGAACTTTTATGAAGTTCTACTCCGAATTCCCTGTTACGAAATTTTATGAAGTTCAAATATGAATTCTGATTACGAACTTATATAAAGTTCATTAAGAATTATGATGAATAATTATGATTACAAATTCTTATTACAAATTCTGATGATGAATTCTGATTTCAAATTCTCATTACAAATTCTGATGATGAATTCTGATTATGAATTCTCATTACGAATTCTGATAATGAATTCTGATTATGAATTCTCATTACGAATTTTGATGATGAATTCTGATTATGAATTCTCATTACGAATTCTGATGACGAATTATGATGACGAATTCTCATTATGAATTCTGATGATGAATTGTGATGATGAATTCTCATTACGAATTCTAATGATGAATTTTGATTACGAATTCTCCTTATGAATTCTGATGAGGAATTCTGATTACAAATTCTCATTACGAATTCTGATGATGAATTCTGATGATGAATTCTCATTACGAATTTTGATGAAGAATTCTGATTACGAATTCTCATTACGAATTCCTTATAAAAACAGAATCTGAATATTTCTGTATTATAGACTCTGAATTCATTTACTTACATTCAAAACTTTAATATTTTCTTACATTCTGAATATTAGTTTTTGGTTATTCTTTCACTTGTTCTTTTATTAAACGATGTCGTGCCTTTAGTTATCAGCTAACCATTCTTTGAGTGACACGTGTACATGTCCCTCTGAAACTCAAGGAAGAATATAACCGTTGGAAGAGGTAGCTGACCGTTGGAGTTGTGCCTATAAATATGAGATCATTTGAACACTTGATAACATCTTTGACATCTGTGCTTACATGTTGTTGAAGTGATTTATAGAGAGAGAGAGGCTCTTATAAACTCTCAAGCTTCATGTATAAAGTTTGAATGGATTGTCCAAACTTTGCTTTCGTACAGATTGGATTCGTGCAACTCCGATTGTTGCAGTGTAAAATCGAGGGCTTCCGGGGATAGGAAGATAGAGTTGCCGACTACCAGATAGTAGAGGGATTGCGAGGACAGCAAGATAGACTCCGATCTTCGTATCGAGGAATTACCCTAGAGTGGGTAAGATATACCTTTTGAAAGTATAAATCAAGGGACCTATTATCCAGGGTTGTTGGATACCCTTCTCTTTGGGTTAAAAGAGTTAGTGTTTGTTACTTGTAATGTTACTACTTTGTTTTCCGCTGTGTATTTTTTATTGTTCAGGAAAGTATAACTTTCTCATACTTCCTCATACTTGTACTGTGATTATATATGATTCTATATGATTTAAGGTAGAATCATAATTGTTGTAAACTTTTGTTTAGTTTCATTTCCGGAATCACTTTTCTGGAATCAAGCAAGATATCAGAACATAGAGGTGTTGTGAATTTTGGTTATACAAAATTTCCTTAAGGATTTTTAAATTATACAATTCACCCCATTGTTTTTGAGAATCTCATTTCATATTCAATCCTACATTTGGTATTATAGAGTATATCATACTCACATACCATATAACAATTGGTATCAGAGGATTGGTTCAATCTGAGTTAATCTCATGATTAAATTCAGAAGAGAATTTTTCTTCTCATATTTTTCGGAATTGAATTTTCAGATTCATACTTCCAGATTCTTATTTTTTCTGGAATATGTCTTTCAGAATCATAGTGTGGATTCAGTTTTTCTTAGAGATACTCTTTCTCTATATTTTTCCTTTCTTAGGATATTTTCTCTTGTTTACAGACTTATAATACTAACAAGTTTTTGTGCCAAAGATTTTCTTAAGAATGGCAGGTTTAAATGTTGGTTCTATTGATAATCTAAATCCTACCAGACCTCCTATTTTTGATAGAAATGATTATGAGTACTGGATATATAAGATGAAGACATTCTTTATCAATACTAGAGTTGATAACTATCTAATTCTAACTGGAGATTATAAGATTCCAGATAAGGAATTGAGAACCTTTACGAATCGGGAGAAATCAGAATATCAATCAAATTTCAGAGTCATAAATACTTTGTTGTGTTCCATGACTAGGAACATCTATAGTCAAATATCATTGTGTGAAGCTGCAAATAGTATCTAGAAGAAACTTCAAGTTACAAATTTTGGAACATCTAAATTCATAGAGATAAGAAGAGCTATGTTGAGATCCGAATACCATAGCTTTAACTTTCCTTATGGAGAACCTATAAGCAAAGTACATCAAAGGGTTATGACTATCGTGAATAGCTTACAATCCATGAGAGAAAAATGTTTGGATGATGAGGATCTTGTGGGAAAAATCATAGATATCATTCCAAATGAATGGGAGTCGAAGAGGACTACAATTGATGAGAATATGAAAGTCACTTAGATTTCCTTAGATGAGTTGTTTGGAACTCTTCTTCAGCATGAAACCAGAATGAAGAGAGATGCTAAAAATGTTAAGAAGAAGGATTGGAATGGAGGAGTTTCTTTTACAACCACTTCTAAACATATGAAATCCAAGACCCCAGAAATAATAACCAGATCAAAGACAAAGAATGTCATTATTCAGTCAGAATATAGTGACATAGAAAATTCTGAGAATGATTTAGCTAATCTTGCTCGAAGAATAAACAAGATTGTATATCAAAGGAACCATCAGAATAAATACAAGAAGAAAGAATACAGAGATAAGAAATATGGGGAATTTAAGTTTCATGAATGTAAAAGAACAGGTCATATCAGACCAGATTGTCCTTTGTTGAAAAAGAAGGAAAAGAATGAAATGAATTCAGAAAGAAACAGGAAGAAATTATATCGATCAAAGAACAAGAAAAGTCTTAAAGATAATGATACTTTGAGTGATAGCTATTGAGATTCTTCAAAAAGTGAATCTTCTGAATATGATTTATCAGCACAGAAGAATATGGATTTCATTGCTACTACTTCTTTACCCAATACATGTGTTATGGCCAAGGTACGCTCTGCCAAGGATTTAACAAATTTATCTCTTGATAAGAATTACTATTCTAAAAATAGTACCTATAATGAAGATACTTCATCATTAGAAAATGAAGAATCACCTTCATATGAAGAAGTTTCCATATTTTCCAAGTTACTTGAAGCAAGAAATTGTAAAATTTATACAAAATTAGACAAATCAATTACTAGGGATGAAATTGTTACAAAAGATATTTCAGATCTTTCTAGAGTTCTTAAAGATAAAGAAGAGATTTTAGAAAAACATTCTAAAGACCTTGAGAAAGAAAATTCTGATAAAGAAGAAATTTATAAAGATCTTAAGAATTCTATTATGAAGATAAAAGTTTTTGAGGAAAAATCTAACTCTAAGGAAATGATTCCTGAGGATAAGAATTTAGTCATCAGAATGAAATCCAAAATAATTTCTCTTAAGAAGATCCTTGAAAAATTTACCTCTTGGAAGGAAACTTTTGACAAAATTTACTCTCAAATTAAACCTCAAGGAAACACTACTGGAGTTGGTTATACTCACCAAAAACCGGTTTTCAAAAACAACTATTTTTTCCTTCTAGAGCCCCTTTTTGTACTAAGTGTCAAAGTAGTGGGCATTGGAAGAAAAATTGATCCTTAAATAGAGTTCAATCTCTTGGGTTTCATACAGCTTAGTTTTACTAAACAAATGTGGATACCCAAAATCTTGTTATCTAAGAATTCCGGATCCAAGAAAGTTTGGATTCTGAAAATCAAAATTTTCTCTTATTTTCAAGAAAATAGGAAAAGTACCAACAAAAATACATGGTACATGGATAGTGGATGTTCCCGGCATATGATTGGTAACTAAAACTATTTTGAAAATATTATCAAAACAAAAGGAGGAAAAGTAACTTTCGGAGATAATGCTCAGGTAGAAATTATTGGTATTGGTAACATCGTTCTTCTTGAAAAACATTGATTTCAAATGTTTTATTTGTTAAAGGTCTTAAGCACAACCTCATTAGCATAATCCAATTATGTGATGAAGGCTACCTTGTGAATTTTAGGAATGATAAGTGATTAGTACACAATTCCAAGGATGAATTTATTCTTTCTGCCAATAGGCAAGAGAATTTTTACACACGAAACTTAGAAGAAATTAGGAGCGAATACTTAACTTTCCTTAGTGAAATGAAATATCATTCATGGTTATGGCATAGAAGTTTTGGTAACTGTAACCTTAGGAACTTATGCAAACTCTCTAAGAAAGGACTATTTAAGGATCTACTGGATCCTAGATTTGATTCCTCAAAAGTTTGTGACCCTTGTCAATATGGAAAGCAACATAAATCAAGTTTTAAATCAGTTGGTGAAGTCTCAACTACTGATTCATTGCAACTAGTGCATATGGATCATTTTGGTCCAACAGAAACTGGAAGCATTGGGGTAAAGTACTGTGTATTTGTTTTGGTTGATGATTACACTAGATATACGTGGGTCTATTTTCTAGCAAAAATGTCTGAAGCGTTTTCTTATTTCAAAAGTTTTAGAGCTCAAGTGAAAAATGAGAAAATCCTTCCATTGAAAACTATTCATAGTGATCATGGAAGAGAATTTCAAATTTTGGATTTTGAAACTTTTTGTAGTAGAAAAGGCATTACTCATAACTTTTAATCACCCAGAACACCTCAACCGAATGGTGTTGTTCAAAGAAGAAATAAAATTCTTCAAGAGATAACTAGAACCACGTTGAGTTAGTCTTCTGTAGCCAAACATTTTTAGGTTGAAGCTGTAAGTACTGGTTGTTATACTATAAATCATGTTTTGATTAGACATTTTCTTAATAAAACTCCTTATGAGTTATGGAATGGTAGAAAACCTAGAATATCCAACTTTATGGTTTTTGGCTGCAGGGTATTAATTTTGAATACTAAATATAATTTACACAAATTTGCACCAGTCTGAATGTCTGCAGAAGATCCTTCTCAAGATATGTCTACTGTAAATCCGATTCTGGAATGGAAAATATACAAGGAGAGGTTATTTCATCTGAACATTTTCAATAAGTACGACTCTATAATTTCTATGAACATTGAGCTCAATGGATGGGAAAGTATAGCTATTTCTAAGACAACAGCTCAAGATGTAGTCTATCCGGATATTCTCATCAAATTATTTGAATCAGTTTGCTTCTTCAAGGAAGAGGGTAGAGAAATGTTCTCATTCAAGAGTTATTGCAAGACATACAAACTTTCCTACACCAAGGCTACAAGCTTGGTGGGGCTGGCATATAAAGGTGAGGCCAAATTTTGCTCTAACAAACTGCCAGAGGTTCAAGGTATTTTTGTTAAGGCAAAGGCCATGGAATGCCTTGGGCTCAAAGATGTCAAGAAAACCAATATTTCCCATCTATCTACTAACAATCAGAATCTACAGTTGTGGGCGCAATGTCTCATTGTACCAATAAAGAGTGATAAGGATACCCTTAATAAAAGTGACATGTATACTCTAGATTTTTTTGGTAAATCTAAGGATGGTGAATCTCACGAGACACATCCTCATCACCATTGGGAACATCAAGAATAGAAATCTAAGAGATCAGATCATTATGTATCTGGTATTTCTTTCTAAGTTGATTGTTCGGTGTCTCGAATCCTTCAAGATCCAATGTAGTTCCAATCCTAGAAATTTCAAGGTGATGTTAATTAGTGATGATAAATTGAAGAGGATGAAATTATGTTTTTCCAAAGAGATAGGTGAATTTTATGATCCTCCAAAGGAGGAGGCAGAACCCATTCCAGAAAATGTAGAAAAAGCTAAACCTTCAAAGAAGGCTGGGAAGAAAATAAAGTTGAAAGATGTGGAAGCTGAAGATAAAACTCCTAAGTCTAAGGAAGTCCAATCTGCACCTCCTAAACCAAAGAAGCAAAAGGCCTACCCGGATGAGGTGGTAGAAAAGTGGGGAGAGGACAAGAAGAATAGAAAAGAAGGGGATCCACAGTTTGGTTTGGATCCTGCTGAGGCTAAGTCCTTAAAAGAAACAGGTGATAATAAGATTCAGGGCTAATAAAAGGAGAAAAATCTAATGAAAAAAATGTCTGAGGCCATGATTGTTCAATATCTCTTGAAGGCTGCTGAGGTTGCTTAAAAAAAATCCCTGTTCCGAAATCATTCCTTGTGAAACAGTTGACCAAGACTCCAGGAAATAAATTTATGTCTCCAGAAAAAACCAAAGAGAAGGAAGTAGAGAAGAAAGCTGTGGAAGAAGTCCAGGAAGATCAAAGCTCTAAAAAGACAGCCGACTTGTTAAATTAAGTATAAGACTTTCAGGATAAGGAAAGTGCTTCTGAGAAATTATCACTCCAGAATTCTCAAGGAATATATTTAAAACATGCTACACTTAGAGATGATGAGAAGGGAGAATAAGAAGTCAATAAGACATATGAGGAAGACAGTCAAAATCATGACTTTATTCTTCCTAAGTATATTGAAGCTGGAGAAGAGAAGGAAAATCTTGACGAAGACAAGATTGTATAATTATCAGGAAGTGAGCATGAATCACCAGATGAAGAGGCGAATCCGAAAATCAGTAAGGGGAAACAAATAGCTGTTGACACTCCAACGAAAGACATTTTGAGGAAGAAAGAATCTAGAGGAACCTCAAAGAGGAAGTTGGTAGAGATAGAGGAAGAACCATCTCCTAGTAAATTGTCTGATTCAGAGTCATCTTTATAGTGACATGATTTTGTTGTCAGTCCCTAAATAAGCTAGTGGATACTATTCCGATCTTTCTAGCAATTGAATCTAGATGCCAGATGCTTCAGCACAGTATGAATCAAAAGATAGAGTCTGTATCCATGGTGATGGAAAGATGTGTTATGATAGAGGCTGATCACAACAATTTCCTGATAAACTATGAATCCCACAATAAATCCTGCAAGCATATGACCAAATGTTCTAAAAAAATTGCTGAAGATATGGAATAACTTGATCAGTTCCAAGAAGATGTCAAGGAAGCCTTTGGTAATGAAGACTCCAAAATCAAAAATATTTCAGACAGCTTTCAAGAAAAGATAAGTCCAGAACAATGTTCTTGGATTCAGGATGTGAAAGATCTGAATGGGAAACTGAGCTATATTGTTCAAAGCTTGAAAACAGAGAAGGATATCCGGAGTGAGATGTAAGAAAAGATTTTTAAGCAAGATGATTTGCTAAAGTCTTAGGAAGAGGCCATGAAGTTTCAGGCAGAGGACCTAAAGTCTCAGGAAGAGAGAATCAAGGCATTAGAAAAGAAAGCTGAGGAAGATCACAAAGAGCTGAAGAAGTTGAAGACCATTGTCAAGATGCTAATGCCTAAGGAAAAAGAAACAAAATAGGCCACTCCGATCTTTTGTTGTATTTTTCCCTTGTACTAATTCTTTCAATCATAATAGAATTATGGTTGTGTGTTTGGTTGTCTACAATAATATTTTAGGTACTTTATTATTTTCCATTCCCTAAAACTCTTTTTGAAAATCACAAAGGGGGAGAAGGAAAAATAATTCTATAGAAGAGAAAGAAAAAGATATATCCCTAAGTAAGGGGGATTTTATTCAAGGGGGAGTTATAATTATGAATATTTCCACATCCAAATTAAATTTCTCATTCTGGAAATCTAGAATACGATCCTTAGAGTTCCAAATCCTAAGGGGGAGCTAGTCGTATTCACCATTGTCCATAAAAAACGGAGATAAGCTTTAATTTCAAAGTCTATAAAGTTATTATAATTTTCGACATTATTTTTCATAAGGATTTTTGTGCTTTCCAAAAAGGGGGAGATTGTTGAGTCAATAAGGTTTTATTTATGACTTTTCCATTCCTTCATATAAGAGGGAGATTGATAAGTCATCAAATATTCCTTATCACTCGACCATTACTCTTTTTTTTTTAAAATTACAAACACCTTATCTTAAAGAAAATTTTATTTTACCCTATATTTACCCCATATAAGGAAAAATTTCCTTCCCCCTGGAAATTTAGCCTTACTTGTTTTCATCGCTCAAATCATAATTTTTCTTAAGTATAAAAATCAAATTCATATCTAAAAAGTTGGAATCATATAATACTTAGGCATGAAGCATTCAGTTTTAGGATCCGAATTCCTATTATGAACTTTTATGAAGTTCTACTCCAAATTCCCTATTATAAAATTTTATGAAGTTCAACTCTAAATTCTGATTACGAACTTATATAAAGTTTATTATGAATTCTGTTGACGAATTCTAATTACGAATTCTCATTACGAATTCTAATTATGAATTCTCATTACGAATTCTAATGATGAATTCTGATTACGAATTATCATTACGAATTTTGATGATGAATTCTGATTATGAATTCTCATTTCGAATTCTGATGATGAATTTGGATTACAAATTCTCATTACAAATTCTGATGATAAATTCAGATTATGAATTCTCATTAAGAATTCTGATGATGAATTCTGATTACGAATTCTCATTACGAATTCTGATGATGAATTATGATTACAAATTCTCATCACGAATTCTGATGTTGAATTCTGATTATTAATTATCATTACAAATTCTGATGATGAATTCTGATAATGAATTCTCATTAAGAATTTTGATGATGAATTCGGATTACGAATTATCATTACGAATTCTGATGATGAATTATGATTACAAACTCTCATCACGAATTCTGATTATGAATTCTGATTAGTTTGGTTACGAATTCTCATTTCGAATTCTGGTGATGAATTTGGATTACAAATTCTCATTACGAATTTTGATGATGAATTCTGATTACGAATTCTCATTAAGAATTCTGATGATGAATTCTGATTATGAATTCTCATTATGAATTCTGATGATGAATTCTGATTACAAATTCTCATCACGAATTCTGATTATGAATTCTCATTACAGATTTTGATGACGAATTTTGATAACGAATTCTCATTATGAATTCTGATGATGAATTCTGATTATGAATTTTCATCACAAATTCTGAGGAAGAATTCTGATTACGAATTTTCATTAAAAATTCCTTAGAAAAACAGAATATGAATATTCCTGTATTATAGACTCCGAATTAATTTACTTACATTCTGAACATTCATATTTGCATACATTCCAAAAATTAGTTTTGGTTATGCTTTCACCTGTTCTTTTATTAAACGATGTCGTGACTTCAGTTATCAACTAACCGTTGTTTGAGTGACACGTGTACAGGTCCCTCCGAAATTCAAGGAAGAATATGACCGTTGGAGGAGGGAGCTGACCGTTGGAGCTGTGCCTATAAATAGGAGATCATTTGAACACTTGACAACATCTTTGACATCTTTGATTACATGAAGTTGAAGTGATTTCTAGAGAGAGAGAGAGGATCTTACAAACTCTCAATCTTCGTGTAGAAAGTTTCAATGGCTTGTTCAAACTTTGCTTCATGCAGATTGGCTTCGTGCGACTCCGATTGTTACTGTGAACAATCGAGGGCTTCTGGGGATAGGAAGACAGAGGTACCGACAACCTGATAGTTGAGGGATTGCGGGGATAGCAAGACAGACTCTGATCTTCGTATCGATGGCTTACCATGGTGTGGGTAAGACAGAATTTCTTGAAAGTATAAATCAAGGGACCTCTTATCCAGGGTTGTTGGATACCCTTCTCTTTGGGTTAAAAGAGTTATTGTTTGTTACTTGTATTGTTACTAATTTTTTTTCCGCTGTGCATTTTGTATTGTTAAGGAAAGCATAACTTTCCAATACTTCCTCATACTTGTACTCTGATTATATAGGATTCTATATGCTTTAAGGTAGAATCTTAGTTGTTGTAAACTTTTGTTAAGTTTCATTTCCAGAATCACTTTTCTAGAATCAATCAAGATATTAGAACTTAGAGGTGCTGTGAATTTTGGTTATACAAAATTTCCTTAAGGATTTTTAAAGTATACAATTCACACCCCTCTTTTATTTGAGCATATCATTTCATATTCGATCCTACATTTGGTATTATAGACTATATCATACTCACATACCATCTAACATATTCTAGTGAACCTATATGATGTACATGAAATAATAATAATACAATAATTATAATATACATATATACATATATACACATATAATTATTTAATTTATATATTTCAACATGATAGTAAAACTAAATCAAGGTTCATGCATACATACGACCTACTATTTCTATAAACGGTGTATTCCAATTCCTACTTATATATAATAAATATTATTATAAATAAATTTATACTAAATTTATATGATATTTATATAATTTTTTAAATTCTGGAAATAAGTAAATGATGATATAAGTAAGATGATCAAGAAGAGGAAGTAAAAATATATTCGAAAAATAAAGAATATATTACTTGAAATGTGACATTAACACAAAGTTGTTAATAAATGGGTAATATAAATCCATAATAAATAATATATGGTATTAGAAATAATAATATGGTTCTATAATATATTTATAATAAACTTATGTATATTATTCATGTGTTTTGAAAGTGTATGAAGAAAGTCAAGACTTTAGTTAAGGGAACTTCATCTCACTTTTTATTTCTATGAGATACATGCCTTAGTCACCACTCATTTCATTTATGTGGTGTGTATAATAACCCTGGATTTATTCTATGATTCTTATAATTTAATTTATGGCTATTTACATTTCTATTTGATTATATTTTTTTCATGGGATTTATGGTTAAAAAGTTACCAAATCGACAATGTAATTTTGTCTCAATTTTCCTTCATTGAAACACACGCCATTTTATACACCTATATTTTTATAGGAGGTGAATATAATACCCTTTGTAATGTTTTATAATAAATATAATTATTTTCATGAAGATATTAAAATCATTTAATGTTATTATTTATATATTATTATGATTCAAAGTTACCCCAGTGGTAACAGTTTATTCGCAAAATCTCAATGTTTATCGAGATTGTTGATGATTATGCTTCCAATGATGAAATATTATGATCCATATCTGAATAAAAATCATGAATTTAATTATACCCTGGTTATCCAAGATATGTTAATATATTAGTACCATTTTCAACTCTTTGGTAGATAATATAATTATTTTTTTTTGAAAATCTGACTTTATTTCTCCTTTCGATCGGAAATATTTGTTCTTTCAGAACCGTGTTTTGTAAAAGTTTTTTACTATTATTCAATTATTTTCAAAGGAAATTTTTACCCATTTTTTAAATTTTTAAAAAATGGTTTGAAAAGAAACCCTCTGTTCATTTTCTAATCAATCCACTTTTCCAAACCTTTTATGGCGAAAAAGGAATGTTTGACTTGTATAGAATTACGAGCCATCATGACCGTAATTTCCATGATCCTTCCTTTGTAAGATTAAAATATTATTTTTAAATAATTTTCTTCCTATTATTGTTTATTTTTTTTATTTTAAAGTGGTTTTCAAAGAAAAAAGTTTTACTTTTTTTTAAAAAGTGTTTTATAAGATTTTAAAATCTCCATTTATAAGTTCTTAAAAGGGATATTTTAAAACAAAACAATTTCAATGATTTAATGTTTTCTTAGTATGTTTTCAAAAACATTTTCTAGAAAAAGATTTCCAAAATTATTTCAAGACTTCTTTTTATGTTTTCATGGGGTTTTCATAGAAAAAGGTTTCAAAATTATTTATTTTCTAAAAAAAAATTTTTAAAAAGGAAAAGATATTTTCCTCAAGAAATGTTTTAAATGAAATTTTAAAGAATTATTTATAAGTAATGGATTTTTGAAATAGTTTTACGAAAAGTATTTTCGACGAAAGGATATTTTACTTAATAAATGTTTGATGTTATATTTCAAAATAATTATATTTTTAAGATGGTATAATTTTATAGTTTATGAATGCCATTAATATTATTTAATGAATGGTTTATGTTGTGATGGAATTATGTTTATGTTACACATTTATCTTCAATGGTTTCTGTTATTTTGAAACTCGCTTCTTTTCAAAGGTTATGCATTGATGAAATGATTATGAAACCTATCCATTCTCAATAGGTTATGATGTGTTGAAATGGCAATGATACCTATTTAATTTCATGGGTCATGATATGATGAATGTTTTGTTATCTTATATAACATGAAAGTATGATTTCATTATGTGATCAGTGATACCTATATCTTCAAACAATGCATTGGGTAACAATAAATGTTTTCTAAAATGAATAGGGTATAGGGGAGGTAAACCCAAGCTCGAAAAAGGGCATATTAAGCCCAAAACAAGGGAGTATATGGGATGACATACCAATATCAAAATAATAGGATTCACGAGAGGGAATCTCAAGCCCGAAAAAAGAGGGTACAAGGGATGGAATACCAATCTAGAAACAAGAGTATACTTGGGAGAAAATCCCAATCCTGGAACAAGAGGGTACATGGGAAGGAATCCCAATACCTAAGTAGGTACATGGTTTATTATCCCAAGAATAACATGTTTTGAAGGTATTATCAGGCTGTGATGACATGGGATTTTATATGCTTATATGTATGCCAAAAATTCTATGTATTATATCTATGTTATGTTTTCATTGATTATATCCTTATTTACGTTATGATTACTATATTACGAACTGGAAATATTTATTAAATGACTCATATATACGATCGTTGATTTGTATAGTATGATATTAAAATGTTATTCTCATGATCTCATACCTTTAGGCTCATGTTATGCTTATGTATCTCCTCTATTTACCCTTATTGAGAATATGAGCGCACCCATTTCTTATGTTTATTTTCCCTAGGTTATAAAGAATGGTTTTATGTAGAATTAATCAATGGGAAGGTCTTTGTGTGAAAAATTGAATATATTTCACCAAGTTAGAATATTTTATTCTATTTTTAAAAATAAACTAAACAATTATGGTCCTCAATTAATTATTTCAATAATTTGTTGTGTATTTATCTAAAATGATTGAATATCCATGTATGTTAAGACCGAGTCTATATATTATGCCTCTTAAATTATATTTTATCATTTCTAGGTAAGGTTTTTCTATATCCCTATTACATACCTTTTTATGTTAATTATATTAGAGACCCAATACACTAATCATTAGTCACTCCCATGAACCTTTATATACACCAGTTACAATACAAAAGAAATTAGAAAGGGATTTGTCAATTGTTTTTTTCCAAAAACTCCTTCATGTTATGTCTCTTAGTCCATTGGTGGTCATTTGGGTATGTTTTCCTTCAATATTATTATTGTCCTAATGATGACCATGGGATGAGATAACCATTTCACTCTCATTATGACCACCCATTAACATTTAAGTATGCCTATTACTATTCTACAATATAGTAATTTATCTCCCACTATCCTATTTTTATCAAGAAAATATTTTATATTATGTCTAATAATTTAAAAATTTTAATGTTTGGATATGTTCTTCCACATCACCCTTAGTATCCATTTGATTTCTATTTAGTGAGACACTCCTTTCACACTCATTAACCCCTCCCATGAACCTTTAATTACACCCATTACCATTCCAAAAATTAGTAAGGTATCCGCTCCATCTCTTATTTATCCAAGCACCTTAATTTTCTTATGCATTTATTCTCCAATTCATAATGATGGGATATGATTTTAAATATTCCCCTTACCTATCCAATGATTCCAAAATAATGATATAACCCTTTAACTCTCATCAATACCTCGCATGAATATTTAAATTCCTTTATTATGATGCTTAAATTTCACCATGATTTTCCATACCAATTTTTTTAGTGAATACCCAAACCCATTTCCTATCAATGGTGTTCACCTTTATGAAATTATAGTTACTTAATTGTGTAATTACATGTTTCTATTCCACACTCCAGGATAATGGAATAAAATGTGATCATAAATAATTTCATGTTTTATAATCTATGAGGAGCACTTATGCATGAGAGTGAAATTAAAATGATGGGTGCACCCCGAATTATATAGTGCTCCAATGCATTGGGTAATTCCTTAATCTCATGAGACATCATGCAAGGGTTTAGGGAGTGAACCTAATCCATCACGATACTTTTTATATCATGATTTATTTGTAGTTAGCCTTGAACTATATTTATGATGCAATGTTTTATGTTTTTTCCACATTTCCATGTTTCAATTATGTTATCATGCTATATAATGCCTCATTGTTTGTGTTTATGATTCTCACCCCTTTTATGTTTCATCGATAAGCCTATTGTCAAATAAGTATTATTTTCTTCAAGCTATTCCATGTTTATTCCCTTACTAAGTTTTATAGAACTCCCCTATCATATGTATGTCCCCAGGTCATCCCATGTAGTTTTATGTATGAAGGAACAATATGATCATATTAGGGAAGTTTTTAATAATGACGATTTATTTCCTATTTTATGTTGTTATGTAATGTAACTAATTATCAAAGAAACTATTCTTTTTGATCTTCTGAGTTTTTTTATATGTAATCTTATTTAATATGTCATTAATTAATGTATAATAAAGAACATGGCTAGAATAGGTATAGTCTCCCCAATATACCATCACCAACCCTCTCTTCTAGTCGGTGTCATCTATTATTTGAGGACATCTGCTTGAGGTCATATAGAAATCGTCTTGGGGCCCAAATTAGTGGATTATGGGTCCAGCTGCTACAAAAAAGTATCAAATATTATTTTTTTCTTTTTCAATCACTATTTGGTTCTTTAGATAGGATAATAGTAATATGTTACAATTTGGAAATGAGATTGTTCTTGAGAGTAACTAACCTACATACATCAGAAACCCAAAATAACATCATTGAGATTTTGTTTTTATTGTCTTGTTCATGTTACATTTGAACTGATTTCACATTTTGGTTATCCATGTGGAGGGTAAAGATCACTAAATATATTATTCATGACTCTTCTATGCATTGGTGGGATTTCATATTTTAGTTTGATAATATTTAGGGTATGATCTCAGTGGACTTCTATAAAATCATATATGACTACTTATTTCAAAAGAAGCTAAGAGTGAAATGAGATATGGAGTTTATAAATCTACAATAGGGTTCTATGTTCATGATCGGGTATTTGGATAATTTCATAGAGCTTCAGTGTTTATCATTGACATTGAGGGAAGATGGTGATGCGAGGTAGGGTGGTTGAGGATCAAGAAATGGAGATAATTTTACTAAACGTAGAATATATAATTTTAAGGTTTCTCATGGGGCAATGCCAGGCTGATGACACACACCGATAGTTCTGTGGTGAGTTACCAATGTGGTATGATAGGTCACAAAAATCCAATGTGTACAAGGGATGCAATCGAGCGATATCATGATACAACATGGGTTAACTTCAGTGTTTCTACAAAAAATTCCCTCTATTACCTAGTGATAAGGGATTTGTACCAACAACACATTCTGGTAAAGGATCAGTAGCTCCATGTTAGGCTAAAAGTTGGTCTACTACTGATCGATAAGGCTGAAGAGGTGGTTATGTAAGTTTTAGGTAGACTTCATTGGTGTAATTCCAACAGAGTGATCCTACTCTAGGTAGTGAGGTTTCTTCTCAAGTCTTCATATTTAGCCATATATTTTTAGTGCATCCTATAGTTAATGTGAGGAGTCTAGGGCCTTTTATAGTTTGATGTACTATTCTAGTAGCCTATATTTCAGTTTTTTCCTTGTTTTATATAGTCTCTTTGCACTCCTTCATATATTCAGAAACTATTTAAAGTCTACCACTAAAAATGGAGTAATTCTATGGCATGATGAATCATGATGCATCTTTAGGGGTTAGATCCGAGAATGAAAACCGATGCAAATAGTTACCCTTGATATAGGTTGGTTTTAATTATTTTGGAATTTCATTTTCCTCTAGATGCAAGGATTAAATGACATACATGGAATGGATTGGATAGTTCATTACCAAGATAAAATCGATTTCTATCATCAGAATGTTTATTCCCCATCACCCAAGGGAATCAACTATATTCATAAGGGAGAATTTTATGCCCCGGTGAATCGATCTAGACCCATGCATCAAGGGGTAGTTGGAGAGATATCCCAGATGGGCAATCTCTTTATAAATGATTATCGAATTCATTTTGTGGAATTTACTCCTATGGTGGACCATTTCAAGGATGTCTTCTATAATGACTTCTCTAGTTTACCACTTTTGAGAGAGGCAGAGTTCACCATTTTTCTAGTTCTCGAAGTAGCACTGATATCCATTCCTCCTTATAGGATGAAACTTAGAAGACTCTATGAATTAAGAAAAAGTTTAAAGATTTGAAGGTTATGAGTTTTATACAAACCAAATCATTTCTATGGGGTTTACAAGTCCTTTTCCATAAGATGGTGGATGATACCCTTAGGTTGTGCATGGATTACCATTGTTTGATCCAGATTATGGTTAAGAACTGGTATCCACTACATCATATAGATTTCCTCTTTGTCCAGCTCTAAAGAGTGACAATTTTCCCTAATATTGATTTGTGGTTAGGATATCATGAGGTGGGTGTGACTCCACCAGACATACCACATACAAAATTACATAGTAGATATGACTTGTAAAAGTATCTGGTTTTGATTTTTGGAGATACAAATTTACAAATAGTCTTTATGTCTTGGATAAATTGGGTTTTCACCTGTATCTGGATTCATTTGTTATGGACTTCATGGACAAAATATTTTTGTATTCTCATACCTGACAAGACCATGAAAAACATATTAAGATCATGATAAATAAATTTAGATAACATTAATTGTTTTCTAAGACCACTAAATGGAAATTTTATATTAATAAGGTTCACTTATTGGGTTATATCATCTCAGAGGATGGGGTATATAATGACCCAAAGAATGTGAGTCCTATTGTTTTCTAGAAAAATCCCAAGAACGACTTCGACATATGTAGTTTCTTAGGAATGGATGGCTATTACATTAATTTTATTCACGACTTATCATGAATACCAGAACCTCGTAAAATATTGAACAATATGGGTGTGATATTCTTATGTTTGGAGGTCTATGAGACATACATTCAAGAGCTAAAAGGATGATGGACTTCAGCGACGATCCTCATTCATCCAAAGCCATATAGAAGACATATAGATTATTGTGATGCATTAAGAATTAGTATTGAATAATTTATGATTTTTGTAGATTGAGTTATAGTGTACTATTCAAACCAGTTGATACCACATGAGAATAAATACGTTCTACATTATTTTGAGCAATTAGTCACACTTCACGCTTTATGTTGTTAGATGAATTTTCTATTGGGATAATGGTTCATCATTTACATGGATAAAAAAGTCTCAAATATATTTCCACATTAAATGATATGAATATCAGGAAGCACCAATGGGTTGAATACCTAATGTCATAAACTATAATCTTGATTTTAAACTAGGAAGGGGAAATGTAGTGGATAATTTCTTGAGACAGAAGACTCAAAAACATTCCATCCAACATACCATTAGTGACTGGAAGTTGATGTATTTATTTTTTTAGATGCACATTGAGGTTAACAAATATTATTGGTAGCCTATTGTGGAAGCTTTGACAGTGAAATAATCCCTTTTAAAATGGGAAATTATGAGAAAACATTTTGATTCGAAATGCTTAGTCATAAGGGAGAGTGTCCAAGGAGTGGACCCACCAATTTGTTAGGTTATTGATGAGGATGAGATCCCATAATTTCATGGATGTGTCTGGCCCCCCATATAAATAAAAGAAGAGTTGATGAGGGAATAACCTACCTCTATTTGGATAGTACACCCCGGGATTATCAACATGTACCAAGACATACATTGTCTGTATTTTTGGCAAGGTATGAAGTGATAGATTTTAAATTTTATCACTCGATGCTCTACCTGACTGTAGGTGATGCTTGAGAACCACTGAACTGTAGGATGTTTACATCATTTTCCTATTCTTGAGTGTAAATGGAAACATGAAATTATGGATTTTTATGGGATTTTGGAGATCCAATAGAGGTAGTGATGTAGTATGGAAAATTTTGACATGATTCCTAATGTCTCACACTACCCATCCTAGGTGAGACCATGTTAGTTGATGATATTTGGAGGATTTATATTCAGCAGATTATAAACCTTTATAGAGTACCCTATTCTATTATATCAGATAGAGATTCCTGTTTTACGTCAAGGTTCTTACAGTTGTTTCAGAAAGTACTAGGTTGACAAGTAATTCTGTATAACAACTCATAACCATCACTCGGAATTTGGTGCTGCAACCATATACATTAAATTTCTATCTTCAATATTTATAATAGATACCCATTTTTTATATTTAAACATTACAAAATAAAAAGAAAATATTGGATCACATAAATACCCATGTTCTATTTAGGTTTAGAGTTTTAGAGAATTTGGAAAAACTCTTATATAAACAACCAGTTCATAAATATGAACATCATCTCACATTATAAACAGATTTTATTATACCAAATTAGGTAATCAACATCATCATTGTGAAAAAATTTATAAAAATAAATCATTCAACCTCATTCATTATAACCTCGGGAACATGAAACCATAAGAAGGGTGAGATTAAATTCTCAGTAAGGTTAAGCATAAGCATTAACAATTGAATATCATCAATGATAATAAAAAGCACATAAGGGTATGATGAAAAATCATAACGTATGAGTGAATCATAAAAAAATCATACTAATAAATGCCAAGATCATCAAATTAGAAAATATGGGAATTTAAAGGGTCTTCAGAATCTATAATCATGAGCCATGTGATATCAATCTAAATAATTAGAAACATTATAAACCTATAACTAAAAATTAAAACTATTTTATAAAACTTGGAGCATCATTTTTATAAAACCCTTTCCAAACCCTTTTAATTGGAATAACCATATGGATGACTTAAATTATAATAATTAACCAATATAATAGAATGATATCAAGGTACACCCATAATTAAATCTAGTACATGCTCACCTGGAACTATATGGGCCACTCGAAGTTAAACTGTAACAGGAAAACCCATTTCAATCTAGGACACCCTAAGATAAATTGTAACGAGTTTTCCCAAAGCTATTTAGGAAAACACATGTTAATATGAAAAGAGAATACCTGATTTTATCTGTGACAACCCATGTTAAGCTATAATATTCTTACATTACACTATCTAGGCCACCCCATGTTTAAGATGTAATGTCCAAGAACTACAAAATAAATAAAGTACAATGATATTTCACTTCATCATAAAACTCATATAAACCATCAATATTGTTTTATCACCAGATAAACCCATGTAAAATAAATTGGTTTCATGTTAATTTCATTGAAACATGATTAACCCATGGAAAATAAATGAGTTCCATAACAATCTATTTGAAATAAGGCAATCCCATGGAAAAGAAACAGGTCCCATAACAATCTCATTGAAACAATATTAATCCATCCCTTGAAGGAATGAGGATAGAATCATTATAAAATAAATCCAATGAAGCATAAGTAACAACAAGGGTTTTATGAAATTATGAATTGATATAAAATGAAAATACCATTAAAACCATTTTGAGGAAAATAGCATTTTCATTTTGAAAATCATTTTTTTAAAAACATAACACATTTGAAAATCATTTTATTTGAAAATAACCTTGGAATATTATATAATAATCATATAAAAATAATTTAAAACATTTATATAGTAAAATATAATTTAAAAATTGGATTAATCCTTTTAAATTATTTTCTATAACATTTATATAAAACATGGTTATTGAAGAAAATAAATATCTTACCAAAGAGAGAAACAATGTTGAATTTACAAAAAAACATTTTCCGAATTCGTATAAGTACAAAAGAGTGGAAAATGGTTATATTACATGAAACTATCAAGAATAAATAGATGATAATATAATTAATGAGAATTATAATATTTCAATATTGGATACTTAATCATACACAATCTAGATAAACATTGAGATTGTAATAAAAGACTCTTACCACTTTGGTAAAAGTGAATTATAATCCTAATAGAACAATAAAATTAAATGAAAATTATAATATCATGAAAATAATTATATTCATGATCAAATATTTCAAAGTTATATTATATAAACTTTAAAAATGAATATATATTTTTAACAGAACATACAACTCAAAGAAGGAAAATTAAGACAAAAATCCCTTACTGTATTGAAACATTTGAAACCATAATCCACATGAAAGAGAGATCCAAAATAGGATATATAAATAACCATAAATTTTAATATAATAATAATAAAATATATCCATGGTCATTATATACACCACACAACAAAAATAATTGGTTAATATGGCATATATCCTACAGAAATAAAAGTGAGACGAGAAAAACGCTTACCTTGAATATGACTTGTCACATTCTTTTATCATCCAAAATAATAAACTTATTTTAATTATTTAATATCTTGAAATCCCTTTCCAATTTTATTATTAATTTTATTTCACTTATAAATACTTTATATATAATTACTTAATCAATAAATTTTAAGTCAGATGTTTCGACCATATTCAGCTTCTATGTCCAAAACTACTTAAGGTAGGTTGACTATAGTAAAATGGAAATTTTTTAAACATATAAAGAATAATAATTATTACATATTAATCATATTTATACATTAATTATACCTGTAAAACAAATCATGAATTAGATTTATGAAAAATGAAATGACATTATGATCACAGAGACAGTTGGTGATATGTACACATGAGTAACGTTTCCATTTTTCATTGATCATTATGGAGAGATGATAAGTAATATTTTATCATTACAGAATTATAATTATATAATAAATACAGTTATATTTAATTACATGTTCTTATATATATATAATTCATTTTATGTAAAAGGAATCACTTTACTTTGATGAGCTTGTATTCCATTTGTCCACGAATGACGTTATCAATTTTTCAAAATATGAAAAGGTAATAAAGAAAAAAACATATTCTATTTCAAAAAAAAATTATTATTTAATTAATATTATAAGGATTTAATTTATATAATATATTTTAACTATAGATGTCCTTATTAAATTCCATGTAACATGTTAGTGAAAACTCTTCCCATCATTTCACGAGGCGGTAGTCCATCGTACACAAAAGGGACATTATCATATCCCTTATAAGAGTGGAATATAATAATGGAATATGTGATATAATGACTCCATAGGTATAATAAGGTTATAAATATAGTAACTAAAAAATGTAAAACATTTTACCATCATTATTCCCAACTATGAGATGTTGTAATGGAAAAACGAACGACATCATTTTGTGAGGCGGTATGCCACCGTAAAAACAAATGCTGATTTCATAACCCATTTGATGGAAGTCTGTATGGGTGTAGATCATAAAATTAGAATAAAAAATCTAATTATTTTTCAGATAATGAGTTTTTTATATAATTATCATATAATATTAATTGAATTATGTGGAAAATAAAATAAAATAAAAACTCTTTTTGAAGAACATTACCTCTTATTTGGGTGTCCCACTTATGTTTTCACTAGAACCATTAATGTATTGATTTCTACACAAAAAATGTCTTATAAAATTATGTTATAAAAGTTTTTAGGTGATTTTTTCAGGGTTTGGGTGATCGAAAAGGATTGATATGTTTGAAGATGTTAGGAGTGTGAGTGCCTTTTTGTAGTTTAGGAGAAGTATAATTCTTGTAAATACCCAAAAGTATGTATTATTAGGAGGTATAACATACCCCATGTTCCTAAAAAAATGAATAATAATTAATGTAAGGGTTTAGTTTGTGGATAAATCCATACAACACAAAATATCCAAACATTTTTAAATATTTTTTCCTTAAATCGTAAGTTTACTTATTTTTTTCATTTTGGGTTTTCATTAAAGTGAATTGATTTCTAACCTATGTAATACATACATTAAGACTAAATTAAAGTTTGAATTATTATAATATTTATAACCACTGATTTTAGATTTTAAATAAATATTTTAAAATAAAAATCTAGTGTGTTTTGCAAAATAAATGTAACATAATTTCATGTAAGGTGCAAAAACACTTCATTAACCATAGCCGTTCCAACAATGTTTACACTGTTTAATGGTCAATATGTTCATCAGAAAATCAAAATTGGTATATGAATGTAAATTTTTGATGTTTATTTACATTTAAAAATTACTTGGTAGAGCCTAGGATTTTTATTAGTTTTAAATAATTTAATAAAATATCATTTACAATAAAATATCATTGATGACTATTTTTATATTATTTTTTGAACATAAATTTAAAAAATATGAATAAAAAGTTGAAAATTTAATATATTAAATTAAATCCCATATAACATGGTATATTTATCTAAAAAAATTTATTCAATAAACATCACTTTTAATATTTTTAGTACCATTTATTTTAGTTAATTATTAAGTAAATAAATACTACATTCTAATTTCTTAATAATTTTAAGTAATAATTATATATATAAAAATTAATGATAAATTGTTATAATAAAAAAATAATTTATATTTGAAAAGTATATATATAACCGAACATATGTTATTTTTACCCATCCTAAGGATTTATATAAATTAAAAGGAAAAAAGGGTTTCTTTTTTTGCTCTTTTTTTTCTTTTTCATTACATAACTTATTATATTAGCCACCTTCATGGAAAAGTGTCCCAAAAAATCATAAATTTTATGCCTATGGTCAAAAGGGTATAAAAATTTCTAGATAATTGGTGTTGTATTTGTTTTGGGAAATTTTTACACCTTATTTTCTTTGTTTAACCACTAAGTAAACTTATTTTTTTCATTATCATTTTACTTAATTTTAATTGTTTTCAGTAAAAAAATTGGTCAAAAATTATGTTGGAAATTTTGGATAATAAAAAATATTCTGATTCAAAAATATGTAATCCATTTTTACAAATTCAATTCCCACATGTAGTAGAATTTAAATTAAATTTAATCACATAGATGTGACAAGAATGCATGGTTTTAAAGAAAAAAAATGTTCAAAAGTTCAGAATTTTTTCATATTAAAATACAATGTGAAAATTATTACAATTAACTATATTGAATTAAAATATGTATAATTGAACTATTATGTGAAAAAAACCAATTCAAAATATAATTTAACTTTGTAAATAATATAGATGAAAAGACAATTTTCAAATAAAAATTAGTATTTTTAACTATTCATAAATAATGAAACTTTTCAAAAAAGTTCAAAAAATTCACCCTAAGATAATTTTCATATTATGATTTAAAACATTAAATTTATATTTTAAAATAAATATCATAAAATTATAATAATATGTTTTATAATAAGTGTGCTATAAAATGGTGAAACTACTTCTTTTTAGAAAAATACAAATTTTAATAATAAAATTGTATTTATTTTTATCTATTTTCTAGAAAACAAATTGGATGATTGTTAAAAATTAGATTGAATATATTATATTTAGATTTCATTAATATAAACAAATAATAGTCAGTTGTTTAACTTATTCAAATAAAATACACTTTTTCTGATTAAAATAGTTTTTCAAAAAATGTTTTCCTTTTATTTTCAGAAGTGTTTTATTTGTATTTATAATTAATTGGTTACCAAAGAATTAATTAATTATATATATATATATATAAACCATATATTTATAATTTAGTTAATAAAATTCACATCTATCATTCCAACGACTAGGTTAGAATGGGAATATATATTATGGGTTATTTAAGTTTGTTGTTTCTTGTTGAATATGCCATCGAACAAAAAAATATCAGCGTTTCATGTAACACAAGATAAACTGAGTGTTAAATGTAATAAAATATAAAAAAATAATTATGTGTAACAAAATTTATTGAAAAAAATTGTATTATTTTATAAATTTTCATGGTGTTAGATTCTGAGTACATCATATCACCCTCAGAACAATGGGTAGTTCGAGAGGAAAATACATGTGTTAGAGGACATGCTCCTGGAATGCATCCATGAATTTGAAGGTTCATGGGAAAAATATATAATTATTTTAGAGTTTCCTATAATAAATTATTTCAGAATTTTATTTAGCTGGACCCTTACGAGGCCCTATACATTAGGTCATTCCATTCACCCTTCTTCTAGCTAGAGGTAGGTGAGGAAGTACTAACGGGTCTCTTCTTGTTTAAGAGACTTCAGATAAAATCCAAATAATTTAGAGGCATATGACTACAAATCAGTCTGGAGATAAGTCTTATACAAATATTCACCACCAACCTTAAGTGTTTTTGGTGAGATATCAGGTCTTTCATCGAGTTTCAGATGGATTGGGTCACAAAAATATTCAAAGATAGTGATAGTTATCCTCTCATTACATCTGGCCTTTTGAGATCTTGGAGAGTCAGGCTAGTCTCCCTTCAGTTGTATATACCTCAGAGGTACCATGATATTTACAATGTATTACACGTATTTCAACTTCACTATTGTTATTCTAACCTATATCATTAGTTTTATCCTAAGGTTATTGGGCTTAGGGAAGATGTGTCCTTTGAGGAACATCCAATATGTATCATTTTTCAGAGCTAGAAGGATCTTTGAGGAAGGTCAGTTATTATTGTATTGGTTATATGGAATAAATAAATTCTATTTAGAAATAAATGGGAGGAATAGGCCTATGTACGTTCTTAATGACCGAAAATTTTCATAGATTACATTTTACGACCCTCCATTGCTAAACTCTTGGACTAGTTTTCTTAATGAGGGGCGGTTGCAATGTGCTAGATTTTCAGGGATATAAATTTTATTTTTTAATTCTTAGTAAACCCTTGTTTATTTGATCCTTTTTCTTATACCCTACTAACCTGGCCTTTAAGATGGTCTATTTTCTTCTGAGAAGTCAGTAGTTGGTGGGTTGGAGGAAGGCTACAAGCCAAATACATAAAGTGTATTAAATACATAGAGTGTATTTAAAAAACAAGATTTTTATTAAATACATGATGTGTAGTGGGTTGGATACACCCCAAGAACTTCATGAATTGGGTTTTCCATGGGAGGTAAAAATTTGAGCTTAACATAGTGTATAAAGTTTACAAAATGTGTAAATTCCTAGGGTATGTTTTTTAAAAGGAGGTAGGTCCTATTATTTTGAAATAACCCATCTCTTCCTTCACTAGAGAAGTGTCACATGAGATCTCTTGTAGAAACCAGACCACCGTGTTCCTGGAGCCAGTGTCATGCTACCATTACATTTGAATAAGATACAAGTAAACCACATTATAAATGACCGAACAATTTAGTACTCTTGGTAAACCAGATACATACATGAGTCTTGTTTTACAAATGAATACACTAATTACAACATTTTTTTATTTTTGGGATAAATAATTTATTCTATATAGTGTATCCTATCATATCTTTCCTAGTACACTTTATGGAATCCTAGGGAATGGAAATAGAATAAGGGTGAGATAAAATGGTATGTATGGGTAAAGTACCGTGAAACCATTAATTAACCAATGAGAATAATCAATTTGGAAAGGTAAATAACTAATAACACATTCCATGTAGTCAATAATTGATAAATAAGTGAGTAAATAATATAGAACAGTAAATAAATGAAAACAAATTTGATTTAACTAATTAACATAGAATTAAATTCATTCCTAGATAACATCAAAGAAAAAATTTCATGGATAATAATAACAGAATCTAAATTAATTAAATTCTTAATTATTGGATATCATGTTTCCTAGGTACATAGAAACATTAGCATTAAGACCTTTCACAAGACAGTTTAAAACTACTTTGACTAGGAAAAAAACTAAAAGGGGTTGTCACCACCAAATGTCATCCCTTGACACAAACGATGCATCCTAGGGATTGTATTAACCGATCCCTAACCCATAGGTCTAGAATTAGAAGATCCCCAACCCTTGTTTTTCATATCTAATGTAGTCTTCATATATTAAATAATCATTTTAATTAAAAAAAATTACCTTATCAAGTATCAATATTGAGTAAAGGACATTGATTTATCAATATTTCCCCAATAAATCAAATAAATTTCAAATTAAACACCATGACTAAAAATGGTATATAGTATAGGTAATTAACATATCCATAATAAATGATATGAATAATAAGGGTAAAATCAATGTTCAATGATCATATGAAATTAAATATTTCAAGGTGAATAAAAATGAATCAAACAAGTTAATTTCAATACCATCCTTGTTCAAATCAATAAACAACCATCCATATAAGAATAATTTTTTATCAATATAATATATCCAATGTGGAGTAAAATAAAATGTTATTTTTTTGATGAATATAAGTACTATAAATGGATATTTTAAAAACTTTATTGAGGAAAATACAATTTTAATTTTGAAAAACATTTTGAAAATCCTTTTCTTAGAAAGTAACAATAAAAAATATTACCTTTAAAAATTAGCCTTTTAAACTTTAAAACTATGCATCGAATAAATTATGGTAGTAAATATGTAGATTTCGTACAAGAAAAAATGAATATTAATTTTGAAAAGTAAAAATGTTAGAAAAGTGCCTTGTTCAGAAATAGACAAGAAGATTACACTGAAAGAAGTTTTAAAAGAAAATAATGGGTAAAAATTTATTTAATAAATCATATAGAAAATTTTAAACACTTTTTTAAAAACATTAAAAAAATGATTTTAGAAGAAAACATGTTCTCCTATTAAAGATGGAAATAAAGTATAGTTTTCTTAAAAAACATTCTAAAACATTTTGAGTAACAAAGAGTTGAATAATGGTAATATTACTTATAAAAGGAAATTAATAACTACATGAGAATAAATTGAAAGAATTTAATAAATAATTATTCAATAATTTCCTCTAATGGAATTTCATGTGTAAACAATCCCATAAAAAATGAGATTGTAAATTAAACTCCTGAAAAGACCATAATTCTAATGTGTGACTCAATTAATGAGTATATTATATGTGTCAAATTTAAATACACATAGAATAACATTAAATTAAAAATATATAATAAAAATGTATTACACACATAGTATTATAATATTAATGATAATGAGAAAGTAATATAACCCAATGAAAAATAATCGAGTTATGACATTTTTACCACTAGGTAACATTTAATTCAAATAACCTTAGACAAAATAATTCAATTTGAAACTAAAAATACCATGGATATAAAGTTATTCGTGATGTAATATATCAAAATGGGCAGTATATACATAAAAAAAGACATAAGCAGTGAATATGACATTTATCTCATAGATGTAATAAAGTGAGATGAAAATTCATTACCTTGCATTTCCTTTTTGATAAAGGTCCTTTAATATAATTTATAATTATTTTAAAAATATTTTTATCTTATAACAGAAACATAATAATATTTATAATTTCATATATTGAATTCATATAATACTTTGTTTCCCTTTTGTTAATAATTATTCACAAGTGTCACTATTTCGGGTGTTAATTACCTAGTTTTTCAAGTATATCTTGACTTGTTAATTTTTTCATTATATGTAGATCATTATTTCATCATCTCCAATATGTAAACCATTTTTTAATTATCATATATATTCAATATACATGTATTTATAATAATCCCTAATATTTGGATACAAGAAAAGAAATGCACCGTTCATATAGACAGTAGGCCATACATACATATGAACACTACTTTCATTTATTTTACATATTTAAAGAATTAAAACTAAATGATATATATCTATATTATAAATATAGTATAATATTTATGTCCTACATGAAAAATATCTCTCTTAAAATTATTTTTATACATTCCATGTATAGAGTGATCAAATCACATCGATTTGAGGAGACGGTAGTCCACATTTCTAGAAACAATGTTATTTTTCCCATAAAATGTAATTAATAAAGTTATGTGTTATATAATAATTAATTAAGGAAAAAATATTATAATTGTAATATATATCATATACAAAAAGACTCCCCATCATTATTCCCATCCATGAAAAGTGGAAAATGAAAAACAAATGACATCGTTTTGTGAGGCGGTAGTTCACGATACACGTAAATAGTATGTTTGTGATCCATTTTAAAGAATTATGTGTATGTTTTGGTTGAAAAAAACTGTAGAATAATATTAGAATATTGATTATTTAGAGTTTATTATATAATCATGGAATACAGAGTTTTCTGTTGGTAGAGAATGAAAATTAAGTTAAAGAGATTAAGGATGGATGTTACCTCTTACTTGGGTAAATCTATTTGGTTTTCACCAAAGGGGTTCTAAGGATGGGTTTTTACCAAATGGGAGGATTCTAGTTTGAGGCGAGGGATGTTTTAATGATCCAAAATTCTATCAATGAAATTTTCCTTCTTATGTTTATTTTATATAGTATAAATCATATAAAACCACATAGGGAATACAATACAATGTTTATAAATAAAGAATAAAATAAATAAGAGGCATTTCTAAATGTTATGGAACCTATACCGAGGAAATATTAACTGGACCTTAGGAATATTAATATGACTCTTATAAATATTAAATCATCTTAATTAATAGTAACCTCACCCAAGTAAGTATAAATAAAATTTATGCATCTCACAAGTGAGAGTATGATGTAATTATATAATAAAACCAAGTGAAACTTTTAAAATTAATATTTAAGTGTTGTTATTTTTATAATTCATAAATATTTAATTAAATTTTATATTTAATTAATTCCTTTAAAATAAAATTAAAATACATAAAATGGTTTCATAAATCAATATTTTTCTATCTTATGATTTTATGATAATTTTATGAGACCATAAATAATTTTTGAAAGTGTTATGAAATAATTATTAAATTTAAATTTGTATTGTTGAAGTAAATAATGGTTTTATTTATAAGTTAAATCAATTATATATAAAAAATTATTTTCAAAAAATGGATTTCATTTTTGAATTCCTGACAATGAAAAATGGTCTGGGTGATGTTTTGGGATTTTTTTGAAATAATTGATTTTTTATGAATAATGATTTACTGTAATTTACCCTATATAAATTACAGGTTAAATACACTATTTATAACATATTGGATGAGGTAAGGACCCTTGGTTTGAAATCACATTATATATTTACTATTTTTTTCTCAATAACCCACACAATTTCTTGTCTTGTGCAAAATAATAACAAAATGATTAAAATAATGGAAACCCCCCTCTTCTCCTCTATTAAAATCACCCTCACCCCCTATTATCTTCACTCCTCTAATACTTGAAGCATGTAAAATTTCTTCTCAAATAATCTTCCCTAGACTATCCTGACTTCCAAGAGCTCAAGTTCTTTCAAAAAAATTAAAACCCCTTTAGTTAAGGAGGTTCTTAAATAGGATATTTCAAAAGGTTAACCATCTTCCTTTTTCTTTTAATTTAATTCTCATTTTTACTTTCTTTTCTTATATTCTACCCACCTCATCTACCAAAATTATCATGATAACTATATTATCATATATATAATGTAATTATATCATGTTAATTTAACATTCTTCTTAAAAATCCTTTCTATATCCCTTTTATTTAAAAAACAAAATCATCATCCGTGAGGTGCCAATTTACAACCTTCATGGATGAAAAACCTATGTTCTTCAATTTATCCTCCAAATATGTTCATGAAATTATTTTCATGGTTTAACCATATTATAAAATATTTATTATGTCTTATTTAATGTTCTGAAACTTCTATATATAACCAATTACAATTTATACGACAAATCTATTTCAAAATGATCAAAATACCACTATAATAACCTAAATTATTATCACTATTGTTTTAAATAATAACTCAAAATCCTAACATATAAAAATATGAATTATATAACCATTTAATATTATGGATGATCATTAATAACATATCAATTCAATTATGGAGAATTATATCCATTCTACATGAACTCCCATTCTCATATACAAGTATATCAATCATGACAACCAAGGAAACGAACACTTCCAAAGGATAAATTTATATCTTATAAATAATCAAAAAGGTAATAGATGAACTTAATAAAATTATAATAAATAATATAAAAATATAAAATTTTCTTAATTAATTAATTAATTAATTTAATTTGATTATCCAGGTCATTAAGGTCAACTGACGAATACATTCAAACATAAGTTAATGGTTTTCTAACCGAACCTCCATTTTCATTAGGGTTACTCATTTTCATTCATTACACCAACTAAATTATTAATTATTCTCATGTAATCATAATAAGTTTATATTTAAGGTTTTATATTTGTGTTCCAATCATAATGCCTCTTTATTTCAAGGGAGATACATGTTTTTAAAGGATCTTTCTCAAATGCTACCCGATAAACAATCCCGATTCAAGGGAACTTCTTGAATTATTACCTATTTTCAAGTGAACTATATAATATATATTAATCCACCATTATTCTTATAAAATAAGTCATTTTATTATGAAAAACTACCTTAGTTAATTTATAGTATTATACACATATTTTTCTTAAACAACTCTTCTTTTCAAAGTAAATGAGCATTTCTCTCAAAAATAACCCGATGATTTTATAAGAGTATTTTAATCTATTTCAACACTCTTATTGATTATTATTTTTAGTTGATATTATTATTTTATGATATCATATATCATATTTTATTAAATGGTTTATGATTAGTTTGACTTTTGATGTTCTATCTTGATAACATTCACCATATTATGCTCAATGGTTAGTTTTTATGTTTAATGATTAGGGAAAGTTATTTACATTTTATATGTTTGTCTCAATATGAATGTATATGTTGCTTATGTTTCTCCCTATTCATATGAGGAATTCATTGAACTTATTAAGTGCTTTGTGGGGCCTACTGTATCCCCTCGCTGCATTGGTAGGTCTCATCATAGAATCTAGTTTGGGGGTTTTCCTTTTTATATATGGTCTTGGCATGAGGACTTGCCAATATGGTTATGATGTCCCACATTTTGAATTACCTCATTGTGAAACTATTAAGTTATAGTCCATGTTATTTCTTTACTAGTATAATATTCATGGTTATGATTTATTATGGAATTATTTATTAATTTTTTATTCCTTCCATATTATGATCAAGACTATGTTTTAATGGAATATGTTCTTTTATTTATTCACCATGCCTTATTACTTATAGTTCCACTATTTTACTTACCCTTAGTGAGAATCCTAGGTCAACCCTTTCTAATGTTTTTCCCATGTATGCATAGATGTATATTAAGAATGACTTATAGGGATAATCTAGGAGTTTTATATGTTTCCAATAGAATTTCTATATTGCATTTCACATAAATTTGAAATTTTGAACTTATATATGTATCTTGTTTTTAAAAAACAACTAAATTATTCAGTCCTTCGGGATGAGTCTTCCTTGTTAATATTCTGATGTTATAAAATAAGGCACCCACGCTGGGTAGCTGTGGTTGGGGTCTTTATATTTGGTATCAGCGGATGTTTTGTAGAAATCTAAGAAACTAGATATAGAAAACATAGATTAGGGAAAAAAACTAAGATATTCTTTGGGGATAAGAACACAATATCAACCTAGGATTATAGTAAGTTATATATTAGGGGGAGATTCCTAGAAAATATGTCCTTTTCTGGATAATATAAGTAGACGTGGTTTTGGAAAATATGTACCTTAGAGTAACGACTCTAACAAGGTGTTCTGAGGCTGACTCGAGGTGACTAGGTACATGATAGCAGGCCTTATTAGGCCCCTGGTTTGACACTCCTAGGGTATATTATTAGGATAATAAAATTTTTCTTTATAACTCATTATGATTGATTTAATTTATGTATATTCCCAAAGGAACCTAATTTATGATTATGAGATTACCTATGCATAAAATTTCATTTTATGATAAGTTTTTTTCCAAGTTTGAAATTATACATTAGGATTCGTAACCTAATCTAGTGTCTTCCTTTATTTAGAAATGGAACCTAGAGTAAGGTATGGAAATGGTATGAACACGCGTATCCCATGTAGGGATTTCCATCCTATTCCTGATAATGATATTGGTTCTGGAGCTGCAACTGGTGTTGAGAAACTTATAAATATACTGGGATAATTGAATCAGGATATAAACAATAAACTTACCCATACAAAGCATCTAGAACCACGAAATGGATGAGTAGTGTTAGAACATTGTATGTGACAATTGCCTCCATCATTCAATAGGACTACAAACCCTTTTAAAGTATAGAAGTGGATAATTTATTTAGAGAATATATTTCTTTCTTTTGGATGTAATGAAAGGGATAAGGTTTTTATGGAAATTTATCATCATTAAGGAGATTAATATTAATTATGGTCATTAATTCAACACATTAATGAGGAGGAAGAAATAGTAGACATGGAATGGAGATAATTTATGGGTCTTTTCTAAGAAAAATACCCTCATCGTGAATAACGAGAGGATATGGGAAGGCCGTTTCTAAGTCCAAGGAAAAAGTAGGATAAGAATCATGAAAATTATGAAGCTAATGCCACAATGTTTCCAAGACATGACACATACTACACACATAACCTAATGAGTTATATTTATCAGTTATTTGAAGGTTTTAATCCATTCCTCCGACGGGCATTGATATACCAAACTTCCTCATCATATAAAGATATAGTCCCACATGCAACCAAGAAAAAAAATAAAATCCCTAAGTATTATGAATTTATAGGAAATAAATGGAGGAAGAGGGATACTGAACAATATGGAAAAGGAAATAATGAAATGGGGAATAAGGTAAGAGTTCACTTTCCACTATCTAGTAATTTTGGGAAGAAAAATATTGGTAGTTTCTTGAAGGGAATCAGAGTCTGTTACAAGTATAGAGAAAAATTCCACCAATCCCATGATTTCAAATGGAAGAAAGAAGCTACCAATGTTTAATGATATAATTGTAAAAATATTGTACATTATGTATAATTAATATCTTAAACATCGTGGAAAAATTCCCCAAAGAAGGTCATGGGAGAATGTCCATGATTATACAGTCACAACTATTAAGGTTGAAGTTCTTAATGATATGGTAGCAGGTACTTTAGTCATTTTCTCAAACTTATAAAATGCTTTATTTGATTTTGGATGTTCACATTATTTCATATCTTCCCAGTTTTCCATCAAAATTAGATATTTCAAATTTTATTTAATAAAGGAGTTGTTAGTCAAAAATACTAATAAAAGTATCATTGAAACCAAGATGTGTCAATCTTCCCCCCTTATAATAGATAAATTCTCTATATTTATTGGGATTATCATCATAACCATGATTGAATTTCATATAATTCTCGATATTAATTGGATATCAAATTATGATGCGAAGATCTATTGCAATAAGAAGGAAGTTAAATTTTTTAGAATGATATTGTCCCTTATCTTTAGAGAAAAAACCTCACCATGTGATTCTAATCTAGATCCACCCCCTGTATCTCAACATAATTAAAGTCATTGGGAGAAATAGAACGCAGTATCTATGAGTAAGGAAATAAAGTTTCAAATTTAGGATGTATGTATTTTGCGATAATACATTGTTGTATTTCTAAAGGATTTAACTAGACACCCTCTAGAGTGGTAAATTGAGTTTTATATTGATTTAATTTTTGGTGAAAGGCCTATATCAAATAATCCTTACAAAATGGACATTGTGGAGTTAGTGTATCTGAAGAAACAACTGGAATAATTGAGTAGTTATGGTTTTATTCTCCCTTGTGTTTCTTTATTGGGATCTCAGGTTAATTTTGTTAAAAATAAAGATGGTTCCATGAAGGTGTGTATTGACTCTATGGAAATCAATAATATTTATATAAATAACAAGTATCATCTTCCTCATAATGTTTATTTCTTTGATCAACTTTTAAGATCCCAATATCTTTCTAAAATATGATCTTTGACCTGGATATCATCAGTTACATCAGAGGAAGGAAGATATTCCAAAGATATCATTTCGAACTAGGTATGGGAATTACGAGTTTATAGTAATGCCTTTTGGACTAACTGATTCACCTTTTATTTTTGTGGATCTAATGAATATAGTTCTCAAGGAATATCTTGATGAATTTGTTATGGTATTTATTAATGATATATTAGTATACTAAAAAAGCTATGAAGATCTTGATATTCACATTCACATTATTCTAAATAATCTTAGAAGATAAGAGTTATATAATATTTTTATAAAGTGTGAATTCTGTCATCAAACAATTTCTTTTCTTGGACATATTTTCTATAAGGATGGAATCTTATTTGATCATATGAAAAAAGTAGTTCTGCAGTGTCCTACACCATTGAACATAACCAAGGTACACAGTTTTATTGGTTTATAAGGTTATTATCAGCGTTTTATTCATAACTTCTCCCAATTAGATAACTCATTAACCAAGCTTACACATAAATGGTTTAAGTTTTTATGGACCAATGAATGTGAAGAATGTTTTAAATAATTGAGGAAATGGTTAGCGAAGGCTCCAATATTGACTCTACCGTAGGGAAATGGTATATTTTTTATCTATAGTGATACATCAATGAAAAGACTTGGTTGTGTCCTTATATAGAATGATATTGTTTTTCTTATGCATCAAGGCAGTTAAAAACTTATAAATAGAACTATCCAACTCCTGATGTTGAATTAGTATCTGTAATATTTACTCTAAAGGCATGGAGAAGTTATCTATATGGTGAAATATGTGAGATATATACAGATCACAAGAGTTTGAAATATATCTTCTCTCAGAATGAACTAAAATATAAGGAAAAGGAGTTGGATGAAACTACTCGAAGAATATGATTGATCAATACACTACCACACTTAGAAGGAAAATAAAGTAGCTTATGTATTGAGTATGGAGTATCATGGATTTCAAAACAATAATAGGATTAAAAAGGATCCTACTTTCATGGAACTAGTAAAGATGGATATAGAGTTTTCAAAGAAGTTGAAACATCATTAATTTTTCAACTTGTTTCCCAACCATATTTGTTGGAATGAATTAAAAGTTCTCCTCCTGATGAAGAGAATATTCAAAATAAAATTAAATACTTGAATTATGGGAATTATCCAAAACTTTTGTATGAAGATAAAATTCTGATACTTGGGAGGAAACAATGTGTTCCCTATATACCATCTCTAAAAAGAGAGTTGTTAGATGATGACCATAGTTTGATTTTCATAAGCAACTCTATAGAACTAAGATGTATAGTGATTTGAGTTAACAATTCTAGTGGGATAATACGAAATGTGAAATTGCTAATTATGTATCAAGGTGTTTAGTATGTCAACAAGTGAATGATGAAGGAAAACATCTTAGAAGAGTCATGAAACTTATTACTATTTCAACATGGAAATGAGATGGAATTACTATGAATTTTTCCTTAGGTTACCCAAAACTCAAAGAAAGAATGATGCAATATGGGTAATTATTGATCAACCTACCAAATATATACATTTAGATGCTATAAGGTAATATTTTACAATGGAGAACTTTTCATGACTCTAAATCAATGAATTTCTAAGAATTCACGGATCACCTCTTTCAATAGTGTCTGATTATGATCTATGATTTACATCAAAATTCTAGAAAAGTATTCCAAAAGCTTTGGATACTGAACTTCATTTGAGTACTTCTTATCACCTTCAAACTGATGGGGAGTCAGAAAAGATGATACAAACCTTAGAAGGCATGTTGATATCATTCTCACTTGATTTTCAAGGTATGTGGGATTAGTATTTACCTATGGTGGAGTATTCCTAAAATAATAGTTTCCATTCTAGTATTAAAATAGAACCATATGAATCAATTTAATGAAAAATATGTATTACACCAACATGTTGAGATGAAGTTGGTGAAAATAATCCTATAGGCCCAATGATTATGGAGAAAAAATTTTCTAAGGTAAAGACTATTCGGACCCACATCAAAGAAGCTCAAATAAGGCAAATGAGTTATGCCGAAAATCGAAGGAAGGATCTTAAATTTCAAGTAGCAGATCATTATTTCTTGAAAGTATCTCCATGGATGAGATTTATAAGATTTGGGAAGAAATAGAATATGATCCCATGGTACATTGAACCCTTTTAAATATTGGAGATAATTGGAGCTATGGATTTTCATTTGGAAATTCCTCCTAGCCTTTATAAGGTACATAATGTGTTCCATGTTTCATATTTTAGGAAATATAAGCTAAAACCAACACATGTACTCACATATGAAGGAGTAAAATTGGAATATGAATTATCTCACTGTGAAGATCCAATCCAGATTATTTACACTAAAGAATAAGTGTTGAGGAATCATATTACTCACATGGTAAAGGTACTTTGTAAAAATCATAAAATTGATGAGGTGAAATGGGATGAGGGGAGATTGTAATGACCCAAAATTCTATCATAAATTTATTGTGAAGATCCAATCCAGATTCTACCCAAATCTTTTTGTGAGATGAAATTTTGGAAATTTTGAGGACGATATTTTTTTAGGAGGGGAGATTGTAATGACCCAAAATTATATCAATGAAATTTCCCTTATTATTTTTATTTTATATACTATTACTTATATAAAACCATATGGAGAACATAATAAAGTTTTTATAAATGATGAATAAAAGAAATAGTATGAATTTTTAGACATTAAGGAACCTATAAAAATAAAATAGTAACTTCCCCTTAGGAATATTAATATGAACCTTATGAATATTAAAACAACCTAATGAATAATAACTTCTCCCATGATAGTATGAATAAAATTTAGGCATCTCATAGGTGAGAGTATAATATAATTATATCATAACAAAAGTAAGTGAATGTTTTAAAATTAATATTTTAGTTTTGGTATTTTTATAAATCATAAATATTTAATTACAATATTATTGTTAATAAAATTATTTACAATAAAATTAAAATTCTAAAAATAAATTTATAAATCAATACTTTTCTGTCTTATGATTTTAGGATAATTTTATGAGACCTTTGTTAAAATTTTAAAGTGTAATAAAATCATTTTTAAATTTTAATCTATATTTTTCAAGAAAATAATTATTTTATTTAAAAATTAAATTAATCATATATAGAAAATTATTTTCAAAAAATGGAGTTCATTTTTTAATTCTAACATCATGGATGATGTAATCACCCTTGGTTAGAAATAACTTTATATCTTTACTATTTTTCTCAGAATAACCAACACTATTGTTTGTATTGATCAAAATAAAAAAAATAATGATTATAATAATGGATAACCTCCGTCTCCTCCACTATAAAAACCACCCTCACCCCTCTTCTATTCACCAATATATGCCTTGAATCATGTAAAAGATCTGCCCAAATCCTCTTCCCTAGTCTCTCCCCATGTATAATATATTTTTGTCTTTTAAAAAGACCAAAACCTCTTCCCTTAATGAGGTTTTTAATGAGGATATTTCAAGAGGTAAACTCTCTTCTATTTTTCTTTTAATTTCATTTTAATTTTTAATTCATTTTTCTTATATTCTCCTCAACTATTCTATAAAAATGATCATGATAACTCTGGTATAATATATATACAAGAATTATATCAGGTTAAAGGAAAATTATTCATCATTCTTCTTTCAGTCCCGTTAATTATAAAAACCAAATCATCTTCCATGAGGTACCAATTTACAACCTTCAAGGATGACTAACCTTTGTTATTCAATTTATCCTTCAAGACTGGTCATGAAAATATTTTTTATGGTTGAAAAAGATTATAAAATATTTAATATTAATTATTTAACATTATGAAACCAATATATATTATTAATACAAATTCATAGGAAAAAACATGTTCGAGATGAACAAAGTACAACCGTAATAATCTAAACAATTATCACTAATATTTTATCTAAAAAATCATATTCATACCATATAAAAAAATTAATTATATTATAATTTAATATTTTCTATATTCATTTTTAACACATTAAATCAATTCTATAGAATTATATCTATTCCACATGAACTCCCATACTCATATTCAAGTATACATATCGTGAAAAGCAAGGAAAGAAACGCTCTGCAGTGATAAATTAATATTTTTCCACTCATCAAAAGTCCATAAATGAACTTAATAAAATTATAAAAATTTAAATAAATGTATAAAATGGTCTCAATTAATTAATAAATGGATTTAATTTGTTGTTCCATGACATTAAGGTCATGTGAAGAATACATTCGAACATAAGGTAAGGGTTTTTTCCTCGAACCTTCATTTTCATTCGTGTTACTATTTTTCTCTATTTAGACCAATTAAATTATTAAATATTATTATTTACTACTCATATATTCTCTATGAATGTTCTATATATGCAGACCAATTTTAGTTCCCCACTAATTGATGGGGAGTTACATGTTTTAAAAGGATCTTTCTCAAATGATTCTTGAAAAACATGCCCGATTCAGGGGAACTTCTAAAATTATTACCCATTATCAAGTACACTCAATAATATATTTTAATCCACAAATATTTTCCTAAAATAAATAATTTTATTATGAAAAAACTATCTTAGATTACTTATATTTTTATAAAAATATTTTTATAAAAGAACTATTCATTTAAAGTAAAAGAGTATTTCTCTCAAAAATTACTCGATGATTTTATAAGAGTATTTTCATCAATTTCAACAATATTATTGATAATTATATTTAATTGGGATTATTATTTATTGATATCATATACCACGTTTTATTTAATGGTTTATGATTATTTTGGCTATGTATATTCTATCTTGATACCATTCACCATATTACATTGAATGGTTAGTGTTTCTGATTAATGATTGGGGAAATTCATTTACATTTCATATGTTAGTCTAAATATGAATATATTTATTGCTTATGTTTCTGCCCTTTCATATGAGGAATGAATTGGGCTTAGAATATATCGGGTGGGGTCTTCTAAATCCTCTAGGTTCATCAAAAGGTATAATGAGAAAAACTAGTTTGTGGTTTTACCCATTTATGCATGGTCTTTCCATGAGGATTTTGCAATATGGTTATGTTGCCTTGCATTATAAATTCCCTAATTAGAAAACTAGTATGTGAAAGTCCATGTGATTTTTTGACTAGTATATATCCATGGTTATGACTTATTATAGAATTATTTATTCAGTTTTTATTCCCCCCATGTTATGTTCAAGATTATTTTTTAATGGAATATGTTCTTTTATTTATTCAACATGTATTATATTTATGATTTCAATATCTTACTTACCCTTACTAAGCAACTAAAATTGCCCCTTTCTTATGTTTTATTCTTTCACATGATGTAAAGAAGTATATTATGAATAAATTGTAGATATAATCTAGGAGTTGTTGATATTTCCAAATGAATTTATGTATTGTATTTCATTTTAAGTTTTATTATTGATCTTTTGTATGTATATTGATTTCCCAAACAACTAAAATATTTGGTCCTTCCGGATGCGTCTTCCTTATTAAAATAAAAACACTATAAAATAAGGCATATAATCTGGGTAGCTAGGGTCAGGGTATTTAAGGATATTGGGAGATTAATTTATCATGGTGTTTTCATGCCAAAGTGTTTGTGAGTTTTTAGGAAGTGGGAGGGGTGGGTGCCTTTTTATAATGGAGGAGGAGTAATATTCCTGTAAATTTTTGAAAAGGGAATTCCACCATGTTTATCCGATGTCACATGGAACCAATAATTTAACTAATAAAAAAAATTAATATAGATTCAAAATATTTCAGGCCAATGTCTTTTGAATAAGTTTATAGGTCATTTTAGCACTAATGTTTAAGTTTTTTCCTTTATTAAGCTAATTCTTCTCTTAATCATTATAATTAATTTTAATCAAATTCACTAATATTTTTAGAAATTTTTATTTACCTTATTATATATTATAAATTTTGATTATTAAAAATATGGAGTCCATTTTTTCATACTAAAATAACATAAATAGAATAAATTAATTTAATATTAACCCCATAGACCGGACAATAAAGAAGGTTTTTAAAGTAAAAATTTTCAAAAGTTTGCTAATTTATTATATTCAATTTCAAAGTGAAATTGATTCCAAAACCTAAATTAGACTAATTGATATAAAATTGATCAAATTAAACTTAAAAACAAATGAAAAATTTGATTAATACTTATAAATTAATGAGATGAAAAATAAGTTTTGAGTTAAAATTTATTATTTTTTTAGTGTTCAACAAAAATGAATGTTCTCAGAAAAATAAAAAACATTCAACCTTAGATAATTATTAGTTTCCTATTTTAAAAATGCATTTTATTTTGAAATTTTAAATTTATAAAATTTGTAACAATTTTATTTAAAATATGTTCCCTATTAAAAGGTGATAGAGTTGCATTTTTTGAAAAATTCAAATTTTAAGAATAAAAATGGATTTATTATTATCTTATTCTTATCAAACATATTTGATGAATGTTGAAAATATTTTATTGAATATATATCATAAATATTTCAATAATATAATTCAATAATAGTAATTAATTAAATTAATTATAATTAAATACCATTGTGAGTATAAAAAAATTTCTATTATATTCAATTAGTTTTTTATACATTTATTATTTATTGGTAACCTATGAATTAATCTTATATTTGTGTAAACCATATATTTTCATAAGTTAGTTGTTAATATTCATATTCATTAATTTAATGGCTATGTTATGAATTATTATATTAAATAAAAAAATTTAATAATACATTATTGTTTAGTAAAGCTTGGTCTTGCATGTAACACATGCCATTAAAGAAACTCGTTATTTTGTGTGATACATGATAACTCATTATCATGTGCATTGAAATATATATCATACATTTATATTATTTAAAATAGTAAATATATTTTAAATTTTTGGGAAATTAGATTCCCTTTTGGGTTTGGTGTTTCATGTCATACAAACTATCAAATAAAATATTCTTTATTTAGAATTTTTGGGAATTACATTATCCCCTACTTAGATAAATTATTTCCTCACAATTTAAACCCAAGATTGGTTTGGAAATTCATTTATTGAAATCCCAAATCATGAGAAGATTTAATAAAATATCCTCTTTATAAGAGTAATGATATGTATTAAGATTATATGGAATAAAATTTAACTAAGTCTCTATGTAGGAGAACATTAGTGGGAAGTGGAGATATGTACATGGAGGATAAGAGTAAATATTTATAGGGAGTTATTGATGTCATCAATAACAACAAGTGAATTATAAATGTAATGTTGAGGGTATCAAATTAATAAATATTTAATGATTTATAAAAAAAACAAGTTAAAAACATTAAGGTATTGATAGAAATTTTTTTGTAACACCCTTTTCCTAATAATGAGAAATTATTTTATTGAACGAGAAAATAAGGCAATATAACTACTTGTTACATTTCAATTTTATAAGAAAAATTTAATCTTTTGTTTGTGATTCCATCAAATTATAATCCCTCCATTACACTATGGAATTAATACCAAAAAATTAAGTTTTATTCCTAAAGAACTAAAATACACTTTTAACAGATCATAATACCTATAGAAAAGTTATTATATGTGTATCTAACTATTCTTACAATACAATACAGTTAAGACATTAATATCTAAACCTAAAAGGTAACACTACTGGTTTATCATTAATATTTGTTCTTCAAAATTTTTAACTAAAAAAATTGAAATATTAACCATGAAATTTTGTTGGTGTGTGGTTGGTTTGATACCCTTATTATCTTTAGATAATGGGTTCATTTCCCATGGCCATACCAAACTTTATGGGTTTTTCCCCAACATATATGTTTTCCTTTTCTAATACCATATTAATATAATTCCCAAAATTAATATGATAGAAATCATTAAAACATGTTTAATTAATAAATATCCTCTTAAATAAGGTTTTCAATTAATCCTTAATATATAAATATATGATAAATTTATTTCTACATATGTCCTTCATTAGTCTATGGTTTAACCTAGGTCCTTCATTTTCATTATTTATTAAAAATCATCCATAATGGTTTGTAATGAAAACTGGAATTATCCTAAGAATATTCCTCAGAAATGTCTAACATGGTGTGTAATAAGTATTGTTTTAATGTACCAGGTTACCCTCAAGTCAGCCCTAGAACACCTTATAAGAGTTGCCACCCCAAGGTATATATATTCCATAACCATGTTCACATGTAGTATATTGAAAGTTATGTATTGATACGAAGACCAACACAATCTCTAACTTACCAAAATTTAAAAAATTTCTTCTATAGTTATCATAGAATTATACCTTAGGGTTACGTTCTATAATATATGTTTCTCAAAATATAGTTCCCAAGGTTGTTACTAAACTTTCTCTCATAACAACTGTAGCGACCCAACCCTAGTGATCCCCAAGTTGGAATAATTATACCATTACATTGGCATAATATATAAGTAAATCAGATCCTAATGGCCCTAATAGTTTATTAGTCTTGGTAAACTAGATACATACATTAGTATTGTTTTAAAAACAAATATAATAATTATGAAACTATCTTTTTTTCTTACAAGGAGAATAAAAATATTCTATCTATCATATCCTGCATATCTTTCTTAGTACACTTCAGGGGATCTTTGTGAAAGAAAACATAACAAGGGTGAGATAAAATGATCGGTAAGCATTATGTACAGTGGAAGAAATAATGAATCAATGAGAATAATAAACATGGAAAGACAAATAACAAATAACACATTCCATATAGGAAATAACCAAGAATTATGTGAGTAAATAATAATGAAAAGTATATAAATAAAAACACATTACATTTAATCAATTAACTGATAATGAAATACATCCATAAGTAATTTAAAAGAAAAAATATCGAGGATAATAATTAATGAATCTAAATTAAATAAATTATTAATTATTGGGCACTATGTTTTCTAGGTGCATCGAACCATTACCATCAATACCCTTCACAAAAAGATTTAAAACTTCTATGATTTGGAGAAAAAATCAAAGGGGTTTTACCAACTGATTTCATCCCATGAGACTACCAATGAATTATAGGTATTTAATTAACTGTTCCCCAAACTATAGGTATTTAATTAAACAATCCCCAACCTTTGTCTTAAAATTCCAAATCATTTTTCTAATATCAGATAATCAAATTAATTAAGAAACAATCTTCTTTGTAAAATATACGAATTGAGTAAAGGATATAAATTTATAAATATTTTCTAAGTAAATCAAATAAATTTAATAGAAAACACCATATGAAAAAATGGTATAGGGTTTAGGTAGTAAAAATATCCATCATAAATGATATGGATAATAGGGGAAATTCAATGTTTACCAATCTTAGAAAATTAAATATTTTAAGGGGATATGAAAAATGAATCAAGAAAGTGATTGTGGATACTATCCTTGTTAAAATCAATAAACAACCATCCAATGGAATAATAATAATTATATTAATACAATATATCCCATATGAAGTAAATTTATTAATTTTTTCATTAATTTATTGAAATAACATACAAATATCTTTTAAAAATATTTCTGAGGAAAATATCCATTTTATTTTGAAAGAAATTTTGAAAATAATTTTCATTGAAAATCACTTTTAATTTTTTTAATAATTAAACTTTTAAACATGAAAATGAGGATATGAATAGATGAATGTGTTAAATCCATACATTCTATACAAGGTAAAAACATAATTTTTTTGAATATAAAAAAGCTTAGAAAAGTTCCCTTTTTTGAAAGTAATTAGAAGATTCTATTGAAAACAATTATGAAGGGAAAATGTGGTAAATTTTTTATTTAATAAATAATTTTGAAAATTTTTAAAACATTTTTGAAAATGTTTTAATGAAACATAGTTTTTAGAAGAAAATTAGTCCTCTGACTATTGTGGGAAATGAAGTCTCGTTTATGTAAAAACATTTTATTAAACATTCTGAGTATCAAAGAGAGAAAGAATTGTACTATTAATTAGAAAATATAATTAATAAAATAATTATAATAAAAGTATAGTATTTAGTAAACAATTATCCAATAATTTCCTCTAATGTAAATTAAATTGTAAACAATCCTGAAGAAAATGAGATTTTAAATTAAACACTCGAAAAACCATAACATTGATACAAGATTAAATAAATGAATAAATTATTTATTGTCAAATGTAAATACACATAAAAAAAAGTTAAAATACAACAAATATATATTAATATGTTATTAAAAAAATAATATTATAATAATAACGACTACATGGAAGTAATATAACCCAATGAAAAGGAATAGGGTTATGAAATTATCTACAACTTGGTAACATTTAATTCAAGTCCCATTATCATAATTAATTAAAATTTAAACTCAAAATAAAATTAACATAAAATAATTTATGATAAAATATATCAAATTTGTTATTAGATACCCCACACAAAATAAGTAAGTGGGGAATTTTACATTTATCTCACAGATATAAAAAGTGAGATGAAAATACCTTACCTTTCATTTCATTTTGGCTGAAAATAATAACATATGTTATAATGATTTTAAACATGTAAATAACTTATACCATATCCATACTCATATTTATAAAATATTATATTATCTTTTTTATAATATATTATTACCCATTTGTTTACAATATTTTATTATTTTCACTATTTCAGGTGTAAATTTCCTAGTTTTTCGAGTATGTTTTGACTTTTTATTTTTCAATTATTATGTAGATAATGGTTTTAACATATCCATAATTTAAAACATGATTTAATTTTCATATTTATTCTATATAGATCTATATAATAAAATTCAATTTTTTTTGAGATAAGAAATGAAATTCACTATTTAGTGATACTGTTGGCCATATATACGCATGGACGCTACTTTCATTTCATTTTCATATTAAAAGAATAAACATTAAATGATATATATGAATATTATAATTATAGTATCATATTTATGTCATATATGTCACATATAATCATTAAAACCATTCTCTATACATTCCATGTATAGCGTGAATGAATCATATCACTTTGAGGAGGCGGTAGTCCACATTTTGTTAAAGATGTTATCGTATTCCAAAAAATGGAAAGCCTAAAGGTACATGTTATATGAGAATTAAATTAGAATAAATAAATTATAAATACCATAAATTTTATATATAAATAGTGTTTCAATCAAAATTAAAAACCATGAAATGTGGAAAAGGAAAAAGACAAAAGATTGTTTTGTGAGGCTGTAGTTCACTATACACACGAACGGTAAGTTCGTTACCCATTTGATGGAAGTCTATGTAAGTTTAGGTATAGAAATTAATATAAAAAAAATCCTTGTATTAATGATACTTCAGTTATTATTTATGCGACAAATAAGAATATTTGATGGGGTGGAGAATGAAAATAATATAAAAGAGTTTGAGGAAGGATGTTACCGCTTCTTTGGGTAACTCCTTTTGGTTTGCACCTAAGGGCTTACTTGGATGAATTTCTTCCCAAAGGGAGGATTCTAAGATTATTAGAGGGATTTTGGGAGATTTTAATTTTTTAGTTAGTGTGATCCAAATGGCTTGAGAGGTGAGAGGAAGTGGGAGGGGTGAGTTCCTTTTTATAGTGGAGGAGAAGTGACATTCTTGTAAATATTTGAAAAAGGAATTCCACTCTATTTTTTCCTATGTAGAGTGGATCCAATAATGAACCAGATTTTATATAAGGGAAGATATGGGTGAAATATTTCCATCCAATTCCTTTTTATCAATTTTATAGGTCATTGGAGCTCTTAAGATTGAGGTATAGTCCCTTGTTAAGCTAATTGTTCTCTTAATATTTCTAAATACTTATAATGAAATTCACCAATATTTTTGGTCAAAAAATGAGTTTAAATTTTTAGAAATTTTAAATAATGTTAATTCGAAATATATAATCCATTTTTTATAAATTGCAATAACATTAGTGGTCTAAATTAATTTAAAATTAATCCCACCGACGAGACGACAAAGAAGGTTTTTAAATAACAATTGTTGAAAAGGTTTCTAAATATTTATATTCAAAATCAAAGTGAAATTGTTTCCAATGAATTAAATTGGATTAATTGATATTAAATTTATCTAATTAAAATTTAAAACCAATAAAATTATTATTTAACCATATAAATTAATTGGAGAAAAAATATTTTTAAATTAAAATTCAGTATTTTTCACAATTAACCATAAAAATATACTTCAGAGAAAAATAAATAAATTCTCTCTAAGAAAATATTTATATTAATATTTAAAAAATAAATTTTATTATGAATTATTAAATTTATAAAAGTTCCTATAATTTTATTTAAAATAGGTTATCTATTAAAAGGAGGTAAAATTTTCTTTTTAGAAAAAATACAATTTATATGTGAAAAACAAGATTTATTATTATCTTATACTTATCAAACCTATTTGATCAATATCAAAAATATTTTATTGAATATAGAATATATGGATTTAATTAATATCATTCAATATTAGTAAATAATTTAATTTATTATTATCAAAAACCTCTGTGAGCATAAAAAAATTTCTTTTCTATTCAATTGGTTTTATATTCATTTATAATTAATTAGTAGCTTGGAAATTCATTTTATATTTTCTTAAACCATATATATTCATAAGATAGTTAATACTACTGATAATATCTAATTTAATGGTTAGGTTATGTATTATTATATTGAATAATAATATTTTAATAATATATTATTGTTCGATAAAACTCGATCTTACATGTTACCCAAGCCCTTGAAGAAACTCATTGTTTCATACGATGCATGCTAACTCAATATTACATGCAGTAAAATCTATATCATAGATTTGTTTTATTGAAAATATTAAATATATTGTAATGTCTCTAAATATTACATTTCCTTACACACCTGGTGTTACCTGTCACACATGATATCAAATATATTATTCTTTAGAATTTCAGGGCATTAGAACACAACACACCTAAGCTATTACCCTCTGATTTTACTCCATCAGAGCTTCATTTTCCCAGAAATCGTTCATATTGGATATGAATGGTAAGATATTCATTTTTATTCATTCTAATAATCTTTTATCTGGTTATCTATAATTCTATTTTGGTGTGATGTCATATCCCTTATTTTCAGATGTTTTTTTCTTATTCCTTTTTTATACCATTCTAAATTGATTCAAGGGCCAATACTAGATGAGGAGAGCACTAAAATCATAATGTTGGTGGTCTAGTTCTTTTCCTTAATATTATTTTTGTATTTTATCATCCACCATTGTGTCATGTGACATAATTCTCTATCGATTCCTATAATAATATTAATTAATTAAATTTAATGATAGATCCTTCTTAATGTGGTTCTAGAATACCTTCATTAATTATCTTAGGTTTCCTTCTCTAATGTAATACTCCCATAAGGTTTTCATTCCTTAAAGGCTTAAATGATTAAATCCTTTAATTGTTTTAAACCACCTTCATAGGTATGTGATATTCCAATAGAAGTTTTGTATTCTTTGATTCAATGGTATGTGTTTCGTGTTTGCTAAAAATCATACCGTTACTTTATGATGAGAGTGATACAAGGTTCCTAAAAAAGTGACCCCTTGGACGAGCTCCTCATGATTTATAATTTAAATGTTTTTCATGAATTAAAATATGTCAGGAGTGATACAGAGATTCTATAAATGATTCATTATAAGGGCTCACCGAGCAGATGACATACCTACCGATGAGTGATACTAGTTCCCTAGGGGAGATACCTTCAATGAGATCATGGAGTGATACTTGTTATTCCTTATATGGATCTCCATAAAAGGACACAAATGGTGATGGGTTTTTATAGTTCTCTTGGGGAGATACTTGGGTTTCTCTATATATATCACCTTCGACAAGCTTAGGAATTTATTCAATAAATTATAAGGATTTATTTTATATTAAAACTAATAATGAAAAATGACTAAACTAGGGACTTGTATTAAAATTAAAATAACATTATTAGGTTAGGTCCATTCTTTAAACTTTATTTTTGATGAACATCAATATCCCATATCATATCTTTTAATTTTTGACCTTTATTCAAATATATATAGCTTTGGATAAAATACTTAGTGTTAGTCGGGGTCCCTGGAGGAACCATGCCTGATGTTGTTTATTTATTAATTGAATTTACCTAAACACTGTTTATTTTATATGCATAGGCCGGATAGTTATAAACACTGTTGGTGGTTCACTACTGAATATGTATCACACAATTCTTGGGCCTCCCATATTACCCACACAGACATCCTGATTTTAGGTGTAAATAAAGGGAATCATCTAGCTTATTATCTTTTATTTTCAATTCTAGGAAGGAGTACAAGGGAAGGGGACCAAGAAAATTCTTGTGATGCTCATAGGTATAGAATTTGGTCTTTTCATATTTTCTTCAACATGTTGTATATGCAGGTTTCTTCTATATACCATATACTTCCCTTTTTTAGTGAATCATGGCATGATCATCATTTTTGGATCTGATATTTAATTATACTCTACTAATTTATTATCTTAATGATTTATTATTATTCCACTACTGATTATTCATTACTTTTTCCACTACTATGTACTATTATTACCATTTTAGAATAATCTAACCATGAGGGTATAATATCTCCATTGTACCATCACAAACCCTTGTTGTTAGTTGGCAACCTTTGTCATTCTGGGGGGGGGGGGTGAGGTCATGTGGCCAATTGGCTTAGGGAAAAGCTTAGTGGCTTCTGGGTCAGGATGCTACTGAATCAATGTTATTCAAAAAGAAATGAACTTTTAATTAATTAGACATATGTATACATGGGTGGACCAAGTGTAGAAAACAAGAGAGATGTAACCAAAGTATCAAAGCTACCCATTAGATATTCAGAAATGTGATACAATTCTCATTCTCAATCTATCTTCTTCATTTCATGGGTTATATAACATTGTTTTTGATGAGATATCTTACACACACATTAACAAAAACATAAAAACAATTCAAGTGTATTAAATATTTTTTCAACAAATTAACATTATTATTTTATTAAAATAAGGGAAGATGGTCAAATGTGATGATCATACTACATCTTTAACCTTTCTCCCCCCTTGAGGGAATTCGATCAATAAACGATTATGAAAATTAATTTTTTCCATAATGACAATCAATTATACTTTAAATCCATTTAATTTAGTCCAAATAAACAATAATATATAATTAGTAGGAACCTAAATGTTTTAGGGGACATTTTGAGGCTGAATGTTTCTTCTTAACATTTCTTTCACATTATTCTTTCTTAGTCATATATTTAGATGAGTCTTCAATCATAGTTATCACACAACATGTGATTGATTTTCGATCATCTGTTTAAAAATCTAATGAAAATGAAATTTCCACTTTAGTACAAGAAAACATTTCTTGTTCTTGACAAAACTAATCCATTATATATACTTTGATTGTTGAAATTTTCATTTATTTTTCTATGCTATGCCATGTTTGTTCATGCCTTTCAGAAATTATATTTATGTTATCATAATTTGTAGATGAGTTCTCAAAAACATTCACACAAAATTATATAGAGACTTTCTTTCCATTATATTTCGAATTTTTTTCACCTTCTTCCAAGTTTCTTCCCAATTTCAATTGATTTGTCCAAATAACATGACAATCTCTTATTTTATTCTTCGTATTTATAGAATAATCACATGACTTGATACAATTTTTGGTTGAAAATTATTACATTTAACAAAATAAATAATCTCTCATGGATATATTATCATTAATTTCTAAGTTGTGTGATCCACCAACTTACATATGCACAAGATTTATAGAATAAATTATATTTTTTTGGTAGATTAGATGATTTCTTGGTCATAGATTCCCTTTTATTATCATTTACACCCTTTGATTCATGCCTCTTTCCAAGTAGTGACATGTTATACCCACATGGATAATCTTTATGACCAAGCACTCCATAACACCAACAATATCCTATAAATTTTGATTTTCCAGACTAATAGTATTTATAATTGGAATACTATAGTTGCTATCTTTTCATAAAACATTGGTGTTTATGATTGGGAGGAAATATTTTGGTTGAATTATTCCACTCTTACTTTTTTGGAAGATGTTTTCTCATTTGTTATTTTAGTCTAGTTGCATTAAATATATTATTTCATGCCAATACCGTTAAAAATAAATCATTTATGTCCTGATTCATTAGGTATAGAATAATCTTTTTATGTGGAACTTTTTCTCATTATCTTGTGTAGATTCATCCATAATCTATATTACTTATATGAAGAATTATTTCAAATTCATTGACTCACAATGAGTTAAATGGAACATAGGATGTCCCTTAGAAAATTTTTCCCCTTTCATAAAAAGTCTTTTTCAAGAAAATTCACTAAATTTTAATGTTTATCTATCTTTAACCCATTTTTTTGTTTTATTTAGTGACTGAAATTTCATTCTTGTTAGTATCTTCTTATGTAAGTGATTTTTCTTCAAAATATTTTATTTTTTATTATATACCATCAAAATAATTTATATATACCATTATATTGTTAAGATGTGCCTATTATTTCATGACATGATCATCATTATACATTTTCATTTTTCTATTCCCCTTCCTAATATTCATGTTACTCTCAAGAGTATCTTTTAAATTATCATTTAAGAACCATTTTAGTCCAGTTATATAATCACCTTATACAACTTCAAAAATGTATTTAGGTATTTTTTATATTCTTATTAAATACATATATTTTATATATGGTCATTCATCTAATGTTACACTACTTATGATGAGTTTTCATCATCTTCCCTGCTCATCATATTTCTTCTATTATTCATTGAATTTTTTCCCTTTTCTTCTCATGGTCATATTTTCTATTTTTCTATGATTTTCCCTTAATGTATTCTCCTTCCTCATTGTTCTATGTGACATTATCTTTATTATTCATAATTTAATATTCATTATTTCTAACACCATTATAGTTTAATCACATTATTGGGTTCTTTACTTTTAATATTATACCTTTGTTATACGTAGTTACAATGAAGTATATTATCTCACGATAATCCATCTCAACTTATTCATATTTAGAATCAAATGAATTTGGTTATTCTATTAAATCATTTTTACCCTTTATCATGGCCTTAAAATCCATCCCATAATATTCTTTCTTCTTAATGGTTAGGTTGTTTCTCATTTTATATTCTATGATTTTTTTTTCATCCAGTGATAGATCTTCTCTACATTCTAGTGCAAAAATATTTGGATGAAATATAAATGGAAAGATTATCATTATCTTTTCCATAATGGTCGAGTCATCTAGCTTCTCAAAAAAACCGGGGATTCCACTAACAATCTCATTTACTCTTGTAAATTAGTCATCGATACTTTCATCATCGTCCATTTTATTTTCATAAAATATAATTCATGAGAATCATATTTTGGACTATTTTACATTTTTATTTTCCCCATAACCTTAATATAGTTTTTCTTTGATCTTTTTTAGTAGATGATAGTCCCATGAATGTATTTTATAGCTTCTAAGATAGTGGATTCAAGGGAGCATTATAATATTTTCCATCCAGTTTTAGATTTCTCTTATATACAAAAGTCATAGGATCATTATCATTATTGGGTATGAATCCTAGAATTTCCGATTCTCTTACTTCTACACCTAGTGATAGTAGGTTAGTTAATGATTTATTTTTCTATATAAGTTATTTATTTCCAAAAAATGTTGGAACCCCACCACTATTTATAGAATCAATTCTCTTCATTATTAGTGTATTGATAGATCCTCTAGAGGTTATATATGTAATGATACTAGTTATTTATCCTTCATCAGTGTAATACCAATGATAATGGGAGGGGTGAATGAGTGATCCAATTTTTTTTATAAGAATAATCTTTTTAATTTTGAAAAATGTGGCCAGTTAAATCATTAATTCCCTCCCTCTCCTTTTATAATATATTAAAGGGATTCTATAGGCATAATTAATTAAAAAATTTCATATCAATGTGATGCTACTCCTTGTAATGATTTATAATCCTCCGAAAATGGTTCATCAACCATATAAATGAATTAAAAATCACTAATATAGAGTCACACTATATTCAAACTCTTGAGTCCACATAATATGATCTTTAGACTGATTTACATATTGATACTAGTGTCTATACTAGCCTTCACACACCTGATGCACACAAGAGGATATTTATACAACATCACACAATCATCAACCTTCTTCAAGGCATGATCCAATATAAGATGATCAATTAAACATAATGGATTCTTCTACCCCTTTGGATATTGATCATAATCAATAAGCTTTCTTGATTAGACTTTCTCATGTACTATTTTTCATGTATCTTTTTATCATGCTGATATTTCATAAATATTTCTGATAACCTTTTCATGATCATTTTCTTTAGTGAAACAATGATTTTGAATATATTATTTATTTAGTGTGATGAATTATGAACCTCTCTCAACGTCTTTAAGTGATACCAATAATATATTCATGGATATTTTATAAAATATTAATCAATAACAACACTATTATGTATCCTTCTATAATAATAACCTAAAATACATTAAACCCCAACACATTAAAATTTATCGTTTTAGTTCATGTACTCTATATTTCACTTCCTGATCCCTTAGTTCAAACTCGACCTGGTTTAATATAAAGGATTACGTTATCAATTCATGTAATGGTAATTGGAAATAACATACATTCATTACATTAGTATGGTTTGTGTGAAATGTTTTCACTGTCTATATAGTTCCCCATTGTGTAAACAAGAATACATGAAGACTCATCCTCCTCCATCTTCACAAAATATATATTATATGTAGTTCCTCAACCCCCTTAATATACTAGTTTATACAAGGTTTATCTCAAAAATTTTACAAGTGTACACGCATGGGGTATCAAACATCCCTTTACACTACTTGTGCCTTTGTGCAAGTCAACATGTGAATATTATTCTTCAAAGAATAGAAAATAGTGGAAAAAATCCACCTCTTCACAAAATATTGAAAGAATTCATTGAATAACCTATTCTTTATATTGTTGAGTAAGGGTCATGGGAGTTTCTTCTTCTTCACAAAAACTGATAACTTCATATTATACCCTCTTTGTGATACAATAATTTCATATTCCTTAGTTTAACTATGGAAGATGAGTGCCTTCAAATCACGATCAGAATCATAATTATATATGTTTGGATTCTTGATATTTATAAGTGAAATTTCAGTGCATATTCATTATTATCATTCACTAAATCAAATCCAAAAATGATGCTGAGTCAATAAATTTTAACCATATAAAGATCTCAATATATTATTAACCATTATGTAAATTACATGATGATGAAAATCATTGAATATATTCTTACATGCAGAAACATTTTCACATCATGGTGAAACGATCACATGTATGGGATGAAGATCATGTTATCATTTAAAGCTCAAACTATCATAAATCAGCCCAGGTACCCGGGTATCTCAATAAATAATCCATCTCTAACATAGACCGAAGGACATTCATGATACCTATGGGTAGATGAATAACACCTAGAATCATAAAAAATAAAATTGGGAATGAACTTTCTTTTAACAATGTGGATGTAAAATAAGCTATACAATATTCATATCAAAAGAAACTCCACTAGGAGTAATGTACTAGAAGTCAATAGGTCACAAACAATCCCAAATTATTACTACCAAATTACCATAACATAGGAAACAACACAAGTCCCTATGGACACAACTCACCAAATCCAAGGTTCAATAGCCAGATCGATATCCAAGAGATCCTTTTCCCTTGCTCGAACTTGGAAGGAGATAATCTAAATACACCTAAAGGCACAAGTAGGGTGTTAGATAAAAATACCAGTATGATCTCACCAAGGATTCCATAATAGATTATAATAGTAGACCAACCAATGGAATTTTTCAATTTTAAAGTTAAAAAAATTGACATTTTAAATTATATTTAAACAAATCATGATATATAGTTCAAATGATGGAAAATACTTTAAAAAAAGGCCATAAGTGATGGAATATTTCTAAAATAATTTCTTAAAAAATTATATAAAATTGTTTATATAAATTTATAAGGCATTTAAATAAGTATAAGAATATTGGAATATATTTATATTTCAAATATAAACAAGTGAGAAACATGGTCATCGGCAAAATAGGTATGAATGTTTCAAGTTATAGGAATCTGCACTCTCTAAGTGATCAAGACAATAAGTGTACACACACATCATCTAGACACTAGTCCTAGGGGACTCTTCACCATCACATATGGGATTTTAACTACTAAATTTATTTTTTAGAAAGTTTTATATTCATAGAGTGTCTCCAAATTACTCACAAACTACCTAAGTATTTCATGTGCTATTAAAAAAGCAATGATGGAAAATTTATTTTAAGACTGATTAAAAAAAAATTAAATTTTCATTCCCCCTTTTCAAATTCCAATTTTCCATCTAAAAATAAAAATTTTATTTAATCAAAACATGCCTTTTTTCCAAGATAAAACCACTAGGTTTATATAAAAATCATGTTAATCCATTTTAAAAATTTCAAATCAATTGAAAACAAATTCCATCAATTTTACAATTAATTACCATAATTTAATATAATAATTTAATTTTAATAGTTTCCATAAAATTTACAATTTAAATTTATAATTTAAATCAAAAAATTTACATAAACACACCCTATTTCAATGGAATTGGGCGTTTTCCAGATTTTTATTCCAAACACATTTCAAATCTCCCAATTCATTGGAATTGGGTTTTAATCAATAGAAATTGAAATAAATTTCATAAAATTGAATTTGAATGAACAAATAAAATAAATCAACCAATTTATGGTAAATTAATTTAGATAAGCATGATGGAATTACCAACCATTTTCATGAAACTCGATGCCAACAACAAAACCTTCCAATGATAATGAAGGTGTATAAGACTTCAAAACTCAAATTATAAATGAGATCCAAAAAACCTAGAGTATAGATCAATAAATTTTAGGATGATATATTAAAAACCAAGGAGGATAAATAGAAAGAGATTAAGATAAAATGGGAACATTTACCTAGGAATTCACACCATAAGTGAAGTGATGATCAAACACCGAATAAAAAGACCCGAAAGAGTTGGAGAGCTCTAAGATCTCCTGGGATATGCTTTAGGTCGAGTGAAATGATTCTAGAGAGGAGGAAATGTGATATGTTCTAACTTACTACCTCTATATAAGCTGAATGTGGGGAATTATACAGTGTTTAGTCCTATTACAAGTTATGAAATTGGTAAATTCTGTAATAGTTGAAAAACCCATCACTTCAAATTAAAAAAAATATTTAATTAACTCCAGACATGTAACAACTCATCATGTCATGTAACATTCATGGAGTGATACCTTCTCTTGGTATGCACCCATAAACCATTAAAAATCATGTAACCTAATTACATGGTATGAAATCATCCTACATCCTATAAAAATGACTAGTTAAATATAGTTAAAGTAGAGAGTCCAAAAAACCAGTGACATCTCTATTATAGGTATCCTTTTGATTCCTTCTCAACCCTACTTGAAAAATATAATAGGAAAACCATAAAAATCATTAAATTTAACTAATATAAATGTAATGTGATATTATAACCTCCTCACCATAAAAACTTTCTATTCCCAAAATGCTCATGAAGAAGATTCCATGAAATAAAGGTGACACCACTATTCTCTCATCAGGGACTCATGTTCCCACATCTCATGATTATTATAAACATATTTATATAGAACATTAACCAAATTTCTCATCCTCCAATGAATTACTATAGTCTCAGAATCAACTATCATGAATTTTTTCTCAATTCTAGATAAACCAAGTTGAACTTCATGATCACTCCAGCTCGATTTGTGTGATGAAAAAATGATACTTTCAGAGATATGATATATAAAACACATTATGTATCTACATTGACTATGGTGGAAGCAATAAAAGATAATAAACTTTCCCCACATGATCAACCAACTAAAAGGTCTCACAAGATGAGGAGAAAGCCTTCCTTTCATCTCAAGCCATCGATAACCCAAGTAGGGTGAAACTTTCTAGAACACCTAGTCACCAATTAAAAACTCCAAGGGTCTATGATGAAAATTAATATAAGACATATATATTCTATATTCCTTTAATATTCTATGATGAATCAACTGAATATTTTGTTTCATCACATTCACTAAACGTTTTTCCAGCATGGAACCTTCACCAATCTCCGACCAACACAACAAAGATATACAAGGCTGACCATAGAAGGCCTCAAAAAGATCAATTATGATCACAGAATAGTAACTATTGTTATAAGAAAACTCAACCAGTCCTAAATAATCATCCCATGAAAACTTCACTCCCTTTTGAGATACATCAATCATCGAAGAATCCATTTCTAAGAAGTCCTTATCAAACTAGAGATAATATCCAACTAATCCCAAGAATCTCTGAATCTGGAAGGCATTTCTTGGTTTCTCTCAAGTCATAACAACCTTCACCTTCTCAGGATAAACTAATATTACAAATTCTAAAACCAAATGTACCATTAATTTTACTTCCCAAATCCATAAATATCATTTCAAAATATTTTCTCAAGGTCAATGATTTCTTAGAAGACTTAGAACTATTCTCTGATGATGCACATGATCCTCCTCGAACACAATGTAAACAAGGATGTCTTCCATAAAGACAACCATGAATTTATCTGGATAACAATGGAAAATATTTTTCATTAAAAAAATCAAAACTATAGGATCATTGGTTTGACCAATGGGTATAAAAAGTTAATAATAATGAATGTACCTCCTCTAAAACCCGATTTTTGGAATGTGGGATTTTTTATCACTCAATTTATTGTAACATATCAAAGGTCAATATTTGAGAACCAACTTTCCCCCTTTAACTGATAAAAGAGATCATAAATCAGTGGCAACAGATACATGTTCTTTACCATTACTCAATTAATATTTTAGTAATCAACACATAGGAAGAACGATCCATCAAATTTTATGGAAAATAGAACCGATGCCTCCTAAGGTGACACATTCGGGCATATGAAGGGTTTCTCTAAAATATCATACAATCGAGAATTAATCTCTTTCAGTTCGTCTTGTGACATATGGTAATAGGGAATGGTAATCGGTTGAGTACCAACAATTAAGTCAATGGAAAACTCAACCTCCCTTACTAGTAGAAAACTAGATAAGTAAGAAGGAAACACATTGGGAAAATCAATGATAAGTAGAGGGATATCACCACTCAAAGATTCCTCCTTCAGATCAAAAGAAAGTAGAAATATCACTTTTCCCAATTTTGGATAATATTGTCTGACCCTACTAATCTTTGGGTCCCATTATATTTGGATAAAACAACTCACACCACTCTGTTTAGTAAAGGAGGCCTGGTGAAGATAATAGTCAATCCACGATTTATTATCAATAAGCCAATACATAACAAAAATGATGTCCAGAGGGTTCATGTTGAGAACCATAAAGCTCCAGGCACACTTGACTTTAGATAGAGGGAAACACAAGTTGGACTATGAAGTCCCTTCTCTCTATTTGTACCATGGGGTGTAGTAATATCCATTGTACACCATCTAATCTCTTTAGAAAGATTAAGAAGATTTACAATACATGTTGAAATAAATGATTGAGATTCACCAGTATCAAATAGATCATTCCCTAATGACGAAGCTATAGTAATGGTTCCTCTAATAGTCATTGGACCCATATCCACTTCCTAGAGAAACTCATCCACTATGTATAGACAATTCTTTCCTAATAGTTGTGGCTAGAACCCATTTATACATGAATCATCTAATTCTACCATAGTTTTAGGAGGATCTAATGATCCTGTTCATCTATGTGTAGTATAAAATATTTGGAATAATCCCTATAAGTTCCACAAACATCTGGAGGAACCATAGTTCTTGGGTTCCTCCGGGCATGCCCTCTTAGAATATCCTGGCTTGCTACACTGATAGAAAAACAAATGACTTAATCCTGTAAGTGTAGGGTTTCTATAATGACCCTATCAACAAGAAAATCCACAAGAATCATCTTTCTTCAACTTTCCCATAAAGTAACTCATGCCACCACTAGGAGAAAAACGAACTCCCATCAACACTAACATACCATCCAGGTCCATCTCAACCATCATCCCCCTATCTATCATATATACATAAGTGGGAAGTTTCAGCGAGAAAACCTAAGAACATATATCTGACAAAATTACTAACTCAAACCATTGAGCCTTCATTATTTCATTTAATAAAATCTCAGGCAGAAACTGAACAAGCTCAAAACAATGATTAGAGTACTTAGTCATGGTTCTATCATCATATTAAAGCTTGAAAAACTCCACATCAGGGGCCAAAACCATTAATTAAATATAAAATTAGTTTTTGAAAATAACCTTTAACTCTTTCCACTCTAATAAATCATGTTCTTCATCATCACCATCATGTCCCACCATCTCTAGATTAGTCCCATTAGCATGAAGGTTTAAAATTTCAACCTGATCTTGTTTGCTGTCTCCAAGAACTCAAAATACATTTTATCTAGCCCAACCATTCCCCAGCATGTTGAGGATCACTGAAGCCTTTGAAAACTAGTGTCTTATGGAAAAGGAAGTATTGATAACTATTTATAAGAACCTCCTAATGAGGTTCCATAAAAAGAGCTTGAACGGGGACTGAAGGTAGTTCCTATCCCAATACTTGGAAAACATGCACAATCACCTCAACCAGATTTTGGTCTACTAGAGGATTTTCTTGCTGTAGTTCAACATCAGCTTCCTCCTGGATCTGATTCACATGTCTTCTAGAAGTCTACACAATATTATAAGTCAATAAGGAATACATTATATTTATACTCAAATAGGGAAACAAGGAAAATTAATTATAAAAAAAATTGAAAAACAATATTTGGATTTCACTATTTCCAAAACAAATAGGGAAAATACTAGAACTAATCTACAATATTAATTTCCCTAACCACTCCTAGAGAAATAAGGTTTATTGTTACGTGATATGGCTAGGTACTCAATCATAAATACCCCAAAGTCCCGAAAAGGATTTCACAAGTGCACAATGTCTCAAGAAAAAATCTCAATTGGGAGCTCTGATACCACTTTATCACGAACCAACCTAGGTATCCTAGTAACTTGATAACCGATCCAGCCCTGACATATCCTGAAGGGCATTCTCGATCCCCATGAGTCAGTGACTAGCACCCTACATCATAAAAATTGAAATTTGGAATGTTTTTCTACTAAAAATTCCAAATTCAAAGAAGAAAGACGGTAGACATATCAACAGAAACTCCACTAGGAGTAATGTACCATAATTCATTAGGGAAGAAACAATCCCAATATACTATAAACCATATACTAAAATAGATGAAACAACCCATATCCCAAATGACACAACTCACAAAATCCATGGTTCAATATCTGGATCCACATCTATGATACCCTTTCCCCTTTCTCGAACTTGGAATGAGATAATATAAACACACCCGAAGGCACTTGTAGAGTGTGAGCTCAAAATAATAGCCATGTTTTACCAAGGATTCCATAATATATTACAATAATAGATTAACCAATATAATTCTTTCAATTTAAAAATAAACAGTTTTGGAATTTTAAATAACTTTTAAACAAGTCATGATATATAGTTCAAATGATGGAAAATACTTTATGAAAAGGCTTTACAAGTGATAAAAAATTTATAAAACAATAGCTTAAAGAATTTTTTTTATATTAAATAGTTTATATAAATTTATAAGGCATGAAAATATGTTTAACATCATTGGAATACATTTATATCTCAAATATAAACATAGACGAAATATGGTCATCTTCAAATAGTTAAAAATGTTTCAGGCTATAGGACTACACACTATCTACGTGATCATGAAAATATGTGTACCCACATGTCCTCTGGACACTAGTTATAGAGTAATCTTTACCATCACCTAAGCAATGTGACCAATTGAATTTATGTTTTAGAACATTGAATAATCAAAGAGTGTGTCTAAATAACTCACAATCTACCTAAGGTTTTCACGTGCTCTTTCACAGTCAATGATGGGAAATTTATTTTAAGAATATGTAAAATATAATTTAAATTCCATTCCTCCATTTTAAATTAAAATTTTATATTTTAAAACCAGAAAATGATTTTAATCAAAAAATTCCTTTTTACAGAGATAAAACCACTAGGTTTCATTCAAAATCATTTTTAATCTATTTTTACAAGATTGAAATCAATTCAAAACCAATTCCATCATTTTTACAATTCATTTCCATAAATAAATTGAAAATTTTAATTCAAATTTTTTCTTAAAAATCTATAATTTATATTTTAACATATAAATCATACAATTTCCATAAAGACACTACATTTCAATGGAATTGGGGGGTTTTCCCCCCAATTTTCATGTCAAAACCATTTCAAATTTCCCAATTCATTAGAATAGATTTTAATAAAAATCAATTGAAAAAAATTTCAAAAAATAAAATTTAAAACAACAAATAAAATAAACCAGGATATTTAAGGTTAATCAATTCGTCCAAGAGAGATGAAATTACCTACCTTTTTTCCGAAACTCAATGCTCGCTATAAAACTCACCAATTAGAACAGAGGAGTAGAAGACCTAAAAACTCAACCTAGAAATGAGGTATAATAATAAAAAGTATAGATCTATCAATTTAAGGATGATCTATTGAACCCCAAGGAGGAGAAATAGAAAGTGATTAAGAAAATTGGAGAATTATTTCATAGGATTTCACCCCACAAGTGAAATGGCGATTGAACACCGAAAAAATAGACATGTAAGGGTCAGAGAGGTCCAAGATCACCCGATATTGGATTTAGTTTGAGAGAAATGAATTTTGGGTGGAGGAAATGATATAAGGTCAATAATTATTCTTGTATATATGTGGGACATAGGGAATTACACAATGTGTAATCCCATTACATGTTGTGAAATATATAAAATCTATAACTGCTAAAAAACCCATTGATGAAAATTAAAAAAATGATCTTTAGTTATCTCACAATGTATAAAAAAATAATCAAATGGTGTAACTTTTATTCTGGTAAACCATCTCAAGGTATGGACCCAGTAACCATTACATGTCGAGTAACCTAGTTCATGGCATAAAAACCTCCCACATCATGTAGAAATGATTGGTTAAAGACTGTTAAAGATGAGATTCCAAAAAATCCATGACTTCACCATTAGAGGAATCCAATCAATTCCTTGTTGACCATACCCTAACAATTAAAAAGTAAAAAATGGAAAGGATTTTTCAATACCTAATATAAATGTAACATGTTGTTACATGAACTCATCCATGCATTAAGAGTCCATAAACAACCTATTATATCTTTATATCATCTTTATTCGATAGAGTTTTATTCTAACTAATAAATATATAAATGTAAAATATTTATTATATGGATGTTATTAGCATTATATCCTAAAAATATATCCCTTTTGAGTTTAGATCAATTATGGAAGTCACAAAATTATTGGATGTTGGAAAATATAAACCCTTTAAGTGAGGTTGGAGGAAGAATATTATTTATTCTTGATCGACTAGATTTAAAAAAATTGATTAGATAAAGTTCATTATTTATGTATCAATTAAAGTGAAAAAAATATGAAACAAATGTGTATCCCAATCACAAAATTTATCCTTCTGGATATTCTTAATATAATAGGTTTTCATGCTGACCCTTTAAGATGGAACTGGGTTCAATACCCAAATACACTTCACATATCGGCTTAATTGGTTGTGCCTCATTGCCTGGTCCCAAATTCCTATCATCATGCATATTCAACCATTCATATCTATATGGGAGTTGTGAATGCACTATCTTGGACCTCTTGAAAGATCCTCACCCATGTTATTCCTATTTGTTTTATGAATCCTCACCTACTTCCATGGGATTTCTCGGTCGACTTCCTCCTACATAGTTGACCTCATAAGTATTATATGCAGTTGAGTTTTTTCTTGGTTTGATTATGGATGGATATTTTTAATACTTAGATAAATTCAAAGCATAAAATATAATTTCAAGACATTTATCACTATAAATTATAATCCAATTAAATGTTTTTATATCTCAACATTATCTTCTTTAAATATTATTCAGGAAAAGTTAGATATTTTTTCATGAACATATAATAATTTATTCTATGGAACAGGAATAAATTTATTTAATACATCTCCTCTATCCAATCATCATGAAACATATTTTTTAATCTTCAGATTCCTTATTCATTGGTCAAAACAATGTGGCATAATTGAAAATGGTTTTTGTAATTAGGGACAGTTTAAGAATCATCAAGATATAGAGAATAGTTATTATCTAGGATTATTCAATTCACATATTCTTATAATATCCATAAAATATTGACCCTTTAAAGAACACAAACACAGTTTAATCCCACTAAGTTTAACATTACTTCACCAAGAAATTCCATATTGGTTTTCTAGTGACTTCACTGGGACATAGAATTGGTCATGTAAGTAGTCCCTTTATAGAATAATTTTCCATAAAATATGATAGTGGCCATAATTTCGACATGATATAGATGAAATGAGTTGGAAAACGTATTTTGATAATTCTAGCATAAATAGTTGAGTATAATACTTGAGTGACTTCTTCAAAGTGACATCTCAATTGTGGACCCCCTAATAACACACTGGGGTTAGAGAATGAGTCTTTATTTTCTATTATATATAAGATGAAACCCCTCCATACTAATCCCAATGTGTGGGTATCTTATATGAAGAGTTTAATCCCCTCATAATTGAGTGTTAGATGAGGTGTTCGTCCTCCAGTATTTTGGGGTTAGCACACCCTTATCACGATGTTCCATTGGTGAGGCTTGGGTCCCTAATGGATCTAGTAAGGTTGAAATTTCGATACTGAAAACATTGAAATATAGATTTAAGGAGTTATGGATAGACATTTATTAATAATTTATGTAAATATGGAGACCCTTAAATCTCTTTTATTTGGTTTTTTTGAGCATATCAATTTACTGATTTATTTTTTTACCTTGTCTCGTGGGTTTAGTTGATTATTTCTTTCTCTATTTCCTTATATTGTCTGGGGAATCCTACCAGGTATATATATACTCAATCCAATAAGGTTTATTACTTCACATATAATATATATAAATATGACATGATGATTGATTATGGATTTTGTTTACCTAATTTTAATGGATCATAATAGTACCATGTTCCAGTGACTATATTTAGTAGGAGATTACTAGAGATCATAAGTGACATTCTTTCCTTATTCTTCCTTTTAAATAATTTACTAGGTTAAGACCTTTTTTATAACTAGGAATTCTTATTTTAATATTATTCAATTAGTAATTATTATTGTACTATGATGTAATCCTAGAGTTTGTTGCATGGATTTACATACTCTTGTTGATTTGAGTAATTATTACCATTCTTCTTGCATAGAGTTTGGTGGTGGTGTGTGTTTATATCTACCTTAGGATAATGCCTCCGATAGATGTGTTATGCTGAATCAATACTAGTTTCTATCACCAAACCTACTGGATAATTTCATGGGGAATCAATCTCGACTTTCTACTGGTCCAGGAGGGGTCCTGGTGGGTCAATTCGTGACAGAAGAAATATTTTTTTGAATGAAACATGAGTTTAAATTTATGAAATAATTATTTTCTGAAAGAAATAATTATTGAGTGGATGTGTCCACTTTGTACATTAAGGGAATGATATATAATATTTTTCATAATTATAATGAAATCATTATAATGAGGATCTGCAAAATGTTATAAAGTGAAACACTTTTTATAAGTCATGAAATTATGTCTTGTTTATGTTATGGGGAATTACATTAATTATTACCCTAAACCCTATTCTAGGCACCTTGAAAAAACGTTTCATGGTTGATGTGGCATTCCACTATTCTATTGAGAAATCACACCTGAATACATAACTCAAACAAAAAGATACAAAAGAATGAAACAATGTAATTCTAAAGAAATAAATAATGAAAGAAGTCATAACTAAAATTGGGGAACCAAACTCCATGAAACCCTAAAATTCATTGAGTTAGAATGGAGGAAGAAGGATGGAAAGGGGGGATTCCCTATTCAATGAGCTAGCTAGAGGAATACACTTGAGGGGGGATTATAATTCCCCTTGATTTATCTAAAATACCTCCCACTTTATATAAGTGTTAATTCAATCAACCAAGAATCTTATTTCCTTAACAACAATTTTAGTGGGTTATTGGGTACCTGGTTCCCACCAAAAGAGAAATGATGGTGCTTTATATTGAAACAAATATTGTAAATTTTATTTATTACCCCCACTATTATTTTTATGGTTATTACTATAGTGAAACTATACCTCATCATTTTAAAGATGATCAGAACCCCACATTTGGTATTTTCCACTAGATTACCACCTCTAGAAGCCTCTTTTAATCATTTAAACAAAAATTTAAACTCCCTATCCAATTACTTATCCCAAATATTAAATCCACTAATGTTCCAGTTTTAATACAACTAGACATTTATCTAACTCTAGTGAACCCATTTCTGAAATATACCATAACAAAGAATACAGATAAAAATATGATAAGGGCTGATTGAGGATTGGAAATAATTGTTTATATTTGAGTAGGTGACTTAAATTTTTAATATTTTTTAAAATTTATATAAATTTATCATGATTTTATTATTTTATTAATGGTGTATAAATCTTGATAATATGACATAATTATTATAATTTTAAATTAAAGACAGGATGTGATAAAACTAAGATTGATGGAAAATATATCCATTATGAGTAAATTAAATTATTAAAAACAATGGTATGATAGATTATTAGGTGAAAATTTTATATAATGGAATGAGATTATGATAATTATTGGGAAATATATTCAATGGTTATATATATTTTTTAATAATTATAGAATATAATATTATGATAGAGGATTATAAAGAATATCTTAAAAGAATAAATATGATGATATATATACATTTTTTGAATGATATTGGTAGGGTTATTTATATATGATAGATACATGAATAATTTGAGAAGTGTCAGTAGTGATTTTTAACATAATTTATTAATACGTTTTTAAATAAAATATTAATATATTGAATATTTTTTATGATATTTGGCATGGTCCTTACAAATTAGGTATAGGAATTATTCTTCTCTCTAAAAATTATCCCTAGTTTATGGTTAAAATATTGACGAAGTGAAAATGAGTTACATGGGGGATGTACCTTGGATTTAAGGGACTACACCAAATATTGTTTATAATGTACTTTTAATCAGTGTTTTACATATGGGTGGTATAAATTTTTCCTGGGTTGTGCACTTTGGTACATGGGCCATGGGATATCTAGCGTAACACCCTGAGATTTTAAATGAATATTATCACATTTGATAGTGTGTATAGCCAAAAAAGGAATATTTGAAGATAATATAACACCCTAATATTTTATAATATATATATTTTTGTTAATTTAATATCATGCTTTGCACACAACATCAGGTTTAAATAAATAACAACAATCTATTAAAATATTATTATTTAAATGTGGCCATTATAGACATGCTCTTAATTTTGTGGGAATGAATAGGAATGAATAAATTATAAAAAAATATATGTTTTACACATGTATATAATAAATTCAATTGTTATATATTGATTGTAAATAAAATAAGAACCATTTTGAATAAGAATTAATGTTTTATGAAGAGTTATATTGTTCTAATTGGCTCTTCAGCCTATCTTTTCCCACATAATTTAATATTACATTTTACCACATTTAGATGAATATTTTATTTAAAAAATAATTTTTAAAGTATGATTGTAAAATTTATCTTTTGTAGAATTTTTTATAATTTTCAAAATGTTTAATTTTTTTACGAATAGTGACAAATTCCAAATTTTATAGAAAACTACCTTTTAATTTAAATAATTCACAAATTTAAACTATATTTCAAATTTATTTTAGTAAAATTTGTTAAAATATATTAAAATTTAATTAATTTTTTAAATTGGAATCAATTTCATATTTAATTTTAATATAAAAATCCTTGAAAACATTTGAATGTTTTTCTTTGGAAAAACCATTTTTTTCGAGGTGTGTGCGGGTTTTATTTTAAATTGAATCCTACCACATTTTGGAATTAAATTTGGAAAAAATTAATTTTCATTTGGAATCAGGATAATTAATACTATATAAAAAGGCCAAACTAATTTTTTATCATATTAAATAGAAAAAATAGTAAAAGTTAATTACTATAGTTAAGGTAAAAATGGGTTCACTCGTGCTAAAACTAATAAGATAAGGGTTAAAAGTGACATATATTTTTTCCAACACCCATTTTTTTCAAATATTACAATTTTATCTCCTATAAGGGTCAATAATGAACCATATTTGTAGTTTTTTCCTTTATAAAAACTTGGGTATCACTTTATCTTTTCAATAGTTCAATGTGTGTTATCTCGCCCACTTATAAAAGGCCACACCAACTCCTCAACTCTTAAAACTTCTATGACTATTTGGTTTATCCAATAACTACTCAAATAAATTACGTAATTACATCCCCACATATTTGGGTCATTATATTTATTATTAATAACATTTAATATGGATTTATGTATAAACCTAAAGAGGTTCTCTTAAGAAGTAATAAAATTCATAAATGTGTGTACTTGTTTTATTTCATCAGATAAATCATTAAAATCATATTAAACTATGATTATATAATGACTATAATATCTAATATATATTGACATGTTATTAAGTATATATTTCTCCACTTCATTCAAATAGGAAAGAAAACCACCGATCATGTGCATGAAGGTCTACTGCTCTGTGAATCAATGTAATTGGACTTCCATAAAAACCTTTCAAGGCTAGATATAATAATGAATTTTAACTTTTTTATGATATTAATAACCCAACAATAATTAAGAAATATAATACCAAATCTAACTTATTACCTTCAAAATCCATTGGAAACAAATAACATCGCTCTGGTATACTTGTGTACTACTGCCTGCACATAGCAATGTGAAATGTTTCTCATTTTATTTTTACATGGGGAGTAATAATGATGGAATTAATAGATACTAATTATATATATAATATAATAATGTTTTTTTCAATCTGAATTAATATTTTTTTCCTTCCATTCCATCTGCCGAGAAAATCTAAAACAACATTCACACGTAGGTATGACCTTCCATATCTATGAACAATGTAATAAATTTTCTATCTCTAAATAATATAGATTACTATAAATATATATAATGATTATATGATATATTTATATCATTAGTAACACTATTTAGATAATCTAACCATTATGGAAGTAAAAGGACCAAAATAACCGAACAAAAAGATACATGAAAAATGAAGCAATTATCCCCTGAAATATTGATTTTGAAAAAGAAATGTTAATAAATGGTCTATAAAGACTATAAGTAAATATTTTATATAATGATATATTTGATTATGGTTCTATAGTAGAATTATAATAAATATATATTTTTTATATATAAGGTTTATATACATATGAAGGAAGTGGAACCTTAAGTAGGGTTTCTTATCTCACTTTGACTTCCATGAGACTTATGCCATATTCACCACTTATTCCTTTATGAAGTGTATATAATACAGAATTGATATGTTATATCTTGAGTATTCTTATAAACATGGAATTTAAATTTTTTTATGTTATTCCTTTGATGGGGATAAAGATTCGAATGATACCAAGGTGGTAAGAGATTTTTGTTTGAATCTCATTTTAATTGGGATAATTTATACATCAATTTACATTGAATTAAATTATTAAATAATTTTACTATAAACCCATTTCATTTTATTATCCAATGTTTATTCATTTATTTTTTAATTAATAGTAACATATTCCTCTCTCTGGTACTTAAAATTATTGAGAACATATTTTTTAAAAATCCATCTTCATTTCTATCTTCAGTCAAAAATAATTTTTTTTTTCTAAATCCATGTTTTATAATTTTTTTTATAAAATTATAAAATTTATTCATTAAATATATAATTTACCCATATTTAACTTATTAATTTTTTGAAATGAACCGTACTATCTTCTTCCAAATGATGCTCATTTGGATTTCACCAAAAATTTGAAAGAAATATTTTTTAACAGATATAACATGTTTGGATTTTCCTTCCATCATGACCACAAAATGTCTTAAAAATTATTTTACATGTATAAAATTATATTTTCAAAGGAATTTATATTAAAAATATTTTTTAACCTTTAGAAGGTTTTTTTCAATGTGAAAAGTATTTTTTTATTAATATTTTTTAATAGAATTTTATGGAACTTCTATTCATCAATGTAAAAAACCCTCTTTTTATATGGGAAATATATTGTTGTGATACAATAATTATTATTTATTTTGATGATTTATGATTTCTTGACTATGATGTAATATATTGATACCATTCACTATAATACTCTAAAAGTATTATTATTATATTTATTAATTGGGAAAAGTTTTAAATTTTTTGTATTATATCTTTTGCAATATGAATATATATATTGATTATAATTATTTTTTCATGATATATTCAACTATATGCATACCCTTTATAATAATTTGATATCACCCCATTCGTATTTTTCTTTACCCAATAATCCAAGATATGTATTATGATTGGTATGAAGGGTTATGATAGAGGAAATAAAAATGGACTTGATGAAAATATCATAATGTATTTTATTTTTTCAATTGTAAAATGAGATTAAATTATGTATCTAGTTTACCAAGTCTATTAAAATATTTATCCCTTTAGGATGCTACTACTTGTATCTTATCCCAATGAAATTATTTAACCATTCACACTAGGCTACTAAGGTTGAGGTTTTCATTATTGGTATTAGAGGAAGTTTAGTAGAAACTTTAGGAGCTAGATTAGGGAAAACACAGACACGGGGACATAAAACTATTACATACATTGAGGATAATTATAGTAAAACATTATAATTTTTTTTCATGGTAGATATTATATGGTTTTTCTTGGTAATAAAATCCTTTATAGTCACTACACATGGATGTGGTTCTAGAAAAAATGTACCTAGGGGTAATAAATATGAGAAAGGTGCGTTGAGCATGAATAGAGCTTTACCATGTACATAAAAACATTCCTTAATGTGAACCTGGTCTACAACTCAATAAGATATTATTTATTTAATTAAAATTTTCATTCCAAACCATTAAGAATGATAAAAAATATTTTTATGATTCGAAAATTTTCCAAAGAATGCATGTTTAAAATTTTGCGATTAACCATGCCTAAAATTTTCAATTCATGCTTTGGGTCTCACTAGTTTAGGGATTTTACATTATGTTTCCTAATTTTATAATATAATCTATTATATTAAATAGTTTTTAAATACCACCTATTGTTTGGAATGGGAACTATATCAATTCATATATTAAATGTAGGGATTTCCACCATAGGAAAGTTAATGACGGTGGATGTGGACCTTCAACAAGATCTTGGGTAACTAGCTCAGTTTATGAGAAGTAACCTTTCCCATATGAAGTATCATACTAATATATAATGTCATGTAATAATTTCAGAACAGTTCATCCATCAACAACCTATATCATTCAATTGGACTACAAATCTCTTTGTAGATGGGCAACAGATAAGTTCCTTAGGGAAGATATTTCTCACTCTTGGAATTATGAAAGAGAGAATTTTTTCATTAAATTTTATTATTCGTTATGAGAAATATATAAATGGTGTTCATTTATTCAAAACACTAAGGATGAAGAGTAAAAAACATTATGGAACTGATGTATATTAAGGTACTCTTAATGGAAAGATTATTTTCCACATGAACAATGAGAAGATATGGAGGGAAACTTTTTTAGTATAAGAAACAATTATGATAAAAACATTTCATATTATGAATCCAACATTATAAGGTTATCAAGGAATTATTCGGTCTATATATATAATACAAAGAAATAAATTGATAGTTTATTTGTTGGTCTTAATCTAATTCTTCAAAGGGAACTAGTAGCCTAAACATTTTAATCATATGAGGACTTAGAATCATGTGATATGTATATAGAGGCACAATTCTTAAAATCATATTGTTACGAAAGGATATAAGAGAATAAGAGGATGGTGGAGTAAAATATGGATAAAGGGAAGTAGGGAAATAAGGATATTCCCACACATGATAATTGCAGAAATAAACAACCTGGTACATGCTTAAAGGGAGTGGGGGTTTTCAAAATGTGTGGAGAAAAATTACACCATGATTATGATTGTAAGGGAAAGGGTGGGTGTTCCAATGGTCAATGCATAAACTATAAGGATATAGGGAACCACAAAAACAATTGTACGAAGAATTAAGGGAATGTACACAAGAACTATATAAGGGATCAAGTTTTAGAATATTCCATTACTATGGGCCAAGTGGAATGATTAATGTGAATGAATACATGGATTCCAGAATTATGTTGTAGAAGTATTTTTACGAATTGTGTTTTGGTTATGAGAATCCTGTGACATACAATAATTGTACAATAATAGTATCTCTTTTACGGTTTTTAAGAATATGGTAAATGGTATTGATGACCAATAAAATTGATTCCGTGGTAAGTTGGTATTTTTTGAAAACACATTTTTGAGGAAAGATAACCCCTACTACATTCCTGATGTAGAGATAATAACATTGAAGATATATTTATTGGATAATTTTGGTGACTGCTAATTTGGTTAGTTATTTCATGGTTTATGTTATCTCTACTAGAGTTTACTGCATTTTTTCAAATTTTTAGTAAATTTTAGAATTTGATATTTTATTTATGAAATAAGTGAAAAATAAAATTATAGAAGCAAGAATATTTTACTTATGGTTTTATAATGAACAATGTTTTTATATATTTAGAATGTCACGTTAAGAGTCACTTTATATTTTCAAGAAAATATAATGTTATTTTTATTAATAATATGTCATGACCCTTTCCTCCAAAGATGCCCCTTCTGATCCGGCAATGGGGAACGAGAGAAAATGACCCCCTGAGCCCCACCTCCGGTAGGCCTCGTGGTGGAGACTAGCACCAAGGGTATAAAAATCTCACAAAATGGGAGGAATTACCTTTTTTAAAGTAATTATAATATGAAGATAAGATGTATCAAACACAAAAAATTAGAGACATATATATAAAAGAGCTCAAAAATCTATCCCACATGCATGTTTGAATAATATAACGATTAAAAAACAAGTGTCACCAATGTAAATACCAAAATAAGGGAGTTGAACAGTGACACAGAAATTATCCCATAGTCTGAGATAGTAATGCCCAGAATGGTCCACATAGTCCTCTTGGAAATCTGAAATAATTTGTATATATGTAGGGTGAGAATACAAGTATACTGAATAGGGAAAACCAAATTCTCTTATGCACAAGTGAAGAAGCATACTAATTCCCCCATGAGAAAATAGTAGAATCCAAAAAACCTGAAATGGTATACTAGTCACCCCAACTCCACCAAAGTCACATTCAACAAATAACAAAAGTCAAGTAAAGTAATATAGAGTACATTGATGATAGGGAACCATGCACCACTTTCCCAATGAATAGACTCTCTCACACCCTAACGGTAAATGTCCTAGTGCTCCCACCTCTTTAGATGAAGCACATCACAACCCACCTGCACACACATGGGCCCCACAATTATGTCTTTCCCATAAAAACTCAGTCCACATACCACATCACATCCTATAAACACTTGGGAACACAAAAAATCTCATCTCAAAGACACTTGAAGAAACACAAACTCCCCACACACACACCTGGGAATCACAAACCACTATATTCTCAAAAAATATTGGGCTATTACCGCTTGGAAGTGGGTAAAATGAAGAGCGGGTGGCATCCCATACATCCTCCCACAAGGATGTTTGGGAAATACACCCTTCCCCTTAACAATGGGGGTGTTGGTCACATAATGATCAACTAAGGTGGGATGGGAACATAAATCAAAAAGAAATACATGTATATATATAGGTTACAAACACTTAGCCCAACCTATGGGGTTCCAAACAACAACCCACCCACAAAACTACCATTACTGGTACCTCAAAATGAACGCATTAGGATGGATGACAGTCACTTCCAAATTTGATAAAATAGAGATGATTAACACCAATTAATTTTGATGTTGTTATGAATTTATAACTTATTCCATCCCTAACCAGGAAACTAACAACCACAGTACATAATCAGCTGCACAACCAAGACAACACTAGGAAGAAAACTATGATAAAACACCCCACTTCACACTTCCTCCCCACTTAACACCCAATCCAACCACTACCATTGTCATTCTTCAATGTAATTATGCCCAACCTAATAAAAAACAGAAAATTAAAAATGTCACCCCCAACATATCACATCACAACCATACTCAGTATTCCCACTGCATATCTACACCATAACTAGATAAACAAACAAAACACAACCCGGTTGCAATCCCACATCACAAAAATTCTCAACCATTCCACAATAAAACTATCTCCCAACCTGAGATTCCATTACACCCTCAAACCATCCACACACATCTCTATTATCTAAACAACAGGTCCATTCAACTCGTAAAAATCATAAGACAAAAAATATCCATACGCAACTCACATCCAAAGAAAACAAGGAAAGGTATATTCATAATTAAGATACTCATTCTTTAATTCCACTATGATAATTTAGAGGTCATCAAAGAACAAGTTTGATACTAGGGAATCAATTCATTTAACTAGATATATGTGATTAATCATGTTTTCATGTTCACATCTATTCAACAGAATATTTACAACAATTATTCATGAGTTAGGTGCACAAAAAAAGACCACCGATGGCTTTGTTTTTTAAAAATCATATGGACAACAAAATTCAAAACATGGATCAAAGATAACAAATAAAAGAAACAAACATCATCATCATATTCTTAGTCCCTCATTTACTAATAAAGTAATTGGTCTGATTATCTTTCTTATCATTATCTTACACCTGTTTTTTATTACTTATTTTAAAAAAGGATCTAATAGTATTCAAAAGAAGAAATCAGTATAACCACCCTATAAAATACACAAGAGACGAATAAATCCCTACCTATAATAGTAGTCGATCTAAAACTCCTCATTGTGCTAAGACATCACGGTGAATTAGTAGCAGGGAAGACTCCAATGGAATACTAGATTCTAAGTCTACTTCACAACACATGACTCTATGGGGAATAAAGGATTTGGGTGTAGTATGAGAAAATGGAAGGGTTCAAGGAAGATATGATCTCGGCTTTAGAAAAATTATAGATCCTCTATCAAAGGAAGAACAATTTTAAAAGAAATTGAAGCTGGATCATAGTCAAAACCACATGGTTTCACAATTTAAATGACCTGGGAGAGTAATGATATTAAATATATAATTAATATCCTTTGAAACTGCTTCATAAATAATCAAACATGGTTTTAAAACCGATTTACATCAAATAAAACATAAGAGGGGAGAAATTGGAAAAACTAATAAAATCTGGGAATAAATCATCATTGGGTGAGTCACCAATGTGAGTTTCCAATGTGACTCACTGATGCCACTCAATGATGCCACTCACCGACACTACTCACCGATGCCACTTACCAATAGTGAGTCACCAACATGACCCACCGATATAACTTATCAACAACGAGTCATAAACGCGACCCACTGACATGACCTACCGATAGTGAGTAACCAAAGCGACCCACCGATATGAGCTACCATTGGAAAAAAAATGAAAAACTAGAAAACTTTTGAAATAAGTCCCTATGACCTCCCAGAACACCTCAAACATTGGATTTTCACAAAGGAATTGACTCGAGGGTCTAATCCATTACATCAAATACCTCTCAAAATATTCTATCACTTGAGAATTTAAAACCAAACCCAGATGAAAGTGGGGTCCAAACAACCACCTCTTAAGATACATATCAAGGATCTTACTATACATGAAACTTAGCTACTAAATTCAAAGTTCAATGATAAACCACCCTTTGTTGTTCTAAAGATGGAGTGAAACCTCAACACCTAATAGAACCTCCTCTAACATGTACTACCCCCAACCAACTAGAATACACACCACATGATCACCAAAACCACACCTTCCAAACACATGAATTAGGGAATTCCTTACTCAATGTTGAGATACTATATTTTCTTGGTGGCACTGACTAACCAAAATAGGTTTAATCATATATCAAATAATTCATCTTGATTAGGAATCAGGTCCTCTTCTCCTCATTGTACAAACATTATCACACATCAAAAAACTAAAAAACAACCCATCACATAGAAAACAAGGTTAAAGAATTACATCAGAAATAAAAAAATAGAAGAAAAACTCAAAAAACTCTGGTTACTAGGCACGAATCTGTGCTTCTCGCTCCCAAGTACTATCCTCTAGGCAACCATTCCCCCAAAAAACAAAATCCAAAATAATGTTCTGTCCACAATGAAATCTCTCCCAATGATCCTAGATTTGCACTAGCCACTCCACGAACTTCATATCATCTTCTACTTCTAACTCTCCCCAGTCATTGACATGGGAGTCATCGTGATGATACCGACAATGCTGAGAGAAAAGAAAGGCATCATGGATACTCTCTAAATGAGATGGAAATGATAACTATTTTGACACCTCTCTAACTCACCCTAACACCTCAAAGTGTCCAATGAACCTAAGATAAATACTTCTCCCTCTATTGAACCTCTTCTTCCCCAGTCGAGGGGAAACCTTCATGAACATATGATCCCTAACCTAAAACTCCAAGGGAATCTTCTGATGATCGACATATGACTTATACCAGTCTTATACTACCTTTATCCTCTTATGGACAAGATGAAACTTCTCTGTTGTGGTCTACCCCACCCCAGGATGAGGATCAACTATCTCCCCAACCTCTGTCTAACACAATGGTGAACAACATGTCCTTCTATACAAATATTCAAATGGATACATTCCAATGGATGCATGATAGATAATATTATATGTAAACTCTACCAAGGGTAATTTTCATACCCGAGATCCTTCAAAGACAAAGTCGCAAGTTTGTAGCTTGTCCTCCAAGGTTTGGATTTTCCGTTTTGTCTATCCATCCGTCTGAGCATAAAAAGCAGTGATGAGGTGTAACTAAGTGCCAAAATCTTTTTGTAATACCCCCCAAATTTGTAAATTAAACCACATGTACATATATGATACGATGGATATTAGAACTCCATGAAACTACACCACCTCATCAACATACCTCTATGACAAGGAATCCAATGTGCTCAACTCCTTGATTGCTTAGAAGTGAGCCGATTTCCTCAGCAGATCCACTACTACCCATATAACATCATAGCATCCTTGAGATCTGGGTAATCCTGTGAGAAAATATATCAATATTTCATCCCACTTCCACTAGTGAATATATAAGGTCTACAACAAACCACCAGGTACATGGTTCCCAACCTTCACCTACTAGCACACTAAGCACTTCGCTACAAACTCCACCAATTCCTACTTCATCTCGGGCCACCAAAACTGCTCTCTCAGGCCATTGTACATATTTGAAACTCCTGGGTTTACCACTAAAGGTGATCTATGAAACTCATGGAGGACTCCATCAGGAATCACCACTGGAACAAAAAACCTTCTATGGAACAATATTTGACTTTGACTATCATATGACCATTCTTCTAGAGTATCACCATGATCAATGCAATCGAACATCAACTCTGCCTCTGAGTATCCCCAATGAGACTCCTCCACCTGCTGCATGAGAGAATATTTCACCAACATTTGAAATAGTTATCTTTTTCCACTATCTATTCCTACATCCAAGTGCAAGATGGATAATTCCTCTATCACTTTCCAAGAATCCGTAGATTCCTGAACAAATTCATTCTATGACTTAATGCTTAAGGAATTAGCCACAACATTTCCTTTACTAAGGTGTAAGATATTTTGAAGTCATAGACCTTGAGAAAATCCATCCACCTGCACTATCGAAAGTTCATATCTCAATAGAAAATGTTATACCTCAAGCTCTTGTGATTTGTGAAGACCACAAAGTTCTCCACAATAAGGTGATGTCTCCATGAATTCAGTGTGAACATGACCAATGCTATCTCTAGATCATGGGTGGAATAGTTATGTTCATGAGTATGTAACTTCCTAGACCCATAAGAGATCACTCTTAGTTGTTGGATCAGAACAAATCCCAAACCCAAATGGGAAGCATAAAAAACACCTCGAACATCACACCCTCCTTTGGATACAAGATCACTAACCAAATTCCCTTTCAAATAGCCAAAAACTGCATGGAACTACTTACTCCACACAAATGATTGGACTCTCTAGTTAGGACTATCAACATTGCTACAAATCAAGAGAAATAGGGTACAAATATCTGGTAATAGCTAACTAGGATAGGGAAAGTACGAACCTACACCATGTGCTTGGGGAACTCCCATGAAATAACCACCTCAACCTTCAATCAGTCCAATACTACACCCAGATGAGACACCACATGTCCAAAAAATTTCACCCCCTGTACCAAAACATGCACTCAGACAACTTCTTATAGAGTTGGTGGCATCGAAGGACCTCCAAGATAGCCCTAAGATGCCAAGTACACTCCTATAAATTTGATTAGATTAGTATATCATTGATGAATACGATGATGAATTGGTCTAGGAACACATAAAATACGGAGTTCATGATTCCCATTAACATGGATAGTCCATTCCTAACACCAAATGACATAATGACAAACTCGAAATTCCCATAATTGAACTTGAAAATAGTCTTCTGAATGTCACCCTCCTTCATGATCAATTGGTGATACCCAGACCACATATTGATCTTAGAGAACCATATTTCAACCATAATCTAGTAAAAAGGACTGATTATCCTTGGGATAGGGTAACAATTCTTGACAGTTACCTAATTCAACCTTCGATAGTCTATGCACATCCTCAAACTACCATCTGGTTTTTTCACAAAGAAGACTGGAGCACCATGCGACGTCACATAGGGATAGATAATTACCTTCTTGATCACATCATCAATCTTAATCCTCAACTCTTATAACTCAGAAGGTGCCATCAAATATGGAGCCAATGAAATCAGAGGTGCATCAGGATGCAAGACTATCCCAAACTCAACATCACGTCGAGGGGGTAATTTCACAACCTTATATGGGAAAAAATCCAGAAACTCCCTTAAAATGTTGGGATCCTCCTCCATCTCAACATCCCCTGATTCCACTGACATATTATATAACAAATAAATAAGAGAATCCATATTCCAATTAACCATCTAACAATATAAATCTATAATGAAAGTATCACACTTTCCATCCGTATATAAAAAAAACTCATCTGGAAGCAGTTGATAACAGAATAGAAAAAGTGAAACCATTTTATGCCATGGATGAAATCATATGGTTACATGATTAGTAGAAACATATCCGCACATGACTGATGTGTTCCCATCATCAGTCCACATCCCCAGTACACATCGAACAAGCTGTTCTGACCTCCGACCTGTGTACTCAACACCAGTGGCATGAAAAGTCTCTCTATTTCTAGTCCCAGAGCATGGGATAGACTTAGTGCAACAAATTATTGTGAATCTACTGAATCAAACAAGGTTAAAACAAATGTACCAACTAGCTAATCATACCTCGAACAATATCAAGCCTCACTGGTACTACTGCCTCTCTATCCTATAAGTGACCACACCCAACTCCTCATCCCCTATTCTAACGACCGAATCCTTGACTACGCTTGGGTAGGACACTAAGAAACAACTTTTTGTCAGCCTCTACCTCCTCCATATCCCCTTAGTGTAATATTATCCAACTATCCATGCAGATAAAGAGGCATCACTGACAACTACTATTGAGGCTGGTGCTGAACTAGCCCACCTCCACTAAACCGAACTTGAATGTCCACTAGGAACGGACTCTAAATGTGGGAAAGGGAACCTAAATAAAAACCCCTTATCCCCAAGTTCATAAAAAAATCAAGCGGGATAGAAGGTTGAAATTGAAACTGCTCAGGTCGACTCCCCACAGGTCGAAGCCTGAAATGCCCTAGCACGCGAGACCCTCTGCTGGAAGCCTTGACTGTAGAAGAACATTTTTGTCTCCCTTATAATGGTAGACCTCCTGATGAGTTCATCCTCTTGACAAATTTATATTTCCTTTATACCTATATGTAAGCCATCAAGGTAAATGGAGTAACTGCATACTGGAGAGAAAGATGAAGTGCCTCCTCTAGGCATCTCTCATGAGACTCATTATCCAAAAATTGATCGGGAGAAAACTGAAGTAGAAAATTGAACTTGATCCCCACCTATGGTACTAACATACTCCCTTTTTGGATGGAGAGTAACTCCAACCACTTCTTAGACTTCATGGTTGAAGAAAGGATTTTTTCTCGAAAATCCTTCTAAAAAATGACCCACAAAATATCACTATCCTTCTTCTCTCCAAGGTAAAGCTTCCACCACCAATGCATAAGTCCCAACATTTTTCTCATAACCAATAGAACCCAATACTCCGTTGGAGACTAGATTAAGATGAAGGTGATCACCATCTCCTCATTCCAACTCTCCATATCCATGTCTAAAAAGATTCCCACATAATTTCCTAGAGTCCCCATTTAGAAAGGATGTAGTGTCTTCCATCATTGGTCCTCCTCATCTACTGGATTAACCCTCTTTCAATCAACAGTTTCACCCTGATAAGCCTCTAATTTTTATACTACACATGGATGATGACTAGGTGCCATAACTGAAAGGAAAACATGGAATTCCTAAGCGTGAATTGTATATAATTTTATTTGATCTTTATTTTAACCTATTTTTATTTTTATTCATTCCAAATTTACCCAAGAAACTTAATCATACAAGAAAACAAGTCATTATGTTGTAATTACCATTCTTAGGGTTTCTACCCTACAAACGGTGTAGCCTCACATGGTCGTTCGGTAAGCTCAGAGTCCTTCCTTTGGGTCACGAGGGGCCCTAAAATCCCATGTCTGAGCCACTCTTCCCTGACCTATGTCGCGCACCAAGTTCACCTAACAATATCGCCCTACCAAACACTATTCTCTCTCTAAAACTCTCCTATAATACCATTCTTTCATGAACCCTCCCTCCAAATATTCCCCTCCTGAGCTGGAAATAGGGAAAGGGAGATAATGAAGCCCCCAAATGTCACCTCTATTAAGCCCCAGGGTGGTGACCATTACCAAGGGTATACAAATCTCAGAAAATGGGAGGAATTACCATTTTTATGGTAACCAAGATAATGATATTAGATGTATCAACCACAAAACAACTCCATGAAATATGCTTAAAATAAATCCAAAATCCATCCCACATACTTGCTAAAAAAAATTAACTATTACAAAACCAGTGTCTCCAATGAAAATACCAAAAGAATAGAGCTAAGTAGAGACACAAAAACTATCTCAATGTTCAAGATAGTAATTCCTAACATGGTCCACATACCTCTCCTGGAAACCTAAAATTAGTTTTAAATATGTAGCATGAACATACAAGTATACTCAGTAGGTAAAAACCAAAGTCTCTCGTGTACAAGTGGAGAAGCATACTAATGCCCCCGTGAGGAAACAATAAGAACCAAAAGCACCTAAAAAGGTATACTACCACCCTAACCCCACCAAATGAATGCTCACCAAATAATGATATTCAAATAAAATAATATAGTGAAAATAAATGATAAGGTACCCTGCACCACTTTCCCATTAATTATACACTATCAAACCATAACAAAAAATATACTGGCACTACCACCCCTTCCTAAGAACCACATCACAACCTGACCACACAATTCTAGGCCTCACAACTATGTCTTACGCATAGAAACCTGGTTTATATACCGCATCACATCCCACAAACACCTGGGAACACAAAAAATCTCATCCCAAAGACACTTAGGAAAACACAACTTATCCGCACACACTTGGGCTTCAAAAACCACTAATTTCCCAAAAAATATTGGGATATCAACACCTTGAAGATGGAACAGGGAAGAGCGGGTGTCAAACCATCCATCCTCCCACCAGGATGTTTGGTAAAGACACCCTCCCCCATAATAATGGGGTTGAATGCAACATAATGTGCAACTAAGGTGGGGTGTGTATTGAAATCATAAGTAACTAGATGAGTATATATATATATATATATATGTAGAAAAAACTCAACCCAACCTATGGGATTCCAAAAAACAACCAGACCACAAAATTGCCTTTCTTTTACCTCGAAATTCATGCATCAAGATGAATAATGGTTACTTCTGAAGTTGATAAAAGAAGGACGCTCAACACCAAATCATTTTGATGTTATTAATAATTTACCAGTTATTCCATCCCTACATGGGAATGAAAAAACCACAACACACAACCAGAATCACTACGAAGCCAAATAGAAGAATAAAACTATGATAAAACACCCCACTTTACACTTCCTCACCACTTAGAAACCATGTTAACCACTTTCATTATCATTATTAAAATTAAAGCCTCCCAACCTAAGGAAAACCACCAACTCACAAAAGAAACCCCAACATATCTCATCACAACCATACTTGGAAGCCCTATTACATATCCACACTATTCCCAACAAAACAAAAAAAACACAACTCAGTTTTACTCCCACTACACAACACCACTCACCCATTCAACAATCAAACATTCTCTCAAAATGAGATTCTATTACACCATTAAACCATACATACACACCACTATGATATCAATAGTAGCACCACACAACCTGTACAAAGAACAAGACAAAAAATACCCATACATAGTTCACAAACACACCAAACAAGGCATGGTGTATTCAGATTTAACAATCTTTTTAATTCCACTTTGATAATTTGTGGGTTTTCACCAAAATATTTTCATCTCGGGGCATCCATTTATTTAACCAGATATATGTTATTAAACAAGTTTTCACGTTCATACCCATTCAATAGAATATTAACAACAAGTATTCATGAGTATAGTATGAAGATAGAGACTACCAATAACCATGATTTTCAAAAGGAATACAAACAACATAATTTATACCATGGATCATAGATAATAGATAAAACAAAACAAACATCATCATTATCTTCTCCAACACTCATTTATTACTAATGAAATAGGTCTGATTATCTTTGTTATCATTATCTTCCACCCCTATTTATTACTTCATTTAAAAATGGATCCAAATATATTCATAATAAGACATAAGTATACCCACCCTCTATGATACAAAATTAAAAGAGAGATGAATAAATCCCTACCTAGAGCAACAATCGATCAAAAACACATCTCTACACTATGATAAGGGGGTTGCATGAGTAGTAGGGAAGACTCCCTGTGAAAACTAGATCTGAAGGCCACAACATAACATATGACTCCATTGAGGAAGAAAGGATCTGGGAGAACTAAGAGAAAATGGAAGTGTTTAAGAAAGAGAGGATCTTGACTATAGAAAAAGGCTAGTTCCTATATCAATGGAAGAACAATTTTAAAATCCATTAAAGCTGAATCACAATCAAGACCATGTGGTTTGACTGGTTCAACTTCTTGGGGGGCATTATGAAATTATTGATATAATTAATATCCTCTGATACTGTATGTTAAATGGTCAAACAAGATATTAAACTTGATTTATGTAAAAAACATAAGAGGGGAGAAACAAGATAAACTGGGAAAATATGGAAACGACTCACCATTGGGAGAGTCAATGATGTGAGTCACCGATGCCACTCATAAACACCACTCAGCAACTCCACTCAAAAACACTACTCACCAACACCACTCATCAGCATCACTCTCAAACACCAATCACTGACAACACTTACTAATAGAAATTCACCGACGTAATCCACCGATGTGACTTACCATTAGGAAAAACTGGAAAACTAGAAAACTCTTGAAATTATTCATTGTGACCTCCCAAAACACATAAAAGACAAGATTTTCATAAATGAATGAACCAGAGGGTCTAGACTATTACATGACCTATCTTTTAAATTTTGGGACATTGAATTTAGTGAGATGTATTTTGGAGTTCTCTTATGGTTAAATATTTACTGATTTTATTATGTAGAACCTTGTGTGTTACTGTTTAGGTTTAGTGATTAATTTATTATATTATATGGAATCCTGATAACCATTTTGGTTTTGGTAAATAAATAGAGATATATGTAAGGACTTTCCAATCTTTTATAGATATCATGATTAGTTAAATGTTATTTTTAGTACTTTAGGCATAAAAAAATTCATTTTTGGACATTCATTTCATGGAGTAAGAAATGAAGTGTAAAATGATTAAAGAAAAACCCAATGATGAAATTATGACAATTAAATAGAAAGGTTTCATGTAATTATGTTTCATTATATTTGTAGATAGTAAACGAATTCCAAATATTTAGAAGGAAGATCTTGAAAAAAATTATACCTTATTTCCATCATATGTGGTGAATCAAATGTTATTTTAAATCAACATAAATTAATGGATTTTAGGTAATTAAATTTCCATTGATCATTCACATTCTATTGTTGAATGTTCTCTATCACTCTCTATAATTATTTACACTTTTCTTCCGTGTCCATATATTTAGTTCCCACCATTGTTATCCTATATGAGAGCCTAGTTATGTGTTATTATAGATGACCATAATACATCCCATTCAATCTTTTGTAGATGATGTTTTATTAAAACATTTTACAATTTGGGTTTTTAATAATGGTTAGACCTATGATGACCAAAATAGAACTGCAATGGACAAATTTTATAATGGGGGTAGAACGTAATGACCCATGTTTTTAAAAGACGAACATAATGGTTTATAGAATTTTGAAGAAAAACTAAAAGAATATATGATCACATTAGAAACTATTATTTTATTATTTTTTTTAATAAATTAGATATATTGCGATGCATGCAACACCGATTTTAAAGAAATGTGATACCATATTAAAATATCATTATTTAAACATGACCATTATAACCATACCATTATGTTGGTGGGTATGAATATGCATGACTGAATTATGTAAATTAGATGGTTTACAAATGAAAAAAATAAATTTAATTTTTATATATTAATTAGAAATAAAATAATTACCATTTTAAAGAAAAAGAAAAGTTTTCTGAAAACCTGTATTTTTTAAAATACTTTTTAATCACAAATTGTACACATACATTAAAATTATTTTTTTTACAATATTGAATAAATTTTTCCAAAAAGTAATTTTTTTAATATTTATATTTCAAATTTATCTTTTTCGGAATTTTTATGAATTTTATGAGAAGATTAATTTTTGTATGAAATGTCAAAAATACCGATCTTTAGAGAAGAAATATTTTCATTCAAATTATTTTCCAAGATAAATTAAAACTTAAATTTTATTAATATAAAATTTGTAAAATTATACTAAAAATTATCTAATTTATGAAGTTGGAATCTATTTTATATTGTATACATACAAATTTTTATTTAAACATTTGGAGAAATTTCATTACAAAAACAATTTGTTTGACTCGTTTGTGGGTTTAATTTTATATTTAATTATGCCACTTATATGAATTAATTTTGTAAAAAATTATTCCATATTGAGAATAATAATAGTCAATATTATAAAATAATTAAAACATAATTATTTTCTATTATGAATAGTAAAAACAACAAAATCTTATTACCACGATTAAGGTAAAAATACGTTAACTTGGTGGTTAAACTAAGAAGATAATAGTTAAAAATGACCTAAAACTTATCAAAATCCCATTTAATATAGATATTTACATATTATAACCTCTAAGGGTCTATAATTAACCTATTTTGTGGATTTTTTCTTGATAAAAACATGGGTATCAGTTTATATTATGAAACATTCCCTATGTGTCATCTCAAATAAATATCAAAGTCCACCCCATATACTCCCATAAAAACAGCTCCAAAACCCTTTTATTTTAAAAAAACATAAAATATACCTTAATTAATTCACAAAAATTATAGAGTCCTTAGCTTTATAAGGAATCCCTCCAGGTAATTCTTTAGGTTAAAAACTAAAGAGTCTCTCTAAAGAAGATGTAAAACTATCAAACATGGGTATTTGTTTTATTTCATATTCCATATCATTAAAATAATATTAAAATATGATAATATAATAAAAATCTAATCTCATATATAGTGTGATTTTATTATTTCAATGTGATAACCTATATCCATCTCCAAATCCATCAAATTTGAAATGAAACTACCGATCATTTGTACGGTGGACTACTACCTCACGAGTTGATATAATTCGCATTCCATCAACACATTAAAATGATGGATTTAAAATTTTTATGAGATATTTATTAACTAATCATAATTTTATAAATATAATATCACATCTAAATTCTTACCATCCAAATAAATTGGAAATAATAATGCCACTCGTTCGTATGTGTGGAATACCGCCTGCACTTTGAAATGTGATATGGTTTTTATTTTAATTTTAGATATATTTTAGTAAGTATAGATTTAATTAATATAAATAATATATTGAAAATAATAATTAATCTTAAAATATTTACTAATATTTAATTTCTTTTCATTTCCTATGTCTGTAAAAATAGATACATCATTCTTGTGTCAGTACAACCTACAATCTACACGAATATATAATGAAATCTATTTTCTATATATAAATTTAATAGATTACTATAAATATATATATATAATGAATATATATTAAATTTATATTATTTATAACATTATTTATAAGGTTGGACCATGATAAACCTTAAATTATTGAAATTACCAAATAATAATCTATATGAAAAACAAATCAATTATGATTGGAAATAGTGATCTTAACAATGAATTGATAATAAAAACTTTATACAAGACTAGATGTAAAACAAATATGGTATGAAATATATGATTATGGTTCTGTAATAGGTTTATAATAAAACTATATTTTTTATATAGGTGTTTCTGACACATAGAAAAGATTTTGAAACTAAGGTAAGGGTTTCTCATATCACTTTTACATCCGTGAAGAATATACCATATTCACCACTTATTCCATTATCTGATGTATATACTTACCAATTTATTTGTTATATCATGAATCTATTTTTATTCAGGGAATTTTAATTTTAGTTTTACTTTATTTATTTAATGGGTTATATGATTAAACAGTTACCATAGTGGTAAAATATTTATGTTTCAATCTCAGTTTAATCGGGACTATTTATACTTGAATTTACATTGAAGGAAATTATTTGATAATTGTATAAAAAAACTATTTAATATTATTATCATATGATTATTCATTAATTTTTCATTTAATATTACCATATTTCTCTCTTTATTACTTTAAATGATTGATAAACAGTTTTTAATAAAATCAGACTTTATTACTCTATTCGGCTGAAAATCCATTTTTTTCCAAAGATATGTTTTTTTAAAATTATTTAAAAAATGTTTTTAAAATTAAAAAAATTAATTATTAAAGATAATTTTATCCAATTATGAATTTTTAAAATTTTTTTAAAGTAAATTCTTTTCATTTTCTAAATAATCCTCATTTGGATTTTACTAAAAATGTTAAAGAATTTCTTTTTTAACTCATCCAACATGTACTAAATTTCCCACATTCAAGACCACTCAACGGTTTAAATATTATTTTAAATGTATACAATGATATTTTAAGATAAAATTAGTTTCAAATTGTTTTATTATCTTTAAAATTTTATTTTCAAAGTGAACAAGATATTTTCCCAAATAATAATTTTAATGTCATTTTAATGGTCTTTATATTAATCAATGTAAATAACCCTAATGACCCATTGTGAATATTTCATAATGATAACATCATTAATATTCACCTAGATGGTTTATGACATATTGAATGATATGTACTAGTTTCAAACCATTCTCCATATTACTCTAAATCGTTTATGATTATGTTAATTTATCGGGGATAATATTAAAATTTCATATAATAGTTTTTTCAATATTAATGTTTATATTGATTATACTTATTTATTCATGATATATTCCATGGTACAGATATCCTTACTGGTAATTTGATTAAACCCCATTCTTATGTTTCTTTCCCGGGATGCCAATATTTGAATTATGTTTGACACACATGTTTTTTATAGTGGAAATAAAAATGAACAAGAAGGAAATTCTAAGTCTTATTTTATGTTTTTAATTGTAAAATGATATTTAAGTATGAATCTAGTTTACCAAGGCTAATAAACTATTTTATTATTTGGGATACAATTCCTTTTATCTTATTCTAATATAATAAGGTAACCACCATATCTAGGATACTTGGGTTGGGGTCTTTACATCATGCATGGGTTCTTTCCACTTGATTAATTTATTATATGATTAATAATGGTTCTTTTATTATGTTTGGACGGATTAACTTATGTAAAAACTTTTACTAACCCTTATAGTAACTTATCTTGTGTTCTTTGATTGATTTTTAATCATGGAAGGTAATAATAATTATTATATATTATTCATAAGGGTATTTTCTACATGATATTAATAATGAATAGGTTATAAAATATTCAATTATTAGTATATAAGGAATATTATAGGAATGGTGATAAATCCTTATGATTTATATTATGATATAACAATCATATAGTTTAATATAAACAAGTGATATGGTTTTTTACTCCCTAATAACTATTTAAATGAATGGTTATATTTTTTCATATATATAAAAAATTATAGGGTTTAAATATATTTATAATACACTGTGACATGAATATTATTTACATAGGTAACTTATAGTGGTTTTTTTGATATTTTATGGAGATATGGTGATGAAGATTAATATTTATGTGATAAACATCCATAGAATTGGTTACCGAAAAACAACTTGGGTCCCTGTGGTTGTAAAAATAACCAATCACTTTGATAATGTGGAAATATTTTGAGTTAGAGACATTATATAGGGGTGAAAATATGAAAATAATATGATTCTATAAATATAGATAGATTTAAATTAATTATTGTTTTGGAGAATATGGACAGTGGTGGGGAGATTCCTTATAGGATAACATCCAGTAATAATGTGTGTCCTTATTGGTGAAAATTACCCACCCCTATAATTATTCATGTAGGAATTTGAATGATTCATTCCATTTGATGCATGAGAGTTATTATGAGCAACCTTTTTTTATGCATATATACACACCCTTTTATATACATATATACATTTTTAGATATTTTGGATAGAGATAGTGGTTATATTAGGTGAACTTAACTCTTGAAATATGAGACATGTTGGGGGAGGCATTTTTTGTTTTATATTTCAAGAGTTATAATGGTGTATTTTTTTCATTTATATGGATTTTTAAAATGGTATAACTTATTTTGAATTCGAAAAAAATAGTTCATGTAAATTTCATTCATAATTGTTCATTATTATTTTTTAAGAATTGATGAAGTGATTGAGAAGTCCTAGAAGTTGACTAAAGAGGAAATACATCTTTTTAAATGTAAAATGGAATTCTATAAATTCATATAAAGAAATTACAACACATATTTAGATCCACCTGTCCAATTGTATTATGAATCCTAAATTCTAGTGATGTATTAAAATGGGAATATCCAAATGATGCTATATATTCAAATTCACAGTGAAGTAGGAATTTGTGCTGATTTAAGAGAATGTTGTGATGTAGCCATATGGTATGTGGGTAAACCCATGCATGAAAATAGGAATTAATATATAGGAATTTTGAATATGTTCAGGGTGAAATTATATTTTTTTTATATTCCTTTATTTGAGGTAAAAAATGAATTCAGATAGTGATTATATTATGATTACCAATAAAATAAATATCACTATCAAGTTAGATGGTTATGATTCAATCTATGGAAGAAGGACCGTAAAAATATTCTACTAGGGAATCAGAAATCATGACCTATGTGGCCTTCATGTGATTATAGTGTATGGTTTGGGGAAGATGATACTGGGAGACCATGTGAAGAATAAAATCTAGATATTCATTCTAATTTGTTTTATTGAAATAGTTCATGTTTTCCAGTCAGTTCATGGGTATTTCCAAACTACAAAGAGAAAAATATAAGAGAGAACAAGTCCCTAATATATTTATAAATATTGATATTTTTTAATCTTCTGTGGTTATAATTATATATAATTATATATCATATGAAATAATACTTTCAGGAAATTAGGAGGTTTAAAAGAAGAATCATATTAGAGTGAAAATGAGGAATAAATAATAAAATATATTAAACAATTTGAATAGAAGAAGATAATTCTATTGAATGATAGGGGAGTTTACAAATAAATTTTTTAAAAAAACATGTATATAATTTTATTAGGAAATTAAATTTATATATAAATTTCTTTAATGAATGACTAAAAAACAGAGATGATAAAGAATTTAGAGCTCACATACATTGTGAGGAGATATTTTAAAAATCCTGAAACATTTTGTATTGAAGAGAGAATAACGTAATATGAATTAAAGTTTACCTTAATGAGAAAAAAGTATTAAAATAAGATAAGGATAATACAGATAACACTAGATCTAGAATGAGTTTTAGGGAAAGAAAACTTCTTTGAAGAATCTACTGAAGATTTTGATGGTGTACATGAGTAAGACCAATCCTATAGGCACATGGTGGAGGATAATATAATGACGAAGGAGATAATTCTACTTCTAGATCTATATTAATAAAAAGTATCTAGTGACTAGGCTTTAAAAGTAATTTCCATAGAGGCTCATGGGTAGGGTTTTGTAAATAGTAAAGGAGAAGAACTTTGGGGGTTTATAACCAAACATGGTAGAAGAGTCAGTAGATAGGGCTTAGAACTTAGGTTACAAAGAGGATTTACTATTGGGATGCCTTACTAGTGGTTTCCCAAACTATTTTAATTGATAATAATATTTTAGTGGATAATCCAAATTGGGGTGAATAAATTAAATGTAATGGAGTATGATTTTGTTTGCTGAACCTTGTAAATAAATTATGTTGATGTCTTATTAATTTCTTTTTCACATTATGTGAGGTAGTAATACACCATTGATTGCATATTGAACTCAAAAAATTTTAAGATATTGAAATCATGAAGAGAATAATTTATAAAATGTAATATCAATAATTCTCTCCACCACTCTCAGTGGTAGCTAATTAGTTTTTAATCCATATAATTGGTATTAATTTTTTTTCCTTTTAAAGATCAAAGAAAATTTCTTTAATATAGAGAATATAAAATCTGTCAAGAGCTATGGTTTTCCTATACTGGATGGGTAAAATATCATATCTAGGGGAATATAATTCTATGATATCTCCTATCATAGTACCTAAAAGCGAGAGAGGCTACAATTTCGGGCTTCACACCTATTCCCGAAGGAGCTTCTATGACTCAAATTGATAAGAGAAATTTGGAGTTAGATCACAAGGCTCAAAATTATAACATAAAGACTCTATTACAAAATTTATATACTAAATTATTGTTTTATGGAAATTTAAAAGTCAAATAATACATTATATAAGTCTATGGGGTCCAATTTTGAGATATAAAGATAATTGATGATGAGACTATCGATTACTACTTTATATGGCTAAATGGGATTTTGAGAAACTGAATAATTGATGGGATGTTGTGATGATGATGTTGTATTTGTTATGAATGAATTAAATTAATCAAATGAATATTTTAGAAGAGATTGATTATTATGAATCTACTTATAAGTGTTTTAGAAGTAAAATCACAATATATAAAATTATTGAACTTTTCGGCAATAAAATGTCGAATGTACCGGAAGGATATTATTGAGTTTATCAGATGATGAAATCAAAGTTTACTAGATGATAATTTTTTTTTGAGTTTACTAGACTAAAAAATTTTGCGTGTTTAATGGAAAAAGAGTAACTATAAGATGAATCATGAAAAATATTTGTAAAATGGGTTATTATAGGAAGAGTGAGTTCAAGAAGGATAATATGCGAAGATATTATCAACATGGCTGATTGAGTATACAAAACACATACAAAAAAACTAAATCTAATCTAGGTGATACCCAGAAGAAAATATTCCATATAGTTTTCTAGATATAGTGCATTATAATAGGGGTTTTATTGTGTTTTTTTGATACACCATGATTTTAAGGTATCTGTACTTTTATATTTATCTTCTCCGATAACTTAGGAGCTTAAACAAATGATTAAATATAATAATTTAATTATGATGGTTATAACTTAGCTAGTGTAATGTCAATAATGAATGATATTAAGTATATTATGAAAATATATTTTACACATTTTTAGGAAATGAATTCATTTATTTCCATATAATTAGAAATTATAATAAAAACCAATTTAACATAAAGGATGTGTTTTTTTATAAAATCAATTTTTATGACCACAACGGAATGTTATCTTAATAAGATAAATTATTCAATGTTAATGAAATATCTAAATTTAATTTATATGTTAATATTAAAAAAAATGTTTTTAATATCATCCAATAATTTTTATATGCCTAATATAAGTATAAATTCAATTTTAAGAATAAAAGTTATATTCATTAAAAAATATATTTACCCCTTTTAAAGGAACAATAGTTTTAACTCTAAATTTTAACACTTTTATAAATTATATTTGATAAAATAATTTTTCTTAAGAGAGTAATTTCAAAATTATATTAGGATAATATTTTGGTATTTTTATGAAAATGTTTATTTTCTAATGAATAGTGAAAATAGTGATTTTTATAAAACTGTCAATTTAATTATATTAAAAGTATATATATTATTTTAATTTGATATCAATGTAAATTGAATAGTATTTATCTCTAAATAATATAATTTATTTTATTTTAATCATCCTTATACCTTATTTTGGTATATGTACATTTTTGGGATTAAAAGTAGATTTTTTAATAAAACTATTTTTCCCATTTGCGGGATTATTTTTAAACTAATTCTTCAACTTATTTTTTCTGAATATTGAAAAATGTATGAAATATTTTGATTCATAATTTCCAAATTTAATAAATATTTCTCTTCCATTTTTAACCAATATGAATAGTAACAATGCATATTTTAACCACACTAAAGGGTAAACATGGTAATTTAGGTTAGAAATAGAATGAAAAAACTAAAAATTACCAAAAAAAGTACCAAATATTACTTGATGATTTATATTCTTCCCTTAACACCTATGTTTTTAATTTGACTTATTCAATGGAAAATTCTCCATGAAAATGTCTTTGATATTATTTTAATTAAATAAAATTAAAAAATGTCAATTCTTATTTTTACAACATTATTATTTTTAAAAAAGAGTAATTTAGAATATATCATCAACTATATATATTATATTTAAATTAAAAATATGTATATATATTATGGTATTTTATTTTAAATTTTAAATGAAGAAATAATTACCTTAAATAATTATATAATGATGATAAACTAATTATTTTATTAAGGGTACAATAAAATAAACGATTATTTTAATTAAAAATTAAATTATTTTCATATTTAGAAATTTATTTTTTTAAAATTGAGTCAAATTTTTAAATATAATCATTAAAAAATTGTTAAGCGTTTTTTGTATTTTTCTAAAATAGTTGATTTTTTGTGAATAGTGAAATATAGTAATTTATGGTATATAACAAATTCATGAATTATTGAGTCGTGTATGATGTATGGATGAGGTAAGAAACCATTTAATTGATATCAAATACAATAGTAACTGCATTTTGTCAAAAGAATCATCAATATTTTTATTTTTAGTCCAATATAATAAATAATGAAATAAAATAATCGAAAACACCGCTCTCCTCCACTAAAAACACCATTCCTCACCAACCCTTCTCCTCACACCTTATAAGCCCTGGATCATGCGTATATTATGCCCAATTACTCTCCCAAACATCATCCAAATGTCCTAGTATTTTTGATCTCACCAAATGACCAATCCCATACGCCTTAAGGAGGTTCTCAATGAGACGCTATACAAGAGGTAAAATACACTTTCATTGTATTTTAATTTCGTTTAATTAATTTTTTATTCTATCCTAACTAAAAATATCCACAAATTAATCATAAATCCAATATCATAAATATAATATAATTTTATTATGTTAATGGAATATATATCAACAAACTCCTTCTCCTCTCTCTTTTATTCTAAAAATGAAAACACCGTCCCTGATTTGTTGATTTACCGCTATCATGGATGATGCATTTTAATTTTCACTTAATACCTTCAAGGCTGGTCATAAAAACATTATTATGTTTAAATAATATTTTATTATATATATTATAGATTTTATAATGTTCTATAACAAATATATAAACATGATATTGAATAAAATGATATAAGTTCATGATTGTCGTAAAAACCATTAAATTAATTAAATCATTTTCATTAACATTTTATATACTAAATCATTCTCATAACACATAAAAATTAATATGTAAGATCATTTAAATTTATGTTTGTTTATTAATAACATTTAATTTCAATTTCATAGGATTATTCTCATTTTACATGAACTTTCATACTTGTATAAAAGAAAACCGATCATGAAAATCCAAGAGAACAAACACTTCGAGAATGAAGAAATATAATCATATTACTCATAAAAGGATGTGAATGAACATAACAAATTTATATTAAATCAATTAAAAGTATAATAGGTTTTTAATTAAGTAATGAATGAATATATGTTTTTTATCTTGGACATTAAGCATAAATAAAAAATGCTTCCAGACATAAGTTAATGGTTTTCTCTCATATCACTTTTATTTCTATGAGATATTCCTTATTCAACACTTATTTATTGTGTGTGATGTATGTATAATTCAATTTGATATATCTTATCAGGAATATATTTATATTCATGTTATTCAATATTTTCTTTGATGATCATCAATTTTATGGGGCATACGATTTGAATTTTTACAATGTGGTAATGGAATTCTTAACCCAATTTCCATTCTATAGGTTAGTCATATACTCCATTGAGTATTTCATGATTTTAATATGTATAAAATAATTTTCAGTAATCTTATGTGGTATTTACACTTTCTTTTTATGGATTAATAGCCAATATGCATAATTAATTCATTTGGTTAACACTCACACTTTAATTTAAAAACACTGTTTTAAATGTCTTATTTTTTTAAAATATAAAAGAAATATTTTATAAACCTATACGGAAGGAGAATAGTTTCCTCCTATCATTATAAATTCATGTTTTCATAAATAATTAATAATTTTACCAGATTATCCACAAAGAATTATTTTTTATTTTATAATTACATGGATTTTTAAATAAATGATTCCAAATTGAAAAGGGTATTTCTCTCAACAAAATTTCAGTGATTTGGTTAGTGTATTTTTGCCTATGTCAACACCAATTGTTAAATAATATGATTAATTGGGTTTTATATATTATGATACCATCTACCATATTTTATTAAATGGTTAATGATAATTTTGACTGGGGATATACTATATTGATATCATTCTTCATATTACTCTAGATAGTTTATAGTTTTGTTAACTGATTGGAAGAATTATTTACGTTTCATATGCTAGTTTCAATTTGATAGTGAATTTTTATTATGTTTCATAAATTTTATATGTGGAAAGAATATGAATTAGAAAGTGTTAGGAGGGGCCTTCTATAGCCATTGGATGCATCAATAGATCTCTTGAGAAAAAATTGATTGGTTTTTGGCCAAGTCATTACCCATTAATATAAAATTCTTGGAAGGGGCCATGATGGTATGTTTAGTGTCACAACCTATCATCCAAGGCCTGTGTTGTGACTACCCCAAGACCACCTTCCATAGGCTAGGGGATGGAAACTAGCACTGATAAGGAGTATCACAAAAAAGGGAGGGCATTTCCTTTAAACCTATACACACACACTCATCACAAACCACTGAAAGGTTAACATTATATAAACCAAAACTATCACTGAGACAACTACTAAAAGTATAGTAAAATATAAAAAGTAAAAATGGGTTACAATACAATCCCATGGCCACAAAGGAATGTTCAAATTACAAGGTCCATCTACTCAAACCCTACCTGACAGTTAGGTGGAGGGTAGCTGTCTGTAGATATAGAAGTACGTTGCATCCATCCTATCTCATTGGGAACCACTTGGTCTCAGATAACTAAGGATTCCATCAAAGTTTCAATCACCTTCACGACACACAAAACATGCAGGTGAATCCCATGATGGTGTGAGTAACACAATATTCTGTAGGGACCCAAAACCAAAAAGGTTTGAGTACATAGAAAGATTACCAAGCAAGATCAAAAGGCAAGAACACAATAAAAGAGAACTCACACCGTTTATAACATTATGTATAGAAAGTAAGATTATCAATAATAAGGATGATTGATCTTGTACTGCTGAGGTAATCATCCCTGATGAGCCACTGAGGTCCACTCATCTGTTGAACCACTGAGGTATGCTCATCCACTGGACCTCTGAGGTTCGTTCGTCTATTGGACCACTAAGGTTTGCTCTTCTGCTGAACCACTGAGGTACGTTTATCTGCTGAACCACTGGGATATTCTCATCCACTAGACCATTTAGTTATGATCATATATTAGACCACTAAGGTCCTCTAATTTAGTGAAAAACTGAGGTATGCTCACCTGCTGAACCACTTAGGAATGATCATCTACTAAAACATTGAGGTACACTTGCCTACTAAACCGGTGAGGTACGCTCGTCTGCTGAACCACTGGGGTACATGCATCGGCTGAACCACTGAGACCCCCTCTTCTTCTGAACCACTAAGGTACACTCATATCTTGAACCACTATGGTACGCTCGTCTACTAAACCACAGATGTCCACTCATTTACTACACCACTAAGGTACACTCTTCCGCTGAAACACTGACATATTCTCTTCTACTGAACCACTAAGGTACACTTGTCTGCTGAATGACCGACATATGGTCATCTGCTAAACCACTAAGGTATGATCGTTTGCTGAAGAACTGAGGTACACTCATCATATCCTTTGTGTCACAGATATCCGTAGGATTCCCACTCTCTAGGTCACTAGATTTTGGGAGAATCTACTCCTCAAGAAATCATTCGTATCTTGACTATCACCGAATCTCACTTAGAGTATTACCAAAGAACTGTATTATCACACGGTTCCCAATTCCAAAGAAGGTACGTCAATCAGATGCCTGGTCTAACAGATATTGGTGTTTTAGAAAATAGGGGATGATTACATATGGACATGATCTGACTTAGTCGGGCTGACTTGACAAAACCTGGACATGGGGCCCCATATGGCCTAACCAATTTCGGCTAACCCAACCCAACCTGGTTGGGTCTGGGCCAACCAGGTCAAGCATGGACCATTTTCTAGACCCATTGGGCTTTGTTGGAACCATCCTGGTTTGACCATGTTTTCTTCCCGTCGGGTCGCCCATCGACTTGATCGATGTTATCCGGCCCGGTTTGACTCGGTCGAACTGGTACTTCCCCACTAGAATGTATCGTTGTGTCAGTTATCCTCCATCTCGGGGCTGCCCTGTGGCCTGGTTTACTTCGTAGGCTTAGCCTGCATCAGCGGGCTAGTCTTCTCCCAGCCCAGATTCTTAGGGGTGTTCGATTTGCAATGCCATGTGACACCTCGGTGGCTCTACATTTTCGGCTAGCCAGTTCACTCACACAGTCCACAACTTGCGCCTCTGATGCAGCCGAGTGACTGTGTTCACCAACCGCCAACTTCCAGCCTCCGTGCCAGTGGCCCCTATCGCTGATGCGGTGAACTTCTAGAGCACCGCCTCCTACTTGATGCCATAGATTGGTGTCATGACCCTATACCTCCTCCCGGGTTGGGTGTCATGGCTTGGTGTTTTCACCATAACAGGGTACTGATGTCGCAGCCCACCTAGTCGTGACCCTTCGGTCTGCGGCCTCAGTGGGTGATGTGCAGCCGACTATTGTGCAATAAAGAACAGAAAATCACAAGAAGGGAAAAACGGAAGGGGTGTCACATATGAACACCAAAAGAATGATCTGGGTCTTTTTCATGTTTAACCGAATGCGTTCTTATTAGAAGGATAAAAAATAACCAAAATTGGGTAGAATAATCACTAATATAAATATCCCCTTTACCCCACATCATTAACCATCCTGTATGAATGAGCGATCTATAGGTTAACTTGTTTGTGAGATAACCTACTTTAATCATTTAAAAGAGAGAACAGGGAAAATTAATTCACACAAAAAATCATCAAACCCCTACCTGAAGGGTGGGATTTTTGATCAAGGAAAAACTTGATCACATGCCTCTTTTCTTCATTCTTGATCTATAGACCACCGTCACTAGTGATTATTTGGAAGGGTGGAAGAATGTTCATTCTTTGTTCGTCATCGCCACCCACCAAAGCCTCAAAGAAATCCCAGGATTGTACCAATAATCCTGCATTACTTGTTAGGAAATTAATTAATGAAATGCGAATCGACATTTCTGTTACGCTGAGTTGCAATGTTATTAGACTGACCCATTAATCAGGTTCATTAATGAGGTTCATTATAGCCTCATCACTATACCACAACACTAATTTGACACTGCTTAAAGATAAAGAAAACAAACAAAATAACTTTTTATGTTTTTTTAATTTTTTCTTCAAAAAATTTTGAAAACTAACTTTTTCAGTCAACCCACACCAGATGATGTTTGGCCCTTTCTAGGAGATTCTCATTGCTCTAAGTTAAATTGTGTCATTGTTCTTTGATCTGGGTAGCAGTTTGAATGTTTAAAAACCAGCTCACAAGTTTATTTAATGAACTTTAAAAATAGTTCGAAATTATGTTCCAACCACTCCAGGCCTCAGAATTACATCCCATCTCAGAGTCTCGTCTCAAAATAATCCCTTTTAAAAATAAAAAATACACAGAATTCTGGGGTATTACATTACTTCCTCCTTTCAAGATTTAAATTCTCATAATCCAAAACAGGGGCTAATAAAACAAATGGGGGTACTGACCAAAAATATGAGTCTCTAACTCCCACATTCTCTCCTAGAGATTCACGTGCTTCCAAAAAACATGCACAAGAGGAATTGACCATCGATGAAGGATCATCTCCTATCAATCCTCTATATCCACCAGGTACTCCGTGAATGTTTCCCTATCTTCAACCTCCAACTCTCCATGGTTGATGGGGGTGAGAAGGGTCATATAATTTTCTTCTTAGTTGGGATACATGGAAGACATCATGCACCATCTCTAACTATGGAGGTAGAGCCAAGAGATATGCCACCTCTTCAACTCTATGTAGTATTTGGAATGGTCTGTTGAACCTCGAAGATAACATGCCACACCGACTAAATCTCCGTATCCTTTATCGAGGAGAAACACGTAGGAATATGTGGCCCCCCTCATCGAACTCTGAGGGTTTCTATCACCTAGTGGCATAGGATTTGTTTCGGATCTGTGTAGTCTTCATCCACTCCTAGATTACCCACACCTTCTCAATGGTAGCCTATACCATCTCTGGATCCATAAGTGCTGACTCCCCTATGTAGGTCCATCATAATGGTGACATGTAAGGTCGTCAGCACAGTTCCTGGAATGATGCCATACCAATGGTAGAATGTTAGCTGTTGTTGTATGAAAACTCCACCAGGGGTAGGTGGTCCTCCAAAATGTGAACAATTTCAAGAACACAATCATAAATCTTTTTCTCCATGGTCTTTATGGTCCACTCAATCTGACCATCCGTCAGTGGGTGAAATGATGTACTCAAGTGCAATGAGTCCCAAATTCCTCCTATAATCCCTTTAAAAATCAGAATTTAAAGCATACATTTTGATCTGAGACTATTGTATATGGGACTCCATGGATTCAAAATATCACTAATAGTTAGTGGTGTCCCAAACTCTCTATTGAATCCTGCTCTCGAATGGGTAGGAAGTGGGATAACTTGGTGAGTTAGTCTATGATCACCCAAATGGTATCGTTTCCCCTAGGCGTACAAGGTAAGTCTATCATAAAGTACATTAATTTCCCATCCCTCTTCCACTATAATACCTAGTGGGGTTGTGTCAAACCTGCTAGGACCTGGTGGTTATCCATTATTTGTTGAAAAGTGAGGCATCTCGAGAAAAAATATTCCACTACCTTCTTTATCCCTAACCACCAGTACTGACGTCAGAGGTCCTAGTACATCTTCACCACACTTGGAGGTACTGAAAAAGGGTATGTATGGAACTCCCTCAACACCTCATCCCGCATTTCCATTGGTACTATGGTGCATCCTCTGAAAATGATGACATGCTCCCCACCTGTAGAATATCCATTAGGGGCATGTTTTGTGGACATTTGGGCACATGTAGTCTCACAGATAACATCTCCAAGTTGTACCACCGTGACTCATTGTAAGATTGGAGGTCCAACAACCATCGAATGAATATAAAATGAATCATCTATATCCACAAAGGTTATATAAAGTCAGGACAACTGTTCTGAGGCCTCGTTTAGTAGCTGTGAACTCGATCTCCTGATGAGGGCATCTTTCCCCACGTTACCCTTCCTAAGAGTATAGAATATCTCAAATTCATAGTCATGGAGGTACTCCATCCAATTCCTTTGTCACAGGTTTAGATCCTTCTATGAAAAGATATAGTTGAGACTCTTGTGGTTAGAGTAGATGATGAATCCTTAGCCCATAAGGTAGTGTCGCCACATCTTTAGTGCGAAGACAACCGCTCCCAACTCATGTTCAAAAGTCACATAATTCTGCTCATGTGACCTCAACTACTGTGATCCATATGAAATTACTGCTTTCCCTTACATAAATCCATAACCAAGCCTAGTTCTTGATGCTTCACAGTACACCACGTAACCTACAATCTCCTCTAGAAACCTCACTATAGGAGCACTCGTCAAGATCTACCTCAGCTGCTGAATGCTTTGCTGGAATCCTTCTTTCCACACAAATGGTTTTGTCTTCTTCATCAATGTTGTCATTGGTGTTTCCACTGTAGAGAAGTTAGGTAAAAATCATTGATAGTACCTAGAAAACCCAAGGAAACTTCGTACCTCAGTAATTCTCTTCATTGGATCCCAAGAAAGTACCTCCTCGATCTTTGCTGGATCCACCAAAACTCCAGCCACTGAGAAGACATTTCCTAGAAAGTAGACATTTCTTATCTAGAACTCAAACTACGAGAGATTTATATAAATATGGTGCCCTTGGAGTGTGTCCAGAACTATCCTCAGGTGTATCGTGTGCTCCTCCTCGGACGTTGAATACACTAGGATGTCATAAATAAGGACCACTACAAACCAGATTAAGTATGGATGGAAGATCCTATTAATGAGTCCCATGAACACTTCTAGGGAATTCTCATTAAAAATTACATGACTATGTACTCATAGTGGCTATAGAGGCATCTTAAATATATCTTCAAGATGTCCTCATCTCATACCAGAAGCTGGTGATAACTTGATTTGAGCTCTATCTTCGAGAACCATCTCACTCCCTTCAACTAATCGAAGACCTCATCAATCCTAAGTAGATGATACTTGTTTTTCACGATCACCTAGTTCAAGCATCATAAGTCAACGCATAACCTCAATATTCCATCTGCCTTTATGGAAATCAAAACTAGGGATGCCCATGGTGAAATTATGGCCTTCACGAACACCTTCCTCTGCAAGTCCTCCAACTATACCCTCAGTTTCTAGAGATCTACAGAACGCATCTGATATGCAGGTGTAGATATCGGTGCCTTCCTAAGGCATAGGACAATTTTAAAGTCTACCTCTCTATGAGAAGGTATTCCTGGAACATCCTCTGGAAGGATATTCTTGTACTCATCCACGAATGTAAGAAAATGTGGACTCATCTCATCCATTCACCAAGGGTCATTCTAGCCAACTGATGAGTGATCAATTGCACCCTCCTATGTGTGAGTCCATCTTACGCTGCAAGAGATCCATTCTCACCGATGAAAAAAAAACTGGTCCCATCTATACAGACACACCAAAAATTGTACCTAAAATAGTCAATCTGAGCCTAGATTGTGGATAACCAATATATAGCCAAAATAATGTCTTAAGGCTGTGACACCACTACTAGAAAATCCCAGCCAAAGCTCTCACCTCTAAAAGAAAGCTCATAGTACCAGAACCAGTGTGTGATCATCGAATCCATTTCCGTAGGAGTCTCTAATCATAATGATCAAGCCAATTGCTAGATCATAATCTCCATGCTCCGAACAAGGTCTAAAGTAAGAAAAGAGTCAGTGACACTTTTGTCAATAAGAACTGTTTCTAAAGTATAGAAGACAAATTACATACCTTGTATCATCTCTGTGACATTAGTACCGTAGAACTTGATGGAATGAAGTTGAGCCCACCCTTTTCCACATTCTCTTAGAGCCCTTGGAAGACCACTGAGGGGTGGTGGTGGTACCTCTTACCTATGACCACCCCTTGTTGCTCATCCTACTCCACTACCACGTATGCCACCTGGAGGACCACCCCATTCTGGTATCTTCCACTTCCTTATCATTTCATCGACCGTCTGTCAGTCCTCTTTGCGGTGAATTGGGTAATCCCAAGACATGTGCCTCTGACCACCGCATGTTTATCATACTATGGTCCCCTGATGACTCCATCTGCCCTGGTATCCCTGTACTTCCAACCCTGAGTCCTGGGGTTATCCTTTGAATGGCCTAGCCCATTTGGGCCTCTGTGTCATCTGTTGGCTCCCCACCACAAAAGACTCAACCTCCAGTGGCCCGGTGGTAGCTCCCACCATCGGTGCCTACTCAGTGAGGAAGTTATCTACTATTAGAGATTGCTCCAGCACCCCAGACTGTATAGGGATGTTGAGGGAAATCATGGATGCCCTGATCTCCCATCTGATTCCCTACTCAAATGTTTGGGCCTTGAATAAAGGGTCCAACACTATATTCGTAGAGTAACAGGAGATTTTTGTGAACCTCACAGATTACTCATCCACATTCAGGCTTCCCTACTGTAAGTGGATCATCTCATATATGGGTACAGAGTGCAAGGTCGCAAGGAAGAACTCCTCCCTGAAAAGTCGCTCGAAGACAGACCAGGCGAGGGTCGCCACCTCGTGATCCTGGATGGTCAAACTGGACCATCTCCACACTAATCCATGTAGAATTTTTGCTTCTAGAACTACTATATGGTGAAGTGGCATCCTCAGTAAGCGAAAGACCCACATCACCGCCTCCATCCCATCCTCAACGACATGAGGATATGTATCTCCCCTGAACTCGAGAGGTGTCTATTGATGGAACTCACATAAGGCATTGAGCCTATGCACATCTTCTACTGGTAGCGTCGGTAGTAACTGCTGACCAATGGGTGATGGAATCACTGGGACACCACATGAAGGCTCCATCTCGGGAAAAATCCCTGTACCGATGCCTCATCACTCTATTGACCATCCTTGTGTTCACGCACTAAAATCCTAGCTAGATATCTTCATGGAGCTATCCTGAAAGAGATCAAGATGAACCATAGTCAATAGATTACACCTGATGAGCTAACTCTAACTCAAAAATATCATGAGAAAAATCTCAAAGATGCAAGAAAATAGTGTTTTCATGTACCGAGTCAGAAATCATAATTTAGGGTCCTGGTGAATGGATACACAGGCCACCGTACCAACATTCGACTCCTTATCTTGAAATCTAAACTCGAGACACTTAACAATATTTCCCCATATTCTTATTTAATAATCATAGTTCTTATGGTAGAACCAACCTCCTATGATACCAATTTCTCATGACCCATCCCCTAGGACTCGTCCCGTGACTACCCCAAGCCCACCATAAATAGGCAAGGGGCTGATAACTATCACTGAGAAGGCATATCCCAAAAAGGGAAGGTGTTTTCTTTTAACCTGTACACACACACACAACACAAACTACGGAAAGGTAAATTCTATTTGAACCAAAAATATCACTTATACAACTACTGAAAGTAAAATACATTTTAAAAAGAACAAATTGGATAGAATACAAGGCCAAAGCCACAAAGGAATGTACAACTGCCAAGGTCCATTTTCTCACACCCTACCTGATGGGTAGGTGGAGGGTAGTTGTTTGTAGCCATAGAAGTATGCTACATCCATCCCATTACACTGAGTACCACCTTGTACCAGATCACCAAGGTCTCCATCAAATCGTTGATCACCTACACGAGACATGACACATGCGGGAAAATCCTATTTAGAGGTGTGTAACACAATACTAAGTAGGGAGCCCAAACCACAATGGTAAGTGCCCAAATCAAGATCACAAAGAAAGATCACTGAGAAAAAACAAAAGCAAAGACATATCACACTAGGTATAACTTTATGTATTGAAAGTAATATTATCAGTCGTAGGGATGATTTATCTTGTATTGTTGTGGGAATCATACCTGATGAGCCACTGAGGTCTGATCGTCTACTAAACCACTGAGGTATGATTGTCTTATAGAACATTGATGTCCACTAGTCTATTGGACCCTGAGGTCCACTCGTCTGCTGGGTGACTGAGGTCCACTCGTCTGCTCGACCATTGAGGTCTACTCATCTGCTTCACCACTGATGTACGCTCCTCTGTTGTAAAATTGAGGTACGATCGTCTCCTGGACCACTGAGGCACCCTCATATACTAAAACACTAAGGTTCACTTGTCTACTAGACCACTGAGGTCCACTAATCTACTGAACCGCTGAGGTAGGATCGTCTGGTGAACCTTTAATGTCTGCTTGTTTGATTACCACTAAGGTCCACTAGTCAGCTGAACCACTATGTTCCACTCGTCTACTAAACAACTGAGGTCCGCTAATCTGTTGAACCACTAAGGTACCCTCATATACCGAACCATTATGGTATGATCGTCTACTGAACCATTGAGGTACTATCATCTCCTGAACCATTGAGGTATGATCTTCATATACTTCATGTCACAGCCAGCCGTAGGACTCCCTATCTCCAGTGCACTCAATTCTGAGTGAATATACTTCTCATTCCATCAATCGTATTTCAATTATCATAGAATATCACGTAAAATATTCCCAAAGGACCATTTTATCACAAGGGTCCCAACGCCAGAAACAATGCATCAATCAGACGCTTGGTCTGAAAGATATTGGTGTTTTAGTAAATAGAGGCCGGTTGCATCCAGACCTAGTCTGACTTGGTCAGACCGACCTGACCAACCCGGCCTGAGGGTCTATCATGGCTTGGACCATTTCCACTGACCTGAACCAACCTGGTTGGGTCTGGGATGACCCGGTCCGTCCCGACCCATTGGCCAAGCCCATTGGGATTTGCTGGATTTGGCCAAGTTCGGCCGTGGGCCCAGACCACTAGGTCGCTCAATGACCTAGTCCACGTTCTCTAGCCCAATATTACTCTATGAGACCAGTACTGACCATCCAGGCCACCTCGAAGCCCAGTTTCCCTTCCTGACTGGTTGCATCGGTGATCCGGTTCTCCTCCAACCCTCGGCTGCCCCGTGGCCCGATTTAGTATGCCGAACCCACCCACATCGGTGGGCCTGTCTTCTCTCACCCTAGAGGTAGAGTGTATTCTAGTTCTTAAGGCCACATGGTGCCAGGGTGAAACATTGTTTTTGGCCAACCGATATTCTCACGTAGATCAGTTCCTCCATGTGAATTGCGACGAGTCGTGGGTCCTGCTCACCACTATGATCCACAGATCGTGGCTTGTGCCTTCGACATGGCCGAGTGGCTGTGTCTGCCTGCTACCAGTCACCGAATTCCATGCCAGCGACCCTTGTCACCATCACGACACATCGCCTCCTATCTCATGCTGCGATTGGGTGTCACCATCACAACTGGGTGCCATAACCCTTCTGTATGGCGCCTCCGCTGCCGATGCGTCGCCGACCATTACACCACGAAGAACATGAAAACACAAAAATAAATAAAGGGTAGGAGTTACACATATGAACACCCAAAGAATGATCTTGATCTTGTTTGTGTTGACCCAGATGAATTCTTGTTTTCTGGATAAAAAAGAACCCAAAGAGGGAAAAATTATCACCATAATAAATATCCCCTTTATCCTACATCATTAACCACCCCACATGAACGATCTATTTGCAGGTTAACATGCTTGTAAGTTAACTCATGTTCATCATTTAAAAGAGTGAAATATGAAAAGAAATTCACACAGAAAAGCATCTAACCACTACCTGAAGGGTAGGATTGTTGATTGAGGAAGAATTAGATCACGCGCCTCCTTTATTCGTTCTTGATCTGAATCCCACCTTCACTAGAGATTCCATAAAGGGTGGAAGAAAGTGCATTCGTCGTTCATCATCACCACCTACCAAATCCTCAGAGAAATCCCAAGATTGTGCCAACAATCCTGCATTGCCTGTTAGGTTATTAATTGAAAAACACAAATCATCATTTCTACCATGCTGCATTGCAACATTGTTACACTAACTCATTAATGAGGTTCAACATCTCCTCATCGCAGCACCGCAATGCATATATTCCACTACTTAACATTGAAGAAAAAAATATATATTTATGTTATTTTATTTTATTTCTCCTAAAAAGTTTGAAAACTAACTTTATAGGTCGTCCTATGTTGGTCAATGTTAGGACCTTTCTAGGAAAATCCTAATACTCTGAGATCAATGGTTTCCTCATATTTTTGATCTGGGCTCTAGTTTGAATGTTATAAAATCATTTTTACACTATTATTTAAGGAACATTAAAAATAGTTTGAAAATAAATTCCGGCCACTATAGGACAAAGAATTACGTGCTATCCCAGAGCCTAGTCTCAAAAAAATTCCAATAAAAGATTAAAACAAATACATGGAATTCCAGGGTATTACATTTAGCATGTCAGACAATATAAATTCCCTCATTATGAGATTATTTATTGATAATTCATGTGATTTTTTGTCTAGTAGAATATCCATGGTTAAGTATCATTCTCAGGTGTTTATTTATATGGAATTATTTTATTAGACTTTATACCTACCATATTTTGTTTAATTTTATTTTTTAATGGAATTTGTTTTTAGTTATTCATCTTGACTTATTTTTTATGTTTATTTATAATCTCTTTTGTTATATTACTTATCCTGAAAAATCATTTTATATATCCCCTTTGTTATGTTTTAGTTGTCCCAGTATTCCAAGATGTATATTATGATTGACATGTAGGTATAAATATAGAAGAATATGGATGTTTCCAAAGGCGTTTATATGCTTAATTTAATTTCAATTTATAATTTAAAACTTATTTTTTCATATGGTTTACCAAATATACTAAAATATTTTGTCTGTTGGGGTGTGATCACTTGTTCATAGTACCAATGTAGCAAATCGAGGAACCAACTCTATACATATAGGGTTTGGGTAATTATAGTTTTTATTAGAAGATGTTTAATAGGAACATTTGAATCTAGATTTAGGAAATCATAGATGGAGAAATATTACCCTAAGATAGTCTTTTATGAATAATAGAGAAGAACATCCCACACAAACCGTGTTTATGAGATTAGTAATGCATAAAATTTTCAATTTATTATTATTATTTCACTATTTTAGGGATTATACATTTTTTTTCATAGTGATATAATCTAATATAGTGAATGATATCATTTTGAAATGATACCTCACAGACGAAATGTGAACCTCACCAATGCACATGATCTAAAGAGTAAGGAGGATAAAAAATTTTATTGTCTTATGACAATATTTTCATGGGAATAAGTATCCAAAACATTCTCATCATATGAGGATATAATATCATGTGATAAAGAGATGAATAATGAAATATGTAAGTATTATTTCTTCAGATGGAATCATGTGAACTAGAGTACAGATTGGAAAATGGATAAAGGGATAAATAGAAAGAGGTATTCTCCAACATGAGTTGATTGTTAGAAAAAACACCATTGTACTTGTTTAAAAATAATGAGAGTCTCTTAGATTTGTGGAGAGAAAGGAAATAGTGATTTTGATTAAAAGGGTAAGAAAATGGTTTCTGATGTATAATGTTTCAACTATAAGGAGATGAGACACTTTTAAAATCAATGTCTCACACATAAAATGAATATACACCGAAAAAGAATAATGGATATTGGTCAAGATTTTTATACTACCATAGACGAAGAGGAATGGTCAATATGCTTGTGTTTGGATTAAAGAATTATTTTATTTGATTATTTTATCAATAATTATATTTTTATAAGAATCGTGATATATATAAGGAGTGTACAAAAACACTTCTTCCATATGAAATTCAAAGCATGTATTGAATAACACAAGTAATTAAGAGAAGTGATTTTCTTGTATATTGATCTACTTAAAAACATATGACATGGGAAAGATAACCCTAAATATGTGTATAATGTTTAGATAATAATAAATATATGTTTATGAGATAGTATTAGTGACCATAAAGGTGGTTAGTGATCTGATGGTTTAGGTTATGATGGAATTACTACATGTTTGGATATAATGAACATATTCAACAAGATGATTTTGTAATCTTGGAGAATTCAAGTTTCACAATGGTTTAAATCAAATAAAGGTAAAAATAATTTTTTTATGTTAAAATAAGATATAGATTATTTTGGGAAATCATATATTAAGTTTAATATAGAAATTCAGTAACCTTCCATCTACATTTTTGTTATTTTAATTTAGATAAACATATTTTGGATGAGACATATGGTAAAGAACTTATGGAATAGATTAAGGATATTATTGATTAAGATTAATGTATGATTTATCTTATTGGATAATATTTTTTAACTATTTTGGTTTCAGAAAAAATTAAATGCATGAAGTAATTTCTTATGGATCTTATGATTCATAAAAGTGATTCATGCATGAACATTTGACTCCAATATCTATATCTAGATTTATGAAATGAAGGAGAGATAGATCAAAAAACAATCAAATGATGAGATTATGACATGGAAAGGAATAAAGTAAGTTTAATTTCTCAATTTCTTCTCTATATAGTAAAGGAAACACTCAACTCTAGGAAAAGTATTGTTGGAACCAAAATGTTTTCCTTTCAATTTTCTTACTAATAAATCAATGGAATTTTAATTGATAAAAAATTTAATATTATGTGATCGTATAGTTTATAATGACCATGTTCTCTATCACTATCCATGAGAACCTGATAGATTTAATTATTTTACACACCTATTTTTTCACTTCCAAATAATGTTCACTTATAGGGAAACCTAATTTTGTGGGGACCATCACATTGTCTATTCCCTCTATTTAAGTGAATATTTTATTAAGAGAAGTTATGTTGTGGGTTTCCCCAAAAGGAATTTTCAAGTATAAATATTTTTTAAAATTTAAAAAGTTATAGGATGCAATTTATTGAAGATGTATATAATGTAACACTGAAAGATTTTATGGTATGTTTCTTTTTAAATTCAAATTATTTGATAGTGTATGAGCTTAAAAAAATGATTAAATATTATTGTCTAATTGTGATAGTTGTCACCTAGACGTTATAATGGAAAGAATGAAGGATATTAATTATATTATGAAAATATTTTTTACACATGTTTAAAAAATGAATTCATTATTTACCATTTTATTTCAAATAAAAATAAAAACCACTTAATCATAAATGATGCATTTTTTATATGAAAAACTATTTTTATGACCAAAATGGAATTTTACCATAATAAAATAAATTAATCTCTATTATTGAAATATCTTAATCAAATTTATATGTTACATATTCAATAATTTTTTTTAAATTTACACAATAACTTTGATAATTTTAAGATACGACTAAATATAATTTTAAGCATAAAAAAATATATGTTTTAAAAATAAATTTTACTACTTTTTAAGTGCACACTTATTTTAAATAATTTTTTTGATAGTTTTAAATAATATTTTAAAATATTAATTCTCTTTTTAAAGAGTAATTTTATAATTATATTAGGATTATTTTTTGGTATTTTTCTAAAACATTTAAATTTCATTGAATAGTAAAAAATATCGATTATCATAAAATTGTCAATTTATTTATATTAAAAGTATATTTATGAATTGAATTTTATATTAGTGTAACTTAAATACTTTTTATATACAAATAATCATTATAACTTATTTTGGTATATATACATTTTTCCATAAAAATAATTTTTTTAGTGAAACTGCTTTTCCATGATTTTTCTAGGATTAATTTAGAATGAAATTATTAAAATTATTTACATTGAATATTGAATTTTTATCCTATTTTAATTAAAAATTTTTAAATTTATTTAATATTAACTTTTTTTATGAATATGAATAGTATCCTTGGCAATTTTTGTGACCACATTAAAGGGTAAATTTGGTAATTTATGCTAAAAATAAAATGATAAGAACAATCAAATTACCCTAAAATATTCCCTAATATTATTTGATGATTTATGTTTCACCATAAACACCTAAGGTACTATTTTGATTTGTTTAATGGATAGTTTCCCATGAAAAAGTCATTGATATTATTTAAATTTAAGAAAATAAAAAATGCAACATTCATATTTTTAATAACTATATTATTTTTAATATGGTGTTTTTCAAAGGATATCTTTATCTATGGATACTATTATAAAAGATGAAATATTTATCTATATCACAACATTTTATTTTTAATTATTAATGAGTAAATATTTACATTAATTAATTATTCTACAATGATAAATTAATTATATTATTAATGTAATAATAAAATAAGTTGTAATGCCCCAACCCAAGTTACCCAGAGTCGGTGCATTATTGAATATCATTGGAATGATAAGAGAAGATCATGTCCTGAAAGACCGATCGGTTTAGTAGCCTTGGAAATATTAGATACATTCATAAGGTTTACATTACATCATAAAATGGAAAACTACAATAACATTGTTTCCATATATAACACTGAGATCCCATAGACTATCTATGTAGGTCAGTGATAATATACTTCTTCGCATCCTGGAAAAAATAAAACATAGAAAGGGGTGAGCTCAGATGCTCAGTAAGGATAAAAATAAAGCATAATCTTTCATAAATTAGCATAAACATTTGAGGCAATGTATAAGACCAAAAAAAATCCTTTTAAACATGAACTTCAGCATAATATGGAAATGATAAAATCTACTAGTTCCATTTACTTATTCACATGAATATTCTTCAATTCAAATAATCACATGAAATATCAATAGCCACTTTCATAATGATGGAATGCATAATGCCAGACTTTGATAACCACATAGTCAAGGGCTTGTGCCAAGACTACAAATAAGATTTTGTCAAGGCCTTGTTCCAAGACACTAGTTTGTCTCATGAGACCTACCGATGCATCAAGGGGATATAGCAGGCTCCACCCATCTCATACTATGTCCAATGCATTCCTCATATGATAAGGTTTAAACATAACATAAACATTTGTGTTAAAACTAGCATATGAAATGTCAATACTTTATCCATAAACCTTGAATGGTGTAAAAATAAAATTTCCATAGTCAAACATATCACAAAACCCTCAATACAATATGGAAGTTTTGTATCATAATAAATCAACTTCAAATAAGTTTAAAATCCATCAAAGGATGTTGGAATAGATAAAATAAAAAACTTTTTTAGAGAAATATCTCTTTCTATTTTGAAATTATTTAATAAAACATTTATTTTTAAAACATTCTTGTAATATTGTAAGGGAAGCTTTGAAGATGTTATAACGGTGAAAAATAGCCGCACTCACCGTATAAGTTAAAAAAACATTCTTACCTTAATTTTGTCAAAAAGGTCATAAAGAACCTTGTTTGGAAAACGACTAAGATATTCCTTTAAAAAAATATAAGGTCAAATAAGGGTATAAATGACTTTACCCCATTTTCTAGTAAATAGTATAAATGTTTCGAAATACATTTTTAAGAAACATGGATGTGGATGATAAAGAGTTCCTAGTAGATAATTACATATAAACAACCTCGGATAATAGAGAGATTGTGAAATTAACCCTTACCTTGTATTTTTCCTTCGTCGAGGGTAGGTTAACCTCCTGTATAATGGTGAAATAACTGTTATTAAATTATACATGAATCATATACATTAATATGATATCATATAAGATCTTTTAGCATTGCCTTGTTAATAATATTTTAGTATTATCTTTGTTTCGGGTGTTAACTGATTCATTTACCTTTATATGATTTATTGAATAAGTAATGTTTGTTATGGATAGGATGTATCTTATTCATATTCAGAATTATATTAAGTCTTTAAAAATTAATTTTAATCATCTAATGAAAATTAGTCTTTAATGGATACGATGGGGAATGAATCTCATCGCATTCATGGTGACTGTAATCCGTACGTACGCACGAGCGACAATATCATTCTTTTGATATTAAAATAATATATAATTGGATGTTATACCATATATACAGAATCATTATCATTTTTTATTTATTATTTACATCAATTACCCATCATTACTATACCTATCCAAATAATAATGTATTGAATAACAATTACACCACGATGAGGAGACGGTAAGCCTTACGTACGCACGTATGGTGACATGTCATTCAAAGGATGGATATAATAATGAATATGGTTGAACCGGATTTATAATAATATCAAAATATATAGAAGATACTGGAGTTATTATTTTATAATGGAAACAACAAAGAAAGAGTAAGTGGAAGTGTTGACACTCCTTTTCGTCACAGAGTCCAAAGGAATGTAAAGAAAAATGACTTAGCACAAATTGATTCTGCCTTTGAAGAAAACATCAAAAATAGAAAAAGGCATGAACAAGGCTTCAAATGCACATGGGTCGCGCAAGTTCCATCACTGTCGCGAAAGTATACTTGCGTGCCACCGAATGGTCGTGCAAGTGACTTGCGCGCCCTAAAGGATAACTGCCCGGGGTCTTCTCCAGCCTATAAATAGACCATGTGGGCCCCCCATTTGAAGATGAATTTTTCCAGAATTCAGATTTGAGCTCTGAATGCCCAAGTGTCTTCTTTAGGTCTTCTGAACAGTTCTAAGTTAATTATTTACCTAAAATGGATGATTTAAACAAGATGAGTAAGTTCTAAGTGTTTGAATTCACTAACACTTGCGCGCCTAAGGTGTTTTACCCTTAAGAGAAATAAACATACTTGCGCGCCACCCTACTTCCTCACCAAAACTTGCGCGCCTCTCTTATGGAAGTACCTTAAGATAATTCTAAAGGCATTGGTCAAGGATCCGCCAAGTATTACCATGATGGTTTACAAAGGCGCAAGTACCCATGTGTCGTGCAGGTATACCTACGCGACCAGGACTTGCGCGCCAACGCAGTACTTGCGTGCCTGACAGGACTTGCACGCCCCTGCCTTGTTGGGTGACTTTCTTTCCCATTTAACCCCTCTTATGCTGTTCCACCTCTCGTATTCAAGATTCATTCTTCAAGACACTCTTCAAAGCCATTAATGTCATGATTTCTTGATTTATCTTCCTTATCTGAAAGGAACTCCGTGAAACATTTCTCAAAACCTAGTGATTTTCACATCTTTTTGTCACTAAAGATTGAGATTTCATTCATTCAACCTCATCCTTTAAAGATGGGATAACCCCTTAAAATGGGATTCCTTTTTAGGAGTAAGTCCCAGTCATAATTCCCATTAATTCTGGGCATCCTCCTTAGGTGTAAGCCCCATGTCCCTTAATCTGGGCATCCTTTTTAAGAGTAAGCCCCAATCTTAAAATTCCCAAATCTGGGCATCCTCCTGAGGAGTAAGCCCCAACTGTAATTCTCGAACCTGGGCCTCCTTTTCAGAAATAAGCCCCAGTCATAATTCTCAAAGTATGGGCATCCTCCTTAGGAGTAAGCCCCAATTCCTCATTAACCTGGGCCTCCTTTTCAGGAATAAGCCCCAGTCTCAAATATTTGAATCCTCCTTATGAGTAAGCCCCAAGTCCCTTAATTTTTCTTAACCAGTGCTAATTTACTTTTGATCTGGGCTTCCTTCTTAGGAGAAAAACCCAATCTTAAGTATCCTCTTAATTTGGGCCTCCTTTTTAGGAGTAAGCCCCAAGTTAGAGTATCCAAATATCCATAAAGTACATATACCTTTACAGACCCTGTTACTGGATTTCTTCCTTGAAGTAAATCTTAATCTTCATCTATTTGGGCAGTCATCCATACATAAGCCCCACATCATTTATTATGATTTCATCTTTCATGGCACAATTTTCTGGTTTTTACCAATACCTCTTGTTTCTAACACCTATCAGGACTCATGTGAGCTTAGAGCGTAAAAGTAATTATGAAATCTTTGTTTGAGCCATCAATCTTAAACATCATATCCCTTTACTCGAACTACGTGGGTTATGATTATTTTTCCTAACTAAAGGATACGTAGGTAGCCCATCTGTGGGTACGATCCCAACTATGAAATAATCAATGTCCTTCTGAATGACAATAAACTTCAAGTTCCCCCACTGAGTGGATTTAAAACTAGTATTTTCATCATAATGACTAGGATACTTTTACGTATCAAAGGATACCATTGAATAAGAATCTCTAACAAATACAGATGATTCTCTATCGATTAAGATCCTCGAATACATATAAAATATTCTCTAAATTTCCTATATATCAATCATTAATTTTTAGATCTAAAGGAAAACTCATTTTATAATTGGTAATGTAATAAGGACTCATGAACATAACTTAAATCTATAAATAGAGTCCCGAAATAGACAATAATTCCCCTCACAAAGGTGTGATGAGTCCGACCTCCCATCCTCTCGACCATTCTAAATTCTTTAGCCTCATCAGTCCACAACTAATGAGCACCAACCTTTGGAAAGTAGGTTCAAATGGATATGGAAGCATTGGGTGTTTCCAGTTCTACGAACAAACTTGTTAGAAACCACCTGGAAGGTTCTTCTCTTAAATCAATGAGATCATCCCCAATTCCAGAGGGAAACAAAAAATGGTGAACCCGACGTTAATCCTTAACCAAGTTAAAATGATTTTTTTCTTATTTGTTAGTCCCCTATTAAAAAAACTCAATGAGAGGGCCAACAAAAACAATCATTGACATATGTGCTCATCCAAAAGATGTAGTGGATGAATTTATCTTGATTACGTCTGTTATATCAAACAGGCACTCTTTTCCATGATTTTCTGCATTCTATGAAATGGCTGCTCTCAAATTCACACCTGTGAATACCACTGCTGTGAATGCCATTGCTACTACTCCTGCTGGATCGTCGTATGCTCTGAGGACGATATCACCTACTCAGCGTCTTCAATTATGGGTATCCAATGTGATGGTTAAGGAGTACCATCAACACGGTACCATTCCAACTCTGGAGGCTTCCCGACAAGCCCTCCAAGTGAATAACTCACCCTGGTCATCCGGATAGTGGCGACTAGTGATCAAGAAATATGCAGTGCTAACCACCATCTCCAACCGTTTTAGGTCGTTATCCTAGGAACACAATCAACATTCTCTCCCTTATTATAGGGAGGTGAATGAACAGGTCCATAAGGGCCTTAATTCAAGCAGACATGGGTCCTTCCCGAGGGCTCCCACCAATAATCGTTGCCAGACTTGTGCGGCAGTGTGCCCTCAACATGATGAGGGTACCAACTCCAGGCGTTTAGCTCAGGTTCCTCGAACCCGAGCACGCAAGATGAATCACCAGAGGCGAAATATGGTCAATAGTGAGAAGGTTCTCATATATTCCATCTCCGAAGAAGTCCACCAACCTAACTTGGTGGCAAGCAACGAGCAGGAACACACACCTGTCCATTTTAATTCTATTGTCTAGCAGACCTGTCTGGCAGTGTCACACCAATCCTTCTAGGAAATTCCGGCGGAGTACTATAGGCAGGAACATACACCTGTTTATACATCACCAACTAGTGAGAAGGCTCGTTTGACTACATATGATGGATCTCATCAACCACGTTCGGTGAAATTCAATCAAAAGGCATATAAACCTGCTAGTATTGATCAACCCTACCAACAGTCTCACTTGGTAACATTCGGAGAAGTCAGTCGGAAAGCTCCGACGACAAACAGGAGGCAGACTCAACTCTCTGCCCCAACACTTGAGTACTGTCAGGATTCACTGACAAGAAAAGGAGGACAAGAGCAGACTCACACACCTACTCCAAGCACAGAATGGACGTATATCCCCGTTCCAGCAGTTGAAGTCACCAAGCATATTCTATCAGTGGTGAAAGAGCAGAAGCAAATTCCTGCTCATATCCTGGATTCCTGTCAGGATATTATAACAGCTTCAGCGGCATCTCAGGGAAAGACACATAAATCTATCCCTACCAGTGGAGTGACACATCAACAGTTCACTCCGGAACGGACACCCACATTTGTTCCAGTCCAAGAGGGTTGTGGGTCATACTCCCCCATATCATATTGAAAACCAAGTCAGGAAAGTACACCTGATTTGAGTGGACATCATCAGACTAACCTGACCATCTATCCTGATCATGCACATACACAATCTCAGAGCAGCCACTTTCGTCAACAACTAGTTTCCAAGGTGAGTAAGAAGGCATCTAAGAAAAAGACCTACCCAACACATACAAGAGATCAGGAGCCAATCTGTAACAAGGCCTTGCTCGATGCTAGAGTTCATGAAGCCCTCAGACAGTTATCTATTGGAAATCAAGATTCCACTCCCTCATTTCCCAATAGAGGGAACATCAATTATGAAGGTCTTCAATAGACACTTCCTCATGAAGGCTTGCTTCATGACAATTCTGTCGATCTTGAAGTTTCATCTTCAGATGTGAGCCACAGGAACCCTCTGTGTGTCCAAAAGACCAAGGAGAAATAGATTTCTTCTTTTTTTGTAACCCACCATGGTGGTTCTCCCCATGATGATGAATTTTTCTGCGAAAGTCCTCTACGTAGTAGTGATGCACATTGCCTGGAAAATGCTCTAGTGGATAATGTAGTGCCGAGAAAGACCTCTTATCTTGAGGCACTTGCAAATGTGAAACCAGTCATGTCTGATTTTTCATCACTGGTAGGTGAAATACTTTCACAATCGGAAGATAGACTAGGGTGTAGGTCATTCTCCAAACCACCCCTAAGTCATGCATCTTCTAGTTTAATCAGTGATTTCTCTACCAATCCCGTTGAATCCAATGAAGCAACAAGGAAGCACCTTCTCTAGTCAAAACATGTAGAATAATCTTCATTAAATGATAAAGAGGAAATTATGAACATGAGAAAACAACTGGTGAAAGGTGAAGTGCCTGTCATGTTTTGTCCTCTGGCTGTCTCTCAGTATGACATTACAGAAATGTTGACGGAAGATGGAATTCATGATATTCGTCTCAACATATGGAAAACTCTTTGTTAGTTTAAAAATAAATTATTATATTATGATGAATATGAAAATAATGTTAAGATAATAGAAGGGTTACAACACCAAATTGACTTGGCATCTCTATCAGTCTCTCGATATCCGAAGGCTGAAAAGCAGTAGAGATCCCTTCAGCGTTCATGCCTTGGCGCACTAAGAAATTTTCACCAGTTAATTTCTAATGCCCCATCTGGTATTCATGTCAGAGGATGGGGTGTTCATGGAGCACTACATTTTACGGTGCTCTCCAGTCAGCAAAGCCCGCCGAAAATGGTCTCATGCAATGTTATTTCCCATGGACGGCCACAGATACCTGGCTTTGTTTGTAATCAAAAGATTTCCCAAGAATAGGCTTCAACTAGTTCCTCTCAAAATCAAGAATACATAGAACAAGTTGTTGAATTACTCCTGCATCAAGCAAATGAGAATATTGAACATGCCTATCGTTTGGATCAAGCACTTAACCAAGTGACAGAAGTGTCAGAAATCATCCAACGGTGTTTTGAACTAGGTGATAAAAGTTGATGTCGATTGATGCATTAAAATAATTTCCAGAACAAGGTCCGGAAGATCAGGAGATCTTTTAAGAATGTCTCAGACATAGCATGTCAAGATCAACCCCATCTCACCCGACTGGGGACTCTTTTAAACCAACCCTCGGAATGAACAAATATGATTCGAGGAGTTGAGCAAAGACAATAGAAATAGCCCCAGTCCACTGGACTGGGGACTTTTTCAAATCATCAACCCCTCCTCAAAGAAAGTGGGTCTTTTCTCGATTGGGGAAGAAGACACAAGAGGAACGAAGAGCAAAATTATCACGAGATTCTCTCCAAATTACGTTTCGTCAAAAAGTTCTTGAGGGATCAAATCAACAAAAGGCAATGTCTCATCAAAGACATGGAAGGAGTCAATATCACAGAAATGCTGATAGAAGGGATGAAATGCATTATGTAGCAATAAATGTCATCAATTCCGTTGTTGCTGATCCAATAGATGAGGCTCATTCAGAGGGATCAGATGAAGAGGATCCTGTTCAGGAAGTTGTATGCATAGACACAAATGAAGAAGGTGTGCGTACACAAAATCAAAGGTTTACCCAAAATCTGGGTGTTCCTTCAAATAACCCACATCCCCCTCTTCGAAAGGGATCAAATAAGGGAAAGGGGAAGAATCATGTTACATATCCTCCCTCTGGAGAGGGCCAATCACTCTCACTAGAGAAAATATTTGCGCATCAGGAGGAAGAAATGAAGGAATTGAGGAGGATAAACGTAGAACTACTTCAGGGTAGTCTTCCTCCTAAGCGTGCTGGAGTCAGTCAGCCAAGGTATTTTTTGCAGCTACTGAGATGGATCAAGAATATCCTCCTTTATCAGTACACCCTCACAGGTCTAATCCTACGGGTCAAGTGCAACACCAATTGGTAGTGCTCCCATCAGTTGCAGTACCAGCTGCCATACCGGTCCAAGCTCTAGTCTGTGCACCTGTTCATATTCAAGATCAACCGGATGTTTCTCAAAAGTTAATAACTACTATTGAGTCATTAACAGCTCAATTGAAGCTATGGAAGGAAAGCATGTACAGGTTCAATCGGAAAAGAAATCTTACCCTGAATGGGTAGATTAAATCTCCCCCCCATCAAATTTTGGGAACCCTATATTCTCTATTTTCAATGGATCAGGCGATCCTGAACAACATTTGACGCATTACGTGTCTTGTTGCGATCCTATGATGGGATCTCCGGAGCATAAAAAAGTAGTGAAACTCAGATGATTCGTGCAAACCTTGCAAGGACCAGCTTTTGTCTGGTATACAAGCTTAAAATCCCAGTCAATTCCCGGATGGGAAGATCTCCATCAATGATTTCTTCTTCAATTCAGCTCAACATTTCCAAAGACAACAGCTTCCGATCTTACAAACTGTAAGAAAAGGTAGAATGAAAGAGTCTCTGATTTCATTGCTCACGGGAAGGGATTAACATATTCCCTGAGCTTAGCACTCCCTTAAGAGGAACTATTTCCAATCTGTGTGGAAAATTTTCATAACGAATTACGCACGCCGCTTATCCCTGTGAAATACACAGGAGGGTTTTGAGACCTTACTTCAATCGATCAACAAATTGAAGATTCTCTTATATAGACTAAGGATAAATCTTGTGTAATTCCATCAGCTCCAGGAAGGAGAATGGGTAAAGCAGATACTACTAAAGTTATGCTTAAACAAGCACCTGTACCTGCTTCTAATTCAAAACCTTCATCTTCTCGAAGGGTTCCACCTCCTGAGGGCCAAAAAAAAGGCCGTTTCATCAAGATGATCAAAGAGATCAAAGAAGAAAACAATTTGAGGACATGAAAATTAAAACCTACTCTTTCTGAAATGAACAAGTTCCTGGATACTTCATTTCAGCTCTGGAGAATAATTTGGTTCAGCTGCCAAGGCCCAAGAGGCCAAACAAGGATGGAGATGAAGACCGTCCCAATTATTGCCCCTTTCATCAAATGTTGGGGCATCCCATCTAGGAGTGTTTTGTATTCAAATACCTCCTTCAAAAGATGGTTGACTCAGGACAAGTCAAACTGAAAGGCTCTTCAGCCCAGGTAGCATGTGTTACTGCTACATTTCCAGAGGAGGAAGGCGAGTGGCAAGAGGTCAAATGAAAAAATGCACATAAATATAATGATTGGATGGTCAAAAAGACGATCAACCAAACTCAGGATATTTTTTGAACGCAATTGAAGAAACCAATTGTACCTTATGCTATGAATACTGCAGCAAAACCCTCTTTATTAGTGGGGAAATCCTCAAAGAAAATACATGATTCAAAGAAAGAGAAAGAATCAGAAGAAGATGAGTACGTGTCAAAGCCTCAGTTGTCTTTGACCATAGAAGATTTCATGCCATCTACTTCGAAGCAATGGGAACCGAACCATCATACGGCATAGCCTAAATTGGCTAGTAAGGAAGAGTCTTCATAGGATGAATAATTGATTTTCTGTTCTGTTAATATGATTCAATTAACAGATATGTATGCCAGTTGCCGTTTCGATTATAATGAGCCCAAATTACCTATATCAAATAGAAGAATCAGAGGATGTTCCAGAGGCTCAGGATACAGGGGAAGACGTGGATCTTTCAGAAGCCACTATTTCAATTCTACCCCTACTAGAATTGTGTACGCAGCAGAAACTCTTGGCATATCCCTTCAGCGAGCTAAACAAGAACAAGAAAGTTCTTCCACCAATAGAAAATTCAGTCATGGAACAGTTATTCTGGAAGACCGGTTGAAGGTTCCATCTTCTTTCTCTCAGCAAGTAAATGGATCTAATCGGTATAATCATCCGAAACTAGGAATATTTACAACTCCTATCCCGATACAAGATGCATCAACTTCCAAAGAATCTACTTCCATGGAACCTGCTAAACCACATGTTCCTATTTGGAAATGCAGACCTCTAGATCAAAAGTATGATGTATTGAAACACCTGGCCCCAGTATCAGCCACGTTATCATTTCTGGATGCTTTGAATCTGTCAAAGGATCTTCGGGAGGCACTCATCGAGGCTTTGTCAAGTCCTTAAGAGTTTGAAACTGAAATTGCTGCAGCTGAATTCTATCACATAGAGAATAATCCCTCAGAATTCCATTCAATAATATCTTTTACTGATGAAGATGAAGATGATGTTGTGCATGGGAATATTAGACCTTTGTACTTACCTAGGAAGGTCAATGGCATAGACATCTGAAGAGCTTTCATTGACAATGGTTCAAGAGTCAACCTCATGCCCATTCGCACACTTCGTCAATTAGGCCTCATGGAATATGATTTCTCTCCTTCTACCATGATCTTACAAGGATATGATAAAAATGAACAAGAACCATTGGGCGAAGTTACACTCAGAACTCAGTTTGGAGATCTTGTATCCAATTCATATTTCATGGTTGTTGATCAAGACTTTTCCTTCAACATCCTGCTTGGAAGACCCTGGTTACATCAACATGCAGATATCCCTTCATCATACCATCAATGTCTCAAATATTGTTTCGATGGTAAAGTTGGGACATTTTATGGTGATAAGGTCCCGTTCAAGACATGTGAGTCTTAATATATTGAGGCGGAATTATATCACATGAAGGGAAGGGAGAAATACACAACAAAGGAGATTACCAAAGTTAATGCTCCATATGGTTTGGAGAAGATTCCAGTAAATCCATTTACACATGTGAGTATAGATTATGTGTTGCCTATCAGTCAAATTGACAGGGTAAACCCAAATCAAAATACTCTTATGGAAAGATCCATAATGTCAATTACGGCAATCAAGCCAGACAACATGGGAGAAACTGGTAACCCACCAGGCAATGATGAAAGCTCAAATGGATATGTCTTCGTTTCATCTGCTGAAATCCAGCAAGTCTATACTTCATCAACCTGGCCAGAAGAAGTTATAGCAACTTCAAAGGTGAACAATGATGTAGATTCTCAATCCATCATCTCCTCTTTATTTCCCAAGGAAGACCCTTCAACATCAATTGGGTCAGAAATGGAAGCCTCTTCTTCAAGATGTTCAAATTTTAACTTCTCTTCTGATCATGGAAATTTTGCTTCATCAACTACTATGAAAGTAGAAACGGAAAAAATAACACATGATGAAGAAGAAGAGGAAGATCTTAGAGATGCTCCTCCAACATTTGAAGAGGGTATCTCTACCACCGTGCATAAACTCAGAGAAATAAATCTGGGTACAAAAGAAGATACACGCCCTACTTTAATCAGTGTGTCCATGACTCTTGAAGAACAAGAGATTTATATTTCCTTTTTAAAGAAAAATAGAGATATATGTGCTTGGAACTATACAGAAATGCCCGGGCTTGATCCTGATGTGGCTACACATCATTTGGGTTTACCAGAAGAACATCGAGGATTTAAGCAAGCCGCGAGAAGAACACACCCAACTTATGCTTCCAAAATTGAAGCTGAAGTGGATAAGCTTATCAAAGCTAACATCATCATAGAAGTTCAATATCCCAAGTGGTTGGCTAATATTGTCCCTGTGAAGAAGAATATTGGACAAATTATAGTTTGCATTGACTTCATAGATCTTAATCGATATTGTCCCAAGGATGATTACCCAGTTCCGATTACAGAACTTTTAATTGATTCAACAACTGGCTATCAATAACATTCCTTCATGGATGGATATTCTAGATATAATCAAATCCAAATGGCCCCAGAAGACGAGGAATCCACAGCCTTCAGATCCCCTCAGGGTGTGTTTTGCTACTGGGTAATGCCCTTTGGCTTAAAGAATGCAGGCACAACATATCAGTGTGCCATGCATCCTATCTTCAAACCCTTCTTAGGGAAGTTTGTTGAATTCTATGTAGAAAATTTGGTGGTTAAATACAAACAAAGTTCAAATCATTTGGCTGATTTGGAAGTCATATTCCACAAGCTTCGACAACATAATTTGAAGATGATCCCCTTAAAATGTGCTTTTGGGGTAACCTTAGGAAAATTTCATAGCTTTGTTGTACGCCATCGTGGTATTGAAGTCGATCCTGAGAAGACCATGTCAATCCTTGGTATGTCACATCCTCGAAATTTGAAAGAATTGAGAGGATTTCAAGGGAACTTAGCCTATATTCGGTGTTTCATCGCAAATTTAGCAGGCAAAAGTTTACCCTTCACCAAATTGATGAAGAAGGGAGTCACTTACCAGTGGACAGAAGAATGTCAAGAAGCATTCGATATTCTCAAGAAGTATCTCTTGAGTCCACTGGTACTTATGCCACCTGTTGAAGCAAGGCCACTTATCCTTTACGTGACAGCCTTAGAGCGATCATTGGGTGTCTTTCTTGCTCAAAAAAATGATTCTGGGAATAAAAACAGCCTCTACTACCTCAGTCAGACTATGCTTCAAGCAGAAACCCAGTATTCAAGTATTGAGAAGTGCTGCCTGGAATTAATATTTGCAGTTTATAATTTGAGACACTACCTGCAACATCACGAGGTCCAATTGGTATCTCGCAATAACCCGCTCAAATTCATCCTTAGTCGTCCAATGCTTACAGGACGTCTGGAAAGGTGGGCAATTATTTTGCAGCAATTCGACATTCAATATGTATCTCAAAAGGCAATAAAGGGCCAAGCTCTGGATGATTTCCTGGTTGAACACCCTTCAGTGGAAGACACATCTTCAAATATTAAACTCCATGATTAGGAAGTCTTCTCTATTCAGGATAGTCCTCAGACATGGGAAATGTACTTTGATGGTGCTTCCAGAAGTCCAACAGGGAGGAAAATGGAAAATTCCAAATTCAACAAAGTTGGCTTAAGAATTGTTCTCATTTATCAAGAAAAGGCAGTGTTACCTTATTCCTTCTTATTATGGGAAGGTGGTACCAATAATGAAGCATAATACGAAGCTCTCATCGTAGGCTTGGAATTAGCACTTCAAGCACAAGTGGATCACTTAAAGGTGAAAGGTGATTCAGACCTGGTAATCAAACAAGTCAATGACGATTATGACATCAAGAAAGAAGAACTAATCACTTTTTATGATTAAGTCAGAGATTTAATGGCGAAATTCCCTCTAGAACCGACATTTTCTTATGTCCCGAAATTAAAAAATGTTCAAGCTGATGCACTGGCTAATATAGCCATAGCTCTGACAGATCCAAATCGGGATGAGATAACCATCAGTATTTCCCATTGTCGTGCAATTTCACCTCATGTTCGAATCCAAAAAGAGGAAATTAATGAAATTAGTCCTATTCCTGAACTGTATGGTCATACTATAGTATGAATGTCACCTATCGGGGAATACCTTCAAAATGGAACACTTCCACCTGATAGAGCTGAGAAAGAACAAATCCGGTGATGTGTGGTCAGTTTTACTCTTTATGATATCCCATATCACCTAGATAAAATTCTCTACAAAAGGGGTTTTGATGGAGTTCTCTTAAAATGCATTGATGGCGAAGAGACAATGGCTGTCAAGAAAGAAGTGCATGCAGGAATCTGTGGTGCCCACCAGTCTGGACATAGACTGTCTGATCAGATTTGAAGGCTTGGATACTTTTGGCCTTCTATGATACAAGATTGTGTTGATTTCACAAAGAAGTGTCATTCATGCCAAGAACATGCCAACTTCATTCATCAACCTCCAGAGTTTCTTCATACAGCTAAATACTCATGGCCATTTTCCACATGGGGAATGGATGTGGTGGGGCCTTACCCTTCAGCTACGACCAAGCAGTTTAAGTATATTCGTACTGATATTGATTTCTTTTCCAAATGGGTAGAGGAAATACCTCTCCAGGAAATGCATTGTTAGCTTCATCAAGTCTAACATCATTACTAGATTTGGTGTCCCTCATACCATATTGATGGAAAATGGAACTAACTTCTATTCATCTGAGGTGATGAAATTGTATCAAGAATACAATATTAAATCCAACAATTCATCTCGGTATCATACAATGGCCAATGGCCAGATAGAAGACTTCAATAAGACTCTGTCAAATATACTGCAAAATATGGTGGATAAAGATAAGAAGTCATGGTCTAATAAACTCTTTCATGCTTTATGGGATTATCGGACTACCACCCGCACTGCAACGTGGTCAACTCCATATTCATTGGTATATGGAACGGAAGAAGTCTTTCCCATTTGAAGTTCAACTACCCTTGCTCAGAGTAGCCATTTGTGATCAGTCATCTACAGATGATCGATCTCAAAAGCGATTGAATGAATTAGAATGGTTAGATGAGAAAAGATTGTGCACTTTTCACCACTTTGAAGTCTATTAGAATCGAATAGCATGGGCTTTCAACAAAAAAGTTCGTCTTCGTTCATTCACTCAGGGAGATTTGGTATTAGTTCTCAGAACTCCAATGATACCAAGAAAGAAACCTCCCAAGCTTGATCGAAAATGGGAAGGACCTTACTCAAAACATAGGGTCTACTCTGATGGAGCTTATTCATTAATCTCGATGGATGGAGAACTCATCACTACTCCAACCAATTCCAGATTTTTGAAGAAGTATTTTGTATAAACACAACATATATCACCACGGTCCTGTATGACCTTAAACTTCACCTTGGTCCGGTATGACCATAAACTGCACCATGGTCCTGTATGACCTTAAACTGCACCTTGGTCCGGTATGAACTTAAACTGAACCACAGTCTTGTATGACCTTAAACTACACCTTGGTCCGGTATGACCTTAAACTGTACCTTGGTCTCGTATGACCTTAAACTGCACCATTGTTCTGCATGACATTAAAATTTCTCATTACGTTCAGCAAGACGTCAAACTGCATAACCATCCACGATCCATGCATATGACTGTAAACTATTCGCACTTTCGTCCAACATGATGTTAAACTGTATCCTCCCTTTTTCTTCCAACATGACTTTAAAACTGTATCGTCCCTTTTTCTTCCAACATGACGTTAAAACTATGAAAAAGTCCCTAATACATCCAACATGACTTTAAATGGTGTACTCTTTTGTCCCCACTGCATGACATTAAACTGCACAGTTCCCCTTTTGTCCAATATGACATTAAACTATACTGTCTCCATCTTCCTAACTACATGACGCTAAACTGTATAGAAAGTCCTTTAGTATGTCCTAAATGACATTAAACTGTGCTTTGTCCCAGCTACATGACAGTAAACTGTGCAGAACCAATAGTACTAACTGCAAGACTTTAAACTGCATAGTCCCTTTATATGTCCAACATGACATTAAACTGTTTATTGTTAGGGTTGTTGCTACCTCTTATTTCTCACACCGAGTATGACTCACATGAGCTTAGAGAAAAATTCAACCATAACACTCTCTCTGGGATACTAACCATGTGTCAGTCCCAACACCACATTTTAGGTCGTTGTCCCTAGAACAACTTGATCACTAATTCATTCTTTAATTGAACTACGTGGACTTTGATCCTTGACTTCTAGGCTGGGTACGTAGGCAACCTCCCAAGGTTAAAGCCCAAAACCAATCTCTTCACATCGGTTCACCTCCATCTCATATGATGTTGATTCATGAAACCGCCCCTAGAATCAATACTTTTACATTGGTTCACTTTCATCCTAGCTATACGACGTTAAAATATACAACACATTTTTCCAGTATGACAATAAACTACAATATTCTTTGATACCCTCACATGAGAGGGAATCATTTTTACATTGATTTTCAATCATGTTTCATTTCAAAGACTACATGCATACTTGGCAATACATGAACCTTTTATCTTGGGATAAATCATCGTTTCACTAAAAGTCCTCTTTCACCCTTTACATGTATGAACCATATTTGTACAAAAGGTATTTCAAGAACTACATGGGCTTGATTCCCATCATTATGGGATACGTAGGAATGTTCGAGTGTCCCTCGAATCCAGCCCCAAGTCTTTTGGGCCTAACTCGAAATTTCACTTTCAGTCCCTTGACTGAAAAGTCCCCATGAAAACACACACTATGTATTTCTTATAATGGTCCAAGATCTACGACACTAAACTAAGATCTCCAATCATTTTGTCCCACATGGCATTAAACTGTAGTTCAAGAACTATGTATGGATTGATTCCGATCCTTATGGGATACGTAGTGAAGTTCAAAATTTCCATTCAGGACCCAGCCACAACATGATTATGGTTAGTATTGATTTGTGTATCATTGAATACATTGGACAATAACCATCATTATGTGTCATAATCCTAACCTTAATAATTTTTGGATCTTCATAACCTTTTCTTGACTTCTAGTCACAAAAATGTCAAACTTCTGAGAGTCCTTTTTCCTGACTATGCAGTATGTTCCCTTAGGCGGCCTTGCATAAATAGTCTCCATAACATAATTTTCATCCAAAAGATACTATTATTTGACTATGCAACCAATGCCCTTAGGTGGCCCTGCATAATTCAACCCCCTAACGGGTTTGTTAAATACTCGCAACTTCATTCTTGGGAAGAAATCCTCTTTTGTCCTTGTCGTTCTTAAATGAAAGTATGTAGGGATCCACACAAGTAGTCATCCTTAACATATTTGTCCCATATCCTTTTTCATGATCTGAAAGTATTCAAGCCTATGGTTTATATTCTCCTTCCCTACGTTTGGGTCAGACCTTCATAGGAGTGATATCGATCTAGTTCTTAGATAATCTTGTTTGGAAATATCTTCTCTATATTCAAGTACCTATTTCCATACATAAAACTCTATACTTCGGAAAATTTGAATCTCCATAAACTTTCACTGGCTTTTAGCACTAGGAAAGTAAATTTCTGGGAGTTCTTTTTCCTTACAATGCAGCACGTTCCCTTAGGTGGCCTTGCATAAACAATCTACATAACAGACTTGTTAGGCAAAAGATACTATTTATTTGACTATGCTGCCAATGCCCTTAGGTGGACCTAGATAATTCAACCCCCTAATGGGTTTGTTAAATAATGGTAACTTAATTATTGGGAACTACTTATTCTAATGACTTTTAGCTCTTTTTCATAACATTCCTCAGATCCAAATATTCTTAAGTCATAGTTTACATATTCTCCCTCATACTTGAGTATGGTAATATGTTTTTAGATAAATTATCAAGGAATTGAGTTGATTTTAATCCATTTTGGTCAAAGCTATTTCGACCTTAAACATTATCCTTTTTATGTCCCACGTGCATGACCTTAAACTGCCCACAAAATACAAAGTAAATCTGAATAAAAGTCAAGTTCCATCTCACTAAACATACATTTTGTATGATTGAGGTAATATTGAGCAATTATAAGGTTCAAAGTTTTTAGGTTTATTTACATTAATCCTAGTAAAAATCAAAATATGCTTACTAGGCCCATTGGATTAGGTAAAATTTAAAGTAGGTAGAAGGAAAATACATGAACAATTGATTGAAGAAGAAAGAATTATTTCCATTTGATTAACAAGAATTAGAGGGAAATCCACAAACTGGAGCCTCTCCACTTTTTCAGGAATTACAAAAGACTTTCAACATAACTCTTCATTTGATTTATGGCATCCCAAGCTTCATCAGCAGCCACCTAGAATTCATTCATTCAACTGGATACTGCAAGAGACGCAGTGATACCATCTCTTCTTGGAACAATTGTAAAATAATGTTCTTGAGTACGGTTTGAGAAAATTTTCTGCTGATCAAACAGTGACTCTGTTTCTGTCCAAGAGACTTGGAAGATGGATACATGGATTTGAGAATGAAGCATTGGAATTAAAGATCTATTTGGAGAGAGTACTCTATTAAAATATTTCTCTAATGCCATGTTTTTCTTCTATCCACCAACCGGCAACGGAAAACATTTCAGCCCATGGGTTTTCCATTTTCATATCTACAAGGAAATGACATGGAGGAAAAATTTGGAAGTTCACACAATTGTTGTTTCTATTAATGCACAAAATAACCGAAATAGAGGAGTAGCAGTGCAGATGCATCTCAGGCATATAATTCTTTGCATCTGGAACATTGACACCTTGCAGATGACCATGACCATATAGAGGCAGGTAGATGCTCTGTGGGAAATTAAGATGATATTTCTTCAAGTACATAGCCAAATCTGGGAGAGTGCTGTCGCAGATATCATAGTAATCATGGCCAACAATGTTCATCATGTCATCAATCCGCTTGCTAGCCAGTCCATCATCCATTCCAATTCTCTTGGGAGCCATTAAATCTACACAAGAGTTGAATAAATTAACTCTTAAATGGATTGATATTTCATAAACTTTTTGAAAAAATTTGAAAAAAATGGCTAAGGCATTATGGCGTGCAAGTCTAATTTTGACGCGCAAGTATGGATGTGCCGCGCATGTTTTTGGCGCGAAAGTATCACCGTGCATGTCCAAATACCTATACAGTAGTGCGACAATAAATAAACATCGAAAAACAGAGCAACTTGTGCGGCGAAGGTGACCTACGCGGCGAGAGCTTGAAGGTTTTAAATCTGGATGCTTTGTACAGAAATGGGGCTGCATATTTATAGGCAAGGCCGCACCCTTGCGCGCTGATGCCAGTGCGCTCAACACTTGCGTGCCGCCCTCTGCGCCCTTGCCACCTGCGCGCCTCTGTCCCTTTGGTTTTATTCTTTTCCTCAGAGTCACATCCTTATTCTTTTGGAACCAACTCTGAGGGGGGACTTTTGTTGACACTCGTTTTCTTCACAGAGTCCAAAGGAATGTAAAGGGAATTGAATTAGTAGAAATTGATTCAGCCTTTGAAGAAAACATCAAAAATCAACAAAGGCATGAACAAGGCTTCAAATGCACAGGGGTCGCCAAAGTTCCATCACTTTCGCACAAGTATAATTGCGTGCCACCTAATTGTCGCACAAGTGACTTGCACGCCCTAAAGGAAAACTGCCCGGGGTCTTCTCCAGCCTATAAATAGACCCAGTGGGCCCCCCATTTGGAGGGGAATTTTTCCAGAATTCAGATTTAGAGCTCTAAACGCCCAAGTCTCTTCTTCAGGTCTTCCGAACACTTATAAAGTAATTATTTACATAGAATGGAATATATAAACAAGAGGAGTAAGGTATAAGTGTTAGAATTCACTAACACTTGCGCACCTAAGGTGGTTTACCCTTAATGGAAGTAAACATACTTGCACGCCGCCCTACTTACTCCCCAAAACTTGTGCGCCTCTCTTCAGGAAGTACCTCAGGATAATTCTAAAGGCATTGGTCAAGGATCACCCAAGTATTACCATGATGGTTTACAAACGCGCAAGTACCCATGTGTCCCGCAGGTATACCTGCGCGACCAGGACTTGTGCACCCACGCAGTACTTGTGCGCCTGCCAGGACTTGTGCACCCCTGCCTTTTTGGGTGCCTTTCTTGCCCATTTAACCCCTCTTATGACGTTCCACCTCTCCTATTCAAGATTCAGTCTTCAACACACTCTTCAACGCCATTTATGGCATGATTTCTTGATTCAGATTCCTTATTTGAAAGGAACTTCATGGAACATTTCTCAAAACCTAGTGATTTTCACATCTTTTTGTCACTAAAGATTGAGATTTCATTCATTCAAACTCATCCTTTAAAGATGAGAGAACCCCTTAAAATGGGATTCATTTTGAGGAGTAAGTCCCAGTCATAATTCCCATTAATTCAGGGAATCCTCCTTAGGAGTAAGCAACAAGTCCCCTAATCTGGGCATCCTTTTCAGGAGTAAGCCCCAATCTTAAAATTCCCAAATCTGGGCATCCTCCTTAGGAGTAAGCCTCAACTATAATTCTCAAACCTGGGCCTCCTTTTCAGAAATAAGCCCCATTCATAATTCTCAAATTATGGGCATCCTAATTTGGAGTATGCCCCAAGTCCTCATTAACCTGGGCCTCATTTTCAGAATTAAGCCCCAGTCTCAAATATTGGCATCCTCTTTAGGAGTAAGCCCCAAGTCCCTTAATTTTATCTTAACCAGTACTAATTTACTTTTGATCTGGGCTTCCTTCTCAAGAGTAAAACCCAATGATAAGTCTCCTCCTAATTTGGGCCTCCTTTTTAGGAGTAAGCCCCAAGTTAGAGTATCCAAATCTCCAAAAAGTACGTATACCTTTACGGAATCTGTTCCTAGATTTCTTCCCTGAAGTAAATCTTACTATTCATATATTTGGGCAGTCATCCATACATAATCCCCACATCATTTATTATGATTGCATCTTTCATGGCACAATTGTTTGGTTTTTACCAATACCTCTTGTTTCTCACATCGAGCATGACTCACATGAGCTTAGAGTGTAAAAGTAATTATGACATCTTTCTTTGAGCCATCAATCATAACCATCATATTCCTTTACTCGAACTACATGGGTTCTGATTCCTTTTCCTAAATAAAGGATACATAGGTAGCTCATCTGCGGGTACGATCCCAACACTGAAATAATCAATGTCCTTCTGAATGAAAATAAACTTCAAGTGCCACACTGAGTGGCTTTAAAACCAGTATGGTCATCATAATGACCAAGAGACTTTTACGTATCAAAGGTTACCATTGACTAAGAATCTCTAACAAATATAGATGATTCTCTATCAATGAAGAACCTCGAATACATATAAAAGATTCTCTAAATTTCTACATATCAATAATTGATTATTAGATCTAATGGAAAACTCATTTTATACTTGGAAATGTAATAAGGATTCACCAACATAACATAAATATATAAAGAGAGTCCCGGAATAGACAATAATTCCCCTAAAAAAGGTGTGATGAGTCCGACCTCCCATCCTCTCGACCAATGAAAATTCTTATGCCTCATCAGTCCACAACTAATGAGCACCTACCTTTGGAAAGTAGGTTCAAATGGATATGGAATCATTGGGTGTTTCCGGTTCTATGAACAAACCCATTACAAACCACCTGGAATGTTTTTCTGTTAAATCAATGAGATCATCCCCAATTCCAGAGGGGAACAGAAAGAAGAAAGGAACTTGGAAGAGGTGATGAAATATTTACTTATTCTTCGGGTTCTTCCTTTTGATTTGATCAGAAGGGATCCATAGGATGGCTTTATGACTAAAGGAAGGACTCTAGAATTAAGGGAGGATAGTTTAGAGGATATTTGGGAAGGGTTTGGCCGTGCCATATGGCATTGAAGGTGTGAATTTGAGGAAAGGGGGTGCGTCGTTTTTTAAGAGGAGTGAGGGGCACCCTAGGAAAAGCTAGAAATATTATTTTATAATAAAATCATTTAATGCTTATAATGCATCCAAAATGAATTATTTAAAAGATAAGGAGGGTATGGGTCCAAAACCACTCAACCAATAGGTTTTATATAGGTTTTTATCAATATATTAGCTTTATCTTTTAGATTTAACTCTTAGTTAAATAGTTTGACATTTACCTTGTCTCTTTGTATTTTTATATTATATGGTTAATAAACATACTATATACTTCAAAGATAACCCCAAGTGGTTCATTAATGATACACCTATCATTATTTAAGTATTTTAGTTGAGCATTAGATTTTTAGGAATAGAATATCAATTAATAATATAATATTTGTTTTAAAAAATATTTTATGTCAATTTTGACACTATTTGGTATTTTGATTTTGCTAAATTCATAACAACATTATTACTTCAAACAAAATTTATCTAACCAACCCTAACATGTCATATTAACCTATAAAATTTGTGTAATTCATAAATCTCCTCAAATTAAATTTATTTGGATATTTATAATATCAATTATTTTAATATTTCATTAATTCGGTAATTACTACATCATCATTGTGTCATAAATAAATTAAATTATTTAATGTCTAAAAAATATAAATAAAATACCATTATGTAGGAATTATATTTAGATTTCTAATTAGGATTTATAGTCGAATTTATCTAAAGTGTAACTGTATATTAAAAATGCTTTAGTTATTAAACATTGAATTTAACACTTTTAACTGTTCTTTGAATTAAATAATAATAAGTGTCCTAATCTAATCCAAGTGGACCAAAGAGGTTCATAATTTATTCTTGAGGTTTTTTTTGTCGAATTAAACTTATCCAATATAATTAATACATGTGTTAGTGTAATAATAATATCATTTTTACTCTTAATTACCCTATTTACTTTTAACTGTGCAAAATAAAACTAAAAAGTTACTATTCACCAAAATTATTTTCATCTTATTGAACCAAATTTTACTTACTGATATCAACCGTGTCTATTAGATTATTGAAATTCAACACACATAATTTGTAAAATTTTGTATTATGTAAATTTCTAAATGCTCCTAGTAGTTGGGTAAAAGACGGTAAAAAGTTCAATACAATTTTTAAATATCTAAAATTATTATAAACTGACTCCAATGAATTAAAATGTACTTATATAGGTATTATGTATATATTCTGACCTAAAATAAATCTAAATAAAATGAATAATTATTTAAATAAAAAGTTTGTTTTAACAACAACTCAGTGTTTTTCACTATTCATAAAAAATTGAATGTTTTCAGAAAAATACCAAAAATTCACCCAAAGATGATTTTGATATTCCGAATCAAAAAAATGAAGTCCATTTTGAATGATTAAATTTATAAAATTTCAAAAAGTGGGTATTACTATTCATAACGGCTAGTTTTATTGGTTGTGGTGTGTTAGAACTTGAAGATGCGTACAACACACACTACAATATTATTCAAAGAGAAGCATACCGTGAAAGCATGGGGTGTTACATTCTCCCTTAATTCAAATAATTTCGTCCTCAAAATTTCAAAAGTATTACTGCGTAAAAAGACTCGGGCGGTTCTTCATCATAAGTTCCCCAGGTTCCCACGTTGCCTCTTCCATCTTATGGTTTCTCCATAGAACTTTTACCAGGCGAGCCGTATGGTTTCTCAGCACTTGTTCTCCTGTATCAAGAACCTTAACAGGCTCTTCAAAATAAGACAGACTAGGTTCCAGTTCTAATTCCTCATAGGTGAGTACATCCATTGGGTCGGGCTTGTATTTTCTCAATAGTGATACGTGGAACATATCGTGAAGTTTGGAGAGACTTGGCAGTATTTCCAAATGGAAAGATACAACCCCAATTCATTCTAGAATTTCGAAAGGTCCAATGTACCTGGGACTAAATTTTACCTTCTTATCGAAACATATAACACCCTTCCATGGAGATACCTTCAAGAAAACATTATCTCCTACTTGAAATTCCAAATCTTTCCTTCGGTTATCAGCATCACTCTTATGCCTACATTGAGTTTCTTTGATGTGGGTTTTGATTACCTTCACATTTTCCGTTGTTTCCTCCACATGTTCTGGGCCTTTGAGTTTTCTTCCCCCAACATCATCCCAATAGGTTGGTGTGCATCATCTCTTTCCATATAACACTTCATATGGTGCCATCTGAATACTTGAATGGAAGCTATTTTTATAGGAAAATTATACAAGGGGTAAATATTGATCCCATATACCTTGAAAGTCAAGTGAGAGTGATAAAAAAATGTCTTATAATGTTTGAGTAGTCCGTTCTGATTGTCCATCAGTTTGAGGGTGGTAGGTAGTGCTCAAACGAAGCTCAGTATTAAGGGATTTCTGAATACTTTTCCAGAATCTTGATGTAAAATGTAGATCACGATCCGAAACAATCGATAGTGGTACTCCATGAAGTCTTACAACTTAATTAATATATAGTCTGACTAAACGTTGAAGTGGTGAATCTTCTCTTATAACAAGAAAATGTGATGACTTGGTAAGATGATCAACATTGACCCATATTGCCTCATTCCTTCTAGGAGTCTTTTGTAGTCGCATGACAAAGTCCATCATAATATTATCCCATTTCCACTGAGGAATGGGAAGGGGTTGCAAGAATCCTCTAGACTGTGGCCTTCCTTGTTCCACTTGTTGAAAAACCATACATCTAGACACATAATCAGAAATCTCCCTCTTCATGTTGTCCCACCAAAAATGTTCCTTCAAATCTCTATATATTTTTGTGCTACCAGGGTGTATAGAGAAATTGGAGATATGAGCGCCATCTAACAATTTCCTTTTCAGATCAGGTATATTAGGAACACAAAGTCTCTTCCCAGATTTCAAAATCCCATCTTCAATTACAAAATTTATCAATCTCCTATCGTTCACAGATATAATCTTCTTTTGAAATTCCTCATCATTAGCCTGATATTTTTTATGCTTTCTAGTAAAGATGGTTTAGAAACCATTTGAAAAAACATTGATGTTTCATATTCCATGGTTATTCCCATATCCATCTTTACTATATCCATGAAAATAGGACTCCTTTCAACTATCATCTTGTTCCATACTCCAAGATCATTTCTGCTCAAGGAATCCGCCACTTTATTTTCCTTCCCCGGGTGGTAGTGTATCATGCAATCATAATCATTGAGTAGTTCAATCCATCTCTTTTGCCTCATATTGAGTTCTTTTAGTGAGAAAATATAATTCAAACTCTTGTGGTCGGTATATATATCACATTTTTCACCATAGAGACAATGTCTCCATATATTCAAAGCAAAGATTACAGATTCAAACTCAAGATCATGAGTATGATAGTTTTTCTCATGAATTTTTAGCTTTCATGAAACATAGGAAATAACCCTATCATTATGCATAAGGAAACAACTATGTACTTTCTTTTATGCATCACAATAAATAAAAAAATGATCATTCCCTGATGGCAGAGTCAATATAGGACCATTGACTAATATTTTCTTCAGTTCTTCAAAACAATTTTCACACTATTTTGTCCAAAAGCATTTAACCCATTTTCATGTGAGCTTTGTTAATGGGTTAGCCAACCGGGCAAAATTCTGGATGAAACGTCGATAATAACAAGTTAAACCAATAAAACTATGTAACTCAGTTATACTCGTAGGGGCAGGCCATTCTTGGATTTATCATGTCTTATAAAGTTCAACATAGATTCCATCCTTAGAGACAATATGGCTAGGAAAAGAAATCTTCTGAAACCAGAATTCACACTTCCTAAACATCCCATTTAATTCATGTCTTATAAGAGTCTTCAGGATAACGCTCAAGTAATTTTTATGATCTTGATATCTTTTGGAGTGTACGAAGATATCCTCAATAAATACCACTACAAAGTCATCAAGATATTACTTGAAAAATCAATTCATTAGATCCATGAATACGGAGGGTGCATTAGTCAATCCAAAAGCTATTACTGTAAACTCTTAATGCCCGTACCTGGTTCGAAATGTTCTTTTCAGAATGACTTCCTTCTTCACACACAACTGATGACAACCTGATCGAAGGTCAATCTTTGAAATGTAGTGTGCTCCATGAAGTTGGTCAAGTTAATCATCAATGCGAGGTAGGGGATACTTGTTCTTTATTGTTATAAAATTGATCTCCTTCTAGTCAATGCACAACCTCATAGATCCATCTTTCTTCTTAACAAAAAGGATAGGGGCTCCCCATGGAGAAAAAATAGGGCGAATAAATCCCTTATTACTCAATTCCTCTAGTTGTTTCTTTAGTTCCACTAATTCCACAGTGGCCATTCTATAAGGGGTCTTCGATATGGGCCTTGATACAGGAATTTAATAAATGGAAAACTAAATTTCACATTCTGGAGGATGTCTACGTAAATTTTCTTGAAACACATCAACATATTTTTTCACAATAGGTACATCCTATATTTGAACATTCTTTTCCTCACCCACAATTATTTCATTCTCTTCCTCCCCAATAATTGAATTTAGTTGAGCTACTGGGTGTGGATCTAGATAAGAATTAGGTGGTGATGATTCATCTCTAAAGATAAGGTACTCCTAATCATCATAAAAAATTGTTACCACCTTCTTCTTTCAATAAAGTTTTGCATCATGTTCTAAAATCCAATACATAGGAAGGATTATATCAAATTCAATCATGGGTATGACGATGAGATATGGAGATAAAGAAAATTTATATGCCCTAATGGGGAATGATTCACAAACCTTTGTTGCAATGATAATTCACTTTGGATTTTAGACTGACAACTCTATTTTTTAATCAAATTGAAAATATGTAATTTTCTTAGTAAACTAGGAAGATATGAAATAATGCCATGATCCAGAATCATATAAAACATTGGCTAAACTTGAGGAAACCATTAAATTACCTGCCACTACATCTTTCAGAGTTTCAACCTCAGTATTAGTGATAGAATAATCTTGGACTTGATACCTTGGCATTTTCTGAGGTATGTTCCCCTGACACTTAGGAAATTCATTCGCATAATTCCCCCTTTCTCTACAATTGTAGCATTCAACATTCACAACCTCTTTCTTCCCCTTACAATCACTAGCTTGGGGGCCTTTTTCACCACACTTTTAACAGACTCCCATTCCCTTCAGGCAAGTACTAGGGTGTTTCTTCCTACATTTACTGTAGGATTATTATTCAACTTTTACCTTCTTCCCCTTATTTACATTTCCAAAGTGTTTAGCAGATCTCTTCTTCTCTTGATTTGCTTTAAAGTCGTAAGACTTAGAGAATTTTTTTTATGTCTTGAAAGCACATGAGAAAATATCCTCGTATGAAGTGAAGGATTGTGAGACTAATGATCAATGGAGAAGTGGTTTTAACCTATCAAATAAATGAACAATATTACTTCTTTGGTTACATATATAATCTGCATCATTCCATGCTAACCTTGTAAAGTTAGCTTCATACTTTGAAACGTTCTCATCCTCCTTTTTCCTCAGACTCAGAAATTGTCTTTCTATATGCACTCGATGGTCATGACGAAAGTATTTTTCCATGAAAATATCTTTAAGCTCCCTCCATTCCATATTTGATACTTCATCATCTTCCTTTGTGTTTTGAATCAATTTCCACCATTGATCATCATCTCCAGTGAGGCAGTAAATTACCATGACAACATTTTCTCTTTCACTACTCCCCAATGCATGGAATATTTTCTCTAAGGAATTTATACATTGCTCAGCTACTAATTGATTTTTACTCCCATTTAATGTTGGTGGTTTTTTACTCATGAAGGGATCTAGCATTGATCCTCCATGCTGTGGATCAAGATGCTCTAAACAGGTACGATTATTATTCATAACCTGAGTGAGTTGTCCCAGTGTGGTGATAAGCTAATCAACACCAGTTGTTTAACCAGCTCCACTATAATTACCTTGACTAGGAGAGAAATCCCTACATGGATTACGCTAATTGACATAGTTTCCATTCCTTCCACTAGGCGCCATTTCTAAAAAATGGCATAAACCACATTAGTTTGTGAATCAAAATACATAATTCAAAAAAAATGTAAAACACTTAACATAAATTGAACAGTTTACGGATATAATCCATAATCATAAAAAATGTTTTCCTTGAGAAATTATTTACTCAAAAAACCTTCATAATATTTTGTATAGAAAATGAAAATTATCATAAGCATATCCCCTGAGAGTGTCATAACCAAGAGTAAAGCAATGCCCATTATCGTGCACCAGTAAATATTTGAGTCTAGTTCAAAGCGGTGTTTTCTGGTTTTACCCCTAGGTACATCTGTTCCAAAGCTGCCTCTACCTGCTCGTATCCAGACAGGGATGTATTTCTTGGAAAAATCAAAAAAAATCTACAATACCAAAATTCTAGGATGTTCTTCTATACTAATATTCAAAGTCTATCTTAGGGTAATGTGCTCTAATCAGATTTTATCTAAATCTAGATCCCAAGATTTTTACTACACTTCCTTTAATACCAATTGTAACGCCCTGAACCCATTTACCCAGAGTCGGTGCATTATTACGTATCATTGGCGTGATCACAGAAGATCATGTCGGGAAAGACCGATCAGTTTAGTAGCCTTGGAAATAATAGATACATTCATAAGGTTTACATTACATCATAAAATGGAAAACTACAACAACATTGATTCCATATAAAACACTGAGATCCCATATACTATCCCTATATGTCAGTCATAATATACTTCTTCACATCATGGGAAAAATAAAACATTGAAATGGGTGAGCTCAGATGCTCAGTAAGGATAACAATAAATCATAAACTTTCATAAATAAGCATAAACATTTAAGGCAATGTATAAGACTAAAAAAACCCTTTTAAACATGATCTTCAGCATAATATGGCAAAGATAAAATCAAATAATTCCTTTTACTTATTCACATTGATATTCTACTAGTCGAATAATCAAAGCCAATATCAACTGCCACTTTCATAATGATAGAATTCATAATGCCAGAATTTCATAACCACATAGTCAAGGACTTGTTCTAAGACTACAAATAAGATTTTGTCAAGTCCTTGTTCCAAGACACTAGTTTGTCTCATGATACCTACAGACACATCGAGGAGCTAGAGCGGGCTCCACCCATCACATACTAAGACAAATGCACTCCTCATTAGAAAAGGTTTAAACATAACATAAACAACCGTATTAAAAATAACATACGAAATATCAATACTTTATCTATAAACCATGAATGGTGTAAAAGTAATATATCCATTTTCAAACATATCACAAAACATTCAATATATTATGGAATTTATGTATCATAATAAATCAACTTCAAATAAGCTTAAAATCCATCAAAGGATGTAGACATTGAAGAAATCAATACCCTTTTAGAGAAATATCTCTTTATATTTTGAAATCATTTAAGAAAAAAATTATTTTGAAAATATTCTTATAAGCTTTTAAGGGAAGCTTCGACGATGTTATAACGGCGGAAAATAGCCGCACCCACTGTATAAGTTAAAAAAACATTCTTACCTTAATTTTGTCGAAAAGGTCATAAAGTAACTTGTTTGGAAAAAAATAGAAAGATTCCTTTAAAAACATATAAGTTCAAATAAGGGTATAAATGAATTTACCCCATTTTATAGTAAATAGTAAAAATTATTTGGAATACATTTTTATGAAACATGGATGTGGATGATAAAGAGGTCCCAGTAGATAATTACGTATAAACAACGTCGGATAATAAAGAGATTGTAAAATTAACCCCTACCGTGTAATTTTCCTTAGTCAAGGGTAGGTTAACCTCCTGTATAATGGTGAAATAATTTTTATTAAATTATACATGAATCATATACATGAATATGATATCATATATGATCTTTTAACATTTCTTTGTTAATAATATCTTAGTATTATCGTCGTTTCGGGGGTTAATTGATTCGTTTTATTTTATATGATTTGTAACATAAGTAATGTTTTTTATGGATAGGATGTATCTTGTTCATATTCAAAATGATATTAAGTCTTTAAAAATTATTTTTAATCATCTAATGAAAATTAGTCTTGAATGGATACGATGAGGAATTAATCTCATCGCGTTCGTGGAGACAGAAATCCGTACGTACGCACGAGCGACAATATCATTAATTTGATATTGAAATAATGTATAATTGGATGTTATATCACATATACAGAATCATTATAATGTTTTATTTATTATTTAAATCAATTACACATAATTATTAAACCCATCCAAATAATAATATATTGAATAACAATTACACCACGACGTGGAGACGGTAAGCCGTACGTACGCACATATGGTGACATGTCATTCAAAGGATGGATAGAATAATGAATTTGGTTGTACCATATTTATAATAACATCATATAATATAGAATATAATGGAGTTATTATTTTATAATGGAAACAACAATGAAAGTGGAAGTGGAAGAAGAAAGGAACTTGAAAGAGGTGATGGACTATTTACCTCTTCTTTCGATTCTTCCTTTTGATTTGATCAAAATGGTTCCTTGGGTTCGCTTTATGACTAAAGGAAGGCCTCTAAGATGAAGGCAGGACAGTTGATAGTACATTTGGGTAGGTTTTGGCTGTGATAAATGGCTTTGAAGGTGTGAATTTGAAGTGAGTGCCCTTTTATAAGAGGGGAGAGGGGCACCTAAGGAAAAGCTAGAAATATTATTTTATAATAAAATAATTTTCGGTTTCTAATGGCTCAAAAATTAATTATTTAAAGGATAATGTAGTTATGTGTCCAAAACCACTTAACCGATAGGTTTTTGATAGGTTTGAGTCACTATATGAACTTTATCTTTTAGATTTAACTCTTAGTTAAATAGTTTGACATTTACCATGTCTCTTTATATTTTTATATTATATGGTTAATAAACTTACTATATACTTCCAAGAGAACCCCAAGTGGTTCATTAATTATAAAAATATCAATATATAAGTCTTTTGGCCGAACCATAGTTTTTTAAGAATATAATATCAATTAATAATATAATATTTGTTTTAAAAACTCTTTTTTCTCAATTTTGACACTATTTTGTATTTTGTTTTTGCTAAATTCATAACAACATTATTACTTAAAAAACAATTCATCTATCCAACCATAACATTTCATATTAACCTATAAAATCAGTTTAATTCATAAAAGTATAAAATTAAATTTATTTGGATGTTTTTAATATCAATTATTTTAACATTTCATTAATTTGGTAATTACAGCATCATCATTGTGTCATAAAAAAATTAAATTATTTATTGTCTAAAAGATATAAATAAAATACCATTACATATTAAATCTTTTTATATTTATAATGAATATTTATAGTCGAATTTATCTTATGTTTAACCCTATATTAAAAATGGTTTTGTTATTACACTTTTAATTTAACTCTTTTAACTCATCTTTGAATTAAATAATAATAAGTGTCCTAATCTAATCCCAGTTGACCAAAGAGGTTAATATTTTATCCCTAAGTTTGTTTCTGGTCGAATTACAATTATCCAATATAATTAGGACATGTTTTAGGGTAATAATAATATCATTTTTACCCTTAATTACCCGATTTACTTTTAAATGTGTTAAATAAAAGTAAAATGTTACTATTCACCAAAAATTATTTTCATCTTATTGAACCCGATTTTACTTACTGATATCAACTGTGTCTCTTAGATTTTTGAAATTCAACTCATATAATGGTAAAATTATGTTTTATGTAAATTTGCAAATGCTCTAGGAGGTGGGTAAAAGACGGTAAAAAGTTTAATAAAATTTTTATATATCTAAAATTATTATAAAATGAATCCAATGAATTACATTGAACTTATATAGGTATTATGCATCTATTTTTACCTAAATTAAATTTAAATAAAATAAATAATTATTTAAATAAAATGTTGATTTTGAACAATAACTCAGTGTTTTTCACTATTCATCAAAAATTGAATTTTTTCAGGATAATTCCAAAATTTCACCCTAAGCTAATTTAGATATTTAGAATCCAAAAATGATGTCCATTTTTAAAGATAAAATTTATAAAATTTCAAAAATTTGGTATTACTATTCATGATGACTAGTTTGATTGGTTGTGGTGTGTTAGAACTCGAAGTTGCGTGCAACACAAGCTATAATGTTATTCAAAGAGAAGCGTACCATGGAAGCTTGGGGTGTTACATAAATGATGATTTTAATTAATAATGAAATTTAGAATATTTATATTTTATCATAAAATTTATTTCATTTTTGAAATATGTAGGCCTAAAAATGGTTTGGGTGATTTTTATTTTATTTTTTTGAAATAGTTGAATGTTTGGTGAATAATGAAACATGGTAATTTATAGTATTTAACAAATACATGGATTATTGAGTCATGGTTTATGTATGTTTAAGGTAAGAACCCGTTGGTTTGAAATAAAATACACTATTTACTATATTCAGTCGCAATAATCTTCACTGTTCGTAGTCATGGGCCAAAATAATAAACAAATGAATAAAATAATAAAAAACACCCCTCTCATTCGATATAAATACATCCTCTCACCACCCCTTCTCATCACATAATCTAAACCTGGGATATTAATTATTCTACATAATTCCTATTACAATCCAATTCCCCATGTCATGGTCTTTTAGGTCTCACTAAAAGACCAATCCCAAGTTCCTTAAGCAAGTTCTCATGGACATGCTTAACAAGAGGTAAAATCATCTTTCATTCTCTTTTAATTTATTTTAATTTTTTTTATTTTTTATCCTATCTTCACATACTATATCCAAAAATTAATGATAAATATAGTATAATACATATAATTTAATGTTATTATGTTAATGTGATATCAAACATCAATCCCCTTATCCTCTCCCTTTTATTATAAAAATGAACACACCGTCTGGGATGTGTCAATTTACCACCATCATTGATGATGTAATTTGATTTTCCATTACCACCTTCAAGGATGGTAATAAAACCAAAATTATGGTTAAATACGATCTTATTATTCATATTATAAGTTATATAATTTTCTAGATCCAATATATAAATGTGATATTAAATAAAATGATATAAGTTCATGGTGATCGTAAAAACCGCCAAAATAAATTAATTCATTTTCATCAAAATTTTATCTAATGAATCATCCGCATAAAATATAAAAATTGATATATAAGAACATTTAAACTTATGTATGTTCATTAATAACTTATAATTTCAATTATGGAGGATTATTCTCATTTTACATGAAATTACATACTTGTATACAAGCGATTTGATCATGAAAAACCATGAAATGAACACTTCCACAAAGATGAAATAAAATGTTACAACTCCTAATAAAGACCCTGTATGAACTTAATAAAAATATACACCATCAAATACATAGATACGAGGTTCTAAGTTAAGTAATTAATGAATCTAATTTTATTATCGAAGATATTAATCACAAGTGAATAATGATTTCAGACTTAAAGTAAGGGTTTTCTCTCATCCCACATTTATTTTTATGAGATTTTACTCATTCACCACTAAGCATTTATTTTTTTTGGTTTATGTATACTTACATTTGATATATCATATCATTAGTCTATTTATCTTCATGGTGTTTAATGTTTCATTTTATGATCATTAATTTTATGGGGCATAGGGTTTGACTATTTACATTATGGTAAAGAAATTCTTAACCTAATTTTTATTATTTTGGTAAAACATATTCTCCAATGATTATGAAATTATATGATTATGTATCAAATGAATTTTTATTTTTATAATTATTATTTATTCTTATTTTATATGGATTTAAATTAAGTAAAAATAATTGATCCATTTGGTTAATGATCACACATTCATTTGAAAATAATATTTTAAATGTTTATTTTTTATTATTTTTTTAATACCTATACAGAATAAAAATATTTTCCAACTTTCATGATACCTTTTTTATATGAATCCATTAAAATTTTACATGGTTATTTCCAATTACTCTTTTCTTTTATAATTATGTGTATTTTTAAGGAAATTATTCAAAATTAAAAAACGGTATTTCTCTCATGAAATTTTCAATGATTTTGTTATAGTATTTTAATCTATGTTAGCACCCTATTTTGAATATTATTCTCAATTGATTTTGATATCTTATTTTACTATCTATTATATTATAATGAATGTTTTATGATCATTTATAAATGTAAAGTGAAATATTGATACCGTTTTCTATATTACTCTTGACAGTTTATGGTTATGTTTATTGATTGGGGAAATTATTTATATTTCATGTTCTCGTTTCCATATGAATGTATATGTTGGTTATGTTTAACCCAATTTAATATGAGTAATGCATTGGACTTATTAAGTGTCAAGAGAGGCCTGATATATCCCAACGATACATAAATAGGTCTAACGAGACAAACTGTACTAGGTTTTGGCTGTAGACATCCCCATTTATGTAGACTTATTGGACAAGGTCCAGATGGTTTGTTATGATGTCCCACATTATTCATTCCCTCATTATGAGAATAATTACTGATAATCCATTTAGATTTCATGCTACTAGAATATCCATGTTTAAATATCATTCTCATGTGATTATTTATATGGCGTTATTTGATCTTCTTTTATTCCTTCCATATTATGTTAACATTTATGTTTTAATAGATTGTTATATTATTTAATCACCTTACATTATTTTTTGTATTTATTTATGATAGTTTCTACTATATTTCTTACACTTACTGAGTATCTAATATTAACCCTTTATTATGTTTTATTTTTATGTAGGATAATAATATGTTTATTATGATTGAAATTCAGGGATAATCTAGAAAAAGAGGGATGTTTCTAAAGGAGTTTCTATGATGTATTTCATTTCAATTTTTTATGTAAAACTTATGTTTTTAACTAGATTTCAAAGGCTATTAAACTATTCGGTCCTTTTGAATACAATCAAATCATCATAGTATAAAAGTAATAAGGTAAGGAATATACTTCGAGCTATTAGAGTCATGGTATTTAAAGATTTAAAGGAGGTATTGTAATACACCATGATTTAATTTTACATTATCTTTTTAAAGTAATTCAATAGCTTTCATTACACACAAGACCGAGATCAAGCACACCACAACATACCAAACTAGCCGTAAAAAAAACAGATATGAATAATATTAAGTCAATTTTTTATTTTATATACTCCATATAATTTTAACATATATATGTTTTTCTTAGACATAATATAAGAACAAATTCAACTTTTCAGATAAAAGAAGTATTTTTCAAAAAATGTAATTTTACGTCCTTTTAATGGATAAACCTTTTTAAATCCAGTATTTTACTATTTTATATATTTAATTTAATGAAATTAAATTATTCTTTAGAATCAAGACATAATAATTTAATTTGGATAAATTTTTGTTACTATTATGATAACTTTCATATCTTGATGAATAATAGAACATTACTAAATTTTAATTGAAAACAAATTTTTTGTAACCGAAATAATTTAAAGTGTTAAATTATTAATTTTAGTGGTTTTAATGTATAATTAGATCATATTTTTAGCATTTAATATAATATAGTTCATTTTATGTAATTTCACATTTAAATTGGACATAAATACATGTCAATCTTATGATAGTTTTTACTTCTTAGAAACCCATTTTCTGGTATTGACCATGAGAATTAATTATAAATTAATTAATGCAACTTCTATGTTTTGAATTTGGTAAAATATAAATTAATTTTTAATTTGTAATATCAAAATTATCTTTGGGTGAATTGTTTGTAGTTTTATGAAAACATTCAATTTTTTATGAATAGTGAAAAACACTACGTTATAGATAACATCCAACATTTTAATTTAAATAATGATTTTTAATTAAAAATTTATCTCAAAGTTATAATAGATACATTATACATATATTAGTCCAATTAAATTCATTGGAGTCATTTTATAATAATATTAGACAAATAAAATTTTACTGAAAACATCTTTTTACCCACTTTATAGGCATATTTGAAAATTTGCATAAAATTTAATCTTACTGCTTCTGTGAATTGAATTTCAAAAATCCAAGAGACACGATTGAAATTAGTTAGTAAAATGTGGTTCAATAGGATGATAATAATATTTGGTGAATGGTAACTTTTGAATTTTATTTACCATGGTCAAAAGTAATATGGTAATTAAAGGTAAAAATAATTTTAAAATTACCCCAACACATGTACCAATTCTATTGGACAAGTGTATTTTGACTAAAATCAACCTTCGGAAAAACTATGATCCTTTTTATCAAATTGGGTCATATTACGACATTTATTATATTTTATTTAAAGTAGAGTTAAATGTGTTGAATTCAAAGTTTATTAACTAATTTTTTTTTAATATAGAGTTATACATAAGATAAATTCGACTATAAATATTCATTAGAATTATAAAAAGATTTCATACATAATGGTATTGTATTTATAATTTTATACATTTAATAATTAAATTTTTTTATGACACAATGATGATTCTGTAATTACCTTATTAATGAAAGATTAAAATAATTGATATAATAAATATAAAAATAAATGTAAATTGAGACTTTTGATGGAGTAAACTAATTTTATAGACGAATATAATATTTTAGGGATGATTAAATGTATTTTTTTTAAGTTATAATGTTTTTATGACTTTAACAAAAAATCAAATACTAAATAGTTTCAAAATTGATATAAATGAGGTTTTAAAACAAATACTATATTATTAAATTATATAATATTACTAAAAATTTGAGGATCATACAAAGGGATTATATAATGATAGATATGTTATTAATGAACTACTTTAAGTTCTCTTGATATTTTATAGTAAGTTTATTAACCAATTATTATAATAATAAAAGAATACATGGTAAAAGTTAAACAATTTATCTAGTGGTTAAATCTATAAGATAATGTTAATATGGTAACATAAACTTGTATAAAACCTATTGTTTAAGATGATTTAGACCAATACAACTCTTATACTTTAAATAAACCCATTTTTATTGATTATAATCCAAAAATGATTTTATAATAAAATAATATTTCAGGCTTTTCCTAAAATGACTGTCACCTCTCTTATAAAAGGGTACTTCCCCTCTCTTAATTTCACACCTCCAAAGGAATTTTTCTCTGTCCAACTCTACTAAACTATTTTCCAAAATATCCTCAAATAATTATAGAGGGCTTAATTCAATCATAAAGATATCATATGGAGCCCTTTTGTTCAAATCAAAAGGAAACACCCGAAGAAGAGGTAATTATTTCATCGCCTCATTCAAGGTTCTCTTCTTCTTCCGCTACCTTTGTCTTTGTTGTTTCCATAATAAAATAATAACTCAAGTACCCTATATATACTGTGATGTTATTATAAATATGGTACAATAATATTCGTTATTCTATCCATCATATGAATGACAAAGTCACCATATGTGCATACGTACGACTTACCATCTCCACGTTGTGGTGTAGTTTGTTATTCAACACTACATTATTTGGATGGGTATGATAATAAATATAATTAATTTAAATTGTAAATATAACATGGTAATTATTCTATATATGTAATATACGATCTGATTAAACACCAATTTCCATACAAATAATGATATTATCGCTCGTGCATACGTACAACTTACCGTCTCCACGATGCGATGGGATTCATCTTCAATGATCACCCTCAAGAATTTTTATAAAAATAAATATGTTGAGTAATTTTGAATTATATGAAATAATATTGAATCTGGAATAATATATATTTATGTAGATAAATATATGTTTTTTACTTCTATACTATATGATAAGAAAAAAGAAGCAACGTTCATGCGTACATAGGAACTACAGTCTCCATGAGCAGTGTTTCCATTTCATATATCTATCTATTATACATATTTATATTCTTAATATATATTATATGTCACATAAATGACATATTTTAAAGTTTTTTTTCATTTAATTTACATCCTTGCTTTGTTTTGGGGGTTTACCTAGGTTTTAGGGAGGAATAGATGAGTATTCATGAATTTGGCCAAACTGTGAGCCCAATTCTAGATAGAAAAATAAATTTTGTATCGTTTATAAATTTTTCATCAATTAAAATTTCTAATTGGCCTCCCCTAACCTATTAACACCAAAAAGGTAATTTGGAGCTTATATAAATCCATAACCAAGGTTTATTTGGGTTTTTATCTAAGGGGTTGGGCCTGCCCGAAATCCCAATTCCTATTTTAAAAAATAAATTTTTATTCTGTTATAACATATTCAATATTTGGGCTTTTTAGGTGATTTCAAGTCCCACCCAAGACCAATTAACCCAACCTAGCGTCGGAACTCTCTCCCCCCTCTTTGGATCTCTTTTTAAGCATGATTTGGGGCCGAACTTCATAAGCTTCCTCAAATCACCCAGATTTGAAGAGATAAAGTCTTTCTTTCATAACTCTCTCAATTATCAATATTTGTCCTCCATTACAGCTCCTAAATTACCTAATAAATATTTTTATAATGAAACCTGAATTTTTTATGTTTTAAATTTCAGATACTAGTGTTTTTTAGTGATTACTTCAAGATACATCAAGTAAATGAGTCCTTTTCTTTCCTCTTTCAAACTACTTAGGGTTTCATTCATTGTTCTTAGGGTTTATTTGCTTATAATTTAGTTTCCTAATGTCCATAAACTAGGATTAATAACCTAGGGTTTATCTTTGGGATTTATTGTCCAATTATTGTGGTTTTTGGTTTGATCTTGGTCTCTCTTGGTGCGGCGGGGGTGCGATTTGATTTTCGCACGGAGATTCAAGGGTTTTTGTTACTTTGGTAGGTGATTCCATTGTGTGTGAAATTTTTGTGAATTAGATTTCTATTTTAATGGTACCTTAATGTTTATTTCACTTGAATTTTTCTGTAATAATTGTTTTTAGTTTCACTTATAATGCAAATGAATTTTAAGTTCCAATTTTTGGCGGAACTGGGGGTTTTTCAGTCAAATCTTTTATTGGTTCATTTTGGACTGAGCTATAATTACTTAGTTGATTTTATTGAAATTTATTAGGACATAAAATCATGTTTTTAAGGTTTATTTTTTTTTTGCTGTTGTGAATGTTATTTAAATGGTGTTTGGGAAGCAAATGGGCTTTAAGTTCAATGTTTGTGTGAAAATGGTGGTTTTTAAAAGTTATATCTTCTTGGTTCACATTGGGCTGCCCCATAACTAAATTGTTTGTTTCATTAAATATAATTGAACTGAAATTTTGTTTTAATGAATTAAAAGTGTTCACATAGTGTGAGAAGTGGATATTTTAAAGAGCTTTGGGTGAAAAATAATGTGATATTTTGAGAGGTTGTTTTATTGAAAATCAAATTATTTTATTATAGGTTTTAAATGGTATAAAATGTGTGTAGCTAATATACTATTTGTTTGTGACCAGTAGGGATATTTTATATTCAAAAGGATGTGTTTTGTTTGTTGAAATTGTTTGAGCACAAAAGGGGAAGCCCGGGTACCTAGGTGGGGCTGATTTGTACCAGTACAACTAGTTGATCGGATGGGTATGGTCCCTGTTTCAATTAGCATTTGGATAATGAAAACTCTAACTAAACTATGTGGATGATGATTTGGGACCACTAGGTTTTGGGTATGTTCACTACTAGTTTCTCGTGCATGAGAACAGATTTTTCTATGGTTACTTTACACCTAGGTATGAGGTACATAGGGCCCGAGACAACCTAGTGCTTAGGGGTGTTCCCGATTTTGTTGCTCATTGGATTTGTGGTATTTACCCTTGTTGTGGGGTGTTTTTTTAGTACGTTACAGTATCTCACATGTATATTTAATGTGTTAAAATTATGAAATTCTCGGATTGAAAACTGTTTTCATTTGAAAGTTGCAAATTTTTGAATTTTAACAATGTTTCACCTTTTGTATTAAAATTTCTTGTTTTGTTCACATTGTATTGCATGATCTTTGGAATCATCTAGTGGTATCCTATTTGGAATTGGATCACACCCTACTTACACCCCTTGGGTGTAAGTAGACATGCTTATTCTTGACTCAGGTAAAGGGATGGCTAAGGGTGACGGCGGTTTAGGGTGTTAGTCCCCATCGTTGGGGCTGAGTTGCGGAGAAGGATTGTGGGTGATGACCACCTTGTCATGTGGAGTCCATGGGGATGTCTTTATGTTGTCATTATTTTTTTTGGACCAATTGTAGTGTCTTTAAACATATGTATTCAGATCTTGTTTTGTTAAGAATTCTTTAGCATGAAAACTTCAAATTCTATTAATTGATTGTTTTTTATGATTTCTGCTTTCATACTTGGGAAACTCGTTCCCAAACCAGATGTGTTTGATAACCGGGAACTTGTGCTAGCCTGTGGGGATAGGGAACGCCCTTTGGGCCTTGCCACGGTCCGAGTTTGGTGCTGTTAATGGTGGTGACCAGATCCGGTTCGTGACATGATATATAAATCATGTATTATATTCTGTAAGTTTTTAAATCATTATATAAGTGATAAAATTAATAATAAAAAGATAAAACATGTACAATATAGAAAGCAATTATTACCCGAAATGTTACTTTAACATGGAAAAAATTATTTGGTTAGTATAAAGTAATAAATGAATCATATATGATATCATGAATATTAATACGGTTCTATTGTAATTTAATAATACAGTATGGTCATTATACAGGAGGTTAAACGTACCCTCAACTAAAGGAAAGTACAAGGTAAGGGTTAATTCCTCAATCTCATTATTATATGAGATTGTTTATGTATAAGTATTTACTAGGACATTTTTATCATCCAAGTCCATGTTTCATAAAAATGATTTAAAATTAAATATTTTAAGGTTTTGTGGAAGTGACTCTTTAACAAGATCACTGTTTTAAATGTTTTAATTATTTATTTTTCTTAATAGTTTTAATTAATGTCCATGTTTTAAACATGATTTTAAGGAATTATTTATATGGACATGATTTTTTTTAAATTTTAATTCCTTTCAAAAGTTTTAAAGTGGTATGAGACACTTTAATTGAAAAATATCTTTTAAATTACTTTATTAATGCATGAATTTTAAATGATTTCACCAAAAGAGATATTTCTCTTAAAGAGTTTAATGATCATTTTCAACAATTTCAACATTATTTAATAGATATTATTCTTGATTGATGTTTATTTATTATAATACAATCTTCCATATTGTATTGAATGAGTTATGATATGTTTGACTATGGATGTGACATTTTTATACCATTCATGGTTTATGGTTAAAGTATTAACATTTTGTATGCTAGTATTAATATGAATGTTTTTTTATATTTCAACATTTTCATATGAGGAATGCATAGGACATAGTAAGTGACGGGTGGAGCCCGTTATAGCTCCTCGATGAATTGGTAGGTCTCATGAGATGAATTAGTGTCTTGGCACAAGGCCTTGAATTTTTTTATTTTTAGTCTTGGAACAAGGCCTTGACTATATAGTTATGATGTTCTGTATTATGCATTCCATCATTATAAAATTAGATATCGATATTACATGTGATTATTCGACTAGTAGAATATCCATGTGAATAAGAAAATGGAATTAGTTGACATATATTTTCCATATTATGCTAAAGTTTAGTTTAAAAGGATTGTGTTTTAGTCTTATACATTTCCTTAAATGTTTATGCTTATTTATGATAGTTTTTTCTATATTTTTATCCTTACCGAGCATCTGAGTTCACCCATTTCTTATGTTTTATTTTTCCCAAGATGAAAAGAAATGTATTATGATTGATATGGAGGGTTATGCTAGGGGAATAATGGCTTTATCAAAGGATTATTATTTTTTGTTTTATTTTCGATATTGTAATGTAACATTCATATATGAAATCTATTTTTTAAGACTAATAAACTGATCGGTCCTTCAGGACCCAATTCCTTACAATCATGCCAATGTATTAAAATAATGCACCAACTCTGAGTAACTAGTATCATGGTGTTACAATTGATATCAGATGAAGTTTAGTAACAACCTTGTAAATAGATTTATATAAACTCTGATTAGAGAACATTACCCTAAGATAAACTTTGAGGATTAGTATAGAAGAACTTCCTATAATTTTGGTAATTTAGAGATTTTGTGAATTTTACAAGAAATACATCTTTTTCTGGATACGAGCAGGTAGAGTCAGCTCTTGCATAGATGTATCTAGGGGTAAAACTTGAAAACACTACTTCGATCTAGACTCGAACAAGAACTGGTGCACGATAATGGGCCTTGCTGCACTCTTGGTTACGACACTCCTGAGGTATTTGTTTAGGAAAATTCACATTTTATATACAAACCATTATGAAGAATTTATGAGTAAATATGTCAGCAAATAAACCATTTTTATGATTATGAGACCAGATGTGTGAAAATATTTAATTAATGTTGAGGATTTTTCTTGTTCTTGGATTATACATTATGATATGATCTATCCTAGTTTATTTTATCTTTTAGAAATGGTGCCTAGAAGAAGGAATGAAAACTCTCGCAATATGCACGATTGAAAGAGTAAGAAGGATCATATCATTAATAGTCTTAAGCCAACATTTAGAAGGGAAATAATGCCCCATATATTGTCATCATATGAAGAAATAATATCATGTGTTAATCAAATAAGAAAACAATTCTTAGAGTCGTATGGAATTGAAGGGAATCCAGAGAAGAAGAGGATGGTAGAGAGAAAGATGGATAAAGGGAAGAAGGGAGAGAAGGGTTTTCCCATATGTGATAACTATGGAAGGAATCACCCTAGGAAGTGCTTGGAAGGAATGGGAGTTTGTAATAAGTGTGAAAAAAAGGACACCACGTTCATGATTGTAAGGGTATGAAAAAGTGCTGAAATATATAATGCTTCATCTTCAAGGAGTTGGGACACTACACGAATCAATGTCCCAATCATCCGAGTATTCCCTAAATGATGTTATTGGATAATAATAAAGTTATGATACTACCACAAATGAAGAGGAATGATTAGTGTTCTTAATTTGATATTATTGAATTGTGTCATTTGAGTATTGCATTAATGATGTACAAGTTATAATAATTATAAAGTATATAAGGATTGTACCGCAGTAATTTTTAATCAAGGATTCATGATTTTAGGGAACCAAGTAAAGTGACATGGTATTATGTTAAAAATTTTGGAAAATATATGGTTGAGAGAAAGATAAACCTTAATATGGTCCTGATACTAAGGTAGAGATTTTTAGAATAAGAGATAATTGAGTTGGATAATGTATATTGGGTATTATTGCCATCTTTGGAACTGATTAATGGTTTTTTTATTCCATCATTGTTGGAGTATTAAAAAATTTTGGATTTAAGGAGTATATCTAGTATTCTATAAGGAATTAGAGATAATTAATGTATCCAACAAGGTTTTATGATAATTTAGGGTGTTACCATGTTTTAAGATAATAAATGATGAAGGTATTCGCATGTTATTATGTGGAAAAAAGATATGTTCATTATATTTATGCTCCTTATAAATTTTGGACTGTGAGTTTGGACAGAAGTATTTCAGATAAGTCTGAAGGTCAGAATGAATTAAATTGGACTTTGGATACTATTGTTTAAATTTAAAACATTTCTTAAGATTATTTTTGGATTGTTATAAAAAGGACAACCCAGAGGTCGGGCGACAACCCGTCGCATCCGGCAAGGCCGCGATACTTGAACCCACAACCAAAGGGCGATATGGGTGCATCACTTACCACAGGCCTATGTGATGTTTAGTTTTTATAATGTAGTTTTTTTTAAAATGGTCTGACAGATGAATTATAAATTCATTTTTTGGGACCCTATAAGATTAGGACAAATAGAATATTTTGGAATTCTAAGATGAGTTTGTGGTAGAAATTAGTTGAAGGATGGGGCTCTATTTTTCTAGTATTTTTTTCATATTCAATGCTGAAATTAATTATTAAACATTAGGGAAAGGATCTTAAAACAAAAAATGTGTTATCCTAATACCTTATGCTTTGTTGAACTAATGATATTTTAAATCATCATAGATTTATGGCTTTGAGGCCCTCAATTTTCCATTCACTTGTTTGTGATTGATGACCTCAATCAATCCATATTAATATTTTTGTTTTACTTCAATTATAATTTCCACCAATGTTCTTATACTTGAAATCATAATTTGGGGGTGACTTTTTCATTTCCCTTTCCCTATTATTAAGATTAAATTTTATTAACCCAATTTCAGATGTCAATTTTCCAAAAAGATATTTTCTATTTTTAACCTTTTATTTTTGAAGAAAAATTTCAAATTGTGGGGATTCAATTTATTTAATAGGGGAGAATGTAACACCCCATGATTTCATAGTGCGTTATCTCTTTATTGTAAATCAATACCTTGAACTACATGCAACACCGAGTTCGAGCACACCATGACTTATCAAACCAACGATTCAAAAAAGGATTATGAATAGTATTAACAAAATTTTGAATTTTATATACTCCATTTAATTTTAACATCTATATTATTTGTTTCTTACACATACAATAAGAACAAATTCAATTTTTTAAATAAAAGAAATATTTTTCAAGAAATGAAATTTTACCACCTTTTAATGGCAATCCCTTTTTAAATACAATATTTTAAACTTTTATATATTAAATTTAATGAAATTTAATTCTTATTTAGAATCTGGACAAAAAAATTTAGTTTGGATAAATTTTTGGTACTTTTATGACAGTTTCATATTTTGATAAATATTAATAAAATACTAAATTTTAATTAAAAACAACTTTTTTAATAAAAATAATTTAAAGTGTTAAATTATTCATTTGAGTGGTTTTAAATTATAATTATATTATATTTTTATCATTTAATATAAGGTAGTTCAATTTGTGTAATTTCACATTTTAATTGGACATAAATACATGTCAATATTTTGAATGTTTTTACTTCTTAAAAACTTGTTTTTGGGTTTTGACAACGGGAGTTAATTAATTAATGAAACTTATTTGTTTTTAATTTGATAAAATAGATATCATTTTTTAATTTTGAATATAAAAATTACCTTTGGGTTAATTTTGGGAATTTTTTTGAAAACAATAATTTTTTGATGAATAGTTAAAAACACTACGTTATAGATAAAAACTGACATTTTCATTTAAATAATTATTTTAAATTAAAAATTTATCTTAATGTAAAATTAGATACATAATACATATATTTTTCCAATTTAATTCATTGGATCCATTTTATAAAAACATTAGACATATACAATTTTATTGAACTTTTTGACGTCTTTTACCCACCTTCTAGGAACATTTTCAAATTTGCATAAAAAAGAATTTTAATACTTATGTGAATTGAATTTCTAAATAAGAGAGACAAAAATTGAAATTAGTACTTAAAATTTGTTTCAATAGGATGAAAATAATTTTTGGTGAATTGTAAGTTTTGAATTTTATTTACCAAGGTTAAAAGTAAATAAGGTAATTAATGGTAAAAATAATATTAAAATTACCCCAACACATGTCCATATTCTATTTTATAATTTTATTTCAACCAAAATCATCCTTAGGGCACAAATAAGATCATTTTGATCCATTTGGGTTAGATTAAGTCATTTGATTAATTTCTTAAAGAATATTTAAAAGTGTTGAATTCAAAGTTTTTTAACTAAACCATTTTTGAATTAGAGTTATACATAAGATAAATTCGACTATAAATATTAATTAGAAAGATGAAACTCTTTCTTAAATCATGGTATTTTATTTATAATTTTTATACACTTAATAATTAAATTTATTTATGACACAATGATGATGTGGTAAATACCTTATTAATGAATGATTAAAATAATTGATATTAAAAATATAAAAATAAATGTAAAATTATACTTTTTATGGAATAAACGAATTTTATAGGTTCAGATTACATGTTAGGGATGATTCAATGTATTTTTATATAAGTAAAAATGTTTTTATGACTTTAACAAAAACCAATTACTAAATATTGTTCAAATTGACATAAATGAGTTTTGAAAAACAAATACTATATTATTAAATGATATAATATTCATAAAAATATATGGTTCAGCCAAAGGACATATATAATGATATATATTTTATTAATGAACCACTTTTGGTTCTTTTTTCTTTTTATAGTAAGTTTATTAACCATGTATTATAATAATTCTAGACGACATGGTAAAAATTAATCTATTTAACTAATAGTTAGATCTAAAATATAGGTTTAATATGGTTACCTAAACTTGTCTAAAACCTATTGATTTAGAGGATTCAGACCCATATTGACCTTATCATAGAACTTAATCCATTTGGAGCAACTATATACCGAAAATTATTTTATAATAAAATAATATTTCAAGCTTTTCCTAAAGTGACCCTCACCTCTCTTATAAAAGGGTACTTCCCATTCTCTTCATTCCACACATCCAAATCCATTTGGCTCTGCCAAAACCTAATCAAATATTCTCCCAAATATCCTAAATTCATCCTAGAGGACTTACTTTCATCCTAAAGACAACTTAAAGATTCCATTTGTTCAAATAAAAAGGAATCACCCGAAGAAGAGTTAGTTATTTCATTACATCTTTCAAGGTTCATTTCTTCTTCCACTTCTTAGTTCTTTGTTGTTTCCATACCAAAATAATAAATCCTATTACCTATACATACTATGAAATTATTATAAATATGGTTCAACCATATACATTAGTATATCCATCCGATGAATGACAAAGTCACCATACATGTGTACGTATGACTTACCGTCTCCACATCGTGGTGTAGTTTGTTATTCAACACTACATTATTTGGATGGGTATAATAATGAGTATAATTAATTTAAATAGTCAATATAACATGGAAATGATTAATTATATGTAATATAACATAAAATTAAACACCATTTCACCGTCAATAGAATGATATTATCGCTCGTGCGTAGGTACAACTTACCGTCTCCACGACGCGATGAGATTCATCTTCAACGATCACCCTTTATGAATTTTTATAAAAAATGAATGAATGAATTAATTTCGAGTTATATGAAATAATAACCCTACTGAAATAATATATTTTTATGTAGATAAATATATGTTGTTTACTTACTTCCATACTATATGATAAGAAAACGAAAACAACGTTAATGCGTTTGTACAGACTACCATCTAGATGAACGGTGTTTCCATTTCATATATCTTGCTATTATACAAATTTATATTTGGAATATATATTATATATAAATCGTGTTTTATATTTTGGAAGTATTTAAATCTGTATCTAAGTGATACGATCAAGAATAACATGCTAAAACACGTACGATAAAGAAAGTGATTATTACACGAAATGTTACTTTATCATGGAAATTATTATTTGAGTAGTATAAAGTAATAAATGAATCATATATGATATCATGAATATTAATATGGTTATGGTGTAATTTAATGACACACTATGGTCATTATATAGGAGGTTAAACGTACCCTCGACTAAAGGAATGTACAAGGCAAGGATTAATTCCTCAATCTCATTATTATCCAAGATTGTTTATGTGTAAGTATTTACTGGGAAATGTTTATCATCCATGTCCATGTTTCATAAAAATGTTTTCAAATTGAATATTTTAAGGTTTTATGGAAGTTACACTTTAGCTATATCAACATTTTAAATGTTTTAATGATTTTTTTTCTATACTATTTTAATTATTTTCTTTATTTTAAACATCATTTTAAGGGTTTATTTATATGGACATAATTTTTTATAAAATTTTAATTCCATTAAAAAGTGTCATAGTGTTATAGGACACTTTGATTCAAAAATATCTTGTAAATGAATTCCTTTATAAATGAATTACTTTTAAATCATTTCACTAAAAGGATATTTCTCACAAAGAGTTTTAATAACCATTTTCAACTATGTCAACATCCTTTACTGGATATTTTTCTTAATTGAGGTTGATTTAATATAATAAAATCTTCCATATTTTAGTGAATGAGTTATGATATGTTTGACTGTAAATGTGCCATTTTAATACCATTCAATGTTTATTGTTAAAGTATTAACATTTCGTATGATAGTTTTAATGAGAATGGTTATGTTATGTTTCAACATTTTCATATGATGAATGCATTTGAATTTTAAGTGATGGGTAGAGCCCTATATAGCTCCTCGATGCACCAGTAGGTCTCATGAAAAAAATTAGTGTCTTCACACAAGACATTGATTTTTTTATTCTTGGCACAAGGCCTTGACTATGTGGTTATGATGTCCGGCATTATTCATTCCATCATTATGAAATTAGATATTTATATTATATGTGATTATTCTACTAGAAGAATATCCATGTGAATTAGTAAATGTAATTATTTGATTTATATTTTCCATATTATTCTGATGATTAAGTCTAAAATTCTTGTGTTTTAGTATTATATATTTCCTTAAATTTTTATGCTTATTTATTATAGTTTTCACTATATTGTTATCCTTACTGAGCATCTATGCTCACCCCTTTCTTATGTTTTATTTTTCCCAGGATGTGAAAAGTGTATATTGATTGATATGTAGGGTTAAGCTAGGGGAAAAATGGATTTAACCAATGGTGTTTTTTTGTGTGTTTTATTTTCAAAATTGTAATGTAATGTTAATATATATAATATACTTTCCAAGAATGCTAAATAGATCGGTCCTTCAAGAAATGATTTCTTATAATCATGCCAATTTATTAAAATAATACACTAACTCTGGGTAACTATGGTCGGGGCGTTACAGGTATAATAAGTCATAGGTGAGTATGATTTCATATTGAGTGCAAAGGAAGTTGAAACATTAGTAACTGAACTATTTATATTACTACAAAAAGAGATTTGTGAGTTTATCATGCATTCAAGATATTACTCTATAATAGAGTAGAAGAATAAAGGAAAGAGTGAAACATCTGATGAGTTAACTGGAAGACGTTATGTGCAGGATTGAATTCCTATAATGACTTGAAGAATAATTATATTCACGAAACAAACTTAGTTCCCGGTATGTGAATCCATTGGAATAGAGAGAATGAAGATGAGACATTTACAAAATTAGATGAAAAAAATAAACATAATGAAGGCTGATCATATGAAATATCAAGATGAAAAAATGCTATAATATTAGAATGTTGGTGGTTGATATATGAATGGTATATTAATTGGATCAGATGATGTGGATTCTTATGATGTAGAACCATAAAATTTGACGAATATAGAATTATTAGTATATGATTTGAAGTGAAGATGTGAACAGTGAGACTAGAGATTCCCTGGATTAAATACCTATGTGTTCATGTTACAATGAGAAAAAAATATATGAAACAAAAGGAGATACATGAGACCCTCATATAGAAAAAAGTATAGTTTTAAGAATGAATTATGCAAGGTAGTTAAAAGTATGATTAGAAGAATCATGTATCACGAAAGTTGTATAATAAATTAATATTGTGATAGGAAGATAATTAATATTCCCTATAAAGATTTCCTAAAGGTTTAATAATGGTTGTTTCACATAAATATAATTTAGATATAGAGTAATTTTTAAAATAAGGGGTATTGGAGAAGGATGTTAATGATTGAAATAGAGAAGTCTCATTATCATCACAAGGAAAAAATACCATGTTAGATATTTTATATGACTATATCTAGATGAAAAGAGGGGGAAGGGAAGATGAAATTCAAAAAATTAAAGCAAAGATCATACTATAATAGTGGATACTACATTATCTATGTACATAGTCTATTTGATAATAATGGAAGAAAAATATGAGTTTCTAAAGAATATATTAGATTGAGAAAATAAAGTTATAGTGATCATAATGAAGAAAAGTTATTTTATTTTGTGATTCTATGCAATAAAAAATAATTATCATAAGAACATATATATGGTAGTGAGTTCACTGGAGAAATAATTTTGGAAGGATAAGAAATGAGTTTTCATGATTACTGAAGATTATTTAATTGTCAAATTTAAATTATCAGCATATGTATGAGATATATTGGGCATTAATGTATTCTGAGGTTGAGTAAATAAAAATCAAAAAAATTTTCCACAATAATGTTAATGTGGAATAAATATTTAAGATATTTTTTGTTGTTGTTTTAGATTCATGTACATAAGAAAATGGTGAGGGAATTTAAATTTATGATAATTAAAAATTGATATTATTTTGAAATGGATGGTCAATATTCTAATTTTCATAAAATAATTTTCACGATTTAATCTTTTTTTAAGAAGTTATTGATTCCTAAATATTAATGATTATATTACTATGATTTTTGACAACGAAATTTTAGAAGATTCTTGAAGGTTTTTAATGAAATATTTGAAAGTGAAAAATATTATAGTTCAATGATTTTAAATCATCAAACTTATCAAGGTGATTGGAGTCTATAAAATGATTATAAATCATTTATATAGTGATTTTTAATTGTAAAAAAGAATATGACAGATTCTCTTATAGGAAGTGAAAAAAGTTTGATCAGAAGTTTTCATATATAACATTCAAGAAAGATTTATTTGAGTCTATGCTGTTGAGAAATATAAAACATAAAGTCTCAAGGAATGTTGAGAAGAAAATAATATCATGTCCTAAATAAATTTCAAATAACCATAACATTTCGTTCAATGTTAGAAAGTGTGAGATCCAAAATTACTCTTACAAAATGTAGAACAAGGATGTCATGAAAATACACTAGTAGAAAAAGAAGTTGTTAAATACCTGCTCAAATTTGAAGAATCGTGAGGAATAGAGGAAGATAATATGATATTATGTTTGGGGAATTATAATATCATGTATATATAGTGTATGAGATTCATGTATTATGTTAAGGATAAACACATCCCACAACACATGTACCAGTTATGGAGATTGTTAGTTGGAAATATGTGACTAGATGGGAGTCAATGTGGTAAGTAGGTATGAAAATTGAGGTTCAACCATCTAAAAACACCCATGTGTTTTTTTTACTTTATATTATTTACATTACATTAGATAAAAATGGTGATGGTTAATTATAAATATCAATACATCCGAATCAATGAAATAAGTTTGATCAACATAAAGGAAGTAATAATTTAAGTTAAAATCAGTCAGTAAAAGAAGATCACCCCAATACTCCCCCATTATAGGGTGACTACATGATCCCCTAGGACTTTGAATTTGTATCAATTAAGGTTACATATGTTTGGATATAAATGTTTTCATTACCAATTTGTTTTAAATGATTTAAATTAATTGTATATTTTTGGAATTTTAAGATAAAATTTCTCAATGTGATATTTATGTTATAGCTGATCAAATGTTAATAGAAGGTACTCTACTTTTTGGAAATAATTATCTCTCCACAAGGAATATAAAAGAAGAAGTAGAAGGAGGATCAAAATGTGATAAATTTATCATTTGAAGTTCAATTAAATAAGGATCAACCAATACCAAAAGTTAATGCGTGTGAATGTTTTGTTGAATGTTATGTTAGAATTAATCCCAAAGAAGAAGAATTATTTCCTTAAAATGAATAGTATGAAATAATTGAAACCATTGAGGAATTTTTCTTTTAAATATATCCTATCATAAAAATATCCATCATAATTATATTGCTTACATACATTTATTTATCATAATTTTAAAAATTAAAACTCACATTAGGAATCAGAACATGATGAAATAGAAGATACATTCATAATTATATTCTAAAATATCGAACTCTTACTGAACTCATAGAAGTGAAATAAATATCAGTTTAATATTGAAAGGATAAATTTTATTAAGTTGAATAGGAACTAAAAAGGAGTTCTTTTGTAAGGGACCAAATCCTTCTAAACCATTCATTTTCATGTATCTGAGGACTATGGTGTTTATAAGAAGTCTATAAAAGGATAAATGGGGATTGAGAGATCAAATATTGAACTATGAAAATTTCACAATGAGAACTATAGTTTAGGACATGAGACATTGGTTGGAAGAACGAATTGAATTAATGACTTGAGTATTGGTTGTTATCAAGGTACAATTCACAATGTGAACCATCGGGTCATGATGTGAATGGATAAGGAATATGATTTCTAAAATTTTACTCTAAAAACTCATTATGTGAATTAATACAATGTTTGGTGGATCTAGGAAACATGATTTTTAAGAGTTTCTAAACAAAGGCCATTCATGAAATCAATTAAATATTTATGTAGTGAGAGTCCTTATCGAATAATTCTTATAAATCCTACTACAAATATGGATTTTCCAAAAACCCTATTATCCTATCCCAACTATTGGAAGCTAGATGATCTACATTAAGGCTTTTTGAAGCCCTTTCAAAAGGAATTTATTCCCAAATTTCCATGTATGATATGTGGTGTAATGCGCCTTCTTTTAATGAAGGTATGAATTATTTTTTTTTTCAATTTTAATCCTATTTTTAATCATGTTAATGGTTAATTATGACCTAAGGAAGGTCCCAAAAGCGTTTGGGGATTGTTAGATGCCTCGATTTACTGAAAACTATCTAAATAACATGGCCATATAGTTTTTTTAAAACATAAAACCCATACCGCATAGTTTGTTTTAACAATGTGGATTCATATAGTGGGAACTATAGGATTCATGGTTTTTTAGAATCCATTTAGCTCTAGGAGCATAGTCATGCAATAATTGTAGGTTTTTGGAAAATGGGTGTCACATTTTTGGCACATGGTTTGAAAACCATGCACTTAACCCATGCGCCACAAAATTTTGGATGAAAAGTATATCTCCCCCACTTAAACATTAACCTATTTCATATTATCATTGGTTTCTCCAATAATAGAAACATGAGTTTCTTCTCTATTTAGGCTCAAGAAAACCATATCCTTTACATTTAAGCCACTTCTTCCTACTTTGTCTGATCATAGAACTATCTGAGGCATTGGATCTGTCTTGGTATTCTCCCAAGGGATATAAATTCCAATCTATATTTACCTTGGAATCCAATGCAGTATTTAGTTGTAGGATCATTCAACCTATTTTCATAAAATTTGACTATTTATCAGATCTCTTCCAACCCACTTCAAACCTAAGGATGACATAGAATGAGGCATCATCTACAACCTTGAGGTAGGTGGTCACATCTATTTTAATTTTATTATTTATGTTTCCTAATTATTCCATTGTGTACCATGCTTGATTTTTCCAAGCATCCAAATTATGTTGATTTCTTCTTGCTTAATTGACCCTTAAACCATGCTATACCCCTATTGACTCTTTTTGGTGGTTCCTAGATTGTATACAACTTATAGGGTCACCCCAAGGGTGTTCCAAGTGATATTGTCTAGTTTTATCAATTGATCATTGTGCCCATAACTCATTGGTTACTTCAGGCATAGTTTTTAAATGTATATTCCCCAGAGACATGCAGATTAAATAAAACCCATGGCACCCCTCGGGGATGTTTTCCTTTAAATTGGAGAAGTTGTAACAACCCGTATTTTCATGAATCTAATGATCATTTTTTTTAATTTGAATTCTTCTTTAATCATGGTAAATGTGTACTATGACCTATATAAGGTCCCATGACCATCTAGGTCCTGTTCAAAGCCAAGAAATCCTAAAAATGGGCTAAGGAAAAGGTTAAAAAGGTTTTTCTATACTGTGTATCCTTGGGGGAATGGTTAGTTTTAACCATGCAGTTTCATTCAGAGGGAACCAATAGGATGTAATATTTTCCTAAAACTATTTGTTATGAGGCACACAGCTCTGCAAAAATTCACGTTTTTGTACAATGGGTCATCACTTGGTTTGCATACGGTTTGTAAAACATGAACCTAAATGGTGCACCCATAATTTTTTGGTTAAAATTATATTTTATGGCACATAAACATTAACCCATTTCTTATTTAGTTTGGTTTCTCATGCATCTAAAACATGGATCTCTTCTTCCTTGAGCTCAAGAACACCCTAACCATGACATCAATGCAAATTATTCCTCTGGTGTATGATCCTCAATCAATCTAAGTCATTGGATCCATCTCAGTAAGCTACCTTATCCTCTCAATTCCTATATAAGTTTATCTTAGAATTCATTGTGCAATTATAATATAGGCTCATTTCCACTATTTTTAGGGAATTGAACTATTTCTAAGATCTCTTCCAACATGCATCAAGTATGAAGCTCATATTGAATGAGGAATCATCTACAACTATGAGGTATCTCATCACATCATCTTCCATTTCAGTTTATATGTGTCAAAATTATGTAATTGTATCGTACACCAACTATTTCTGAGCATCCCAATTATATTGATTTCATTACGTCGAATTGAACATTTCAACACGTTATAGACCTAATGATCCTTGTTCGGTGGTTCATATGTTGTATACACCATATATGGTCACCCCATGGGTGTGAAAAGTGAAATTGGACATTTTTTTTGTCAATTTATCAAAGTTACCAAAACTATTTGGTTTATTCTATCTTAGCTTTTAAATGTAATATCCCCTAAGACACGAGTGTTAAACAGAACCCAAGGCAACCATTAGGTGATTCGACTAGATAATGTTAGATATTCCCAAGTAGGAAATTGTATCCTTTTACTATGTAACCCTTACAATGGATACAATGGGGCCTATAAATGAATTGTCCTCGCTTAGGTGAATTGTTAATGGGTTGGAACCTAGTGGGATGGATTAGGCATGATGGTTTCATTTCAATTAAACAAATAAAATGTCTTCAATTGAATTAAGGTAATACTCAGGATGGATTACCTCTTTTAAATGTATTAAATAAATGACTTCAAATGATGGTAAGGACATTCCCTTTGTTTATGCATTATAAAATCCATAAAATGAGTTATATTGTTCTTAATGGAATTGAATTTTGATAGCATGGAACATGATATGTAATGCCTCATTATGTGAATTACAAAGATGAATATTACATATTTATATATAAATAAAAAGGATTGGGAAATAATTTTCATGATAAAGTTTTCCTCATGCCTTATATTATAAATTATATGCCTTTATTGAGGCTATGTATGATGGTATGGGGTGTTGATCAGGGTGGATAGTCACACTCCGTTACATCTGGTGCTGAGTGAGGAATATGAAAATAGTGATATTATATAGACATTGGGATTTATGCACCACATTCCATTATTAGAGTGTTGACAAGATGGATCACTTACCACCTTAAGTGCTATAGCATGATGTCTCTAAATATATTGTGATGTAGGGAATTCACCCTATTGAGATTTAAGGATCATTTAGATTAGTAATGGATGTATGAGTCACACCCCGGTCTTTCCAGCACTAGTATTCTCGGAATATAGACACTTACATATGCAGATACTTGGATCATATAGGTAAAAGAAATATACAATTAACTATATATATTATTAATAATAATATATATATAGAGACATGATCAGACTGTTCTACCAACAGTGAGACGAAGCAGGTCGACCTTCCAACTGTCCTTTAGGAACAAGAGTGGGATGGTTATTTATTTATTATACATTATTAATTAATGAATATTTCTTTTACACTAATTAGTTATGATCACTACTCTAATTACATGTAGACACTGTTGGTGGTCGCCTACTAGGATTTTCATCTCACACACTACTCAGGTTTCCTTTGGTATAGGAGTTGATTGTATATCTATAGGTATAGATAAGGGAAAGAACACTTTTATAGGTTACAAATATTTATTTTCTTAGATAGATTATATAAAAAATTATTGGGATTTATCTTGTGTTGTTATGGAGTTGCTTTTACCTTTTTTTCTTTTGTACAATTTTATAGCATAACTGTAACTGCCCATTCCATTTTTGTATTACTGCGTGAAATGCATCCATGTATGAGACACTACATTAGATGTAATTCATTTATTATTCAATCATTCATTTATCTATTTCTTCCATTTCATAATTATTCAGTTATTTATCTACCCTTCTAAAATTTATTGATTCTATCTATTTATATGTTCTTATACTATTGTTTATTATTGGGTGTATCCACTATGCCACTCTGAAATGAGGGTATAGTTTTTGCACTATACCATCCATACAACCTTTTTACTAGTTTGTAGCCTATGGCACATGGGGAGGCGTGCTTGAGGCCATGTGACCCACCGGCTCGGGGAATGGGTTAAATAGATCCTAGGTCGGGATGTTACATGTGGTAATATGAGGTGTTCTTTTCCAACTTTCTATTATGGTATATTCATATATCGGTCTTATTTTCTATAATTCATTAATTAAATGTTATTTTGATTGGATTAATATATTCTTATTATATTCTCATGGAGTTTTTGGCATGGTTATGGAATGAAATTACAAGAGGTATATAGAAACAATGTTGGAGGGGTGATTAGAGTTATAAATTACTGTTTTGTTCTCATTTTAGGAACACTAAAACCCTTGAGGTAGTGGATTAAGAAATTGTATTATTATTTTGGTTGAAATCATAATGTAATCAAGATTTATCTCCTTGGGATGTGGTTAATGAGTAGTAATAAATAATAAAAATTATTAATGAAAACAATTGGTTTATAGTTGTAACAATCACATGTGTTACCGATTTGATAATGGTGTTCCTATTATTTTACTAGATAGAATATTATCACTTTTTATGCTTTTTTATCATGTTATTTATGATCGGGTTTATCAGTTTTCAATGTTGTCAATTTTTAATGAACATAATGTGAGTATTATTATTGGATAAATAATTAAAGAATCATGTTTATTGATTTTTTTATTCTTACAATTTCATGAAACATAAAATGATTCTTGATGCTCGTATAATTGAAATATTTCTTTAATGTGTTAATATAATTTTAAAATTAAAATGAATTTATAAATTCTTATTTCTAATAATAACTTATTCTCATATTAATTGAATAGTTATTTATTCATGTTTGTTTAAAATGAATGTTATTATTAAAAGAATATTTATTTAAAAAGTAGATTATGATAGATACTTCCATAAGATAGATATACTTGTAAACCTTGATAAATGAATTAGTTAATCCAAGTTGTTAGTAAAACTTCTTCATTTATAAACCTAAATTTTTGGGGTCTATTGAGTTAATTTTCCTGTAAATTCTAGATGCCATAGTCTTCAGTACCTTGAATCCCTGTTGTCTCTATTAGTTTTTCATCATATTATATTTCATCTATACATGAGTCTTGATATACAGTGTGATGTGAGCCTGAAATTTTACACAGTTGAAAAGGCATAGGTAGAGAGGCCTTGGTTTGTGGCAGAATTAAATGCATGTGACATTGAGATGCATGATGATATGGATAATGGTGATTGAGATGGAACCATGATTGATGAAACAATTTAAATATTGTATTTACTCTTATTGGTCTGAAATATGAGATACTTTCTTATTAATAAATATTCATAAAGTTCACATGGATTGATTTCCCATTTCATACATTCCATTCCACATTTCTTGAGGAATCTAGTTTTGTTTTCATGCATATATTTTATGGTATCTTAGGATTTTTCCTTTGAGTGTTTGAAATTGTGTAATGATAATGAACAATTAATTTTTTATCCCCTTGGGTTGGGTCTCAAATGGAAGACATATGTTGCTAATCTTATGGAACTATAGAATCAGTTGGATCATATATAGAGGGAATAACTTGACATGGTTTTTAGAAAAATTTGAATAGAATAATGTTAATTAATAGCTAATGACCTTGTTAATTTGAGGAGAAATGTAAAATAGAATCACATAATTTATTGATGTTTCTTGAAATTATTTTGTTATTATAGTACATGTAGTTCATAGAACTGGTAGCTAGTTGTCTGAGAGAGGACAACTATAGTTAATTCTATGACTAGGTTTAATGGACATAGAGTGGTTGGTTACTATATTATATTCTGAATGTTATCTAATTTCATATTATACTATACCCATTAATGTATGGAGACTAAAAAAATAGAATTATAGGAGGCAATTTTAAGAAACATCTTGGTCAGTGAGGAATGGACGAATGACTACCCCTCTAACTCTACTCTCATCTCCTGGTAGTATTATATAATGACTTAAACATAGGTTATCTTACACCAAAAATTCTTATAGTGGGATGTAAAGGATTTCGGTTATTTTAGACACATGAATCTCTAGATTTATAATCAGATGTATTATTATTTTAATGACATGTTCGGGATGTTCTGGATTAAGGTAGAATATTTAAAATATAGTATGTGGTGGATCCCATAAACTATGTGGTTCATATATGATGATATGTCAGGGTTGATGAGATAATTAAATTCCTGAGGTGCGTGGTCAAGGAGGATATGATGTGATTCATAAAATTATTTTTATGACACATTAACCGAAGTGTATTGGGGTTGGTTTACTTTTACACATTTATGGATCTACACCTGAAACATTAGGGAAGATAGAAAACTAGTGGGATGTGGTAGTGGGGTATCTTCTTTTGATAATATATTATTTTACCACATTTATGTTATACATGTTTTGATATATCCATGGTTAAGTTGTAATCATTTTTATTCATTGATCAGTTATCATCACTTATTATTCACTAGGATTTTTTTTATGATTTCCTTAACATTTTCATGAGAGGATTTGGGGAGGATCCTTCTGAGTGTACTTATTCTGACCATACAATTTATTTAGATAATATTTTTTCCTATTTGTAGGAGAAGGTTGGTGGTTTGGCTTGAATTTTCAATCTCATGGGTTGTTTAAGAGATGTTTGGATATCATTGTCACTTTTGATGATTATCTTTGGGTAATTTTAGTTACCATTATGTAATTGTTCAGTTGTATAATATCAAATTCACGTACCTTGGATCCATACTTTTATATGAGAATGAACTTTTTCAGTTTTCTATCCCTCTTCATATAGTCTCAAATCTTAGAGGGAAACACCTCCCAATTTTTTTCCTCTGATATACCCTCAATTCATGTTTCCTACCGATATCCTACTGAATGTAGGATTTTGGATTCATTATCTCTCTTCTCTCATTATCAGCTTAGGAGTTTACCTTTGTGGTGAGGGATTCATGAAAAAATGGTATCAACAGTTCATCTTTCATAATAGGATGGAGTTAAAAGGTAGTCATATGGGAAAATTATATGGTTAGGTAGAGAAATATGTTAGATAAATTATTTAAGTATTGTAAATAAGGGATATTGGTTGAGAAAAAGGTACTTAAGACACCTATGATCTAATTCATGAACAATTATGTACACTACGACTACTAAAAAAAATGATACTAATTGTAATATAAAGATCTATGAAAGGCTCATGAATCATCGTACATAATTTTATTTCTAAAATGACTAGACCTTAGGATAATGTTTAACCTAAATTAATTAAAAAAACATATTTATTCAATATTATAGATTTTATATTTCATAATATTTTATTCCTTTATGGATATGGATCCTGGTTAATGTTGTCATCAGGTTTGTGGTGAAGTTGTTTGTCATAATGTGCTAGAAGATCACCACAAAGTAGATGTCGAAGATGATGACTCATGGAGGAGAAAAAACTATGTTTTTAATTACTATTGTATGCGGAAGTATGATAGCTCCATTTCAGACTCTTTGATAGAGGAAAGGTTAAAAAAGTTGTAGATATCTTTATGTTCAATCTGTGCTCATAGGGAGTACTAGGATTATTTAGTGGTGATGATGCTACTTAGGGTATCAAGGAAATGGTAGTTCATATTAATCTAGGGTCATGAGTAGTGAATTGTCTCTTTGGGCACGTTTGGAGACTAGTTTTTAGTAGATCAGATTTCTTCAATATTAAAGGTGTATAGTTTTGTGTAGATTTATAACCATAAATAGGGGAGTTACCAAATGTTTGTATTTGGGACCCATTTATTGAAAAATATTCAATACACTTCAAACCTATTTACATATGAGAAGGCTAGGGAGCGAAATTTCAAGGAGGGTTTTCATCCTATGATCCAGAGTTAGGTTACCTCATTTATAATGTTGACATATATTGATGTGTTTGTTAGAGTAGAGATAACTAAGAGGATGTTGGACATGATCATATTTCCATGAGAGGTGAGTCATCAGGATTCCTTATATAACACAATTTTGTTTCGAGGTTCCCAGTTTCTATAAAAGAGATTTCAGATTTCATTGGGTGGGTCTCAATCCTCTGCCTATCATTTCTTCAAGGGTCATGGATCTCGAGACCCACCCAAGGGATAAAACACATTTTTTTCATGTGAAGTCCATTGTTATTAGTGATAAGAGGGACCACATGTTTTTAGAAGTTAGTGTGAAACAATTGTTTCGACTCAAGTTTCTCCATATAGGTAGTTTCAGCCGAGACAGATGTAACATGATGCTCTAGAATTATATCAGTGAATGGGAGACATGGGTGGAAGATGATATCCTTGAGATGATACTCATCCTTATAGAGAAATGTGTGTTTATGGTGGTGGTCATCATTTGGGCATTGGTGGAAGATGATATCCTTGAGATGATACTCATCCTTAGAGAGAAATGTGTGTTTATGGTGGTGGTCATCATTTGGGTTAGAGAGGTTGTGGCGTATGTCGTAGTTAAATACATTCTTTATATATTCTTCTTCTATGTGATCCAAATATCATTTAAGGAACACCTTTATCGTTTTCTTCTTGGGTACATTATTTGTTTGACTTAGTAGCCATTGATTCCTTGATATCACCTTCCCAAGATCATTCATTTGGACTTGAGGTAGAATGGAATATATTTCCAATTCGATTGACCATTATAGATGGAGGTAAAGGTTATCTACAATATGTTTTTCGATATTGTGATCTAATTTTGTGGCCTCAATTCCCATAAGCAGTCTTCTTATATATATTTATAAAATCATACAATATCTACCTTAGAATGGAATATCTATATTCAGTGTAGGATATTTTGGATTACGTCAAGAGAATGATTGTGTTATATTATGTTTATTTAGAGATTATAATATACATTAGTGAGTGATACCCTTAGATGGATTAGTTGAAAGTTTCACCCACATTTTCCTTGATAGATGAGTTGATGTTTAGTTCATTGGAGGTTCATCTGAAAATGTTTCCCTATCTCATGGAATTGTAACTTAATGTATTCTTTGAGGAGGTTATGGAATTTTAACCTGGATGGAAGATGGATTTTGGGATTGATATACATATAGGCATTTCAATGATCTCAAGGTATCCTTATAGTATGTAACCATCTGATTTGATAAAGTCGTGGGTAAATAATAATTAAATTTTTACTGAGTTTATGTTTGGCCTAGATGACTCCTTCTGAGTGCTCTAGTTATATTTGAAAATGTGTTTTATGATAAGCTACAAATCCATATTAGTTATTTTTTCTTGAATAAGGAGACACTGAAGTACTAAAATCATCTTCCTCAGATTGATTATTTATCTAATTAGATAAAAATATTTAATTGGTTGTCCAAGATTGATATTCAGATAGGATATCATCATATGTGGGTAAATAATGTGGAGATTAAAAAGAAAACTTTATGATATCATTATGGGAATTACATGTTCATTGTGATGTAGTTCAGTATGATAAATATTGTAGGCACCTTAAATAATTTCATCTCCATAGTTTTCAGAACATTTCTGGATCAGTACATAGTGTTTTTTATCAATGATATCCGAATGTACTGTGCATTAGAAGAATAACATGTAGAGAATATATATTTCATTTTGGGAGTTTTTTGTTGTCCTTATTTATTAAATAAGCAAGTGAATTGTGTTTTTTGGGTTTTTGATGTTTATTTCCTAGGATATGGCATGTCCCAGCATGTAATAGCAATGGATCCATCAAATAATGAGGCCGATATTTCTTGGATAGCCCCAAATATAATTACATATGTGTCAATTTTCTATGGTCCTAAAGGCTATTATTGTAGATTGTTAGCCAATTTATCTTAGGTTGTGACTCATATGATTGACCTCAATGTAAATGACTAAACATTATTTTTGAATAATCAATGTCAAGTAGATTTTGAGTACCTGATAGAGAAGTTTTTCAACACACTAGTTCTCCATTTTCTATAAGAGGGAGTTCATTTCAAGGTTTCTTGTGATTCTTCATTCCATAGTATGAGTTTTGTTATGAAGTAGAAAATATCAGTTTAATTTTACGAGTCCTGATAGTGACATAAACATGATATTAACTATGCCGCCCATTATCTCTTGTTGACATCAATCATGTTTTCCATAATATTGTGGAGACACTACCTCAGCGGTGAGAGTTTTTTGGTTTTTAACAATCAGAATAACCTATGGTATGACTTCTCCCTCTATGAATAGAACTTAGTGATGGTGGATAAATTTTTTATAGTATTATGAATTTTAGATTTCATATAAATAGGGAAAGGGTAATGATGTAGCTGATGTATTTATCATGAAATCACATACAGATTCATTATATGAATCCAAAGATTCATTGAGAGTAATGGAAGATCTCTCAATAATGAAACTTGATATACGAGAGGCGGATATAGAGGTTTCCTTTTTTAGATATCAATATGGCCATATTTGGTTTAGTAGGTGCATGAGTTCCATCTATGAGATTTCAAGGTTGATTTCTGGAGAGGGTAATTTGTCTTCGATGATGTCCTTAATTATTGGTACGAGGATGAATAAAAATGGGTGTTATTCATAGTGAGGTTTTTTTATTCTTTTTTTGATGGGTGGGGTTATTCACCATGAGTTCCATAGATTATCCTTAGTGGTATATACTAGCATGATAGGGATATAAAGATCTTTGAGGGGAAAGTTTTTTTGTACAAGATTTAGGAGTTCAATTGTAGAGTTTCTTCAAAATGTTTGGTCTTCCAAAAGGTAAAGGCTGAGAACCATGTTCCAAGTGTTTTTCTCCAGCTATTGGATGTTCCTCAATGTAAGTGGAAGAATATATATATATATATATATCCTTTTTCACAAGTTTACCTAAAGTTCAATTAATATTTGATTCTATATGAGTGATATTAGACATTATAATGAAATAATCCCACTTTAGAGAAATCAAGTTGTTGATCTAAGTAGAGGTTTTATTGAGGAAATACCTAGATGAGGTGGTGAGACTCTATGGAGTTCGAAGGATGATAAAATATGTCTGTGATCCTCGTTTTAGCTATAGGTCATGGAGAGGTATCTATTTCTCATTTTAATCTCTGTTATTCCTTACCAAATCATTCCATCCATATAAAAATGGTAAGACATAGTGGACTATGAAAAATCTTGAATACATGATTCACTATTATGTTCGGAATTTTGGGGGTTCATTGGTGAGGCACCTAACTTTGTATGATTTTTCATTAAATAATAGTTTAATCTCTACCACATGTATGAAACCATTTGAATATTTTTATGTCCAACAATTAATATCATCATTATATTATACTGGGTATAGGGAGACTATAATAATCAGCCTAGAACTAGTGAAGATCATGATAGAGTTTCTTTGGGAAATTCATGAGGTGATAAAGTCACCTCAAGATCATTATATGTACAATTCCAATAATAGGAGGTGATATATGGAGTATCATGTTGGAACCTTTTTTTCATGAAGGAGCCTCCTTATTGTGGTAATTGCTGATTTATTAATGTAAGTAATATTTTCCACTAGTTTGTTTGGTATTCAGTGGTGTTTCTTTTTTTGGACCCCTTACCTATCTTATAGTACATCCACCATAGATGATCTAGCCAAATAATGTCTTCCATGTGTCACATATTCTCTATTATATTCTTGATGGCTCCAAAATAATAAATGTGGGTGAGATCAACATTTGTAATGATGTGACCTTTGACCAGTGTCCTGTGGATATCTAGGACTTCCAAGAAAATGTGTTTCCTAGGAGTAAAATTCCCATGGGCTGTTTTTTTGCTGGTATTATGTTATGGAGGGGAGTACATTGGAAAATGAGTTGTATATATGGTCTTATTAACATAGATCGTTTATTCTCAAGATCTTCTCTTATAGTTGTGCTGGTTTTGTGGTTCCTTACCATTTTCTAGTTTATGAGATTGTTTTCTCTTCTTGTATGATTTGTTTTTTTCCCTAATCTTGTTTAGGAGGTATCTCCCCCATGAGTGTGTTTAAGATATTGTTGTCTATGTTGCATTGTTTTTCAGTTTTTTCCTCTGATTGAGGTAGATGATCTCCCCTGATGTCAAGATTCATGAGGGGAATCTCATTGGGTGGATATTCATATGGCCCATTTTCTTTTCCTTCTCTCCAAGTTTGGTTTAAATTATTGAGGATGAGATTTTTTGGTGAGGTATCTATAGTAAAGGTATATAATCTTCAAGTGTAGTCCTTTGTGCGTTTTCAAGGATTGGGGTGCTTTTATGATTCCAAGGGTAGGATCCGTGGAGTTTGGGATCTAGAATTTTGAATCATGAGATGTCTATGACTTGAACATCAGTTCATAATGTGAGTTTTAAATTTGAAACCTGAATAGATGTTAAAAACATTAGCGAGGTTGGTTTAGAGGGTTCGGTTCATGGCGTGAACTATCAGATCACAATCTGAAGGGTTGAGGACTCTTATTTTTAAAATTAATCTCTAAAAACCCACGATGTGAACATATAGTTCATGATGTAAACTAATCCCCAGTTTAGTGGATTTTGGTGTCATGTTTTTTAGAAGGTTTTAAACTCAATCCACACATGATTTAAATCATCCATTCATTCCATGAAAGTACATCTAGAATAATTCCTATAATTCCCACCACACTATAACAATTTCCTAAAACCCTCAAATTCTCTCTCAAGTCCTTGATTCAAAAAGAGTTCTCTAAATTCATTTTGAATCCATTTTGAAATGGATTAATTATTGGTTTTGTTGGTCTGATTCATGGTGATCTGAGGTGAGTTTTCTATTTTTATATTATGGTTTTATCTTAAACCAATATTGTTTCCTCTAGATCATTCTTTTCATTCTATAGAAGTTTATATCCTTTTTTATATAGAGTTCTCTTGGTTCTTGTTGATGTAGTTATGGAATGAAATTTTTGGAGGGATGTATAATCCTTAGGGGAGAGGTTATCTGTGTCCCCCATTGTTTTTTCATTATCATTTCAGGAACATTGAAATCCTTGAGGTAAATGATTCATTATTTCCCTTATTATTTTATGTTCAATCATAATGTAACCATGTTTTATCTCATTGGGTGATAGTGAAATTAACCTTAATAAAGGATAAAATAGATTATTGAATATAAAAGGTTTATCATTTTAGTGATAACATCCATTTCATCTTTGATAACAATTTTCCTCATGTTTTACTAGATAGTATAAAATCTATGTTTATGGATTTTTTAAGAATTTTTACGGTTGGGTTTAGAATGTTTCATTAATCGATATTGTTAAGGAATGTTAATTTTGTAATTTTGTTGGGTAAAGAATTAATGAGGATCTTTTATTGAATAAGTTGAAACTAATAATTTTATGGAAATAAAATGATTCCTAATTCTTGTTCAATTGAAAATTTTCATCAAAATATTAATGGAATTGGATAAAAAAACATGAAGCTATAGATGATTCTTATTGATAATAATAATTAGGCATGGTAATGGAAGTACTATCCCTTAATTTTTGCTAAAACTAGACATTATACTTAAAATATTATCTAAATAATTAATATATTTTACTAGTAAATGACTTAAGTTACTCGTTGTAGTAACCTATGACAACTGAATTGATTGATCAAAGATATTTATACAGTTATTTTTTTGATAAAGATAAATATTTGGGGATTAGGGATACTATTTTTTTAAAAGATGGATTCCTTGTTTTTTAGGGTCCATATTCTATATTTACTATATTTGTGACTCTTTTTCCTTTTTTGATTTCTATGAATGCGAGCCTCACTATGCAATGTGATTTTAGCCTATGATTGTTGATGGTTGACAAGATATAAGAAGGGAGTCATGTGTTTGTGGACGTAGTTGAAACATGTGACTATGAGATACATGGTGTTATACAATATTGTGTCAGGGATGAAATTGAGATTGATTGAATGAGTTTCTTTGTGGATTTCTTATTGTTATACTGACAGCTGATATGAATTCTTATTAATACATCTTCTTCAATTCTGGATGGGCGGTTTCTTAATTCATACATAGCTTTTTCTAAAAATTGAGGCATCTTATTGTCCTTGGTTTTATATTATTTTTATCATAGCTTAGTACGTTTCTAATAGTTCCTTTAATTTTGGAATAATAATGTATAATAAATGTTTTAACCCTTGGGGTTGGTGTTTTAATGGAATGAAAATGTTGAGAATATTGTGGATTCGAGGAATCAATTGGATTATGCATAGAGGGAATGTAATTCACTAGGTTATTAATGATAATTAAAAAGAATTATACTAATTAATGGATAATTAATTAATTAATATAATGTTAAATGTTAAAAGGATATAATTAATTTAATAAATTTTTATTAGATGCTTGAGTTCTTATAAGTGATCCAGTTCTTAGTGGTGGTAGCTGGACATCTGAGAGATGATATCTTCTATAGAGCCTGAAACTAGGTTAATGCCCATAGTATGATTGGGAGCTATATTATAACTTAATTGTTATGTGATTTCTTACATCACCCCACCCATATCGGTATGTAATCTGAAACCCATTGGACTCTAGGAGGTTGTTTTCCCAAACATCGAGTTCGGTGAGGAATTGATGGATGACTACCCTCACTTACGCCACTTTATTCACTTGGTAAGAGTATGTGTTGTCATACAATGTGGTTATAATTATTTTTATATGTGTGTAGAAGTATCCAATGGATTAATATTATTTCTTAAACATATATCTATAAATATAGTATCATATGGATTATTATAGGTATGTCATGTAAGGGATGTGATGGCATGAGGTCTAATACATAACATACAACAGTAGTGGATCCCATAAACTAATTAGTTACCTTATGATGATATGGAATGGGATAATGTGGTACAAGAGGTGGATGGTATGCGATGAGATGATATGATGCATGGGATATAAGTTAGAATACATTATTCCATCTTTGTTCCGGAATTCATAATTTCAAAGAGTGAATGATCAAGACTTGCAACATTGGGGAAGAGTAAAAAACTATATGGAAGTTTTATTGGGGTACCCTCTACTGATGTTATATTACATGAACTATGTTATGTGATACTTGGGGTTAGATTTTTGTGGTTAGGCTAGGAATATAGAATACCTATTTAAGTGTTGGGTTAACATAACTTATTTTCACAAGGATTTAGCATGATTTATTTACTTTTCCATGAGTGGATCTAGGGAGGATCGAACTAAGTATAATTTTATTTATCACACTATGTATTTAATGTTTTTTTATATCCAGTAGAAGTAGTTTGATTATATAGATGGATATTTCTTTCTTGTCGGATAATTAGGGGTTTTTTGGATTTCATTGTCACTATTTAGGATTATCATTTGTTACTTGTAGTTCCCATTTCAAATTTAGTGGAATTATTTTACATTCATATATATGGGTTAATTAATTTTGTTTGGAGAATGAGTTTTTTGGTGTATATGTCTCTTATATTTTCTCATCAAATCATAGAGGGTAATACCTCACATTTGGGTATATGACATACTCATGGTTCTTATCAATAACCTTTGGCCTATTGGAGGTGGGATTTGAATTTCATTATATCCACTATATAATAGCTATCCTAAGAGGGTTCCTTGGGGGGGGTCATAATAGTTTTAATAATTACATAACATTGATTTTTTTTCATCATAATTACTCCATGCATCAATAGAAATTATAAATTTCATGAACCCTTAGATAGAAATCGAAGGTAGAATGATCAACAAAATTTATAATTCCTTTAAAGATGAATATACCATGATTGAAGAAAATTTTATAAAGGTAAATGATGATTGTGAAGATAAATTAAAATTCTTTGAAAATAAATAAAACACATGAAATTTAAAGGTCACTGAGTATGAACTATTGTGAAGAAACATGGAAGATACTCAATATGAATATTCACATTAATCTAAGAAAAGATCCTCTCCAAAAATCCATAAGGAGATTATTATTTCTAGAAGGACTCATTCTTTCTGCTAGAAGAATATACAATCACCATAGGTTTAATTGTTTTATAAGTAAAAAGAAATGGTAAACCTAAGAACTAGAAAGTCCATTTGTACTAATTTTGATTCTATAAATATTATAGGGAAACAACACTAATTATAGAAAAAATGGGATTATGAAAAGTGATGAAAAAACCACCACTTTGTTTAAGGGGGATGAATGTATGAAAGGAAGAAGTTCCCCACATGGTTTTGGAATGAAATAAAGGAACATCTACAAAATGGATGAACCCTCAAATAGTAAAAAATATGTTCAATATATGAAGAATAAAGGTTTTGGCTACTGAATGTGATTTGGAATGTCCAACACTAGTCTATTGACAATTTTTATAATTTCTCAACTGTGAGAACAAATAAAAGGAATATATTTACATGAAGTGAATAGAAATCTATGATAATGTCAGTTAGGAAAAATATATGTGTATATAAAAAAGAATAGTTTTTATTCAAAATAGATTTAAATATTTGGAAAAATTATATATAAATTGGGTATGAAGTTTTAATTAAGATTATTAGTGATGGTTTAATTCAATCATGTATAAATTTTATGAAACTTCTTGGTGATTGAAAAAAAATATAAAGTAAAATGAAAATAAGATAATTTGTACCTCTACCTTTATGCGAAACTTAGTGGAAGATACAAAATAGAATACAATCAAGATGAAAGTAAAGGATGGATTCCCTTGTAAAAAAATATGTTTCTACTATGGAATAAAATTACACTTCACATAATGATGAATGAAAGACATGAATATTCACATTATAATAAATAATTATAAATAACACAGTAAATCAATTTTAGAAATACAAAAGTGGATTATAATGGTTAAATACATCTTTGATGAAGATGTTGAGTCTGTCTAGGAGTATTTTTATGAAAGGGTAACTTAATTGAAGAATAATATTAGTATGGAAACTATAAGAAATATGGAAACACTTTTGGGAAATGCTTCACATGGATACCCATACATGAGAAGTTTATTAATTTATTAATTCACGATTAGGAGGAAACATGGGTTATTGTGTAAGAAAAATTTCAGTACTTGAAGAAAGAAAACTCAAAGAATATTTTGAAGTATTACATGATTAATTGGCTAGTATAATTAAAAGTTTCAGGGATGATGAAAGAATAATAATAAATGAATCAAAGCATAATATTGAAAAATGTAAGAGTAAAATCATAGAAAAAAATTAGGAAAATAGGTCTATATGGTCCAAAGAAGTTAGTAGAGGAAAACTAGGGGATACTATATAATGAAAAATGGAGTTGAAATAATTTGATTTTTGAGTTGGAAAAATCTTCATAGTCTTGTTCGATTAGTTAATGAGGAATGAATGATCAACCTTATTCCCCAATAACATGTAAATATGTTCAATGAAAAATGAAATTATAAGCGATGCAATATAGGGAGAGTTTCTCCTAAAAATGAAAGCTGGTGATTTGAAGGACTAAATGAGGTTGAAATATAGAAAAAAACTCCACAGAAAATATGTTTGTAAAACTATATTCTGAATCATTAAATAATTATGGAGAAATTTTTCATATAAAAAATTTAGAGAATTGGAGTTTCTATCATTCACAAGAAATGTCTATTATATGGAAAATTCATGAATTTCCCCTAAAATAATATTTTATAAAAGTTGGATCTATTATTTAATTTTATTGAAAACATTAATGTTTGAGTTTATCACACTTGTTTTATATAATGTTCTTGGATCACATAGACATAAATCCAATTAATATATTTCTTATTTATTTAACATAAGTGATGTTATCCCTCCCTCAAAATTCATGACTTACAGTCATTTTAATGGTAAAAAACTGTATCCAAAGAAATTATTTGAAGAGATTTCTTCCATCACCCCATGTTATCGATATGGGGGATTCAAATTTAGATCATTTAGGTGGGGAGAAAATTGATACTTTAATGGATATTCATTGAATTAATTATCAATAAGGGGTAGAAAAATTCCTTGACTTCATAATTTAAATTGGTATTGATAACTGATCTAATGGATATGATTAAAGACGTTGTGGGATTTTAATGATGAAGGTATTTTATTTTTTGTCAACGAATTTATGAAATTTCAATGAAAATTTTATAAGGGATTAATAAATAAGATAATTTATATAGACATTCCAGAAGTAAAATAACTATATAGGGATATATTTAATATTATGGATAGAGAATTTAAATGTTCTAGATAGAGATTTTTGGGTTTACATGAATAAGAAATCATAGTTTACTATACAATGTAATATTTTGAGTTCACTATACTAAGATTTTTATTTTCAGTTTACTTGAATAAGAGTCACTCTATGATGATTCTTGAAAAAATATAAGTGTAATAGATGATTACCAAAACCATAAGATCTAGTAGGATAATATTTGAAGTTATTTTTAATATGATATTTTCATAAGAATTAGAGTCTATCTATGTGAAAAACTCACTAAGGGAATACATATAGCAATTCAAATATATTAGTTTTGTATATAGTTTGTAATACGTCACTACAGATTTATCTATTCTGAAAGAAGAGTATGAGATTTTCTAACTGTGATAGAAGTTTATGATTTTGTAATTTTTGTGATTATATTTCTATGTAAAGAGATTCTTATATTGAGCCTGTATATGAGATATTTTTGCATGAAGAAGAGTAATAATTCAAAAATGACCCACATGAGATAAGTTCATCCAAAGAAGGTAAGTGAACTTATGATTTTATAAAAGGATATATATATATATATATATATATGACTTCCATGAATAAAGTAAGATATGGTCCTGGTATATGACTAAATTGAAATATAGAGATTGAACCTATGATGTTTCTTGAATTGTAAGAACAATAAATGTAATACAAGGTGATAACATGAAATTGAAGGTGAATGCATGAAATAGACAAATGAGGAACACTGTAATATTTGAATATTTTTTTTATATATCAAATGATTTTTAATGTGATCAGAGGATGCATACTCTTGAGGTGATGATTTCTATAAGTAGAAGAATGTTTATTAATTAAAACATGATGTGATGCGATTTAGTTAATAGTGAGAATATGAACATGACTAAAGAAGTGCTATCAAGTTAATGTTATCTGAAAAAAAATCAATGCAAAAAATAGAGGTGTGAATAACCCTTACACTGTATAGAGGTGAGTTTTCATAAGTATATATACGAGGAAGTACAAAGGATGATACGAAGAACCATGTATCACAAATATTATACAATGAAGGAGTCCTTTGATTGATAGATGAGGAAATTTCCATGTAGATATTTTCGAAAGGTTATAGAATTATTTTTTTAAAGAAATATAATATAGAGATGATGGAATTTTCACAAAAAAGATAACTCTGGTCTGATGATGAATATTGGATGAGATAATTCATATTATGATCATAAGGAAAAAAGTATCAATTCATATTGTTTTTGTAGTCCCATAGATGTCGTTGGACACTATATCTAATAATAAAGGTTTTAATTATAAAAAATCATATCCAATATTAACATATATATTATTGTATCTGAGATCATATATTTTGAAAAAAGGCAGTCTTGAATATCAGATCATTTCATTCATATAACTATTTATGTGTGTTTAAGTATAAATAAGATTTTAATTGATTATCTATGTGTCATTATGAGGATTACCAGATTATAACTTTGTTGAATTACAAGACAAGACGAAGAACTAAAATTGTTTAAGTATGAGTCACTAACACCAACATGCAGATGACTCACTGTCATACATTTTTCTTACTCACAAACCAATCAAACATGCATATTTTATTTTTATGTGAGGCTAACAGTTTTGGGAAAGACTCACCATTGAACATGACAATGATAGAGAAAAGACATACCGTTGCATGATGCTACCGATGCAATGACTCACCATCAGTTAAAATGATTCACTGTTAGCTCAACTTTCTCAAAAATATAAGGAAGGAATCATCGTTTATATGAGTCACTGTTAGTTCATCTGTATCCCCGAAGAAACGAGACACTAACACACACAATCACTGATGATGACTGACCGATAATGACAGATTGATTTCAATGAGACACCAATACATAAGACTCACCAATAGTCATAAAAATAGTTTTTAGTTTATTAATTTAAATTAATATCTAATGTTCATATTTAGACAAATTAATGTTTCTGACATTATTTAATGTTGTATGTAAACTTTTGGTAGAAAATACAAGGTACAATGAGCCATTGCACATGGAATGTACATGCTATCTGTCAGCCCTTGAAAATAAGAAGGATTTTAAAAATAAAGAAGATATATAGAACACATAGAGTTGAGTGTGGTCATGCATGCTTGTAAGGGAGACATATTGAAGAACAAAAACTATCATACAACAAATGTGATATCAAGAAAAGAAGAACATGAGGAAATATAAATCAAGATGAGCACCAAATTGAAAACTCACTTCAGCATCTCAAGAAGAAGAAGAACATACATGCACACCCATCACTGTGGCTCAAATCCAGACAACGATACTCTGTTTTGGAGATGACTTTTAGTTGAGGAATAAAAATTCATTTTCACTACATCAAACGAGTCCAGAGCTTCACTGCATTGCACATAAAGACTTATAAACTTTATTATACATCTTTATTTATGTTGTGTTATTTTTTTTACAATTTTGAGTAGTGTGTGTATCTGTTTATTACACACACATACACTGAATTCTGTACATAACCGGAGGATACTTGATATCCTCAAACTCACTCTTTATTTTACAATTTGTATCCCACGTATAATAGTGTAAGAGGTCATGTGTGACCTGTTTTTTACATGAATAACTGTGGTAGAGGTCAAGTGTGACCTGAATAGCCTTGTGTTCTAATGTGAACCCTAATATAGGGTGTGGATTATATTTTTTATTAATTTAAACTACTCGGTGGTAGGTTATTAAAATGTGGAGAGGACTAATTCTCATCTTGAGACTAAACTAGTTGTTTATTTCCACTGTGTTTTACTCTTTAGTTTTAACCTATTTTATCACAATTTCATAAAAATAAATTGTACTTTGATAGTTTTTTTAACAATGTTTTATAATTGTTTTTTACTAGAAGGTTAGTTTAAAAATCTTTATTAATATTTAGATTAATATAGCTGAGAACTAATCAATATTTCTAGAAATTAACAAAACATTTAGGACTCTTATTAATTCACTAAAAATTAACATTGACTATATTTTTAATTGGGTAATTTTAAAATAATTTTTTTTAACAAAAATGTTTATAGATAATCAATTCCCCCCTCTTGATTAATCTAATCTGACCAAAATTTTGTATCAAAGGAGTTTATTCTTGTTAAGGCTCTATTTTAATTTTTTTTATTCAATAGCGATTTTAGTTGTACTTTAATGATCTATAAATTTTAGTTAGTTATAGATTTATAGATCTTTAAAAGTATTAATTTATTATGGAATATAGATAGGAAGGTTCTACTACCAACAAAACTCCATTCTTTAATGGAACTAATTATGCCCAATGGGAAATTAAAATGAAAATTCATTTAGAATGTGTGGGTTTTGAAATTTTGTCTTCAATTATTGATGAGTATAAGATAAATTCTATTTCTAGAACTACTTGTGATTACCCAACTAATACTTCTTATAATAATAAATTCAAATCCATGAATTCCTTAATCTGGTCTTTAAGAGATGAGGAATTTAACAGAATTTATGCATGTGAAACAACCCCTGAAATTTGGGATACTTTGTTTGTTTCACATAAAAGAACATATAGTGTTATGGAAATGAGACTGAACACATGTACGATTATGTATAATAACATTAATATGAAGTTGGATGAGACTATTTCCGATATGTATCATTGGTTCAATGAAACTGTGAACACTATGATCGCTTTGGGAAAAGATGTTTCTACTTAAGAAAAAATCATTAGGATTCTCATATTCTTACCTGATAGATAGAGAGGAACCTATGTCTCAATTAGATAATCATGTGAAATCACCAAATTACCTTTCAAAGGTCTCATTGGAAAGACATTGATGTAAGATGAAGAGATGATAGACAACAAGGAAGTGGGGGACAAACCCAAACGAAAATATATGGCATTTAAGACTACTAACTATAAGAATACGGAAAAAGAGAGGTGATAGACTCTATTGAAAGCTCTAGTACTAAAAAATAAACATTTTATAGTGATGGAGAGATGTCTCACTTCGGTAGAAGATTTTGAAAATTTCATCGAAATATTTTTTTCAGAAATCCCAACTCTAAACGAATATATGATCAAAAGGGATGTTGGATGAAGGATTGGAAGAGAAATCAAAAGTCTGATGAGATTGTATGCCATGAATGAAATAGGAGAGGACATGTCAAAGATGAATTTTCCATGCTCAAATATAAGAAGAATTATGAGAATAAAGAGAGAAAATCTAAGAGATCTATTTATGCCACTTGGAGTGCCTATGAGGATAGCTCCAATGAATCTGCTTATTCTCATCACGGGAAAAAAGATATGACAAATATGTGTTTCATAAAAAACACATCTGAGGTAACCTCATACAGTCTAATTCACAATTCTTATTATTCTGAAAATGAATTTGAGTCTGAGAATATTTCAAGTGAATAATTACTTGAATACTACAACATTCTGTAAGAGACATGTAATGAACTAAAGGATAAGTATAATTCCTTAAAGAAACAACATGCACTTAGAGTAACAATTAAATCCATACTTATTACTAAAAAAGAAATGAATTCTCAACTACTTAAAGACAAAAATGAATTAAAAATATCTAATGAGAAATTGATGAAATATTTAGAAAATTTTACTAATGGGAAAGACACTCTTACTCAAATTCTTGGTAAACATGTATCTCCTATGTACACTTATGGAATTGGATATAAACCTCGATGGATAAACTTATCTAAAACAAATTTTATAACTAAATCTCGAAAATATGTTCTTTTATCTAAAAATCAAAGATATGTTATTAGTACCTATTCTGAGAAATATTTTACCACCATTAGTTTTTATGGACCTAATATAGTTGTTTTTCAAATATGTGTCATAATTCTTATAGAAAACCCATAAGGAAAACATGGGTACATAAAGCACTGATTACTAATGTCACCGGACCCAAAAAAATGTGGGTACAAAAATCTATTTTTGTTTGATTATTCCATAGGAATGCTATCTGAAGAGCTCTTACAAGAGTCAATGGTACTAGGATAATGGATGTTCAAGATACATGATTGGAGATTAATCAAGCATCAAGAATCTCATCAAAATTGATGGAGGACATGTCACATTTGGTGACAATGGTGAAGAAAAAATCATTACCATAGGCTATATTTGTAACTCAAACTCAGTTTTAATTTCTAAAGTACTTTTTTTGATGGATTAAAGTACAATCTACTTATTATTTCTCAATTATGTGATGATGGATTTCAAGTTATGTTTGAAAACGAGGCTTATAATGATTTTAACTCCAATAATGAATTAGTATTTTATACTTTTAGAAATCAAAATGTTTATTCTTTTAATTTAGATTATTTAGCCTCTAAAAATATTTCTTGTTTAAGTGACTTTCATAAGGAGTCATGGATTAGGCATAGGAGATTTGGACACTGTAATGTACACTCTCTTGGAAAGCTTACAAGAAAAGGCCTAGTCAAGGATCTACCCAAACTTGAGTTTACAAATGAAAAAGTATGTAATCATTGTCAAAGGGGAAGCAAGAAGTTTCATCTTCTAAACATTTAGAGTTGGTTCACATGGATTTTTTGGACCATCATGAGTTTCTAGTTTAAATGGGAAGCACTATTTATATGTTCTTATGGATGATTATTTTAGGTATACTTGGAATTATTTCTTAGATCACAAAAGTGAAGCATGTACTAACATTTCCAAGTATACTAAAACTGTAGAAAATATTAGTGGACATTGAATTAAATCTATAAAAAGCGATCATAGTAGTGAGTTTGAAAATCCATACTTTGAATCTCTTTACTCATACAACGGAAATAGTCATAAATTCTATGCCCCTATGACACCTCCACAAATGGAGTTGTAGAAAGAATAAATAGAACCTTGTAATAAATTTCTAGAACATTGATTAATGAATATGATTTACCTATTTACATCTATGATATGGCTATGAATACACCTTGTTACATAATTACCAGTCTTAATTAGAAATATCCCCAAGAAGACTCCTTTTGAGTTATGGAACAATAGAAAACTAAAAGTGAGTTATTTCAAAGTTTTTGGTTGCAAAGTATATATTATTAATACTAATGTTAGTATTGAAAAATTATTATCTAAGAGTGATGAAGGAATCTTCCTAGGTTACTCATCCTCTTGTAAACCAATAGAGTCTTTAATAAAAGAACAATGTGTGTGGAATAATATGTGCATATCAAATTTGATGAAACAGATCCACATGAACCTAAGACCTCTCTAGAAAATGTTGAAGAAGATATATCAAATCATGATATAAATGCAAAATCATCTAATCCTTATGTCAAGCAATATGTGAAATTGAGAAATTATGGAAATTCTTCATAATATGATCATGATGAACCCAAACCTATAGATTCACCAGAAATAACTATCCCTACCTCTTCTAGAGTAACTAGAACTCTCCAGAACCATCCTCTACATGCAGTTGTTGGAGAATTAGATAAAGGAACACATACAAGAGCTTCTCTTAGAAATCAGGTTGAACATCAAGCATTATTGTCACAATTTGAACCAATAAGAATCAATGATGCAATTAAAGACAAATTTTCAATGATTTATATGCTAGAAGAATGTAATCAATTTGAATGAAATGAGGTTTAGAAACGTCAGGATAGACCCAAATACACCTTTACCATAGTAACTAAGTGGGTTTTTAGAAATAAATTAGACGAAGCTGGAAATATTATTAAGAGAAAAAATAGATTAGTTGAACAATGTTATAGTCAATAGGATGGCATATATTATGAAGAAATTTTTTTAAATGTTACAAGATTTGAAGCCATCAGAATCCTGCTTGCATATGTAGCCCATATTAATTTCAAACAATATCGAATTTATGTTAAATGTGCATTCTTAAATTGATATATAGTTGAGTATGTTTTTGTCAAACAACCCCTAGTTTTATAAACCCTCATTTTAAAAATTATTTTTTCAAATTGAAAAAATATTTATATGGTTTAAAACAACCTCCAAGAGCATGGTATGATAGATTATGTAATTTTATGATTTTAAAAGGTTTTAGAAATGGAATTGTTGATCCAACTCTTTTTATAAATAGAATGTACAGAGATGTTTTAGTAGTCCAAATATACATTGATGATATTATTTTTGTATCTTAAATAAATTCTTTATGTATTTAATTTTCTAAACTGACACAAAATAAATTTGGAATGAGTTTAATGGGTGAACTCAAATTATTTCTTGGATTTCAAAATTTTTAAAATAAAGAAGGTATCACATTAAATCAAAGTAAGGATACAAAATATATTATAAAAAGATTTGTCTTTGATACCATTGAAAGTAGTGACACTCCCATGAGTACTACTTGTATGTTGGATCTTGATAAAGATGGTAAATCTATTGATCAAACCACTTACAGAGAAATTATTTGAAGTGTGCTCTATTTGACTACTAGTAGGCCAAATATAATGTTTAGTGTGTGTATGTGTACCCGTTTTCAAGCTAATCCCATTGAATATCACTTTAATACTGTTAATAGAATTTTGTAATACTTTAAACAAACTATCAAATTAAGCTTGTTTTAACCCAAAGGACAACCATTTGATATAGTGAGTTATTTTGATGCTGATTTTGGTGGATGCAAGTTATATAGAAATAAAACATCTAAGACATGCCACTTTCTGGTAAAATCATTGGTTTCATGGTGTAGTAAGAAACAGAATTCTGTTTCATTTTCTACTACTGAAACTGAATAAAATGCTACTAGTAGCTGTTGTGCACAAATTTTGTGGACAAAACACACTCTTCTAGACTATGGATATCAATTTAGACATGTACCTATAAAATGTGACAACAAACGTGCTATTAACATTTCTAAGAACCAAGTTTCTCACTCTAAAACAAAACACATTGATGTAATACATCACTTTTTGAGAGATCATTATTAAAATGGTGATATTATTTTGGAATTTATTGGCACTGAATAATATCATCTTGATGATATATTCACTAAGACATTGAACTCTAAAAGAATTAATTACATCAAATATGAGTGAGGAATGATCAAACAGCATGACCATGTGTTTTCCTTTCCTTTAATCTTTTTCGATGAAGTTTTCATACTGGTACAATTTTCATGCTGACACCGTTGTCATGCTTACACCATTATTGTTTTAAAAATTCTTTAATGTTGACATCGATGACTCATATCTTTTATACGTTTTATGTTTTTATCAATACTATAATTTTTCATTAATTATAGTGAACCCAATTCAAGATTTTGCGATTGTAAAATATAAAAATCCCTGAATGATATAAATTTGAATCGATACACTCTACTCCCATTACCACTTCTCTCTCTCCACCACCATTATCTTTATCTTCTCTCTACCTTTCACCTTTTGACCTCTGGAATGAACTAATCATAATGACATGAGTAAAGTGATCTCTCGAATAGGGTGAGTCTCATGTGTCCAAGGAAAAAAAATGTGAATTAACAAAAATTTTAGGTCCTATGAATCCTTGTCTAGTAAACCTCATTGTAACATTAGAGAATGATTTTTTGGTTAAATGGATCTTGGAGAGAAAATCTATATTGTTGAAAATGATGAAAGATCCTGGATATCTTGAACGGTTCGCAAATAATGTAAGAGACTTTTCTCTGAAGCCGATTTATAAGTTTTATATGAATATAAAACTTCTTCTATAATGATGTGATGTTGCATGGACGAAGTCAATTGTGAAAGAGAGGAGAATATCATTCTCTTCAAGGAATTGGGATGAATGTCTTAAGGTACCTCATAAAGGAAGGTTTGATGATTACCAAGGTACATCTCCTCCTGAAAGTGAATTATTATGCTATGAGACTACTCTGAAAGAACTAACTATAAATGAATAGAACATGAGACCCATCACCTCAGAATTTAATGGTGAATTAAAAATTATGTTCAAGTTTATTCCGTATTAGATTTGTACAAGGAAAGAGGACTTTGATTCTCTCAAGTATCAAGATGTATAATTGGTTTATTTTCATCAGAAAAGTATTAAATGGAATCTTTGTAGATATCAGATGATTCATGTCAATGAGATGATATAACCTGGGTGTAAGTCAAATTATCTCTTCTATTAAAGAATAATTTTAGCTATACTAAAGGAAAAAAGGCTGTGTGAAAGAAGCTGATGATGTGGTAGTTAGTGAATGCAGTGGAATCAGATTAATCTCTAACATCTTCAAAAAATGAAAATAAAATGAAACCCTTGTAAGAAAGAATGGGTTGGGAATGATGATAGATTTTATGAAATATTCAATCCATAGACCATCATGTTAGACCAAGGGAACTAGTGGATCCTAGACTCAGTCCAGATGAAAAATAATCCTTTATTTAGATGAGTAAGGGGAGCCTAATACCCCTATTAGTGATGTAGGATCACCAGTCGATGATTGAAGTGTCCCAGACAGTAATGGACCATAAAAAAGAGTCTTTATTGGACCTTTAAGTCCACATCTGGATTTACCTTCTCATGAACCTATTCTCAAATCATCTGGTATTAAATAAACTGAAGTTCAAGGCATTGTAGAGTATGTTATAAAATCGAATGATGAATAAAATGAATATGAATAAGAATAATATTAAGAGGTAAAAGATGGTTGTAATGAAGAAAGATGTGAAAGTGAAAGTGATAGTGACTATGGTCACCCTGACGAAAATCCTGATGTTGTGAGTATGAAATTTGTTGAAGCTAATACAGGTGTCTCTGTTGAGGGTGTTGTTCAAGAAGAAATTTTTTCTCCAGGTGAACCTATTGCTCAATTTATTTATACTAGGAAAATAACTCTATTTAAGGAAATTAAAAATATCTAGGAAATCGTGACTGAGGGGGAGAAATCTTCCAAAAGAGCGAACATTAAGGGAGAGCCTTAAGGAACAGTTTCTAAATTTGATGAAGAGAATCAAATAGAAAGTGTATGTATTGATTCTATTTCTCATTTAGGTTCTAATATTCTTGAAGAATGGATAAGGAATCCTGGTTATGTAGCCTTGGGATTGGATTATAAAGATTCTAATGATGAAATTATTTCCCTTTCTACAAAGGAACTAGTGGATGAGACCACTTCTAATGGTTGTTTCACTAAATCCGATTGTGAAAAATTCAAGGAATAGATATGTACCTCTATAGGATAATTAATGTAATCTAAAATGAGGTATGATATTGATGAATTCAATAGATTGAATACTTAGTTGATCGAAAATTTGAAAGCAATCAAATCTGTTGTTGATGGTGTAAAGCATACTGGTGCTTCTAGTTCTTTTATTGCCTCAACTAGTCTGTCTCAAGATGATACTGCTTCTGTTTCAAATATAGTTATAAAAGAGATTCATCCAACTCTAGTCATAATTGTAGAGAAAATTGTGATTAGAAATACCAAGCTAAAAAATAATATGAATAAGTTGACAACTATGATTAATGCCTTGACCACAGAGTATATGAATAAAATAGAAACAACCATGGAAGGTCTTGAGAACCTTGTTTCTCATTTTAAATCTCTTGAGTTTTCCAAGATGAGAAAAGAAGCTCAGGATCTCACCTCCTCTTCTCTAGATTAATATTCTGCTCTATATTCTTAGTCCTCACAATATAAAGATCTTTCTACAGTTAGTTCAGTGTTGAGAGACGAGTTACAAGTTTTGTCAACAATTATATCCAATGTTGAGGACACTTCAGATAAAGTGCATGATCATGTTAAGTATTATACAAGGAGTTCTTCACAGACTCATGAAGAGTTTAATAATAGGATTAATGAGTTTTTCTCCAAACTCATCAAAAATCACTAAATGGATATTCTATTTAAGTATTTGGTGACAACTATTACTCTTCCTCCACCGCAAAAGGCCTTTAAGGATTAGATTCATAAACTCATGGAATTTACTCCTTTGTTGGATATGTTTATAGAAAACAAAGATGATTTTGAAAAAGATATAAAATATAGTGCTAATATCACTGATGAATTCATAAATCTATTGAAACCGTATCTTCAGGTCCAAAGTGAAGCCATTGTGGTACCTCCGGCTGCAGTACTTGGTCCTACTAGTCCAGTGCCTGATCAACCTAAAATGTGAGTTTCCCAAGCCGTGTCTCCTATCAGACTAGTCATCACAAAAACTATTCAATCTCCAATTATTTCTCAACACATACATACCCTTGTTCTATAATTCCTGAAGGTGTGCCTCTTCCTCCTCTCAAAATCAGTTTATAACCTCTTGCTCCATATCCTAACCATACAAATTAACCTTATATTGATCTTTACGATATGGAGAAGGGGACCCTTGTTCTTACCACTTGATCCAATCCTGTAGTGAGAATTATTTTTAATTTGATAGGGTCGAGTCATTGTATGTCTACTTTTTCAATGTAATCAGTCTATGAATTCTATTTCATTGTTTCTACCTTACTTTCTTTCCTATTATTTTCTCCTATCACTTTATGTTAATCCCAAAAGGTGGATAAATTTTATTAAGCATTATTAATAGTGAGAGACCTTTATGAGATTCAATAATTCCATGATTTGTGATTATCAAAAGGGGGAGATTGTTAGCCCATAGATATTTTTGGCCACTATATCAAATTATAAATGTTTTAATTATCACAAATCGTGTCCTATATTAAAATATATCTTATTTTATATTAGATCCTATGTTATAAAAAAAATATTTTGAATATCAGATCAATTCATTCATATAACTATTTATGTGTTCATATATCTAAACAATATTTTAATTGATTATATTTGTGTAATTATGATGATTACCAGTTTCAAACATTGTTGAATTACAAGACAAACATAACATCTAAAATTTTCTATGTATGAGTCATTGACACTGACAGGTAGATGACTTAGTGTGATACATATGTGTTACTGATAGAAAGATCAAACATTAATATTTTCTAAGTATTTGAAGTTTAAACCGTTGGAAAAGACTCACTGTTGGACATGACACTGATCGACAAACGGCCGACTGTTGCATGATGCTATCAATGAAAGGACTCACCATTAGTTAAAATGAGCCACAATTGGCTCAACTCTCTCACCGATAGAAGGAAAGACTCACCATTAACATGGGTCACCATTAGTTCATCTGTCTCACCAATGAAAGGAAACACTAACACCTGGAGTCCTCGATGCCGGCTGACCGATGATGATATACCGATGATAATGAGATACCAATAATTATGACTCATCAATAGTCATACAAAAAATTTTAAATTTATTAATTCAAATTTATATCTAACAGTAATATTTAGTAAAATTAGTGTTTCAGACATTATTTAATGTTTTATGTAGGTTTTTTTGCAGACAGTATGAGGTATGATGCACCAATACACGAGTAATGTACATACTATCTGTAAGCCTATGAAAATAAGAAGCATTTTAAAAATAAAGAAGATAGAAAAAACATAGAGAGATGGACATGGTCGTTCATGCTTACAAGGGATACATACTGAAGAACTTTAACTCCCATTCAACTACTATGATCTAAAGAACAGAAGAACATGAGGAAATATGAATCAATCTGAAAACTGAATTGAAAACTCACTTTAGTATCTCAAGAAGAAGAACATACCAACACACCCATACCTATAGCTAGAATCCAGACTATGATACTGTATTATGGATCCGACTTTTAGAAGAAGACTCAGAATTCATTTTCACTACATCAAACGAGTCCAGAGCTTCCCTGCGTAACGCATGAAGACTTATAAATCGTATTCTACATATTTAGATCTGTTGTGTTATTTTGTTTACATTTTTGAGAAGTGTGTGTATCTGTCTATTACACACACACACTGACTCCTGTGCATAACTGGAGGATACTTTATATCCTTAAACTCACTATCTATTTTACTCTTTGTATCCCTCATAGAATAGTGGACATGGTAAAGTGTGACATGTTTGTTGTTTTTCCCATGAATAACTATGGTAGAGGTCAAGTGTGACCTAGACAACCTTGTGTGCTGGTTTTAACCCCGATCCAGGGTGTGGAACAAATTTTTTATTAATTTAAACTACTTGGTGGAAGGTGATCACTAAGTGGCGAGGAATAAGTCTTAGCTTGAGACTTAACCTATTTTTTATTTCCACAATGTTTTACTCTTTTATTTTACTCTATTTTATTGCAATTTCATAAAACTAATTTGAACTTTGATAGTTAGTTTAACAAGTGTTTATAACTATTTTGAACTAGTAGGTTAGTTTCAAATGTTTTATTAATATTTAGATTAATATAGATGATAACTAATAAATCTTTTGAGAAATTAACTAAACATTCATGACTCAAATAAGTTCACTAAAAACTAACATAGACTATATTTTTAATTGGTTAACTTTCAAAGAACCAATTTTTAACAGAAATTATTATAGACACTCAATTCCCCCCATCACGAGTAATCTAATCAGACCAATAGTTTTTATGAATTGAACATGATGAATAGAAATTGAACTAATAATGAACATTTGTAAATTAATGTAAAGATAATTTGATTCTAGTGGAGCCCAAATTATTTATACACACTATCATTTTGAGAATTCTAAATGAATAATTTTGTATCCTGAGAAAATACTAGAACAAGAAAGCAGACATGAGAAAATAACAAAGTAGAATAATAATATAAATATGAGATGATTGAAGAAAAAATAATTATTAGAAGAACATATATTTCTTAATGAGTTCACTAGGGAAGGAATGTTAGAATAAAAAAAAACAATTTTCCAAGAAAGTTAGAGTTTTTATAATCAACTAATACAAATTATATGTATATGTATGTTTGGGTATTCAAGTATTATGAGTTTGAGTAAATTAGAAGAAGAATTATTTTTTTTGATGAATTATAATTAAATATAAATTTTGATGAAATATATTATTGAATTTTAAAGAATTATGTACTCTATACAATATTCAGGGATTTTCATTTATATAAAGTCTAAATTGTGATAATAGAAAATAAAAGGCCTAATGTTCTAATATTCTAGTAAAATTTTTTATAATTCTATCTCTGTATCATGAAATATGTCTAAACTCATTTTTTACTAAACAAATGATGATGATTTTTGTCTATAAAATTTTAGGAGTTTCATGAAAGGGTTCAGTAAATTATTCTAATGTTTGAAAATATCAGAGTACAATAATTTTGTATCAAAATACTCATCAGAGAAATTTTATTCTATAAAAGTTTTCTAAATCATTTATATTATGTTTTTGAATTCATAATAATCATTTGAGAGATCTATATAAAATAATAGATGAAAATTTTTGAGTGGATGTTACCGACTTGGGAATTATGGAAAATTTAATTGAGTTAAAGTTGTTAAAACATACAAAACATTAGATTCCATGGAATGTTGAGTAGATGAGAACATCAAGTTCCATGACTGTTCATAAGTATAAAACATCTAGTTTCATGGATGAATTTGAGAGCTCAAAAACTACTTTTACTAGAAATAGAAAAAAGCTGTCATGAAAGTACTCAGGTAGAAGAAGAAGTTGTGGTCGAAGACCTACTGAAATTTGAATAATCATGATGACTGGTTGGAGGCTATATAATGTAAATTTAGAAAACATTATAATGTCCATAGACATAGTGTATGGGATGAAGAATTTGTGTTATGGATAAAAACATTCCACACCAATTTTTATTGAGGAAATTACTATTATTGTAAAATCTATGACTTGATAGGAGACGAAATAACAATGGTTAGGTTATCATATTCATGTTTATACATTTAAAAATTCTTAGGTGTTTTTTACATAACAATATCTAAATTGTATTCAGGAAATGTTTCAGGGGTGAATTACAAATATATATTCATCCTAACTGATTATAATTATTCAATGAACCTATTGGATGGTGGAATTTGTGAAGAACTAAATTAGTAATAGTTGGTCACCCTTGATTAAAACCAACTCTTAGGGTGACTATACAATCCCTTACATGTATAAATGGAATCATTAATTTCCCAAGGTTATAATAAAAATACTAAATTTATAAAACTCAAACTATATTAATCAATTAATTAAAATGAATTATTAAAAAAGGTCAAGGTCTAACCGAAAGAGATAGTGAATTAGTTTATTTAGGTTTTCAAATATTTTGATTTATTTAAATTAAAGAAAGTGGGGAAGAATCATATCAGTTTGATTAATTTAAAAAATGTAGAGTGGAGATGTATCAAATTTATTGTTTGGTTTGAAATCAAATATGAAATAATGTCAGGGTTTTATAGTTTAGGGTTTTGGTGAAATTGGATTTTACAAAACAAATTGATTAATCCATGTTTGGTTTTGGAGTCAAGATGAGGGAGATCCAATGATCATGGTTTCCCTTCCTTAATAAAACAATTCCTTATTTTCCTTGGTCTGGTAATTTATGTTTGTGATGGATCAAGTTTGTCTCAATACAATATTTTTTTTCATAATTCACCAAAAAATTAACATTTTTTATTCCTCCATTAGTGTAATAAGTTATATAATTTTAATGATCTTTTAGATTCAAATAAAAATGGGCTTGATAAAAGTAAAATAATGTAATTCATGAATTGATAAAAAAGGTGAAGTAATTGAAAGACACAAATAAAGGAAAAAGAATAAATCAAACAAAACCTCCCCCGTTCAACTACAAAACCTTATTACAAGGAATATTTAACCCTTAATCACAATGAAGAGTTAATAAGAGGGAAGGAATAAATAAAATGAAAGAATAATGAAAAAAATATATGAAACTGGTGAGGACCCTACATAGTGTAGATTCTCACTCTAAGCACTTGTCTCTAGTTCCCCTAGCAGCAGCATCACAGATCTCTATTTATAAACATCTGATGGGATTTTTAAATGTTGAATAGAATTTAATTCAGGTCAAGAAGTCATCATGGGTGGTCCCCTATATGTTAAGCGGCCACTCAGTTTTTAAATATTACATATTTTAACTAAAAATTACATGAAACACTCATAACATAGTTTTCCTAACATTTATGAATTTTGTAATGATTACACTATATGTAATGTTTGGGGATTTTCCCTCCCTACTTTTCTTCATATCACATCATTTCTTGGGTTCATTCTATGTAATTATTTCACGTCGGGTAATATGTTCCCGATTTGAATATTAAATCACAAGTTATAGATGATTTGTTCCTTATTGGTCCTTTAGTTTCATATCCCAGGAGCATCCCATATGTATTAAACATTCAGGTAAGCCTTCTGATTTTATGGTTTTGTACCAGTTCTCTTTTCAGTGTGACATGAAGTGCCTTTTCCCCCTCAAATTCATTAATTATTGTACCCTATTCCAAATACTGGTTGTATCCTCACATAAAATACAAAATAAGTTAATTAATTTGAAAATTGGAAATAATATCTATTAAATTAAAAATATTTCTATATTAAAAAACTATAAACTATAAAATTGAAATTCAATTATCTATCACTATGACTCATAGTATTATCTATGGTTTCGGTTAGAATTTAAAATTTCCCAACATTTTAAAGAAATTTGTAATGAATTTTATAGATGAGATTGATTCAAAAATTTTATCCTTGATATCAAAGATCAGGATTATCATAAATAGATATTACCTCTTTTTTTTTATTATAATTCATTATGTTTTATAAAAAAATAAATTAGTATTATAAATGTATAGTGAATTTGGAAACATAGTAAAAAATCCGATTCATTATTGAACTACTCATCTCCTAATTAGATCCTCATAACTATCACCCTTCATAGACATATAAAAACTAATACCTATCATCATAGCATTAGGAAAAGAGACATATGGAAGAGTGAGATTATATTCTTATTAAAGGTAAACAAGAAAAATACATCAACATAATGTGATCATGAAGGTATGATAACATGATCATAGCATATAAAAACCACACCATTCATATACAAGATCAGAATCTTGAGTCACGACATAAATATTAGAAGTTTATAAGACATGAATCATAATGAAAAAAATAAGATTCATTAGATCATAACATTGAAATAAGACCTAGCATTGTTGCATACACATATGAAAATTAAAGCATTTCCATAGTATTCAAGACTCATTAACAAGTCCATCATAGTATAATGGGGTAACTCCCCAAAACATTTTAGTAGTCAAGGTTAAATCCCATGACTATCATAGTGGACAATTTCTCATACAAAATGGGGTTCACACCCCATTCTAGTCCTATCTATCTCATGATATTTAAATATTTACCTAATGGATTTTAGGGAGATATTCGGCACACTAATGAAATAATGAATATCCTACATTGTTACGCCACAATATCACAGAGAATTCATCATAATAGAACCCATGAAAAGAAATGAAATTCACAAAGTTTTCATCAAATAGTAACATATATAAAATAAACAGGTTTCATAATCATTTGATCATTTCATTATAGCATAACCTATGAAAGATGAATCTGGTTTTAGAACCATCATTTTGTAAAAAACATAAACCAATTTGAGAATGATTAGTAATGGTATCCTTTGATCATATCCCAAGTAAATACTATATAACACCAAGGGATGTTATCTTAGATGTAAAATAATTTTTAAATATCGCCCGTGAAATTTATTGAGGAAAAAATCTTTTTCTCGTTGAAAAACACTATTTATAAAACATAATTTGTTTTTATAATCCATTTCATTGAAAATAAATTTGGAAATATACATAATAAGATTAAAATAAAAGCTATAAAATTTCTTAGACAATATTCTCTCCAATTTCATCTTTTAAAAATATAAAACATTTTAAATTTTTTTTTTATTAGAAATAACCATTAAAACATATAAAGGAGGATTTAAATCATTCAAAGGTCTTTCTTTAAATGTTAAAATAAACATTCAATTTACATTTTTAGTAAAATCCAAATGAGAAGTTTTCAGAATAAACAAGAAGACACTATTTAATGTTTTTTGGAATGTAAAAAAAAGATAAATGTTTTACAAAAAATTCATTTTAGAGTAGTAAAAAAGTGTTTTAAAACATATTTTTTTTGAAAACATATATATTGAATAGAAATTATTTCTGATAAAAGAGAGGAAAAGAGTTTATTTTTCTTAAAAATATTCGTCAGACTCTTGAGTACGTAAAGAGAGGATAATGAAGGGAAATTATATAATCTTATAACATATCCTATGTAGAATAAAATTAATTAATTAATTAATTTATGTTTTATAGTATTTCATAATCAAAGGCATAAATATAAAAAATCCTGATAAACGTTGAGATTGTATCATAAAACCCTTACCACTTTGTTGGCATTGAATCATAATCCCCATGAAAGATTAAAATTTAATGAAACATAATATAAAATGAGAATAAATAAATTCAATATATTACCTGTTAATGGGGCTGTATATACACATCTGAAAATAATATAGGTTCATAACACAACATATTTCTCAATGAAGTAAAATTGAGAAAAAAAACCCCTACCATAAGTCAGAAATTATTTTTCACACATTCAAACCTCATGTATAATAAATATATGTGTATTATAAATATATCAAATAACCATACTCATATGTACCATACCATATATTATTTACTTAAGGATTTTTATTACACATTTGTCAATAATTCCTTGTTAAAATAACCTTTCTGGTAATAATTGCAATGTTTTTTGTGTGTGTTTTGGTTATATATTTTTTATCCTTATACTTTGGTTATGGTTACATAATCTCTATATTATTGACAAGAATATAAATATAATAAAGATTCCTCATATATGATTTATTTTAATACATTAATTTTCGAAATATAAAATGAGATATAATGTTCATGGAGATGGTAAGCCATATGTACACATGAATGTTGTTTCCATTTTCTCAATGGATCAATAAAAAATATGGTAAATAATACATCACATTGCAAGAATAATTATGTTTTCATACACACACACACACACATATATATCACATATAGTTATTTAATTTATCCATATTACCTTCCATGTAAATCATTGGTGAAAAACAAATCATATCGCTTCGTGAGGTGGTACTCTACCGTACACAGAAGCGACGCTTTCATATCCCCATGGATTGTAATGTAAGAAGGAATATGTGATGTCATGATTTAATAAGAAGAATAATATCACAGATATTATATACAAATAAAAAATCCATCATTATATCCTACCGCAAGACGTGGTGATAGAATGGAAATAATATTGTTTCCCGAGGATGTAGTCCACCAAACACATGATTTAGGTTTCACTTCACATTTGATAGAAGAGGAGAACGTTATAGGTTATGTAATTAATATAATAACATATCATTATATAGAAGATAATAAGATTATTATATTATCATTTTTTAATTAGATTTTTTGTAGGTTGAGGAACAAATAAAAGAAAAACACAAGATTATGAATTCAACATATTCTTTAGAGAGACTCTTTATGTTTATACCAAAACGCTTATTTGGATGGTTTCATAATCATACTAAGGCCTATAGGATCATGGGAGGGATTTAAAAAAGTTATTTGGGTAGTTTTGGACCTAAAAAATATGTTTTAGAAGTGTGAAGAGGATAAGAGTAGGGGTGTCCATTTATAACAAGGGGAGAGGGTGCATTGAATTTCTTTTTGAAATAAATTAAGAGTACCCATTTTTTTAAAATTCCACATTTGACACATAAAATTTTTAAAAGATGAAAATCATAATATATTTATTATTTTACATGAAATAGAAGAGTTATAGGATATTGTAACACCCTAATAGTTTATGATATACTAATTTTAAATAAATTTAATATCTTATATAGCTTGTAATACACGCAATACTAGGTTTAAATGTAATGCAATACTCTATTAAACTATTATTATTTAAAAATTACCATTATATCACAGATATTAATTTGAAAGGTAAGAAAAATAATAACTAAATTTTCCAATTTATATGGTTTACACATTTATAAAATAAATTCAATGCTTCTGTTATGATTAAATATAAAATAATAATCATTATAAAGAAAATGAAATGTTATCTAAAAATTGTATTTTTTTCTAAAAGGATGTTTTATTTCCCTTTGAGGATAGAATTTAACAATATTTTATACCTTTTTGTAAAATTTATTTGAGAAAATAAATTTAATATTTTAAATCTATATGTCAAAATTACCATTGGGTGAAACATTGGAAATTTTTTGAAAAGAATAATTTTTTATTGAATAGTGAAAATACTAATTTTTATTGAAAACTACTCTTTCATTTAAATTATATACAATGTTAAATTATATTATAAATTTTTTATAAATTAAAAGTAATTAAAATATTTAATAACAAAATCACTTTGTTCCATTTAAATTAATTTAATATTTAATATTGATATTAAAACCTTCTATATTAAGGAGAATTTTCACTTCTGAAACTCAGTTTTTTATCACCCATGTGGGTTTAATTTTAAGTTGAATTATTTCAATTATGTGAATTTAATTTGGAAAAAACAGATTCAATATTTTAAATAAAAATAAATTATATAATCTTATAAGTTTATCTAAAATTTTCACAATAATTAATAGTAAAAACAAAAAACATTAATTATCACTGTTAAGGTAAAAACGAGTTTATTGGTGTGTTAAAATAAGAATATAAAGATTAAAAATGACTTAAAACTTTTATAAAACAAATTATAAAGACACTTTTAGATAATGAAACCTCTAATGTTCTATAATGACCCATTTTTATAATTTTTTCATGAGAAAACGTTGGTATCACTTTTTCTTTTCAAAAATTCCAAGGGTGCCTTATCCCCTTATTAAAAAATAAACACAAACTCTCCTATCTAATTCAAACTCCTAAAAATTTAGGGTTGACCAATACCTATGTAATTTTATTACATAAATACCTTACTACATAGAATATTTTTTTATCGATAAAAATCCAAGCTAGGAAGATTTTTTGTTAAACATAATGCGTTTTGCTGAGGAAGAGGTAATGTTTTTCAGTATGTGTTTTCATTTTACTTATTTTTATATATATTCCTAGCCGAACAACCATGAAAAGGTGGAGAGATTATTTCATGATGAAGATGCTGGGGAGGAGAATTTCCATGTAGTAAGTCTGGGTTGTATGTAAAGTTTGAAGCCTATGGGAAATGATTACATCTAAAGCGTACAGGCCATGTAATACTTATACCTATGGGACTTGTAAGTGTTCCAACTCACCCCTTGAAAGGTGGATTATCAAAAATAAATAAAAAATGAAGGCCTTTGGGCCATTGGAGGATAACTTATATCCAGATCCACATCCATCAAATGGGAAACAAAATATGTGATTGTGTGTGTGACATAATACCACATCACAAATTGATATACTTATTTTTCCATCACAAACATGAAAGGAAGGATATAAGGATGGGTTTAATAAATTTAGATGATATATAATTAATTATTATATATCAATAATTATACTTCCATAATTTTTAAATCATATATAATTTATTACTCTTCATTCCATGGGGGATAAGATAACATTGCTTGTGTCTACGTCAGACTACTACTTCACAAAACAATGTCATTCATTTTTTCATTTAATATTTACATGGATGTTATTAAGGATAATGTTAATAAATATATGTTATTTTTATAACCTAACCATACTTATGGGAATATAATAACATATATAACTTCTTACCTTCAAATAAATTGAAAAATAATAACACCGCTCATGAGTACATTCAGAATACCTCTTCCCCATAACAATGTGAAATATTTTTTATTTAATTTTTTCATGGAAGGTTGTAAGGATTGATTTGATTAATATAATTATATATATAAAATAATATTAATTCTTTAATGGATAATTAATATTAAATTTTCTTTCATTACATCCACTTAGAAAATGGAAACGCCGTTCATGCGTACATACGGCTTACCATCTCAATGAATAGTGTAATTCATTTTATATCATTAAATTATATAGAGTAAAATGAATAAATATTTAATTATTATATATTATATTTATATATTTATTTAAATTTTATATAGAATGTATCCATGATCAAATTAATTGCCCAAAATTACTAAATAATAACATACACGAAAAACCAAATAATTATCACTAAAAACAGTTATTTTAACAATGAGTTGTTAATAATTGTTTAATCAAAGACTATAATTAAATAATATATGTTATAATATATATGATTATGGTTATATATTATATTTATAAAAATTATATATTTATTATAAGGGAGTTTTTGATACATATAAAGAATATCGAAACATATGTAAAGGTTTATCACCTAACTTTTACTTCCACAATACATATGACATATCTATCAATTATTCCATTATGTGGTGTATAGTATACCTATTTTGAAATTATATATATACTTTTTGTTTCATTAATGGGTAATATGGTTCAAATATTACCAAATTAGTAATCAATTATTTCAAAATCCCATCATTATTAGGGATTATTTATGTATAAGTCTCCCTTTGGGGGATTATTTGATATTTATATCTTAAACCAAATGTATTTTATCATTAAATTATTTTTAATGATATTTTAATTTAATCATAATGTTCTTTCATAATTTGTTAGTTAAAACTATTGGGAATTTTTTATGAAAATACTAAATTATTTAACTCTCATACCAAAAATCCTTTTTATTTAAAAAACATTTTTTTAAAATGTTTTCAAGAAGTTTTTTAACATTATAGAAATGATTTAATAAAGTAATTTATATATATTTTTACTTTTTAATTTTTTTGAAACGAATAATCAATCCAATTTCTAAATAATTTTAGTTTGTATTTTACTAAGAATGTTAAAGAAATCATTGTTTAAATGTTTATGAGATGAATAGAATTATCCATTATCTTGACCAATCCATTTTTAATTATTATTTTATATGTTTACATAGTTATGTTCCAAGAAAATATTTTTTAATTTTTTTTGATCTATTTATTTTAAAAGGTAATTTCCAAAATGAAAAGATTATGTTCCTAAATAATGTTTTAATGACCTTATCATGGTATTTCTATTCATTAATGACATCAAAACTTTATTGTACTTATGATACACTAGGTATTAATTATATTAATATCATCCATATTACTCATTTTTATGATTTATGACCAGTTTAACTATGGATGTTCAATTTTATTACAATTCACCGTATTACCTAGGATAGTTTATGATTTTGTTTGTTAGATTAGAATAAGTATTAAAAATTGATATGTTTTTTAAATAGGAAATTTAATGTTGATTATGTTTCACTCCATTCAAATAAAGAATTAATTAGATTTATTATGTGATGGGTAGGGCCCAGTTATAGATATCCCCTCAATGCACCAATAGATCTAATGAAACAAATCAGTTGGACAAATTAGAGGTGTTTTTACCAGCACATTTAAACCATATTGTGAAATGACTTTATTACATGTTTAAATTTTTTGAAATTATACATTCCCTTATTATGATATTTTTTATGATGTTCCAAGTGATTATTCCATTATTTTCAATATCCATGAACAAGTTTCAAGCTCTTGTAATTATTTATATATTTTTATTTAATAACCATTTATTCCTACCATATTATTCTCGAGTAATTTATTGAATGAAATGTGTCTCTATAATATACGTGAAAATATAGATTATTCTATTTATTTATGATATTTTCTTTTATAAATATAACCTTACTATGAATCTGAACACATATCTTACTTATGTTCTATTTTCCCCATGATACTTGAAAGAGTTTTGTGTCTGATATGAAGGGATACACTATAGGTCATAATAGAGTTATTAAAGAAAACACTTTGTGGATATTATGTTTTATAATGTAATGTAAATTTCAATTATTTATCTTATATACCATGACTACAAAACTATTTGTTCCTATTATATAAGATTGTTTGTATACATTTTAAATTTCAAAAGGTGACTAATGGATTCAGGATACTAGAGTCAGAGTATTTAATGTAGTTATCTAATGATGTTTTGTATAATCCTTCGATAATAGATTTAGGAAAACATGGTTCGGGGAATTTAACCTTATGAATTTCATTAAGGATAATTCTAAGTACATGATATCATTATATAGTTTTTTAATGTTGAGATTATTTTGGTTTCCTTGAAATACATCTCAGTATAGATACAACATGTGGACATTATTTTGAAACATATATACATAGGGGTAATAACATTGAAAAAGGAACATTGGTCTTGACTCAAACTCTACCTTGTACAAGATAATGGGCCTTGCAGTAATCATATTTTTTCACACTTGTGGGATATTACTTGGTTAATTAAAATTTTATTTAAAAAATATTATTAATTATTTGAAGAAAATTTATGATTTGAAAACGTTACCAAAGAATCATATTTTATAATTATGAGACCAACCATGAATAAATTACTCAGATTATGATAAATATTTTACTTGTATTAGGATTATACAAAATGTTTCATAGTGTTATAATCTAATCTAGTGTATGAAATTATTTTTAGATGGTTCATAGTTGATGGAATGTGAACTATATCAATGCTTGTACCCATGTAGGGATTTCCCTCATGGGGATGATATTAAAGTTGGATATATATCAAATCATATTATAACCCCTTTGGGGTAGCTAACAAATGTTAAACGTAATAAATCAATCTAAAGGGAATTTCTTACATATCTATTACGCGATGTAACAATGTTACACTACTTTATACATCCAAAACATTTTCCATCCAATGGGACTATAAATCTATTAGTATCTATGCAATGAATATATTCCTTAGAGAAGATATTCATTAATATAAAAAGAAATTAAAGGGGGAAAGTTTTCATTAATGTTTATCATATCCCTGGAGGTTCATGTCAATGGTGGTGGTTGATTCAAAACACTAAGGATAAAGAAGAAATATAAATCGGGGTATGAAAGGATTTTAAGTTACTCTTCTTGGAAATATATGTTCCTCAAGAGTAACAGGAGGATATGGATAGAAAATTAATATGTTTAAGATATGATGGAGGAGAAAATATTTCTACGTATGAATCCATATTTACACGTTTTATAGGACATGATATATATTATTCACACAATATAAAGAGAAATATTGACAAATTTTTTGTTGGGATTAAGCCACTTTTTTGAAGGAATCTAGAGTTTTGAAATTTCACATCACACGAGTACATAGTATCATACGGTATAAATATGTATAAATAATTCTCTATGAATTATGTAATCAAATGGAGTCAAGATAATAATGGATGTTAGAGAAAAATATGGATAAATCGATGAAGGTAAAGGATGATTGTACCACATGTGAAAATTGTGGAATGAAATAACTAGTTACTTTATTTACAGGATTATGAGTTGTATATAGTTTTGGAGAGAAAGGATACCTTTCCTAGGATTTAAATGGAAATAAATAAGTTTAAAATTTTCAGTGATTCAATTGTAATGATGTATGGAACTATAATAATGATTTCTCTAATAGTGAGGTTAATGTAACAAAGATGAATCTATCGGATCATGGACAATAATATTCTACTACTATGACCAAAATAGAATAAATTACATTTCTTTTTGGATTCATGAATTTTTTGAATAACTATTTTATTAATGAACTTATCATTATAATAATCATAAAATGTATAAGGATTTTAATGATGTGGTTTTATGTAAGGATTTGAAGACACATAATGACTAGTACCATGAAAACTAATTCAGGGGAATGTTGACCCTTTTAGAAAACACATAATTTATGGAAGGTAAACATTAATCTATGATTGATTTTGATATAAAAATGATTATCTTATTTTTACAATATAGTAGTGGGGACCTTGAAATTTGTTAGTGATTTTATGGTGTATATTTTCATTGCTTGAGTTTACTAGAAGTATTGATTTATAGAATATATTAGATAAATTGATAATTTATATCTATATGAATTCTTGTTTCCATTATTATTATATAATGATAAATTTATGCACATATTTTTAATTTTATTTTAAGATCCATTTTATGTTTTTTGGGGAATATAATGCTGATTTATTGATCTCCCTCATAAATATTTAGACTATGAATTTGGTCAAAAATATTTTGGATGAGTATTATGGGTAAAAATTTATTGAATGGATTTCATTGGGTATAATTTGTTATTGGAAAAATTGTGAAAACAATTTTTTTCTTGGAAAATATCTAGAGATAGTAGGAATTGATTTTCTTTATTTTATTGAGCTAATATTCAGTGAAATGTTAATTTTGGAGCTTCATGTATGAAAATTCTAGCTGGATACATATTTCATAGAGAAAGTGATGAACTATGAATTAATTAAAGAACAACCAAATTATGAAGTTATGCCTATAAAATATAAATATTCAAATAAACTATATTTTCATATGATCTCAATATATATGACTAAATAATTACTCAACTATAGGGAAAGAGTATTGAAACATAAATTTTATCATAGTACGTTGATTTTTGAGAAAATCAAATTGAATTTTAACTCATTGTATATTTAGGTTTTTTTGGTCCTTAAATATTCTAGATCAATTATTTTCTAGTGAACAATGATATATATCTCTCTATATTAATCTTTGGGTTCTATTATTTCATTACACACCCATATTTTTACTTTCCCCCAATGTTCTCTTATTTGGAAACATAGTAAGTTTTATTCAAGATGACCTCAATAAATCCATTCCACTCTTATCAATGAGATATTTTATTAGAAAATTTAATGATACAGGGTGTTCACAATTGTATTATAAAATTTCAACACCTTAACTACTGAGAACAATATTAAATTGTGAGGAAACAATTTATGAAATTGTGTAGAATTTAACAGCCAGATATTTTATACAGGGGAAACCATATTCCATAGTGTGAATGAGATACAAAAAATCATAGAAGAGAATGTAACACTATAAAAAATTATGATATATATATTTTAGTTCAATTCAATATCTTACATAGCTTATAAAGTACACAACACCATTTTGAAAAAATGATACTCTATTAAAATATTATTATTCAAGATTGAAAATTGAAACATAGACATTAAGTTGTTTTGTGTGAATAGTAATAACTAAATTATTAAAATTATATGGTTTACACATTCATAAAAAAATAAAAGTTTTTCTATTTATTAGAGAAAAAATAATGATCATTTAAAATAAAAATAAATGTTTTCTAAAAAATTGTATTTTTTCGAATAGAGAGTTTAATTCTTCATTACAAATATAAATTAAAATTATTTTTTAAAACCTTTATTAAATTTATTAGAAAAATTAAAATTCATTTTAAAAATATAAATTTAAAAATTATCCTTCTGTGAATTTTTATAATTTTTTGAAAATATTAATATTTTTTATGAATAAGGAAAATAATGTTTTTTTGAAATATTCAATTTGTTTTTAATTATTTATAAAGTTAAATTATATTTTAAATTGGTTTAAAAATAAAAATAGTTCAAAAATATTATATTAAATTTAAATTCTTTCGTTGGAATAAATTTAATATTTAATTTTGATATTAAAACCATATATACTTATGAGAATTTTATATTTGGAATGAAATTCTTTCATTACACATACAAGTGTAATTTTAAATTGAATTCTTGTACCATTTTTGAATTAAATTTTAAAAAATGATTAAATATTTGTAATCATAGTTATTTATATTCTCTAATAATTTCAACTTAATTTTTTACCATAATGACTAGTGAAAAAAAAATTATTACCATAGTTAAGGTAATAATGGGTTTACCGGGGGTCAAACAAAGAATAAAATAATTAACAACGACCTAAAACTTTTATCATGCCCATTTCATGGAAATATATCAACCTAATAACCACTATAATTCACGATAGATCCATTTTTTATAACATAGGCATGAAGAAAAAGTTGGTATGAATTTTTCTTTTCAAAAATTCCATGCGTGTCCTCTCCCCCACTTATAAAAGGAAACACCCTATCGTCTTATATTCAAATACTGAATGACAATTTTATGTGGTAATAAAAACCATAATATATTCCCTAATTACCTAAAAATATCATAGATTTCCTCTTCTGTTCATAAATACAATATTAGAAAGATTTTGGTTTAACCTAATGAGGTTTCCCAAAGAATATATAATGTTTCTAACAATGAATTTTAAATTTAAAAAATCTTATAAATACTTATAGTCTTCTAAAAATATGAAAATAATCAGAAAACCAAGATCTCATATATATTTAGATTTTATTATGTTATTATAATAACATATAACCATATCTAGTTCCACCATATGAGGAATAATAATGTCGATTGTATGTATAACAATCTATCACCACACGAGCTGATGTAATTTTTTCACATAGCCACCATTCAAGGATAGATATAATGAAATATTTAAAATATATAAATATGATATTTAAGAAATTATTATACATCTATAATTATTTAATCACATATAACTTCTTACTTTCCATTTTTCTGGGGATTCGATTATGTCTCTTGTGTGTGCGGTGGACTACATCCTTGGGAAGCGATGTGATTTGATTTTCATTTAATCTTTATATAGACTGCAGTAAGTGTAAATTAAATGAATATATGTGATTTTTAGGAATAGAAAATAATATTTTAAATATAATAACTCATTTAACTTCATACATTATAATCCATTTGAAAATTATAATGTCACTTGTGTGTACATGTGGAATATCACATCTACATAGTGGTGTGAAATGTTTTTCATTTTATTTTTACATAGATGGTAATAAGGATGGACTAGATTAATATAAATTATATATATATATATAATTATAATTAATCTATAAAGGTGAATTAATATTGATTTTTATTTAATTAAAATCATTGAGAAAATGGAAATAATGATCATTTATATGCAGAACTTACCATCTCTATGAATGGTGAAATTAATTTTCTGTCATTAAATTATATGGATTATACTAAATTCACATATATAATATATATATATAACATTTATATCGTATTTTACATTATTTAGATTACGGGACCATGGTAAAATTAAAATTTTTGAAATTACCAAACAAAACAAATAATGAAAAATGAAGCAATTATCACCAGAAAAAGTGATTTTAACAAATAATAATTAATAAATGGGCGATAAAAGACTATAAGTAAACATATTTGGAATTATATATATGATTATTTTTTAATATATGTATAATAAAACTGAATTTATTATTTGGAAGGTTCATGAACATACAAAGGAAGTTGACCCCATGGTAAGGGTTTATTGTCTCACTTTTACATCCATGAAACATAGGTCATATTCACCACTTATTCTTTTATGTGGGGTATATACTACAAAATTTGAAATGATATATCATGAATTAATTTATGTTAATGGTATTTAATTATTAAAATATTTTATTTATTTATTGGTTCTTATGATTCAAACATTACTAATGTGGTAATGGTTTATTTCACAATCTCTTCATTATTTGGGTTTGTTTAGGTTTTAGTCTCTCTTTCATAAATGATTTGATAATTATAACTAAAAACTAATATATTTTCATTTAATAAATTAATTTCTTAAATTATAAAATAATATTTATACTTTTCAATATTTTTACACAAAATTATTTGGAAAATAGGTTTATGAAAATCCGACTTTAGTTATCTTTTTCAGTTGAAAATAATTTTTCTTCCAAAACCATGTTTTCTAAAAATATTCAATAATGTTTTTAACATTATACAAATGATTTATTAAATAAATTCTTACCAAATTTTTAATTTATAGCTATTTTTAATGTAAACCCAATTTTATTTTCAAAATAATGTATATTTTCCTAAAGATGAAAATGTGAAAGTAATATTTGTTTTAGCATGTATAGAAAGAACATAATTTTCCACCATCATGACTACACAAGGTTTTATTGATTATTTTAAAATATTTCTAGATTATTTTAAAATATTTCTAGATTATTTTCAAGGAATAATTTTTAAAAAATGTTTTGTGATTTTCTAAAATGTTATTTTTAAAATTCAATAGTAATTTTCCTCAAGAATATTTTTAAGGATCTTTTAATGGTATATATATTCATAATTAACATAAATTGTTTATTGAACTTATGATTGAATGTGGATATATTGTTATTTTATCATTATTATTAATTATTTTCATGGTTTAGGATTATTTTGATAGAGGATATACAATTTGAATACCATTCACCGTATTACCATGTATAGTTTAAGATTATGTTTATTTGATTGGGGTATGCATCACAATTTTGAATGTTACTTTTTTCAATATGAATTTTTATGTTGATTATGTTTCACCACTTTAACATGATGAATGAATTACACATAGTATGTGATGGGTGGGTCCTAGTTATAGTTTCCTCTTCGATGTATCGATAAGTCTCATGAGACAAATTAGGTGGCTAAATTTTATGTGTTTTTACCCATAGATTTAAGCTGTCTTGTGAAATGTCTTAAAATTATGTTTCCAAATATTTTTAATTATGAATTATCTAATTATGAATTCTATTATTGATGTTATATTTCATTATTAATGTATTTTTAAAATCCATGGTTATGTTTCAAGATGATATGATTATTTATATGAAATTATTTTATTATCATTTATTCTTTGAATAATATGCTTATGTATGTGATTTAATGAAATGTGTTCCATTTATTTATCTGGTCATATTGATTATTATAATTAATAAATGATAGATTCCACTATATACTTGTAATGACCTAGAATTCTATCAATGATATTTCCCTTCTTATGTTCATTTATTATAGTATAGAACCCATAAAATCACTTATATAACAGAATAAAAACTATATAAATGAATAATGAATGAAATAAGAGGTATTTCTAGAATTTAAGGACCATTTAATAATGAAATAGTATCATGGAATTTGGGATAGTAATGTGACCATTATGAATAGTAAACCATCCAATAGATCATTATCATCACCAATGAAATTATATATAAAATATATCCACACCATTAAAGAAAATATGATATAATTATATCATAGTATATGTTAATAAATATTTTTGAAAATTACCAATCAAGTGTTTTTATTTTTGTAAGAAATTTACATGTAATTAAAATTTTATTAATATTAAAATAATTTTAACGAAAGTTTACATTCATAAAATTTATTCATAAATTAACATTTTTTTGTCTTATGATTTTATGGTAATTTTACAAAACCTCAGTTAATTTTTGAAAGTGTCATATAATCCGTTATAAATTTAGAACCTATATTTTTGGAGTAAATAATGATTTTAATTAAAAATTAAATTTCTTATATATTGAAAATTATTTTCACAAAAAATAGTCCATTTTTGAATTCTACATGTTGAAATATGGTAATTTTCAATTTATGGTGTTTTCCTAAAATACATGAATTTTCAGTGAATAGTAAAATATGGTAATTTATAGTATAAATAAATTAGAAGATAACAAAAATATTCATTGAGTTGTCACTGATGTAATCCCCATAATCTTGATCTTTCTATTTTTAATATAATATAATTGATGATAATTCTCATGCTATACATAGTCATGAGCCAAAATAATAAGAAAATGTACAAAATATTCAAAAAACACCCTTCCCCTCCACTATAAATACCACCTCTCACCAACCCTTCTCCTCACACCTTCCATGATTTGAAATTTTTCGAATCTATACTAATTCGTCTTTACAATACTCTCCCCCATATCTAGGATCTCTTGGTATCATAAAGACTAAAATCAATCATTTTAAGGAGGTTCTAAAGGAGGAGAATTAAATAGGTAAAAATCCTCTTCCTTTTCCATTTATTTTCTTTTCAAGTTATTTTATTTATTATTATATCCTAACCTCACCTAATACAAATAGAAAAAAATATTCACGTAATTTATATGTACAATAATTTTATTATTCCAATTCAATAATCCATCACTAATCCCCTTCTCCTCTCCCTTTTATTCAAAAAGTGGAAATGCTGTCTGTGAGGTGTTGTTTCATAACTTTCAAGGATGAAAAGTGTTTGTTTCCCTTCCACATATCCAAGGGTTTTCATTAACTTATTTTCATAGTTGAAATTTTTTGAAAATTTATAATATAACACTTCTCATTTTCTAGATTTAACACATTTACATAATACCAAACGATAAAAAATGAGTTCATTATGATCAATAACCTCCATAATAATCTAAATGATTATCACTAAATGTTTTATACAATGATTCATCCTCATAAAATATAAATAAATGATATATATAACCATTTATACTTCTGTATGATCATTAATATCATATAATTAAAATTCTGGTGAATTATACACATTTATTATGAACATCATTACTTATAAACAAGAAAACTGATCATGAAAACCAAGAAAACGAATGCTAAACAATGATGACATTAAACTATGTATCTCATCACTAAGGCCATAAATGAAGTTAATAAAACCATAATGAATATTTTATATATATAAAAGGTTCTAAATTAATTCATTAATCGATTTACAATTATTATCCATGACATTAAGGTCAAGTGTAGAACCCATCCAGACACAATGTAAGGGATTCTATCCGAACCGTCATTTTTTCCTATAGGTTATTATTTCACTATCTTTACCTAGAATGTAATAATTATTTATTTCTGTATTCTTCTTCAATATAATGTGTATATTTTTTAAACTTATATATCCAGATAATTTCATCTTTATTTTTTGGGAGATACATGTTTTAAAAGGTTCCCTTTTCAAATAAGAAAACCCGATTAAGGGGAATGTCACAAGTGCATACACATTTTATAGTACCATACACAATCTATTTTAAGACACAACTATTTTTATAAAATTATTTTTTCATGAAAACATTAATTTTTTCTTTCTATTTTTATACAAAATATCATGAAAAATATAAATGAATTTTCCAAAAGAACTCTTCTTTGTAAAGTAAAAAAGTAAATTTCTCTCAAGAATTCCATGATGATTTTACTAGAGTATTTTCATCTATTTAAACACCTATATTTAATTTTATATATTTTTAAGGATTATATATTATGTTATCATCCACTATATTTTATTAAATGGTTTATTATAGTTTTGGATATGGACGTACTATCTTGATGCAATTCACCATACAAAGAATGGTTAGTGATTATGTATATAGATTTGCGAAAGTTATTTACATTTCACATATATAAATTGTTGATGTTATCCCCATTCATATAGGGAATGAATTATACTTAGTATGTGATGGGTGGAGATCACTATAGTCCCTCTATGAATTTTTAGGTCTCATGAGAAAAACGAGACTGTGTTTTTTCCCATTATGTATGGTGTCATTGCCGAAGCCTTTCTAGTATATTTATGATGTCCTATATTATGCATTACCTCATTATGAAACTAGTAATTGTTGTAAAATCTTATTATTTTACTAGTATAGGATCAATAATTATGTTTTATTGTGGTATTATTTAATCATATTTTATTCCTTCCATTTTATGCTCAAGATTAAATTTTAGTGATATGTGTTTTTAGTTGTTCACAAAGACTTATTGTTTATATTAGATTTCATTGTATTAAATACCCTTAGAGGGCATCTGATCTCAGCCATTCCATTTGTATTAATTTTCCTCACGATGTGATGATATGTGTTATGAATTTCATTCAAGGATAATCTAGAAGTTTTTGGATGTTTCCAATATAATTAATACGGTGTATTTACTTTCAAGATGTAATGTAAAGATCTTGTATGTAATCTGGTTTCCAAAAAATCAAATCTATTTAGTCCTTTAAGATGTTACTTCTTTGTTTATTATGTTAATGTAATGAAGTAAGTCACCAACTCCAGCAAAATGGGGTTGAGGTCATTATGGTTGGAATCAAATAAAATTTAGTCGAAAACATGGAAACTGGATTTATAAAAAATTTATTAGGGAACATAACCAAAAGAATAGAAATTAAGGATATACATAAAATAACATCCTATAATACTGGTAAGGTAGAGATTATCTAGGTATTCCAAGAAATACATCCCTTCCAAGATTCTATAAGTGGATTTAGTTTTCACATAGATGTACCTTGGGGTAACAAATCCCATAAGGTGTCCCGAGCCTGACTCGGGGTAACCTGGTACACGAAAATGAGCCTTACAGCAGAAATGGTTTTTCAATCCCATGAGATATGCATAAGATAAGTTGTATTTTCTATACAAACCATTGTGAAGGATTTAAAAGTAAATATGTGCCCAAAAAACCGTGTTTATGATTATTTAATGTGCGCCACCACCTGTGCCGAACACTCGTCTCGCCGCTTCCACAGGCCTCTGCGCTTCCTTTGGAGCTTTATTTTTTTGAAATTGGGAAACATCAATGATCCTTGGGATTTGAGCTATACCAATCAGGCCTCCATTCTATCTTTTAACTAATCAAGGGGTACGATTGTGTTTAGAAAATCCTGAAAATTTGATTCCTGACTAAGAGGGTCGAACAGAGAAAAATACCAAGAACGGGGGAAGAGAAAAGGACTAAGAACACATGTGGAGAAAACCTTAGCCTTTGTTCATATCAGACTCAATTCATTCATCTTATAAAGATCATGAAAAAAAGAAAAATATCTTAAAATATTACCCTGATAATAATATCGAAATTTTTTTCCCATCCCATGAGAATGATGAACCATAGATTAACCTATTTGTTTATGGGTCCAAATTCATCGTTGAATTCAGAAACAAGGAAAATAAATCCAAATAACACTCCCTACATTGGGGTTGAATCATTCATTAATGAGGATTGATTATCACATCACTGCCATCAGTGAGATCCTTTAAAATAACATCTATTGGCCTCTAATCCACAATCCCATCATCGTTCACTATGTTTTTCTCCAATGATCATCCTCCATGTCTAAGAGGAATTCTAGGATTATGGTTATAACCCTAAATTCCCTAAAAAATTCCTATTAAAAAGAAAGAATCACTACATGGAATAAATATATATATTTTTATTAAAATATTTTTTCCCTTTGCATCCAAAAACTATCATTCATAGGATAATTTTTCCGGTAGATGTTCGGACCTACATAGGGTAAATCTACTACTCTCAACAAAAAAGTGACCTTATATTTCTAATATGGGCACCTTTTTCGAAGTTATTTGACTTTTTTCAGAAAAGTTTCTTGCATGTTCTATTTAAATTTTAATATTATTCAACATTTATTCCAGGCACATTGGGCCTTCAAATTATACTTTGTCTGAATTCTCGGTCTCAAAATAATTCCATAGAATATTTAAAAATAATACATGGAAAAATGACTAATATTACAAATATATCCATTTATTAATTTGATTCTAGATCATCCCATTCTTATAAATCTTCCCAGTTTTCCAATAATATTAGACATTTCACTTTTCATTTCATAAAAGAGTTGTTAGTCAAAATTCCTAAGGTAAGCATCATTACAACAAATATGTATCGGTCAGTCCCCTTTTGACACATAAACATTCTTTAGTTGAGGATATTTTCATCATAACTATGATTGAATTTGATATAATCCTCAGTATGGACTAGCTTTCAGAATATGATGCAAAAATATATTGCAAGAAGAAGAACTTCATATTTTTTTTGGGAAATTTAGAATTACTTATATTTAATTTTGAAATATCATCATTTGGTTCTTATCAAGATCCTCCTCTAGTTTCTCTTCTAAAATAAATTTTTAGGGAGGATGAGAAAACAACAACTATGGATAATAAAATTGAATATCTACCTATTGTGTATGAATATATTGATGTATTTCCAGAGGATCTACATAGACATCCAATTGAGAGGGAAGTTTAGTTCTCAATTGATTTAATTCTTGGTTAAAGACATATATTAGAGACTCCTTATAGATTTTCCACAATCAAATTAGTAGAACTAGATAATAAATTAGAGGAAATTAATGATAAATGATTTATTCTCCCTAGTATTTCTCCAAGGGGATCACCTATTCAATTTGTTAAGAAGAAAGATGGATCCATGGACCTATGCATTGATTATAGATAAATCAATTATATTAAAATAAAGAACATGTATACCTTACCTAAAACTAATGATTTATTTGAAAAAATTATTGGAGATTAATACATTTCTATGATTTAACTTTGATTGAGACATCATTCGTTTGATATGAGGAAGAAAGATATTCCAAAGACTAAATTTCGTACCATTTATAGAAATTACGAGTTTACAATAATTCCATTTGGACTAACTAATTCACCCTATGTTTTTATGGATCTAATGAAAAGAGTTTTCATGTAATAACATGATAACTTTGTTGTGGTATTTATTGATGATATCTAGATGTAATAAAAATTCTAAAAAGACCATGAGATTCCCTTATGTATTATTCTAAAGACCCATAGAATAAATGAATTATATGGAAATTTTAGCATGTGTGAATTTTGGCTTCAGTAAATTTCTTTTCTTGGATATACTATCTCTAATGATGGAATTTTAGTTGATCCTTCAAAGACAAAGGATATTCAGGAATGGACTACACCAATGAACATAAAAGACATATCTAGTTTTATTGGATTAGCAAGTTATTATCAATGTTTCATTCATAACGTTGTTTGATTAACTAACCCATTAACCATTCAAACTCATAAAGGGGTTACGTTTTTATAGACAAAAGTATGTGAATAATGTGTTGAAGAATTGAAGAGGATATTAGTTAATGCTCCAATCTGGACTCTACCATTGTGAAATGATGGATTTTTGATTTATAGTGATGCATCAATGAATGGACTTTTTCTATTTCTTTATACAGTATTATAGAGTTATTACCTATACTGAAAGGCAGTTAAGAGTTTATGAACAAAATTATCCAACTTAGGACTTTGAGTTAGAAACTGTAATATTTTCCATGATGATATGGATACACTATATCTATTATGTAATATTTGAGATATATAAGGATCACAAGAGCATGAAATATATCTTTTCATAGAAATAACTCAACATGAGGAAAAGGAGATGGATCAAACTACTCAAGGATTATGACTATTCAATACACTACCACCTAAGGAAGATGAATAAGTTAACAGATGCGTTGAGCATGATATATCGTGGACTGATGAAAAAAATGGGGATTTATATGGAACTAATGTACATAGATATAGTAATTACTGATATGGGAATTTTCATGGAAGGTGAAGCCTCATCACTTTTTCAATTGTTTTCCCAACCATCGTTACTGGAAAAGATAAAAATATCTTAGTCTATTTATGAGAATATTCAAAAGAAAATTAAAACTGTGAAAGATAAGAAGCTGGACGAATTTTTGTATGATGATGGAATTCTAAAATTTGGGAAAAGTCTTTATGTTCAATCTATACCCAAGATAAATAGGGAGTTAGTGGATTATTAACGTAGTTCAAATTTTTCTATATACTATAGTATCACTAATATTTATAGAGATATGAAGGCACTTTTTTGTGGGATAACATGAAGAGGGAAATTGTAGATTATGTAACATGATGTTTAGTTTGATAAAAAGTGAAGGATGAAAAACAATATCCTTGATGATTTATCCTCTACCTATTCTTACATGGAAATGGGATTACATCACCATGGATTTTGTCATTGTATTACCAAACAAAACAAGAAATAATGATCAAATATGGGTAATTGTTGACCAATTTACCAAATCTACACATTTCCTCACTATAAGGGATGATTCTTAATTGGAGAGCATTAAGTAACTCTATATTGATAGTGTTTTAAGACTTAATGGAGAAGATATATCAATTTTTTCTTATCATGATCCATGATTTACATCTAAATTATGAAAATTTCTTCATAAATATTTGGATGCCGAGCTTCATTTGAGTACTGCTTATCAGCCTCAAACTATAGGGAAATGAGAAATGACAATAAAAACATTATAAGACATGTTGAGATCATTCTCACTTGATTTTAAAGGTATTGAGAAAAATATTTAGCTTTAGTAGAGTTTTCCTACCACTATAGTTTCCATTCCAGAATTCTAATGGAACCATATGAAGCATTGTATGAAAAGAGATATCGTACACCAAAATGTTGGGATGATGTTGGTGAAAGGAATCTTGTAGGACTATATCTTGTGGAGGATACAATATAATTTGTAAAGACTATTAAAAACCATATCAAAATAGATCAAATCATGCAAAATATCTATACCGATAATGGAATGAAGGATTTGGAATTTTAGGTGGGAGATCATATTTTCTTGAATGTATTTCCATGGTAGGGTGTTATAAGATTTGGAAGAAAGGGAAATTAAGAACCTGGTACGTTGGTCTTTTTTAAATTCTAGAGAGAGTTGGAGTTTTGGCTTATCATTTGGTTATTCCTCCTTTCCTTTATAATTTCCACAATGTGCTCTATATATCTTTGTTAAGAAAGTAAATTATAGATCCAACAAATGTCCTAACTTTTAAAGGAATAGATTTATTACCTGAATTATATTACTATGAGGATCCTGTTCAGAGTCTGGACACTAATGAATATGTGATGAGGAATTAGATTACTTAGATGGTATAGGTAATTTTTATAAATCATATAATTGAAGAGGTGACGTGAGAACCTGAGGAGGTTATGATAAATAACAACCCAGATCTTTTTACGGGGTGTCAATATGGATGTTTCGAGGAAGAAATTTTTATAGGGGGGTGAATGAAATGACAAAGAATTTTATCAATGATATATCACATATTATGTTTATTTAATATAGTATAGATCATATAAAATCACTTATAAATCACAATAAAAATATTATTAATGAAGAATGAATGATATAAGAGGTATTTCTAGAAGTCAAGTATCATATAACATTGGAATTATAACTTGAATGTTGGAATAGTAATGTGAACCTTATGAATAGTAAACTAGCCAATAGAATAGTAACCTCATGAATAAAAGTATAAATAATATTTACCCATCACATAAATGAAAAAATGATATAATTATATAATAGTAGTAGTAAATAAATATTTAAAAAATTAATAATTAAGTGTGGGTATTTTTGAATGTCATAAATACTTAATTAAAATTTTATAATTAATAACATAATTTTAAAGAAAAAAATATCTGCATGAAATTTATTCATAAATTTACATTGTTTGTCTTATTAATTCAGGATAATTTTATGATACATTTGTTAATTTTTGAAAGGGTCATAAATTTTTTTATAAATTTAAAATCAATATTTTTCAAGAATATAATTATTTCAAAAAAAATTAAATATCTCAAATATTTAAAATATTTTTATAAAATGGAGTCCATTTTTGAATTCTACACATTAAAATATGTCTAGGGTGAATTTTTGGGATTTTTCTAAACTACTTGTTTTTTAGTGAATAGTAAAATACAGTAATTTGTCATATATATGCCTTAAAAGATAAATAAACTATTCTTTTATTCATCACTATTGTAAGTAACATAATCTAGAAATTTCATTGATTATTTTAATATATTTTATGATAATTATTAAACTATTCATATTATTGACCAAACAAATAAATAAATGTATAAAATACTTCGAAACTCACTTATCCTCCACTATTAATACCACCCCTCACCACCCCTTCTCCTCACACCATCCAATCATTTTTCCTTATAAAGTTTATACACAATCCTCTACACAATCCTCTCCCCCACTACCAATATCTCTTTGTCTCATGAAAATACTAACATCAATCCTTTTAAAGAGGTTCTCAATGTGGAAAATTCAAGAGGTTAAAATCATTTTTCTTTTCCTTTTATTTTCTTTTGAAGTTATTTTGTTTTATTATTATCTTATCACCTCCCCTCATCCAAATAGAATGAAAACTCTTTTACATTAAATGTACTATAATTTTATTATTCTAATGGAATAATCCATCATTAATACCCTTCTCCACTCCGTTTTATTCTAAAAATTGAAACATTGTCTGTATGGTGTTGTTTCATTGCCTTCAAGGATGACATGTTTTTATTTTACTTCACCATATTCAAGGATAATAAAGAAACCATTTTAGTGGTTGGAATAGGATGTGAAGTTTATATTATAAAATTTTTTATTTTCTGGATTTATCATTTTTAAATAATAATAAATGATAAAAAATGAGTTCATTTTGATAAAAAACTATCATAATAATCTAAATGATTATTACTAAATGTCTTATTCGAAGATTCCCCATCATAAAATATAAAAAAATGAAATATATAACAAATTAAAATTGTGTATGTTCCATAATAACATATAATTCCAATTCTAGAGAATAATACCCATTATACATGAACTCCATTACTTATAAACAAGTGTACCGATCATGAAAACCCAGAATACGAATAATCAGGAATGATGAAATTAAACACTATAACACATAAATAAGGCCAAAAATAGACATAATAAAACCATAATGAATATAATACATGTATAAATGGGTTTTAATTAGAAAATTAATGGATATAATTTGACTACCTAGGACATTAAGGTTATGTAAAGAACACATTCAGACACAAGGTAAGGAAATATACACAAACGTTCATTTTCCCTTTGAGTTATTCATTCAATATCTTTACCCCAATGTAATACTTCTTTAATTTTTTGTACTTATTATATATTAAGTTTATATGTTCCAAACTAATATATCTAGATCATCTCATCATTATTCTATGGGAAATACATGTTTTACATAGTTCATTTTTTATATAAGCAAACCAAATTTAAGGGAACGTCTCAATTTCAAACCCATTTTCTAGTACAATACATAATATCTTTTATGAAAAAATTATTTTTCTAAAATAACTAATTTTTTCAAGAAAACTGTAATTGTTCATTTTTAGTTTTATACAAACAATCATGAAAAATAAAAATGAATTTTCCAAATTGAACTGTTCTTTGCAATGTAAAAATGTTTTTCTCTCATGAATTCCTCGATGATTTTATCAGAGTATTTTCATATCTTTCAAAAAAATATAATTAATTTTATATTTCATTGAGTTTTATCTCTTATTATATCATCCACCATATTGTATTAAATTGTTTATGATCATTTTGTTTATGGATGTGCTATATTGACTACCAAAAAGAATAGGGAATGTCCATTTTTATTAAAAAATGAAAAAAATACTAAAAGAGGATGGACAAGGTCATACAAGAATTTATTCCCTTGTCCCAAGAAGAACCAAAGAAATGAAATAATCCAATATCAATGTCACTAAGATATGAAACATTATATCACCCATACTAGTCAAAATAAAAACCAAAAGCACCATGATACCTGGTAACCATAGTTGGTATTAAATATGAGTAGTATTTCCTATATATGACATTCATATGAGGTATCTATTGAAAACATTCAGCATCCACAACAAAAAAACTTACTTTAGAAAAAGCTATACTATAGGTTGGGTTTTTAGCCAGTCATCCTCAACATCATCCAACATTCCCTAAATTCCATATGTTTCCTTCAATTGAATAATTTCATATAGAGTCTTTGAAGGTTATGTACCATCACTCAGCATTTGTGGCTCCCCAACAACTAGACCAAAACCTTCCTGATCCTTTTCCAGAGCCACTCCTGATTTCATTTCACCCTCAAATCAAGCATTCACATCATACTCATGCACCAATTTTAGGGCCAATTTTGTCTTAGATCCAATCATTGAATGTATACAGTCCTCTGTTTGAAGCACTAAAAAACTATGTTTTTCATCCTTAACAACTTGATGTGCTTGAACAGTTTCGTGTGAATCATATTCATCTACTTTTTAGAATTATAACCCATATATTAAATGCCTCTATCATTAGGGGATTTCTTTTGGCCAAAAAAATTCTCTCCATTCAGCATTGTTTGTCTCCACATCTTCTTCCTATAATATGTTTCATAGTTCCCTTATAATGAACAAAAAGTGCATACAACATTTTTATTGAACTTTTCATTGACATGGACAATAACTTGGTAGTTAAGATAGAAGTAAGGAAATTGCTCATATTATTCTTTTATAGAAATATCATTATCTAAGGAAGAAAGAACAATATAATGGATCAGAAAAGTGTATAGGTCAACTTCCACTATGATCCCCACATAATGGAAAAATTTCATAGATTCAGTGGTCCTATCCATTTTAATTGGAACACCCACCAAAGAAGAAATGTCAAAAAGGATCTCCAGATTCCATAAGATCTAGTGAAGAGCAATAATTTTGATCCAAAATTGAGCACTCGTATTTTTATAGAGAAAGGATTGAAACTAAAATCCCATTCATGGAAGAAAAATGTACATGGATTAAGAGAAATTGATATGATCCCCCAATATCTTCTCTTGTGGTTTTCTAATGGAGTTATTATGTGAAAAAATAATCATCCCATAAGTATGAATCTCTAATCAGAAAACCCTCATACATAGGTTAACTTCCAAAACAACACATCAACCTTTCAAATTTTACCTCTTCTAGGAAGAACAAGTCTAACAATAAATTAATTCTAACATATCATAAATCTATCAAAGATATCCTCCCTATTGGAAACAACATGGGTAGTTTCACCCTTTATAACAATTCGATCAGTAACACCATCACACACAAATGTGAAATGTCATCTAACTGAATATTCTTCAACTATTAAAAGTCCAATTCTAGTGTTCCCCACTGATATCAAATTAGATGAGGAAAACATAGTCCCTTCCTTATCCAAAGGGTGAAAATCAATTGACTTCTTCACTGTGGGTCGAACCATCTCATCCAATGGTTGAACCAGACGACCAACTTCATTCGACTTAGACAACACCACTACAAAAATCTACATACCTATAGCCACATGCTGTCACCAATTGATGGCAGCACACACTGCTAGGATACTACAATTTGTGTTACCTAAAACTGAATAATCCCTAAAATAAAGAACATCGAGATCAATGAAAGAGAACCAACCAAGCCAAACCCATGAGTTTATGCACTGACGATGAATATAATAGGCCTAGAACTATTGGCCACAACTTCCAGCACTGCGATCTGTCATGGATAATTAAAATGGGAACCCACCATGACTCAATGACCAAAATTAGCTTCTCTCACTCTCACCAAAGACAGATTTAGTTCATATTTATGGGAATACCCCACAATAGTCCCATCCATTGAAAGGTCTCATGAGACAAACTAGACTAAGTTTTAACCCATTATGAACGGTATCTTGGCCGATGCCTTGACCATATATTTATGATGTCTAACATTATGCAATCCCTCATTATGAAACTTTTAATAGATATTCCATGTGATTTTTGGACTAGTATAATATCCATGGTTATGTTTTATTAAGGAATTATTTTATTTGATTTTATTCCTACCATTTTATAGTTAAGAATACATTTTAATGACATGTGTTTTTAGTTATTCAAAATGACTTATTGTTTTTATTATCTCCCATTAAATTTCTTACCTTTACTAGGAATCTAAGATCACCCCTTTCATATATTATATTTTTTCTATAGATGTGAGGATATATTTTATGAATGAATTGGAAGGATAATATACATGTTTATGGGTATTTCAAATATAGTAAATATGATATATTTCTTTTCAATTTGTAATGTAAATTTAATGTATGTAATCTATTTTCTAGAAGTACGAAAATATTCCATCCTTCAAGAGTCAAATTTCTAGTTTATTATTCCAATGTAATGATGTTGGGAACCAACTCTAGGAAACTAGGATCGGGGTATTTACAATTCTTACCTTTTCTAAGCATATGATTTCACCCCATTCCATATTATTTATTTTACCCATAATACTAGGTAGTGTTTTGTGATATATATGAATGGATATGCTATGGGGAATAATGGAGTTATAAAAGAAAACGATTTATGCATTTGATACTTCAAAATTTAATTTGAATTTCTAGTATGTATCTTGTTTACCAAGAATATTAAACCATTCAATCATTTGGGATGAACATTCTTGAAAATATAGTGCCAATATAATAAAGTAACAACTCATTTTGGGATACTAGGGTTGGTTATTTACACCACAAGGATCCAAAATAGGTTATTATTTTAACATTATATATGATAAGGTAGAAATATGGAAATCAAATGGGAGATCTACAAGTTTTTTGGTCATTTTACACCTTATATTTTTAGTTTAACCATGAGAAAACCCATTTAACCCTCACCACATTAATTAATTTTTATTGTATTAAATATTTATTACGGAATAAAATTATTTTGATATTATAATATAATATTAATTATAATTTTTATAAATATAGAATACATTTTTATTAAATTTAATTAATAGAATTGGAAGAATTTATTTTGAAATTAAACTTGTTGACACGACAAAAAAGTGGTTTTCCGAGGAGAAAAGTTTCCAAAGTATGAAATGTTTTATATAGAAATTAAATATAAATATTATTCCAATGACCATTATTGGTAAAACTATAATATAATTGAACTTATTTTACTTATAATACTTTTTTTATAAATAAATGGATCTCTTTAAATGATTTAAATGAAAAGGTTATTTTCGATAAAAACTATAATTTTTTAATATTTATCAAAAAATAATTAATTGCTAAAATATATATAACATTTACCCAACGATAATTTTGGCATGTTGATTCCAAAAACAATAATAATTTTTTCAAATAATTTTTATAATTTTTTTCAAAAAATAATTTTATTATTTTGACATAAAGAGTTATAAAATAATTGTTTTTTGAGAAAATAGAAATTTCAAAATGTAGAAATACTTAAAAAAAATTTGTACTTTAATATCATTATGGTTTCATTATATAAAACCTTTATGAATAATATTAAAAATGTGGTTATTACTATTCATACCACTATGTTTAATGGATGGGTCATAAAAACTATGTCGAATGGTTATATAAATAGTATATTTTGGTTTTTATAACTTGATGTTTCATATATCACAAGATATCGATGAAATTCAATTTATTAATTAAGAAAAATAATTCATAAAATATTGGTGTGTTACATTATACCAATGTAAAAAATGAATTTCCCCCATAGAATTCCATCACTTTGGTATAAAAAAACAAGGATTCTTATGACTCATTATATCCTCATGTTCCCACGTAGCTTCTAAATTTGATGGATTCACAAAAAAACATTGACTAGTTGAGTGGTTGTGTTTTGTAGAAATTTCTCTATATGATATTGAAATATACAGTGGTGGTTAATCAAAAGAATGATCTTTCTCCAATGGTATGATCTCTACATTTAGTACATGTTAAGGTTCAGGAAATTAGTTCCTCAGGAGAGATGTATTGAATACATCATGGACTAGATAGAGGTTTTTTGGAAGATGCAACCAATTGTCTACTATCTAGAAACAATCATGGTTTTCAAGGAGATCAATATAACTATGTCTCAGTTTTCCAATATTTTTGTACCACATCACCTTATTTCCATGGATAAATTATAATAAACACCATATTAGAAACGTCAAATACCAAATCACTTTGATGATTATATACATTACATTTCTATCGACCATGTGCCACCCTTATGCATTGTTGAATATATATGAACCTTTATTCCATTTATTCAGATATATTAGGTCCCAATAGCATATTTGCTTCAACTAAATCCTAGAATACTGGATCTCTATACTTCTTTCTATAGAGGTATTCATACAGATCCATCTAAAGTCTTATAGGGAAGCAATTATTGTATGATAACTCAATTAGTGGATTATATTGATCCCAAACACCATTGAAATAGAATGAAAAATATATCAACATGACCATAAGGGTATCAATTATTCAATAAGACTAACTATATATACAAGTATGATATATAGTGCTAAAGCTCAACTCTATAATAAGAGCATGCTAAAGACAATGACATAGATTTTCTATAAATCATTAATTCTAGTCAAAAATAATGGAATGACCTACTCCACTAAACATTACTTCTTAGTGTATATGATAGAAATATGATCCAAAGATAAATATTCTATAATATCAAAGAAGCGTGATGGATTTTTAAGGAGTCCGACTACAACCCATATAGGATTTTGATGTGTAGACATTTTGGGGAGTCTAGTGATAAAATCCAAAATGATGTTTTTCCATTTCCATTATAGTATGGGAAATATATGTATTACCCTATTATACTTTTGTCTGTTGACCTTAAATCGTATACATACCAAGCATCGAGATAAATTTTTTTAATATCACCCTTTATGAAATTCATTCAAAAATACTATTTCAAGTCTCAATACATCTTCATACATCAAAGATGTATAGAGAAAGATGAACTTTTTTCCTACTCTAAACAATCCTTCTTCATATATTTTATGGAAGAAACACATAAAAAGTTCTTGAACTTATCATTCTGTCATATTCATAGTTAAACTCTGGAATATTTATTACTTCTCTTTTATCTCTATATCAACCTTTTATGCCAATTTAATATTCACTTGTATAGATGGTTGAACACACACTTGAGAAAGATAATATTAATCCCCTTAAATTTTTATTTCCATTAAAACCATAAAACTAAAATAATATTGGATATTTTTTGATCCATATCATAGATAAGCTTGTATGATCCTTTTGAGTGAAATAATCTTCAACTTTTTTCATTTTCCAATCATGTTAATGTTTTGAGGAGTCATGATCTTTAATAATATCTAACTATCTCCTATGAAGTATGTTAAAATAATTATAGGTGAATATATAATTTTAAATTTTGTGATCATTATATATATAACAGTTTCCATGAAAATGATAATGCCTTCGTATCTTTAATGAGAGAATTACCACAGGTATCCCTAAATCAAGAGTTGTGAAATTTTTCTCCAGGATTTTAATTTGTATGAAAAATAAGCTATAACCATGTCATTAGTCATAATAATTAACCCAATACCATCATTTTTTCATCACTAAATATTTCAAACCCTTCTCCGTTATAGGTTAATGTGATCATAGGTGTACTGAGTCACCTTATCATAAGTTCCTTAAAAATTTTCATGAATTTATCTATTAAATGGAACATGAATTGATTCTGAATTAACATGGTGAGTGGATTAAATAGTATAGATAAATTCTCTACTATAGATCAATAATAAATATAAAATCTATGAAATATTCAGATCTTAGTAATTGTGGATGGGTTGGAAAATTATTTTGTGTCCTTTATCTTTTTGGCATCCACTGATGTACCCACTACTAATATTACAAGACCCAATAAAGAAAAAGTTTAGTGAAATTTCCACATTGTAATTTTTTCTTATAAAGTATCCTTTGCTAGGATCTTTAGTACAATTCTCATGTGTTCTTAATGATCTTACTTTGTCGTTGAATAAATAAGAATAACCTATATAAGTACTATCAGAAATTGATTATGGGAATATGTAAAGATATTATTCATTAAATTCATGTATATAATAGGTGAATTAGTAAAACCAAATGGAATCACCGTATAATCATAGTGTCTATAACTTTATTAAAATATTGACTTGGGTAAATACTTCTTCTTGTCCCTCAATTGGATATATCGAGAATAATTACCAATCATGGAAATTTATTAAACTCCTAGAATTTAAAAAACAATTAATCAATACTCGATAGAGGATACATATTTTTGATTATGATCATATTTATTCAATGATAATCAATATTGAGTAACATCAATCCATTTTTTAGGAAAATAGAATAGTTTCACACAAAGGTGACACACATTGCTAAATGAATCCCTTGGAAAGATTCTCCGGGAGTTTCTTCTTCAATTCTTGTAACTCAATATGGGCTACTATATGGGAAGTTTATGAAATATTTATGGAACTAGTTATTAGTTTTTTTAAAACATAACTTCATGATTTGGGGAATTAATATGGAAATCTTCTATTAATTCCTCAAAAAACTACCAAACTATAGGAATATCATTGATGCTGAGTTTCTCACCAACCATATGAGATAAATGACCCATTTTATTTGGATTCCAAATGAAAATAATAGATGTGATTTCACTGAGATGTTAAAATTATCTATCACACTATAGAAGATCATAGGTTGGTTGGGAATATGAATTGAAACATACATTACTAGATAATTGAGGTAGTTGTTATAAAGATCATGTCAATCCATGCCTAAGATAAAATCAAATTTTACTAGAGGAATAATGAAAATATTTTTAGGAAGAAGATTCCATAAAAAATTAATCATAGATGAATCATATTATTGAGATGAAACCAATATACTAATATAGGGTTTCATAACTAATTATACATCTAACCATGTTGGTGGATTCTTGGAAACCATAGAATATTCTTCAGATCTAAAATAATTGGTTGATATTTAGTTAAATAAGAAATTAGATGTTCTAGATTGGATAGTGATTTTACATTTGAAGACGATGTTACTGTATCTATCATTATAAAAATTAATCCCATGACATGTTCCCTTTTCCTTCAGATTACATGGTTGATAACATCGATATAAAAAATTAACCTTATGATTCTGAAACTTGTTAAAATTATACCCATTCTCCTTTCATTAAAAATATTGTAGTGTGGACGGTGCATTACTTGGAAATTTATCTCTGTTATCATATTTAGTTAACTTATTCCAATAAAATTAGTATTATATTTCACATTGACCTTCCCTTACACACTTAAAACATTCAAAAGTCCCCTTAAAATAGTTTACTCTATGTATCTTACCAGTCTTTGAGAATTAAAGAAAGATCATCTTTTTCTCTCTATGGTTCTTAGTGTTTCCCTCAAACTCTATGTTTATTTTCTTATCAAAACAATGTGATTGAAATATAACTTCACTCTCCATTTCCACCTTGTGAGAGCATAAAAAAAATTCTTCATATCTATTGATGTAACATATGAAATATTCACTTTGGTATCTTAGTTTTATTTTATTGAAGAATCTATCTACCTATATGGGATGATACTTACAAAATTATACCTCACAAGTCTTTAAAAATTACTCTTTTTTGTAAAATAATATTAATTATCGTTTATCTTTACCTAAATGAATTACTTCTCCATTTGTATATTAATATTGTATGGAACATACTTATTAAAAAATAATATCTTAATCTCATCCCAATCGTTGTTTTCAATTTCATCTTGTCACCTCATATTCTTGAAGCGAGTCTAATATTTATCCTATTATACTTCCTAATTGTTTACAATTAAAATGAATTTTTCCTTATCCAAAATCTGGAGAATGGAAAATAACTTTTCAGTGTTATAAATCCATTTCTCCAAAACTATTGGATCATAAGAAACACTAAAATTTGGTTGATGTTTCCTCATGAAGGAATCAATAAAATTTTTCGCCCCTTACTACTTTGGGAGTTCCACATGATTAATTACTTAATAATGTTACGTGACAATAGAAACATGATTTTTTTCTATATCCCTTAACATTAGGTTTGATTAGGAGGGAAGTAATTACATTTTCTACTACATTCAGTAATAACATGGTTCCTTTAAGTTCCATCCATTGAGTAAACCCAAAAATTATAGTGTGTGTAATAATAATTATAGTGGAAAAGGCATATTAATGAAAAATAATTTATATGATGTCTAAATCAAGACACATTCTTTTAAATCAATAAAATATAAGGTGTAATATAGTTTATTCAAGGAAATCATCAATTAAAAACCTCCATGGCGTTTTGTAACAATAATTGAAATCAACAAAATCATATCCCACAGTAGTGTCAAACGAGGTGTACAGTAAGTCCCATTATCCTATACCTTGTATTGTTTGAGTCAAGCATGATGTGAATTATTTAGAGTTGTTAACCCTATGTACATATATTCCAGATTAATGTCTACATATAGTACATAGAAAGATATATATTTCTAGGGAAAAAATAATCTCTTCATTAATAGATCATTAAGATGTTACCCAAAAATTAAGATTATCATAAGGTTTCTCAATATTGTTTTCATCCTAGTTTATAAAAATTAACTAAAGTTATCTTCTAATACAATTTATAATGGAAAAGTCTTTTATAACGTTTATATTAAATATTTTTTTTATAAAAAATAAATACATTACAAAAGGACGCACCAGAGTATTCTCAAGTTATAATGCCTTTGGAAACATAGAAATAGAAACAACTGGTTTATTAGTGAAATAAATCATATACCGCATAGTTTCTCATAACATAAACCCTTTTTAGACATATAAAAAGTAATAAATTTCATTATAACTTGGGTAAAATAAATATATGAATGTGTGATAATATCATTAAAATAGGGCATGAGAGCATAACATTGAAAAAGACATAGAATTTTGAAATACACATAAGCATAGAAAATCATTTCAACAGTAGTCATGGATCATTTAAAAGTCTATCATAGTTGAAAGAGTTCACTCCCCAACCATAATTAATATAAATTTTCACTCCCAATACTATCATAGTGGAAATGTTTCCCTACGGATTTGGGTTTACTCCCCCTTACAGTTCTATTTCTCTAATAATATCTCTATCTTTACCCAATTTATTAGAGGGAGATATAGGTACCACTTGTCACATAATTAAAATCACATATATTTTTTATATAAGATCAAAAAAATTATAATATTAGACCCCATTAAAAGAAATGGGTTTCATAAACATTTGATCATAGAATAATCTATGAAAAAAGGGTTTATAACCATTATATCATTTCATAATTACATAAACCAAGAAAAAAGAAGAGGGTTTCAAAAAAATCTTGTAATCATAAATATAACTATTTTGGGATGAAAAATAATGGTATCTTGGATCGTATACCCTATAATGAATAAGTAACATCAAAGGATTCCATCTTTGATGGAAAATTATTTTGAATGATCAATGTGAACAATTATGGGGGAAAATATCCTTTTAACATTGAAAAACAATTTCTAAAAAACAAAAAACATTTTCAAAATCTATTTCGTTGAAAATAACCTTGAAAAAATACAATAAAAGAATTCAAATGATTTAAAACATTTTTTTAGGAAAATGTCCTTTCAAATTTGTTATTTTATTTAAATATTAAATATTTAAAAAATAATTTTAATTGAAAATAACCTTTAATATTATAAAAAAGATTCAAAACATTATTAGTTCATGGATATGGTAAATTTCATTCATCCTGTGAACATAAAAAAAATATTCCATTCACATTTGTTAATAAATTCCTAACAAGAATTTTTTAGAAAAAAATACGGAGATTAATTTAATTTTATTTATAGAAAAAATCAAAAAAGGGTAACTTTTTAGAGAAAATAATAATTAGATAATAATAACAAATTTATTGAGGACCTTTTTTAGAAAATATTGATATGGAAAACAATGAATTTTTTATTGAATGGAGAAATAAAGTGGATTTCTCTTAAAACAATTGTAAAAAATATTAACTACAAAAAGAGTGAAAAATGAAGGGAAAAATAAATTCACCTAACATGAATAGAGGATAATAAATGTAATGAGTTTCTTGAGGCTTATATTATAATATTTCATCATGAGAATTAAAAACATTGAATATCCAGATAAATGATGAGATTATATTAATAAACGCATAACACTCTGGTAATAATTAATTACAATCCCACAGAAATAATTACAACAAATGAAACATAAAATATAATGATAAAAAATAAATTCCTTATATTTCTTGTAAAATATTACATCTATAGACCATAAAAATAAGATAGGTTCATAACATAACACATGTCTCAATGATGTAAAATTGAGACAAAAATTCCTTACGATAAGTCATGACATCCATTATACATACTGGAAACTCCTATATAATAAATATATGTATAATATACATATATTTTAGAACCATAATCATATTTATCATTACATATATTGTTTACTTATTATAATTTTCTACCATTTTATCAATAAATCAATGTTAATATCACGTTTCACATAACAACTGATTCATTTTTCATGTATGTTTTTTGGCGTGTTTGATCCTTTTATAGTTTGGATAGATCCAAAATATCTATAACTTCAACCATTATATATATAATATTATTTTTATATTTATTTATAAATATCCATTAAATTTAAATATATATAATGTTTTTCACCAATAATGGAGACCATAAGCCATATGTACACATTAAAGATGTTTATATTTTATAAGTGGATCAAAAGAAAGGATAAAAAATAATATATCAAATTTATAGAATCTGTATTATTTCATATATATAACATATATTTATTAAATTTAACCTTTTTACCATCCATGTAAAGTATTATTGGAAACAAAATAACATCTCTTCTGAGGAGATAATCTGTTGTACACCTGAGTGACATTATTGAAATCCCTTGAAATAGAACATGAGAAAAAATTTATGATATTATGATTCCAGAGTAATGATAATATATTTAGGACAATATATAAACAATAAATACATCATTATATCAGGTTGTGATCAGTTGTTATGGAAAATCAATAACATCAATTTGTGAGGCTGTAGATCGCCAAACACATGATCAGTGATTTCGATTCCCATTTGAGGAAAGAGGAGAAATATGTAGATAATTATAATAAAAAAATAAAAAATAAATATATGTAATATAATAATATTATTTTACGGAGTTGGACTAAGATATAAAACAAATACACATGTTTAATAATTTTACCTCTTATTTAAAGAGATTCTTCATGTTTATACCTAAATCCTACATAGGATGAATATGTTATTGTAATAAAGCCTATAATATGATTTGAGGGAATTAAGTAAGTAATTTTAGAGGGTATTTTTAAAACTAAGGTGTTTCGGAAGACTTAGGAGGAGAAGAGGGGGTGGCCATTAATATGTGGGAGATATGAAATTCAAGCAATATTTGAAAAGAATGAATTGTGCCCCCATTTTTCACATTCCAAAAGGATAAAAAATGGATAATGATAAAAAACATATAAATTATAATATCTAAATATGTTCTTCTAATGGGTGGTTGATAGGTTTCAAGGTTATTTTTGACCTTATCGTTTAAGTTTAACTCACTGTAAAACATGTGTAACCGTAACTGTGGTAAATAATTTTTAATATTTTAACTATTATTTACTGTCAAAAAATTAATTTTACCTTATATAACACTATTAACTATAGTAATTAAAAATATATAATCCATTTTTTAAAAATTATATTCACATTAGTGATAAAATTTATTTTAAAATTAAACCAATAGACATGATAAAAAAGTGGTTTTTTAAAGAGAAAAGTTTCAAAAGAATTGAAAGTTTTTTATATAAACTTTAGATATGAAATTGATTTTAATGACCTATTGGTTTAATTAATATATAATTGTGATAATTTTACATTTAAAACCATTTAAATAAAATATTTAACATAAATTTTTTTAAATGGAAATGAAATTTTCAATAAAACCCGAATTTTTTAGAATTCATCAAAAAAGTAATATTATTAGAAAAATACCAAAAATTCACCTTAAGATAATTTTTGAATGTAATTTTTTTATTTTTTTATTATAATTTGTAAATATTTCAAAAATTGGTTTTATTATTAATTCCTAAAAATAAATAAAAGCATTTTTTTTACAAAAAATAATTTTCAAAACATATAATGACATTTCAAAAAATTACTATGTTTTTACAACATCATTTCATTATAAAAAAATGTTATAATTAATATTTAAAATCTGGACATTCATATTCATATTTCTATGTTGAATAAAAAGGAATAACGAACATGTTATATAGTAATATTAATTGTACATTTTGGTTCATTAGAACGTAATGTTGCATGTAGCACATGATTTCAAAAAGTTTAATCTATTGAAAATAAAAATTCATTTTCATAAAATCTCACTTAGTTATAGTAGATTAAATAATTTATTTTAATCCAGATGAGTTACAAAAATATATTCACAGCTTATGTGATGAGGAAGGAACCAACTATCATGGAAAAAGTAAATGATAGAATAGCCTTTGGGGGAAATGAGAAAAAGAATAATTAAAGAAGAAGAAGCTTTTGAATCCATTTATTTAATATATAGTGAAGGTTAACATGACTTCAACAAGAAAATTTTTCTTATTTATTACATATTTAGTAAATTTAAGTGTTTGTTGAAAAGAAAATGATCCCTAAAGCTCTTGTATTGATCCGATCCTCAAAGCCTATAGCAGGTGTCTACTTAATTACATTAGCATAAGATACAAGGAATTTCATCCAGAAGAAACAAATAGTTTATTAGTCTTGATAAAAGAGATATATACTTTAATCACATTATCATTTGAAAAAATATAATACAACAAGATATTTTCTTGAGAAATATATTATTCCCATTACCATATCCCTTTATAAAAATCATAAAACCTGTCTAGTTATCTTGAGGAATATAAAACATAAAAAAGTGGTGAGATGAAATGATCAGTAATGGTATGCATACACGAAAATAAATCATAATCTATATTTTAAGGTAAATAATTCAAAAAAATTCTGTTTAATTAGTAAAATAATCATAATATGGATGTATCAAATGTTTCCCAAATAAACCTATATAAATAATCACATGAACTTGAAAAGGTTACCATGAATATTCCAACTAATCGAATAATCACACGGATTATCCATAACTCAGTTAATATTGATTGAATGCATAATTTATAAACAATGAACTATCAAGATCTATCCATAAGATATTTATTAGGATGATCTATCCACAATAAAGTTACTACCAAGATATATCATCAAGATAATTTAAATCTATGGGTTGAAACCCATAAAAGTTTTCAAAATGTTTTGTCTCCTGCGACCATTCAATACATCAAGGAGATATATATAACTTCCAAACCCCGCCCAAACCATAATAATTATATTTAATTGTTCAGAATATGGGGAGAAACATAAACAATATAAATATTCATATAGAAAAACTATCATAAAAAAATGTGAATACTTTCCCTAATAAATTTTAATTAATATAAAACATCAAGAGTAATATGGAAAATGGTTTCAAAATATCAAATACAATTTCATAATGATCATAACAATCGAAGAAAGAATACGTTTGATATCAATAAAACAAATCCCTATTGGATCATAAGTATAATAAAATGGCTGATGTCATTAATGAATAAAAATACCATAATAGATTTTTTGAACCATTAATGAGGAAAATATAATTTTCATCATGATTTTTTTTAAAAGAAAACATTTTTAAAATTATCTTATTTATAAATAACTTTTTAAAATTTTTACGGATGTTTTGAAACATTATTGTTTTCATGAAAGTTGGATATTATATTCTTGTTGTACAAGTTAAAACAATGATTCATTTGAATTTTTGTTAAAATTAAAATGGGAATCAATTTAAAAATGACATGAATATTCCCCTTATAATTTTGAAAAATGTTAATACGGGATAAATTTACATTAATAAATCATTTTTAAATTGTTGAAAACATTTATGAAATTATTTTAAGAAAACATGGTTTGGAATCAAATAGACTTCTGACCGAAGAGAGAAATAAAGGAATATTTTATTAAAATCATTTAATCAGTTAATTTAAGTAGTAAAGAGTGGAAAAAGTTACCATTACATGAAAATATCATGAATAACTAGAGTGGAAGAAAATTAAATGGGTTCATTTGGTAATGGTAAACCAATTTCTACCAACTAAAACTTAAGTATAAATAATGTATATTAGAATTATATTGTTAAATAAACCATTACAATGATCATAAAGTTTAAGTGACAATTAATTAGTGAATTTATTATGTTTTTTTGGTATAAATAAACATAAAATATTTGGGAATAAAACATAGGTTAATATAAATTAATTATACACATAATATTTTAATGACATAATTAATTAAGTAGAATATCAACCCAAGAATTAAAATTGAGTTAAGAAATCACTTACCCAATGTTTCCTTTTGGTTGAACATGCTATAAAATCATGTAATGTGGGTTTAAACATGTTAAAAAATTATTCTATAACCATAGTTTTATTTATATATCGTATATGATCATTTTATATTATCTTATTGCCCATTTATATATAATTATTCATTATTTTTATAATTTTGGGTGTTAATTACATTGTTTTATAACGTCTTCTTCATCATAAAGATCCAAATATTTTATATATTATATGGTTTTATCATCCTAGAATAATAATCAAGTCATGATTATCATATTTATAAAATAATAATATGTTTAGCACTAATCATGAATAACGGAAATGAGAAATAAAGTACGTTATAATAACGGAGATGATATGTTGTACGCACACAATTATAACACATACATATTTCATTAATCATTATAAAAAGGTGTAAAGTAAAATATTTCCATTAAATAATGATTATAATATCATATATTCCAAATTATATACTTATATATATCATTTATGTGGTGTGGTGATGAAAATAGAGTCACATCACTTTAGGAAGGTGGAAGTCTACACGTACACGAATGATGTTATCCTCTTTACACGAGTTAAAATGAAAGAAAGAAAATTTTATATATTAACTATTCAAAAAGATAAATATTTCATTAATATAATAATATTTTCATTTATATCACAAATAATTATTAACATTATCATTATCCCCTTCCATGTGGAGCGTTATTAATGAAAAAATCACATCTCATTGCGAGGCTGTAGTCTGTCGTACACACGAGCAACCTTATCATATATCATATGGAATGGAAGGTTTAACAAATATTCTATAGTGAATCCATATGTATAAATATTTTATAAATATAACATATATACTTTATATCTATCATTATACCCAACCTTGAGAGGTGTAAATGGAAACCAGAATGACATCGGCTCACTAGGTTGCAGTCCGCCATACACACAAACAATGACTTTTAAAACCCATTTGATGGAAGTGGAGATGGTTTTTGATCATGAAAATATAAAAAATATATACCAGTATATAGAATATAGTAATTTTATTATATCAAATTGGTTTAATAACAATTTTATGTTGTGAATAAAGAAGTAGAAAAAAGATGCTTGTTGAAAACATTACCTATTCTTTAGGTATCCTCTATAGGTTTACAATAAATACTTCATAGGTTGGATTTAATCACATAATAAGGATTATAGAATGAGGGTAGGGATGATGTTATATCAATCAGGTGGGTATTTTTTAACTAGTGGGATTTGAAGTTGTGAGGAAGATAGGAGAGGTGGTGGCCTTTTTAAAAGGGTTAGAGGATGTACATGTATTGTTTGATCATAATTGAGTGATCCCACATTTTTCATGTCAAAAAAGGGTAAAATAATAGTCTATTATTGACCCATAGAGGTTTCATAGTTTAACTGTGACCAGAAAATTGTTTTTCAGTAGGGGGTTTTGGCCATTTTTACGCATATCGTTTCATTTTAACCCCCAACAATCCCATTATTATCTTAATTGTGGTAATTATTTTTTACATAATTTACTGAATATTTTGGTAAAAAAAGTTGAAAGTATTATCAACTATAAATAATTATGATACCAAATATGGTATTATTTTTTCTAAATTCAATTCAGATATTTGTTAAATTTTAATTTAAAAGTAATCACATAGACTTGATGGGAAAGTGGGGTTTAAAAGTGAAAATGTTAAAAAGGATTTTAAAGTATATATATATAAATTCAATAAGAAAATATTTATAATAAAATAAATTTTATAAATTAATGTAAAATTAAAATAATTTTATATTTAAATCAATTAATATAATTGTAAATTATTTAAATGAAAAGAAAATTTTCAATTAAAATTCAGCATTTTCACTTTTTATCAAAAAATGAAACTTTCAAAAAAGACCCTAAAATTCACCCTAAACGTTGTTGTTATTATATATTAAAAATTGTAGTTTATTTTGTAAAACTAAATTTTCTATATATGGTAAAAATTAATTTTAAATTATTTTCAAAAAGTGTGTTTAAACCATCTTGTTGAAAAATAATATTTTTTTCAGAAATGTTTTCTTTTTTTCATTTAAATGATTTTATTTTTTTTCAAATGAATAGATAACCTTAATTTTTATAATTTTGTAATAATTATTCATACATGATAATATAACCACTATGTCATTAAAATTATATTAAATAATAATTTTTTTTAAATATTTCACACTTCATTTAAACTCAGTGTTGTTTGTAATTTTAGCCATTGAAGAGATTTAATTTTTTTTAAAATAAATATATCATCAATTTTTGGGGTGTGAGATTTTCTATTAATAATGGTGTTTATTTTTACAAACACTATCAAATATTTTAATATTTCAAGGTGTTACATTCTCCCCACCTTAAATAAATTGCTCCCCTAAAATTTAAACTTAATCTTAGAAATCAAGTGTTTGAAATTTATAAATACCATTTTTGAAAACCCAAATCATAAAAGAGTTAATAATGTAAACTATTAATGAGATAGAATATGAAGTACAAAGGTCATCTAAAATAACACATAACGAAGTTTCCATATTGGTGAACATAGATGGTAAATGAAAACCTGGACTTCAAGGAAAAGTGTAAATTATTATTGAGAGTGAATAGTGTCATTAACCACAGGAAAGTGAATAACCAATGGAATGTTAATTGTGTAAATTACCAATAATTTAATTGTTTTCCTTTAAAAATAATGACTAATAAATTTTCTAATTAATAATTTAAAACTAACTAAGAAATTATTTAATAGATTATTTCAATAAATTTGATGATTTTTCATTAAAAAATACATAGTATTTTATAGAGAAATTGTTTAATTAAAATATATTACTATTCTTAAAATTAATGTATTTATCCTTTTAGTTGTTATCATGAAATATTATGATTATATATGTTAATTTTTCCTTTTAATGTTATTTTATAAATTAGAAGTCATTTTAATGGATGTAATTCATTAATTATTTAGAAGAATATATAAAATTACACTAATGTAAAATTATATCCTTTTATTGACAAATAGAAAAATAATTAAAATTAATATGATAATGACTTTATAGTTTTCAAAATTTTAGAACATTATTAATATTAAATAATGTAATATTTTCAAGCATATAATAATTTTTTGTTGTATTTGATTTTTTGAAAAATAAAAATTATAGTTCTTAAATTGTAATATATGATAATAATATTTAATATCCAAATATTTATACTAAAATTTTATAGTGTAAATATTTTAAATTCTATTTTAATAAAATTGATTTTTTTGTTTTTTAATGAATCATTAAATACTCAGGTGTTAATCATTCATTAATTGACATCCCATACAAGTATACATAGGACATTTTTCATGATATTTGGTTGTACTATATTTAGCATGTGATTTCATATAAAATTTGATATTTATATATATAAATATATCAGTTTATATGTAATTACTAAATTTTAATGTTTTTAAAGAAAAAATATACAAATATATATACATATATATGTAAGGAAAGCTCAAATGTTTTTATAAAATTTGGATTTTAAACATGATAGAATATTTGGGAGTAATCCCATTACTCTAGAAGTGGGTAACCCCATAAAACCTTCATTGTTTCAAGGTGTCCTATGGGTTTTTCCAAAGAATTTGTAATATTTTTTTAAAATCACAAAATTACAAGATGGTATATTCAAAAGTGTTATAGTATTTTCAGGGGGTAATTATTTTCCATATTATTATAACATTTTTAATGTGTATGTATTTTCAAATGAATTTTCATAATCATGTTTTTAATGGATTTTTAAAATTATTTTTAAAGATATCTTATAATCAATTTTATTTCAAAAATATAGGTTTATAAATTATAATTATTTTTGAAAATATTTTTAATATCATTTTTCAAATCAATATATTTAAAAACCTAGAATTATATTTATGAAAATTATATATTTTATATATTTTATATAAATTTTAATATAAATGATAAATTATTTCATATGAGTTTTCAATATTATTTTGGAAAAAAATTCCTTGGATTTTTTAAGACCCATTTCATGGAATCTATTCCCACAATATGTTTTTAAATATGTTTTATGGTCCATTTAGAAGTTTCAAGGGGGTTATCTTCAACAAATAGATAACGCAAGAAATGTCTAAGAACTGATTTTTTATTATTTAATCTCTAATAAATTATAATAGTGGTATTTTTCATCTGAATCCTAGAAAATAAAATATAATTAATGCTATTATGGACTTCATATTTTTTAGTTTCTTTATAAAATGAATATAAAACATTGTTTATACTTGATCTATAATAACAGGTCTCGATGCCTTAAAAGGGGCCTCAAAGCCCTAAATCTATGATTATTTAAAAAACATTTGTTTAACATAAATGAATGTATTAGAATACTAATTGGTTTGAAGATCATATTTATAAATTTGAGGGATTATTTTACTACCTTTTAATATAAGGAAATATACTTACCTATTATGTTTGTAATTTATAATCACAATTTCTAACATTGGTTTTTCTTTAATCAATTTCCAATTCATCCCTTACTATAAGTAATGAATATCCAACTAATGATATTTTTATGAATGAAGTAGAAAAATTAACTTTTTATGGATCATGGAATCCATAATAAAATGATAAGTCGTTGCAATGATCTCTAGTTATGATTATGAAATAATTGTTATCAAAAGTTATCAATTTTGCACAAATATTTCGTATGGGGATGTAATAAATTAATAATTAATGCCTCATCCAAAGACTAACCTTATCCTTTTAAAAAATAATTAACCTTATGAAAATTATAAAATATTATGATCCAGAACCTTAGAAATAATGTCAATGAATTTCCAAAATTGACCCATCATTAATCTCTCAAACAACATGATGTAGCTCTTAATCATTTCATATAAAACATGTGAATAACTTCATCATATATTCTCTTAGAACAAGGTAATATAATCAATTAAAACTATACCATTTTCAAATAATGAATAATTCCTCATTGCTTTGGTAAAACAAATATTATTTGATATATTCCTTAACTCAAATAATGTTGTTACTTTCATCAATAATATCATAAACATTTTCTTCAACAAATCATTAATTAGTTCCTACATAGTTAGCATCATCCAATTTAATTTATCAATATTAATTATATATTTATCCAAAAATAAATATCTAATCATCATGAATAAAATAAGGTTTCTCAATAATTTTTTTTATAAGAAGTTCAATATACCATTTAATCATTTTTTGGTCATATGTACCATTCATTACATGCCTTGAAATCCTTAATGAAAATGTACTCTTGTAAAATCTTTAAATATTTCATAAATAATATAACCAAGACATCATTGATAATATACTTAAATTAAATTATTCATAAATATAAATACAATACATTAATTGTTTCTCTTCATATGTGGTGATAACATAATCTTGAGCATGATTCATTAGCTTTTTTTGAGGTATATTCCCTTAAAACTTGAGATATTCACTTGCGTAGAGTCCTAAGTCGTTACAATTAAAGCATTATTAAATGGTAAATTTTTTATTACCCCTTAAATAACAAGAATGGTGTCCTTTCTCTCCACACTTATATCAAACTCCTATCCATTTTATGAAAGTACTGGGTTGTTTCCTTCTGAAATTATTATATGTGGAAAAATATTTCATTATTTTCTTACATTTATCCATATTTTCCTTAGTCATATTAAATTTCTTATTTCACTATTTGAAATAAATAATACTTATAAAATTCTTTTTACATATTTTTATGACATGATACTATATCCTTATGTGATGAGAATATTTGGGAGACTGGTTCCCTTTGAATAATTGGATTAAGCCCATAAAATATACAACCATTTTGACTCTTTCGATCATGTGAATTAGTGAGGTTCCCTTTCTTGATTCTAAGATCCATTTATAAATAATTGAATTTACTATATAAGATCTTATCATTATGAAACATAATTTATTATCCCAAAACTAGTGAATTACATAACAAAAATTGATAGATTTATGCATAGCTAATCTCGTAATCCCAAACATGGTGTCATGGGGGAAATATATATTTTCAAATACTTCATAATTGAATATAAAGATAATGTGAATTATCCATAGAATGTTCCGAGGGATTGAGAAACAATGTGTGTAGTAAGGCCACTATCATGTACTAGGTATCACTAGAGTCATGCTTGATGAGCCTTTTTTGGAGTTATTACCCCTATGTACCTTTTCTCTAGAACCACACCCACTTATAGTATCCATAAAATATGTATTTCTAGGAAAAAAAATATTTTCCTTACAGAAACATTCGAATGTTCTTTTTTTCTTATCCTCAAATTATATCATAGTGTTATGTTCCCAAATCATTGTTTTCTATAATCTCGTTCCCAAGGATTTTACTTAACTTGCACTGATACCAACCTTAATTACCCCAACCCCAAAATCCAAAATCCAATGTTTTTCTTATTACATTGGTATGAGATACAAGGAATAAAATCTGAATGGACTGAATAGTTCATTAGTCTTGGTAAACTAGATAAATAATTGAATAATATTTACATTTGAAAACATGTAATACAACAAGGTATTTTCTTGAGAACACCATTATTCCCCTTATCATATCCCAGTTTATAAATCATAAATAAATTTCCTTTTTGAGAGGAAAATAAAACATAATAATGGCGCTAGATCAAATTAAAGGAATGGGTAAGCATATAATGAAAGATATTATAAATAATATACAAAGGTAAATAATAGAAACACATTCAATTTAATAAAAAAACGAGGCATAATATTCTAGATGAAAATGATGATCAATTAAATAAATATAAATAATCACATGAGCTTGAAAAATTAACCATGGATATTCTATCTAATTGAAAAATCCCATGTAAAATAATTAAATATATACATAATGAAGGAATTCATAATTCAAGATTTCTAAAATATCAAGATCTATCTTCCAAATAGTTACTGACATGATATATCCTCAAGGTAGTTATATTCAAGATCTATCCTCATGATAGTTTATTTTTTTGGTTGAAACCTATATAATTTAGAATACCAATTTATCGCATGAGACATGTTGATGCATCAAGGTGACATATAAATTATGGTCCCCACCCAACATAAACTAATTAAGTTTTATTCTCCAAATTATTGGGATAATCCTATAAAATGTGAACATTCATGCTGAAAAACTACCTTACGAAATGCGAATTCTTCCCTAAATCAATAAATATAACCACAAAAGATCCAGAGTAATATGGTGAGTTGTATGAAAATAGAAAAACAGCATTGATACTGATTATAAAATTTCTAATGAAATATTAAAGATGATATAAATTCAACATATACCTCATGTATTACAATTAAAGTACATGGTTGATGTTGTTGATCAATTGAAATACCATAAATGACATTTAATATAATTCTTAAGGAAAATATCCATTTCACATTGAAAATAAATTTTTTAAATAAAAATATTTCAATATACTTTTCTTCAAAAATAATCTTTGAAACATTTTAAAGATTTTTAAAAAAAACATTATTGGTCTTTACATTCATACCATATACATTAAAAAAAATATCATTATCACTTTTTTGATAAATTCCAAACAAGCATTGATTTAAAAACTACATAAATATTCTATTCTAAAAATATTCCAAAATGAAAAAATGGGTAAAAATTACTTTAATAAATAATTTTGAAAATGTTGAAAACATCATTGAAAACATTTTTTGAAATAATTGTTTTGGTATAAAATATAATTTTGAACGATGAGAGAAATAATGTCGTATTTTAATAAAAGACATTTTATAAATTAATTTAAGTACCAATGTGTGTGAAAATTTTGATATTATATAAAAATATAATGATTAAATAGATTTTATGTAAATTAAATGGTTTTATTATGAAATGATCAAATAATTTTATTCAACTGAAATTCATGAGTAAATAATATAATTTAGAATGAGATTGAGAAATAATCCTTTAAAATATTCAAAAAATCTAAGTGAGAATTAATAATTGAATTGATTATCAATTTATGCTATAAATAAAAATAAAATATGTGAAAATACAACATAATATAATCAAAATAAATATAATGTATAATATTTGTGAGGAATAATCAAGTAATTAGAATATTAAACCAATAAATAGAAATTTTGTTAAGAAGTATCTTACCTCATGCTTCCTTTTGGTTGAATGTATTTAAACCTCCTATATAATGGTATAAAAATTTTGATTTTTCTTATTACATACCCATATTAATATTTATAATATCATACATGATTCTTTTATAACATCTTATTATATATTAATTAATAATATTTTATTATTTTCATTGTTTTGGGTGTTATTTTTTCTATTTTCTCATGCATGTTTCATCCTGAAATATCTAGTTCTTGTGCGTATTAAATAATTATATCATATAAGAAATAATAATAATTATATAATAATTATATTTTAACATCAATTTTACATTAAAATCCAATCATTAATGATGGTTATGAAAAATAAACTTTGTTACGATCATTGAGATGGTAGGTCGACATATGCATGAGTTGCATTTCCATATTTCAATGATTATTATGGAATGGTGGTAAGAAATATTTTTCTTCAAAAACTGATAAAAATATCTTATATAAAATATTATATACTTATATATAACATCTATGTTGTTAGGTGATTATAAGAGATTCACATCACTTTGTGAAGGAGGTAAGACGTACATAAATGATGTTATCATCTTTACGTGAGTGAAAAAGAATAAAAGAAAATGATAAATATTAGATTTAAATAATGATAAAAATTTCATTAATATCACAATTTTTTCATTTATATAATATATAATCATTAAATATTTATTTATCACCTACCATGTTAAGTGTTAGTGAATGGTGAATCACATGTCTTCGTGAGCCGGTAATCCACCGTACACCCAAGTAATGTTATCATATATCACGTGTAACGGAAGGGAAAAATTAATATATGTTTTAATGATTATATATTTATAAATTTTTTATAAATATCATATATATAATTTATATCCACTATCTCACCCTACCTTTACATGTGGAAATGGAAAAATGAAAGGAAATGGTTTGCAAGGTGGTTCTCCTCCACACACATCAATAATGATTTCATGAAAACATTTAATTGATGTTGAGATGGTTGTAGGTTATGAAATTTTATTATAGTCTAAAAATAGTATATAGAGTATATTTTGGTTATTATATCATAATTTTTTAATTAGAACTGAAATAGGATGACAATGAAGTTAAATAAATACTTGCATTGAATAAAACTACCTCTTCTTCGGCTATCCTCATACGTTTGTACTAACACCTTAAAAGGATGGATTTATAATCAAAATAGGGATTATTTTATGAGGTTATAGATTATGGGAAGTGAGTTTGTGGATATTGGTAGATCAAAAGTGGGTTTAAGGTTTGAATAAGAGTGTATATGGGTGGCCTTTTATAAGGAGGGGAGATGGCACAGTTCATATTTTTAAATATAACTGAGTGACCCCATGTTTTTAGGTGTAAAAAGGGTCCAAAGTGGACCATTATTGAACTTTAGAAGTTTTATTGTCTAAATAATTAATCCAATAGATTTTAGACTAGTTTATATGTCATTTTTACCCTTACATTTTAAACTTGACCCTCGATAAACCCAATTTTATCTTAACGATGATAATTAATTTTTATTATATTCCCTAATTGTTTTGGACAAAAATTACATTGAAGATATTTTAAACTATAAATTATTATAATTTCAAATATAAAATATATTTTTTTAAATTCAATTCACATATTTCGGAAATTTTTATTTCAAATTAATCCCACTAATGTGATGAGAAAGTAGGTTTTTAAAGTGAAAATGTTTACATTTTTACAAAGTTTTCACATATTAATTCCAAATGAAAATGATTTAAATAAACTAAATTGGGTTAATTGATATAAAATTAAACTAATTTTACGTTAAAATATATGACAAAATTATTAATTATTTAAATGGAAAGGAAGTTTTTAAGTAAAATTTACAACATATAACTATTTAAAAAAAATTAAACTTTTTAGAACAATTCGAAAAAAGCACCATAAGACAATTTTTTTATTAAAATTTGAAAAAATAATTTTGATTTGTAAAATAATTTTTATAAAAATGGAAAAATTTAATACTAAATTTTGTATGCAAAGCTCGATTAAACCATCTCATTAAAAAAATATAGTTTTCCTAAAAACATTTTTTTAAATGATTTTAATTTTATTTATAATCAATAGATAAAATAATTTCATAATTTTTTATCACTATTCATTCCTGCCAATTTATTTTCTAGGTCCCAAATATTATTTTAGATAATAATTTCTTTTAATATTTTAGTTTCCATCTAAACTCAGTGTTTTATCTAATTCACGCTAATCTCAGTGTTCTATGTAATGAATGCTAAAAAAGAGAATGATTTTATTTGAAAATAAATATCTAATAATATATTGGGGTGTTAAATTTTATTATAATGTTAATGTTTAATGTTTTTATGGAATTAAAAACAGTGTTCTCAATTTTAAATATTAGGGTGTTACAGTGATGGAATTGTAATAACCCTAGTCACTCTGACTATGTTTGAATAAAGAAGAAGATAATGAAATTTTAATTTGAGGAGAAAGAAAAGAAAATTTGAAAAAAAATAAGCTGTATTCTCGTATTAATAAAATATTTTTTGAGATATCATGCGGATATTAATTCATTATCATGTAATTCCTCATACTATGAAGTTAATTTCTTTGAAAAAGTTTAAAATGACTATAATTTTTCAAAAATTGATTGTGATGATGAATAAAAAGTTGTGGTTCAATGGATACTAAAAGTGAATTTTTAATAATCTCTTTAGTACAACATTTGATAAAATAATGAAAATAAATAATGGAAAAGGGAATATAAATAATTAATTATTGAAAATTAGAAGTTTAATAAAATAGAAATCACTCATGATAATGAGTACACAGATTATATATTGATTGAAATTGAGATAGAAAACGTAGTGGGTGATCTTGAATAAAATTTTGCTATAAAAGAGGAAGTAATATTTTATAAACTATCATTATGTCTCACTGTATTTCATGATATGAACATAGTGAGAGAAATCATCCAAACACTAACAGAGCTCAATGAATAGACTTCTCAAAATTTTGAGAACAAATATTCCAAATAACAAGTTAGTTATACATGGATTCATATTTAAAATTTATATTTTTCACTAATAATTTATTCCACATAAGAAATATGTGGTTGTCTAGTCCTAGAATAATGAGATGAAATATTCTTCATAAAATGAAGGAAGAGAGGAATTAATATTCTTTATAAAGAATAAAACCTTGTTAGATCGAGAACCAATATATAATATGTATGTTTCAAGGGGTTTAATAGCGTCGTGGTAATCATGGAAAAACCCTATTAATATGGGTTTACTAGTATTTTGAAGGAAGGTTCGAAGAAACCAAATGGATTTTCATTAGGAATATAATTAAAAAATATCATAGGATACACCAATGATAAAATATCAAGAAATTATTTCTATAAATAATTTTTTTCAGGTTGTGGAAGATGTTAGAAGAAATTCATTTTTAAAGGATACAATGCCATGATTTTCATGACATGGTTGTTTGGATAATTTCCTTATGAAATGAATGGAAATAGATTTCGTAAAAAATATTTGTATGTAAACTAAAGAGTTTGACTAAATTTTTATTTCTAAGAATGAGATACAAATATTGTGGAATATCATATGAAGAAGTCAATAAAAAAGGATAATATTGAAAAATCCAAATTGAGCACTAAAGAAAATTTAATTTAGGTGTTGAAAAATGAAAATGTTAACATATTTATGGAGTAATCAATACGTGGTGGCTTAAAAAATTAAATGAACACGTGTGAAATATGTGAGAATGTTTGGTATAGTTAGAAAGACTGTGTGGATTTCCATCAAGACCTAGAATAATGTTTGAGGAGGATGAATGAGGTACAAGATAATGACGTTGAATTAAAATCTAGGGTAAATAATATTTTTATACAAATACATGTAGTTATATATAAGAATATGATAACTTATCAAAAAAAGGCTATCAATAAAAAGAAATGTGATGTTATTAGAGGAGTAATGAAGTCAAGGTTGAGATGAAATTCATATATTGACTGTTTATTCTATAGGTACAAATAATTTCCCTCTTTATTTCCTTTTATTCAAGTAATTTTATATGCATGGTACTATTGTATTAGAATGATTGTAATATATAATGTACAATATAGTCAAAGTTGTGGTTTTCACCTCTGGACCATAATGTAGATGAATTTAAATCATAGAGTCTTTATGAATAAATATATTGATTTAAAAGAACATAACTGCATCCCCTTAGGGAGAGAAAACTTGAGAACTATACTTACATTCTATTATTTTTAGAAAGTCTATAATTTCATGATAGCTTGTAAAAACCTAAGAATAAGATATTATAATCAGTCTTAAAACCCTTGACCATGACTGTGTACAATGCTTTTATTAAGGATAGTATTTTTCTATAATATCATGCTAAAATGAGGAGTTACAATTCTTATATATGAACAATATTTATGATTTATTGAGATGTGTGTTGGATATAAGTTTCTTTTAAATGAATCAATTTTATACAACCAATATATGAGAAATTTAGTGATTATTAGAATGATATCATATTCATGGTAATTTATGGGTAGTTCTATGAAATTTTTCTATGTCTATATTTTCTTTACACTAGAATAGAATATATTGTCTTAGAGAAGAATAATCAGACTATTTTCTAATAGAACCATTTGGTTTCATCCTTACAAAAAATCTCTATGACTATTAGTATGGAATGGATTATCTTGGCTGGGAAAACTTGTGGTACAAGTGATTTTGATGATTAGTATGGACATGATAGTGGCATGGGTCCCATTCAAGAGGGATTTACAGAGGGTGTGTGGCTACAATGAGTCTATTGTAGTGGTTTGGTGATGGTGGGTGGTCTGTAATGATTCTATTTGTACACACCAGGATAAGAGCATGATTCAATTATAAGTAAGAATGAAATATTACTAATAGAGTGTATGCCACAAGAAATGATGGTGGGTTTTTCCCACATGGTGCAAAGGTCCAATGATGGTAAGAATATGCGAATACGTTCATTGGAATAGAAGACATAGTAATATACTTCAATGAACCTATAGGTTATGCTGTTGGGGGTTAAATACCCTTGTCCATTGGGTAATGTAATTGGAAATCTTACCATAAATAAGTTATTTTAATTAGTTTTATAATAAAGGGGATGTTTCCCTACTTGTTAAAAAAATAATGGTGGGACAAAAGAATTAATCCAATCAAACTTATTGGCATTGAGGAGTCATGGTATTGCTAAAAACTTATAAGGGGGATATTACTATTTCCATGTGATAAATATTTTTTTATTGGTTCAATGTATTTTTATTACAATGGTGATGATTCATGGAAGATTGTTACAGATTTATGACAAGACATTTCTTATAAAGATTGATAAGAATCAATATATGACTATAATATTATTGATATACTATCGTGTAATACAAAAAAATTTGATGAATGTTTTGATAAAATTTAACAGAATCAAATTATTTTATTAATAGAATAAGGATAACTATTGATATCTCAAATGAAAAGTGATTCAGTTATTAAAAAGAAATAAAAGTTGGATAAATATGAGTTGAATTTGTTTGAGTGAAAAATGGAATTCTAAAAGTTTACATAAATAGCACCCACTACGTAAACATTTCCACACATATGATTTAATTATGTAGAATAAATTCTAGTGATATAGGAATACAAATATAGAAAATTTCTTTTTAATATTTTAATTATAGATCATGTAGGAGCTCGGTATGATGTAATAGATTTTAGGGATGCATCCTTATTCAATATATCCTATCCCGTATATGAAAATGGAAATTAATCTAATGGAATTTCATATATCTATTGATTGAAATATTATAGGTTTTTGTATTTCTATTTCCAAGGAAAATGAATATATATGACGATTCCATAATTATAGTTATGGAAAAAATCATCATTCTCATGTGGTATGATTAGGATTCAAGATAATTAATAAGGAAGATCATATGAGTGTTCTACTGGGGAATATGAACTCATGAAATATGTGGTGTTCATGATATTTTCTTACAATACCTGATGAAGATAATATTTTTATACCCTATGAAGAAAAAAATCCTAATATTCATGGTATTTTTATTTATGAAACAGTGTAGCACCCTAAACCCAGAAGCCTGGATTTGGTGCATTAATTTTTTACATTGACATGATTACAAGTAATTAAACCCCAAAGGTCCAATTAGTTTAGTAGTCTTGGAAGACTAGATAACATTCATGATACACATAATAAATGTTTAAAAGAAATAAAAACATGATACATAATAAAATAAACTGAAACCTTGAAATCATATTCATTTTATTGTCTTTACAATCTTGAAAAAGGAAATATAAGAAATGGGTGAGCTTAGATGACCAGTATGGGTAAGTAATACAGTAGATGTTTTAAAGAACATATACATAAGTAATGGTTAATAACTAAAACACATGCCTTTTAAAAATATACTTGATCATAATATGGAAGGAATGAAAGACGAATAAATAATGTCATAATAAAACATAAACATGGATATTATACTATTAAAATAATCATAGGGACTATTAATTAGTATTTTCATTATGAGGGAATGTAGATTACGAGACATCATAAACCTATAATCTAGGCCATGGCCAAGACTTCAGAAAATACTATCACAAGGCCTTGGAAAATAAAAAACTATATTCTATCTCATGAGTCCTACCAACATATTTTTGGGGCTATTGTAGGACCTTTTCATCAATTAATAAGTACGATAAATTCATCATATAAAAATGATGTTACATAGGCAACATAAACCATCATATTAAAAAATTACCATACAAAAAGTGAATACGTTAACTATAACAAATGAATGGTATCAAATTAGCACATCCATGGTCAAATAGATAATCAACGCTTAAAAAAGGTAGATGATATCCTTTATGATAAAACTCAACGAATCACTATATTCATTAATGGACGTTTACATAGATAACGATACTTTTAAATGATGACATTGAAAATTTCTTGAGGAAATATTCATTAAACATTCCAAAGTGTCCAATACAACTTTGAAACATTCAAATCATAATCCCTTAGAATATAATGAGAATAAGAAGAATCTTTTTTTATATATCAAAAGGTAGTACATATATCCTAAAAAATGAATAAGAAATGAACAAGGTATATATCTTACTGAAGTAAAAGTGATATTAGAAAACTCTTTTTTACTTTGGAAGGAAGATTTATTTTGGAAAATCATTTTGACATGCCCTGAAATAATATTTAAAAGACGTATATAATATAAAAGAAAAGTTAGGGACATAGAAATTTTATTTGAGTCATAAATAATGTCCCATTGAAGTGAAATCATGTAAAAAAGAGTTTTAAATAAGCTTTAGAAATAAATTTGTTTTGTATAGTTAAAGGAAAATATTTAAGATATTTTAAAGAATAAAGACATGTATTATTTCATAAAACAAAAAATAAACCATGAAATGTAATCATTATAACATTTTTTTTTGATAAAAATAATTATGGCCTAAAAAATATTATATTGTGCTGTTTAAAATGGGAAAGAATGCAAGTAGTTCCCTTGAGTCAGGCTTGTTTATCAGGAAGAATTAAGACTGGAACCATTTTATAACATGTATATACACATAAAAGAAGGATGTTATTATCTGGATATATTATTTTGGAACATATACATATAATTTAGAAGAAATATTCATAAATAATAAATAATTAAATTTGAGTAAAGATAGATAATGTGTAACCCAAAAGAAAAAAATATGTTTGGGTAGAATTCCTTACAAATTTCTAATCAATTGAATCATATGAAAAATAAATTAATAATCATAAAATGATGTGTTGAATAAAATGAAAATAAATATAGTAATTATATGATAAATTAATTGGAAGTATAGATACACCATACAAATGAAATAGCTGTGAATAAAGAATATCTCACAAAAATGGATGTGAGATGAGAAAAACCTTTCCTTATGTATGAATGTGTACTTAAATTGACCTCAAGGTCTTGGAATATAGAATTAGACCCATTAATAATTAACTTATAACTAGTTTGAAATTTATTTATTTTATTATAAATTTATCATGTTCAGTTATAGCCTTTTTTATTAGTTATAGATACAATTTTATCACTCGAGAGTGTTCGTTTCCCTAGTTTTCACAATCAGTATACATTTATATGAGTATGGAAGTTCATGTGGAATGGGTATAATTGTAATGAATTGAATCTATATGATATTATTGAAAAAAATATGTTTAATCAGTATCATTTGTTATTATTTTCCCTTATATCATGATGAATCATTAGATTTCATGTTAATGATAATCGTTTAGCATAAATTTACTAGTTTTCTATCACAATGAACTAGTATTGTGATACTATTTAATATTATGTATATAAAATGGTTTAATAAACTTAGATAATATATAATAAACACTTTATAATATATTTCAACCATGAAAATTATTTCATGACTATCCTTGAAGGAAAAATTGAAGAAATGATGGTTTGTCGTCCAGGAAGTTTGTAAATCGCCACCTCCGGGACGATGATTCCATTTTTTTAAATAAATGTTAGATATTATGGATATTGATGATGAATATTATAGTAACATGATATCATTACATTATATATATGATATTTTAGTTATCATGATCATTTGGACAGAGTATGTGAGGAGAGAATATTAAAAGAGAGAATTTAAAATAAAATAAATAGAAAAGGAAGAGGATTTTACCTCTTAAATACTCCTCCTTGAGAATCTCTTTAAGGGGATTGATTTAGGTTTTTTGATAAGAAAAAGTGATTCTAGAAATGGGTTAGGAGCTTAGTAAGAGTATTTAGAAGATATTTGACAAGGCTCAATGCTTGGATGGTTGGAGGAGGAGTGAGGGGTGGTTTTCATAGTAGAGGAGAGGGGTAATTTCTCATTATTTAGTTAATTACTTTATTATTTTGATCAAGAAAAACAATATTATTGATTATTGTACCTTAATACTATAAATATAGAATGTTAGTTTGAACTAATGATTTATTAAATTATTTATGACTAACGTAATAGTGTATTTATATTGTAATGTGTTTATACCGTAAATTACTGTATTTTACTATTCACCAACAATTCATGTGCTTCATAAAAATAAAAAAAATCACCCTAATAATTTTTTGACTTGTATAATCTAAAAATGAACATAATTTAATTAAAATAATTTTCTATGTATGTGAAATTTAATTTTAAATAAAATCATTATTTACTTGAAAAATACAGATTTCAAATTTTAAACTGATTTTATAACATTAAGAAAAATTAAATAAGGTCTCAGAAAAGTAACATATAATAATAATAATAAAAATATAAATATATTTATCTACTTTATGAATCTAAATTTTCCTTTAAATGATTAAATTAATTATGAAATTATAAATAAAAATTTATATTTTATAAAAATACTTATACTTAATTAATAATTTTTAAAATATTTATTTACATATAATATGATATTATTATATCATACATTCATTTATAAGATGCATAAATTTTATTTATACATTAAATGGTATGTTTACTATTCATTTAGATGATTTATTAATTATAAGGAGCATATTACTATTCAAAAGGGTATATCACTATTTCTAAGGGTCAAGTTACTATTAAAAAAATTCCATTGATACTTTCAAACCCTAAATATCTAAATAATCAGAACCATATATATCCATTTTTCAAAATTAAATTCACAAAAGTAGTAAAATGATGTTTAATTTTAATCTTGTAGGTGTGGTAAAAAGGTAGGTAAAAAGTGCGTTCAAAATTTAAATAAGTTTTTATATTTAATTTCAATATAAAATAATGATTCTAATAATATAAATTGGATTAATATATGTATAATTGATATATTGTGACATTAAGAATCAATTTAAACTATAATAATTATTTTAACTCAATACAGAGTTTTTTAATTATAATGCTATATTTTTCACTATTCATCAAAAATGAATCTTCTCAGAAAAATACTAAATATTCACCAGTTTTTTTTTCATTTGAAATTTAAAAAATATTTTTATTTTACCAATGAATATATATTTCATTATAAATATGATTCATTTATTCCAAACCATTGATAATATAATTTAATAGAAGTTATCACTATTTATATTATTTTTTTAAAAACTATGTTATAACTATATTGTTTAAATAATTATAAAAAAGTATTGTTTCACAGATAATGAGTGTTTCTTGAATTAAATTCCATATTAAATTTATTTTTAAATATTTGGGGTGTTATATTCTCACATCCTTAAATAAATTCCATCCTCGAAATTTGATATTACACTACGAAAGTTAAAGGTTAATAATTGAAAATTCCCTTATGGGGAACCCACAACAAATATAGGGTTAATAAAATATTGTTTTAAAAAGAGGTTAAGGGTAATGAAAATATTACCAAAAAAACAACGCATTTTAATACAATAAAATTAGTGCGATGTGAAAAAATGGTCTTTGAGGAATTATCTAACCATGAATTTCTGATGGACAGTAAGAGAGCACATGGTTATTAGAACGTTAATCATAAAATAACCATAAATATTATGATCAGTTAAAAGACCACTAATCTCTTAATATGTAAAGTACATAGATAACATATTTGTTTTTTGTTCCTTTCCCTTAATTTGAGTGTTATATAATTCTATAATAATATAAGGAAATATGATCCCATGATATGATTCAATTAACAAAATCATATCCTTCGGTTGTGCCTTTAACTATTCCTACTTCATTTCACAACACAAGTTATCTCAAAGGGTAAAATAATCTCTAGAACATTTTCTAATTTTCAAATTCAACCATTTCTTAAATAGTGAACTTTTCAAAAATATCATGATCCAAAACATTGGAAAGATGGTTGTTGAATTTAAATAATCAACTAATTAAAAAATATGTTGTGGCTTTTAATCATCACATACAAAAATGTGAGTATATTCTCCTAGTATTATCGTTAATCATTGTAATAAATTTAATTACCATAAAAAATTATTGAATATTTTCATGATTTTTTATTCCTTTAATAAAACACATGAATTTGGATATACGCTTTATGACCAAAATGTTGTTGACTCTACCACTTTGTTGATAGTGCAATATTTAGATCCAAAATACTAAGTGATACCCAATTTACGTTATGAAAATAAATCATCTTGTTATTCCAAAATCAATATCTGAGTATTATTAACATATTATTTTATGTCTTTCCCTCAAACATATATATTTCAAAAAAATTAACTTGCTTCTAAGTCATTTTTCTTGGCACCATTCAACACAAGACCTCAAATCCATAATGAAATAGTACTGTAATATAATCTTTATATATCTTAAAAATTTTATAATAGAAAGACCAGAACATAGTTTTTGTATCCAAAAACACAATTACATTAATTATTCTACTTCAAACATAGTAATATCATAAGTTTTACCATGATATATTTTCCTTTTCGGAGCTATATTTCCCCAGAACAAGGTACGTCCATTTACTTTGTTCCCCATATCCTTATAGTTGAAGAATTGAATATTGGAAAAAAATTTCCTTCCCTTTTAATTATTTACATGGTGAATTTTTTTCTACAAATATTGAAAACTCCTCTTCCTCTTAATCATATATCGTGGTGTTTCCTTCCATAATTACCACGTGTGGGAAAATACTCACTTCCTTTCTGACCTTTATTTATCTTTTTCCCATACGTCCTATCCTTATATTACTTCCTTCCAAATCAAAAATACTTAGAAAACTCTTTCTCCTTGATAGGTCATGATAATATATCCTCATATGATGAGAATGTTTGTTAGAATAGTTCCCTTCAAAATACTAGATTAAACCCATCAGTGAAACAATTTCTCTTACTCTTTGTATTATGTTCTTTGATGCTATTACCAGTTATTTTGGATGGATTCATTTCTAAATAATTGCATATACTATATTATATCATAAAATTATAAAAAATAATGCATAATCTTAATACTAGTGAAATACATAACATAAATTAAAATAATGTATTCATAACTAATATTATTATCAAAACATGGTTTGTTTAAGGACATGTTTACATTTAAATCCTTCATAATGGTTTGTAAAGTACATATGAATTATCCTAAGAATATCCCATGGGAGTGACAAACTTTGAGTGTAGAAAGGCCCGTTTTGGTGTACCAGTTTATCCCAAGATAGGTCCATGAAACCTTTTTAGATTTTGTACCTATAGGTATATCTATTTCAGAACCACATCCATATGTAGTACCTACACAGAGATGTATTAATAGAAATACCCACATAATATCTAGCTCACAAAAATTATAGGATGTTTTGTACACTTATCCTCAAATTTTATCTTATGGTAATGTCCTCTAATCTATGGTATCTAAATATAATCTCCAAGGTTACTACTAAACTTCCTTTGATACCAACTATAACAGCAGACCCTAGAAGATTTGTGTTGGTGTATTAATTTTTTACATTGGAATGATTACTAGGAATCAAATCCCAAATGACTGATCAATTTAGCAATCTTGGAAGACCATATTTCATTCATGATACCCTTAATACAGTGAGAAAAGAACATAAATCATGATACATAATAAAATAAAATAAACTAAACCCTTGAAATATTTTTAAAAGTTTTCATCTTCATAACCTAGAAAAAGGAAACTAAAAAAATTAGTGAGATTAAATGCTTATTAAGGGTAATTAATACACCAGATGTTATAAAAAACACAAACACTAGAAAAAGTGAACAATTAAAAACAAATTTCATTACAAATATACTTTATCAAAATATGGAAGGAATGAAAGATGACTAAATAATTTAATAACAAAAAATAACCACGTATATTCAACTAGTTTAATAATCACATGGACAATCAATTACCAGTTTCATAATAATGGATTGCATAATTTGGGATATCATAAACCTGTCGTCGAGGCCTCAACCAAGAAATATAAAAATACTAGGATATAGAATCAACCATTCCCCAATTTTTTTATATCATTAGAAATTATGATTCATCAAGGGAATATAGAACCCCTTCCCATAATGTAATAATTCCAAAACATTCGTCTTATTAAAAGGATGATACATAGATAACACATAAATTATTATTGAAAAACTAGCTTACGAAATGTGAATACTTTAACTATAACCGATGAATGTTATCAAATTACCACATCCATAGTCAAAATGATTATAAAACCATAAAAAATATATTATATATGATACCATAATAGATAAACCTCAATGAAGTACAATATTTGACAATGTATGTTGACATATATAGAGATACTTCTAAAGGAGACTATGGAAAATTTCTTGAGGAAATATTCCTTAAACATTATAAAGTTTCCTATACCAATTTGATAATTTTAAATAATAATAAATTAGAATATCATGATAATAATGAGACTCTGGATATGCTATATCAAATGGTACTACATAAAATATAGAAAAGAATTAAGTGGTGAACAACGTATGTATCATATATAAGTAAAAGTGAGATAAGAAAAGTCCTTTTTTACTTTGGAAAGAAGATTTCTTTCAGAAAATATTTTTATTTATAATAAATTAAGATTATAAACATGCATATACTAAAAAATAAAGGGAGGGGTGGGAAATTGAAATTATAGTTTAGGCATAAATTATGTCCCAATAAAGTGAAATCTTGTAAAAAAGGTGTTTTTAAGAACCTTTAGAAACAAAACATTTTCACACTGTTTAAGGAAAGTATTAAAGATAGTTTATAGTGGAAAGATTCATTTTGTATCATAAAATAAAAAATTAACAATGATTGTTTTTCATGATAGAACGTGTGATTAGATAAAAATAATTATGGATTAAAACAGAATATACAGTGCACTTGAAATGGGTATGAATTAGAGAAGTTTCCTTGAATCAGGATTGTTTATCAGGAAGAATTATGAAAGGAACCTCTTTAAAACATGTACAACCCCATAAATAAAGGATGATATGATCTAGATATATGATTCTAGAACATATACATAGATGTTATAAGAAATATACAAAAATACGTAAGCATTATACTTGATTAAAGATAGAGAAAGAGTAACCCGAAATAAAAACAGGTTTTCAGGTAGAATCCCTTACCACTTTGTAATCAATCAAATCATATGCCCTAAAATTAATAATAACCAAAAGACAAATCGAGTACCATGAAAATTAATAGATTAATTATGTGATACATCAATGGTTAGTATATATAAACCATGCACAATAAATATTTATGAATAAGGAATATCCCACAAAAATGGAAGTGATATGTGAAAAACCATACTGTATGTTTGAACGTGTTCTTCACTTGACCTTATGGTTATGGAATAAAAAATTACACTCATTAATAATTTAATTAAGAACATTTTAGACAATTTTTAGTTTATAATTAATTTATTAAGTTCCTTTATGGCCTCTTTAATGAGTTATAAGATACAAGTGTATCACTCAAGAGCATTCATTTCCTTGGTTTTCACGATCGGTATACTTGTATATGAGTATGAAAGTTCTTATGGAATTTGTATAATTATAAAGAATTGACTTTATATGAAATTAATGAAAAAAATAAATTTAATTTTTATTATTTATTATTTTGTTTCCATAAATGAGGATGAATCATTAGATATAACTTGTTAATGATAATTGTTTACCTTGAATTTAGCAATTTTAGATGACAATGAAGTAATTTTGTTCTATTATTTAATATCATGTATATAAAATGGTTCTAAAAAATTATATAATATATAATTCATATTTTATAATCTGTATCTACCATAAATATTGTTTCATTTTAAAACTTTAAGGGGAAATGGAAAAATAGAGGTTCATCGTCTATAAAGGTTCTAAATTAGCACGTCCGAGACGATGATTTCAATTTTTTAAATAAAAGAGAGATATTAATAAGATTGATGATGGATATTTCATTAACATGATATAATTACAGTATAAATATGACACTATAGTTATCATGATCATTTCAACAGAGTAGGTGAGAATACAATAATAAAATAATGAACTTGAAATGAAAATAAAAGTGAAAGGAGAAGGATTTTACCACATGAATACTACTCCTTGAAAATATCCTTAAGGGGATTGATTTTGGTATTTTGATGAGACCAAGAGATTATTGATGTGGGGACAAGACTGGTAACTGGATTGTTAAGAAATTTGATAAGTCTCAAATCATGAAATGTGTGAGGAGAAGAGGGGGTGATGGGTGGTTTTTTATAGTGAAGGAGAAGGGCAATTTCTCATTATATTGTTCATTATTTTATTATTTTTCCTAAGAAAAGAAATATTATTCATTCTAGTGAATAAATACAATAAATAGAAATTTTGGGTTTTAACTGTGGGTTTATTACATCATTCATGACTCAAGGAATAGTGTATTTATCTTATAATGTGTTTATACCATAAATTACCACAATTTACTATTCACCCAAACTTTTGTATTTTAGAAAAATACCAAAAATTCACCCCAACCATTTTTTTTGAAATGTAGAATCCAAAATATGATGTCCATTTTTTTAAAATAATTTTCAATATATGTGAAAATTAATTTTTCATTAAAATTATTATTTATTCCAAAAATACAGATTTTAAATTTAAAACTGATTTTACAACATGTTGAAAATTTAACTAAGGTATCATAATATTTTCTATAATTATTAGAAAAAATATATTAATCTATTTAAACATTTAATGAAAATAAATTTTCTTTAAAATGATTAAATTAATTATAAAATTATAAATAGACATGTATGTTTTATAAAAATACCATTTCTTGATTAATACTTTCTAAAACATTTATTTACTTATACTATGATATAGGTATATCATACTTTTATTAATAAGAAGCCAAAATTTATTTATACCCTCATCGGTAATGTTACTATTCATTTGGAAAATTTATTATTCATAAGGGTTATATTACAATACATAACATTACAGTCCTATTCCAAATGGTCATGTTTCTATTCTCCTAAATATTTAATTGATATAATGTTTTGATAAATATCTTACTTACCTCAAATGTGTGTGTCTATTTTTTTAAATTCAGTTAACAAAAGAAGAAAAATTATGTTTAATGCTAATCCCACAAGTGTGTTAAGAAGGAGGGTAAAAAAGAACGTTCAGAATTCCAATATGTTTTTATATATAATTTCAATATAAAATAATGATTCCAATGATATAAATTTTATTAATATATGTATAATTGATATATTTTTACATTAAGAATCAATTTAAATTATAATATTTATTTAAATTGAAAATATAGTCTATTAATTATATTGTAGTAATTTTCACAATTCATCCAAAATGAAACATCCCAGGAAAATACTAAAAATTCACCCCACATTATTTTTGACCTTACAAATTCAAAAAAGATTTTTTATTTTACAAAAATATTATATTTAATTATAAATATGATTAATTTATTTGAAAATATTAATAATAAAATTTAACATCAATTATTACAATTTATATTACTGTGTTCAATAGCTAAATTATAAATATCTTGTTTAAATAATTATAAAAAGTGTTATTTTCTATAGAATTTGTGTTTCTTGAATTAAATTCTATATTATATTTTTTTTAAATCCTTATGGTGTTTCATATAGTTTAGGTATTTAAATGAGTTTCTAGGTATTTTTCACGAGTGAGGAGAACAACATATGATTGCCCGAGTTATTCTGGTATTTAAAAACAATCAAATATTAGGAGTTGCTAAGGATGATGATTTTTACATATCACATAAATGAACATGGATAAGACATTATGAGGTTTATAAAACTAATCAAACATGAATGACACTGAGGAATAAATTAAAAAATATGTTGAATAATTTGATTTGAATAAGATCATTCCCGTTAAAGAATGAAATGTCAAAAAATACATGTGAACAAAATATATTTAGGCAATGATATTTTGTGATTATATATATATGGAAGTTGTGAATGAAAGAAAAGAGATGAGTATGAATTGAGAGCTAGAATACATTTTGAAAATAAATTTATAAGAGTATGATATATATTGTATCATGGAGAGATGAATGTGAGATGAATCTAGGAGTCCCTGAAGGAGACATACATATGCATTCAAATATAATGAGGAGAATCTAGATCACACTAAATATAGAAGGAGATTCAAGACTAGAAGACTTATTCCAAGTGGTTCTCGAAGATACATAAGATTAAAATAGGATAATATGATCATAGTGTATCATATAGTATAATCATTTGTAGTAGAAGAATATATTTCTATAATTGGATATATAAAAAGAATAAGATATTGTAACTAGGGTGTATAAGTTATTTTCAATGAGGCTCAAATCAATGATGTCTAACTAGCCAAGGAGTATTATAATTGTTAGGTTGTATAAGAAAACGATATAGAATAATTAGTAGATGGGTTGTATAACTTGGGATACCTAGATAATCAACTACGAGGTTGTCTAATAATTAACTTCATAAAACACTGTATTTGATATTAATATGCTAGTGAATAATCCATAATGGGGTGTTTACCCAATATAGAAAGGAGTGGTGTTTTATTTCAAACCATTCAAATACATTTTTTTGACCTCTCTATCATTTATTTGACATCCAAAAAAAGGTTGATAGATACTGTTGAGATGATTGATAACTCAAACACGTCTAAAAGTATAAATTCATATAATAATAATTTAGAAAAATAGAAAATAAGGGATTCACCGCTACCCTATTAGTGGTTCATTATCGGCCCCTTTACCTTATAAAAGTTGATATATAATTTTTTTTAAAAGGGAAATACCTTCCATATATGTGTGATGATATTCCCTTGGTTCTAGTCATGAAACATTGGCCTATAAGAGAAAAAACAAAGCTACGATGTATTGATAACCATATTGGTCCCCCAAAAATCGAAAATTGCAATTACATTGGCTAGAAATTAGTTCCCAAGGAATCAACTTATATACTTTAGAACAATTTATTTTGGATGAAATAGAAAATAAATAAATGGATTCCTACAAATAATCTTAAATAGCCTATCCATAACACAAAAAATATTATACTTTTAAAATAAATAGTTTTTAAAATTAAACAAACAAAATATGGAAAAACAAACATAAGAATACATATAATAATTGTTATATACATAATGAATATAAATACAACTTATAAAAGGAATACACTTCCATACATGATATAAAAAACCAAAATGAGTCCTGATATGCGGAAACAATGAAATATGAAGTTGAAGAGGTGGAATACACTTAATGACCAAAAGTAAATATCTAAAATTATTAACCAAAGATAGATATTTACATGAAATATGAATATATTTCCACTTGTCACCACCCCCAATCCAAACCAAATAGATCAAAAACCAACTATATTGATGGGATGATTTGACTTTATGTACATAAAAGGATAAAAATTTTACATACACATATAGCGTGTATATAGGGTGTGAGATTATATACCTAGTAGAATTTCCCAAAATTCACTATGAATAACCGTTAGTAAAAATTTCTTCCCATTCTAGTTTAATATATATATATATATATACTAATGAATTATTTTTTATTTTATAAAAAATTGCTACATATGGTATACAATTCTGCCTTATATTTAAAATTAAACAAGTTATCCACAGTTAGTGATAATATTCCATTTAAAAAATAAAATAATAAATGTAAATAATTTAATGTCATAGTTAATGATAGTGTCTCATGGGAAATTACATAATAGACTAATGTAAGGTAAATAATGGTCATTGAACTAACATAATCTACACCCAACGATGTAAAGGATGCTATAAAGAGTGTAATTCTATACTATTGAGAATAATCAATAGTCAGAGATTAATCTAGAGGTAGTTATCAACTCATAGTCAATATAGAGAGTATAGAATTGTAATAAAGTGTATCCTATTCGGTATGGAACTATTAATGTGTATGGAATTACTAGGTTGAGTAAAATCATCACCTATCATAATTACTTGTCACTATAATCCCCCATATGTATTCTAGGTATTCTCATGATGTTTTATTTAATATTAGAGATCTAATAATATAATAATGGAACATAAATTTACCAATCTTCTTGTCTTGAAAACCCATACTTGAAATAAAACCATAATAATTATCAAAAAAATTATTAAAAAAATAAATATTTATTTCAATTTTAATATTAGAAATAATAATAACACCTAAGGTTATAATTCCTGTAATAATAATTTGTACAAGAAAAAAATAGCTTTTTTAATATAAATACTTTATATAACCCATTTATAAATTATTAAATGTTTGTATCAAAACATTTTATAATTTTTTTCCATCATTACATAATAAAATATCATTGGAATTTTATCAAACATATAATTTGTGACATTTATGTATAACAAAATTTAAGACTTTGAGAAGTTATCATTTACCATGTTACCAAAAATTAGAAATGAAAAAAATATATAATAATCATATAACAATTGTAGATGTTTATTATATATTATATTCACTAGATAATAACACATTAAAATAATAAATCATTCATTGATTCCTCAACAAAGTGAATTATATATATATTCCTATTGTAAATTGATGAAACCATTTTAAAATGGTATTTTCGTAACAATATAGAAGAGGAGGATCCCCTAAAAGTTGTTTGAATACCTAAAATTGAAAACACATAAATAAATTTCAATACAAATTAAATAATAGGCAACCATGGAATATCAATGGCATTAAAATAGATAAACATAGTGTAATTAAGATAGAATTATATTTAGAGTGAATTATTTGAATAGAAAAACAAATTGACTTTAATTTTTCCATATTAGGCATGTAATGAAAGAGAAAATATCTGGGTCAATTCTGTGGTATTGGTTAAATAATTGGAATAGATTTAGAGTATACCAAACATAAAAATGATTTTATGAAATAAGAATGTTTAATATTTTAAACAGTTTCTAGATTTATAAGAATGATTTTAAAAACATGCTCTAATAATGAATTTGGTTTTGGAATGGAAAATTTATACTTCATGGTTAGGGTATCAGTGGGCTCTAATCCTAAATTATAGGTATTCCAATAGAAGATAAAAAATAGAAGATATAAAAAAAGGAAAAGATAATGATAATAAAAAAAGAGATAATGACATGGTGGGGGTCTCAAAATAAAATGAAAATAATAATGATAATGTTATAAATCCTGACTAAAAAAAAGACAAAAAAAGAATAAATTATTGATAAAAAGGAAAACAATAATGATAATGATAATGATAATGTTAATAAATCATGACATCAAATAATGATAATAAATCTTGACTTGAAATATCAAAATAGAAGATAATAATGAAAATAATAATGTTTTCAAAAAGTGACATGGTGGGGGTCTCAATTCTCCACACGACACTAATATATACCCATAAAAATTATGTAGGATTAATATTTCTAATGGAAAAGATAATGATATTTTCTTCACATTTATAATTCATACTCACATGTTTCAAGGGATTTATTTTCGTGATTAAATAAAATTCTAACAAAAGGAAATGAATTTATTCATCAAATATTAGATTGATGATTGTGAATTTAAATTTTATATTAAATGAATAAATTATTTAGTTCTAGTTCCGTCACTTCCCAATTTAGAATACAAGAATAATTAGGATTGTAGTTATTTGGCTTGGATATGTGAAATACATTGTTAATAAATTTCAATGAGGTGGTAGATATAACCAGTTTATAGAAATTAAAGGTATTTCAAGAATTTAAAAGCATATAACATGCATATACATAATCTATCCTTGCTTCCTTAGACATCTAGGTCCGAGTAAAAGTTATACTTTCAAGAAAACCAGATCACTCATTTAAAATTTCTATTTTCTATGATTATGACCTACATAAGTTTTTTGGGAACATTGAGTGGTCACTAAATATTTCAAAATAAGTTGAAAATTTAGTAACTTTATCACACTATACTAGGTCTCATAAGATATTTCTCGCTAATATAAGTCCAAAAAATTGATTATGGAAATTTTAATAATTTAATGATTTAAGGTTAACAATATTTTTCAATTATTGATAAAATTTTATATAAAAACAAAATCAATGATAAATTATTATCCTATGAACCCACAAAATACTTATATATGCTCAAATTTCATCCAAAAAATACATATATTTCCCTCTATTTCTTCCCCATTATGTAGATAATGATACACTATTTTCAGATTCTCCCAGGACTCCATAAGCTCTTAAAGTCCATTCCAAATTTTGAGGGTAAAGTAGTCATCTAAAATGAAAATAATAACTAAATAAAATCCATATAATTTCATAATATAACACACATGTAACATTCCAATAACTTCTTGATTAATATAAAACATTATAGGATAATAATTAGCAGATATAATAATCATTTCAATAATCATCAAAATCACATTCATTATATGATTTTTATGAGGTAATACTATGATAAAATCTATGGATATCTCATCCCACATCCACATATGAATAACTAAGGGATGAAGTGTTCTTGAAATATTTTTATGGTATAAATTTAAATTCTTACAAGTGAATCATCATGAAATATAATTAATGAAATATCTCCCCATACACAGACACAAATACCAATGTTTCATATGATAGTAAATTTTGGTTACTACTAGATGAATTACACATTGAGTGTGATGAATATCTTTCATCACTAACCATATCAATGAAATATAAAATTAATATCACTTTATAACATGAGTACAATCCTTAGAGTAGAGATAATATTCTTTGGTGGTCTCCATACCATTTAAAATATAAAAAATGTTTCCAACATTCTAAATTGGAGGGAATTTCAGGATAAATCGATTCAAGAAGTGAATATGCAATCAATATATTTGGAAATAATATAAACTCCTTATGAAACCTCATATAAGGTTTCAATTCATTAAAATTACTAATAAGTTTATATCAATAACTATACTCATTCAATTCCAAATATAGTAACTTTATGATCGGAGCATAAGAGACCATATTCCCATTCCAAAATTTATATGATATGTAAATATAATATTTTGAAGATATGGCATCAAAATCATTTATCTGAGATTTAAATTAATATTTAATAATGTATAAATCATATTCTATGATTAATAGAGAATATTTACTTCTCAAAAAAGATTCAATGACACTAAAATTTCAGTGAATTCATTAATCTATCAATTGATTATCATGGATTGTGTAGATATTTTAATAAAGGAAATATTTTGGTCAAAAATAGTTCTCTTTATGTTTAATAATCATGAGCACAAAATAAAAACTGATCATTAAAGAATCCCAATAAATAACATAACCTTCTCATATGTTGGAAAAAATTATATCTAATATCATTAAAAATTTTGATTAATTTTTTAAAGGATTATTTGAATTCGGTTATCTATATAAATATTACCCCCACTTGAGGGAGATCCATCAATTATGATGAAATATTTTGGAAAAAACTTTATGATTCACCAATAGTATCATTACAAACCTAAGAAACATTATATTTTAATGATATTCCTTATCGTAATCTAGAAAATAATAGCTTTCATCCTATCAGGAATAATTGATACACCATTTTCTAAAATCATGCATTATAATAACTTCACTTCTTATTTCTAGATGTGATACTTATACAATTTTACATGTGTGAGGTGATATAAATAATTCCCTACATGATATTAATCTGATTATCTTGGTCCTATATTAAATTTTATTTATCTAAAAGTTCATACATAAATACTATGATAATGGATTGAATATATCAATGAAAGATTTAGTTTATAATCTCTATGAACACCATATAAGCATCAAACAACCCAAATAGAAATATAGGATACTGAAAATGACTTTACTACTTTAGAGATTATTAATTGGGATATCAAATTATTTGAACATTGGTTAGTGATACCCATAACTAAGATTAACTTTGAATTTTTTTTCATATTTTAATTAATTTAAATGTTCTTAATTATAGGGTATAATGGATTTATTTTTCTTTTTAAATTGATTTAGATTTAGATTTTCAGTACACAGGGGAAACAACCCATTACCTTTCTTCATATAGAGAATAATAACCACCCATAAAGATACATATAAAAAAATAAATCCTTTAAATTATAAATAATTTATTATCTACTGACAATAGATAATTCTCAATAAATTTTAATGAGTTTAAATGTGCATCATTATTCATAATCAATATTTCTAATACATTTTACTATTTAATATTAGTTTCCTATCACTATTATATATTTTATTTAAAATTCATTACTACTAACCCATTTAAACATAAATATATATAACACACTTAGATACTTAATTGAATTTGGAATTTTTGGATCAATTTATTAAAATGATTGGTAAATTTTCTATATCATCATTTTTTTGTATAATTTCCATTTATTTCTGAAAATTTAACATTTGTTGTAATTTTTTGAACCCCTAATTGCACATCTTCTATAAATACTCATTTCCAAATTTTTAGTGTGAGTACCATCATTGAATACAACTTCATGAAATTTGTATTGACCTCATAATTCAATCATATTTATATCAATGTGATCTAATTATGAGGTGAGGCATGGGGCGGGGGATTTGGAACTCCTTTTTTAAAAAGCTTGAAAACTTTGGATGGGTAGAGTAAATTATATATGAATTGAGAATTGGATTTTTCTTCGGGATTCTTTCTTTCGAAATCCTGAATAGTGAATCCCTCATGTTCTCCAAAGGTTTATTTTTTTTCTAAATTATTTTTCATTCCTAGGCCTGAAAAAACTTCTCTTTATTGACCCACACACTCTATTTAACGAGGCACACACCCCATAGAAGGGTATGAAGATGTATTAAATGTTTAGCACCATTCCCTACTATCATTATTTCAAACAATAGACACATATGGATATTATCTCGAATGAAAAAGAAATAATTTTATAGGAATACATATAGAGGAGAGACCAGATGTGTAAAGAATATTCCCTACCCACCCAAGTCTTCTCATCGCCTCCAAGTTACTTCCAAATTTAAAAATCAATGATAATAAAGAAAATATGGGATAATTATGTCATACAAAGTGCTATTCATTAAATAGTAATGAAATGTAACTTCCCCATTAGAAGTATGGTTAAATATACCACTCCAGGTATCACACACTAGTGTTCCACAAACCTATATCACCATGAGAGTTCTATAATAGGGTGGAACTTCACCATAACCATTATAAAAGGGGGACATGTTTACATACCATCAATAATAGTGAAACATGCCATATTAACCTCTATACGAGCATGAAAATTTACTCTAGTTCCATGGATTTGGGAATGATTACCTAGGTCTCACAACTAGGTAGTAATTTTCCCATTTCTCAGAGCTAGGAATAAAACCTATTAATCCTTACACCTCATAACCACTCACAACTGTCTCATATTATGGGTACTTACCTTCCCAATACACCATCAACTCCTCCTAAATAAAATGACTAAGCAATTAATGCCATATTTCACACCAATAACCATGTATTACGATAGTAATGGATTCTTCCTAGGTTATCCTCCCAAATAGATAGGATCAACATGTTAATTGCAATCATGTATTCTATTGACGATGAAGATTTCTATCATAAAAAGAAAAATGAAATTTATCTTGGATAATGTCTTTTTATCTTGGTTGGCCCATATCGAGCATCATATTGGATCCAACATCCAATGGGATTCTTTCATCCACTTGATGAACGAAGGATTTATATTGGATCCTTAACTATAGTGTATGTTCTGAAACCATACCATAAACTAAGTCACATTCTAGATTGAATTCCTTTGATTAGAATCTATGTAATACCCACATATATTTTTCCATATCCTAGGTAGGATATACAATAACCATGCTTAAGAAACCCACTATTTCATACTGTTCCATACCCCCTATGAGTATCTCATCCACAATAGGAAATATTACTTATTAAAATCACTACCTTATTAGGATATATTTCTTATGATCTAAACTCTTCCTCAATGGGATATATTACCTTTAGAAACTCTACCTTAGCTGAACATATTCCTTATAAGGTACTTGAATTAATTACTGTAAATCCATTATGATTCCAATCATGTCCTCTCTAGTTTCGTTAAAATTAGACATGTTACACTAGAAAGGTATTCCAATGCATAATGCACACCTTTTCCCTTGTTTTTTCCCCTTTAATTTCACAAAAGTCTAGACTACATGATATTAAACTGTATGGATGTTCCCATTGAAATTACCATAAACCATGAAATTAAAACAACATGATATTTGATTTTTATTAAACTGGATACATAGGAATCCCCTATTATTTTACCAATACCCAAATCCACAAAAATTATTGCCTTCATGGATGGTGATAAATTCTAATGTGACCAACTATATAGACATAATCCATGTTCTAATAAATTATTTATTTGTAATATTCATGAATTTGATTGATCAATTTCATGGTGGTAACCAGTAATAATATTATTAATAAGCATGATTTATGAAAATGAATTAAATATTTGAAAGATTTATCAAGTTGGGATTAATCCATCCAAGAAAGGATGAGGTGAGTCCAGACTCCTATTAGGTCAACCAATTTGAAATAGGAAGAATTACTGGTAAAGTCATAGTGTTGGAATTTCTTTGGAATATATGACCTCATCGACTCAAAACCCTTATGTAATGGGGAGAGTTGGAAATAATAATACACATCATGACATAAAAATGTTAATCATAATAATGATCTAGGGATATAGTGAATTAAGTCAAGAATATGACACGATAGAAGAGGCTAGAGTGACATTGGAATATGTAGCATACTTACTCATAGGATATCAAAATAATATTTCATGATTAACAACCTATTCAATAATATCATAGTGGTATAGGATAACCACCTATATCAATTAACATAATTGATTGGGTTAACAAACCTTATCCCATAACATTGTAGTTTTGAAATCCTTACCCACATCCCATAACATGGTGGATTATGAATCACTACCCATGAACTATTGGGAACATGTACTATAATAGCGGTGGGAATATCGAACAAAGGAACTGTAGTGGGAGTGGGAAATATTGTAGCAGTAGAGATGGAATACTGTAGTTGTGGTGGTACTGCAGTGGTATTGTAGCAGCCGATTTAATATTCACGGAATGAAATGTGGAGAAAAAAATCCGGGCCTACAAGCCATGTATTGGGCTTCATGCCCATTAAGAATTTGGGTTAAAAAGTATATAATGTAATAAAGAAGCTGGTTGTGTGGGTTATCCCTTAGGGGGGGTTATGAACATCCTTTTAGGCATGTGTGTGGGGGATATGTGTGTTTATAATGTAATTGTACCCCAAATAACCTAATATATATATATATATCATGAGAAATCAACTTTAACTAATTTATTTTATGTATATATAATATTTATATAACCCTCCCAATAATGATATATTCACATAAATATTTGTGTGTGTATACCATGTGAAATAAAAACAAATTATAGCATGATTAACCAGTTAATGTAAAATGGGATATGTATGAAATATCATGAGGAATAAGAATCATAAACGGAAGGATAAAGGATATCAATTCAAATAATATTTATTTAGAGTAAAGATGCATATCATATTCATAATATATATAAAAGGGTACATAGTCATGATAAAAAATTTCAAAGTCAATCGAATGGTATAGTTATATAGGTGAAGAAAAATTAGTCAAGAGAATTAAATATAAGGTATTCATAGTGGAATGGAATTACAAGAAATTTTATCATGACAATTATTTTATGATGAGGAAATAAAAAGGTAGAAATTGATAAATCCATATGAATAAATGAAAATATAAAAGAAATATTGAATATAATTTTCATATATTTCTAGTTAAATTTTTATAAAAACAATTTTTTTATGACCCTTCCAATATCAATTTCAAAGGGTGAAATAAATTAAGAGTTGTTTACAATATTAATCTTCCTAATAAAATAATCTTTGAAAATATATTTAATTTACAATTGTGAAACATGATTCTAATTATATAACATGGAATGGAGGTTAAAAAAATTCGTTGAAATAAATTTTACTTGTATAAATGTATTACACATCGATGTAAAACTTATAACATTATATTTTTCATAGAGTTAAATAATAATTTGATAATTATGAAAGTGAGAACATATTTAACTTTAAAAAAATCTTCATAAGAATGAAGAAATATACTAACGTTACATAGAAAAAATAAATGGCGGGATCATTCCATTACAATATTATATTTTCTTAAGAATTAATCGCTCAAAATTATGAATTTGAGAAAGAAACTAAAAAACCAAAAATATTGTTAAAACATAAAATCATATTGATGAGTAGTATAATATATTGTATTTAAAACTAAAAAGTGGAATGTATATAACTGAATGATAGGAAATTTGTTAAAGAATGATCCTTACATCATTGGAATTTTTTGAATCAAAATACATTGTAATATGGAACATGAAATGGTATTGCAATATTATTTTATAAAATAAATTTATTATGAAATTTATAAATGGGGTGTCATATATAGTATATAAAATAAAAAAGAGATGAATATGAAACATGTCTCAAAGAAAGGATGTTGAGGTATAAAACCCTTAAAAAGTTTCTAACTAGTATCATTTAAAAAATAAAATAAAAGATAGGGTATTAAAAGAAGAAAAAAATTCCATTTTAAATAGTATAATAATTTATTTATAGATTTTAACTAAATAAAGGGATAAAAATAATATCAAAAAATAGATAAATCTTAGATAGGAATATTATAATTTTAATAAAATATATTATGTAAATTTAGTTGACATTAATATTAGTGAAACGAAAATAATATGAATGGGGATAGTGGAATGACTTGAAAATAAAAATTATATCTATAATAGAGTTAATTTACGATTTAAAAAATAAAGGATAAATAAATATTTTCAAGGAAGATAGATAGGGGAGTAGGAATCTCATTATAAGAGAAAATATTTAGAAATAGAACCATTATATACATCTAAGAATATGAATTTTCCATTAAATTATTTTAGACGTAAATAAATTTGAAGGAATATATTTATTATAAAAAATATAATAGATAGTATATTTTTTAAAGTATATATAAATCATTTAAAATAACATACAATATTGAGGATCCAAGACAAGATGATAGATCAAATGAAAACTATTTATAATGGAGTCTTGATTATTCAAATATGATATAAATCCAGTTATAATGAATTAAATTTTTTATTTTTATATAAAAAACCACAATAGTTTTCATTTTAATTTATATTATTAATTTATAATATATTATTATCTATTAATTAACCATTCATAGTTAAGATTTATCTATAAAAGTTAATTGTTTATTTTGTTTCATTCATTATTTGATATGATGGTTTTAGTAATTTCTACTTAAAAATTTATTTATAACCTCTACAACAGTCATGAGGTTTATATATAGGTGCCTGAAGAAGTTCTTTACTATAACAAATATTTCATTAATGTTAAAAAAATGGGTTGTATTGACCAGTTTAAACTTATATATTTTTTCTAATATTGAATAAGTAAAAAATTGTATCAATTAAAATACACACATATATATATATATTACAATTTATTAATGGTAAAAAAATATAAAATTACCTTCAATACCACATATTGCATGTATTTTTTTATAATTCATTTATGAGAAACATTTTGTGCCATCAACCGTGTTGGAGATAAAAATCACCAAAGTAAGAACATTTTATAAGGAATAAATGAAAATGAATATGTCATTAAATTGTTTTAATATTAAAGTTTCATAGTAATGATGATTTAAATTAATTATTTTTAAATTTTTAAATAATATTAAAGTATAAATAGATAATTATGATATAAATGATTAATGAAAAAGATAATAATTACATTAAAGGATCAAATATTTCCTTAAGGGACTCCATTGAAATTAATGATCTATAAATCATTCGTATGACCGGAAGAAATAAAACTTGAGATAAGTTTATTAGGAAGGTAATGTTTATAAATATTGGTTAGGAAATTTTAAGAAATACGTGGTTTGTTGTGGGTGTTTATCCATGATTTTATAGGAATGTTTGAGGGGAATATTTGAAAATAAAAAATCTTTAATATGTATCAAAATAAGATTGAACGTAAAGAAACATTGATTGTTGAAAATTGGAAAACAAGAAATGAACTACCTCCTACATACAATAACTTGATAAGGTTTTATGATGTATTATCACTTTATAAATCATTTTAACAATTATAAAATTTAATTCTTTACCATGGTAACTGATGTTATATCTTAATAGATTTATTTATTTCATAAAAACATTACAACATTAAATAATTTTGACATGATATTTCAAAATATGAAATGTATTTTATCAAATTAAATTTATTAAAGTGTCTATAATTAATTTCAAAATAAAAAAACATAACATAACTTTTTTCTTCAAAATGTGCATTTTTAAACATTACATGATTTTATTATTATTTATTACAAATTAAAATCAATCTACTAATAATTAATTTTTTTTAAATATAGAAAAAAATTCCTTCAATTTCATACATAAAATAGGATAAATTTATATTTTAAATGATATAATAAAATATGAAAAAAAATAAAATTTTTAAATGTTTTTTTGGGATTGGATAAAAAAAATTTATTTACCAAATGACTGAATCTAACAAGGGAAACTCTGAAAATGTGTACTTGATTCAATATGTGGTATCGACAGAAGGGAATTACTTACCCCATATATAGAAAACTAATTCTCAAGAAGAATGAAACATGTATTGTAAATTTTTAGTCTTGTATCTACATAAGCTAAATGACGATAAGAAACAATCAACCAGACATACCCATAAATGAAATATTAAAAAAAATCATACTAAACCATAAAAAATGATCATCAAAAAAATAACGAATATTGAGGAAAATTTATTCATTTAAAAAATATGGATATGGAACGATGAATTAGTCATCATAATTACATTTCTATAATAGGACTAAAATGATCCAAAAACCAAAATATATCCAAAATATCACTACCCATCTCTGTATGATATAGGGTCTAACTACCCACTATGTCCCCATCTCCAACACGTGCTCCACTATTAAGAGTACCCACCTCTTCTATTTGGTTAATTACCTTTATATAAGGACCCAACCATAAAAATTTTATAATATTGAGTCTTAAGACAAAAATTCATTATCTTAAACATGGGGATAATTCTAGCAATATAGTTTTATATAATTATGTCAAGAAAATCATTTCAAAACCTTATGTATTCAAAGTGGAAACCTCCGATCAATATCTATTTTACACATAATATGAAACTTTTTAAATAAAACATGAATTATATTCATGGAAAATGTAAAGAAAAAAATCAACTTTACCCCTTTCTTCCCCTTACACATTCTTGAACCCTGTAAAAAACATGTTAAAACATTAGATAATCACAAAAAGTTTAGAAAAGGACATGAAAAGTATAATTATGTTAGTCTAGTGAAAAACATAATAATAAATGATTTTTCCCTTTATCTAAATGTTATTTGAGATAAATTCATTAAAAACTATCCACATAAATTAAAACACATTTTTTCTCCAATAAATAATTTAAAACATGTAGTAAGAAAAAATAAATCTTGTAGGTATCATTTGGCATCATCATTAATATCAAACTTACAACTGAAATAAGAAATAAGGGAAACATCTATTTTTGGATTACCTAATGCATTGAAGGTCTATCATGAACTCACACATCCATGGTTTATAACAGAACCACTAATACTTGGTTTACCATGGAACCACTGTAGGTTCTTGAAAATTCAGCAAGGGGGAAATCCAATTACCCCAAGACTTGGGAAAGGACCGAACCGGTCCGCATAATGGATCACAGCAATAGTACGTGGCTGGTTCGGTGAACCAACCCCCCACGGATGCTTTCAGCCGCGAGATGGGGTAGGATCGCTTATGCAGGTGCGAACCAGGAAGACCGCCGGTGAAGCCAGTCCGGTCGCCCACCAAGAACCTCACCAACCGGCCCATGTTGTACGCGCCATCGTTCATGAAACGGAGGTGGAAGCCGGATGCGGACGCGAACCGCACTGTCTCTCATGAGACAGAGGCAGAAGCCATATGCGGCCACAGAGCACTGTCGTTCGCAGAATAGAGGCGGAGTAGTGCATAGCCGTTGAGAAGTTCCGCGAATCTCGGGTTCCTAAAATCCCCAGTTGATCGAGTCATCCACGGGTGGGGATTTATTCATGGGCTTCTGTAGAAAGTTCCATGGGCCCATCGATACAGCCTCCCTCGTGACTCTATAAATAGTCACCGAGGGGCACTAAAAAAAAGAGGAAGGACGGGTGAAAACCCGTGGGGTGATGCTGGAGGAATTTCTCCCAGTGGTGTTCTGCGGCCATCCGCGGACCCCATATCGTCTGCGGATTAACTCTTCTGCAGAGAGGAGAAACCAGTCTACGAACCACATGCAGCCAGCTCCTCCATGGCCAGCCCATAGTGGCCATTTCCTTCGTGAATAGTCCCTCTGTGGCCACCCCTTCCGCGGAGTATTGTTGTTCGCGAAATGGAGGTGGAACACCTCCGCGGGTGCAAAGTAGGACGGGTGCCTTCCCCATTGCAGACACCCTTCATGGACGACTATCTCATCCGTGGAAAACCTCCTTCGCGGACATCCTCCTTAGTGGAAATAATACTTCATGGAGATCCTCCTTCGTGGACAGCTTCCTTCGCGGCCATCTCATCCTTGGACACCATTCATGAATGACCATCTCCACCACGGACCGCACTCCTCCACAACCATCCTTCATGGACAACCTCCTTCCCGTCCTACTCCCTCGCGGCCGGATCCTCCGTGGCTAGCCCCCTTTGTGGCAAGCTCTTACGTGGCTCACTCCTTCACTGATGGCTCCTCCTCAGCCAGTCCCTCGCGGCCAGTTCCTACGCGGCCCGCCCCATGCGGAAAACCCCATGCACTCGTTGGTCCATCACTGACCCCCATGAAAAATGGAGAGTTGCACCGCGGACTTTTTGGGCTGGGTCAATAGTATTTCAACATTGCACCCCTTGTGTTGCCCTGAAATTCGTCCTATACATTCCATGAGTCGAGATATTCCTCATGAATCTTCTATAACCCTATTTCCTAGATCCTTCTTCTAGGTTCACCCTGAAAGGGCCTCCCTTGCGTAAGTCCCACACCAACCATTGCTAGGTCTCTCCTACATAGTTGTCCTGACCACATGACGTTAAACTGTATGGCCCTCATCCTGACCACATGACCTTAAACTTTATGGCCCTCGTCCTGACCACATGACGTTAAACTCTATGGCCCTTTTCCTGACCACATGACCTTAAACTGTATGGCCCTCGTCCTGACCACATGACGTTAAAATGTATGGCCCTCTTCCTGACCACATGACGTTAAACTGTATAGCCCTCGTCCTGACCAAATGATGTTAAACTGTATGGACCTCTCCCTATCCATATGACGTTAAAATATATCGAAACAATCCTCTCTACATGACTATAAACTGTATCAATCCCTATCATTCAATAATTGTATGCCTCTTACTCCATGGAAGAGATTCCTTATGGTATGTTTACAGTGGAATAATTTCAAGAGCACCAGAATCCGTTCAAACATTCCATCACTCCACCCCACACTTTGTTTGTCCTTCATTCGGATCTTCGTCCTCTTTCATGTCTGAAGGGACCCCCTAACGGCCTGGACTCATGCTGCATCGTCTCACCTATAGTCCTGGGCCAATGTCCCGGAAGACCTTGGACAACACTTCGAGATAGGTCATGTTTTTCGAATATGGTCAGCAGTCGACCCTCATTTGTTCATCCCCTTTTCAGGATAACTCGGTATGGATACTATGTTTCGAACATGGTCAACAGTTATCCTCCACCACCGTGCCACCCTCATTGTGTTCTAAATTTTGGGCATGTAAATCACACTTTTCATCTCCCTATGTTTGGACTAATTCCAACCCCTTGGTGTTATCCCTCTTCTGCACTTGCGCATAGGCATTGGCCCCCATTATATTACTCAACCCACCAACGGGCTGGGATGCCCTCATTTCCAGACATGAGGAAGAAAACATGGTCCTCCTCAGATTTTAAGCCCCAATCTATCATTATGGGCCGGTCCATGCATAAGCCCCACTCCACTTCTCACGGACGCACCTTTCATGACGTGATCGTCTGGTCCTTGCTGCTTCTTGTTTCTCACACTGAGCATGACTCATGTGGGCTTAGAGTAAGCATCGACCATGAAATCCTCTTATGGGCCTCCTCCGAGTGTAAGCCCCACCAAGCGAACTACATGGACTTTGATCCAAGTCAAGGCATGGTATGTAGGAAGCCTCCACGAGGTTCAATCCCATCACTCGGTCATTTCTTCACGTCGAGTTCCACCCTCATCCAGTATGACGTTAAACTATATTCCCCCATCCAGCATGACGTTAAACTGTATACGTGAACTACGAGGACATTGATTCTCCACCATAGGGATACGTAAGAATCCTCTATGATGTTTAAGCCCACTACCCATCGGACCCCCGATCCATCTTCACGTCGGTTCTCCGACACTTATCCGAACTACGTCGACTTTGATCCCTATATCCTAGGCAGGGTACGTTGGAAGCCTCCAAGAGGTTTAAGCCCAACAACCGGTCGATCCGATTACCTTCACATCGGTTCACCACGCCACTCCTAGTGCCGCCTCAAGCAAGTTCTGACTCTTCGGGGTCATTAATCCAATGAGGGTTGAATCCGTGGATACTATGTTTGGGTATAAACCAAAAATTCGTGAACATATGAATAAGTATTAAATATATTAGGGAGTCCCGGAACTGGCAATAATTCCCCCCAAAAAAAGGGTGTGATGAGCCCGAATTTCCATCCTATCGACCAATGTGAGTTCTTACGAGTCGCTGGTCAGACCATCCAGCGAACACCTGCCTTTGGAATGTAAGTCCATCATGCATTGGATACGGAGCCGTTGGGCGTTTCGAGGCCGAAAGCCAGAAACATGAAACAACCACCAATCATTTAATTATAATGTGACCACCATCCCTTTGTTTATTTATGAACCAAATATCATTGTTTTAACATAAACATCCATCATTGGTTTATAATGGAACAATCCATCATGAGTTTATAATGGAGCCGCCCACCACTGGTTTATAACAGAACCACATTTCATTGCTTGGTAACATAACCTCCCTTCCCTAGTTTAAAATAGAACCACCCATCATTGGTTTAAAATATAAAAACCCATAAATGGTTTATAATGGAACATACTAGACTCCAAAAAACTCCCAATATATATAACATAATAATAAATCATGAAATACTTCATTTTTACTATAAAGCCTTTAAAAATACTTTTAATTCAATTTGAAAAACTATTTTTTATATTAAAATACACGTTTCTCTTAAGACACCATTTTGAATACCAAATGCCGTTTTCCTTTAAAAAATGATTTTCAATTAAATAAAACATAGATAAATGGAATGAATAGATTTACTTGAGATAAAATGAAATAATTTAAAGGATTATGAAACTCAACTAATGTTTTTAGTGGAGGGAAAATTCATTATCCCCATACATGTTAAAATAGACCTAGTCATTTTATTAGTTTTAAATAAAGTAAAATATTCCATACAAAGATTCATTTTTTTGAAATACATTTAAATAAACATTGAAATTTCATTTATAAAAAACTTATTTCATGATAATTTGACACATAAAATCATTTTAAATACATTGAAATGTAAGAGAATGAGTGTTTAATGGAATAATTTAAAAATAATTTTTTACATAAAAGTACCATATGACATTATAAACGATTGAATCATAATCCCAATGAGATAATATCAATAAAAAAAGAATTAAAAATCATGATAAAAAATAAATTCATTATATTACTTGTAAAATTATATGAATATCCACCATATAATCTAATATAGTTTCATAACATGAAAATATACCTCAATAAAAAAAATTGATACGAAGTCCCTTACACTGATTCTAATTTAGGATGTCTGTTCTTTATCTTCCTGAATAATATATTTTTTCAATTATTTACTTGACTAATAAACATTTCCACCATTATTACTCATTTCATTTCACTTAGTACTTTGTTATATACAATTACTTAATCAATTATGTTTATGTCGAATGTTTTGAAAATATTTGGCTTGTACATCCCAAATGAAATTGGGAGGCTATCTACATTCAATGAGGCCATTTTTAAAAATATAATAAATAAAAACAATGATAAAATTATACTTTTAATACATTAATTAAATATTTAAACCCATTCATGTAATACGGTTAGGAATAATTTAATATATTATGATTAGGAAGATGGTAATCTATACTTACACATGAGTAATGTTTTAATTTTTAAATGGCCACTATGAAAAGAAGGTATGTACTGTGTTTCCTTTAATAAATTATCTTAATATAAAAAATATAATATTATTTATTTAAATTTACCTATATATATTATCAATGATATTTATTAATGAAAAAATAGTCACATAGTTTTTTAGAGGTTGTAGTCCACACGTACACACAAACGACATTATCATTTTTCAGTGTAAGAAATGAAATAATGCATTATATTTTAAGAATGATAAATATTTTAGTAATATCATAATTATTTCATATATATCATATATATTAAATAAAATTATCCTTATTACCTTCCATGTATTGAATTAGTGAAAAAGGAATCTCATCTCTTCGTAAGGCATCAATCTATTTTATACACGAGTGAAGGTATCGTATCCCTAGGGAATGAAAAGTAAGAAGGTATATGTGATATAAAAACTCAATATGTATAAATATATTAAAATTATAATATATATACTATAAATCCAACATTATAACATTCCATTAGAGGTGATGATGGAAAATTAATGACATTGGTTAGCAAGGTGGTAGTCCACCATACACACGAATGATGAATTAATATACCAATTGATGGACGAAGAGATGTGTTTTGGTTATATAATTTAAATAATAACGTTTTACTGTTTTTTAGATACTGGTTTTTTTATATATGAATAATTATTGGTAATTTTAAAGATGTGGGATAATAAAAAAACAAAAACACATGATTAAACACCACACCTCTTATTCAGAAAACCACATTATCTATGCACTGAAGGCCATATTAAGATGGATTTATGATAAAAATAATTGATCTATATAATGTAGAGGAATTTATGTAATATATTTTTCTATGTATTGGAAGAGCCCAATGATTTTGAATATGTGAAGTGGAGAGGAGAGTGGGCGGCCTTTTATAATTGAGGTAATTGGCACAATTGTATTTTTTGAATGGAAAAAACCAGTACCCAAAATTGACTATTATATATCATTAGAAATTAAATGGTATATATATGTGTATCCATGATATTTTAGATTGGGGTTTTGTTCATTTTTACCCTAATAATTTTAATTTAACCCTTGATAAACTAGTTTTCATTTTAATATCAGTTTTTATATTGTTTTCACAAATAACTAACCAAATTTTTTTAGTTATTATATAATATATTTTCCTCATATAATTATAATTATTTCATGTTTCTCATTCAAACATATGGTTTGTAAAAAAATCCATAACTTTTAGAGTCAAATAATTATAAAAAAAATTCTCTTTATGGTCAAGAATCTGAACATGATGTTTCCAAGAAGAAGTATTTTCTAAGAAATGAATTACTATAGGGCTCAAAACATATGATGAATATGTTATATAGTTTCTTAACATCAATAACATAAAAAATATTGCGTACCTTGGATAAAAACGTAGGAAAATCCACTGGGGAAGAAACTGATCGAACATTCTCATGGATTTATTCTGGTTCAATAAACCATTGACATATCTTCCCATTTTTACAGAAATGAATAAAACATTTTTTATTGAGATTCATTGAGAAAATCATGATAAAATACCTTTAAATAATGCTATTTCCTTTATTTATCTATATAAATTTCTACTTCCCTTGATCCATCCTCATTTATTGATGAATCATCTACACTTTCTCATCCATTTCCTCAACCTAATGTGGTCCCTTCACCTTCCTTTCTCACACTTTTTCCCAAAAATATAGATTTCAACACCTCTTTCTCAAAAATTACTCAAAATGATCAATATATATTCTATAATGAAAACTATTTATATTAAAAAATCAACAAAAAAATGATTTTGATCCTAAAAACCATTGTAACCCATTTAATAAAAATGAATAATGTATCCTGTTTTCATAATTATTCATTCATACTATCAATAATATTATGGATGAAAAGGTATATTGAAACCTAATTATATACCCAATGAATTCTAAAGTCCTTTCCAAATATTAGATGTGAATCGTGGATCGCAGAATGATACAATGGAGAGGGGAACTCCATGTAACATAATTATCTCCTATAGATACATTTGTAAAATACTTTTGAAATATGTACTATCTTGATTGGGAAAGAAATGGTTGTTGAAACCAAGCCCTTACACACCTGGAAAAAGATTATGTTTTGTGTTTTTAATCAATACTAGGATGATAAGTTAGTTTCCTCTTCAAATGATCATACAGTACCAGCTAACTATAGTATTGAAGCTGGCATTATTTTCTAGTGTCTACTAAATTATTGGGCTGAAAATCCAGAGGGTGAGGTGAGAATTGAGAAAGGTCACCATTTGGTATTGATTCATCAAAAATATGGTAAATTAGTGGATTTTTTGAAGACTAGATTTCAAAATGTTTGAGATCCATGAAGATGTGAAGCATCCGGAACAAGACATGAACGACACAATGGGTTGACTGTAATCTCCAAAAATATAAGATGCGGAGTATTGTGGATGTGTGAATGGTTGAAGGTAATCTCTATTAATAAAATAAGTCTCGCATGCATGTTACATTTCACAGGGTATTTTCAAGTGAAGGATTTGCACAAACAAAAATTTGATGGTTCAAAAAAAATCATTTGGAGGGATTATTTCCAAATCCCGAGCCTAAAAATATGAGGCTAATACCACTTCATTTGAGAAGAAAACAACTTTTGAAATTTTCGAGTCACTGTGAATTCATGGAGATTAAGTTCTTCAAAAATCAAGTATTCATTATGAGCTTGAGCATCGTGAAAAAAATGTCTTAGTCTTGACCAATGCTTAGTTATCCTGGAAAAATGATATTAATGATGAAAAGTTATAGATTAATGAATCAGGGTTCCATGAAGGCAATTTTCTTCAGGATGGTTGTGATATTTGAAAAAGATCTTCTCAGAAGAGCTTTAAAAACACAATTTTTTAACATCTGATCTATGTGAATTGTTCATTCAAGAGCATCAACTCAGTACTATGGTGAATTTAGAGGTTCATACAAGTCATGGACAATGACTTAAATTCAAATTTTCTAAAGTGACAATTATGTCGTCAAATTGAGCAAGACTTCATCCATGGTAGTTGGCAAGGGGTAATCAAGGGAAGTGTTCTGAGGGAGGAAGTGTTTTATCCCTAAAATCTAGTTTAGGTAGTATTCTTGTCATAGAGTTACTGTGTTTGAAATTGTTTCTTCTACAACAAGTTAAGATTAGTGTATTTAGGTATGACAGACAGACACTAAACATATGCTTCTTGGACAATCCCTTAGTGGTGAACGAAGTAAAACCACTATGTAGTCTCTTTGCATGTGAATGTTTGATTATTTCATGATTAAATAAGATTGGTTAAATGATTTAATACCAATGTGGGAACAATATATATTTATTTAAGTAAAAATAATGACACCCTGATTCACCCCTCCCCTCTCAGGGTGTTATGGGGTCCAATAAGTTGTGTCAGAGTATACAGGTTGTTGGAGTTAAATCCATCATCTATTTTTTTAGTGAGCATTCAGGGATTTTCATGGGTGTTCCCATATTTTAGAGATTAAAATACAGTATCATGAAGAATATAATGATATCTTATTTAAGATCCCTTGGAATAAAATATCTTTTTTCCACATCACAAGGGGTTTAGGTCCCTCATGCAAGATATATTTCTATGATTAAAATAGAGAGAAAAATGATTGATGCTAATTCAAAAGCCCAAAATGCCTTATTTCATCTTTTTATGATCAAATCTATCTATGTTGGTGAGTTTTACTTCAGCCATGTCTATATGGGAAAACATGAAATTGAATATAAAGAAGAAAAAAAAGTGAAGGAGATAAAACTCCATGTTTTCCGCAATTGGTTCGATGATTTGAAAACGAATCCTCCTGAAAATATAGATTTATTTTTTAATCGAATTAATGATGTTGAGGGAGAAATTATATGATTTAGTGAATAAATACAATACATTTATATTTTTATTAAAATACTAAAAATAATTTCGCCAATGTAAAATCCAAATGTTTTATCCTTTGAGGAACGAGATCTATCTAATCATTCACTTGATGTTCTTCTAAGTATATTAGTGTCTTATGAACTGATTTTCAAACCCTAATATGAAAAACTCATGTAAGAAAGGAAATAGAAATCAAAGAAATAAAAAACATGAGGTTTTGAAAAATAGTGTTGATGAAAATAATGAGGATGGTGTAATAATTTGTTTACGAAATTGATGGGAGGAAAAGGGATTTTTTATTGAAGGTTTCATGGTGCCCAATTTAGATGTGGTAAAGTTGTTCACATCACATCTCGGTGATCACACAAGTTTAATGATGAAGAAAGTAAATCTAGAATTCCATAGAATCCTCAAACAATATTTCCCAAAAATGGAGACATCAAATCTGGAAATAAATTGCATTGAAAGTGTTTCATGTGTTAAGAATAACAAGATGGAAATGAATTCATCGAGGATAAAAACCATAGTATTAATCTGAAACCCAATAATCCATGATGGCTACAATTTAAAAGGAAAGTACTTCAAAATATAAAGATAATTTTTTTTTTGTGATGGTGATCTCATGATAGAAAATGAGGGTGAACTTGATAATCTTGATGATAAGATAAAAAATAATATAAAGTTGAAATCCATTCTGGTAGAATCATCAAAGCATGTTGATCAACTTGAAGTAGAAATTGATCGATTAGAAGAAGGGGAAGGGGAAAAATTCAAAAAATCATGAAAAATGAAAACATGTTGTTGGATTTGAGCTCTATATTGAAGAATAAGATATAGTCATCAATAAAGTAACATCTAGAATATAGGATAAGGCTATTATATTTGAGGGTCATGAAGAAGAAGTTTGTATATGAGGAGTAAACTGGAAACTAAAACAAATTTAATTGAAATGAATAAAAATATATAATTTGGATGATTCATAGATACATCCCTATTATAATTATCTAAATGGGGATTTAAAGAGATAGAGATGGACTTGAATGATCAAAGACATACGTGCATGGAAAAAGTGTAATTGGATGTATTGATGAAACATCAGATATGGGAACAAGATGATCCAAAATATTGGGAATCAAGAAGTTTGACATATCACAATGGTATATAATGTACTAAAAATATAATCATTAAGTAAAATAGAAAAGTTAACTGAAAAATATCCTTGAATATATATAGAGTATTTCCAGTCCAACACATTTTTAAAAGAAGGTTACATGAGGAGGTATGGAAGTGATAAGACATTTCCCCACATGAAATTTCAATTCTATTGATCATTGGGTCGTACCATGTAGTATTGTAAATAAGAATGTAGCTATATAAATAGGAATCTTCTTATATGTAAATAGAGAATAATGTGACAATATTCTTCATCATATAGACGAAATAATATATATGGATATTGTTTTTACTATTCTATCTATGAAAAAAAATCTATTGATTTTAGGAAGAGGAAAGGTTGGAACATTACCTACAAAACTCAGGGAAAAGTCAATTATCGTCATCCAGGTCGACATTATTTGGAAAATAGGTATTCTAATATGGATAAAAAACATTTGTATGATTAACCCATTCATATGTAAAATAGAATGAGAACCCCACATTTTTCATCCAATAAACCAAATATCTCATGGAGGGAAAAGAACATAATCAAGAAATCCAACCTTGTAAAAATTGATCTCAAACTGACAAAGAACATCATCACCTAGACTGTTAACAATATATGATCATGTTATATGATGGGATATGAATATTTATTGATGAATGTTAAGAAAAGAATTTATGGAATATTGAGGTTAATCATTTATGGTTACTTAAATATAAAAGGAAGTGGGAGTACACCACTGAAATATAATGAACTTAAGAAAAATAATGTTCTCTCTTTTGATGGTTTGTATCAAAATATCATGAGTACGAGTCAACATTATAACTTGGGATTGATAGTGAAATTTAATCAAAACATATCCAATATAAAGGTAATGATAGGGAATTCTATCAGAAAATGATAAAGAAAAGATGATAATTTATTTCATGTTGATAGTGATGAGAACATTTGTTTCATAACAGTCGAAGAAAAAAAACATGTGGCACTAGAGGATGGATAACATAAACCAACAGAGAAGGGAACGGATATCTAAGATAAATAGAGTCATCTATATTCCATATCTGTATCATAAACAAGAAAATACTTATGATTATTTCATGTGAGGAAATATGTTGGTGAGTTTATATTGGCCAAATAACAAAAGGGCATTAAATATGATTGATCTCTTCCCCAAAGATGTACGTGTTCTGATAAATGTGGTGACACATATAGAGATAATTACTTCATTATTTTTATTTATTATTATAGAATAAGGTATTGTGTAATGATTATTTACAGGAAATATGAATCTCCTAAATTCATGAAAAGTTATAATTTATTAGATGAGAATGATAATGGTCACACAATCAATGTTAAACAATTTGATAATAGAGAGGAATACACATACATTAAATTTTTTAATTACATGAAAAAACATTGAATAAAACATGAGGCGGAAGTAGTGATAACCCCATATAAAAATAGATTTGTTGGTTGCTGAAATTGAAAGGTGAACAATATGGATTGAACTATGATGATTGGGATTCGTATCTGTCATCATTTATGGAAAGAGGTTGTTCAAGTAGTATTGTACAATCCAAAAACCATATGAGTTATGATATATAAGGAAGATCCCATTGATTTTTTTTTATTTTTTTAGATGTAAATAGTTCATCTAAAACAATAAAGGCAATCATGGAAAGTATGGTGATGCTGCAGAAGAGGGAATTTTTCATGGATATTCAATAAAGAGTAAATCAAAAAAACGTTACAAAAGTCATATGGGATGAATTTTAATAAGAAATTATGTTAAGATCATTTATGTTAAAGTCAAAAAATCTCAAAGAACTCATATGATTATATGATAGATAATGAAGAAAAATTTTACATGGAATAGATTCAAATGAAAAAACAATTGATGTCCTAAAAACATTCATGGATAAAATACAATGATGATTTTAAAGAAGAACTGGAGGAGGAAAATATATCTTAAGAAACATCATGAGAATCTCACAAGAGATATACCAGAGCATAAATGGATCAGTCCATCATCATTGGGGATTGGACATTACCCTAAAAGATGTGAAGAATGAGGAATGAAGCACATTAATCCTTCCTATTAGTTATGGAACCAACAACGTTTAAAGAACCATTTAAGGATGAATCATGGGTTGAGGCCATGAATGAATATTTAGATCATATTAATAATAACAAGATTGAGGACCCTATTAAGAGACCTAAAAAACATAGTTTTATTAGAACAAAATTGATCTTTTAAAAAAATTCAATATGTATTGAAATTTGATTAGAAAAAAAGGCATGTTTGGTGTGTAAAGGCTATAAACAGATTATAGGCATTGATTTTGAAGAATCAATTTATCTAGTGGATATTCTAGAGTCTATCATGAATTTCCTTTCTATGTCAATTTAAATAGGACACAAATTGTATCTGATATATGTCAAAATAGCTTTCTTAAATGGTTTTATTGAGGAAGAAGTGTACATTGAACAAAAAGTTGGATTCATGATTATAAATGATAAAGTAGAGGTCTGTAGGCTAAAGAAGGAATTCTGTGGTATATGGTTGGAACCACGAAAAAGTTATTCTTGACTATATTCTTATATGAGGAATATTCAATTCAAAATAGGATGTGTTGATCATAATATCTTTCTGATTAATTCTTAGGAATATAAATCCATGGTGGTTGTCTATGTGGATGAAATTATATTTGTTGGAAGTGGGATGGGATCAGTGGAAGAATTTGATAATCACATGAAATAATAAATTTAAATTTTCATGATTATTGAAGTAAAATAATTTTTAAGTCTATAGGTGGTTCAAAAAATAATATTACTATATCATTTTATAGGATAAATATGAAAGAGATATCCTAAAGAAATTCAACATGAAATACTCCAAACCAATTTCAACTCAGAGTGCGGTTGGAACAAAACATGGTAAGCATGAAGAGGGGGCATCTATGGGTCCTACACTATATTGGAGAATAATTTGAATAATATTATACATGACTAAAATACTTCCAGATATCAACCATGCAACATTATTATCAGCCCTCTTCCAAAGTAATATGAAGGCATAGAATTTGGAAGTAGTTATACAAATCATGAATCCCTTCCAAGGTGCACTCAATTTTGGATTATACATTGTAGCATGAAGGGATAATGAATTATCAAAATTCTATTATTCTTATTGGTATGGATATGTGGTGGATAGAATTTACCAAAATAGTGTAGAATTATTCATTGGAAATAAATTTTTGGGCTGGTTGAGCAAGAAACAAGAAAGCACTTCTCTTATTAGAGATAATGCAGAGTATATATATTCTACAAAGTATTGTACACAAATATTTTTTATAAAGAAACAACTAATTGATATTGGTGATGAGGTGAGAAAATAAATGGTGATTCACTATGAAAATAAGGGCATAATATATCTCATGAAGAATTAGGTTCAAAACTATTGTGAAAAACATATTGAGATCATATATCACATCATAATGAAAAATGAAGAACATAGTGTGATTAAAAAAGATAATTTTGGAATTGATGACTAAGAGGGTGACATTTTTACTATGTTGTAGGTAGAACATGTGTTCAAAAAACATCAGTTGAACCTCAATGAATTTCAACCTCCCAGTACAGGAGGATGTTACAGTTGTCCCCTCTCACAAATTGTGATAACTTTTTTCTTCTTTTTGTGGAAGTTATGTTGGTTTATGGGGGAGATATGATCCAGGTGGAGTATGTTTTTCTCCATACAAGTACAAATAATCATGATTTGTGTTTATTTACAAAGGGGGAGAATAAAGATTCAACGATTCATATTGGTTTTATTTATGTTTTAAAGGTTTTCTATTTTTAGGTTTTTGAAAAACCATGCAATGCTTCTTGACCTGATGAGGACTAGGTTTTCTGAGGAAATTTTCAGATATAATCATGAACATAATTATAAATTCCAATGATTGAGAACCCAATTAATTCTTCCCCTCTTGTTTTCTACACCAATCATTTCTCACGTAGTCTTAAAGTGTGGGATGATTTGTTTCTCACATATCATGTTTTTATTGTGTCTAGTTCATTATTGAATGTTTTGATAGATTGACAAAAAACCAAAATGAGGATATTTTTGGAACCATGGCCTTTCATAGCTATTAACAGAGTAAAATTTATGTTTTTTTTTCAATAAACACTTTTATGATCAGGGAGTTTACATGAAAAGTTATTTTATAGTACAAGTTGACAAAGATATTATTAGCGGAATCATTTTATAGTATTTTCATTAATTTTGGATTAAGTATCTAAAGGAAGACATAAGCATCAAGAAGTTGGTTTTCTGGGAGTGAATCATTATAAATATGGTAAATTAATTGTTTTCATGGAAACTCAGTTTCACAAAAGTTTTAATTTGTAAAGATTTGGGGAATCATGACTAAGAATCATGATTAACATGATGGGTTTAAAGTAATATCCAATACTAAGAGAAGTGGAGATTGGGAATGTGTGAATTGATGAAACTAATATTCATTACTATGAGAAGCTTCATGAGTGGGTTGAATTATCCTAGATCATCATGATGGAATTAGATTCATGAAAATTAATTTGGAGGTTCACTAAAAATACACTGGTGGCATGGGATCATCACGAAAGGCTGATCCTAACAAATACGAGGCTACCCACACTTCATTTGATATGAAAAGAATTGGTCAAAAATTTAAATAAATCTAAATTTTGGAAAACTAATAGTTTTTTGAATCACATATTCATTGTGTGATTGATCTTATAGAAAATAATGTATTAGTCTTGTCCAATTCTTACGTATCGTAGAAAAATGATTTTCATGATGACTAGTTATACAATGATGACCTAGTGTTCCATGAAGGTAATTTTCTTCATGGATGTTCTGAGATTAGAAAATGAGATTCCATGAAGAGCTTCTAAAAAATAGTTTTTCAACATCTAGTTTATGTGAACAGTGCTCTGATGTTCATCAACTAAGGACTATGGTGAAAGAAGAGTCTTGTGCTAGTTATGAAAAAGTCTAAAATTACAATCTACTGATGTGACCGTCAAGTCGTCAAACTGAGTAAGATATCACCCAAGGAAGTGGTATTAGAGGAGTCAATAGAATTATTTCTTGGGAGGTAGTGTTCTATCCATAAAATCATGTAATGTTAGTGTTCACATCTAATAGTGGTTGTGTGTGTACCTTTGTATTACACAACTACTGAAGAGTAGTGGATTTAGGAATGACTGACACACTATTAGTGTATTCTCCACATACTAGTCCTTAGTGGATAACTATGTTAAACTATAAACTTTTATCTTTTAATGTTAATGTTTGATTACTTCACGATTCCATTATTTATATTTAATGTGTTCCTATCAATGTGAGAATAAGATCTGTCACTTTAAGAGAAGAATTGACACCTTGATTCACCCCTCCCCTCTCAGGGTGTTCATTGTTCTTACAAAGTGACAATTTATTTAATTGTTCAATAATAAACCAAACCACATCATCTCCCCAATATTAATTGAAAATACCACTATAAAATCCATTGATATATTTTTAGATTGAGACTCCACCACAAAATAGGTTGAAGAATTCCCTTCAATAATTTTCATTTTGATTTAACCTATTGATGAGTCAAACATTTAATGGAAAAGAAAAAATATCTCTTTTCATTACATACCATTAGTAATAATCCTTAAGGTATCATTATATATTAGTAATTCTTATATTAATGGAAAATAGAGAACTTTGAGATTCACTCAACAAGTCATCCTTCAACCAGGTATCACAAGGCATGCATGATAATTTTTCATATTGAAACCCCTTGTTGAAAAATATTAAAATACAGATACTTACTATCCTTATTAGATTATAACATTCCCTACAAACTATTATCCTCCTTTTGAACATAAATATTTCATTATAGAAAACTAAACTATAATGAAACATAAAACAAAATTCATCATGTCCTTTTATCCACAAAATCTATTCCCAAATTCGTCAAATAATTAATCAAAGGTATATGTTCCAAATGTAACATGGTCAATGTTGTATTAATTTAATTACTCAAAGAATCAAAAAATTGGTTTATTTTTCAAATAAGGCAATGAATCATGAACTCATAATCCTTGATCAATTCTAGTAATTTTCTTTGTCTCATGTACAATTATTTATTTGGGAATATATTCTTCAAAATTTTGTAATTAGTATATACTTAAAATATTACTCCATAAAAAATATTCATTTAATTTTTTAATGAAAAAACCACCGAAACTAATTCCAGATCATGTGTAGGGTGATTTATCACATTATATTTCAAATAATGCTAAACAAAACTAATTAACTGATCATTATGCATTAGAACATAACCAAGTCTCTTTAATGAAGCATTACTATAGGTGTAAAATCTTCTATTATTGTAATGTAGGAAAAACAAGATAACTAAAAAAATATTTATTTTAGTTTTTGAAAAGAATTAGTCTATAATTTTTTAAAAGTAAATTTAAATAATTTTTGAGTTATCCTAGCTTATGCACTATAACACCCAGAAATATTGTCAATTGACTTCCTATTGTAAACCAATAAAACAAGAAAATATGAATCTCTATGATATTTGTAGGTCTTGGACACTCTTAAAAAAATTTAGTTTTACCATCCCCTATTGTTATTCCATATTTATAAATAATGGGACTAGGAAAATAAATTTATATTTTAAAAAACTTACACATTCCAAATTTATCATATAATTACATTAATTTATTGGTTTTATAAACATTCCTTAGGTCTCTCTCATATTCCACATGACTTTTAGAATAGAAAAAAATATCATCTATAAACACAACCAAAAACTTATCCATGAACTGATGGAAAACTCTATTCATAAAGTACATAGATACAATAGGTTCATTAGAAAACTAAAAGGGAATAACCAAAAACTAATATTCCTCATATCTCATCTAGAATAAAATTTTCTTAATATTTGGTTCCTTAACATTCAAATGATTGTACCTTGACATGATATAATCATTTGGAAAGTATTTTTATACTTGGATATTATCAAACAAATCATTGATATGTGGAAAAGGAAATACATTCCTAATAGTTATGTGGTTAAAAAATATAAAATCAATGATTAGTCTCTTTAAAACATATTTATATAAAAAAATAGTATCACCCCATGGTGAAGTGCTTTAGTGGATGAAACCATTATATTGAAACTCTTGTAATTTATTTTTCAATTTTGGATGTACCACTAGATACATTTGATTATGGGGTTTATAAATTATCTTATCAACTAATTCTAAGTCAATAGTAAACCCAAAATCCCAATTAGGAATACCATTAGGAAAATATTCATTAAATATATCCATGTATTCATTATATTCTAGAAGATAACAAATTTTAGTTGTTTCTTTATTTTTCTCAACATGAGTTAGGTAAAATTAACTTCCATCTATAATCATTTTAGCTGTTTATTAATAATTTATCAAGAACCTAGAATCTTTGAACATAAATTTCTTAGAACTTAAAATATATCTTATAATGATAAATCGAAATCCAATCCATTCTAAAAATGATATCAAACTATAACATGGAATGTTCAATAGGATTTTTAGGAAGATCCATCCCACTAATGACAATATGAATATTCTTATAAATCATGGTTTTTTAATATATCGACATAATGATTTCAACTAATGTTTGATCCATATTCAAGTAGTGATACTAAAATATTACATTAAAAATTCATAAAAAATAAATAATTGAAATACAAGAGTGAAATAGTGTATATTTTTAATTTGAATATAATGTAAATTACCTATCACCATTTCAATTTATAGACTAACATATATTATAGTGTTATAAAAATATTTTTTTCCAACATTTCAACTTTTGTTCTTGAAGACCCCCTGAGTGACTAACATTTGACACACATTAGCATAATTATACAAATCATTTTAACTAATTCATATTATAGTCATATTTTAATTTTTCATATTATCATTTTACTTAGATTCCTGAGCAATATGTCTAACCTAACCACATCTGAAGAACTTCTTAGAATTAATAAAAAATTCCCCATGATTATTTTTACCACACTTCTCACAATTGGGGAACTCAGTTTTCTTATCACTATATTTCTCTGATAGATGATTACCCCTTTCATTTTATCCATATTTTTTTAAATATTTTCATATAGTGGTACATCATTTATTGAAAAATCAATCTATACCTTAATAACATAATGGAAAACATTCTGATATATTTTAAATTAACACACTAAAACATCACTTTGTAAACATGGTTATAACCTTGAGTAAAATCTATTAATTTTACTACAAATGTCACAATAAAAATATAGGATATACCCATCCAGTCTTGTTAAATAATATTCATATGCAACCACAGAGTCATTATCTTTTTTTATAAATTACCAAAATTGTTTTCCATCCAGAGGAAAACAACATTAGGGAAATATTTTCCCAATTATTTATCTATACATAGTCAAACTACCTTAGGGAATTATTTTTGGAATAAAATATCAATAAAATCTTCTCATTATAGGGAATCATTACCAAACAAGTCTTTGGTATTATTAACCAAAGACCACCACAAACCAACTTCACCCTTAAAACAATAAGAATAAATTATTAAATGTTGATATTTTGAATATACCATGAATTCAAATATCTTTTTAATGGAATAATTCCATCCTTTGGATAACACTATCTCAGATAATCCAACTAATGGTAGGGGATGTTTTCTTATGAAATTTCCCATTATAGATATGTATCTTTATGGTAGATTGGGGTACTCTATATCATGGATACCACCACAATTTATGTCTTGTGTCAAATGATCCATCACAATAATAAAATATTCAATTCCAATTACAACCTTCTCTAGATGCTGATTTCGAAGTATATTTTTCACTTGGTGACTTGCTACCAAAGATTCCATATTTCCATTGTTGAAATAAATTTTTGAAAAAGAAAATTTAGATTATGGAATATGATAATAATTAAATTCTATACCATACCAACATAACCATAAAGTAAAATATTTCATGGATATGCTATTATCATTACACTAACCCCTAAAGCTATCTAAATTGAAATTTGCATTCTAACTATTTAGGATTGACCCTAAAATTTATATAATATTTATTTTTAAGTAAATACTTAATTATCATACACTTTAAGAACTTTTCAGGTTTAGAGATTTAGATAAATTTCTCATAACTCATTAATTACCAAAGCCTATATATAAAGTGGACACATTCAATCAATATCAATTTTCCCACTATATGGATGTTAAAAAAGAAAGGCATGAATTAATTTCATGAAAAATAATTATAACATTCGACTTGACATCTTTATTTCCCTTACATATACTTTACCCATTTAGAAAATATTTTAAAATTAGGGATAAGAACACAAATATCCATGGGGGAAATAAAAATAATAATCTCATTAGTCAAGAAAAAAATATGAAATCCCATGAAATGTTTACCTTCATGTTCATGTTCATTGTGTAAAATGTAATAAATAAATTTCACATGAAATTAAACAAACATTTTTCTTAATAAAATAATTTAAAATGAGTATAAAGCACATATAAATATTGCACGTAACTTAAGAAATCATCTTTTATATCACTCTGACAAATGATATAACTGATATGGTCAACATCTATATCTAGAGTACCCATATAACTGGAGGGATATCATAGACCCTCCCTTCCTTAGATTATCACAAAGCCACACATACTTGGTTTACCATTGAATCTCACATTATTGGTTTATAATGTAACCACAAATCCTTGGTTTATAATCGGACCACCTATCATTGGTTTATAATGTAACCTCCCAAATGAGATTTCTAATAGAACAAACCATCCTTGGAGTATAACAAAACCACATATAATTGGTTTATAACATAAACACACATAATTTTTTTATAATAAAACAACCCATCATTGGATTATAATTAAATCACCCATCATTGGTTTATATTGTCACCACCCATCTATGTTTTAAAACTGAACCACCCATCCTCCTAAACAACTCTCAAAATCGATAACATAAAATTAAATCATGAAATATATAATTTTAATCATAAAACCCTTTAAATATTATATGAATCCCACATGAAAAAAATTTTCAAATATAAAAATACTTATTTCTTTAAAAAATCCATACTCAATACCAAAATACCCTTTTTATTTATAAATCCATTGTATTTACCAAAATACTCACCGAAAAGTGATTTTGGGATTTTTTGGTAAATAAAATATGAAATCTTATAAAGGAATCCAAACATGAAATATTGGTTATAAAAGATGGAAAATTCATGATTTCTATACAAGTTGAAATATAACATTCCATATTTCATTGGTAAAGTAAGTCAATCATTCCATAAAAATATTCATTTTTCTGAAAAAAAAATTGAATGAAATACATAAATATCATTTATAATATTCTTTTTTCCAAACTCTCAGATTCATAAAACCATTTTAAATACATGTATATAGAAGAGAATTAAATTTTGAAGGAACACTTTAATGGACAATATTTTAAAGAAAATTCACTTACCACATTGGAAGTATACGATTCATAAGCCTCATGAGATAATAAAATTTAAAAATATTTAAATATCATGATGATATGTAAATTAATGATATAAAATTTTCAAGGGGATTTATATACACCACATAAAATAATATTGGTGTATGACATCAATATATTTCCTAATGAAAAGAAATTGAGATGAATCACATTACATTGAGTCCAATTCATCACATACATCCATTATATTCCTAAATAATAATATTTTATAATTATTTAAAACCTTAAGAAAATTATTAATATTTTAATATTTTTATTAAATTTATTACCATGTTATATACAATTACTTAATTAATTATGTCTATGACATATGCTTTGACAATAATTGGCATATATGTCCAAAATGACTTTGATAGGTTTATTATAGTCAACGAGATTATTTATAAACATATCCAGAATAATATTCATTAAGTATTTATCATTTTAAAAGATCAATTATTATTTTAGAATGAATCATGAAGTATGAATATGATAATTGAACTACATTACTATCATTGAGACGATATGTCATATGTATGCATGTTGATCATTTACATTTTTTATTGATAATTATGGAAATAAGGTATGTATTATTTTAACTTTATAGAATGATAATAATATCATAAATACCATAATATTTATAAAACATACTTATATATATATATTATCCATTTTATTTAATGATGAAATAGTGTAATATTGTTTCATGGATGCGATCTTCAACACATATACATAAACATAATTATCATATTTTTGTGTAAAAAATAAAATGGTATATTATATTTTTATAAATATAAATATGTAATTAATATAATAATTATTTATTTTATATAGACATATTTATTATGATCATTCTTATTTTTTTCCATGTAAACTGTTAGTGAAAAATGATTCACTTCGCATCGTGAGGCGATAGTTCGCTGTACATATGAGATACATTGTTTTATCACCAAATGAATAGAAAATAAGTAGGAATATGTGATATAATAACACAATAAGTATAAATTTGTTACAAATATTATATATATACTTTGAGTAAATTATTATAACAAGCATGTCATGACCCGTCCCCTAGAGCCCGTATCGTGACTACCCCATTCCCGCCTTCCACAGGCCATGGGCTAGAGACTATCACTAAAGGTGTAAAACCCTAAACTGGGAAGGCATTGCCTTATAACAGTAAACAAACACAATAGGGTATGAAAATGGGAGTAAAACACTAAGAAAAACTGTATACAAAAGAGTATGTTGAATGTAAAGGGGCTGGAAATACAAGCCCAACAGTAAAGTACAATACAACTGAAATGCTATAAAAACTGATGATAAGAAGAAATTCAGCTACTGGGTCACCCTCCGGAGTTCCTACCAGATGGGTAGGTATAGATGGCCTCCTCAGCACTCCACGTATATCTGTCCGCCTCGTGTACGTCTCGCTGAGTGGTCCACCTCCGGGTACCGACCAGTCCTGCCACTCTCTGTCCCGATCAGTGTTGTTCGTCGTATGCAACCAACACAACGAGGTGTGGGCATAGCCCGTGATGGGTTGAGTATAATGATACTCAGTAGGGACCCCAAGACCCTAAAGGTATCATAATTTCCATCAAGGATAACCACAATTTATGAATACAACAGATAACCGTTACTTAATTATATTCCCATACATATACCTATGTTATCTACTAACCCATCTCAATCATGAGGAAATAAAAAAAGTCATTGACTCATCTCAAAACCAGGATTTTATTCTAGGGGTGGTAACATGTAGCAATCCCCGTCAAACTGTCAAAACCTCGGTTGCTGGTGTACTCCTCCTCTAAAAGGTAATGTGGCCTGCTGCGTCACACATAGGTGTTTCCCACAGTCCTAGACTGATGTGGTACTCCTCCTGTCGAGTACTGTGGGTCTGCCGCATCACACAGAGGCGCTCCCCACTGTGGGTTTGCCGCATCACATAGAGGCGCTCCCCCTCATAGCCTGCTGAGGTACTTGTCCTGTCGAGTACCATGGTTCTGTAGCGTCACACAGAGGTGCTCCCCATTGTGGGTCTACCACGTCACACAGAGGCGCTTCCCAATGGGCTAGTCCAAACACTCCGAGTCGAAATGTCAGCAGTCGGCAGGTCTCAGCCAGCTACTAGGTCTCTGAATACCACCAACTCGTCTCCGGGAGGATCCGCTCCACGAGCTACTGGTCGATACTCCAACTGTCACGAAAAACCAAGTAGAAGTATATCAAAGGTCCTCCTCGTCATAGGGGTCTCAATGTAACAGAAGGCGTTCCAATGAAACACCTGGTCTGTGAGTTTTTGGCATTTCTGTTCAATGGGCCCAGTTGGATTTAGGTTCAGTCCCACCTGACCGTACCCCAACTGCATCCAAACCTCAAGTGGAGTATTCCAAAAGAACCATGTCGCTCCCTGATTTCCGTCGTCGTAGAAATTTCATCAAATAGACTCCTTGTGCCAAAGTTATGGAGGTTTGTGTAGGGGCGCATGGTTGGCGCACGGTCTGGATAAAATGTGCGGCCAAGCGGTGCGAAGTGCCTTGGTGGGACAGTGGCTACTGCATGATTGGCACATGGTTTCCCAAACCATGCATCCAAGATGTGTCTGGTCCCCAGGTGGGACAGTGGCTACTGCACGGTCGACGCACGGTTTCCCAAACCATGGGGCCAAGCTTTGCGACCACTTAAAAAACAAGGGTTTTAAGTCCCAAGGAACTCAAGATTTCCCTTCATTCCCCCATTCTTCCTCCCACTCGAGGATCACATGGTATTTCCGGTTTTTCCAAGGTTGTGGGAGATCCATTTCTCGTTTTGGATGCAAAATGAAGCGGGTTCTTGGTAGATTTGAGATGGATCTCCATTAATCACCACGACAAAAAGCCGCCTTCTTCCTTCACGTAGAGCACATCATTCAAGAAGAGTGGAAGAGGGGTCGGGCCATGTTTGTTTGGCCTTAACCCACCATGATAGTGCATTATAAATTTGATAAACAAATGAAGATAAGGAAGATAATTACAAACATTATTTCCCATAACCCTCATCAACAATATATTCCCAACCCTCCAGAAAAACATCTGCGGATCAAATTGATAATATGTTTTTATACATTCTTTTTTTTAAGAAGGTAAGAATCAAGGGATTAATATCACACTTAAATAACATCCCTACCTCGATCGTAGATGGAGGTGGTGCGTGTAAGAATACGAAGTCGATGATGGTGGCGTCGTCGGCGTTTGTCACCCCCGCAAGATGATCCTGATCTGGGCTCGAGCATAATCCTTGTTCTTTATTCATATGTTGATCTTCATTGGAGGATATTTCACCAAGGGTTCCCCTCTCCTTAATTCTCCCAACAAAAAGAAAGAAGCATGCCAACCAAATAATAGATGGAAATGATATCTATTATTTGTTTTCACCACAATTCGAAAAGTTGTGGTTAATTAAAAGAGACAACCCATTTAATTAATGATGGTGGAAGCTCAATTAATTAGTGGGGGAAGTTCAAGGGTTTCATACCACATAAATGGGGGGTTAAAGGGGGTTTAAGGCCTGGGTGGCCCCCACCTTTATTATCCTCCCATGGGAGGTAATGCTCGGGTGGGCCCTACCACCATAACCTCCCATGGGAGGTTAGGGTGTGGTGGCCCCCACCCCAACCTCCACTTGTAGGTTTTAACCACCATAACAAAAATATGTTATCCCCTTATTTTTATTTAATTTATTTAAAAACCCCAAAAACTAACTTCAATTCCTGACCAACTGCCGTCGAGGTGAAACTATTCTTAAGCAAATACTGGTGTTGTGAGTTCAATGGTGCCCTCAGATTTCAATTCCGAGAACCGGTTCAAAATTTATAAAATCCTGCTTGTACGTTTACTGAACGTACCTGAAAGAAAATAAGAAATTAATTCCGGGCACAACGGGACTCAGAATCAAGCGCTGTAAATTTTCACAGACTTGTAAAAATCCCATTAAATTAAGAAAAAAAATTCCAAAGAATTTCCGGGTCTTTAAATTCACCCTACCTAAGGGATTTACGTCCCTGTAAGCTATAACTCGAACTAAGGGAACAAATGTGGGTACTGAGAACGCATATGAGCCTCCCGCTCCCATGTGCTCTCCTGGAGGTTCTTGTGATGCCAGCGAACGCGCACCAGAGGTATCGACCGTCCACAAAGGTCCAGCTACTGTCGATCCTCAATCTCTACTGGAACCTCCATGAAAGTCACCCCGTCATTGATTTGCCGCTATCCATGATCGATGATTGGGAAGGTTCATGCACGTTTCTCCTCAATTGAGATACATGGATGATGTCATGCACCCAGTGTAACTGAGGTGGATGAGCTAAGTGGTATACCACCTCACCTACTATGCTGAGGTCCTAAAAAGGTCCGATGAATCTTGGAGATAACATTCCGCCTTGGCCAAATCTTCTTAGACCTCATCGAATTGTGACTCGTAGAAAGACGTGGTTACCTTCCTCGAACTCCAGAGGCCCCCATCTCCAGTCGACATACAACTTCTTCCTGCTCTGTGTAGTCTTCATCTGCTCCTAGATGATATGCACCTTCTCCATGGTAGCCTATACCATCTTTGGTGTCACTAGTGCTGACTCCCCAGGGTCTATCCAACACAATGGCGATCCTCAAGGTCGACCATATAAGGCCTCAAAAGGTTCCATACCGATGGTGGTATGATAGATTTTGCTATAGGAAAACTCCAACAAAGGAAAGTGATCCTCCCAACTACGACCGAAGTCGAGGATGCATGCACGTTGAATGTACTCGAGGGTCTAAATGGTTCTCTTAGTCTGGCCATCTGTCTGAGGATGGAAGGTAGTGCTCAGACATATCTGTGTCCTGAAAGCCTCCTACAACCCCTTCCATAGCCAAGAAGTAAACAGTGTGTCATGGTCGGAGACAATTGAAGAAGTTACTCCAAGAAAATGCATAATCACCTGCACATAGAGGCATCCCAAGATCTATACTGAGCTCTTCTCTCTGATCAGTAGGAAGTTGGCCGAATTGGTGAGTCGGTCAACGATCACCCATATCAAATCATGACTCCTGGACATACATGGAAGACCCGTCACGAAGTCCATGGATATCCCATCCCACTTCCACTCTGGGACCTCTAAGGGCTGAACCAAGCCTACTGGTACCTGGTGCTCTGCCTTCACTTACTGACAAGTGAGTAATCGTGAGTCAAACTCTACTAACGCCTTCTTCATACCTGGCCACCAGTGTTGTTGTCTAAGGTCCTGATACATCTTCGCCACTCTTGGATGTACTGCTAAAGGGGAAGTGTGGAACTCCCTCAACACTTCCTCCTGATCTTCTACAGGTACCATGGTACGTCCTCTGAAGAGGATGACGTGCTCACCACCTTCAGAAAATCCATCAGGTGTCTGCCCTATGGATATCTGAGCACGTCGCGTCTCACAGTCAGCGTCTCCACACTGTTCCTCCCTAACTCCTAGAAAAGTGGATGAGTGACTATGAGAGACTGTAGAAATACTGCTCCATCTCTACCCACAAAGGATATCTGTAAGGCATCCAGTTTCTCTGTCACCTCTCCTAGCATTTGTATACCATATCTCCTACTGAGGGAATCTTCCACAACGTTCCCCTTCCCAGGAGTATAGACTATCTCAATGTCATAGTCCTGGAGGAACTCAAGCCAATGCCTCTGTCTCATGTTCAAGTCCTTCTGGGAGAAGATATACATGAGAGTCTTGTGATCAAAGTATACTATGAAATGCTCACCCATCAGATAGGGTTGTCACATATTCAAGGAAAAGACCACGGCTACTAACTCCAGGTCATGGGTAGCGTAGTTCTACTCGTGTTGTCTCAGCTACCGAGAACCATATGCGATCACAGCTCACTCCTGCATCTGGACACACCCAAGTCCGGTCCCTGATGCATCGTTGTAAACTACGTATCCTATTCCCTCCTCTAGAAGCCTCATGATGGGGGCACTAATCAGCCTCTACCTCATCTCCTGAAAGCTATGTTGGCATCTCTCTGACCACATGAAGGGTTTCCCCTTCTTCGTCAAGGATGATAGTGGTATTTTAAATCTGGAGAAGTCTGGAACGAATCTCCGGTAGTATCCATCCGAGCCCAAGAAACTCTGTACCTCCATCACACTCTTGCATGGCTCCCAAGAATGTACCGCCTCAATCATCACTGGATCTACTTCAACTCCAGCCACGGAGATGACGTGTCCCAAGAAGTGAACCTCTTGAATCCGAAACGGGCACTTCGAGAACTTACCATAAAGCTGGTACTCTCGGAGTGTTTCTAGTACTATCTACAGATGGTAGGCATTATCCTCCTCAGTATTAGATTTTTAAGAACCCAGGTTTTTGGACTCTGAGACTTTGAAAAATTTTCTTGACGTCATTCCAGAACAGGGTGTTCAGACGCCATGCAATTCCGAGGTCTGGTGTGCATTGAATTAATTATAAAAAAATGTTAAGTGTTTTTATATTATGCACGCGTGGTTTACTAAAGAAAATGTGATATCTCTTATAAAGTTTATTGGATTGTAAATCCATGATCACATTTGGGTCCAGAACGTGGTGTTTACCCTAGGCGCGACCTAAAATGAGTCGGTGCAGGACGTTCGGACCCCTTGCTCGTTGGCAGTGTCTTAAATGGATAACTAAATTATCAAATTATTCATTTAATATGCCAAAATGAAATAAATCCTAAATGGGAACTCGGATCGGAAATTCGAGGGAACAGTTGTGTCCGTAGCATGCCTTTTACCCAAGGTGGGGTGTAAAAGTTGCGAGTGTGGGCCTACTGTGAGAGATGTCACCCAGAGGAAAAACTGTTTTTTTTTTGAATTAACGACTTAGTGATTTTTATCACGGATGATATTTTTGGATAACTTTCAAATGGAGTCTTGGAATGGAAATCTAAGACGTCCGCTGAGTTCGAAATGGGGCATGTTTCCTAGGCGTGATATAAAATGAACAGGCACGGAGGTTTCAGAATCTGTGCCCGTTGAGAGATTTTTGGTGAATTTTTATAAATTCGCTTAATTGTTGGGAGGGGAAAACCTATTCTCTATCTCTCTCTCTCTCTCTCTCTATCTCTCCCTCCCTCTATATCTCATGAACGTTCTTCGTTGTTCATCATCATTCTTCTCCAGATCGAGGAGCGATCTTCACTGAAACCTCGGTGGATCAAAGGTGGAGCGCAACATAGGCATCCCGAACGACGAATGGATTCAACGAGGTAGGATTATTGATTAAAATTCTGCACCTTTGTCAATTTTTTTGTTGAACTTCTGTAATTTTTAAATTAGGATTATGGCCGAACGATCACGGGCATCATCCGATCCCCGTTTAATTTCTTATTCTTGGGCGTTCTTAACCCCAATTATTGGACGCACGCGAACCTCGACGGATTGATGAGCAAGGGGCGGAGTTGTGAAGATCTGGTCCCAGGGATACTGAAACCGGTGTCAGATAATTTTTCTGATCATCAGAGTGGTCAGGGTAACCGGCCGAAGGTTCGGCTCCGGCAAGGGGAAGCGTCCGGAGGATGAACCAGCGGCGGAATGCGATGGCCATTGGTTGATCCGGAGGTGTTTGGGCGGCCGGTGTGCGACCGACTCGGGTGCGGATAGGGGGAGACGGTCTTCACGACGGAGGGCAGCGAGGCCAAGCCGATCATCACGGCAGAGCGCGGCGAGGCCGAGCCGGAGGCGGCAGAGCGCGGCGGGGTCCCTGCGGCGAAGCAGGCGGGGCCTTCGGTGGAGCACGACGGCGCGAGCAGGGGACCGTGGCGGTGTGCCTCGCAGGACGGCGGAGAGGTGGCGCGGGGCCTCAGCAGACCTGACGGCTAGTAGGGGAGGCCACGGCATGGGCAGCTGTCGTGCTCGATAGGAGGAACCCGAGGCAGTCAGCGCCTTGGGTGTGCAGCAGCAACAAGGACCCACACTTTGTGGGTCCTGCTGGGGGACGCGGACGGAGACCGGTCAGAAGGCAGGTCTTCTAGGGAGAACGGGACCCGAGGGGTCCGGTTTTGTTGGAGCGGGCCGCAGTTGGGCCGCGGGCCGGCGGATCGGTCAGGGCCAGCCAGGGTGAACCAGACCGATTGGCCCCTTGCATTCGGGGGGCCTTATCATTTAAATGGCGCGTCCGTTTGACGCGCCGTCTGCGACTACAGGTTCATGTTTGCGAGACGGACCTTTAAAGAGTGTTTTGGGGTTTTTGGGTTCTTCACCTTAAGACGGGTGACCCAAGGAGCTTTAATTTAATAATATTAAATTATTATTAATGCTGCGACGGATGTGCCTCGCGAGCCGGACGTCTGTTTGACGCGTCGTCAGAGGCGTGGTGGCCCCGGAGCTGAGATGTTCCTTCCAAAGTTGCTTCGGAACCTTTGTGGGTTGGTTTTGTTGCTCAGTGGCATGAAATGATAAATTTGAATAATTAAATATTTATTTTAATTAATTAATTAATTGTTGCGTCGGACCTAAATCCTGCTTGGAATGTCCGATTGACACACCATCAGTGGCAGCGTAACCCCAGACCTCGTGGGGGATTTTTAAGATGATTTTCGAAGGGTTCGGGTTGGAGAGAAGGTGTGGGGCCCACACGGCCTAGTTTGCACGTTTTACGGCGAAACACCACTTTTTCACCTGACATCTGTTTGGGGTGTTTGAGCACTCGTTTCTCAGTGTTTTTTCGAGGGGATTTCAATGGTGCAATCTGCCCGCATAAATTCGGGCCTGAGGCGTGGAGCCCACGAGGTGGATTTCAGACGCATGTTGCGTTTTTAAGACTTATGCTACGTAAGTCTGTTAAGGGAAAATGAATATCCTATTCAGCGTGGTTATCTACAAGGAATGTAATGGCATGATTTTCACGACATGTTTCGGGGTTGAGGTGTGGGCCCCATAGTGCCCCGTTTTCGTATAACGTGGGGAGTTGCAGCTTCTGCATCTAGAGTCCATTTTAGGCGTTGTCAATGGAATTCTGACCGTGGCATCAAGGAAAAGTTGACTAAGGTGGTTTCAGGTGTTGAAACCGGAGTTGAGGCATGGGCCCCATAGGCCGTCTTTTGAGTTGTGTGTAGTGTACTATGACTTTTTCATCAGGCGTTCATTTCGGGCATATGAATAGTTGTTTGGACATGTTTCTCCGAGAGCATCCTGATTGCGCAGTTCACCCAACCACATTTGGGACTGAGGTGCGGGCCCCATGGGGCCCCTCTTGGGCTTAAAGCGGTGTTGAATAACTTTTCCACCGGGAGCCGTTTCTAGCGAGTAAGTAGTCTATCCATGAGTTTTTCCGTGATTATTACAATGGTGTAATCTATTTGGGCATGCAGAGCCTCTCTTGAGATATCATTAAATGTGGAAACCTGAAAGGGCATTGGTCGAAGGCTTCTTTGATGCATCTCAAACCTAAGCACGGTAGCGGTGTTAGTGACACCCAGTGATGGCATGGATAGTGCGGAGATATAAGACCAGTTCAGGGTTTACCCTCCAACGAGGCTGGGTAGTGGGATACCCATTGAACTTACAGTTTACCCTCCAGCGGGGCTGTGCAGTGGGTCACCGTAGACTTATTGAGGGTTTCCCCTCCAGTAGGGCTGGGCAGGGGGTCACCCGATGATTTATTAAGGTTTACCCTCCAGTAGGGGTGTGCAGTGGGTCACCCGATGATTTATTACGGTTTACCCTCCAGTGGGGATGGGAAGTGGGTCACTGTCGACTTATTTAGGGTTTACCCTCCAACAGGGCTGAGCAGTGTGTCACCTGATGATTTATTATGGTTTACCCTCCAACGTGGCTGGTGAGTGGGTCACCCAATGATTTATTACGGTCTACCCTCCAGTAGGGCTGGAAAATGGGTCACTATTGACTTATTGGGGCTTACCCTCCAGCGGGGCTGGGCAGTGGGTTACTTGATGACTTATTTCATACTCAACCCTTTCTATAAGGCCATTCAGTGACTTTTCTCTATGATATCGGAGCAGGACCCTCGGTTGTAATGTTTAGCGATGAGGCAGCTTTGGCGTGAGGGATTGTTGGGCATTAGTGATGGATATCCTTTGAACTGTTGGAAATTCTTCTTATGTTGAGCTTGGAGATAGAGATCCCCTTACACACTCTTTTGGGTTTATCGTTGAGCATATATATATACCCTACTATTGTTCCCACTCCTTGGGTTCTCTTACTCTCTTTCAGGAGGGGTGAATACGTGTGGGGTATGCCACGTGATATATGCGTCTAGCTCTTCTTGGTTGGAAGAGTGTACTCTCCACCTATAGGTAGCGGAGACTCGACGAGAAGTTTGTCTTCTCACCGTTTCTAGCTCCTTGCGTCTGGACGAGTCTGATTCCTTTCTCTTGTTCGGTTGAGCTGCACTCTCTCTCTTTGTACTTTTTCACTGTTCTTGTTCTGTCAACTACTCACCATTTTGGTAGCTCCTTTGTTGCTCCCTCGAGAATTCGGGGCATCCTACTGAGTATCTCTATACTCACCCCTGTTTGGGATTTTCCCACACTTAGTGTTCCCTTGTAGACGACGAACAGGTCGGTTGAGACTACAGAGGTGCGTAGAGGAAACATGAGATTGGGATGTGTTCAGTGGCTGTAGTAGGACTTTCTGGGTGTGAGACTCACTAGCTGTTTACTTTCATTTACCCGTTTCCGGGTTATGGAAGCTTTCTGGATAGGTGTGTGTTTTACCCCTTTTGCTGTTCAGTTTACTCATCAGTCTACTTTTCACCACTTTGCTTGTACGGGTTAGAGGTCGATGCTTGTATGTTGGTTTCCCTTTTTGGTAGCATTGTGTATTTTTCTTTCCTTTCTCTGCACTTTTTCATTGAGTTGGCTGCGAGTGTGTGTATAATTTCATAGGCAATGACCTCCCAAATTTTGTTGTGCCTTCGCCGCTGGTCGCCAGCCCTTGGCCTATGGAGGCGGTCTTGGGGTAGTTGTGACCCGAGCCCCGGTACGGGTCAGTTCGTGACAAAGTGGTATTAGAGGTGGTTTGTTCCTTGGGGAATCGTTCGAACGTCCCTAAATAAGGGAATTGGTTGAGTTTTGGGGAAATAGTGTCAACATGTCTCGAGAGTGGCTCTTAGGCCACAGAGTCCAACGATGGTGCGACGACCAACTTATCCATTCACCAGGATCCTGATAACCTGCTTGTCGACTCGGCCCATCGAGACTCTTGTTGTTCAGAATTTGGTTCATGCATCACATATGATTGAGTCAGTGACTGTATTTCATGAGTTATCTCTCCATCAATGTTGATATATATATGCTCATTTGACCGCAATACTCCTTGATCGGATTCAGGATGTCCCTACGATGATAGCCAACTAGGATAATAGCTCTGGTTCATGATGATGATTCCGTGAGTGACGGGGCCTCAGTTTCAGATCCATCATGTGATTACCCTTTCTATAGGAGGACAAACAGTATCACTTCCACCCATGGAGTAGCAGATAGTACCAGGAGCGAGGTACAATGATGTTCATGGGCTGGGTGTTCTACGTGAGTTCCAGCTTTAGAGGCCGCTGAGGTTCCATGGTGAGCCATACCCTTAGACAGTGAAGGGTTGGGTAGAGTTGGTGGTCCGCCACTTCAGGCTTGTTCGGACAGTGACATGTTAGATGGTGGCTTTGACAGCCAGTCTTTTTCCACCAAGCAGTTTTGAGTGGAAGAGCCAGGGTTTCTCGAACACGCGATGAGTCTGTACTCTTGTGGGATGACTTCTCGCAGCTGTTTCGTGAGGAGTACTACTTCTCCTACTTACGCTTTTTATAGTTTTGGGAGCTGTTGGATCTTCAGCGGGGAGTGATGTCAATGGATGAGTACATGACTAGGTTCGCAGACCTTACTCGGTACTCTTTGGACGTGGTCCGTGATGGAAATTTCTGAGCACAGAAGTTTGAATGAGATCTCTGAAGAGGAGATTTGTGCCAACGTATTTCCCTTGTGCATCCTCACCCATCTCAGGGTGGTGGAGATAGCACTGGTGATAGAGAAATTTCTATCAGAGGGACGTCGATTGGCAGGGCTTCGACACCGTAGGTCTCCCCTTGATGAGGCTCAAGCACATGGTCATGGACATCATAGGGCACCGAGACAGCCTAGGTAGGCCTAGTGCAATGTTTGTGATGTGCAGGGACACATGGCGTGAGACTGTCCGACCAAATTTGCTGAGTCATCTAGATCATTGGAAGATGCGCCACCACGACAGAGGCTATGTCGTGATTAGAGAACTCCTAGGTGAGGACAGGGTGGTCCCCAGGGAGGCAATGTTGGTAGAAAATTAGAAGGAACTGTGGCTGGAGGATGACGTTTCGAGGTCCTTCCACCACCACTAGGCAGCCCATGTCAGGCTTAGGGAGTTGACGGATGGGGCCACGGGTGGCTGTGTGATAAGGATGTCAATAATCCTCCAGTGCAAGAGATGATAAGAGGTACACTCTGTGTCTTTTATACTTTTCTTAGTAGAACCTGTTATATGCTACTTGAGGTACTCTTTTCATCTAACTTTTTGTTCGAGGGGTTTTTGAGGGTGACGCAGGATGTCAGTGTAACCCTGTGATGGTGTTGTCCGACGTAGCTTTGAATGCACAAGAAAGAGGGGTATTTCCCACATTGAGACATGTTTTTTTGATGTGATAAAAACCGTGAGGAAGTGTCAGTGCCACCCAAAACGGATAATATTGAGGTGCGGTGGATGAGTCCCTCTGAAATGTGCATTCATGGAAGGGTTGTGCAGTGGTGTGTCAGAGCATGTTTGGGATTTTTTCCAGTTGGGATTTTCTGGTTGACCTCCCTTTACTTTAGGAGCCACTAGTGGGTTGGGCGGAGTGCCTTTTTGGGGATTACTCTCCTTCCAAGAGAGGAAAATAAGATTGGGGTATTCCATGTGCTTTCCGTGTTAACGTTCTTGAATTTGGATGAGTTTGTACACCTAACCTATTCGTTGGTACCTCACATGCTCAACGTGAACCTTGATACTGTTATCAAGTACTGGTCTTGGTGATGGACACCCCATGAAAAGAACTATACGATTCACTATGTGGTACTGTTAGTGGTGGTCTTTTCCCTGAGAATGTGAAGACGCCATCTTCTGGGAGAGCGCCTTGTGGTTTTCTCATACCACCAGTGTCTCAGGTGCGTCCTCACCCAGAGATCCTCGGTTGTGATGCACCGATGGTGAAATACATGTGTGACGAGATATCCTTGGGTGTTTCACCAAATGGATATTATGAAAGAGGGAATCACGAGACCATGTTCTAGGAACAAACCGTGATTTCGGTCGTGACAAAGTATGAACCATCCATTCAGTTCGCGTGTTGTGCCAACTTGGTGTTGTTCAAGTTTCGTTGGGAGTGGGAGAGCTAGGTGGGGAATCTATATCCCGAGTTGTTTTTCCTAGTCATTCTTTTCGGGGACGAAAAGTATGAAGTAGGGAATGATGTAAAAACCTAGGTTTTGGGCCTCTGAGACTTTGAAAAATTTCTTGATGTCATTCCAGAGCAGGGCGTTCAGACGGAATGTAATTCCGAGGTCCAGTGTTCCCATAATTAATTATATAAAAATGTTAAGTGTTTTTATATTACGCATGTGTGGTTAACTAAGGAAAATGTGATATATATTATAAAGTTTATCAGATCAGAAATATGATACCACAGTTGGGTCTGGAACGTGGTGTTTACCCTAGGCGCGACCTAAAATGAGTCGGCGCGGGACGTTCAGACCCCTCGCTCGTTGGCGGTGTGTTAAAAGGATAATATAATTATCAAATTATTAATTTAATAGTAAAAAACTGAATAACTCCAAAACGATAACTTGGATCAAAAATTAGAGGGAACGGTTGCGTCTGGAGCATACCGTTTACCCTAGGCGCGGTGTAAAAGTTGCGGGCGCGGGCCTGCTGTGAGAGATGTCACCCAGGATAAAAACTGTATTTTTGAATTAATGACTTAGTGATTTTTATCACCGACGATCCTTTTGAATAACATTCAGACGGAGTCTCGGAATGGAAATCTGAGACATCTTTTGAGTTCAAAATGGGGTGTTTTACCTAGCCGTGATATAAAATGAGCGGGTGCGGAGGTTTCAGAATCCACGCCCATTGAGGGAGTTTCAATGAATTTTTATAAATTAATGTAAGTGTTGGGAGGGGACAAGATATTCTCTCTCTCTCTCACTCTCTCTCTCATAAACATTCTTTATCATTCTACACCGTTCTTTGCCGGATCGAGGAGCGATCTTCGTCAAAACCTCGGCGGATCGAAGGTGGAGTGAAACGAAGGTATCACCAACGACGAACGGATCCAACGAGGTAGGATTCTTGATTAAATTTCCACAACTTTGTCAATTTTGTCGTTTAATTTCAAAAAATTTGAAATTGGGAAGATGGCCGAATGAACATGGGTATCGTCCAATCCCCATTTAATATCTCATTCTTGGGCGTTCTTTGTCCAAAATTTCGGATGCGCGCGAACCTCGACAGATCGATGAGTAAGGGGCGACATTGTAAATATCCGGTCAAAGAGATCTAGAAACCGGTGTCACATAATTTTTCCGATCACCAAAGTGGTCGGGGGGACCAGCTGAAGGTTCGGCTCCAGCAAGGGGCAGCGGTCGGAGGACGAACTGGCAGCGGAACGCGACGGCCAGTGGTCGAGCCGTAGGTGTTCAGGCTGCAGGTGTGCGGCCGAATCGGGTGAGGCTAGGGGGAGCCGATCGTCATGGAAGAGTGCGGCGAGGCCAAGCCGGTTATCACGTCGGAGTGCAGTGAGGCTGAGCCGGAGGCGGCGGAGCCCGGTGAGGTCCCGATGGCGGAGCGGGTAGGGGATTCAGTGGAGCACGACGGTGCGAGAAGGGGACTACGGTGGTGTGACTTGCAGGATGATGGAGAGGTTGTGTGGGGCCTCAGTGGAGCTGGCGGCTAGAAGGGGGGGCCGTGGCACGGGCAGTGGTCGGGCTCGGCAGGAGGAACCAGAGGTGGTCAGTGCCTCGGGTGTGCAACATCAACAAGGACACGCTCTTTGTGGGTCCTGCTGGACGACACAGACGGAGACCGGCCAGAAGGCCGGTCTGCTGGGGAGAAATCGACCCGAGGGGTCCAGTTTGGTTAAACTGGGCTACGGCCAATGGGCCACGACGGTTCGGGCCGGACCCGCGATTGGGCAGCGGGCCAACAGATCGGTCTGCGCTGGCCGGGGTGAACCGGCCCGATTTGGCCGCCTTGCATTCGGGGGGCCTTATCTTTTAAACGGTGCGCCAGTTTGACATGTCATCTGTGGCTACAGGTTCATGTCTGCGAGAGGACCTTTCAAAGCGTGTTTTGGGGTTTTGGGTTCTGCGCCCGAAGACGGGTCAATGAGGAGCTTTAATTTAATAATATTAAATTATTATTAAAGTTGCAACGGATGTGGCTCACGAGATGGATGTCTGTTTGACGTGCCGTCAGAGGCGCGATGGCCTGGGAGCTAAGATGGTCCTTCCAATGTTGGTCCAGAACCTTTGCGGGTTAGTTTCGTTGCTCAGTGGCATGAAACGCTAAATGTGAATAATTAATTAATTATTTTAATCAATTAATTAATTTTTTCGTGGGACCTAACTCCTGCTTGGGATGTCCGGTTGATGCGCCGTCTGCGGCAGCGTAACCCCAGACCTCGTGCGGACTTTTTGAGATGCTTTACAAAGAGTTCGGGTTGGAGACAAGGCGTGGGCCCCACAGGTCATAGTTTTCACATTTTATGGTGAAACACCATATTTTCACCCGACATCTGTTTGGGGTATTTGAGCACTCATTTCTTAGTGTTTTTTCAGAGGGATTGCAACGGTGCAATCCGCCCGCCTAAATTTGGGCTCAAGGCGTGTGCCCCACCAGGCGACTTTCAGACGCATGCTGCATTTTTACGACTTATGAAACATAAGTCCATTCAGGGAAAATGAATAGACTATTTTGCGTGGTTATCTGCAAGGAATATAATGGCCCGATTTTCGTGATGTGTTTCAGGGTCGAGGTGTGGGCCCCACATTTTCTCGTTTGTGTATAACTCAGGGAGTTGCAGCTTCTACTTCTGGAGTCTGTTTTAGGCACCGTCAATGGCGTTTTGACCTTGGCATGGAGGCGAATTTGACCACGGTGGTTTCAGGCGTTCAAGCCGGAGTTGAGGCGTGGGCCCCACGTGCCGTCTTTTAAGTTGTGTGCAGCGTACTGCGACTTTTTCTTTAGGAATCTATTTTGAGAATATGAATAGTCGTTTCGACATGTTCTTCCGAGATAATAATGATGGCACAGTTCACCTGACCTCTTTCGGTACCGATGTGCGGGCCCCACGGGCCCCTGCATGGGCTTAAAGCGGTGTTGAACAACGTTTCCACCGGGAGCCATTTCCAGTGAGAAATAGTCTATCTCGCGTGTTTTTCCGTGAGGATTACAACGATGTAATCTGTTTGGGCATGCAGAGCCTCTCTCAAGATCTCATTAAATATGGAAACATGAAAGGGCATTGGTCAAAGTCTTCTTTGACGCATTCTGAACCTACGCATGGTAGCGTTGTCAGTGAGTCCCAGTGATGGCCGGGTTTGTACTGAGATATCAGACCAGTTCAGTGTTTACCCTCCAACAAGGATGGGCAGTGGGATTCCCGTTGACCTTACGCTTTACCCTCCAGTGGGGCTGGGCAGTGGGTCGATGTCGACTTATTTAGGGTTTAACCTCCAGTAGGGTTGGGTAGTGGGTCACCCGATGATTTATTACACTTTTCCCTCCATCAGGGCCAGACAGTGGGTCACCCAATGATTTATTATGGTTTACCCTCCAGCGGGGCTGGGCAGTGGGTCACCATCGACTTATTTAGGATTTATCCTCTAACAGGGCTGGGCAGGGGGTCACCCAATGATTTAATATGGTTTACCCACCAGCGGGGCTGGGTAGTGGTTCACCGTCGAGTTATTTTGGGTTTACCCTCTAGCGGGGCTGGGCAGTGGGTCACCCGATGATTTGTTATGGTCTACCCTCTAGCGGGGCTGGGAAATAGGTCACCGTAGACTTATTGGGGCTTACCCTCAAGCGGGGCTAGGCAGTGGGTTACCCGACGACTTATTTCAGACACTATCCTTTTTATAAGGTTAGTCAGTGAATTTTCTCCGTGATACCAGAGCGAGACCCTCAGTTGTACGGATTAGTGATGAGGAAGCTTTGGCGTGCAGGACTGTTGGGCATCAGTGATGGATATCCTTTGAACTATTAGCGATTCTTCTTGGGCTGAGCTTGGAGATAGATATCCCCTTACACACTTGTTTGGGTTTCTCGTTGAGAATATAAATACAACCTACTGTTTTTCCCACTCCTTGGGTTCAGTTACTCTCATTCTAGGAGGTGTGAAGATGCTTGGGGTATGCCATGTGCTTTCCGCGTCTAGCTCTTCTTGGCTGGACGAGTATACTCTTCTGCTATAGGCAGCAAAGACTCGACGTGAAGTTCGTCTTCTCACCATTTCTAGCTCCTTGTGTCTGGATGAGTCTTCTTCCTTTCTCTTATTGGGTTGAGCTGCACTTTCCCTCTATGGACTCTTGCACTGTTCTTGTTCTATCTACTGCTCACCGTTTTGGTACCTCATTTATTTCTCCCCCGAGCTTTTGGGGCATCCTACTGAGTATCTCTATACTCACCCCTACTTGGACTTTGCCCGCACTTGGTGTTCCCTTGCATACGTCGGATAGGTCAGTCAAGACTATGGAGTAGCATCGAGGACATAAGAGCTTAGGATGCGTTCAGTGGCCATAATAAGACTTTCTAGATGTGAGACTCACTAGTTGTTTACATTCATTTACCTATTTCTAGGTTGTGGCGCCTTTCAGGTTGGGCGCGTGTTTTCCCCCATTTACTGTTCAGTTTACTTGTCAGTCTACTTTTCATCACTTTTCTTGCACTGGTTAGAGGTCGATGCATGTATGTTGGTTTCCCTTTTTGCTAGCAGTGTGTATTTTTCTTTCCTTTATCTACACTTTTTCATTGAGTTGGCTGCGTGTGTGTGCACAATTTCTTAGGCAAAGGCCTCCCCTAGTTTTTGGTGCCTTCGGCTCTAGTCGCCAGCCCCTGGCCTATGGAGGTGGGCTTGGGGTAGTTGCAGCCCGAGCCCCGGTACGGGTCGGGTCGTGACATGAGTAGATCAGAATGTCGTCGAAGAAGAATACGAAAAAGAGATCGAGGTATGGCTGGAAGATCCTGTTCATGATACACATGAGCACTGCTAGAGCATTATTTACGCCAAAGGGCCTAAACAAGAACTCATAGTGGCCGTACCGACATCTGAAGGTCGTCTTCTGCATATCCTCGTCTCGAAATCTGAGCTGGTTATATCCTGATCTGAGGTCTATCTTTGAGAACCATCGTTCCCCCTTGAGCTGATAAAAGAGGCCTTAAATCCTCAATAGTAGGTACTTGTTCTTCACGGTCACCTGGTTAAGGCGATGGTAGTCAACACAAAGCCTCATGCTCCCATCCGCCTTCTTGGAAAATAGAATGGGGGCTGCCCTGGGAGAAACACTAGGGCAGATTAATCCCTTCCCCTTCATGTCCTTCAACTGTACTCGCAGCTCACGAAGATTAGCGGGAGTCATCCTATATGATGTACTAGATATCGATGTCATCCCGCGGTAAAAATCAATATATAAGTCCACCTCTCTGTGAGGTTGTAGTCCTAGAACATCGTTAGGGAAAACATTTCCATACTGGTCCACCACTATAGGATAAGTCAGACTCTCCATATCAACTTCTCCGAGGGTAAAGTAAGCCAACTGGTGAGTGATCGGATGCACCATCCTCCGAGTAAGTCCGTCCTATGCTGCAAAGGTTCCCTTCTCACCGGTGAAGGTAAACCTTCTCCCATCCATGCAGACACACCGCAAATTGTGCCAAATACAGTCAATCGGAGCATAGACTGTAGGTAAACAGTCCATACCCAAGATAACATCGTAAGGCCTCGACACCGCTACGGGGAGATCCCAATCGAAGCTCTTACCTCCAAGAGTAAGATCACACTGCCATCACGAGTGTGTAATCATCAAGTCTACTCCTGTAGAAGTTTCTAGCTATAAGGATCGATCCAAGGGCAATGTCGGAATCTCCAAGCTCCGAACAAGGCTAGTGGCTATGAAAGAGTGACTGGAACTTGTGTCTATAAGAACTATAACTAAGGTGGATTAGACACAGATCGTACCTGAAATAATCTCTGGAGCACCATGGTCATATGCCTTAGCTAGATGATGCTGATCTCTTCCCTGTCCACATGCTCCCTGCAATCGGGGTGGACCTCTTGGTGGTGGTGGTGGAAACACCTAGAAACGTCGTCCACCGCTATTTGCATGACCATTTCCCCTACCACGTCCACCTGCTCTCTGTGGACCGCCTTGATCGATCCTCAAACTCTGTATGGGAGGTCTCCCAACTGTCTACTGATCATCTAAATGGTAGGTCGGATAGTCATGAGCCATGTGACCCTTCCCACCACATGAGTAGCACTGCCTGCTCCATGCAGGTAAGTTACTACCCTGGGTGCCCCACACAACAGATAAGGAGTCATGCAGTTGTCCACCAGTTGGTCTGGTCCTCTTGGACCAATGCGTCATCGGTCTACTTACAACTATAGAAGACTCTGCTACAAGTTGAATAGTGGTGGGTCTTGCTGCTAGAGACTGCTCAACAAAGCAACTCTCCATTATGATGGATCTCTCTAACACCCCCGCCTGCGTCGGGATGCTGAGGGAGATCTTCGATGCCCTGATCTCTCGCCTGAGCCCCTGCTCGAAGGTCTAGGCCCTAACAAATGGGTCCCTCACCATATCTGTGGATTAGCGAGAGAGTTTGGTGAACCTCATTGAGTAATATGCTACTGTCATGCTGCAGATGAAGTAGCTCCTATATCCGCACCTGTTGAAGGGTGTCTAGGACAAACTCCACCCGAAATAGGCTCTCGAAGTCTGTCTATAGAAGTGTTGCCTCGTCGTTGACCTGGAGCATCATGCTCCACCATCTACCTGCTGCTGCCTGAAGGAGACTCACGGCAAGGATCACCATAAGTTCTGCTGGTGTCCCTACTAGCCTGAAGACTCTCAATACATCCTTCAACCAATCCTTATCCGCATGTGGTTCCGTCTCTCCTTAGAACATGGGTGGAATCTGGCGCTGGAACTAATGAAACACGCTCAAGTGGCGTTCGTCTTTTGCTACTAGGGCTGGTGGCATTGGTGGCCCATGGGAAAGTGGTACAACTGGTAAATGGACCTGCACTGAGGCCTCATCGCTCGGTGGGATGTCAGAGCGCATGACACTTGGGGCTCTGCGGAGAAGCATCCTGAAAGAAACATATGCGACACAGTAAAAAGACTATACCTGGTGAGATGACCTGGTTGAGATAACTTAAGAAAACTTTTAAAAAAAACACACACAATCAATGTATTTGTTCACTGAGTTGGAAATCAGAAGTCAGGGTCCTGGTGTATGGATTCGTCGGTCGACCGCACCAACACTGGTCTCCATGAAATGAAAACCATATTTAGTACCCTTAACACTATTGCTTCATATAAAAGAAATATCAGAGTCCTATGTTCTGCGGTAGAACCGACTCCTCTGACACCAATTTGTAACGACCCGTCCCCCAGGGCCCGTATCATGACTACCCGAAGCCCACCTTCCATAGGCTAGGGGCTGGCGACTAGCACCAAAATCATAAAACCCTAAACTGGGAAGAAATTGCCTTTATAACAGTAAAAAAACACAACAGAGTATGCAAATGGAAGTAAAACATTAAATAAAACTGTATAAAAAAGAGTGTGATGAAAGTAAAGGGGCTGGAAATACAAGCCCAATAGTAAAGTACACTACAACTGAAATGCTAGTACAACTGAAGAAAAGCATAAAAGCAGCTACTGGGTCGCCCTCTAGAGTTCCTACCTAAAGGGTAGGTACACATGGCCTGCTCAACCCTCCACATCTGTCCATACACTCTGTGTACGTCTCGGTGAGTGGTCCACCTCTGGGTACCAACCAGTGCAGCTACTCTCTATCCCGATCAGTGTTGTCCGTTATCTGTAACCAACAAAACGAGGTGCGGGCAGAGCCTGTGCAGGGGTGAGTATAATGATACTCAGTAGGGACCCTGAGACACTCAAGGTCTCACAATATCCAACTAGGATAAACACAATGTATGAAAATAAAAGATAAACCTTACTTAGTTATATTACCATACATATACCTATGTTATCTAGTAACCCATCTCAATCATGAGGGTCTCACAAAAGTAATTGATTCAGCTCAAAACCAGGATTTTATTTTGGGGTGGTAGCATGTAACACTCCCTGTCAAACTGTCGAATCCTCGGCTGCTGGTGTACTCCACATATATAGAGTACTGTGGGCCCACCGCTTCACAGAGAGTCGCTTCCCACTGTCCTGGACTTATGTGGTACACCTCCTGTCGAGAATAATGGGTCTGCCGCATCACACAGAGGCGCTCCCCACTGTGGGTCTGCTTTGTCACACAGAGGCGCTCCCCCTCATAGCATTCTGAGGTACTCCTCCTGTTGAGTAACATGGGTCTGTCACGTCTCACAGAGGCACTCCCCACTGTGTGCCTGCTGTGTCACATAGAGGTGTTTCCCCCGAGGCTAGTCAAAACACTGTGAGTCGAAAGGTCAGCAGTCGTCAGGTCTCAGCCATCTACAAGGTCTCCGAACTCCACACACTCATCTCCGGGAGAATCCACTCCACAAGCTACTAGTTGATACTCCAAATATCATAAAATCCGAAGTATAAGTACCTCAAAGGTCAGCCTCGTCATAGGGGTCTCAACGCAATGTACATCATGTCAATCGGACGCCCGGTCTGTTAGTTATTGGCTGTTCCATTCCAGGGGCCGGGTTGGATTTATGTTCAATCCAACCTGACCATACCCCAAGTACGTCCAAACCACAAGTGGGGTATTCGAAAATAACAATATCGCTCCATGATTTCCATCGCTGCAGGAAGTTCATCCAACGGATGCCCGGTGCCAATGTTATGGAGGTTTGTGCAGGGGCGCATGGTTGGCGCACGGTCTGGACAAACCATGCATCCAAGCCATGAAAATTCCCTGGGTGGGAAAGTGGATACTGCACGGTTGTCGCTTGGTTTCCCAGAAAGTGAATCCAAGCCTTGTGAGATCCACAGGTGGGAAAATGTGTACCACACGGTTGGCACACGTTTTCCCCCATTCTTCCTCCCACTCAAGGCTCGCACGAGATTTCCAGTTTTTCAGAGGTTGGGGGAGCTCCTCTGCTCGTTTTGGAGGCAAAATGAATGGGGTTCTTGATGGATCATCGATGGATCTCCATTCATCACCATGGAAAAAATCATCATTCTTCCTTCATGTAGAAGACATCATTCAAGAAGAACGATAGAGGGGTCGAGCCATGTTTTTTTGTCCCACACCCACTGCGATAGTGTGGTATAAATTGTCTCAACAAATGAAGATATGGAAGATTATTATGAAAATCATTTCCCATAACCCTCATCAACAATATATTCCCAACCTACAAGGAAAAACATCAACGAGTCAACTTGATAATATTTTTGTCCACGTTATTTGTTTTAGAAGGTACGAATCAAGGGATTAATACCATACTTAAATAAAATACCAACCTCGATCGTCGATGGAGGTGGTGCGTAGAAGAAGAATAATTCGATGATAGTGGCATCATCGGCATTCGTCACCCCCGTAAGATGCTCCTGATCCAGGCTCGGGCATCATCCTAGTTCTTCATTCGGAAGTTGATCTTCGTTGGAGGATATTTCTCCAAGGGTTTCCCTCTCTTTAATTCTCCAAAAAAAGAAAGAAGCATGCCAACCAAATAATAAATGGAAATGACGTCTATTATTTGTTAGCACCATAATTTAAAAAGTTGTGGATAATTAAAAGAGACAACCCAATTAATTAATGAGGTTGGAGGCTAAACTAATTTTTGGGGGGAAGTTCAATGGTTTCATCTTACATAAATGGAGGGTTAAAGTGGGTTTAAATTCTGGGTGGCCCCACCTTAATTATCCTCCCAAGGGAGGTTATGCTTGGGTGGGCCCCACCAGCATAACCTCCCATGGGAGGTTAGGGTGTGGTGTCCCCCACCCCCAACCTCCACTTGGAGGTTTTAACCACCACAATAAAAATAAATTATCGCCTTATTTTTATTTAATTTATTAAAAAAACCAAAAAACTAATTTCCAATCTCGACCAACTCCCGTATAGATGAAAGTCATCATAAGCAAATACTAGCATTGTGAATTAAATGGTGCCATCAGATTTCAATTCCGATCACTGGTTCAAAAGTTATGAAATCCCACTCATACATTTATTAAACACACCCGAACAAAACATCCGAAATTGATTCTGGGCACACCGTGCCTCATAATCAAGCGCCGTAAATTTTCGCGGACTCGTAAAAATATCATGAATTTAAGAAAAAAAATTCCATGGAATATATAGGTCTTTATAATGAAATCATAAGAGATAATGGAAAAATAATGATAAAGGTTTGTGAGGTAGTAATCCACCGTGTACAAAAATTCTAATTTCATATCCCATTTGATGGTAGAGGATATAGATTTTGTTTATTTCTTTAAAATTATAAATATAAATATATGGTATATATTTTTATATTTAATAATAATTTAGTAATATTTTAAAGAGGTGTAAAAATATAAAAAATAAAAATGCACGGTTAGACATGATAACTCTTCTTCCGAAAACATCCAAGATAAAAAATCATTATTAGAATGGATTTATTATCAAAATATTGATTATTGATCATTCTAAGGTAATTTAAAAATATATTTGGGTAGGTATTAGAAGATAGAAAGGTATTTCATGCTGTAAAGAGGACAGTAGAGGGGATGTAATTTTATATGTGAGGTCTGTGGAACAGTAGTCTTTTTTGAAAGGAAAAAGGCGTACATACATTTTTCAAATTCCAAAAGGCTAAAAAATAGATCATTAATGATAATTATAAAAGATTATATATAAATATGGAAAAAATATTCTTTATTAATTTTTTTAGATCATGGTTTCCCATATCGTTTATAATTTAATGCCCCAATAAAATAGTTTTCAAATTAACCGCTGTAATTTATTTATTTACTATTCATCAGGTTAAAAATTTATGTTTAACTTATTATAAAATAAAAATTAAATATAGTCAAATTAATTTAATATATTTTAATGAAATATATTCTCAAAATTAGGAAAATTTATTTTCAATTTAAACTCCCAGGAATGAGAAAAAAGTTTGTTTTCAAGTAATTTATTTTTCATAAAAAATATGCATTTATATTATCTCTAAGAATAATATTAATCATTGTATGAATAAAAATAAACATTTTTTGATATATATTATATATATTTAATTTAAAAATTTATTTAGTAGGAAATATCTTAATTAATAAAAATGTATAGAAAATATTTACTTTAAAACATTTTTTTAGAAGAATGGGGTTTAAAAAAAAAATCTTTTTCTAAAATAAAATATTTTCATTATAAAAATTAATTAATTAGATTAAACATATAAAAAAATTATATAATTTAATTCAAATTATATAAAAAATATAATAGTAAATTTAACTTACTTATTTTTTGGAAAATAGATGACTTTTTTACAAAAAAATGTATTTTATCACTATTCACAAAAAATCAATATCTTCCAAAAATTGTAAAATTTCACCCTAATTTACTATTTATTCTATTATTTATAAAATTAAAACCCTTTTTCAAAATAAAATTCCAAAAATTAGAAAATAATCATTTAAAAAATACTTATAAGAAAATAGATTAGTGAAATTTTTTTGTTATTTATATAAAAAAATACTTAATAATTTTTTATAAAGAATATAACTACATAATTCATGAAAATTATTTCTTTTATCATTAAATTTTTTTTTATACATTATATTAATCTATTAATACAATATTTACACAAATACATTAGATATATATAGGGTGTGAGAATAACTATCCTAGTAGGATCCCACAATGTATTTCAAGGACAATAATTTCCATATTAATAAAGGAAAGTTAGTTTGAAAAAAAAATCTATGAAACCAAATATTTTATTAATTTTAATGTGTGTATCCTAGATTTTTTTTATAAAATTCAAATTAAAATAGTGAATTGTAGGAAAAAAAATATTCCATATTAAGAAACATGGTGAAATTTTAAAAATTGATGATTTATGGAAACCCTAGAATCCTTGTGCTATCATATGAGTGACCAATAGTATCAAATTAAGCAACAAGAAGATGAAGAGAAAATATTATTGGTTTATCAATTTGGTGACATCCATTTAATGTCACCCCAACTACATCATAATGGTTTAGTTAGTGTGGTAGAAACCAAGTCTCAGAAATTTTTTCCATTCCTAACATAACTTGTTATAGTACTCTATCAAAATCACCAAACATCCCATGTGTGATACCATTTCAATAGTAAAAATATCATTAAAAAAATACATTTCACATTTCCAATTTACTTAAAATATTCCTCTCATTAAAAAAATAAAAAATACTAATTTTCTATTATAAACATTATTTTTTAAAGATTTTATTTTCGAAAATAGAGAGGTATCATTTTTATAAAATTTTCAAACATATATCTATCATGAATAATCTTATAAAAATATTAAAAAAATTAGAAAACACATTGAGATCATTGAAATAAAAAATGGGTCATCAAACAAGCTATATTCATGAAAGTAAATTCCTTATTTCAATAAAACTATTTTCTATAGATGTGAATCCACTAAAAAAGGCGGGGAACAATCCCCATAAAGAAATAAAAGATCCTATCATCAAAAACCATTAATTTAGGAATTATACACCATAAACAATATGTCTCCCTAGCATTAAGGAATAATGAAAATTGAGAAATATCAAAGTAGATAATTATTGAATATATGTGAATCAACATACCATGAGATATCTTGAAAACCCTTTGCTAAAACCCACTTGAAATAAAGGAAACAAGGGAGGAGGATGGGGAGTTCTATGTGGGGAACTATAATTATAGTGCATAGAATAGTGGGAGAAAATGATTAAAATTAGTGGAGGGTAAATTGATAAAACATATTTTTAAGCACCATAGCATGCAACATAGTTTACAAATTGATGTTTTGACCAAATATTTTTCACTTGACACACCTAGGTGAGTATAATTGTTTTCCCATGTAATTTGGAAAACCATTCACTAAATCTATGAAAAATACTATTAGGTTCCACATACAGCTACACAAATGAGTTACTTTGTTTTATATAACAGTTTACAAATCATGTGGCATTCATAATCTTCCATATTTTTAAAAATCTCTTAATAAATGACCTATCAATAAAATATAAGAATAAAAATAAACTAAAAAATAAATTCACATCACAAAATGAAATCATTAAAAAAATATTATCCAAATAATATCACCCCCAAAATTTCATCTTGAAGTTTCATGATCGATAAAGAGGTGAATCTAATATATACTCATGAATGATTAATACTCACATGAAATGATAGAATCACCCCCATTTGTCCATAACATACGAACCAAGGGAATATTTTTACCATAGTAATTTATCATGGGAGTAAATAATCCGAAATAATTTCCTGGTAACTAATAAATTGGGTTCCAACTCTAGATCTTCCTAGTTAAGCACACAAGATGGATCATTATGATGTTTATTTTACACATTAATGTGGAACACATTATGGATAAACATCAATTGAATCAATAAAACCACCAATATATAGCATTACCAATGTTCCTAATGATCTCATAAGGTCTCAAAGACCTTATGTTGATCTTCCCATTCATTACAATATTTTGATGACCCAATTAAATATATAAATTATGAAATAAAAGACCACCAATCAAAAAAATACAAATGATGAATTCAATGATATGTATAAATATTGTAGGGAATCAAATCAATCTAAATATTTTTCAGATCAAATGAATATTACATGATGTTTCATGTGAAATACTCAATACTAACCATGATGTCTTTACCACCTTAGTCTAGCCAAGGGGATGGAAACATCATTGACCGTAAAATGCCTCAAAGAGATATTTCCAGAAATATTACTGGTCAACATTATTATAATTGAATTCAAAAAGGGTATGATGGATATCCCATTAGACTGAAACATATATGATGTAAGAAAAAAATAATATCCTCAAATTTCTGGATTCTACACTCCAAATGTCTATATATTAATAGGTTATAAGACATGCATATCATTACCTAGGACCTTTTCTCCTCTTAAATTAATTATAAAAATTAGAAAGTTAAACAAGGGTCTCTATAGGATATAGTGGTTGAAGGAACCTTTTGTAGCATCTTGATCATATATACATATAGAATCTCTTTTTTTTATCCACCTTAATTCTATCATTGATCGGAATAATGTGAGAATATTTTTTGGCTCTAAATCATTACCCAAATGGGATTCTGCCACTATGGGGTTCAAGGTATCTAGGGGATAAAATCCATGGATATCTCATTCTACTTCCAGGTAGATAATATAAGAGGATAAATCAAATCCCAAGTCTTCTGATATTTTTATTTAACAAAATGATAGGTATAACATTAGGACACAAATATGTTTAGGTCTTTTCTCATACCCAACCACCAGTACCGACACAATATTTCATAATACATCTTAATGGTACTAAAATAAATGATAAACTATGAAATATGGAAATAATAAATCAAAAACATCCTTAAAGATGAATGGATAACATATTGGTTAAATAAGTTTATTATACCCTTAAGAAATATATACCACTCACTCCTGATTTCCAAAAAATTTAAAATCTTCCTCGAGTTCTACCATTCATTGTCTCCTAGTGGAATCTATTGGATGAGACCAATAAGAAATGGATTAAACTAAATGTTATTAAGAAACCTATTATCCTTATTTAATTTCATTTAACAACACATATTATCTATAAAACCAATTATGTTCCATTAAAATCTATATTATATGAAGGCCCAAAAAGTAAATGTTTTACTAACGGAATAAAGAACTATGTTCCCTTTATAGAAGTATAGGTAAGGTATAAATTGAAATTCAAGAGTATTTTCACCCATAAAATCATTAAAAAACCCAACTATTTATGAAAAAATTAAAAACCTTAAAATCTTATTATTATATAAAATTTTGAATAAATCACCAATCTTCTAGTTTCACTAAAGGTTTATAGGATTTTCACCATATGCATGATCTAGGTCATGGGTTGGGTTATTCCAATAATATGGTTAGCGTTGGTGAGAATCATTCTTCACCATGTGATTACCATGCATAATCACATAAAAAACCCATACATAAAGAATCATAGTATAAAAAATAGTCTTTATTGGATTCTTGTATAATGAGAATAAGATCTCTAGTTAGTAGTTGTTTCATCTCAGCAAATAAAACCTAACACTGAGGGATCAATTCAATTTCAACCCTTTTCTAGTGATAGATTTCAATGGTGATTAATTCATATAGAAATACTTCAATAATCACTGATAATAACCCATGGTACCCAAGAAATATTAGACTTCCTTAATCTAAGTTGATGTATCCAAAGTAGAGATAAATCATTAAGAACAACATTCATCGATTAAAATTATCAAAAAAGTTATCACGGTGGGTCAAGGAATACATATTCCTAATGTTCACTCTATTTTGAAATTTATAGTTAATTTATAGGAAAATTATTTCATCAACATTTTTAGAAAATATACTGGGGTTTACAATAGGGAAATATTGGGATGAATTATTCTTTTTGATTCTAAATAATCATACTGAATCACTTATTATATAAATTATATGGGTAACATATATTAAGAAGGGAATGAAATTATCTGACTCATAGGTACTAGATAGACCATGAAATCAGGTTCCTTCTCTAAGGGTAAACTCAAAATCCCATTTTATAATACAATGGGAATCCCATAACCTCTTGCAGGAGTTTTATCTAAAATTTTTCATCCTCAAGCTCAACTAGATGAAATGATATTAATATGCTATCCAGGGAAACTAGGTGTCACACATGGAGTGGATTCTTATCCTAATCATGTTTATATACATGATATATCCTATAAAGAGTAAAGTACAAAATCTAATAATATAAATTATCAATATTTTTTATGTATTTCATTGAATCAATCTATGTAATTACATGAAATAGTTCCATTTGGGGGAATATGAAAATCCCATGATATATCCACCTGTAATATAGAGAAAATACAAGAAATATAATAGAATCCATTACCCCACACTTCTTCTTAGTTGGAGTCAATATCTCCATAACATTATACATAAGATCAAAAAAAATTCATAAGATTCAAACTGGGATAAAATATAATCATATAAGATGCTCTTATTTCAAAAAAGTGGTCATCATAGATGAAAAAATAATAATAGTATGTGTCACCACTAATAGTTTGGAATTAGATTTCATAGGAACCTCCTATATATAATGAAACTATTTATACTCTAAACGAGACTAAGTCACACCACTAAATTTGGGATCAATGCTTAGAAAAATCATCACATATCATTAACCAATCCAACCATTACACCAACATGAGTATGGTCCCATTTCCTTAGAGGAATCATAATCTATATTAGATCCCATATGAGTTGATGATCCCATAATTATATATTAATAAGGGTTTTATTTAAAAATTATCTTTAGATAACCCACACATATTCATGAGTGAAAATACCTTGGGGTCCCTAGGAATGATGGACTTATGTGCCAGATCTTAAGACATTAATAGAATTTAATAAGTTTACTTACCCTAGTTTTCAGTTAAAATGACTGGGATGGGAGATTAAATCCACTTCTACTCCCTATATGAGGTTCATCCCACTTCATATTCTTTTATGGGATGATAAGTGCATTTCTAATAGTCATCGAATGAACATCAATCACCCATTAGTTCCTCGATGTTTCTATACCAATATCAAATCATGGTCCACTACCTCCTAAAATAGTTGGATCTTAGAGATCATGGATTGATATTGAATGTACACTAACATACCCTTCCCAAAATGATTGAAATTTAGATCTTCATTTAAAACATTCTCAAGATAATAGAGAAAAATATCTGTGAATTGGTTATCATAATTCACAATCATATAGTCTCCTTGTTAAAGGTACAAAAACTCCAGATACTATTCCATGTCCATTGAATTTGAGTAGAACATCTTAGTGAGAAACACAATAAAGTCTCTACAGTACACATTCTCATGATTCTAATCTTGAACAACAAAATCAATTATTTTTATTTGGGATATTAAGTTAGGAAAGGATCTCATTTATCCTTTATTATATATTTTCTCTCATGAAATTACAATATTTTATTAATACTCTCTAGAAAATCCTTAAGATCATAACTATGATTAATTCCATGAAAGGATAGAAGATTACAAATACGGTACTATGAGGATGTTATCTAATAAAAACTAGAAGATGTAAATATTTATTCTTCCCGAGTAGGGACAAGTCTTTATCCCTATTCCATGGATCATAGAGCTCATTCCACAACATCGATAAGAAACAATTCTACTAGAGAAATCTCTCAAATAAATTTATCCATAGCTTCTTCCATATTATTCCCATGCGGTCTTTGAGAAGGTATGATATTTAATTATATTAATGAAATAAAAATAAGATCACAAAAACTTATTAATAATCTTAATAAAAAACACAAATTTTCATTAAATAACATTATTGAACAAAAGAACAAATTTAATTAAGATAAAATATATTATTCCTCCCAACTTTCATTCTGAACAGTTTGAAAACATGATTTTCCAAACATTACGCCAATAGTGTGAATTATACTAGATGGGTGGAGTTAGTCTTAGATTTTGGAAATCAATGCACCAAGAATGTAGGTAATATTGATATGATTAAATCAATCCTCACTATAGGGACCCACTATATTAATACATATATATTTCATGTTATTATATGAATATTCATTGAAAAACATAACAATCCATTCTAGAATCATATAGGTCATTTATCTTTGTATACATAGACACATAAGATACATTTTCATAAGATGTATTCATCATATCTCACTATGTTCTTCATACAAATGAGACATCATAGACATATCATATATAATAAATTTCTTCATAACATGAGGGAAATAACCATAAGGAAGGTGAGTTCGGATTCTCAGTAAGGGTAAACAAGGGATATATCAATATAACACTAGTATAAAGGTGAACAAATATAATAAAGACATTTAAAAATAGTACCATAAATATCATAGATCTAATTATTGAGTCATGGGATAAATCATTATAGTTAATAAGGCATGAATAATAATAAAATCAAACAACATAATCCATAAGAGTATATTATAGGAATGATACATTTATTTATAGAATAAACATAAGCATATAAATTAATATTCCAAGGATAGCGACAAAAATATTCATAAAATTATAGTATTGGGATATCCACCCATGTTCCTACTTTAGTATTGGGAAAACTTCTCATGTACCCTCTTTTAGTCTTTAGATAATCACAGATGTACCCTCTTTTGGGCTTGGGATCACCTTTGGCGAACCCTCTTTTGGGATTGGGATAACCTCACATGTACCATATGAGATCTTAGAACATTAATCCTTACAAAATTCATTAGAGGGATATATTATTCATGGACCATCCATAAGAAAATGTAAATCATAAAAATGTGTTCCAAATTATCATAAAAAAATCATCTATCATAACTAATGAAAGAGAATTGGGTTTTGTAAAAAGTTCATCACAACATAACCCAATGGAAATAATAAATTTCATAATTTCTTTTAATCATAATCATAAACCAAATAGATATATGCTAAGGATAACATCATTAGATCATATCCCCATTAAATAATAAGGAACATATGTGGTTGTAGTTGTCAATGAAAAGAAATACCATATAAAAATTATTAAATACTTCTTGGTAAAAATATCCATTTAATTTTGAAATAACTTCTTAAAAATATATTAAAATTCCTAAATATTAAGGAAAAAAATTATATGAAATAACATTTTAAACATGTAAATGAAGTTTCAATGCATTGAGTTATCATTATTAAGTGAAATTCGATATATTCCTTTTATGTTAAAATAAAACATTCCTTGAACTATTTTAAAAAAAATAGATTAATGTAATTCATTTGGATAATGTATACAAAATTCATTTTAAACCATTAAAAATATAAAAACATGGATAAAATTAAATTTTAAAATTATTTTAAGAATATTAAAAACATTATTGTTAATATTTTTAGAAAAAATGAAAAAGGAAGAGGGATGAATACTGACTAAAGAGGGAGATATAGTCATTTTTTCTATAAATTATTTTTCAGTCTTTGGTAAATGAATAATGGCAAATAGATGGTAAAAATCTAATTTATATAAATATAAGTTGGGGAAAAATTTTAATAAGTTTATTGGGAGATAAATAAAAATATTTTATCATCAGAAGCATAATCATAAACAATATTTATATAAAATGATATTATATTATAAAACACTTATTACTATGGTAAATTTTGAATCTTAAGGTTTCTGAAAGAAATATAAATATATGAAATTATATATCGAATAATATCTATGATAATAATAATAAAAACATTCAGGGGTAGTATATAGATGATAAAAAAACAAATAGTAAATATTCCATGTGTCGCACAGAAATGAAATTATGAAAAAACCTTTAGATTAAGTATAAAATACATCATACATGTTCAAACATATAGTATAATAAATATAAATTCATTATATATATAATATAACCATAATCATATATATCATACCATATATGATTTACCTATTACCATTTATTCCATTTTATTAATAATTCTTTATCAAGATCACCGTTCTGGGAGATAATTGCTTCATTTTTCATGTATATTCTGGTTTGGAAGTTCTTGTCCTTGTACATTGATTATGATTTTATAATATAAATAATGTTCATCAAGAAATAAATATAATATATATTCATTATGTACATATTTTTATTCATATATAAATTTTATAGATAGAAAAATTAATTACACCATTCATGGATACGAATGACCATACATACAAATTAACAATGTTTTCATTTTTTGATGGATAAAATGAAATAAATATGGATGATAATTCACCAATAAAAAACAATTATTATATAATTTATAAAATATTTATATTTATAATTAATAATTTTTAACATCAATGTCAAAATAAAATTAGAAACATATAACATCATGTCATGGAGGCTATAGTCCACACTTATGAATGAGCGACATTTTCAATTTCTTAATGGATTGGAAGGTAAGAAGGTAGATGAATTATTAAAAATATATAACTTTAATTATGTCATTAATAACATATATTTACTTCATAAACATCATTACATTCATCGATGAGAGGTAGGTATAGAAAATTAATTACATCGGTTTGTGAGGCGGTAGTCCACTGTATACAAGATCAATATTCTTTTTCCATTTGATGGAATAGGATACATGTATAGGTAATTCCATTAACATAATAAACTATCAGTATATGGAATATAGTATTTTATTTTATTTTATCTAATTTGAATATGATTTAAAGGAGGTCGATGAAGAAATTATAAAGAAACACTTTTTTAAGAACCATACCTTTTCTTTGGACAACTAATATTGGTTTTCATTAAAAACCATCAGTATAAGGATTAATACTCAATAAAAGGGCTCTAGGACATGGTAATATAATTAATTATGGGAATTTGTAATTTATTTTCCAAACAAAAAGGCTATTAATCTGTGAATAAAAGAGGAGATGTGGTTCCTTTTATAATTATGAAGGAGTGGAATTTATGTTAATATTAAAAAACATACAATAATAGGAAGTTATTGTCAATACAAGTGCATCAAAAATTTTTAAATAATTATTTTGGGGGATGATAAGGCTTGTAAAAACCTCCAAAACTAAAAAATAATTTTCTTGATGTTGATATTCTATTTACTTCTATGGTTACTCACTTTTAAAATTTTAGTTTTCAATATGATAAATAATGTTTTTTACATTAGTCATATATCCATTAAGACTAAAATTAAAATGATATTTATTATATAATTTTATATAGTTAATAAAAATATTTTATTCAATTTATCAAATAAAAAACCTATGTGTTTGGAAAATCAATTTTAACACAAGTGGATGTGATGCAGAAAATAAATATAAATATTAACTAGAAAAAATAATTTTTAATTTATTTACAATTAATTTTGATAAAAAATACAATGGATTTTTTTACATAATATGATTAATTATATTTTAAAAAATTTAATAAAGACTATTAAATTCAAATAAATCATCAGGAAAAATTTAAATCAAAATTAAACTATCAGTCGCCATGAATAAACGAACTTCCCAAATGTTTTATAATGTATATTTTTAATACAAAATTCTTCATAAAATTAATTAAAAATAAGTAAATTATATTAATACAAAATTCATTTTACTAATTTTATTTTTGAAATATTTTTAAACTTAATTGGACTTCGTAAATTCTTTAAAAAGAATGAAAATTTGTAATTAGAGTAATTTTTTTCACTACTCATTGAAAAATTAGACTTTTCTCGAATAATATCAAATAATAAAGGTTAGTTAATTTTTAAATGTTGATTTAAAATAATGAAGTTGGTTTTTAAAAATATAGTTTCTATATGTTTCAAATTTTAATTGAAAAATAATTGAAAAAATGCGATTAAATGAGTTTTTAGAGATAAATAATGTTTTATGCATAAAATAAGATTTATTCTTACTCGTTTCCTCACAAAATATTAAATTATTTATAATTATTTTATTGAATATAAATTATTTAAATGTAGTTAAACTAATTAAAAAATTATGACAAATTTATTTTTTATGATAAAAACTCATTACCTGTATAAAAATAGGTTTAAGGAAAAACACATATTTTTTATTTAAAAAGTTTTTTATTTTTTGATCTGATAATATTATAGGAAATGAATTCATTATATACATGTGTAAACCAAAGTTATTCATACTTTTATTAGTTCCATTTATTCATGCTAATATAATACATAGGTAATAAAATCACGTTGAATATTAATTGTTTTATGTTATATCATGTTTTGATGAAAATCATTGTTGTGTGTAACATAAGATATCGATGAAAGTAAATTTATATAAGAAACAAATCATCCATAATTTATTGTGGTTCCCCCTTGAAATGAATTTTCCTTAAAAAATCCATTACATTGATACAAATAGTTTAGGATATTCTCTGTCATCATATCACAAGGTTCTTATATAGTTTCCTCAAATTAGTGGTTCTTCCACAAAACGTTGAACAAGAGAGTAGTTTAGTTTTATAGAACTTTATATATATGATAAGTTACCCTAATTGATTGTCCCCCAAAATAATGATATTTATCTAGTGGCATGACCATTTTTTTAGTAATTTTTAAGGTTATGGTATGTACTTATTCTAGAGATGGACATGGAACATATCATGAACTTAATACGGGTTTTGTGGGGGTCCCAAGAGATATTATACTATCCCTAATTGATCAAGAATATCATGATGGAAAATATAAAAAGGGATCATAATTTCTTCTTTCCATAATCTCAAAACCTTATTCCATAGTTAAATCCAAAAACACCTCCTCACTAACTTCAGATCCAATATCTCACTAATGATTGTCAGTATAAATGTTCTAACAAATTTGAGGTATCATGATGTTGTGTTGAATGGTTATAACATTCTCATAAATTTCTTAAACTAGATTATATCCTAACAACATGAATTTCTTAACCACATGCCATCATGTTATAGTTATAACCTCCTTTATATGGAGATATTCATCCATATCAATATGATTTCTTTTGTAAAAGATTTTTAAGAAAACATTACTGGAGGACGATGTTGATCCAAAAAATCATTAAAATCTATATAACTAGATATCAAAATATCCCCTATGGTTTTAATGGTTCTCAAATAATGACTATATGTTTAAAGATATTAAGTAGTGTTGAAACATAACATTGTATGTGTATCCTATTGAAGAATTCACTGGAATAATGTGGTAAACCTCAAATTCTGATTAGATACAACAGAATGTGTTACTCCATGAATTGTCCTAGATTTATTAATATATATCATTTTAAGATAGTTGAGATAGAAATATTAACAAATATAATTGATATGTTTTCAATTTTTAATGAGATCAATAACTTCCCAAATAAGATTATGGCCTTTCCTCATTTTCGGGAGTATGATGAAAAAAATTCATGATGATGTTCTCCCATTTCTATTTTAGTATTGATAATGGTTATAACATAAACTTATAATTTTTCCTATAAGACCTAAATTGATAACATTATAAGAACCGTGATATAAAATCAATAATATCTCTCTTTGTGTTTTCCCACAAAGAACATTCCATTAGATGTATATTTGTATTCTTACTTTTATGATGAAAAAGAACGATAAAATATAATCAACACTCAATAGTTCCTTATTTGAGGATAATATTAATGATACAAAAATTGTTCCAGAACATTATCATTCAATCATAACAATGTTTAAACTCATTAATGCTTCTCACATTCTTCTGTACCTCTATATCTACCTTATGTTTGTCTTTAATCCTCATCTAGATAGAATGGTTTACAGTTGTCTAAGAAAGATAAGTTGTATCCCTATTGATCGAGATATAGAGATCCATCCTTTGAAAATATAGAAATATTTTTTATCCCCATAATAGAGAAGGTAGATTCGTCCATTTTACTCAAATCACCAACCACCTTATTTTCCATATTTGGGATGTAATGTCTTGAGCAGTCTTAACAATTAATCATATCCAACAATCTTCTTTTCTTATATTCAACCATTTTCATGTGAAAATATAATTCTAAATATTATGATCACTATAAATATAAAACATATCTCCATTAATATAATAAATATATATCTTTAATAAAAAAAATGTAGATAACTCCAAATCATGAGTTGGGTATTTTTTCTCATGAACCTTCAATTTTCAGGAGGCATAGAAGATCACCCTATTATTCTGTATGAAAATGCTTCAGAGTCCCTTATTGGATGCATTAATATGGACTAAAACCCAATACCAAAAGAGGGATATTGTATACACAGGTTTGTTGAATACCCCTGACTTTAGTTATTTTAATCTTTCTAAGCATTCAATTATCCCAAGGAACATGGATGCATTTCTAGTTAAATTTGTGGGTGGATAATAAAACCATTGCAAATTATTTAGAAATCAACAAAAATATCTAGCCAGACCAAGTAAAATTTGAATCTCAGTCACAATGTTTGGAATCGAATAACATTCTATAACTAAAATATTTTATATATCTATAGATATCCTCTCCATTGAGAATATATCTTAAAAAATGAAACATTTTATAGACAAAATTCACATTATGTAATTTTTTCATACAACTCCACCTTCGATAGGGTCTTCAGCACAATTCTCAAGTGTTCTTCATTCTCTTAATTAATATTTTAAAATATTATTATATCATCTATAAAGACTACCAACAACTAGTCAAGGTAAATTTATAGACTACAATTATTAAATATTTGAAGATAGTAGGGGAATTAGTAAGACCAAATGAAATCACTATAAATATATATATATTAATAGTGACCATACATTGTATGAAATGTTTTTTTTGGGTAATCCCCCCTTCATTGCCCTCAATTGATGATATATAGAATGAATTCAAGTCTATAAATGGTATTGATCTATATCCAGTTGATCAATCCATTGATCAATACGAAGTATAATAAACTTTTTATTGATTGTGATCTTGTTTAATTCTCGATAATCTATGCAGAGTTGCATAGATCCATATTTATTCTCAAAAAAAGAATACCTGACCCCCGAGGTGACATCCATGTCCACATAAATCCATGGTCATGACTCTACTAGAGTTACTTCTTCAATTACAAAAAAATAAATTAAGGCCATTATATAGGGAGTCATTTAAATATGTGAAGCACAAGGAATGAGTTATATTGGGAACTCAACATCAATTTTTTTGAAATACTAGGAAACTCGTTAGGGAATGACATACAAACAGACATCTAATAAGCATATCATCAATGTTCAGTTTCTCCCCAATAACTAGAGATAAAAACCCCTTATGAATTGGATGCAAGTTCCAACCAATGGATGCAATTTTCATAAGAAGGTCATATTTATCATTTTATTTATAAATGATCATATGATGGTTTAAAATATCAAATATTATTACATTACAGGGAAATTGATGTGGGAATCTTGTCGATAAATCCAATACATGCCTAAGTTACACTATAAGAGAACCTTGGTTTAGCGGCTGTTTTTCACAACATGTTTAAAAACGACCACGAAAAAACCACTATTAATTTTTTTAAAAAAATATTTTTTAATATTTTTAAAAATATATTCTAAAAAAAGTTCAATTTTTCAACGATTTTTTTCAAAACCGATGTAAAAATTTAGAAAACAAATTTCTGAAAATTTATAAAATTTAGTTATTTAATAGTTTTTATTTTTAAACTTTTTTTATTATTTATAATAAAATATAGTTTATTATTTATAATTTTACATATTTATAATTTTTCAACTAATTAATAATTATAATTATTAGTTAATAATATTTTTAAACTAAAATAAATCATATATAAGTAGAAGAACAGACCTCGGAATCAAATGACCATTACTTTTAATCTGAGATTCCATTTCAGCTCCACAACCAGTCATATTAAAGTTTATCAAATAAAATAACCAAGTGAGATTTAAATCATGTGATAATCAAAAGAAAAAAAATATTAAATATTTAGAAGTCAAAAATCAAACTCGAACATCAAATGGCTAGTTGTCCGTTCGGCCTGTACCACATATCATATCGAAGCTCATTTCACGATCTTCAATTTGACTGGTTGTGGGACTAAAAAAGGAGTCTTGGATCATATATTATTGGCATTTCACTATTTTTAGGGTTTTAAGAGGTTCTAAATGTTTTATGATTTATTTATTTATTAAATATTAATTAGATAATTAATTAATTAATATTTATTTATCTATTATTTATTTATTATTATTTTCTATTGAATATTTAATATTTATTTACGTTTTTTATATAGTTATTACGTACAGATTAATTATTAATTTATTATTAATTTATTTATCAATGATTTAATTATTATTTATTAAGGGTTTATCATTCATTTTTAATATATATTTATTATTTATTTATTTGTTATTCATTATTAATAAAGTAATAGTTAATTTTTATTTATATATTATAAATTTTTAGTTATTTTTTGTTATTAATTATTAATTATTTGTTACTAATTATTTATTTTTCTATTTATTTATTTATGTATTTATTATTTATTATTTATTATTCATTATTCATTATTTATTATTTATTATTTATTATTTATTTATTTATTTTTTGTTTGCTAAATATTAATTTATTTTTAGTTTGTTATCTATCTATTATTTATTTATTTACTGATTATTTATCATCTATTTATTAACAAAATATTAAATAATTATTAATTATTTAATAAATATTAAAAATTTAATATTTCATATTAAATATTAATATTTATTTATTAATTATTAATTAAGTATAATTAATTTTATAATTATCAATTATTAAATATTAGTATTTTACTAATTATTAGTTAAAATCTAATTATTATTTATTTATATATCTATTTATTTTTATATTTATGAATATATTTATTTATTAATTATTAATTATTAATTATTATTTATTTTATTAAATATTAATTTAGTATTTATGAATTTATATATTCAATATTGAATATTTATTAATTATTTATTAATTATTTATTAATACTGTATTAATAATTTATAAATTCATAAATTTTAATTATTATTTATTAACTATTAATTCTTAATGGTCAATTATTAATTATTAGTTATTGTTAATTATAAATTATAAATTATTTATTATTAATCATTTATTATTTATTAATTTATTGTTAAATTGTTCTTTATTGATCATATGTTAAATTATTTTATAATTAATTAAATATTCATACATTAATTATATATTATATGTTATATATTATTGATTATAGATTATATATAGTACATTATATATTATATATTATATATTATATATTATGTATTATATATTATGTATTATGTATTATGTATTATATATTATCTGTTATATAATATGTATTATTTAATATATAACAAATAATAGATAATAGATAATAGATTATATATATTTTGTATTATATATTATGTATTATATATTATGTCTTATATATTAAATTTTTTTAAAATAGGTTTTAAAAAAAATATTTTATAAAAAACATCTATGTTACAAATTTTCATAAAAATAAGATCTATAGGCGGTAGTGCAGATTCCGCTTTTAGGATTTGGGCAAAAGGGGGCAACCCCGTTGCCGCCTTTCTACTAAAAAAATTACTGTTTTTTGTTTTTAAGATTTTTTTCGTATTTTTATTATTTTGTTTATATATATATATAAACAAAAAAAATAAAAATAAAAATAAAAATTTCAGTAGAATTTTTCCGCTATTTAAAATCCAGTAGTACTTCCATTACAGTTGTCTGGACTCTAACAGAAACTCTCACCCAGGGCTTCCTTTTATAAGAGAGCTTACCCTGGAAATCATTCTGCATTTTTGATGTGGGATTCTGGTTCTCCCTTTCCTACGCAGAACATTCTGTATTTCCGATGTGGAATTCTGTTTCAGGTACGTGACATTGAAACACTATAAAATATAAACTATAAGACCAATATAAATGAAACTTATAACATGGATTCAACATATAAAAAAGAGTTTAAAACAAAATGAATTTAATAAAAAATGATGATAGGAAATAATTTTTAGGCTTTCAAATCCACCTACTTGAAACATAAAATTCTTCAAGTACACGACTTTTAAAGCCTATAAAATATAATATTAAAGACCAATATAAATGTAACATAATGCATGGATTAAACATATAAAAAATAGTTGAAAATAATATGAATTTTGTAAAAAATGTTGATGAAAAATAATTTATATGTTTTCAAAGACACCTACATGAATTTTAAAATTTTTCAAGCACGTGACTTTGAAAGCCTATAAAATATAAACTAAAAGACCAATATGAATGAAACATAAAACAAGGATTAAACATATAACAAATAGTTGAAAATAAAAAGAATTTTGTAAAAAATTTTAATGAAAAATAATTTATAAGCTTTCAAAACAAGCTACTAGAAACTTAAAAATGATTCAGTTCTGTGGCTTTGAAAGACTATAAAATATAAAATTTTAGACCGATATAATTTAAAGTTAAAACATGGAATAAATATATAATAAATTATTAAATTAATATTATTAATAATTAATTGTATAATAATTAATTGTATAATAATTAACCTATTAATTAGTAATATAATTATTCATTATATAATAGTTATTTAGTAAATTATTAAAACAATTATAAATTATATTTATTAATTATAATTAATAATTAGTAATTATTAAAAATAAATATAAGATAATTAATTAGGTAATTGTTAATATAACTATTAATTATATAATATTTAATTAGTTAAGAACTAATACAATTATAAATTATAATTTATCATTATAATTACTAATTATAATTATTCATTATAATTACTAATTATAATTATTAATTATAAATTACTTAATTGATAATATAATTATTAATTATAAAACTATAAATTGTATAATAATTAGCTAGTTAATTAGTAATTATTAATAAATAATTATATAATAATTAATTAGTTACTTAGTAATATTATTATTAATTATATAATAATGAATTAGTTAATTGGTAATATAATTATTAATTATATAATAACTAATTAGTTAGTTGGTAATACGATTACTAATTATATAATAGTTAATTATTAATATAATTATTCATTATAATTATAAATTAGTAATTATTAAAAATAATTATATAATAACTAATTAGTTAATTAGTAATATAATTATTCTTTATAATTATTCATTATAATTATTCATTATAATTAGTAATTAGTAATTATTAATTACTAATATAATTATTAGTTAAATTACTTTTAATTGTATAATAATTAGTTAGTTAATTAGTAATTATTAACAGTTATTTATATAATAATCAATTAGTTAATTAGTGATATAATCAGTTAACTAATAATATAATTAGTTAATTAGTAATATAATTATTAGTTATTTAATAATGAATTAGTTAATTAGAAATATAATTATTAAATAAATAATTTTAATTATTTAATTAGTAATTACTAATCATTAATTATATAATAATTAATTAGTTATCTAGTAATATAATTATTAAATATATAATAGTTAGTTAGTTAATTTATTGTGAAAGATAGAGTCGATACCCTTTTTATAAATAGTTAATTTTTAATATTATTATAAATTATAATTATTCATTATAATTATTAATTTGTATTTATTAAAAATTATTATATAATAATTAATTATTTAATTAGTAATATAATTATTAATTATATAATGGTTAATTATTTAATTAGTAATATAATTATTCATTATAATTATTAATTAGTAATTATTAAAAATTATTATATAATAATTAATTAGATAATTAGTAATATAATTATTCTTCTTAATTATCCATTATAATTATTCATTATAGCCATTAATTATGAATTATGAATTATTAATTAGTTAATTAATAATATAATTATCAATAATATAACTATCAATTGTATAATAATTTTTTAGTTAATTAATAATTATTAATAATTAATTATATAATAATTAATCAGTTAATTAGTAATATAATTAATTAATTAATAATATAATTAGTTATTTAGTAATATAATTATTTAGTTAATTAGTAATATAATTATTTATTATTTAATAATTAATTAGTTATTTAGTAATATAATTATTAATTATATAATTTAGTTAGTTAGTTATTAATTGTTAACCATTAATTATATAATAATTAATTAGTTAATTAGTAATATAATTATTAAATTTATAATTGTTAATTAATTAATTTTTTGAGAAAGATCGAGATGAGACTCTTTTATAATTAGTTAATTAATAATATAATTATAAATTATAGTTATTAATTATAATTATTAATTAGTATTTATTAAAAATTATTATATAATAATTAATTAGTTAATTAGTAATATAATTATTAATTATGTAATAGTTAATTAGTTATTTTGTAATATAGTTATAAATTATAATTTTTTATTATAATTATTAAATTGAAATTATTAAAAGTCATTATATTACTCATTAATTGGTTAATTATTATATAATTAATTATTAACAATTATTGATTAAATATTATATAATTAATTATTAATAATATTTAGTTAATAATTTAATAATTTATTATATGTTTAATCCATGTTTTAACTTTAAATTACATAGGTCTTATAGTTTATATTTTAGTCTTCCAAAGTCACATACTTGAATCATTTTTTATTTTCAAGTAGGTGGTTTTGAAAGCTTATAAATTATTTTTCATGAACATTTTTTACAAAATTCGTTTTATTTTCTATTATATGTTATATGTATAATCTATGTTTTATGTTTCATTTATAACTGTTTAATAGTTTTTATTTTATAGGATTTCAAAGTCACGTGCTTCAAACATTTTTATGTTTCATATATGTGTCTTTGAAATATTATAAATTATTTTCCATCAACATTTTTTATGAAATTATATTTATTTTCAACTATTTGTTATATGTCTAATCCATGTATTATGTTTCACTTATATTTTTCTTATAGTTTATATTTTATAGGCTTTCAATGTCAAATACTTGAATCTATTTAAGTTTCAAGTAGGTGGTTTTGAAAGCCTATAAATTATTTTTTGTCATCATTTTTTTTATGAAATTATTTTTTTCAACTATTTATTATATGTTTAATCCATGTTTTATGTTTCATTTATATTGGACTTATAGTTTATATTTTGTAGTGTTTCAAAGTCACGTACTTGAAACAGAATCTCACATCGGAAATGAAGAATGTTCTGCGTAGGAAAAGGAGAACCACAATCCCACATCGGAAATATAGAATGATTTCTGAGATAAGAACTCTTATAAAAGGGAGCCATGGGTGAGATCTTCTGTTAGAATCCAGACTTTTGTATTGGAAGTAGTGCTGGATTTCAAATTGTGGATAAATTCTATTGAATTTGTTTTGTTTTGTTATATATATATATATATATATATATATATATAAAATAAAACAAAAATAAAATTTTATAAAAAAAATTAATTTTTTTTTGTTTTAGTGGAATGGCGTCATCGTAGATGCCGCCATTCACCCGACGCCAAAGGCGGCATCTACGATGCCCCCTTTGAGGTGAAATTATTAAAATATTTTAATCCCAGCCTTTTAGAAAATATTTTTCTAAAAGAATAATTAAAAAAACTCTTTATAAATTGTATGTTATATATTATATATTATTAATTATGGATTGCTGATTAATCATTATTGCTTAATAATTATTGAATAATAATTATATAGTGTGTATCTATTTGTTATGTATTACTTATTTTTTGAATTAATATATATATATATATAAGTATATTAAATTCGATTTATTGACCACATGAAGAGCCTGTTGAATTGGTAATGTCTTTAGAGAATAAGAGAAAGGCATGTGGTTCAAATCTCACCCGATGCAGAATTTCTATATATAGAATGGGCATGTGCATGGACATTGTCTTATGCATGGAGGTGGGAATGTGCGTGGTAATAATAAATAAATAAATAAATAAGTAAATAAATAAATAAAAAAATAAATAAATAAATTACGAAAATAAAAAAGTAATGAAATAAAAAATTAAAATAAATAAATAAATTTAAAAACATATTAAAAAAATTAAAAACAATTCAACAATGGTTTAAACCGCCACTAAAAACCCACTGCTAAATCGTTTTATGGCTATTTTAGAAAACCATCTCTAATTATTTTCCGAAACATGATTTAGTGGTTGTTTAAACCTCTGCTAAAAAAACAAACTACCACTAAATACAAATTTTGGTGTATTGTTATCATCAAATTCAATTCTATGTAGAATAATATGCTATGAAGAATTCACATTCCCATAGAATTAAATCAAAGAAGAATCATATACTTTATATGAAATCATTATACCAATAAGGTTTTTAACAAGTAACTAAACTACTAATTAATGAAGATAAAAATTAACATTACAATATGCTTTTCACGATTCACATTTATTTAAAAAACTAAGATAAATTTGGGTACATCATTATTGGATCATTACTATTTCCACCTCAACATCAACTTTCTAACATTAATCCAATACTAAAACCAAATTTTTTTGGATGACCTTCAAAATTTAGTAATCAGAGTGACCAATAATAAAAAATCACACATAGGATTTCTAAATCATGACACCTTTTATTCAAACTATATACCTTAGATCTAACCTAGCTCATTCATGGTCATAATATATTCAAAACAATCAAAATGGTTTGTAAAGAAGAAGTCATCTATTTGAAGCATACCCGTCAGGAATGCCAATCCAGATGTGAAGTATGGTCCATTTTCATGAATTGGGTGATGATCGAGTATAATTCTAAAGAACCATTTTCGCTGTTGTTACCCCAAGGTAAAAGTGTTATATAGAAACATCCACATGTAGTATCTTGATAGATATGTAATTACATTGAAACCAATCACTATATCCTTCCCTAAAATTATAGGAAATTTTAAAATACTTTACTTTCCCCTGGGGTTCTCACTAATGTTTTCTCATCATAGTTTACAAAGGATAATGAAAATTTTTATAATAAAAACTATAGAGACTCACACATTTCACACATAAATATTATATCTTATTAGAGGAATATTCAATACAAAAAAATTATACACACTAGAGTCATATTGTTATAGTATATTTCGAATCATGGACACATAAGAATCTTTTTCATAAGATATATACATAATATCCCACTATGTTTTTATAACTATATCACTTCATAGGTATATAATACATAATACCATTTTTAATAACATGGGGAAATAAAACATAATAAAGGGGAAGATTAAATGGTCAATATAGGTAAAAAGGGAGATATCAAGATAAAATAGGCATAAGGATGTGAAAATAAGAGAATGAAATTTGAAAACAATAAAATTCATATCATATATCTAAATCCTTAGTTAGGGAATAAATATTTGTAGTTCATAATTCATGAAGAGTAATAGATTAAAAAACATAGGCCACGAGAGAACACTATTAACATAATATATTGATTTTTGGAATATATATAAGTATATAAAATCATATTCCAAGGGTACCTCATAATATATTCATAGCTGGTTAGGCTTTGTATGATCACCATCTTACCTGATTTAGTCTTGGGCTAACCTCCCACGTAGCCTCTTTTTTTCTTGTGATAACTTCTAATATACCATCTTTGGAGCTTCATATAACCTCCCATGTACTGATATTTAGATAACCTAATTCATACCCACTAGTCCCATAAATAATTAATCATTACCCAATTTATTTAAAGGATTTATATTCCTGGTTCCACCCATAAAATAATGAAAATAAAATAGTTGTGTGTCAAAAAATCACAAAAGAGTTGTGATATCATTTCCTATAAAAGTGAGAGGGGTCTCATAAACATTTAATCAATGTGTAACCCATGGGAAACAAATAAGTTTCTTTAAAACTTTTCATAATAATCTTAAACTATTAAGAGAAATTACAAAGATTTTATCAATAGATCTCATCCTAAAAAATCATAATAAATATCCGAGGATGTTGTCATCAACTAATAAGAACACGATAATATGTTCAATAAAACATTAATGAGATAGTAACCTTTACACTTTGAAAAAATTCTATAAATTCTTATAATTTCACAAATAATAATGTTTTTTTTAAAATAACCTCAAAAAATAGTAATGGATGTTTCAAGGAATTGAGTGTTCATGATAGTCAGAAATTTTATACATGTCATATATGTTAAAAGAAAACATTCCTTTCACTATTTTTTAGGAAAACAAAAATCGTAAATCACTCATAATATAGAATAAGACTTAATTTCAATTATTTAAAAAAAGTGAAACATGGTTAAAAATTAATTTATAAAATATTTTAAGAAAAGTAAATAAATTCTTTAGATTATTTTTATAAAACAAGGACATGAAAGTGAAAGGATTTTTTTACATAAGAGAATGAAAATTCCAATTTTAATTCAAACTTTATTTTGGACTCTTGAGTATATAAATAGATTAAAATGATTGGAAAACATGTTATATACAAATATAATTGGAGAATAATAAAATTCATCACTATATTTAGATATATATCCTAATATGTCATTATCAGAAACATAATTATAAATAATCTTGATAAGAAATGAGATCATATAAGACAAACCTTATCATTATGGTAACACTTGAATAATAATCCTTACGAAACAAATAAAATTAGATGAATATATATACTAAATAATTTTCATAATAACAACATTAAAATACATTCATTGGACAAATATACAACAAACTAAAGAAACAATTGGTGAATACGACATGTGTGCACAAATATAAAAGCGAGATGAAAATCTCATACCTCCAATACAACTTCTTTCTCAATGCTGTATAATTAATATATATTAATTATAAATATAATACAGAACCATACTAATATATTTCACACCATATATGAATTACTGATAACATTTTATAACCTATTTATTAATAAATCATTATTAAAATCATTATTCTAATAGATAACTACTTCTTTTTTCATGTATATTTTGGTTTTATTGTTTCGGTCCTTGTACATTTATTATGGTTACATGATATCCAAAATTAATATCATGAAACAAATATTATATATATTCACCATATACATATTTATATTCATTTATAAAATTTATTGATTTAAAAATGATTTACACGATTCTTGGAGACGGTATGTCGTACATACACATTAATGTTATTTTAATTTTTCGACAGATGGAATGCAAGAATAATCTATAATAATTAAACATTATAGATTAATTATTATAGATTATATATCATATATATTAACTAAATCTATCATTATAATAATCTATTTCAATATGAAATGAAAAATTTATCACATGACTTCGTTGAGGGGGTAGTCCAAACGTAGTGATGAGGGACCTTATCATTATCCAATAGATTGGACGATAAGATGGTAGACATGGAATTATGAATCCATAAGTGAAATTATTCACAAAATATCACCCCCACACACACACACACATATATATATATATATTAAATCCATAATTATATCCATAATTGATAGGCGATGACTGATAAGGAATTACATCAGTTTGTGATGTAGTTGTCCACCGTACACATGATCGAAGGTTTAATTTCGCATTTAATGGAAGAGGAGATAGATATAAACATTGAAATTTACATAATAAATTATCATTATATGAAATATTTTCATTATTATTTAATCATAATTGAATTTAAATTTAAGTATATTGAATAAGAAATAAAATAGACAATATCGATTAAGAATGTTAAAACTTATTCAGACAACCTCTTTCGATTTTCAGGAAAATCCATATTTTTAGTGATTTTATGAAAACTATTTTTTTGTTAAACATTAATTATTGATTTAATACATAAGAACACACATGATAAAACCCTTAATTTCAAAATTTATAGTGTATTTGGGTAATTAGGTACATTACATAACAACATAAAATAGGGTGTACATCACAATAATTAAAAACATCATTTACAAGAGCATAATATTCCATCGTTCTTAAAACTGCACTGGATAACCAGGGGAAATACATGAGAAAGTGTGATATTTAAATCATAGTAAGGTAATAAGCGAAAAATAATGTGAACAATTTGTGACATGTTATAAAATAGGCATATCAAAGGGATATAAAAAGGGTGAGAATCATACACATGGATAATGAGGCATGGTTATCCATGATGATATAAAGGAAACATGAGAACGTAGAAACAACTATAAACATGAAATCGTAAGAATAATTCAAGGATAAACACCAATAAAACAGAACATAATGTTCTAGTATAACCACCCATTCAACATACATTGCATCTCAAAAAACTTTAACATTTCTTAATTCATTGGAGAGCTATCAGGGCACACCCATCATAATCCTATCATGTACATGAATCTGTGTTCCACATAGAACATATAAATAAGAACATATTTATTCATATTTAATCCCATGATAATGGATTGTGGAAAACATAAATTCAAGTCCCCATTAATGTTAGTTTAAGTGCATAAAGGTAAAAATCATTTATAGGAAATGGGTACAATTATTCCCAATAAAATTTCTATAATGGAAAATTTCTATAAAATTTCGACAGCATAAAAGGGCCCTATAAATTTATACTGGAGGTTGGAATAATAATGAAATCTTTCTCTTAAAATTTATACATCATAATGGTAGCATTGATATATGGTAGAATATATTAAAATTTTTGGAATTTGAGATAAAAGGCGTATGATAATGATGATTCTTGAATATTTAAGAGTAGGAGAGGATCCCCTACCTTGAGAGGGTGATTCAAAAATATTTTGAGGATATTTTGAGAGAATGGGGAACAATGAGAGGAACATAAAGAGAATGGGGAATATAAATTATGCGCTATAAGGTTTTTAGTGAAGTGTAAGTGGATATTGGGTGAGTTTATATTGGAAATGAGTAGGGAGTTTATTATTATTTCACAAACCTAGGATTTTGACCCCATATAATAATGTAATAAACTATAGAAACCTTTCCATGGTTGTTCCCATGGATTTTACCAAATAGAAGCAGTTTTCAATATTTCATAAGGTCATTTTATGAAATTATTAAAAATATTTCTATTAGTGATGTGAATATGAGTGAGGTTCTTAATGAAAATAATTTAAAAACATAAGATATATTATAAGTTTTAGAGGGTTCATAATGGATATAAAAAATAGCGAAATAAACTGAAAGGAACATTAAATTAAATGGGAAAATATATATTTGGTCTTGGAGTAATTTTATATCATTTATTAAATCATTATGGTGTTGATATGATGTCATAATACACATCGTATATTTAAAATGTATTTAATTTTAACCAGACAAATAGAATGTCTCAAAAAATTATAAAAAATATACCATTAGATAATTTTGATGATCTAATTCTAAAAATAATATTTATTTTATGAAAATTTATTTATAAATAATTGAATTTTCACATTTAAAATATAATCATCGTTTATTGAGAAATATTGGGTTTTTATGCTAACAGTTCTAAATCCATTATAGAAAATAAATTTCACATCATTAAAATTTTATTCTTATTTACATTTAATAATAATAATTTGTTATTAAGATATTATTTATTTCAAAAATCCATTATTTATTCAAAATAAATGCCTTATATAAAATTATATATTAAAAATAATTAAAATTTATATTTTATCACATTAAAATCAGTATCATATATAATGTGGAAAAACAACAAAAAATTGAAATTTTATAAAATATTCATTTTAATATTATTAAGGCCTTGATATCTATCCCACTATTACTCTAGAAAACTCCCTAAGGGTAAGTTTCATGTAAATTCTATTTTCATTAGCTGGTTTGATGTTCATGGTTTGGGTCGTGGTCTTGATGAGCTTGAACTTCCCACACGAACGGTTTCACTAATTCTCTAGTTGTTAGATATTAGCTTTTGATTGGTTAAGGAAAACACCATTGATTATATTTCCATTATATTATCTGATAAATGGGATTAACAGGGTATATTACTCATATTTTATTCTATCAATTCCTTTGTCTATACCAATTGGATATGTTAGAACCCAATATTTATACCAATCATATCATCAATGTTCAATTAAAATATTATCAATGGTAATGATTCTTAACAATATTTTAAATCAATTGGGATATTATAAAACTGAACAAGTTTATGTGTTTTCTATAACTATAATACATAATAAGACATTTAACTAAATCACAAGGTGAAATTTATTTATTAAAGTTCATGTCATTAAAATCTTCCCCCTTTAGAAATTTTAACCTCAAAATTTTCATTTCATATGCTAAAAAAAATTATCATAATTCTATTTAATCACATTCTCTAGTTCCCATGTCACTTCTTCAAACATGTGGTTTGTCCATAACACTTTGACCATGTCCATTGGCTTATTTCAAAGAACATTGTCACATTATAAGATCATCCTTGACTGATCCTTATATGAGATATCATTATCCAACAATACCACCTCTATATTCAGTACATGTGAGGGGTCTAGTATGTAATTTATCAAATGGAATACATGGAACACATCATTTACTAGAGATATGTTATGTGGATGTTATAGATGATAAGAAACCACTCTGATATGATCAAGGATATCAATGGGATTGATGTATATTGACAAAGCTTTCCCTTCTTCCAAAATCTAATGAATTTATTCAATAGAGATACGTAGAGGAATAACTTATCTCCAACTCCCTGACAACATTGTATTGACATTTTCCATCATTTTACACCATTGTTTCAACCATTGCAGTATGTAGTAGTTTTTGTTTCCCAACATCATTCCAACATGTCGGTGTCCTGCACCACTTCCCATAAAGGGATTCAGAGGGGCCCATTTGGATACATGGGTGAGAAATATTTTTTTATAAGACCTTGACATAATGAAGATGTTTATCCCACTATCATTTTATGTCAATTGAGTGTGTTCTAAATATTTCATCATGTTTCTAGATAGTTCAATCTGATTGGAAATGAGATTGAGGATGATATGACATGCTGAAGTTCAAATTAATATTTAATGGATGGTGGAGACTCATTTAGAACATTTAGGAAATTTTTTGATCATGATTAGATACAATCAATAGTGGTGTATCATGAATACTCACTACTTATTTAATGTATATCCTTGCTTGTTGATCTAGTGTGAGGTCTTATTGGATTTAAGTTAACTGAGAACACTTTGTAAGATGATCCATCATAACCCATATCATATTATATTTTATCTATGTATTTGGAAGTCTAGTGAAAAAGAACATGGTTATGTTTTTCCATTTTCATGTAGTTACAGGTATTAGTTTCATCATGCCCTTGGATTTTTGTCTTTCATCTTTCACTTGCAGACATACAGGACTCCTTGATGTATATTTTTCAATCTCTCTCTTCATATTATCCAAACAATTATGCTCCCAAAGATCAAGATATGTATTTTAGCTCCCTGGATTGATGGAGAAGGTTGATCTATGCACATCATCCAAAAAATTCATCTGTATTTCTGTTTTTTCTGGTACAAATGCTCTTTACCTAATTCTTATAACTTATTCTACATTGATTTTTAACTATAAGGATTTCCATTTCCATATAATTTCCCTCATATTTTTAATTTTCATATATTCTATTTGATAATAATTTATATTCTATAAAAGGTATAGTTGAGAAATAATTTTTGAATGGATTGATGGTATTCCTTCCTTTATGATTACCATGTCTCTCTATTTCTGGTATAAGATGATCAAGTCCATATCAATTGTCAACAATGATAAAATTTATGAATCATTTCTACATTGAGGGTCTTCCGCTTTATTTGATTTCCAATGATGGTAATGGATTGATCAGTCATAGTCATTATGTTGATCTCACTATCTTCTATGGTGCATATTCAACTATTTATGTGTGAATATATAATTGAGTCTTTCATGATCCATATATATTTTACACTTCAACCCAAAGAGACAATTCTTCTATACTTTCAATACAAATATCAATTTTTCTAACTCCATATGATGTGTTGGGTAGTTCTTTTAATGAACATTCAATTTACTTGTTTAATTAGCTATCAATAGCGTCATTATACATTAACACAAAACCCAATACCTTATTCTAAGAGAAGTTATATACCACGATAATTTCCCCACATGTGGGTAGAATAAGTATAAGTGTAGTGGGAAGTCTCTTTTTTATATGATCTAATCACTCTTCATATTCCACATTACAAAAAAAAATGGCACCCTTCCATGTTAGTTTTGTTAGAGGGTTCGATAATCTTGAAACATTTCTCTCAAATTGCTGATAATATATTTCTAATTGAAGGAAAATACTTATTTCTATGACAAATGTTTTCATTGACCATCATTCAATTACGTCTATCTTGGATGGTTCCACATATATCCCATAACATGGAAAAATATTCCCTATGAATTACACCTATTTTAACCGAAACTCAAATTTTATTTACTATGGATAATGTTTCTCCTTTCGTAAGGGATTTTTAACTGTGCTCAGATGTTCCTCCTGATCCAACATGATTTTAGAGTATATTATAACATATTATATAAATACAACATAACATTGGTCAAGGTAATCTCCAAGTACTCTATTCATCTACTCCATGATAATTTGTAAACCATTAGTGGTTCAGAAAGGTTGTAATGTGAACACATAATTCTCATACCTTATACAGATAGTAGTCTTGGGGATATCCTCTATGTTCACCTTTAATTGATAATACACTGACCAATGATCCACCTTGGAGATGTATTAGAAACCAGATATCTAAATAAAAAGGTAATCAATCCATGGCTTATTATTATTATTATTTATCATGAAATTTTTATCTCTTGATAATCGATGGAAAGGTGTATTGATCCCTCAGTCTTCATAATGAATTGGACATGTGCACCCCAATTTGAAGAAAATGGGCATATTAACCCTTAATCTTGATTATCCTATAACGTTTCATTAGTTACACATTTTACACAATATTCATTCTATATATAGTATTGCATATTGGGAATTCCATAGGTATAAGATCAACTGAAAATTCAACAACCTAAATATGAGGAACACTACGAAATTATTCCAGAAACTTTTATTGTATTCCCACATAGTGGGCTAGACATCAATGATGTTAGGTTACATAGAATCAATATTCTGAGATATATATAATATATCTTAGGGAAATAATATCGATGCTTTATATATTGGTTCTAATGATGATTCATCGTCCTTCTTGACCTTGTACAAAATCAGAGCATAATTCCCAATTTGGGGAACTAATTCCTTCTTATGGAAATTTTTGTTGGATCTATATAATGAATGGAAATCCATAATATTAATTGCATCAAAATTTTACTAAAGGGAGTATCAAATGGTTCTATGGGAATTCCATCTATCAAATTTTGATAGGGGGAGTTATATACTTGGGATTCAATAATTTTCCATTTCAACATTTTCAACTACACCTCTGCTTCGATAATTTGTGGTGGCATTATAAAAGTTATATTAAACTTTTGTGAAATGAAATAATTTTTAGAACTATTATAAAAAATTATGTTTTTTCAATTTTGAATTAATAACTAGCATACATTTACCTACATTGTTTTTGGGATTTACCTAAATGGTTGGGATGGAATATTCTTATTCTTAATATTTTAAAGGTTGTTGGAGTTGATTTTATCTGAAATACATTGGAATATGATAGTGGTTCTCATTATTTAATTGTTCCTTTTAGTTTAAACATTAGATAATAGGCTGAGGGTAGGATGGAACACTCCATACATTAATTTCATTAGGGGGTTTCTCCCATCAACAATCACTAGTTATTTTCACATCCTTTAACAAGTGAGATGTTAAAATTTATTACGTTCCTTATATTTCACAATCCCTGAACTAGAATTACACTACATATTTCACTTTAGATCACCATGACCCACATGATTTCTCTAATATCCATTTTTACTTTCAAATAACATCATACAATTTCTTCATATCTATCAAAGCCTCCTATCTCGATGTATTTTTAATGGATTAGTTTTAGTATAACAATGAATCTATAAAGTTTCCATTTACTGGGTAATGAAAAATAAATAGGTTTATTGTGCTTGTCTTGTGAGGTCTTTCTTGTACACCATAATGGATTCATCATCATTTTTCTTCAGGGAAAGGAAATAACTTTACATTTTATGTTACAGAGAGGTGGACCATGTTTTTTGAAAATGTTTTCTTAAAACTCCTTCCACCCAATCATTTCGATCGCTTATTCAGCTATTATATTCATTAAAAATTCCCAACACTGATAAAAATACCCATTTATATGATAAAAATGTAGTAAAAAATAATATTTTTCAAAACATTTAAGTATGGATACGATCTTCTAAATGGTGTTTTTCCATTGTTCCAAGACCAAGGGATCATATTATCCATTGAAATTCGATGTCATTTTTTCACATCAAAGATTCAATTGTAGCTACTTATTTTTAAGGGTAATATGGGTATTCCTCCTAACATAGGTATATATTTAGTTCCTGATCAAACTAATAGAGTTTCATCACAAATTCCACGATTTCTACTCCTATCGGGGTTTTCATCTCCTTTGGGAATTCATTACATTTCCATTCACATTGGTTTTTTACTTAGTTCCTCTAATTTTTTCCATTTCCTAGAAACAATGTAAAATTAGGGGTAAATATTTTTACAAAATGAAATGCATTAAAGGAAATCCAGTTAAATTAATGGGATAAATTATAAAGGATATTTATTCATTAACTTTTAAAATTTCCAGGAGTTGATCAATGTTATCAATGATTTATATTTTAAAATAATATTTTATTGCATTCCCCCCCTAATAATAGAATATAATGATATTATAAATTTATAATAAAATATCTCTTGGGAGTTTCAAACTTGGAGTGAAGTAAGGCCCATTGGAATGCACCAGTTCGAGATCGAGTCCACCTCAACGCGGTGTTTTAGGGTGTCACCCCTAGGTACATCTATTCCAGAGGCACACCCACTTATAGAATTCAGATTGGGATGTATTAGTTTTGAAACAAAATACTGTATAATTTATCAAAATTTATGGATGATTTATTATGTTTACTCTTATCACTAATGATTTTTATATATTTTTATAATCTTATTTTCAAAATACCTAACCATTCCATTTCTACTAACTATGAAATCCCATATTTTTATTACACATTAATTCATAATATATTACATAATAATACCAAAAAAAAACAACCCGTAATATGGATAATTATAATGAGTTTGGATAATTAGTTACAATTCATAATATCTTAAAGCATGGAGTACATCACCATATTTGAAAACAGACATAACATTCTCATAATATTCTGTCGTACTTAAAACTGCATTAGATAACATGGGGACATACTTAAAGAATTTCTAAGCTATAATTTCAAGTAAGGGAATAGTAAAATCATAACATATAAGAGGTATTACATGAGAGAAAATGAGCATATCAATATCTCATAAAGGCCTAAGAATTGTAAACATGAAGAAAGGGGCATGATATAGTCTGACAACATTATGGCAACATAAGTACGTGACAAAAACCATATACCTGGTATCCTAAGTGTATGTCAAGGTTAACCATAAAGACAACATAACATAATGTTATAAGAAAACCTCAAACACACCAAACATGTCACCCCATGATACGAAAAGATTGCAGAATGTATTGAAGCTCAATCTGGGAACACTCATTATAATCATATCAAACACATGCATAGTTGTTCCACATAAATAATATAAAAAATCACATATTTCATCAAATTTAATCCCATGATAATGGATTTTGGATATAATAGACACATTCCCATAATAAAATAAGTTCACGTTCATAAATGAGAACACCCTTGAGAGAAAATAGGTACCAGTATTCACTTAAAAATATTTGTCTTGAAAAAGCATAGTAATATTTCATTGGAAGAATAAGGGAAAATAAATATTAATGGGAGGGATTAATGAGGGTTAAATGGGTCTCTAATAGGTTATACATTACTATATAATTAATTTGGATATGTAATAACATATTCAAACATTAGGATTTACTGAAAAGACATATGATAATAAATATTTTTGAAAAAATAGAAGAATAAGTGGATCCCATAACTTGAGAGGTTGATTCCAAAATATTTGGAAGAGATTATTGAGAGAATGGGGGAAACATGGGAGAACCCTATTGTGGGGAGGGAAGATTAATTTTGTGATATGTGGTTTTTCAGTGAAGTGTAATGGGATGTTGGGTGAGTTTATAATTAATCTCCTGGAGAGATCATTATTATTTCCCAAACATAGTTTTTTTACTCTATAGTAAAGTAATCAAAAATAAAACCATCACATTTGTTTACCATATTTTCTACCAAAAAAGAGTATCTTTTATTATTTCATAAGTCTAAGGGTTTAAAATATTAAAATATTACAATTTTCATTTTGGAAGTGTGATATGTTCTTAATGAGATATTTTAAAACCTTAAAATATAATATTGGTTTTTGAGGATTTATAAAGGCTTTATAAAATTAATTAAATAAAATATAGTACATTAATATAAAGGTAAAACATATAGCTTTTTCATGGATACCTTTTATATAATTTATTATATCATATTTTGGTCATTATGATTTCATAAGAGAAAATGTATATTTATACCATACTTAACTGTTATCCAAAAATAGGTTGACTCAAAAAATTGTGAAAAATTCACCATTGGATAATTATGACTTCCTATTACCAAAGAAATAATTAATTTACCAAAACAATTTTCTATATTTATGAATTTTGCATTTTATAATATAATCAACATATATAGAGAAATAATAATTTTTTACAATAGCTATTTCCGCATCATTATATAAATTTTAGTTTATATCGTAAAAATTATATTATAATTTACATTTAAGAATAATAATTAAATAATAATAATTTTTTAAAATATTATTTATTTCAAAAATCCATCAATTTATCTAAATAAATGTCTTAATTTATATTTTTATTACCTAAAAATACCATTTGTGTTTTATAGTTTCAAAATAAAAAAATTATTAAGTAACAACAATAAGAAGAAAATATTTTAATTACGCTATAAAATTTTAAAATTCCTATTATTATGGTGTTAATACATATTCCTTTACTACTACAGAAAATACCATAAGGGTAAGATACATGATGATGAGATTTTTATGGGGTGGTTCGTCATACATAGTCTGTGCCATGATCTTGATGAGGTTGAAATTCTCCATAAATAGTTTTGATTAGGCATTAGTTATTAGAAACTGGCTTGGGTTTGGGAAATGGAAAATCCCAGTAATGTTACCTACCTTAGAATCTCTTATAATTGGGTTTCAAATATTACTATCATTCTGTTTTTATCCATCATAACCTTTTTCTATATCAATTAGATTTGTCAAAACCCTATATTTACACAAACTATATGGTCAATATTAAATAGATACATTATTAATAGTTATAATAATTAGTGTTGTTATAAATACAATTGGATATAATAAAATCAAATAAGTTTATTTATTTTCTATAACCATAATACATAATAGGTTAATTAATATAATCACAATGGGAATCTTATTTATAAATTTTTTGGTCATTACATGTTTTACTCAAAAAAGGCCTCTAAGACATGGGAAGGAAATTAATGTAGGGATATTTGTATGGATTGAATGAACCTAAAGGATTTTTATGTGTGAATTAAGGAGGAGAGTAGGTACCATTTTTTAGGGACAATGTATGCTATTTTAGTAAATACCCAAAAATATTCAACAATAGGAAGGAAATCTCCTTATTATTTCTTCAAAAACTGACAAATAATTTATTCGATGGAATAAAGGGTTGTTTCACAACTCAAACACTAAAAAATATTTTTTTAGCATGTTATTCATGTTACCTATAAAATTATTTATTTATAAAATTTTAGTTATCACCCCAATAACTTGTTTTTACATATGAAATTTATCATTAAATAATAAAATTAAAATTATCCACACTAGATATTTTCCTCCCACTAATTATAAATATTATATAAAAATTATCAAATAAAATACCAATATGTGTGTTGTATTAATTTTATCACAAGCACATGTAATGTACCAAAATCAATTTTAACTTAATTTTTGTTAATTAATATTTAATAATAATTTTGAACAAAAAAGATGAATAACTTATTAAATAATATTAATTATCATAATTATAAATATTTAATACATTTTTTTAAAATTCAAATCACAAATTTGAAATAATTTTACATAAAATTAATTCTTCTATCATGATGAAAAATAGTTTTTTCCATACAAAATGTTTTCTTTAGTACAAAAAGTTAATATTTCTAAGTTAAATATGAAATGAATTAAAATGATCTTAATGGGATTAATCCTAAAAAAATTATTATAATTTTACATTATATGTTTTTTAAACATAATGAGTCAACATAAATTTTTTAAATAGAATATTAATTTCGAATAAAATCATTATTTTTCGCTATTAGTTGAAATATTAATCTTTTCAGAAAATTATAAAAAATACAAAAAAATGTAATTTTGGAATGTTTATTTCAGAAATTATTATATTTTTTTATATAAATTTTCTAAATGAATAAAGAATAATTTTAGGATAATCTAGGAAATCTCTATTAATTCACGTTTTAGAATAAATTATAGTTTACATCACACAACTTGATTTATTATAATCTCATGACTTTAAAAAATATAGGGTTAATGATAAAATAATTTACATTTTTTAAAATATTTAAATCCCATTTAATATTTTAATCAATATTAATTAATTTAATTTATTAAGATAAAATACTCATTTCAATCCTAAAAATAGGTCTCTGTAAAAATACATTTTTTACATTGAAATAATTTTAATGTTCACTTATAATCAATTGATAACAAAATAATTTATTTTTTATATGTTGAATTAATATTTCTTTCATAATTTAGTTATTACTAATCATACCCAAAAATATAATGGGTTAGTGATTACTATCACAATAAATAAAAGTATTTTAAAAGTTTATCATAGTTCTTTTTAACTAGTTATTTTGCGTAACACAAGCCATCAATGAAATTAAATTTATTTGAAATAATTGATTAAATATATTGTGGTTACTCACATGGTTTGGAGACATTGTCTGAGTCCATTATTCTTTAACTATATATCATAAAAAAGTTCACCCAATGAACTATTTTCCTGCCAAATTCTCTAAAAATCTAAAATCCCTTAAAAAAATATTTGAGAATTACACATTTATAAATGTCCCAAGGTGAATCAAGGATCATTATAATGAGTTTCATCTAGATACACACCCACAACCTTCCCCTCATTCCCTAAAGATCATATCCATTGTCTACTAGAACTTTCTATATATCATAAATAATCAACCAGGATCAAATAAAATTTTGTCATAAACAGACATGTCTACCACTAACAAGTTTACCCATGATTATTCATTGAATGATACAAAGGGTGTAATGAATCCACACTAGCTTCTAACCAATTTCCCGAAATCAACATACATGTTTTCTAAATTATTTCCCCCAAAAAATATTTAGAGTGGTCATAACTAAGATCCCAACATGTAATCTATATAAGTTTCAGATTTTTGAAAAACAAATATCTGAAATAATGGAAACAACTCCTCAGCAAAACCAAACAATAAATAAAATATCAAAATAACCCATTCAGACAAATATAAAGAAGAAGATGATCCAAGAAATAAATAAAGTATGGTATTTGGGTACATATGAAAAGAAATAGGATGGGAAGCGTAATTGATGATCATAGGTTCTAGTATAGAACTAATGAAAAAGAAAAAAACTAAAATATAACAAAAAACTCACTACCCATTAGCTATTGTCACGAGGGATAACTCCATACTATGTCACCATCTCCAAACCATGCCACCTTATCAAGAGTACACGCCACATCCATGTTGTTCCATTCCTTTAGTTGTATCTATCAAATCAAGGTCTCCATACACCCATAAAAAATATATAGGGTGTGATCTTAAATTCATAGTGGGACCCCACAAATTATTTCATGTGTTTTCAAATTTAAGATAAATCTATTCTTTGTGGTATGAAAATAAAAATAAGAAAAATAATCTATAAATTTTCTAAAACCATATAATATGAAAAAAGGTATTCATACAATTAAAATTGTTGTATTGAAATTCATCTAAATAAAAATTCCATGTTAAGAATAGTAGGGAAATCCCTAAGGAAGTATTGTTCATGGGAACATAGTGATACATGTACTATCTAATGAGAAATGAATAATATATAAAATGTGAATGGGGGAACTAAAGAGAGAAAAATATAATTATAGTATAAGTACACACTCTATTTAATAGAACCATATCTATATCATAGTCTTTTAGTTACTGTGGAATAAACAGAGGCTAGGTTGGGCATAACATTTGTAGCAATACCTGTCATATTACTCCCACCTAAGAACCTAAATTACCGTGCAATATTTCCTCTTAAGTGTAAAAATTTCATCAATAAATCCATTTCACATATCCTTTTAAATAAAAACAATTCTTTTTTCAAAACTAAAAATTAAAACCCTAATTTATTATTTAAACATACTTTATAAAAAAATAGTTTACTAAAAAATAGGTAGAAATTGAGAACTTTTACCTAATATTTTTTTACAAAATCATATTGACTTATTAATAAATTTAAAAAATCTCATTAATACCAAGGAAATCAGAAATGGTTTGAATATAAGGGATATTCATTAATATATGAACATTATTCTTGAGAAATGGATTACTAATGTTTTGAATCCACCATGAGAGGTGTAGTAGATCTAAGAGAAGTATGAAAAATAACTTATCCTCAAAAACCCGCATTTATAAATCATTCACCCCATACCTTTTTCTTCCAAGGATTTATGGAAGAAAGGAATCCATTGAAGAGGGAAGAAGATAACTAAGGAATAAAATAAAAATCACTTACAAATAGATTTCATAAACTCCAAAAGATAAAAATCTACATGAAATCAATAAAAAATAGAGGAAGAAGGAGGTCTATATGTGGAAGGGGCTAGTAATTTGGTTGATGGAGAAGTGGATAATTTTTTAAAATAAGTGAAGGTGGGATACGTGAATTTAATTTTTTAATGAACCTAGTCAAGAAGATTGATTTGGTCTTAGGGTTTATAAATCCCTACACCAACTACAAATATTACACCTGTCATATATTGGTGAGGAACACAATTGAGCCATATGGTTTGGTTAACTATGTTCTTATTATGTAAACATAACTCTAATGTTTACCAGAACATTGAAAAGTTGAGTTGTATAGTATTCAAAACTATTATTAAACCACATAGCATTCCTAATATTTTTAATTTTCCAAAATACTCCCAGAAAAAACCCTTTAAAGAGGGATAATAAAAAAAACAACTAAAGAAATTTGAAGAGGAGAAATACATATTGGGTGTGGAATTATAAATAAAAAAAATATTTATTTAATGTTATTTATTCATTTATATATTCATCCATTGAATTATTTTAATCAATTTTACTAAACTCATTCTTAAAAAGTAATTAATTATTTAAAAATACATAATGTATAATAATTTCTATTAAATAAAACAGGTTTTCAAAAATGAACTAATTTTTTTATATTTTATTCCAAAATTATTTATTTATTTTAAAATATATTATTCACAAAAAAAAATATTTAACATTTAAATAAACATCACTTATAGTAACTGTATACTAGTTATTTTGAACTTGTAATATGTCTACTATTATTACACCCTATGACTATATATCTTTTACAACATTGAAATAATAGCTAAATTAACCCCATAACACTCTCAAAATTCATTTTAATAAAAAATTATCACCCCTTTAATCTTATTGTAGGATTTTTTAAAGGATTCCTTATTCATGATGTTTACCTCATTATTGGTTCAATTTTACTAATATTAATACATAAGGGTAAATATGATCTAGGGGATTTCTTGGTTATAATAGTATTATTATTTTTTATATACTATACCAATTAATTTCATAAACCTGAAAGAGATATAATAATCAATGGTATCTAATAAATAATGTTATGAAATTTTTTTTGTAATGTTTTATTACGATTGAATAAATTAATTTTATTTTGGTTAATATATTGTATGATTTATTTCCTAATAAAGTTTATATAAGAATAATGGAAGTATATTTTAATAAGAAAACGAATACTTGAATCTGAGATGTCACATTATTCCCCCTTTTATGAATTTCACCATTGATATTTCATGTTTTCTATCACAAATTAATGGTAGTTGATGCTATCCCTAAAGTATGCATGCATCAAAATATGATTTCTATTGAAACATCAACCAAAATATCAAGGTAAATTCTTTTCATTAGAATCAAGAATTCATTCCATGTATTTTAATTTTTATGGAAATAATATTGACATGGGTAAATTTGTTTCCTAAGGTACACCTTTAATGAATTTTGATATTTTACCCATATGAAAAGATCAATTTACCACCCCTTTTGAGATAAATAATGCATCAAACAATTTTCAAGTGTAGAGTATTATAAAATTATTGTTAAAAATATTTCCATAAAATAATACAATTCCATATGCTTGAATACATCCATCTTAAAAATATTATAATCAATTTCCCCTAATTATTCAACTAAAATTTTAATCAGTTAATGACATATTAGACATTTTAATCCGGGAAATACAATAGACATATATTTTCTATCCCGCTGAGATATATTTTTGATAATTAATTGATTTGAAGATCCACTAAAGGATAATTATTTTCATTTTATTAGTTATTATTCCACTTATTCATGCAATTACCTAAAACTAAAGTGGTTAATTTGTGTAATAACCTTTACTTTGTTATTTAAACTCAAGTAAAAAAATCATAGTAATATTAAAAATTTATCTTATGATATATTATCATGTAATTCTATCTGTTGTAACAATTAAAATTTAAAATATGAGATTTATCACAAATGAGATTTATTTTATTTGTGAGATTTAGATTTATTAGGTCCCTAAAAGTGTGAACTGTAATTTCATCATAGTAAATGACCTCAAATGTATTTGGTTATTCCCTTAGTCTAAAAAAATTTCTTACCCTAGAATTAATTTTATTGATTTTATGAACTTCATGGAATTCATAGAATTACTAATATTTATACTGTGTGTGAAATGATTAATATCTACCAAATGGGAGCTCGTATGAAAAATAGAACACAATGGTTGATGTTGAAATACAGATTTTTTATAGGGGAGGTATAAGTAATGTTCTCATGTGTCGACCCATAGACTGAGTAGGTTTTTCAAACAATTAATTAAAATAACAAATAATCATTAATTATAATTTTTTTATGGATTTGATGAGGTTGTGTTCGTATTCTTTAGTGGTTGTGACATGATTTTAGAGTAATTTTGTTGTTGAATTTTTAATTCAGTTTACTTATCTTGTTAGAGGTATTAAATAAATAATTTAAAATAAAAGTTCAACAAATGATTAATATGTGAATGTACATGAATTTATGGTGGTGAATTTAAATGGTGAAGAGTTTTTATTAGGGGATGATTGTTTTTCTAATAAAACTTTTTCCTTGTATTGTCTAATTTTTTCCAAGGAACAGTTATTTATGTTATTCAAAAAATATAAAATTCATATGATTATAATAAAACCCAAAATAACAATTACCAAAAAATCAAGCCAATGATGTTAGAATGTTGTGAGGACATTGTCTAAATAATGAGGGTGGATATTAAATTTATTTGTTTTCATCTTGTTCTTTATGTGCTCAATCTCTTCCATTGTGATCAAACATTATAAAATTAATATTTATATGGAAAAAACTATTTTTACTAAATATTAAATTGGATAATAACTAATTATATAATCTTGTTAATAAAAGGATTTTTTAAACAATTATTAAAATTTCTGTGAAACATCAATATTTTATAGACACAACATAGGAAATTTGATAACTCTGATTACCATGATTAATGAGAAACTATTTCTATATTTCAAAAATGGTATTTCCAAAAATTTATATGTGATGATTTTATTTTATTTATTTTATAAAAAATAATTATAAAATAATTATAATAATTATTTATGATTCTAGGAGATTATTCACTTGATTGTTATCAAATTATTTCACTGAATTAGAATGGAAAGGAATTTATTGTTTTTATTTTTCAATAATTATTGATATTGATGTTGATTATTGACTAATAATATTTATAATATAATGATTGATTCAATATTTAATACAATTTCATTGATGTATAGAAATGATTACTATTTGTCTATAATGATTGTTGATTTCCCACATGTCGTAGCATTTAAAAAATTATACGTTTCATGAAGATTCAAATAATGCTCAATAAATATTATTTATGCTCAGAATGATTTTATTAGTGATCATGTGAGTATGAATCATAAATATTTATCTTAGTTGACATGAAATAAACTTAGGATATTAATTGATTTAATTTTATGCTAATGAATTTTCTCATCGTTCATACAATATCACCATGAATAACATTTTAATAAATATTATCAATTATATTACTGTCCCATATATATAGTCCTCAATGAAATAAAATGATAACATGCTCTTGAGTTGTTGGGTAATACACCAACCATAATTCTATTTGTTTTTCATACCCCTTATATTTTCATGAATTTGATTATATTTTTTAATCTTTATATCTGAGATATGGTAAAGAAAGTCAAATTCAAGAGTATCAAAGTGGAGAAACTATGGCATTTGGGTGTGTCCTAATAATAAAATATATAAGAAAATAATTATTAGGAGTGTCAGGAAAGATCTCTATAAATGTTTAAGGATGGTTGTTAGGAAAATATACTTATATGGTGAAGGATTCATATTCATAAGTAGAGGTTTCATATGAATTTACAACATAAAATAGATCTTTCCTGATATTTTCGACTACAAGATGAGATTTTAATATCACATGTTATCTATGTGTAAATCGATATTTATGAATTTCTATCAATTACATGTAAAATATACGTTTGAGATATCATTCATAAGAAATCATTTAATTTGATATATGGGTTTGTGACATTTTGTAGATCAAATTTTTTGTTACTATAGGACACATGTCATCTAATATTAATATGATTTCCCCATCTTAAAATCTAGATATGTTCCACATCAACATATACTACAGACATACCATGTATCCCTTATAGGAATCACGTACAACAAAATTGGGGTATTCCATATATTTTTATGCATAAGTGTACGTAGGACGGACTAAGAAGTACTATACATGTGGCTACTATGACTACATGCCATGTGTTATGACACATAGGGAAAAAGTTTCTTATAACATATTATGAAGTTAATATAAATATATAAACATCATGTACCCATTGAATAAGCCATGTATTCAATCTATATATTAATTTTGAACATAAAACTACATGACCAACATTACCATGTGACCACCATATTGTTTACCCTAATTGAATATGCCATGTACTAGGCAGTTTTCGGTACTCCTTTTATATTTCATCATATGTGTTAATTTTTTTATTTGCAGAGTATATTTTGAGAATATTCCTATTTATAACTTATTGGTATGTATCCCCTCATCATTTGTGCTATATATTCATGGAATTATGGAAGTTATATTTTCATATATACATAGATGCAATAACGAGTGTGGGTAGATGATTTTGGAGACACAACTATGTTCCTAACCATATAGGCAGCATATCTATATCCAGTGTACCTGTCAGACTTTTAATTAGTAGATTTATAAAACCTACAACAATGAAGGGGTGTGGGTCCTCTAATAAGGTAATAGGTAATCGTCTCAACAGATACAAATTATACAAAGTGTGGTATATGGTTAAATAGTGTTTAGTATCTCTGTAAATTTTGGTGGCTTTTAGAAAGGCATAGGTCACCCAATAATCTTACAAATAATGGATGGTATAGAGTTGATATATTTTAGATAGTCTCAAAGCTTTGAATTCTATTTTCTTGTGGAAATTCATGTTCCTTTCTAGTGTCTAGATTTAGTGGAGTCAAGTTATGGAAATAGATATACATTTATCTACAGAGGAGCTGTCCCTCTCCTTAATTCTAAAAAGGGGACATAGGGATTATGAGGTGATGGATTTTTTTTCTATGTTTATTATATGAAATTCTTTGTTTTTTAAGCTCTAGAACTATACTCTTGTGGTTTTTGGATCCTATGTATTACTATTGAACACCACCATGATGTGACTTATAGTTGGGTTAAGAACATCAGACTTGGTAATTCTAATGATGAACGAAGTATCCCAGAATAGTTGAAAGACATAAATATTATTTGAGATGAGATACGATGACCTGAGAATTTTTTTATGTCTTCGTGTTTCCTTCCCCATAAATCAGACCGTGGTTTTTATTAACTATTTATTGGTGCTAATCATATTCTATAGTACATAGTAGACTTATTATGTTTCTATTTGTTGTTTTTTTGGGGAATATTACTGGGTAAAATTATACTCATCCCCTATATAAGAATTGTTCCCATTGGTTTTATCTCTCTTAAGATGATTCATAATTTAGTGATGGATTTTATGGTCCCCTTGTTAGATAATTTTATGTAGAGTAAATCATTAGTGGCAGATGTTAGTACACTATAATGGTAGTTGTCATTGGATGAATCACCCCAGGAGTCCATTGTGTATGGTGGAATTTATTGTATCTTCTGATATTTCTTAGTAGTGAGGAGATAATGATCATACATTATGGTTTATTCTTTCCTATGGTGTTATCAAGTATATTGATTACCAATCACGAATTATTATTGGGTTTAGTGTTTTTTTCTATTTTTCATACAATTTTATGTTATAATGTGGAATTTTTATTTATATTTATTCCATTTATATGATTTTTACTAATTATTTTTATTGAATATTAATTAACGGTTGTTATTGTTTTGGAATATTAGGTATGATTATTATATATTGGTTCTAGTCATGATCCCTTATCCTAAGAGAGCTAGGATTGTGGTGGCACTCTCCTCTCATCACTAACTAATGTTGTCTCGAACTGTGTTGAATCATATAGGTATACTAATAGAGAATATCACGTCCTAGAGATATAGTAGAGTTTTTTTATATTAAATGAACTGGTTTGTTAGTTTTAAATAACGATATTATCTGATTTTTAGTTTTATTAATTGATCTTGGAACCTAGTTCTATACTGGGGTTAAATGTATCTATTCACATAGACTCTAATAATATTTGGATTGACACAAAAACCTACAGAATTAGTTTTGGGAAAAAGATTGGAAGGCGCATGTGTCTTATAATGGATGTTATAGTATACATGTCCTTCCCATGTGATCTCACCTTGATATGATTTGACCCTTTTGGGATCACCATATTCAATGGAGGGTTTCATAAAAATATATGAAACTATTATATAGAGAGAAAATTAAGATAAAATGTTCTAGTTCTGGAGTATCTCCCCCAAATCAACAATTCAATTATATAGTGATTCAGATTCTTAGTCAAGATAAAATGTTTCCCCGTGAATTAAAGTGAATTATCTTACCTTCATTATTAGTGTAGACTTATGGTAGAGTATATTATAATTTTCACTTAGTCATAAGAGTCCACCTATATACGGTGTACACTCAAGGAGTTTCAATTGAAGAGGTTTCATAGTCTCTATGATGAACTCGATTCTTTTGAAGATTGGTGGTTGGAGTCATGACATCTTGTTTTTTTTAGTTTAGACACCCATTGACCCAATTTATATTAATTATTGAGTAAAATACATAGTATAATGAGATATTATTTAATGATATGTTTATTTAACTCATGATAAAAATACCCTATTGTGTTTGTAGGTTGAGACCTTTTTTAAGATACAGTTGTTTCCAAATAAATTAGTGATTATTCTACATTAGGAGATGTTATACCCTTGATAGGGTCGCACCACCATTATTTAGTATGGGTAGATCTCAAAAATCTCTCATGGTACTTCCTTTACTTGATTCATGGAGGATTTTCTCAAGACTAATGGTATAATTAGAGATAAAAAAGAATGAATTTTAGCCAACTACCAATGAGATGGTTATATTGGATTATTGCTGCTAAAGGTACTATAGGAATTTATTCATGGGAATTTATGGGGGTATATATAATCTTTATGGATGGAAACCCTTAATTAAACCATATTGGAAACCTATATTTATATATTTAAACACACACACACAAACAAACACACACCATATTTTATTATGGGGATTGATGATCAGAATTTGTAAATATTGAAGATGTGAAAGTTGGGGTGAGCAATGTTGAATAATATTTGTATAGTGGATGAAATACAAGATTAGAATTATGTTTTAAGATAGGGGATGAGGTTCTAATTTATCTATCCTCCAATTAGAGTACTCTCAATGGGATATAGATACATCACTCATCTTTGAATAATGATAGAATCCCATCACCCATTGAGTTAGAAATTCCAATAGTGGGGATATGTATTAAGATAATTTTTATGTCTAAACATCCTTAGGTGGTGGACATGATGGTTTTTCTTAAATTTTGAATGAATATCATCAACTTCCCTAGGTAGTAATTGTTCCACAAGTTTTAGTGTTAGGTGTATTGTTTGATGTTTTGAGAATGGATATCTTATTTTGGAGGAGAGTAATTAATTAATTACCTCATTTTCATTATTTACTCATTCCCAAAGTATAAAATCTCTTGATATATGGTAGAGGATATTTACACCGAGGTTTTAAGAATATTTATTGAGTTTTTCTAGGTTTCTTTATATTAGGAGTCGACATAGTGATGTTGTCTAAATGACATGGACTTTCCACTTCATATGAAAGTAGAATGGGTCACTGAAGAGAAATAATGTATTTTTGGGAGATTTGAGGTGGCTAGTGGTTTGCTTTATTATAAGAACAATAGATTTCATATTTGAGATAATATACCACATTAAATTTATTTCAAATAGAAAATGCGATCTTACTTAATGTTTGGGGTGCACATGATAGGTTACCACTAATGGTTGGGAAATAATTCAAAAAAAGTCTATTTTTCTCACACCATGAGATAGAGTAATTTGTAAATAATACTTGTTTACTAGGGTTGATAGAAGATCTAGTAAACCTTAATGATAAATCTACATTTCTGCATCTCTAGATTCAGTGTGGGATATTCATGTTGGGTTCAGTAGAGGTGTTCAATGTGAAAAATATATCCCTATGTTGTATTGAAAGGCACATCCAATAATGTCCTCCCAAGCCTTTGGTAAGGATTTGGTCGTGCCAATATGTTCTCCTCTCTTCTGAAATGCCAACCCCTCTCAAGAAGAGATGGGGAGAGTATTTATAACCCAAGGAGTGGATTGTTTGCATTCCACATCTGTCCCTCCACTTGAATTGCTATGTTGGATATTCAGATAGCCGAATCTCAAGCAATCTCCTTCTTAAACGTTTTAGATAATAAATTTGGGTGACTACTCTAAAATATTTGAGTCATTTGTACTTAAGGATCAAAAGTTATGGCCGGTTGATTAAACAATGTTAAACTGTCCATTTCAATCCAGTCTTTTTAATGTCCAAAAAGTTAAAGGGGTTTTGAATAGGAAGATTCCTTCAAATCAGAATGATTTATTCAAAAATGTCGGACGCCTCTATCTCCTCTTTCAAACTGAAAAATATCAGCTCGATTGGATGCTTACATCATGAGATATGTCATGCAGGCAATACTGATTTTAATTCTCGTCCAGAATGGTGGGATGAATTTTAAATCTTCATTTGGCCTCCTTGATCTTAGATTTGGGACCTGAAATTTTTATACAAGACTCCTTGCATTATTCCCCGAACTATGGTGGAGAATAATAGAATTTTGGATTCTTTATGTAGCCCAGTAAATCAATCTTCATTAATAGTCCAGTTTCTTCACAGATTCTTCGGTCTTGTTTGTGAGGAACATATGACCCTTAAAATGGTAGAATTTGCTCATGGTACCTTCTAATTAAATGTTGTATATTTAAAGGAGAATATTACAAAACATAAACCACACAATTTGGATTAGTTTAGTGACAGTTATTATTAAAACAGTAAACTGACTCAATTGGACTACTTCTAAAAAATCTCAAAAATAATACTTAATATTAAAACATTAATATTTCACACAAATTATGCACATTTCATATAAAATAAGTAAAGGGAGTATATAATAAGTCATGAAAATTTTAATAACATCAACTCCCGCACACTTAGTTTTGTGCATGTCCTCATGTGAAACAAATATAAAAACATGAAAAAAATCTTTTTCACACACCAAAAAATATTAAAATTTTATTTTCTCCAATCAGGGGAGGTTTAGACTATTTCACTCATCAATTCTGAATTACACCACAAGTTGTTACAGAAATAGTGTACCAATACTAGTTCATGTTTTCATGCTCAAATTTAGAAATGGAAAATTTGGACACTCAAAACTCACACCTCTCAAGATGATAAAATTCATTTGTGGAGGTTCACTCTTTCACCAACCAAAAGTCAAAATATTAGATTTTGAAAAGAGCTCTCCGCTTCCAATCCCTATCCAAAGTGCAAAATAATTAATAGGTCTTTTAAGGGGTTTTTCTTGTGGCTATGTGACGGTAGGAATATAATGTCCAAGAGTTAAGAAGAGGGGTAAAACACCAACATAGAAAAAGCAATGCACATTTTTTTTGAAATAAAACAAGGAAGGAAATGAAATCACATATTTACAAGGGAATGATTGTGTGAAGAAAGACACAATATAGGAAGAAAATATGAAGGGTATGAGAAGATGAAATATTTATATACCACAAAACGTCTCCCAATGATATAAGAATATAATGCAAGTGTTATTTTTTCCCCTTTTTTCATTGTTTTTTTGAAAGTTGTCCTTGAAACAGATCGCACACTCATTTCCCAACCCATGTTTGATCTCCCCATGACACTAATTGTAATAGTTATTACAAGATAAAAGGTTGATAAAGAGTTATTTTTGACCTACCCATGACACAACCCATTGTTTCAATATTTTTGTCAATATTTTTTTTCAATTTTTTTGATTTTTTTTTGAACACTTGTCAAAAAAATTTAAAAAATTACATAAATGGAAGTATATTACATTCCCCAAAACAAACTGAATGAAAAACTATCCCCCACACTGAAATGGATGATTTCCCTCAAGCAGATGATAACTCATTGAAAATCAATAATAGGTTACCCAAAAAATAAAATCCATTCCCCCAAAACATAAATTTCAAAATAAATATGCAATGAAAATCCATGTTTATATTGGGTGGGAAAAGGTATTGGGCTTGTAATGTGGCTATCAAAGAAAATATTTTCATAGGATCGAAGGGGCTTTCGAAAGGAGGATTAATGTAAGGGAAATGGGAGGCTATTTGGCTACTTGATTCACATGTGGTTCATAAAATTCCTCTATCATATTTATGCACACTAAAGTAGGAAATTCAACTCGAAGGTCCACAAACTCAAGACTCACAAATGGGGGTGAAAAACACACATTTTGAAAAGATGTCCATAATTTTCCTTGGTATGAAGGAAAATGTTGTTCCTCACGGTTTGGGAAAATCATTTTCCAAATCAAAATTTGAGCATTCAAAATTTGTTAATTATGACACAAAATTCTTTATCCAAAGTTATGATGAAAATACAAAATTTTTGAGATGAAACATGTCTGTTAACTCCCAAAAATGGTTGGACAAAATTTCAAAACTCGATGGTGAGTAATAATGACTCTTTAATTTTTTGTATTTTTTTTAAGTGATTGTTTTCTTGGTTTTTTTTAGTTTTTTAGTTTTTTATAATTTTTTGTTTTTTAAAAGATACACCCTTACAAAAGAGAAAGTGAAAATGAATGGTTTTGATAAAGAAAGTGGTAAAAAAAATTAAAGATAGAGGAGAAAGAAGAAAGAGGTAGAGAGAGGAAGAGATAGAGAGAGAGTTAAAGGGAAAGAGGTTCCCCTGGTTTAGATTTGGTGGGTCATCGTCTCCATCCGGTGGTGGGTTGACTGGAGAAGTTGGGTATCCAATGGAAGTAGATGATGATCCAGGATTGTGTGTCCTCTCATAGTGATGCTTTAACCGATGTCCATTAACCGTGAATGTCCTTTTGGAAGAGGGGTCTTGGACTTGCACTGCACCAAATGGGTAAACATTAGTAATAACAAAAGGACCTTCCCAAAGAGAATTAAGCTTACCTCGGTGAACTTGGAATCGAGAATTGAAGAGCATTACCTTTTCACCTTCATGAAATACCTTTCTCAAGATGTGTTTGTCATGGAGTACCTTAGCCTTCTCTTTGTACAGATTGGAATTCTCATAGGATTGAAGTTGAAGCTCCTTCAGTTCAGCCAATTGCAACAATCTTTCTTCGCCAGGTTTTTCACAATCAAAAGTACAGGTTTTCACAGCCCAAAAAGACTTATGTTGGATTTCAACTAGTAAGTGACATTCTTTACCAAAAACTAGACTAAAAGGACACATCCTAATGGGTTTTTTATAGGAAGTTCGATAAGCCCAAAGGGCTTCACCAAGTCTCTCAGGACAGTCTTTTCTGGTGGGATTAACAATTCTCTCAAGTACCCTTTTCACTTCTCTATTAGAGAGTTTGGCCATGTCATTTGTTTGAGGGTGATATGCAGTTGAAGTTTTATGTACAACCCCATTATTTTTCAGAAGAGCTTCCATGGTTCTATTACAAAAATGGGTTACTAAGTCACTGATAAAGGCACGTGGTGTGCCAAATATTTGGAAGATGTGGGTCTTTAGGAACTCACTAACAGTATGAGCATCATCCTTCCTAGTGGGTTTGGCCTCAAACCACCTTGAAAAATAATCAACCACAAGAAAAATGTATGAGATTCCATTGGAAAAGGGAAATGGTCCCATGAAATTGATTCCCCAAACATCTAAGATCTCGCAGAAAATTAAAGGATTTTAGGGCATTTCATTTATCTTGGAAATTGTACCAAACTTTTGGCAAGGGGGGCATGATTGACAGAACTCATGTGAGTCCTTGAAGAGTGAAGGCCAGAAGAATATAGAGTCTAGGACCTTTCGGGAGGTCCTTTGTGGTCCAAAGTGGCCTCCTTCGGGAAGTGAGTGACAAAATTCTAATATGGAAGAATGTTAATTTTCATCGACACATCTCCTTATTACCATGTCATCCCCAGTTTTCCAATGTTTATTTTCTTCCCAAAAATAGTATTTTGAATCACTTTTCAACTTCATTTTTTGTTATTTTGAATACTTTTCAGGAAAAACACCAAAAACCGAGTAATTTACAATTGGGGAATACCATGGTATTTTTGGAGTGAGAGATGAATGGTGCTCAGTAGGGAATTCAGGATCGATGATTTCAGAATGAGAAGAATTAGAAATTCTACTCAAGTGATCAGCAACAGGGTTTTCTTTCCCTGGTCTATCTTTGATTTCAAGGTCAAACTATTGGATCATTAGGATCCATCTTATTAGCCTCGGTTTGGAATCACTTTTCTTGAATAAGGACTTTATAGAAGAATGGTCTATGAAGATAATGATTTTGGCACCTAAGAGATAGGGTTGGAATTTATCTAAGGCAAAAACCACTACTAGAAGTTCATTTTCAGTCACAGTTCTAACGCCCTGACCCCAGCTACCCAGAGTCGGTGCATTACTTCGTAACATTGGCTTGATCACAAAAGATCAAGTCTCGAAAGACCGATTAGTTTAGTAGCCTTTTAAACACTAGATAAATTCATAAGTCTTACATTACATCATAAAGTTAAAAACTAAAAACAAAGTCTTCATAGTCCACACTCATATCCTCTTTTGTCAATCCCTGCAGGTCATTCATAAAATACATCTTCACATCCAAGAAAATATTAAAACATTGAAAGGGGTGAGCTCAGAGGCTCGGTAAGGATAAAAATATTGCGGAAGCTTTCATAAATAAACATAAACATATAAGGCAATGTATAACTAAAACAAAAGCCTTTTAAACTTGAACATCAACATAATATGGCAAAAGTAAAATGAGATAATGCCATTTACTTCTTCACATGGATATTCTACTGGTCGAATAATCACATGCAATATCAATAACCACTTTCATAATGATGGAATGCATAATTCCATACTATCATAACCATGTATCCAAGGCCTCGTGCCAGGACAAAAAATAAGATTTTGTCAAGGCCTCGTGCCAAGACACTAGTTTGTCTCATGAGACCTGCCGATGCATCGAGGAGCTATAGAGGGCTCCACCCATCACTTATTAAGTCCAATGAATTCCTCATATGAATAGGTTTAAACATATCATAAACCATAACTTATTCGTATCACATAAAACATGCATAAAGGAAACATAACATTTCCCCATTTCAATCACAACATATCAATACAACACATTGATATAATAAAACGCTTTCAAAACCATTTTCAGTACCAAAATAAAATAAAAGTAAAACATGGTATTTATTTTTCTTTTAAAAAAAGTTATGGCTTGTAGAGGAAGCCAAAACTCAAATAATGGTCACGGTGGCAGAGAAGTCATTGTCGCCGCATACGTACGACAAAAACATTCCCTTTTGTCGTTTAGTAAATGCTTTGTATAAAAAAGATTCCTTTTGAATAAACGTAAAAGTCAAAGGGGTTTATACACCGTATAAAAGAAATTTGTGTATAAAACCAAATATGCCTCAATGAAAGGAAATTGAGACGAAGTCCTTACAAAGATCATTTTTAAAATAAAATAGATCTATTATCTGTATTCACTATATGTACACATAAAGAAAGTAAAAATACAATATAGTACATAATAATATCATGACATAATTTGAAAGTAGGAGATTAACCCAAAGATTGGAAATTGGGTTAAGAAATTCCCTTACCTCGTGTCTGACTTGACTCAACTGTTCTTTAACCTCCTGAATAATAAACTAGAGTTAATATCTACCTTATTAAGAACCATTTTCAATTTCATTATCCTTTTTATATCACTTATTACAATGTTATGAACATTATGTAATTATTAAAGTTAATAACGGTCATTTTGTCGATCTTTGGTACTTGAGTAAACAATAAAATTCTTATAATTACAAGTTGTTCATGTGGTGAAATATCCATTATATCCGGAATTATATTCATGATGTAGATATCATATATATCATATATATCCAGTATATACATTCATTTATACTATTACGTAACATTTAGAGGTAAGAAATGAAATGCACCATTCATGGAGACGGTAAGTCGTACGTACGCATGAACGCTACTTTCATTTCTATTTCGTATTTAATGGAATGAAATCATAATGATATAAATGTATAATATAATTCCAGTATAATATATCATATAATACCATTTACTACATCCTTTATACATCCCACATATGGTATTAACGATTCAAATCACTTTGAGGGGGCGGTAGTCCGCACTTCCTAAAATGAAAATATCGCGTTTACCCATAATGGAAACCATAAAGGTATGCCATAAATGAAAAATAAAAAATCATAAGGAAAATAAAAACATAATACATATCATATATAAAAATAGTTTCATCATAATGGCCACCATTAGAGGTGTTATATGAGTGTTGAACAATCATCATTTCGTGAGACAAAAATTCACCATCCACAGAAACAGTATGTTCTTTAACCATTAGATGTAGGTGTGTGTAAGTGTAGCTCGAATCCTTCTTATAACAACATCCTAGTATATTTATAATACTGTTTTTGTTACAAAATAAATGAATAAAAAGTGTTTAGGGGGTTGGAGAAAAAAAAACAAAACAACATTAGAGAAGACATTACCTTAAAATCGGGTAACTCTTTTTGATTTGAGCTAAAGGCTTCCTTGGGAAGAGTTCTTACCATTGCTAGGCTTCTAGGAGTAAGGGAGGGAAGTTGGGAGAGTATGTGGGCATAGGTTGGCCGAGCCAAAAGGCTTTGAATGTGTGAGTAAGGTGGTAGTGGTGGGGGCCTTTTATAAGAGGAGATGAGGGGCACTCTTGGAAAGTAAGGAAATGTTACATTTTTATACAATGATTTTCAGATTACAAAGGTCACAAACTTATATAATTCGAGGATAAGGTGATAAGGGTTCCAAATATCCTCATACAATAGGTTTTTGACAAGTTTAAGCCTTGTATTTTACATTATCTTTTCATTTTATTTAAATCGTTAATTAATGAGGTAATCGCTGCATCATCTTGGTGTCATAAATAATTTAATTTATTTAATGTCCAAAAATTATAAAACAAATACTATGATGTAGGAAATATTTTTATCTTTCCAATGACTATTTATAGTAAAAAATATGACTTTTATAACTCCATGTAAAAATTGTTTCAGTAAAACATTTCATGTTTGTGTCATTTTTTAACTTTAACATTAAATAAAAGGTATTTATGTCATTTTCCAACTAATGTGGCTCCATGGGGTCCCCAAGTTGACCCATGGATTGTCTTGGTCAGCCATGGAAATTCCAATGAGGGTATGACATGTGTCAAGCTCATCTCATATTATTAAAACATTATTTTTATCTTAAACTACACTAATTACCTCTAATCGCGATTAAGAACTTAAAAGTTACTATTCACCAAAAAATTATTTTAATCTCATTGAACCACATTTTAATTCTTAATGAATACAATGTATGTCGGATTTTTGAAAATCAAATCACAGAAGTGGTAATATTTCATTTAAACAAAAAATCAGTTTTTTAACTACCACTTAGTGGTTTCACTATTCATCAAAAATTGATGTTTTTCAGAACAATGCCAAAATTTCACCCTAAGATATAATTGATATTCCAAATTCAAAAATGATGTCTAATTTAAAAAATTCCTAACATATATGTTGCATTAATTAATTTTATAATTAATTCCTGCTGTCACAACAAATAGCGTGTTTTTTAGAAACAATATATATCAAAAGATTGACAATTGTTTATGTCCAATTTCAAAGTGACATTAATTATAATGAACACCATTGGATATAACGGTAAAAATATATTATAATTATACTTTAAAACCACTAAATAGTATAATTTATCATAATAAATTATTTTGATTAAAAAAGTTGTTTTAAGTATTTTTCACTATTCATAAAAAATTGGAAGTTCTCAGAAAGTTACAAAAAATTCAACATAGGCTAATTTCGATATTACGAATACAAAAATGAAGTCCATTTTGAAATATAAAATTACTATAAATTTAAAAAGTGGTTATTACTATTCATAACTCTACTTTGATTAGTCGCGGTGTGTTAGAATTTGAAGTTGCGTACAACACAGGCTACTGTATTATTCAAAGAGAAGTGTATCATGGAAGATCGGGGTGTTACATTCTCCCCTCCTTCAATAAATTGCGTCCTCGAAATTTGAAATTTTTCTTTGAAAATAAAAGGTTGAAAATAGAAAATACCTTTGTGGAAAACCCACATCGGAAATAAGGTTAATAAAAATATAACTTTAAAAGAAAGAAAGATAAGTACAAAGGTCACCTGAGATATCCCATAATAGGATTCTATGAAAATATGGATATGGAAGAAAAAAAACCATCAAGGTCTGATGGAGAGTTGTAGAAAACTATATTAGGATAAAGTTAACCATAAGAAAATCCCAAACTTGTGATTGGTTAAACGGTCATTGAATCCCCAGTTGGAAAAGTTAACCGGCAATGTTTTTGTTTTAAGTTACCTTTTATAAAGTTGAGGAATTTATTTAGGAGATTTACTAAGAACGTAAGGGAATATACATACTTGTCATGTAGACTTTCATTCTTTAATAAATTTTTACCACAAACCCATCTTTCACTCTAAAAGGTAATAGAACTCAAAAATAATATATTTATCCTAACCGTACAAGGTTCAAAATATTAGAACATACCATTTAGATTACAAAAACTATTTTGTAATAACCAGGGACTTCCTGTAGGCTAGTGGTAGGTAATAAAGGCATGTCTCACTATGGTTGTGGGTTCGATTCCTGCATCTTTGTCTGACGCGACGGGTTATGCCCCCCCTGCAGTTTTTCCTTTTCCTAAAACTATAGTCTTATAATATTCCAAAAATAATCTTTAGAAATGCTTTAACCTTAAAAAATACTAACCAAAGATCAACTTAATCCATTCCAACCTTTATAGTTATCCAAAATACTTATTTCCAACTCACTATCAAAATTTTATAAGGAAGGTAAACATAATGAAGATCCTTTTTTCCACGTAACAACATGTGAACACCTTCATCATGTATTCATTTTAAACATACTGAATTACCATGATCCCTTATTCCTTATAGAGTACTAGATATACTCCTTCTATCCAAAAATGTATACAAATCATCAATCAGTTTCAAGGAAGTTAAGAATATCCAATATAATTTATCCAAATCAATCACTTCTTATTCCAAAATCACTATCTCAGCATCAGAACCATATTATGGTTTATCTTTCTCTCAACCATATATTTTCCAAAAATTTAACCTACTGTGGAGTAACTTTTCTTGGTTCCACACAATCTCAAGTCCTTGATGAAATAGTACTACAGTACAATCCTTATATATATCACATTATTCTTATAACAAGAATATAATCCTTGAGTCCAAAAACACCAACACATTAATTATTCCGCTTCAACTGTAGTCACAACATAAGATTTTCCTTGATCCCTTGGCCTTTTCTGAGGTATGTTTTCCTGACGCGTAGGACATTAATTTTCATAATGCCCCATTTCTCTACATTTGTAGCATTCAACATTGATAGCCTCTTTCTTTCCCTTGCAATCACGCACTTGGTGACCTTTTTCTCCACATTTCTAACAAACTCCCATTCCTTTTAGGCATGTACCAGGGTGATTCTTCCCACAATTATCGCATAATGGAAAATCCTTCTTTCCCTCTTTCCCTTTATCCATCTCTTGTTCTACCGTTCTTTTCTTCTCTTTCTTTACTTTGTTGTCATAAGACTTAGAGAATTCCTTTTATATCTTGATAGCACACGAGACAATATCTTCGTACGATGAGAAGGATTGTGATACTAAAGCTCAATGGAGAAATGGATTTAACCCATCAAAGAAACGATCAATATTACTTTTTGGTTACGTATATAATCTGCAGCATGCCTTGCTAACCTTGTAAAGTTAGCCTCATACTTTGTGACATTCTCATCCTCCTTCTGCCTCAGACTCAGAAATTTCCTTTCCATATCTGCTCGATGGTCATGCAGAAAGTATTTTTCTTAGAAAATTTCCTTAAAATCCCTCCACTCCATATACTTCTTCATCTTCCTTTGTGTTTATAATCAGTGACCACCATTGATCGGCATCTCCAGTGAGGCGGTAGACTTCCATGCCAACTTTCTCCCTTTCGCTACTCCCCAAGGCGTGGAATATTTTCTCTATGGAGTTTATCCATTGCTCAGCCACTAATGGATTTGTACCCCCATTAAATGTTGGCGGTTGTTGACTCATGAAGCGGTCCAACATTGATCCTCCATGTTGCGGATCAGGGTGCTCCATACGAGTAAGGTTATTATTCATAACCTGAGAGAGTTGTCCCAGTATGGTAATACGATGATCAGCACCAGTTATATCTCCAGCTCCACAATAATTATTTTGAGCAGGAGGGAAATCCCTACACGGAGTGCGTGCATTGATACAGTTTCCATTCCTTCCACTAGGCGCCATTTCTAAACAATGGCATAAACTAGATTAGTTTATGAATCATAATACATAATTCCATACTTGTAAAAAACTTAACACTTATTGAACTATTTATGGATATAATCCATAATAATAGTAATGTTTTCTTTGAGGAAGTATATACTCATAAACCCTACATAGTGGTTTGTAATGAAACTGAGAATTATCCTAAGCAAATCCCCCGGGAGTGTCGTAACCAAGAGTGTAGCAAGTACTGTTTTCGTGCACCAGTTCCCGTTTGAGTCTAGCTCAAAGCGGTGTTTTCGGGTTTTACCCCTAGGTACATCTGTGCTAGAGCCGCCTCTACCTTCTCGTATCCAGATAGGGATGTATTGCTCGGAAAACTCACAAAATCTCTATAATACAAAAATTCTAGGAAGTTCTTCTATACTAATCCTCAAAGTCTATCTTCGGGCTATGTTCTCTAATCAGAGTTTATCTAAATCAAGCTTCCAAGGTTAGTACTAAACTGCCTCTAATACCAACTGTAACGCCCCGACCCCAGCTACCCAGAGTCGGTTCATTACTTCGTAACATTGTCATGATCACAAAAGATCAAGTCTCAAAATACCGATTAGTTTAGTAGCCATGGAAACACTAGATACATTCATAAGTCTTACATTACATCATAAAGTGAAAAACTAATAACAAAGTCTTCATAGTCCACACTCATATCCTCTTCTGTCTATCCGTGCAGGTAATTCATAAAATACTTCTTCACATCCTGGAAAATATTAAAACATTGAAAGGGGTGAGCTCAGATGCTTAGTAAGGATAACAATATTGCGGATGCTTTCATAAATAAACATAAACATTTAAGGCAATGTATAACTAAAACAAAAGCCTTTTAAACTTGAACATCAACACAATATGGAAAAAGTAAAATGAGATAATGCAATTTACTTCTTCACATGGATATTCTACTGGTCAAATAATCACATGAAATATCAATAACCACTTTCATAATGATGGAATTCATAATGCCAGACTATCATAACCACATAGCCAATGCCTCGTGACAAGACCAAAAATAATATTTTGTCAAGGCCTCGCTCCAAGACACTAGTTTGTCTCATGAGACCTGCCGATGCATCGAGGAGCTATAGCGGGCTCCACCCGTCACTTATTAAGTCTAATGCATTCCTCATATGAATAGGTTTAAACATATCATAAACCATAACATAATCGTATCACATAAAACATTCATAAAGGAAACATAACATTTCCACATTTCAATCACAATTTATCAATACAACACATTGATATAATAAAACACTTTCAAAGCCATCTTCAATACCAAAATAATATAAAAGTAAAACATGGTATTTATTTTTCTTTTAAAAAAAAGGTATGGCTTGTAGAGGAAGCCGAAACTCAAATAATGGTCACGGCGGTGGAGAACTCGTTGTCGCCGCATACGTACGACAAAAACATTCCCTTTTTTCATTTAGTAAACGCTTCGTATAAAAAAGATTCCTTTTGAATAAACGTAAAATTCAAAGGGGTTTATACACCGTATAAAAGAAATTTGTGTATAAAACCAAATATGCCTCAATGAAAGGAGATTGAGACGAAGTCCTTACAAAGATCATTTTTAAAATAAAATAGATCTATTATGTGTATTCACTATATGTACAAATAAAGAAAGTAAAAATACAATATAGGACATAATAATATCATGACATAATTTGAAAGTAGTAGATTAACCCAAAGATTGGAAATTGGGTTAAGAAATTCCCTTACCTCGTGTCCGACTTGACTCAACCGTTCTTTAACCTCCTGAATAATAAACTAGAGTTAATATCTACCTTATTAAGAACCATTTTCAATTTCATTATCCTTTTTATTTCACTTATTACAATGTTATGAACATTATGTAATTATTTAAGTTAATAACGGTCGTTTTGTCGATCTTTGGTACTTGAGTCAACAATAATATTCTTATAATTACAAGTTGTTCATGTGGTGAAATATCCATTATATCCAGAATTATATTCATGATGTAGATATCATATATATAATATATATCCAGTATATACATTCATTTATAATATTACGTAACATTTAGAGGTAAGAAATGAAATGCACCGTTCATGGAGACGGTAAGCCGTACGTACGCATGAACACTACTTTCATTTATATTTCGTATTTAAAGGAATGAAATCATAATGATATAAATGTATAATATAATTCCAGTATAATATAGCATATAATACCATTTAATCCATCCTTTATACATCCCACATATGGTATTAACGATTCAAATAACTTTGAGGGGGCGGTAGTCCGCACTTCCTAAAATGAAAATATCGCATCTACCCATAATGGAAACCATAAAGGTATGCCATAAATGAAAAATACAAAATCATAAGAAAAAAAACATAATATATATCATATATAAAAATAGTGTCATCATAATGGCCACCATTAGAGGTGTTATATGAGTGTTGAACAATCATCGTTTCGTGAGGCAAAAATTCACCATCCACAGAAACAGTATGTTCTTTAACCATTAGATGTAGGTGTGTGTAAGTGTAGATCGAATAATTCTTATAAAAAAATACTAGTATATTGACGATACTGGTTTTTTTACAAAATAAATGAATAAAAAGTGTTTAGGGGGTTGGAGAAAAAATAAAACAAAACAACATTAGAGAAGACATTACATTAAAATCGGGTAACTCTTTTTGATTTGAGCGAAAGGCTTCCTTGGGAAGTGTTCTGCCCAATGTGAGGCTTCTAGGAGTAAGGGAGGGAAGTTGGGAGAGTATTTGGGTAGAGGTTGGCCGAGCCAAAAGGATTTGAAAGTGTGAGTAAGGTGGTAGTGGTGGGGGCCTTTTATAAGAGGAGAGGAGGGGCACTCTTGGAAAGTAAGGAAATGTTACATTATTATACAATGATTTTCGGATTCCAAAGGTCCCACACTTATATAATTCGAGGATAAGGTGGTAAGGGTTAGAAATATCCCCATCCAATAGGTTTTCTACAAGTGTAAGCCTTGGATTTTACATTATCGTTTCATTTTATTTAAATCGTTAATTAATGAGGTAATCGCTGCATCCTAATGGTGTCATAAATAATTTAATTTATTTAATGTCCAAAAATTATAAAAAAAATACTATTATGTGGGAAATCTTTTTATCTTTTGAATGAATATTTATAGTCAAAAATATTACTTTTATAACCCCATGTGAAAATTGTTTTAGTAAAACATGTCATGTTTGTGTCATTTTTTTACTTTAACATTAAATAAAAGGTATTTATGTCATTTTCCAACTAAAGTGGCTCCATGGGATCCCCAATATGACCCATGGATTTTATTGGTATCCCATGGCACATCCAATGAGGGTAGGACATGTTTCATGCTCATCTCATATTATTAAAACATTATTTTTACCTTAAATTACACTAATTACCTCTAATCGCGATTAAGTACTTAAAAGTTACTATTCACCAAAAAATTATTTTAATCTCATTGAACCACATTTTACTTCTTAATGACAACCATGTATGTCGGATTTTTGAAAATCAAATCACAGAAGTGGTAATATTTCATTTAAACGAAAAATCAGTTTTTTAACTACCACTTAGTGGTTTCACTATTCATCAAAAATTGAAGTTTTTCAGAACAATGCCAAAATTTCACCCTAAGCTATAATTGATATTCCGAATTAAAAAATGTTGTATATTTTAAAAAATTCCAAACATATATGTTCAATTAATTAATTTTATAATTAATTCCCGCTGTCACAACAAATAGCGTGTTTTTTAGAAACAATATATATCAAAAGATTGACAATTGTTTATGTCCAATTTCAAAGTGAAATTAATTGTAATGAACACCATTGGATATAACGGTAAAAATATATTCTAATTATAATTTAGAACCACTATAATGTATAATTTATCACAATAAATTATTTTGATTAAAAAAGTTGTTTTAAGTATTTTTCACTATTCATATAAAATTGGAAGTTCTCATAAAGTTACAAAAAATTCAACATAGGCTAATTTCGATATTATGAATACAAAAATGAATTCCATTTTGAAATATAAAATTTCTATAAATTTAAAAAGTGTTTATTACTATTCATAACGTCTACTTTGATTAGTCGCGGTGTGTTAGAATTCGAAGTTGCGTACAACACACGCTACTGTATTATTCAAAGAGAAGTGTGTCGTGGAAGCTCAGGGTGTTACAACAGTGTAGTGAGATTGAGTTTCATCCAATGTTCTTGAGGCATAATAGATGACATGAGGAATTCATTCTCTTCTTTGACCAAGAACAGCCCCAACAGCTCTATCAGAAGCATCACACATCAACTCAAAGTGTAGTGACCAATCTAAGGGTTGGATTATCCGCGAAGATGTAAGAGCAGTTTTGAGTTCAATGAAGGCTCTCTTGAAAACCTCATCAAAATGGAAAGTGACATCATTTTAGAGAAAACGAGTGAGTGGGAGGGAAATTTTACTGAAGTTATGGATGAATTGCCGATAGAAAACATCATGACCAAGAAATGAACGAATTTCTCGAATAGAAGTGGGTGGAGGAAGTGATTGGATCACATCAATTTTGGTAGGATCGACTTCAATACCATCTTTTGAAAATATGTTCCCTAGAATAATCCCATTTGCAACCATGAAGTGACATTTTTCAAAATTTAACACAAGGTTACACTTGACACACTTTTGAAGGACTAGAGAGAGTGAATTCAAACAAGATTCAAATGACTCACCATAAATGGTGAAGTCATCCATGAAGACTTCCATGCAGTGTTCAATGAATTCTGAAAATATTCTCATCATACACCTCTGGAATGTTGCAGGAGCATTAAAAAGGCAAAAAGGCATTCTTCTATATGCATATGTTCCAAAGGGGCATTCTTCTATATGCATATGTTCCAAATGGGAATGTGAAAGTATTATTTTCTTGGTCCTGAGGTGAGATTGGGATTTGACAATAGCCGGTGTATCCATCAAGAAATAAATAGTGTTACTTTTCGGCTAATCTTTCTAGCATTTTCTCAAGGAATGGAAGAGGGTAGTGATCCTATCATGTTTCAACATTCAATTTTCTATTGTCGATGCACACACGCCATTTTTTTTTCACTTGAGTTGTGACTACCTCTCCATGTTCATTTTTGACAACAATTATCCCACCCTTCTTAGGTACAACTTGAATTGGACTAACCCATTCACTATCAGAAATTGGGTAGATAATACCAGCTTGAAGAAGCTTGGTGATCTCTTCCCTAACTACCTCAAGGATGAGTGGATTGAGTCTTCTTTGTGGTTGTCTAATTGGTTTGGATGACTCCTCAAGATGTACGTGATGCATGCAATGGTCGGGGTTGATTCATGGTATTTCATCTAGGGTCCAACCTAAGGCCTTTTTGTTTTCCTCTAACACTTGAACAAGTTTGGACTCCTCGGTTTCAGTAAGTGTGGAAGAGATAATGACCGGATATGAGTGATCATGAAGGGAAATGAATATTTCACGTGTGCAGGAAGAGGTTTCAGATCAGTCTCATATTTCAATTTGGGGCTCGACAACTCAGGAATGGATGAAGGGACATCAGTTGCTTCAGGTTCATATTCCTTAATATTGTCCAAGGTGGAGCAGTAGAGATCAGAATTGATGTGGAATTCAAGAGATTTTTCAAGTTCCTCTAGATTGATGGAGTCTATAAATGAGAGGTCCAAATCAACATCACCATTTACGACTTGGTTAATCATAGTTCAGATTTCACAAGATCCATTGTCATTAGAACACGAAGAACATGGTGGATTGGGGTTCGATTGACTCTTAGAAGTGTCCTCAAAAGTATGAATTGAGAATTCAGAGTGGTCATCAGATGGGCATCGCATGTCTTGGAAAATGTCAAACTTGAGCAGTTGGTCACAGAATTCCATGGATTATATGTCTGAATGGACATAAATCTTGGTTCTCTCAGTCATGAGGAATGGTATTCCTAGAATTAGGGGAGATCGAGAAGAGGTCGTCTCACCTTCCATGTCAAGGACATAGAAATCAGCTGGTAAGATAATATCATTAACCCAGACAAGGACATCCTCAATTATTCCCTCGGGACTAGCTATGCTTCGATTGGATAACTGAAAGACAACACCCGTTGGGTGTAAAAGACCTAGAACAAGGTTGGATAATATGGATTTGGGCATGACATTAATTGAGGATCTTAGGTCTATGAGTGCATAATCAAAGTTCAAACATCCAATTTGGCATGGAACCGTAAAGGTCCCTAGATCTTTGCACTTTATGGGAATAGACTGATGGGTGGAAACATTTTTGAAGGTCCTAAGTTGCCTCTTGTGGGTACAGAACTCCTTGAGAAAATTGGCATACATAGGAATCTGTTTTATGGCATCTAAGAGGGGAATATTGACTTCAACATGTCTAAACATGTCGAGCATTTCAGGATCAGGTTCAAAGGACTTCCTTGGTTTAGAAACAGCTTGAGGAAAAGGAATTGGATTCTTAAGTGGAATGGAAGGAGGTGAGGGAATGGATTCAGGTTTCTTTTCATGTTTCTTTTTATTTTCATTTTCTATGTCAACATTCAAAGGAGGGTTTGAGGATTTATCTAGAGGCATAGCAAGTTGATTTCCTAATCTAAGTGCAATTGCACTTACATTACCCTTGGGGTTGGGTAATGGTTGAGCTGGGAGCTGGGAAGAATTTGATTGTTGTTACTGGCTCAGGTGGGATGTAAGTTGACCTAATTGAGTTTCAATGTTTTTAAGTCTAGAACAGGTGAAGGAAGAAAGATCATCAACTGTACTTTCCCATGGTTTCTTGGAAGAAGAGGCTTTTCCCTGGTTGGTATTTCCTTGATTTTGGTTCTTGGGAAATCTATTGTATTGGTTTTGGAATTGGGAAGGCTCACTAGGATAATGGAATTTAGGAGGAGGATTGTTCCTTTGAGGCTGAGGAACAAAAGGATAAGGTTGATGGAAGTTACCACCACCTTAACCAAATTGGAATTGGTTTGGGTTTTGAGGAGAGAATTGAGGGGGATGAGAGACGAGATTACCATACCTCAGGCCTTGGTTATAGGAAGAAGAGAAGGGCTCATAGCAAGGTTGGTTGAAGTTTCTAACAAACTGACCTGATAGTTGAGGATTTGTGTTCCACTGAGCATATGCTTCATTAAGCTCCATTGGTCCAGATGAATCGGATTGATCCTCTTGAAGTTGTGGACATGTGTCAGTTGGATGAGATGGAGAGTTGTAGATTCCATAGTTTTTGACAGGTCCGAGAAACATTGATTGGGGAGCAGATGAGGTTGGGGATTTGGTGGCCATAGCTAGCTGTCGCACAAGACCAGTAAGTTCACTCATCCACTCAGTCATCTTGTTCGGCTCAATTGATTGATTATATTGGGCTTGTTTGACTTGAGCATGTGCTCGAGTATGGAATTTTTGTGTGTTTGAAGCCATGTTACTTATGAGATCTCTTGCAGCTGCAGGAGTTTTATCAACAAGAGCACCTCCACTTGCGATATCTATGAGAGTTCTCTCCATAGCCAATAACCCCTCATAGAAGTATTGGATCATGATTTGGCCAGAGATCTGGTGATGTGGGCATGTTGAAACAATATTTTTGAACATCTCCCAGAACTCATGGAGTGATTCACTTGGGAACTGACATATACCACTTATTTCATTTCGGATAGAAGCAGTATGAGAAGTAGGAAATAATTTATCTAAGAAGAGTCACTTCATGTCATCCCACGTAGTTATGGAACCAGGAGGAAGGTATTAGAGCAATGACTTAGCAGTTTCAGCTAGGGAGAAAGGGAAGGCTCAGAGTTTGATTTTTTCTTTAGAAACTCCTAGAGGCTTCATGGTAGAGCACACTGCTTGGAACTCTTTAAGGTGGAGATGTGGATCCTCACTGGCTAGCCCGTGAAAATGAGGGAGAAGATGAATCAAACCCGATTTGAGTTCAACGTCAGCTTCTATATTTGGAATATTTAATACCAAGAGGTTGGTAATTCATATCAGGGGCAGTGAGTTCATTAAGGGTTTGTTCCCTAGTATTGGCCATTTCAAATTCAACTGGTTGTATGAGGACTGGTTCTTGAATTATATGAGTATCTTTGATGTTCCTCCAAAGTTGGTGAAGTGTTCGCTCAATTTCAGGGTCAAAAATATCTGAGGGATTGTTTGGAAGACTACAGGGCATTCAAATATATTTTGGAAGAAAGAGGAAGAAGGTTTTCTCTTTTTTTTCAGTTTATAATTTTTAAGAGAAAGACTGGTTTTTTTTTGTGTGTTTTATTTAATTTTTTTGGTTTTTTTATTACGATAAAAAAAATAATGACTACATAAAGCACCATCCCCGGCAATGGTTCCATTTGAAACACACGGCTAATTGTCTCCTATCGACCGGTCAAAGTTCTGGTGCTCTGCTAATGTGTATAGCAGCACTCGGGTCGAATCCTCGGCGACGATACTTTGAAACAATCATTTGTTTTTAGTTGATTTTATTCTGATTGGGGGGTTTGTTTGTAGAGATTAATTGAAATGATTAATTGATTATTATTGATTTAAAAAATTGATAATGATTGTGGTGAGTTCATCATTAGGTTAGATAAGCATGTGATATCTTTGAGCTTTGCTTTATATTTCATTTAAATTACACCCATGTCACAAGTTGACGTTGAGTTGAATTCCCAAGTGTTAAGTCTTTAATACAAGACTTAACATAACTTAGGGTTCTAATATCGATCATATATTGTTTATGGTAGTGTATTTATGGTTCCATTAATCCATGCAAACCACACATTAAACAAAACAAGTCATTAATCCATGACATGCTAAGCCCAACATACACAATGTTAATTCAACGAATACTTATCGAGCGAAAGCTCTCAATCACTTAACATACCTAAATTAAACCTCACCCCAATGATAGATCTACTAAGCCATTAAGATAGTTATTAATCTGGTAATATATGTTTAAGCTTATGAATTATAAAGAGAAGAAAAAGAAAGGAACAAGATAAGAATAGTGTGCCGAACACACACACAAACGATGAAGAAAATTAAAAATGGATTTTCGATTGAATGGGTAAGTAGTAGAAGGGAAGAGGATTCAAGTGAATTTAAACTATATTAAGAACATAAATATTAAACTATAGAAGGTGGATGAGAATAATTGATATTGAAGAAGTAACTTGCATTAAAAAAAATTACAAAGAAAGATAAATACAAGATTACAAAAACGAAGAACACGAAAGTAAGTGAAAACAAAGAGGGGAGGAAAGGTCTATCAAGTGAAAACTTGAGTATGGAAGGTCCTCCCAAGACGTTGTCAAGGATTTTTTGGTGCTAATATTTTCTCATCTCTTCTGAAATTCCAACCCCTCTCAAGGAGAGAAGGGAAGAGTATTTATAGCCCAAGGAGTGGGCTGTTTTCATTCCCAATCTGTCCCTCCACTTTCATCGCCATGTTGGCTCTTCAGAAATCCGAATCTCAAGAAATCCCCTTCTTCAAAGATGTATATAATAACGTTGGGTGACTAATCTCAAAACTTTTATTCATTTGGAGTTAAGGAAAAAAAGTTATGTTCGGTCTTCTAAACAATGTCAAACTGTCCATTTCAATCCAGTCTTTTTAAAGTCTAAAATGTGAAAGGGTTTGTGAATAGGAAGATGCCTTCAAATCGGAATGATTCATTCAACAATTTCAGCCAACTATATATCCTCTTTCACACTAAAAAATATCAACTCGATTGGATTCTCACATCATTATATATGTCATGCATACTATACTGATTTTAATTCCCGGCCAGAATGGTGGGATGGATTTTATAGCTTCATTTGGGCCACTTGTTCTTATATTTGGGCCCTGAAATTTTTATACAAGACTCCTTGAATTATCCCCCAAACTATGGTGGAGAATAATAGAATTTGGACTTCTGCATGTAGCCCAGTAAATCAATCATCATTAATAGTCCAGTTTTTCACAGATTCTTTGGTCTTGTTTGTGAGGACCATATGACCCTTCAAATGGCATAGTTGGCCCATGGTACCTTCTAATGAAATGTTTTTTATTTAAAGGAGAATCATAAAAAACATAAAACACACAATTTGGATCAGAATAGTGATAGTTATTATTTAAATAGTAAAATGACTCAATTGGACTACTTCTAAAAATGCTCAAAAATTATACTTAATATTAAAACATTAATATTTCACACAAATTATGCAAATTTCAAATAAAATCAGTAAAGGGAGTATACAATAAGTCATGAAAATATTAATAACATCAGGTATTCATGTGAATTATTACATAAAGTGTGGGGGGAGGGGAGTGTGATTATATTACCATAAAAAATACATATCTAAAAAACAATTTCAAAGGATCATGGTTTTATTCAGGCCCATTTAATTAGATGATTGTTGGGTAAATAATATATATTAGGTACTAAGGCTTGGTTAGATACACATAATTTGGTTTTATGATTCAAAATATATAGTGATATGGAGTGATCTTAAATTAGAGGATCTTGTACTATAATGGTATGTCATGGAAGAATGTTTGTGTTTTATATAGTGAAAGAAAATGATACTTCCCTATATAGTTGTCTCCAATTATTTTAAGTTAATGGAAAATCAGATATGGATTATGTGTGTTTAATGTAGCGACCCAAACATTTATAAAATTTAATTCCTTCATAGAATGAGGAAAATATTTAATAATATGTAACGTTATAAAAAACACATGAACTACTTTGGTTATTTTGGACCGTTATGTTGTCTTCCTAATTTAAGAGACCAATAATCATCATAATCATTGATAATATATCAAATACAGAGTGACCATTAAGATATGTATATTAATGGGTTTGATAATGTCCATTGAACAAAAATAAAACAATTACCATGAAATGTAGAATTGTTTTTTTATGAAACCCACTAATCAGAGCTTCTAAGTGAAAAATCATATGTAGGATTTTACTTTGACGAAAAAAAACCAAGATTTTATAACTTAATCATGATAAAACTCATTTATAGGGGAATCGTAGGTTTTTTTGTGATCACAACCCAACCCTTGTTTGCCAAACCACTTATGAAAATCACAATATCATACACCTTACCCTTAGGGAATTCACTAGCGTAATAAAATTTATTTATATGTAGTCCCTAATTATAAGATTTTTATATTTTTTTTATAAAGAAAATATTATCTTTATCCCTTTTTAATATTACATTTTCAAATATTACATAATGAGTATGATAAAAATTATATATTGATACAATGAATGAGAAATATCATTTTAGGAACTATATATTTTCAATGAAGAATATATTTTTGAATAATTAATCCTTTTTTTGAAATAAATTAAATTTTAATGAATTTTTTTTTTAAAAAATATTTACTAAATATAAGTGAAAATTGAATTTCTCAAAGTGAAAATACATTTTACAATGGCTAGAAAAATATAATTGTAAAAAATTAGTATTTTTTAATAAATGGGGATTTTTTATTTACAATTTAAGATTCTCATATATAGTATTTTTTGATAATATAAATTTTATTTCTAAAATAAGTATATCTAAATTATATGATAGAAAATTTTCAATAATGTTTTGAGAAATTCCAATTTTTTATAAAATTTAAATATGGTATGAATATAAATCAAGCATTATGACATCATAAATTTCAGAAAGAGATTTAATAAATTTAATAATGAGTATCCCCAACAAAAATTATGTTTCACCATCAAAATAATGTGTTTTTAATATAACTAAATTAAATTTTTAATCACTTAATTAATCATTAAGAACATATATTATATATTATGATTTTAAAATAAATTCTTATTGACATGACTCATTTCCAACTCACATGGGGAATTATTTAAATATTTTCATTTTGTGGTATTTTGAAATAATTAAAACCACTCCACTTTGGCCATACCCATGGGAAAAACCATGAGATGGGTTTTGATTTTGATTATTATATCTTGTAGATTCTAAAAAGTATTTTTGGATATTAGAAATGACTTATCAGCCCTTTGGATATACAATCCCACCCAAACTCCCATTCCTCTTCACTAAAAACCCTTTGGAGAATTGAATTTATCCTCTAATACCTCTCTTGTTTCCTCCCAAGGTCCCCCTAAGCTCTTATGAATTTCCGCTCAATCTTTTATAATAATCATATCTTGGTAAGGGATCCTATACATCTACAATTTATTCTAGAAATTACATTAGAATATAAATTATAATTTCAAATTATTAATTATGTTATATGTTACTACACACCCATTTAAATATTATTATGATTCCCATGTAGTGATAAACCCATTTCTCTATCATTATCCCCGTCTATAAATCATTATGTGCACCCATTTTCCAGTTGAAATTATCATAGTATTCTACCAGAAAAAAATTTGAGTAGTGAACACCCATCTCCATTTCCACTCAAGGGCATTCAAATAATTTTTCATATTATTCGTTGATTTAGGATTTACATTAATGTTACCCACATGCCTTAATAATTGGTATAATATTTATAAAAGCAATCATTATGTTGTATGATCTATTTTGAACACCTAATTATGAACATGATATGAATGTAATGAGTGGGACTAGAATTAAATAGCCCTCCAATGCATTGTGCAATGTTTTTATCTCATTAAAATTATGTTATGGTTTGTAGGAGGTTATCCTAATCACACTATGTTCTGTTATCATGGAGGTTATCCATGAATTATTTTTAAGAAGTCATGTTTTATGTAATTACCTATTTCTTATGTTTCCTTTATGTTATCATGTTATATCACACTTCATTGTCCAATATTATGATTCTCACCGTATTATATAACCTTTATATTTATATTTTCTTAAATTTACTACTTTACCTCATGCTATTCTTTTATTGTTCACATACTGGTCTTTATAGCTCACCCCCATTTAATATACGTCCCTTGGTAATCCCATGTAGTTCTAGAGGAATGATGGATTTTTAGGAGCATGTTAATGATGTTCTCAAAAATATCATGCTATTTATGTCGAATATTGTTACGATATGTACCGAATTTCCCAATGTCACAAGGCCTTATGTTATTCTAGAGTTGTATTATGTGAATATTATTGTAATAAATCATGAATTAAAGTGTATTTAAGACATGGGTCATCATAGTAAGTATCAATGGAATGTCTAGGTATTTTTTGGGATTATTATTTGAAACAATTAGTGAAATAATAATGGAAAAGACTAGAAAAATGAAGACATACATAATTTTTTTAAAGTATAATGTAAGTATTTTCCATGAAAATTAATCCCAATATATGTACTAAAATGTTATGTGGCTCTACAATATTTTTACATAGGTGTAACAATCCTGAAAATGGCATATTGAGATAGAATCAATCATCACTTATTGAATAAAAATGAGCCTTAATGCACACCTAATATGACACCCCCTTGGGATATTCTTTGATAAATTCATAATCTCTTTAAAATTATTATCAAGTGAACAAAAATTCCTATAATATTTTATTTTATGAAATTTATATTGGATAACATATATTAAAATCCAAAAAAAATCATTGTATAAAGAATGTATGACATTTATGTGACAACTATTTATTGTTAATAGTTTCCCATTATCTTTTTTAGTTTAAAAACAAAAACACTTAAATGTTATCAATATTTTTAGTCAATGTATGAAAATAGGGAAACCATGCCAAAACCAAATTATAAGGAAATGTAAAAACTGCATAATTGAGATTCATAACCCAACTACTAAAAGAATTGAAAAAATATGATAATACATTCATAGTTATTAAATGTATTAAACAAAATCATGAATCAAGAGTAATTACTAAACCACTATAAGAAGGAGAAAATTTCAGTTGAGACTATTATATGATAAATGCCTCAAAAGTTCAGTGCATCTTCAAATAAATTAATTAAGGAGTAATGTATCATATCCCTTAAAATTATGATCTCTATCTTACAATACTAGGAATTAGAGAAGGTCTGGATAGTTGTTTATTATATGAAGGCATAAGCTAATAAATAGTTTTCGTTGGTTATAAATATGATGCATGAGGAGGATATTGAGATAATGATGTGGAATTAGTTCTGGAAAGTGTTTTCCAAGAAATATTTTCTTCAAAATCTCTACCTAAAAATAGAGAAGGAACTCCTCAGCCACAAGAAAAACAATGGGTAATCCATTTAGTCGCATGAGGAATAATTTTCCAAACATGCATTATACACCTCAAATATTGTTATTGCACCCAAAATAAATGTTGACCACTTATTTAGTAGGTTAAAATTGAGTTTATGTCAAGCCTTATCAATTCAGTATTTAAAAACTGTTAGGAAATATTATAATGTTTCATCAATTTGAAAAATGATATTTATGAATATCAATGGTCTCTTTGGATTGGAGATAAGATATAGAAAACTGATTTCTAATTCAGGAGGCGAGGTAGAAAAAACAAAAGGGAGTAAGAGAGTCGATTATCCAACTTATCAGAAGATTGGGAAGAAGCATATGAAAAATTTCGTGAAGGGGAAAATAAAATGATTTAGGTGTAGGAATGAAGGGTTCTTATCTTATGACTATTGTTGGTAAAAACCCACCAATGTGATGGAAGAAAAAATTTATCTATTCAACCCTCATCCCCCCATCCAATGTCTCAACTATACGGAACTAGTATACAATGTGAATAAATTCCCTAAGCCAAGGCATATCAATAAAAACTAACCAAAAAAACTCTATTTCCTAGAGAGAATTATTGAGCAATTGAAAACAAAAATAGTAGGGCTATTCTTGAAAAACAAAACTGGTGATAGGTACAACAATTATTAATTAAATAATAGAAAATGTAATTTTTTATCATGGCTCTATGAATTCATTCATATCACCCATGTTTATTAGAACTATTCAAATAACACCACAAACATGGACGTTAATTTATTGGTGAAGATGAAAAGGGAGTAAATTGTTTCATCTGATGAATATAACTCATACCCTATCCAAATTTTTAGGATTAACATCCCAATGAACCATTTAATACTCCCTTTAGAATGCTTTTACACAATTCTGTTCATGGATTGCCTCTCCATATATAGAAGAAACATAAATTTTTGAGAGAATTAAATTACCCTATATATTGAAAATAGTATTATGATATTGTATAAGTGTAAAGAGGGGGATGTATCTTCTTTTGTATTAAAATATAAAGCTTGAATAATATATACTTGTGAGAATTTTTATCTAGAAAATATTATTGAGACTAAAGAAATGATCATTATTGATGGCGTTCCAAATATAAAGGAATTGTGTAACGCGATCTTCAAAAAATTGCATGGTCTTGCTCATAGCCATTAGGTTGATTTATCAATAAATCTCATACATGGAGCTGTACCAATATCCTAAATTACACATGAAATTAATTTTTTTATCATTGGGATCTAAATAAAAAATATGAGAATTATATGGATAAAGGTTATATACGCCTAAGTGCTTCACCATGGGGGGTACCATTCCACTTTTTCAAGAAGAAGGATGGGTCATGGCATATTTTCATCGATTATTATAAGATCAAATATATCATGATAATGAAAATGTAATATATTCCATAGATTAATTACTTGTTTGATTATTTATATGGAGTACAATTATCCTCATTGGTGGATCATCAATAAGGTAACTATCATGTCAATGTAAATTAAGAGGATATCCTTAAGACTTATTATTGTACAAGTAATGGTCACAATGAGTTCTTAGTGATTCCCAATATAATTAACAGTTGTCTATAAATATTTATGGACATAATGAATATAGTATTTATAGGTTACCATGACAAGTTTGTGGATTCCTTTATAGAAGATACTTATTTCTACTGTAAATAATCGGAAAAAATGAGGCAGATTTGAATTATTTACTAGAGAAATTATGAAAGGAAAAGTTATTTGTGATGTTTCAGAAATGTGAGTTATATTTGGAGAGAGTATCCTTCATGGGTAATGTTATCAATTCCAATGGGATAGATGTAAATCCTTCAAAAACTGATGTAATCAAAGAATCCCCAAGACCAACTTCTATGGTCAAAATCTATTGATTCATAGAAATAGGTGGGTACTATAGTTGATTCATGAGAAACATATCATGATTTTAAAGGCTAATAAACTAGATAACATGGACGTGAGTAATTTGTTTTATGAAATGATTAATGAGAAGTGATATTTAATGATTTTAAGAAGAGGGTAATCACTACACTTTTACTCACATTACCAACAACTAGGGAAGGATTTATGATCAATAAAGACACATTTAAAAAGAACATGGATTGTACACTCAATAAATATGAAAAATTTAAAGCTTATAAATCCCACCAATTTAGGATTCATGGGTATAATTATCCAATGAATGATCTAGAAATTTCTTTAGTGTTTCTTCATTGAATATTTTTGACATTATCTATATAGAGAAAAGTGTGACATATATAAGGGTTGTAAATTGGGAAAGTATATATTCACAAAAATGGATTATAATATGTACACACAAAGGATTATGATTAATTAATCCATTAACACATTTATATGGTGAAAAAATTCACACATTCTCTTAGTAGAAAGGAACCCACAACCTTATCAATGATGATGATTTTGAGGGATCCAATATTCTTGGAAATAAAATGGATGTATGTGGGAATACAAAAAAGATATTCCAATAAACATTCTAAATTAAATTCTTATCTACCTATTATTGAGAAGATCAAGGTGGCCAAAAAATATGAGAATTTTCTACTAATGATGGTGGTGAATATTCTAGTGTTGAAATATGCTAATGAAGGAGTCAAAAGGTATGGAAGATGGATATGCATCCCTTAAAAATTATAACTGAAGTGGAAACTTTTGTATGATGTGTATAGATAATCCTTGTCTATTAATATAGTAAGTATAAATATGTATACATATTTGATGAAACAATTGTAGTGGGATATCATGAAGAAATGTTTTTTTGGAAATTGCTGCTCTATGATTGCAATGAAAACAAGCTAATGTAGAATGAAAAAATATTATGGCCATGATGAAGCCATTTTCTATACCAGTATGGAAAAGAGAAAACACAACTATGTTTTTAACAGTAGGACTCTCCAAGAACCCTAGAGGCAATCAGTCAATATAGGAGGTTTTTGATCACTTTTCCATTCCATTAAATTTCATTACTATCACAGAGACTTTATCGCATAAAAAATTCACAAATATATATATAAGGGATTTTATAAGACAACCTATAGTTCCACACTATATTGTACATGATCAAGATCCAAGGATTACCTTGAGGTTCTAGAGAGTCCTCCATCAAGAATTAGATATTAAGACGAGGGTAAGAAAAACTTATCACTATTATAAGAATTGTCAAGCTGAAATAACCAATAAAAATATAGAGAACATACATAGACATATCATCCCGCTGAGATCCTAGATGGAATCAGAGTGGTGGTCTATTGACTGGTACTCCCACCCATCCAAACTAAAAGACATGATGTGATCAATATATATTTCTTTATGAAGTGAATATCAAACACATAAAATATACTAAATCAAAAGGCAGTGCCATATAAAATTAATATTTCATACGTGGAGATTCCAGTGAAGATCATAGATTATAGAGAAAAATTTCTTCTAAACAATGTAATTATTCAAGTTAAATTTTTCAGGAAGAACCAAAAGTATATGGAAGAAACATGGGAACTAGAAGAGACAATGAAACAGAAGTACCCTAATCTGTTTTAGTGTATAAAATGAAAATTTCAAGGGTGAAATTTAAGAGTAGAGGAAAATTTAACAACCCCAATTTTATTAAATTAAATTAATTTTTTAAATGAGTAAAACCCTTATTTAAAAATTAATTTCAATAATAATAAAATACACTACATTAGTTTTCTTTAGAAACTATATGTTTTTTTAAATATAATTCTCCATGAAGGATCATAACTATTGATAATATATCACTTTTACAATGAATCTTAATATTATTATGTTAATATTTATGATAATTTATATTTAATAAAGTAAAAGGTAGAGATGGATTCAACTAGAAGGATGATAACATATAAAACCCATTTGTTAGAGCTTTCAAGGGGGATAATATGCCGAGGAATTTCCCTTTACCATTACCAATCCATTATTCAATAAATTAATAAATAGAAAAAACATTTATGTGATAATTTCAAGCTTATCGAGATCACAACGTAGTCCATGATCTCTAAAACACCCCATGAAAATCTCACCATCGCACAAATTACCCAGAGTGATTTTTATAAGGTAAAAAATGAATATATATCATGAACATAATATTAATAAATTCAAATTTTATTTTCAATATAATTTTTTCCATTTTTTATATTATTTTTTTAATTATTAAATAATGATTATAATAAAAATTATTTTTTAATATGATGAATCAGAAATTCTGTTTTTGGAAAATATTGATTTTCTATTAAGACACTATTTCTTATGAATATAAATTTTTTTAATTAAATTATATTTTTATAAAATAATATTTATTAAATATAAATGATAATTTAATTTTAAGAAGTCAACACCAAAATTTTCAAGGGTTGAAAAACTATTATTGAAAAAATTTATTTAATTTTAAATAATTGGGGATTTTCAATCTAAAAGTAAAAAATTATCATATTTACACAATTAATTTATTAAAATTTATTTTTATTTTAAATTATAAAATTGAAATTATCTAATAATGAATTTTTCATAATTTCCCAAGCCATTGTAATTTTTTGGAAATAGATAAATAGAGTATAAATACAAAGTATGAGTTATGACATAATAAATGCCTAAAAGTGATATAATAAATACTGAAAAGTGTATATACAACAAAAATTATGTTTCCCATTTAAATTAATTTTTAAGGTGTTTGATTATTTTTTTAAACCCTTAATGAAACCATAAAAACCTATATTGTATTTAAGTCTTTTGATATCAATGTTTTATAAACACGACTCACTTAGACATCTCCAAGATAATTATTTTAATATGTTCAGTTTATAGGGATATAAAATAAAAAAAAATCTTTGGAAACTATGGGAAGATACCATGGTAATGTTTTCAGTTTTCACTACATTATCATATAGATTCCAAAACCAATGTTTATAAATTAATAAAGAATTATATACTCTTTTTCTATATAAACTTACAAAAACTACCATTCCTATTCACTCATAAAATTAGACCATGAAATTACTATTCTTTTACCTTTATATTATTTTCCTATGGTTCCCCAAATCTTTTAAAATATAATCCCAAGTATTTAGAAGAGTCCTCTCATGGTAATAAATCTTATCATTCCCTACATTATTCAAAAGTGTTCTCTATATTATGCATTTAAATTTTCAATCCCCATGTTGGGATATGTTGTTGCACAACGTTCATTCCATTCTTATGATTTGTAATTAATGAGAAACCATATGTATCTTAATCCCCAATCATATAAACCATTACAAACATGGATTAAGTTGATGAAATTATCCGATGATTCTCCATACAAACATTTTTCTACTGAATACCCATATCCATTCCAACCCATGGGTATTAATATAGTTTTACCAATCCTTCATTTACTGAGGATTTATATGTATTTAATTTTTACTCCCTAATCTTGGTGATAAAATTGATTTTATAAATCCATATTTTTTATTATCTATGTGGTACACTTATGGATGTACATGATATGAAAGTGACGGGTGGGTCTAGAATTGTATATCCCTTCAATACATTAGTTAATGTTTCTATTACATGAGATGGAATGTATGGTTCACATGTAATTATCCTAAGAACACTATATTAATTTTTTTTTCCTTAAATTATATTTATGATGTCATGTTTTATGTTGTTTCCATATTTCTATATTATTGTTATGCTATCATGGTATATCATGATAAATTATTACAGATAATTCTTATCACCCTCTTATGGTACCTTTATATGCATCTTTTCTCATATCAAAAAAATTATCTCGTGCTATTATTTTAATATTTCCTTCATATGGTTTATAAATCAGTCATTTTTTTTGTACATCCTGAAGTTATGCCATTCAGTTTTAGAATAATGATGGAATTTTAGGATAATGATGTGGAATTTTTCAATAATTCCATTGTATATATGTATCAGTTTTTATACTAGGTAACTAATTTCCAAACTAAAATAGGTTTCATTTTAATATAGGTTTTTATTATATGTATATTTTTTCAAAAAATCATGAATTAAGGTGTAAAAAAGATATGGGTTGTATTATGAAAAATTGGTCTTGTTTTTACGGAGGTGTTTTTACCAAAAAAAATTAGAAGGATATGTTTTTATATTATTATGGATGAAAATAGTATAAAGATGATAATATATAGAGAATATTTTTCACATGTGTGGATCAATTTTGTGTTTTATAGGCCGTGAGTGACTAAAATGTCTAAAATGATAATTTAACCCTAGTAAAGAACATCAGAATATTTTATGACAATGATAATGGCATTTAAATGTGTTGGTAACCCATTGGTACTTTTTCTAAATTTTCCACAATTCTTCTATTTAATGGAATAATTAATTAAAATTTAAATGTAAATATTTATTCTATGAGAATAAAAATTATTATCACCTAAATGAGAGATAAAACTGAAAATTTTGACACTATGGTTGAGTTCAAAATGATGTAATTTTAATTGGAGAGATATAATTTAAATTCCCAATTGTCAAGTGATGGATAAATTTTAAATTTTTTAATGTCCTTATTTATCAAATTTAGTTATCCAAGAAAAATAAATTCGTATTTTAATTTGGAGATTTGTTGTGGTGGTGCTGGAATGCGAAAGTGGTGGGGCTGATATAGAATTTTATTGGAACTTTAGAGAATATATTATATAAGAGTTAACTTTAGTTATTATATGAATTAAAGTGTGAAATTTAATGGGAATTTAAAAATGAAGGTATACTACTGTTAAATTGGTTGTTATGCATATATTGATGGGGGGGGGGTAGAATTAAATATATAGAGTTTTGAGGATGGAGGTCCATTTTCTAATAGAAGAGCTTCATGTTATTATAAAATTTCTCTTAGGAAATATTTATTTACATTAATGATATGATAAATAAATATCATGGGAAAAATAAAACAAGGAATTATAGTGATCAAATAAACCCTTCCAATAATGATTTAATTTTGTAATTTGTGAGTCTGCAATATATAGTGGAATATTAAATTATTTTTTTCATCTTTTTAATGTGTTAGATATCTCCCTCTATGGTTAAATTTTTTCAAAATTTTCTTGATGGCTATACGATATGGGAATTTAATATTAATTTGGGAAATTAATAGGTATCATATTATGTTAATATAAAGGGGTTTTTCATGAAAAATTCAAATGACAATGAAATATGATAATTTTATGGATAGAAAATAGAAAAATTGATTAATCTTATTATTATGAGTAATGAAATATTATTTATGTGTTTCCAAAACTGAAAATCCAATTAGTAATGTTATATTATTTATTTAGATTAATTTTATCGAAAATAATAATAATATTATTGGTTTTTAATATTATTTTAATAGAAAAAATTTTATTCTATTTACGATTAAATAACTCTAACATGGAATTACAATAGAAAATTATTTAAAGCTTTATTTTTTCTATAATTCATTATTTTTTCATGGACAAACAATTATAATATTTATAATATAATTTCATATTTAATAAGAATAAACATCAATATAAGTATTGAATTAAAGATTATATATTGAAATGAGTTAATTATTTTCCTCATTTTTTACCATGATAAAAATTCACAGTTTCGTGAAAGTTAAAACACTTGGATATAAATATTAGTTAAGAATAGTATTGTATTAATTGTAAGAATGTGATTAGGAATAGTTTTTATTTATTTAACTTAACATGGTTTGAACATTATGTGTTCATTGATTGAATTTTTTTGAAAATCAATTTTCATAGATTTTTTCATAATATTACCCTTGAAAAAATTCAAATAAATTTTATGAAGTTTGTTATTCACTTACACTCACATTAATTAATATTTTTGTATGAAAATTAATACATGGGAGGTTATATAATCCATTGAACACTACTCTGTCTATTATCTCTCTCAAAATATTTTTCCTTGAATAATCCCTTGGATTCACATTGTTATAATAAGTAACGGTCAAAGAAACTCAAAATCGGGGGTATAGTAGTTGCGAAACTGTGGGATTTAGGCATGGTTCAATGAACAGTTGTATGTAAATAGACTGTATTACGAAGGAATACCAAAAACATACTTTAAAATCCACGAATGATTTTATAATGGAATAATATTCTGGAAAAATAAGAGTCATGACTTGAAGTGGAGGTCATAGTGGTGTTTTAAGTATGAAATTGTTTTGATGGAGATTTCAGAATACATGACTTTTAATATTTAATCACTAACAAAATGTGTGGAAAGTTATTATTTACACCTCACCAATTGTTAAACACAACATGAATCACTGATATTTTTTCCTTTTGACTCATTTTGTTAATTCTTAGTTTGGTTAATATTTTATCTGTCACAAACTTGTGACTCATTATTACAACCCATTTTACCCGAGGATGAGTGCCTATGTGTGTACTCTACGTACATGTTGGAAAATTATTAATATCCAAATATTTAATACCTTTAATCTATGTTATATAAAATAAAAATGATGAGTTATATCATTGTGTCCCTTGAAAAAAAATGTTTACTATCCAATGTAGTACTAAATAATGTATACTATGTGTACATGTCATGTCATAATATAGATAAAATTGACTCTATCGATATCACATGCTACAATGACTAGAATACTCTCAAATGATGTTACCCATTTGAAATTTGATGTTTTCTAGATTCAAAAAACATTGGTAGATGATAGTATATTAATAAAATTCCCAATGGACATAAACAAGTTTTAACCTATAGGGAAACAATTTGTACAAGGAAGATTTTAGAAGACCATATATATTTCTTTGTAGGTTTTAGTTTTGAATGTTTTAGGAGTAAATGTATAGTATATTTTTTTCACAAAAAAATATGACGGTAGGAAAATCCTTATCATCATCAACAGAATCATAATCATTATCAACATCTTCATTATCATCATTTTCACCACATGTTTAAATTTATGAAATTCAATCGGTTGGAATTTTCTATCGTTATAGAGATGATGTAATGTGGGGAAGGAAGGTTTTAGAGTATCCATTTAGTCAATAACCCTCTTGGTATTGTATCTATCTCTAGTTAATGAGTCATTTATATATTTAGTGGACTAGAGAACACTCTTAGTGTGTGTGGAATAGATGCTATATACATATATTAAGTAATATCCTCAACAAATCTATATTACACACGATGAAGGTAAAGATTCCCATATGTTTCAATAACCCTCTAGAGTAGGGTGTTTTATAGTGAGATATGGGTCACCCATTTCTACTATAACTGAGAAATTATTTAGAGGTGAAATGGGAGACAATTTATATGATTTCAATTGATCTTTTCTTAGTTTTTGGCATTACAAGATCTATGAAATTTCAACTGATGTATATTTCTCTAAAAAATCATAATCCCATAACATAATACCATAGTCTTTATGTATATATTGTGATGTTTATGATTGTTTGGATGATTTTGATTCTATTATATTATTTGGTTCACATCATTACATGATCTACACTATAATGGTTTTATAATTCTACCAATTAGACAAGATCATTAACGAAGAGTGACTTATAGATGGGATATGGACATTGGAAACTCTTGGTTATACACATACCTATCTTTCTAAGGATACTTGTAAGATATTAATCTTCTTAGTGTAGAGTTATAATGAAAGGATACCTTTATATGTTCATTTGTTTCCTTTATTATAAAGTATATCTAGATTTTTGTAATCTAATACCTTGTCCAACTCTTATTCTTGGGAGAGGATTTGACATGCCATTTTTCAATTTCATGGTCATTTTGAGGTGTCCTACTCAGTATATTTATATTCAACCATGAAAAACCCATGTTCAAAAATGTGTTGTGTCATTAAAGATAATGAAATATTTTTTTATTGATTTTATGGTCATGAAGTTGGATATAATTATGTAGAGAAGAAGATTCATGAACATGGTGGTACTCAATAGTGATAGTTTTTATTGGTATACTCTTTAAAAGAGTCCTTAACATAGGTTGGAACATGGTGTCTCTTTCATAGAGTCTTATAAGTGTGTAAATGACAATATTGTATATATATCTATTGTCGAGTACACTATATTCATGTTTATTGGTAACCTTTTAGGGTTTCACATGGGTCGTGGAGTTCTACAACAGTTGTTTTATAATTTTGTTATTATAATGTTTCTTTATTCATTCATATTAGGGTCAATTGACTGTTATTTTTTATTTTTAATCATTCATATATTTTTTATCCTAACATAATATATGAACCAATGTATTATTATTCATTATTAGTGGAAATCATAATACCCTAGAATATTTGAAGCATGATTGATGTGGAATATTTGAATCATCATTATCTCATGAGGTGTTCAAATGGGTCTGGTTTTTATTGAATGGTATCTGAGTAGTTGGATTCACTGGGACATATTTAAGAGTTTGTGATATAATATGATTTTTTTTATTTTAGACAATAATGTTAATGGGTTTTATGATTTTTTAATGTAATTTAGAACGAAATGTAGGTGTGGTGGTCGATATATCAATTAAATAGAACTGTAATAAACTATTGGTCAATAAAAAACCTTAAGGCATCTATTGTGTTTTACATTTTGGATTATTGGTGCATCATATTGTGGATGGTTGTATAATTGTTTCCCTTCATATTTAAAACCAACCATATATGATTTAATCATTTTGGGTTCATCCAATAAAATGGTAGATGATGTCTCTAAAAATCCTAGCTCAGATATACAGAATTCTTTGGAGATATCAAAACAGATTTTAAGTTTTCCAAATTTCTATGTAATTAGGTATTGATTTAGAAACTCAATAAATAGATACTAATTCACTATAGAAAGATGTGGATTCTATTTATTTATTTATTTTTAAAAATAATTATAAATTGTGTGGTACTTCCCAATGACTTAGACTTGTAATCCCATATAAAATGTACACTAAAATTGTCCCATTAGAAGAAGTTTACTGAACAATAATATGACCCCAATCCCCTAGACGTTGGTTGATTAGAGTCACATACTCACATTATTTTTGTATTAGGGAGAACATGGGAGGTGATTTGGGGTGAATTACGATGATAGTATATTTTAAATGTTTTTATATTACTTTTCTCTAAGATCACGTTCCCTAGTTTGAATGGAAAAAATCAATCTATTGTTTCTTTTTTAACAAAATCACACAAATAGAAAAATGTAAATAAAAATTAGGACTCACATAATTTACATAGTTCACATGAAAAAGTCAAATCCAAGGAAAACATATCAAAAATTTATTTATATGCTAAATAATCATTACTTCATCAGTTTAGAATATAAAATTTCGGAAGATTTAACTTCTCAACCAAAATCAATTAACTATTCCTATAATTATATAATTTCATAAAGGAGGGTCATAAATATTAGTTTATATTCATTTAGGTCTCTTGTAGTTCATTAAAATGATGTTCATTTCATGAACTATATAAATTATGGGAATTACTTGAATCATCATCTTCCAAAATATATTATCTGATGTATTATAGGCACTTCTCTAAATGACACATAATGTTTTGGTCACCTACTTAAGATAAGGGTTTGAAAAATATTATTAAAACTATATTCTCAAAATAGAAATCATAACTCTAAATAAAAATAACTGTAGTATAATTATTTATTAGTATGTACTATCTAGTAATTCAATAAAAACGACACATCCATGATATTAAACAAAAAATGACCATCCTAGATAAACAAAGAACTATTCATTCATCTCAATTAAATGTTATCTTAATTGATAAAAATATTTAGAAATATTTTTTGCTATATTATTTATGATATTAAATGAAGCTATATTATGGATGCATCATTATTATTCTACAATAGAATCACTAAATTCCTTATATCCTCTATATTTAATCTACTTCATATATTTTTCCTCAGTTATACATAGTAGATTATCATATCTCCTGAAATGATTTGAATTTATTATTTGAAACTAAAATATCATGCTTTACTTTAAAATTACTCCACAAAAAATTCACCATTTTCATCAAACATCATTAAATATCCAAATGTAAATTCGAATGTTTTGTTAATTGGTTCTAAAAATATCCAACAAATCATACTAAAAGAGGTAGATCAGCATTATTATTTTACATATAGAAAAAATTATAGTTCCTAGGTCATGTGAGATCATCGAGTGGGAGAGGGTGTTAATTTTTGATTGATTTTTTTACAAATTCCTATTTTACATCAACCTATTTGACTGACTAAATCCACAATCCAATCATTTTTTCATCCATTATCATATGCATATAAATGTATGATGAAATAAAAAAAATTATTTAGAAGTTTTTCCATTGAATGATGACTCCTTTCTTGGCTAGAATCGAGTTTTGAGAAGGTGATTACCTATTATGAATCTTTTTGAGTACAATTAAAAACTACCTTTCAAGAGTTACTTCTGATAATATTCCAAAATCTCTTATCCTAGGAGATCACTATATTTTCAACATTATAGGTTCATTATAATACACCCACCAATTGAATCTATATCATGAATAATAACTTTCTACATCCTAGTTGGATCATTTTAGTTATTCTCAATAGTTCTTCAAGGGTATTCCTAAATTCCTCCTTCAAATAAGGTTTTAACCCAAAATTTATACTATTACATCGGTGGGTTTTCTATGTACACCTTCATGTCCGAATTTTCTAATATTCCAAAGGATCACTTTTATTACACACCTCGGTGTTTTAATTTCAGTGAAAGTTATCTCCTCAATATTCTTCAATGCCCATGTATTTCTTATATGCATGAGTTCCCCTTATTTATCAACAATTAAAATTTAATTCCAAAATAGAACATGATTTTCTCTTATTATACATTTAATATTTTTAATTAAAGATATACCAGGATCTACAGGCATCCGTACACTCTCTATCAAATTTCTCACAACTTTTTATTCTAAAAAAATATTGAATATTCATCCTTAATAAATAATTACAATTAATCTTCTTCATTAGTAAAAATATATATATCACATTGAATTCATTAAAAATCAATTATATCAAGTCATGTATTTCCATTAAAGTCCACTAAAGTATTTTGTTTTCCCAATTCATGTGATATTTAAATACAAAAATATTATACTTCATGTAAAATACACAACTTTTATTAATTTGATATCATCATGAAACAAAAAGAAATATTACTTATCCCATGATATAGATCTCCCTATTATTGACCTCAATCTAATTCTGTAATTACAAGATTATCAAAATAATCATGATACCTAAACCACCATTTAGATCTCCCTTTTTTAATCATAATGCATGAACTCTCTTTTGAGACACCCAATCACCTCCACATCATGTTAACACTCCATTTCTTATTTTTATATGTAAAAAATAGATTCTAATAAACACAATGTATTTTTCATAATTATATCATTTCCATTTATGTATCAAGAAACCCATTTTGTGTGTTCTCCATGGTGACCAAAACACCCACTTAAAACTAAAAATCGAATTGTCTTATTTTCATTTCAATTTTACCGTGATCATTACTATGGTGGGGCCTTTCTCAAATTCACATTTCATTTTATCTTTGGATTCATTATATTTTGTTGAAAACCAATTATACCAAAATATTCATTCAAGTTGATTGAATTATTAAATTGAACCACAAGGTGATTTGATCACATTGTGATGTTGAAATCTTGATGATCAACATCTAAAAGATCATCTGATTTTTCGATTTCCCAAAACTATAATATCATTCAATGATCATAAAATATATTACAACATTCTAAAATATCATACACATCTCATTAAATTATATTCACACCATTGAAAATTAATAATCCACTAGAAAATTAATATACATACCTTTAAAAAATAATATGGACTATGAAAGTAAAACATGGATTTGAGAATGATATATATAGAAATTTCATTTCTAAATTCTGTCAAACTCAAATATCTTACACATAGAAATAAATTCCTATGTGCATCAATAAATTCATACAGTACTTCTCAATGTATGATAGGATCATCTACTTAGTCATACGAAAAGATTTATCAAATTCATGCATGGATTAAAGAAAAATATTATGAATTTCCTATCATCACTCAAATCCCATTAAAAACTCTTTAACTCATTCTAAAATATTTTAAAAAGTTTGAAAAAAACTTCATAATTTCATCCCATGATTTTACATGAATAGAACACTCTTATAACCTAAAGTCTCCTTATTTTCATTTAATAGTAGATCTCTAATATCACCACTATAGAAAACAACTTCTAAACACATTCAAAACTATTGTAGACAGTCCTATCAGTTTATATGTACATTTAATTATCATGAATTTCAACACATGAATTATCACATATTTTTCATGACACATATTTATGATTACCAAATTTCTTCATGCAACTGGTCCAAAATCACAATTCTTACATTGTCATGGTTAATTGTGGGAACTCACTAAATTCCTCACATAACCCAACATTATTTTAGAATCTTCAATATAAAATATTATCTCAACTTGTTAAATGAAAAAAGATTCACGGGAAATTAAATCATCTCATTATTATTTATCGGAAATAACATTAAATTCCATCTATGTAAATATGTGTGATTGAATATTAATTCCCCATATTGAATGTAAACAAAATAGTGATGTATGGGGTAAGATATTAACACATATTTATTATTTTTCTTTTTATGAATAATGGTAAAATTCAACAGAATATTTTATACCTTTATAGATTTTAATAATTACCTGATTCAAGTTATTAACATATATATGAAATCACATGTATCTTAACAATGAGCCATAGAAAACCCACACAATCTATATAGATGGTAAACTATAATTCCAAAAATGATAGAACAATCTTAGAAATCATTATAACGCATTTTAATATTCAATATTTTACACATCGAAATTTCTCATCAGGTTATTTGTTTCAAAAATATTTAACAAATAATTTTTATCCCACACACCTCTCAATAAATGTTTAAAAATATCTTCGGTAAGGATTCGAAAATCCCAATTTCTCGTTAAAAATATATCCAACAACACACCCCAATACTATTTTAATTATTCATAATCAAATAAAGTGTAGAAATTGTGATTTGAAAACCTCAATCATAAAAATTTCATTGCTATATAGAAATTATATACTCATAGAAATTTCAGTTTATCATGAAAGATCATGGTCTTGAATCCTCTTAATCTTTCTCTACCTCAAGGGGTACATCTCCCAAATCACCATAATTTCAATGTGAATATTCAACGATGATCATATTCACATTTAAGTATATCAATCACAACCTCATTTAGCTCCCCCATTAATGTATTTACCTATATTCCCTACATATTGGACGTATAAACAAATATTAGGGAAAATGGAGGTGTGGATAAGATCATTAATAATAGAAACAATATTAACACAAAAAAATCATCTAGTGCCTTCCATTAATTCCCAATTCTCATTTTAGAAAACTATTCATGCATTTTATTATTATTTTTGGTTCCTTTTGAGGGAAAATGATTTTATTCTTATTTTAGATTGTTTCCTCATGTCATCTCATTTTATCATCATGAGAAATAAAGGCATATTATGTTATTCACCCATTATCTTTAGTTAAATTAATTTATCCCAAGCAGGTAGAACTAATAAACCATTTAATTATGTATACTCATTTTCCTTATTCTTCCAAAATATCACATTATCTTACGGTCCCATTTTTTTATATTTAATACAAAATCTATTCGAACAAGAATATCTTGGTTATATATTCCTTATTTGATATATCAAGGAAAAAATATTGGTATATTATATCTAAAAATAAATGGAAATAGTCTTTCATTATGGAGAGAATCTTAAACACATTTTAAACATTTTTCCTCAAACATACTACATTTTTTTGAACAAAATAAGTTATTAACTTCTATTAAATATGATTTTTCTTCCAGAGATTAATTTTTAGCATATTCTAGAAGAAGGTGGTACAGGATTGAACTTCACTTTGGACGTTCTAACTTTTTGACTCATTTATGCACATTCATGTAAATTATGTATGTGGAATTATTTTTATGAGACTTTATCCACTATTATACATTTTCCACTTCATATTTTTTATTTATAAAATTGATGGGAATGAACCTCTATATCCATCCCAGACCTCTTCGATGATATTTTTTTTCCATGGTTTATATTTTATTATTTTTTAGTCGGATCAAATTAATTCATTATTGTTTCTTGGATTATTAATATTTTAGTATCAATCATTGTATTTGTGTTTGATTCCTACATAGCACCAACAAAACCCATTTCTAACTAGTCATCTATAATTCTACCTTACTAACTAAAAATATGCTTCTTTTTTTAAACTAATAACAACCTTTACTTTGAAACTTTCATAGAGACTTTAAATTTCCCAACTAATGTTAATCCATCATTAATATAATAGTACATTTTTATGAAAATAATTTAAATTAAATATTCAAATTGGGTTTCAGAGCCTATATAAATGTATAAAATAAATTTAGTATCACTAGAGAAAATAGAACAAGTTTTTACCAATTTTTTTGGGATGGTATTCCCACCAATTTTTTAGGAATCGTCAAGAATATGAAAAAAAAACTATCATTTTCATCTTATATATTTCATTTTTTGATTTCAAATTTTGGACTCCTAGATTTTTCCAAATATATCAATTCTTTATTAGCAGTATGTATCGTATTATGTTTTTCCAGTAACATATATTCTCCTTCAATTTTCACTTTGCAAATTTTGATATCTTTATGTGATCATGATATTTTATATCTTCACTTTTTAATAATTTTCATGAAGCATAAATATATTTTCATGATTTTAATTTATTTAAAGAGTGGCCACCAATTCATGTATAAATATACACTCAGTGTAACCATATTTATTATTCTTACCACTTCATGATGTGTATTTATTTATTTTTATCCGGTAAATTAATGTTATATTATTTTGAGTGAAAAATTCGTTATGTGAGTAACTACAAGATTATTAGCCTTAAATATTTTATATTAACATTAAATTTATCATTAATTTTCTCAATGTATTATCATTTAACTATAGATTCATTTTTATAGATATTTCAAATATCATTTTAGATATGTATTCTTTCCCATCATCACTATTGGATTAAAAAATTTACTCTTTGGGTAATCAATTTCACAATTCCTAATTCTTATATAATTAAATAATTTAATAGGGGTTATAAATTTATATTTTCATCTCACTCATTTTATGTTCATGGATATAAGGAAATGAATCTCTTAATACCCCCTAGTTACATCATTTTAACTTTTAGAATCTATTTTATATTAACCAATACTTTCCTTGATATTTTTTTAGATTTTATTGCATCTTACTCCTTTTAATTATTTTAGAATATATGTTATTTCATTATTTCAGTGTTAATGAAGGTTAATATGTGATCCCATTTCATTTAATGAATTCTTCATTTATATCAACCTTTGGGTCTAGTTAAAGCCTAAATCCACTCATTCTCACACTTTCTTATATGCATAAAAATGTATAAAATAATTTAACATGAGAAATTAAAAGGTTTTTTCATGAAATACTAGTCATTTTTAGGTAGAGGTCAAGTTCTAAGACCTATTTTTCATTTCATGAAGAAACTTGAGTATATGCACAAACTATATTCAAAAAATCATGTCCTGAAATCTCCAAAAATTCCTAGTCCCTATGAAAACATCATTGACTATATAATTAGTTTATTCTAATTTCTAATACTAATTAATGATATATCCAAGAAAGAATATTTTCTCTATTAAGTGAGATCTTTATCCTTCCACTCAATATTTTGTTAAGGTTCCTCCAAAAATAATCGTTCAAACAAGTTGTCGATTACCGTTTTCTACTATTGGAGTGGTGGGTTACCCTTATTCTTCTCAATGTCCCAATATCAATGTATTCCAAAGGATCGTTTTCCATTATCACCTTAGCATTGAAGTTAATGTTCTCGTTTTCTCCTCACCCATATTCAACACAAATATTCCTCTAAGAAAGATCAGTTCTCCTTTTTTATTATTCAATGTAGATTTAATCATTGAATGTAATAATCTATACTCCTTTCATATTAGTAAATATTCTTTTTAGTATCCATATTTAGTTATAAAGTTTTTATAAAAAAATCTATTATTCTCCTAGTTTTATCTTTTCAAAATATCATTAATATTTTTTTCAAAATGAGTTTTAGAAATTTCTTTGAATAATAGAAAATGAGATATCCACATCTTTAAAAACCTCAAAACTCATTAAAATGGAATCATGACATATAATTTAAATCTTTATAACACTTGGGTCTCTCCTATTCACATGATATTTAGTTATTTTAATTTTATTTTTCTTTAAAATCTATATCTTTTTTAATTTATCTTCTATAGGAATCATGAATCAAAACAACATGGCCCATGGACTAGATATCCCTATTATAGGCATAAAAAAATCAATCATTGAGGGAATATCCAAATGGTAACTTGTAGTGATCCTTAGTGTAGTCCATGCCATTCTAATTTCCACTCACCAACTCTATTCAAATTCATCATAATCACATAGATGATTTTTTTAAATCATTGATTCTTAAAATATATACAAAAAAAATAATCATCACTACAATGTATAATGAATACTATTCTTCTTTATAGTTATGCACCATAACTCTTATATTGTGTTTTCTATTTGGTGAAAAAAATTCTCACCAAATAATCTATGTAGAAAGGTCTCATCTTTATTTCACTTTTACCAAGACCTTCACTCTGTATAGGCCATTCATAGCTTTCCATTTCATCATCACATGATATATATTGTGTTGTGGTGTGGACTTATTATACTTACATAGGCTTTCTTCTTGTTTTTTACTCATCTTGAAACACAAAAATTTTAAATCTCCTTTTGATATTGAATCCATGAGGTTAAATATATTAATTATTGTATGATTTTATTTTATCTCAAAATTATGCTATCATAAGAATATGGATATCATAAAAATGTATTCCAATATATTCCATATTTCAAAAATAACATAGGCATATGTTGACATTGTATAAACTACATCGAAAATTCATAAACTACTTCTAAACAAATACGTACAGTTCAAATGATTGATTTATCTTTAGAAAGTGATATGTCATAGATAAATTTATAGAATGAAATTAATGTGGCTAAATGATGGAAAAATAAAATTCATTACACGTAGATAAAATGTTGTACACATGTAACGAAATTCTCATACTTATCATCAATGTATTACAAGAATTTCTGAAAATTAATACATGAGAATTTATCAAATTTATATGAATAATAAATAAAATTCATATGTAATTATATTTTTCACTAAAATACCTTTATATCCAAATAAAATCTTTCCATGTCATTCTCAAAAATCTCAAAACCACATCAACATATCATCTAATGGTTTTCATTCAATGGATGGATCCCCAAAATTATAGGTAGGTTATTATCATTTATTAAGATATCATGTGTATCTCCACATTATCATGATACTTGTAAACACATTATAAAATATAAAATTCAGTCCATCCACATAATAAATACCAATATTTTTCAAGAAATGTAGAACATAAAATATTTAATATGTTACAACATTACAAAATCTAGTAACATTTTTTATTCAAGAATCCCGTTCAATATCTAAATTATTTTATTGCTATGAATAATTGTAGAAGATACTATGAATTATCACATAGTCCCAAAACAAATTTAAATATTCTACATTCAATATAATCTCAACATATTGAAAAAATATATGATATATTCACAGAAACCTCAAAAATCATTAATCATGTGGATGACTTCTTTACGATGGGATATAACATATTTTGTATGTTCCGTTAAACTATAGAATAAGTTATGGTGAAACATATAAATTAAAGGAATGAATTACATCACTTCATGAAGTGATATTCATTATTCATGGAGGAATATATTTGAATATATAATCACACAAATTAATTATAACTCATTAAAGTCAATACCCGTTATGTCACAACACATCCACCTCTGTCCAAATTCAAATTAAATCGCATATATTTCTTCATGGGAAATCTTTAACTTGATAGTAAAAAATTTTTGTAGGTAGATATTCTAAAATCTTCTCTACTTCTTTTTATAGTTCAAATATTGTAGTTTCAATATGATCATAACTATTATTAAGTACCAAATTTACTTTTATGTAGATTTCCTTTTTCATTTTTGAAACATCAATCTCATTCACATAAACACAATGGATATCATTATGTGACCAATGTATATTATATAATTATGTATAAAAAATATGCATAATTCTTCCACAATATTTTTAACACTTAATTTGACTTCTCATTTCTTCATTATTCTTTACTATGCTGACTGATCCTAGCATATTGAATGGAATATCCTTAAATATTTCACATCCAAAAATTTATCAAAACCTTGGAATCAGTTTCAATATTATATAAATATTAAAAATATTTTATAGACTTCTAAATGAATTGAGGCATATGAAAAAACACTTTATGAAAATATAGTTTATTTTATGACAATAAAATATTAAAACTAACTCAAAATCAATCATTTAATATTCAGTATCATAGTAAAGAACAACAATTCTAGAAAATCAATGTCAATACCTTGATATATTTTGATATCATTGTGTCTTTATATAACTATACACATTATCTTTTATATGCACCCAATTAAACATCATTTTTATTTTTATCTTCATCTATTCTAAATAAAACAACCTCTTTATATATTTTCAACACAATTCATTTTTTTGGTTATTTTCAATAATCTTCTATTTTAATAGGAAACTATTCTTAAAACATCCTATTGATTATTTTAATAAAATTAAACATAAAATCTATTGTTTGTAAAACATTTTTCCTAGTTTTGATACTCATTGTCTTATTGATTCTTTCACGAGTCCCTTACACAACGAAATGAGAATGCAATGGATGTTATTTTTCTAAGACAAATATAACAAAAAATCTACCATGGTTATAGTTTAAAACCATATTCTAGATATAGCTCTATTTAAAAATTGTGGGGATAATGATTTGAGTTCAGAAGATGTTTGACCCTTTTAAGTGTCGTATAAATTTATCCGGGTAAGTGCAGAAACAATTATACTCACAAGGTACCTCTATGAAATTATTACTATAATATTTTTTTAATTTCAATGATTCAATTGTTGATAAACCATAATATCATGTTTCCTTCTTCCCATGAGATAGAAATATTAGTTTTTGTTTCACTAAAGGTGAATTATAGGATTATATTCTTATGATTGTAAAGAAGTATGAGGTATAGTTTTGTGGGGATACCACTGGTTGAACCTCATTTTGACCAATAAAAATTAAACAACTTGAATTTTGGGAAATAATGATTAGTCATCGCAATTATTGATTTCATAAGGGTTAAAGAGATAAGAGTTTTTAAATAGTGATATAGTGAATGATTCAATAATACTGAATTGTATTCATGGTTTTTGGAGTTGGTTCTTATAAAACTATACTAAAACAGTATGATTCTTTATGGGAGAATGTGGTGTTTCCCAAATTCGATCAATGATGTTGGGATGATACAATTTTAATGACAGTAAATAATATAGCTGATTTCAACTGAGATATTTTTCATGAATATATATCTACCGGAGATTAACCTAAAGGTTATTTAGAAATATGGGGAGCATAAGACTCATCTATGAATAGCGATATTGATTTTCCCATAAGGTTTGTATTGAGTCCATAGATAGATTTTTAAGTTAGGATCACCCTTTATAAATAATAGTCCTTGATGATATATTTTTATTTGAACTTTAATTCACTCCCAACATGTTACTACAATGGATATATGTTTGATGATATATTATATGGGGTTTTTGTTTAAGTCACTCATGTTATTTTGGTAATTTATCTGGATTTAGAGTTGACAATACAATGTTATCTGAACAGTTATTATTTTACACTTCTAATTTTCTGTCGACTGGATCATTGATTGGAAATAATTTTTTTAGGTTAGTTTATGGTGGTTGTATCATTGAGTTTGTTTTCATAAGATAGTTTTGTTGAGGAGGGGAAATTATGAAACGTGGCTAATTTCTAAAATTAATGTGACATTGTTTAGAGAATATGTTATAAATAAGAAGTTATTAATGATGTTTGAGGAATTCTTCAAAATGAATGATTTTTTTCTCATTCCCCAAGCTAGATACATTGGTTCATAAATATTTTAGAAACTATTTGATAAATATGGAATGTATCATGAATAATTTGTTACATTGAAACTAATAAAGGGTTTTTTTGGGATTTGTGTTGTGTTTAGGGAATAATTTCAATTAAAAATGATTACCCCCATGTGATATTCATCTAGAGAACTTCATATTACTGGGGAGCATAATATTCACTCAAAAATGAATCCTATGTGGGAAACCATTCTAATATTGGTTTTATAGGTTCATGGTTTCACTCATAACCATATAGTTGGGTAACTATTTGGTGAATAATAAGTATTTGGTGATAATTGTTGGTGATACTCATATAATTTGATATCATTTTTTATAACTGAAATGATATTTTTGATCATTATATAATATTTTTTTATGAAGTTTTTTTCATGGAATAAAATTTGATGTATACATGGTGAAATGGAATGTACCTTCCATATATGGTTATTCATGAGTTTGTATAGATCCTATATCTCAAGAGGGGGATTAAGTATTTTTGAGGGTGATTTTTTTCACATGAGGTAATTTTATGATCTCCTTGTTTATCATATCATGTTGTTTTAGTTTTTCAAAATAAAATTTTGTAATGTGTAAAGGATGAAACGATAAATATTTTAATCAAGCAATGCTTAGCTCATTCTTCAATTTTGGAGTCCTTGTGTCCCTAAAAGAGTAAAATACTAAATTAAATATTGAAAATTACCAAAATTTTTGTTAATTAATATTTTTTATTAGATGAATGAGTTTATACTTGTGGTTAATATTTAGGTATTTTACAACATAGTTAGATTTCATAGATGAACTAACATTTACTAATAAATACAAATTTATTTAATAGTAACTAAAATCAAAATCTCTTAAATGAGAGCTCAGATGAAAAATTTGAGGCCATGGTGGTGTCTATAATGGAGTTTTTTTCCTAGTTGAGTTATAATTTATGTTAATAATTGTGAAGATATAGTTTAGTATCTTTTAGGTGTTTATATAAAACACAGAATTATCTATTAAATAAAATTAATATTTTTATCTTCGTATTTGGTAAGGTTTCATTAACATGCCCAAGTGGCGATGCCATTTAATTTTAATGGAATTGTGTGTTTAAAAGATTATTTTCATTTATTTCTATTATGAGATGAATTTAAGAGGTGATATGCATGGTTGGTTAAAATATAAGGATACCGAATATTTAATGGGAGGTTGTGAAAGCATTGACGTGGGAGAAATTAATGAATAATGAGTTTTGATTAGGGAATGAACATTTTCATAAAAGATTTTCTTCCATATATCCTATAGTTTTTCGCAAGCAAGAGTTCTTCATAATGTTAATAGAATAGAAAATTATCATATTGGAAATTAAAGAAAGAAATACAGTGATCAAAAAATACATACAATAAAAATAAAATGTTAAAATGAAGATATCTGCGCTATGATGTGTCAATTTAAATTTATTTTATTTTGTAACAAATTTTAATTTTGTTCTATGTATGCAAATGTGATTAAAAATTAGAGAAATATTTATATTGGTAATAATATATGTGATATTAATATCAAATTGGAAGAATAATAATATTCCAACTATGTTAATAAAATTGGATTTTACCATAAGAATTCACGTGACAAAAAAATTATCTTATGGATACCACCTAGGAATTATGATTAATTTGATTACTATGACTACTGAAAAATGATTGTCATGTTTACACAAATGGGAATGAGTTGATTACATTTATATTATTTTAGTGGAGTGATTTGGTGGAAAAAATATATATTTTTCTTATTAATATTATTTTAGATAAGAGATTCTTCCTATTAAGATTGCGTAATTACTACAAGGAATTAGCATGGAAGACAATTTAATGTTTTATTTATTTGATAATTATTGATTTTTGTTATGATTAAAAAATGAAAAACATAAATGACAATGAAGGATTTAACATGATATAAATTTACAATGATGTAAGAAAATGTGTATTATTTATCTAAATATGTTCATAAATTCATGAATGTCTTAAACTTATAAAAATTATCTGTTTCAAGAAAACTAAAATATTTAGAAACTAAAATCTATCAAGAACACAGTGGAACTGTTTTAAATCTTGTGGTTGTAAATAATTGTTATTTATTTTATTTATTATGGAATAAAAAAGAGGTATTAATTGAATGAATTTTATGATAATGAATATTCTGATGGATTGTGTAAAATTACTCTTGATAAAATTTCAATATGTTTTATCAAACTAGTAATTTCCTATTACTTTTATTCTTATCATAAAACCATATAAGATCCATTCATGTTTGGTAAATTAATTTACATACCAACATTAATTGAATTATCATTATCACACTCTTCCCTCATTTAACTAGACCGTAATTTCCTAATGTTATAATGGAGTACAACAAAAGAAACATGGATTTAGGAGTACCGTAGTGTCATCTTGATGAGTTTCTATCTTTTTATTATGATAAGATAAATGAAAATGGAAGAAAACAAAATTTATTGTTTGAAATCACTCTAGAAACATGTGATATGGTTTTCAAGGGAAACCAACTCATCCAATTGTGGAAGAACAATAAGATGTATATGACATATTGGGGTTCATGAAACTAGATCAATGTCTCAAGTGATTCATGAATATTCAATAAGTAATATCCAGTCACTCACTATTAATGTGGAATTTATTATTTTTGATTTTACATTAATTATATGTGAATATAAACATTAAGAAAGGATCCATGTGACTTGTGTTCAGCGGCACATCGGTTGTGAAAAATTTAATGAAACACATATCATGTGAAGTTGGGTCACAAATCATGTCATATGGATCTAAGTTTTATGATATCAACTTCACGTACACACTAGGTCAACAACAATAAACCACAAACAGTGTATCCATTATATACTCCATATAATTTAAAGTTATAAACTTTCCTTGGAATGTATATTGAAATACACCCTTGCTAGAAAGTTGTAATATACATGATTTTACTGTGAGTATCTGTTATGTACTAAGATTCATGTAATGTACTATACCGATAACACATGATCATGTTACTATAAAACCATTTTTTGTATATATTTCCCTAGAAAAATATTTTATATCTTATTTACATAAATTGGGTGATGAGATTACATGTCCAACCTCCTTGAGAGATCCAAACATAGTGTACCATATAAGGACACACTATGTATAAGATAGTTTCAGGTAATGTTAATATATTTTGTTCTAGGTGTTAGTTTTAAATATTTGGGGAGTCCATTATGATTATTTTTATATAAATCAGGGGATATTAATTAAATACTCATCATCAACGATTTATATTCAAGGAATTAGAGATATTGGATATTTTGTTATTTTGTTGGCTTGATGACGAGTGTTGATAGATGGTTTTAGATAATCCAAAAATTGGAAGACCTATTATTAGGTAATATTTTTTAGGTAACAAGAACACAATGTATTTTGTAGAGTATATAGATTCTCAATTGTGAATATCTAGAATTCCTCATCTCTCAGAGTAGGCAACTCTGTCGATCGATGAACCTAACCCATAGTGAGGCATGCATCCTCTATAAGGGTTGGTATTCATTTAGAATAAGGGGTTTTATAATAAGTCACAAATACCCCATTAATATTGATACTAAAGGATGAAGTGTAGGTGATATATGTTAGATATTAAATATGTTTCAATTTCTACATTTGTTGTGGAATTATAGGTTCCTTCTCAGTGTTTGCGTTAAGTGGATCTGAACCCTATAAATTGATGTACCTTGGTTTGATACTCCACAATCCTACTCCTCAATTATATAGTTGCTACATGATTATTTTGGGAACTTTATTTTATAGATGATGTGGATTATATGATCTTATTTTGTTTCTTCATGCGCTTGAGAAATACATTGTTGTTTTTTGGGTGAAACTATTTTCATTGATCGCCACTAAGTTGTGACTCATAGTTGGGCTGTAAAATTTGAACACTCCACATATTACACTAACTCGAGTGTCCCTAAGTAATTGTAAGATGTAATATTTTTAAATTTGATTTATGATGATATGATATTTTTTTTGTTCTTATATTTTCATCCATACAATTCCTACCTTTATTTTTCTTATCTTCTCCCTAAACCTACTCTTATTATCAGGAAAAGAGATGAATTATTTTTCCCATTATTAATTTATTTAGAAAATTCTATGTGTTATATTTTTATTAATACACACATAGGAAACATGAAAACACATTTTTATCATGGAAAATGATTCATAGTTTAGATCTATATAATAAAGACCATAATTTAGAGCTATTTATATGAAGATGATGATTTGTGTAACATAATGGTACTAAAAAGTGGTAGTATCAATTGTTAGACACTTCCCAAGATTACGTGGTTCATTATTGAATGTGTTAGCACATCCCAGGAGTAATATTTTTCAATTTCACAATGTGTTGTATACCTGTTCAAAAATTTCACAGTTATAAAGTTTAGTTATTCATTCATATTGATATTAGTTACTGGTTATTTTATATATATTCTTAGCCATGTCTGTATTCAGTTGTTATAGGGTGATTCCAAACATTCATGATTATTTCTTCTTGGTTCTATTTACTAGACCCTTTAATATTGAAGACATGCTTCGGTTGGCACAAGAATCTCATCTTCAAAAGAGGATGGGTGTAAATTGGACAGGTCATGTCTATATCATTCAATAGAAATACCACAATTTCTTCATCATAGAAAAAATTAATTCAATATATAAAACATTTAATCAAAATAGTCTGATTTATGTATAATAATCAAATAAATTTTGATGTAATCTTTAATAGCAATTAAATCCCACTCTGATACCAACTAAAGTTCCCAGAAACCCACTCTCTAGACCAGTTACTCTAAAAGAATACATTAAGATTATATTATACTATCAACAATGATGACCCAAAAACAAATAAATCATTATACCTGGTTATACATATCATCTAAATGTTAAAACATACTCTTAGTAAATAATGGTATCCTGTGTTTTGAGATTACATAAAATTATATTATTACTCTATACAAAATCAACATTATTCTCAAAAAATATCTTCAAATTAATCTCTCTTATACATATAAATGAATAAATATTCTATATAGAATAGGGAAATTAAAGAAATTATTCATATTTAATTCACATTATGAGAAAATAAAATATAAATCAGGCATTACAAAAGTATTATTATATCAACAAAACTAAGAGACACAAACATCAGTGACATGGAATTATTAATGGAATAACATCATGTAATCATAAGAAATGATCATAACACATGATATAGTAATCATATATTGTGGGATAAAATCCAAATGATGATCTACAAATAATAACATAAATCATGACATAAAAATTTCAATTCATTAGAATAATTGGGATACATGGTGACATAAATTAGGAATATAGAATGACATAATAATGTATCTTGACATAGTAAAATGATACATACATATTAAAAAAAATTTTATAAGTAAATTCCATGGTTTATCACCATAATATACATACCATAGTATTCTTATAAAATGATCTGTTCCTTATAAAATAATCAACCATGATAAGTACTTGTGTCAAAAAACATAGTAGATTGAGCATCACTACCCAAAAACCATAACATTCTATATTGGGAATCACTACTGATGTCCCCTAATACAACGGATGGTGAATAAGTAGAAATATCCCATAGTACTATCATTTGATATTATCTATACCCGATGAATTGGAGTGATTTATAATTCCAGGCCCAACAATTCAATAATAATATATCTATATAGATTTTTTCCACAAGATGTTAACCAAAAGTCATAAAATGATTAACCAATGATTTTAAAATGGGTAACATATACTCATTTATGAAGCATAAAAATCATATAATGAATGAATACATTCATCAAAGTAAATAAATTTTAATTTGTATAAGTAATCATTGGGTATTCACAAAATATAAAATAAAAGATTATAAGATCATGATAGTATATTTCACTGGCTAATCGAATGGTAAAGTTATTAAGGTGAACACCCTTTAATAACAATAGAACAATAGGTTATTTAAAATATAAATTCATTAATTGAAAATTATATTTCAACACAACTTATTATTAAATTACAAAAATTCAATAATGGATCAATCATCCGAATGAAAAAAAAATGTTATGGAAATCGTTATAGCAATTTCACACCATTTTACTTATGTTGTTATAAAAACAATGTAATTATCCACTATTACAATCACTTTTTAAAGGATATAATAGAATTAAAATATAAATTTAAATAATAAACAACCATATAATATATCCTTTAATAGAATTAAATTCAATTTAGATGAAATATGGATTCAAAGGTAAACAATTGTACAGAAGTTAAAAAAATATCGTTTAAGAATGTTTAATCATTAAGTGCAAACTACATCGATGTAAAATTAAAAAAATTTACTTTGAGAAGGGTTCACAAAAAATATTGGTTTTATATAAAAAATTATTATTTTACCTTTAAAATAAATAAAATTCTAAGATATAAAGTTGACAACATAGAGAAAAAATCAAAATAAATTAAGAAGGTATTCCTTTAGAATGACATATTTTTTAATGTCTAAAGAAATAGAAAGGAATATTTTTATAAGTTAAAAAATGCCCCATATATATAATATAATATGATATAGTTATGAGGTATAATATATCAATTTATGAATAATATATCCCTATAAAAAAGTGTATGAATCAATAAATGATGATTGAGTTAAGAAAAATTATTTAAATTTTAAATTTTTTAAATAAAAACCTAATGAAGGAGAGAACATGAAATAGAAATGATAATGAAAAGAATAAAATGTAAAATATTATTATAATAACAAATAGTGACTATTATATACACCAATATAAATCAATAATTAATGAATATGGAACATTTCACAAATAATGGTGATTTAGAAGAGAAAACATTACAAATTAGGTAACTTGTAAAATACGAATAAAATCAATGATGTGGTATTAAAATAAGATAAAAATTGAATTGAAAATAAGATATAAATGTATATATTGAATTAAATAAAATAAATGAGATAAAAAAATATTGATAATGAAGAGGAAAGATAAATATAAATCATGGAATTTATGAAAAAGATATTAAGAATATTAAATATTAATTAAATAAAGAGTTAAATGGACATAAAAAGAAGGGGGTAGTGAAATGACATTAAAATAAATATTATATAAAAAATATAGTTCATTTAGTTCATTATTAAATGTATATATATAACATCTTAAGTAATATATATATTTGAGAAGGAATCTCAATTATAAGAGAAAATACTAAAAATGACAACCCTTAGAAACATTGAACAATATGAATTAACCATAGTTTTTCTGAGTATAATTGTTCGTAATATAAAGAAATATGAATTATATAATGACATTAAATTATATGTTTTTATATAAATTATAAATAAATCATTAGAATGATAATATTTGATAGAGAAATTCAAAATGATTTGAGAGATAAAAATAAAATCACTTACTAAGGATTCTGATTTTTTAATGAACTCTAATGATTTTTTAATATATTTTAGTTTTTTGTTAATCTATATCAAACCCTAATTTATATTTAATTCACTTAATAAAATGTATTTATATATTATTATTACCATTTTATTAACCGGTCATAGTTTAAATATATCATTATGTATTAACTGTTCTATTTATTACATGAAAGATTCTATATGATTACTTCAATAAATATTCCTTGATCAAGTATTAATGGCCAATATAATTGTTAATTATTTTATAAAGAAATTGTTTAAAGATTTACATAATCCCCAGAATATTTCATGGATGTTACAGAAATAGTTGATAATGAATAGTTTGAAATAATCCTCTTTTTGTTGAAGTTTGAATCCATGGAAAATAGATTTATTATGAAATACAAGCATATATGTTACAGATATATAATCTAAAAAACAACCTATATTAATCATTAACCTCACATATTACCAGTATATAATTTTTATTTTTCATTCATTATATAAATCTTGTAACATCATTCATATTTTTGTTTGAATCCCAAGAAACAATAATGTGTTGTAAAATATTAAGGGGTAATAATTTTTTTTGTTTTATAATATTTTCTCCATTATAGAATAATTGTTTTTATAATTTTAGGTTATTAAATTTTTTAATACGATTCAAGAATATGTGGATGAATAAGGGATTGAAAATTTTTAGCGAAGAAGTTAATATTGAAGTGTAATGATCAAATCATTATTTATGGACCTCTATTAAAATGAAGAAATTGGGGTTTTCCAGGTGATTAGAATCTCAAAAAATAAATAAATGAATATTATATACAGAAAAAATAAAAATTTTTAAAGTGGAAATTGGATTAAATAGTGGATTAGAGTGGGTGGTGGAGTGGAAATTTTAGGTGTGTTAGAGTTACATTTTTAAAAAAAAATCATCAGATATTATCTAAGAATAGAAATTTCAAAGTACAATGATATACAAAGTGAAACAAGTTAAATAATGGTCATTAAATACCTCACACATAGATTTAAGTGATACGTTTTTGTGATATATTTTCAATTTATAATATATTTTAATAATAAAACATGTTTTATTCTTTTCATTGGTAACTCAAATTTTTCTTCGGTAAAATAATTCTTTCACAAAAAATTAAAATTAACCATCTTAAATAATTTCTATTTGAGGATACCAAAAATTAAATTAATTTTTTAAAATTAAATTTCAACAATTGATTAAAATTAATTACAAAATAATAACACATAATGTTAATTATTTTTGTAAAATTTATATTTTTATAAATTAAATGAATTTATTATAAATTATAACAAGAAACTAACCATTAACTAAATTTAATTTAATTTCCTAAATATATAAATATACATTTAATGTTATTTCAATATATAATAATGAGAAATTTAGATTTTAAATAAAATCATATCTTATATAATAAAATATTTATAAAAATATATTTTATTTGATAATTTTAATGATATTATTATTCTTTATTAGTACTTAAATATTTCTTGAATGTAATTTATTTATTTTATTAATAAATGTTTCAATGTTTTGATAAATTTTTGTTAAAATTCAACCTTAATATTAAAATATTTTTTAAAAAATATGTAACTTTTAAAAATGATTATATTAAATCAAAATCTATTTTCAAAATTGATTGAACTACAAAAGAATATTCATATTTTTTTATTAATTTTATTCAAAATATTTTCATTTTTAAAAAATAAATAATTTTTATTAAAAATATATTTATTTAATAAATAAATTGAAATTATTTATATTAAATATACATTTATAATTCTAAACTAGAAATATGTTTACTAGTATTGTACCCATTGACTATATAACTTTTATTAGGGTTATAAAATTTCAACATTACCCCAATTAAAAACTACATATCTATTCCACTCTAACTTCTCAAATAAAATTTCATAGTACTTTAGCTTTTATTTAGTATTATATAAAATAAATTTTCAATTCCCAATTATTTTCTCATTATTTGTTTAATCCTTGTAATAGTAATACTCAATTGTGAAGATGATCCAAGATATTTCTTAATTGTTATGATATTATTAATTTATATTTTTTATAAAATTATATTTTGTAAGCATTTAGGATATGTAATTATTAATGGTATGCAATACATGATTTCTTGTAGTATTGTTGTAATTTTTTAATTTGAGGGAATAAATTATTGTTTGTTTGTTTCTTATCTTATATTATTTATTTCCAAGACAAGTATTTACTAGAATAAATTTTATAACGTATGAAATACATCCATACATAAATTTTGGATGTTAAAATGCATCTATCATACAATGGGGGGTTTTTGATATGTGATGGTGATGTAGGGATGATGATATTTTATAGTGGGGAGAGTCTTTCTGGTGGAAACATGGAAATATAAGGAGTCCCTTTGGGAGAAATAATATAAAACCATATTAAAGTAGGGGATATGAGATGAGGTGAAGAGAGTACATATAGATGTGTGTATGAAAATAGTGAGAGTCTCTTGGAGTATATATATAACCGACAATTATTTTGTTGTGGAGGTGTGTTGTGGATGACCAATTCCCCATGGGTAGACAAACTATAATAATGAGATACCCTAAAGCTGTAAAGCTACAAATAATTATACATTATTTTGACACCCATATCGGTGTAAAATTGATCATACATGGTTGACATGTTAGATTACTCAATTAGATATGGTGGGAATTATATGATATTATTTTATAATTTATGTGTTAACATGGATTTCTGAGATAAATGTGGGATATGTTCTATATAAACTGAAATACCAGGAGTTTTACTGATCAATTCATCCATATTATAACAAATGATATATATATATATATGACACATATAATAGGAATCAATATTGTTATATCATTGAAGGCATATAATTCATATATCTTTTTATATGATTTCACCTATGATATGTGATATATTTCATCACAGATTTCACAATACCCACATGGTTTTCAATTAGTTATAAATATTATTATTTATTTGTTAATGACATGGTAACATATTATAATTATTAAAACATTTGATGATTATAATAATACAATGAGAATAAAATATGGGTAATTTATGCCAACTACAAAACATTAGTTTCCAGTATTTGACATACTCAATAAGTTGAAAGGACCCTATATAAACGATGGGATTCACCTATTTATTATTGTGATAATTCTACATGGATAAATGAAGATCTCTTACTCCTAGTTATATATTTTTCCATGAGGATTAGTACTAGGAAACCATTGGAGTTCAGTGGGTCCACCCACACTCTAAGAGGATTCTAGTGGTTAGTTTAATAACAATACATGCAAGATCTCAAGAATTGTATCTTAGTGATATTCCTCAAGAAAAATACATTTAGAGGGAGAAAACTATATATTAGGGATACCTATTATTTAATTCTATTGATTTATATGATGTTAGATTATACTTTTTATTGATTTTCCTACAATGTTATAAGAATGATATGTTCCAACAAAACACCTCAACGGCATTCTATCCACTTAAATCATTAATTAAATAAGTCTATACCTTAATTTTATGAATTAAATTTATACCATATAGATTTTAAGTAGATATCATAAGGTATGATATGCCATCAACAATGTTTAGTGATTAGAGTTCCCCGCCATTAGTTTTGATATATGGGCCCCTAATATAAATATCAATGTTTTTGTTAACATGAGTTTTTGAAAGAATTAATCATATCCTATGATTCTGAAAAATAAATGGATTTACATTGGGATATAATCCTTGATATATATTATTATAGGCTATAACTGATGTTCCTTATTTTAAAAAATAGTGGGTCCTATCATAATAGTGATTTAATAAATATAAAAAATAAAATTGGAATCCCATGGTAGTTCCTATCCTATGAAATTATTAAATTATATATTATAATTGATAAATAAACTTTCTTTAATAAAATATTATATATTCTAGAATATTTAGAATTTAATATTTAATCTAAAGAATATTATAGTTTTAAATTATTAATAAAAGATAACCAGTATACATTCTAAATGAGTAATTTTTATTCCAAAAAAACATATGAAAAGTTTATATTATTATTTCTTATTAAGAAAATATATAAATTTTTTTATTAATATAATTTTTATTAATTATTATTGTAAATAAAAATTAATATGATATTAATACAATTATTTTTGTAATTTATATGATAAATTAATTCATATGAATTGTCGTAATACCCATACATATAAGAATAATACATAAGATACTAATTATTTCATGTATTGAAATAGTTATGAAATAATATGAATTTTTTGAGTGTTGAAATGGTGTGTTAATGAAATATTATCAAATAATAAGTGTGATATTCTATTCAAAGGGAACACCAGTCAATACCTCGATTACATAGTATATCTGACCAAAACCATTAAATTTAGATGAAAAATATTATGTATGGAAATAATATAATATGTGACCCAAACCATTGTGTTAATATATATGATGAAAACATTACGATAAGATTATATGGAAATCTCCATCCATTTGGATTCTGGAGGACTATATTAAAGTGATTCAGTATGCGTGATTCGGATAATTATTTTTGTAATCAAAAATCCAAGAGTCATATTTTATAAAATTAATGTGATTTTATATTGAATTCAATCATGAATTATAAAATGAGGTTGTCAATAATAATTCATGAAAATATAGATCATAGAAAATTAAATGGATTTTTTATTTGGGGTTTTTATTTCATAATTGGAGTAATTATATTAAATGTTTTCAATGGAAAGATATAAGGGACGATACTCACCAATAGATATGAAAATTTTAATATGTTATAAAATTTATCATTATTATCATTTTTAGATATCTCATAATTAGTAAATGTTATAGAAATCAATCTATGAAATTATGAATCTTGAGTATATGATACATGGTGGGAATCAAACATTTGTGCTACTAAATGCAGACATAGAAATATAATAGAATTTATGAATGGTAAAGTAGATCAATGTGTGGGAAATGGGAATTATTTGACACATTTGTGGTTAACACTTAGCATATTAATCTACCAAGTGAAATAGTTATGGAATTCAAAAACTGAAATATTTTTTCATTTTATAAACATAAATTTGATTTATATATTTCCATTATACATTGAAGGATTTATATTAATTTTTACAAATAACAGTTTATATATACGGATGAAATTATTTTCATCATTGGAAATATGATGAATAGATTAAATATTTTGGGATGTGATAATATAATATATAAAATTATAAATAAGAAGTTCAAGGGGGATTATTAATGCACTTAGCTTTGACATTTTTACCTTTTACATGTAAATGGAAAATTTATCTAATGACTCTAAAGATATGGATTATTGATTCTATTAAAATGTAAATTTTTTGAGACATGATAATATTATTCTTCAGGTAAAATAGACAACAAAAATTGTAGTGTAAAAGTTGAGAGTGATAGTAGACTATAAGATCTTATACACAGTGATATATTTTGACAAATGGGTACTAAAAAAAGTGTTATATATAGTTAAATAAATTCCTTTACTGATGTCATTAATCAACATGGTTAAGTCTTCCTAATGATGTAGAACATTGAAACCCTTGAAAAGTTCATATTGTTCAATAATGGTGAAAATAATATTATAAGAATACATTTTAAGATTCATTGATAAGATTAATGTGGTGAATACTTTGACTTGGGAATCAAAGATCATATAATAATATAGGGAATTGATTCAGGACTCATACCTCATAGAACATTAAATTGGAATATTTTTCTTGAGAGTAAGAATCATGACCTATTAGACATGGTGTGTTTGATGATCTGACAGTGTGACATTCCTATAACATTACAGGGATATTGTTTGATAGAAACATATTAAATATTAAAATATTCACCATATAATAAATTAATAAAGATTTCAAATGAGTTATGGTTCTATAATGGTAACAATTTTTAATTTATGAGGATTTGGGGTTGTGAGTAATACATGTGATGTTTCTATTCTATTAAACATTGAAATAATCAGAAAAAACTTTTAAATTAGTTTTCCTTAAGATATGATGGGATATTTAATTTATGATCCCACTTAACAAAAAGTCTTAATAGCATATAGTGATTTTTTTTATTTAGAATATTTTATTTTCAATAAATAAGTGGGAGTGTGTTAGAATATGGAGAAGTTTATGACCAAAAATAGGAAGTGTTCCATAGATGATTGTCAGGATAGTTTTAAAATGAGCTATTGACTGCAAGAAAACATAATTTAAAATATAAGCTCAATGGTTTAGCAGGATTCATCAATATATTGAGTGATATGGTTTTATGTGTACACTAATAATCAATTAATGTTCCTATATAATGAAACTACATCATATCAAGAGTACATGTAGGGATCTGATTCAAATAAATAGTTACAACCTATCATATGAGATGAAATTCATTTACACAAATAACGATTCAAAATTTTTGGATACACCAAAAGGGATGATATAAAAAATTCAGAAGTGATTTTTTATATGAAAACTTACATGGATGGTAGAGTGTTTACCTATAAATCTATTTTGGTAGGTAAAATTTGATAAACAAATATTGGTAATGGCTATGTATAAGCCTTTAATATAATGTGAATTCCCTTTTTTATATTACCTTCCATTATAGACCATTATGATTAATTGATATGGTAAATAGATTTAATACCACTTTCCTTCAAATAGATTTACTTGAGGATGTGTACATTATATAATCTAAAGGATTATTAAGATCTAAATAGGTATGTGCCTAATATTTTAAAATTGAATCATCATGTTAAATACAGTGTATGAATTTCCACAAAAATATTAGAAGAAAATATAACATTGTAATAATTTATGATATATTAATTTTTAAATGGATTCAATATGTTTAATATCCTATGATTCAAATAACACTAAATTTAATGGAAACATGATACTCTATTATAAATATTATTTTTTGATCATGACCATTATAACATAGACATTAAAATGGAGTGTATAAATAGAAATTTCAATGATGTGAAATTTTTACTATTTATACATTTATTCAGAAAATAAACTAGATATATTTTTAATATAAATAATATATCAATAACTTGAATGAAAAGGATTGTTTTTCTTGAAAAAATGTACTTTTCAAAGAAAATGGGTTTTAACTTATTGTAGAATAATGATAATAATATGTTTTTACCATAAAAAATTTATTTGAGACAATGAAATTAATTTTTGAAATAATTACATAAAAATTATATTATGGGGAGTTGTTTGGATTTTTCTAATAATTTTTAATTTATGAGGAATTGTAAAAACACTGACTTTTACTAAAAAATATTTCAGATACATTATTTACAAAGTAAAATTATATTATAATTATATTTCAAAGTAAAATTTGATGAATTTTATTATTGTTAAGCCAATTTTTTAGTGTAATAAATTTCTTATTGAATTGTTATATTAAAACCTTCTAAACATATTATAATTTTCTATTTAGAAATCCCCTTTTTCTTGAGGGTGTAATTTAAATTGAATTATTTTACATCGATGAATTGAATTTTAAAAAAAAAGATCCCATAATTTGAATAACCCAATTTATGTTATATAATAGGATCAACTAAATTTTTGACCAAAATAAATAACTACCAAACTAAAAAATAATTAACACATTTAAGTTAAAATATGATTTACCGATTGGTTAAATTAATAGTATGAGTATCAAAATGTCTAACACATTTGTCAAAATATTATTGTATTTTAATATTTACACCTAAAATATATAAGAAAATTTAACCTAAGGTTATTTGGATACATTTTTTGTGAATGAATTAATAATTTTTTATTGTTTTGGTAAATTTCCATGTAATTTCCAAGAGAGTTCACTTTCCCCATTTACAAAAGGTTACTACCACCATTCACATGTTCACACATCCCAATCAATTTGAATCCATCAAATATATGAAAAATCTATCCAAAAAATCCTAATAAATATTATAGATATTACATTCCACCATAAATTTCAACCCTATGGTCTCTAAGGGGAGATCCAAAGGAGGTTTATTTTAAAGATGTTAGTTATCATAACAATGTTCTTTTATTTTCATTATTTCTTACAACTTAATTTTTGTACTAAAACAAAAAATATATTAACAAAAGTGTATTAAATATATTTATGTGTTATTACATTAATGGAATAATATTTATCCATATCCTTATCCATTAAATGGAAAACAAAATAATTGATCATGTGTAAGAAGGAATACCACCTAACTAACCGATGTAGTTGGTTTTCCATCACCAAGATTAATTTTGTGTTATAATGATGGATTAAACATATTTATATGAATGGTATGATACTATTATGCATCTATAATTATAATATGGCATATAAATTCATACTTTCTATTCTATTTAAAATATGATAACGTTGCTCGCGCGTAAGACGAACTGCTGCCTCGCAAAGCGATGTGATAAATTTTTTGAAAAAAAATTACTTGAAAGGTATAATGGAAATTTGTAATGAATATATCTCATATATATAAAATTATATAAATTATATATAATATTAAAAATTGTATTCTCCCTTACCATCTCACTTGTTAAGGGAATGATATCATCGCTCGTGTGTACAGACATCATACAGTCTCCATGAAGATATGTGACTCATTTTTTATGGATAAAATTAAAAAATAGTTATACTAATGTTTCTAATATGTAAATATTATATTTATAAAATTATATTAATTATATAATTGATGTAATTATTTTATTTGTAAAATAATCTGTACTTCCAAGACAAAACATGCATGATAAAATAAGGTAATTTACACATGAAATAATGAAAATAATCAATTATTATTAACAACATGGTGGTAAAATATTATAACAGGACAGTATATGGAATTTTGAAGATGATTTGGGTTATTAATTAACTTAATAAAAATATTAAATCCATTATACATGAGTTATGAAAACTTATGAAGGAAATTAGCCAACAGGAAAAGGTTTCTCATCTTCCTTTCACTTCTTTGAGACAAATTCCACATTCACTGATTAACTACCTTATGTGGTTTATATAATTACCATTGAGATGTGATATAAAAAATATGTTTATATTCTTGGTATTTAATGTTTCATTTCATTTTATTTCATTCATGGTTCTTATGATTTTATTGTTACCAAAGTGGAAAGAGTTTAAATCATAATCTCATCATAATCAAGGAATGTTTTTTGATTTATGTTTTAATTAGGGAATCATTCGATATATCTGTATTAAAATAAATACAATTTATTACAAAAGTTTTATTAATGAAATTTTTTATGTAACAACACCATTGTACAATATTTGGAGCTTCATATGATTAGGAAAATATTTTTACGAAAATCTGAAATTATTTCTATGTTCGGTCGAAAATACGTTTTAATAAAAATCTATGTTTTCTAAATGATTTATTCCACATTTTAAATAAATTATTAGAATAATTTATATCAATTATTATTTTTTAAAAATTTTAAAGGAATATTCATGTCATTTCAATAAATTTCCTATTTATATTTTACTAAAAATATGGAAGTAATATTATTTTTAACATATAATTAACAAATAAGATTTTATGCCATCATGAACACTAACTGTTTTAAATATTATTTTAAAATTTTTATAAGTCCATTTTTAAAAAAATTAAATTTTTAAAAAATATGAATATTTTTTTTAAAAGTATATTTTTAATGTTAAAAATTTATTTTCCAAAAACATATTTTTAATCACATTTTATGGTATTTCTATTAATCAAAAACACAAAAAAAATATTTATAATTATGATATACAAGAGATATATTGTATTTAAATTATCACTATTCATTCTAATGATTGTTTTTGATAAATTTTATTTTGGATTTATAGTTTTATTATCATTAACAATAATACTTTGGATGGTTTATGAGTATGTGTATTTGATTGAGGAATGTATTAACATTGTTAAAGTTAGTTTTTAAATAAAGTGGTCATTTTTATCTTGTTTCACCCTTTAATATGAGGAAATAATTGGAATTAGTATGTTATGGATATAGTCTAGTTATATATAGCCACTCTTAGGCATCTATAGGTCCCATGAGACAATTCACTTGGAAATATTAGATGGGATTCTACCCAAATATTTAAACTATCTAGAGGAAGGTCTTAATAGTTTAATATAACAACCATTATAAATTACCTCATTATAATATTAGTTATTTCCATGTAATTATTCGATTTGTTATAATATATATGGATATGTTTCATTCTTAAATGATTATTTATATAGATTTATTTGTTCATCATTTATTTCTTCCATATTATTCATAATTTATTGATTCAATGACATGTGTTTTAGTTATCTACCTTTCCATATTGGTTATTATTATTTATAAATGATAGATTATAATCCACCCAAACCCTTACTAGGCATCTGAGATCACCATTTTCTTATTTTTTATTTTCTTAGAGATAGTAAGATTTGTTTTGTTATTGATATGTAGGGATGTGCTAAGGGGATTAATTTCATTCACCAAGAAAATAGTTTTCATATTTTATGTTTAAAATGTAATATATATTTAATGTATGTATCTAGTTCTATATTTCTAATAAATGATTCACCTATTAAGGATTCAATACTATGTATTTAGTACCAATGCAATAAAGTGAACACATGATATAGGTTACATGAGTAGTGATTGTTATTATTGGTATCATTTGAATTTTAGTAGAAATACATAGAACTAGATTTAGGGAAAAATTAATTAGAGAACATAACCACTTGATAGAAATTTTGTATAAGAACAAAAGACCATACAAACGTATTGATAATGATGATATTATGTGGTAATTACTAGAAATACTTCAACATTTTATACTACATGTGGATATGGTTTTGGAATAGATATACCTAGGCATAAAAACTCTAAACATGGAGCATTGGGGTTGACCATATCATCACATGGTGTATTTAGATAAGTATTACTGTGAAATAGGGTTTACACTCATAGGGGATATCGTAATGACCAACTAAATATCATTGTCTTGAGAGTACAATGAATTATTACCTGGACTTAAGAGACATCCCCAAGAAGAAAAAGGATGGAGATGAATTCCCATGGGGGAAAATTACAAGTGGAAGATGATTTACCATCTAATAATAAAAACATTAACCCAAAAAACCATAACCAAATAGCTCATTATATGATTCATGAATAAAAGAAAGAAAAAGTACTAATTTCATATCAAACTCAATCAAATGGTTGAAAAAGTGGAAGACCAAAAAATTATCAAAGTAAAAAGTAGAAAAACAACTGGAGCCTCTATGGATTCAAAAAGACTCCATGCTACACAATCTGCAAGCTCTAATATCCACACTAACTGAACTACCAAAGTATCGCATCGTGGAGCTAAAAATATAGGAAACATTACCTTTTCCCATATCCCAGAAGAAAGAATCTAGAAAAGAAGAAACCTTCTAAAGCATGGGTGAGAATAAATAAAATTAGGTTTTACTCATTGAATTCCCTACTAACTCAACTTGGATATAAGAGTTATCAATATTTATATAAAATAGTTTATATAAAAAAACCTCAAAATATTTTATAACTAAATATATACAAGTTTTCAAAACCCTTTGCAACAAAAATCATACGATTGAAATTGAAACCAATTATTCTATAAAGTTATTTTGAATAAAAATAAATATAAAAATCAATAAAACCATTAATCTACATTCCCTTTTCATACCCAATCCATTCTAGACATCCATACAATCAACCATGCATGTTTTGTGATGCCAGTTCTATATCCATGAGGGGTTTCTCATCGATCTACCTAGTCATCATAATGTGATTATTTCCCATGTTCCATTAAATCTATTGAACCATGAACAAGTTCATATTTCAACCAAGCCTCATATATGAAATATTAACTCACACACCAATATGCCCAAGGATCATTCCTAACATTCCTTTTCAAAAAAATCACCATTATATTGAAACCCATTTTCCATCAAAACCATCCCAAAGATAAACTATTTCAATAAAGAACACTTTTTATTGAAATCCAAATCTAAATAACCATTTTTAAATTCTAGGAAATCCTTAATTTAAAATCATCATTTTAAATTCACGATGATAATGAAATATCCACAACATTTCATCAAGATTTCATAATTTCACTAAAATGATAAATAATCACTGAATAAGATTTATTACTTGAATTTAACAAAGCTTTCACCATTAATTTCATTAAATTTAATAAATTTTAAACTAATCCAATAAAATATAGAAATAGGAGATAATGGGGAAGCCACATACCATGATAGATTTGATGAAAAATGATAAGGGATGAAGAATGCTCAGGAAAACGGGTTGAATCCCTCAAAAAATGACCATAAATCTCTTCTACCAACATCAAAGAACCTAAATATCGTCATATTTTCATCCCCTAAAATATAAATACCCAAAATAGGTGTATATTTGAAAAATAATGTGGATAATAGAAGTAGTTCTATGTAGATATAAGAATCGAGAATAGAACGACGAAGAACATCACTTACAGCAAGCATAGGGTTTAAAAATACAAAGGGAGTTTTCTGGGTTTGCTCCAAAGCATGTGGGAAAGGTTATAAATACTTAATAGAACACTAATCCTGTGTTAGCGGCGTTTTTAAACTCAAAAAATTGAATTAGAATAAAAAATGAGAAACTTCTTAAAAAGGATATGGTTTCTGACTCTACACACGGTTAGAAAAACCGTGCACTAACCACGTGTTACCTATTGTATTAAGGAAACCCATTCATAGACTTCTCAAATAGACTCCCAAAATGTGTAGACACCATTACAAATATATTTCCTCAAATTTTCCCAACCCATAACATGCTTCATAGTTTCTACAAATATTTCTGCACTATTTAGGAAACCATATGCAACTCATGCGCTTCTCTAATTACCCCACAATTGTAAAGAAATTTCACCAAGATCACGCAGTATTCACACTTGAAATTTATAACCATAAAAATAATCAAGTGAGGGTTATATAATATAAACCTAAGTTACTATATATTTAAATAATATAATTCACATTTTCTGTACTTACAATTATAAAGTATTTAAAAACAAAGATATCTCTTAAGAGACAATGTTTATGTTGATGAGATTAGCTATGCGTAAATTTTTGAAATTATATAACGCGTTTTAGTATTTTTGGGATTTCACATTATGTTTTCCAATGTTATGATATAATTTAGTTTATTGCGTCATATTTAAATTTATCTTACAAAATGGAATGGTAAATTTTTCAATACGCATAATCCAACGATTAATAACGATCATTTATTTTATGTGCTTAATCCATTAATTTGATGAAAACCAATCTATATGAATAGTCACTTAATATAAGGAAATATTATCATATTCCATTAGACAGAGAAATAATTATCTATATTTTATGGTTTCAATGGAAATCCATAGATGGATAAGAATAGAAAAAAAAATTGATAAGTGGAAGTAGGGAGAGGCATGTTTTACCAAATGTGATAATTGTGGAAGGAAGCACCATGGTACATGTTTAAATGGAATGAGTATTTTTTAAATTTTTAGAGAGAAAAGAAAAATGCTTGTAACTTTACGGTAATGAATGAAAATTAAAATTTTAAATATGTAAGGAGATGGGGCACTTAGAAAATGAATGATTAAAATTCAATGGAATGTACATCAAAAGACGGTGAGGAATCATGGTCACGAATATTCAATAACCAAAAAAGTGGAATTAATATTGATATTTCTGTTCAGATTAAATAATTATTTTATTGGTGTATTTTATAAATGATATTCAATAAATTTATAATTATTGTATTACATTACTATCACTTAAACGATATGGGTGTCTATGTTTCATGGTATCAATGTCCAAGAAAAGCGATTCAATGACAATTTGAACCAATTTTAAAAAGCATTATTGAGTGAGGAGAACCCTTAATTTGGACCTAATGTTGAGCTAATAATGATATGTTTATTAGATAGTTATGGTGACCATGAAATTGGTAATACGATTTATGATTTATGTCATCTTCTATGAAGTGTTCTATAAGTATTGATATATGGAATATATCCAAAAAGTTGAGATTTTTTATATAAAATCATTAATGTTTTCATTAATTTTTATAGGTGAAAAATGTATTCATTTATTGGTAATGTGACATTAATACATAATTTATATTGTTTTAGGAATATAATGTTGATTTAGAAACATTCCTTCAGTATGTTTTATACATTGAATTTGGGAAGACAAATTTTGGAGGAGTCTTTAGCATAAAAATTTATTGAATGGATCAAAATTAAAATTTGGTGTTATTGTAAAAATTTTTATATCCATTTTCATCTTTGAAAATATTTAGATATATTATTAATAACCTGTTATATTTTTATTGAGTTAATGACCTGTTAATTATTTATTTTAGTGCTTCCGGAATAAAAATTCCTTCGAGATATTCATTTCACTAGGTAAGAAATGAAGTAGGAATTGATCAAATCACACCCAAAGTATGAAATTATTCTTAGATAAATATATACTCTCACAATATTTTCTTATTTACTTAGTATATATTCTAAATAAACTCCTAAACTCTAGGGAAATGATATTGAATAAAATAATAGTATTCTAGTACTTTAATTTTTGATGAATCAAATAGTCCCTTAACTTATCACATATTTTTGGTTTTGTGGAAAATAACTGTATTTGGATAGCCCACTTTTTTTAGATCAACAATCTCTATATCTCTATATTAATCCTTGGGTGTTAATATTCTCTTCTATGTCCATGTTTTTATTTCAATCAATTGTCCTCCAACAAGGAGACCTAGTAATGTGATATTATGGATTGACATTATAATTCTTATTATCTTTAAGAATATGTTGTTTTATTAAACATATTTATTATATGGGATCCCAAAAATGATATTCAAAAATTTCAATCCATTGATTACTAAGATCGTGATTAAATTTTTAGGATTCAGGTTACTTAAGGGGGTAGAATGCAAGACCTTGATATTTTAAAATAGGAACATCCTATTTGATAGAATGTATGACATGAATAACAAAAAATAGAAGAAAATATAATAGAAAAATAATATGTGATATATTTGTTTCTAAATATATTAAATCCCTACAATATATGGTAATGAACACAAGACTTGGTCAAAATGAAACATAATACATAATTAAAATATTAATATTTAAATATGACCATTTTAACATAGCCATTAATTTATTGCAAATGAATATTATGAACTAAATTATGTAATTATATGGTTAATACATGTATAAAATTAATTAAATTGATATCAAATTATATTAAATAAATAAATTACATTTTAAAGTAAAAGATATGTCTTTTGAGAACTATATTTTTTCCATGAAATCCATTTCATCACTTATTGTAAAATTATGATAAAAATATTATTTTTCCATTATAAAAATATTATTTTTTAAAATTACCTTCATTTTAGAAATCAATATATAAATATATATCATTTTTTTATTTTGTTTATTTTTTTTGTGAAGTTTAATTTTTCAATGAATTGTAATTAATACTATCATTTTATGAAAATTACATTTTTATAATTTATTTACAAAGTTAAATTATATTTTAAATTTATTTTAATGTAAATATAGTTAAATTATATTATAATAAATAAAAATTAGGTTAGTATAATCAATTTCATATTGAATTTTTATATTAAAACCATCTATTCTTTTGGTAATTTTATCTTCAGAAACATGCTTTTTTCTCGTATATTTGGGTGTAATTTTAAATTGAATTCTAAAAATAATGAAAATTGATTTTTGAAAAATGGATTCATTATTTTGAATCAATAAAATTTATATTATCAGTTTAGGAAAAAATATTTTAAAAAAAATGAATAATGAACATTGAAACTATTAATTAACATGACTTAGGTAAAAATGGGTTTACCGGGTGTTAAAATATGATAATATGGGTTAAATTGATCTAACAACTTGTAAATATATTTTTTCTATACAAATTTCGACCTTATCCAAACAAAAAATTTATCCTATGTTTATTTTGATTCTTTTCCATGTAAATGAATTTATAATTTTATATTCTTTTGGGAATCATCTATGTAATTTCCAAGAGAGTTCCATTTTCCCATATATAAATGGGCATTCTCCCCCATAACTTTTTTAAACCAAGAAAGCCATTTTTCTAAAAAACCTAAAAAAATTCCACCCTTAAATCATTAGACATATTATAGAGATTATGGTACTCTCAGAAGGCCAACCCTATGGTATTTAAGAACATATGCAATGGAGGAATCTCCTAGATTAGGTAATTGTTTAAATAAAGATGTTTTACTTTCATACATAATATTTCAACTTAAATTATGTATTAACTCTTAAAATATCATAAATATAGTTTCTAATATATATTTATATGTTATTATTTCAGTATAATTATATATATATATATATATATATATATATCCTCAAGAATTAAATGGGAAATAAAATCACCGGTCTTGTGAGCGGAAGACTACTGCCTCAAGAACGGATGTAGTTTGTTTTCAATGAACACAATTCAAGGATTGATATAATAATGGATTTAACATATTAATATCATTTTTATGGAATTATTATTCTTTTGTAATTATAATATCACATAAAACTTCTTTCATTCTATTATATTTAAAATAAGATATCATCTCTCATGGGTATGATAGACAACCGCCTTACGAAGCGATGTGATTTATTTTTTTACTTACTCTTTACATGGATGTTAATGAGGATAATTGTAATTAATATATTTTATATATCTATGAAATTATATAAATCTTATACAATTAATATTATGCTCCCTCATCCAACAATAATTAATTTAATGATATCATCGCTCATAGTTGTATATGACATATCGTCTTCATAATGTTATGTGACTAATTTTACATGACATATACAAAATAATGGATGTAAAAATGTCTCAAATGAGTAAATAATATATTTTAATCATTATTATAATTCATTAAAAGAATTATTTATAAAATATTTTCAAGAATAAAAACACACATGATAACATACACATGATAAAATAAGGAAAATAACACAAAAAAGTGAAATAATAAAATATTATGAAACAACATGTAGTAAAATTTTATAATAGTATCATATATGATATCATAAATATGGTTTTTTCTGGTATAAATTAATAACATTATTAAAACATTATATATGAGGTATAAAAATGTAAAAATAAAATTAGACCAAAGGTAAGTGCTTCTAATCTCACATTTACTTCTGTAAGACATATGTCATATTCACCACATAATTACTTTGTGTGGTTTATATAAAAAACCATAAAAATGTTATTTCATGAATACATTTATCTTTATAGTGTATAATTATTCATCTTAGGTTATTTATTTCATTGGGATTATGTCTCCTAAGTTATAAAATTTATAGGGGTATATTTCAAAATCTCATCATTATTCGGAATTGGATTTTAATAAGTTTTTTATGGAGGAATTAACTAAAATATCCATCTAAAATAACTATATTTTATTATCTTATCTTCTTTATGTTTGTCATGTAATAATACTATATTTAAAATATTTGGTAAAAAAATTGTAGATAAAATGTTTTTGAGGAAAAGATTACTTTATTTATGTCTTTGTTCAAAAATCTGTTTTCATCAAAATCCCAATTCTTTAAAACTATTTTAATTTTTATTACCATTTTATAAATGATTTAGTAAATAAATTTTTACCTATTTTTAATTTTTGGTAATTTTCTTGGGAATAATCTTAATGTCATATTAAAAAAACTGCTATTTGGATTTTTTCGAAATTGTCAAAAGAATCATTATTTTAATGGGAATGACATGAATTTTTTCCCTATCATGAATGATAAAATTTTTAAAACTATTTTTACATAATTTCAAATTTTATTTTCAAATATATATATTTTCAAAATGATTTTTTATTTATTCTAAATAGAAATTTTCAATGTAAAAAATGTTATTTTATTCCAAATAATTTTAATGAAATTTTTATGGTATTTAAATTTATCAGTGACATCAACAATTTATCCTAATTTTTTTCCAGGGGTATTTGTGGTATTTAAATAATCCATATTTGATCTATGGATATGTTATGATCACTTTGATTGAGGATGTACAATTTTATTACCATTCAACATATTATTCTAGATGGTTCATGATTATTTTATTTTGTTTGGGTACATGTTAAAATTTCATATGTTAGTTTCATATAGAAATGACTATATTGATTAATCTTCAACCTTTTAACATTAAAAATTCACTAGTCGTAGTTTGTTATAAGTTGGGACTCATTAAATAATTCCCCTTGATGAATCAACAGGTCTCATGAAAAAAATCACTTGAAAAAATTAGATGGTTTCTACACAAACATGTAAATTTTCTTGAGGATAGTTTGGAAGTTTCAAATCTCTAGAATTATAAATTTCATCCATTTGAGATTAGTAATTTATATGTGATTATTAGATTAGTAAAAAAGTACATGGATCATTATCATGATTATGTGATTATTAATATGGATTTGTTATATCATCATTTATTTCTACCATTGTAATTTAAGTTTACTGCTTAAATATGACATGTATTAGTTATTTACTATGATATATTGATTATTCTGATATATTAATTATACCATCTACAATAGACTTAATCTTACTGAGCATATTAGAATACCTCATTCTTAGGATTTATTTTCCGATGTATACTAGGGTGTTTTTTGTTATTGTTAAGAAGGGTTATGAAAAAGGGTATAATGGAATACAAATTTTTTTTGTGTGGATAATTTATGTCTAAAATGTAATTGGAATTTCATTTAAGTATCTAGTAGACCAGGAAAATTAGAATATTCCATCCTTTAGGATGGAATACATTGTATCTTGTTCTATTTTAATAATACAAACATCTACTCTCAGTAACTTGTGTTGGGTTCATTACAATATACATCTATGAATGTTTGAAAATTAAAATGGATGACATATGGTTTGATTTATCATTCATGGATTTATAATATTTGGATTGATGATGAAATTAATGTTGTTTCATTCATCATGAATAAATATGATTCTAATATATAAAATTTTGTTATTGTGTGAATGGTGTAGTATTTCTAATATTCTATGTGGATGTCATACTACTCAATTGAAATTATATCCAAAATCTAATATCTTAAATATATGGTTGAGAAAATTCTTCACGATGAAAGAAAATGGGGAAGTAGCCAATATATTGAGTATGTGGATCTATAGTGGTTGATCAATAAAATTTCTTGATGATATGAACCAAGAACAAAATTCATATATATTTCATCACTTCCTATGAATATCCATTACATCTCATAATAAATAAAATCGATTAGATTATATGTTTAACTTTATTGTAGTTTAGTTATGTGATCTTATTATTTTACAATGTGACTTCATTATTTCCCACCATATTCCCCATATATAATATCCTTATATACATATATTTTGGTATAAATTTCTTCATGAACTCCTTAATAGAGTCATAATAACTGATTGAGCCAAAATTATCAGAATGGGTAAGCATAATATAAATCAATCTATGATAAAAATTGAGCATAAGATGAAGATTTGGGTATGATAAAACAATAAGGTACTTGGCCAGGACAAATGAGAATCATTCCAAACAAAATAGATATATTAAATCATGCATAACTACATGATAATTTTTTAATAAGAGAATATAAATGAGTCATAGAAGTGTGGAAACATGATTTAAGTGTCATGAACCATGAAAATAAACATATGAATAATATATTATAAATAATTATTGAATAATATATGACTAGAAAATCATTTATTATGCAAAGGATTACACACCATACCATCATCATATACTATATGGAGTCCTATAGTGGATTATATTAACTCACCATTCATGCACATGTTATCTCATCAGATATACTCATTTACCTAATAAATTATAAGGATATATAATTTTGATCCCAGTCATTACATAATGAAAAACCATTTTTGCCACATGAACAAGAAAACATTCATAATCATATCATAGCATAATTATCACATTGAAAAGAATCAAAATTAATAATAATTTCTATAATACATTATAATAATCCATCCATAGAATGAAATTGGATTTTTTCATTAGATCATATCCTATGTCAATCATAAGATGCATGAATAGATATTTAACTCAGTGAATACTTTTTTTGGAGAATGATTGTAAAAAAAATCCATAAAAGGATAGATTACATTAAAGCATTTGGAAAGATAATCAATTCCATCAAACAATTTCTATTTTATAATTTTCTAAAATATATTTAATTCAAAAAAATTTTAAATAGTTTCATAAAAAAATCCTTAAAGAAGAAATTCTATTAAAATCATTGGAAAGAAATTAAATTTCATTTAAAATATCTAATGTTGAATTTTTAATGAAATTTAATTCGTATTTTTATAAATAACGCCAAATTAAATTGATAAGATACTAAATAAATAAAACAGGTATAGATATAGAAAGCTATACAATAATATATTGTATATGGTCATAGAGGATAATGATTTCAATATAAATACAATACATGTTCTGTTCCACATTCATGAATTTTTTTTAGGTTGATATTAAAAAGGGTGGTGAAATGGTAATGAGACATATATATCCTATAAATATTAAGAGTAGATGGAAATATATGGGGATTTTTGAAAAAATAAAAAACATTTTATCAACATATGAGTTCATTCATGTACAAAATTGATTTAAAAGTGACATTGAAAAAATGATAGGATAAATAGATTAATGGAATTTAATGGAAAAGATAATTATTTTTCCAAAATATATTTTTATATTTAAAATATATCTATTTTAAAATTGATATTGTAAAATAATCAATTTTTAATTTATTAACTTTTAATTTAAAATAAACCAAGTGGGATAACATGAGATGGATTTTGGAAGACCTTTAATTTAAAGAAAATTATTTTAAAATACATATAGGGGTAGAATATACACCTCAAAAAACAATTGATGTGGTGAATATGAGGCATATATCAATGAATGAAAATTGGGATGATAAAATATTATGACTTTAGTGAAATTTTAATCAAAAGAACTTTATAAATATTATATAATGTGGATTTATAAATCCTTCATGTTTTAAAATATTAATTATAAAATACATCTATAATGGAGTATACACACTAAATTATTAAGCAAGTGTTGAATGTAGAGAATATCTTATTCAATGTAAATTAATTTGGGAAACCATTAAAATAATGAAATTTAATAATTTAGAGTAATTTGAAAATGTTGTTATGAAAATTAAATGAATATCCCTAGAATTGAAAAATGAAATAAATTAAAATAAAATAACATTGTAAAATAAACCACTAATAGAAGGAAATATTCAAATATGAAGGTATATGACTCAATGAAATGTTATTGTGTCAATAAAAAGCATTAACTTTGATTCTAAGAAGATCAATCATAGTCTAACCTATAATGTAATAAATTTTGGTTTATTATTCATCAATATAATATCTATATTTATATTTATTTTAATTTACACCTTTCATTTATGATATCATATTAACTATTTATTAATATATCATTATTATAATAAATATTTTGGTGTTAATTGTACCATTTGTTCTGTGTTATCATTGGTATTGCGGTTTTGGTCCTTCTTCCTAGTCCATGGGTTTATCAACTACAGAATACTTTTAAATATTTATTATATGTGTTTGGTATAATTATTGAGTCCCACGGTAATATCAGGGAACTTATTGTGATCCTTCATAAAGAGCAGTTAAAATTTCATTTCTTGAGGATTTAGATTTAATATAATGAATGGATTTTATTGATGAATATAGTTACACATAGAACCAAAAAATTATAATAAATCTATAATTTACCATTCTTTCATTAAATAAAAACTAATTAATATTTAAAATATTTTATGACATAACCATTATAACATCATTCATATTGGTGGCAAAACAGATCTATACCAGAACATGTTATAAAAAATTAAAGAAAAAATCATGTTATTATACTGAAATAATATCACATTTATAGAAGAAAAGGGTTTTGGGAAATTTAAATGCAGTGGTAAAAAATAATAAATATGATTTGTAATTTTATATAATGAATAATGGTTAAGGAGAAGCTAAAACTTATTTTGAATACTTGAATCTCTTTATAGAGAGCCTTTGGGAAATATGGAATTTAGGACATCAGCTTGTGACCAGTGGTTCCAAAACATGAGAAAGCGTTTCTGGAGGAGTTGTTGTAGGTATAAATGATAAAAATATAGAAAAGGTTTTCATTAATGGGTGGTAAAGAGGGGTTCTTTTATAGGTGCCCTTGAATAAAATTTACACAAATAACCATTCTTTAATGAATAAAGAATGTAATTTATCATGGAATGTGGATCCAAAATGGATAGATAATTTTTATTAGATATGTTGAGGTAGATAATTCACTAAAACATTAATTTATAGATTATGTTATATGATTTTCTTGTTTTTACCCTTTATTAAACCCTTTATCCCATTTTACCTTTTTCACTTTAACTCATTTTTTACCATAGTAACATATTATTATGCATAAAAATGAAATTGAAATTATTACCAAATTTAGATATTATGATTCCAAATATGAAATAAATTTTATTTTATTAAATTTGTAGAAGTTATAAAAATAATTATAATATAGGAAAACATAATGCATATATTATTTTTTAAAAAGTTGTATTTTCATACATAAAATACATTTATTATAATTTCATATATAACATCCCATCCCTTGTGTCAAGCACCAGTGGCATGAGATGGTCAGTCGCATGACCTCATGAAATCCTCCCTTATTCCAAAGGCTCTTGAATAGTAGTGCGGGTTTGATAAGTCAATCATGGGGATACTATATCATCTTTTATTAATGTAATACACAAAATAAGTAAATAAATAATATATGAAGAATATATAATGTCATGACCCATCCCCCAGGGCCCTTGCTGTGACAACCCCATGTTCGCCTTCAATATGCCAGGGGCAGGGGACTAGCACTAGAAAGAAGAAACCCAAATAGATAAGGAATTTCCTTTAAACCTATACACACACACTGACTAGGTGTACAACAAGAAAAAACCACGTACTATAACTGCATAAAGTAAATATGTGAACAGAATTTGAATGGGACAGAATACAAACCCAAATAAAATAAAATAAATCAAAATGGGAAAATGGATCTAGAGGTCATCTAACAAGGGTTATACCTAAAGGGTAGGTAAAAATCATCACTACACCTCTCCAAATCAACTGATCACCTATGTAAACCGTCAAGTCCTGGCTCTCTAACCTCGGTCAAATTTGTCCATCATTTTCACAAGACACAACAAGGTGTAGGTGAATCCCATGTAGGGGTGATTATAACAATACCTAGTAGGTATCCCAAGACACCCAATGGTCTCCCAGAATTCAAAAAACGAAAAACCAAAAAGCATGATCCCAATCACAAATCATAACTAAAATACTCCGCTAAAACCAGGAATATAACATAAAGAATATGAACAAAGTTGATTAGTCATAATGCTAGATCATCTTAATCTATCGAGAGGCTTTTTCTGATATAATACACAAGGTCTCTACGTGACAAACCACAGAGGATATCGAGGTACTGACCCATAGAGGATCAGTAGGTGCTGGCCCTTGGAGGATCATTATGTACTGACCCACGGAGGATCGCCTAGTGCTCACCCACTAAAGGTCACTAGGTAATGACCCATATAGGATCTCTAAAAATTTACCGACATAGGTTATATATGTACTGACATAAAGAGGATCACTAACTACTAACCCAAATTGGATCGCAAGTTGCTTCATCACTTCACTTCTAGGCACTGGATTCCTGCACTTAGCATAATTGATTTTGAGTGGATCCGATCCTCAAGCCATTAGTCATTTTTCAATCACCATGATTTCCCAGTAATAAGTAACTTAAAGAACCTCCATGTAATGCTGGTTCTAACTCAATATATGGAGCATCAATCAGATGCCCAGTATTGAAGTTATAAACATTTTAGTACCGAGTGCCTACTTGGATTCTGGTTCAATCCAACTCGGTCATACTCCAACATTTTCCAAAACCCATGTGGTGTATCGCAAAAGGACTGCCCCATCCTTAGGATTTTGGCACCCCAGATGGTTTGTCAAATGGATGTCTGGTTTAGAATATATGGCCCTTTAAGCGAAATAGGTTCAAAAAGTGGGTCTGGGTCTGGTCCGACATGGTCAGATAGACTGATCTGTCTCAGGTCCGACCCCGGTCTGACCCGACCTGGGACGTCCCGAACTGCTGGGCCCAACACAATCTCGTTGGGCCTAGACAACATACTTATCCTGCTGGGCCACGGGACCGGTCCCGCGCACCCTGTTGGCCCGGCCCACCAGACCGCTGGACCAGCCTGACCCACTGGCGGGGCACAACCCGCAAGTAGGGAGGGGTCCACTCCCCTCTCAAATAGACCACATCCATTCGGGGTCTCTAATAGGAGGGTCCATCTTGGAACCACCCTCCTGCTGACATATCCTATAGACCGGTTTTGGGTGGGACCTGTGGACGCGAGTCCGCCACCGTCGCAACCTGAGCCGTGGCACTTCCTCTAGGTTATCCTGTTGTCTTCCACCACCTCCTCGGTGGTGTTCCACGGTGGTGCACTTCCCAACAACAATGTGGCTGACAATGCCTGACTAACCCTATCCTCCACGACCTCTGTGGGAGCTTACATCCCCTCATCGCCATCGGTCACAAGAGCCGCTGTTCCGGGGGTAACGCACAACAGGTGATTTTGCCGGCCACCGTTGAAGCTCCAGTGATCCAAGTTCCTACCCTACTCTACTTACAGGCTTCCCGGAACCCCTCCTTTACCATGAGACCCTAAATGTTATCTTACCGCCAAATTTCATGGTCACCCACGTAGAACACATCCAACAGAGATCAGCGGAGGGTGCAAGACTTTTTTCGGTTCGACCTGCGCCCTCCGCGTTAGTATTATAAAATGGGGAGGAATTCAAATATCATAAAATCGTAGAATATAAATCGAAACCCCTACCTTGAACATGATGGATTCTCTAAATATGAAGGGAGTGAATCCATTGTTAGGATATGTTTGTTGGTGTTCACCATCGCCCGTAGATCTTTGGTTCGAATCTTCAATGACATCGTTGAATCTCCATTCATAATTGGAGGATGATGTCACTGACATTTATTTAGAGATTACCCTCGTAGCTCCCCAAAAACCACGCCAAAGTTGTGATTAAATAAAAGAAAAGGAACCACCCATGTGTGTTCATTAATGTAGTTCACTAATGAACTACAATTAATGTTCCATTTAATCTTATGAGCGTTGAGGTTAGGAAAACAGTGTGTCATTCCATTAAATGAATATCATTCAATGCTTGATGTTAGGCTATGGTCCCACCATCCACTTCTCAATGTTTTCGAAATGAATAAATTATATTTTTTAGTTCTTTTATTATTTTTCTCCTAAAAATCCAATAATTAACTTTTCGTACAACCCTTTCCAGTCGAAGTTAAGCTTCACCGAAGTGAATACATGTGTTGTGAATTGAACAGTGCCCTTAGATTTTCAATCTGAGCACTGGCTCAAAAGATAGAAAATCCTCACTCACATGTTTACTGAACGTACCTTAAAAATGGGTCAAAATTCGGCTCCGAGCTCTCTGGACCTCAGAATCTTTTGTCGTTAATTTTTGCAGACTAGTGATAATTCCATATAATTAGAGAATAAATATACGAAAATTATAGGTATTTACATATAACCATAACTAGTACTAATTTCTCAGGATAATCAATGAAGGATATAAAATATCCAAACTAATAAAGAAAACATTTCATGCTAATGTACATGTCAATTTTTTAAAATGAAACCCCAAAATAAAGACACCGCTGAATCCTAGAGGGTCCCAAACCATGCCTGGGTTTCTTCAACAATGCTCCATCCCGACTTATCCATTTAACAAAGGGATTTTTCACTTGACCATCTCTATGTACATTAAATCTATTTAGGTACCGATCAGGCATCCTGAGTAGGGTGTGAGTACAAAACAGTAGTCCACCACCAATGGTTTCAAGAAAACATCCAGTCAATTAATGTATTTTGCATTTTATGTAGAAATAATTACAATGCCTAAGTAAATAGTTATCCAATTTTCAGTTAATCAATATTTAACGACCTGAACCACCTTGTTCTTTTAGAAACCCAGACCTAAATACTTTCTTCAGACCATGTCGAAGTCTAAACTATTTCACACAATCATTAAAAATTTGATAAAATACAGAAAACATGTAAATCAAGCTGACATGGGTAACATGCACAAAGGGATCAAACCTCAAGGGTATACAATGCGTGATACAAAATGATGCATAATCCCTTTCTAGGGAAAGGGGGATTCTATCATGTCTATTCCCTTACACAAACCTAAGAACACTCGTAGTCTCCTATGGAAATCCCAATTTAAACTATAACAACCTTCTGTTCAGTAGTCTCCCATGGTCCTTCTCAAAAGGATCTCATGGTCACTCTCAACAAGCACAGATGATCCTTCTCAACAGGCTCGCCGGGTCCTTCTCAAAAGGCTCACATGGTCCTTCTCAATAGGTTCACATGGTCCTTCTCAACAATTACTGACTCACCCATCGACTATACCATGTTATACTCCATGACAACATAATATGAAACAAGTGAAATATAACCAATAATCATTTAAAATATCATTCCATTAATTAATTAAATAATAAATTAGTTATTCCAAATTCCATTAATTATTCCAACAATTAATCAGTCAAATCATCCCCTTTAATTAATTTAAACAATTAACTAATAAAATCCGATAATCTCAATACCATGCATTTAATTTAGTAATTATTTATCTAAAAATTTACAATCCATTAAATAATTCAAAAACTAATTAATCACGTTAAACTCATTAATTAGTAAAAAAATTAATTAATCACAAAAACAAAATTAAATAATTCAATAAATAATTAGTCATAATAAACCCCATCAATTAATTAAGAAATTAATTAATTGCATCAATTTAATAAATGAATTCCACAAGTAATTAATCACATTACTACCATTAATTATGAGTCAAATAATTAGTCCTATCAATCCCATTTTTTAATTCAACAATTTAAAAAACATATCACTTCCATGAATTAATTCATCAATTAATTATTCAAATTATTTAATACAACCATTAAATAATCACATATTCCCATTAATTAATTCAACAACTAATTAATCCCATCCACTCAATTATCCAATTCACCAAATAAAAAATCACATTACATCCATTAATTAATTCATTAATTAATTAATCAAACATAAAAATTGAACACATCCATCATTTCATTTGTTAATTCAACAATTAATTACCAAAAAATTCTATTAATTAATTCATCAATTAATTAATATTTTAATAATAAAAACATCTAATAATTAATTCAAAAACTAGTTATTTACACACACAATCCCAATATCTCATAATTTATTCCTCTTTTAAGTATCTCAATTCAAGATATTAATATCACATAATTAATTCCACAATTAATTATCTCAATTCATATGATCAATATCTCAAAATTAATTCTATAATAAGTTATATATATTCATAACATCAATATCACATAAAAAATTCCATAATTATTTATCTCAATTCATTACATCAGGATCACATAATTAATTCCACAATTAATTACCATAATTAATTACATTAAAATCACTTAATTAATCACATAATTATTTATCTCAAATCGAAAAATCAGTATCCTATAAATATTTCCAAATTTAATTGTCTCAATTCATAAGAATCTCTAATAAATAATTATATAATTCATTATCCATATTCAAAAATAATCATTATAATATTAATTGATTCATCAATTAATTAATCAATTTAAACAATCTATATATTTCCATAATTAATGGAACAATTAATTATCCCAAATCACCATTTCAAAATCCATTCAATTCCCATTAATTAATTTTTCAATTAATCAATCAATTTCAACAATATCAAAAAATTAATAATTAATTCGAAAACTAATTATTCCAAATAAACAGTTCAATATATCTATCATTAATTCATCAATTAATTATCTCAATTCAAAAAATTCAATATCTATACAATTAATTTAACAATTATTTATTCATGGTCAAGAATCCAAATATCCCAATTTCACATTTTCCTTAAACAATTAATTCACCTTATTAATTAATTTCTTCAAGGAAAAAATTGATAAACATGTAAGAGAAATTCTACAATTACATACACATAATTTTAATCAAGTTTATGGGATTTAAATTTATACAAACTACCTCAAGAATGGAAATTAATGGTCACTAATGGATATCCCCAAATTCAAACAGAATAATCAAGAACATGATGAAGAATAGAGTCTAGATCCAAAAACCTAAATCCATAGTTAAACAAAACAAGTTATCTTAAATCAAGATCTAAATTAAATAATCCTATAAATAGATTAAAAAAATATTGATCAAGATCCAACAAAAAAGGGGAACAATTCTAACCAAACAAATGGGGGACAAATGAAAGAGTGACGAGAAATCAATTATGAATAAACAACATACTCGATTAGATGGAGATATGAAATCCAGGATTTGAATCAACAATAATGAAGGTTGGGAGCCTTAGAAATTAATCTAGGAGCCTCAAAAAGGATATAAATATTTTTGGGGTGAGTTGGGGTCAAATAGGGGTTAAAATAGAAGGTTCAGAAAATTAAAATCCTATTTTTATGTTAATTAATTTACCCCAGAGGATTTTCTAGGAGAAGGCACATAGTTTTCCCTAACCATGCGCATTAAAAATGCACCTCTTCTAGGGGTGAATGGTTTGAAAAACTGTGAATTAGTAGTTTGAATCCCCTCTACTTGTATTTGCATGGTTAAATCGGCTTGGGCACACAATTTGGGAAAACCGTGCACTATACCATTCCCTTCCAAAATTCTCTACATATTCACCCAAACACATCCAAATTAGGGACAAAAAAAATTTATACTCAAAATAAGAAAAAATCATAACTATAACAGAGCCTGAGAAAGCACCCAAAAAGTTTGGGATCTTATAATATACATAGTGACAATAATTTCAAGATTACGAACTTGTCGAAATATATCTTTATAAAATATATTTCATTCAAATCAATATTTAGAAGATATAATTTTATTTTATTTAGAAAATAATTCACAATATATTGAAAAAATCAAGGTATTTTAACATTAAATAATATGAATCACATCAGTTATTTAACCTAATATCCATTAAATTAATAATATTTAATATTATTATAATTTTTATTTAAATATTATAGGAAAATAATATAATATAAAATAATGATAACATGTAATGAATAAAATCATTATTTTTATAATAATTCATTTTAATGAATTATAATTGTAACGTCCCCGACCTATAAGCCACTAAACTAGTGCCCTAATCCAGCTCATCACATGACCTCAAGTGCACCTCCCCATATGACAGAGGGTGCCGACTAGTAGTAAGGGACTAATGAATCATGTGGGGATAAAATTCCCTCTTTACCAGAGTAAGACACAATAGAACAAAATATAAATTCCAGAAACAATATGAACTATAAATTAAATAATAATTAACCAAGAGTTTCCCAAACAGGGTACAATCCTAAAATCAAATAAAACCATGACATGATATACTAGTAGTGAAAAGTGGAAGAATACCAAAATCAAACAAAAAGAAAAAAATCCACACGGGTCCGGACTCCAAGTATGGGTCCTTATCCACGTATATCAGAGCCCAACTCAAAATCATAGTGTAGGTCCTTTTCCCTTTTCCTGACCTACATCCAAGAGATCTTCTCAGGTACCCAATGACGGACCGAGCAGGGTGTGAGTATGAAACTCAGTAGGCCACCACCAATAGTGTCTTCAAAATATTCAATCTAATAGACAGTGAATTCCAGTACAAATAAATGGTATGCAATCAAGGTAGAGTTTAGGTTCCATTAGTTAAAAAGGTTCATTTAATTCATGACTATAATTTATCCGAATTCCATTTATTATACCATCTTCATTACATAAGACATATTGATCACAAGTTCCATTGGTTAGGCATAACTATCATCTACACAAGGGTCAAAGGAAATTGTTCACGATGTATAGAGAAAACAAAGTACGTTTCTATCTCAATAGGGATCCACATATCACATGAACACATTTTCCTCACCTCGAAGCCTCATTCCAGGTTGAATGACATCAATACAATAACCACACCTCAGAGCCTTAGACTAGGTGGAATGATTTCAATACAATAACCTCACCTTAGATCCTCTATTTGGGTGGAGATAAGTCAATTAGAAAACCTCACCTCAGAGCCTCAGTCGGTGTGGAATGCAGTCATTAGATGAATAGAGCATCAGTCCTCATCCCTAACCCATGCATTAGGGGTGGAGTTTAGAGAATTAGTCCAATTAGACCCATGTGTGTATAACACCAGTCAATACCCCACACTACCAATCCATGTGCACATTCTTATTTATCAAATCACCACAACCATACCATAACACAACCATGTATATTCAATTCTATTTGATATCACAATACAAAACTCAACACAACATAACCAATGCAATTGGGAATCAACATTCACAATGCATAACAACATCATGGTAATTAATACTATTCCACAACCCATTTACACATTTACTAAATTTCACATCATTAAGGAATTTATTCCATTTCCATTTTTATCACACTTATCTCACTAAGCATTCCTTCATTGTGCCTCTCTAACTAGGCATCTTTCATTAAGCCTAACTCACTAGGCTCTATTACCAAGCTCATAATCCATTCCATTATGGTCTGTAGTCATTTCCAGATAATAACACTTTATTACAATTTCTAATTTCAATTTATATACATCTATCCAAATTCCCACTTCCTTGCCTTAACTCATTAGGTGTATTCAAAAAACCTGTTTTCCATAAAAAAATTCATCATTGGACATTTTTAACCCATTTAGCCCATTTATCTTTTTATATGATTTTTCCCACTTATGCATTTTAAACACAATTCTCATATCACATAACCCAACCCCTTCATTACATTAAATCATTTAGGTGAACCACATAATTGTCATATATTAACACATTTTACAATTCATCCCCAAATACCATTTCCCAGGTTTATCTCACTAAGAATATTCATGTATAAAGATAATCCTTTAGTTTTTCCCTTTATCCCACTTAACCCCTTTTTATTCCCACCAACACCCAAAATGGTCACTGCCCAACCCATGTGTGTTACTAGGACTCCCATTCACTTCCTTGAATATTAATACTATATTCACCCTAGGATCTATGTTCTCACATAGCAGCCCTACATTTACTTGGATAAACTCTCCCATAACATGGGCACACCCCTTGGGTGGCATTAATATAGGTCACAACGTATTACATGAATCCTGTGGGGATCATGAGGGTTCCATTTGGTTGTATAGAATCCCTAAAAATCACATCATAATAATGTCCCGATGAAATATTCACAAGAGGGAACGAATAAAACACTACATGTAGAAATATCTATAAAACTCAAGGGATATAACTTGTAGACCACAAACCCTAGATCTGATGATGAACACACCACTAACCATGGCCATAGATTTGGATTCAATAATCCCATAAACCCCCCACCTAGTTTCCACTTGAAAACAAAGAGGTTTAGAGATTCAGAAGTTTATGGGAGAAACCACAATCCCTAATCGAAAGAAAAGAGGGGTGGTGAGGATTAGACTTTCCCCGAGATCGATCTGAAACCAACATCATCAAAAATGAGCAAGAATTGAAAGATAAACACCTACTGGAAGATTCGGTGGTTAAGTTCATCAATAGGATTGAGAGGGGTGGAATAGAGAAAAATAATGAGTTGGAGTTTTAAATCATGGGAAAGAAATTTTGTAAATTTTACAACTTTTCTAGTCCATACGGTTTACCCCCACAGTTTTCCAAAACGTGTGAAAATCGTGCATGAGCGACTATCCAAAAATGGCCCTTTTGCATGGTTTCTTGGGGTCCTACACAGTTTTCCCTATCCACAATCAGACCATGTGAAGATACTTTCCGATGATGGCTGGTCCACATGGTTTCCCCTAACCGTGCGCAAACCGTGCACCTTGCACTACTTGGCCTGATTGCCCTTCTCTTCACACCCTGAGCCCCCATGGCACCCCGATCCTTCACATGAACTTTGGGAAACATTTATTTGTCCAAAATGAGATACCAAAACCATAACATAAACATAACATACCTTAATAAAATCTAGGATCTTACAACCTCCCCACCTTATAAGGGCTTGTCCTTGAGCCGCTTTTACGAGCATTATTAACTTACATAATAAGGGATAATGCCATAAGGTCTACCAATCCAATCCAACATTCAATTTTTCTTTTGGTACATTACAATTTATATTGAACACGAATCAAGGGAATGAACTTTCCCCATAAGCCTTCCTCACTACAACCACAACACAAGTTGAAAATCCCTCATGGATTCATCACCTTCAACCATTCTCACCATGATAACTTCATGAGAAAAACATAGGTGACAAAAAAACTCACAACACATGTGAACATAACACAAAACATCCTATCTTCATGGGGGAACCAATAGACACCTCATTGGACCGATCCTCTGCATAACTCATGACCCAAATCACTTAGCATCATTTTCTGTCCACCCAACTCTAATGGTGACACAACCCGGTATCTTCCAGAGGAAAACACACAACCCTTCCAACCACATTTCCTGATGATCTCACTCCAAAACTATACATTCAATGAAACTCAAAACTCCCCTCTTGTAGAATATTTATATCGTTCCAAAGATCTATACCTGGGCTTACTCACTAGAATGGTGACCAATCGAGTCCTTCCAACCCGAAACTATGATCACATCACCAACCTACCATTTATCCGGTATGGTTCTCTCCACCATTTTTGGTTACCTAGAAAATCCTCCATCGACAAAGGACCATCAGGAACTCAACACATCTTCTCCATTGCCTAACATGATCCAACTCACCAAACCCATGTATCTATAGGAACACTACCCTACCTTGGCATCCAATTTCACTGTCGCAACCATTGGGAAGACATCAGAACACCATAAATTCAAGGATTATGATCACCCTGACCTCACCCAGGTACAAATTTGCTTCGAGATTCACTTTTTGCTACAACATAAGCCTAGAGGAGGTCACTAAAACCTCACCCATTCAGGTATTCCATCTCTTGTTGGACCACCTTCAACTACCTTACCCCAGAACACCCACCTTCCCCTGATGGTACAATACCCACTTCTCACCATCCCAAGGTTCTCACTAACATGAAGTCTATCGTTATCATTCCATGCCTCCACTAATTACATTTACCGAATTCCAGTAGAATTCATTATCATGACTTTACCACCCTCCAGGTAGTCATCAACATCACCCTTGGAATGACAACACATCACATGTCCATGTTTTACCTAACATCACGGAGTCCAAAAATGACACAAGGAAGGTTGACCCAGGTCAAACCCCAATCTCCATTGGATTTATAAGACCCAAAATTCACTTTCCAGAACCTGTTTTCATATCCAAACACATCCTCCCATGACTTAGCACAGATCTCACAAGCTTCAAATGGAACAACCCTATGCTCAATCCAATACTTGGCTCATTTGTCACCCCATCCAATCCCCACATGCCTCTTTAAGGAACCTTTCACGCACCTCACTACTTCCTCATTGCTACCCTAGTTCCACTACGTCATCTCAATGTTCTATTTCCCACATCCAAGGCTACTTTATCACTCCCCACCTAAGTATTGTCATTACCTTTTCTCACCATAAGAGATTCCAAGCAACACATCTTAAAACCGATCACAAACTGAACCCCAAACATAGTTATGGCCATCCATCCTTTTTCCAAACATAAGAATATGAACGTCACCCAGTGCATGTTCTCTTCCTCCGTGAATGGAAACCAAGGAATTTTTCAACATTTGACCCATCCCGAGGCCTCCACCCTAAGCCTTCGAGGGTGTACATCACATCATCAAACTCAATGTATACCGTTTCCTTTCATGTAAACTCCATGATGTCCCGCATCCAACAAAACACCTTCATGTCTCATGGCGATATCCAGAGCTTCTCAACATACTTGGTATGATGTCAAGATGTTGGGCCTGCTCGTCCCTTGCTGAGGTACACTACGAAGTTGTTGAAGAACACCACCACTAATATATCTGTTTCTGATGTCAAGCTATGGGACACCATGACCTTCCAGGAATCTCGGGCTTCCCTTCCAAATGTGCCACATCAAGACATACCCATCACCACTTAGGTGTGATTTTCAACCAGTTTCAACCTTTACACTACTGCCAAACCATTCATATACACAAGTTTATCTGCATGACCACCCTTACCTGAGATGTTACCATCGAGTGAAAGTATATAGCCACACTTTATCCACCCTTGTCTTTTCTATTCAAAAAAACTTCTAGACCTCCATTAATATTCAATAAAATAGCTGCGTCAGGAATTTATGTGATACATCCATTCAAAACAAACCTCACCTCTTATCACAAACACTAGGGTTACCTAATTAATGAACTATGAACAACTAGACCATTAAAATTCCCAGTTATCATTATGTCACAGAACTGCACCATGAAGCACTCTATATAACAATTTCAATGTCCAAAACATTCACAGGTGTGACACACACCCAAAATCAATAGAATCCTTATCCGACCTCTCTCACAGGTCACCTCAAAGGATGAAATATACCAAATCCCAAAAAACACCACCTATTCCATATCATGACCAAAAGGCCTCTCAATCCAAGCCCTAAATCTCAACTAGGGCACTCTCACTACCTCAAACCTTACATATAAGGGTATATCCAACAACACCATGGATACCCATAATTGCACTCAAACATTCACATTCCAATATTTTAATTCACTCTACACTAGAATGAATGATAGAATTTAACCACAGATGGAAAGATCCGACATGATATATCCTTAAACAAACCATTATTCATTCTTTACCTCAACTATCATCATCACACATAGAATATCACCCCCTACAATAACTACCATAATCCTAGTCAACAAGGGATAACCATCTTACTCATTGTCATGTATTTTATCAACACATCATCTAACCAATTATTCTTTCACTACGTGATCCTTTCTTCTAAGTCACGTTTCCTATTTCACAACATGATAAAATCATAATTTTAACACATTTACAACTTTCATTAGGAAAAATTCATTAAAAAGTTTACCATAATTATGAAACCCCTTTTTCTTTTGGTCACCGGGACAACACATAAAATTTATCACAACCCAAAACATTAACCCTATCACAACATTTTATTAGAAATGGTATTCATTATCTATTAAATTGCGTTATTTTCATTCACCCACTTTAATTAACATTATTAAGCATCAATTTCTTCATATTTATCATGGAAGAAAAAATGAATTCCACTCTCTATGCCCCACACACCCATCTCGTGTGTGTGCCTATATTGTTGCATGTGACTTATATCCTTAGGTGCCTAAAATGATGCATGAATGAATATCCCCATTCCATTAGGACAGTTATAGAAATATCATAAAATAATAAAATCATACAATATGTGTATCAACCAATGGTGAAATATCATTCAACTTTAACAACACACATCAAGAACAACAATTCCCACCCAGGGTGGCTTGGGTTTTCCCTCATAAAAGGGTTAGCTACTCCCAATAATAAGCTCATTACCAAGGCCTGACACTGTCCTAGTATCCCATATACCATCCCCAAATAGTAATAAAGAGAAAAATAACTCATGTGATACCAATATTTAACGTCCCCAGCCTGGAGGCCACTAAATTAGTGCTCTTAGTCGGGTTGTCACATGACTCCAATCACGCCTCCCCATATTCCCGAGGATTACAACTAGTAGTGTGGGTATAATGAGTCACATGGGGAGACAATAGCCTCTTTACTAGAGTAATCCACTAAAGAACACAATATAAATAATTTAAATAATATGAACTACAAATTAAAGGACAATTAACCAAGCGTTTCCCAAAAAGTTTACAATCCTCAAATCAAATAGAACCATGCCATGCCACACAAGTAATGAAAATTAAAAGAATCCCAAAATAAAACAAAATTCCAAATCTCTTCACGGGTCCCAAATCCAATTCTGGGTCCTCCTTCACATACATCCCGAGCCCAACTCACCATCTTAGTGTAGGGCCTTTTGCCTTGGCCTCACCAATAACCAAGATATCTGCTCGGGTACCCAACAACATCCCGAGCAGGGTGTGAGTACAAAAATATGTTGGCCATAAAAAATTGTGTCTACAAAATATCTTGTCTAATAGATAGTGCATTCTAGTAAACATATATGTTATGAAATCAAGGTATAGTTCAGGTTCCATTAGTTAACAAGGATCATTTAATTCATGACTTGCATTTACCAAAATTCCATTTCCTATACCATCTTCATTACACAAGACATTTTGATCTCAAGTTCCAAGGGTTAGACATAAATATCATATACACAAGGTTATAAGGTAATCATTCAAAATTTATAGAGAAAACAAAGCAAGTACCTATCTCACGAGGGATCCACATATAATATCCACACATTTTTCTCACCTAAAAGCCTCAGTCCGTGTGGAATGAAATCAATACAACAACCTCACATCAGAGCATTATTCAAGGTGGAATGACGTCAATACAGTATTCTCACCTCAGAACCTCAGTCAGGGTGAGATGACATCAATACAATAACCTCACCCCAAAGACTCAGTCTAGGAGGAATGAAATGGTTAGGGGAATAGAGCATCTGTCCTCATCCCTAACAAGTGCAATAGGGGTGTAGTTTAGAGCATTGGTTCAACTCGAACCGCGGGGGTAAAACCACAATTCATACCCCACAATACCAATCTATGTGGGAATTCTAATTTATAAATTCACTATAACAATTTGATGGAAAAACCAAGTATATTCAATGCCATTGGATATCAAAAAAAAAGAACACAACATAACATAACAAATGCCTTTGGGAATAAACATTCACAATGCATCAAAAACATTGTAATTAATACTATGACACAACACATTTACATAGTAACCACATTTCACATAATTTATCAATTTATCCTAGTTTTATTTTTATTACTCTTTTCTCACTAATCATTAATTCATTTTGCCTATCTCACTAGGCATTGTTCATTATGCCTCAATCACTAGGCTCTATTACAAGGCTCATAATCCATTCAAATATGGACTCTATTAATTTCCATGTAATAACCCATTAACATATTTTATAATTACAATTCATATCCATCTATCCATATTGCTATATTCATGCCATAACCCTTTAGGTGTATTCAAAAAACCCTTTTTCCTTATCCAAATTCATCATCAGCCATTCATTTACCCCCTTAGCCCTCTAATCATTTCACAAGAATTTACCCAGTTATGCATTTCAAACACAATTCTCATATCACATAATACAATCCCTTCATTACATTCGATCATTTAGGCACACCACCTAGTTGTCAAATATTAACCCATTCCACAATTCATCCATAATTACCATTTCCCATGCTAATCTCACAAAGCATAATCATGTATAAATATAACCCCTTAGATTTTCCCTTTATATCACTTAACATTCTTTTAAGCCAACCAACACCCACATAGGTCACCACCCATCTTATGTGTGTTACAAGGACTCCCATTCACATACATCAAGCTTAAAATCATATTCACCCTGAGCTCTATGTTCTCAAAAAATGACCATACATTTACTTAGCTAAACTCGATGTCTGAAAACGTGGGCACACCCCATGGGAGGACCTAACATAGGACACATCATCCTCCATGCATCCCTTGGGGACCATGAGGGTTAAATTAAGTTGTTTGGACTCCCTAAACATCGCATCACAATAATGTCATAATAAAATCTTCACAATAGTGTAAGAATAAAATACTTCATGCACAAATCTCTATAAAACTCTCGTTATATAACTTGTAGACCACCTACCTCAGATCTGATGATGAATGTACAACTAACCATGGCCTTAGATCCAGATTCAAGAATCCCTTAAATCCCCAAACAACGTTCCAACAGAAAACAAAGTCGTTTAGAGAATAAGAAGTAGATGGGAGAAACCAGAACCCCTAATCCAACGAAGAGAGTGGTGAAGAGTATTTGACTTACATGAAGCTCGATCTGAAAAAAAAAATCGTCCAAAAGGCCAAGAATCGAAGGAGAAACAAATCATGGAAGCTTGCGTCATCCATGTTCATCATTTGGGTTGAGATGTAAGGAGTGGAGGAAAATATTGAGTTTGTGTTTTAAAACCCAGGATGAAAATTTTGTAAATTTTTCTAACTTTTCTAGGCCACATGGTTTACCCGCACAGTTTTCCAAACCCTACGCAAACAGTATGTGAGACACTATACGAAAACACCCATTTCACATTGTTTCTAGGGGTTCCACATGGTTTTACCTAACCATTATGAAACCAATCGATGGATAATGTCTAAGGATGGCTTGTCCTCATGGTTTACCTGCACGATTTCCCCTTACCGTGCATAGACCGTGCGTCTTGCACTACTTGGCCCGATTTCCCTTATCTTCCCACCCTGAGCCCCTAGAGAACCCCCGATACTTCACGTGAACATAAGGAAAGACTTATTTATCCAAAAAGATAGACCCAAACCATAACCTAAACATAACATACCTTATAAAAATATGAGATCTTAGAACAATCTTTTGATTTAGTTATATCATTATTTATTACGTGTGAATTATGATTCATAATTTATTATAAATAATTAGACAATCTCATTGTATCTATTGAATATAAGTACATAAAATGACCATATTTCCCCTAAATATATATCCAAGGACCAAATGTACAATGACTACATATTTTACTATCATATTAAATTCCTATATATTGCTTTATATACATTTCAAAATTCAATCATCATGTTCATTTACTACATTATGAAAATGAATATAATTATTATAATGTTTTTATAATTGTTTATAGTTATAATATATGGTATAATATTTTAATAAAACCCTAAGGACGAGGATTTCTTGATCATGATATTTTTAAATACTTATTATTTTATACCTTTTTTAGTTATCTTAATGACGTTCTATATTTTAGTATCAAAATTTATTAATTTTTTTTTCTGAAATTTAAATATTTTATCTCAAAAAAATGTTCAATATTTTTTTATTTGTTTGGTTAATGTGAAAAAATCTATTGAAAAGATTTAAAAAAATGTGTAATATTACATTTTACCCACAAAATAGAATTTTCTCCCCCAAAAGTTCATTATATAGAAAAAAATAAAATGAGGATACTTCTACCTCATTACATCTTCATTTTCCAATGTTGGTTCCTCAAACCTATGAATCCTCTTGAGAAATCAAATCACTTGAGTGGAATTTTATTGTAGTAAATTTTATCATTGATCCATAAATTCTACCGGTTATTACTCTTATGAGATGTCACATTCCATTGGTGTCCCTTGGAGTTTATTACACGTGATTAGTTAGGTATGTATATCCAAAATAGTGATACATGGAAAACATAATTTTTTTTTCAATATGATGTAGGTTAAAGATTATATGCTACCCAAATCTTACAATAAAGGATTTTAAGGGGAAAATATATCTAGGGATCAAAGTTCCATTATAAATTAATCCCATAACCCCATTAATGTTGATATTTAAAGGAATAATTTATCATCATATTTAAATTCCATATTTTGGTAAATATTATAAGCTTGTATCTTTTATAAATTGTGATGTTATAATATTCCATTGAATGGTTTGAATATTATATGACATCTCATTGGAGGGATCTAGTCTCCTTCATTTATCCTCTTCAACATTATCTATACATATTTCAATTCTGATCATAATCACAAACATAGTATCAAATGATGCCTTTATAAAGATAAAATATATATTTTTGTTAAATTAAAACACTACAATGGGAATTTTTTGATCCCAAAATCCATTAAAATCCATTTAACATGATCAATATATAAAATCTATATTTTCAATGTTCCTATTAGATAGGCTATAAATTTGATGATGCTAATATATAGTAAATATCACATATTTATCCAATACTTGTTGAATATTACCCAAAAAATTGATGTAAACCTCAAATATCATTTTGATACAATTTAGAGTGGTACTACATATAGCCTTACAACAACATTTATGTAAATCATAGAAAGATGATTGAGAAATAAATATTCTCGAATAAAAATCGGATGTGATATTTTTGAAAGGAGATACCTTATAACATAAATATAATTATTTCATTTGTAATTCTTGGGGATTCTTATTATTAAATCCATAGTGATTTTATACCATTTCTGTATAGGTTTGAGTAACAGTTACAACATACCTTTATAATTATAAATTTTAGACTAACATTATTAGAAATCCAAGCATTGAGATATATACCATGAAATATTTCTCATTATGTTCTCTCGAAATAATTATTCCATAATATCGCTAAAAATTATTTTACTTGTATGATATATAAATAATGATGATCTATGTGCATCATCCAACAGATCAAACAATTAATACATTGGGTGAAATCATTTTCCTTTATTGGATAATATAATTCTAACACATCCAATTATAAACATTGGAATGTTCATTACATTCATCTATAGTTTCATAACCTACTTATAAAACTCACTGATATATACATTGATTAATGTTGAAGAAGTAATTTTTTAAAGACATGATTACTTCAATTCCATTTTGATTCCCTAGTCAATGCCTGATAACATGAGCAATGAGACTCTTTGAATTTTTATTTCTTATAATATATTAATAATATTAATTTTTAGATCACAAAAACCATGGCTAGTAATTGTAAATTTTATTAAAAGGGAGGAATTTACTATGTACAATATTAGGTTGAATGAAGTGTCGAATCCCAAGGGAATCCCCCAAAAATATTCATTATAATACATGGTGGAGACATATGTATTTAGTATTATTACATGGTATAATATTTAATTAGACACCATATTATATTTTTTTTTTCAGAATTGAAGTGTCTTTACTTCTTGATTAAGAATGATTGAACATGATATTACAAAAAAGGTGATATACATGTGGATAGAGGTACGACCTGAAGAGTACCTGACAACCAAGGTAGAATCTAATTTTAATATAGAGAAAAAATGATTGTCTACATTACATAACTAATACTAGTAACCAAATATATGGGATCTTCTAAGAGTGAGTTACCTTCCCCTAAGTCGAGGGACACTTCCAAAAAACTATAATCCTTATAGTCCCAAATAAATATTACTCCACTCGTTATTCCAAGATCAATATCCATTGTTATGACTGTAGGAATATAGTCATTTCTGTTCCAGCCTATTCTCCACTTAAAGAGGATAATGCACAGGATTCTATGATTACCCATATCTTGTTCCATAAACCCACTCTAACTGGGCAGCATGAACAGACCAGTCCATTGAAGGAAGCTTTCCAAGCCCCCTCTCCAAAAATGCATGCGGACTCTCCCAAATTGAAGGGAATAATAAATGACCAAGTGGCAGGATATCTACTTCCTCCAACAAGTTGTTGCGCCCCTTTATCGCAAATACATAATTTTATGAAAAAGGTGAGTACCTGTAATTCGTTTGACTTGCTTGCATCTGTTAGTAGTGATCAAGATAGGAAATCAATGGAAGATCGGGATGGAGTTAAGCATGTGAACATTGATGTACCTTCTGAGTTCCCGGATGATGGTGGGGGTCTCTAGATGCAGGAAAAGGCTGGGCGGAGAGGGAGGAATCCACGTGGTGGGGGTGCTCAAACATCTCATCACAGTATGTACACTCACTCGTGAGTGCACTGATTTTATTTTTATGCACTTTCATTGTTGTGTTTGCTCCTTTGTCTTCACTTTTGTGACTTAATTTTTAATAATAGGGGCATGTTCGCCTTAACCATTTATAAAACAAAATCTACATGTGAATTCTTGTGTCTTAGGGATATAGAGAACCTGGTTCCAAATGAAAGGGGGGAACCAACCCTTTGATCAAAAAAAAAATGAAATATAATACCAAATACATGGACTTTTCATTTAGATAAGACACTTTGTTTTCCATCCCACTATGGTAATTTATTAAGAAATAAAAGACCTTGACTAATACCAACCATCTACTTTGGTATATGTTTGAATCCTTCTATGTGAATATATTCATTAATTTCACAATAGATATAATTATTTAATATATGTTGAACAAATATTCCCAATGAGAGACTAAAATTATGAATAAGGTTTTTTAATCACGAACCGTTAATTGTGGAGAAATATAAGCTACCACCATGGGATTTTACTAGAAGGATCGTCTCAATTTTTTTGATGAAAATAATAATATATAAAATTTTATTCAATCCAAGGTAGTGAGGGTTTTGGTATAATGGCCAATGATGCTTTATTTTTTTCATATATTTCTATTTAGAGTAACAAGAAACCATTTTATGTTATTCAATTTAGTGGGTTTTATAGTCTTGGTAATTATAAAAAAAATACTTTATTGTATTACAAAAATCAAGGAAAAATAATGATATCTATTATAGTGTTTGGTTGGTCTATTATCCAATCACCTTTTTAATGTAGGATCGATAATTATACAATATTTTACAATTAAGTGATTCAATAATGATACTTTGTGTATCCATAATTCACTCTTGTTAAATTTGGAATATAGTTTCTCGTTTGTCAAGGTATTCATCTCAATTATCAAAATTTATTCTTGATAATCCATTCATATGGAATATATGATAATATCATATCAAAATAGAACTGAAAATTGATTATGGAAATATAAAAAGAATCTATCTTAAAAACCATGAATATATTAGAGGAATTTTTTTGTCTAAATTGAATCACTAAAAATCAATTTTTCTATATCTTGTATTTATGTAAATCATGGGTACATACTCTCTTTTCACACATAATTAATCATATTCATATTTAATGTCAGTATTTTGGAATTTTTAAACCCCATAAAATTGATCCCCCAAGTCATAAATACAGTCTATTTTATACTTAATCTTGATTGTGATCTTGTTATGTTCTTGATAATAAGTGTTGTGACCCATTTATGTTTTATACTACATTAAAAATTTCATTGATGCACCTAATGGTAAAGAACAAGTGAACATATAAAATTAAATATATTTCATAAATAATTCAATATATAGTCATTGGGGATAAAATGAAATAATCAAATATATTTTCATGATTTAATGGAATTCATAGAACTAGGATCAAATAACATGGTTTTAATATTTAGTGTACTTATCACCACCCCAAAATCAACATTGTGTCTTTAGTTCATTTTAAAAAACCTAAATGGTTAGAGTGAGTGTTATAAAAATAAAAACTAAAGTAGTAAATCATATGATAAGGGATATTAATAAGATGATATTCCAAATTATAACCCCTTAAATTAAACATATTACATAATTGGTTCCACTTATGTCACCCTTAGTAGAACACATAATGATTTCACTATAAATTTGGTTGATTTGATAGTTTCCACCTTATTCATAATAACCTACTTTTACCAAGTAGCAGAAACCCACTATAAAAATTGAGATAATCGAAGTATAACATACACATTTATTAAATAATTGACCTTGAATATTCATTACATATCATAATAAATCCCATCACAAAATATATAGGGTTAGTGCATTTGTAAATTATATACATGATAATCTAATATTACAATAAATGTTATACATTTCCCATAAACCAAAAATAATATCATTATAGAATATATTATGTTACACTATTTTTCCTAACGAGGGAAATAGAAATAGAAGAAAGCGGGTAGAAAACAATACCTAGTATGGTCGACCATAAGGGATTTAAATTAATGACCATTATTGAGAATAAAATTTACATGTTAGTATGATAACATTATAACGGATCATGAATGTATCTAAAGAAAATAACAACCAATAAATCATATATTGTAATTAATGAATAATTTGTTGAATATTTTTGAATAAAATAAGAGATGAGTTATATGAGTGTTGAAATATGTCTCAATAACCATGAAAAATGAACAATAACATTGGAATATTTCCTAACATAAAAATTTGGAATATATTTTGTATAAAAAACCATTTATTATATCAGGTATCAATACCAAGACTATCATCACATTGTGGATAGAGTCTCACAGTGGATTGGTTTCACTCCCATGTCCTTGAGACATCATCTCTTAAGATAGAAGTATTTTACAAATGCATTAGATGTGAATATAATTATTCTCCTAACTTTTAAAAAATGAATAACCATTCATATGTGTGCCTCATGAATTAGAAAACATTCATAATTTTGTAATATCATAAATATATTATTTTAAATAAATGTGTTGTTGAATATTTTTTAGACGAAATGATCATAATACATCAATATAATGGAGGTGGATGAAATCATCATTATAGATACAATGTGAAGCCTAAAAACAAAGAGGTTGTTTAAATAGATGAAAAACGTTTATAAGATCAGTATAAAATTTATTGGAAAATACTAAATACACATAATATATACTATAAATTTTATTCTAAAATAAAATAATATATATTCCAATGATAGAAAAAATTTGAATACAAACCATTAAAAATAGGGAAAGGTATATTAAAACAGTAACCCAAAAAACTGTAGGGGAATGAAATAAAGAGGAAAATTTTAAAAAAGGGATTCATTAAATACCTTTATAAATATAATCAATGTTAATAGAGAAAAACCCTTGAAATATGTTTTCAATGATATTCCTTATACCCTCTGGTAAATAAAGTCATAGATAAATTAATTAAAAATTATAAAATAATAGAAATATAGATAAGGGAATACATAAAATAATAAAAATAATATAGAAAAGGAGGAGAATGAATCATGGTAAAAAACAAGAGGTAAACTTAATTTAACTTGTCGAAAAACATTTTGTTATGTTGTGAAATAAAGAGAAGTGAAATTATAACGAGAAATATAAACCATATAAATAACGCTAATAGGAATAAATAAATTCAAGTATATTGAAAAGGAAGAATCATTTAAAAAAATTATTTTACACACATGGAATATTGGTTTGAAATTGATATTGAAAAAAAATAACTTCTTTGGTACCATTTGAACCTAAATCTACAGACAGCTAGATCCTTATATGGATTTTTCAATCCATTTAATTTAAGGAAAATAAATATAGACCATGGGCTAGTATTTAACCCAAAAAAAACATGCAGGGAATATGAATCATATATCAATGATGTTAAATTGAAATAAAAAACCTATAGATTAATTAATTTCGAAAAAAAATATTGAATTAGAGAGACATTGATGGATTTTTTAAATCAATTGAATTACTTGGAAAATATTATAAATGGAATATATGGGGATATAAAAACTACAATATGAAAATAAATGGTTAATACATTTCATTTATTATTGAAAATAAATTAAGATGATCCTTATAAATATCATAATTTTTGAGGTAATAATAATTTGAAAATGTGGATGTGTGAAAGAAATAAAAATTCATATAAATGAAAGCGTATATACAATATAATAAATTCACAATGATTAATTAATAGAAAATATAAAAACATAGTCAGTGGGGAGCTATACAACCCAATGAATAGATATTGAGTCATCAAGAACCATTATATTGGATTTCAATATGGTCAAACACACACTAAACTACTATATAATTAATTAAGGATTTTTATTCATATAAATCATAGCTATATTGGTATTTTATTTAATTATTAGTAATAAATTATATTCTCATAATTCCTATTTAAAAATGATTCATTGTTAAAATTAATATTCAGGTGTTAATTTTCTCATTTGATCTTTGATAACTTCTTTATGGAGTTTATTGACCAATCTCTTTAACCATGGGTTCATCACTCTCAAAATGTACTTGACTATTTAGTATATGTTTTTATATAGTCTAGTGTTCCATGGATATTTCATGTACATTATGGTGATGAGTCATAAAAAGTAGTTGGAATATTATATTTTTGCATTTTTATAAAAGAAAAATAATGGAATTTATTAAGTTATATAATTATATATATATTAAATTTCCGAAACTATGAAAAGAACAAATATTTACTAGTATTGAATAATATTAAAAGAATAAATGTTTTATTAATCATTCATGATTTTTTCCATCATTTCTTCTAATAAAAACAACTAAACTAACACTACTATGGTGTTTTAATTTAGGGTATTCCTACCTTACATCGGTAGATGAACAATTGTACATTTATATTGACACCTTGGAATATACACTATTCAAGAGTAGGGGTGCATAGGATTATCCATACCTTTTTTGTAATTTTTTTTACAAAAGGACTCTCTTAAATATTTAGAAGATATTCACGAATCCTTCCAAAATCCATACGTAGTACTGGATACCCTTGTTCTAGTGATCAATCATTAAAATTTATTAATGTCAACATCTATATATATAATTGGTTCTTCATCTCTGTTCTTTTATCAAATTGTGATACAACTTTTTTTAATTCTATATATTTTGGAACTCGATAATTTATCACTATCGAAGGAGGCATTATGTGTATATGGAGTGGGATCACGCCCGTGAAATTGGTTTACAATGTATCCTAATAAAATGAATAATAAACCATGTAGATTGGTGTCATTAAATAAGACATCAAATAACTTTAATGGTCATGTGACAAGGATTTATCTACAATGTTTTTTGATGTGCAGAAATAGTGAATGGGAGAAAGACACCCAATAATGGTTGGTGTGAATCATACTCATGTGTTTGCCTATATATTAGACCTTAAGGGAATATTGACCAACAATGTAATGTGGGATTCACAAGGAACATGTCCCTATGAGCTATGGGGATTTTTTGGATAGTAAGTGTATGTTCCACTATATAGAGTATGGTTTCATTAGGATTATAGCTTAACTAATTATATCTGGTTATATATAGAAGGAATATATCCATATTAGTGGGGAATAATATCTTCAGGAGCATAGAACACTGACAAAAATTTATTTTTTGGAATATTTTTTAAGTGGATGTAAATGGGGATCTTAGAGGGAATATGTTCTAATGAAAAGGGACTCCCATTCCTATAGAGGTTTTGGCCTAGTGATGTAGTACATTGACGTTCTCATAAAAACATGGATTTAAGATGATGAATATATTGTATTGGGAATTTTGTTGTACTACTCGGTGGTGTTTTTCATATCCATCTATAAAATAATGAAATAACACTTAGTTTGAGTCTCATAGTTTCAGGTTGTGTGACAATACTATACCATGCAGTCTAATTTCAAGCATTATGGAAATTGTAATGTAATATTATGTTATGTCAAATAGACACCATACATGAAATTTAATATCATTAGATAGAGCTTATGAAGATGGAGATACCCTTATATAAAACATTTTGCGAATATTTTATTTTTCATTAAATATGACTAACAATAAATATGGCACTTTAATGATAGTTTATGTGAAGGAAAGGGATATATAAATATGATATATGGATTACAAAATTAAGCGTCCATATTTATGACACATTTGGTGAACCAAGGTGGTTTCCAATTAATGATATCATTATAGAGAGTAAAATATATAAGGACGCCCAAATGATACTCTGGATTTGGGATTGTAGTGCACCAATCCCACACTATCAGAATCTGGTGTGAATAAACACCATTTTATACTGAAATTGAAATGATCCAGTGTGACCCAATTTTAATAATAAATAATAAAAACACCACTAAAAAATATCCAGTCACTGACATGTGAATGACCATAAAGGTTTAGAGGTTATGAGAGTTTTAAAAAACATATAACTAACAGATCCACCCAGACACAGATATATATATATATATATCATCAAAAAATAATACTTTTCTACTATATAATAAATTTATCCATCCATAATAATTATTCAAAATTTATGATAAATTTTTTCATAAAATCAATTCTATTAAACATATCAGGAATAATGCATATATTAATAACATATGTAAATGAATGAAATTAAGGGGTGAGCTCCAACCCACATGAAAATGAAAGGAAATAATATGTAATAGTAATCAAAGATAATAGATGAGAATAATATGAGAATAAATTATATTCCAGGAATAGATAGTCAAAATAATTCGATAATGAAAAAGAAACTGTCATCATATGAAATGTGTGGTTGATATATAATTAAATACACGCATGGATAAAAATTACTAGTTCATTAAGAAAAAATGATTATTTTTAGACATTTAATTTTATTCCCTAATCCATGATATCATAATCTTATAAATACTTATCTTTTTTAAGGCCATATTTATAAGAAATATTTCATTTTGGGAATTTAAACATAAAAATACTCAAGATTGTTTGTCTTATGAGATATATATATATATATATATACACACACACATCGATGAGATATTAAAATTCCCACCCATCACTAATTATGTAATATTTATTCATTCTATGAAGGTATAAAAAATCAATACATTACATATCCAGCATTGTTTAATAATCAATAAAAATATTTATTGAGTAATGGTATATTTTTATGTTAATAATTTTCCCAATAAAACAATGTGTGGTAACTTGGTTGAACCCCTTCAATCAATAGATGGAAATATAGAGTGTTCAAAACTAAAAGGCATTAAAGGAAAAATTCATGCTTCTAACTGAGGGTGATATTGAAAGTAAAAGGTTGTTATGGATTTTTATGAGTTTAATATACATAAATAAATACTTATTGAATTGTTTGGATGGAAATTCAAAACCAATACATAAACCATAAAAGGGAAAATATTGGTGAAAATGATACATATATCAATAATGAAAAATTGAGAATAATACATGATTAAATTAATGGTAACATATAAATAATAAGAACATGATAGGGGTACATAGAACCTTAATTTTAATACATATATATATTACATCATAATATATAGATATTCAATATAGTTTTCCAATACAATCTCGGGGACCATAATGTTATATTGTCTTTGGATACTAGATACAAAATATTATTATTTAATTAATGATCTGGAATATATCCCACAAAATATATCACTCATAGTACTCTTAATGGACATACCCAACTAGAAACATATCTTCATAACCTAGGGAAGTAAATCAAAATAATGATTTATCTCGGATGTTCAGTAAGGGAAAAGGGAAGGTATTAATGATCACTTAATTATAATACGAGAACAAGGGTGTTAGAACACATTCTTAACATTTGATAACCTCACTGAATATATCATAGATCATAATCTTGAATAATTTAATAAATTGAAGTAGTTCATAAAACATGAAACATAATGAAATTAAATAACATGATCCTTGAGAGAACAATATCCTTAGAAATAACTTTTATACATACATAGAATCATAGGAAATCATTTCCTTATTAGTTTCTTCTCACTACTAATAATATCACAGTGGATTGGGTACACCCCCAAACTATAATATACTTATTTAAGGAATAATTATAAGACTATAATAGTGGGAAATATCCATTACTGAAGAGGGTTGACTTCACATTACAATCCTAATTATCTCAAGAGATATCTATCTTTACACAATGCATTTGAGGGATATATAATTTTAGGCCCAACCATCACACAATGAAAATAATACATATCTGTTCCATAATATTATATCATAAGTAATTAAAATTAAATACGATTCATAATCATTTCACCATTTTATCGTATTTTAACCTGAAGAATAAAAACGTGTTTTATAACATTATTGACCTGTTCGAAGGGAACATGTTTCATAGAATTATCCATAAATCCTCACCATATGCTATCTAAAGAATGCAAATTAATGTTATAATTGGATCGTATCACTAGTATACCATTAGAAAACATCAGCATATGTTATCGTAGATTAAAAATTGCATTAAATAAGCATCAGATCATTTAGTAAATAGAATTCCTTTTAAAATTCAAAAAATACAATTTAAAATATATTATTTAAAAAAATTATAAGGATAACTTTTCATGGATTCAATCTAGAAAAACTATAAATTAATCATCAAATCACTAATTTCTCATAATTTGGGGATATTATGTTTATTTTTTATATGTTATAACAAAGATTCCATTCACATTCTCATAAAAAATTTAAATGTACCTAAATGAGAAAATTATAAGAAGATTCATTTTAATATATTTATAAAAAGAAAAACATGGGTAAAAATGACTATTAACAATAATAGGAATAAATTTAAAAATTTCTTGATAACCATTTTAGAAAATATCGGAGTTGAATAAAACTGATTTTAGTCTCTAGAGATAAATAAAATAAGGTTTGACATAATGTTTTTTTTCAGAATATTCAGTTATTAAAGAGAAAAAGTGAAAGGAAAACATGTAATCTGAAGAAATAACCAAACGATATAAAGTTTCATGATTTTATCCTCAGATCTATCATAATATTTTCTTATTAGAAACATAATTAAAAGAAATTTTGAGGAATAATCACAAAATAATATACATCCCATACTCTAATATGATATGGTTCAAAGGTACTCTAACCTATTTTTTAATATATAAAAATTTGTTGTATATCAATTTAAAAATAACTTACATACTTTTAATATCATATATGAGCATATTATAACATTTCAACACCGATATATTAATAATTTGTTACAAAAATTTTCATTTCGATGTGTAAAATGATTCATTTTTCATGAAAATATCTATTTTTTAGTTCTTGGACATATACCTTGACCAATGATCCCTAATGTCCATAACTTCAATAATGATATGAATATCATATATAATCACTATAAATTTTATATTCTCATTTTTAAAAAATATCAATATAATGATAAATTACTTTATTCATAGAGATTGTAAGATGTATTTTTGAATATAAGATGTTTCATTTTTTTGATGGATGGAATAAAAGAATGGTAAATAATAAATCATATTTAGAGAATAAAAAAATATCAGAAATATAATATTTATAAAATCTTCATTATAACCATCCATGTAAAGTGGTGATTAAAAATTAATGGCATGTCTATATGGAGACGTTAAGTCATACGTACGACCAAGTGGTCTTTCAATTTATGTACGACAGAAAAAAGATGGATAATGATGTTCAAATCATCACAATAACAATTTATTTTATTTAATATATTGAATTAATTATTTTATAATAGATACCATGACATTGTATGAGGTATTCAAAGATATAAAATTGAATATTATTGGTTATGATTTTTACATCTTCATTGATAAACGTATTTTTTCATACATGAATATCCTTCAATGGAAGAACCTTTATCAAAAAATTCAATAATATGAGTTTATGGAAGATGTGAAGGTTTTATTTCATGGATTTACCAATCTAGAAGTATCAAATGTTTTTATGAATATATGATAAGAGGTGACCTTTTATAGGTGAGGGAAGGGGCACCCTTGGAATTATATAATGTATTAATGTATTATTAATTAATTATTATTTTATTGTGTCTCAAAATTCAAATATATTGAATATTACATGAATATGAATATAATAATATCATAAAATAAGAATTTTACAAGTTTTAGGGATGTTTTAACAATTATCTCTTTGTTTTAACCCACCCATTTAACCTTTTGAAAATTACCAAAATTTCACTGTTTTCTATTATTAAGTGTCCAAAATGCTACCATAAAGTGAACAGAGACCAAAAAACAGACCATGGTAGATATTTTCAACCATATACCACTCAAATTGCAAATATATAAATAATATTAATATAAAATTATTTAATAAAATATTATTTATTAAAAAATATCACTATATTCATTTTTGGAACAATAAATATACTATGAATATAATGTGAACATGATTGTTATGGAATTTAAATATAAATATTTAACACATACCTAATATGTTATATTAATCTAAAATATTCTTGGTTAATAATAATTCATCAAAATTGTATTACTTGTAATATTTTTTAAATAATTTTATTATTTTTTCTATTAATTAAATAAATGATGTCTTAGTGTTTCATAATAATTTAAGGTAATTATTGTATAAAAAAATTAACAACAAATTACCATGAAAAGGCTATTGTTTCATATTTTAAATAAATATTTTATAATTTAAATAATTCTATTTTTATCCTTATATTATAATTTTAAATGTATAAATTTTTATATTGTGAAGTTTTGTATTTCTAATACTCATAAATTAATATAAGGGTCATAATGAAAGAAAAATGGAACCATGTTTTAATATATTTGTGATGTGGATGGATATAGATTAAATAAACACATAAAATAAGATAAATCCACGTATTATATAAATTTTATACCCTCATTCTAAATTTGTAACCATATTTTACAATTTTTACCATTATAAAGGTGATAACGATTTACTACGTTTACTATTAATAATGATAAAAAATAATATAGAACTATTTATAAAATTTTATCATAAAAGATAAAAATTCTGATTCTATTTTCTAAAATTAAATTAACCTAATCGGAAATTTTTCATTAAAAATTTACCCCATAAAATGTGATGAAATTTTTTTTTCTAAAAAATGATTTCTGTAGTATAAAAGTTGTTTATTCAGAAATATTATATTTTATAAACATCAGTGGCATTAATTTTATTCTGAATTATATAAATGAACTATTTTTAATTTTAAAACCTTTAAAAATCATCTTTTTGAAATGCTTGAAATAAAATTACAGTATTCATTAAATATAAAAAATCAATATTCATCAAAAATCAATCTTCTATAAAAATTATAAAAATTTCTATCAAATATAATCTTTACATTATTATGTTAAATAATAATTTAATTTTGTAAAATAAATTTTCTAATTGTTTTAGATACTATTTATTTGATTTTCTATTAAATAAAATAAAAAACATTTTTGAGGAAAAAATGTTTTTATAAATCAAATAACGACATTACTAAAAATTTAGTAATTATTTATAAATATATATTTTTATATAAATACAATATATATATATATATGTGTTCATTCTTACTCACTCCCCTAACTTGAGAGATAAGTTATAATGGTATACAATATTATGCTTCATTTAGATTCGAGGATGCATGTATATCAAAATATGAAAGAAATAAAAATTAATTGAAATGAAATATGTCATTAAATATCTAGGTGTTACTATGATACAAATAAATTTCATAACTTTTGTATGATACTTAATAAATTACAAAAATACATCCAATGACTTTATTACTTTGGTGCCTTTTGAAATATAGAACAAAAAAATTATAGCTCAGTGAAATATATTCAATGTTTCCCACAAAGATCTTCAAACTTTGTAATTATACTCAAAAACCTTTCTTCAAAATATGTCGAAAAGAAATATACGAAATGGGTGAGATCGAATTCTCAACAAGGTTAAATAATAAAAATATTTAGAATAATATAAACATATGGGTACAAGAACATCAACATAACATTGAAAGATCATACCTAACATATCAAAGATCATAAACTTCAATCATGACATAAATATTGATAGTTCATAGGACATGAATCATAAGGGAATCAGGTGTATAATCCATAAAATAATAACTGAGTTCTTTGACATAAAATCGGTTTCATACACATATGTATATAGAAAATCATATTTCAAGACTACCTATCATGACCATTATAACATGTTAGGATTGGGTTACATCCTAAGTACATGCTTCAGGATTGAGCTAACAATCTATATACCCTCTGATTTTAGGGATTGGCATACAAACTGTGCACCCAATTTCTTTTTTCCTTGGGGTACAACCCGTGTACCTTCTTATCTTTAGGATTAGTCTACAACCCATGTACATTCATGTTTTCCATCTTGGGCTACAATATGAGTAACTTCTTGTTTTTAGTATTGTTTTACAACATGTGTACCTTATTATTTTCAGGATTAAGGCTACAACCTATGCACGTTCTTGTTTTCTAGATTAGGGTAATAGCCATGTACCATTTTTTCACCTATACCATTTATCATTTTTCAATGCATTGGTATGATATATAAGTCCCACCCATCTCATAATAAAATCAATTTTGAATGTGTGAAATGATTATAAAAAATTCATCATATAATAACCCATAAAATGGATGTGTTCTCTAAACATCAAATTATAAACCATAAAATGAAATGGGTATCATTATAATTTTATCACAACATTATATTTGGAAAATATATAGACTTTATTATCATTTCATCTCTAAAAAGAAGTGGGTTTCAAATGTATATAACCCATTGAAGAGAAGCCGGTATCATAAAAATCATTTCATCAAAACCTAAACCATTTGAAAATTAATATTAATGGAATGATTGGATAATTTCCTAGAAGGTAAAGAGTAACATCAATTGATTTGATATTATATGGAAAACAACATGGATTTAAATTTTGAAAACATTTGTTATGGAAATTGCCCTTTATTCTTTGAAAAGAAATTTAAAAACATAAATCCATTAGAAAACCATATTTTTTAAATGAACAGAAAACATATAGATAAGTATCAAAATAATTTTTAAAACAATTTCCCTTGAAATAAAATTAAATAACCTTCAATGCATTTTTAAAACAATTTATTTGAAATCACCTAGAAATAATATAATGAAAGATTAATTTTTTTTGAAAATCAATTTCCATGAAAACATGTAAAATAAACAAGAAAAAATTTTGAAAACCATTTTATCAAATGTACTTTTAAAACTATAAGTAAATATTTAAAACATTTAAAACAAATTTTAAAACACAACATATTTAGTAAAAATTTAGTCTTTGAAAATAACTTTGAAAACATTTAATAGAAGCATCAGATATAATTTAAAAATTTGATAACCTGTTTTAATTTAAATAAACTTTTAAAAAATTGAATTTAAAGAATAATAAGAAAAATATTTTCCCTATAATGAAAATATAAAATATAAAATTTATGATTCGATGAAATGACGATTGATATGGAAGGTATGTACGTACATGCTGAACATTACTTTTTACCATAAATGCCTAGAAAAGTGATTTGATCAGAACCAAAAATGAAGATTCCTTATAAATACATTTTCAGAAGATATTCTAGGGGAAAAAAATTCCACTAACATCATAGGAAAAAATTATGTTTTTTTAAATTATTTTTAGAAGTCGCATTTTCGGAAGAATGCAGATTTCCGACTAAAATGAGAGATTGAGTCAGAATTTCAAAAAAAATGTTCCTTAAGTATCATAAGAACCAAAGAGTGGAAACATGGTTCCATTATAGGAATGTATAATCCATATATAGAGTTTGAGAAAATTCATGATATTTCTTGATGTAATGGACTGGACCTCTCCGGTCCATTACATTGTGAAAATATAGTGTCTGAGGTGTTCTTGGAGGTCAAGGTGACTTATCCCCAATAATTTTTCCAAATTTCCAATTCAGTGAATAGTTCCATCAGTTTACAGCTCTATCGGTAACCTTTAAAGGTAACCCCTCTTTCCTTTGCCAAATTTCCAATTCTGTGAATAGTTCAATTAGTGAACAGTTCTATCGGTAACCTCTATCAGTAACCTATATCGGTAACCTCTATCGGTAGCCTATATCGGTAACCTATAATTGTAAGTGAACAATGTTCTATCAGTGAGGTTCAACGAACAGTGTTCTATCTGTGAGGTTCAGTGAAGAGTGTTTTATTTGTGACGTTCAGTGAACAGTGTTCTATCAGTGAGGTTCAGTGAACAGTGTTCTATCAGCGAGGTTCAGTGAACAGTGTTCAATCAGTTAGGTTCAGTGAATTGTGTTCTATCAGTGAGGTTCAATGAACAGTGTTCTATCAGTGAGGTTTTGTGAACATTGTTCTATCAGGGAGGTTTAGTAAACAGTGTTCTATCAGCGAGGTTCAGTGAACAGTGTTCTATCGGTGAGGTTTCGTGAACAGTTCTATCGGTGAGGTTCAGTGAACAGTTCTATCAGTGAGGTTTTGTGAACAGTTCGATCAGAGAGGTTCTATGAACAGTCTTTCCAGAATGGTGAGGTCTATCAGTAAAATCTATCAGTAACCTCTAATGGAAGTTGTATAGTAACGGTAGGTGTATAGTAATGGTAGGTCTACAGTGTTTCCAGAACGGTGAGGTCTATCGGTAACCTCTAACGGTAGGTGTACAGAAACGGTAGGTCTACAGTAATTGTAGGTGTACAGTGTTTCAAGATTCCTACAGTTTCACCCATTTGACATTTCTTTTAACGTAAAATACATTTAAATCCTTATTTTAAGGACTCTTAAGGCCAATTCAAATACCATAAATCCTATATTTATTATTCCTATGGCTCAGGATGTTTTTCCTTGGTCAAACCGTGTGGGTTAATGTGATCCGCTTTTAATGGGGAATTAAGCGTATCTTAAAACGTCACCCCATTAAATATTAAAATGGGGCAAGATATCTTCCTCCATTGTTCTTCCTCTTTGTTCTCGTCTATGAGACGATATAACCTTTCAATCCTTCCTGTAGGAGTTTCACAATCAAACTTTCCTCCTCGGATTGGTTCATCTCTATTTGATGCAACTAAGATGTATCGATCAATATGCGATATAAGGTATGTTTTATTGTCATTCCTTTGGGTACCATCTTCTCATATTTCTCCTTTCCATATTATATCATGTAATCTTTATTCTTCTAATTGGGTTTTTCTTAGGGTTTGGTTGGTGCGGGCATACTATGGCATCCTCGGGTGGATGCAGTAGTTGCAAGAGGACGATCGTGACCCGTTGTGTGGATAAAGAACGTGAGGAACTGTTTGGGGTAGGGGATTCATTGCTTCTCTTTCAATTATGTGAAACTGTATCATTAGCATGTTTTATCCCACTAGTTGACAATGGAATTGACATAATAAATATTTGAACTGGATAAATAAATTGTTATCAATCATATGTAATTGCCTCTTGTTTTTACTAGATTGTGTGATATTTATGCCTGTTCTTGATGGAAATCAGTAAAGAACCTAAACCAGGATTAATTGATAATTTTTTTGGCTAAAGAAAAAGAGACAGGTAAATGAATTTGGTTCTTGTTGTAATTTGATGTTAATCAAATTGGTGAACTAATCATTTTCATTTATTTGTGATAGCTTATAGTTAGGTTTCCTGAATTTAGATCCATCGAATAATAAATTGGTTAATCAAATATTGATTAAAGAACTGTTGGTTGTTAAAAGATAATTTCTTGTAGGGTTCTGAGTTAACCTCTTGATTGTTTAAGGGCCAAGAGCCCAATTGTGAAGTTGTTTGTTTTAATGCTGCTTGTGTTTTGATGTGAGCCTGGATGGGTGTGGTAATATGTGAAGGCATGGAGGCCTTTTTGGTTGTGGCAGCAAATGACGCCTAGAGTGGCGAGATGCATCGGTTTATGCATGTGGGTGTCGGGGAGGACATCAGGGATGATGGAATGGGATGGATGTGATTGTTTGATGCTTGCTATTTTTTTATTTGGTTGTTTATCTGCTTTACTTTTCCCCAATTTTCAAGGGAGCTGGTCTTACATACCCTTCTTCCGAAAGAGGCGAAGATATGCGGGGTATGCCACGTTATTTACATGTTTATCTTCTCAAGGAATGATGGTTATATGCTCTTGTTATAAGAAGGACAAACTCAAAAGGTAGTACATCTACTCACCGTGTTGAGCTCCCTTGTGTTTGGTAGCATAGAATGTTTTTCTAGAATGACTGAGAATGTGGGAAAGTAATTCAATAACGAATAATTGAATAAATGGTGTTAACCCATCGGGATGGATTTGTTGGAACATAATGATGAGGTTGTAATTTTGAAGGAACAATTGACTTTGGGTGTGATTCTAATGAAACATAATGTGGAATTGTTCAAGGATAATTAATTTTTAAAGAATTAATTAACGTAAAGTGAAACTGATAAAAAGGGGATGATGTAATTTAATAGATCTCTTTAAATGGTTGTATTCTTATAGGATACATAGTCTTAGATGTAGTACCCCGGAGTCTGAGAGACATTATCTATAGTTGTGTCTAAGACTAGGTTATTCCCATAGTGTGGTTGTGAGATATAATATATCCTGGACTTTTTGTGTTTCTATACGCTACTCCACCCTGTCATTAAGGGAAATTGACACCCTGGGGATTCTGAGCCCTAGTGGGGTGTTTTCCCCAACATTCTGGTTGGAGGACAGATGGATGACTACCCCCTTGGGCCCCGCTCTCTTCTCTTGGTAGTTACTGGTGCTGGTGGGCACAACTGTTATTTTTCAACATATATGTGTGTAGATGGATATAATGGATTGTGTTTATTCACACAAATATATTCTGGATATATTATCATAGGGACTACTGTAGGTGTAACGTGTATGGGATGTAATGGCTTGAGTTATAATACCCGATGTATGATACACATTATGCAGGCTGTAGTGGCTCCCAGAAACTACCTGGTTACTTAGATTATGTGGACGTGGTGGTTTTATTGCATGAGGTGCACGTTGTGGTGCTTCGTCTAGGTGTCTGCGAAAAAGCATTTTTGGAGAGAAATGCTCAGGACGTGCAATATTGGGGAAAAGCAGAAAACCAGTGGGGAAGTAGAAGCGGGGTACCCCTGATATTCTTTATTACATGATATATTCTTATATGCGTTACTTGGTGAGAGTAGCCATGGTGAGGTTGGGAACTTTGTATACATATTTAGGTGACGAGTTAGTTTCACTTTTTGTTCACTGTGCTTTAGCATGCTTTATTTACTTTTGCACGAGAGGATTTAGGGAGGATCCTACTGAGTATACTGTTATACTCACCCTATGTATATATAAACTAATTTTCAGGTCACTTGGAGCAGGTTGGAGATCAGGATAGTGTATACTAGCTTTTGGTTGTAGGAGCTGTTTGGGCTTGTGGTTGCTAATGTTTTTACTTTCTTTTGGGTACTTGAAAATTTTCCCCTTTTAGTAGTAGTACTTTTCCATGGCATTACATATGTGAACATGGGTTTCTTTTAAATTTCAGTTCAGAGTTGGAGTTGGTTTGTGTCTATCTTATCTCTCCCTTCCGCATGTGTTCTCTTAGAGGGTAATGCCTCCCATTTGTGGGTTTATTATACCGTCGGTGCTAGTCTCCAACCCATGGACTACAGAAGGTGGGATTTGGGGGTAATTATCTTCCATTTCACATTGCCGAACTAGGAGGGGTACACTTTGTGGGGAGGGGGCCATGACATAGTGGTAACAGAGGTCTGGTTGAGGGATATGATGGAGTTTGGGGTTAGGCACATGTGAGGTTGCAGGGGTTGGTTGGGAAATGGTGTCATTCATATTTAGAAAGTGAGGTAAAAATCTGAAGACTGGCTGAAAAATAGGCATTTAAGGGCCCCTATGATTTGATGTACGGACCATTAAGTTTACAATGGCTACTAAGCAAGGTGATACTAGTTGTAGGGTAGAGACCCAGGAAAGGATCACCCATCATTCTTCTTTGTGCCTGTGTATGAATGGGTAGACCATGGGATAAGTTACCCTAAAATGAATAAAAGAAATTAATTAATTAATTAATGTTGAATCTTCCATATTCTAGGTTTAGGAACTCTAATGGTTGTTATTATACAGGTATGGATCCAGGTCGACGTCCTCGTTAGGTTTGCGCAGAAAATGTCTAGCAGGCTGTTCCAGCAGATCACTGTAGGGTAGAGGATGATGTAGAAGACACTTGGATGAAGACACTCTAAGAGTTTTAGTTCCAGAGTCTGCAGAAGTAAGAGGGATATGTTTCAAATGCAGTCACGGAAGACTGGTTAAAGGAGGTCGAGATCAACATCAGTTCGATTCATGCTCGGAAGGAGCACTGGGTTTCCATGGTTGTGATGATGCTATGTGGAGTAGAGAGGCAGTGGTGGTTCTTGTTCCGCAGGGATCACGAGGAGTCAGTGATCTCACTGGAGGAGTTCCGAGACATGTTTAGAGTTGAGTTTCTTTATTCGACTGTGAAGGCGTCCAGTCGCCATGAGCATCTAACCCTTTGATAGGGGAGCTGCAGTGTTGGAATGTTTGGAATCCTTTTGAGGAACCTTTAACGATATTCTTCAGACTTTCTGCCAGATGAGGACGCTAGGGTGAGGCATTATAAAGAGGCTTTGCGTCTAGACATCCAGCGCCAGGTCACCCTATTTATGCTGAAAACATATCGTGAGGTACTGGCGAGGGTAGAGGTTGTCGAGAGGACTTTGGCCCGGACCAGATCATCATTGAGAGGGGAATTGGCACAATTTCTCACAAAGCATAGTTATGGTCTGAGGTTCCCGGTTTTCAGTGTAGAAGAGTTTCCGTTCAGCCTGGGGTAGGTCCCAGCCCTTCACATCTCATTTCTCGTGAGGCATAAACTCTCAGAACTATTTCAAGGGATCAGAAACATTCTTTTCTTATGGTGGTTGTGGCCATTAGTAGTTGGAGTGCCCGACCTTTCAGAGCGGTCATCGTGCACCGAGTGCTACGCTCCAGGTTCCTCTGTTGAGGCTGTTCTAGCCGAGGTTGCAGTAGCTGGTTGCACCAGCTTTAGATTAGCAAAGGGTAGATGGGGCAGGTAGAGGACAACCCCATGATTCTCCCCATCCTTAGAGAGCAGAGCACATCCGTTGTGGGGGTTGTTATCAGGGTCAGAGAGCCCATGGAGGAGGTCGTGGTCAGCTTCATGATCTGGAATTGCCAGCTCCATTCGAGCCAGATGTTTTTCGAGGTACCCTTATCTTGTTTTCAACCTAGGTGTATGCCTTGTTTGATTCAAGAGCGACATACTCCTTCATATCACCTACCCTTGTCCATGCTTTGGGACTTGAGGTAGAGAGGATTCCACTTCCCTTGGCGTTGACTACGTTAGTTGAAGGTAGAGATGATTTGTTTGAAGTATGTAGAGACTATGAGCTAGTGTTGTGGAAACAGTGCTCTTCGGGATATTTCCAATGGTTACAAATACAACCATATGATTTCATCCTCAACATGGATTGGTTGTATTCGGTGTAGGCTATTGTGGATTGCTTCTGGAAGAAGGGCGTTTTCATTGATATGGATGGAGATCAAGTGTTGTTTTTTGGTGAACGAGATCCTCTGATGGGTCATAGGTGCATTCCATCCTTATCATCCATGATGTCTGCGATGATACTGAGTTCTTCAGAGTTTCAGCAGTTGTTGTTTCCTAGGTTCATAGAGGAGTACCCTGATGTATTTCCAGTAGAGGTTGTAGTATTACCCCCTCAACAGGAGATCGAGTTTGGGAATGAGCTATAACCAGGAACATCTCTTATTTCTATGTCTATATATAGGATGAACCCTTCTGAGTTACGGGAGCTATGTATACAGCTTGATGGTCTTTTACAGTGCGGTTTTGTTCGGCCAAGTGTGTCACCATGGGGTGCACCAATTTTGTTCGTGAAGAAGGATGACATTAGATTGTGGTTGTCTGTCGATTATCATATCTTAAAAAAATTGACAATAAAGAATCACTATCCTCTTCTGCAGATTGATGATTTATTCGAGCAAATGAAGGGTTCAAGTTGGTTCTCAAAGATCGACTTTCGGTTGGGATATCATCGGATGCGTGTGAAAGATGAGGATATCTCGGAGACTGCTTTCCGTTGTCTTCATGGGCATTATGAGTTCTTTGTAATGTCGTTTGGTGTGACGAATGCTCTAGATATATTCATGGGATTGATGGATTCTATGTTCCGTGATTTCCTTGACAAGTTCGTTGTTGTTTTAATCGGCGACATCGTTGTGTACTCCACATATGAAGAGGAGCAAGCCTAGCATCTACAAGCTGTTTTGGGAGTTCTTTGCCAACATCAACTATTCAAGAAGTTGTCAAAGTGTGATTTTTGGGCTCGATAAGGCCGTTTCTTGGGGAATGTTGTGTCCCAACAGGGAGTAGCTATGGATCCATCGAAGATAGAAGCAGTTGTGTCTTGGGAAGCCCCCAAGACAGTATTAGAGGTGTGGAGTTTCCTTGATCTCACATGCTACTATAGGAGGTTCGTAGCCTATTTCTCACGAGTGGAGACTCCTCTTGAAGCTTTGACTAGTAAGGATAAGGCATTCATATGGACTGATCAGTGTCTGGCAGCTTTCAAGTATCTAAATTAGAAGTTAGTAAGTTCTCCAGTCCCTTGTCTTCCAGCTGAGGGAGTTCAATTTGATGTTTTCTGCGATAATTCACATATGGGGTCAGGCTGCGTTCTCAGGCAGCAGAGGTCAGTTGTTTTGTATGGGTCTCAGTATTTGTGTCTCCATGAACGAAACTATTCCACCCATGATCTTGAGTTGGCAGTCGTGGCGTTTTCTATAAAGTTTTAGAGACATTAACTCGTTGGTTAGCGATTTGTGGTTTTTACTGATCATAAGATTGTGAGGTATGTTTTCTCCCATCATGACTTGAACTTATGATAGCGTTGGTGGATGGAGTTCGTGCAGGAAAACGACTTTGAAATATCGTATACACTTGGAAGAGGAAATGTTTTAGCTGATGCGTTGAACTGAAAGTCACTTAGTGATGTTGTGCGTGAATCTGATGATTCCTAGAGAGTAATGGAAGAACAGTTAGCATTGCATCTTGATATGGAAGAAGTTGGGGGTAGAGGTTTTATTTTTCAGATGATGGTAGAATCATCCCTAATGAAAAAGGTGGAAGAGTCCCATTTGGGAGATCTAGAGGTGGAGGTTTGGAGATACTGAGTTGTTTGTGGTGAGACCCCTGATGGTTGGTCGGAGGATGAACAACACCGAGTGTTGTATCATGGAAGGATTTTTTTCCCTTGACGATGCACGAGATGGTTCTCAAAGAGTTTCATAGTTCTCTCTTAGTGGTGCATCTTGGTATGACAATGATGTATTGAGCCTTGAGGATCCAGTTTTTGTGGCCTGGGCTAAAGCGTGAGGTTGCGGAGTTTGTGTCTCGATGTTTAGTCTACCATAAGGTGAAGGCTGAACACCTTGTTCCTGATGGTCTTTTCTAGACATTAGAGATTCCTCATTGAAAGTGGGTGGACATTTCAATGGACATTGTTACTGGTTTTCCTCGAGCTCTAGGAGGACATGATTCTATTTGGGTGGTAGTCGATCGTATAACAAAATTGTCCCACTTCATAGCAGTCAAGGAGTCGAGCTCAGTGAATGTTTTGTCGAGGTAGTATCTAGAGGAGGCGGGGAGACGTTATGGAGTCCATAGGATGATAATTTCTAATCGAGATCCTCGTTTTACCTCTAGGGTGTGGAGAGGTATCCAACATGCTTTTGGTTCTCAACTACGCCTTAGCACTAGTTTTCATCCTCAAACGGATGGTCAGACTGAGGAACCATCCAGACTCTTGAAGACATGTTACGCACTTGTGTTCTTGATTTTGGAGGCACATGGATAAGGCACTTACCCTTGGTGGAGTTCACTTACAATAATAGTTTTCACTCCACCATCTATATGGAACGTTTTAAAGCCTTTTATGGTCGACCATGACGTTCTCTGTTGTGCTAGACTGGGGTTGGAGAGTCAACAATTCTCAGACCAGAACTAGTGGAGAATACAACAGAGATGGTTCAGGTGATTCATGAGAGGATGAAGACAGCCCAAGATCATCAGAAATCATATGATTAACAAAGAAGGAGACCCATAGAATTTAAGGTTGGAGATCATGTGTTTCTGAAGGTGACTCCCTGTCGTGGGCAGGGAAGGTTTGGTCATGGATGCAAGCTTTCTCCACCATTTGTTGGGCCTTTTGAGGTGTTAGCTCGTGTTGGATCTGTGGCGTATCGAGTAGCACTTCCCCCACAGATGAGTCAGATACATGATGTTTTCCATGTGTTACAGCTTCGTCGTTATCTTCATGATGACTCTCACATCATCGATTGGGGAGGGATTGATGTTTATGATGATGCAACCTTGGAGGAACGACCTGTGGAGATCCATGACCACAAGGAGAAGGGGTTGCGTGAGCGTTCTATCCCTTTAGTTCGTGTCTTGTGGCGACACAATGGAATGGAGTAGAGTACCAGGAAACATGAGTCACATAAATGTGCTCAGTACCCATAGTTGTTTGATGTTTAACTCTTTTCATGTAATGATGTTCCATTTGTGGTTAGAACTTTCATGTTTTATTTATGAATTTTATTTGTTGCTTTTGTGGCTTGCTCTCTTTTGAGAGGTATCTCGATGGGTGGTTGTTCGGACCCCATTTCTTTTTTTCTCTTTAGGTTGGTTTTTAATTATTGAGGACAAGAATGTTTTGGGAGGTATCTGATGTAATGGCCCGAACATCTCTGGTCCATTACTTTGTGAAAATATGGTGATTGAGGTGTTCTTGGTGGTCATGGTGACTTATCCCTAATAATGTTTCCAAATTTCCAATTCTGTGAACAGTTCCATCACTAAACAGTTTTATCAGTAACCTCTAATGGTAAACTCTCTTTCCTTTGCCAAATTTCTTATTCTGTGAACAGTTCCATCAGTGAATAGTTCTATCGGTAACCTCTATTGTTACCCTCTATCGGTAACCTCTATCGGTAACCTATAACGGTTGGTGAATAGTGTTTATCTGTGAGGTTCAGCGAATAGTGTTCTATCTGTGAGGTTCAGTGAACCATGTTCTATCAGTGAGGTTTAGTGAATAGTGTTCTATCAGTGAGGTTCAGTGAAAACTGTTCTATCAGTGAGGTTCAGTGAACAATGATCTATCAGTGAGGTTCAGTGAACATGTTCTATTAGTGAGGTTTAGTGAACACTGTTCTATCAGCGAGGTTCAGTGAGTAGTGTTCAACTAGAGAGGTTCAGTGAATAATGTTCTATTAGTGGGGATCAGTGAACAGTGTTCAATCAGTGAGGTTCAGTGAACAATGTTCTATCAGTGAGGTTTGGTGAACAGTGTTCTATCACTGAGGATCAGGGAACAATGTTCTATAAGTGAGGTTCAATGAACAGTGTTTTATTAGTGAGGTTTCATGAACAGTTCTATCGGTGAGGTTAAGTGAACAGTTCTATCAGTGAGGTGTTGTGAATAGTTTTATCAGTGAGGTTCCATGAATAGTGTTTCGAAAATGGTGAGGTCTATCGGTAACCTCCAACGGTAGGTGTACTATAATGGTAGGAGTAGAGTAACTCTAGGTCTACAGTGCTTCCAGAACAGTGAGGTCTATCAGTAACCTCTGTCAATAACCTCGAACGTTAGGTGTACAGTAACGGTAGGTCTACAGTAATGGTAGGTGTACAGTCACGGCAGGTCTATAGTATTTCCAAAATGGTATGGTCTATCGGTAACCTATATCGCTAACCTCTAATGGTAGGTGTACAGTAACTATAGGTATACAGTAGCGATAGCTATACAGTGTTTCCAGCTTCCTACAGTTTCACCCCTTTGACATTTCCTTTGACATAAAATACATTTAAAGCCTTATTTTATGGACTCTTAAGGCCACTTCAAAGACCATAAATCCAATATTAATTATTTCTATATCTCGGGATGTTTTTAATTGGTCAAACCGTGTGGGTTAATGCGATATGCTTTTAATGGGGAATTAAGAGTATTTTATACCATCTCCCCATTAAATCTTAAAAAGAGACAAGATATCTTCATCCCTTGTTCTCCCTATTTGTTCATGGCTATGAGATGATAGAACCTTCAAAACCTTCCCATATGAGTTGCACAATCAATCTTTACTCTTCAGATTGGTTCAGATATGTTTGATGCAACCAAGCTGTATCGTTAAATCTTCGATATAAGGTATGTTTTATCATCGTTCCTTTAGGGATCAGATTCTCTTTTTTATCCTTTACATATCATAGCATGTAATCTCCATACTTCTAATGGAGTTTTTCTTGGGGTTTGGTTGGTGCGGGCGTACCGTGACATCCTAGGGTGGATACAGTTGTCGCAAGAGGAGGATCATGACCTATTGTGTGGATAAAGAATGTGAGGAACTGTTTGAGGTAGGGGATTCATTCCCTCTCTTTCATTTATGTACAACTGTATCTTTATCATGTTTTATACCACTGGATGACATTGGAATTGATATAATAAAAATTTGAACTGGATAAATAAATTGTTATCGATAATATGTTATTGCCTCTTGTTTTTGCAATATTGTGTGATATTTATGCTTGTTCTTGATAGAAATCGATAAAGAATATAAACCGGGATTAATTGATAATTGTTTTGGATAAAGAAAAAGATGCATGTAAACGAATCTGGTTCTTGTTGTAATTTGATGTTAATCAAATTGGTGCAGTAAGAATATTTATTTATTTGTGATATCTTACTGTTTGGATTCCCGAATTTAGAACCAACAAATAATAAATCAGTTAATAAAATATGGATTAATGAACTGTTGGTTGTTAAAAGATAATTTCTTGTAGGGTTTTGAGTTACCCTCTTGATTGTTTAAGGGCCACGATCCCAATTACGAAGGTGTTTGTTTTACTGCTGCTTGTGTTTTGATGTGAGCCTATATAGTTGTGGTAATATGTAGAGGCATGGAGACCTTTTTGGTTATGGCAGAAGGGGACGCCTAGAGTGGATAGATGCATCGGTTTATGCATGTGGGTGTCAGGGAGGATACCAGGGATGATGGAATGGGATGGATGTGATTGTTGAATGCTTGCTGTTTTATGGATTGGTTGTTTATCTGCTTTAATTTTCCCCACTGATCAAGGTATCTCATCTTACATACCCTTCTTCTGAAAGAGGCGAGGACATGCAGGGTATGCCACGTGCCTTCTGAGTATAACTTCTCAAGGAAGGATGGGTATATTATCTTTCTATAAGCAGTAAAAACATGACAGATAGTACATATACTGACCATGTTGAACCCCCCTGTCTTTAGTATAATAGAATGTTTTTCTAGAATGCCTGGGAATGTGGGAAAGTGATTCTATAATGAATAATTGAATAAATGGTGTTAACCCATGTAGATGGAGTTTCCTGAACATAATGATGAGGTTGTAATTTTGAAGGAACAATTGACATTGGGTGTGATGATAATGAAACTTAATGTGGAATTGTTCACTGTTAATTAATGTTTAAAGAATTAATTAACATAAAGTGAAACTGATAAAAAGGGAATGATGTAATCTAATAGAGATCTTTAAATGGTTGTATGTTTATTGGATACCGAGTCTTAGGAGTAGTGGCCAGGAGTCTCAGAGATGTTAGCTGCAGTTGTGTTTAAGACTAGGTTATGCCCATAGTGGGGTTGTGAGATATAAGATATCCTGTAATTTTTGTGTTTCTATATGCTACTCCGCCTAGTCAGTAAGGGTAACTAACACCCTAGGAATTTTTATCCCTGGTGGGTATTTTCCCCAACATTCCGGTGGGAGGATGGATGGCTGACTACACCCATTGCCCCACTCTCTTCTCTTGGTAGTTACTTGTGCTAGAAGGCACAATGTTTATTTTTTCCCATATATGTGTGTAGAGGTCTATAATGGCTTGTGGTTATTCAAAAACATATATTTTGGATATAGTATCTTATAGACTACTATAGGTGTAACATGTATGGGCTGTAATGGATTGAGGTATAGTACCCGATGCACGACACACATTATTCAAGATGGGTTGGCTCCCAGAAACTACCTGGTTACTTTTCTTACATGGACGTGGTGGTTTTGTTGCACGAGGTGCACGTGGTGGTGCTTTTCCCAGGTGTTTGCGGGCAAGAATTTTTTAAGAGAGATGCTCAGGACGTGCGACGTTGGGGAAAAGTGGCAAACCAGTTGGAAAGTAGTAGCGGGGTACCCTTGATATTCTTTGTTATTTGATATATTCTTGTATGCGTTACATGGTGAGAGTAGCCATGGTGAGGTTGGTAACTTTGTATACCTGTGTGGGTGATGAGTTAGTTTCACTTGTTGCTCACTATGCTTTAGCATGCTTTCATTACTTTTTCACGAGAGGCTTCGAGGGGGATCCTACTGAGTATACTGTCATACTCACCCTATGTATATATATACTATTTTCTAGGTCACTTAGAGAATTTTGTAGATCAGGATGGTGTTTATGAGCTTGTGGTTGTAGGAGCTGTTTGGGATTGTGGTTGCTGCTGTTTTTACATTCTTTTGGGTACTTGTAGTTTTTTCCCTTTCAGTTGTAGTACTTTTTCATTGCATTACATATGTGAACTTGGGTTTCTTTTATATTTCAGTTCTGAGTTGGAGTTGGTTGGTGTCTATCCTATCTCTCTTTTCCTCATGTGTTCTCTTAGAGGGTAATGCCTCACATTTGTGTGTTTATTATACCCTCGGTGCTAGTCACCAACCCGGGGCCAACTGGAGGCGAGACTCGTGGGTCATTATCTCCCATTTCACATTGCTGACCAAGGAGGGGTAAACTTTGTGGGGAGGAGTTCATGAAACATGATATATGGATAATAATATTTCATTAATGGAAATGTAAACTTAAACAATCTTAATAAATGATTAGATTTTATGAACAACCTACTAATATATTGGAAACATTAATTAATTATGGGACGTATAAAATTACATGAAGAATAAGATATCATTAAAAAATATTCAATCATAATATAACATGTGAAAAGGTAGTTTATACACCTCATAGAAAAATATAGGTGCATGACTTGGAATGTCTCAATGATGGAAAATTGGGAGGAAGTCACTTTATTGATTTGGTAACTTATGGAACATAACCCCCATGAAGTAAATATCATAAATTGGATGTGTAAATAACCATAAAATTAAGTACAGTAATTGTAGAATATCTACAAGGCCTGTACAAAGACCAAATGAACACAATGAGTGGTGATTTTGGCATGTGTCTCACAGAAATAAAAAAGTAAGATAAAATACCTTTACCTTTTGTCTTTACTCTCATCATACTCATTAAAACCATTTGTATAATATATATATATATATATGTTTATTATAAATCTATAATAAAACCAAATTATTATATCTAATACCATATATAGTTTTATCATGACTTTATATTACCCACTCATTAACAATTATATCTTAAGGGTTCACATCAGGTAATCTTCTATTTGTTTTTTTTTCATGTCTCTTAATTTATTATATATTCGGTCCTTATACTTATATAATTATTTTTTTAATCTAAAAAATTATACAAATATCATTTATATTCAATATATGTGTATAATAATAAAACATAGAATATATAAGTATCAAATAGAATACACCGTTCATGGACATGGTAGGTCGTACGTACGCATGAACGTTGTTTCTGTTTGATTTTTGTATTGAAAGAAAGAGATTCAACAATATATAAATATATATATATATATATAAGAATTTATAAAAATTAAATCATATATACTATATGATTTTACAAAACCCATCTTTAACCCAATCCTTGTAGAGTGTTCTTGAGTCACATTGCTTTGGGGGGGAGGGCGATAATCGACACGTTCTCAAATGAAATTATTGTATTTACACAAAAAGGAATGTATACAGATATGTGTTATAAAATAATTATTGAATTATAAGTGAATAATAAATATATTATATATCATATATAAATAGTTTTTTCATCATAATTTCCAACCTTGAATGTGGCTAAATGAAAAATGAACAATCATCATTTCGTGAGGTGGAAGTTAGTCGTAATCATAAAATGTATTTTCATTATTCATTTAATAGAATTGTATATGACTATACATATAAAATTATCATAAAAATATCATAGTATATTGATGATACTAGTGTTTCTTATAAGCCAGGAATAAAAATGTTGTATAGGGAGGATAATGAAAATAAGATAATGGAGCTTGGGGAATGTTGTTACCTCTTATTTGGGTAACTCCTTTTGGATTTCACCAAAGGTATTACTTAGATTGATTTATGAAAAAATGAAGTATTAAATGAGTATAGAAGGGATATTGGGAATTTTATTGGATAGATATTATCTGTACCCAAGTGGTTTGAGATGTGTGATGAATGAAGAGAGGTGGTGGAATTTTATAGGAAAGAGAGGTGACATAGTTGTCATTTTCTGAAAAAAAGTTTGATGAACACAAATTGTTACAAAAAAAATCATCTAAAACTACCCAATCCAAATAAATGAGGTTTGTGGCCCAAATATGTCGAGAAAATGGGTATTTTACTAGTTTCTAGGTTGTTTTGGACATTATGTTTAAGGTTTTATTCATTGTTATGCTAAATTTTACATTAACCACTCTAATTAATTTGAACTATACTCACTGATCAATTTAGTCAGAAACTATGCTGAAAATATTAGAAATTAGAAATTATTCTGATTCTAAATAAAGAATCCATTTTTCAAAATTCTCATCACAGAAGTTATAGAAATTAATTTATTATTAATCAGGTAGATGAGGTGAAAGTGGTGGTTTTTAATGTAAAAATGATCCAATGATTTCTATAAATTAGGCGAAAATGTTGTTTTGAATAAATTTTTTGTGTTTTCACTATTCTATAAAAAAATGAAGATTCTATGAAAACCCCCCAAAATAACCGTCATCAAATTTAGACATTTTATATAAAAAATGATATTATTTTTAACAAATTCAATTACTAAATGTGTCTAAAATTAATTTTATTATTTTTCATAAATGGATTTGGAAATAAATTTATTTTAGAAAGTATTATTTTAAACCATATAAATACAACCAAAAATTATATTTTTCATTATAAATTTTATATTTATATTAATTCATTAAAAACAATATTTGAAGAGTATTTATTACTATTAATATTAAAATGTTTCACAACTTGGTTTTAACTAAATTATTTAAATAATTTTAACAATAGGGTGATTTTTTGTTGAAACTTGGTTTTTCGTGTAATGTATGCCATGTTGGTGATGTTTGTAGAATAATAGAATTCAGTGTAATGTGAAAGGAATGTTTGAATTAGTGCACTTAAATAAATCAATGAAAATTATTGTATTTGATAAAAAAAATATTTCCCAAAATCTCGGGGTGTTACATTCTACCCCTATAAAATGAATTTTTCTCTTCAAATTCATCTGGGTTACTAAAGTATTCATTCATGAAAGTACCTTTCATAGAAATACACATTGTAAAAAAGAATATTAAAACATTATTTTGGAAAGGACTGTTGGAAACATAATGGTTACACAATGTAACACTCAACTAGGTTTCCACATTGGAGAGCGCATGTTGGGTGTGACGTTTGGAAATGGAGGAAAATTATTAATATTTATAGCGAGTGATTGTAGTCAACAGTCAAAAAATATAAAATTATTAGTGGAATGTGGAGGGCCTCAAATTCATAAATACATAATGATTTAAAAGTACATTGGTTGAAATACATTATTTTTTTCAAAAACATTGTATTTCTGGTCAATCCCCAAATGTTGATGAATTTTCATGAGAAGATATACAAGCATGATATTAGGAAAACCATACCCTTTTTCGTTCTGTGATCCAATTATCTCTTTCTTCAAAATGGGGGTGAATATTTCATTCACAAAGTACTAACATATCATCATATCCATGACATTCCATCCCACTTGACATCTATTACCATCAACACATGGTAATTTTAATATGCTATATAATATGCACAAATCCTCTTATAAAGAGATAACACTTTAACCTTACCAACTTCATCTAATGTTTAACTTAAAATTTCTATTAACAGAAAATTTTATAACCCTTCCCACAGATGAAAAATCAAATATTTAGAAATAAAGTCATCAAATCATCATGAAATTGATCCCCCATATATCACAAAGTACCAATTGGTTGTCACATTCCAAACATGTGAATACCATAATCATATATTACCTCAAAACATGGTTACAGCCTTAATTACTGTGAATAATTTTGTAAAACAAGAATGATTCCATATTACAATGATTACTAGATAAATTCTTCAAATCCAAGAAGTTTTAAACATCACCCTTGATGACATAGACCACATTGTCAACAAATATTTCCAGGGTAATCCATACTATCCAATTTTCTTATTCATATCCAACATATCATTATCAAAACATCAGTATCTCAATGTCACATATTAAATAATGATTATCTTTCCCTAATAAAAATATCACATTTCCATGAAATCACTTATCATTTTCTTCATCACCTTTCAACATGTCCTTTTAAATCATTATAGAAAACTGACACTGAAAATAATTATATATTTTAGGGTTTATATAAAATATTATTTGATTTACAAAACAAAAATACCTCATTCATCCAACATTATTCCTAATCCATTATTTATGATTCATTAATGTAACACCCCGACCACAGTTACACAGAGTCAATGCATTATAACATAACAATGGAATGATCACAAAGAATCAAATCGTGAAAGACCAATCTGTTTAGTAGCCTTGGAAGTACAAGATATATTGATAATTTTAACATTACATCATGAAAAAAAAACAGAAACAACATTTTGTCCCCATTTACCACACTTATATCTTATTGTATCCCTATAGTTCAACTATAAAATACTTTATCACATCCTGGGAAAAATAAAACACAGAAATGGGTGACCTTAATTGTTCAGTAAGGATAACAATATAGAAGAAACCTCCATAAATAAGCCTTAACATTTAAGGAAATGTATAATATTAAAACAAAAGCCTTTTAAACATAAACATCAGAATAATATGAAAAATTTAAAATCAAATAATGCCGTTTACTTATTAACATGGATAATCTACTAGTCTAATAACCACATGCAATATCGGTGGCCACTTTCATAATGATGGAATGTCAAATTCCAAACATCATAACCACATAGTCATGGCCTTATGCAAAGACTAAAAATAATATTATGTTAATTACTTGTTCCAAACACTAGTTTGTTCCATGAGACCTACCGATGCATCGAGGAGCTATAGCGGGCTCCACCCATCACTTAATAAGTACAATTCATTCCTTATATGAAAAGTTTTAAAAATAACATAAACATTCATATTAAAAATACCATACGAAATGTAAATACATTATCCATAAACCGTGAATGGTGTAAAAATAACACATAAACAGTCAAACATATCACAAAACCTTCAATACAATATGGAAGTTTTTTATCATAATAAATCAACATTAAACAAGATTAAAATTCATCAAAAAATGTTGACAAAGATGAAATAAAAACTTTTTTTGAGAAAGATATCATTCTATTTTGAAATAATTTTGAAGTCATGTAATTATAAAAGAAAACATTTATTTTCAAAATATTCTTATAAGCTTGTAAGGGAATCTTCGATAGTGTAATAACAGTGGAAAATACCAGCACCCATCGTATAAGTTTAAAAAAAATTATTACATAAATTTTTTAGAAAATGTCATAATGTACATTGTTTGGAAAATGAAAAAAGATTCCATTAAAAACATATAATCTCAAATAAGGTTATAAATGAAATTAACCCATTGTATCATAAATAGTAAAAAAATTTGAAATACATTTTTAAGAAAAATGCAGATGTGGGTGATAAAGAGGTCCTAGTAGAAACATACATAAGAAGAACCTCAGATAATAAAGAGATTGTGAAATTATCCCTTAACATGTACTCTTAATTAGTAGATGGTATGTTAACATGCTTTATAATAGTTAAAACATTGTTATTAAATTATATAAGAACGATATACATAAATATGATATCATATATGATCCTTTAATATTGCCTTTTTAATAATAATTTAGTAGTATCCTCATTTCAGGTGTTAACTGATTAGTTTTACTTTATATGCTTGGTTATATAAGCCATGTTTGTAATGAAATAAGATGTATTTCATTCATATAAATAATGATATTATGTTTATAAACATTTTTTAATCATTAAATGTAATTTCTTCTTTAATGATTATGATGGGGAATGAATCTCATTGCATTTGTGGAGACGGTAACACGTACGTACGCACAAGAGACAATATCGTTATATTGATAGTGAAATCGTATGTAATTGGATGTTAAATCATATATAAATAATCATTAAAATGTTATATTTATTATTTATGTCACTTATATTCATTATTATACCCATAAAAAATAATTAAGTGTCTGAATAACAAACTACACCACAACGTGGAGACGGTAAGCCGTACGTATGCACCTATGGTGACTTTTTAATTTATAAGATGGACTGAATAAAAAATATGGTTGTACCATATTTATAATAAAATCACAGTATATATAAGATATGGGAGTTATTATTTTATATTGGAAACAAAAATGGAAGAGGAAGTGGAAGAAGAAAAGAACATGAAAGAGGTGATGAAATATTTACCACTTCTTTGGGTTATTCCTTTTTGATTTGGTAAAAAGGGATCCATAGGATGGATTTATGACCTAAGTAAGGCCTCTAAGATGAAGATAGGATATTTGGGAGGATATTTTGACAGGGATTGGCAGAGAAAAATGGCTTTAGAGGTGTGAAATTAAGTGAAGGGGAAGTAACCATTTATAAGAGAGGTGAGAGTCACCTTATGAAATGCTTGAAATATTATTTTATAATAAAATAATTTTTTGTTTCTAATGGTTCTGAATTGATTTACTTAGAGGATATGGTTGGGATGAGTTGAAAAATGCTTAAAAAATAGGTTTTAGATAGGTTTAGGTTACCATAATAACCTTAACTCTTAGTTAAATAGGTTGTCATTTAACATGTCTCTTTGTATTTTTAAATTATATGGTTAATAAACATACTATAACAATACAAGAGAACCCTATGTGGTTAATTATTAATTTATATAACCTTATCTATGTATTTTTGCCGAACCTTAGATTTTTAATAATATTATATCAATTAATAATATAGTATTTGTTTTAAAAACTCAATTATGTCAATCTTGACACTATTTAGTATTTAGTTTTTGTGAAAATTATAACAGCATTATTACTTCCAAAAAAATTATTTAATCAATCATAACATTTCAAATTAACCTAGAAAATTATTGGAATTTATCAAATGTCTCAAATTATATTTATTTTGATATTTATAATGTCAATTATTTAAATCATTCATTAATAAGGTAATTACTACATCATCATTGAGTCATAAATAAATTAAATTATTTAATTTCGAAAAATTAGAAATAAAATACCATTACGTATGAAATAGTTTTATATTTATAATTAATATATATAGTCGAATTTATATTATATATAACCCTATATTAAAAATGTTTAGGTATTAATCGATGAATTTAACTCTTTTAACTCTTCTTTAAATAAAATAATAATAAATGTCCTAATCTAATCCAAGTGGACCAAAGGGGGTCATATTTTCTTCTTAATGTTGTTTTTGTAGAATGAAACTAATCCAATAGAATTAGGATACATTTTAGGGTAATTATAATATCAATTTTACCCTTAATTACCCTATTAACGTTTAACCGTGGTAAATAAAAGTAAAAAGTTACTATTCCCCAAAAATTATTTTCATCTTATTGAACCACATTTTACTTACTAGTGTCAACTATGTCTCTCGGATTTTTGAAATTCAACACACAAAAGCGGTAAAATAGTTTTTTAAGCAATCTTGTAAATGCTTCTAGGAGGTGGGTAAAATATTGTAAAAAGTTCAATAAATTTTTATATATCAAAACTTATAATAAAATGACACCAATTAATTATATTGAACTTATACAGATATTATGTATCTATTTTCACCTAAAATAAATTTAAATAAAATAAATAATTTTTCAAATAATTTTTTTTTGGTTTTTACCAATAATGCAGTGTTTTTCACTATCCATCATAAATTTAATGTTTTCAAAAAAACACAAAAACTTCACCCTAAGCTAATATAGATATTATGAATTCAAAAATGAAGTCCATTTTGAAAAATAATGTTTATAAAATTCAAAAAAGTGTGTATTACTATTCATAACGGCTAGTTTGATTGGTCGTGGTGTGTTAGAAACTCGAAGTTGCGTACAATTCAATCTATTTAATTATTCATAGGGAAACATACAGGGGATGCTTGGGGTGTTACATTCTCCCCTCCTTAAAATAATTTCGTCCTCGAAATTTATAGAATATCACTGCATAAAGTGATTTGGGTGGTTCTTCATCACAAGGTCCTCTGGTTCCCATGTTTCCTCTTCCATCTTATGATTTTGCCATAGAATTTTTACCAGAGGAGTCGTATGGTTTCTCAGCACTTGTTCTTTGCTATCAAAAAAATTTATAGGATCTTTATAATAAGACATATCAGGTTCCAATTCAATTTCCTCATAGGTGAGTAAATTCATTGGGCCAGGAATGTATTTTCTCAACAGTGATATATGGAACACATTATGAAGTTTGAAGAGACTAGGAGGCATTGTAAAACGATAAGCTACAACCCAAATTTTTTCTAGAATTTCTAAATGTCCGATGTACCTGGGACTCAATTTACCATTCTTACCAAAAAATATTACACCCTTCTAGGTTTCTACCTTCAAGAAAACAAGGTCTCCTACTTGAAATTCAAAATCCTTCATTCGTTTATTAGCATAGCTCATTTTCCTACTTTGGGCTGCTTTGATGTGGGTTTGGATAATCTTCACTTTTTCCATTGTTTCCTCGACAAGTTCTGGGCCTATGAGTTTTCTATCACCAAATCATCCCAACAAGTTGATGTGTGACATCTCTTTCCATATTACGCTTCATATAGTTCCATCTAAATAGTTTAATGGAAGCTAATGTTATAGGAAATTCTACCATAGGTAAATATTGATCCCACATACCTTTAAAGTCAGGTGGGAAAGATCTCAACATGTCTTCTAAGGTTTGCATAGTCTATACTGATTGTCCATCAGATTGAGGATGGTAGATGGTGCTCAAATGAAATTATGTATCTAGGGACATCTTAAGACTATCCATGAATCTTGATGTAAAACGGGGATCACGATAACAAACAATCGATAGGGGTACTCCATGAAGTCATACGACTTCATTAATATACAGTCTTTCAAAACGTTCAACTGGTAAATCTTCTTTTATAGCATGAAAATTTGATGACTTGGTAAGATGATAAACAATGACCCATATTGCATCATTACTTCAAGTAGTGTTTGGTAGATCCATGACAAAGTCCATCGTAATATTATACCATTTCCACAAAGGTATGGGAAGAGGTTTCATGACTCCTCCTTGCTGTTTTCTTCTAGCTCTCACTTGTTTATAGACCATACAGCTTGAGACAAAATCTACAATCTCCCTCTTCATTTTGTCCAAAAAAAATGCTCTTTCAAATCTCTATACATATTAGTTCTACCATATTGCTGAGAGAAATTGAAGCTATGAGCATCATCCAATAATTCCCTTTTTAGATCATGTATATCAGGAACACAAAGTCTCTTCCGATATTTCAAAATTCCATCTTCATATATGAAGTCACTCAATCTCCCATCGTTGACAGCTTTAATATTCATTTGGAACTTCTTATCATCAGTCTGAGAACACTTTATCCTTTCTAGTAAATATGGATTGATAACCATTTGAAAAAGTATTTATGTTTCACCTTCTAGGTTTATTCCCATATCCATCCTTACTAGATCAAGGTATATAGTATCCTTTTAAACTCTCATCTTGTTCAAAACTCCATGATCCTTCCGGGTCGAAGCATCTTTCACCCTATTTGCCTTCCTAAAGTGGTAGTATATAGTGAAATCATAATATTTTAGTAGTTCAAGCCATCTCCATTGCCTCATGTGAAGTTCCTTTTGTGAGAAAATATACTAAAACTCTTGTAATCGGTATATATCTCATTGTTTTCACTATAGAGATAATTTCTCTATATATTCAAGGAAATGATTATAGCTGCTAACTGAAGATCATGAGTTGGATAGTTTTTATCATGAATTTTTAGCTGTTGTGATGGCTAGACAATTAATCTATCATTCTACATAAGGTCACAACCAAGTCCTTTCATTGAATCATCACTATAAATAAAAAACCCACCATTCCCTAATGGCATAGTCAATATAGGATCATTGAATAATAGTCTATTCAGTTTTTGAAAAGCTTCTTCACAATATTTTTTCCAAAAAAATTTGTCCCCTTTACATGTGAGCTTTGTTAATGGGTTAGCCATCTGGGAAACATTATGGAAAAAATGTCGATAATAACCTACTAAATAAATAAAATTGTTTACCTAAGTTATACTCATTGGGTCTGGCCATTTATGGATTGCCTTGGTCATCGAAGGATCAACAAATATTTCATACTTAGAGAGAATATAGCCAAGAAAATAAATCTCCTAGATCCAGAATTCATACTTGCTAAACTTCCCATATAATTCATTTCTTGTAAGAGACTTTAGAATAATGCGCAAGTTATTTTCATGATCTTCATAGCCTTTTGAGTATACTAAGATATCATCAATAAATACCACTTCAAATTCATGAAGATATTCCTTGAAAACACTATTCATTAGATCTATGAAGACAGAGGGTGCATTAGTCAATCCAAAAGGCATTACTGTAAACTCGTAATGCCCATACCTACTTCAAAATTTTGTTTTCGGAATGTATTCCTTCTTCACACACAACTGATGATATCCAGATCGAAGGTGAATATTTGAAAAATATTTAGCTCCATGAATTTGGTTGAATAAATCCTCAATGCGAGGTAGGGGATACTTTATCTTTATTTTTATAGCATTGATCTCCCTACAGTCAAGGTAAAACCTCATAGATCCGTCTTTCTTCTTAACAAAAAGGACAAGGGCTCCCCCTTGAGATACACTAGGGTGAATAAACCCTTTATTACTCAATTCCTCTAGTTGTTTATTTAGTTCCACTAATTCTACATTATCCATTCTATAAGGGGTCTTCGATATGGGCCTTGAACCAGGAATTAAATGAATGGAAAACTCAATTTCTCATTTTTGAGGATGTCCAAGTTAATCCTATATAAACACATCAACATATTCTAACACAATAGGTTCATCCTCTATTTTATCATTCATTTCCTCGCCGATAATTATTTCATTATTTTCCTCCCCAATAATTGAATTTAGTAGAGCTTCTAGGGGTCGATCTAGATAAGAATCAAGTGGTATCATTTCTACTCTAAAGATAAGTTACTCCTTATCATCATCAAAAATTGCAACCAGCTTCTTCTTATAAAAATGTTTTTCTTCATGGTCCGAAAGCCAATCTATTCTAAGGATTATATCCAATTCTATCATGGGTATGGCGATGAGATAAGCAGATGAAGAACATTTATATGCGTTAATGGGAACTGATTCTCAACGAACTATTGCAATGATGCTTCCCTTAGGTGTTTTGACAGACAACTCCCTTGTTAAATAAAATTGAAAATATCTAATTTTCATAGAAATACTGGAAGATATGAAACAATACAATGATCTAAAATCAAATAATTCATTGGCTAAACTTGAGGAAACCATTAAATTACCTGCCACCATGTATTTCAGAGCTTCAACCTCAGTAGTAGTGATCACATAAGCTTGGCCTTTCCCCCTTGTCCTTTTCAGAGGTATTTAACCTTGGATCTTAGTACATTCATTTTCATAATGCCCATTATCTCTACAATTATAGAATACAACATTGAAAACATCTATCTTCCCCTCACAATCATGATATTGGTGGCCTTTTTCACGACACTTGTAATAGACTCCCATTCCCTTCATGAAAGTACCATGGTGTTTCTTACCACATTTACCATAGGATGGATATTCCAGTTTTCCCTTCATCCCCTTATTTCCATTTCCAGAGTGTTCAACATATCTTATTTTCTCTTTCTTTTCTTTAATGTCGTAAGACTTAGAGAATTCCTTCTCTGTCTTGATAGCACATGAGACAATATCTTCATACGATGAGAAGGATTGAGAGAGTAATTCTCGATGGAGAAATGGTTCTAACCCATCAATGAATCGATCAATCTTACTCCATGGGTTACTTATATAATATTTTTCATGCCTTGAAAAGCATGTAAAGTAAGCCTCATACTTTGCAACATTCTAATCTTCCTTTTACGTCAGACTTAGAAATTTTCCTTCCATATCTACTCAATGGTGACAAGGAAATTATGTTTCTAATAAAAACTCTTTAAACTCCCACCATTGCATGTTTGATACTTCTTCATCTTCTTATGTGTTTTGGATTAATGACCACCATTGATCTAGATCTCCTGTGAGGTGATAAACTGTCATGAAAAGTGTTTCCCTTTTGCTACTCCCCAAGCATGAAATATTTTTTGTATGGAATTTATCCATTGCTCAGATACTAATATATTTTGAATCCCATTGAATGTTGTTGTTTTTTTCCTCATGAAGTGGTCTAACATTAATCCTCTGCTTTCTAGATCAGGGTGCTCCATATGGGTAAGGTTATTATTCCTAACCTGAGTGAGTTGTCCTAGTATGGTGATAAGATGTTCAGCACCAGTTGCATCACCATCACCACTATAATTATCTTGAGTAGGAGGGTAATCCCTATATGGATTACGTGGGTTGATACTGTTTCCATTCCTTCTCTAGGCACCATTTCTAAACATCAGAATGAACTATATTAGTTTCTAAATCACAATACATAATTATGAACTTGTAAAATACTTATCCTAAATTGAACAGTTTATGGATATAATCCATAATAATAAAAATGTTTTTTTGAGAAATTATATACTCATAAACCCTTCTTTGTGGTTTGTTAAGATAATTAGAATTATCCTAATCATATCCTCTTGGTGTGTCTTAACCAAAAGTGCAACAAGGCCCGTTGTCGTGCCCCAGTTCCCGTTCGAGTATATCACAAAGATGTGTTTTCAGGTTTTACCGCTAGGTACATCTGTACCAGAGCCACCTCTAACTACTCTCATCCAGAAAAAGATGTATTGCTTTGAATACTCAAAAAATACTTACATTACCTAAATTATAAGAAGTTATTCTATACTAAATCCTCAAATTCTATCTTTGGGTAATGTTATCTGACCATATTTTTTTCGAAATCTAGCTTTCGAGGATTGTACTTAACTTCCTCTGATACCAATTGTAATGCCCCAACCCCAGTTACCCAGAGTTGGTGCATTATAACATAACATTGACGTGAATACAAGGGATCAATTCCAGAAATACTGATCAGTTTAGTAGCCTTGGAATTAATAGATATACTCATAAGTTTTAAATTACATGGTGAAAGAAAAACATCAACAACATTTTGTCCCCATTGACCACACTTATATTCTTAGCGTATCCATGCAGGTCAACAATAAAATATTTTTTCACATCTTGGAAAAAATAAAACATAGAAATGGGTGAGCTAAGATTCTCAGTAAAGATAATAGTATTGTAGAAACTTTCATAAATAAGCATAAACATTTAAGGCAATGTATAAGACTAAAACAAAAGCCTTTTAAACTTTAATATCAAAATAATATTGAAAAGATAAAATCAAATAATGAAATTTTCTCATTCACATGGATATTCTACTGGTCGAATAATAACAAGAAATATCAATAGATGCTTTCATAATGACTGAATACATAATTCCAGACTTCAAAACCACATAGTAAATGCTTTATGGAAAGAATACAAATAAGATTTTTGCAATGCCTTATGCCAAGACGCTAGTTTGTCTCATGGGACCAACTAGTGCATCGAGGAGATATAGTGGGCTCCACCCATCACTTACTAAGTCTAATCCATTCGTCATATGAAAATGTTTAAATATAACAATAATATTCCTGTTAAAAATAGCATACAAAATGTCGATACTTTATCTATAAACCATGAATGGTGTAAAAATAACTCATCCACATTCATACATATCACAAAACCTTCAATACAATATGGAATCTTTCTATCATAGTAAACCCACTTCAAACATACTTAAAATCCATCAAATTATGTTGACATATATGAAATAAAAACTTTTTGAGAGATATATCTCAATCTATTTTGAATTAATTTTGTTGTCATGTAATTATAAAAGAAAACACTTATTTTGAATATATTCTAATAACATTTTAAGGGAATCTTTGACGATGTTATGATGACAGAAAATAGCTTCACCCGTTGTATAAGTTAAAAAAACATTATTACCTTAATTTTGTCGAAAAGCTCATAAAGAACCTTGTTTGGAAAATGATGAAAAGATTCCACTCAAAAAATATAAGGTCAAATAAGGGTATAAATTAATTTAACACATTGTCTTGTAAATAGTAAAAAAAATTCAAATACATTTTTATTAAAACAAGGATGTGGATGATAAAGAGGTCCTAGTAGATAATTACGTAAAAACAACCTCGTAAAATGAAGAGATTGTGAAATTAACTCGTACCTTGTACTTTTCCTGAGTTGATGTTATGTCATCCTCTTGTATAATAGTTAAAACATTGTTATTAAATTATACAAGAACTATATACATAAATATGATATCATATATGATCCTCTAATATTTCTTTGTCAATAATATTTTATTATTATAATCATTTCGGTTGTTAATTGATTCATTTTCATTTATATGCTTAGTTATGTAAGCCATGTATAGTATGAATACGATGTATTTTATTCAAATACAGAATTATATAATTTTCAAAAACAGTATTTTTATTCATAAAATAAAAATTATTCTTGAATGATTACGATGGGGAATGAATCTCATCGCGTTCGTGGAGATGGTAATCTGTACGTACGCACGAGTAACAATATCATTATATTTTTGATAAAATAGTATTTAATTAGATGGTATATCCTATATACTGAATCATTAAAAAGTTATATTTATTATTTAATTGGTTATATTCATTATTATACCCATCCAAAATAATGAAGTGTTTGAATAACAAAACTACACCACGACATGTAGAAGGTATGTTGTACGTACACATGTATGGTGACTTTGTCATTTGGAGGTCTGAAATTATGATAAGGGGGAGTACCCTTTTATAAGGGAGGAGAGGGTCACTTATGGAAAAGCATGAAATATTAATTTACAATAAAATCATTTTCAGTTTTTAACAGCCCAAAATTGATTTATGTAGAGACAAAGGTGGGTATGGGTAAAAAACCTCTCAACCAGTTGGTTTTAGACTGGTTTAGATCACCATATCAACCTAATATTTTAGATTTAACTCTTAGCTAAATAGTTTGTCATTTACCACATATCTTTGTATTTTTATATTCTATGGTTGAAAACATACATTAACAATCCAATGAAACCCCATGTGGTTAATTATTAATATATATAACCTTATCTATGTTCTTTGAAGAAAAATTACTTAATAAACCATAAAATGTCATATTAACCTAAAAAATTAGTTTAATTCATCCAAATTATCATATTATATTTATTTGGATATTTATAATAACAATTATTTTAATCATTCATTAATAATGTAATTACTGCATCATAATTGTGACATAAATAAATTAAATTATTTAACGTCTACATTTTTTAAATAAAATACCATTATGTAGTAAATATATTTAGATTTGAAATGAATATTTAATGTCAAATTTATCTTATGTATAACCCTATATTAAAAATTGTCTAGTTTTTAAATGATGAATTTAACTATTTTAACTCTTCTTTAAATATAATAATAATAATAAATGTCTTAATCTAATCCATATGAACCAAATAGGATCATATTTTATTCCTAAGGTTTGTTTTGGTATAATTACACATATCCAATAGAATTAGGACATGTGTTAGGGTAATTACATTATTATTTCACCCATAATTACATTATTTACTTTTAACAGTGGTAAATATAAGTACAAGTTACTATTCACCAAAAAATATTTTTATCTCATTGAAAAAAATTTTACTTACTGATGTCATCTCTGTCTCTCGGAATTTTTAAATTCAACTCATAGAAGTGGTAAAATTATATTTTAGGAAAATTTGCAAACGCTCCTAGGAGGTGGGTAAAAGTCGGTAAAAAGTTCAATAAATGTTTTTATATATCTAAACTTATTGTAAGATGAATCCAATTAATTACAATGAACTTATATAAGTATTATTTATCTATTTTGACCTGAAATAAATTTAAATAAAATAAGTAATTATTTAAATAATAAAATCGATTTTAACCAATAACGTAGTGGTTTTCACTATTCATCCAAATGTGAATGTTTTCTGAAAAATATCAAAAATTCACCCTAAGATAATTTCGATATTCCAAATTCAAAAATGAAGTCCATTTTGAAAAATAAATATTAAAAATGTTAAAAAAATTGGGTATTAGTATTTATAATGACTAGTTTGATTGGTCACGCTGTGTTAGAATCTAGAAGTTGCGTACAATGCAAGCAATTGCATAATTCAATGGGAAATGTACCGTGGAAGCTTGGGGTGTTTCAATATATTTTTTAATTAATAAATATTTCCTATAATACGAAATAAGAGTCATTTCTTAAGGATCCTCAAAATCAATTTAATCTGATTATTATGTTTAATGTAAAAAATAATATAAGAACAAAACATACCATTAAAATTTCATTTTAGGTATTTTTACAATTAAAAGTACAACCAATAATCATACCTCCATTCTGTTTCTCGTCATAATATTTCCACTTGGTGAATTTATTTGCATAATGTACATACTTTTAACGTTGAAACATTCAATTTTAATCACGTTCCTTCTAATTCACACCATTATCTAAAATAATAACTTATAGTGTGAGAAACATTTATCATAAGGGGATACCATATAATTATTAAAAAGAGCTTATAGGATTCCTTGATTATGGATCATAATTCTTAAATCAAGGAGTCCTTAGTTTTATAATTTGTTATTCATACCCAATATCTATTTAAATATTCCACAATGGTTCGTGAAGAGTTTGTGAATCCCCAATTAATATCCCTCTAGAGTGTCAAACTAGGTGCGCAATAAGACCCTTTTCTATGAACTAGGTTATGCCATGTTAGGCTCAACAAAACTTATTAGAGCTTCTACACCCTAGGTACTTCTATTCTAGATACAAATCCACTTGTAGTATCCAAACATGGATGTATTTATAGAAAACCACTCACTTTATCCTTTAATAGATTTCTAGGATGTTTTACTAAACGTTAACTAATCATTATACATATCCTTAGAGACGTACATTGACATATCCGTAGAAATATTTCTCATGATACCACTAATGATTTATCATCCTTGTTTCTAAAGGATGAATAATCCTTCCCACTACTAAAAACTCTAAAAACCTAGTATTAACTTACATTGAAATTAAATCACTTATGTGGAATACTTAATAAAATACAAAACAATAGACAAAAAATGACAATATTTGTTTAGTGCCTTCAGAAATATGAAAAAAACATATAACTTTGTTAAAGATCCACAATATTTCCAACAAGATCACCCAATGTAATTATACTTATAAAAATTTGTTCATAACCTAGGGAAAGGAAACATAAGAAATGCGTGAGATGAAATTTTCAGTAAGGGTAAATAAAGGAAATATATAGCATAACATAAACATAATGGTACAAGAACTTGAGAATATCTTTAAAATTTCATACGCTATATATCATTGACCAGAAAAATTGGTCATGGAATAAATATTTGTAGTTCATAGGAAATGAAATATAAGGGAATCATGTGTATATTCTATGAAAGCAAAACAGAGTAATAATAAATATAATTTGTGGAATACACCAAACCGTAGAAGAAATATTTTGTCTTTTATACCTACCATGGAATTTATAACATCTTTTTCATTGTCTAAAACCTATGTACCTGCTTCAGGCTTGGGATAAATACTTATGTTCCCTCTTATTTTTGTCCTTGGGAAATAAACCACGAACCCTCTGGCTTTCTGTATTGGGATACAACCCATATACATTCTCATCATTAGGATTGGGCTACTACTTGTATATATTTTAATTTTTAGGCTTCGGATATAACCCGTGTACCTTATTGTTTTCAAGATTGGTTTAAAAATTGTGTTACTTATTGAGGTTAGGCTTAGGATATAAACTTTTTACCTTTTTGTATTTAGGATTTGGCTACCACAAGTGTATCCTTTGAGATTCTATACAAATTGTAATTACCAATAGTATTGGAGGGATATATAGGTCCCACCTGTCTCATAATAAAATCATTCATACATGCTCCAAAAGATATTAATTAATTCATCATGTCATGACCCACAAAACGAGATGGGTTTTAGTAACATAAAATCGTAACACATGAAATGAAATGGGTAACATTAAAATATCATGACATCATAACCTATGGAAAAGTGATAGGTCTCATAATCCTTTCATCCTTACAGAGAAGCATGTTTCAATAGAATATAACCCATGGAAGAGAAACTGGTATAATATGAATAATTCCATAAAAACAAAAAAAAAACTAATGAAATAATATGAATGGAAACATTGAATCATATCCTAGATGGTAAATATTAACATCACAGATGCCTTCAAATATAGAAAATATTTTGAAATATATTTTGAAAACATATCTTCTGGAAAATATAATTTCTTCTTTGAAAAAAATGTTCAAAAAATAAACCATTTGGGAAACAATTTTCCTTGAAAAATAATTGAAAACACATAATGAATTATTCAAATCAGTTTGAAAACGTTTTTCCATGAAAACATATATATTTTTCCTGAATTTTTTTGAAAACAGGTCTATTGAAAACACTTTGAAAAATTAAAATTAAAGATTGAAATAATTTTGATAATCATTATCCTTTAATACTTTTTATTGAATCAGGAAAATGTTTTGAAAACTATTTCTTTGAATATACATTGAAATTATATAAAAAAATCATAAAAATGTTTAAAATACCTTTTCAGATAAAGAAACATATTTGAAAAACATTCTTATTTAAAAGAGAACTGAAAACTTTTAATGGAAGCATTGATAATCATAAAAAAAGTTTTAAATATTTTTTTCATTGAAAATAAAATTAAAAACAATAAATATCTTGAATAAAAAAAATTCCGAACAGATAAAATTGTTAAATTACAATGTATGAAACAATGAAATGTTGGTGATGATGGCAGGTTTGTTTGTACGTGCCGATCATTCCGTTTTTACCTCAAATGTTTTGAAATGTGTCTTGATCATAACATGAAAAGAATATCCCTTCTAAATTTATTTTATGAAAGATAAAAAAGCTGGTATAAATTTCCTTTAATATGATAGAATAACGGTAAAACATTTTTGAAATCATTTTTAGAAAACATTGTTTTTAAAGAATATAGATTTTTGACTGAGAGGACTGATAAAGTCTAATTTTTTTAAAAACATTTATTAATTATATTAAGTAACAATGATTGAAAAAGTAGTACCATTATAGTTATATAAAATTATTTTCTAGAGGGTATGAAAATTCATGACTGTTCTTGATAGATGTATAATAATATTTCCTCAATGGGAGCATTATCATAAACAATCTTATAACATCATGATATTGTAGTAACAAATGGTTTCCATTTGGGTAACCTTAATTCATGATGGAGAGAATAAAATTAAATTAATCAAAAAATATTGAAAAAATATGTTGAATAAAGAAAAAAAATGTTAAAACTTAATATATAAACCTCATATAAAAATATAGTTTCATTATTCTTCATGTGTTTCAAGGAAGGAAAATTGTGAAAAATGTAACTTTAACGATTTGGTATATTTTAAAACATAAACCCTTGAAATTAATATCATAAAATCGATATATTAAAACCATAAAATTAATTACTATAATCACATAATTAATCCATTATCATTATAAACATATGACAAATGAAATTAGTGATGATTAAGGCATGTATCTCAGGAGAAAAAAGTGAGATGAAATTCCCTTACCTTGTGTCTTGACTATCATCGTACTCATTCAAATATACAGAATAATTAATATTAATTTATTATACATGTATCACATTACAAAATTATTATATCACATATAATTAATGGTTTTATTATGAGTTCTTCATACCATATTATTTACAATTTTGTGTTAAGGATTCACTTCTGGTAATATTCCCTTTGTTTTCACATGTGTCTTAATTCATTGTATCTGCTGTCATTATAGTTATATCCTATATTCCAGATTTTGAAAATGTTATAAATACTAGTTATATTTTTATTATAATAATCCATTAAATATATATGTATCAAATTTAATACACTATTTAGGGATATTGTAGGTCTTACGTATGCCTGAACACTACTTCCATTTTATTGTCGTATTGAAAGAAAGAGAGTAAATGAAATATATATGTGGTTATATGTTTATATTTAATTATTCTAGTAGAATTATTATAACATACATATAATACTTTTTTGACTAAAACCTTAATTAATATATTTGATGTAGAGAGTGAATGAATCACAATGCTTCAAGGGTGCAGTTGTCCACACTTCCTCAAAAAAAATTATCATATTCACAAAAAATGGAAAGCATAATCACATGTGTTGTAAAATAGTTATAGATGCATCAATAAAAGTGGGAAATGGAAAAAACAATCATCATTTCATTAGGTAGTAGTTCATCGTACACATAAACTGTATGTTCGTTACCCATTAGAAGAAAGGGTCAGTATGTTTAGGTATAACCCTTATCTTAAAATACATATTTATATTTAGGATACTGGTGATATTATATAATAATCGATGAATAAATGTTTGGTGGGGGGGGGGTAAAAATAAGATCATGGCTCTTGGGGATTGTTCTTACCTCTTCATTGGGTAACTCCTTTTGGTTTTCACAAATGGGATTTATTGGATATAATTATTCAAAAATGGAGGATTAAATGGAAAAGTAATGTATTTTTGAATGTAAATAGTTTAGATATTGGCCATACCTATGTGGTTTTAGAGATGTAGAGAAGGGGGGTAGGTCGTACCATTTTATAGGGAAGGGAGGGGAGGCATTTGGAATTTTTTAAAAGAAGTTTGGTGTACCCACGTTTTTACCAAGAAAAATTCATACAAAACCTAGATATATCAATAATGGAAGGTGCATGGACGAAATATATCCATCCAATGGTTTTTTTACAGGTGGATATATCTTTTTGGCCCTTATGATTAAGGTTTAGTTCCTTATTATTGAAAATTGTACTTCAATTGCTGTAATTAATTTTAGCTAAATCCACTAATATTGTTGGTATAAAATTATTAAATTATTAGAAAATATAAATTATTCTGATTTGAAATATTGAATCCATTTTAGAAAATTCCAATCATAGAGGTAGTGGAATTTAATTTAAAATTAATCCCACAGATGGGACATCAATGGTGGGTTTTAATGTAAAAATGATGTAATATTTTCCAAATTTATATATCCAATTTCAATGTGAACTATTATCCAATGAATAAATTGTATTAATTGAAAAATGTTTAATCAAATTAGACATTTAAATAATTTGAAAATATAATTTACGATTATAATAAATTATCAGAAAAGAAGTTTTTAATTAAAACTCATTATTTTCATAGTTCAATAAAAAACTGAATTTTCTCAAAAAAATCTCAAAAAATCACCTTATGATAATTTAGACATTCTTATTTCCAAAAGAAGTTTAATTTTTAAAAATAAAAATTTAAATCTTTTGAAAATTAATATTATTTTTTTTAAATATGGACATGATCATCAGTTCGGTTGAGAAAATTGTTTTTTCAATCATATAGATACTTTACAAAAAAATTATATTTTCAAAGTCAATATGTTTTATTTATATAAAAACGTTATTGAAATTATTTGAAAATTATTTTTCACTATCCATATTACAATTTTTAATGGCTAGTTTTTAACTAACTTGAATAAATAATTATAAAAATAAGGTGATGTTTCGTGGAACCACAGTATTGCGTGTAACATACAACATGTCGGCGTTGCATGTAGTGCAAGCCATGCCAGTGACATGTTAGAAGAACGATTGAATTAGGCCAATGTAAGACATCAATGAAAATTATTATTTTTTAAAATAATTCACACAATCTTAGGGTATTATAATTATATTCTTCCATATAAAAATAATAGTTTACCTTAAAATTTCACCACTCTATTACAAAGAATGTGGATAACTATATTTTACCGAATACTTAGGTTAAAATGTGGCTTCATTGAATTTTTCATTCATCCAATTTTTTATAAATAGGTGAGTAATATTTTCTTAAAGAACTATTTCTCCAAGATAAATGATTTATTCTAGTTTTTATTCATATGAATTATCATTATCTAATAGTACAACCTTTGTGTTTAGTATATGTAAAGGATCATGAATGTATTTACTCAATATTGATACATGTAACGGCTCATGAACTTGAGATAAGATCATTTTAATATTTAGGAGATAAGATTCCATCCCAATAAAAGGGAAAAATAATAATGGGTAAATATTTCTAAGTCTTATAATTTCTATTAATAAACTTATCATAACCTTTTAAAATAGAGGAATTATCACAAATAACTTCTACACAACATCCAATTCTATATTTTATTGGTGATTTTCTGCTTAATGTTTTTTAAAGATTATTAGAAATATTGGAACATAAATATAAATCAAATCATAAAAAAGGCTTATCTAGAACTTCAAGGTAAACCTAATATCCAAATATGAATATGGTACTCCATGCAACCTTACCACTTATATAATATACATTCTGGATATCTAATCAAGAGGGAACTAACCTCTACTAGAATAAAAATTTTCTAATTCTATAAAGAGAACAACTATAATTAAAATAGTAATACAGACTTTTGACATTATAGGGTGTATGAGGTTAACATCCATGGTGACGTTTTCCAATTTAAATTATATTTCTGGTAATGGTTATAACATCACATCATTCCTATTTTTCTCATCCTTAACATCCTAAAATACCATGCTATAATATGCATACTCTGATATATCCCTCCTCATGTTTCCCCACTAGAAATACTATTTTAGATCTCAATGAATCATTATACTAGAATGGAGAATAGATAATGATAAACTAAGAAATATATCCAATATATCATTCCTCCAATCAGGTAAGGATGGGAATCATAATCTATCAATTAAAATAATTATTCCTTCAAAACAACTGTCTAGATCAAGAACAATCCTGAACTTCCTATATAGTTCAGCATCCTTCATAGGAACCTATGGAATAATCACTTAGATAAATAGTTATTAATTTATCTTAGGAAGATAATATTTCCCCCATTCCATTATGAAATCCTAATCCATCCACTGAATGTGTGAAAATATTGATAAACTAGCATGATTATTTATACTAAAATAATATTCCACCTTCTTCACTTTTCTTAGGATGGAAATGAATTTCGAATTCATAATCATTAATCAGAAACAACTATCATCCATTGTACATATTCTTATCTTTCTAAGTGAATATATTCTTTACAAATTATAATAAGTATATTTAGTTCCAATTCATAAATAATTAAAATTTCTCCATATATTTAATGAAAAAGTTACAATAGTTATTTCAAAATCATTAGTTGGGTAATTTTGGTCAAGAAATTTTTACAGTCATGAGGCATAAGTTATCATCATAAAAGTTTTCTTGTGGTTTTGTCACTACATTTTCTTCAATCCAATAATATATATCACAAAACATTCTCCACATCGAGGAGGTAAAAGAACAGGTTCACTTACTAACCTTATCTTCAGTTCCTGGAAATTTTAATCACATTTAACAAACCAAAATAACTTTTATATATCCCCAAGATAATAATACAAAATTATTACATATTTTTAGATGAATATTAAATACATTTCAGAAGTATATACTTGAGGACCTTAAATTTTTACTGTGTATGGAGACTAGATACAAAATAATCACATTACATGAATATTTTTCAATATATTCAATAAATGTATTTTAATTTAATATTATTTGTAGACATACTCTATATTAACCTATATTCATAACCACAATATGGGAAACATATAAAAAACCTTATCTTTATTAAACATTAATTCATGATTTATTACATAAGAACAAACATAATATAACCCATAGGATTGATTATTCAAGTTTATTTGGGTAATTTAGTTATTTATAAAACAATATATATGAGGGGTTACGTTAAAATTATTTAATACATTATTTAAATGTTCATAATATTCCATCATTGTTATAGCTACATCAGATAACCTCTAGAAATATATAAGAAATTGGTGAGATATAATGCTCTGTAAGGGAATAAACAAATAATATCATGAAAAAATAATTTCCTGTTAGATAATATGAAAGTCAAAGGGACATAAAAAGTTTATAATAATAATTATAAAAATGATCCATGATATAACATGATAAAAAAGGCATCATAGGAAATATGGAAAGAATGTTAAACAACACATCATAAACATATGTTAAGGATAAATTCCAATAAATCATAACATGATGGTAAAATTCATGTGATGGATTTGATTCACTAACTAATCCATTACATGAAATATCATTATACTAAAATATTACCCAATGAATTGAAGTGTTATATAATTCCGGGTGCATCCATAACTTTCATATCATGTACCTAAATATCTATGCCACATTTATCATTCAATATAGTATCGTATTTCATCATATTCAATACCATGATAATGGATTATGGTATACTGACAAGTTATTCCCCATTAAAATGGGTTTATGTATGTATATGTTAATACAAATTAGTGTCAATAGTGATTAAATTCACAATAAAATGGCCTATCATAGAATGAGTAATGTGAAGTTTACACTTCATGAATATATTACTGAAAGATTCAAAAAAAGATTTAGTGAGAGAAAAAGGGGTCTATCAACATTTGGAAATAAAATAGGAAAATATTAGTGAAATGAAAAATCATATCCCAATATTATGAATTTGAAATAAAATGCATAAAATGAAGACGATTATTGAATAAAGCGAAGAAGGAAAGAATCTATAACTAAATTTTTTGTATTATATTTTCTTAAGTAAATACTATAATTATAGTGGTTGAATGATCACTAATTATTAGGAAATTTATTTAATAGTATATTTATCTCTTTAAATTAATGAAAAAAATATCCAATTGAGGTTAAAAATGCTTAAAAAAAAGTTGATTGACTGGAAATGAAGCGAGAGAAATTTATTACAAAATTTCAGCACGGTAACAACTTATATAAAGAAAAAAAATATAGGTGAAGAATGATAAATTTTTGAAAGAAAAATATTTTTAAATTAATGTGATGATTATAAATTCATAAAAATATAACAAATTTAGATTGTAAGGGATAATAATAAGGATTGTTCAATAATTAAAAAGTGAAGAGAATGGTCTCATACCTAGAGTGGGTGATTCTAAAAGTCTAATAGGAGCTTTATGAGAGTTTGGAGAAACCATGGGAGGACCCTAGAATAGAGAGGGAAGAGTAAGGATGTGATCTAAGGGTACTTTGTGACAGGTAATGGGTGGGATTATATATAGAAAAACATGGGTGTTTTTTATTTTTTCACATACATAGGGTTTGGAATGTATATAATGAAGTAATCAAAACCACTGACCTTCCCATGGATTTTCCCACTGTTATAGGCACTAATAACTTTTCTACATTATTATGTAAGGCCAATGTACCAAATCATTAAAATATTACCCTTGGTGATGTGAAGGCGGGTCATGTTTATAGACAAATAATTTTAAAACCATAAAATGTAATTTAGGTTTTGGAGGATTCAAAAATGATTTATATAATTAACTAAAAAATCCAAAAAATTACGTTATATTAGATATGGAGCCAAGATTGTTTCGTGGATATCCTTTATATAATTTATTACATCATTTGTATCATTATGATGTCATAATACATATTTTTATTTATACCTTATTTATTTTTTACCAGAAATTTTGACATCCTAATAAAATTATGAAAAACTCACCATTGGATAATTTAGACTTGACGATTCCAGAAAATAAAATTTATTTTATAAAAATAATTCCCTAAATATTTTAATTTTCACTTTTAAAATAATAATTCACAATTATATCAAGATGTTATGTTTTTTTTGAAAATAACAGTTTTCAAACCCTAATAAAAATATAGTTTTAATTCAAAAAATTTAAATTTAAATTAATATTAAATAAAAATGATTTAATAAGAATATTTTATTAAAATTTATATAATTTCTTGTATCCCTTAATTCATCATAAGGATTGTCTTATTTTAAATTGAATATTACCCAACAATACAATTTGTGTTTTATTTTATCAGGATCATTTATAATGTTACACAAATATGAAGTAATTCTAACCATTATGGAATTTAAAATAAATTAAAATATTCATCTTATTTGGGACTAAATATTTAACCCTTTAATAGACAATAAAATTCCATATAGGTAAGCTATGAGTTGGTGTATTTTTTATTCGCTGGGTTGGCATACTTGATTTGGGTCACAATTACAATGAGTTGGAAACTTTCTCGAATATAGATTCGCTCATGTTGTGTGTATTGGATCTTGGGTTGGTCTTGGTCTTGGGAAATTATAATGTTGTTATCTCCCTCAGAATATCTGAAAAGTAGGATTCATATTGTATGATCCTATTGGTCGAAGTCATCACTCCCTTTGTCTATGTTAATTATATTTATCAAAAAAAATATTTATAATCATCATATAATCTATATTATCAAAAATAATGATTCATTATGGTCTTTTAAATATCATAGGATATAATAAAACCAGATAGATTCATCTGTATTTTAAAACTGTAATACATATCAGGGCATTTAATTCAATAATTTTTTTTGTTAATAATAGATTGGTTCATTAAAATATTCCCCACTTCAGAAATTTCTCCAAAGAAAATTTAGTTTCTTACACTATAATAGGTGACAGAAATTATGTTTCATCGCCTAATTAGATTACCACATCATTTCATTAAACATGTGCTTACTATGTAGCACTTTGACTATGTGAATTGTCTTATTTCATATAACATTATCTCCAATGACTACTCCTAAAATGAAATATCATTATCCGACAATACTATCACTCAATTAAATACATTCAAGGGTTCTATAGTCTAATTTCTCAAGTGAGATAAATAGAATATATCATTTAAAATAGACATGTTAGGTTGGAGTTATAGTTGATTGGCCACCACATCGATGCGGTTGAGGACCTCAAAGGTACCAATATATCATGGACGATGCTTTCCCTTATTTCCCATTCTCAAGACAATATTCAATATATATATATATATAAATATCATATCACTAACCTAAAACTATTGGCCACATCCATGATTATAAGTATATCACTTCTATTGAGTCTTTTCATCCATGATGTGCTAATGATTGGTCTTGAACTTTTTGACTATTTCATCTACCATTTTTGGACCCAGTAGTTTGTGCTCAACAAATTCAACCCAGATTGTAGGTATTCATCACCTCTACCCACAAATTTATTTATAGGGATCCATGTAAATTATTTATTGGAAACTATTCTTGCATGAGAACATGACTAGAGGAAGATATTTATACAATATTCCTTTTAAGTCCATTGAGAATTATCTATATATGTCTTCAAGTGTCTCGATATACCGATTAGATTAAACATAATATTTATAGTAATAATTCATGCTAAATTTAAACTCATTATTTAGTGAATTTTAGATACTCATCTAGAATATAGTGGTAACTTTTTATCTTTGTTATATGAAATTGGTTTTTGTGTCCCATGCAGCCTCACAACTTATCAAATATATATCCTTACAAGAATATTTAATGATAAGTTATCTCGATTGTAAATGAAGTGAGAATTATTTTTAATATGATCCACTATTACCCAGAGATTATTACTTCTTATTGATTTTATTGGAATCCCAGTGATAGTGTAAATTGTTATTTTTTCTATTACCATTTAGGTTTGTATAATTGTCATTTCATCCCTTGAATTTTTTCCCTTTAACGCTTCACTTTTTGATATAAAAGGCACTTTGAGGTATAATCCATGATGACATTCATAATATTCTCCCACCAATAGTGATATTTGGGATCTCAATACACCATTGTTCTCCCAAGGTGAATGGACAAGTTCAAGTAAACTGTATCGTCCAACAGTCACTTATTCAACTAATGATTTCATGGTACACATTTTCATAACCAAAATCATATAAATGCTAATTCATTAATTTTGAAAATTGAATATTCCAATTTTATTATACCTTTCACCTTCTTAATAATTTCATCATTTCCTCTTTGATCCTCATAATCTTCTCCAAAATGTATAGTTGAGAAATAATTTGAGGGTGGATTTATGAGGCTCCATGATTTTTTATTTCATCATCTATCATTTTCAAGTATAGTTAGATCAAATCCATCATAGTTCTCATCAATTATTATATTCTTGAATCCTTTATACATTGATAATCTACAGTATTATTTTCATTCCCATGATGGTAGTGCATTTGGAATTTATACTCCATAACCAGCTGTATCCATCCCCATTGGCACATATTAAGTTCATTATCTTTGAATATATTCTTGATGATATTAGGATATTTCTATATTTGACACTTATCCCCGAAGAGATAATTCCATAATATGTTCAACACAATGATTATGGCCTCAAACTCCAGATCATGCGTCAAGTAGTTTATATCATGAACATTTAATTTCATTGAGGCATAGCCTATCACTTTTTCAATCTTCATTTGTACATATCACAAGCCCTTATTCAAAGCATCACTATATACCATGAAAATATCATCACTTGTTTGTAGATAAGTAAATTTGTAGTGATAGTACTCCTTTTCGACTTCATAAAACTATATTCACAATCATTAATTGAAAACAAACTTGACTCCCTTTAGAATTAGATTGGATAGAGAGTTTTTAAATCATGAATAATTTGTCAAAAATTGTTAATAATACCCATCTAGTCAAAGGAAACTATATATTCCTATTAAAAATGTTGTACTCAATCATCATTCAATTGAATATATCATTGGAGATTCCATATATATCCTATAAGTTGTGATAATATTTCAATATGATGATACTTCATTCAATCAGAACTCAAATTTCTTGTACATTGAAAAAAATATTCTCCTTTCATAATGACTTTAATAGATTTTATAGAAGATTCAAATAATCCACATTACTTTTGGGTTATAATAGAAAATTGTCTATAAAAAATACCAATTTTATAAAGGTAATATCAGGATAATTAATTGACTTATTCTAATATGAATTAGAGAGATTTAGTGAGTCCAAAATAGAATTACATTGAACTTATTATTCCCATATCGTGCATGAAAATCAATCATTCAATGTCATCCTTTTTATAACATTAATAATAATTTCTCATGTAAATATCCACCATGGTATTCTTTTTGGATCCACCTATCTGAGAGATAAAGTTATCAATCTATTGAAAAGAAAAACTATTCATTGTTGTGATCTTTTTGAGCTCATGATAATCAATGTTAAGGTTTATCGACCCATCGTTCTTATTTTTGATGATGAATGGTACACACTAAGGTGTTGCACATGGGAATATGAAAACATTATCTAGATTCTCTTATAGTTGTTTCTTCATCTTCACATGTTTAAAAATAATTATTCTATATGGATTCTTGTATATTATAAAATACACATGTTTAATATTGATTGAAAATTCACTCTTTCGTCTTAGAGGAAGACCAAGAAATTATTTGAGATACACATTTGTGCCTTCCATCACGATGGGCATGTCTTAAAGGACAATATATTTCATATAATCAACCATTTGAAATATATACATGTTTTTTGGGAAATAATATCAATTTTTTATATGTTGGTTCTAAATAAGATTTTTCCTCTTACTTTCACATGTACATAATCGGTTAATAGTTATTGATATTAAGTGTGATTTCCTTATCAAGGAAACTTATGCGGGGTAAATATAAGAAAATCAAATATATACCACGAATTGAATGAGATTCAACCAATTGAATTATTTTTAGGTTATATGGTATGTTCAACACATATTTTTTTATAGGGGTGTATTTATATACATATGATGTAATAAGTTAAATATTTTTCATTTTCACTGACAATACTACATCCATGTTTTGTTGTGGTTTCTGAATAGATATATCAAACCTATGTGATGTGAAGGAATTCATAGAACCATAACAAAAAAAGATTATTTTCTATTATTTAATGAATAACAATCATACCTATCAACACTATTTTTTCCTGTATCTACATTCGTGGGTGTAATTGAATAACCTCAAACTTTCATCCTTAGAGGTTGTTGGTGCTGATTGTATTTGACCACCCATAGCTATTTGAATTATTTATCACAGTTCCCTTATTTCATAAAGTCGAAACATTGAAAAATAGGGCTAGGGTTGACTAATAAATTCATATATTCCATTACATTGGTTGGTTTCTCCCATCAATAATCACTAGCTAGGTTCCCATCCTTCTAACACCTAATGAATTTTTTCACACCCATTAGGAAATTTCAAGGGTGTTCCATTATACACTTTTGAAAAGTGGGATATATAAATTTAATACCACGATTAGATTTGCCCATCTACCATCAATAATAAACTCTACATTCTAATACTTATCCTCATGAGACCATTGAGATTCACTTATCTCCATTTATATTTTGAGGGAATATCAAAACAATATCTTTATAGCTATCAATGTTTCAGATTTGTAGGGATTTTTGATAACTCGACATTAAACATCCAATGAAGTAGTCAACATTGAATTACTAGGGAATGAAAAACCTAGATGATTATCATGAAAGTATTGTGAATTTTTACTCATATTCTTTGATGGATTCATCATCCTTTTTTCATTGTAGAAATGATATCCTGTTACATTTTAAGTCGGAGTGTGTGTGGAAAATATTTTTGGAAAACCATTTTCTAGAATTACAACCAACCAATCACATAAATATATACCTTAGGATTTTTATTCATGATCATTTTACAACATTTGTCATTTCCACCCTCTATATAATAAATAACTTGTATGACCTTCTCTGATGAAAAACACTGAAGGATGAAAAAGATATTCTCAATGGGGTTGATAATTGATCTACGATTAAGGGATCAGATGATCAATCGAATGTAAAATAACATGGTCACATTATGATCTAAATTTAATCCTAAAATTTAATAGGGGATTTACTCATTTATCATAATCATTTTTCTTTTGAGAACCTATGTTTTCTAAGAGAGTATCATCATAATATCTATGATTATAACTCCCATATGGTTAGTAATTTCATTTGGACAATCATGAAATTTCCCTCCATATTGGATGTTTACTGAGTTCCTTATATTTCCGACCATTAGTTAAAATAATGGAAAAATTAGGGTTGAGTAATTTTGATATATAAAACACATTAATGAGAAACCATTAGCAATAAAGTGGTATATTTTGAAATGAATTTATTACTTTTATAATGAAATTATATTCTTTAATTATATGTTTTCCTTGAACTATATACCAATAAGGGCTCTTATGATAATATCATTCCCTTAATAATGGTTCATAATATTATTGTTAATTTACTATAGAATATCCCTTCACATTTCTATTAAATTTATAAATGAGTCCCATTTTTGTTCACCAGTTCCCAGTGACGTCTAACTCAATATGGTGTTTTCACCTGGTACACCTATATACATTTGTTCCAGAGTCACATATAATTGTAGTACGAAAATAGGGATGTATTTCAAAGGAAACAACTTAATATATACTTTCTCAACATTTGGGGATTAGTTAAGAGTCATATTTGTATCACTACATATTTCTCTAGCGTGTTCTAACCATATTACCCAAAATTAATAAACATTCCTTTGATACCGACTATAAAAACATGTGTGTTTATTACACATTCAATCTGTATTTATTTCAATAGAATACATAAAATAAAACCTAAATAAAAACAATTCTAGTGAATTTTTTGTAATTATGTACAATACATAACAAAATAAATCTTGAGGTACATCATGATTATTAAAGAAATATATTAACATTCAGATAATATTCCCCTATTTATAAAACATCATTGGATAACATGGGGACACACATAAGAATGGGGTGACCTATAAAGCATGGAAAGGGAATAAAAAATGCATAACATGAAAGAAATATTTCATTATATGAAATCTTAAATTCAATCGTAGGGGGAGTATCATATATATGAGTAAAGTGGCATGATATAACATGATTACAAAATGGAAACATGGGAAATGTGACAATAAATTTAAACATTAAATCCAAAACATAGGTCAAGGATAATTTCAATGACATAATAACATGATAGGAAAAATATTGTGATTAACTAGTTTCACTCCCTAATCCCTTATATCATGTATCATTAGACTAAAAAGTTACCTAATTCAATGAAGTTATATATTATTTCAGTCTCACCCATCTATTTTATATCATGTACATGCATAATTGTTCTATATAGATCATTCAAAAAAATCATATTAAATCAAATTCAATTCCATGATAATGGAGTATGGAATGAATAAATTTAATTCCCCAATAATTATATAATTGATTTTTATAGTTGAATACCCTGGGGTGGAGATAGTGGTGGAAATCACAATAAAAGGGTTTTTCATGGAAATATCGTTGTGGAATTTTGGCGGCATAAAAAATGTAAACTAAGAATCATAAAATTGATTAATGAGAGATAAAGGGATATTTCATCTTATTTAAATAAAATGGATAGTAATTATCATTTTTAAAAACATATCCTTAAAATGGTAATAGGAAATAAAAATAATAAAATGAATAAGTTCCTTGAATAAAGAGGAGAAGAAAAATTCCATTTCTAAATTTCAGTATAGTATCCACATATATAAGTGTAATAATGAGATAAGGTAAATGATATATAATTATTGGGAAATAACTATAATATTACACAGTTCATTATAAATCCATTACAACAAAAAAATTGTATTTTAAGATGTGTAATAAAAATAAGGTTCCTAAATTCAAAAGAAGAGAGAGAAATGTCATTCTAAAATTCGGTATGGTAACGGTTTAAGTGAAGGTCACAATGGGAGGGAAACAATAACCTTAAATTAAAATAAAATTATTTTTATAGTAATTTTTTTATAAATTCATGAAAATATAACCTATTGAGATTAAAAAGGAAAATTTCAAAGAAAGTTTTTGAATTGAAATGATGAGAGAGATGTCCCTTACTTTGAAGGGTTCATTCCAAAAGTTTGGGGGGAGATTATTTAGAGATTTCTGGAACCCTGAGAGCACACTAGAGTTGGTAGGTAAGTGGAAGGACGTGATATATAGTTTTTTTCTGATGTTTAATGGGGTCATGGGGTGGTTTATATAGGAAAAAATGTGGACCTTTTTATTATTTCAAAAAATAGGGTTTGGATTTTATATAATATCGTAATGAAAAAGACAAACCTAACCATGGTATTTACAATGTTATCTACAAAATAGGACATTTTTCAATTAATTTTTTAGCTAAAGGGATGATATCATTAAAATATTTCCCTTGGTTGTGTAGAAGTTAGTCATATTTATAACGAAATTATTTTAAAAGAAATAAATATAATATATTTTTTGAATGATTCAAAATGGATTTGTAAAATTAGTGAAAAAACATAAAATTCACAACATTTTAAATTCTAATAATATATGATTCTGTGGATATCATTGAAATAATTTTTTACAATAGTTTTATGTCATTATGATTTTATAATACAGACTAGATATTTATAATGTTTTTTAATTTTTACCCAAAAATTCAAGTGTATTAAGAAAATATGAAAAATTTACCAGTGGTTAATTTTGATGTGATAATTAGAAAATAAATGTTTATTTTAGGAATATAATTTTTTAAATATGTTATCTTTCAATTGAAACACTGGTATTTACATTTATTGAGAATTGATTGGTTTTTTAAATACCAGTTTTTGAACCCTTATAAAAATTACATTGAATAATAAAAAAATTAATTATCAATTATATTAACTAAATTTATTTAATAATAAAAATTTAATAAAATATAATTTACATCGATAATTAATGAATTCATCAAAATTAATTTATTATTTGAAATTTTATGTCACCCAAAAATAATATATGTTCTTTATCAAATCAAAATTAAAATCAATTATAATGTAACAACATTATGAAATAAATATAACTATTATTCTGTTGAATATAAAATATAAATATAAATAAATATATATATATATTATGGTCTTGATATAATAAAATTTATGAAACCAGATAATTCATTATGGTTAAGGTGTTCGATGGTTATATTTTTAGGTGGATCTTTGGCATACATGGTATGGGTCATGAATGAAGATCTTTAAATTCTACCATAGATGATTTTTGTCATGGTTTAGTAATTGGATCGATGATTCATCTTGGTTAATGTAAATTATAACGATTCTATCTCCCTCATAAGCTTCTATATATGGGATTTATAGGGTATGATCCTACTAGTCGAGGCCAACACTCCCTTTACCAGTGTCAATTAGATTTATCAAAACCCTATATTTATACAATTCATATGATCACTATTCAATGGCTATATTATCATAGATATTGACACTAAATGTTATTTTAAAATATGATAGGATATATCAAAATAATATTATTTCATGTGTATTCTATAACAATAATACATTATGTAGAATTTAGTGAAAATAAAAAAGAAAATATTATTTATAGATGTTAGAGTCATTGAAAAACATAAGAATGGGGGAACTCAAACACCCAATTAGTGTAAAAGAGGGATATATGAATCAATGGTCATATGAATTCATAAGATAAGAATCATTGTACAATATCCTAACCATAATTTACAAATATAAATCTTAATATATCCATGTTCAAAAATTTGAGTAATATTATAGATCATAATATTCTAAAAATACATGAATCATAAGAGTGAGAAATATACATAAATAAATCATTAAAAATATATTCATCTCTTATCAGTGTGGAAATAACCTAGGTATAAAATTTTCATATCTCATGGTTAATAAATGAGACAGTAAAATAATAGTGTATTATGAATCCATACATGCTTCCCATATTCTTACTAATCAGGAATCATGACCTAAATCCAATAGTGGATGAAGAGAATTAAATTGTTTCCATACTAGAGAAATTACATCAGCTTACACCCCATAATTATCCCACGAGATATAAATATTCACCACATAAATTTAAATGATATTTAATTTATATGCCATGTAACACCCTGAGATTTTATGAGAAAAATTATTATTTTTAATTTCTTTGATGTTTTGGGTTGTACGCTACACCAATATTAACTTGTACTATACACAAAACTATATTATCTTGAAGTATACACAACACTATTCTTGGCTTTCATTACAAACAATCATGACCTTCCTCGATAACGTGTGTAGTACGCAATACCGGGTTTCACTAAACAACGATATATAGTTATAATATTATTATGAACTAGATGTTATGAATATTATTAACTACATATTGAATTTTATAACATTATTATTCATCTTACACTTTTCTAGAACAGGGTATGAGAAGAAAATAATTTTTTGGGTGAAATAAATTTTTTTCAAAAATTGCAGTTTTGTCGCCATTTGATGGCGCACCCACATTAAATCTAGTTTTTGACATGTTTATAAGTTCAATTTGACAAAATAAAATTCTTCTTTGGAATAAAGATATAAAAATTTACTTTGGATAAATTTTTCATTTTATTCTGATAACTTTCATATTTTAATGAATAGTAAAAACACGCTATATTTTAATTAAGAACGACTTTTTTCATCGCAATAATTTATATGGTTAAATTATAATATTGAATGGATTTAAATTATAAATAGATTATTTTTTCACCATTTCATATAATTTATGTCATTACCATTAATTTTACATTGAATTCATGGGTAAAAACATTTCAATCATTGGCAATGTTTTAACTTTTAAAACCTGTTTTCTTAACAACGGGATTAATTTTTAAATTAATTACTGCAACTTATGTATTTTGAATTTAGAAAAATAGATTCCATATTTGATTTCATCGGGTCTAAATTATGTTAATATGATACTTTTATTTTTTTTGATATTATGATTAGTAACCACGGTAATTTTTATTTACTGCAGTTAAAGGAAAATTGGGTAATTAAGGGTACAAATAATATTATAAAACTACCCTAACACCTACCAAGGTTCTATTAGATAACTAACAGTAGAACCTTATCACCTAACAATTGGAATAGATTCATTTTATGGACTTTTGACTATTTAAATAATTTAATTATTATTAAAACCAATGAAAGCGACAACATGTCACTCTCTTACCTCTTATAAGTATAATAATTTTAGTTTAGTGATAAACTTCATGAAACATAGAAAACTAATAGTATCCACAAATCTAATAATATTTTCTACATCATGAGATTTTATTTACAATTTTTAGGTTTTAAATAATAATCATTAATTATGACACAATAGTGATGCTGAAATTATTTTATTGGTGGAATTATCAAATAAATGATTTTAAAAGTATTAAAATAAATATTATATGAACTATTTAATGTGATCCACTAATTTTATAGATAAATATGACATGTTATGAATCTATTAAATCTTTTAGTTCAAACATATCTTCTGTTTATATTTTATTTAAATTCAAATAAATGAATAGTGATAAAATATACACTATTGTTATTTTATAAAAATTACATATTATAAAATTGTTTAAAATTCAAAAAAATATGTAAAATTATAAATTAAAATTTATATGTTCTACAATGTAATAAATTATACAATTATGGAAAATTCACAACATATAAGTAATTATTTATAATGATTTATAATTTGGAATATTATTAACACAAATAAAATTAAATAAATTATATAAGGATAAATCAAGTTGATAATGTTTAAAATAAATTTCCAACATGACTAAATTTTATTGGTTGATGATATTACAAACCTATCTAATTTAATATTTGGATTTGAGTCAATTTTGGAGGTTTCTATGTGAGGTTTAATTTATTATAAATTAATGTTTCTTATGTTACCAATGGTGCCCCTCTACTTCCTTATAAAAAGGGAACCCCTTCCCTCTTCTCTTCAAACCAGTTTGAGCCTTGAAGCTCAGAAAAACTCTACGAATTCATCTTATAAACCTTTATAGTTATATCATAGAGGTTCTGGTCTTCTGAAAAGACCAACTCTAGTGCCCTAAGAATATGTTTAAAGGAGGTGCGTCGAGGAAGAGGTAATCTCTTCTACAGACTCTTTCAAGTTTCTTTCTTCTTCAAATTCTTCTTTTTTAGTTGTTTCATTGTAATGTAATAACATAAGTATAAATAATATACTGATATGTAATTATAAATATTAAACAAAACTGTTTCACATTTGATCCACCCTACGGAAAACGAAATCACCGCGCGTGCGTACGTACGGAATACCATGACCACGCCCTGATGCAATCAGTTTCCCACCACCTCCGTACTTGGATGGGTATAATGTTGTAATGAATAACTATATATGGTTATTATAACATCATATTTATTCTGAGATATTATATCATCCAATCCAATTCAATTAAATAATTATGGGAACGATATCATCGCTCGTGCGTACGTACGGACTACCGTCTCCAAGAACGCGATAAGATTCATATTCCGTGATTTAACATTCAAGTATGATTATAAAGTATATATAATAAATAATCATGAAATATATTATATAATAATGATACTGGATTTAAGTACATATATTTTCATTTACATAATTCCATTTAATTCAACAAGGAAACGAAAATAGCGTTCATGCGTACGTACGACCTACCATCTCCATGAACAGTGTATTTCATTCCATTTATCGATCTATCATATATATTTATATGCTGAATATAAATTATATATAAATCATTTTTTACCTTCTTGAATTATGTAAATCATGATAGAAGTAATAATATCAAGAATAACAAGTCAAAACACATATGATAAATGAAACGATTTTACCCAAAACGCTGCTTTAACATGGAATTTACAAAAAAACTGGTAATATAAATTCCTAAGTGAACCATATATGATATTATAAAAATTAATATTATTCTGTAATAAGTTAATGAAATTATTTAAATCATTATACAGGAGGTTCGAATACTTACGAAGCATATTAGACATAAGGTAAGGGATAACTTTTCCAATCTCGTTTTTATCCGAGATTGTTTATTCGTAAGTATTTACTGGGGTTATATTTATCATCCACGTCCCTGTTTTATAAAAATGGTTTCATGTATATTTAATGTCCTTTGTGCCCTTTTTTGACTTTGACTACATGGTATGTAAATAATCTTTCTTTTCATTAACATATGAGGTACTTTTTTACTTTTCTGGCAAAAGTACGAGAAGAATATTTTTTAACTTATATGACATCAAATGATTTTTACGGTTTCATAAAGCCTTATTTTCATGAGTCTTCCTCCACAAGATTTCATTATTATTTTCAAAAAAATCATTTTCTTTTAAAATTGCATGGAATTTTGTGAAAAAAAATGATTTTGGAGAAGAAAAAATATTTTCCTCAAGAATTCATTTCATGTATTTTGTCCAAACTATTTTCCATCTATGATGACATTATTTAGTATGATTATGTATCAAGTATAATGTCTCTATTATTTAAATGGTTTCCCTTTTGTTATGATGAAATGATATCCATTTTCTATATATAGATTATGTTATGATGGGATGATGTTTATGAAACCCATTTTAATATTTGGGTTATAAAAAATGATTTATGTTTATGTTGTGGCACACGTAAGAATGATTTCATTATGATATGGGTGGGACCTATGTCTCCCTCCAATGAATTGGGTAAAGATTTATATCTCATGAGATAGACATGGATGGCACAGAAAGTAAATCTGGTTCAGTGATACATGACTAGAACGAGGAGTGAACTCGGTTCAGTAAGGGACTTTTCCCACTAAGATGGTCTTGGCAGCAATGCCTTGTCTACTATAGAAATCATATCAAGTCCTGAACAATAGACCAGTACCATAGAAAAGATATGTTCCATACTTTTCTGTTCAGAACATGAAAAAGTAATATTGTTTTTTTACCATTTATAAGGTGAAGCAGACCAATGGTGGACTCTAATTAAGAATACCAGGCCCCAAGATGAAATTGAATCCATGGAATGGGACGAGTTCAATAACTTTTTTTCAATAAGTTCTTCTCTCGTACTCTTCGAAAAAATATGGAAATGGAGTTCCTTGAGCTTAAGAAAAAGGATGATGAATCTGTTGGCATATACAAGGCGAATGTTACACGACTTTCAAGGTAAACATCTGGATTTATCATCCAACTTGAAAGCAAAGTTAATCGATTATTAAGTGGCTTAAAACCAAGTCTTCGAATGGAATTAGTGATAAGAGACTTTCATAGCTATGAAGAAATTGTGAGGTGTGCTATCAAGGAAGAAATGGAAGTTAGTGTTACATATCCATATCATGGTTTTGACAAGAAATAAAAGATGGAGTTCAAGTAGAAACCTCAGAATAATGGTGAAAAGAATATGAATGTTTCCTTATGCTCAAAGTGTGGAAAGAAGCATCGTGGATGTTGTCTTAAAGGGATTAGAAAATATTTTATGTGTGGAAAAGATGGCCATCGAGAAGTTGAGTTTCGATGTAATGGAAAAAGGTTTTCTAATGATGGGAATAAAGAAAAGATTGCAGAGAACGCACCACCAACACTTCAATGCTTCAAGTACAAGGAAATGGGGCATTATGCTAATAAATTCCCTAATCCAAGGGTTAATGATGATCGATGTGAGAAACCTCGTAAGGAAAAGGATAAAGGGAACTCACATGCGATAACTATTTGTGATATTGAGTATGAAAATGATGTGGTGGAATGAATAAGTGTTTATGTAACGGGATTCCGAGATAATGTTGTGGAATCTCATTTAATGTATCGTGGAATATTGGAATATCAATTTTTTGGATCATTGTGGTTTTTAATAATTTTATGGTACTGGTAACCATGAAAAGTGATTGAAATACTTTTGGAAAACATTTGAAATATGCATAATGAAGGTATAAGGATAAAATAATATCTATGATAGTATTTATGAGCTCATGACTGATATAAGGACAACGTTATATCATGGTTTGATTATATAGAAATTTTTGGATTTTGGTATGTGGAAAGAGTTACCTTTTGACAGCATTCATTTTTTCACTAAGGCTCTATGGTAGTTTATGTTTCAAGAGAATACATGATTAGGGTATTCACATGTTTGGAATGCGATCAAAAAAATATATCTTTGATAAATGATAGTATTCACATGCTTTGTAGATGACATTTCTAGTAATTTATTTCTTTATACTAGGATCTTAGATAGAAGTATTTTGGATAAGCCTAAGGTTTGGAATGGATTATGTTGGACATAAGTTAGTATTGTATAAGGATAGAAATTTTTTCAATATTATTGATTGGATGTTATAATAATGTAGTATTAGAAAAAAAGGACAACCTGCAGGATGGGTGACAACCCTTCGTGTCAGACAAGGTTACAGGAATCGAACCCATAACCGAAGTGCGACAGGCCTTTGTCTCCTACCACTGGCCAATAAGAAGACCCAGGTTAGTAGAAACAAGTTTTCTTTTATTAACCAGTATGATAGATGAAGTATAAGTCCATTTTTTGGAATCATATACGATTATAATCACCATAGATGGACTTATGTATATTTGATAACTTTTTCTACCCTTTTGTTTGAGATAGATGGAATGACCCATCATTCTATCACATGATATTCTAACACTTTAAGAATGACAAGTTCAACTTAATTTCTTTAAGAGATGAAGTGTAAATTGTTCCAGGCATGAACAACGGTGATATTTTATCGAAATAAAGTAAGTATTTATTCTAATTCAAATTCATCAATTTTAGGGAAATGATCTTGAAAACTAAAAATTTTGTCATAGTGTCCTCATATACGATGATTCTGATGGTACCTTAGATCAGAAAACGTTTATGTCTTTGTGATTGTTGTCTTTCTCATAGCCATTTTCTCTACCACTCTCCATCACACCTTGATGGATAGATTTGTTTTCCATATCCATATTTTAACCAATGTTCTGATATCTGGAAACCCAGTGATGAGTTAATTTGGGTAACCATTATGTTTCATAAACCACATTCTAAAATTAATTTTTAGTATTCCTTTTTATGATGTGGGTTTATATGAATGAAACATTCATGTAGTAAACCATTTATAACCCCGATGAATTTCGAGGGCGAAATTCATTTTAAGGGGGTAGAATTTAACCCCCCGAGATTTTATGAGAAAAATTATTATTTTTAATTACTTTGATGTCTTGTGTTCTTTGATACACCAATATTATCTTGTACTATACAAAACACTATATTAGCTTGAAATATACACAACACTATTCTTGGCTTGTATTAAATGCAATCACGACCTTCCTCGATAACGTGTGTAGTATGCAATAACTGGTTTCACTAAACAATGATATATGGTTATAATATTATTATGAACTAGACATTATGAATATTATTAAATACATTTTGAATTTTATAACATTATTATTCATCTTACACATTTTCTAGAACATGGTATGAGAAGAAAATAATTTTTTTGGGTAAAATAAGTATTTTTCAAAAAATGTAGTTTTTCTACATTTTGATGGAAACCCCACATTAAATATAGTTTTTAACATGTTTATAAGTTCAATTTGAAATAATAAAATTCTACTTTGGAATCAGGTTATTAAAATTTAATTTGGATAGATTTTTCATATTATTCTGATAACATTCATATTTTAATGAATAAAAAAGCACTCAATATTTTAATTAAAAACAACTTTTTTCATCTTAATAATTAATATGGTTAAATTATAATATTGAATGGTTTTAATGTATAAATAGAATATGTTTTTATTATTTAATATAATTTATTTCATTACCATTAATTTTACATTGAATTCATGGGTAAAAACATTTCAATCTTTTGGAGTGTCTTAACTTTTAAAACATATTTTCTTAACAATGGGATTAATTCTTAAATTAATTATTGAAACTTATGTGTTTTGAATTTTGAAAAATGGATTCCATATTTGGATTCAGTGGGTCCAAATTATGTTAAAAGGCTACTTTTATTTTTTTGATATTATGAATAGTAACTACGGTAATTTTTTTTACTGTAGTTGAAGGTAAATCGGGTAATTAAGGGTAAAAATAAGATTATAGAATTACCCTAACACCTAAAAAAATTCTTTTGGATGACTACAAATCGACCCTTATCACCTATGTATTATAATAGATTCATTTTATGGAATTTTTACCATTAAAATAATTTAATTATTATTAAAACCAATGAAAGTGGCAACAAGTCACTCTCGGAAATCTTATAAGTATAATTATTTTACGTTAGTGATAAACTTCATGAACCTTCGAACATAAATAGTCTCCAGAAATCCAATAAAATTATCTGCATCATGTGAATTTATTTATAATTTTTAGGGATTAAATAAGTATCATTAATTATGACACAATAGTGATGTTAGAATTATTTTAATGATGGAATTAACAAATTAATGATTATAAAAGTATTAAAATAAATATTATATGAACTATTTAAGGTTCTCCACTAATTATCTAGATAAATAGTAAATGTTACAAATCTATTAAATCTTTTAGTTCGAACATATATTCTATGTATATTTTATTTAAATTCAAATAAATTAATTGTGTCAAAATTGACACTATTGTTATTTTATAAAAATTACATATTATAAAATTGTTTAAAAATAAGAAAAATATTTAAAAATTATAAATTAAATTTTATAAGGTCTAAAATCTAATAAATTATACAATTATAGACAACCCACAACATATAAGTAATTATTTATAATGATTCAAAATTTAGAATATTATTACCACAAATAAAATGAAATAGGTTATATAAGGATAAATCTAGTTGATAATGTTTAAAATAAATTCCCAACATGTCTAAATTTTATTGGTTGATGCTATTACAACCCTATCTCATCTAATATTCGTTTTTGAGTCATTTTTTGAGGTTTTAAAGTGAGGTTGGATTTATTATAAATTAATATTTCTTATGTTACCAAAGGTGCCCCTCTCCTCCCTTATAAAAAGGGAACCCCTTCCCGCTTCTCTTCACACCCTTTTAGGCCTTGATTCTCAGCCAAACCCTGCCGATTCCTCTTCTAAACCTCTATAGTTATATTATAGTGGTTGTGTTCTTCTCTAAAGACCAACTCTAGTGCCCTAAGAAGAAGTTTAAAGGAGGTTCATCGAGGAAGAGGTAATCTCTTCTACAGACTCTTTCAAGTTTATTTCTTCTTCAAATTATTCTTCTTTAGTTGTTTCATTATAAAGTAATAACATTAGTATCACTAATATACTGATATGTTATTATAAATATTAAACAACCCTGTTTCACCTTCTATCCATCCTATGAAATACGAAATCACTGCGCGTGCGTATGTACGGAATACAGTCTCCACGCCGTGGTGTAATCAGTTTTCCCACGACCACGTTACTTGGATGGGTATAATGGTGTAAATAATAACTATATATGGTTATTATAACATCATAATGATTCTGAGATATTATATAATCCACTCAAATTCTATTAAATAATTATGGGAATGATATCATCGCTCGTGCGTACGTACTGACTTCTGTCTCCACGAACGCGATGAGATTCATTTTCCATGATTTACCATTAAAGTATGATTATAAAGTATATATAATAAATAATCATGAAAGATATTAAATAATAATGATACTGGATTTATTTACATATATGTTTCATTTACTTAATTCCATTTAATTCAATAAGGAAACGAAAACAGCATTCATGCGTACGTACGACCTACCATCACCATGAACGGTGTATTTCCTTCCATTTATCGATCTATCATTGATTTTTATATGCTGAATATATATTATTTATAAATAATGTTTCACATTATAGAATTAAGTAAATCAGGATATATCTAATAATATCTAGAACAACAAGTCGAAACACGTACGATAAATGAAACGATTTTACCCAAAACGCTACTTTAACATGGAATTTACAAAATAACCGATAATATAAAGTTGTAAGTGAAACATATATGATATCATAAAAATGAAAATAATTCTATAATAAGTAAATGACATTATTTAAATCATTATACAAGAGTTTAGGATACATAAAAAGCATATCAGACAGAAGGTAAGGGATAACTTTTCCAATCTCGATTTTATCCGAGATTGTTTATTCGTAAGTATTTAATGGGGTTATATTTATCATCCATGTACATATTTTTTAAAAATGGTTTCTTGTATTTTTAAAGTCATCTTTACCCATTTATACTATTACTACATGGTATGTAAGGAATCTTTATTTTTTTTACCATACGAGGTACGTTTTGACTTTTCCGGCAAAAGTACGAGAAGAATGTTTGTTTAAATTTTATGGCAAGAATGGATTTTTACGGTTTCATAAAGCCTTATTTTCATGAGGATTCGCCCACAAGATTTCATGATTATATTCAACAGAATCCTATTCTTTTAAAATTGCATGTCATTTTGTGAAAATAAAATGATTTTGAAGAAGAAATTATATTTTCCTTAAGAATTCATTTCATGTGTTTTTTCAAAACTATTTTCAATCTAAGATGAAATTATTTAGTATGATTATGTTTCATGTATAATTTCTCCATTATTTACATGGTTTAACTTTTATTATGATGAAATTATATCTATTTGTTTTATATGGATTATGTTATGATGTGATGATGTTTATGAAACCCATTTTATTCTTTGGGTTATGTTGAATGATTTATGTTTATGTTGTGATACACGTAAGAATGATTTCCTTATGTGATGGGTGAGACCTATATCTCCCTCCAATGCATTGGTTATGATTTATATATCATGAGATAGACATGGCTGGAATGGAAAGTTAATCTGGTTCAGTGATACATGAATGGAATTGGGAGTGAACTCGGTTATATAAGGGACTTTGTCCACCAAGATAGTGTTGGGAGCAACGCCTTGGCTACTATAGAAATCATATCATGTTCTTAATGTTCTGCCACAATTACATGTTTTATTCCCATGCGATTTTATCATGATTGATTTTCTGTTATGATCTATGCCTTACGTACATCCATGTTTTATTTCATTTCTCACGATTTGGAAGTTGACACATTATGTTCATGTTTTTCAGTTCAAATGTATATGGTTGGTTTAATTTTCTACATGTTTAACCTTAATGATAATTTGAGCTCACCCTTTATATGTTTTCTTTTCCCCAGGATATAAAGAATGGTTTTAGGTAATAAAACGAACGGGGAAGATATTTATGGGAGATGTTGAAGATCGTTCACCATGATTAGAAGATTATGTTCCGAGTTTCCAACGACACTAGTCTATTACGGTCCTTGAGTGTTGGTTTTTGTTATGTATTAAGTATTCCGAAAAATTAATGTAATGTCCATGTACATCAAGTTTGGGGTCTCTATATGCCACTTACCACATAATGAAAATCCTAAATATGAGTGTCAAAATATTATGGAACATTCTCCATATCATTACATAATAATATGTGAAAAGAAAAAAAATATTAAATAAAAAATTAATCAATTAATCATAGAAAACATCAAGAAAAATAATTGGATTTAATAAACATTTAATTATCATAAACCATCTAAGGAAAAAATAATGTTGGTATCTCTGGATTTTATCCCATGTAAAACATAAATATCATTATAAGATGTCATATTGGAAGAAAAATACTTTAAAAAAACCATCGTAATATTTCTTGGTGAAAAGAAAACCTTTTCAATTTAAAATAACTATTTTAAAATATAAAATCTTCTCAAATATTGAGGGAAATTATTTCTTTGAAATTAAACATGAATACTGGTAAAATATTCTACAATGCATTGAGTGTTTATGATTGTGGAAAATTCAGTTCATTTTCTAAAAGAAAATATTCCCTTCAGACTTTTGTACGAAGTCAATAAGTACCTCCTTTGGATAATTAAAATAATATTACTTTCAAAACATTTTTTAAGAATTCAGTCGTGGGTATAAATTAGTTTAAATAATCATATTTTAATATTTTAAAAAATTCATGAAACATTTCATAGAAAATATGGAAATGGATGAAAAAGAATTTTCATATGAAGAATGATATAAAGAGTGTATTTAATAAATATTATATTTCTATCCCTTGAGTAAAACAATTGAGGAAGGTGAATGGATAAAATATATTCACCAGAAAAAAAACATAGGATAAGATAATTCATTATATTATTGATAGGTAGATAATTAAATATAATCATCGGAAATATAATCACGAACAATCCTAATAAATGAGGCGACTACAACATAAAACTCTTACAATTTTAGAAAAATTAAAATCAATTCCTTGAGAAAGATAAAACGATAGATGTATATGTATTTACCTTAAATTATCATGAATATAATAACTTAATAACCTCAAGGGCATTATATACACCAACCAAAATAAAAAATTGGGGAATAATTCTTGTATAACACAGAAGTAGAAGAGAGATAAAACTCTATTTACTCAACTCCCACTCTCCTTTAAAGAACTATAAAATAATATATAGTAAATTAACATTTTTTATAATTAATTTCCAGAAAAATATTTAGTCATATAATAACTTATATTACACATTTATAACGTTTCAAAATCAATTTATTAATAATTCCTTTTAGAAAACATTGTTTTCTAGTGTGATCTATTTTGTTTTCCATGTATGTTTGTTCTAATAGTGCTGATCCTTGTACTTTGATCATAGTTAAATCATATCCATAATTTTAATAATTATATAAATATAACATAAATATATTTATATTAATATATAACATATATACATATAAAAAATTTAATTACATCATTCATGAAGATGATAAGTCATGCATATACAACATTTTTTTTCACATTTAGAAAGATAGAATGAATCAAAGGTAAATATCAATTTACCTTGGAAGAATAAATATTATATCATATATATAAACTATATTCATTAAATCTATCCTTATTACCATCCATGTAAAGATGAAATGAAAAACAATTTACGTTGCTTTGTGGAGGTGGTAGTCCACACATACACACAACTAGTGTTATCGTTTACTAATAGATTGAATGGTAAGGAGTTAAAAGTGATATTACAAAACTGAATATATAATAATTTAATAAAAATAATATGTCTAACTTATACCTATTACTATATTCAATCATGGGAGGTTGTGCTGAAAATTTAATTACATCTGTTTGCGAGGTGGTAACACTCGGTACATATGATCGACAATTTGGTTCCCAATTATATTGAAGAGCATATGGATATAGGTTCTACCAGCCACATAATAATATATTTATATATTTTATATAACATTTTATTTTATTTATGTTATTTAAAAAACACTGATGTTGGTAAATTAAGATGTAAAAAAAATCTTATTGAAGATAATTACCTTTTCTTTGAAAAATCATCATTAGATATATTATTGAGGACTAGGGTCAGTCTTATGTCAATAAAATAATATCTATAACAGGTATACTTTTTCTGGGATGATATTTGGATATGGTTTTTTTGAGCTAAATGTAATACATAGTGTGAATAAGTGAGTGGAAGCAGCACCCTTTTATAATTTTGTTGAGTGATACACTAGTAACATTTCGAAGTATTAAATAATGTCAAGTCACTTTCATGAAAAAATGGATCCAATATGGTATATAACCAAAACACAGATGATATATAGTTGAAATATTATCATAAATTAGAAATTAAGCAAGCTTTAATTTCATATTTCACTTAGTATTTTATTTTAACAATTTGTAAACTACTTTTAATCACAACCATTGTAACAAATTGTTTTTTACCATTCAATATGAAAAAGATATATAGTGAAATTTATTCCTAATATTAATTATTTTTTAGTACTATAGAATCCATTTTTCAATATTCCATTAAAAATTTACATAACATAATTTAAAATTAAACCCATAATGAAAAACGTGGGCTTCCATAGAAAATGTTATGTGATGAATAAAAATTTTTTGTTTCAAAATTAAACATAAAATTATTTCCAATGAAATACATTGAAATAATAATAATAAAATAATTTAACTAATTTAAATTTTAAATTAAAAAAAATAACGGAACATTGAAATTCTTTGAACGAAATGAAAATTTTTTTTTAAAAAAATTATTATTTTATAATAGACAAAAAAAATTTATCCTTTTAAAAAAATTCTCAATATTTTACTCCTATATAATTATGATTTTTTATAAAAAAATGAAATTAATTTTTTCAATTATATTTAATAAAATTTTAATAAAAGATTATATTATTTTCTCATAAAAATAAATAAAAATAATTTAAAGGAAAAATTATATTCTTGAAACCTATAAACACATTACTAAAAATACATTTTCATTACCATAAACCATTATAAATATTTTTAAATTTTTAAATTAATTTTTAATATATCAAATTTAATGGGTATGATATAATTTCATACTACATGATGGTTCATTTAGACTAAAGGTTATTTGGATCTCAATAAATCAATGAGGTTAAATATACATAAAAATATACATAACAAAAGATATTTTGGTGTTATGTTATACCCCTATTAAAATTAGTTTATCTCATAAAATTCCATTATTAGAATGAAAAAATAGGATATCTCTGTTTCATCACATATTTAGTTTCCTATATAGCTTCTTTAAATTTATGATTCCTCCTAGAAACATTAACCAAGTGAGTAGTATTATTCCGTTTTATCTACTATTTGATATTTTTTTCTAGTTTTTCATTAGTGAAAGGTTCATGTTCCAGCAATACAACCTTTGATATTACTATATGTGAATTATTTGGTATATAATTTCATCAAAGAGATAAATGGAAGGAATCGGGAACATGAGATCAGTTTTTGGTAAGTCCCATCAGATAATATACCATCCTTACTTGATCAATAATTTTAATGGGGACAATATTTTTATGGCAGAACATTTTTTATTTAAAATATTTTATAATTATTACATTGAGAAAATAATTGAAATAGATTTTCTCTAACTTAAATGTCTATATATCACTAGAAATTGGAATAAATACATTTCAATAGACTCTAAGATGCTCTTATGCACCACTGAATTCCTCTTAACATCTCTTCCATTTCACAGGAAATCTCATGTACCAATAACATTGTTTTTTTAACTTTATGAAAGTGAATTGGAGTTCTTAAAATAATACCATAGAGGTCCCCATTGGGAACTATTTAATTTTTTAGTGAAATTTATTATTTAAAGAAAACATGAGTAGGGGATGGTGTTGATCCCAACCACCTTCAAGATATACAGAATATGTTTTCATCATATCCTCTTAGGTTTGAATGGTTATCTCAGGTAGGTCATCTTTCTAAGGATGGAAATTAGAACTAAAACATAATATGGTCTCTAGATCATAGTGATGAATTCACCATAACATTGAGGTAAAGAACATGTCCTAATCAGATATAATAGATTTTGACATGAATCATTAATTTTTACTTACTATTTATTCTTGAATGTTTATAAAGAGAGAAATATTCCATGATATCAATTAAGTGTGATGAATTTTTAAGGTGACTAAATATAACATAATTCAAATATGTACATTAGATCTTTTTAAGAGTATAATGAAAAATTTCATGTTGATGTCTTCCGAAGTCAATTATGCTATAGTTGATGGTCATTACCTACCCTTAGAATTATGTCTCTGATCCTTAAAAATCTTACATACCAAACACCAAGAAACGAACCCCACAATATCTCCCATAATGTTGTCCCAAGAAAAATACATTTTATATCAATATAAATAATCATTCTTATAGAATGGATATAGAAAGATAATCTATGAACCATATCTTATATATTCATAAATAAATATAGTAATTATTGGATACAAAAATGTTGTTTAATATAATAATTACTTTATAAAAAATTTTGAACTCATGGAAATTTCTCACCAATATATTCAGCTCCACATCTTCCTTTTATTCCCCTTTAATCCCAAAATAGATAGATAGTTGAACATTACTTTTATAAATTTAATATTTACTTATTTTTTTATGAATTACATATAAATAAATTGAATTTTTTTGATCATTGGTGATCCCCATCATGGATAATATTCTATGATCCTTTTGACTTAGAGAATAATATACCTTGTTCACTTTCCAATGGTTGTTATATATTATGTAGTCATAATCATCAATAAAATAAAAATATTTTCCCTTGAACATATTTATATATTTTTTAATTAATATATTTTTAACATTTGGGATCAGTTTATATATTACATATTTCTCATCAAGGTAAATTCCTTGATAGGATTCCAACAAAAATTATTACAACATACTCTAAATCATGAGTTGGGTAATTTTTTCAGGAATAGTAAATTTTTATGAGTCATTAGCTATAGATATATTTTTTGGCAGGAGAACCCATTCTAGTTACTTTTTTATTCATCATTATAGATAAAAAACAATTCTCCACTATAGTGCAATGTAATCCCTAGTGAAATTGCAAACCATATCTTTAGATCATTGAAATTTTTTTCACATTATGCTTTCCAAAATAACTTGGCTCCCTTCAAAGATAACATGGTGGGTAGATTATAAAACGACCTGAAATTATTAAATAATATCGATAATATCCATCTGAACCAAAAAAATTATAGATCCCAATAGCTATGGTAGGTCAATTCCATTTATCAATAACTTCTATATTTGAATGAAACACCAAAATATACTCACTATACATTATATGACCCAAGAATGAAAATTTCAAAACTAATAATATTTTTTATATTCATCATACTAATTATCCCAACTAAGGGTCTTTAATAAAATTCTCAAGTGGTCCTCATTCTCATCCATTCCCTATAAATATATAAGAATATTATATATAAAGTCTACCAAAAAATAATCAAGGTAATTTAAAAGATTATATTCATTAAATCCATGAAGATTGTATGGTAATTTTTAAGACCAAATGGAATCACTATAAATTCACAGTGTGAATACCTCATTTGGAAAGTTGTTTAGGGAATGTATTTAAATTTTAAGATTAACTAATAGTACCTATAACAAAGGAAAATCTTGGAAAATCAATGACCTCCTTGAAATAGATCAAAAAAAAATTCGATTTGTGGAATATTCTACTTGTTATTGATAGTGATCTTTTTATGTTCTTCATAATCAATATTGAGTAACATTTATCCACCATTAATTCTAGAAAAAAGATCTGGTGAACCCTAAGGTAACACAATTCATTGAATTCTCTTATATTTTCTTCTTATATTCTAGATATTCAATTAGGGATATTCTATTTGTTGTTTTTGAAATAGCTGTAACACTATGTATGTGTTAAAATGAAAAATCCACTTCATGACTTAGAGTAAGACTAAGAAATTATTCAGGAATGAAATCAACAGACTCCCAAAAAATTAGTATGTCCTCGATGTTGAGTTTTTACCTAACCATATTATTTACATAGCCTTCATAGAGTGGAATTATGACCCACAAGATAGAAGTAATTTCTCTCAGAAGTATATAATAAAAATCACACTGATTAATGATAAAAATATCATTACAAATATAAAATGTGGATTACTTTACAATGAAATTGATATGGGGTCCATATAAATAAATACAATCCATTCCTTAAATGATAGAAAATTCAACTAAAGGGAAATCAATAAATATGTGGGGGTAGTTTCTCACAAATATCAATATGATATACACAATAGGATTTGGATGTGATCATCATAACCTGAATAATTTTCACCACAAAATAAATATATAATCATTGAGATAGTAATTTTATTCCCTTTATAAATTAACTATATAAATTTTTTTGGGTATACCCAAAATCAAATATGATATTATCAGGTCAATAGTGGATGAGTATTGTAAATTTCACCACATAATTCCTATAAAACACTTAAATAGTCATAATCAGGTGAGATTCCATTTGATTCAGATCCACTAAACAATTGTGATAATGTCAACACTCCCGGAATTTGACACAATCAAGAGTGGATGGTGCATTAATTGTCACCTATTTCACATTTATTGCATTAAAAAGACCATTCCACGCCTTTTAAATAATATAGGATTTAATACCCACATTTTCACATTAGAGAACCTCATTATTCCATTCATTCAATTTTCTATATGTTTCTTCCCACATTTCTTCCATGCAGATGGATGGAATTTCATTGCACCGTTTGATTTATTCATTTATATGTGAGACCTGATCTTTATATTCTTTTAAAAACCAGGGGAATGGTGGAAATATAGAATATCTATTTCCACCTCGAGTCCATATCCAACAATTCATTCATATATACATAATTCAATTATAGCTAAATCCTCTCATTGACTTTGTTTTAATGAACCGATGAATCAATTATTTTTTCATTATGGGATAATTTTTAATCCAGAAGTATACCATTAATGTATTTTAAAATTTTCCTCAAAAGTAATAATGGATTCTTCCCCATTCATACTATACTTATAGAATTCCTTCTAAATGTTTGTACACAGAACACAAGTGATGTTGTTATGAAAACATTCCCTAAGACTCAACTGATTCTACTAGGTCAATTTCATTCTCTCATATCATATTATTAAAAATGTTCCACCATTAATTTGATTCTTCTTAGAAATGATAAACTATTTGGAAAACCTTTTCATGTTCAATGAACTAGAAGGAAAAAATATCCTCTCAATGGAGTTGATTTATTGGTTATTCTCTAGTTGATCAAAAGTCCCACGAAAAGAATATGGATGATTCCTGATGAAGGCCTCAAATTTTTTTATTCCTTCTATTGATATTTTTAAAGCTCGATATGATTTAGGCTCTGAAAATGTTTCATGAGCATAAAAAAATAATTCTACATTCTAGAACCCATAGAAGTATGTTTCTCAGGAGGAAAATCATTACATTTCCCACCACATCTGTGGATATTATGTTGTCTTCTAGCTTCATCCATTAATTAAAATAAAAAAAAATGTTTGAAAATCAATATATTATACCAAATTGAACTGTAAAATAATCATTAAATATCATTCATTACACATCTAAGTCATGAAACCTTCTTCTCAATCAATGGGACCCCATGTTTAACCTAGGTTATCCATGATCATTACCGAAAATTTAGGATATTATCTTATACATAGTCTTATCAAAAAAATATTCCATAAATATTTATAATCATTATATCCAAACATTGATTAGACGATTGATATGATACCAAGCATAGTGACAATATATTTTCATGAAAAAATAGTTCATCTTTTTATATTAATACTCAATTTCATTCTCAATGACATGCCTAAGAAAAATAATGGTTTATTGCTTTTGGAGACTACATACACAATCCTAATTTATCATGAAATATATTAAACATATTCCATCATGATCTTCCCTTACAATACTCTTTATAAATATGCCCTACATAAACGTTTTTAATAACCCATAGAAATGAAAAAATTTAATGGTTGATCTCATAAGAATTGCATGGGTATACATAAGGGATATCAATCGATGATCATTTAAAATCATAAGATAATAGTGAGGGTACATGATCGTGACCACAATATAAAATAACCATACCAAATATTTCTATGATTAAAAAAATTATCCATGGTGTTAAGAATTTTTATTCTCAAAGGATTTATTTATAGGATAGAAAAATAATCATAAATAAAACATAAACCGTATTTTCATGGAAAAAATGTGTGGCTCTAACATTTTTATGAACAATTTCATAAGTCACGATTAAATAAAAATATCATTAATTCATATAGGACTATAAATCCATACCTTTTTACATATCATAACGGATCATGCTTCTCCACCTGTATCCCATAGTTGATCAAGCACGTCGATTTTGTTTCCCAAAGTGGATCAATAATACGTGCACGAATCATATAATTATTCCATGTGATATAAAATATTTCAAAGTATATTGGAGAGCTATATAATTATTATACCAACCATTAGATAACTAAAACCATATATATGTGTTTCTCATGATCATAAAATATTCATATTATCATCACATCATAAATTATTCATATAATACAAGTTTAATAAATTTTTTATTAATTCATCATAGAACAATGAATGAAAAATAAATGGATTTTAAAAACATCTCAACATTAAAATACATCTTGATAAAAAAATAGATGATATCATTGAATAACATCCTCAACAAAATAAATTTAACATCAAAATATCTTATCATATATCTATATTTCTTTAAAATAATCAGTACAAAATTTCTAAGGAAAATACCATATTCACTTTGAAATAAATTATATAGAATAAAAATATATCACAAATAATATTGAAATTTTTTTATTTTATAATAATCCTGAAAACTTATAAAGGAAATTTAGAGAATTGATAAAACATAGAAATGGTAAATTCAATTCTTATCAAAAATGTTAAAATAAAACATTCATTACATAATTTTGTAAAAATTTAAAAAGTATCTCATTTAGAAAACGTTAAGTATATTTTTTAAACAAATATTTAATTATTATTTAATTGGTGAAAATAAATTTAAACAAAAAATGAGTAATATTAAAAATATTCATGATTTTTTTATAAATCAGTGATATGGAATTAAACGTTTTTTTTACCAAAGTGAGAAATAGATTTAGTTTTATGAAAAAAATTTATTTCAGTGTAATGAGTACATAAAGAAGGGAGAATGAATACAAAACTTGTATTATGAATAAATAACAATTGTACAATAAAATGCAGGTCATTATTTAAATATATATCATGATATTTCAGTATCATAGACATAATTATAATCAATCCTAATAAAGAAGGAGAAAAAAACCATAATCCCATATAATCTTTGAAACTATAATGTAAAAATGCAGAGAAATGTGGAATAATAGATGGATATTCATATCCAATTAATTTTCTAGAAAATCAACATAAAATAATTTCAATGGAATTATATACAAATAATTATAGATACAAAATGGAATATGTCATGTTTCTCACAGAATAAAAAGTTAGATGAGAATCCCTTACCACGATATCTAATTGCTTCGAATGAACTATAAGCACAAGTACAATCATATTAAATTTTTTTATATTTATATAAAATTATAATTTAAATTCATATAAAATAATAAATTATCAATATACAATATTTCAATATTAAAATATTAATATAAATTTATTAGTGTCATCATCGTCTTTTGTTAAATGTTTCATCTTTTATGACAATTTCAGTTAAATAGTTACAGTCTATTTTATTTGATAATAGTTCCATCATCTCTATAATTTAAAGCACGATTTAAATATCACCAATAGAGTGATATATTTATATATATATTTAGATTCATCACTAATATATATAGGTAAAAAATTAATTACATCATTCACGGAGATAGTAATCCATATATACACATGAACTATGTTTTCACTTTTCAAATGATGTAATGAAATAAATCAAAATAATAATCCCTCAATAAAAAATAATTTCTTATTTTATATATATCATTTATATTTAATAAATTTAACCTTATTACCATCCATGTAATTAATTAATGATAAACATAATCACATCACATTAATGTGATGATTGTATGCGCGTATGCACGATTGTCATTATAATTTTACAAGATATTTTAATGTTAGAAGGTTGATGTAATATTATATTTTTTGAAAAATAATTATATAATAAATATAATATAATGAAATCAAATACATAATTATATGAATCTCTGATAGGTGGTGATGGAAAACTATTTACATCGGTTCACTAGGGGATATTCCACCATACACATGATCAATATTTTTCATTCCCATTTGATTCAATAGGAGATGGGTATTGGTATTGAAATAAAAACAACAAAATATTAATATAAATTATATAATTGTTTTATGTATTGGAATTATTAATATTTAATTTATTGTTTTAAAATATGATGTAAAAAAATGATCATGGTTAAAATAATTTCCTTCATTAAGAGAAAAACTCTTTTGGATTTCTTATTAAGGACACCAAGGTTTGAATTTTGGGAAGACCAAAAGCATTATAAAATTTCTACATATTTTGGTAATATATTTTAGAAAAGTTTTTTTGAGATAAATGGCTTCAAATATTTGAATAAGTGAGGGGAGAAGGTTCACTTTTATAACTGAGGTAGGTGACACACATGTAATTTTTCAATGTTTTAAAATAAATTCAAAATACATTTCTTTGAAAAATGGATCAAAAATAGACCATTCCAAAAAAATTATATTATATAAAGATGAAATATGGATGTGAAATAGAATTTATAATGGTAATTAATTTATTTTTACAATTATCATTTTATTTTGACCTCGATAGACCTGTTTTAATCTTTACCACAATTACAAATTTTTACTATTTTTACTATTCATAGTGAAATAATTAAGTTGAAATTATTACATAATAATAGATATTTTAACTATAAAAAGAGAAACCATGTTATAATTCTCAATTCATTGAATTTTCAAAATTTAATTTTAAATTTGACCTGCAACGGTGACAAAAAGTTGAAATTAAATGAAAATGATTTCTTAAGTATAGTAAAATTTTAAATCAGAATTCAACATAAAATTGAATCCAATGGGATAAATTAAATTATTTGGAATATAAATTATCTAGTTTAAAATTAGAAACAATTTTAAAAAAATTATAATTTATAAATTCATTAAATGAAATGGAAATTTTAAATATGAATTATTATTTTTTACAATTCATAAAATAATTATTGTATTCAGAAAATTATTGAAAATTCACTAAAATGAAATTTTGAATTATGAATTTCAAAATTAAATTAAATTTTATTTGAAATTTTTTCAAAAATTGGATGAAAATTAATATTATTGTTTTCTTAAAAAAGAAAATAAATTCCAATGTAAGGAATATTATATATTTCAATCATCTAAGGACGTTAATAAAAATATATTTTATTAATCTAATTTCATCATAAATATTTTTAAACTGTGGTTATTAATATTCATACCCAAATTTTATCATTTAGATTATATTTTTATATAATATTACAGTTCATTTGGACCCAGGGTTTTGTGTATCACAAGAAATTTAAGAGATTAAATTTATTAAAATATAAATATGTCATAAATTATTGGGTTCTTACCAATTTGATCCCTTATGTGTTAACCAATTGAGTAGATTATAATTCAATTATAAATATAATATAAAGAGTCATTAATATATTGGATAACCAATAAAACTATTGATCATAGTCACTGTGGTTATTCAAGGACAATGTTCCATAACTTCCTTCTTTGATCAATCCACCTATATAACAATGTTTGAGATTATATGAACCCAAAATGAAACTTTTTGTAGATAAAATGTATACTTGTAGAATTTTAAAAAAAATATTATCCTTCTATACAATGTTCAATGAAATATTCAAGTGATCTTCATGTTCTTCCTTTCTAATTGAAAATTTAATATTATTGTCCATACAGACTACCCCAAACTAATAAATATAATTTATAAAGAATATTTTATTAAATAGATTAAGATGGTAGGGGAATTAGTGAGAAAAAAATAAAATCACTATAAATTTATACTTTCTATACTATTATATATAGATTTCCTTGGTGTTTCATTACATTTGAACCTAAATTGATAGTATCTAGATCAAAGATAAAACACTGAAAAATATTATGGTCATCCTATTTGATCAAAAAACCACTAATATAGGGTAGATGATACTTTTTCTTCAAAATAAAGTTTTTCAGTTTTTAATAATGAATGTAGAGTCACAATGATCCATCCAAATTAATATCTAAAAGAATTAGTTTACCACATATTGATTCACATTCTTAAATGAATCCCTTATCATGATTTTTTTATTATTTCTTCTACAATTCCTAGAACACTATCAAGTCCATTATATATAGAGTATTTTAAACAATTATAGCTATAGGTTTGAGTCATTTTGAAAACATAACATCATGATTCAGTGTAATAATAGGTAAATATTTGTGAAATACATCAAAAAACTACCACAAAAATGATATATTTTCAAAGATGAGTTTCTACAAATCAACATAAGACAAATAACAATTTTTTTAAATAATGAAATACATAGTTGATACAATTTCTATTGGTTATTCATATTTATCATTAGAATAATTAATTATCATATTTTGGGTGTAAATATCAAATTTATGTTTCATTCCTTGTAAATTATTGTGGTATTTATTTAAGGGAATTGAAACCATTCCAAAATTAATATAAAATTTAACTAGAGGGAGAATTAAATGATTTATAGGATGTACATTCCCTCAAACATCAATCTAATAAGAATCATAAAATTTTGATGTGATCATCATTCGATTAAGGGTTTTCACTTCAAATTCAACATCTAATAATTACGATAGTATTTTAATACCCTTATAAACTTAGTTAGATATAAAAGTGTAGTCATACCCATTATCAAATATTAAATTAGATGTTCTAGTGGTGGCATTAAGTTCACCTTTCAAAAATTAATTTTATACATAATCAATAGTTATTTCATAAAATTTCCATTTATCTCTTGGATTACAAGGTTTTTTATGTCAAACATCTTCATTAAACATCATATTTGAATTCTAGTCAACATAATTCCTATACTCATTTCAATATAAAAAACTAGAGTGTTAGTGGTCCATTCGATGTTGGATTCTCTTAATTATTAGCCAATATATTCTTCCCATAACTTTGGTAATTTATTTCTTAATGGTAATCCTTTTCACACATCAAAAATGTTTTAATCCCAATAGTAAAATTTTCTCCATGCTTCCTTCCACAGTATTAGAATGAATGAAATATCATATTCTTCTCTATATGATTTTTATTATTTTAATTTCCATTAAATTGCATCATTATTTTCTTATCAACCCCATAAAATTAATGGGTACCTCTAATCTCCATCTAAACCATGATAGCACATCTAATAATTTCATCATTTCTAATGATGTATTTTATGGTTAACACCCTTCATAGAAATAGATTTATGGAACTGAAGAATCTATCAAGCATATATTAAGGTTGAATGATAATACCAAATTCATACCTCAGAAATCATATAGACATTTCCTCATAGGTACTAAAATATTATTCCACATTCAAATTTATTTCAATAAATTATTTATCCAATTTAATAATTATAATACGAGGAAAGTAATTATTGAACAAAAAGATCTTATCCTCATCCAACTCTATAATGTAAAATTATTTATGTTCCCTTTTGTTCTTTTCAAGAGTCCACAACTAATTATGTCTCCATAAAAATGATAAATATCACATGTAACTCTAACATTTTCTTATCAGTAGAAAAATGGATAATATAATTTTAGTGGTAGTAATCCATTTCTATGATAGTTGTTGATTAGTATACCCAGTAAAATATGGTTTATGTTTCCTCATGAATGACCCAATATAGCATTGTTCTCATATTTTTTTATTTTGATGATTAGTATGACTCATATATTGATAAATTTATATAAAAATAAAAACATGATTTCTAATTCCATCTCCCATAACATTTGGTTTCTCAGGATTAAAATTATTTCATTCTCCACAACATTAAACATTAACATTTAACCATTAGGTTATATGCATGGATTAAAACAGAAAATTAATTTTTTGAGAAATAATAATCAAATGGAACACCACATAGACCTAAAAATTAATAATAAGTTGTATAAATCTGTAGTCATTCTTTTTAATCCATGACACAATGGTTTATCCCAAGTCATTCATCAACATCATAGATTAAAATCCTCAATTTTGGTTTATATATAAATGTGAATTAACAAAATTATATCCCAAAATTGTATTAAACTAAGGGTTAATAAATAGAATTATCACCATTCAATAGAATAATGATCAAGATATTCTCAATTAACTCTATCTAGTGTTATTACACCTAGATATATTTGTTCTAAAACCACATCAACATGTAGTATATAGATATTGATGCAATACTTGGAAAAATTCAAAATAACTTCTCTATAAAAACCATTGGTTATTATACTATGGATAAACATATCTTTAGGATTTTCACCTAGTATCTCTGTTCTTAACCTCCAATGATTGAATAATCCTTTCCTGCGATACTTTCATTGAAAACTAGAAATTTCATACAAATATATTATATCCTTATTTATTTATATTAAATATATTTTAAAAATACATTCCCAAGGTCCATAATTGTCTTGTATATATTTAGACTAAATAAAGAATAATTTTATTTCATAAATGATATTAAAAATATAACTTAATTATATTCCCCCATTACTGTTGGGAATGTATTGTCTCAATAATACTAAACAAATAATTATTATTTTGAAGCTCATAAATAACCATAATTTTTTTCTAACGAAGATTGATTCAGTGAGTTTTTAGGAATATATATTGGTAAAAATAATTATATGTTTTGATAATTTACTAAGGAACACTATTCTGAAACCATAAATTATGCTGGAAAAGTGAAAAAATGCGTATGGTATTAACCCTATGTTATAAAAAAGATTTTTTGTCTCAATCATAATCCTTACAATTTGAGAATTGTCAAATGTTTGGATCATCAACCCTACATTGGAAGTTGGGATTTCTATTCCTAAACCCTACGTTTGGGAATTTTTATGTATGATTAATCAATGTTTCATTCCCGATCATGTACTAAAAAATATTAATATATATATTATTATCCCTACACTACTTTTTCCCAAAATTACATGAATATGAAAGTATGGTTAAGAAACCATACATTGGTAGGAACTGTAAGCTATGAGAAGGAATCCTATAATAAGGAATTCAACCCTAAATCATGTCTACAATTATGAAGTTTTTTTAATATATGATTTTAATATAATATTACTAGAAAATATAAGTCAAAATACAAGAAAAAGTATTGGATCTTCTATTAGTGTTTCAAAGAACCATATTCATCAGAGAAAATCACACCTATTTTTAAGTGAAGGTATGAACCCCATGTCAATTGGAATTTGAATTTTTGTAATAAATCAGGGAATTATTTTGGAATAGGAATACCATAGAAATATTAATGTTCAATAAATTTATTCAGAGTATCTATTCTAGAATCTATTTGATAAGAGATTCACATATACAACTATATTATTGATATTATATTTTACAGTGCTTCTGCTACGAGCAATCGATTTTAAAATAAGCTACACATTAGAGATATTCATGATAAATCATTTACTAATGTAAGATTACAACTACTATTTATGTTGATACATTATTAAAGACAAATTTTCAATAAGGATCACACATGAATATTTCATTATTGAAGAAATTATTTTATGATGAATAATATCCCTCATATGTCAGTTCCAAAGGATGCATCTTTGAAAAAAACACGAGTCAACAAATCAAAATCTTTTGATTTATTAGAGTTTCAATAGTTCATACTAGGTTATGGTAGATTATCATTTTATCTATCTATGATGTGGATAAATACATCTATATTATATGACCAGATGGCTTTATTATTATTGTTGTTGTAAATTTTCTATCTACACACACTCAGTTGTGAATTCATGGTCTTATGATAGTAGGACCATTATAGTGAAATTTATCATGCTTGCAGAGAGACTGATTGATAGAGTGGACTAGGGGATCGTTATGCCCCAAACCACTATAAATAGATAGGTTCGTTATTTATATTTATCCCCATAATAATTTTTTATACAGAAGAAAACACTGTATATCTATATAAATCATAGTGGTTGTCAAAATCCAGAAATGTATATTTTTTTTGAAAAGACAGTATTCACCCTCCTCTTGTGTTATATTGTATATTACGACCTAACAACCAGTATAAAATGAGATCTATTTTAAGACCTATATTAAGCTAATAGTGTAAGGTCTATACATATATAGAAATAGATAATCCACGATATTGAATGTAAATAGTTTTTGATCTATATTTTAATGGTGAAAATTATGGATGCTGAAAATATCAAATTATTATCTATCTGAAAAATCATTGATTGAAAGTATAGTCAAATATCGTTAGTCTTTATAAGATTCTTAAGATATAAAAAACATGGACTTCTGAAACAGATGTTGGGTATAATATCAATTATAAATAAATTAATGATATCATTTGTGGTCTTGGACAAGACAAATTCAATCATGTATCACAATGTTTAAAATTCTATTAGATATGGAAAACTAATGTAGTTTTTTATGAAGGAATAGGAAGTGTAAAAAAGATGAGGTATTCTACATCTACTATAAAAATGGACACTTTTAGAATTTTTGATGGAGAAATAATCAAGAAGATGAATGGAATTCATATAGAAATTATCAGCAATATAACTTCCTTTGGATAACTCATCAAACCATCTGATCAATATTTGAATGTACTAAGAGTACTGCCCTTTAAATGGAATGGAATATCCACTACTATTCAGAAATCATTAGCAGCCATGGATCTGAAAATGAATGAAATAATTGGGACACTAATGATGTGTAAACCATAAAATGATGTTTTGAGCCGAGGATCATAATATTATAGTAAAAAAGAAAATATTTATTAAATGTGACATCTCAGAAGTATAATAAATGAATAGAGAAATAAGTCAGAGATGAGAAAAAATCATATTCCTCGGATTCTGAAATGCAACTAGATCAGCTAGCTAGAAAGTACAACAAATTATACAAAAAAAGAGGGTTTAAAAATCCTTTAGGAAGGATGAAAAAGAACTAATAGATGTTTGACGCTCCGAATTCCAGAAATTGGGTCATATCAGACCTGATTTTCCTCAACTAAAAGATGAAAGAAAAAGGGTAGAAAATAGATATCATAAAATTTAGTTTATGAGCACAAAAGTAAAAGATAATTGAAAGCTACAAGGATTGTATCTGAAATCTCAACCATCCCTTCAATATCTGTTTCAGAGAACATGTAATCAAATCTAAAATCCAACAAGTGATTCATGGTATAAGATGAAAGGGTTTAAATTTATTAATCTAATGAATCTTATTCTGGTAGTTCCTCAAATTATAAATTGGAATACTACTATTGTATGTTATATAGAAAAATAGTTTTCTATTCCAAATAAATTAATATCATTGAAAAACAGTTATAATTATCTTTTAGGTGAAAGATATTCACTGCTAAAAAACATCATGATTTGATTGAAATATTCAACTCATTTACCTCAAACTGTGTTGATCAGGAAAAAAGGATTAAATATTGTATGATGTAATAGAATCCTATACAAGTGCTGCTATTTTTTATAATAAAATAGAAAATATTATAAATAAAATTATTGGAAATAATATCATTCAATGGGAATGATTTGGAATTGGATTTAAGAGTGGGAGAATAAAATTATATTAAAAATATTTTGTGTCATATTAGAAAAATGGTACCATATATTATTGTACAACAAAAGGTCATTTCACTAATACATGGAATTTTAATAATCATCAAATTAGTTTTATTAAAAGATATTTCATTTCCAAAAGACTCTATGAATCTAGTGAAATAAATTTCTGAAAAATAAAGTAGTTCTTGATTCCCAAATTATTACTCAATAAATTTACTAGACCAAAGAAGATATGTGTACCAAAAAAATTATTTGTTTAATTTATTTTTCAAGAAACATGACAGAGAAAAAGGAAAACCGTATGGTATATGAACAATGGATATTCTAGGTATATGAGTGGAGGTTGAACAAACTTTCATAGGCTGACTCAAATGGATAGAAGACTAGTCACTTTTTTTGATAGTGACAATGGAAAAATAATTGGGGTTGGAACTATTAGAGATCCAATGAATATCTAAATAAATATAATACTATATATTGAATTACTAAAACACTATTTGAAAGAATATCTCAACTATTTAATGATGGATTTTATGTTTATTTTCAAATAATTCCTACACAAGGATTAAAGAGAAGTTCCATAAATTTAGATCACCTAGAACGAATAATGTTTTTAAATTATCTGTGTGAAAAATGTGAATTGTTTTACTTATAAGAAAAATGAACCATGGATTTTTCATAAAATACTTGGACTTTGTAATATATATTCTTTACATAAATTATATAAGAAACGGTTAGTTTCATATTTTACGAGTCCAAATTTTGACAAAGACAGATTCTCTGATGTATTCCAAATTGGATAGAAGCGCAAGCCATCTTTAAAATCTATTAAAAAAATTGCTTCATATAAATCTTTTTATTTTTTCTATATGGATTTTTTTTATCCATCAAGAGTAGTAGGATGGACTGGTAAATTTTATTTTTATGTTTTAGATCATGATTAGTCTTGATTTACCTGCGTCTATTTTCTAAAACGTGGAAGTTAAGTATTAAATGTTTTTATAAAATAAATAAAAATGAATAAGGTTTTAAATTAAATTCATTAAGAAGTGATCATGGTGGAGAATTTAATAATTTAGAATTTAATTAATTTTTCTCAAATCTTAATATTAAACACACCACTTATACACCAAGATCATGTCAACAAAATGGAATTTTTGAAAGGAGAAATATAACTATTCAAGAAATGAAAAGAACTATGAAGAATGAATATAGTTGTATTACTTATCTTTGGGTAGAATCTATAAGTATAAACTACTATATCATGAATAGATTTATAATAATGTATTTTTTTTAAAAAAGACACCCTAGAAATATTGTAATAAAAAAATACTAAAGTGAATTAGTTTAAATTTCTCTAATGTAAGGTTTATATCATGAATATAGAAGACAACCTTGGTATGTTCGATAAAAAAGATAATGAAGGAATAATATTTGGGTATTCTACTACATTTAAATATTTTAGAGTGTTTAATAAAAAGTCATGGATTATTGTAGAATCTACTTATCTGAAGTTTTATAAAACATAATCATTTATAATGGAGAAATATGAAGCCAGTGAATTCATCGAGTCTTTTGACAATATGAGACATAAAAACCCTAAAAAAGATTTTGAAAATAATATTAATAAAATTAAGCCTAGTTAAAAAGATCATGATACTGAAAAATCGTAAAAGTGTTCTTCCTACACAGTCTCTAACTTTAAGGAAATATAATCTAGAAACTATTATAAGAGACCTAGACATAAGATTATGAATTCGAAGAAATGTAGGAAACATATCTGAATTATTTGCCTTTCTATCTCAGTTATCAACAAAGAATATTAATTAATCCTTAAGATATGAGAGTAGGATGATATCAATGAAGGAAGATATAAACCATTTTTAAAGGATTAATGTTTTGAAATTAGTAGAAATGCCAACAAATTATCATGTTTTAGGAACTAAGTGAGTCTTTAGAAATAAAAAGGATGATCAAGTGATAATAACTAGAAATAATGCTTGATTAATAGCTAATGGATATAATCATGAAGAAGGTATATATAATGATGAGTCCTTTTCTCATATAGCTATATTATAATCCATTATAATCATTATATATTATTTATATCATATTAATTTTAAATTATAATAGATATATTTCAAGTCAACCTTTTAAAATTGTTACTTAATGGAGAAAGATTATTTAGAGCAACCCCCTGGTTTTAAAAATCATCAAAAACCAAAATATATTTTTAAACGTAATAAATATATCCACAACCCAAAACAAGACCCTATAGCTTAGTATGAATGATTATGTTAATTTCTCTTAAAAATGGATTTCATGTTAGATTGGAAGGTCATTCACTTTTTAAGAAACCATTTGTTATAAGATTTTATTAGTTCAAATCTATTTCATTATTGTTATTTTTGGTTCAAATAATAAAAATATTTGTACTACATTTTCAAAAATAATTCAAAAAGAATTTGAAATGAGTATTATCAGATAAATATATTTCTTCTTATGATTTATATTTTATAAAAAAGATTATGGAAATTTTTTGAATCAATGTAAATATATTATTGATTTACTAAAAATACTTGGACGTGAAAACTACAATACATATACAAATCCCATGTGTACCAATATAAAACATGATTTGGATGAAGTTGGAAATCACGTAAGAAGAATGTTATATACATGTATGATTGGATTTTTGTTATATCATACTTCTAATAGACTAGAACTAGTGTTTCTGTTTGTATTTGTTCTATATTTCAATCAAATCCAAAAGAGTCCCATCTTACATCTACTAATATAATTTTTACATATTTAAAAGGATAAATTTTCCAAAATCTTATTTACCCAAAGAAATTATTATTTTAATTTTATTTTATTTTTATAAAATGATTTTGGAGGATATATATTTTATATAAAAAGAACCTTAGGAAGCAGTCTCTTTTTAGAAAAATCATCAGTTTCACAGTCTAGTAAGAAACAACACTTAGTTACCCTTTCAACCACAGAAGCAGAATATATATCTATTGGGTGTTGTTGTGTACATGTATTCTTCATGAAAAACACCTTACTAGATTTTTTACTAATGTTTAATAGTATAAATATTTTATGTGATAATACAAGTGCGAAAAATATTTCCAAAAAATTCCAATAAGTCATTCTATAACTAAGAACATTGATATAAAACATCATTTTCTAAGATATAATGCCCTTAGAAAATTTATATCTTTATAATTTTTCAATACCCAATATCTATTAATTTATATTTTTACTAAAATACTTCCTAATTCATGTTTTGATTTTATTATGGGGAAGTAAGATTGTATAATTTTGTAATGAATGATTTATTTAGTTTACATTATTTTAATATCTGTATTTATATTTTAAGTACTGTATATACTGTATATAAAAATTTATAAAAATTTATTTTATTTACTTACATTGTAATTATATTTTAAAAAAAATAATTTTTTTTGTTTTTTAAAATTAAATAAATTATGAGTGCATTGTCAATCAATGAGAGAAATGTGTTCACATTCTTCCACTCTCATTATCCTCTCTTGAATGGCCCTTATGTTTACAGAGTATGTCTCTCACTCTTTAAATTCCTATTTTCAAATACTCTAATCCTTCAATACCTTCATAAACGAATCCTTCATTGTTGAAAATATCTCAAAGATCTAATGATACTGAGTTGGATGCAAGAACTTATGATTCAGAGAAATCTCGTTAAGTTCTCTAAGGAAAGGTAATCTATTTAGATAATATAGATTCTAAAAAATAGTTCTCTCACTGAATAAATGACATTATAATGTATGGTTTATTATATTAGAGAAGATAACAGGCTTATAGTTTATGAAATTAATGTAAATGAATTTTTCAAACATGCTTCGTTTAGTCTGGGATTTGACAAAGATATAATTGTCTATATGATTAATGATTCTAAGTTTTCTATATTTTATATGGAAATATATGAGTTATTACGTTTTCCCCATGAGGGGGATTATTAGTTTAATTTAATTAATATTGGTAATGGAAAAAATTTGTCAATGGTAATTATGTTTTTGTTGTTTGGAACAATAACTATATAAAATGTAATGAAAAAAGTGCTCACTCTTGACCATAAAGTAATGATGAAATTTATTCAATATGGAATTTTCCCTAGGACTTCTCAATTAGAGAAATTCCTAGATCCTGGCATGTTTGAAATGTTTTTATTTTTGAATCAAATAATTTTCAATTTTTTGGTTTATGATGTGTTATCTAAACCATTTACTCTACAAGGATTAAAAGATGAGATATTACCCCTATGGAAGGATTATTTTATTTTTACTACAATGAATAGGGAAAGTTGTTAATATATATATTTTTTGGAAAAACAAGTCATCAGAAAATCATTTTAAATACTGGTATTTTTAAGAAGTTTGGCTTTGAGTGAAGAAATTCTGGAAATAGTCCTCTTGTGGTTGGTATAGACCAACAACAAAGGATTATGATAACTACCATAGGGGATAAAAGAATGATTCCTTAGATTGGATATATTGGATATAGACCTGATGAAGATGTCAAATCTAGTCCATAAGGAAGTCCAATTCAAAGAAGAATGATTTTAGTCAAAATTCTAGAGACTTTGGATGAATATTCTATTAGAACTGTGCATGAGGCTCCAATGGCTGAGAATGTCAAGAAAGAGGCTCCCAATCACGAACATCATATAGAAATTGATCCTAATTCTATGGGTACTGAAGTATCCACCTTAAGAGACAGATCTGTTGGTAATGAAGACCCATGTTTGGCCTTTATAGAAGTTCATAATTGGAAAGATATCCTTGACCATGGTACTCAATCTCATGAAACATATGATTATCATTACAAATCCAAGATATAAAGGTAAATCTGTTGGAGGATAATAATGGGTTTCTTAGAAAACAATTAGAAGATATGATTTTTTTAAGAATTCAAAAAGAAATACAGTTCCAAGATTAGAGTATGAGTACCAAAAGATTCATATTATGAAATTCAAAGAAAATATTATTCTTATTAGAGACGTTATAGAGATAATAAAAAAATGCCTAGAAAGTTTAATTAATTGAGAGATGAATCTTTCAAGAAGTCATATTTTTATGAGTTCAAGATGATGATAGGGAGATAATTTCAATCTCATAGGGATTGAAATCAAGAATCAACCTCCTCTCATGAAACACCTCTACACATGATCAGAAGGTTTGAAAAACTTAATCTGTTCTGGAAGAGTTCAAAGAATGTATCACACTCTTCAGTGTGATAGTACCACTTTAAGTGTCCTTTTAGACAATAAAAGGCATCCTGTTTGTCAAAAAACATAAAATGATTCCTGATTGTAATTTGTTCTTAATCAATATAAGGATAAGTTGAAATAATCCAATCATTCAGAGGAAGCTATGAATGAGTTTTTGATGGTAGATTTGGTTGAGAATCCAAAGATTAGTGAATATTCAAAGAAGCTTCTTCAAAAGTGGTCAGAAGCCCTCAAAAATCATTTCAACAGATTGGTGGTGATTATCATTAAGATTAATTGTGTTGTCCAAGCCCCTTCAAAAACTTTTACACCAAATACCTCTAGAATTTTTGATCAAAGACACTCATTTTGAAGAAAAATATTCAGTGGCTATGGATTTTACTCAATTTTAAAAACATTTGAATTCATTTTAAATTATATTTAATTAATTCTAATTAAGTTATATTCTATTTCATTAAAAGTTAAATACATACACTACAATCATAAATTTATTTCTCTTATCAGTTTTTATAACTATTATTTTAAAGTTCAGTGCTACATTAACTATGGATTAAATTATTTATTCATTCAAACTATATTTTTGATATAACAAAATCGTGGATATGTTTTTAAAGAATATGAGAATATCCATTGGGGATACTTTTTATCACAGCATTTTATTATAAGATACTATTTAATTTGCATGTATCTATTTTCCTTTATCAAAATAATACTATAAAATTGAAATATAAAAATATTTTCTATATCTATTTTTGAATGATTACAAATCCAATATATTCTTTAAATTTTGTTATGGATTATGTTATAGGTTTTGTGATCATCAAAAAAGAGGGATATTGTTAAGAATGTATTGTCTCAATTATACTAAATAATTTATAATGATTTTGTAGCTATGAAATAGCCTTTTTTGTTATCTAATAATGTTTTCATGAGTGAGTTTTCTAGAATTTATTTACAGGTTAATTTTTTTGACGTTACACAAATTACACTGGACACATTGTTTAAAAACCCTATGTTACACTAGAATAGTGAAACACATGCATATGGTGTCAAGCCTACATTATTCTATATAGTTTTTGTTTGGATCTAAATCCTTACATGTAGAGAATCATCAATCTTACGGATCATCAACCCTATTTTGGATGTTGGGATTACTATTCATCAACCCTATGTTGGGGAATTTGTGTGTATGGTTAATCAATGCTATGTTGTGGATCTCATGCTAAAAAAGTGAATGTAGAGATTATTATCCCTATGATACATTTTTTCTTATATTATTTGATTTTGAATGTATGTCTATGAAACTAAATTTTGGTAGGAACCCTACACTACGTGAAGGCACACTACACTATGTGAAGGAACCCAACGCTACACAGTCCAACCTGACAATGTGTTTACAACAGTAAAGTTTTTTAAGACAAAATTTTAAGCTATGATTGTTGCCATAGTATTTTCAAAATTGAAGAATAATTTGAGGATCAATAATGATTGTTTCAGATAACCATATTCATTTATTAAAATCATTCATGTTCTTAAGGGATGTTATGACTTCCCCGGGAAATTGGAATTTGAATTTCTGCGATCAATCAGGTTATTATTCTATATCTGGAATGTTGAAGCAAGCTATATGTTCTATATATTTTTATCAAAGTTTGTATTTAAAATAGTGTGTGATTAGAGATTCAAATATGAAACTATATGTTTGAAATTATATTTTATAGTGCTGTTGCAAAAAAAAAGACTGATTCAGAAAGAAGCTACACTTTTGAGATATACATGATCAGTCATTTACTGATGTAAGAATACTATTGCTGTATATGTTTCTACTATATTGAATTTCCATTTTCAACATGGATAGATTCATAAATTTTTATTGTTGAGGATAATATTTTCTACAGAAGAGGATCCATCATCTCCTAGTTGCTTCTGCTCCAACTATAAAGAACAACCAAAATTAAAAAATCAATATCTTTTGATTTATTAGAGTTTCAACTACTCATAATCTGTTTTGGTGGATTATTATATTATTTATCTATTATTTGGATAAATAGTTATTTTTATATAAGGAAAATTATTTTTTATTATTCTTATTGTAATTTTTTCAAATACCTACACACAGTTGTGAATTTGTGGTCTCGTGATAAGAGGACAAGTGTAGTGAAATTTACCAAGCTCACAGAGAGAGTTATTGGTAGAGTGGACTAGGGTATCATTTCTACCTGAACCCCTATAAATATCTATGTTCTTTATTTTTATTTATCTTCTTTATATTCTCTTATTATAGAATAAAATAATGCTTATCCTCCTAAGTAACATTGGGTGTCAAAATCTAGAATTGTGGAAGATTTTTGAAAAGGAACAATTCACCCCCTCTTGTGTTACTCTGTATATTCAGACCAAAAAATTATAATATTTATAGATATACCTCACAAAAAACCTTTCATATTATCATGGGGAACTGAAACCTAAGAATGTAATTAGCTACGATTATTAGTTAGAGTGGAAAAGAGAGATATCTATGATCACATCATCATAAAATGATCATAACAATATGCAGACATGATCTTAACATTTGAAAATGATAACCAGTATATCATATATCATAATAAAGAACCATTTCATAAATCATGGTAGTTTAGAAGTAATGAATCATAAAGTAAGTAATGATGATAATCCATGAAATAATAAAATTTGTATAAGACTTAATTTTGTGGAATACTATTAATCATTTAAAATAATTTTATTGTGAATACAAACATAAAAGAAAATCATATTGGATTGAATTCACGCCCTAAAAAATTGTATCATTTGTCAAGGATCACTCCCATGTCTCTCAAAGTGGACATAGTTTCTTATAAAAATGGCTTCACTCCCTATTTACACCTTATTATGTCATGAGAAATCCATTATTAACCGATGAATTTGAGGGATATTTTATACTAGGACCGCACATAACATAATGAAAATCATATATATATATATATATGGGTGTGTGTGTGTGTGTGTGTGTGTGTGAGTCATTTTATATGTGTGTGTGTATTCTATAAGATCATATCCCTAAATGAAAAAAGGGAAACATGTTTCATAAACATTTCTTTATTGCATCATTTCATAACAAATATTAAAGAGATTAGTTTAATAGATTAATTTACCTATGAGAATGAAACCGATTTAATAGAATAATATTTAAATCATAAACATCATACTACAAACAAATGAATAACATTTATGTTATCATTGGATCATATACCCATAAAACAATGAGTAAAAATATATTATGTTAGTAGATATAATTCTTTTTTTAAATATAACATGTACATTTCTTTTCGAAACTACATCTTTTACACTGAAAAAATATATCTAAATATTAAAATTTAAAAAATATCATGAAACAAATTTTATTTGAAAATAAAATTCAAAACATTTATTAGATGAATCAAAATATTAGGCTATCATGGTGGTGGGAGATTCTATTCATGTCTTATAGCTTAAAACAATGATTCTTCTCGTATTTTTGGAAAGAGGATATAGTAACACATTTGAAAAATGAAAATATTACCCTATATGTCCTCTTTTAATAATTGAAACATGGTTAAAATTTCAGAAGTCTATAATAATTTGTTAATTTAAATGTTCTTGAATTCCTTTTTAGAAAACAAAGGCATGGAATAATTTTATTTTCAGACATATATTGAAATAAAATTGTGTTTTTTAATGTATTATTTTAGTATATTGAGTTAGTAAAGAGATTAAAGTTTATGGAAACCATATGATAAAAAATGGAGAAACAATTGGAAAAATAATGACTTTATTTATAATTGGATCATCAAATTTCATCATAGAAAAACATAATCATAAACAATTCTCATAAACAATGATATATTTACACAAATCCCTCACCTCAATTCAACATGCATAGAAGGATATCTAAGCATATATATATATATAAATTTATTATTCATCTATATCTGAATCATTTACATACATATAAAATCATATATGACCCTATTATAACATATTATTTCCCATTTATTAATAATTCAATATTTTAATCTTCTAGTTAGGGTTTAACTATTACGTATTTCATGATATTTTTAATTCAGTTATTCTAGTCCATGTATTTGGATAATTCTCCCATAATTATGAAAATTTTATATATGATATAAATAATATATATATTAAATATATATATTTTCAGTTTTTTTAGAAATGGTAGAGAAATCAATATAAATTACAACATTTATGGATATAGTAGGGATTACATATGTGTAAACATTGTTTCCACTGTATTATGGATGAAATGAATGAAAATAAAAAATTCACCATCCTTGTATCCTAAAAATTTCAAAAATAAAATATTTTCTAAAACAATTTTTATAACTATTTATATAAATAGTTGATAAAAAATTAATTACACCGCTACATGGAGATGTTATGTCATTTGTACACATGAGTGCTGTTTTTTCTCCATGTGGGATGGAAAGTATATGTGAAATGGATGATTAATAATCGTAAAAAATGTAAGTATATATAGAATATTTAATTAATTATTTTATACTGGATAACATGGATTTATAGGATTTCAAAGAAGAAATAAAATTGAAGATGCTCTATTAAATATTATCGAAATTTATTGATGAAACTCATTTGTATTATAACATAATCTCGGAAGGGATTTTATTTGGAAATAAAATATGTTTTAGGATATTGTGAAAAAATATAGAAATGTATTATTCTTGGGATTACCGATATACAAGGCTCAAAATGTGGGAGGATTATAGGAGAAGAGGTTCCCCTTTATAAGTGAGGGGAGGGCCACTCTTGGAATTAATTAATGTTTAAAATTAATTTAAATTAATTATCATAAAAATGTGACTAAAATTTTACTTATTTATAATATAGGATATGAAATAGTCTCAATTCTCTCACTAAATAAATTATTTTCAAGTTTTTCCAATGTTTTCACCTTTTTGTCTATGTTTTATATAACACACCAAATTCAATATTATAAATATTATATTCGATAACATGTGTGACATGTGACAAAAAGAACATAATGAAATATAATAACCTAATAATTTAAAATATATTTATTCCATTAAATATATATTTATCTATTATAATTCAAAAAACATCTAGTTAGCTTCTGTTTCTCACAAGAGAGACCTTCTTTGAGGTCTTGTGTTACACGCAAGACTGGGTTTTAAAGAACAATAATATATTATTAAAATATTATTATTTATTATAAAAATAAATATTCAATCAATTATTAATATTATTAACTATGAAATTAAAATCTATTCTTGATATAAATATAATGTGAATTCATGGGTTACCAATTAATGTGAATAAAAAATAAGAACCAATTGAACCCGAAAAGAAATATTACTATTTTTGGGCTTCTAAAGGAGTTCTATCTTAATAAACATAATTAATTAATATTAATGAATGATTTTAATGAAATATATATGTCATATAATCAGTAAAATATTTTTTATATTCATCCATTAGGCATTTTAGGCATATTATAAGAACAAAACAAATATTACACATAGAATACAATATTTATTCTGAAGGTAATTTGGCCGCCTTTTGATGGAGAACCCATTTTAAATATACATTTTGGCCCTTTAATAAATTTAATATTCCCAAATAAACATAATATTTTAAATCTAACATAAAAATTATGTTTGGGGGAATTTTTAGTATTTTTATATTATGTTTTAATTTTTAATAAAAAGTGAAAATATAGTTTTTTAGTTCAAACATATTTTTGATATAAATTATTTATAATGATAAATTATACATTGAATTTGTTTTAAATTTTAATTAAATAAATTTTTTATCAATTAATACTATTTTGGTAATTCAAATCAATTTCACTATGAAACTGACTATAAAAAAGAAAACATCATAATTTTTTTACTTTCAAAACCCGCATTGTCATTCCATATGGTAGATAAATTAGAATTTAATTTCAGGAAATTTTGTGATTGGAAGTTTTAGAATTGGATTACATATTAGGAATATGAATAAATTTTAATGTCTAATAAGTCTAATTATTTTGAAAAAAATGGTTAGTGAAAGTGATTAAAATTAACTACAATTATTCATGAAAAATAAGGTTTAATAAAGGTCTGAACCCCTTACTTAATGGGAGAAATTGACCTATACACTTGTCCAAAACCCATTGGATGGATGCATCCATGAGATTACCTGTACATTATTTAGTTTTTTTTGTTTTTTTTAATTTTTATGTAATTTTATCTATACACCTAACTTCATTCCAAAAAATCCAAGTGAGTCATTTTCCTCCCATGTAAAAGGGAACAACCAATCCCACTTCCTCACACCCCAAAAAACACATAGGTTCGTCCAAGATCTAAAAAAATAGCATCAAAAATCCCTAACCTAGAACTTTAAGACTCCCATTGGGCCTAAATCCTTCCAAGGAAGCCCTTTGGTATAAACCAGAAGAACCAACTCGATTAAGAGGTTACATCTTCTCTCAAACTTTTAGTTTCATTTCCATTCTCCTTCCCCTATACTATTCATAATATAATCATGAACAAAAAAATAGTATCCTAAATATAATAGGATATTTTTATGCTATGGTTTACACCTAAAATAATACACACCATCGTCTATCTGGTAACAAACATACGATTTTTATGTATGGTGAACTACTGTCTCACCAAACGATGATTGTTCATTTTTCCAATACCACTGATTATGGTGGCCATTATAATAGAAATTATGTTTATATAAACTATATATTATATTTATAATGTCTTTATAATTCTTTAATTTTTATTTAGAACATACCTTTATTATTTCTATCTTTTCTTAATATGATAATTATGTTTTAGAATTTGTGGATTATCACCCCCTCAATGAGATATGACTCATTAATTCCATAAATAGAATGTATAAAGGGTAGTTTTATTAAAAATATGTATCATATATAACATAGATAAGATAATTTAATTATTTTATACTTATGTATCAATTATTTTATATTCTTTTAATACAAAAAAGTAATGAAATTTGTGTTCATGAGTACATATGACCTACTATCTCCAGGAACGATGCACTTAATTTATAATCTCCAATTATTATAATTTATTTTAAATACATATATAATGGAAATATATGATATAAAAATCATGTTACACATTATGTATATTATGAAACCATAATATATTTAACAATAATAATAAATTACAAGTCAGGGCATACTTGACAAACTAGGAAATTAACAACTGAAATAGTAAAAATAGTGAATGGGTGTTAACAAATGGGTAATACAATATTATAAGATGTTAGAATATAATTTTTATAATATCATTATATTTCTTGAATATTTTAGTAAAATATTTTAAACCTCTATATAGGAGGATAAATACCACACACAAAATAAATGTTATTGTAAGGGGGTTTCATCTGAATTTACATTTTATCGAGACTTAGTTGTTATTATGCACCAATTCAAAGTTATTTGGGGTATATAATAACTTTATTTTATTATATCATGAATATAAATATTATCATTGTGTCATATATATTATATTATTTCATCAATTTCTGGCGATTATTATTTAAATGTTACAATTTGGTATGGGACCCGCAGGAATGTTTAATGATTATTCCCCTTAAGAATGTTCTTAATGTTTTTCTTTGCAATCTTAGTACCTTTTGTGATTCTCAAATTTATCTTGAATGAATAAATTTATTCTAATAATTTTTCATTGAAAATTTATTTCAATATAAAAATTCTCATATAATGTATATTAGTATTTCATAAATCATAAACTACATTACATGCAGTTTTTACTCTAGATGTTATTTGATAAAATGGGGAATTATTGATAAATATTTGTTTATCATTAAACATTCTTATTTGATAAGTAATATAAGTTATATAGATTATTATATTTGATTAATAGTTTGAACATGAAATTATAGGTAGATCTAGAACATTTTATAGCTCCTAGACGCATCAGCAGGTTCTCATGATAAAAATTAGTTAAACAAAATTAAATGGGTTTCTATCTGTTGTTTTGAACCATCCTGTGAATGGTTTTGACAATAATAGTTTTTCATGTTCATTAGACATTATATCCATAATTAATTAATTTCCATATTTTAGATTTATTTATTATTCATCCATGAATATTTTTCATCGACATATCTATGGATACATTTCATTTTCATATTATTTATTTAGATGGAATGGGTTTTAGTTTCTTATATTAAAATGTTGATATTACGTTATCTATTTATTTGAATGGTGTCTGTAATTAGTTATTTACCATGAAATTTTAATTTATTTCAATTTATTCATTATTTCTTCGACTTTACATACCCATAATAAGAATTTTAGCTCACCCTTATTATGTTTCTTTCCCCGGGTTATGAAGAAGAAATCATTGAATAAAATTTCATGGATGAAGTTCATTTCAATTTAATATGTATCATGTTTTATATTGGTTTACTAAAGTATTATGGGTATCATTTATCTAATATGGGTTTCCAATAATACTAAATAGAACAGCCTTTGATGATTTGTTTCTTTGAAATAATTCCTATGTAATTTAATAAAGCACTAGCTCCGTGATTCTCGGGTCGAGGTGTTATACTTAGTTTTAGAGGATGTTGAGCAAGAAACATGTACAATATATTTAGAAATCATTGATTAGGGAGAACACATCAATGATAAACCATGAGGATAAGTATAAAATAACAACATATAATTTTGATATGGTAGTGATTATGTGGGTATTCTAATAAATACATCCTTTTCTAGATACTACAATGGGATGTGGTTCTAGAACATATGTACATAAGTGTAATAACTCTAAAAAGGTGTTCCAATTATTATTTTGGGTAACCTAGTACAGAAAATAGGCCTTACTATGCACCATGTTTGACACTCTCAGGGTAAAGGCATACGATAATTCACATTCTTTTTACCTACTATTAAGATAGATTTGAAAGTAAATATTTCCCCAAATTAACTAATCTTTTTGATTTTGGGATTTTTGATTTATAAATTTATGTTATCTTCTATACCATGTATACAGTTATATAATGTTTTTTATTTTATGAGCTAATATAGTATATGTCATTTTTTATAAATGTATCATGGATGGAAAAAGTGCATCAACAATCGTGGACAGTGTAGAGATTTCCCTACTAAGGATGTCAATGTATTTGGTATTATAATTGATAAAGTTATGGATATACTAGGGAAACATAGTTAGGATCTGAAAATAACCTTTATCAAATAGAGAAAACTATTCCATGGAGAGAATATCCTATGCTAGATGACTTTATGTAGAAGAAACCCCCATTGTTTAGTGGGAATACTAATCCAATTGTTGCGGATCAATGGAATAATTATCTTGAGAAGATAATTATGGCCTTGCAATGCAGAGAAAAGGAAATGGTTACACTTGTGGTCTATTTACTCCAAGGTGATGCAGATCAGTGGTGGTCACTAATCTAGAATACAAGGGAGGAAGAATAAATTGAACTCATGGAATGAAGGACTTTTAAAGAGGCATTATTTGATAAAAACATCCATTGTGATAGAAAAATTGAGATGAAGTGGACATTTATTATCTTAAAGTACAATGATAAGGTATGTGTTACAGACTATGAATCTAACTTCACATGTTTATCTCAGTATACTAATCACTATATAAAAAACATAGAATGTAAGATCAACACTTTTTTAAGGTCTTAATTAAAATATTTGAAAGGAACTGGCCTCTCAAACATTTTCATCATATGATGTGATAGGTCTATGTTCCATAAAAATTGAGAAGTAATTCTCATGATCCAATGTATTTACAGTAACCCAAGAGAAGAACAGGTATTATAAACACCTTTAAAAAGGAATGAGTCAAATAATAATGAGGTAAGAATTTTTTTTCATCTTTTGATAATTACTGAAACAATCACCCAGGTAAATTCTTCAAAGGATTGGGAGTTTGTTATAATTATGGGGAAAAGTGTCACAAAGAAATAGAATTAAAGGGGAATAATCTGATCAATTATATACAGTGATACCACTAAAAGGATATGGGTAACTATGTAAAACAATTACCCAAGATTCAAGGGAATATACGTCTGAAAATGATAAGGGATCATGGCCATGCATATGTTATTGACACAACCAATGAAAATGGGTTAATATTTTTTTTATAATCTAAGAAATATGTTGTAAATGTATTTTGTTTACTTTTTTCACATTATATGATTTATGAAACATGTAAGAATTATACTATAATATGTTTTCATTATGGAATTGAGGCCATATGTTTAATGGTACCAATAAATGTTATCCAGTAAAAAGTTAAAATTTTCATAAAACACATGATATAGGGGATGGAATCCCTTGACATGTTCATGATGTTGAGATATTTATGATGAATTGAATGATTTGGGAAAGTTGTTTCTATTACAAAATTGATTATTGGCTCTTCAATAGGTGTTTGTTGAAGTCACTTATGGAGTTTACAACACTTCTGGATGAATGGATTATATCTGATAACAAGTGTATTACTTATGGAATAAGGAATAAAGCATGTTTCCAATAAGATTACATGATAATTCAAGTTATTTTCATATTTCAAGAGGATATATGATGAATTTATTCATCTATCTGGAATGTGAAAATCAAGAGATTCTTTATGTTGATTAATTAATTGTGATGAGTTCAATGAAATTATTTCTAAAGTATTGGATCAATTTTTTTTTGAAATGTTAAATATTTATAAAATGATTTAAGTTAAACTTTGGATATAGTTTTAGAGATTGACATATTACATCACTATATGATGCATCATGTGGTAAGAGGTGAAGAAGCAATATTTCACAGTGTAATCACAAGAATGTATTTTTTTATAGAAATTTATATTTAATTATATTCTTTTATGGGGAATAAAATTCCTTAACTAGATAAAAAATGGATTTTAATCAATAATATTATACTACTGTTGTAATTTTTTATTATATTAATGACTTTTTCTCACACCTTTGTTTTATGTTTTTGTTGTAAACAACATTAATCTAGACATTTTCTCTATAATTATCCAACAAAACATTATTTCTAGACATTTTATTCCTTATCCATGTTTCCATTTCCCACCTATGTTCTTCTAATAGAGCACATAATTACGTTAACATAGAACATTCCATTCTAGATTATTAATAAGATGTTTTATTAACTATTTTTAATGATCTGGTTCTTTTAACAATGGTTTAATTTCGATCCCAATATTACCGTGGTCAATTTTAAATTGCGAGGATCAAATTTAATTAAGGATGAGAGAATGTTACACTCCAAAATTCTATATTATGAATGTTATATTTGAAAGAGTGTCTTCCATGAAACACCAATCCATAAGGGAATATAATAACATGGTAAATTTAAAATAAATTTATTATTAAAAATATGTTTGATATAATATAATTCCCACAATATCATTCTATCATATCTAACCCTAAAGATATACCATATTCGATGTCTTGTGTTGCATTCCTGACTGAAGTGTACCGAACAATAATATATTATTAACATATTATTATTTTGTATAATAATAAATTAATGATCCACTTTAAATATAATTAACTAAATAGTGAAAATATATGGTTTATATAAATATAAAATGAATTCATGGGTTACCAATTAATAAGAAATAAAAATAAGAACCAATTGCATCCAAAAAGAAATGTCACTATGTTTATGATTTTAGAGGATTTTTGTTTTAATAAACATAATTAATAAAAATTAATTATTGATTTTAATGAAATATATAGGGTATATATTCATTGAAACATTTTTCATATTCTTTTATTAGGCTTTATAGACATAAGATAAGAACACACCAAATATTACACATAAAATACAATATTTTTATTAAAGGTAGTTCTTCCACCCTTTGATGAAAAGCCCATTTTAAATCCAAATTTTGACCATTTATAAATTCAATAATATAAAATAAACATAATATTTAAAATATAAACATATTAATTAAGTTTGGGAGAATTTTTAGAACTTTTCTATTAAGTTTCATTTTTTAATGAAAGGTCAATAATATTGAATTTTATTTGAAAACTTTTTTCATCTAATTCATTTATATGGTCTATTTACAATAATAATTTGTTTAAAAGTTTATTTCAATAATATTATTATCAATTAATCCAATTTAGGTCATTAGAATCATTTTTACTATGAAATTGACTAAAAAATAGAGCAATCTTTAGGATTTTTTATTTAAAAAACCTTCATTGTCGTTCCATATCTTGGATTAATTTTAATTTAATTTCCCCCAATTCTATCATGACCCATACCCCAAGGCCCATTCTACGACTACCCCAAGATCACCTTCCATAGGCTAGGGGATGGCGACTAGTAGAAAAAATTAGTATCCCTATAACGGGAAGGCATTTCATTTAAACGTGTATAAACTCTCAATCCAAGAAAACCACATGAAGCAACGAAGAAGTAAAATGTTGTAGTAAAATGTGTGATGAATGTAATGGGGAAAAAATACATGCCCAATTGAAAGGTCAAATTACCACTAAAAAGTGATAAATACCTCCTAGATCATCCATCAAGGATCTTACCTGATGTGTAAGTACAGATAGTCTCCAAAACACTCCACATCATCCCGTCTCCTCCATATACCACCTGGTCCTAGCTCCCTCAAGACTAAGCTCAACTGCTCATTGTCTACAGAAGACACAACAAGGTTCTGGTGAATCCCATGTAGGGGTGAGGAAAAAAATACTCAATAGGGACCCCGAGACCCCCAAAGGTCTCCCAGAGATCCACAAAAGAAATACCACAAAGCCGGACCTCAATTGAAAAGCACGAAGAAATCATTAACTATTATTAGGTATATTCCCATTAAAATATCTAAGTTATCACAATATACACATCTCAATCATGAGGAAACATAAGGCTCCAACTTTTAAACCATTATCATAACTAATCCACGAAGGATGAATACCATAATGGTAACACAAGGAAGGTAACACCACGAAGGTAAAAGTACCACAAAGGTAAAGACTGAGCTCAAACCAGGTATAACATATGTACAAAAGTATATATGATTATACATATCACTGGATAATCTTATTATGTCGAGAGGCTCTACTACTAACCCACACAGGATTTGGAGATACTGACCCACATAGGATCGGTGAGCAGTGACCCACAAAATATTGCTGATTGTTGACCCACATAGGATCAATAAATGCTATCCCACATAGGTTCAATAGATTCTAACCCACATAGGATTGACTTTTGTTCTTCACATTAAAACCTAAATAATGATTCTGACACTAAGCACGCTTTATTCCAGAAGGATCCACTCATCATTCCATCAGTCGTACCTCTACCACCAAAACGTTCCATGAAGAAATATCTCAAAGGACCTCCATGTTGTAAGGTTTCCAATGCGACTGGCAGCGTGCCAATTAGGTTCACAGTCTATAAGCTATATCCATTTTAATGTCTAGGGCCTTGTTAGATTATGGTTCGATCCAAACCGGTCATACTCCGAATTTCTTCAAAACTGAAGTGGAGTAAACAAGAAGAATATTCATGCTCCAAGGATCCCAATGCCATAGACAGTTCATCAAACAGACGTCCAGTTCACATGTTATGGCCTTTTAAACGAAAGGGGATGGGTTGGTTTTGGCTTTGATCTGACCAAGCCATACTGACCCGACCCAGTTTGGGTTTGGCCAAGCTGGGCGAGGCCATGATGTGCTAGGGACACTGGGGCACAGATCATCCTGGCCTAGCTGGGTGGCGCGGCCCACTGTGCCCCTGTGGCCGACTGGGCTCAAGCGGCCCTACCTTTGGATGGAATGGCCCACTTGCTGGGGTCCACCCTATCAGGCATGGGGGGGAGACTCCCCCTGTTTGGAAGGTGGAGTGGTGGTGCCTCCTGGTGCCACCACGTCACCCTGGGGACCCACTAGGAGTGGGTTCTGAACCATCATCGCAAATTCTAAGCCACGACCCTCTTCAGCGGTGCGTGATGGTGCACCGCTCGCCTCCACCCACGACCGTCCAGTGTTGGCTGCCACTGTCCGCCATGACTATATGATGCGTCCCTCTTCACGAGTGTCGCGCGACAGTGAACCGCCACCTAATTCGCGACCGGATGGTACTCACTGCTGCCATCACCACCGCTGACACTGGTTTCCAGCATCACCATGGCGGTTCCATGATGGCGGTATTTCATGGCTCACCGGGTGAGATCCAGTCACCCATTTTTCTTTCAAATGTATTAACAGCCACTTCGGGACACCCTATTTGCTGCTTTATCCTCTGTTCTGGGTTCTGTCCAACCTGAATAAAAAAGTCTACGAAGAATTCATAGATTAAGAAAGTAGTAGAGGGTCCAGGGTTTGTTAATTTTTCCCCTACCCTCTACATTATCTTGATAACATGAGGGAATAATAATATTCAACAATTCTGTTTAAACTAAACCAATTAAAAACCCTACCTCAAGATCATTGGATAAAGACTGTGTTTGAGGAAGTGTCAGCCTTCAATGTTCTAGTGACAAGCCTCCAATGATGCTATTGAATCATCATTCTTCGGTTCTTCATTAGTGAGGGGATTCATTATTCATCTAGAATTATCCAAATATTAATCCTTTTCCAACGATTTTCCAAAACCCCGCTTCAGAGTTTATCTCTCAAACATGTGATTAAGAGGTTCACTAATTTGTTTAATTAATGAGCCTCATTATTCACATGAAGGGTGGTTACACAACTATTATGTAACCGGGCATTGAATGTACTTCATTAAATGCTCTACCACCCCATTGGTCCCCACCATCAAAACATAAAATTGAGGTGGAACGATGTTTTAAAAATAAAAATAAATATATTGTATTGTATATATTCATCAATATTAAACGTGAAACAACTTTCTTCCATAAACCACTACGGTCGAGGATAAACTTCCTGTAAGTGAATTCTGGTGCTATGAGTTCAATGGTGCCCTCAAATTTCAATTCAGAACATCGGTTTAAATGTTAGGATTTCTCCCTCACACTTTTACTGAACATACCATATTGATTGTTTAAAATTCCATTCCAGGCACACTGGGCATTGAAATCAAACGCTGTCAAATTTCACAGTGTCAGAATAGTACCATATAAATAAAAAAATACATGAAATAATCTAGGTCTTTAAATTCTACCCAACATAGGTATTTTCACCCCCTGAAATCAATGAAATAGTCTAAGGAAACAAATGGGGGTACTGAGCACAAATCTGAGCCTCCTGCTCCCATGTTCTCTCTTAGAGGTTCCTGGGTAGCCAGCAAATGCGCAACAAAGGAATCTATCATCCATGATGGACTCATTCCTGATTATCCTTGATCTCCACCTGAACCTCTGTAAAAGTTGCCCCGTCATAAATGTCATACTCGCCCCAGTCGATAACGTGCGATGGATCATGCACGTACTTCCTCAGCTACGACATCTGGAAAACGTCTTGCACCTGATGCATCCTTTGGGGAAGAGCTAGGCGATACACCACCTCACCAACTATAATGTGAACCCAAAAGGGTCCGATAAACATCAGAGATAGTATGTCACCCCAATCGAAAATCTGTAATCCTCATGGAGGTGAGACCCGTAGGAAGACATGGTCTCCCTCCTCTAACTCCAAAGGTCTTTGTCTCCTATTAGCATGTGACTTCTACCTATTTTATGTAGACTTTATCTGCACCTTGATGATCCAAACCTTCTCAGTGGTATCCCATACCAACTCTAGAACAATATGTGCTGACTCCCCTGGGTCTATCCAGTATAGACGGGATCTACCAGGTCAGTCGTACAAGGCCTCAAATGGTGCCATACCGATGGTGGAGTGATAACAGTTGTTGTATGCCATCTCCACCATGGTAATGTGTTCCTCCCAACTGCGTTCAAAATCTAAGATGCAAGCACAAATCATGTCCTCTAATTTCTGAATGGTCCACTCCATCTAACCATCCATCTGTGGATGAAGGGTGGTGCTCCAACGTAGCTGAGTCCCGAATACCACCTATTATCCCCTTCAAAACCGAGATGTAAAACGTGTTTCGTGGTCAAAGATGATCGTCTATGGATCCTCGTGAAGTTGTACAATCACTTGAATATATAGGTGTCCCAAGCACTCTACTGATCCTTGCTCTCGGATGGGTAGGAAGTGGGCCAACATGGTGAGTCTGTAAATGATCACCCAGTTGGAATCATGTCCCCAAGGCATACATGGAAGCCCTGTCACAGAGTCCATGGAAATACCATCCCACATCCACTCCGGCACTACTAGTGGCTGTGATAAGCATGTTGGAAGATAATCCTTGACCTTCACTTGATGACAAGTGAGGCATCGCGAAACAAACTCTTCCACTGCCTTCATTATCCCCGACCACCAGTGCTAATGCCAGAGGTCCGGGTACATCTTCACCACAACAGGATTTACCGTCATAGGGGATATAAGGATCTCCCTCAACACCTCATCTCATAGTTCCATTGGTACCATGGTGCAACCCTAAATAGAATGACGTGCGCCCCCCCCCCCTAGAAAATCCATCAGGTTCCTGTCCAGAGAATATATGGGCACATCCATCCACACAGTCGAAGTCCCCAAGCAATGGCTCCCGAACTCGTTGAAGAAGTGGGGGAGTGACAGTCATAGACTAGAGGTATGTTGCTACATATCTATCAACAAGGGATATCTGCAATATGGCTAGCTGCTTTGTCACGATACTCAGCAGTTGTAAACTAGACCTCCTACTGAAAGTGTCTGCCTATACGTTCCACTTTCTGGTTGTGTAAACTATCTAGAAGTCATGGTCTTGGAGGAACTCCGACAATCCCCTCTGTCCTAGGATGAGGTCCTTCTATGAGAAGATATATTTGAGACTCTTGTGAGATGAGTAAACAGTAAATCGTTCACCCATCAAGTAGTGTCGTCACATCTTCTTGGAGAAGAATAATGCTTCAAGCTCTAGGTCTTGGATAATGTAGTTCTGATAATGTTTTCATAGATGTTGTCAACCATAAGTGATCCCTGCTCACTTCTGCAACATGACACATCCATTTCCAGTCCCTGATGTGTCGCAGTAGACTACATACCCAACACCGTCTTCTAGTAGCCTCCGGGGGGGGGGGGGGGGGCACTCGTCAGTCCCTGCCTTAACTCTTGAAAAATCTATTGGCATATCTCCATCCATACAAATTGATATACCTTCTTCTTCAATCCTAAAAAGTGTGTTACAACTCTTGAAAATTTGGGAAGGAATCTCTGGTAGTACCCAACCAACCCCTTGATGATCCTCACATCAGTCACACTCCTAGGTGGCTCCCAAGTAGGAACAACTTCTATCTTTACCGGATCCACTTCAACGTCATTCTTCATGATAATGTGTCCCAGTAAGTGGACCTCCGTATCTAAAACTGGCACTTCGAGAGCTTACCATAAAGATGGTGATCTCGAAGTGTATCCCGAACTATCTACAGATGATAAGAATGCTCTTCCTCCATTGCCAAGTATATCAAGATTTTGTCGACGAAGACCACCACAAAGAGATTGAGGTATGGATAAATGATCTTATTCATGAGTCCCATGAACACTGCAGGGGTGTTGGTCATTCCGAATGGCACAACGAAGAAATTATAGTGGCCATACCGACATCTGAAGGCCGTCTTCGGCACATCCTCATCTCATACCCTATGTTGATGATATCCTGATCTGTGGTCTTTCTTCGAAAACCAATGATCTCCTTTCAGCTAGTCGAAATGATTTTCAATCCTCATAAGTGGATATCTTTTCTTCACGGTCACCTAGTTCAGGCAATGATAGTCAACATGGAGTCTCAAAATCGCATCTGCCTTCTCGGAGACCAAAATTGGGGCTTCCCATGAAGAAACACTAGGCCAGATCATGTTTCCCTACTATTAGTGCAACAGCTCCTGTATATGCACTGAGCATAGAGTCACTAGGATAAAATCTACCCTAAAAATTCCGTCAAAGTCTGACCAGTCTAGGTTCACCTCATCATGTATCTAAAGTGTCAAACTCCATCGTATCCTCACTTCTTCCTAAAAGATATTGGAATCTAGGATCACCATCAAATCAGCAGGTGTCCCAACTATGGGAAAGAAATCTGGCCACAGCCTCCATCCATGTCTGTAGATCTGTCTCTCCTCGGATCCTCAGAGGCCTCTGATACTGGAACTCATGCAACACAATCAGTTGATGTGAACAATCTATTGGTGGGGATGGTTGAAATGGCTACCCAACGGGTAGTGGTGATACTGGTACACCACTCGATGGTACTATTGCTGAAAGAGGGTCTTACCTGAATCCTCGTCACTCGGTGGGCTATCATCACTAACACTCACTGGAACCCAGGATGGAAGTCTACATGGTGGCATCTTAAATGAAAATAGATGCACCATAATCAATAATATATACTTGGTGAGCTGACTCAAAGATATCATAAGAAAAATAGTTCAAAAACACACACCATCATTTTTTTCATTTGCTGAGTCTGAAATCAGAATTCAGTGTCCTGGTGCATGGATACGTTGGCTACCACACCAACAATGGATTCCCCAAACTGAGAACAACACTCATAAAACCTATCCCTATTGTGACTTTAAAAATATCAGAGTCTAAGTGATTTTATAGAAAAGACTTCTCTGATAACATTTTGTCACAACCCATCCCCTAGGGCTCGTGTCACGACTACCCAAAACCCACATTCCATAGGCCAGGGGTTAGAAACTAGCACCAAAAGGCATATCCCTATAATGGGAAGGAAATGAGTTTAAACCTGTACAAACACACAATACCAGAATACAACAAGTAGTAACCACAGAGTAAACTGCTGTAGTAAAAATTTTATTAAAAGTAAAGGGGCTAGAATACAAGTCCAACTTAAAGGTTCCAATACAATTGAAAATAGAAAATCACACCTAGATTGTCCACCGAGGATCCTACATAAAGGGTGGGTACGGATTGTCTCCCAAACACCCCATGTTATCCAGTCTCCTCTGTGTACCGCTTGGTTCTAGCTCCTTCATGACTCAGCCCGGTTTCTCATCATCTGAACAGGACAAAACTAGGTGACGGAAAAGGCCATGTATGGGTGATTATAATAATACCCAGTAGGAGGCCATAAACCCTTGAAGGTCTCCCAGAGCTCAAAAAAATAAATACCACAAAGAAAGGTATCAATCACAAAGCATGAAGCAATCATCAACTCTACTTCGGTATATGCCCATACATATACCTATGTTATCAAAATATTCTCATCTCAATCACGAAGAAACATAAGGATCCATATTTTAAGCCATTTTCACAATTGAAAGATGAGGGATGAATACCACAATGGTAACACCACGAAGGTAAAATTAACACAAAGGTAAAGACTCAAATCACACCGGGTATAACATTAGTATAGTAATACAGACCTAGATCAACGTTTTCTTTTAATTGGTTGTACTGCTAACCCACATAGGCTCTAGAGATACTGACCCACATAGGATTAGTGAGCGCTGACCCACTCCAGATTGTAGATTGTTTACCCACATATGATTAATAAATGGTGACCAACATAAGAATGATAGAAGCTGACCTACATAGTCTCGATGTTCTTTTTCACATTACAGATAACCACTAGATTCCTGCACTAAGCACACTTGATTCTGGGAGGATCCGCTCCACAATCTATAAGTCATTCCACAATATCCACAGAGTTCCACGAAGAAATTTCATAATGGAGCACCATGTCATAAGGGTTCCAACGAAACTGATGGTGCGTCAATCAGTTGTCCAGACAATATGTTTTTGGCATTTTAATGCCAAGGACCTGATTGGATTAGGGTTCAATCCAACCAAGCCGTACTTGAAAACTCACAAAACAAATCAAGTGATATAAACCAAAATGTCCTTCTCACTCCATGGATCCCACCTCCATAAACGGTTTATCAAATAGATGTCATGTTTACAAGTTATGGAATTTTATGAAAAAATGGTCCTGCTGGGGTCAGGGTCCGACCTAACCTGGCCCGTCCCAGTATGGGCTGACCCGACCCAGATTGGGTCGACTTGTCCTAGTCCAGGTCTGAACCGGGTGGGCTGGGCCATGGCGGGCTTGGGTTTCTGGTCCGCGCGGACCTCTGGGCGGGTGCAGCCCTGTCCGAAGAGAGGGCATGACCCTTTGGGCTCGCACCGCCAGTCCTGTGGATGGGGTGGCTCGCTTGGATCGAGTGGCCCAACATGCGGAGGGAACATCCCGCTGGCTAGGGCCTGCCCGAGATGTTGTGGGGGGGGGACAGCTCCTCCCATTCGGAAGGTAGAGCAGTGGTGCCACGTGGAACTGCTAGGTCTCCTGCGGGAACCCTAACCAGCGAGTCATAGCCCTCTGCCGCCACTTCTTAGCCACATCCATTTTCACCGTTGCACGACGGTGTTCCACTCACCTCCGCCCGCACTCGGCCAGTACTGGCCGCTTCTATCTTCCAATACTATATGTCGCGGCACTCTTAACTAGTAGCACACGATGGTGCTCTAGCACATCCATTGCGTCCGGATGGTACCGACCACCACCATCACCCCTGCCAACATCTGCATTCCAGTGTCACTCTGGCAGTCTTCCACATGTCACCTGGTGAGCTCTATTGACCCGTTTTTTCATCCAAAGGTATCAAAAACCTTCTTGGGATTCCCTCTTCACCCCTTGACCCTCCGTTCCAGGTTCCGTACAACCCGAATAAAGAGTTCATGAAGAACACATATATCTAAAAACTAGCGAAGTGTCTGGGCATTGTTTGTCAAGCCCATGCCCTCTGTGATATCTTGATGACATAAAGAAAGAATAATATTAAATAATTATTTTTAAAATAAACCAATTAAAAAATATACCTCATGATCATTGGGGAATGTCTACCTTTGAAAAAGAGTGGGCGTTCGTCGTTCCCATAACGAGCCTCTAACGACACTGCTCATTCTTCATTCTTCATTTCATCCTTGGCGTGGGGATTCATTCTTCTTCAAGAATCCTCCCACGATCATTCCTTTTCCAATTATTTTCCCAAACCCGATGTTAGATTTTAACTCTCTAACATTTGATTAAGAGGTTCATTAATTGGTGCATTTAATGGGCCTCATTAATCACATGAAGGGTTGTTACACAACTATTGTGTAAACGGGCATTTAATGTCCTACATTAAATGCCAGACCACCCCATTGATCCACACAATAAAAACATAAAACTCAGGTGGAATGATATTTTAAAAATAAAATAAAATAAATTTTATTTTATTTATTTTTCAACAATAAACGCAATGAAAACTTTCCTCCTAGACCCAATATGGTAGAGGTTAAACCTCCCTTAAGCGAATCACAACACTACATGTTCAACGATGCCCTTAGATTTCAATTCTGAGCAATTGTTCAAAATTTTGGATTCATGCTCTCAAGATTACATAACTTACCTTAAAGAAAGATTAAAATTCGGTTCCTGGAACAACAGGCATCAGAATCAAACGCCGACAGATTTTGAAGCCTAATAATAGTCCCATTTAATTAAAAACAATACATGAAAAAATCTTGGTCTTTACAAATTTTCTGATTGGAGTTTTGAAAAGTTTGTTCCCTATTTTGACTCCAAAGAATTTATAATATCTAATAAGGTCAACATCCTTTTACCAAAATGATTAGTGAATGTGATTAAAATTTATTACAATTATTAAGGAAAACATATATTTAATAAAGGACTAATCCTTTAACTTAATGGGACCAATTGACATAGCCACTTTTACAATATCCATTGGTAGGAAATATATTGACCATGAACCTTCCATTACTGAGTTTTTTTTATTTCATATGAATTTTGTTATGTAAGAGAATGTGTACACCTAACTTGTTTCATAAAATTCCATGTGAGTCATTTTCCATCCCTATTAATGGCCACCACCTCTCCAATTACCTAAAACCACTCAAACCACATTGGTTCATCATGTATTTACCAAAATGGATTCCCAAAATCCCTCCCCTTAACTTTGAATCATCCCTTTGGGAATAAGGCATTCCATGGAATCCTTTTGGTATAATCCAAAAGATGTTACCTGATTATGAGGTAGGCACTTCTCCCAAGATTTTTAGTTTAATTTCCAGTCTCCACTACCTATACTCTTATTATTATAATCCTATATAACAACACCAGTATATGAAATACAATATTATTTTTGATGCTACACGTTAGACCTAAACTTACACACATCTTCATTTAATGTGTTACAGACATACTGATTCTATGGATGATAAACTACTACCTCACTAAATAATGATTTAAAATTTTCACATACCACCTATCATGGTGTCCATTATAATGGACAATATGTTTATATATTCTATATATTATATTTATAATGACTTTATGATTCTGTAATTTTTATTTAGAACATACCTTTATTCTTTCTATCTTATGTAATTACATTAGTTCTGTTTGAGGATGTGTGGACTACCACCCCTCAAAGTGATATGAATCATTAATGCCAAACATGAAATGTATAAAGTTTAGTTTTAATAAACATATGTAAAATTTAGAACACATATATGATAATATAATTATAATATACACATGTTTGATTAATCTTCATTCTATTAAAAGAAAAAAATAAATGAATATATCATTCATGCGTAGGTACAACCTACCATATCCATGGATGTTATCCATCATTTATAATATCTATTTATTATAGATATAAATAAATGAATATATACAGGATATATATAATATAAAAATAAATTTTTTATATTCTGGATATGATGAAACCCTGATATATTTAAAAATAATAATAATAAATAACAAGTTAGAATATACTCGATGAACTAGGAAATCGACACCTGAAATTATCAAAATAATGAATGTCTTAAAAAAAGGTAATAAAATACAATAAGATGTTAATATATACAATTATTAACACAATTATAATTATGGTATAAGTTAGTCTCATATTTCAAACCACTATATAATAGTATGAATACCACACAACAAACAAAATGTGAATGTAATAGAATTTTCACTAAATTTAAGTTTCATCGAGACTTAACTGTTATTATACACCAAATCACTTTTATCTAGAGTATATAATTACTTTTTCATGTTGTAAGAAATATACTTATTATCATGGTATTATATGCTTTATATAATTTCATAACCTTTTAAGGATTATGATTTAAATGTTTCAAAATGGTATGTGAAACTTGGGAATGTTTAAAGATTATTATCCATAAGAATTTTCTTAATGATTATCCTTTCAATCTCACTTAATTTTTTAGATTTTTAACATTCTCTTGAAAAAATAACTTTATTGAAATCATTTTTGAATATAAATCTAATTAAATATCCGTATTGTCAAATAATGGATATTAGTATTTCCTAAACCACATATTATTTTACACACATGGTTTACTATGACTATTTTTTAATTAAATGGGGATTTTTTGATAAAAATGAATTTTTCATTCAATGCATTTATTTGAAAATGAATATTAGTTATTTATACTATTATATATGAAGAATGATTTGAAAATGCAATGAGGGGGTATTTTATACTTTACAAACCTCCTCAATGCATCAATGGGTCCTCATAAAAAAATTAGTTTTCCAAAATAAACGGGGTTTAATTAGTAGTTTTAAAACATACTGTGAAATGTCGTGAAGGTTATAGGATTTCATGTGCCTCAGACATGGAAATCATAAAGAAATAATTTCCCTCATTTATATTCAGTGATTATTTATCCTTGGGGGTTTTCACTGACATATATATGGATAAATTTCATTCTCAATTAATTGATTTAGATGGAATGAATTTCACTTTTTTTTATTTCCATATTGATATTTCCTTATCTATTTATTTTAATGGAATGTGTAATAAGTTATTTACCATTCTATGTTAATTTACTCATATTGATTCATTATTTCTTCCACTTTAATTATCCTTAATAAGAATTTGAGCTCCCCCTTATTAGGATTCATTCTCAAGGCTATAAATATGAAATATTTGAATTAGTGTTCATGGTTGAAGTTCATTTTAGTTTATTAGGTAACATGTTTTATTTTATTTTCATAATGTAGATAATGAACCATAGATTACATACATGGTTAATAATTCAGAATTGAAGTATATTTATTACAACAAAAAACAAATCCCTAACAGGATCGTATAGGTATAGTGTCTTTAGAAATTGGGAAACATAAACAACTGGTTTATAAAGAATCTACATTGTCTCTCGTTTATTTGATCATATCTAGACTCCTTTTTGGAATATCATATTTAATAACCTTCTTCATGACCTAGGGAAAAGAAACATACAAATGGTGAGCTCAAATTCTTGGTAAGGGTAAACATATGAAATGTCAATCGTATCATATTCTTAAGAGCATAACGTTTGAAAAATCATTCCCTCCATAAGAGATCAAAATATCATGTCACGGGATAAATCATAGAACTGCAATGTAATCCCAAAAATCAGAACATAAGACATGAAACATTGTGTAATACACACATAATCATTGAAAAATAATTTCATATTAATCAAGGATCATCGCCAAGACCATCATAGCGGACAAAGTCCATTACTGAACTAAGTTTACTCCTCATTCAAACCCTGTAATACTGAACTGGCTTTACGTGTTATTCTAGCCATGTCTATCTCATGCGATAAAAAAATTTACCCAATGAATTGGAGGGAGATATAGGTCACACCCATATCATAATGAAACAATTATTATGTGTTACACAAAATAAGAAAGCATACATCAAAGCATAACCCATGTAATAGAATGGGATTCTTAAACATCATGCCGCCATAACATAATCCATATTAGATAAATGGACTTCATAAAAATAACTCCATCATATCATAATAAAATCAATGTAATAATAGGGATAGAAACATAACCTTATATCATCTTATATGGAAAATAATTTTGAGAAAACCCTTGAAATTATTTCCTGAGGAAAATATCCTATCTTTTTCGAAAAAACATTTTTTGTTCTCAACATGTCATGCAATTGTAAAATAAAAGATGTTAATTGAAAATAAACTCGAAAACATGTAAAGGAATATTCATGGAAATAATAATATATGAAAACCTAAAAATCCACTCATGCCATTTTAGTTAAAAAAACATGTGGCTCGTACTTTTCCAGAAAATTCAAAAAGTATCTCATACTGAAAATGACAAAAGATTCCTTTCATTTCTTTAAAAAAAATACAAATAAGTAAAATTGGATTTAAACCACTACAGGAGGATAGAAATGATATTAAATATTGATGAAACATGTATGTAGATGATAAATATTCCCCAGTAAATGTCGATGTATAAACAATCTTGGATAAAAATTGATATTGTGAGATTTTCCCTTACCTTAGGTCTGATATGCTTTGTACGTATCCGAACCTCATCTTCTTCAATGCGCCTATTTTAAAACTCCTCCTGGGGCACTAAAATTGGTCATTGAAGAAGACCAGGACCTCTAGTATTTTTATAGGGATGTTTATAAGAGAAATGGATAGGTTTTGGCAGAGCTTGAAGGCTCAAAATGTTGTGATGTGGAGAGAGAGGAGGTGCCCTTTTTATAAGAGAGGAGAGGGGGACCTTTGGAAACCTAAAAAATATTAATTTATAATAAACACAAACCCCACATAAATACTTCCAAGAAGACTCATATTCTATGATTATACGATATAGGGTTGTAATCTCATCACCCAATAATATTTATACATGTTGAGAATTTATTTTAAACCTTATCAACTTGATTTATCCTTATTTAATCTATTTAATTTTATTTGCGGTAATAATATTCTATATTTTGAACTATTATAAATAATTACATATGTGTTGTGAATTTTCCATAATTTGATACTTTATGACATTTTAGACCATATAAATTTCATTTTATAATTATTAAATATTTTTTGTGATTTTTAAACAATTTTATAATATGTTATTTTTATAAAATAACAATAGTGTCAATTTTGACACTATTTATTTATTTGCATTGAAATATAATCCACACAGAGAATATATTTGAAACAAAATATTTAATTGATTCCTAACATGTCATATTCATTTATAAAATTTTTCGAGAAAATTAATTAGTTCATATAATATTTATTTTAATATTTATAAAACCATTTATTTGATATTTCAATCAGAAAAATAATTTCTACATCACTATTGTGTCATCATTAATGATTTTTATTTAATCCCAAAAAATTCTAAATAAATTCTCATAATTTAGATAATTTTGTTATCTTTGTGGAGACTATTTTTATTCTAATTTTTATGAATTTTATTACAAAATTATAATTATTACACTTATAAGATATAAGAGAGTGACATGTTGTCACTTTCTTCGGTTTTAATAATAATTATATCATTCTCATGGTAAAAATACCATGAAATGAATATAGTATACACTTAGATGATATAGGTCGACATTTATTCATTCAATAATATTTTGGCAGGGTTTAGGGTAATTTCATAATCTTATTTTACCCTTAATTACCCGATTTATCTTTAAGTGTAGTAAATGAAAATTACCATAGTTACCATTCATAATATCAAAAAATATATTTAAGTAACATATTAAAATAATTTGGACCCATTTAATCCAAATATGGAATCCATTTTTCAAAATTAAAAACACAGAAGTTGTAGTAATTAATTTAAAATTTATCCTGTTATTAAAAAAAGAGGTTTTAAAAGTTAAAACATTGTCAAAAATTGAAATGTTTTTATCTATGAATTCAATGTAAAGTTAATGGTAATGACATAAATTATATTAAATGGTAAAAATATATTTTATTTATACTTTAAAACTATTAAATTTTATCATTTAATCATAGAAATTATGTTGATGAAAAAAGTTGTTTTTAAGAAAAATTTAGAGTATTTTTACTATTAATCAAAATATGAATGTTATCAGAAATTTATCAATAGTTTATTCAATGAAAATTTTTATATCGTGACTCAAAATAAGAAGTTTATTTTGTCAAATTTATCTCCTAAAATTTTCAAAAATTTTATTTAAAATGGGTGTGCCATCAAAATGTGGAAAACTGTATTTTTGAAAAAAATAATTATTCTATCCGAAAAATTGATTTTTTTCTCATATCATATGTAAGATGAATTATAATGTTATATAAAATTAAAATTGTGGTTAATACTATTTTTAACGACTAGTTTATATAATATTTTCAAAATATATCATCGTTCAGTGAATCCCGGTATTGCGTACTACACAAGCTATCGAGGAAGGTCTCTCTTGCATGTAACACAAGTCAACCCAGTGTTGTGTGTATTAAAAGATTCCTATGGTGTTGAGTATAAAAAAAGTATTTCTCATAAAATATTTGGGTGTTACATTATACCACCCTTAAAATGAATTTCTCCGTCGAAATTTGTTAGTTCGTTACAAACAGATGATGATACCTCTCCCTCATCATATCCCCATGTTCCTATGTAGCTTCTTCTAATGGGTGGTTATTCCATAAAAATTTAACCAAGCGAGTGGTCTTGTTTAATCGAACTTTTTCACTAAATCCAGAATCTCTATCACATGTTCTTCATAAGAAAGTTCTTTCTCCAGTGGTATAACTTCTGAGCTTAGTACATGAGAAGGATCATGAATGTACTTTATCAGGAAGGATACATAGAACAAATCATGAACTTGACAGAGTTTCGGTGGAAGTGTCAATCAGTAAGCTACCTTCCCAACATGATCTAGTATTTTGAAAGGACCAATATACCTAGGGCTCAGCTTTCCCTTATTTACAATTCTCATTACTCTCTTCCAAGGAGATATTCGTAAAAACACTTTATCACCCACTTCAAACTCTAGGTCTTTTATTCAGTTGTCGGCATAACTTTTTTGTCGACACTGAGCTGCTCTTATATGTTGTTGAAAAGATCTGACCTTTTCTTCCATCTCATCAACAAGATCAGGTCCTAATAGCTTTCTTCCCCAACTTCATCCCAGCAAGTTGGAGTCCCGCATTTCATTCCATAGAGAGATTCATATAAAGCTATCTGAATAATAGAGAGAAAGCTATTATTATAAGAAAATTCCACCAAAGTTAGGGGTGATCCCAACCACCTATGAAATCCATTGAATGCTCTCAAAATTTCTTCTAGAGTTTGACTTTCCATATCAGACTGACCGTCTGTCTAGGGATGATAAGTAGTGCGGAAACTCAACTATGTATCTAGACCATGCTGAAGATATTTCCAGAACCTCGAGGTAAACTTCGGATCCCAATCAGAAATAATGGAACGTGGTACTCCATGAAATCTTTCCAATTCTTTTAAATATATCCTAGTAGGCTTATCAAGAGAGAAATATACTCTCATAGAAATGAAGTGTGCCGACTTCGTAAGATGATCAACTATAACCTATATAGAATTATTTCCTTAGGATATTTTGGGAAGTTCAGTGACAAAGTCCATAGTAATGTTTTCCAATTTCCATTTTGGTATGGGTAATGGTAGCAAAATCCTCTTAGAATTCTATCTTTCAGCCTTAACTTTCTGACAAACCAAGAATTGAGAGACATATTCATCAACATCTTTTTTCATTCCACCCCACCAGAAGTACTCTTTGAGGTCCTTATAAATCTTTATGCTTAAGATGATCAACTATAACCCATATAGCATTATTGCCTTAAGATATTTTGGGAAGTCCGGTGACAAAGTCCATAGTAATGTTTTCCCATTTACATTCTGGTATGGGTAATGGTTGCAATATCCGCTCAGACATCTGTCTTTCAGCCTTAACTTGCTGACAAATCCAGAATTGAGAGACATATTCAGCAACATCTTTTTTCATGCCATCCCACCAGAAGTACTCTTTGAGGTCCTTATACATCTTCATGCTTTCATGGAGAATATAGAATGAAGATCTATGTGCTGCATCCAATATTCCCTTCCTTAATTCTGGTATGGGAGGAACACAAAACCGATTCCTAAACCTTATTATTTCATCACAATCAATGTAGAATTCTGGAACATTTCTCACATTCTTTTGTAACTCTGCATCTTCTTTCACGCCTCTTTATTCTTCACATGTATCTATGGTTGAAAATTCATTTGAGAAAGATAATATTTTTCCCCATCCATTATAATTCCAAGATCCATCCTTTGTTAAACCATAAATATGGGATCTTTTGTGATCCTAATCATGGATAATTTGTCATGCTCTTGCCTACATAATGCGCTTGGCACCTTGTTTGGTTTCCGAGGGTGGTAATGAATTGAGTAGTCATAATGCTTAATCATCTCCAAACATATTCTTTGGAACCTATTCAGCTCCTTTTGTTTGAAAATATACTTTAATGTTTTATGATCAGTATAAATATCATAAATTTCACCATAACGATAATGACTCAATATTTTTAATGCAATGATTACCGTGGCTAACTCCAAATCATGAGTTGGGTAATTTTTCTCATGTATTTTCAACTATAATGAGGCATAAGATATCACCACAACATTTTGCATGAGAACACACCCCAATCCTTTCTTGGATACATCACTGTATATTACAAACCTTTCTCCACTACAAGGTAATGTGAGTACAGGTGAACTGGATAAACTTCCTTTTAACTCCTTGAAATTCTCTTCACACTCCTCTATCCAAATAAACTTAACTCCTCTTCAATTCAACATTGTGAGTGGATTAGATAATCATTAAAAATCTTTCAAAAAACATCGATAATTTCCAGTTAAACCAAGAAAACCTCAGATCTGAGTTACTATTGTTGGTCTCGACCATCATTCGATAACATCTATTTTTACAGGATCCACAGATATCACCTCTCTTGATATTACGTGACCCAAAAATGAATCTTTTTGAATCGAAAATTCATACTTGGTAAATTTGGCATAAAGCATCTCCTTTATTAGGGTCTTCAATACAATTCTTAAGTGATCTTCTTGTTCTTCCTTTCACATTGAATAGACAAGAATATTATCTATAAATACTACCACAAAATGATCAAGATGGTATCTAAAGACTCTATTCATTAAGTCCATGTAGATAACAGGGGCATTAATAAGACCAAATGGCATTACTATAAATTCATAGTGTCCAAACCTTGTACGGAAATCTGTCTTTGGTATCTCATCCTTTTTGACCCTTAATTGATGATACCCTGAATGAAGATCAATCATGGAAAAGTATTAAGATCTTCGTATTTGGTCAAATAAGTCATCAATGCATGGGAGATGATATTTTTTCTTAATAGTGTTCTTGTGAAGTTCTAGATAATCAATGCAGAGTCTCATTGACCAATATCTCTTCTTAACAAACTGAACAGGTGATCCCCAAGTGGATGCACTAGGACACATGAATCCATTATCAAGAATCTCTAGGAGTTTCTTCTTCAATTCTTGCAACTCAATTGGGTCCATTCTATATGGTGTCTTTGAAATGGGCATAACACCTGATATGAGTTCTATTAAAAACTCAACATCACAATTTTGTGGAACACCTGGAAATTCCTATGGAAAGACAGAATCAAACTCTCATACAATGCTCATATTCTTAATCATGTGTTTCTCTCCAACCATTTTATATAAATTTTAGTCATTTATTGGAATCAAGACCCATAGGATGGAAGAAATTTCCACTTGAAGGTTATATTTATCCTTGCATAGATAGATAATCGTAGATTGATATGGAATATGAAATTTGACATCCCTTTTTTGGAAATTGATATGAGATACATATAAATAAAGCCACTCTATGCCACGAATCACATCAAATTCCACTATAGGAAGGATCACAAGATTTGTAGGAAGCAATTTCCCACAAACTTTATTCAGAGAAGAATTTAAACTTTTGATGTGACTATTAATCCATTAAGAGTTGTCACAACCAAATAAATATCATATTACTGAGGTAATATGGAGACACCCATAGAAAATTATTCAGAAATAAAAGACTAGGTGGATCTGGAATCAAATAAAACATTTGATACTTTACAGTGGATGGAATGTGTACCTTTCACCACTTTGTTATCATACTCCACATCGCTGATAGAAATTTCATGTGACATTCCTTTTTCTTTTGACTTAAGAGTATATTGACATCGATCGTCATCAACAACCATTGGATTAGGGGATTGATTGGCATAATGCCCTATTTCCTTGAACTTGTAACATTGAACTGTAGGAGGTGCATTCTGAGTAGCCTTTTCTTTATTCGCATCACTAGACATCTTTTTCCCATCACTGCAGCATTCAATTTCCTGATGAACTTATTTTCCACATTTAAAACATTTACTTCTCCATTTAAGTCAATTCCCTCCATGTTTTATTCTATGCTTTCAGCATAAGGGAAAACTCATCTTCTTTTCAGTCTGGTCTTTTGATTTTCCTTTCAATTACATTTTCCTCTTCTAATCAAACACATATGACTGATGGGTTACTCTAATATCCATCCCAACCTTATGATCACTTTGAATAATTTCCTCGTAGATATTGAAGTCCCTTATGGATAACACCATTCAAAGACTTGGTTTTAAGCACCTAAAGAATTGATCAATCTTACTCTCATGTTGGTTAATAATTCTGGAAGTGTACCTTGTAAATCTTGTAAAATTTGCTTCATAGGTACCAACTGATTCATCATCATTTTGATTTAGTTCGAGAAACTTGTCTTCCATCTTTGTTTGAAGAATACAATGGATATACTTATTGAAACATAAGTTATTGAACTCGTCCCATTCTATGGACTTACTTTCGTCTCTTTGACTTGTATTCTTGATATGATTCCACCATTGATCAGTTGCACCTTCCAAACGATATACTACTAAGACGATATGTTTAGAACATAGTTGGACTGAAAATATCATTTCAGTGGTACTGATCCATTGTTCATCCACTAATGGATATGAAGACCTACTGAATGATGGTGGACACTGCCTCATGAAGGATTCAACAGAATATTTCCTCTTCTTTGGCTCGTTTGGAAGTCCTGAATGATTCATAGCTTGAGAAAGTTGTGTGACCATGGATACATTATTTTTAATTCCATATCCCATTAAGTTTGGTTGCTCTAGGGGAAAATCATTTCATTGCCCGTCACATTAAGTATTAACACAGTTCCTACGGGTTCTAGCCATTGACTGAAACCAAAAAGCATAGTGTGAGCAACACTGACTACAAAAACAAAACCACATAATCAGAAATAGAATTTCACACTTTAGGTCTTATCATAGGTTATTCAGGGCCATTTCTAAAAAACTAGGATTGTGTCCCTTACATAAACATATCCTTAGGGTTCTTACTAAGGTGTTCACATCCTAGTTTTTCAAAGTTTAACTATAGCTTTCCTCTAATACCAACTATAACAACCCATACATTACATACATGGTTAATACTTTAGAAATAATGTATATTTATTACAACATATAAAAAAACATGACAGGACTATATAGGTATAGTGTATTTATAATCTGGGAGACATAAAAAACTAGTTCATAAAGAATCTAAATTGTCTCCCGTTTATTTGATCATATCTATACTCATTTTTGGAATATCATATTTAATACACTTCTTCCTGAACTGGGGAAAAGAAACATACAAAGGGGTGAGATCAAATGCTCAGTAAGGGTAAAAAGATGTAATTTCAATCGTATCATAGTCTTAAGAGCATAACATTTGAAAAATATTGTCCTGTATAATTGGTCAAAATATCATGTCATGGGATAAATCATAGAACTGCAATGTAATCCCAAAAATTAGAACAGAAGAAATAAAACATTGTGGCATACAAACATAATCATAGAAAATAATTTCCTATCAATCAAGGCTCATCACGAAGACCATCATAGCAGAAAAAGTCTAATACTGAACTGAGTTTACCCCTTATTCCAGCCCTGTAATACTGAACGATATTTACATGTTGTTCCATCAATGTCTATCTCATGAGATACAAATCTTCACCCAATGAATTGGAGGGAGATATAGGTCCCACACAACTCATAAGGAAACCATTTTATGTGTGCCACAAAACCAAAAATCATACATCATAGCATAATCCATGTTATAGAATGGGATTCTTTTACATCATGCCAACATAACATAATCTATATCAGATAAAAGGACTTCATAAAAATAACTCCATCATAACATTATAAAATAAATGTAATAATAGTTATAGAAACATAAACCTATATCATCTTAGATGGAAAATAATTTTGATAAAATAGTTGAACTTAGATCTTGAGGAAAAAATCCGTTTTTAAAAAAACAATTTTTGTTCTCAACATGTCATACAATTCAATAATAAAAGAAGTTAATTGAAAATAAACTTGAAAACTTGTAAAGGAAAATTATTGGAAATAATTTTCTACAAAAACATAAAATCTTTTCATGCCGTATAAGTTAAAAAATCATTATTCTCATACTATTTCTATAAAAGTCAAAAAGTATCTCGTATTAAAAACAACAAAAAATTCCTTTCATATCTTTTACTAAAAATTCACCAATAAGTAATGTTGGATTTAAAAAACTGTAGGAGGATATAAAAAATATGAAATATTGAGGAAACATGGATGTGGATGATAAATATGACACATTAAATTCTGAATTATAAACAATCTCAGATAAAAATTGAGATTTCGAGATTTTCCCTTACCTTAGGTTCGATATGCTTTGTAAGTATCCGAACCTCCTCTTCTTCGACATGCCACTTCTAAACATTCTATTAGGGAAATAATGTTGGTCTTTGAAGAATACCAGGACCTCTATTATGTTTCTAGGGAAGTGGAGAAGAGAAATGGATAGGCTTTGGAAGAGCTCGAAGGCTCAAAATGTTGTGAAGAGGAGAGGGAGGAGGTTCCCTTTTTATAAGAGAGGAGATGGATACCTTTGGAAACCTCAAAAATATTAATTTATAATAATCTCAAAACCCACATGAATACTTCCAACATTACTCAACTTCAAAGATTAGATGATATAGGGTTGTAATCTCATCAACCAATAAAATTTAGAAATATTGGTTATTTATTTTAAACCTTATCTACTTGAATTACCCTTAATTAATCTATTTAATTTTGTTTCGGGTAATAATATTATAAATTTTAAATTGTTATAAATAATTACTTCTGTGTTGTGAATTGTCCATAATTGGATAATTTATTACATTTTAGACCATATATATTTTAATTTATATTTTTTAAATATTTTGGTGATTTTTATACAATTTTATAATATGTTATTTTTATAAAATGAGAATAGTGTCAACTTTGAAACTATTTATTTTTGGAATTTAAATAAAATCCACACTTAGAATATATTCGAAAAAATATATTTAATAGATTCCAGAAATTTCATATTATTCTAGAAAATTTGGGGAGAACATTAATTAGTTCATATAATATTTATTTTAATATTTTTAAAACCATTTATTTGATATTTCAATCAACAAAATAATTTCTACATTCCTATTGTGTCATCATTAATGATAATTATTTAATCCATAAAAAATATTAATAAATTATTATGATGTAGATAATTTTATTATATTTCTGGAGACTATTTATATTCAATGTTTTATGATTTCTGTCACTAAATTAAAATTATTACACTTATAAGATAGAAGGGAGTGACATGTTGTCACTTTCTTTGGTTTTAATAATAATTATATCATTTTCATGGTAAAAAGTCCATTAAATGAACCTATTACAACCCTTAGGTGATATGGGTATACTTTTATTCATCCAATAGAATTTTTCCATTTGTTAGGGTAATTTTATAATCTTTTTTTTACCCTTAATTAAATGATTTACCTTTAGCTGTAGTAAATAAAAATTACCGAAGTTACTATTCATAATATGAAAAAAAAGTAAGATATTAACATAATTTGGACCCACTAAATCCAAAAATGGAATCAATTTTTTAAAATTCAAAACATCAAATTTTCAGTAATGAATTTAAAATTAATAGGGTTGTTAAGAAAACAGGTTTTAAAAGTTCAAACATTGTCAAAGATTGAAATGTTTTTACCTATGAATTCAATGTAAAATTAATGCTAATGACTTTCATTATATTAAATGGTAAAAATATATTTTATTTATAATTTATAAACATTAAATTTTATCATTTACCAATATAAATTATATTGATGAAAAAATTTGTTTCTAATAAAAATTTAGCATATTTTTACTATTCATCAAACTATGAAGGTTACCAGAAAAGTAACAACAATTTATCCAATGTAAATATTTATATCTTGATTAAAAAGAATAAGTTTATTTTTTCAACTGGAACTCATAAACGTTTCAAAAATTAGATTTAAAATGGGTGCGCCATCAAAAGGACGAAAAATTGCATTTTTTAAAAAATTAAATCTTTTAATCGAAATTTTTTTTCTCATATCATATGTAAGATGAATTCTAATGTTATATAAAATTCAAAATTATGTTAATACTACTTTTAATGTCTAGGTTATATAATATTTTAATAAAATATCATTTTTTAGTGAAACCCGATATTGCGTACAACGCAAGCTATCGAGGAAGGTCACTCTTGCGTGTAACGCAAGCCAAGCCAGTGTTGTGTGTAGTAAAATATTCCACTGGTGTTGCGTATAACAAAAAAAATTCTCATAAAATCTCATGGTGTTATAATGTATAATGGGTATCATGTATATAAGATATCTTTCAAAGACTGGTAAACTGAATGGTCCTTCTGGATTTTTTTCCTTATATTAATACCAATGTAATAAAAAAATGAACTGACTCTGGGATTCTAAGGTTGTGGTGTTATCTTTTAATTACCATTAACCTTTTTGATAATAACAACAATACCAATGTTTTATATTATTTAATTTTACAAAATGTTATCATAAAATTAAAATTCACCTATCAGTGGAAAATATATATTATTTTCAACCATATCCTATTAAATTGGCTGAAGATAATATTTTTATCCAATTTAATTAATTTACTAAAGAATTGTTGATTATAATATATCAATAATTTCATTTTTGGAACAGGTTATTTTCTTCGTTATTTAATACATTAATATAGTTGAGTAAATCAAATATAAAAATTACACACATCCAAAAAAGGTTATATTTAACTACAAAATTCTTGAAACACAATAGTTTATACAATTTGAATTATATTTAATATTATAATATCCTTTATTTTATTTTTAAATTAATTGAATAAATATTTTATGGTGTTTGTGTATGAATTTAGGGTAATTAATTAATAAATAATAACTAAAAAAAATAAAATTACCCGGATTAAAAATAAATTCATATTTTAAATAAATAATTTTAACCCAACATTTGTCCTTTTTTATCCTTATGTAAAACGATTAGAGATATTGCATTTGACTGCCATTTTTAATTTCTTCATTTAATAAAATAAAATAAAGGGTAAAAATTAATGGAAAATAGAACCAAGTGGCCCTATATTCTATAATTACATATAAATTTCAGAAATACACTCATGAAATAAGAAAGAAGAAATTTTTAGAGAAATTATAAATCTATGTACAAATGTTTTAACCAAATTTTACCACTTTAACCCATACAAAGGTGGAGAATATTTACCATGTATAAAATTCCCAATGATAAAAAATAAATATTTTCCAAATTTTATCATCGTGATTAAAAATTATGAATCCATGTTTCATGATTCATTCCAAATAAGTGTATATTTTTTATTTTATATTAAACCCACAAAACGAGTTAAAAAGATATTTTCCAAAAAAATTGTTTTCTAGAGTTTAAAGGCTTATTAGAACAAAATTAATCATAAAATTAATTACAATGTTCACAAATGGATTATTATTAATATTAATAAATTAATTTATATTCTAAAATCATTTAAAACAAAATGTAAATTGGTAAATTATAGAAAAGTAAAATAAATTTACAAAAATTACTATTTTTATTATTCATCAAAAAATCAATCATTTCATAAAAATATTAAAAATATAGTCTAAGATGTTTTTAAAAATATTATCTTAAAAAATAATTTCATTTTTTCAAAATATTTTATATATTTTTGGAGAAATAATTTCTATTATTTTATCATAATAGAGAAGAAAAAACCATTTTGGGTGAAACATTTTTCAAGCATATAATGACTTTACTATCAATTTAGTATTTATTTATTATTATGTTGGAGTAATATAAAAAATTTAAACATATTTTTGTATTTTTTTCCTTTTAACTGTGAAAATATAATATCTAATTTATAAAAATATATAAATTTACAGTTTACATAGAATTGGGGTTGCTTGTATCACAAGCTAATAAGGAAATTAAATTTATTTAAAAATAATTATATCACAAAATATTAGGGGTTTATTAGTGATACACTAAAATTAATATATAATGAAATTGATGATATTAATTATACTTAAAAAAAATATGGTTGTAAAATTACCATATAAAAAATATATTATGCAATATCAAATATGTCTGGTGGATTGGGAAATGATATATATAAACCCTTATAACATGAGTATCATATAAATAAAAACGTTTCATGGAAAATGAAAATAGATCCTAATATAAAATAATAATAAATATAACATAATATATAATATTTTATTTGTAAAAATATAAACAATATATTATACAAAATTATTGTATAATAGAAAATATTTCTTAAGAAATGGAAATTGAGACCATGAAACCCATTTATTGTATTATAATATTTGTGGAAAATATTATCTAATGTTATTAAAATGATAAATTTAGAAATTTATAAAATAAAGATAAAATATATTTCTTAGTATTTATTATGTATAATAAATCAATAATGGAAAAAAATTCAATAAGGATGTTTATAACTAAATAGATGAAAATTGAATAAGTAAATACCCATACATGTTTTGAAAATTTTGATTAAAACCCTCATTATTTATAGAACATTGATTTACAAACTCTATATCATGAATTAAAATATAATCATGATAATAATATTTATGGCCCAATAGATATACCAATAAAATATATTCTATATAATATGAAATATATCCTATGGGGTAAAAATTGAGACAAAAAACCTTTGAATCATTTGTATATTACGAGTCAAAAACCATTGAGGGGAAAATATTGAATTGATAATTGAATGCAATTTAATATAATATAATAAAAATAAGAAATCATATTGGTTCATTAGAAAAAATATTATGAAAATAAACTGTTCTTAAGAACTAATATGTCTCAAAGGGTGAAATTGAGAAAAAAACCTCGACATTGTTCCTAATTTTCCCTATGCATACATCTAGTTTTCTACGTAATAAAATTAATATTATTTAATAGTATTTTATTAAAAATATTCATCAATATTTTAATTAATATGGACAATTTTTTATATTTTTTTATTTATTTATTATATAATTGTCCTTATGTTTTCATAAAACATGAATTATTGTTGAATTGTTTGGGATTTTTAGAAATAAATTATTATGTTTAAATATTAAGATAAGTACATAATATTAAATTTACAGAATATAAAACAAATCATTATTTTATTAAAAAATTATACTAATACTATTATTTATTTTCCATGTTCATTTATGATATATATTTATAGTGTCAATAATGATCATTTTTAAACCAACTAGAACATAACATTTTACTACTTGATGAGTGAGTACGGTTAAGGAATAGTATAATATTGATATAATTGAACAACAATTATAGTATATATATTTTTATATTTTTGAATATTTTGGTTTAGATAAATAAATAAAATTAGGATAAAAATGAAAAATGTTAAATGGTGATGGTGGTAGTGGACACAATACATAGTTAACATTCATTAGTTTATTTGAGTGGATGTAAAGGTATATATAATTATTATTCCATTTATATATTAACATATCAGTATACAAATGATACTAAGTCTATTATATCAAAACAATTATGGTGGGGTTGGATGACATAGATTACGAATAGAATGATATGGATTAAGTAATACTCACGTAGGGACATTTAGATTATATTGAATGCATCCTTATAAATTAAGGTCTAAGGAAAATAATTTAGAACAGACACTTACAAAATTTTTATGTAATTATTTTTGGGTAAACATGGAAGAGTTTTATAATTAAATACTATGTAATTGGTTTGAAATGAATTGGTGGTCTTTTCCCATTTTATTAGTGAAAGGGGGAAATATATTCGGAACAACCCTTATTTATCAATAATGGAATGACACAATTTGTTGTTAAATGGTCCCAAAAGTGATAAATAACTTATTTTGGGTTGGTAATATGTAGATTAATCTTAAATTTTTTCCCACATATATTGTAAAATTTTCAAAATCATTGTATCTTATATTTTAATGTTTTCTATTTTCTCACAGGGGTATATAGATTGTACGTAAGTAAATTGTGTTGAACTAAATGTAAAAATTAAACACTCTTACCAAATATTCTTATGATGATACGAAATTAAGTATCCACACAATCAAATCCAAATTAAAGATAAGTTAAATTTTTATTTTATATTAAATATTTTTATATATAGAAAAACATTTTTTTCTTGATTTATTACCATTATGTATTATAATATTATTTAATAAAAGTTACAAATTTATTGGGTGAAAATTAATTTTAAAATATACGTAAACACAATATATATGCATCTTTTGAGAATATTTTTTATTACATAAAAACATCACAATATTATTAAAAAAATCATTGAAAATAAAAATTTTACCATTATAATGCCCATTATCATTGATCTCAATTATATAAAATTTATTTTGAAAAATAAAACATTTCAAATTAAATAACATGATCATTTCTATCTATATTAAAATATAAATATCTTTTGGATTTAATTTCTACAGGTGAGGAAAACTAATTTTTATATGCAATTGAGTAAAATATTTTTTTTTCAGTAAAATATTATTTATGCATCCAAAATGATAAACAAGGGTTTTATAAATAAAAGAGAGAAGTTTTATAATGTTTCATTTAATTATAAACTTATATAATTTATATAAATAGGGTTTAAATACATTTGTGTAATTATTATATTATGATAGTTTCAAATAGTGATATTTTATTTGTAATATCAGTACTTTTTTCACAATCCTAAATATCAGCTAATTTAAAAAAATAACAAAAATTTATATTAATATTATATTATTATACTTCCAAAAAATGAATTTATTTTGGTCAAAAGAAATTTAAAAAAATTAAAAAAATTATTTTATATAAAAACATTTTGAAATTTTTTTTAAAGAAAAATAACATTTTATAATATCAACTATTCTAATTATTATTTACTATCAATGAAAAATTATATATGGGTTAATAAATTATTAATATCAACAATTTATTTTGTCAATATTATAACTATTGCAAATAAATCTCCTAGAAATAAAATTTTATGCGATATTTGTTGGTATACAATTGCCTTATTAGCAGTTTTCTTTATTATTTTATTTTTAACAGTTGACTAATATTAATAATTTTTTTATATTCTACATAAAATAATAAACTAAGATTCCAATATTCTAATGCACCTATTGATTTCCAAAATTTTAATGGTTATATAATGTTCCACATATCATATTATCTCAGTGTTGCATTCAATATATACATGAAGAAATATGATAGAAAATAAATTATAATCTATGATATTAGGGTGTCACATTCCCCCCATAAATTAATTACATCTTTTTAATTTTTACTACATTATCTCTATGGAAAATATTTGTGTGTATAAAAAAGATTATAATTGTAACACCCCTAGCTTCCGCAGTACACTTCTCTTTGAAAAATACAGTAGCCTGTGTTGTACGCAACTTCGAGTTCTAACACACCCCAACCAATCAAACCAGCCATTATGAATAGTAATACCCACTTTCGGAAATTTTATCTCTCAAAATGGAATACATTTTTGGATTCCGAATATTGAAAGTAGCATAGGGTAAATTTTTTGAAGTTTTTTTAAAAAATTTCAATTTTTGATGAATAGTGAAAAACGCTATGCTATAGTTTAAAACCAAATTTTTATTTAAATAATTATTAAATTTATTTAAATTCATTTTAGTTCAAAATAGATATATAATACTTATATAAGTTTAATGTAATTCATTGGAGTCAATTTATAATAATTTTAGATATATAAAAATTTTATTGAACTTTTCACCATCTTTTAGGCACCTCCTAGGAGAATATTCAAATTCACATAAAAATTAATTTTATGGTTCTTTGAGTGGAATTTCAAAAATCCATGATACACAGTTGATATCAGTAAGTAAAATGTGGTTCAATAAGATGAAAATAATTTTTGGTGAATAGTAACTTTTTTCTTTTATTTTTATAGGTTAAAAGTAAATTGGGTAATTTAGGGTAGAAATGATAATATTATTACCTAACACATTTATTAATTCTATTGGATAAGTATAATTCAAACAAAAAAACAATAGGAATAAAATATTAACCTCTTTGATCCACTTGGATTATATTATGACACTTATTATTATTTTATTTAAAGAAGAGTTAAAAGAGTTAAAATCAATGTTAAATAAATAAAACATTTTTAATAAATGTTTCAACATAAGATAAATTCCACTATCAATATTAATTAGAAATAAAAATATATTTCCTACATAATAGTATTTTTTTATATTTTATAGAAAATAAATAATTTAATTTATTTAGGACACAATGATGATGCAGTAATTACCTAATTAATGAAATATAAAGATAATTGATATTATAAATATCCAAATAAATTTAAGTTGACACTTTTTATGAATTAAACTAATTTTATAGGTCACATATTAGGGCTGTTTAGATGTATATTTATCAAAGTAATAATGCTGTTATAAATTTAGCAAGAACAAAATAGAAAATAGTGACAAAATTGACATAAAAGATATTTTAAAACAAATATTATATTATTAATTTATATTCTATTTTTAAAAATATAAGGTTCATCTGAAAAACATATATAATGATAGGTGTATCATCAATGAGCCATTTGGGGTTCATTTATAAGTATATAGTAAGTTTATTAACCATATAATATAAAAATACTAAGAGACATGGTAAATGTAAAACTATCAAACTAGGAGTTAAATTTAAAAGATAAAGTTAATATAGTGACCCAAACCTATATAAAACCTATGTTTTGAGTGTTATTAGACCCATCCCCACATTAGCCTTTAAATAATCAATTTTTGATCCATTATAAATAGAAAATTATTTTATTATAAAATAATATTTATTGCCACTCCTAAGGTGCCCCTCACCCCTCTTATAAAAGGGCACTCCCACTTATCTCAAATTCACACCATCAAAACCATTTGTCTAGGAAAAAATATGCCCAAATACCCTCTAAAATGTACTACCTTCATCCTAGTGGCCTTCCTTTAGTCAGGAAGCCAATATAGGGATCCCTATTGATCAAATCAAAAGGAAGAACCAGAAGAAGAGGAAAATATTTCATCACATCTTTCAAGTTCTATTCTTCTTCCACTTAACTTTTCTTGGTTGTTTCCATTCTAAAATAATAACTCGATTATCTTCTATATACTATGATTTTATTATAAATATGTTACAACCAGATTCATTATTATATCCATCCTTTGAATGACATGTCACCATACGTGCGTACGTATAACTTACCGTCTGCACATCGTGGTGTAATTGTTATTCAATGCATTTTTATTTGGATGGTAATAATAATAATTTGTAATTGATGTAAATTACAAATATAACATGATAATGATTCTGTATATATGATATACCATTGAATTATATATTATTTTAATATCAAAATAATGATATTGTCGCTCGTCCATACATACGGATTACCATCTCCACGAACGCAATGAGATTCATTCCCCATCGTATTCATTCATGAATAATTTTAATTAGAGGATTAAAAATAATTTTTAAAGACTTAATATCACTCTGAATATGAATAAGATACATCCTATCCATAATAATCATTACATACATAACAAAGCATATAAAGGAAAACAAATCTGTTAACACCCGAAATGAAAATAATACTAAGATATTATTAACAAAGAAATATTAAAAGATCATATATGATATCATATTAATGTATATAATTATTGTATAATTTAATAACAATTATTTCACTATTATAAAGGAGGTTAACCTGCTATCGACCTAGGAAAAGTGCAAGGTATGTTTTAATTTCACAGTCTCTTTATTATCCAAGGTTGTTTTTAAGTAAGTATCTACTGGGACCTATTTATGATCCACATCCATGTTTCTAAAAAATGTATTCCAAAACAGTTTTACTATTTACTAGAATATGGGTTAAATTCATTTATACCATTGGATAAATTTTTATAAAATTGTTTTATGGGAATCTTTCTATAGTTTTCCAAACAAGGTACCTTATCACATTTTCTACAAAATTATGGTAAGAATGTTTTTTAACTTATATGGCAGGTGCGGCTATATTACGCCGTTATAACAACACTGAGCCTTCCCTCACAAGATTATAAGAATATTTTCAAATATAAATGTTTTCTTTTATAATTACGCAACTTTTAAATCATTTCAATTTAGAAATACATATTTCTCTAAAAAGGTTATTTTTTTATCTATGTCAACAACCATTGATGGAATTTAAGTTTGTTTGAAATTGATTTATTATGATAAAAAATGTCCATATTGTATTGATGGTTTTGTGATATGATTGACTATGGATGTGTTATTTCATACCATTCACGTTTTATGGATAAATTATTTACATTTCGTATGCCAGTTTTAATACGATTGTATATTTTATGTTTAAAACGTTTTATATGAGAAATGCATTAGACTTAGTAAGTGACGGGTGGAGCCCGCTATAGCTCCTCGATGCATAGGTAGGTCTAATGAGACAAACTAGTGTCTTAGCACAAGGCCTTGAAAGTTTTTTATTTGTAGTCTTAGCACAAGGCCTTGACTATGTGGTTGTGATAGTTTGGTATTATGCATTCCATCATTATGAATGTGTCTTTTGATATTTCATGCAACTATTAGACTAGTATAATATCCATGTGGGTATGTAAATGGCATTGTTTTGATTTATATCTGCCATATTATGATGAATATTATCTTGAAAATGCTTTTGATTTAGTTTTATACATTGCCTCAAATATTTATGCTTATTTATTAAAGCATCCTCTATATTGTTATCTTTACTGAGCACCTGAGCTCACCCCTTTCTATGTTTTATTTTTCCCAGGATGCGAAGAAGTATATTATGACTGACCTGCAAGGATAGTCGATGGGTTATTGGTGTTGTCTTTGAAAACAATGTTATTGTAGTTTTTTTCATTTTATGATGTAATGTAAACCTTATGAATGTATCTAGTACATCCAAGGATACTAAACTAATTGGTCTTTTGAGACTTGATATTTTTTGATCATTCCAATGTTATGTAATAATGCACCGACTCTGGGCTTCTGTGGTTAGGGTGTTACCATTGGTATCAGAGAAAGTTTAGATCAAACCTTTTAAACTAGATTTAGATATACTCTGATTAGTGCACATAGCCATAAGAAAGACATTGAGGATAAGTATAGAATAGATTCCTATAATTTTTGTATTGTAGAGATTTTGTGAGTTTTCTAAGAAATACATCCATGTCTGGATACGAGCAAGTAGAGGCGGCTCTGGCACAGATGTACCTAGGGGTAAAACCAGAAAACACTGCTTTGAGCTAGACTCGAATGGGAACTGGTTCTCAACAACGGGCCTTGCTTCACTCTTTGTTACGACACTACTGGGGGATATTCTTAGGATAACTCTCATTTTCTTTACAAACCATTATCAAGGTTTTATGAGTATATAATTCATCAAAGAAAACATTTTTTTAGGATTTTGGATTATATTCATAAATTGTTAAATTTATGTTAATTTTTTTACGAGTTTGGATTTATGTATTTCCATTCATAAACTGATCTAGTTTAAGCCATTTTTTAGAAATGAAACCTAGTGGAAGGAATGGAAACTATATCAGTTCACGCACTCCATGTTGGGATTCCACTCCTACTCAAGATAATTATTGTGGAGCTACTAATACAACTGGTGTTGATCATCTTATCACTATACTGGGTAAACTCACTCAGGTTATGAATAATAACTTTACCCATATGTAGCACCCTGATCCACAATGTGTAGGATCAATGATAGACCGCTTCATGAGGAAACTGTAACGTCCTGTTTCTGGAAGCCACCAAGATGCGCCCCGTACCTGGTTGGTCACAGGGCCTCAAGCGCATTTCACCAAACTCCAGAGGCTGCCGACTAGTAGCATGGGCCTTGGGTGTGATAGTGGAGAAACTATGCCCTCATTGGCAGAGTACACATCGGAAGTAAATAAACATACAAGAGAAGAAGTAGTAAATAACCAACAATAATAAACAGTGGAAGACTAAATCAGCTAACAACTAGAGAAAATATGTTAATATATGAAATGATGCATGATACATATATAGGAAATCATCCAAACAAGTCACAATGCTAAAAAATACAATAGTACCAAAACAATTACAAAAGAATGTAAACAACTCCTCAGCATCGCAGGCCATAGCTTGGTCCCATGCTCTCCTGATCCAAGAAGTCATGTACCAGAAGTCGAAGGGAAATGTCCCTTGTCTATACATGCAAAAACATAGTCTGGTTGGGCCCAAAACCATGACCCAAACAGGGTGTGAGACTAAATACCAGTAGGCAACCACATGAAAATATGTGCCTAACAGTCAGTGAGTATATGGAAGGTAATAGTACAAAAATTAGTAAATAGTATCAACAAAAGCAGACAGTAATTAGTAAGTAGTAAACATGATGATATAAAACAATGATCAATCCACAGAACAACAAGTAGCGGTGAAGCAACAGCTAACACAAACATGAAACCATCTGGGAAGTACTCGCATCCATCCCCTCTGGTCTGTCCAAGAAGTACCACAACACTCTTGGAAGTGAACTCAGCCTTACCCCTCTGGTTTGGTCATAAGAATTTATAGGACTCTCTGGGGAATCATACTCGGTCAATTCCCCTTATATTCTAGGGTAGTCAGGGACACTCTGAGGGAGATCACACTGTCTAACCCTCTTGGCCACAAGGGCTAGAGACTCTCTGAGGAAGCTCACTCGGTCAATCCTCCTATAGCCTCTGGTATACCACAAACTCTCTCGGGAAGCTCACTCGGTCAATTCCTCCTCCAGCCTGGGATGGTTTTAAATGCATTCAAACAAGGTAAATAATCTCTGAGGAAGCTCACTCGGTCTACCCTCTTGTAGTCTATAATAACTAGGACTCTCTGGGAAGCTCACTTGGTTTCTCCCCTGTAGTCTATAATGTCCAAGACTCTTTTAGGATTCTCATTAGGTCTATCCCCGTATAGTATATAATATATAAGACTCTCTGGGAAGATCGCTCAGTCTATCCCTTATAGTCTATAGCACCAGGTTCTCACAGTCCCATTCCAGTAAGTGCATAATAAAGCTATAAGGCCCGAGTACACCTATAGAGCTACTTGGATAACCAAAGTACACCTATAGAGCTACTTGTCTAAACAGTCTACAGAGAAATAAGCATATTAACAACATCATTCCGTCCTACGATCACAAGGCATGGAAACAGGTATAACAGACAAAGGTTAATGAGACCCAAAGGTTTCAATAAGAAAAATTCATGGGAAAGACATCCAAGCATGACATTTATCCACAAACATGATCAATTTAACTCTAAAAAGGCATGCAAGCTAGGCAGGAATAACCACAAGGGCAAAAAGGTAAACACGCAATACCCCGTTCGCGGGTATTGGTGGAATTTGCACATAAAACTCAAAGACGTCGAAAGGTAAGGCACAAACCACCTACCTCGATCCTAGGAGATAAATATACTTGAACCACGATGCTTGATTCTCCTCAAAACGATGTAGATCTACGAAAAAGTGCATAATGTACAAACCATGATATCATAAGAAATAAAAGGAATTGGAAAACAAATCTCTAAGAGAAGGAAGAACTCATCGCTGTGGTTCCAACACAGTCGACGAAAGTCGATTTGGAGAACAGATGGAGGCTTAGGGGATCAGAAATGAAATGTGGCCGTATGGGTTGCTCTCGGTCGATGGTACTGGAGAAGAAGACAATTCGATCACTTATGCATGACCCTGGTCGGTTTAATGAAAAAAATATACATGGCGTGTAATTCTAGAGTACACTTCATGTACTCTACTTCTCTATACTATGCTTTAAGCAGCCTCCACTTCACCCCTACACACCCTGTGTGTGGCCCGGACATGGCCAGCACACGGCCTAGCGCCGCAAGGGAGTACACGATGTGTACTCAGAAAGTACACGACGTGTACTTCAAAAATTTCCAGAAACTCCTCTATTATCAAAAACTTTTTGAAAAAGAAATACATACCTGAAAAAGAAGATCTAGGTTCTTACAAACATCCCCCCTTAAAGAAATTCATCCCCGAATTTCCCTAGGGAGGCGTAGAAGAAGAAACCCCGAACAACTCCAGGCACTGCGATCATACATCGGCCTCCCTCTCCCAGGTCTTGTCTTGCACTTGCACGTGCTGCCATAGCACCCGTACTAGAGGAACAGACCAGACATAGAGAACCTTCGTACCAAGATCAACAATCTGGATGGGATACTTCTCAAACAATCCATATGATTCAAGCTCATCCTCTTTGGGTTGAAAGATAGGAGATGAGTCTGAAAAGTAGCGTCGGAGGTGAGAAATGTGGAAGACGTCGTGCATAGCCCAGTACCTCTAAGGTAACTACAGCCGATAAGAAATTGGCCCAACTCTCTATAACAACACAAATGGCCCGACGTACCATGGTGAAATCTTACCCTATCTCTAACTCCTCTTGTGTCCCAAACTCAGTGCGACACGTAGGAAAACCGGATCCCCATCATCGAACTCCAGAGGTCGTCTCTGCGGATCAGCATAGGACATCTACTGAGACTGTGTTGTAACCATCTTCTTCTGAATCAACTCTATCTGCTCTACGCTCACCTAAACAAGACGAGGTCCCAGTAAATCTTCCTCTCCTGCCTCCAGTCAGCATAAGGGTGATAGGCATGGCCTACCGTAAAAATCCTCATAATGTTCCATCTAAATAGTCACCTGGAAACTGTTGTTATTGGAAAAATCCACAAGAGGTATATTCTTCTCCCAAGAACCGCCAAAGTCTAGAATGCATTCTCGGAGAATATCCTCAAGCACCAGGATCGTACGCTTCGACTCACCTTCTGTCTAGGGATGGTATGCTTCACACAAAAGTACATATGTACCCAAACCCTTCTGAAGTCCCTACCCGAACTGAGATGTAAAGCACACATCCCTGTGTGAAACAATGGAGTGTGGAACTCCATGTTGACGTACAATCTCTCGGATGTACAACCGTCCCATCTCATCAACACTGAAGGTCTCTTTGATCAGAAAGAAATGATAAATCTTCATAATCCTGTTGAAAAAAACCCAAACAACATCACTCCCTCGAGGTGACCTCGACAACCCGGTCACGAAGTCCATCACGACATCTCTTCATACCGGGCCACCAGTACTGGCGGTGCAGATCATGATACATCTTGGTGACGCTAGGATGAACTGCCCGAACTGAGGAATGAAAATATCGCATCAACTCCTCACATATGACCACCAACACCCATACACGTCCTTGGAAGCACAAGACCTCATCCTCGCCCACTGTCCATCCAGGAAGAGGGTCCTCTCCTGGCACACTCTCTTGTAGGACTAGGCCTTCTGAGTCTAATTGCTGCCTCATCCGTACCCGATCAAGAAGTGTAGAGGTAACATCAACAAAATATAGTAAAGTCTGTCCTTGTTTTTCGTGCACCTCTAAATGAATCTCAAAAAATAGAGCCATAAGCTGACACTCACTACTAGCCTCCTGAACTGCCTGAATATGAGTTCTCATGCTCACTACATCTGCAACTGCGTTGCCCTTTCCCGGCGTACAGGCAATCTTGAAGTCAGAACACTGAAGATACATGACCCACATACATTGTCTCATATTCAGATCATGTGGAGTGAAAATATAATTTAGGCTCTTGTGGTCAGTGAATACCACAAAGTGATATCCAAGAAGGTAGTGTCTCCAACATCGTAAGGCACGATCAACAGCTGCCCACTCTAGATCATGCGTCAGGTAGTTCCTCTCATGTGGCATCAACTGCTAAGACCTGTATGCAACGACCCCATCTCCCTGCATAAGCACAGCTCCCAACCCGATACCTGAAGCATCACAGTAAATAGTATAGCCCTTGCCCGGCTCTGGAAAGAGCAGTATCGGTTCTGAAGTCCACCTCCCCTTTAGCTCCTGAAAGGCTGACTCACAAGAATCTGACCATAAAAACATCTCCCCTTCTTGGTTTGACCTGTCAGTGGTGCTTCTAGGCATGAAAAGTCCTATATGAAACTCCTGTAGTATCCATCCAGCCCTAAAAAACACTATACCTCAAAGAAATTCATCTGCTGTTCCTAGGAAACTACAGATCTCAATTTATCTGGGTCCACTGATACTCCTGTCTCTAAGATGACTTGAATCAAAAAGTGAATCTGATCCATCCCAAAGTGGCATTTCGAGAGCTTTTCAAATAAATGATGCTCTATTAGTGTACTCAGAACGATCTCAAGATGGGTTGCATGGTCATTTCATGTGTGATAGTACACCAAGATTTCATCCATGAAAACCACCACAAATGAATCTATGTGTGGATGGATCACTCGGTTCATCAGCACCATAAAAACTGCTGGCGCGTTCGTGAGACTGAACGGCATGACTGTATACTCGTATAGACCATACCTCATCCTGAAGGTTGTAAGAGGTATATCTGATGGTCTAACATGCAACTGATGATAACCAGACCTCAAATCTATCTTCGAGAACACCCGGGCTCCTCGAAGCTGATCAAAGAGGTAATCGATCCTCGACAAGGGATATCAGTTCTTTATCGTCAACTGGTTCAGCTTTCGACAATCCACAAAAAACCAAAGGGTGCCATCTGCCTTCTTTGCAAACAGGATAGGCGAACCCCAAGGAGATGTACTGGGTCAGATGAAACCCTTTTCCTGTAACTCCTCCAACTGCTTATTGAGCTCCTGCAACTCAGGTGTAGCCATCCTATAGGGATGACTGGACACCAGTGTCGCTCCTGGAACGAGCTCAAGCGAGAAGACTACCACATGATCTAAAGGAAAACCAGAAAATTCATCTGGAAATACATCCCTGAAACGATTCACCACTGGAGGAAAGTCTAACTGTGAAGTCCCCGAGAAATCTAGATAAAGACTGGAAATCTGGGATGTAACTACTCCTAGCCCATGATGCTCTGGTCCAACTGTACCCACATGGACATCCCACACACCTCTATAAAGAAATGATCCTCCCTCTGGTGATATGAATCTCACCCTGTGGAGATAGAAATCGACGACTTCCTGGAAAGGAACCAACCAGTCCATCCCAAGAATGACGTCATAGCCCGTCATCTCTAGGACAATAGGTCCTATAAGGAACGTCACCCTGAAGCCTCAAGAGGGAACTCTATGAAATGAATTATGTAAGATGTGATAATTCCCCACGACGTTTCAAGAGTCAACAAGTCGGCAGGCAAAAAGATACAGAGCCCAAGGCTCTCCACAACAGCAACAGAGATAAAACTATGTGTATCACCAGTATCGAAAAGGGCTGAAGATAAAACTGAGGCTACTAAGATCGTACCTCGAAGTGTAGAAGGGCCGGGATCCTAATCCATGTAATTCTTCTCCATGGTGAAGGTCTGGCCTATACCGCAACCATTTTCCCATGGATGACCACTCTATGATAATCCACTCTACTGTCACTGGTAACCTGGTGACTGACCACCATGACCATGACCTCCACCTCAGCCCGAACGGCCGGAAGAACTCCAGTTCCTAGACTGGTGAGAAACTGGCAAAGCATCTCCTGAATGCGGGGTCATAGAAGAACCCCTACCACCATCTGAAGGTGAGAAGATCTTACAAAAGCACTGAAGATGGCCCATATTTCCGCATGATCGACACTCCATCAGATCTCTCTAACACTGAGGCCAAGTATTCCGGATCATACGAAATTTGTATCACACAACCTCGATTCTAGAAGATACATCCCTCCTTCTCTGATATCCTCAAGAAGACTCTCAGCGGTGCTTCCTACTATCTGTAAGAGGCACACTAGCTCTGGATGTCGAACTGCCATGGCTCACTTCTCCAGAATCCCTCAGGTTGCGCTTAGTGATCAGCGCCTGGTTGACGATAGTGGATATCAAAATAAACCTGAAGATATTCACCTGGGAATTGATCTCCTACCTGAGACCATCCTCAAACAACCTAACAAGGAACAACTCATCACCTACTGGGATCGGCGTGAAGCGCTGCATCTCAGTAAAGCGGGATGAGTACTCCATAACAAAGAGTACCCTACTGCAGACTCATAAACTCCTGGGCTCGGTCGGCCCTAAATATATCAAGGTAAATATAGTCGTATAAGGTGCAATGAAAATCATCCCAAGACATACTCTGCTGGTTCCCCAACTGCGAGATAACCTCCCACCACCTCTTGGCAGTGTCTCAGAGCATATAAGTTTCCACCTTTACCCATTTCTCTAGGGGTGTCTCTAGATGCTCAAATATTGTCAGTGTGGCCTCAAACCACGACTCTTCAGCCTGGGGTCCTCCATCCCATGAGAAGGTAGGGAGATGCCGGTGTTGAATGACCCACATCAATTAGGCCATCGATGGGGTAGGTGGTGGGACTCCCTGAAAAGTCTGCATCATCCTCAGGAAATCCTCCCTGAACTGTGTATCGGCACCAGCGACGGGTATGACTGCTAGTGCCAAGGTTGGCACAATAGGAGGATCTGTAAGAGGTCCCTGATCGCCCATATCTGGTGTCTGATCACCGTGTGGCAACTGACGTACAACTGAAGCACATCTCACAGGAATAGCTCTGAAAAGATCAAAATCACACCTTAGATTATTATTATCAATGACTTAGAAAACAAGAGTACCAAATGGGAACAGGAGAAGGAAACATTCATGTTTACAAAACCTAACTACATGACATGTATAAAAACTACAAGACATTTTCACTTAAACCGTACACATGGGTATGTACTCTTGAAACCTTTGGTCGTGTAACACCCCAACTACATGATCTGTTGTCCCGACACATGGCGTGTACTTGAAATCTATTCCCCTTCCCGATACTCCTTATATGGGTAACCCACATGGTCCTTTATACCCTAGACTACACCGCGTGTTCACTAAGGACACAACATGTACTAGAAAAGGTTTTGGAAACCCATATTTTTCGTTACAAGGATGGCTACATGCCTGACCCTTACATGGCGTGTTCCGAACAAACTTGGCGTTTATAGGAGAAGATAACACCGACTCGTGTTGTTCGTGACACGGCCGGGTACCTGGAACAAGACTACACGGTGTGTTCTTTTCCAACACGGCGTGTTCTACTCGAGCTTCCATGACCCGTGTTGTTAGTGACACGGTCAGGTACACAGATCTATACTACACGACATGCACCTACCGTACACGGTGTGTTCCTAAATACATTTCTTCAAAACTGTGTTCCTTCTCACACAGTCAGTGACACGACCTGAAAGTACACAGCGTGTAGCATCCTGGTTCCGGAAGCCACCCAGAGAAACCCCGTACCCGGTTGGTCACATGGCCTCAAGCGCATTTCCCCAAATGCCAGAGGATGCCGACTAGTAGTGAGGTACTTCCGTGTGATAGTTGGGAAACTATGCCCTCATTGGCCAAGTACACAGTGAACGTAAATAAACATGCCAGAGCGGAAGCAGTAATTAACCCACAATAATAAACAGTGGAAGACTAAATCAGAAAACAATTGGAGCACATATGTATATATATTAAATGATGCATGATACATATATAGGAAATCAGTCAAACAATTCACAATGCTGAAAAATACAATAGTACCAAAACAATTACAAAAGAAAGTAAACAACAGCTCAGCATCGCAAGACAAAGCTTAGTCCCATGCTCTCCTACTCCAGCAATCATGTACCAGAAGTCGAAGGGAACATTCCCCTGTCTATACCTACATCAAAATAGTCTATTTGAGCCCAATAGCATGCGCTAAATAGGGTGTGATACTAAATCCTAGTAGGAAACCACCTGAAGATCTGTGCCTAACACTCAGTGAGTATATGGAAGGTAATAGTACAAAAAGCAGTAAACAGTAGCAGCAAAAGCATGCAGTAGTTAGTTAGAAGTAAATAGGATGATATTCAACAACAATCAATCCACATAACAACAAGTAGCAGTGATGAAATAGATAACACAAACAAGAAACCCTCTGGGAAGTTCTCACAACCATCCCCTCTGGTCTGTCCATGAAGTACCAAAACCCTTTGGGTAGTGCACTTTTCTAACCACTCTAGTTTGGTCATATGAATTTATTAGACTCTCTGGGAAGCTCACTCAGTCAATTCCCCTTATAGTCTAGGGTAGTCAGGGACACTCTGAGGGAGATCATGTGGTCTAACCCTCTTGTCCCCAAGGTATAGTGACTATCTGAGGAAGCTCACTCGATCAAACCTCCTATAGCCTCATGTATACCACACACTCTCCGAGGAATATCACTCTGTAAATTTCTCCTCTAGTCTGGGATGGTTTTAAAGACATTCAAACAAGTTAAAGGCTCTCTGAGGAAGCTCACTCTGTCTACCCTCATGTAGTCTATAATAACTAATAATCTCTTGGAAGCTCACTCGGTCTATCTCCTGTAGTCTATAATGTCCAAGACTCTCTGAGGAAGCTCACTCAGTCTATCCCCGTATAGTCTATAATATATCTAAGACTCTCTGGGAAGCTCACTCGGTCTATCCCTTATATTTTATAGCACCTGGTTCTCACAACCCCGTTCTAGTCAGTGTATAATAATGCTATAAGGAAAGAGTAAACTTATAGAGCTACTTGGATAACGAAAGTATACCTGTAGAGATACTTGGATAAATAGTCTACAGAGAAATAATCATGTTAACAACATCATTCCACCCTATGATCACAAGGCATGGAAACATGTTTAACGACTTGAGGCTAACGAGACCCAAATTTTTCAACAAGAAAAAAGCATGGGAAAAACATCCAATCACGACAATTATCCAAAAACATGATCAATTTACCTCTACACAAGTATGCAAGCCTTGCAAGAATAACCACAAGGGAAAAAGGTAAACACGCAATGCCCCGTTCACTTGTATTGGTGGAATTTGCACATAAAACTAAAAGACATCGAAAGGTAAGGCACATACCACCTACCATATCCTAGGAGATCGATATACATGAACCATGAGGATTGATTCTCCTCAGAACGTCGTAGATCAGTTTAAACATGTAAAAGGTTCAACCCACAATAACATAAGAAAGAGGAGGAATTGGAAAAAAATCTCTAGAAGAAGGAAGAACTCACTTCTGCGGTTCCAACACAATCGACGACCGTCGATTCAGATAATGGACGGAGGCTCGGGGTCTCAGAGAAGATCAGCGATTGTACGGGTCTCTCTTGGTCGAAGGAGCAGGAGAAGAATACAATTATATCACTTAGGCGCGACCTAGCTTTATTTAATGAAAAAATTAATATACATGGTGTGTACTTATTGAGTACATGGAGTGTACTCTACTTTTCCGTACTCCACTTTAAGAAGCCTCTACTTTAACCCAACACACCATGTGTGTGGCCCGGACACAGCCAACACACGACATGGCGCGATAAGGGAGTACATGGCGTGTACTCAGAAAGTACATGAAGTGTACTTCAATAATTTCCATAAACACTTATATTCTCAAAAACTCCAGAAAAAAATAAAGAAATACCTGAAAACGAAGATCCAGGTTCTTACATAAACAACTACCAAAATTCAATTGGAGTACAAATCCATTAGTGGCTGAGAAATGGATAAATTCCTTAGAGAAAATATTCCATGCCTTGGGGAGTAGTGAAAGGGAAAAATTTATCACAGCTATTTACCGCCTCACTGGAGATGCTGATCAATGGTGGTCATTGATACAAAACACACATGAAAATGATGAAGTATCAAATATGGAATAGAGGAAGTTTAAAGAAATTTTCATAGAAAAATACTTTCTATGCGACAATCGAGAAGATATGGAAAGGGAATTTATGAGTCTGAGGAAAAAGGTTAATGATAATATCTCAAAGTATGAGGCTAACGTTACAAGGTTAGCGAGGCATGTTGCAGATTGTATACATAACCCATGAAGAATGATTGATTTTTTCTTTTATGGGTAAAAACTATTTCTTCATCGAGAATTAGTCTTACAATCGTTCTCATCAAACGAAGACATTGTCTCATGTGATATCAAGATAGAAAAAGAATTCTCTAATTCTTACAACTTTAAAGCAAAGCAAGAGAAGAAGAGATCTAATGAACACTCTGGAAAAGGAAACAATGGGAAGAAGGGAATTGTTCAATATCCATCTTGTAGTAAATATATGAAGAAACACCCCGGTACTTTCCTGAATGGAATGGGATTCTGTTACAAGTGTTGTGAAAAAGTCCACCGAGCTCGTGATTTCTAGGGGATGAAAGAGGATATCAATGATGAATGCGACAATTTTAGAGAAAGGGGGAATTATTTGAATGAATTTCCTAAGTGTCAGAGGAACATACCTCTAGAAAAGGATGAGGAATCAAGTCCAAACTTATTTTATCACTACTACTGAGGTTGAAGCTCTGAAATACATGGTGGAAAGTAATTTAATGGTTTCCTCAAGTTTAGAAAATGATTTTTTTGATTTTATATCATCGCATTGTTTCATATCTTCCCAATTTGATATGAAAATTTGATATTTCCAATTTGATTTAACAAGGGAGTTGTCAGTCAAAACTCATAAGGGAAGTATCATTGCAACAATGTTTTGTGAATCATTCCCCATTAGGGCATTTAAATTATTTTTATCTGCCGATCTCATCGTCATACCATTGATTGAATTTTATATAATCTGTAGTATGCATTGGATTTCGGACCATGATGAAAATATTTCATGTAAGAAGAAGGAGGTTATTATTTTTGATAATGATGATAATGAACACCTTATCATTAGAGTAGAATCAACCCCACCTAATTCTTATTTAGATCCACCCCCAGTAGCTCAACTAATTTAAATTATTGGGGAGGAAGAGAATGAAATAACTATGAGTGAGGAATGGAATGTTCAAATAGAGGATGTACCTATTGTGAAAGAATATGTTGATGTGTTTCTAGAAGATTTACTTGAATATCCTCCAGAATGAGAAATTGAGTTTTCCATCGATTTAATTCCTGGATCATGGCCTATATCGAAGACCCATTATAGAATGAAAACTGGTAATTAGTGGAACTAAATAAAAAACTATAAGAATTGAGTAATAAGGGATGTATTCTCCCTAGTGTTTCTCCATGGGGAGCACCTATCCTATTTTTAAGAAGAAAGATGGATCTATGTGGTTGTGCATCGACTACAGGGAGATCGATGCTATACCAATAAAGAACAAGTATCCCCTAACTCGCATGGATGATTTATTTGACCCACTGCATGGAGCTCAATACTTATAAATGATTGGCCTTCGATCTGGATACCATCTGTTGTGTGTGAAGAATGAAGAAATTCTGAAGACAACATTTCGAACTAGGTACATGCATTATGATTTTACAATAATGCCTTTTGGATTTACTAATGCACCCTATGTATTCATGGATCTAATGAACAGAGTTTTCAAGGAATATCTAAATTCTTCTGTAGTGGTATTTATTGATGATATCCTGGTATAATCTAAAATCTACTAAGATCTTGAAAATCACTTGGGCATTATCTTAAAGACTCTTAAAATACATGAATTATACGGGATGTTAAGAAAGTGTGAATTCTGGCTTCAGAAGATTTCATTTTCTGGCCATATTGTCTCTAAGGAATTTATGTTGATCCTTCAAAGACCAACACAATCCCAGAATGGTTAGCAATGACAAGTATAACTGAGGCACACATGTTTAGTGGTTTTTCAGGTTATTATCGACGTTTCGTCCAGAATTTTGCCCGGTTGGCTAACTCATTAACAAATCTCACACGTAATGGGGTTAAATCTGATTGGACAAAAGAGTGTGAAGAATGTTTTGAAGAACTGAAGTGAAGATTAGTCAAATATTCTATATTGACTCTACCATCTGGGAATGATGGGTTCATTATTTATAGTGATTCATCGAAGAAAGGACTTGGTTGTGTCCTTAGGCAGAATGATAGGGTTGTTGCCTATGCATCACGACAACTGAAAATTCATGAGAAAAACTATCCTACTCCTGATATTGAGTTACTAGCCATAATCTTTGTCTTGAAGATATGGAGACACTATCTATATGGTGAAAAATGTGAGATTTGTACTGATCACAATAGTTTGAAGTATATTTCTTCACAGAAAGAACTCAACATGAGACAAATGAGATGGCTTGAACTACTCAATGATTATGATTGCAAGATACACTACCACCCTTGGAAGGAAAATAAGGTGGTAGATTCTTTGAGTAGAAAGAATCCAAGAGTTTTAAAAAAGATGATATTTGAAAGGGATCCTATTTTCACGGATCTAGTAAAGATGGAAATGGGAATCCCCATGGAAGGTGAAACATCAATAATTTTTCAAATGGGTTCCAATACATCTTTACTAGAAAGGATAATGAGTTCTCAAACCGATGATAAAGAGTTTCAAAAGATGATTAAAGCTGTGAATGATGGGAGATTGAGTGACTTTTTGTATGAAGATGAAATTTTGAAATTTGGAAATTGATATTGTGTTCCCAATATACATGATCTAAAAAGAGAATTGTTGGATGATTCTCAAAGATCCAATTTCTCAATACACCATGTGAGCACCAAAATGTATAGTTATTTGAAGGAAAATTTTTGGTGGGACAACATGAAGTGGGAGATTGCTAATTTTGTTTCAAGATGTATGGTATTTCAAAAAGTGAAAGCTGTAAGGAAAAAACCTGGAAGAGTTATGAAACCTCTTCCCATACCAGAGTGGAAATGGGATAATATTACGATGGAATTTGTTATGGGACTACTAAAGACTCCTAGAAGGAATGATGCAATATGGGTCATTGTTGATCATCTTACCAAGTCAGCACATTTTCTTACTATAAGGGAATATTTACCATTTGAAAGTCTTCCTAGACTATATATTAATGATGTTGTGAGACTTCTTGGAGTACCCTTATCGATTGTTTTTGATCGTGGTACACATTTTACATCAAGATTCTGGAAAAGTATTCAGAAAGCCCGGGATACTGAGCTTCGTTTGAGAACCACTTACCACCTCCAAACTGATGGACAATCATAACAGACTATTCAAACCTTAGAAGACAAGTTGAGATCATTATCATTCAACTTTCATGGTATGTGGGATCAATATGTACTTATTGTAGAATTTTTAATATTACAATAGCTTCTATTCATGTATTCAGAAGGCACCACATGAAGCATTTTATGGAAAGAGATGTCTCACACCATCCTATTGGGATGATATTGATGAAAGAAAACTCGTAGGCCCTGATCTTGTGGAGGAAACGATGGAAAATGTTATGGTAATCCAAACCCACATCAATGTAGCTCAATGTACGCATAAGAGGTATGCCGATAACCGAAGGAAAGATTTGGATTTTCAGGTAGGTGATCATGTTTTCTTGAAGGTATATCTATGGATGGGAGTTATATGTTTCAGTAAGAAGGGAAAATTGAGTCCCAGGGACATCAGACCTTTAGAAATTCTAGAAATAATTGTGGTTGTAGCTTAATATTTGGAAATGCTGCAAAGTCTCTCCAAAGTCCACGATGTGTTCCACGTATCACTGTTGAGAAAATACATTCCGGACCCAACGCATGTACTCACATATTAAGAATAAGAACTGGAACCCAATCTGTCTTATTGCAAAGAGCCTATTAAGGTTCTTGATACAAGATAACAAGGGCTAAGAGATCGGATGACTCGTCTGGTAAAAGTTCTATGGAGGTACCATAAGCTGGAAGAGGAAACATGGGAACCTAAGGAACATATGATAAAGAACCACCTGAGTCTTTTTTATGCAGTAATATTCTATAAATTTTTTGGATGAAATTATATGAAATAGGGGAGAATGTAACACCCCAAGCTTCCATAGTACACTTCTCTTTGAATAATACAGTATCATGTGTTGTACGCAACTTCGAGTTCTAGAACCCCACAACCAATCAAACTAGCCATTATGAATAGTAATACCCACTTTTTGAAATTTTATTTTTCAAAATTGGTTTTATTTTTGGATACGGAATATTGAAATTAGCTTAGGATGATGTTTTTTGTATTTTTCTGAAAATTTTCAATTTTTGATGAATAGTGAAAAACAGTGAGTTATAGTTTAACACCGAAATTTTTTTTAAATAATTATTTAATTTATTTAAATTTATTTTACGTCAAAATAGATACATAATACCTATATAAGTTAAATTTACTTCACTAGAGTTAGTTTATAATAATTTTAGATATATAAAAATTTTATTGATCTTTTCAACGTCTTTCACCCATCTCCTAGGAAAATTTTCAAATTCTTATAAAACATAATTTTACTACTTATGGGAGTGGAATTTAAAAAATCAGAGAGACGCGGTTGACATCAGTAAGTAAAATGTGGTTCAATAACATGAAAATTATTTTTGGTGGATAGTAACTGTTAACTTTTATTTACCACGGTTAAAATTTAATAGGGAAATTGAGGGTAAAAATGAATTTATTAATACCCTAGAAAATGTCCTAATTCTATTGGATAAGTATAATGTGACTGTAAACAACCTTAGTAATAAAAAATGAACTTATTTGGTCCAGTTGGATTAGATTAGGACACTTATTATTATTTTATTTAAAGAAGAGTTAAAATGGTTAAAATCAATGTTTAATAAATATTTTTTTAATATTGGGTTATACCGAAGATAAATTCGACTATAAATATTCATTAGAAATATCAAAATATTTCCTACCTAATGGTATTTTATTTTTATTTTTTAGACATTAAATAAGTTAATTTATTTATGACATAATGATGATGTAGCGATTACCTAATTAATGAAATCTTAAAATAATTGATATTATAAATATCCAAATAAATGTAATTTGAATCTTTTTATTAATTACACTAATTATCATGGTTAATATGACATATTATGGTTGGTTAGATGAATTTTGTTCGAAGTAATTATGCTATTAGGAATTTAGCAAAAACAAAATACCAAATAGTGTCAAAATTGATATAAAAGAGTTTTGAAAACAAATATTATATTATTAGTTGATATTCTATTCTTAAATATATATGTTTATGAAAAAGGATTATATAATGATAGGTGTATCATTATTTAACCATTTGGGGTTTTATTGATAGTATATTGTATGTTTATTATCTATATAATATAAAAATACAAAGAGACATGGTAAATGTCAAACTATTTAACAAAGAGTTAAATCTAAAATATAAAGTTAATATAGTGACCCAAACCTATCTAAAACCAATTTGTTGAGCGGAGTATGACCCATACTTACCTTATCCTTTAAATAATACACTTTAGAGCCATTATAAACCGAAAATGATTTTATTATAAAATAATATTTCTACCTTTTCCTAAGGTTCCCCTCACCCCTCTTATAAAAGGGCACTCCCCCTTCTCTCTAATTCACATCTTCAAAGCCATTTTGCTCAGATAAAATCTTACAAAATACACTCTAAATTGTCTTCAATTTATCCTAGAGGCCTTACTTTAGTCATAAAGCCAACCTAAGGATCCCTTTTGATCAAATCAATAGGAAGAACCCGAAGAAGAGGTAAATATTTCATCAGCTCTTTCATGTTCCTTTCTTCTTCCACATCCTTTTTCATTGTTTTTACATTATAAAATAATAACTCCAGTATCTTCTATATAATATGATTTTATTATAAATATGGTACATCCAAATTCATTATTCTATCCATCCTTTGAATGACATGTCACCATACGTGCATACGTACGGCTTACCGTCTCCACGTCGTGGTGTAATTGTTATTCAATACATTATTATTTGGATGGGTATAATAATGATGTTTAATTGATGTAAATTATAAATATAGAATGATAAGGATTCTGTATATATGATATTCCATCCAATTATATATTATTTTAATATCAAAATAATGATATTGTTGCTCGTCCATACATACGGATTACCGTCTCCACGAACGCAATGAGATTCATTCCCCATCATATTCATTCATGACTAATTTTAATTAGAGGATTAAAAATAATGTTTAAAGACTTAATATCATTCTGAATATGAATAATATTCATCCTATCCGTAATAAACATAACTTACGTAACAAAACTTATAAAGGAAAAAAAATCCGTTAACACCCAAAATGAAAATAATACTAAGATGTTATTAACAAAGAAATATTAAAATATCATATAAGATATCATATTAATGTATATGATTATTTTATAATTTAATAACAATTATTTCCCCATTATAAAGGAGGTTAACCTACCCTCAACCAAGGAAAAGTGCAAGGTAAGTTTTAATTTCACAATCTCTTTATTATCCGCGGTTGTTTTTAAGTAAGTATCTACTAGGACCTCTTTATGATCCACATCCATATTTCTTAAAAATGTATTCCAAAACAATTTTACTATTTACTATAGTATGGGTTAAAGTCATTTATACGCTTGTTTCGATTTTTATAAAATGGTTTGAAGGGAATATTTCTATCATTTTCCAAAAAAGGTAACTTATGACCTTTTCAACAAAATTATGGTAAGAATGTTTTTTAACTTATACGGTGGGTGCAACTATATTCCACCTTTATAAAAACGTTGAATCTTCCATCACAAGGTTCTAAGAATATTTTCAATTATAAATGTTTTCTTTTGTAATTACGTGACTTTTAATATATTTCAATATATAAAGAGATATTTCTCTAAAAATGTTTTGATTTCATCTATGTCAACATCCATTGATGGATTTTAAGTTTGCTTGAAGTTGATTTATTATGGAACAAAACTTCCATATTGTATTGAAGATTTTGAGATATCATTGACTGTGGATGTGTTATTTCATACCGTTCATGGTTTTTGGATAAATTATTGACATTTCCTATGCCAGTTTCAATGAGAATGTTTATGTAAAGTTTAAACCTTTTCATATGAGGAATGCATTGGACATAGTAAGTGATGGGTGGAGCCCGCTATAGCTCTTATATGCATCGATAGGTCTCATAAGACAAATTAGTTTCTTGTTACAAGGCTTTGACAAAAGTTTATTTGTATTCATGGTACAAGGAATTGACTATGTGGTTATGATAGTCTGGCAGTATGCATTCCATCATTATGAAAATGGATTTTGATATTTCATGTGATTATTCGACTAGTAGAATATCAATGTGAGTATGTAAATGGCATTATTTTGATTTATATCAGCCATATTATAATGAATTTTATGTTTAAAAGGATTTCGATTTAGTTTTATACAATTCCTTAAATGGTTTTACTTATTTATGAAAGTTTCTGCTATATTGTTCTCCTTACTGAGAATTTGAGCTCAACCCTTTCTATGTATTATTTCTCCCAGGATGCGAATAAGTATATTATGACTAATTGACAGGGATAGTCGATGAGATCTCAATGTTGTCTATGGAATCAATGTTGTTGTTGTTTTTCATTTTATGATGTTATGTAAACCTTATGAATGTATATAGTACTTCCAAAGATACTAAACTAATTAGTATTTCGAGACTTGATCTTTTGTGATCTTGCTAATGTTATGTAATAATGCACTGAATATGGGCTTCTGGGGTTGGGGCATTACAAAAATTATACAAGGAATAATTTTTAACGAGATATCAAACATACTACTTTATACACTGTAAGAATCTAATTTGGTATGAGTAATTATATGATAAATTTAATTTCCATGGGATGTTAATAGTCAACACCAGTAGATGGTGATGGGTTCATTTATGACATATAGTGAGATTTCATAATATAACAATATATATGATCCCTCTTGAATATGAGATAATCAATTCCCAATACCAAGACAAATTATGGGAAAAAAATTGATCTGTAAAAATTAACATCCCAAAAACCATAAAAAATATTAATGAATAAATATTACACCATCTTTTTTTATTTATAACCCAATTTTTAATATTTAGTGAAAAAATATAGTTCATAATTTTTTTGAATTTGTAAAGTGACGAATTATTATCCTACCCAATTATACTCATTACATATGATTTTTTCTATTCATATTATATTATTTAGTTCTATTTATTATCCCCATTGGTAATTTTATTGCTGAATTGATTTTTATAGTAGAAGATTTCTATACAAAGAAATGAAAAAATATTCTATCGTATCTCTTTCCCCTGAACCCATGATCAATAAGAAATTCATTTTCACACATATATTTTATAATTATTCCCTTCATTCAATCCCTAATGTGATTCTTTCCACATTCATTGAATATATGAAATTGAATATTTTTTCTTTCATCATCATTGCCACCCAAACTTCTATGAGACTTCATCATTTTCAATGTTGGTGTGTTTGTAGTTTCAAATATATTCACATTTTTAATTATTATTTGTGACATCTGATTTCATTTAATAAAAATACTTCTATCCCTAGCTATTATATTATTATATATCTCATTTGAACAATCTATGCATTTTCCATGGCATTCGTTGTTAACATATTTCCTTCAAGACATGACCATAAAAAACAATATTTGTTAATTGTGAGTGAATAAAACTATAATTGAAATTTAATATGATAGCTATAGAAAAAATTAATCATCACACTATCTTACTTTTTGAAATTATTTCATTATATCTACATTCAATAAAAATAACACCCACAATAATCTTGGTATCATTATGATTTGTTCACTATTATCCCATAATCTAATTACATAATTTATTACATACTTAATAATGGTGTGTAATGAGAATATGACTAAACTAATAATATAATCTATGTGTTTCAAACATGGTTTTTTGGAAACTTTTTCTAACACATGAGGATGATTGAGTGAATACCCAATACACACAGTTTAATCTATGACCACTATGTACCTCTTCTCCAGTGCATGAATCAAATTGTTTTATGCTGGAATGGATTTTATTTCCATGAATACAACACAATCGATACTATAAGAAATCATTGTAATGTTTCAATTAGAATTATACCATATAAAAATCCCTATTGTTTTCACTAAAATTATCTTATCATAATAGAGAAGATATTAAATATTTCCTCCTATGAAGTTAATGGTAATATAGACCATTAAAATTATTATCAAGAAAATATATGAAACCTTAAATTATCCTCAACATACATACCAACCTATATAGTTACCTAAATTATCCTTTGATGTAATGTCTCGGTTACAGGTGAAACCCAAAGGTGCCATGTACCTGGTTGGTCACTTGGTCTCAAGGGAATTTGCTCAAATTCCAGAGGATGTCGACTAGCAGTGAGGGCCTTGGGTATGATAGTAAGGAAACTATTCCCTCCTTGGTAGAGCATTCACAGTGGAATAAAAAATAATAAATAGTAGCATATGAAATATACCATACAACGAAGTAACAAAAAAAGACTAAGAGTTAATAAATATGTGAAGCACGAATATAAATGATTCATGTCACATATATCTAGAAAAGTAGCCAAACAAGTCACAATATTGGAATAAAGTACTAAAGATAAGTAAAAATGAGAACAAGTAAACTCCTGTAGCATCACAAGCCTCATATAGTCCGCATGCACTCTAGCTCAACAACAATCAAGTACCTGACGAGGAAGAAGAGTGCTTGCCCTTATCTACACCTACAACCAAATAATCTGTTTGGGTATAAAAACTTGACAAAAATAGGGTGTGAGATGAATCCCAGTAGGAATCCACCCCATGATCTATTCCTAACTATCAGTGAGTATATATAGAGTTTAATAATTCAAATGCAGCAAAGAACTAGGAGTACAAAAAAATAAACAATCATATAGTTTCAATTTACATTCATTAGAATTTATTGCTCATCATTAAATCATGTAAGTATCACAACATGTATCTCAGAAGACTACCTAATAGGACTGAATACAAGCTTCTGATTTGGATTTGTAGATGCATCAAAAACATTCAATATATAGGTTAACCATACGGGTATCTCACACAGTCAAACCCCTATGGCCATGTATTGCAATAAAAATGCAAAGACACTCTAAAGAAGTAGTTACAATCAATTCCCCCTATGGTCTTTCCACAAAAAATACAGACTCTCCGGGGAAGCACTCAATGTCAATTCCCCTAGGGGTCTCGTAAATCAAACTATAAATGGTCTAAGGGAGCAGTCATTGTAAATCCCCCCTTGTGGTCTCATAACATAAAATATAATAGACACTCTAAGTAAACACGAAATGTCAATTCCCCCTGGGGTCTAACTACACCACATTCTCACAGCCCTGTGAAATTCCATCATGCATATATGATATCAGTCCACCCAAAGTAAATTCCACATATGCATAGCTAAAAAATTCCAATGCATATCACATGGATTTAACAAATAGCCAAATGCAATTAGTTCCATCCTATCAAGAAAGGCAAGGAAACATGGTATTCCATATAGGAAACCTAGACCCAATAGAACTAAACATTAAAATGAAGAAACACACCCCAGGGGTGTTCCTTGAACATGCAATTTTACATAATATCACATCAAAAATCCCCTAATCCAACAATAAATCTTAGGTAGATAAAATTGGGTTCAATTCCCTCTACCCCAAATACCAGAAACCTGGGTAATTTGCACTTTGTCATATAAACTCAAAGACAAACCACGTAAGTCAAAAAACCACCTTCCTCAACATTGTAGAATGAAAACTCTCAAATGACAGCCCTTGAATCTTCTTAGAATGTCGTAGATCAACAAAATGGTCAAAAACGTTCAACCATTAATAAATCACAAAGGAATAGGAATCACAAGGAGAGGCAATTAAAGAAGGAAGAACTCACTAGTGGGGTTTCAATTCACCCACTGGATATCGAATCAGACATTGGAGGGAGAAATGGTTTGTGGGAGGAAAATTGGTGATTCAGGATACTTCTTTTGGAAGGTTTGACCATAAGAATACGTTTCTAAATATTAGACGTGACATCAGTCTGATTAGTAAATTAAAACAAAAAGTACACAATGTGTAATTTTAATGAACATGCCATGTATTTAGCTCAACCGGACCCCAACAATAGAAATCTACCATGTCACCCCACAAAACCATGTCTCAATTGTTACAAGACCAAGACGCGACCATACACTGTGTCTGGGTACACATAATGTGATCAGTAGTACATGAAAGGATCTTCTATAATTTCCAATATCTACCCTTTTCTAAAAAACCATCGAAAACAAGATCTATACCTGAAATAAAGATCTAGGTTCTTTCAAACTTCCCCCATAAAAAAATTTGTCCATGAATTTCATTAACAAGGTGATGAAGATGAATCCTTGAACCGCTCCAACCACTGTGATTACACATCAGCCTCCCTCTCCCATGTCTTTTCCGGCACTCGGCCATGCTGCCATAGAAACCATAGTAGAGGAACTCACCTGCCATGGATTAAATTTGCATTGCGATTAACAATCTGTATAGGATTATCCTCGAATGACCCATCCACCTCCAACTCAACCTTTAGGGGTGAAAAACATGAGATGGGACTGAGTAGTAACATCATGGCTAAGAAATGTGGAAGACATCATGCATAGCCTGGCACCTCTATGGTAACTACAACTAATAGGCAACCGGCCTGACTCTCTTCAAAACCTCCAATGACCAAATATATCTTTGGGGAAAGCAATCCCATTCTCTTGATCCTCCTATGTCCTAACCTTGGTGTGACATGAAGGAAAACATGATCTCTGACCTCGAACTCTACAGGTCATCTCCGTCAATTAGCATAAGACTTCTGTCGTGACTGTGCAGTGACAATCATGTTCTAAATCAACTCCACCCGCTCTGTGGTCTCCAGGACTAGATGAGGTCCCAGAAAAGTTGCCTCTCTTGCCACTAGCAAACATAGGGTTGATCAGCATGACCTACCATAAAAATCCTCATAACATGTCACCGGAATATTTTTCTAAAAACTATTATTGTAAGAAAACTCCATCAGAGGTATGTTCATATCCAAAGAACCTCCAAAATCTGGGACGCATGCTCGAAGCATGTACTATAGCACCTAAATCACGCACTCTGACTGGCCATCTATCAGGGGATTGTTAAGATATACATATAAGTACATGTGTACCAAAAGCCTTCTGTATCCCTTTCTAGAAACTAGAATTAAAGTAGGCATCCCTATCGGAAAAGATAGAGTGTATAACCCCTTGAAAACGTACAATATCTTGGATGTACAACCTTCCAAGCTCATAAACACTGAAGGTCTTCATGATTGTTAAAATGTTTTCAAAATTTGTGAGTCTTTTAATGTAAACATAAACTGCATCATTCCCTCAAGGTGTCCTCGGGAAACCTATCAAAAAATCCATCGCAACATAATTCTACTTCCACTCGGGAATGGGATACTACTGAAGAATCTCGGCTGGTCGCTGGTGCTCCACCTTCACCTGGTGGTAGGTAGAACATCTCATATCCAAACCCATGTCCCTCATCATACATGGCCACCAATACTGATGATGAAAATATTGATACATATCGGTAACATCTAGATTAACTGCCCAAGCTATGGAATGAAAATTTCATATCAACTCCACACGTATGACTTTTGGCACCCATACATGTCCATGAAATCACAAGACCTCATAATCTCCTATGGTCCACCCAAGGGTGGATTCCTCTTTTGAAACACCCTCACGTTGTATTATGCCTTCATAATCTAATAACTTCCTCATTCTCACTCGATCCATATGTTTTGAGGTAAAACTATAAAAAAAGTAACGTATGCCCCTGTCTGTCATGAAACTCCAAATAAATTTCAGAGAACAAATCCATGAGATTCCACTGGCTGTTGGCTTCCTAAAATGCATGTATTTGAGTCCTCCTTCTCAACATATTAGCCATTGTGTTTCCTTTCCCAGGTGTGTAGGCAAGATCAATTTCAAAGGACTGAAAGTACTCAACCCACCTTCCCTATCTCAAATTCAGGTCACACTAGGTAAAGATATATTTGACACTCTTGGGGGTAGTGTACACCAAAAATGTCTCTCCTAGATGGTAATGTCTCGATCAATTCAAGTCATGAAAAACTGCATCCCAATCAAGATGGTGCGCCAGGTAATTTATCTCATATAGACTCAACTGTCGAGATCAGTATGCAACGACAAATTCCCCCGCATAAGCACCACTCCTAGCCTGATACCCAATGCATCACAGTAAATAGTGTAACTCTTTCTTGGAACTAGAAAACCAGTATCGATGCTAAAGTCAACCTTTCCTCTAGGTCATAAAAGGCCGACTCACAAAAATAATTCCACAAGTAATTCACACCCTTCTTATTAAGTTCTTTTAGTGGTGATGCTAAGCATGAGAAGTCCTATATAAAGCACATGTAGTAACCATATTTCCCCAGAAAACTATGTACCATGAAGACATTCTTCGGCTGCTCCCAAGAATCTAAAACCCTCAATTTTTTAGGGTCTACTGATACACCTGTCTCTGAGATTACATGACCCAAGAAGTGAATTTGGTCCATCCAAATGTTGCATTTTGAGAGCTCAGTAGATAAATGATTATCTATTATTGTACTCAAAATGATCTAAATAGGGATAGCATAGTCAAATCGATTGTGAGAGTACACCAAGATATCAACCAAAAAACCACCACAATGGAGTCCATGTAAGGATGGAACACTCGGTTCATCAGTGCAATAAAAACTACAGGGGCGTCCATGAGACCGAATGGAATAACCACATACTCATATAGACTATAACTACAATGAAATAATTTAAGAGGTATACCTTATGGTCTAATGTTCAACTGATGAAAACCGGATCCCAAGTCAATCATCGAGAACACCCGTGATCCTTGAAGATGGTCATAAAGATTAAAAATCCGCAGGAATGGATATCGACTCTTACTATTCAATAGGTTCAACATCTGATAATTCATGAATGTATGAGGGTACCTTCTACCTTCTTGGATAAAAGGACAGGAAAACCCCAATGAGAAATACTAGGTTGGATAAAACCCTTCGTCTGAAAGTTCTCTATTTTCTTATTGAGCTCTTGAAACTCTGGTGTAGCCATCCAATAAGGAGGAATAGACACCAGTGTCCCCCCTAGAGAAATACCAATAAAAATTATTCTTATCTCTCAGGAGTAAAATATGATAAATCTTCTGAAATGACAACCCTAAAATGATCCACCATTGTAGGAAAGTCCATCTGAGAATTCCCCTATTCATCCAGATTTAAACAAGAAATATAGGTCGCAACTCCTCTTAACCCATGATGCTCGGGTCTAGATATGCTCTCCTTAATATCCTATTCATCCTCATATAGAAACAATACACCCTTTGGTGCCGTGAAACTCACACTACGACAATAGAAATCAACAATATCCTAGAAGTGAACTAACCAGTCCATTCTAAGAATTATGTCATACACTGTCAACTCTAAGGCATAAAGGTCCCATAAGAAGTGACACCCACCATCCTTAAGAGGGAACACCTTTCACAAATGTACACTAGCCGTTCTAGTCCCCAACAGAGTGTCCAACATCTTGATATTAGTAGAAGTAAAGATATAGAGTCCAAGGCTATCCAAAATAGGAACATATGTAAAGCTATGGGAAAACCCTTTATCGAAAATAGCAGAACATAAAACTGAGGCAACCAAGATAGTACCACTAACGATATAGGGTTTGGGATACTCCTTCTACTAGTTCCTCCATAGTGAAAAATCTAGACCTGCATCGTGGCCCTGTGAAACTGTCCGAGATCCCTAAGCAAGTCCACCCTGCGACTGTCAAAAATCACATTGTCTTAGCTCGGCGGCCACGACCACTACCTCATCATGAACAGCCTTAAGAACTCCATCCTCGAGTATGCTGTGGGACTGGTGGTCCTTCTCTGGTACGTGGAGTGAAAATAGATTCACCCTCACTAGCTTCTAGAAGGAGGGTGATATTGAAATGCCTATGATATCCCAATATTCCATAGGATTGGCACTCAATAGGGTCTCTCTGGCACTGAGGTTTCTTATGTCCGACCTTCCCACACTAGTAGCACACCACATGGCTACCTAAAGGAAAATCCCACCTACATCGATGTCAATGTGTAGACTCCCTACAACACTTCCTATTGTTAGTCAGAAGGGTACCAACTCTGGATGCTGAACATCCCATTCCCACAACATCAGAATATCTAATGTAGCGCTCAGTCATCATCACATGGTTGACAATATAAGATATATAAGTCAACCTGAATATGTTCTCCTAAGATTGGATGTCATGCCTAATACCATCTTCAAAATTATTCACCACAAATAACTTTTCATCCCCCCCCGAATGGGTGTCATCCACTGATGCTATGTGAAGTAATAAGAATAATCAATGACTAAGAGGGTACCATGCTCCAAACACAGGAACTCTCGGGTTCTATAAGCTCTCAAGGTCTCTGGGTAGAAGTATTCATAGAAGGTCCACTGGAACCTATCCCAAACCATAACTCACTGACATACCTTCTGTGATATCTCTTAGTGAGCTTCATCATCCTCTCAATAGGTGTTTGTAGATTCTCGAAGATAGACATCATGGCTTCTAACCATGAATCTATAGCATGAGGTCCTCCATCCCCTATGAAATTGGGAGGATTCTTATGTTGAATAACCCACATCAACTCTACCAAATGAGGGGAAGGATTAAGTGATCCCTTGAATGTCTGAATTATCCTCATGAAGTCGTCTTAGAACATTACATCAGTACCTATATCCAGAATGACAGCTAGTGCCATAAAAGTCTCAATGAATGGATCTTCTGGTAGTCCTTGGTCTACAATTTTCAGGGTCTTATCATCGCCCCAAAACTGGCCTTCAACCAGAAGACTTCTAGGTGGAATGAATCTATAAGTTCAAGCACACACAAAAGCACAAGTTTAAAAAATTGCAACTTAGAATTGAAAAATGGAATAGAGAAGGAAAATCATTCAAGTTCTTCAAAACTGGGTTATAGAACATGTCTGCACTCTACATAGTTTGTTCCCTTAAAACTTTATATGGGCCTCTACATATGCCATCCTTGGTCATGTAACACCCCATACAAATGGTGTGTCCTCATTATGACTTGACTTGTACTTGAATATTCCCTCTTTCCCAAGTACTTCAACATGGCTAGAACTATACAATTTTCCTCGAACAAAACTTACATCATATATATGCTAGACACATCATGTATTAGATGGATTTCACCGACCCATGTCATTGGTCACCCTGATGGATACACAGATCACCAAAAAATGGTGTGTTAAATCCAACCCATGTATCTTCCCACACCATTGGTCACATGGTTATTATCTACATGGTGTGTAGAAAAAGTACACGACATGTACTAGGGTAAATCGTTTTCTTCCAAAACACAAGGATACGGGCCATGTATTCATCATAAAGAACTATGAATTTTGGGGTTTTCAGACAATATGCCTCAGAAACTAATTTGGAACCCAATAAAAACACTAAAACAAGCATTAGAGTACCAAATTCTGATCTGTGGGGGGGGGGGCATACTCCCCATGAATCAATGCATTGAATCATATTCATGTATATCGTAATATATAATAGTGTAATCAGTCACATGATCCACCAAATTCCAATTAATGATGGCCCATAACACATGGGGGACTATTGTTTGGTGTCCATACTCATAAAACATTGTATATTACAAAACCCTATGAAAATAGAAGGTATTCAATCAAGGCATTTATCAAAATAGTATGCATATCAAGCACACATTTATCACAACAACATGCAATCAGTAATGTACCCTAAATGGAATGACAAGAATTAATGACATGTGATCCATGTCAAGTTCTTATATGATGCATGAGATAAAATACCTTCATCTCATTGGGTTACATTAGAGTAAATCCTCAATGATACAAATCATATGAGCAAAAATCATGTGAATCACCCAACGATGAAATAAAATCAACTGTAACAATTGAAAAACCAGAAAATTGAAACAATCAAGTTCAATTGGCTTTTCCCTATATACGGTTTAGCTACTCTCAGACGCAAATTATTACCAACTACCCATTCCTTACTATCCCTTTATATAGGATCCAAATAGTAATAAAAAGAAGAAAAGAACATCATTTGATTCCACTTTGTAACATCCCTGTTCCGGATGCTACCCACTGGTGCCCCATACTTGGTTGGCCACATGGCCTCATGCGAAATTTCAAAAATGCTAGAGGATGTCGACTAGTAGAGAGGGCCTTGGGTCTGATAGTTGGGGAAGTATAACCTCCATGGAAGAGTATGTATAACATAATAACAAAGAATAAAGAGTATCAAAATAAAAATACCATATATTGAAGTAAAATTGAAAAAATGAAAGTAAAAAAATAACTAGAGCACATATATAATTGATGCATGTAACATTTGTCTAGGAAAGCAACCAAAAAAGTCACATTAATAGAATACAGTACGAAAAAAGTACAAAATAGAACAAGTAATCTCATACAGTATTGTAAGGCTCAGCTTGGCCCCATGCACTCCGTCTCCACAACAATCAAGTACCTGATGAGGAATAAGGGCACTTGCCCTTATCTACACCTAAAACCTTATAATCCATTTGGTTAAATAAATTCCCAAATAAGGTGTGAGACAAATCCCAGTAGGAAACAACCACAAGATATACACCAAACTATTAGTGAGTATATATACTATTTAATAATGTAAATTAATCAAATAACTAGGAGTAAAAAAAAGTAAAAAATCATATAGCTACTATTTACATTCATTAGAATCTAATGTTTGTCATTTAATGAAATAATTATCACAAATGGTATCTATAAATACTACCAGATAGAACTAAATCCAATCCTGTGTTTGTCTTGGAAGATGCATCACGAAAATTAAGTATTTATTTTTACCCTATTGTTAGCTTACACAGTCTAAACCCTATGGCCATGTAATGCAATAACCAGGGAAAGACACTCTAAGGAAGCACTCACAATAATTTCCACCTATGGTCTTTCCATGATAAATATAGACTCTTTGGGGTTCACTCAATGTCAATTCCCCTTACGGTATCATAACATAAAATATATACTTGCTGAGGGAGAACTCGCCTTCAATCCCCCATATGGTCTTGTTTTGTAAAATATAACATACACTCTGAGAAATCACTCAACATCAATTCCCCCTATGGTCTAACAACACCAGGTTATCACAGCCATGTTCAATTCAATACTTCATATATGATATAAAAAATCCCAAAGTAATCTCAACTACAACATGGATAATCAATTTAAATGCATATCAAAATAATTAAACAAGCAAAAAAAAAAAAGAAATCAGTTCCCTCCAATCAAGCTAGGTAAGGAAATAAGGTCTACCTCATAGGAATCCTAGACCAAATGACCAAAAACATTCTAATGATGAAACATGCCCATGGGGTGTTATTTAAACATTCAATTTCACATAATATGGAATCAAAAAAACCTCAATTCAAAAAGAAATCTAAGGTAGATAAAACAGGGTCTAACTCACTTACCTTGAGATACCCAAAACATTGGTATTCCACACTTTGGCATATAAACTCAAAGAAACCCACACAAAAGGAAACAAATAACCAACCTCGATGTTTTATGATGAGAACTTCTGAACATTATCCCTTGAATAGTCATAGATCATCATTGATCTATGAAAAGGTAAAAAAAATTCAACCTTGAATAACTCACAAAAGAAGATGTATCAAGAGGAGAGGCTCTAAAAGAAGGAATAACTCATCGGTGGGATTCCAACGCACCTGCTAGAGGTTTAATTGGACCCATGATGGAGAAATGACAACGTGGAAGGGAATCAGTTATTCTGAATTCTCTTTCACAAGGAATGACCATAAGAAGATGTTTCTGGGGATTATACGCGACCTCAGTCGGATTAGTCAATTAAAAGAAAGAGTGCACAATGTTTACTTTTAATGAACATGCCATTTATTTACCTCAACCGACCCCTGATAATAGCGGTCTGCCACATCACCCCACACATCCATGTCTCTACCATTATACACACAAGACGTGACCGTACGTGGAGACTGGGTGCGCCGTGTGTACTCAGAAGTACATGGTGTGTACTTATATAAATTTCCAAAATCTTATTTTTAATAAAAACACTTGAAAAAAAGATTCATACATTAAATGAAGTTCCAGGTTCTTAGATTTGATACTAATTGTATCCCCCAGACCCACACACCATGAATTATGTGTGAATAAACAGATTATTGGCCTTTCTTCTTTGAAACAAACCAAAGTTACCTAATTTGAATATTCAATAATTAAAATTTCATTGAGAAATATTGATCCACTTACATTTGAATAAACTTTTTGGTTTATAGTTTTAGAAAGTTATGAAAACTATTAACTAAAAAATCACTTGTATATGTTATAAAATAGACATTTATTTTACTATTTTTAAGATTTATAACATAAACAATAATTAATTACGTGATTTTGGAAAGCGTTTCACTATCCTTTATTTTAAGGATCTCATTTAGTTTATAGTTTTAGATGATTTAGAAAAACTGTTATATATCATAAAAAATTAAGATAATGTGGATAAATCCAATCAATTCAGATGTATTTCCAAAAAATATGTTTTCTTAAATTTAAATTCACATTTCTTTTAAAAAACAATCTTTTATTTCGTATTAGTTTTCCATAACAGGAATAAAATACTTGTAATAGTTCTTACACGTATTAAAAAATATAAAAGTCATTAAAAATATAGGATGAGAAGAAAAATTTCCGTATAGTTAATAAATAGAATGTGCACCTGTTAACCGACTTGAAATTCAAAAAACCCCATAAGGATGTTTGTATTTTCTCGTAATAAAAATTGAGTTTAAAATATTAACTTACATATTCTTGAAATAATTTTTTTTGAAATGTTTATCAATACAATATTCATATGAATTAATAAAGGAAAAATAATAATTCATGAGGGTTTCTGAAATACATGAGATATTTTCCTTAAAAACAAAAATTTTACCTATAAAATATCAATAACATACTTTTAATTCAATGGAAATTTTCACAAAATAGGAAATCAAAATATTTCCATAAAAACCATTAAAAACTATAACATGAAATATAAAAATTGATAAAAATATAAAAAATCACATGGGTTACAATAAATGTTTTGATAATTGTGGATTATATAATTTTGGACATCTTAATGATACCATCAAAGCCTTTTTTAGAGACTTTATAAACATAACATCATAACCTTAGACCTATTCATCAAAAATAATTGGGAAGATATAAACCAAATAATGAATATAATTTGTCTTATGATGACTACTGATCAATTGAGAGGCTATTTATTATTCGTACCCACCAACCACATGTTATGTCTAATATATTAAACATATTAATGAATAATAATATAATACATAATCAACATAAATCACATTATTAAAAAACTATCATATGAATGGTTAATATTATCCCCAATAAAAAAATAAAATGACATGATCATAAACTATAAAAAAAATAAGGTTAATTGTATCAATACATTATATCTTTATAAATATATAAAAATCAAAAAATGATGTTGTAATATTTGAGAATACATTTAAAGTAATATTGAAACCTTTCATTGAAAACGTGAATAAATTATCAATTTCATTTAATTTAAATAAAAATATCAAGGATATTAAAAAATGAGATTATTTAAAAAAAGAAAAAGAAAATTATAATTTTATATTTTATTAAATTAAAGGTCTTGATGGTGGGAAAATATTTACATTATGTATACATTAAAATAGTACATTTTTCTCATAGTTTTATAAAAATTAAAAAATTATTTATATAAAAAACCATTGAATAACATCCTTTAAAAAAAATTCATGAAAGAAAAAAGTAATTTAAAATTTAAATTATCAATATTTGAAACAAAGATAAGAATATTCTGGAAAATTTTAATGAATGTGGATATAGAGAATAATTCTTTTTAAAAGAAAAAATTAAAGAAATGTATTAAATGAAAAATCTTTACATTAGGTCTGGAATTGTATTTCATATTCCATAAAACTGAAATAACTAAATTATACATTTATAATTTCATAATAACAATAATATTATTTTTTTATAATAATTATTAATTTCATCTATTTTTTACTACATTTTTTCTATTCATAAAACCAATTACGTATACGTCCATCATGTTAAGGATGTTTGGTTTAAAATACAAATTTTCTTTGTTAGTATAACCATGGTAAATGGGTTTAGTATTCCTTAATCTATAGAATATTTATGAATAAATAATTTTCAATTTTATAAATTATATTTTTTTGAAACATCCATGAAAATAATAAAATAAAAATAAATCATATCTCTTCATGGACGTGGTGGTTCATATGTATGCACAAGCTTCATTATCAATTTTCAATGTGTGGACGTGTAAGAGAATGGAAATATTTTATCTATATAGAATCTTAATTAATTAAATAGTATCCTATATATTCATTAAATAAATCATAAAAATCATAAATATGAGGTTGTTTTGAGAAAATAAAACACATCAGTTAATATAGATAGTAGTCAACAAGTTATATATGAAATGTTGAAAAATAAGTGTTGTGAAATAAGAAAATTAATATTTAGTTATATGTATGGAACTGATGTTTTCATATCATCATGGTTAGTAACTTATTGACAGAGGTAGAGGAATAAATAATATGATAGAACATGGTTAACAATTATACCTCTTATTTGGAAATCATCATTTGGCGTACATTATAAGTTTTACTTATATGGTCTTAGTGGAAGAAAAGAATCTCTATGACGTAAATACTTAATTGATGAAGGAATTGTAATATATATATGATGATATATATGACTCATGAGGTGTAGGGAATATGAGAGTGGAGGATCTCGTTGATAAGTCAGGTGAGTGGTAGTCATGTAAATACAAGAAATATTAATATATAATATATGAATTACCATTGAAAAAATGATAAAAAGTGACATATATTAAAAAAATGGAAGATAGGTTAGTAATAAATTATTCTAAATAAATTTATACTTGTTTAGGATTCATTTTGAACATTTTTTTTGTTTATCTCCCTCCTTAAACCAGTTTATCATTTACTAATATAACACATTTTTCAATATCTAACTGTCACAGAAAAAAATATAAATATCTAAAGAGTAAAATTTAATAAACATAAATTATATAAGAAATAAATTACCATAAATTTTAGTTTTTATAATATTTTTCTGATTTTTAAATTATTTAAAAATAGTTATTAATTATTCATTTCTATATAATGTCATTTTCAGAACTATTGATAACTTTGTCCTTAATGACAAGAAAAAAATTGAGGAATTATAATATTAAATATTTTACTACATATTATACATTATAATTATAAAATAACTTCTTATAACACCATAATTAATCTATAATGCAATATATTTAATGTTTTAAGATTAATTTAATTTCATTTTGTATTTCTTCAACAAGTGTTGGGTCGATGATGCGTGAGCAGTTAACAAAAATAACATCATATATAAATATTAAAAAAATTTACATCATAAATATAAATTATTATTAATAATATTTATGATATATTCTTTCATATATAATTTTAATCATCATCCCAATCATTAAAACATAATAACCGAGAGATAATGTCATTTTCTTTATTTATAATAATTAAAATAATATAAAGGACATAATCACAAGAATGTGAAATAAAAGTTACATATTTCATTATTTATTATTATATATGAACTAGTGAAATAAAATTATATGAAATATAGTATTTTATATATTATCAAGACTTATCCAAAATTTTCATCCTCGATTATACAATTTTACCATTTATCATGCTGATAAATTTTTTCCATGCATACTATTCATTATGACTAAAAATGAAATGGTACTAATTACCATATTTTAAAATGATGATTCTAAATATGAAATAAAATTTATATTTTTTATTTTAGTAGTTGATAAAAAATAAATTTTATATATGTGTTTGAATTGTAATGAATTTGTTTGAAAAATAAATTCACTAAGAATAAAATGAATTTATACCAAAATGACGTATATTATTTATTTTCACGTATATAATTTTATTATTTTAAATAAATTTAAACATATGTATGTTTATGAAAAATCAAAATAAAAATTTAACTTTGAATAAAATTTGATAAAATTAAATAAATTATTGAGTTTTAAAAATAGATATTTTCCACAAATTAACCATAAATCATCCCTTTAAAAAAATATAGAAAATATATCATCTTAAAAAATTTGAAATTATGATTTTAGAAATTATACCGATTATTTGTAATTAAAATTTCCATTTTTTAATAATTTAATCAGGATATCTATCTAAAAAATTAAATAAAAATAATTTCTGAAGAAAATATATTTTTGAAGTATTATATGAATTTATAAATATTATTTATCTTATAAATACCATTAGATTAATGTTGATTTATTTCACGGCATATATAATCTATAAATTTAATTGACAACTTATTATATAGTGATAAAAATAATTTAGTTTGAATAAAATATACTGCCTATATGAAAATGTTTTCTAAAAAAACTCATTTAATGATATATATATTTTTTAAATTGAGTACTTTTTTACTAGTAAGTAATCAAAAATGTTTTATTAGAAATAACTTTCAACATATATTTCATAATATTTTATTCATATTCGTACCCTCCAAACCAAAATCTAGTATGTTACATTTATATCTAAATAAAAATACTTATATTATTTATCTTTGTTCGTCTAAGCTAAGTGTTTCATGGGGTACAAGATACCAAACATATTATTAATTATGGGATAATAAAATATTAAAATATATGGATGTTATAAATATATAAGTAACTAAATAATATATAATTAGTAATAAATATGTATTCTATTAGATGTATCATGTATAATAAATTTCTTAATAACCTGGGGAAATAATGATATAAGAAGTGGTGATCCAAAATTCTTAGTAAGGTTGAAAAAAATCAATGATTATAAAATATCACAATACGATCATAAATAATATGGAAGGAATATATAATCAAAATAATGTAACATTTAATAGAAACTATTATCATAACCTAACAAAGGATGTCATGATAAATAAATGAATGGGGATCAATAATTGGTTCCATATAAATGATATTCATGATTTTAGATAACTAATTCCATTAAATATTCTAAAAAATCAGGATCATAGAAACAATTATATTAACATCAAGGACCTATATATATGCAATATTTTTTTCATGACTGGACTATAAGAAAATTCCAAAGAGACATTGCCTCATGAGACCTATCGAAGAATCATAGGACTAGTAGGGGCCCCCATCACTAATTTAGTCAAATGAAACCATCTTATGAAGGATTGAATAAAATATAAAATACCTAACTAAATTTCCCTAATAAAAAATGAATATACTTATTGAAATAACAAGTATATAGGTTGTAAATTTTTCACTAATATATTAATGGAAAATCGTTCTACTTAAAAATCCATCATATGAAAACATTAAATTGTAATTGAATATGGTTAACTAACTAATTTCCCCAATCATTCAATTTATGGTATCTAGTTGTACAAACATCAATAAAAGAAAGTAAATATTTTTTGTTCATTATATAAAGGAATTGGAAGAAAAATAATGTCAATAATAGAGGATGATTTTAAAATAATTGATGTTATGGATTCATACAAGTTCAATACAAAAAAATTAGTATTAGAAAATTTTGAAGGTAATACATGAAAACATACACCCCATAAATTGGAATAAAGTTATGAAGACAAATCATGTATCAGTCATTAAAAATTGGGATGTAATCAACATTAGGGTAAATGTATTGTAACTATGAAAAGTACATGAGAGGGATACGACAACAATAAAATATAATTAAAAGAATTACGTTCATTATAATTAAATGGAATAGGGTTGTGAATACATATTGTCAATTTTTAATTATATGACTTTTACATCATTATTATGATAAACAACATATAGTTATCACTCATGGATTGAAAAGTTTAGTATCATGGAAAATTAGGCTCATGTATCACTTGTAAAAAAAAATATAAGTTATTATAATTTTTTATTTACACATAAAAAATTTATCATGATAACCTTAGTTTAAGAAATCATGCAAGGATATAAAACAAGAAAGGGGTGAACTAAAATCCCTATAAGGGAAATGATAACGTGACTAGAGTAAGGGACCTAGATTAATAATACATTAGTGAGGATAATAATAATAATAATATCATTAATATAGAATAATAATCATATAAATTAGGTAAACATTAAAAAATTAATGAAATATTAAATATTTATAATATGGAATCATCATACCATTCTATTCTAATACCACACATTGTTGTGGAATAATCTGTCGTCGTGTTTAAGAATATAATATCAGCATAAATCATTACATCATAATTTAAAAAAAATACATAATCATTTTCATTCATAATACACATAATATCATGAGATATATCACATTATACAATTAATTGTATGTAAATATAATTTTGGGCCTAGACATCACATCATACAATGCACATAATAATTCTCTCCATATTGAAAGACAACATATAAAAATCAAAATCATGAAATAAATATATATAAAATAATATTTTTCATAAGGGTTATCAAACATATAGAGCATCGACCCTAAATTTCTAGAGTCGGTGAATTATTTAAATAAATTGGAAGGATTACATGGAATCAAATCCTGAATGACTGATCGGTTTAGCAGTCTTCGAAATGTGATTACATAAATGAAATTTATATTACAATTTTAATTACAAAAAATATATAGATAATCCATTGAGAATTACATTATTCTCCTAGATTAACCCTTCATATCAATAATAATACATTTATTGGGAACCTAGGAAAATAACACATATGAAAGTGGTGACCTCAACTATCATAAATAAACATAAACCTTAAGGATTGCATAAAATTGATACATAAGATTTTATAAACAGAAACTTGAACATAATATATAAATAATAAATATAATAATTCCATTTAAACATTCATATGGATATTTAACTAGTCGAATAATGAAATTTAATATCGATAAATAATACCATATTTAGGGAATGCATAATTCCAGACATCATAGCCATACATTCAAGACCTCATTCCAATAGAATAAAAAACTATACTATTGATGGGTTTTGTCAAGACACTAGTTTCTCTCATGACACCTATCGATGCATTGAGGGGATATAAAGGGCCCCACAGGTCACTTATGAGGTCCAATACATTTCTCTTATGAAAAGTTTGAAACATAAACAACATAATCGTTTATAATAAAACTAACATATGAAATGTTAATTGTTTAACAATAAATAATGAGTGGTTTTAAAATAGTACATCCATAGTTAAACTTATCATAAAAAATTAAATACAATATATAATATTGTATCATAATAATTCAACCTCAATTGACTATATAATCCATCTTATGATATTGAAGAAGATGAAAATAATATAAATCATTAATAATATTAGAGAGAGATATCCTTTTTTCACATTGAAATCATTTAAAAGTCACACAATTATAAAAGGAAACAGTTCTTTTGAAAAGAGACTTGTATTGTTATAATTAAAGATACAAAATTTTAAGGCATCATAATGGTGGAAAATAGTCGATCGTGATGTATATGTTAAAAAAATTCATTCCATAATTTTTTTAAAAGAACTTAAAGTACCTCATTTGGAAAATCATAAAAAGATTCTTCTCAAAAAAAAATTTAGAAATTAAATTATGGGTAACAATGTCATTATATTATATTCAGTAATGTTTCGAAATACCTTTTATGAACTTGGATATGAATGATAATAATATCCAAGTAGATACATACATATAAATAACCTCATAAAATAACAAGATGGTAAAATTAACCCTTACCTTGAACATTCCTTTAGTGTAGGCTGTGTTAACCTCATTTATAATTTTTAATGTAAGTAATTAAATTATAATATAACCATATCCATATTCATGATATCACATATGATCTTATTATATCAATTTTTAATAATATTTCAGTTTTACTGTTTTTTGGGTGTTAACTGCTTCACTTTCTCATTCCTATTTTTTATGTATGTCATATATTTTATGAATATGTTGTATGTTATTTATATCCATAATGATATTAAGATAATTATTACTATCTTTAATCATAAAAAAAATTTAATCATTCTGGAATGGTTAATGTGGAGAATAAAAGTTATCACGTCGTAGAGACAGTAGGTCATACGTACACAAGAGCAACTTTATCATTCACTTGATGGTAAACTGGCATGGAATTGGATAATAGATTAATTATAAATAATCATTATCATGTTATATTCATTATTTTTATCCATTATACTCATCACTATACCCATAAAAAATAATTTAGTGTTCAATAACAATTTAAACCACATCGTGGAGATGGTTAGCTGTACGACAAATGCATGGTGATATTTTTAATCGTAGGGCAGATAAAAGGAGGAATATGGTTGTATCATAATTTTAATAACATATCATCACGTAGATTATATTTTATTTATTACTTTATTATATAAATAAAATTGGAAGAGGAAGTCTAAAAAGAATAGAACATTGAAAGTGTTGATAAAACAATCACCTCCTTTTTTGGGTATCTCTATTTGATTTACAGAAAATATATCATTACATTGTCTTTATGAACAACGTAATGCCTATTGGACGATATGAGGGAAGATTATAGGATAATTGGATAGGTTTTTTTGGATCTAAATGTCATTATAGGTGTTAATAAAAAAGGAGGATAGGTGGCCTTTTATAAGAGATGTAAGGGCACTTAAACAATTATCATAATATTAAACTAATATTAAATATTATTCAACTCTAAATGGATCCAATGTGAATTATTTAGAGTCAAATATGAGTATTTGTGTAAACCGTCTATTCCACTTGAATTTATACTTGTTTATATTTTATTTTAAACCTTATAATTGTGATATATCCTTATTTAAACAATTTAATTTAAATTGGGGTAATACAATTCTTAATATTAAATGGTTATAAATATTTAATTATATGGTTGAAATTGACTATAAATGGAAATATAATGATATTTTTTACATTATAAATATAAAATTGTAATTTTTAATAATTTTAATAGCTTTTAAATAATTAAAAATATGTTATTTTTATAAAATATCAATAGTGTCAATTTTGACAGTATTCATTTATTTGTCATTAAATAAAATCCCAAAGTAATGATAAATTATAAAAAATCATTTTAATTAACATGTAACATATCATATGAATCTATAAAATTTTTGTATCACTTCAATTATGTTAAATAATATTTATATTAATATTTTTAATGTCATTTGTTTGATATTTCTATTAATAAATTAATTACTTCTTTTCTATTGTGTCCTTATTTATTATTATTATATAGTATCTAAAAAATATAAATAAATTACCATGATAGAAATAATTATTTTGGATATCAATATAATATTTATGATTGAATTTTACTAAATATTATCACTGTAATAAAATTATTTAACATATACGAAATAATAGTGTGACACTTCGTCAGATTCTTTAAATATAATAATATCAATGTCATTTTCATGTCAACGTGTCCATTAAATGATACCCAATCGATCATTATGATACAGGATACATAAATATATTTTTTTAGACAATTTATAGATATTTAAGTATTTTATATCATTTGTTATATTTTTTATTTTAGATTTCAATTTATATCAATTTTGACACTATTTATTATTTGACTTTTCATAAAATTATAAAAATAAAATTAATCAAAAAAAACATTAGCTGATACATAATATGACAATTTAATAAATAAAAATCTATGTATGGCTAAAAAGTTTCAAATTATATTTATTTTAATATTATTAATATCATATCATTTATTCTCCCTTTAATAAATCAATTACTACATTATCTTTGTGTCATCATTTTATTTAATTATTTATTTTATAAAAATATTTACAAATGGCCAAAATTTAGATTATATTTTTGCTTCTTTCTAATGAAAACTTATAGTCGTCCATATCACTCATATATCCTCACACTAAAAATATTTTTCTTGTTAAGGACAAAATTCTAACTGAAATTTTTTTCATTAAATATAATATTAAATATATATATATTAAACTCATCATAGTGGTCTCAAATTCTACCCAAGTATAATTGTTTTCAAAAAACACTTAACCAATGAAATTATGATTGCTTTTAGGGTAATTTTAATATTGTTTTTACTTTTAATGACATGATTTAACTTTTACTAAAGTTATTGTTAATAGTACCCAAAATTAAAAAGAACCTATTTACATAATATGGACCAACTAATTCCAAATATGGAATCCATTTTGAAAATTAATAACACAGAAGTTTTAGTAATTAATTTAATATTAAGGACACTGTCGGAATGAAGAATGGGTTTTACAAAAGTAAAAACATTGATAAATATTGAAATGTTTTTACATACAAATTCTTGGTAAAATTAATGCTAATGACCATCAATATAATAATTTATATAAATTTATTCTATTTTTAAAATTATATCCATTAAATAATATAATTTTTCTACATAACTTATTTCAATGAATGAAGTTATTTTCAATTAAAATATAGTATATTTTTACTATTCATCAAAACATAAAACTTATCAGAAAAATATCAAAATTTTATCCAATGTAATTTTATAAATCCCACTTCCAAATAAGAAGATTATTTTGTTAAATATAATATAAAAAATTCTTCAAAAACAATATTAAAAATTGGTTCCCCATTAAAAGGTGAAGAAACAACAATTTTTTTTAAGAATGATTCTTTTATATGAAGATTGTAATCTTTTCTTATATCATGTCCTGAAAATACATAATATGAATATTAAAATTATATATAATATATTAAATTAATTTTTTTTAATACTATTCATAACCACTAATTTACCTTCTAGGTTTAATATTACAATAAATAATAATATTTTATTAATATATTGTTTTTCGGTAGAACTAACTCTTGAAAGGTATGTAAGACAACTCAATGTTGTTTTTAGCGTATGCTTAACATGGTGGTACATAAAAAGGAAGAAATAAACACAATTATATTCATTAAGAAATACAAATATTGTAAATTATTGTCATGTTACATTCTCACCTCCTTCAATAAATTACTTGCAAACTATTGTTGAATTTGGGAATGCTAACAAATTGTTGATTATTCAAATTTTCATTATTGCAATCCCACATCAGAGCAGGTTTCAACAAAACATACCCATTGAAATAATGAAATGGAAGTAATAATATTATAAAAGATAACATATACAAGGGTTACATGTAGAAAAATAACGGATATGAAAAAAAATAACCATCATGTTCTGGTGGAGAGTTGTAGAAAATATGATTAGGAGAAAGTAAATAATCACAAAGGTAGAAGTAGGTGATGATCTAAGGGACCGTTTGATTCATTGGAAGAAGTACAATGATTGAATTTTTGGTTTCAAGATCCATTTATTTAGTTTTGGAGAATTAATTTACATCATAAACTATGAAAACAAGGAATCAAACTTACTTGGGAAGTAGAGTCTCATCCATTAACTCATTCCTACCAAAAACACATCTTTCTCTTCAACAGATAATAAAATTCAAAAATATTCTATATATGTTGATCATATAAGGCTCCGAAAATGAAATTATATCATTTTCATATAAAAAACTATGTTTTACTAACTAGGGACTTCCATTAGGGTAATGGTTGGTGAAAAATCCTTATCACACATCCTTTGTGGGTTCGATTCCCACGGCCTTGTCCAACACATTGTGTTGTTTCTCGTCCAGTGGGTTGTCCTTTTCTTAAAAATAGATTATTATAAAATTACATAAATCAACATAAGAAATATTTGAAAAATGAAAAATACTATTCAATGTTAAAATTAATCCATTCCAACCATTAGACATATCTGAAATACTTCTGTCCAAACTCAAAACCAAAAATTTAAAAGGAGTGTCACAAAATTTCTAAAATAATCAAAACATAATGCATATCCATTTTTGTCACATTCCAATCATGTGAATACCCATATCATGAATTATCTTAAAATATGTTAATAACCTAAATTTCTATAAAACCATATTGAATATATTTATGATAACTTATTCCAAATGTAAAACATAAAATATTGGATACACTCCTTAAATCCAAAAATGTTGTAAACTCAAGAAATGATATAATAAACAACCCACTAATCGGTTGAAAGGTATTAAATTAAATCCAACTTAAATTATCCAAATAAATCATCCCTTTATACCAAGGTCATTATCTTATTTTTAGAAACATATTGAGTAGTATCCTTCCCACCACCGTATATTTTACAAAAATGTTTAACTTTCAACTATGTCACAGTACATGGCTTTGTACAATCTCTAATCCTTAATGAAATTATATTGTAGTACATCATTTCTATAATCCATAATTCAAATAACTAGTACACTACTAAAAAATATTCAATTAAAATAATTCATCAATAGGCATGTTAATCATTCCTCATCATCTATAGTAGTATCATAACTTTATCATTATCCAATAGATATTTTTGGTGTATATTACTTTGAAAATTGGGACATTTATTCAAATAGTGTGAAATCTCTATATAGTTGAGGCATTTTACATTGGAAACCATTTTCATACCCTTTCAATCACAAACTTAGTGTACTTTTTCTCTAATAATAAAACAAACTTCCATTCATTCCAATCATTTAATAGAGTGTTTTTTTCCATAGTTATCACATGTGTTAAAATACATCTTTCCCGTCTTCCCATTATCCATATTTTTCTCTATTATCCTCTTCTTCACTTTATTCCCTTGAAATTCATAGGACATGGAGAATTTTTTACTTATCTAATTATGTCATGATACTATTTACTCATATGATGAGATCAAATTGGAGAATATTTCCATTTCATAATTTTGGCTTATGACCATGAAAGGTATGATCCTATTTGCTACATAGATCATGTTCATTGGTGGAGTTATCATTCCTTTTTCTAGGTACTATTTCTATATGATGGAATATACTAGATTATATTATAATGTTATGTAATTTGTGTAATTGTAACTATTTTGTTACACATAAGAACAAAAATTTTATCGTAAATCATATAATCATAAACATTGGTAATATTGGGGTATCTTTAAATTTAAATCCGTCAAAATGGTTGGAAAATAAAATGTGAATTTCCCTAAGCATTTCCTTGGGGGTGTCAGACCTAGTGAATAGTAAGGCCAGTTTTCATGAACCAGGTTACCCCGAGTCAAGATTGGAATAGATTTTTGGAGTTATTAATCATAGGTATATAGGTATTTAAACCGAGACCATTTAAAGAATTCATTCATGGATTTATTTTTTTAGGGATACCCTCCTATTCTCTGTAATACAAACATTCAAGGATGTTCCTCCATACATACCCAAATTGCCTCTCTAAGGTTATTGATCCCCAATCTATGTTTACTAAATTTAATTTCAAATGTTGTTGTAAAACATCCCCTAATACCGACTGTAATTATTTGAACCCAGATATTAAAAACTAGTGAAATATTTAAATACATTGTCATTATTAAAAAAAATCAAATCCCAAGGGACCTATCAGTTTAGTGGTCTTAAAAAATAGATTAAATACATGAATATTACCTTACAATTCATAACCTAAAATGCAACATAGATAATCCATTTAGAATGGCATTAATCTGAACACATAACCATACCTATCAATCAACATACGTTTCTTAGAATCTTATAAAAATAAAATATAATAATGGGGTGAGCTAAGATGATCAGTTAGGTTTAAAAATACAATATAAGCTTTCAAAAATGACCAAAAACATTAAGGAATTTATAAAACTAAAACACAATACTTTTTAAACATAAAAATGCACATAATAAGTCATGAATATATCAAATAATTCCATTTAAACATTCAAATTTATAATATTCTATTCAAATAATTACATGTAAAATCAATAACTAATATCATATGCAGGGAATTCATAATTACAAACATCATAACCATACCAGCAAGGACATGTGCCAAGACCATAAATAACCATACCCTCAAGGATATATTCCGATATAATAGTTTATTTCTTGAGACCTAATGATGCATCAAAGGGCTATATAGGGTCCCACCCATCACTTACTATGTCAAATGAATTTGTATTATGAAAAGGGTGAAACATAAGAAACATTAATATTTGTATTAAAAAAAGAATTCAAAATTTTATTTCTTTAACCAAAATCCATAAATAGTATTAAAATAGAACATATATATTCAAACATATTATAAAATATTCAATACAATATATAATATTGTATCATAATACATTGACCTTAATTAACCATTAAAAAATGTTATTGAAATGGATGAAAACAATCTATATCATAAAAAATATTTGAGAAAAATCTCAATTTTTATTTTGAAATAATTTAATAGTCACACAATTATAAAAGAAATTTTTTTTTGGAAATAATCATGTAATATTGTATCAAAAGACTCAAAATTTTAAGGAACCATAATTGTGGAAAATAGCCAATAAGGCCATATATATTAAAAAAATTCATTCCTTAATTTGTTGAAAAGGTCATAAAGTACCTCATTTGGAAATGTTTTGAATGATTCCTTTCAAAACATTTTATAAAAAGCCAAACATGTGTAAAAATAATTGTAATACATTGTGTATAATGTTTCGAAATATAATTTAATAAATATGGAAATGGATGATAAAGATATCCTAGTAGATACTTATGTATAAACAACCGTGAATAATAATGAGATTGTGAAATTAACCCTTACCTTGTACTTTCCTTTAATAAAAGGTGAGTTAACCACCAATAAAATGGTTAATGTATGCAATTATACTATAATATAACCATTTAACTATATATGATATCATATATGATCCTCTTATCTATTTTTGTACAAAATATTTCATTAATACCTTTATTTCGGGTGTTAGCTTCCTAATTTTACCAATATTATTTTGCTATGTAGTTCATGCTTATTACTAAATTATGTATTTTGTTCATATCTAGAATGATATTTATTTCATAATTATTATTTTTACTCATCATAAAAATATTATAATCAATATTTAATTGTTAACAATGATAATTAATCTCATCGTGTTGTGGGGACGCTAGGCCGTATGTACGCATGAGCATCTATATTATTCCATTAATGGATAAATGGTACTAAATTGAATGGTAAATTAATTATAAAGAATAATTATCAGGTTATATTAATTATTTATATCCATTATACTTATCATTATATCCATTCAAAATAATTTAGTGTTGAAAAAAATTTACCCCGCAAAGTGGAGATAGTAAGTCGTATCCATGCTTGCATGGTTATATTGTTATTAGTAGGATGGATAAAATATGGAATATGGTAAGTTAATAATTATAATAACATATAATAATATATATGATTATTTATTTGTTTCTTTAGTTTGGAAATAACAAAGGAGGAGGAAGTAGAATAAGAAATGAACATTGAAAGAGATGATAAAACAATTACATCTTTTTTGGGTAACTTCTTTTGATTTCAACAAAATGACTCATTAGGTTGGTTATATAATTAATTTATGGACTATATGATTGTGTGATGGATGTCTAGAGTAGGATCTGTTAGGTTTTGGGAAATCCAATGGGATTTGGAGAGGTTAATTAAAGAGAAGAAGATGTGGAATTTTATAATATAGGTAAGGGACAGTTTAGGAAATTATCAAAATAATAAATTAATATAAATTAATTTTTAACTCTAAATGGATATGTCAAAATCCACTAAAACAATAAAATGTAGAAGTGTTTTGATTTTATTTTAAACCTCATCATTTTGATTTATCATTATTTAATCTATTTAATTTTAATTATGGTAATAATATTCTAAATAATAAATTATCATAAATATTTACTTATATGGTGTTAATTTACTAGAAATGGATAATTTATGATATTTTATACTTTATAAGTATCACTTTTTAGTTTTTTAATCAATTTTATTATTTTTAAATAGTTTTAAAAACTCTTATTTTTATAAAATATCAACAATGCCAATTATGAAACAATTCATTAATTTGACTTTACATAAAATCCAAACAGAGAGACAACTTCAAAACAAACCATTTAATATACTCATAACATATCATATGAACCTATAAAATTCTTGGAACACTTGAATTATGTCAAATTATATTTTTTTTAATATTTATAAAATCCTTTATTTGATATTTTATTAATAAAATAATAACGTTTTTACTATTGTGTCATTATTTATGGTTATTATTTAGTTTTAAGAGTTATAACTAAATTACCATAATGGAAATAATGAATTGATATTTCCATAAACTATTGAAGATTGAATCTATCTCTAGGTTATACATATATTAAAATTAATTAAATTATATGAAATGAGATTGAGACACATCGTCACATTATTTAATTAAAATAATATCTGTATCATTTTCATGGAAAAGTGTCCATCAAATTATTCAAATTAGATCATTATGATATATTTAGCATTATAATAGTAATTTTTATGAATTATAGATTTCATAAATTTTATATCATTTAATAAATTATTATTTATTTTAAAATCTCATTTTTGTCTATTTTGAAAGAATTTATTATTTTTATTTTTATAAAATCATAAAAACTTTATTCATTTGAATAAACTACCTTAAATAATCGAAAACAAGCCAATGTAATCCAAAAAATTCAGGGATGGTATAAACTATTTCAAATTATATTTAATTTAATATTAATAAAATCATTAAATTAGTTCACCCTTTAATTAATCAATCACTACATAATAATTATGTAACCATTTAATTTAATTATTTATTTTATAAAATTATAAATAAATTTCCATAATTTAGATAAAAATTTTATCTTCCTAATTATTATTTATATTATACCATATCACTCTTGTGGAACCATTTTAAAAATATATTAATTATTAAAAATAAAAGTATAACTAAATTGGATTCACTTTTAATATAAAATAATAAATATATTAATGTTATCCAAGTGGCTCCATGTGGTCAAAAAAACTATCCAATGATGCATCTATTCAAAAAACACATACCCAAGGAAATTAGGACAAGTTTTATGGTAATTATAATATTTTTTACCTTTAAATACAATACTAACCCTTAACTGCTGTAATTAAAAAATTAATAAAGATAGGACTAATATAACCAAAAAATAAATGAAAAACAATTTACAAAATTTGGAAAAACAAATTCAAAATAAGAAATCCCCTTTTTAAAATTAAAAACATAGAAGTTGCAGAAATTAATTAAAAATTAATCATGTCGTCAGAATGGAAAATGGTTTTCTTAAATATTAAAACATTGCAAAAGATTTAAATAATTTTATATAAAATAAATGGTAAAATTAATTTAAATGAGCAAAGTTATGTTAAATGAAAAAAATATTCTACTTATACTTTAAATCCATTCAATAATATAATTTATCCACATAAATTATTTCACCGAACAAACTTTTTTTCAATTAAAATTTTGTATATTTTTACTGTTTTTAAAAACATAAATGTTCTCTGGAAAATATACCAAATTCATTAAATGTAAATTTTTATATCCCTCTTCCAAATATAGAAGTTTATTTTGATAAATAGAACAATAAATATTTTAAAAAATAGTATTTAAAATCACTGAACCATCAAAAGGCGGCAAAATTGTTTTTTCGAAGAATAATTATTTTAATCGAAAAATGCATTTTTTTTATATCTTGTGAATAAAATATATAATATGGATATTCATATTATATATATGTTAAAAAATTAAATATGTGATTAATAATATTCGTAACCACTAATTTTACTTTTAGGTTATATGTTATATTAATTTACTATATTTTATTAATACATTGTTGTTTAGTAGAACTGAGCCATGTGTTTAATGTATGCCAACTAATTATTATGTGTGATGTAATATTAACATGGTATTGTGTAAAAAGAACATAAGAAAAAAATATTTATTTAGAAATGAAAATAATGTAATGTCTTGGGGTGTTACAAAACCTCTTGAAATCACGACTGAATTTCCCAAATGAATAACATATATCAAAAATTTTCAAAATATATCATTTTTAAATGGTGAATAAATAACTCAAGAGGATTCAGCGATGTGTTTTAGAAAAATATATTCTATTTGATAATATATTGTATTTTTATTAGTATTAATTTTTTTAAGGTAGAAAATTTATATCAATGAAAATAATTGGAGAAGACCCTTAAATGGATATTTTTATGATAATATAGGAATACACATTGTGGAATTAATTTTAATAATGAGATAATATAAAACAATGGATTAGGATCAATACTCCCCTACCTTGAATCTATATATATTTTATTGCTTTCCCGCCAGATAAAAAACAAGCATTGGTTGAATAACACATGGAACCAGAAGTGAACTATATTTTTTTCTACTTTTTATCAATTATAATAATTTGATTATATATTTTTATTTTCATTATTAGATGGGATACATTTTTATATCCCATTTTGTATAAAATATTCTATACGGTGTGAATTTATGTATATATATTAATGTTTTTTATATATTTAAAGAAAAATTAAGAATAATAGAATATATTTAATAAAAAAATATATTATATTAAATTAATACAATCAATCCATGAAGATCATGATGATAAGAGAGTTGGAAATTTCCTCACAAGTAGTTAACTAACTTTTGATGGGACATTTTCAAAATAGAGGGAATGCGAAGTTTGAAATATAGATATGTCATAAATAAAAAAATTATAATGGGAAAAAATAATTAAAAAATGTTAATATAACAATCAATTAAAATTAAAATATTTTAGATTGTAATGGATTCAGAGAAATAGGAAGAGAAGAGGAAAATGTGAAGAGAAGTAGATGATAACATACCCTCTTATAAATGTTGCTTATTTTTCATAGAACTAAAATACATGATTGGTTTGAGTAAGTTAAAAAAATAATTTTCCTAAGAATCATTAGGGGATAAATTTAGTGATTTATTATAGAAAAGTTATCTTGTAATGTAGAAGGTATGTCTTTTTCCATGGTGTGGTAAATGTGTTATTTATACTTGAGTAGATGGGTATCTTTAGGGGAAAATATTGAACAATATATATTATCCATGGAATTCATATTAATGGTAAAATATATACCTTATGAATCACATATTTATAAAATTAAATGTATTTATGACTTTAATAACCTTTATAATCCTAAATCATTCCATTATTAGAAAAGAAAGTGGGAAAAAGGTATTTTTTTATTTTAATAAAATACATTTGAAATTAGAATTTTGAAAAGGCATTTTAGGATATAAAATTAATTATATTTTTTTATAACTATCCCATTCATATTATTAAAAACTTTTTCATGAAATATCTTATTCACCTTATATTAAGTCATTATTTCATCCTCATTTTGTCAAAATAGATGATGAATTAGAAAATTATTATTTTTACTATTCGTTTAAAAATAAAAGAGTATCAAAAATATATAAATACTTTACCCTTGCAGAATTTTTTTTTGTTGATTCTAAATTAGAATTTATTTTATTAATGTTTTTTAATATATGAAATTTTATTTATTGACCAAAAATTAGGATTTTTGAAAAATAAAATAAAATTCACTATATTAAAAAGGTTCATATAATTTCATTGACTTTTTAATGTTGAAATTTATTTTATATAATTAAAGAACTTATATATTATTAAATTAATCATTATAAATATTATACAAAATACATTTGATTATTATTAGTTGAAATTACTAATCCATTGATCGGGTTACTATTCCCAATGGTGGATACTATTCGCAATGGTCAAGTAATTATTTGACATATCAGATAATAATTCCAAAAATCATATTACATGTCCAAAATCCATCTGACCTCTAATATATACTACATCATTATTTCATCCAACTTTCACCAAAATTCCTCATGTTGTTATATATTTTTTATGTTTAATATTTATATTAGTTTGTTAATAATATATTTAATTTATATTTTTTTTCATGGGAGAAAAAACTCAAAAAATTAGGTTGATAAAAAATTTGACATTGTAGTTTTTCAATTATCTGTTTTCTCCATTGGTATTGTTTTTTATTTTAATATGTTTAGTTTGTATTTAATGTAACAATTTTCATTAATGAAATAAAGTGTTGGTCAATTTTCTATGTTCCATATGTTTATAATACAAATCATTATAAAATAATATGCATTTCTTCTAGAAATTAATATTACTTATAATGTCTATGTTGTTAATTTATACCCAATTTTTATAATTCATTTCCAAACCGTAAAATCATATTCAGGGTTGAGAATAAACGAAGTTACATATATTTTATTATTTCCTATAGTTACCACATCACCTCTCTACTTTTTTAGTTTTACTATACAAATTTATCAAGTTGAGTTGTCCAGATGAATTTAATTTTGACATTATGGTCTAAGATATTCATATGTTTCTACTTAGAAGAGAGATCATGCTCCAGTTTTCCACCACCATATTTACTACATGTAAGGGAAAATGTATATAATTCCTTAGGAGATACGCATGGAAAACATCATAAACCTGAGCATGTTTCGTGGAAATACTACCCAATATGACACTTCTTTTATGTGATCAATGATCTAAAAAAGGGTTTATGAACCTAGAAAATAGAATCCCATTATTAGAAAATATAATATCTCCCTTATATGTTAATATTTAAGGAAAATATTTGTCTCCATCATCAATTACAATCTCTCTTGGATGGTTGTTAGCATAATTCATCTGAAAAATCTTAGAGGATTTTATATGTTGTTGGATTGATGAAACCATTTCTATAATATGTTAAAAATGATCAGGTCTAGGAGTATTTTTTCACCATCCACATTTCAATAATTAGTTATTTTACATAACTTCCCATATAGAGCTTCATATGGATCAATTTGAACACTTGAGTAGAAGATACTACAATATAAGAACTGATCTAAAGGGAAACCACTATCCAATCCAAATTTAGATCCCATTGATTATGATCTTATCATTCCCATGAATGCTTAATGTGTGCTTTCATATTTGTTTATAGTTTGTGGGTGGTAGCTCGTACTAAAATTCTATTCAGTATTGAGATCATGTTGCTAACCTATATAGAACATAGATGTGAACCTGATATCAAGATTATAGATGATCTAAAGTGGTTCATGGTGTAACCTCCCCCCAATTCAATTATTTCTATCTTTTTATGATTTTAAAAAAATAAATATTTTTTAATGGAAACAAAGTGGGAATTCTTGGTGGGTCCATCCACTAAAAACTATACCATAATTCTTCATTTAGATATTTTCAGGTGTTCCATGACAATGTGCATGGTAATGTTCTACCATTTCCATATTGGTTTGAGGAATTGTAACATAATAAACATTGACTTTTATTTATATAATTTTATATGCAGATATACTAATAACATTGAGGTGTACATATCAATCTCCTTTTTCATATTCCCCCGAGATGTTATCTTGAAGATCATGATACTTTTGGTTATGTACATGATGGATAAGGAAAAGTGATCTTTATGAATTATAAAATAACTCTTTCGTTTTCTCAATTAATGTTTCCTCACAATGCCTTGTTCAAAACCAAATAAAACCATCTTCCTTGATGTGGAATTCATGATTTTTCCCCTCAATTAATTCTATCACCTTATTTTTAACCTCGATATTATCCCTTTCCTCATTAATGATATTCTATTTGATAAATATTTGGGATATCATATAGTAATCGTAGGATTTACTCCTTGATATTATTATTTTCATATCCATCCATTTCATTTCCATAGGGATATGGTCTTTCTAAAATAACATAATGTATAGAGTATAATGTTCATTTCTGGTAAGAGTATCATCTACCTAGTTTTCCTTTATAAATTGGTAATGAATAGGGAATTATATTCCTTGATCATCATTAATGATATTCATTAACACATGTGGATCTACTTCTATATTAATATATACATTACACTCTTTTGGTCGGCTAATATGTTACACTTTTCACCTTAGAGGAAGAGTCACCAAATCTAAATGGTCAATATCACATCTCTTAACTCAAGATAAAGTTTTGTGTATTTTCACTTGTGGATCTTTAACTATATTGTTTCATCAGATATAGTGTTATCATTGTACGTGATTATAAAATAGATTATTTGTTTGAATCATCACTGTATATCACAAACCATTCCCCACTTATGTGTAGAGTGAGTAAATTTAAAATGTATAAAATCTTGTTGATATTTATATAGAATTACTCACATTTTTTCATTAAAAATTATATACCCATTATCAAGTTAATATTGTTATAATGTTATATAATTATTTGAATTTTTTTACAAAACATTAGTAGTACCTCGATAAGAAATGAAATTTGTTGATTTTTGTGACACATGAATTTATATTCCATTCAAAAATTTCTTTATTATTAAATTATTCTCTATAAATTTCAACACATATGACAAAAGTCTCGAAGAATTTTAATTACAACAACCAAATATCACACTTCATAATGTATATTTTCTTATTTTTTATGGAATTAAAAACATTACGTAGGTTCTTTTCATGTTTCTCCTTACTCATGAAGTAAATGAGAATATCAGCAAAAAAAGACGATAAATAGTATGTCAATGTAGTATATAATGTCTCTATTCCTAAAATCCTAGAAAATTCTACGGGTACTTATAATTCCAATGGGAATCACTGTGAATTCATAATGTACATATACAAATAGAAACCCTTTATCTAAATATCTTCCTTATTTACATTAGGATGATAATATCCAAAACAAACATCCACCATTGAGAAGAAATGAATACATCATAGTTGAAGGAACAATTCATCATTCCAGGGTAGTGGATAATAGTTATTTATCTTGATCATATTGAGATCCCATCAATTGATAAAAAATAACTTTAATGTATCATTTTTAGTTATAAACAACATTGGAAAATGATACAGTGATTCACAAGGAATATAATCCATTTTTCAAAATTTTCTTATATATTCTTTTTTATCTCCTCAATTTCAATTAGGACCATTCCTTTTGGGAATTTAGTGATAGGAGTGGGTCACGGTATAAGAAAAATTGATAAATCTTCCTTAGGAATTGTGGATTTTCTAGGTAACACTTTTGAAAATACATAATTTTATTACAATACAATATGAATTTAATCAAGGAAGACAGTTTCCAAAAAATCAACCATTTGGGAGAGGAAAACCTATTCACTAGGTATTAGCACCAATTTCATTGATTTATTTTACAAAGGTTATTTAAGATCTTCCTTAAATATTAACAGGAGTATCATATGGTTCAGAATAGATAGAGAGAGAGATTTGCTAAATGTTTACATGAGGTCTATATAACAATAGGATGTCCATTCCTAATATAACATAAAGTTCCACTATGGATATGTCTTTGAGATTTTTATTGATTAATATCCCCCCAAAAAGTAATAAGAGAATAGCCCAATTATTATAGTTCATTGATTACACCTCTAGGATTTATTTGGATATCTCCTTATCATGGAATAATGGTTTTGATTCAACAGTTATATTAAGTATACGAGATATAAAGAAATTCATAAAACTAGAATTAAATAAAATTTTTCTGTTTTTTATTAAATTAGAAGTGTACATAATAAAAATTAATTATTATTCCCCATGTCTTCTATAGTGATAGAATATCATTTCCCTGACTCATACATATTTATTTGTTGATAATTCTTAATACCTTGAAATCAATGTGGTTTAGTAGACTTTCATTCATAGTTCTCTATCTCCCTTTGGTTAAAACATCAAACCATGTGAAATATATTTGGAGGTTCATTTTTTTCATCATTTAGTTTAGGATACTTTATTACATATGATTTTTATTTATATTATTTGTGGACTTATATACCTTAATTGAATCATTTCTATATATTTTTTGAAATTATCACGATTCTTCTTCACAGAAGTTTGAAATTGGAGTGGTTGGATCTTCTTTCCTCTTATTTAATTATACCCCCTGATCATAACTCCATATTTCATTTCTTATATCCTTAAACATGAGATGAGTTTCCAAAATCGATAACTACATTGATATTTCACAAAATTATTTTTTCATAACTCTCAAAATATCATGGGTATAATGCTTTTCAAATCTATGGTTTTAAACCCTAAAATAATATATTAATTTTTAAATTGTTATTGATAAAAAATGTGAAGAATATATTACAATACATGTGAAGTATTACTTATAAAATTTCACTAATTCACCCAATATTTTCTTAAGATTTAATAATTCTCTCTATATTATTATTCGAATAGTTATTCAGAAATACTTATTACAAGATAATTTCATAATTACTCTCCACTCTATTTATTATGTTTCATCCTCCATATTTATATTCATTATCAAATACAACCATTAATTTACCTATATATCCAAATTACAGACCAAAAGAATCATTGTCTATATTTCAAAATAGTGGAGTATAAAAAATATATCCTCTAATATGTTAACCCACCATTCTGTTATAATTTAATTAGAAGATATACAAAAAAATGGTGCTCTTTATTACATAAAGGACTAAAAGGATATTTTGTACATTAGTGATGGTAGATATTTGATATGGTTATGTTTATTTTTAATATCTTTAATAATCTAGGTAATCATTTTCATGTTGTTTTTAACTCAATCTCCCTTTACATTTACCATGTAATGTAGATAATCACAGTATTTTTTATCACAAAGGTAGTTGTACTAGTTTCTCATGGTTCCTAAAATATTCATAAATATAAAATGTTTGAAAAAAAACCACGTTAATAATGTGTGAATACATATATTTTTTATTTTATGAAAATTATTTATAATTCTATATCCTATGGGATCTATACATTTACCTTGTATTTGTAAAATAATGCTTCTAGGTTTATATAAATTAATCTATTCTAGCATTATAATAAATAATAAATTTTAAATCTATCATTAATAGTTGATTGTAAATATTTTGAGATAAACAAATGAATATCCACATGGTGTATCAAACTATGTGTTAAAAAGGCCTCCTTATCACACACCTAGTAAAGATTGAGTTAATACATAATGTTTTGTTTTCATGGTTATTGCCCCTTGTTACATTTCATAAAGTGTTATATCCACTATTATTTCATAGAAATGGATTCCATTGTCTAAAATAAATGGACACTTTTATTTTACGAAATCATTGGATGTTTAGTTATATTTAGAGCCATCTTTCTTTTTATACTGACATTATCAAATCATAATTCCCAAACTAACTGAACTGTACCCATTCTACCAACTATATAAAGACCCAAACTTCTCATACGTAGATATTACATTATAATATTTTAATATTCATTACATAACATAATGTTCCTTTCCATAAATTATTCATCCATAATGAATTTGGAAACATTTAAACACAATCAACCCCTTCAAATTATTACCACATCATAATCGACTATGTTATTCATAATTAACACCCTTCTTAAAAATATCATACTTAATAACACTATTAATAACCTTGGGAATATAATCATAATAAAGGGTGAGAACATATACTCATCAATGGTAAATATGGGAGATATCAATAAAACTTGATCTCAAGGGTATAACACATTAGAGTAACATTTGGAATCTATACTCCACATATTATAGATTATGATGTTTGGTGAGAGAATAAATAATGGATGTTCATAAGATATGAATCCCAGAGTAATAAAAGAACACATTAAATATAAAAATAACATAGGGAAAAGGCATGGAATTTTTTCATTCACATCATCGTTGAATTTCATTTCCATATCAGTCAAGGCTCAAATCCAATTCCATCATATTGTAATGGGTTCACTCCCTAAAAAATAATAGTAATCATGGTTCAATGAAAAGGTTATCACATTGTATAAGTCCCCATACTAAATTAGATTAAATCATAATTATAGTCACATTTATTTATTTATATGTCAATATTAACCCAATCCTTTGGATGAAGATTCAGTTTCCAGCCCTCTATAGTTATAATGTGACCACTAATATTTGTTATAATGTATCACCATACTTGGTTATAATGTTACCACTGTAAATTTTTATTACAAAACTCTGATAAAATAATGAAAATAATACACAATTTTCCCCTAATACCATAAAAAACTCATCATATTATATCACCAAAAAATTAAAGGGTTTCATAAATTCTTCATAATAAAATATCCTTTGGAAGAGAAATCTGTTTCATAAAAATTTCATCATTTGATCATAACAAAAATCATGTAAAAGGAATAGATATTATAATAATTTTATCATAATAGGCATAAATCATCTATAGAATTAATATAGATGGTATCATTGGATAATTTACTGAGTGAGTCTTATGTAACATCATAGGACGTCTACAAAGATTCAATTTTTTTTGAAAGATATGTTCTCACATATCATGGAAAAAATAACATTTTCACGTCAAAAATACAATATCTAAAATGAAAAGTTCAAAAAATATTTAAAATTAAATTCAATAAAATAATATCATATAATTCTTAAGAAAGAAATAAATAATTAAATGGTTATGAAGGCATGAAATATTTTTCATGTTTTATATATTATAGAAAGGATTCCTTTAAAATTATAATTAAAAAGTTTTAAAGTATCTAATTTTTAAAAAATAAGAATATTATATTTAAACTAATTTGTTAAAAATTATAAAATGGATATAAATTCAATTAATAAATCCATTGATATTATTAAAATCTATATTTAAAACAATATTATAAAATATGAACATGGAAAAAAATTCTTTTCGACTGAAGAGAGAAACAAAATTAGGGTTTCCATTAAAAAAACATTTTGAATATTGAGTATAGGAAAATTGATGAAAAAATGTAATTCTTTGAAATTACAAAATGATGAAAAAATTCACGAGTTTTATTAGAATTAAATTATTTTATCTCATCATTCTTAGCATATTTGTAGAACTCCCAAAACATAATGAGCTTGTAACATAAGATGTTTACTAATTTAGTGCCATTGAAATCACAGTCCCCATAATAGAAAGAATATTATATGGATATTCATATCCCATAATTATCTAGGTATGAATTAAAAAATAAGTTAAGGGTCAAAATATATTGAACACAATGATAATAAGTTGTGAATATGACATGTCTCCCCTATATATTAAAGGTAGGAAAAAATATCAATACCTTATATCTGGAATTCCCCCAAAATCATTTGAACAACATGTATAATAAATACATGATTATATAATCATATTATAAAATAGTAATACGATATATGATAACTTATATGATTTACTTAAAACCTTATTCTACTTGTTTATTAATATCTCCTTTTTAAAATATTTTTTTTGTAATACTTATTTTGTTTTTCGGGTATACCTCAGTTTGGTATTTTAATTCCTTCTATTTAGATTATGGCTAAATAATATCTATAAATTTAAACATGATAATAATATCATATTTATTCATTATATATGTATACATATTAATTACTAAATTATATATATATATATAATAAATTACAACGTTCATGGTGATGGGTGATCATACATATGCATGAATGATGATTCCGTTTTCATGAATGATGGAAATAAATGAAGGTATATAATATATGATTTTTATAGAGTTATAATTGTTTCATATATACCTCAAATATTCATTATATTTAACCACAATAAAAAAATATGTAAATTATAAGTGAAAAATGAATCCCAACACTTCATGAAGTGGTAGTCTACTGCCCAAACAACCGACAATATCATATTACCATAGAAAAGAATGTAATATGGTATATGTGATATTAGAAATCAATAGGTATGTTAAGTTGATAAATATCATATATAAATATTAATTCTTTCATTTTATCTAGTGGTGAGAGGTCGTTATGGGAAGTAAATTACATTAGTTCACTTGGTTGTAGTCCACCATGCAGATGATCAATGGTTTTATTTCCCATTTTATGGTAGAGGTGATGGATAATTATTATTCCATAATCATCTATAAATTTAAATTTATGGTAGATAATAGTGATGTAATACTTGAATTATTAGAACATGAATTTATTTGGTAAGATAATAAGTGTAAAAAAGTGCATAGTGAATAAATTTACCTTCTCTTAGAATAACCTCCATTAGATATCATATTTAGGATAGTAGGGAAGGTCTTCTAGAAGGAATAGTATCATAAAAAATTTATATGGAGGTTGGTCATGGATTTTGGTAGGGGTGGTTTTATCAAATAGCATAACAGTTTTGAATAATTATTGGGAGGACGTGACATTTTATAATTGACCTTTTGTGGGATTTTTGTAAATACCCAAAACATTTCAATAACAAGAAGTCATATTCATACCATATAGGTGAAAAATTATTAATAATGGATTTTAGGGATTATATGGTCAACATTTACATACAAAATAATAAAATACAAAAATTTTATAATTTTATTCCCCTAGCCATTATGCTTTTTTATCTTTACCATTATAATTTTCTCTACAGTAACATGCCTATTTTTTTACATATATAATATATCATTTTAGACATTACTTAATACGAGCCTTATTAGATAAAAATTATCCAATTGTTATAAATATTAAATAAATTTTTTATAAAATTATCATAAGTATAATTATGATTATTTTCAACACATGCATGAGTAACAAACAAACCCATGTTTTAAACGTAACCAAAATAAATAATTTTATATTGTTTTTAAAAAAATTTTGAAAAATAATTAATTTGGACTTATGATATAATATAAATTATTTATATTGCAAATATGGAAGCAATGTGATCAAATGGAATTAAAATAATTAGAATATTATATTTTAAAATAAAACCTATAGATGTGAGGAAAAAGTAGTTTTCTGGGGAAATGTTTTATTAAGTATATAAGGTTTTAATATAAAATTTCAATATAAAATTGATTTATATGAAATCAGTAGGATTTATGAATATATTAATGAGATGATTGTAATTTTACAACCAAATTAATATAATTCAAAACTTTTATATGATTTAGACTAATTATAATTTTTAATAAAAAGAATCCTTTTTTAATATTCAATAAATTACTAATCATTGTAGAAAATTACTATATATTCACTAAAAGACAATTTTGAAAAAATATTTAAATATTTGTTTTTATTTTTATAATTTAAATTTTATAAAATTATAAAAAAGTACTTATATTATTTGTTCAAAAAAATACAAAAACAATTGTTTGAGAAAGTAATATTTTCAAAACATAAAATACTAAACTAAATAGGGAGAAATTTTTATGTATTTTATTTATTGTTATAATACCATGTTAAATATTTTTAAAATTCTTACATTCATTTTTATATCTCCATTTTAACATATTTGATTTTAATTTTAAATTTTAAATAATAATATTAATTGTATAATTTGGTTTGTTAAAACTCGATGTTGTCTATAACGTAATCTATCTAATAGATTTAATTTATTATGTAATAATATTTCTTAAAAATATATGAAGCTAAATTATTCCCCAAATAAAATAAAATTAACACATAAAATATTTCACTTTGATAATAAAAAATAGGATAAATCATCATCATCATATCCTAAAGTTCCCTTGTAGGTTATTCAAATTGGCTGGTTCAGTATAAAATATCGACCAGGTGAGTGGTATTGTTTCATACCACCTTATCTCAATAATATAAAATCACTACCAGTTGATACTCATAATAAATATATTTCTTAATATGTATGACCTCTATGTTCATTATATGTTGAGTCTCAGGTATGGAATTCTTTAATAGATTTATAGGGAACTAGTCCTCAAAATGAGCGAGGATTGGTGGAAGCCCCAAGTGATAAGAAACCATCCCTAATTATTCAATAGTATAAAAGTAAAAAATATAGCTAGGGAATATATTTCAATTAACCAAGAATCTAAAAAAAATATTCCATGGAGAAATTCATATATTAACATTTTAACCAACATTAAACACTATATCATGTCCTTTATTGTCAACAAAATCATTTTATAATCTATGAGCTTCCCTAAGGTGATTTGTAATGTATCTAACTTTATCTTACATGTCCGTATATAGATTAGGAAACAATATGATTTTTATTCATATTCATCATAGTAAATTGTATTTGTTCACTTATTTCTATAGAGGCCTTTATCAGGATCCTTCTAAATATTTGATTGAATGATAATTTTATAAGAAATCTCAAACAGAGGACGGTGCTGATCCATACCATCTTTAAAATCAAGAGAACATTATCTCATCTTATTCTATTGGGTTTAGATAATTCTCTCACACTTAACATCTATATGAGGATGATAAATAGTACTGAAAAATAGCTCTGTATCTAGAGCGTACTGAAGACTTCTCCAAAACATCGATGTAAAACTCAAATATCGATCATAGAAAATATAATGTTGTACTCCATGACACCATACCACATGATTAAATTATATCACGAGATTAAAAACAACTGATAAATAATTTGTTATAGAGATGATGTGTGCTTATTTTTTATGTTGATCGTCTATGATCCATATAAAATTATTCCCATTAAGGGATTTAGGGAGTCCGAAAAAAAAATCTATATTGATATTTGTGAATTTCCATTCTGGTATGAGTAATAGTTATAATGTTCTCTTATAATTTTATCTATCCCCAATATTCTATTAGGAAAACAATAACTGAGAAAAATATTCTTCAATATATATATTGATTTGGTCCCTTAAGATATTTATTTCATATCTCTCAATAACTTCGTAATTTGATGATGAATGGAGAATGATAAACTATGAGTCTCCTTTAATATAGCCTTCTTCAAAAATGTTATGGATGGAACAAAAACATAGTTATTTAACAATATAATTCCATAATAATCAAGGATAAACATTGTAACTTTTTTACCTTCTTATGTTGCTCTAGATCATCCATATGTTCCTCTACAATCTTCACTTGGATTTATGGTTGAGCATTATTTTGAGAATGATACGATTTCTCACCATTATTAATTATTTTCAAACCCATACTTTAAAAATAATTAAATATTTTATTTTTTATCCTTATCATAGATAAGCTCGCAATATCCTTTTGAGTCAATTCATTGAAAACTATTCGTACTATCCTAGGATGGTAAGGTATCGAGAATTGATAATCATTAATCAGTTTCAACCATCTTCTCATGTGAATATTAACATCCTTCTATGTGAAAATATTATATAATGTTATATGATAAGTATATATATATAAAGTCTCTATATAAATAAAATTCCTCTATATATTTAAAAAAACAACTAACATAACTATCTCTAAAAAATTATATTTGTAAATTTTATAATGAACCTTTAATTTTCATGAGCCCCAAACTATAAAAATATAAATTTTAAATCCAATGTTTATCTATATGATAATAAATAATATCCAAAATTTAACATAATCATTAATAATAAAATCATCCATACTGTCTATGACATTATGTAGTTTTGTTGTAGCAATTTACCCCTTATGACCCATTAGTTGCAGGTTCAAGCCTAATGGCCTTGCTAGACGAGACACCATGTTATTTTAACATAACAATACTGATATAATCATGATAAAATCCCCATAAAATTTTAAACATGAATATATATAACCTTAATCACCAATGTTAATATAATCCCTAAATGTTATCAATCCCTTTAATCTTATTAAATGTTCATTCTTCCTCAAATAATACTTTTTGTTGACCATAAGAGTTGTATACACCATACTCAAATAAAATATGAATAAATTTATTTTTGTTAGAAATCCATCTTCTAGAACATAAAATTTTATGTCTATTAAATTGATCTTATGGTCCACCATATACTCATAAACCCATGGTTGTATCGATTAAACTTTTTTAAACTTACAATAATACATATATTGTACCAAAATTAATACAACTATTAGCTGTTTCAGGATTGTTATAAGAAAAATAATTTTATTAAAAGATTCTAAAACATAACTCATGAATAAATATCTATATAAATACTCCAAGAATTTATTTCGTGAATTGTTATGTCATGTAGAATTCATTAGTCTAATTCCTAACCAATAATTAAGGTCACTGACTTAGATAATTAATAGGTTCCTTACTTATAAGGCATTGAATTACATTGAATCTTTTTGCAATATGACCATCATTACACCATAGAAAACATTTTCCCTAGCATTTCAGATACTCTTCTAATTGATTCTTCAGACCATCCTAAAATTGAGGATGTTAAATATTATTTCTATATGTTCATTACCACATGAACATTCATAATAGTACATCTTCTTATTATTTGAAGTGTAATGAATATAAATAATGTTCACGTTTTTATTCATATATCGTGATATCTGATTAGGAATTATCATGAAATCATTATCTCTATTAATCAACTTATATGGTTAAAAAAATTAATTAAATCCCTGTCACATTAAATATTGACAAGATTTGTCCTAGTTTTAGCTATAGAATAAAACCAAAAATCATACTGTATGAAACAATAATCAATGTGGGAACCCAAAAAATAATGTAAAAACACTTTTAGGATGTATTAAATTACGAAAAAATATAATCATTATATTAAACCTTCATTATATCATAGGTTATTCGTGACCAGTTTCTATTCCAATAAATCATTATTGTTCATAAATAGATTTTTCTTTTCATAATTGTATCCCCAAGGAATGTCATATCAAGTGTTTAGGAAGACCTGTTTTCATGTTCATCATGTCAATTGAATTTATAACAATAGAACATTTTTATAGTTATCACCTCTTGTTAAAACTCTCGAAGACCTACATATACATGTAGTATTTAATGAATGATTTAATTTTTTGGAATTAACACACACTATCCTTCACCATAATTTTAGGTTAATTTCATATTGATTTAATTACCCTTATAAATATCCTTAAAATATTTCTAGGGATATCCTAAATTTTTTATCATCATAGTTTCCAATGTATTACTAAATATTATTATGATAACAACTATAGATGAAAAAATATGTTATTCCTATATAATACATCTTAATATATGAATATTCATTACATAACAGAATAATCAATAATAGTATTCATTTTTGACCTACAACTTCGAAAACTAGGATATATTAGAATCTTATTCATAGTTGAACATCATAATCTACCTATATCTTATTCATAACTAGAACCCTTATTAGATATATCATATATAATACCATCCTTCATAACTTGTAAAAAGGAATCATAAGAAACAGTGAGATCAGATTCTCGGTAAGGGTAAACAAAGAAGATATCCACATCACATAAGCATACATGTCGGATAAATTGAGAATAACATTTCGAATCCTTATCTTATATATTAGTCATTTTAAATGTGATTCACTTGATTAACATTGATTTTTTATAATATATAAATCATAAAGTAATCAAAGAACATATTCCATGGAAGTATAACAATGGAAAACACATGATATAATGGAATGCATAAAATTATTGGAAATCATTTCAAAGTTAGTCAAGGATCATAGAAAAATATTTCTTATTAGAATGGATTCACTCCAAAAAGCCATCATAGTTTTCAAGGATCACTCCCAACCTTGTCCTAGTACACAATGTCCCTTATTGAACTCTGTTCACTCTTGATTCTAGTCCTACATATGTCATGATATATCAATCATCACCTAATGAACTATAATGATATATAGGTCCCATATATCATTGTGTATAATGTGAGACCCATCATTTGATATAGTATTACCACTGTTCTTGGTAATAACATAACTTCCATCCATGGTTATAACTTTACCACCATCACTTTATGAAACAATTATATAGATGTGATATAAGATCATCAAAAATTCATCATATTAGAAATTATGAATGAAAAGGGGTATCATAAACCTTTAATCAAAGTAGTAATGGTGGGAAAAAATGTTTCCTAAATATTTTATCATGTCAACATCAGATAATCCATGGAAAATTGAATGAGTTTCATAAACATCTTATTATCATAAACAGAAATAGTCAAGAGATATAATTTTGATTATTTAATTGGATAATATCCCTAATAAGGATTACATAACATAAAATGTGGACATATTAGATGGGAAATTATTTTTAAATAATTCTTTCGTGATTTTTTTAGGGAAATAAATTTTTAACTTTGTAAATCACCATTTTAAAACTAAAAAATCACATAACATTATGAAAGTACCATTTATTGAATGTAATATTTGATCCTTATAGTGTAATATTTAAACCATTGAGTGGTCACAAAGTAATAAAGTAAATTCATAGAATATATGTTAATGAAACTATTCCTTTCACATTTTTGATAAGAATATTAATAGAATATCATTCATGTCATACATCATAAAATAAAGGTTCCATTCATATTTTCAATAACAAGTGAAAAGTAGGTTGTTCATAAAACTGTTAGAATATTACATTTAAAAAATATTTTAAAAAGTTATAAATTGTCAAATATTTCATAAATAAATAATTTTTTCATATAAAAAACTTTATATTAATAGTTTTAGAAAAACAAACTTGGAAGAAAAACGATTTATGGTCAAAGAAAGAAATAATGTTAGTTTTTTCATAAAAATATTTATTTGGAATCGTGAGTATATAGAAAGAGTATAACGTGGGGAAAAAATGTAATTTAAATAAATATTAATATTATATTTATGTTTATATGTTTTTATTGGTTGATAAAAATATTTCATAATTGGAAGAATAATCATAAACAATCTTGATAAACAATGAGACTGTAACACAAAAAATTTCAAATTTGAAAACATTGGAATCAATTAACCCATGAAGTAAAAAACTTTATATTGATTTTTATCAAATAATTATCATTATATTAACCATAAAATACATTAATGTTTCTTATATAAACCACAAAAAAATAAATTAGTGATGAATATGGAATGTGTCCCACATTAATAAAAGTGAGAAGAATATCCCCTTTCCATAGTTTTCAATTTCACTATATTAAAAGGAACCCATTTTTAAAAAATATAGTTTACTATACATATATCAAAAAACCATAATCATATATATTATTTGATACTAGATTTAGGTATGACAATTTATTACCTGTTTATTAAAAATTTATTTTAAAAATCTTTATTCATGAAAAAAAGCTTCAAGTTTCATGTATGTTTTGGTTTCGTATTTTTTGTCAAATTAGTTAGATAATGTTACGAGAATAAAAATTTTAAAATAGAAATGTTTTAGACATGTTATTCCCTTATCCTCTATAATTTAACATTTGTACCGTTCTAATAGATACCATCATAACTAGCCCCTTTTAACTTTCCTAGGTTACAAAACAATTATGTTTAAATACAAAATGAGGGTTATTATATTTTTTACCAATTGAAATGAAAATTAAATACAATTTACTAAATAAGTATATCATTTTTGATGAAAATAATTTTTAACACACACACAATTTGAGTGGAAAAGACCATTTTTCCATAATAGCCGTAATTAATTAATTAATGGTTTTACTATTATATCTAAAAAAATTAATTTAACCACAATATATAATATAACATATGATGACCCAAAATATGTAATCCATTTCATAAATTTCTATTCACATAAGTGGTTAAATATAATTTAAAATAAAACCTATAGAAGCGATGAAAAATGATTTTCAAAATACATTGTTTTCATATGTTTAGAATGTATAAAAACATTCATCATTAAATTGATTACAATGATAAAAATTTGATTAATAAATATACAATTTATGTAATTAATTTTTTAAAACAACTTTAATTGAAAATTATCTTATAAATGATTGAAATTTAAATATAGTTTTTTTAAAAATCACTATTTGTTACTATTCATTGATAAAAAATCTTTGCAAAAAGTATCTAAAAATTAATGATATATATTTTTCAAAATTAGATTTAAAAAGAGGGATTATTTTTTCAAATAAATGTCCATAATTTTAATTATTTACTTTATTATTTGTTCAAAGAAGGTAGAATTTTTTTATAGAAAATTTTAATTTAAAAACCTATAAAAACATTCCTTAAAAATAATTTTTTTTTGTCAATATGATTTATTTATATAAATCCATTATAAATAATTTCTAAAAATGTTTTATATTTTTTAGTTCCAATTTTAATTGATAATTGATAATGGACATGTTAAAATCATAAAATTAATAGTACATTATTATTTGATAAAACATCGTGTCGTTGGTAAGGCTGTTACTGAACAAATTTAATTTATATATTTTTTATAAAAAAAAGTGTAGAAAAATATAACAATCAAAATTTTTATTCCAATGTTATAAAAAATTTTTTAGAAAAAATCACAAAGAAATACAATACAGGATCGAAATGCAATATAGATCAAAATTCATAGTATCTTAAGAAAATTAGGCTCATACAACCCTTGTATATAATAAAACATAATCATTATTTAGTTTATTATTATTTAACCATTTCAAAGTTACCATGTTATACATTGGAAAAATAATCATGTGATGATATATGTGAAGAATGGGGGGGTTCCACGTAAGGGGAAGGATAATATAAATTAAATAATAGACATGAATCAATAGTACATGGGTGGGAATAATCATAATAAAAATATCAAAAAAATTATATCATCATCGTAATCATGGGGGGGGGGGTAATTGTAAAAAATAATAGGATTTAGAATATCCATAATAATTAATAATGATAATTATCATTTCCAAACACCATAAATTGTTATGAAGAGTGCTAACATCATGTACACACATAACATGGGTGCCTAACCCATAATATCTAAATTGTGAACCAAGATAACGTTATGTTAAGATTAGGTAAAATATAATATTTTTGATAAAACTTTCTATTTAGAATAGAAAATATTTTAGAGTGATAGAAACACATATACCCCCAAAAAGAAAATAAAATGAATATTGGAAGATAAATTTTAGTATATTAGAGGATTATCTATAATAGAATCAATATGAAATAAAAGATAACCCAAGAGAGTCAGTTGTGTTGACAAATCTAATTTCCTTAAATCCTTATTTATTTCAACATTTTTCATCATAAAAAATAAACATCAGTTTATTAAAACAAGGAAAATGAAGTGATTTTTTTAGTATATATTAATTATAATCATTTTATTATATTTCTTAATTCCCATCATTAGTGATGAACTTTTTTGATAATTGATCTTACTTAAAATATTTTGTTTTATTTTGTTTTCTTTATTTTTATTCATGGTTATTTTTACATATTTAAAGTAAATTAATGAATAATAGAATAAATGTAATTAAATATTTTTATATAATATAAAACATAATATATAAATCAGTGATGTTCCTGGTGATCTGAGAGATTGAAATTTCTTCACAGGCGGATAACCGTCTCTTTAATACACATTATCAAAATTGAGGGAAAGAGATGTATGGAATATATATATATATATGTTATAAATAAAATATTTAAAATAGTTTTTCATCATTAATATAATGTTAATATAATAATAAATTAGTCTTATAATATTTGGAATTTAATGGAATTGTGAAAAAGAGGAAGAGATGAAAAAAACGAGAAGAGGAATAGATTAAAACATACCATCTTCTCTGTATTTCTTCTCTTGTACCAAACTAAAATCTCTGAGTGTATCTAGTTGGTTTAACATATAATGTACATAAAGATGATATTTCTATTAAGATATTGGATTTGGGTTGAAATTTGAAATTGGATAGAGGAAGGTATGTAGTTTTTTAAAGGAAGGGGGAGTAGTTATTTATACTTGAAGATAGGGTAACTTGAGGGTATAATATTTAATATAATTTAATATTTATTTTAATAATTTGGATAGAAAAAGTGGTGTAATTATGGATTTTATATTATTGTAAAATAATTTATTTAGGACTAAAAACCTCATTATTTAATTATATAGTTATTTCATTAAATATGAAACTACGAAAGATGAAAAATTGTTTTTTAATGAAAAATTTATTGATATTGATTTTGGATAATATTTTTTTATCTTTTTAAATTTATTTAATGAGTGTTATAGTATCCAATATTTTAATAAGTTAATTTTGGCCCGAAATAACTAATTCAAAATATATTATTTCATTATTGCATCGTCATTAAGTCGTAAAACAAGTGGTATTTGAAATAAAGTATAATACTATTCATATAAAATTTTATTTTTCTTGGAGAATTATAAAAAACACATTTAAAATATCAATATGGTGATTATTAAAGTGAAATTAATTTTCTAAATATAATTTCATAACATAGTAATTTATAATTATTAATATAAAAATTATGATTTATTTGAAATACAATAAAACTATTTTTGTTGTAATGTAGCTAATAAATTTATTACGTTTTTAATCTCGATACTTATATTATGGAATCAATATATATATATATATAAACTCCAAAATTACTCTTGAAAAATATTATTTATATTACATTTTTTATGATTTTTACAAAACTAATATTCTAGTAGTTAGGTTACTGTTCTTAAAAGTTATGTTACTATTCCCAATGCCCAGATTACTATTCCAATGGTCACATTGCAATTATAATGGTCATATTACTCGTAAAAAGTAATATCATTTCCAATATATATCAGTTAATCCCTACATTAAATATTCAATATAATTCATCAAAATGTTCTATATTATCCTTCTCTATGATGTTGATTAGTTCATTAAAATTCTATTTCTATTCCATAACATTTCTCATGTGAGTGATGATTGTAAAGGACTAGGGTGATCAAAATTTTTCAATTTTAGTTTCTCTATTTTCTATATTTTATTCCCTTGTAATATTTATAATTTATATATAATTACTTACATACTAATTTAATGATACTATTTAATGAAATAATGTGTTTTTGGCTTTTATAGGTGTTTAATATGTACAATACTATAAAATATAATATAAAACAAACATTTAGTAATGAGAGATTACTTATAATGTTGGGGATGTAACAGAAATAAATTTTTTAATAGAATATATTGGGTAAAATAAAAAAATCTAATAAAATTGAATATTTGTAAAAGAAACCGTTATGATTGGGGTGTCATCTAAATAAAAACCCTTAGTAGAGAAAGAGTTTAAAACATTAATACGAATACCATGAAATATGTTTTATGATATAATATAAAAAAATTCAATATATAAACCATATACAAGTAATTTTTTTAAAAATAATCATGTCTCCATAATTATTTATTTAAAAATGAAACCCCTATAAATTAATATAATATTTATGGTATGAATTATCTGATTAAGAGGTTATAATGATGTATTGTATATTAAAAAAATATTAAAAAAATATAATATTAAGTATTCATTATTTTTAAAGAACCCCATGTTTTTTGTAGCTTATTTTGGAAGAGATTGATGATCCCATTGTTCCTGGAAACTAGGGATTTTTTTATTTCTTTACAAGCAATGGAAACTCTATGTCTCACCATACCACAAGAAAAAAATTTGATCATCAATTAATAGAAACATGTTAGAATCATAGAGGGGAGATGATAAATGATGAAATATCTTTTAGGGAATCCACGACATCACCACAAATAAGAAGAATTATTTAATGTCCACTACTACAACACTGGTGGGATACCGTCTTCCTTATTTCCTTGATCACATGCCCAATTTTGATTTACCATATTTGAGAGAACATCATTAGAAATTCCATATTTCATAAAATAACATGAAATTACACTAACTCAAACATCATCATTAACGTCTCTCCCCCTTTGAAAAAACAATCCAAATAGTCCATGAGGGTATCAAAGAAATTGAAATTTTTAGCATGTGAGGAAGGATGATCATGCAATTTTTTGGATTAACATGCATTGATATATTCTGTATACAAGAATATATGGTTATCGCACGTTCTTTCACATCGATCCGCAGTGTTGATGAACTATTTTTTTCTATACCGACAAGCATTACTCACTCTTAAAAGAATGTTAAACATAGACTTAGACTTATACATGCATACTCAGTGGCCCAAACATATATGTAAATTTTTAAAAGATTAAATGTAACACCCAAAAACTCTAAAATATGAACATAACATTCGTCAACATATGTGACGTTACCACATGGATTATCGAACCCACGAATTATATTTATCTAAATTTAATCTTTTCAATATCTTGTGAAACATACAATTCTGAGTGGAAATGAACTATAATATATTATACCATTTTAATAATGATTTTATATGAGTTTTTATTAATATTACTAAATAAATTATTAAAATTTTGAATATATATTTATTATAGAAAAAGGTAGAATCATTTAACATGAAAACGAAATATTTTCTGTAAAAGTATATTTTTCTAAAAGATAGTTTAATTTATCTTCTTCATATAATATAATATTTAATTTTACTAATTTTATAAAAACTATTAATTAAAACAAATTTTTTTGAAATATAATATTGAAAATATCTTTGGTTGAATTATTGGTATTTTTATGAATGGTTTCAACTTTTGATGAATTGTGAAAATAATGAATATTAATTGAAAATTTCCTTTTTTTATAAAAATTCCTTAGAAACATAAATTAGAATATAATTTCTTTATATAGTAACATTAATTAAATTATGTATCTATTAATAAAATTTAGGTATCGGTAATCATATTCATTTTGAATTTTGATATAAAAATTGAGTAAACTTTTGAATATTTTTTCCTTGAAAACCCTCTTTCTTATGACAGTTATGGGAATAATCATAAATTTAATGTTTCCATATATATGTATTAATTTTTGAAAAATGGATCCCATATTTTTAAATTTTTTTAATTTTTAATGTGTAATAAGTTCAACATAATATTTTATCAAAATGAATATTATAGAATCATACAATTAATTATCATGGTTAAGGTAATAATGGATTTATCGGGGAATCAATCTAAAAAAATAGAGGTTAAAATAACCTAATAGATTCTCCAACACCCACACACTGGACATATTTCAATATTATATCTTATAGTGTTTATAGATATCTATGTTTCAGGCTTTTAGAGTGAAACATTCTAGTGTATGATGGAATGATTCTAAAAAATTTCAACTGTCCCACTCACCTCACTTATAAAAGGCCACCCATCTCCTCTCTTATTCACACTGTTATACAATTTATGTTCATCCAATATATACCCACATCACATAAAAAATTCTCTATACTTATCATAGAAGCCTTAATATTTTCAGAAATCCAAAATATGATGGATTATTGGTACACACACGAGGAGGATACCCAAAGAAGAGATAATGTTTTTCAATAAGACCTTTTATTTAATTTCATCATACACCTCCTGAAATTGTTATTAGATAATTCTAGTATAATTTATATAGTATATTACATATTTTTTGATGTTTTATTAATAATTTAATGACCTATAATAACATCCAAAAACATCAAATGGTTTATGAAATCATTATTCATGTGTTTGTAAGAAAACCACATAGCTATCCAATGTAATTTTTCTCATTATCACCAATCATGGTTGGGTATGATGATAGTTATAATGTTTATATATGATATTTATAAAATAATTATACCTATAGTGTCATTATATTACATATAATTTTTTAACTTTTCAGTCTGTAGGGGACAAAAAACATCGCTCTTGATTTGGTGGACTATCACCTCCATAAGTGATGTGATTCATCATTCCCTAATGCTTTGCATGAAAGGTGATAATGTCATTCATATATGTGTGGAATAGTAGCTCCCAACAATTATGTGACTATATTTTAATTAATACTCCAAATAGATGATATATAAGTATATAATATGGAATTTATGATAATATTGTAATAAAATATAAAACATTACCTACATCCTTTCCATATTGATCATTAATAATGGAAATGTTACTTATGCATATATATAACCTACCATATCCATGAATGTAGCATAGTCCATTTTGATATCAATATTTCATGATTGCTTTGAAAAGTATAACATGTGATAAAATATGATATTTATGGCATGAATATTATTATGTAGGTGATTGAAATATATTATATGTCTATGAATTAGATCATTAATGATGAAACACACAAAAAATATCAATGCATTTAACACCCAAAACAATGAAAAAAATGAAATATTTTTAACTAACAGATGATAAAATATTACAAAAGGATCATATATGATGTTATAAATATTTATTCTTGAAGGCCTCAGAGAGGCTTTTCTCCCCCTCCCCTTCCGTGCTAGGGTTTCCTTTGGTGGAGTTTTAGGAGGGGGAGGCCTGTGTGCCACTTCCTGTATCGTCTCCCCTTCCTTTTTCTCTCCCCTCTTCCTCTCCTTACTTCCCTAACCTCTTCTTTTGTGTTTTTCTATTATGGATCTTGTTTTCTCTTTGAAATTTTGATTCGGCTCCGTGACGGTCCATTGGGTTATTCTCTATGGTCGGAGATGGCTATTCTGGTGCCATCGGCGGTGGATAGTTTTTCGTTCGCCTGCTCAACACTGCCCTATCTTCAGGCTCCAGCACCCCTTCCATGTCGGTCTGGTGTGTTAAATCCTCAGGAGATTTGGGAGGTGTGGTTCGACTGATCACTGACATTCTGGGAAGCCCTTCTGGCAAAGTAATCTTCTTCTTTAACCCTCTATTTCATTTTTCTGGTTCATGGTGGAGTTTTAATTTGGTTGGTTTGTTCTGGTTTGATGGTTGGGCCTTTCTGTTATCCTGATATCTTTCAATCCTAAAATTTTCGGCGTTGGTTTTCCTGCTCGATGGTGCCCTTTACTACGTCGGCGGTGTTCCATGAGGTCGCAGATTAAGGTGATGTTAATTTCGTTTGTTGATGGTTTTTAGATGTTCTGTTTACTAGTTCGCGGGAGATTTCCAACCACACATTTCGAAGGATTTATATTCTTGCCAACAACGATGATTATATGCTCTATTGGATTCTGTTTCCTGACAATGTGGATGCGATGATGGGTTGATTGTGAGTCAGGGTTGCAATTCAGGGAGCATGGCTCATGTTTGACCCAATGTGACCTATGTTTTTTGAATGATGTGTCCTGTTTTTTGAAATTGATCTCAGAAGTTGAATTTTGATGTTTTGGGGGGGAATTTGAAGCTTGAATGGGTTAATATCTGTGTTGTTTTAAATTTTATATCGAGTATTGTGAAGTTACCACTAACCTTAAAGTGGTTTATTCAGAAAATGGAAAAAATGGATTTTTTCGATGTTATAAATATTAATATGGTTATAGTATAAATTAGTAACAGGTTTAGAACAACTATAAATGATAGAAAATGGAATTTAACCATTATGAAGCATGATGTAAGGGACTTCACATCAATTTCCCGTGATTAATGAATATATATTATTGTGCACCATATTTATTATATACGGTGTACATATTGGTCATTTGAAATGTAATACGATGAAAATATATTGTTTATTTTATTTTAATATTTAATTTTATATATTTCATCTAAGGTGACATGAAAAAAAAGTACTAAAGTGGTAAAAAATTCATAACTCAATTTATTTTCATTGTGTTGTATTACATATTTGTTTTCAATGATATTATATATTTATGTATATAATAACTTTAGATGATGTTATATTTTACTCCCACTTTATTTATTAATATTTATAGTTGATATACATAGTCAGTTAAAATTTTAATTTTCAGTTCAACATTATGATTATTCTAAGGGTTTCTTTCATAATCTAATTATAATCATGATTGTTTATTTATGAATTTTAGTTGAATTATATTATTCAATATTTTTATAATAAATAAAATTAATTTTCCCACCCTAGAGTTATTCGTGACATTTTGATGTAATATTAATATTTTACCACTCTTTCGCACGTAAAATGTTTTATAAAAAGTTTTTCATAAAATAAGACATTATTTTTCTATTCGGACAGAAATCATTTTTTATATAAAACTCTATTTATAAATTTTTTTAAAATAAATATTATATTATAAAATATATTAATTAAATAAAATTTTTACCCAATTATATTTTTTAAAAATAGTTTTAAAAATTTCCTTTTTCTCTATTTTTTAACAGGACTGTTTTCTATCCTTTTAATGTAAAATCATGGTTTTCTTTTTAACTTGTATGAAATGATAGAAATTACCTAAAATAATGAACATAATTTTTTTAATATTCAAGTGAAACTTCAAAAAATTATTTTTATTGAAAATATTTTTCCTAATATTTTGAAAATTATTAGTTTTTAAACTTTATTTACAAAGAAACGGATTTTCAAAATGTTTTATGTTTTAAAATGAGATTTCTGAAATTTGAAGGATATTTTCCTCAATAATTTTTTTAAAGTTAATATAATGGAATTTATACTCTCCAATTAAAAGATCCATGTTTTAATACTCAAATGGGAATATGTTATATTAACACCATCCTTATTCTTTTTCTAGATGTTTTATGATCATTTTAACCATATAATTTATTGATATTCACTTACATTAATAATTTTTTTTCATTAATGTTCCCATGAAATAATCACATTATTTTAATCATTAGCAACTAAATTATCCCAAAATGTCCAGATTAGTTTTCATGGATATTCCTATTTTATAGAATGTACCCCACTTCTATATATAATTTTTTACTTTTTAAGTTATTCGATTGACTATGGAAATATTGGTAAATTGGTATTCTTTACAAAATATGGATATTTGATGTTAAGAAACATTTTTCAGGAATTAAATTAATTATTTGAAAAATTAAGAATTCATTGGATATATATACATGGGTGGGACCTGGTTATACATAGGTAATCGATGCATTGGTAGTCCCATGAGAAAAATTAATAGGTGATATAAAATGGGTTTTTAGATGTAGTTTAAGAAATCACCTGAAAGGACATTATGGTTAAGGTATCATGTTTCTTAGAAATTAAATCTAATAACTAATCATTTCCTTAATTAATAATTAAATTATTATTATCCATGATATTTACAGAATGATATTATCCATGGACGCATTTTATAATCAATTTATTTTTTAAATGGATTGTGTTTTCAGTTATATACCTTACCATATTGAATATTCTCTATCCATTTGATTAAATAGGATGAGTGTCAAATTATTTACATTTACATATTTATTATAACATATTATATCATTATAGTCATGTTGTTTAAATTTAATGCGTGTTCAAATTATTTACATTTCCATATTTATTATAATATATTATAACATTTCCATATTTATTATAACATATTCCTTGTTTCTTATTCCGATGTAATAAATTAGACACGAGAATCGGGTTGTTGTGTTCATTTCCAGTGAAGTTGGTATCAAGGAATATTTTATAGAAAAATTGGGGACTATATTTTGGAAAACAAAAATTAGTTAACAAATCCAAATAATAGAATTTGAGGATCGATACTGAAAAACATTGAAAAGTTTTTATAAGGTAGATAATATGTGATTTTTCATGGAAATACAAACACTTATAGATACTACAAGTGGACATGGTTCTGGAATATATGTTCCAAGGGGTAATAATCAAAATAAGGTGCATTAGTATTGACTCGATCATCTCCCCATGCATGAAAGTGGGATTTACTGATCATCTGGTTTGGAAATCCGAGGGGATATGCCTAGAATAAATCTTATATTCTTTAAAAACCATTATAACTATTTAAATTGAATATTAAAATGAAAAACCTATATTAATTATAATTTGTGTTTGATAAAAAAGAAGGATTCTAAATGAAATGGGAAACTATTTTATATGTTTAAAATGACATAATGTAATGAATTTTCAGGGAAAAATGAAGAGTACAACAGATGGAAATAAATATAGTACAAAGGACTCGTCTATAGTTTAATGTCAAAAATATGGAGAAGTAAAGAACTATTTTAGTGAATTGTCTTTTATAAAGGTGAAAACCTAGACCATTAAATGGAATATGTTGAAAAAAAATAGATTAAGTATTTATTGTGATTCCAAAATTATATTGTAGATGTATTTTTACCAATGGTATTTTGATTATAAGGGCCATGAAGCTTATGTGAATTGTGATAATTTTAAATGTATATATTTATTCATTTAAAAATTGTTTTGAATACAATCACGGTTATCTGAGTTAATTTTGATCATATAATCAAAATCATAAACACCCATTCAAAAAAATTGATTGGTAAGTATATAACATGATTATGAACATTTTTAGAAAACATTTATGGGATTAAATCCGATTAGTAGAATATTATTTTAATGGAGATATTATTTTTGGAATAAAGCCTTTATACTTCATAGACATATGTTTATAGGTGTTGATTAACTTTAAGGATAATATGGTCAATAATATAATTATATTATAATTCAAATATAATTATTAGTATTTTTAATAAAACTATGTATCTAAAACCATAATAAAAGGTTCTTTAATGATTAATATTATTTAAAGGATATCTAAAATATTTTTTGGGAGCATTATATGAATTATGATTATAAAATGTTAAAAAAATTAAAATAGAAATGTTTGGGGATAGCCTATTGCATCAGTCAAGGCTATAATGGATGAATCTATAATTAAAGGATGACAAGGGTTTAATTCTTACCACTGACCTATATGCTGGCTTATTCAATATCTCATTTTTTGGTAAATGATTTTATGTGTATAGAATAGTGATAAAAAAGTGTTGTTACCATTGATGTGTAGATATTATAGTATTATATTGGATAACATATGATAACCATACATTTTTTTGGAAAATAGTGGGTTATAGAAAGAAATACTTTTCACTATATAATGTATCTTATGACTCATTAAAATTTAAATGTTTTTCTTCAGGCATAAGAAAATCAATTTTGGATATTAATTTCATTGGGTAAGGGATGAATTGGAAATTTATTGATGCAAAACCAATGTTTGAAATTATTCTTATGAAATAGAAACAAATCAATTTTGTTTATTTCCTTATATTCAAAGATTGTAAAAAATTTATCATCATTAGGAAAATTTTATTAAATGAAATTATTGTATAACAATCCTAGTTGATGAATCATATTGTCTTTTTTATCAAAAATGATTTATGATTTTGAAGGTCTTAATTATACATTGATCATTTACATTCCTGTGATCAATGGTCTCAATTAATCTCTAAAATCATTTAAAAATTCCATATATGTCTGTTTCATTAAATTCCACCAACGTTCTCCTAATTAGAAACAAGGCTCCATGTTTTTATATATGAAATTTTGAATTCCACTTCTCACTTTATAAGATGATATTTTATTAACAATTATATGTTGTGGGTTTTTAAAAAATGTTATCTCTAAATGTCAAACTCGTGACTACTGAGATCAAGTTTAAATATGGTGGTGGTTGCTGAAATTTATTTAACATGGGTATAATTTTGCACCCAAAAATTATAAATTAATAATATTATATTAAATGGAATATGTGACACACAAATCAGAGCATATATAACTGAAAACATGTATTTCTTTAAATATAAACTTCTCTATATCATATGGACCATGAATCCTTAAGTATGAATGAACCATAATATAATATTACATTTTAAAAAAGATGTAAAATGTTAGTGTATGAATAATACTATCTATATTATAAAAATTATGGTTATCTGTGTTTCAGGAAAAAAATAACAACAATTTAATATAAAAAAATATTTCTAAAAAAAGTATTTTTCTAAGATATGGATTACTGACACTTTCCCAACATTGTTTATTATTAAATTTTTTACAACATATGGAATAATTATTTGAGAAAAATAACTCCATTTTTTAAAATATAATACTCATACTTTTTGGGTGATTTTTTGGGATTTTTTTTGAAATGATCAATTTTCCAATGAATAGTGAAAATAAATAATTTTATTTAAAAACAACATTTTCTTATAAATTATTTATATAATTAAATCATATTTTAAACAAGTTAAAATATCAATTAATTTCTATTATAAATTAATTAATAAAATTTTGGAAGTTTTAGTAAATTTTTTATTTAATGTTGATTTAAAAACATTGTAATGCTTTTAACATTTTCCCTTTGAAAGCACACTTTATCATCACATATGAAAGAGTTATTTTAAATTAAATTTTTTAACTTCATTTAAATTAATTGGAAAAAATGGATTATAAATCTAGGATTGTAATATTTAATAACATCTAATTAGATTTTGTAAAATTTTTTCTAAAATGAATTTAGATAATAGTTAATATAAATTGCCGCGATTATAGTAAAAAGGGAATCACCCAAGGGTTAAACTAAAAAGTTAAGTGTTAAAAATGTCTTCAAAACATTAACTAATCAAAATGTATAGATAAATTAAAACATTATATCTTATTCTATAGGAAAATCCTTATTTTTATGCCTTTTGAATGATTAATATTTCGTTATGATTGAATCATTTTATAATTTTAAAAGTGTTCCACTCACCTCACTTAAAAAAGAAGACCACCTCATCTCTATTCATCACAACTTCAATCCATTTTGGTTCAGGTAATACCAGATAAAATTACTTCAAAAATTAACTCCCATAATTGTAGAAGGATTATTTTATGAATAAATACGTCTTATAATGTATTTTAGGGGAAAAATAAGGAGGATACTCAAATTAGAGGTAATGTTTGTCAACATGTTTTCTTAATTTATTTATACATCCACAACCTTTAATTATTATTGAAACATAAAGTTATAATAATATCAATATCTCAAATATATTGGGAAATTATTATAATAATTTCATTACCTTCAACCATCATTACTTCCAATAAATGGTTTATGAAATCCGTATTTGTGTGTATGTAGGACTACCATCACGTGAATCGACACCATTTGTTTTTATTATCACCATTATTGGTTGGGTGAGAAGATTGATATAAAGTAAATATATTATATTTATAAAATAGGGATACCTATGAATTCACTGTATTATATTTATTTTTTTTACTTTTAAATCCATATAGGATATGACAAAATCGCATTTCTGTATGGAAAACCACCGCCTTTGGAAGCTATGTGATTCGTCTTTCAGTAACACATTACATGGAAGGTGAAACATAAAATTTTAATGATTCTACATGATACAAATGAAATAATAATGATATTAATTAAATATTTATCATTATTAATGGATAATATATATATATATACATATATATCATTTTCCTTCAATCCTTTTCACTCAATGACAGACGATAACATCATCTATCTACATGAGGACTACCGCCTAAACCGAACAACGCGACTAAATTTTCATCACTACACCACATCAATGATATATATAAGTATATAATATTGTAATTATGTTATTATCATAATTATGGGATGATAAAACAGTACTTAACTCCTTTCCATAATGATCATTTTAAAAGGGAAATGTAACCCATTGGTACATAAAACATGCCATCTCTATGATTGTAACAAAGACCATTTTTCATATATGTATTTAAGTATTGAATTAAAAAGAACAATTGGTGTAAAAATATGATAATTATATAATTAATATTAATTTGGAGATGATAAGACTATATAATATTAATAAGAACCATATATTCCATTGAGATACATGCTTGAGGCAACCAGGCAATAAAAATCAGAATCAATGAAAATGATGAAATATTATTTAAGAAATATTGATAAGATATTTTAAAAAGATCACATATGATATTATAAATATTAATATGGTTATATAATAATTCAATTACAATGTTAAAACCATTATAAATTATTTTAAATAATGTTCATCCAAAAGGACACGCAAGGTAAGGGACTTCCTCTCAATTTCCCTTCTTTGAAGCTATTTGTTGTGGTGCACCTAATTTCTTATATAATGTGTTAACACTGATCCTTTTACATGTATTATCATTAATAATACTTTATTAATTTTATTTTATTTTTAATTTGAATTATTTTATACTTGGAGATTTGAATTAGAAGATAATAAGTGGTAAAAAAAATTCACAACTCAAAATATTATCCTAGGGTTATATTTCATATCTTATACTATTAATAGTTTTAAATTATATGTATAATGGATTTTAATTATATTATTTCATATTTAAAATTTTTTCATGTGTATTTATATTTTATACCCAAAATATATTCATTGAATAATTATTATATCAATGTTATGATCATTGTAAGGGTTTATTTCACAATTGTATTCTAATTGAGATTGTTCATTCGTGAATTTAATTTGAAGGAATTATTTTATCATTAACTAATTATACTAACTGAAAATCATATACTTTATTTATTCCTGATATTATTATGAAATAGTTCCATTTTCCCCTTCTTTTGTACTTATATTTTATAGAACATGTTTTTGAAGAATATATAACTTCAATTATCCATTCGGTTAGAAATCTGGTTTCTTCTAGAACAATGATTTCTAAAATTATTTTTAGAATATTTTTAAACTTATGAAAATGATTTTATAAAATATTTATTTTTTAAAAAAAATTGTTTTAATTGAAATATTCATATATTTTTATAAACAATATAATTTTATAACCATTTCACATTGCAAGAAGAATATACTTTTTAACTTGTATTGAATGTATTCATTTACCCGTTGATAGGACCATAATTTCATTGATGCACATTTTTTATGATTACAAGGTTTTTTAATAAGATGTCGCTCACAATATTGTTTAAATTCAATGTTTTTAAAAGTTACATGCAAAGAAAATCATTTTCAATATTATTTATGTTTAAAATCATGATTTTAAAACTAAATGGATATATTATTAATGAATATTTATAAATATATTTTAATGGTATTTATAATCATAATGGGAAAAAACCTATATTAGTACTCCCATGGGTTTAATTTTTATTGATAATTTCCTTATTATTCCTATGTATATTTTATGATCATGTTGACCGGGGAATGTATTGGAATTCACTTCTTTGATACATTTTTATTGACATTATTTTCCCATTAAAATATTCACTTTTTTGTAATCATTAGACATTAAAATTCCCATATATATATATATATTATTTATCATAAGATCCTTATTTCTTAAAACAAATCCAATTTATTCATACGTTACTTTACTTTAGAAATTATTTGATTAAAAGTGGAAATAATGATAAATCAGTATTCTTTATTCGGTATAAAAATTTGAGGATATGGAACCTTGATCATAAATTAAATCGGTTAATATGTATGTGATGAATTCTTTAGAAATAGAGATATGGGTTGGGGCCCTGTTATAGATTGCCTTTTGGTGGTTCAGTAGTCTTAAGATACAAATCAGTAAGATAGAATTAAATTGTTTTTTACTTACTATTAATACCAACATGTGAATGGTCTTGGTGGTAGAGGTATCATGTGCCTAAAAAATGATGATGAATAATTATGCATTTACTTCATATATAATTCAGTTATTATTACCAATGATATTTTAACATTGATATTATCAATGGATGCATTTGAATCTCAGTTTCCTGATTAAAAGTCATGGGTTTCAGTTATTTAAATTTATATATTAACTTTGAGATATCCATTTATTTAAATGGAATTGGTTTTATGTTATTTAATATTCCATATTTATTATTAATAATGTTATCATTATAGTTATTTTATTTTTATAGAATGTGTGTTTAGTTTTCTACCTTTCCATATTTATTATTCTTTATTTATTCATGATAGATTCCATTTTGCGTAACCCTTACCAATCATTTTATCCCAAAATTATATTTTCTCCATTCCCACAAATCCCCGAAGTGTATTAAAGAAGATATAAAATAATAATCTAGATGGAACAATGACATTATCAAAATAAACTATTTTGAAATTATTTTTTTCAAATGTAATACAACACTAAAGTATATATCTATTTTAATAATACTACTAAACAATTTGATACATTATGATGTGATTACTTATATATATTGAAAATGTAATAAAAAAGATACTAACATCAAGATGCTGGGGTTAGGGTTACTACAAAAAATATTTATAATTTCCATATATTATCTAATAATTAAGATAACATTTCACATATATCAGTATTCTATAAGTATAAAACTAATGATACTATTTAATATCACTCTAAAATCAGTCACATATATTCACTAAAAAATTAATATCTGGACATGTTTCTATTAGATAAGTCAAGACTCTAATAAGTATTCTAAATTAGTTCTAGTTAACACCAATTATATCTTTAACCTTTCACAATTAAGTGCCAAAAATATTTGTAGTTAAAAACTTATTTCCATTTTCTATGCCAATCATTTTTATCAATTCCCCTATATATTTCATCATATTGAAATATTTCATTTATATTATGCTCAATATTATATAATATAAAGTAATATATCTCACAATCAATAGAGATATCCGAATGTTTCATCATCTTCAAAACAATCTCTTAAAAAATGAAACACTTATCACCCAAAAAATTTTACTTTATCCACAATGAAATTTATACTGAGAGTTCCTGTAATCATTTCTTTAACATAAAAGTTACAGGAAAAATTTTCTTTTAAAAAAATGTCCCTTAAATAATCATAAATTTTAGTATAACAGGGTCGAGGTGCCATTTTAAAAACCAAAATATTATTTCATCAATCCATATATAATATTATCATCATTGTCTATGATGAAATAATATCGTAGTTCAATATAGACTTCTGACACAAGATTTCAAATTAAAAAGAAATATTTATCATCCAGTTGATATAGTACATAATATTTTTTATTTAAAACTTACAATAACATTATGATACACTCCAATACTTCTAAAAGTGAAACTATTTCTCCAAAATAAATATATTACATCAGAGAATAACAGTTTCACACAAGAAGACATTTACTCCTTAATACCTCACCATTATTATTTACCTTATTTAAGAACACAAAATCGTTACTAATTACATTTTTTGTTTTATGTCATTAAAAAATATCCTATTTAGAGTTATTCTCATCCCTTTAAAGTTACATATACATTTAATATATAAACTCTTCATGATCAACTGCTTCTTCAACAGTATGAGCTTTAAAATGGGAAATAACTGAATTTTCATCTTATAATATCAATATTATTTTAGTATGAACTATTTACTATTGATAATTTCTATATTAATATATTAATTAATATTTTGTACCGTTTTCTATCATATAAAATACATTCCCCATCATGAATGGTTTGTTCAGAATCATAATTAGCAGGGAATTCATTATTCTCAGAAAAATAATCATTATTATTTTTAGTATTTGTGCTCTATTTTAAAATAAATACTCTAAAACTAAATAAAATATTACTTGTTATTTGAGATAGAATTAATATCACTTTTCTTTTTGGATGAATTTTATGTTTTATTTGTTTATGAAATTATATAAGAATCACATAATCCAGATTATTCTTGATCATGTTTTCATGGAGATAGATATGAGGGAAACAAGTTTCATGAAGAAAGAATGTGTTTTTAGATGTTATGGAAGTAGGATAAAGTAGTTTTTTACGTTGAATTTTTTGGTCAACAAACATTAATATATAAAGTGATGATTTAGGTGGTTATTTTGGATATATAATCGATTTGGTTTTGAGTAATTCATGTATCCATTTTTATAACATACATGAATCACGTGTCTGATAAAAAACATAGAAAAATAATCCACATTTGAAAATTAGTGAAGTATATAATTTTGGAATCCATGTTGACATTTTTTTAATGTAGAATATTTCACTATAATGACATTAATGATTGGAAAACATAGTTGAATATATATATATATATATAATTTCATGTTGGGCCATGTATCCAATTTATACAAATAATATTAATGCATATGTAGTCATTAGATATTTATAACTAATATAGATTACATATCCTCATGTTTTATGGATTATAATGTTTTGATGTGAATTAATTATAATGCTACTTGAATGGTTTTGAATTCATCCATAATCATAGGATTTTTTGAGGATGTGATTCGAACAATCAATGATGGAAATTATAGTATCCCATTGGAAGTTTTAAATTGTGATTTTAATATGGTATTAATATGTATTAGATTCAATATATAGAAATAGTTTTTTCTAGGTGTCACCAAGATTGTGTGGTAATAATAAAATATATAGTTATCATGGAGTGTGTTATCGATAGACCAGTAAAATATAGATATTGAAGAAAATGAAGAATGATCCATTCTTGGTAACTGATAACTGATAAGTATATCGATGAACATTAGAGATATGTTTGTGAGAAAACCATTATAACACAATATAGAGTTACCAAAGAGAAATACAAAATACTATTGGGATTGTTTAAAGATGATATTTTCTTGTTCTTCACTGATCAATATCAGATGTAATTCACAACTTTATGAAATTCATATTTCAGTCTGAGAATACGTATGTAGGGTTTTAAATTTCCATTAAATAAAAATAATTCCTTTCATATTATATAGTATTATGGAATGTGATTTTCATTCAATATTGTTTATGAGAACTAGGTTATGTGTTGATATTGTTCAGCTTTTAAATCATATTTTTTACTACAATGTTAATTCTTATTGTTGGGCGGTACTCTATATGTATGTGTTGGGATGATGTGAGTATTATTTCTAGAGTACTTCTCTTGGGGATATAGCTACAATAATCCATATTTGGTGGGAGTGAATATCAATGTCATGGAACAAGATTCACATTGGATTTGAACCATATAAAAATATTGGATTCATATGTTATTTGAGTATTCTATATTCAAGAATGGTTGTTTAATATTATGAGTTGTTAAGATTCTAACGTTCGAATAAATATTTATTTGAAAATGTTTAAATTTAACAAAAGAGGTCCAATGATTCACCCCTTATATATCGTAATGAACCTCCATGATAACTTAATGTTTGGAGAAAACATTGTAGGAATAATATATTTTTAGTAATAATTTTTTTAATTCAATAGATAAACTTTTTGTTAGGAAAAACCCAAAGAGATTTTCCAATCATTGAAAAAACATTACAAAAATAATATCGTATTTTACTTTTATTATCCAGAAAAATAATATAATCATGATATAATATTGTTAAGGGTTATTAGATTCTTTATTCCAAATTTCCAGGGTGTATAATAATAATTATGACTCAAGGGATAAAAATTGAGATAAGAAATTGTTAAAACATTGTTAATGTTGTATTCAAATACCATGCATGATTGAAAGTAGAAGTTAAAATTGAATATAATGAAATAAAAAAGATCCATGAAAATAAATATTAATGGGATAGTAGATACGCCATTCCAAAAAATATGGTTTCTAATAAGAAATATGTCTCTTGTGGTCAAAATTGGGACAATGAACCCTTATCTTGTTCCATAATTTCTCTACGCATACACAGAATATCCTAGTTAATGAAATTAATTTTACTAGATATTTTATTAGGAAAAATATTAATCTTTATTTTATTTAATATGAAATATTTTTTTTTATCATATTCTATATATTTATTATATATTTTGTAGTTATAAATATGTGAAAATTGAATAGTTGGTGAATTTTTTTTTAATTTAAAGACCAAAGATGATATTTAAATAATAATTTAAATAAACAATATAATCTTTATAGATCCATATAAAATAATTATTTTATTATTAAATTATTATCACATTCATGTTTAAAATACTATATTTATAAATGATATATTTTTATTACATCGTTTATATAGGGGGTTAAACATACCTAAACAATAAAAAATTATAATTTTTTTTGTTGAGTATGGTTAAGGATGTGTATAATATAACTAAAACAGAATAAAAATGATTTTATTATGATTTATTTTTTTTTCAATTATATTTAAAGGTTTTTTTATAAATAATGAAATTTAAGATGAAAAATGAAAAATATTACTTCCTGGAGGTGTTATTCTACCAAACACATTGTTATAATTCTTTTATTTTTCTAATTTGACAAAAAATAATAAATAATGGGTTTTCATTAATATAATAATACATAATTATAATAATTAATGTAATTTAATTTTATTACTATAGTTTGTGTTGTTTTTTAAGTTTAGTACCAACTATAATAGGATTAAGATTTATTATTACTCACATATATACCTCAAACTTCCTGATAATTGTTTCTAATGAAACAACTTTTTTAGTTTAAAATATTGGAAGAATGTCTTTTAACACAAGATATAAATATTGGTGGATAAAATTACAATGTTTCTAGATGCAATTTGAAGGCATTGGTGTCGAATAAATGGATGAAAGTGTCCCTTATTATAATAAAATAAAAGAAAACTTTTGTGAACAAAAATTATTGTACAATAATAGTATGAAACCATTCAAGTATAAATGTCCATAAAAGTTAGAAACAATGGAACATGTGGAGATATTAGGTTTTGAATTCCTAAACCACGTATTTCCACACATGTTTTAAACATGTCATATTTTCTTTTTTTCAAACAATTTTATACAAATATTTTTTCCACAGGGTAAATAATTTTTACCCATGTCAATTTTGATTTTTAAAAGAATCTAAAATAATATACACTACCAATTTTGGGATGGATGAACCAAAATTCATCATTCAATTAATCTTATTTGACATCAAAATAATATAAAATTATCTTTTATGTTAACCAGATATATATTTGTAGATATATCTACGGCAAAAAAAATAGTTTCGACCTCTAGAAGTCTTTAATATTATTCAATATCAATAACCATTTTAATTAGTGATAATTTATTTAATATTGTATTTAAAATTATATTAAATTCAATTATAAGTATATATTAAGTTTTAATATTATACTAAAATTATAAAATATAAATAATCCAAATGTATGAAAATAACAGCTTTACCATTATTATGTTCACCATCTGTAATGATTACAACCATATATTAATTAAAAAAAAAGCAATTTACCTTAACAAATAATATGATTACATTGTTATAAAATATGAAATAATTTTTTTTCTATAAAAGAGGAAATATATGTTTTTCATATAAGCGAATAATTTTGTTTTAGGAGTAAAACACCATGACTGTTTCCAGAAAGATAAACATGGGTTTTATAAATAAAACATTAAATTTTTAATGAATTTTTACTTATAAATATTCATAATATATATACATTTTTTAACCAATTAAATAATTCTTTTTTTATGATGTCTTCATAAAAGGGAATATTTTATCAAAACTAGTATTTCACCACTTTAAGAAAAATAAATCAATTAATAAAGAATAATACAAATAATTTATCAAAAGCTAATATTTTTATTGTGAAAGAAAAAATGATGTATTTTTTTTAAATTATCATTGTAAAATTTTGTAAATTTAACGTCTAAATAATAATGTAATCAAAATTCTTTTCATAGGATTTTTTATTAATTTACAAGTATTATTATTCTAATTTAATAAAAATTTTCCATAATATATGGGATAATATATTAGTACTCTAAAAATCATATTATATATATAATATCCCTATTATAAATATATTTCATAAAAATCTATTTTTTTAAATATACATTTTTAGAACAAAATAGACTTATTTTATATTTTGACATATATTAATATAATTTTATCAATTCATTTATAATAAAATAAACCATTTTTTCTAAATATATTTTACAATTCAATTACCTCTATTTTTACCTACAAATTCTATTATATTTTTTAAATTTTTTATAATGTTATGATTTTCATATATTTATAGTATTGCATTAATTACAAGTTATCAAACTTATTATGTTCCAAAAATAAATATAATTAATGATATTAGCGTATTATAGTTATACAATGAGTATGGATTATGAATAAATGAGTGCTTCCATACGAGGATGTTCATCTCTCAATGACGATTCATGGTGATGGAATCGTCAATTAGAACCATCTTGTTTATATTTCCAAAATAGTAATGCGAAATGGTTTTGGATTATTGTGTGGACCTAGATGTACAACTTGTGCCTTGGCTAATAGATCTCTAAACTTGGTCAATTTTGTTATAGTCCATGATCCATGAATTTTTTAACTAATGTCAATATGGAGGAAACCTACATTATCATAGAGATATGTGACTGAAAATGCCATGAGGCCCATATCTGTTATAGACTAAAAGTGTGATATACCTTTTATGAAGAGAATACATGATCATAAAGTCTACACCATAGATTTAATTCCATAACCATATATATGATGTATATAGATGAGGCCTTGTTTTCTGGATGCCCAGATAGAAGTCCTACATAAATAGATTCTCTATCGCTAATGATAGGGATAACACAATACCCTAGTATGGGGGTGAGATAGGATTTTTCTACTTAGTGAGAGATAAGCCTTAGTGATGGCCTCAGTGGGTGTCTTGATTTACACTATTGAGGGAATGGCTATTTATTTTTCCCACCGAATTTCTTTTCTAAGGTAATACCCTAGACCACTCAAATGAGGACTAAAAGTGATTCCTTTCCTTCCCAAATTATGCTATACACTATAAAAAAGATTTTTCTAATACAAGGATAATAAATAGATATACCTACATCTATGATAGTTTACGTATATGAGGCTGCTTCACTCAATTCATGGAAAATTAAGCAATCTATATTTTCATAATGAAATTCAATGTTGATGGGTATTATTTTCCTAAATATATAAATTGATAAAATTGGGAGAAACCTCATCCTTGTGATTAAGGAAATCCATAGAATAATTTTGGTGGATAGTGAGATAATATTGTTCCAAATGAAGTTTATTTACCCAAGATTTTTGAATCCATGGAAAATGTGGTCTCTCCAAATGGGTTTGTGTCATTTTGAAACATTTGGTGAAATACATACTCTCATTAGTTTGTTAATTCCATTAGGTTTGGGATTAAAAGGATACATAACATGCACACAAATACTTAAATAGAGGGATCTCTATGAGTCTCTTATTTTTTCCAAATATTCTAAATGAGGACCTATTTTTTCTAATTTATGTGAAAATATATAGATATGGGTGCTTGGGATTGGGAATACGGGTAATGATGGGTGCTAATGAATTACCCTAGTGTATATTGGAAAAATATTTCTGGGCATGTGCGTATTAATGGGAGTGATATTTTTATACTCCCTACTGGGACATTGGAAAATCATGAACTTATTCCTATATACCTACAACCATCCAGATAAATATTTTTATTTTTTTCAATGGAGTTCCAACAAATGATTATATTTTAAATTAGGTCAAATCATCATGAAAATAACTATATTTTGAGTTTATGAAAAATTTAGTGATAAAAATAGAGAACATAGTATATGAATCCACAATAAGGCATAACACGTCGTGACATGAATATATATTGAATAATGGCTATGACTATATATATGAGGGATACCTTCATTTATGCACAATTTTGGTACTCTAGTTAGACCTAAATCCCCTACACTCAAAGTTCACTGAAGTCATCCATTATCCATAAATAAAGAAAATTTTTCTCTATTATTATTGAATTTTATCATCATTTAGTTAGTCACCGACATATGGGTACCTTGTCTTAGTATAAATGGGGTTAACGATGAATTTTTTGTGCTTTTACGCATGAGGGAACATATATGGCCAAAGGATGATATAAATGATCCATCGTTTAAAGATATATTTTCATTTGGGAGAGATATTTTCATTGTGATTGATTTCGAGAAATTATTATTATTACTTAAATTATCATTTATTCTTTTAGGATTGAGACTACAAATTCCATTTTAGGGAAATTACATAATTGTACTAGGTCATACAACATATTCAATATTTAACATTTTTACTATTGATTAGATTGTACTTCTAATTCTACAAAAAGAGGACATGTGTCTCATGTAGTGTACACTAATCATATATTTCTTGAAAGAAATCACAAAATTAATCCATCATTACTATATATAATTTGGTATTCATTCAATCTCTAGTCATGGATTGCTGATTGATATGGAATTTCAAAGACGTGACACTAACCTTATAGGCTTCTAGTTCATTTCATACAATCAATTTAAAACTACTAACACTTCATCGAACAAGGTTTACATTAAGCTACAAGATATCACCATTGAATTATTAATACCCCATTCCATAGCCTCTATCAATAACTAATCATTTTCTTTCAGGAATAAGACACATTATCACTCCTAAATACTCAACCAATCAATAAAATATCAATTGATAGAATGGATGGAGGATTGGGATTTATTGCATAGTATTGGAAAAAACCCCAAGTTTATGTTGATCTAATAGTTCAAAATTATATATGTAAAATTAAATGATATAATACTTATAGAGGAAATATATTTGGTGGTTTGTATATTATAGTATTACATTTATGAGAATTATGTCCTTATTTCTGAGCTATCCAACCACTATACTCCATAAACCAACACATTCAACCTATATTATGAAGAATTCAGGATCAAATTTTTATATGATTACAAGAACATAGGGGATCCAATTTTAGGAATGAAGCATGATGTGTTTATCCCACATAAGACTTCACTAGATGTTCGAAAACAAATGTATGTACTTTTCCATGTACTATTGAAATAGGTTAGGATAGATATTATAATAGAATCCCATAATCATTAATATTTCATCTTTGAGACTTAGAAGAATATATTTATAAATTCTAGTGATGTTAGGTCCAAAAGAAAATTCCCAAATAGTATCCCCTCCTTAAATTAGAGGGGAGATCCTAGAAATTATTTTTTGAGTTGGAAAGGGGGAAATGTGATACATGGTGGTGTAATGTCAACCCAAATATTACTCCAGAAATCAATATATATGGGTTTCCAAACATGTGTATTAGTGGATACATTCTTCCAATATACGATTCAAACAGTGGTTTTTATCATAAAATGATAAGTTCAGTCACAAAAAATGTGGGATGAATGCTCACTGGGATAGTTTTGAGGATGATATGGAAGATACAATAATTCATCCTTCCCATATATAATTGTAAGGATTTATTTTAAATATTTGGTCCATTATAAGTGATATGGGGATGAATAAATACACATTTTAATGTGTATGAAATTATTACATATGTGTATGTCCTAGAAGAAAGATTCATTAAATTTCTCTAGGTTACCTATAATTTTGTTCCAGTAGCTCAGAGAAATCATAGTATTTTGATGTTAATGATATTGAACACTAATTTTAATTTCAATCCCTATAGAAACCCTTCGATCAATATAATAATTGATTATGGATGTTGTGGGTATGAAAATATTTCCTACAATATATCCATAAGGACAACATATTGTCAACTTGGATTGATTATGTCATTTTGGTGGGGCTTATGTAACTTTTCATCATGACTTGTTGTTCTAGTATATGATAATTCTTATGGTGGTTCTTTTATCATATGTCATATAATAATTAAATATGATGGAATCCAAAAACTATATGTTTTAATGGCCCAATAGGATAGAAAATCCATAATCAAACCTACATTGGTTAGTGAGTTAATACGATTAGTACCCACATACACCGAATCTTTTATAACATACTATCTAAAGAGATTACATGCCATTATGATACCCATTATCACAATAGATGAATAAAATAATAGTGGTATAAGGCCGACCATGATTATCTATATCAATGGAGTGTCTTCTAGAGATCCTAGATCAACCATTCAAAAATAACTAGAGGACCTTGACCATCCTCTTTATGATGAATCATGACATACCAAAACCAGAATATGGTTATCATGTGGGTGGGTACATGGAATTTATACCTTATAACTTGAGAGGTCTAGGATGAAGTTAAATGCAAAAGAACATAGGCCATCCTTAGGTTAGAGGAGAGGAAAGCATACAACACCTTTGATGATTTATTTGTTGAGGCTATTAGGTTTGGAAAAATATGCCTTCCGACATAATAGTAGATCTTCATGTTTTCACATTTGGATGCATTCATATTATAACGACCCATACATTAAATACATGGTTAACACTTCAGAATTGAATTATATTTATTACAACATATAACAAAACCTTGACATGACCGTATATGTATAGTGTCATTAGAAACTAGGAAACATAAAAAACTGGTTCATAAAGCCTCTACATTGTCTCTAGTTTATTTGATCATATCTAGACTCATTTTTGAAATATAATATTTAATACCATTATTCCTGACCTAGGGAAAAGAAACATACAAGAGGGTGAGCTCAAATTCTAAGTAAAGGTAAACATATGAAATGTCAATCGTATCATATTCTTAAGAGTATAACGTTTGAAAAATATTACCCTCCATAAGAGGTCAAAATATAATGTCATGGGATAAATCATATTAATAAAATGCAATCCAAAAAATCATAACATAAGACATGAATATTTGTGTCACACACACATAATCATAGAAAATTATTTAATATTAATCTAGGCTCATCTCCAAGACCATCATAGCGGACAATGTCCATCACTAAACCGAGTTTACTCCTTATAGCCCTATAATACTGAACTGGATTTACTTTCCGTTCCAGCCATGTCTATCTCATGAGACACAAATATTTACCCATTCAATTGGAAGGAGATATAGGTCCCACCGATCTCATAATGAAACAATTATTATGTGTGCCATAAAATCAGAAAGCATACATCATAGCATAACCCATGTAATTGAATTTGATTCTAAAACATCATGCTATCATAACACAATCCATATCAGATAAAAGGACTTCATAAAAATAACTCAATCATAACATAATAAAATCAATTTAATAATAGTGATAGAAACATAATCTTGTATCATATTAGATGGAAAATAATTTTGATAAAACACCCGAACTTAGTTCCTGAGGAAAATATCCTTTCTTTTTCGAAAAAAAATTTCATTCTCAACATGTCATGCAATTATAAAATTAAATAAGTTAATTGAAAATAAACTTTAAAACTGGTAAAGGAAGATTCATGGAAATAATTTTATGAAAACATAAAAATCCGTACATGTCGTATGAGTTAAAAAACATTCTTCTCGTACTTTTATCAGAAAAGTCAAAAAGTATCTTCTACTGAAAACGAAAAAAGATAACTTCCATATCTTTTAATTAAAATTAACTAATAAGTAAAATTGGATTGGAAAAACTATATTATGATATAAATAATATTACATATGTAGGAAACATGGATGTGGATGATAAATATGCCCCAGTAAATGCCGAAATATAAACATTCTCGGATAAAAATTGAGATTGCGAGATTTTCCCTTACCATAGGTCTGATATGCTTTGTAAGTATTTGAACCCCCTGTATAATGATTTAAATAATGTCACTGAATTATTCAAAAATCATATTCATTGTTATGATATCATATATGGTCATACTGTTATCTTCTTATTAGTAATATTTAATTTCTACTTGTTCTTTTGGTGTTCATTGCTTTATGTTCTTATGCATGTTTTGTGAAATAAATTCTTATTCATCATACTAGGTTATAGATAAATCATTTACATAATGGTTTTAGTATAATATATATCAGATTTATTCATTCAATTCATTTATATAATCATTTTTTTGAATATGATGTAGAACAAATCGCATCTCACCGTGTAGACGGTAAGTCGTACGTACACACGACTAACGATATCATTCCGATAATTATTGAATGGTATTGGAGTGGATGATAAAATATCTCAGAATTATTATCATGTTATATTAATCATATATAGTTATTCTTTACACCATTATATTCATCCATGTATGGTGGTGGTGGAAAATAGATTACACCATGGCATGGAGATGGTATTCCGTACGTACGCACACGTGGTGATTTCGTTTTTCCGTAGGATACATAGAAGTTGAAATAGGGTTGTTTAATATTTATAATAACGTGTCAGTATATGATTGATACAGATTTTATTACATTATAATGAAATAAATAACTAAGAGAATGTAGAAAAAGAAATAAATATGAACGAATCAGTAAAGGATATTACCTCATCTTTGACGCCCCTCTTCTAAACATCCTCTTAGGGAACTAAAGATGGTATATGAAAGAGACCAGTACCTCTAGTATGTTTCTATGGAAGTGGATAAGAGAAATGGACAGGGTTTGGCCGATCTTTAAGGCTCGAATTTTTGTGAAGTGGAGATGGAGGAGGTTCCATTTTTATAAGAGAGGAGAGGGCACCTTTGGAAACCACAAAAATATTAATTTATAATAAACTCAAACCCCACATAAATACTTCCAAAAAGACTCAACATAGAATATTAGATAATATAGGGTTGCAATATCATCATCCAATAAAATTTATTTATGTTGGGAATTTATTTTAAATCTTATCAACTTGATTTATCCTTATTTAATCTATTTAATTTTATTTGTGGTAATAATATTCTAAAATTTAAATTGGTATAAATAATTAATTATCTGTTGTGAATTGTCCATAATTGGATAATTTATGAACTTATAGACCATATAAATTTCAATTTATAATTTTTAAATATTTTTGGGATTTTCAAACAATTTTATAATATCATATTTTTATAAAATAACAATAGTGTCAATTTTGACACTATTCATTTATTTGCATTAAAATAAAATCCACACAGAGAATATATTCTAACCAAAATATTTAATAGAATACTAACATGTCATATTCATCTATAAAATTTTTTAAGAACATTTATTAGTTCATTTAATATTTATTTTTATATTTTTAATACCTTTTATTTGATATTTCAATCAACTCAATAATTTCTGCATCACTATTGTGTCATCATTAATGATAATTAATTAATCCATATAAATTTAAAATAAATTTTCATGATGTAGATAATTTTATTTTATTTTTGGAAACTATTTATATTCTATGTTTTATGAAGTTTATCACTAAATTAAAATTACTACACTTATAAGATATAAGAGAGTGACATGTTGTCACTTTCTTTTGTTTTAATAATAATTATATCATTTTCATTGTCAAGAGCCAGTGAAATGAATCTATTATGACCCTTAGGTGAATTGGGTCAATGTTTATTTATCCAATATAATTTTTGCAGGTGTTAGGGTAATTTTATAATCTTAATATTACCATTAATTACCTGATTTACCTTTAACTGTAGTAAATAAAAATCACTGTAGTTAATATTCATAATATCAAAAAAAAAGTAACCTATTGAAATAATATGAACCCACTAAATCAAAATACAGAATACATTTTTCATTATTCAAAACACAGAATTTTCTGTAATTATTTAAAATTTATCCTATTGTTAAGAAAATAGTTTTTCAAAGTTAAAACATTGCCAAAGATTGAAATGTTTTTACCTATGAATTTAATATTATATTAATAGTAATGACTTAAATTATGTTAAATGGTAAAAATATATTTTATTTATACTTTAAAACCATTAAATTTTATAATTTAACCATATACATTATCATGATGAAAAAAGTTGTTTTTAAGAAATATTTAGCGTATTTTTACTATTCATCAAAATATGAAAGTTATCAGAAAAGTATCAAAAAATTATCTAATGTAAATTTTATAACCTGATTCAAAATAAGAAGATTAGATTTACAAATTGAACTCAAAAACATTTCAAAAATTAGATTTAAAAAGGGTGCTCAATCAAAAGGAGGAAAAACTAGATTTTTGAAAAAAATAAATCTTTTATCCGAAAAATTGATATTTTTTTCTCATATCATATGTAAGATGAATTATAATGTTATATAAAATTCAAAATGTTGTTAATACTATTTATAAAGACTAGATTATATAATAGTTTAATAACATATCGTTGTTTAGGGAAACCCTGTATTGCGTACAATGCAATATATCGAGGAAGGTCACCCTTCCGTGTAACACAATCCAAGCCAATATTGTGTGTAGTAAAAGTTTCCTCTGGTGTTTCATATAACAAAAAAATATTTCTCCTAAAATCTCAGGGTGTTACACAAATCCCTCATACTGGTAATGTGATGGCCACACTGAAATACTATTCTAATTATGTTCATCCAAGTAGGAGTGATATGTTAGAGAAATTAAAATACTGAACTTATCCAATAATGAGAGAGTTTTTATTACTACGTGAGTTACTGATATGAGTGATATTTTAATTTTTTATGTGGTACACAACCAATCCATAGACACAAAAGGAGAGTCATTGATTGATCCTACAAAAGTATGTTTCATTATTCCAGATTAATTACATTAAAACATGAATTCTTTTCATATTTGTGCCCTCATATCGTTCATACAAGGGACCAATGAATTTCCAATTCTAAAAAAATCCATTGATTCTATAGTTGGGTTATATTAATGGGTGAACCCATGGGTGTTCCTCCAACTATGATGAAGGGGATCTATAGACTAAATGATACATAATTTGGATAGTGAAATAAGGGTGGGTGTAGGGTGGGTTATTATCATCTAAAGTTCCTCCTCAAATGTCAATCTGACCAGAGACAATGAACAATACCTTCACTTAGATAATCAAGCATCTTCATAAATCCAAAACGTTGGCAGGGAATATATTTCATACTAGGAGAAATTATTCTTTTATTATAATCTTATATTCAGTTATATATATAAGTATATATTCACATATATTTGATAAAACCATAGCTCTCTAAAAACATGATCTCACTTCTTCATATGGTCCTATGTGAATCTTATAGATTATAAAAACAAGATCCACAATAATGTTATAAAATATCTGATCAATAATTTTCTGTGTATATAGGATGGATAAGATATTGAATAATGAAACCTAGTAGTGGTCACTCCACCCATCCCGAAATGAATAGGGGTATATTGAATAGTAATGATGTCAAAATAAATTTGTGTCCCTATGAAACCCATATTGACCTAAATTCTTAAAAACATATCCAATTATAATTCCCATGTTCTAAAAGGAATTGTAGGTTCATTTTTTGAACATAAATGTTATTTCTTCTCCAATCGATCTGAAATATAACAGTATGGAGTCATACCTAGAAAATGCAATTAATTTTCATTCTAATTATTTCTTCATTACATGGATGTATTTCAAAATTATATCATAAAGGTGGATACAATTGATAGTGGTTAGTAGTTAGTGGGTGTTTAGGATGTGATTGGAAATTATAACATCACTATGTAATATTGTAGACATGATGACATTAATGATTAACTACCTATCTACTATTAATTATGATATTCCTATCAAAGGATATTTTTATGTACTCTTTCCAACCGAGGTGTCATTAGAATGAGTGGACAACATATCAACAACAAGGGGTGATTGATAATATTTTTTACTATAAATAATGTATGAAATTTACTAATATGTAGTTTCAACATTTTTAATAGTGATACTACACCAATTTATTATATAGAATATAGTTTTTTTGTCCTTCAAATCATAGAAATTGTAGCATATAGAGGAGAGGTGTTTCCCTATACTGTAAATCTCATAATGGATTATAATATAATTTCAATATATTAAAAATAACCAAAAATATGACCCAACTTATAATAGGACATTTAATTAGTCCAATAGTCAATGAAATTCCAAATCACCACACATCAATGCACATGGATGAATACATATGATGCAAATTTATGATTCCCCTATAGCCAAGAAATTCTAGAAGCTTCCCCTTAAATGTTATATCCTAAAATTTTTGGGTTCTAATTAGTGATATATTTACAATAAAATAATGATAGTATTTTTGGGCATGTAAATGAGAATTAGATGATTGGGAATCCCTTCTAGGGGTGGCATCAAATTACTACACTAATAGAATCTAATTATCAACGCTTCAATGTCAATAACATAACATGAGGGTCACTTAATGAATCAATGGGTACCTTATATAATGGTTTCATACATATGGTTCCTATAATAGGATATTAATTTCAGGAAAGGGGAACTATAAGAAAAAAATTGATCAATAGAAATCCTAGATTTTTTGGAGAAGGGGGTATACTGAGGTGGAGATCCAATAACATACCGAGGACATCCAACCTGTAAGTCTATCCATGATTTTCAAAGAAATTGATATAGTCTAAACTCATATAGGTAATCACCATGTTTCTTTAGGGGGCCTTCTGTGATGTAATATTGGCATGAAGAGAGATTCGAATATGATGATCTTTTTCCTCCATGTTTAAAATTAATGAAAATTCATGTTTCCAAAAATTATGGGGTCCCATGGTCTATTATAATTATAATCATGTAATAAACTATAAAAATGTAAGGAAATATTAATACACATTGAAATATGTTGAACATTCAATTAAAACTGATATATTTAATCATAGTTCGTAAACACTTGTGTTGGAATTGTTTCTCCTATGCATGGAACATAGATGGGTATAAGAAAAAATAAAATTACACTATACTAGAGTTATTATATTCAAATTATTTTTAATATGGAGTGAGTCATAGATGTGTATAATTTAAAATACCAACAAATACCCTAGTGTTTTCATATATGGTTGATTTTCTCATTTTTATTACTTATGGAAGGGTATATGTTCAAATATCAAAATAATAAAATAGAATTGGTCCATTCAAAAAATTTCTATCTAAGAGTGGCTCATGGATATATATAGGTGAAAATAGTCTCACTGTACAATAGATTTGGCTTTTCTGGATAATGAGATGACTCAATTCGTTGATGATGATATTGGAGTAATTTGGAATGAGTATTCAGATTTTTTTAGTTGTCAATAAACATATATATACATATTCATGCATTTCACATGGTTATATAAATTATAATGTCAAAAGTGTAATATAATGTTTTCATGGGACATGGGACCTAGAGAGTATGATTTTAGTTTCAATCTGGTCTTATAGTTACCCCATAATCTTGGTGTTTTATTTAATACCCAGAAAATTTCCCATGCCACTTGTTAAGGAGATTTTTTGGACATTGAAGTGTATTTTACATAAGAAATTTTTTTAGACCTTGGGCCTATAAAATGTTCTTCCTTTTCCCTCATCAAGAACTCGATTATTTCTATATTATAATGATCTCATTCATATAAAATAAAGTCCAAAGGATTTGATAGCCCATATTTTTTGGGATTTCAACCTGGTGAGTTCTATAATCCTTCCTTATATAGCATCAGGTCATACATATTAGACAAGTATACTTTATATTTATAGTCAGATATATATGACCAGCAAAGGGTGATGATGCATTTATATGATTAGATTATCTTTTTAATTGTTTTTAAAGTGAAATTGGAATATATTTTTACCATCTAATCCAATAGTGGTCGTTGGAATTAATTTCACTTTGAAATCAGTCTTAAACTAGTGTCAATCTTTTGATACATTTTGTTTCATAAAAACACGCTATTTGTTTTGACAGTGGGAATTAATTATTAAACTAATTAATGAAACTTATATGTTTTTAATTTTGCAAAATAGACATCATTTTTGAATTTGGAATATGAAATATATCTTAGGGTGAATTTTTGGTAATTTTATGAAAAACATCAATTTTTGATGAATAGTGAAACCACTAAGTGGTACTTATAAAAACTGATTTTCCGTTTAAATGAAATTTTGCCACCTTTGTGTTCTGAATTTAAAAAATCTGACATAAATTTTTGTCATTAGGAAGTTAAATGTGGTTCAATGGGATTAAAATAATTTTTTGGTGAATAGTAACTTTTATGTTCTTAATAGCGATTAGAGGTAATTAGTGTAATTTAAGGTAAAAATAATTATTTATTAATGTTAAATGACCTAGACACATGTCCTACACTCATTGGATATTTCATGGCCGACCAAGAAAAACCATGGGTCAACTTGGGGACCCCATGGAGCCACTTTGGTTGGAAAATGACCTAAATAACTTTTTATTTAAAGTTAAAATAAAAATGTCACAAGCATCAGATGTTTCACTAAAACAATTTTTAAATGGGGTTATACTAGTCATATTTTTGACTATAAATAATCATTAGAAATATAAAACGATTTCCTACATCATGATATTTTTTTTATAATTTTTAGACATTAAATAAAATAAATTATTTATGACAACATGATGATGTAGCGATTACCTCATTAAAAAAGGATTTAAATAAAATGAAAAGATAATGTTAAAAAATAACATAAACTTGTCAAAAACCTACTGGATGAATATATTTAGAACCCTTACCACCTTATCCTCTAAATACATCAATGTGGTACCTTTAAAATCTGAAACTCATTTGAAAATAAAGTAACATTTTGTAACATTACAAGAGTGCCCCCCCTCTTATAAAAGGCACCCACCTCTACCACTTTACCCACACCTCTCAAACCATTGGGTTGGCCAAACCCTGCACTTTTTTCCTGTCCACATCCCTCTCTTACTCCTAGAATCCACACTTGTTGCATAAGTCTTCCCAAGGAAGCCTTTGAGCTCAAATCAAAAGAGTTACCCGATTGTAAGGTAATGTCTTCACTTGTGTTCTTTTGTTTTATTTTGCTTCTACAACCCCCAAAACTCTTTTTATTAATTTATTTTGTAATAACTCCAGTATCTTAAATATACTAGGATGTTTTTATAAGAATAATTCTAGCTACACTTACACACACCTACATCAAATGGTTAAAGAACATATTGTTTCTGTGGATGGAGAATTTCTGCCTCACGAAACGATGATTATTCAACACTCATATGACACCTTAAAAGGTGGTCATTAAGATGTCACTATATTTATATATGATATATAATATGTTTATGTTTTACTTAAGCTTCTGTATTTTTCTTTTTTGGCATACCTTTATGGTTTCCATTGTTGATAAACACGATAATTTCATTTTAGGAAGTGCGGACTACCGCCCCCTCAAAGTGATTTGATTCGTTAATTCCATACGTGTGATGTATAAAAGATGTATTTAAAGTTATTATATATGATGTATGTTACATATAAATGATGAATATAATTCTGGAATTAATATATACATAACTATCATTTAGTTTTAATTCCATTAATATGACATAGAAATGAAAGTAGCGTTCATGCGTACGTACGGCTTACCGTCTCTATGAACGGTGCATTTCATTTCTTACCTCTAAATTATTATGTAATATTATAAATACATGTATATTATGGATATATATGATATATATGATATCCAAATCATGAATATCATTCTGGATACAAAGATCCTTTGACCACACGAGCAACATGTAATTGTAAGAAGTCCACTTTCGACTTAAGAACCAAATATCAACAAAATAAACATTATTAACTTAAATGATTACATTATGTTTATAACATGGCAATAAGTGATATAAAAGGAATAATGAACCTGAAAAAAGTTATTAAGCAAGTAGAAATTAACTCAAGTTTATTATTTTGGATGTTAAAGAACGATCGAGTCAAGTCAGACCTGAGTTAAGGGATCATACTCCTCTCTTTCTTTTTAAGTACACTCTTTTATGTCATTCCTTTTAAGCACATATTTATTGTGATTGGGATTTTCTATTATATTAATCTTACTGTAATTTTTATGTTCATATTATGAGAGACTCTATTTTCTCTCATCAATCCATTTTGGATTTTTTGAGTGTTGCTGTTAGGTTGCCAAATTTTGGTAAGAGACCTAACCTCTCTATTTCATTTTAAGTACTCTCCTTTATGTCACTTATTTTAAGCTCCTCTTTGTTATGTTGGGGGATGTTATTTCATATTCCTCTTGCTGTAAACTTTATGTTAATATGATTAGAGACCCTATTTGATATCATCAATCCATTTTTACAAGTTTTATGTGGCGCCATTAGGCTACCGAGTTTTCTTAAGGGATTTTTCATCTCACATTTATTCCCATGAGATTTATGCTACATTTTACACAATTTACTTTGAGTGGTGTATTTAATACCCATTATTTTACTCATTGTGTAATATAATTTCATTTATGATTATTTACATCAATGTTTTATTGTTATTCTTTCATGGGGTGTATATTTTGAATGATTCCCAAGTCGGTAAGGGAACCTTTCACCCTTCTCTTTTAAAAGACTTATTTTGTTATGTCTTTTAATTCACATACTATTATGTTGGGATATGTTCTTCTATAACACATGGAGGGTGGTAGTCCTCACTTCCTCAAGCGAAATTATCGCGTTAACCCGTTATGGAAACCATAATAGTATTCTATAAATGAAAAATACACAAGTATTGAGAAAATATGAATATAAAATAGGGAACATATAAATACAGTTCCATCATAATGGCCACCATGAGACGTAGTAGGAGATATTTTAACAATCATCGTTTCGTGAGGCAGTAGTTCATTGCCCACAGAAATAGTATGTTCGTATCTATTAGGCGAAGGTGTGTGGATGTGCAGTTAGAATAATTATCATTGAAAAATCATAGTATATTGAGGATACTTTTTTGTCATAAAATAATGGAATAATGAGAGTTTAGGGGGTTGGAGATGGAAAATAAAAGAAAAGAACTTGAGAGGAGACGTTACCTTTAAATCAGGTAACTCCAATTGGATTGAACGAAACAGAATTATTGAATTTCCTTCTTCCAAAAGTAAGGTTACAAAAAGTAATATAGGGATTTTGGGAGATTATTGGAGCTAATGATGGATGATCCAATGGGATTGGGAGGTGTGAGTAATATGTTATAGGTGATGTCCTTTTATATGTGGGAGGAGGTGCTCTTTAGGAATATTTGAAAATATAATTTTATTATAAAATAAATATCGATTTTAAATGTTCCCCAAATCATTTGATGTGATGATAAGGTGAGTATGTTTCACAATAATTTTAAAAAATTCGTTTTATAAAACTCTTGGTTTCATTTTTAAAATTATCTTTTAGCTTTAACCCTTATTTAACTAATTTAACTTTAACAATGTCTTCATTTATATTCATACTATATGGATAGTATATTTATAATAAATTGACAAGAGACCCAAAATGGATAATTAATTACATTATTTACATCATATATGTCATTTTTCTAAATCATATAATTTTAGGATTATTCTATCATCTAATAAAATAGTATTCATTTTAAACAACACATTTATGTCAATTTACAAACTATTCATATCGAGACTTTTAAGAAATATATAACAACTTTATTTTTTAAAAAAAATAATACTAATTCAATTTTAACAAGTTATAATCCTCCATAACATTTTTGGATGGAATAAAACGTTTCCAAATTAATTTATTGTAATATTTATAATCTCATTTATTTAAATAATTCTTTAATAAGGTAATAATTACATCATCATTGTGTCATAAATAAATTAATTTATATAATGTTTAAAAATTATAAATAATATACCATGATTTATAAAATATTTTTATCTTTCAAATGAATATTTGTAGTGGAAAATATCACTTATAGAACCCATTATAATGAATTTTTTTACTTAGAGATATATGTTTACGTTACATTTTTTACAAGTTTAAATTAATTTCTGTAAAGTGTCATTTTCACATACGTGTGGCTCCATGGGTCCCATAATTGACCCAAGTATGCCTATTATTTGACATGAATAATAAAATAAGGTTATGAGATAGGTTATAGTAATTTAATATTATAATAATATTATTTTTACCCATATTTACCAGATTTACTCTTTAATCATGTTAAATAAAATATTTGCAGACGTTACTAATCATATTTTCTAAAAATAAAATTTTCCTATTTACACAATTTGGACTTCATGATTACAAATATGAAATATATTATTCAAAATTCAAAACAAATAATATTCTAAAAATAACTAAAAAATAATTCCTCCTGTCAAAACAAAAAATCGCGTTTTTAAGAAATCATAAATATCAAATGATTAACAATTATTTATATTTAATTTCAATGTGAAATTACTTCAAATGACCAAAATTGGATTAAATGGTAAAAATAAAATTTAATTAAACGTTAAAATAAATTAAAAAGTTAATATAACAATAGAGATATCTTCGATAAAAAGGAAGTTTGGAATCTAAAATGCAGCATTTTTCCCAATTCATTAAAAAATGAATATTTCAGAAAAATACCAAAATTTAATCCAATGTAAAATTTTATGTCCCTATTATAAATAAGAATATTATTTTGTCAAATAGAACATATAAACGAGACAAAAATTATATTCATAAAGGATTTCTCATCAAAAGGCGATAAATTATCCTTTTTAAAGGATAATAGAGTATTTATTCTTAAAACTAGATTCATTCGCATTTTAAGCCTCTAAATTTTACATGTTAAATGTAAAAACATTTAAAAAACATGTATAATAGTAATTTATTTATTTCTAATCAATACTTCCAATACAACGACAATGCGTTAACTACCATTTAAAATAATAATATCATATTATTATTTTTCTGTATAACTCAACGTTGTGTGCAATTTAATATTTCAAAGAAATACGTTGTTGCGTATCAGGTATTCCACAAGAAAATATCATCCCCATTAATGTAAAATTAGTATTTAATTCATTGAAATTAATTAATATGAAAATGTATACTTCTTTATCTACATGGGATGCCACAGGTTCATTACCTTGATAATATTTATACTAAATACATAGTCCACACCAAGTAAAAACTGTGGGATTTCATGGGATGTTCATAATTCATTTTTTTAAAACAAATTATATATCATATCAATAAATTGGGTGTTTTTATACCCACTTAAATAATCCAAATTGATGATATTTGGATTCATAATGTTTCAAGTGGGCCCCAATTCAAAAAAAATTCTAACCATTCAATTGATAGTGAAATTTTGGTACTGATTCTATGATGATTTCACCAATGACTTTTTAATAAATCCACAACCTTAACTATATAATATTAATTGGGATGTTCTTCTAAAATTACATGAATTCATAATTAGACACAATATCACTAAATTTTACATTCAATTTTTTTGTTATATTTAGTTTTTGTTCACTTTTGATATTCCCACGAGGGGTCAATTATGGGGGAGATAAGTCATATTCACCATAAAAAAGTGTATGAGTATCCAATCTAGAATAATATTAATAATATATTTGCTTTAATTAGTTATTTGTGAATGTAGACATTATTGAGTGATCCATATTTATATATGGTTCTAATGTATCCCCATATATTGTCTGCAAAATATTGCATTGTGAATGAGATTAATATGTAAAATTCCACTATTTTAGTCTCTGTATGATGCAAATTAACAATATTAACATCATATCCAATCTATTTGTGGATAAAATGATCCAGGATAAGGGATTAAAAAAATTATATTATGATATGAATCATGTTATGGATCAAAATTTTACCCGTGTTGTTAGAAAACAACTTCATGATACCATACATTTACATTAGTTGTTGATTCATACTGATGTGGGTTTATACCATATTATAAATAATTTATTTTAGTGAATTTTCTTGTAATGGCCCATTTTTTTATAAATAACTCGATGGAATGTTTTTCACTATCATGTTAGGTTTATCTGGCATATTATTAAGTTTTTTCTAATAATATGTTTTTATACTTTCTAAAATAACCTTTATGATATTTGGATTTTAATATCATCAGGGGTATTAAAGATTGTCTTCTAATCTATTCTGGGGGTGATGAAACACATTACCTTGTTTTTTTGAAATATATTTAGCATTAGTTTGGATGTGACCTTAATGTTGAGATCTAACATGACTATATCTCCCATGATTACTACAACTTCTATGAACCCTTCCCCATTATCCTAGAATTATGTGTCGAATATAAGTTCATATACATATTATTCATAGATAAGGGAACTTATATGTTAATGATATGGAAAAATAAAACACTTGAATCTTCATCTGATGAAAGTCATTAGGTAAACTATGTCAAATACTCTTCATGGGGTGGGGTGGGGTGAATCAGGTTATGATAGATTAAAACTCCTACCCATTCAAATTTTATTTATTCATTAAAAAAACACACAAATATAATTCTTCTGTAGAAATATATCCATACAACATTAGATATTTATTCATTTTAAGGGAATAAAGGAAAAACATCAAACCAAAAGAAAAACAAAAACAAACACGGGTCCGCAATGCCCCACACAATAGACAAAAGGAGGTCGAAAATAATGAAGGCCCAGAGCATCCCCTCGAACCATGTTGACCCCCTATGGCTTCATAGAACTAGCTGTATGGAAACCATAGTGATCTGGTCTAGGGACATCAAGAGAAGCAAGATGGTCTGCTACCTTATTCCCCTCACGCCACGGGTGGGTAACACTGGTGTTGTTGGAGATCATACCTCGGCATGCCCTCGTGATATGAAGAATAGAACAAGGAATGGAACCAGAATAATGAAAACCTTTATGGAGAATTTGAGAATCAGTTTTGACCTGAGAAAGGACGATCCCTTCTTGGCGACACAGTGAGAGACCCAACATCAACGCCTTGGCCTCCGCTTGAAGAGGAGAACTGTGTCCCAATCGGCCTGAGAAAGCCATGATAACTGACCCGAAACTATTCCGAACCACCCCTCCTTCGTGAATAACCCCCATGTTGCATGAACCGTCGGAGTCGAGTTTGAGCCCTCTACTGGGCGGAGTCCACCTAACCCAGTTTCCTCTACTGGCGCTGCTCCTCGGGAGATTACTAGTATTTCCTGTTTGAAGACGGCTAAGGGGGGGGCGCCTCCTTCCATTGTTTAAGGGATCTGATAAGATCCAAAAGCATGAATTTTGTATGAAGAATAATCCCCCGTCCAGAGACAGTAATCCCCTCGTGGAGAGCCTTGTTCCGTGATTTCCATATTGTCCAGCATCCATCATGGAGAATCATTGTCTGGGCCATCTGCTCGAGGCCCCTCTCCACCGCTCCGTGGAACCATCTGTCCAGGAAAGGCCTACCGATCATGTGGTTATCCGAGAAGGTCGTCAACTCAAAAAAAATGAGTCCAAACCACCCTCACCCATTCTCCTTCAAAAAACAGGTGATCTGTGCATTCTTCTCGATGCTCCGAGCAACATTGAAACCTCGAGGCTAAAGGGATGCCGCACCTCCTAATGTTTTCATCCGTTGAAATGGCTTTGTGTCGTAGCCTCCAGGTAAGAAAGCTCTGTTTGAGTGGAGAATCCTTGGACCATAGAATCTCATTACAGGTGGAGTCGTGATCGGGAATGGCCAATGATCGTCGAAAATCCCTCGAAGAGAAGAAGCCCAATGCAGAGAGAGTGAAAACACATCTGTCCGGGTCGGAGTTGATCTCGATCAGCTCGTAAGTGGCGCATTGATCATCGTCAAGTACAACATCGATGAATGTCGGGTAGTCACTAGCCTATTTAAAATTGAGTGTGGTACCCGGACACCCCAGGAAGTCGAGGATGGTCCCAGCCCAGTTATGATGCCAGAAAAGAATGTCACCCCTTCCCATGAGCCATTTAGTGTTAGATTCCAGTGCCGTGATGAGAGGCAAGATCACCGACCAGAAGGGGGAAGCAGTGCCGGCACTCCTAAGCACAGATCCTGCATGGGAGTTGTGCATGGTAATCCCCCAAAGCGTGCAATTTTCCAGCACCTCCCAAGCTATCTTTGCATGAATGCACATGAGCGCGTCGTCGAGCCGGATAACATTTATACCTCCTTCTCTGGCTGGTATCGCCACCCTGTCCCAAGAAGCCCAGCGGCGCCTACCCTCTATTTGAGGATCCCATATAAACCCATATAGAATATTGACAATCCTATTGATGATGCTATTGGGAACCTTGATCGACGATAGAGAGTGAACATGAGTGGCAAGAAGAATGCTGTTAACTAGCATTATCCGTCCCCCAAAAGAGAGAAATATGTTCTTCCAGTTGAGAATTTTGTTCGTGATCTTATTTACAATACCGTCGAAATCACGCACCTAAAGCCTCCCCGAGGATATTGGGGAACCCAGGTATTCGAAGGGAAAAGACCTTCTGTGCATGTCCAGGTAATGATGTAAGTCATGGGGCCGAGAAACGCCGCATCCATTGGAGATATAAAAGTTTCTTTTAGCCTTGTTAATGACCTTCCCACTCCAAAAGTGATAGTCTTGCATGATTCTGCTGAGGCCGTTGATAGACCACCGACTTCCATTTTTGAAAATGAGCGTATCGTCCGCAAACATCAGGTGAGATACAGGAGGGGCTCTCCTTCTCCGGTGATAAGCAGCGACCTCACCGCTATCAATACCCTTGTGGAAATGTCGACTGAGGACATCTTGGGACAAGATGAACAGACTCGGGTACAATGGGTCACCCTGTCTCAGTCGGCGAGTATACTGGAAAAAACAATAGCATTTCCCCATGAATGTGACGGCCAACCAGGAAAAACTGAAACACCTAAAAATGATGTCGACGTTCCACAGGGAGAACTCCCTTCTTGCCAGCACCTTGTTTATGAAACCCCACTCAACTCAATCACAATATTTACTCATGTCGAGCTTGATCGCCACATTAAAGCCACATGTCGTGAAGTTTAAGTCCCTGAGCAACTCCTGTGCCAGAGCAATGGCCCCCTGGATTGACCTTCCCTTCACTAAACTGTCCTATTCCAGGGACATGCACTGGGGGATATGAGCGGACAGTCTTGCATTAATCAAGCTGACCAAAATCTTATAAGGGTAGTTGCACAGGCTTATTGGCCAGTTGTGAGATATGGAGCAAGCGTTTTTGGTCTTGGCTATGAAAAAAATAGATGTGGCACAAGCTGCCCTTCGAAGATTACCCACTCAGAAGAAATCTCGCACAACAGATACAATGTCTGCCTGAACGACATCCCACGAGGCTCTATAAAAAGACCCCAGAAACCCGTCGGGCCCTGGAGCACTTTCTAGGTTAAGCCTCATCATGGATCCATGTATTTAATTCTCATCCGGCATGACACTCATGTCAAAGTTGTCCTGGGCCGAGAGTTGGTTGGGGATCACATCAAAATAACCCCCTTCCTCTCCCAGATATCCTTTGGGAAAACAGGTGTTTGAGCCTGCGAGTAGATCATTCAAAGAGGCCGATGCCAAGGCACCAAGAGTGTCCCTATCGTCGGAGTACGTACCATCATCCAGAAAGATGTTGGTAGTCACCGTGCATCTCCTTTCCTTGATGCAGGAATGGAAGTATCTAGTGTTCTGGTCACCCTCTCTCAGCCACTTGATCCTCGAATCGTCCCTCGCTAGGCATTCCTTCTTGAGGAGCATGTCTGCCAGATCTTTCTTCTTGGTGGAAAAATCGTCGAAGATTCTATCATTCCACTCGGCCTCCATGTCCCTCTCCAGATGACCCACATCCTGCATGGTGGTCGTGATCTCCTTATCCGAATTGGATTGATCTCTTGACCAAACCTGCAGCCTTGCCTTGAGCCGGCGAAGCTTGTTATGGATGGCCATCCAGGAGTGACCCTCTTCAGGATCTCCCCATGTGTCCTTGACCAGATCAAGAAAACCCGGGAGGCTACCCCAGTGATGGTAGTATCGAAAGCCTGCATGATGCTCCTAACCAGGGGAGAGCGAAACTAGAAGGGGAGAGTGATCTGATAGTCCCTATACCAAATCCCTTACCTTGGTGTTGGAGAACACAGAGATAGCATGCATGTTGGAAAGGCACCGATCCAAGAGGCTCCATGATCGGTTCCTCCCCCTCTGGTTGTTGCACCAAGTGAATTGATTCCCCGAAAAACTGAGGGCATAGAGCCCTTTCCCCTCCATGAATTGAGTGATTTCCAAACTTGCATTCCTCTAAAACAGGCCCCTCCCTTTCCTCTCCTCTGCATCATCGACCACGTTGAAATCCCCCCACCCCCCGATGAGCCAAGGAAGTTTCCCCAGATCAAAAGAGTTGAGATCGCTCCATAGGCTATGCCTTTTTCCATCATCACACCTCCCATTGATGAAAGAGATGAGGAAGGTCAAGCTTCCATACCCTACTCTCGTGGTGATGAACTGGTCGGAGGCCTGCATTAGATCCACCAAAACGCACCTGTGCCACAGAACCCATATATGTTTGTTCGTCGAGTCTGCATGTAAGAAACCATGCATGTTTATTGTCCTGGAAAGGTCCTTGATGAAGGAAGGCGGCTGTTTATGCTCAAGGATAGCGACAACATAAGCCTTGTGTCTTTTAATCTCTCTGGCGATGAAGTCCTCCTTAACCCGAGTGCCAATGCCACGGGCATTCCAGATGATGAAATGATTCATTTAGAAAAACAGTGTCCTGAAATTGGCCCCAGGAATCATGGCCATGTCAAATTGAAAAGAAGTTGATTCCTTTAGGGTCCTCGTTTTTGATCGGGTGCAAACACCTGCCAACCTGGTTGTCGACAGTGTATCCAGTGAAAAAGCCTTCCTGGGGCCCTCAAGGGAGTGGCCTCTTGGTCGCCGCCCAAGGCGAGAGGGACCTCGACAGGTGGAAACTACCTTCAGAATCCGCCGCGAGTCTGGGACAGTCAAAACATGCCTCCACTCAATAAGGCTAGACTAGGGGAAGTCTGAGACCAAGGCCAACCTCCTCCGGGGAATGACTTCCTTAGATGGAAGGCCTGAACCTATCAAAGCCTAAACCACTGGATAGCGCACCACTCTCAGGGAACACTAAAGATCCGAAGCTATGACATCGGGAAAGTCAGTCATCCTAAAAGAAATCTGATACCCATGAAGCGGGATCTATGACAGCGTAAGACAAAGCAGAATAAAGGCACAATGAAAATCCGATGATAAGTCCCTATCTTCAGGAAAAGACGAGGCCAACTCCAGGCCAGTCTCAGACAGGCGAGGTGCCAATGAGATCGAGGCACCCACGGGATCAGATGAAGCAACATCTGAAGATAAAACAGTCCTGGGAGGGGGAACTACAACGGAGAAGGATTCAGAAAGGGTGCCTGGGTCTAGGGTGGGTTGCTGATGTCGACCCGCCGCCTGGTATCTGGGGCGATGACGACTACAAACTTGTACAGAGTGCCCCTGGGGAAAGCATGCAGAGTAATATCGGGGAAAGACTAGGTAGGATATATCCTGAGCCCAGACCAGCCCATCATGCACTTGGAGAGAGATATGTTCCGGAATGGATTGGGAGATATCCAATTCAACACAAATGCGAGCCGGAAATTCTACCCTTTCATCTGCGTAAATAAAACCCCCCAGTGAATCACCTATAGCTTGGAGAAAACCCATGTTCCTGAAAGGTAGAGGCAACCTAGGAAGGGTTAACTAGACCGCTTCAAATGGGCTCTCTTTGCCCCTGTGAACTATCATGGACTAGCGGGATAGGCTAAAATTCCATCGGCCAAAAACCCGGGGAGCATTACACCAAGCAACCACAAAGTCCTCACGCGAAGCGAGGGATATGCAGAAAGAATTGCGGTGCATAGGCGAGATCCATGCCGGGGCCTGGAGACCCCAGGAGGCGACAAAGCGTTGAAAGGTCTCAAGAGGAGGCTTCTCAGTGCCAAAGCATGCCGCAAGAGTCCATTTGAGGTCCGCCTCCGTCTTCGAGAAGGCAGACGTAGGGAAAACCATAGATACACACGTACCGTCACGAGAGACGTCCGAATCCAGCTTACAGATCTACGGGGGAGAGGGATTTGGAATGACCCCACATGGACCACGAAGCGCTTCCCTGTAGGATCCTGGATGAGGAACCTCGTGAGGAATCGGCACCGGCAGCGGAGTAACTCCTGAAGGCTCGGGCCCCAGGTCGGGAAACATAGAAGTCTGCGAGCAAAGAGGCCCAAGAAGAGAGCCAAAGGAGATCACCGGAGGACGACAAGGGGCAGCGGTTCCGTTGAAACAGCCGGGAGAAGGGGGCGGAGGGTCCGACGGCCAGGGAGGCAGAGTTGCAATGGGAAAAAAATTTGAAAACGTCGGCCGCGCGTCGGGCACATTCTCCTGGAAGCTCATAGGAAAATTGAATTTTAACGATAGATGTTTGGAAGTTAATCATGATTCATAGATTAATAAATTTGTTCTGTAGAAATATATGAACAATATTTAAATCATGCACATGACACAATGATTTTACTTGGTTCACCCTCACTAGGCTACATCCAAGGAGAATACAATGACGATGTGCCAATATAACAAATTAACTAAAGCACACTTCCAATCACAAGGTTCAGGACAAATCAATTCTCTACCTAGTAACACTACCTTTACAAGTTATAGGGTCTTCTCACTGCTTTCCCATGGGTCACTCAATATATATATTTCTTTTTCTCACTACCAGTGGAAAGTATCACCGTCTTCTTCATTGTTTTTTCACTAGTCTTGGAATGAGTCCGCTAATTGTTTATGGACATGTAGGTCCCTTCATTTTCATGTATTCATGCATCCTCAACTATAGGTATATTATCTATTGAATTACCCTTTCACCCATATATGAAATCCAATTTTTTACTTACATTTATTTAGATGTATTTTATTTCACGAAATGTTTATGTCCCTTTCAAAAATTACCTTGCTTCTTCAATTAACTGAGCTACACCACATAGCACATATTCATTGTGGATCGCCACTCTAGAGGACTCCCACATCTTTTACTGCCATATATAACCTCTATGTACCCCATTCACATACTTCGTCTATTACTACCAACTCATTTCCCCTTCATGGATTCCTCATCATGAAACTCTTATGATTCAAAGACTCCCAATGAACTCTTTGGATATTAGCTGAATTCATTAATGGAGGGAAGATGTTTTCTAATGAAAATGTATGTACACAATGATGGAATTATCTCTCCTTATATAGGAAAATAGATCCACAAAATATGCTAATTAAATATTTCCCCAATATTGTCATTCACCATGTATCGTGCATCTCACTCAACTTATAATCATCATGCCATCCATTTTCCCTACATTGCCTACATGCCACCTCTCCCCCCTCACGACATCACAAGTCCCTACCTCTTTTCCAACAATGACAAAATATCCCACGTTGTAACGACCCAATGTTTTTCAATGGAAATTCCCTTTTTATAATTATGTCATAAAATCACATGAAAACACAACATAATGAACTAGTAAGTGCTATGTGACCATAAAACATATGTTTGTCACTTTTTTGTTTTAAATTTTGAAAATCTGATATACAAGGTTGTGTTCAAGATGATTTTTGGAGTCTAATAAAACAAAAATAAGTGTTGATGAATAGTAACTTACCATTATGAATAGTGACACACCCTTATGAATAGTAATAGTACCCTTATGAATATTAAATTATCGAACATAAGAGTAACCATACCCATTAATAATTAAAAAAATTAGACATCTTAGAAAGTGGCAATTTGACCTTAGTAAATTTTTTTATTTTTTGTAAGTCATAAATAATTAATTATAATTAACTAAATAATTTTAAAAAAAGTATTTTCTTAAAATGTGTTAATTAATTATGAAATCAGTTTCTTATAGTTTTAGATAATATTATAAGAACCTACGTAATTTTTGAAAGCACTATAACATTAGTTTTAATTTAAAAAATTGTTTTTTATGAAAATTATGATTTTAATTAAATATTAAATTTATAATATTTAGAAAATTTTTTTTGGAAATTTTTTTTCATTTTTGGATTCTATAGGTTGAAAAATGGTAAGGGTAAATTTTTTGGCTTTTTCTGAGATACTTGAATTTTTTATGAATAGTGAAATACCATAATATACAAAATAAGCTAAATATGATACTTATAGAGTCATGTGTGATGTTCTACTGATGTAAGACCACTAGGTTCGGGATAACATGATAAAATTACTATTCATGGTCATTCATGACTCACTATTCCTTGTCTTAGGGGAAATTAATAAACTAATGAATTTTAAATTAAGGAAACCCCTCTCCCCTCTACTATAAATACCACCATTCACACCCTCATTTCCTCACATCTCTCAAGATACAAGACTTCTAAAAACTCTGCTCAAACATCATCCCTATCCCCTTTCCCACTTCCAAGTGCTTCTGGTCTCATAATAAGACCAATCCTATCTTCCTTTAGGAGGACCTCAAGAGAAGGATATAAGAGGTAATTTCTCTCCCTCTTCTCCTTTATTTTTTTTTTCTTTCAAGTCCATGATAATTTCTTGATCTATTCCCACATATCTTCATACAAATGGTATTGTAACTCTAGTATTATACATTTACTGTAATTTTATGATGCTAATGGGATATTTTATCTACCAACCCCCTTTCCCTCTTCCTTTTATTTTATTAAAGAGAACGTTGTTCGTGAGGTGTTAATTTATCACCTTCAAGAATGACATGCTTTCTTCTTCCATTTCTACCTTTAGATATAGTAATTAAACCATTTTATGGTTAAACCAGAATATTTTATATTTATTATCTCCTATTTCAAGTTCTGGAACTATCTTATGGCCATATTACTAACTGATTAATTAAAACAACTTCATTATGATCCAAAAAACCGCCCAAATTAACCCAAACAATCTTCATTTATTTTTTATCTAATGATTAATCCACATGGTATATAATATATATCATTATAAGATAATTTTAAATTCGGTAATTTCATTAATAAAATGTAATATTAGTTCTGGATGTGTACCCATGTTCTACCCAAACATCAATTTAAGAATACAAGTGAACCACTCAAGAAGAAAACAAAAACAAACATTTCCGAATAATGTTTATAAACTCTATAACTAATCCAAAGGCACATAAAATCACTTAATGAAACCATAATGGACCATATTAATGTACACATGGTTCTGGATTTCTAATTAATGAATATAATGACATTATACAGGACATTAAAGAGAAGCAAGCATTTATATAGAATGTAAGAGGATAATCTCGATCCCACTTTTCTTTCTTCGAGTTCTCCCTCATTCATTCCAATTTGGTATATTAACTTCTTAAAAATAATTTTTTCATCATTATATTACCTTTTCTAGGATATAAATGTTTTCTAAAGATGTTTAGTTCAATCCAAATGTTTTCCGAAAGAACTCTTCTTTTAAGAACTCAACATTTACCTCTCATTCATGGTTGGTGGTTCTTGTATCAAGCATGTAGTTCCCTCATTATTTTGGGAACACAAAGCGTATGAATATATTCTTATGAGATGAAAACCATTACTTACCATGGGTTAGTTATGTTCAATTTGGATATATATTCCATGTGGAAAGCATGATAATGATAATATTATGATGTGACGGGTGCACCCTGAATTATATAGCGCAATATGAATGTTTCAAAGTGAGGGGTGCACCCAGAATTATACAGAACACCAATGCATTGGGTAAAGTGATGAATCTCATGAGTAAATGTGAAATGATGTGTGAACAATTTTCTAGATTTTTTCACAAGTAGGTGTGGTTGTTAACAACTAAGACATGATGTTTCATTTTTATGCATTGCTACATTTCAAGTCTTATATTTCTGCTTCCTATAATGTTCATGGTATTTTTCCCATGTTATGATTATGATCAACCCATGCTATATTTTTCTTATCTATCCACTTACTGGGATTCTTGCACACCCATTTTGATGTATATCCTCAGGTGGGCTACATGTACTAAGGAGATGAAAAGTCCCAATAAGAAGCTAGAGAAGAAGAAATTAAATAAATGTTTATGCTTGACCTTGTAATTGTTATGTATGGTAATAGTTTTTCCAAGACACTAAAACATTGGATCCTCTATATTTAATACTATTATGTTGTTTATCTTAAAAATGATGTAATAGTAATGTAAAAAAGGCCAGGATTCTATAGTTGGTATTACAGGAATTCCTTAGTTTGTTTGGGAATTAGTATTAGTGAACCCTAGTGAAAACATCTAGCATGAGACTAAGTAAAAATATGAACATAATAATATTTACATAGGGATTCCAAATGTTATTGTTTTGGTATAAATTGATTAAATGAATAACTTATTCATGACTTGTTTACTTATGTTTTGTTATAACCTTTTCTATTTTAGAAAATGGTCGGAACTAGGAGGAATCTGGCCAACAACTCATCTGAGGGCCAATGCAACGATTTCCAAAATGACATCCCCAATGATTTGGGAGGTGGAGTTCAAAACATCATGGTGATGCTTACCCAATTATCTCAGATTATTAAAAATAACCATAATAATGGGGAACATCCTCCTTCACCAAAGAGGGAGAAACTGGTTATCGAATGTTTTATATTTCAATGACCACAAACGTTTAGTGGATCCTCTGATACACAAGTTGTAGAATAGTGGGTCAACACCATGGAAAAGATCTTTTCTATGCTTCAATGTTTAGTGATGGAGAAGGTGACCATAGCCATTTATCATCTAGATAGAGAAGCAGATCAATAGTGGACTTCGATTAAGAACACCAAACCAATGGTGTAAATTGAAGAGATGGAATGGGAAGACTTTAAGGTAATGTTTCATAACAAGTATATCCAAATAACACTTCGCACGAATATGGAGAGTGAATTTATAGAGCTCAAGAAAGAAGAAGGAGAATCTATCACAACCTACAAAGCAAATTTCATATGGCTTGAAAGGTATGCTTCAGGTTTTGTTATCCACAATGATAGAAAAATTTATTGATTCTTTTGTGGATTAAAACCACACCTTCGAAAGGATCTTACAATTTGAGACTTTGGGTGCTACGAAGATGTTGTTTGGTGTGCTCTCAAAGTGGATATGGAATTTGGAGAATTGGCCCATGTATATGGTGATAAGAAATGAAAGATTGAGTTTCAATCTAGTGGATATAATGATAAAGGTGGGAAGAAAACTAAATGACCCACATGCTAAAAATCTGGAAAGTGGAAACATGGGAACTACCTCAAAGGGATGGGGAAATTATTAAAGTGTGGGAATGAAAGAAATTATTCTCAAGAGTGTCGAAAAGACATGAAAAGGAAGGAGAATGTTGCCGATGGAAGGAGAGAACCACTCATGGTTCAATGCTACAACTGTACGGAGATAGGGCACTATGAAAACCAGTGCACTAAATCTTGTGTTCTCGAGGGTAATCAGCATCAACAGCCACCGAATCCAAAGGAACAAGGGAAGGATTCAGCCATCAATACTGCAGAAGTGGAGAAAGATAATGAAGTTGTACAAGGTACACCTCCTTTTCACTAAAGAATGGAAAAAGTCTTATTTGAATCTGGTTCTACACATTCCTTTATATCTTTCATGTTTTCTAGAACTATAGAATCCAAGCACCGATACCTCGAAGTAGAGATATCTGTAAAAACACCAATTGGTGAAATCATCGCAACCCATGTGTTTGACTCTTCTCCTATTGGCAGATGTGGGAAGATTCTTCCGGAAAATCATAAAATACATCAGTTGTTGGAATTCAACGCTATAATGAGAATGGATTGGCTCTCATTTTATAGAGCATATATCAACTATTGGGAAAAGGAAATAACATTTCATATTCAAAACCATCCCATGCTCTTCTACAAATGTAAGGAAAATCATGAATCTCCTTCGAAAAATCCATCAATTGTTTGGGTATTTATTCCCTATGAAGAAGTATAAATATACAAAATGGTTGAGTCAAAGGAAAGTTCCAACCTTGAGGAAATTTCCATCGTAAGGGAATACAGTAACGTATTTCCCAAAGAGTTACCCAGAATTCCCCCAGATCGTGAAGTAGAGTTCTCAATTGAAATCATACTCGGAGCTACACTTATCTTGAAGTGTCCCTATAGGATGGCTCCAATCGAACTGGAGGAGTTAAATAAGCTACTGCAAGAGCATCTGGGAAAATGGTTCATACGCCCTAGTGCATCACCTTGGGGTGCGCTAGTGCAGTTTGTGAAGAAGAAGGATGGAACAATGCAGATGTGTATTGATTATCAGGAACTCAACAAGATCAACATAAATAACAAGTATCCTATCCCTAGGATTGATGACTTGTTTGATCAGTTAAGACGATCTCAATACTTCTCAAAGGTGGATCTTTATTTTGGATATCATCAGGTAAAGGTGAAAAAGGATGATATTCAGAAGACTGTCTTCCACACAAGGTAGGGGCTCTATGCGTTTTTGGTGATTCCCTTCGGACTTACAAATGCCCCTACAATCTTCATGGATTTGATGAATAGAGTCTTTAGACATTACCTCGATGAATTTGTGGCAGTATTTATCGATGTTATTCTCATCTAGTCCAAGAGTAAGGAGGAACCTGAAGACCATATAAGACTTGTGTTGGTGAAAATAAGAAAGGATAGGTTGTTCGCCAAGTTCAACAAGTGTGACTTTTGTATGAAACAAGTCACGTTCTTGGGACATGGGATCACAAGTGAGGGAATTTTTGCAGATCCTTGAAAAACAAAGGCGATTGAGGAATGGCCCAGGCCCTCTAGAGTCTACGAAATCCGTAATATTCTTGAATTATATGGGTACTATCGACATTTTTTGATAAACTTCTCAAGATTCTCAAGCCCGTTAACTATGTTAACAAGGAAAGGGGTAAAGTATGTCTGGACGGATGAATGTGAGGGAATCTTCAAGGAGCTAAATAGAAGGCTAATCACTGCACTTGTACTCACACTACTAAAAATTGGATAATGTTTTGTGATATATAGTGATTCTTCAATGAACGTCATGGGTTGTGTATGCATGAAAAATGACAATGTGATAGCCAAAACCTCAAGACAGTTGAAGATCCCTGAGCAGAACTACCCAACGCATTATCCAGAGCTAGAAGCTGTGATTTTTACCTTGAAAATCTGGCGGCACTACCTTTATGGTGAGAAGTGTGACATATACACTGACCACAAGAGCCTAAAGTATATATTCACACAAAATGAGCTCAACATACGTCAAAGGAGATGGTTAGATCAAATCAAGGATTTCTATTTCTCTATTCACTATCATCCTGGAAAGGTGAAAAAGGTAGCAGATGCTCTATGTAGAAAAGAACCTGTTACTCTATCTATGCTGCAGATTGATAAAGTCCCTATCTTCTTGGATATGAAATGAATTGATTTTGAAATAATAATGGCATGGGATACATCCAACCCTGCCCAAATGATTGTGCAACCATCCATCTGGGAGATGTTTAAGGAAGCACAAAGGGGTGATGTGGAGATACAAAAGAGGGTGAAAGCAGTAAAGGAAGGGAATCTGCAAGAGTTCCATATCGATGATGATGGTGTGATTAGGTTTGGAACTCAGATTTTTGTGCCTTCATCAAGTGGGATAAAGAATGAGCTATTGGATAATGCATGTAGCTCAACATTCTTTATCCATTCAGGGAGTACAAAAATGTACCGTGATCTCTGAGAAAAATTCTGGTGGGGTAAAATGAAGAAGAAGATTGCAGAATATATATCAAGGTGCTTGGTATGTTAGAAAGTTAAAGTTGAGTGACAAAAGGAAAAAGGTATGATACAGTCATTGCCTATACCCATGTGGAAATGGGAAAATGTTACTATAGACTTTGTCACGGGTCTCCCAAAGTCGTCGAAGAGAAATAATGTGATATGGGTTGTGGCTGACCAACTCACCAAGACTACCCATTTTATCGCTATTTGGGAATATCTCTCTCTTGAAAAACTGGAAAATATATATGTGAAGGAAGTAGTGAGAAGCACATTGTTCCACTCTCGATTTTCTCTGACTGTGATCCAAGGTTCACATCTAAATTCTCGAGGAGTCTTCAACATGATTTGAGTACAACATTGAATTTCAGCATGACTTATCACCCCAACGTGACATCTAGTTTGAAAGGACTATTTAGACACTTGAAGATTTTCTAAGATCATTATCTCTAGAATTCAAAGTTGGATGGGATCAACATCTCCCATTGGTTGAGTTCTCATACAACAATAGCTTCCAGTCGAGTATTCAGATGCCTCCATATGATTCTCTATATGGAAAGCGATGTAGAACTCCGACCTGTTGGGATGAAGTTGGAGAATGAAATCTACTTGGACCTAATCTTGTGCAAGAGATGAGAGAAAAAGTTCAAGTCATCTTGAAACGCATCAAATCTGCTCAGAGTTGGAAAAAGAGCTATGCTGACTATCGTAGATGGGACTTGGAGTTTGATGTTGGAGATAAAGTCTTCCTACGAATATCTCCATGGAAGGGAGTCATGCGATTTGGGATGAAAGGGAAGTTACGCCCAAGGTAAATTGGCCCCTTTCAGATCCTTGACCACATAGGAGTCGTGGACTATTGACATTCACTTTCACCGAATATGGCTCAAGATCATGATGTGTTTCACGTATCACTCCTGAGGAAGTATATACCGGACCCATCACATGTACTTAACATAGAGGTGGTACAGTTGGAAGGTGATATTTCCTTTTAGGAGAAGCCGGTAAAGATTCTGGATCGATGAGATATGGTTCTACGCAACAGGAAAACCAATCTTGTCAAAGTGTTGTCAAGGAACCATAAGTTTGAGGAAGCAACCTGGTAACCATAAGAGGCAATGAAGGAGATACACCCGCACCTGTTTGTGTAAAGTGAAATTTCTTGTGTGAAATTTCTTAAAGGGGGATTAATGTAATGACCCAATGTTTTTCAATAGAAATTCCCTTCTTATAATTATATCATAAAATAAAATGAAAAAAGAACATAATGAACTACTAAGTGCTAAGTGACCTTTAAACATAAGTTTGTCACTTCTATGATTTGAATTTCAAAATCTGACATATACAGTTGTGTTCAAGATGATTTTGGGAGTCTAATAAAACAAAAATATTTTTTGGTGAATAGTAACCTACCCTTATGAATAGTAACATACCCTTATTAATAGTAATATGACCCTTATGAATATTATGTCATCCAATATATGAGTAACCTTTACCATTAATATATAAATAAAATTTAGACATCTTCGAAAGTGACAATTTGACCTTAGTAAATGTTTTTTTATTTTGTAAGTCTTAAATAATTAATTATAATTAATTAATTAATTTAACAGAAAAATTATTTTCTTAAAATGTGTTCCTTAATTATAAAATCAATTTTCTTATATTTTTAGATAATTTTTTAAGACCCTACGTACTTTTGGAAAGTACTGTAACATCAGTTTGAATTTTAAAAACCATTTTTTGAGTAAATTAAGATTTTAATTAAATATTAAATTAATAATATTCAGAAAATTATTTTTGAAAAATATAATTCATTTTTGGATTCTACACGTCGAAAAATTGTAGGGGTAAACTTTTGGGATTTTTCTGAGATACTTTAATTTTTTATGAATAGTGAAATACCATAATTTAAAAAATAAGAGAATTATAGAGTCATGTGTGATGTTCTACTGATACAAGACCACTTGGTTCGGGATCACAGGATAAAATTACTATTCTTGGTCATTAAAGACTCACTATTTCTTGTCTTAGGGGAAATTAATAAAGTAATGAATTTTATATTAAGGAAACCCCTCTCCCCTCCACTATAAATACCTCCTTTCACACCCTCATTTCCTCACACCTCTGAACCTCCAATACTTCTCTAAAATCTATCCAAACATCATCCCTAGTCCCTCTACCACGTCCAATAGCTGCTGGTCTCACCAAAATACCAAGCCTAGCTTCTTTAAGGAGGATCTCAAGAGGAGGATTTAAGAGGTAATTTCTCTCCCTCTTCTCCTTTATTTTTTTCTTTCAAGTTCAAGATCATTTCTTAATATATCCCCACCTATCTCCATTCAAATGGTATTTTCACTAAATTATTATACATTTAATTTAATTTTATGATGCTAATGGGATATTATATCATCCATCCCCCGTTCCTTCTTCCTTGTATTTTACTAAAGAGAATGTTATTCCTGAGGTGTTAATTTATCACCTTCAAGAACGACATGATTTCTTCTTCCATTTCTACCTTCATATCTGGTCATGAAACTGTTTTTATGGTTTAACCTGAATATTTTATATGTATTATCTCCGATTTAAGGTTCTGAAACTAACTTATGGCCATATTACTAAGTGATAAATTAAAACAAGTTCATTGTGAACCAAAAACCGCCCAAATTAATCCAAACAATCTTCATTTAATTTTCATCTAATGATTCATCCACATGGTATATAATATATATCATTATAATATCATATTAAATTATGGAATTTCATTAATAACATTTAATATTAGTTCTGGATGTTTACCCATGTTCTACCAGAACATCAATTTTAGAATACAAATGAACCACTAAAAAAACCATAAAAACAAACATTCCTGAATAATGATTTTAAACTCTATAACTCATCCAAATGAACATTAAATTACTTAATGAAACCATAATGAACCATATTATTGTAAAAAAGGTTTTGGATTTCTAATTAATGAATACAATATCATTTTACAGGACATTAATGATAAGGAAGCATTCATATACAAGGTAAGGGGAAAATCTCGAACCCAATTTTCGTTCTTCGAGTTCTCCCTCTTTCACACCAATTTGGTATGGTCAGTTCATAAAAATCATTTGTTAATAATTATATTACCTTTTATGGATATAGATGTTTTTTAATGATTTTTATGTCAATCCAAATGTTTTCCAAAAGAACACTTCTTTTAAGAACTCAACATTTACCTCTCATTCATGGTTGATGGTTCTTGTATCAAGTATGTTGTTCCCTCTTTCTTTTGGGAACCCAAAGCTTATTAATGTATTCTTATGATATGAAACCCATTACTTACCATGGGTTAGTTACGTTCTCTTTTGATATATGTTCCATGTGGAAAGCATGATAATGATATTATTATGATGTGACGGGTGTTCCCAGAATTATATAGCGCAATATGAATGTCTCAAAGTGATGGGTGCGCCCGGAATTATACAGCGCTCCAATACCTTGGGTAAAGTGATGAATCTATGGAGTTAATGTGAAATGATGTGTGAAAAAGATGATATCTTGGTTAACATTTAAGTGTGGTAGTTAACAAACAATATATGATGTTTCATTTTTATGCATTTCCACATTTCATGTCATATATGTATGCTTCCTCTCATATTCATGATATTTTCCCCATATTATGATTATGCTCACCACATGATATATTGTTCTTATTTATCCACTTATTGGGCTTCTAGCTCTGCCCTTTTTGATGTATATCCTCAGGTGGGCTACATGTACTAAGGAGAGTAATAGTGCAAATAAGAATCTAGAGAATATGAAATTAAATAAATGTTTATGCTTGATGTTTTAATTGTTATGTATGGTCCTAGTTTTCCCAAGACACTAAAACATTGGATCCTATATGTGTAATACTATTACGTTTTTTATCTTTAAAATTATGAAATAGTAATGTAAGAAAAGACAGGGTCTCTATACACGTACTTTTGGCCCAATAAAAACCAAAATCCTTCCCGGGAACCATTTTCCATTCATGATCCCTATAATGCACTTCGTAATCCATATAGCACTGATATGTAAACAACTAATTTTTCTAAAATTCATTCACCATTCTTCATACCATGATTTTATTTCCTAAAAATATTGTTCATGGTCTACATAACATGTAATCATATGCATAAATATTCTATTTACAAATTCCAAACACTAAATTTTTAGGGGAAAAATTTTGGAAAACACTGGGGAGCATCGCCACCTTAAAAACATGCTTTGGAAATATCGACCAAACTAATTTTCAGTAATCTGGATTTGTCAACAAAAACAATCACACCCAAGAAAAGAAATAGGATTCCATGTAGGATTTTTCAATGAGAATCTCCCAATTTTTTTCTGACACCACTTCAAAATTTTATTCCTTGTTAAATATCATTCCTTTTTATTCCATCATTTTCTTCTTGTGCATAAGATAACAATCAAGGATTTACTAAAAACATACTCTAAGGCCACATTAGAAATTATTGGGGTGATAATAAAAATTATAACTAAATTTTAATCAGTGAATCAATTCATTCCCTTCCAAAAACTCACAACTCATTTCATCATGAACCTCACCTTTCATGACATGTATCCTTTGATCAATCACTTCTAGTATCATTAGATATAAGACTCCCCTTATGTATATGCTCTCTCTTATTGCTTCAACTCCCCCTATCTCAATTCTCCACCTAGCAGTTTCTCCCTATGTCAAAGATAAAGAAATTTGTCCCTTTAATTACACAAAATTTCACCCCCTTAGTCAATGAACCTGAAGTTCACTTCATCGATGTCTAAAAAAAGATAAAAAAACACATCAGTACATTAGGAAAAAAACACACCATACCTTGGGGAGTGGGGGGGGGGTTCCAAATACACATTCTTTCAAGTGCAGGGAGTTAACTAAACTCCCAGTGCTAGTTGATGCCTCTCAAATTATTATTTGTGTAAGGCCTTTATTAGAATGTACACAATATGTTGTAATATAGGCACATACATCAACATAACAATACCTTTCTCCACCATATCCTTTATAAAATTATTAATAATTTTAATGTGATTTTTACATGAGTGACAGAATGAATTTTATCTAAGGTTTATAGAATATTTATTATCACAGTGTATTCTTATTGGGGATTTCACTTCAACTCCCCTATAATCAAGCTGCTTCCTCATCCTTAATTATTGTGTGCATGATTATGTAGATGCAAAATAACCATCTTCTATGGTTCTTAGTGAGATGGAATATATTTTCTTTATAATGTAATAAATACCAAAACCACCATGATAAAATGCACCAACTGATTTTGATTTTCTATCATCCACTGAATCGGCCCAATATTCCTATGTATATCCCAATAACCCTTACTAATATTTTTCATTTTACTTAAAACCGAAATCTGCCATTTCCTTGATATACCAAATTATTCATTTCACTCTAAGAAATATGGTATCCTTGGAATTTCTTTTATATCCTTCTTCATGGAATGTGGAAAAAAACATCAGATCATTTCACTATCTAGTACAATATAATTCCAAGGATATTCTTATTTTTGGTGACATTAACGACCTTTACATCATCATCTCATGTTAGTTTCATCTATATATCCACTATAGTAATCATATACATGGAATTATCCATTACAAATCTTCTCAAAAACTCATTAGTATATTTATCCTAATAAATTAATGTTCCATTATTTCGTTGTGTTACTTATAAACTAATAAAAAATGATAGTTTTTAAATTATTGGCATTTGGAGCTCACTTTTCATGAATTTGTAGAACAATCTACAATGTGCTTCATTAGATCATCTAAAAATTATTTCATCAGCATATACCAACACATTCAGTCTATTTTTATGACCAGGATTAATATATAGATTGTAATCAACTCCGCAATACAGAAAAATAGAGTATTTCAGAAACTGCACTAACCATGAAAACCATTCTCTTAGGGATTTATTCAAACCATATAAATCCTTTTATAGATGAAAACCCCTATTCTCATCTTCATGAATGGGAAAAAATCAATTTTTTCAATTTATACTTCTTCTTCTATAATCCCATTCATAAATGTGGACATGAAAACCGTCTAGTAAACTTTTATCGTTCTTTGTGCTATTATAGCCAAAAGTAATATAACTGTATCTATTCTTGAAAAATGTGAAAATGTTTCATCAGTATCAATAACCCCTATTTGAGAGGAACATGTACACTATATTTAGGTTTTTATTCAAATCACAACACCTTCTTCATTTATCTTGTTGCGAAATACCCTCTCTATCCAGATGACATTCTTATTTGTTGTCCTCAAAACAATCTCCGATAACAAATTCCTCTATTTTTTTCAATATATTATTTCATAGCTTGAACAAAATTATCATCATCATATACTTCATCATAAAAAATGGGATCTACTTGTGATAAGTATGATTCTCGATGTAGAGTCTTCATCCTCCTTGTCTACACTAAATCTGTCTGATCACCAAATAGGTTTTGTCTATGAATTTTGGATCTTCTCTTAATTCTTTGTGTACATAGTGAATTATTATAATATTTTTCATTAACTTAATAATCTTTTAAATCATCCTCTAGAAATGGTGTATCCTCTGACATACTTATCTCTTCCTCACTATCCTTCAATGAAAGATAATGTATCTTATGAAGATTCTGCTCGGTCTATACTATAACTACTTCATAAATTTCATATTCCTTTCATAGCATCTTATTGGAGAATTTATATGATTTTATTTTCATTGAGTATCCATGTAAAATCCATTCATCTCCACAGGATTCAAAATTCTTGTGTTTCTCATTATTGAGAATAAAACACTTACTTCGGAAGACTATAAATCACATCAACGATGTCTTCTTTCCATACCATATCTCATTTAGAATATTCTATTAATTCAAACATATTAATTCACTATTTTAAATTTATACAACATTCATCACCGTTTCATTCCATAATTTTTTTGGAAGATCATTCTCAATGATAATTGTTCTCACCATGTAGTTGAAAATACGATTTATACTCTCATGTACTCCATTCTAATATAATGTTCATACAACTTAAATGTGATTATTTATCCAATGTTTCTTGAGATAATACTTCACTTGGATATTTGTGAAATTTGTTCAATTATCTATACGAATCATCTAGATTTCCTGATCTAGCATCTTTTCAACATCCTATCAATATCTTTTAATGCAATTGAACACCTTTGACTCATGGTGAATGATTTATACCCATACCATTATTCTATAATAATATATGAAGAGAACATAATATCTACTCCCATCAAGTCCTCTTGGGGAAATTTGTTTACACACATTAATATGAACCAACTCAACAAATCGTGACCACATATCTCTTTTTTTTCATATATGTCTTTAGAGTGAGCTTCCCTTGTTGGCAGGAATCACACGTATTGGTATGATAATGTAAAAATCCAAGGATATTTCAAATAACATAATATTTCACCAGATATTATAAGGATATATGGATCATGTGGGAAAGACGTTTATTCCATACCTTGTTTTCTTCTTCCTTGGACAGAATGCACCTATCTTATTCTCTACTCATGGTTTAGATCATCTATTTTGTATGTTTTCCCTATAATATTATATCATTTTCATTCTCATTGATGAAACATAACTTCTTGGAAAATCATATGGAATTTCATGAGTTACAAAATTAACTTATATATAATAATTTGTGACAATGAACTTCAATAACAAAGGCATTTTATCATCACACGTCTTTTCCTATAATATTGTATTTTCCTAAACCAATAATTTTCAGGCCATAATCAATACCAAATATTATGATACCATCATTATTTTACCTTTTTTTGGTCACTATATACTTATTTACTATCATATAGGAAGTGAATCCACTATTAATTATACAAATTATTGTTTGATACGATTTTTTGATTGTGATTTCTAAAACCACTACAAGCTCAACCCTTTTAATTTTGACCAATGTTTTTGACTTCATATCTAACATGAAATGATAATATGGATCTTCCTTTTTATATGATTGACCATATTCATCTTGCAGTCCTATAAATCTATTTTGAATTTTCATCTCCTGTGATGATACTTCTAGCTGCTTCATTTGTCCACATTCAGTTTCCCTGGACACATTCCACTATATTGTTGATGAGAAATATCTTTTCATATGTCAAAATCCATCACACTTGAAATAGTTACCATCAAATGATGACCTAGAATATTGAGTTCTATATGGATTTCACTATTGATTTTTCCCATAAAACCTCTTGGCTATTGTATTTACACATTGTGAGTGTACCATTTTTCCACAACAATAACTTATATCTCATCATGTGTATCTTATAATATAGTCTGAAGTTTAGTTTTTTTTCAACTTCAGTTTCTTCATTGTTTCTTTCTTCATTTATTAAGGAATTTCGGACAACTGACAACAAATAATCCACATAAAGATTCCAATAGTCCTTGAAATCTTCCTTCTTATATTTCATAGAGTTGGTGGCCTAGAACCAACTGATTTGTATTTTATTCATTAATAAATAAATTATCATATCATGATTATTCTTCTGTGTGACAATGCATGTGATAATATCCTATGGATAGATGTTGCACTAAAGGGTCAAAACAGATCCATACTATGATGAGGACCCAGAAGTGACATAACAATTTTATTGAATATATGATCTATGTCTAAATGATGTTTTTGAGGGGCACAAATAGTACAATCAATTAGGGGAGAGGACTCAAAAAACATTGATTCACCTCCTCAGGGTGTACACCATTTGTAATATCTAGGAGGATATTATAAAAATGAGACCCTCCATTTGGAAATCCATATATCATAGTGTCATTGGATATTCGTATCTACAGATGTGTGTATTGGTCCTCAGACATTAAGATTGTTATTAATGGGTATTATAACTCGCACACTTGGAAGTATTGACAAAAACTGTGATGAAACACTATTCGCAGTGAGGTAATAAATATTGGGTGCATCACGAGTAATATTCAATTAATAGATAACGAGGGAAATGATTTGTACCTGATGTTCCATAATGGAAGTAGATATCTCAGGACCATTGATGGAATTGTTATACCCTAAATAAATCCTTGTCCATGGTATGGAATGGGAGAGTTCAATTCTAGGATGACAAAGAATGAATAATAAAGCACGTGGGTTGATAGAAGCAGCATGCAACATGCTTGATTTGAGAGATCGAGACCAAGGGATTATATTACATGATAAGAATTCTTAGGAGGTGAGAAATCATTTCAGAGTTATCTTCTTTCATTAGGGGTGACTTGGCATTTTTCTAGATGCTAACCTTGGACTTCAGGCAGGCTCCACCTATTCCACTAAGAAAGTGTCCTTGAGGGTCACACACTAAGTGTGTCCAAGTATCTGATTTAAATATTAATTGAACATGTTGAATAATGATTACGCACTATTTTGATTTAATAATTCTTCTATGATTCCTGATCACATTTTTTAGACACTAGTTATTCGAGAGAATATAATTTGGGTGAAATAATATATTTATTATAGGGAAATGCAGTGATATTTAGTTGAGAAATAAATAGCCATTATTCAAGGTCTAATAAATGTGGAGGAGGAAATAAAGAAAAATAGAATAAAAAAGTACATGCCATGTATATTAATTATACACGTCATTTATTTTTTTTCTATGAATTTATGAGAAATAACACGATATATTTAATTAAATAATTTTTTGTGTAATTCACTGGGTGCATGTCAAGTAATAATAATAGTCAACTATTATTATTAGACACTTGGTATTTTTATGAATTAAATGAAATGAATAAATTATTTAGGGTAATTAATTCATTCTTTTATTCAACGAAATTAAAATCACAATTATATAATTCACATTTACCTACATTTTTTTGGGGTGTTGTGCACAACAGATTTGGAAAAGCTCTCAAGAAAAGTGAAAATTCTTTTTCCTCCAAGAATGCTCTCAAACTATGAGAGAGAGATCCACCTCATCCGGATCAAGTTGACCAAAGGTGGACATCGCAATAGAAGGATCTCCTGCACTAGTACACAGAGATCCCTTACATGATGTCTAACGATACATAGAGAACTTGTGGATCACCTCTAGAGAAATCCAACAATTTTATTCTACAACGCAACAACGGATCAAATCAGATCATGAACAGAAAAATCATTGTAAAGAGAATTCAATCAAGGAAAATCTTGTATTTTAATTAAATTAATTCTAACCAACATATGATGATTATCTATTTGGATTTGGGACTCCCTTTATTTTCTTTCATTATTTGTTCTATTCCGAAGATGTGACATTTTTTTAGGGTGATAGATCTCGTATTGATTGTTGTTAATGTAAACATTAATGTTGGGTGCACCCACCCACACGCTTATGATGTTCACGTAACCTACAAGTGGTATCAGAGAGTTCATATCATTGATTATAATTATTTATTTTTCTTTTGGTAATTTATGCATTTAATAGTTCAATTTTTTCAATTCATGTTAATCATTCTATAAATCTTACTCTCGAGATCTACTCCTCGTCTCTTATTTCACGTTCACCTTACAGAAACATTTTTTTTAATTTTGATAAAAATAAAATAGAGGATCTCATCCAGAGGTGACAAACGTTTCTGGCTGTATAACACCAGAATACATGGTGTGTATTAGGCATTACACACCTTATAGTGTAGGTTCAATGCATCGCACTGGTCCACCAAATCAGGTTGTGTGTTGGAGTATATTTATGTCTTAAATGACACCATTTGTTGATGAGGATCATGTGTCACATGATTTCCAGATTACACACAGTGTGTTCAAATGAACATGGAACATAGTCCCATTGGGATAGGGATGGATCGTGTACACCATACACGGTTTGTCAGCTAGAACTGTGTAACGCGGATACTACACGACATGTGTCCCACTGAACATGCCATGTAATATGAATATTTTCGAAGTACATATACATGCCATGTCCCTGGGATTGTAATTTAGATGAATGGTGAACAAAAGTACATGCCATGTTTTCGGAATATATGTTGCGTACTCATCCAAATTATGAAGATTTATTAAAATTTATTATTATATTATACAAACCCTTGAGACATGTACCATAGTAGAGCTGTAATGTTGACGCACAAATGTGGTAGGTTTTTTATATATATGTGTTTAATTTAACATCTACGTAATGTTTATCTAAACTCATTGGGTAGTTATGAATGGGAATTCACTTGGTAGCCTCCATGGTACAAGTTACGTACAAAGATAATATGAAATGAATTTATTTGTTTGAAATTTTGATTGGGGATAATCTCAAGGAAATTCAGAAAATTGTTTAACATAAAAGGATTGATTAATTGAAGATAATTAATTGATTCGAGCATGATTTTTCTTAAAAAAATAACGATTAAAGAATTAAGTGCTAGTTTTATTTATGTGTAAATTTCATTGCACGCATGGATGATCATGATCTAGACCAAGACCATTGTATGTTAATAGTATCTTTTAATTTATTTATATAAATTAAATTTTTTCGCCTGCAAGCCATCTCCTCATTAATACTTAGGGCCTACGCAGCCACAATTGCTATTATGAAAAACCCCATTTTACCCCTCACCTGAGATTCAGATAAAAGCATATGTAAAGGATAGAGCTCCCAAGATAGTGGAGCTGGCTCATGTTAGGATCCATGCAGAAACAAATCCAAGGATATACAAAGGTGGAAAGGTGAATTCTATAAACACAAACCCAAAATGATCAAGGTGTTTCTACCCTAGATCATGGGTTATCTTATCAACCTATAGATAAACTAACCAATAGAAAAATATCATGATCATTCCATTTATTTTATTTCTATCAGTTTCATGGATTATTTAATGATGGTGTGTTCTCACGATCACGTAATTAATAAATTAAACAAAGCATGAAAGAAGGAACTAAATTAAGACCAGATTATGCATAAATTATAACACCCCAAGATTTCATAGTACATTATCTCTTCAATGAAATTCAATAACATGGGTTACAAACAACACCAGGTTCAGGCACAAAACAACTTACAAAACGAGCCATTCAAAAAGAGGTTATGAAGAGTTTTAACTGAATTTTTAAATTTATATACTCTTTAAAATTTTAGAATCTATATTATGTGTTTCTTAGACATAATATTAGAAAAAATTCATATTTTTCGTATAAAAGAAGTATTTTTAAAAAATGAATTTTTTCTGATTTTTAATGGATAACCTTTTTTAAAAACAATATTGGAAACTTTTTTTATTAAATTCAAATAAATTAAATTATTATTTAGAATCGGGGCATAAAAACATTGTTTGGATAAATTTTTGGTACATTACTGATTACATTAAAATTTTCATAAATGCTAAAAATACTAAATTTTTATTAAAAACAACTTTTTTAATCGAAATAATTTATAGTGTTAAATTATACATTAGAGTGGATTTTAAGTATAACTAGATTATATTTTTATCATTTAATATAATTTATGTCATTGTTTGTAATTTCACTTTTAAACTAGACATAAACATGTGTCAATCGTTTGATAGTTATTATTTTTATAAAAACACACTTTTTGTTTTGACAAAGTGAATTGATTTTATATTAAATTCTGCCAATATTGTGTTTTGAATTTTGAAAAATGGATTCCATATATGTGATTAGGTGGTCCAAATTGTGAAAATAAGTAACTTTTATTTTTAGATATTATGATCATTTACTTCAGTAAGTATTTTATTCACCATGGTTAAAGGGTAAATCTGGTACATAATGATAAAACAATATTATTATAATAATATTAAATTAACTAATATGTGTCCTATTTCTATTGGTTGATACATGTCCGACCATGGAAATACATGGGTCAATTTTGGCACCCCATGGAGCCACATGAGTGTGATAATGACAAATTATATTAATTAATTTTATGTAAAGACAAAAACCATCCCAATTCTTATTTGATGATTATATCTCAAACATGAACCATATTATCATAGATGTTAATGTATTTTGGACATTTAGAAACCAATAATCATTATATAATAAAATAATATGTTCAATCCTTTTTAAAGACCCCCTCCTACCCCAAATTAAAATCCCTAAAATCAAACCCATTTCTAACACCTCTCAAGCCCCTTGGATCATCCAACCTCTGCCCAATAAATCTCATGACACCCCTCTTTTCCTCTTAGAAGGCTTAAAATAGGAAGAAGGCACTTTGTGGAATCCTTTGGGTTTAAACCAAAGTTAGTTACCTGATTTAAAGGTAAAAACTCATCTTAAGTTCTTTTATTTTATTTTACTTCTCCAACCCATAAACACTCTTTATTATTTTATTTTATAACAACACCAATATCCTCAATATACTATGTTTTTGTTATGATATGTATTTTAAATACACATACACACAACTCTATCAAATGGTTATAGAACATAATGTTTCTCTAGACAGCGAACTACAGCCTCACGAAACAATGATTGTTCAATATTCAACTAACACCTCTTATGGTTTCCATTATGAGGGAACTATAATTATATGTAATATTTCAGATATTTATTTTATATATAATATTCTTTAATTCTATTTTATAGAATACCTTTATTCTTTTAATGTTGTATATATCTGATAATTTCATTTGCAGAAGTGCGGACTACCGCCCCTCCAAGTGATATGACTCGTTCATCCATACATGGATCATATAAAGGATGGTGTTAATGAAAATAAGTAATGCATATAAAATATTATATTATACTGGAATAATAATATACTTATGTATCATTTGGCCTTTATTCTTCAAAAAAATGAAATAGAAGTAGCATTCGTGCATACATATGGATTACCATCTCTACAAATGCGATGAGATTCATTACCCATCCAATCCATTCAAAAATAATTTTAATTTGATTATTAAAAATAATATTTATGAATATTATATCATTCAGGATATGAATCAAATATATCCGGTCCATAAGAAACGTGACTTACATAACAAGAAATATAAAGGTAAATGAATCAGTTAACACCCGAAACAATGATACTACTAAAATATTATTAACAAAACAATATTAGAAGATCATATATGATATCATATTTATGTATGTGGTTCTTTTATAATTTAATATCAATAATTAACTATTATAAAAGAGTTTAACTTAACTTTGACCAAGGAAAATTACAATGTAAGGGTTAATTCTTCAATCTCATCATTATTTGAGATTGTTTATGTTTATGTTCATACTGGGACATATATATTATCCATGTCCATGTTTCAAAAAGAGTTTTAAAAAGGATTATTTTTTAAGGTACTCTTTTACAAAACCATCATTTTAAATGTTTAAAAATTTCATTCTTCTAAATCTTTCTCATTAATGTTTATGTTTTCAAAATGGTTTTAAAGATTTATTTATACGGACATGAATGTTTTAAAATATTAATTCCTTTAAAATGATTTATTTTTGTATGGAACACTTTGATTTAATATTATATTTTAAATGTATTACTTTATAAATTTTGTGAATTTTAAATGATGTCATGAAAATGTGGTATTTCACTCATAGAGTTATACTGATCATTTTCAACTATATTAACAACCATTAATGGATATTATTCTTAAATGAGGTTGATTTTTTATACAATCTTCCATATTGTATTGAATGGGTTATGAGATGTTTTTATGTGGATAAAATATTTCTATTTCATTCATGGTTTATGGTTTATGTATTAAAATTTCTTATACTATTTTTAATATGAATGTTTATGTTATGTTTCAACCTTTTCATATGAGGATTGCATTGGACATAGTTAGTGATGGGTGGAGCATGCTATAGATCTTCAATGTATTGGTATGTCTCATGAGGGAAACTACAAACATGGAATAAGGCCTTGAGAAATTCTTATTTGTAGTCTTGGCACGAGGTCTTGACTATGTAGTTATGATGTACAGAATTATAAATTTCATCATTATGAAATTATCTATTGATATTACTTGTGATTATCCGACTAATAGAATATCCTTCTAAACAAGTAAATGGAATTATTTGATTTATCATTTCTATATTATGATGAAGTTAATGATTAAAAGGGTTTTTTTAGTTTTATACATTGCCTTAAATGATTATTCTTATTTATGAAAGTTTCTCTAAAATGTTATTCTTACTGAGATCACCCGTTTCTTGGTTTTATTTTTCCCAGGATGCGAATAAGTATATTATGACTGACCTGTAGGGATAGTCTAAGGGATATTAATGTGGTTAATGGAGATAATTTTGTTCTTTTTTTATTTTATAATGTAATGTAACATTCATGTGTGTAATCTATTTTCCAAGACTGCGAAACTGATCGGTCTTTCAAGACCTAATCCTTTGTAATCATGCCAATGTATTAAAATAATGTACCAACTCTGGATAACTGGGGTTGGATCATTACAGATGGCAATAGAGGATGTTTAGAAATAACTGTAGAATATGGATTTAGAACAAATTTTATTATAGAACATGACCCTAAGATAGAAATTGAGAATTAGTGTAGAAGAACATCGTATAAATTTGGTAATGTAGAGATTTTGTGAATTTTCCAAGAAATACATCCTTGTCTAGAAACGAGAAGGTAAAGGCGGATTCGGAACAAAAGTACTTGGTAGTGAAAAACCCGACCAAGAGTTTTGAGCTTGACCCAGGTTATCCTGGTGCATGACATTGATCCTTGATGCACTTTTGGTTATGAAAATCCTGGGGGATATGTTTAGGATAATTCAAATTTTCATTAAAATCCATTATAAAGGATTTTAGAGTAAATAGTTCCTCAATTTTTTTATGATTACAGATTGTATGCATAATCGTTTCAATTTACGTTATGTATTTAACAAGTTTGGAATTAGGAATTTCTATTCATAAATATTTCATAGTGTAAGAAATTTTTTGGAAATGGAACCTAGTACATGGGATGCAGAAATCCAGCAATAAGCATTATCAAATGTGTAAAAAGGATCGTTAATTTCAGGGTAGTAAGCCAAAATTTAAGAAGGAAATAGTCTCCCAGGTATTATAATCATATAAAAAAAATAATATCATGTGTTAATAATATAATTAATGATTTCTATGAGTCCTATGGATTTGAAGGGAATCCAGAGATGAAAATAATGTTAGAGAGAAAGATGGATAAAGGGAATTAGGCAAAGAAGGATTTTCCCAAATGTGATAATTGTGGAAAGAATCACCTTGGAAAATTCCATAATAGAATGTGAGTTTGTTATAAGTGTGGTGAAAAATGACACCAAGTATGCAATTACAAGGGTAAGAAAAAGGTTTCAAATGTACAATGCTTCATATCTAAGGAGTTGGGACACTATAAAAATCAATGTTCCAATCATTAGAGGATACCACAAATGAAAATGTTGGATAATAATCACGTTATGATATTACCACAGATGAAGAGTAATGACTAGTTTTATTATGTTGATATTAATTAATTATGTCATTTGAGTGTTGTGTAAAAGATGTTCTAGTTATAATAATTATGATTTTATAAGGATTGTACTACAATACGATTTCATTAAGGATTTGAGATTGTTTGGTACCAAGAAAAGTGACTCAATAGAAAGTTCATATTTATGTAAAATACAAGGTTCAAGGAATGAAAAATTTAATAATGTCCTAATACTATGGTATTAGTTTTGGAATAAGATTTTATTGATTGGGATAAATTATATTGGATATTACTGACTAGATGGGAAATAATTAATGTTTTTTATTCCATAATTAATTTTTATTACATCATTTTTGGATTTTAGGAGTATATCATGTATTCTATGATTTATAAAAGGAATAAGTAAGTACATACATATTCAAATATGGTTTTTTGGAAATTCATTTTATTACCACATTTTAATAGAATACACGATAAAGGTATTCACATGTATATTATGTGACCTTCCTTACATATTTTTGGACAGTGAGTTCAGAAAAACGTATTTTGTATATGTCTAAAGGTTGGAATATATTATGTCTGGTATTAGATTCTATTGTTAAGGTTAAATGATTTCTTGAGATTATTTTTGAATTGTAAAAAAAGTTTAATCCATAGGTCGGGAGACAACCCATCCCCTATGGAAAGGCACTGAAACATGAACCCAAAACCGAAGGGAAACATGTGTTATCACATACCACTGGCTTACGTGATGTCCTAATTTGTATAATATTGTTTTTTTAAATAGTTTGAAATTTTAATTATTAATTCATTATTTTTGGATCCCTAAAAGAGTAGGATAAATAGTCTATTTTTGAATTCTATTGTCTTTTGTAGTGAAATATTAGTTTGTTGTAGGAATTAGATGAAGGATGAAACTCTACATGTCAATTCTATTTTTTTCTTCTTTTTCTATAAATAAATTAATTCATTACCTTTTTGGAAGGGATATTAAATCCAAAAATGTGTTATCTGAATACCATATGTTTTATTGAACTGATGATATTTTAAATCATCATAGATTATTGGCTTTGTGGACCTCAATTTTACATTGTTTCTTATTGATGACCTCAATCACTCCCTATAAATATTTACATATATCCTTCAATTATGTTTTTTTAATTACAACCAATGTTCTCCTAATTGAGATTATAATTTGGTGGTGATTTTCTCATTTATCTTTCCCTCTTAGTAAGACTAAATTTCATTAACCCAATTTATGACGTGGTTTTTCCACAAAGGTATTTTTCAAATTTTAACTGTTTATTTTCAATTAAAATTTTCAAATTTCAAGGATGAAATATATTTAAGGAGTGTAGAATGTAACACCCTATGATTTCATTGTACATTATCTCTTAAAAGAAATTAAAAAAATGTGCATTACACATAACACTGAGTTGGAGCGGACCACGACATACCAAACTCTCCATTAAAAAAGTGGTTTGGAATAGTATTAACTGAATTATTAATTTTATATACTATATTAATTTTAGAATCCATAATATTTGTTTCATATAAATGATATAAGAACAAATTCATTTTTTTAGATAAAAGAAGTATTTTATAAAAAATTCTATTTTACCGCCTTTTATTGGAGATCATTTTTTAAAACCAATATTTGACACTTTTATATATTCAATTTATTAAATTAAATTATTATTTAGAATCAGGTCATAAAAATTTGGTTTGGATAAATTTTTGTTAGCTTTCTTATAACTTTCATATTTTGATGAATACTGAATAATACTAAATTAGAATTAAAAAAAAGTATGTAATCAAAATAATTTATAATGAGAATTTATACATTTGAGTGGTTTTAAAGTATCAATGGATTATATTTCTATCATTTAATATATTATAATTCATTGAATGTAATTTCACAGTTAAACTGGACATAAACACGTGTCAATATTTTGATAGTTATTATTTCTTAGAAATATGCGTTTTGTTTTAACAACATGATTTAATATTAAATTAATTTATACTAATTCTGTGTTTTGAATTTGTAAAAATAGATTCCATATTTGGAATCTGGATGTTGAAATTGTGTAAATAGGAAACCATTATTTTTATACATTATGAATATTTACTTTAGTTAATATTTTATTTACCATGGTTAAAGGGTAAATCTGGAAAATAAGGGTAAAAAATATTATTATATTTATATTAAATTTCCCTAACATGTGTAATATTCCTATTTTTTGGTAAATTTCCGACCATGGGAATCCTTGGGTATGTTTTGGGTCCCCATGGAGCAACTTGGGATTGATAAAGTCACTTTATATTAATTAATATAAAGTAATGGCAAAAATGACATAAACATATATATTTTTGTAAAATAATTTTTACAACGGGTTATATAAGATATCATTTAGACTATAAATATTCATTGGAAATATGATAATATTTCCAATATCATGGTATTTTTTTAAAAATTTTAGATATCAAATAAATAAAATTATTTATAAAAAAGTATTGATGTTGTGTTTTCATCATCAAAGACTTATTTAAATTAATGAGATTATAAAAATTAAAACAACATCCAAAACCTATCCAATTATTACTGGATGATTTTATTTCGAACATGAGTCATCTTATCTTTGACTTTAGTTACGATTGGACCTTTAGAAACCGACAATCATTCTATAATAAAATAATATTTTCAAACATTCTTAAAGAGTCCCTCCTCCCCCTTATAAAATGACCTCTCCTATAACCCATTTCTACCACATATAAAGACCCTTCTATGGTCCAAACTCTGCCAAATTAATCTCCCTACGTCCCATTCATCTTCTTAGAAGCATTACCTTACATAAGGGGCACTTCAAGGAAGCCTTTTGGTTCAAACCAAAGGGAGCTACCTGATTTAAAGGTAACATCTCCTCTTAAGTTCTTTTCATTTATTTTACTTCTCCATACCCCTAAACTCAATTTATTACATTCTTTTATAACAACACCAGTATCTTCAGTATACTATTTTGATGTTATGCGAGGTATTTTAACTAAACATACACACTTCTCCATCTAATGGGTATAGAACATAATGTTTCTTGTGGACGGTGAACTACTACCTCATGAAACGATGATTGTTCAATCTTCTACTGGCACCACTTATGGTTTCCATAATGATGGAATGATAATTATATATGATATTTAAGATATTTATTTTATCTATAATCTTCTGTAATTCTATTTTATAGAATACCTTTATTCTTTTATAGTTGTATATATACGATAATTTCATTTGGGGAAGTGTGAACTACCGCCCCATCAAAGTGATAGGACTCGTTCATAGCATACATGGAATGTATAAAGAAAGGTGTTAATGAACATATGTAATATATATAAAATATTATATTATACTGGAATAATAATATACCAATGTATCATTTGGTCTTCTTTCATTTTAAAATAAAAAAAATGAAAAGGATGTAGCGTTTGTGCATGCGTAAGGATTATAGTCTCCCTGAACGCGATAAGAATCATTCCCCACCATAACCATTCATGAATAATTTTTATTTGATTATTAAAAATAATATTTAAGAACATTATATCATTCAGGATATGAATAAAATACATCCTATCCATAACAAACTTGACTTACATAACAAAACATAAAAAGGAAAACGAATCAATTAACACCCAAAACCATGATACAACAGAAATATTATTAATAATTAAATATTAAGAGAGAATATTATATATTCTTTTTATGTATGTTCGTATTGTATAATGTAATAACAATATTTTAACAATTATACTGGAGGACAACATAACCTTTACCCTTTAAATATACAGGGTAAGGGTTGATTCCTCAATACCATTATAATCAGAGATTGTTTATGTGTATGTTTATACTGGGACATATTTATTATCCATGTCCATGTTTCAAAAAATAGTTTTTAAAATTATTCTTTTCAAATGTAGTATTTAACTAAAACATCATTTTAAATGTTTTAAATATTTAATCTTCTAAATCATTCTTATTAATGTTCTTGTTTTCAAAATTGTTTTATGGATTTATTTATATGGACATGACTATTTGAAAATATTAATTCATTTAAGAAATTCAATGTGGTATGGGACACTTTGATTAAAAAATATATTTTAAATGCCTTCCTTTTTATATTGTGTTACTTTTAAATAATTTTATGAAAAGAGTCTTTCACTCAAAGAGTTTTACTCATCATTTTCAACTATATCAACATCCTTTACTGGATATTATTCTTCATTGAGCATGATTTATTTTAATACAATCTTCCATATTGTATTGAATGAGTAATGATATGTTTTACTGTGGATATGATATTTGTATTCCATTCATGGATTATGGTTAATGTATTATCATTTCATATTCTAGTTTTAATATGAATGTTAATGTTATGTTTCAACCATTACATATGAGGAATGCATTGGAGTTTGTAATTGATGGGTGGTTCCCTCTATAGCTTCTCGATGCATCAACATGTCTCACGAGACAAACTAGTGTCTTGGAACAAGGACTTGACAAAATCAAATTTTTAGTCTTGGAACAAGTCCTTGACTTTGTGGATATGATGTCTGGTTTTATGCATTCCATCATTATGAAATTATCTATTGATATGAAATGGGATTATTTGACTAGTAAAATATCCATGTGGATAAGTAAAAGGAATTATTTGATTTAAATTTTCCATATTATGATGATGTTTATGTTGAAAAGGATTTTATTTTAGTTTTATACATTTCCTTAATTTTTTTTATCATTTATGAAATTTTCTGCTATATTGTTCTCACCCCTTTATATGTTTTATTTTTTCCATGATGTGAAGAAGTCTATTATGACTGAAATATTGGGATTTTATATGGGATATGAATGTGGTCAATGGAGAAAATATGGTGGTTTTTTTTCATTTTATATTGTTATGAAACATTGTTGTATGTAATCTATATTCAATCCCTGCTAAACGGATCAGTCCCTTGGGAATTGATTCTTGGTTGTCATGCCAATGTATTAAAATAATGCACCAACTATGGGTAACTGGGGTCGGGGTTTTACATATATATAATCTTAGACATGGTTAATCACATAATTATATCCCAATTAATATTAACAAGCATGAAATCAAATATAATTAAATGTAAATTTATGTATAATGATAAAAACCCTCAAAGAAAATATTAAGTCAGTATAACCTACTATAATCTTTGTTAGAATTTAAATATAGTTCAAAATTCATGACCAACCCTGGTTGGGGTGCATTCAATTATAGAGGAATTATATTTCATGGTATTTTGTAGACATGACATGGTTCGCATCAAAGGTTGAATACCATATAAGTGCATGGTGTGACCAAGAGGAAAAGGTTGAGGAAATCCAAAATAAAAGGATTTCAGGATTGAAGAGTTCACAAATATCATGAAGGAGATTCGAGTTAAAGCAGTTGGCATTTAGAAGGACTACATGAAACCCTTCATGTTGTTTAAAAAAAATCTATTTGGGGTAACTCGAAGGGGAATATGGATCTTTTCCACTCGAATATTCATGCAATAGAATATTCTGAAATCAATTGTGAGGGATATTGGATTTCTATAAAATAGTGGGATACTAATAAGTATTAATATATTTATTTGTCTCGGTTTTATCATTATAAATTACTAAAACTTTTATCATCAAAATTTGATGAAACTAATAGAAAAATGATTTCAAACATGTCAATAGGGACCATACTCAGGACGGGAAACCTTCTCACTAGAACCAATTTCCAGGAAAGGCAAGGGCATTTACCTGTCATCCTTCGCTACGAGAGGAAATTTTTAGTGAAGGAAGATCATATTCCATCTGCACTAGGAAGAGAGGCCAAAGATGAGTAACACTCTATCTATATGAAACATACATGTCCAGTGTTCAATACAATCGACCAAGTATAATGAGCTCTTGAAGAAATTTGAAAACATGGATGCGTATAACATTATGTCTCACCATAATGATCTCTATAAAAACAAGGTGAGATGGGATATATACAAGATCTACAATGCTTTGATTACAAAAAAGCATGGAGAGTCTGTGCTACGTGGTCCTCATTTAGTCAATATTATTGGTTACATTGAACACCTAGAAATATATGGGATTATGTTCCCAGATGAGTTGCAAACAGATCTCATCCTATGATCAGTACCCAAGACCATCTCGAGCATTATTTTCAACTACAACATGAGTGACAATGAGAAGAGTCTATCAGAACTTCTGACTTTAATTCCCATGTAGATAAGTACATGAGGCATGTCAAATCTACAGTCCTTACGGTGAATAAAAAAGGAAGGACAAGGAAAAATGGCCAAAGAGTTATAAACGATCTAAATCCCCTGAGCACCGTCCCACCAAGAAGGGGAAGATCCTTAGGTAGATCAATGAATGGGAGGTGGTATGTTTCTCATGTGTAAAGAAAGGCAACTAGAAGAGGAACTGCACCCAGAAGCATAGGGATGCTTAAGGTGTGTTCGTTATGAAGTGTAATCTTTCCATTTCTAAACATTGGATATTGGATACAGATTTTGGGGCTCACCTCTATATTCAAATGCAAGAACCAAGTAGATTTAGAATGTTTGATAGAGGAGAGGTGGATCTTTGTGCTGCCAATAGAGGGAGGCAATAGTATTAGCCATTGGCGATTACCACTTCCGATTTCCAACTAGGATGATTTTTGTTTTTCATAAAAATTATTATATTCCTAGTGTTACAAAAAACATAATTTCTGTATAATGTTTGGATATAGATATATTTATTTTCATGTTTGTAAATAAGGGTAGCTTCTTTTATTAGAACAATGTATGTTTTGTTGTGGAGCATTTAAATATTGTTTTTTATATATTAAATTATAAAAACCAAGTGTTGGAAATCGAGAAAGAAACAAACTCATATGAATCATATGTCACCCAGTTGTGGAATCACCGCCTCAGTCATGTAAACGAGAAGAGCTTGACAAAGCTTTTCCAAGATGGAAATTTAGACTCTATAGAGACAAAACCAATTGATAGATGTCATGCTTGTTTACAAGGTAAAATGACTAAGCCTCTATTCAGTTGACAAGGTGAATGGGCCATAAAGCTTCTAGGATTAGTTAAAATAGATGTATATGGTCCATTTCCAGTAGAAGATATATTTAGATATTCTTACATCATTATTTTTAATGATGATTTGAGTAGACATGTCTATGTATAATTAATTAGGAATAAGTCAGAGTCCATAAGGAAATTTAAGGAATTCATGAATGATGTAGAGGATCATCTTGGTATGAATATAGTGATTCTTTAATTGGATCTAGGTAAATAATATCATAACCTAGAGTTCATCGATCTTCTACAGGAGTCTGGGATTCTATCTCAGGTCACTCATCCTTATACACCACAGTGTAATTGTGTTAGTTAATGGAGGAACCACACATTTTTGGACATAGTGAGGTTGATGATGAGTCATGAAGATATTCCATTATCTTTTTGGGGGTATGCATTACAAACTACAACATACACATTATAATGAATACCAACTGAAGAGGAAAATTGAATTCCCTTTGAGTTATGGAATGGAAAGAAACCCATTTTGTCGCACACACGTGTATTGGGATGAAAGTAATTTGTTAAGGCCTTCTCAAGCAACAATATGGAACCCCAGAGCAAGAGGTGTATCTTTATAGGATATACCATGGAAACAAAATGATATTAATTATATAACCCATCATAAAAAAATGTTATTGTCACCAGAAAAGATGTATTTCTTGAGAGCGATCATATCCTCGAAAAGGATGGTGGGAGAAAGATCAACATCTAGGAATTTGATTCTAAAGATATACAAGAGTTGTTACAGGAACATGTTTTATATAATCCCATGGAAGAGGTTCAAGAAACACAAGTAATTTGTAGAACCTCAAGAGAGGTAAGGGAACTAGGGAGATTTGGATTCCAAGTCACCTAGAATGGTGGATCATTATTTTTTTGACAATAATGAACTTCTCCCCTACATGGAAGAAGTAGAAAGCTCAAATTCTGCAAGATGGATAGATGATATGAATTCTGTGATGGATTCCATGTATAAGAACCAATTATGGGTTCTGGTTGATGAGCCAGTTGATGTAAATCATGTTGGATGGAAATGGGTATTCAAGGGAAAATTGGACATGGAACGTCATGTTCGCACCTATAAAAAAGTCTACTGGCTAATGGATTCAGACAGTGTTAAGGAATTTACAACAACAAAAACATATCACCAGTTTCCATGTTTAAATCCATAAGAATCATATTTTCCATAGAAGCCTACAATTACTATGATAATTTGAAAACAGATGTCAAAACAACATTTCATAATGGGAACCTTCATAATAAAGTCTATATGACACAACCAGAAGGGTTTGAGAATCCAAATAAATCCAAACGGGTTTGAAAATTACAGAAATCCATTTATGTAATAAAGAAAGCATACATGTCATGGAATAATAGATTTGATTAACCCATAAAGAAATTTGGTTTCCTTAAGAAATAATGTAATCCCTGTCTTTATAAGCAGTTTAAATGGAATGCATTCATTATCTTAGTGGTATAAGTTGATGACATATTTCTTATTGGAAATGATGTATAGTCTTATAGTTAGTTAAGGACTGGATGAACACGTGTTTCTCCACGAAGGACTTGTGTGAAGCAGCGTACATTCAAATGATAAATATCATTCATGATAGATACAAGAGGCTACTTAGACTATGTCAGGGTACATTAATTAACTAGATACTAAAGAGATTTAGTGTGGAACAATCCAAGAGGGGATTTGTTCTATTGTCACATGCTCTGCATCAGTCTATGAAAATGTGTCCTCCGATAGATAATGAGAAATATGGAATGAGTAAGATATCATATGCTTTGGCTATAGGATCCATCATTTATTCCATGTTATTTACCAGGATTGTTGTTTCCTAGGCACTAAACATGGTAGGAAGATATCAAACAGATCCATGAGAACCACATTGGAATACTATTAAATCTATCCTTAAGTATCTAAGAAGAACAAAAGATATGTTCCTGGTGTGTGGAGGAGATGGGGAGCTTGTCATCAGAGGGTATGTTGATATTGGTTTTCAAACAGATTATAATGATCTGAAGTCACAATCTAGATATGTTTTCTATATCAATGGAGGATCTATTAGTAGGAAGAGTTCAGAGAAACGAGGTTTCATAGATTCAACAGTGTCGTATGAATATATAGATTCTTCTAATCCATCCATGGCAGCCTTATGGATTTAGAACATTGTCCAGGACCTTGATGTGGTGCCTAGAAGTAAAGATGTTATCACATTTTATTGTGATAATACTACAGTGGTGGGTCTTGAAAAATAATCAAGGCCACATCAACAGAAAAATAACATACTCTAAAAGTATCACCTATTGAGTGTTTTCCCACAAAGGGGTGAAGTTGCAGTTAGCCGAGTGTCCATAGAAGAGAAAGTGGTAGACCCCAGGACTAAAGGACTATCTCAACATAAGAATGAATATCATGTGATAGCTTGTGGGTTAATGGTTTTTAGTTGTTGGCTCTAGTCCAATTCGGATTCTATTGGATTTGGTGGTCTAGAACAAACTACTTTGTAATTTATTCATTATTAAATACCTTATCACATCTTGATTTTTCTTGTGTGAGATAATTCATAGGATACTTTCTTAAGGATAGTTGTTTCATTAAAGGGTCATAGAGGATCCCTACTATGTTGAGGACCCAAAATTGTCATAAAACTATTCATGAATATATGTTCTATGGCTGGATGATCTTATTTGAGGGACAAATGTAATACATGCCATTAGGGGAAAAGACTCATAATACATTGAGGAACCTATTCATGGTGTGAACCCATGGTAATATCTAGGAGGATATTATGAGAACGGGACCCTCTAGTAGGAAATCCACATTTCATACTATCATTAGATGTTTCTATCTGAGGACGTGTGTATTGGTCCTTAGACGTTAGGATTATTATTAATGGGTATTACAACTCCTACACTTATATGTATTGACAAAAAATGTGACCTCACACTATTCATAGTAAGGTAGGATATGTTGGGTGCGTTACGAGTAATACTACATTAATAGACAATGCAAGAAAGGATTTTTCCTTATGTTCCATAACAGATGTAGATATCTCAGTCCCATTAACAGAATTGATATAGCCTTCATAAATCAATGACCATGGTAAGGAACAAAAGAGTTCAATTCAGGGAAGTCAAAGAAAGAATAATTGAGCACATTTGTTGATGGCACTAGCATGCAACCATCTAGATTCGAGATATCAATGAAAATGGATTATATTAAATGGTAAGAATCCATAGAAGGTGACACAACATTGCAGCATTAACTTATTTCTCTATGGATTCCATGTCATGTTTCTAGATTCTTACATTGGACTTTAGGCAGGCTCCACATAATGCCACTAAGAAAGAGGCATAGAGGGTCACACACTAAGTGTGTCCAAGAATATCGATTTGATATTAATTTAACAAGTTGAATAAAGATTATTCTCGATTGTGGATTATGAATTATTTAAGGATACCTGATCACATTTATTTCGACACTAGTTTTTTGATAGAATATATTGAAGGTGAAATAATATATTTATTAGCGAGTAATGCATTGATATTTAATTGAGAAATAAATACCCATTTATTAAATCCTAATAAATATGGTGCTGGATATAGAGAATTATGAAAAAACAAAACTACATTCCATGTATATTAAATATACACGCAATGTTTTTTTCTGGGAATTTATGAGAAACAATATAAATCATTTTATTACATATTATTAGGTGTAATTTTATGGGTTCATTTCATGTAATAATAATATTCGACTGTTATTATTAGACATGGGATATTTATAAGAATTAAAGGAAATGAATAAATGATTTTGGGTAATTAATTCATTTTATTATTCTATGTAATTAAAATCCAAATTATATAATTCTCATTAGACTAGAAATTTTTGGGTGTGGTGTAAAATGGATTTGGGAAAGGCTCTCATTAAAAGAGATAATTATTTTTCCACCAAGAATCATCTCATGCTACAAGAGGGAGAGATCCACCTACACCAGATCAAGGAAATCGATGACGGACATCGCAAGCGAAGGATCTTCTGTGCTAGCACCCAGAGATCCCTTTATTGATTTCCAGAGACACTTGAAGCATGTTTAGATCACCTCTATAGGAATCCTAGACTATGATTATATGACGCGGGGACAGATCACAACATATAATGACATGAAACATCAACAGAGAGAAATTATATCATAGTAATTCTTGTATTTTAATTAAAATAATTACAACCAACTTATGATGATACTCTCTATGGTTTCAAGACTCCCTTTCTTTTCATTCTTTCTTTGTTCTATTCTGATTATCCAACATTTTATTATCATGACGGATCTCAGATTGATCGTTGTTAACAGCAAAATTAATGTTGGGTACACCCACCAACACACTTTTGTGGCACCTGAAACCTACAATATTTGTCTTATTTTTAAATTTTTTTTGAAATAATATTCATCTTTTTGAAATTTATCCCATTTTTACTTCTCATACCTTTTAAATTTTCTAAATAATTCATTGTGGGATTTTCCTCATTGTCTTCATTTTCATCTTTAATCTTCTTAGGAAACATTGCTACAAAATTTCCAATATTTCCACATCAGACGCATAAAAGTTGACATTTACCTTTGATCTTTCCATTTCATCTTGGAAGACTCATGGAGTAAAATGAAATCAAATCATCCTAATTGACATCACCATGACTATCTTCAATAGAGATATTCTTCAAGGCCTTGAATTCTACTTCTTTGGAATTCCCCTTTTCCACTACATCATTATCAACATCTCTCATTTCATATGAAATGATAGTACTATACAAGTTATCTAGTGTCATCTATTTCAAATCATTGGCTTCAAATACAAATACCATCTAATTAAACTGAGGTGGATGTTTTCTCAATTTGCGACTAAAATGATTTATATGTTCAATAATTTCTCTGAAACCACATAGGTCTTAAATGACACATTCAGCTGATCAAAGTGTTTATCATCAAACTCATTAGGGTTCATTTTTAGATCTCATATTTTGTCCATAGAAATGTAATATTCGCTTCTCAAACTTTTCATTCACCATCATAAATGTTCAACATCTTTCCCAAAAATCATGTGATGTTTACCTGACACCACCTTTGTATGGAATATATTGTATTGGGATCCCCATAAAGAATGTATTCCTCTAGAATTAGCATCCAACTCCCTTTTATCATCTTCGGATAATGCACCACTATCTATGTTGGTTGATATTTTTTTCATTTCTGTTATAAACAAATAAAGTCATAATTATCAAAAGAAGTGATGCATCTGAATCTTAAAAAATTGAATAAAATTTCCATTGAACATAAAAATACCATTTTGAATGACCACGCACATTTCTTCTACTGAAGGAGGATAACTGAATTACAACCTTTCGCTCTGATATCAATAATTTGGTCTATAATGGTAATTACCCTAACAGAGTGTGGGAGTGAATTAAGCTATGATAGAATAAAACACATACCCCTTTATATCATGTTTTTCCATTAAAAAAACTTCTTAGTTTCCCCATACCAATATATGATTAGAAATGAAATCTTGCATAGGACATAACTATTTTATATGGTTCTCCCAACCTTGTCTATTTCCACAGAGAATACAGAAATGGTGTTATGATGTACCAAATTCACTAATTCATAATTTCAATTTTAAGGGTCAGGCTAGATCACTTCTATAACCATGCACATTTCCTTTACATGGTTTAGGGTGTTCTCACTACTTTCCCATGGCACACTTTCTATGTCTATTTTTCTATCACATTACTAGTGGAAAGGATCACCACATTTCTCTTAATTTTCTTACTAATCTTGGAAGGGATCCAATCCAAATTTATGGACATATAGGTACCTTCTTTTTCATGAAATCACACATCCCCAACTATTGATATATTATCTTTTGAAGTCCCCTTTTCCCCAAAAGTGATAATCCACATTTCCATGTTCTATCAGTTAGTAGAAATTTCATTCCTGAAATTATTATGTCCCATCACAAACAACCTTGCTTCCTCTAGGGACTCAGCTACACCAAATAATCCATATGCTATACAGACAACATCTCTCGTGGACAGCCTCCATATTTTTTGTATTGTACTACCTCTACATTCTTCCTTAGCGTACTTCCTCCATTCCCACAAACTCCATCACCCTTTGTGGAGTCCAGCTCACAAACCAATTTTACTTCACGAAATCCTCATGGGATCATTCGTACGTAGCCAAAATTCTTCCCGGATCAAATATGTTTTATAATGAGGAATTCTATATATAATGATTAGAATTGTGCTTCATAAATAGGAAAATAGATCTTAAATTCCATTAACTTAATATTTCCCAAATCACAGCCTTCACCATGTATTGTGCATCTCACACATACTACAATCATACCAAAAACCATGTTCCCTACAGGGTCCACATACCTCTAGTATCCCTTCATTACAAAAAAAATATCTACCTTATTTATAACATTTATAGGAAATCCTAGATATCTTTGGCCTCTTATGAAATACAAGACCTCCCACAAACCATATTCTATTCGCGATCTGTGTGCCATGCTTCATGATATGTATAACACTACGCTGTAGAAAAGTGTCTTTACCTAAATTCTATCATTATTCCATGTACCACCATTAGAGTTCACTGAACTATGGTTCATGGTCGACATTCCATGTTCTCCTATATAGAAACAATATATTACATAAATCCAAACTCATGATTGTTAGGAAAAAAATTAGGAAAACACTAGGAAACTATTCCACTATAAAAACCAACATTGTCAACATCAACCCAATTTTATTACGACCGTATGGATTTTTCAACAGACAAAATCACAACAAAACACCAGTAAGATATCTTGATTGATTCTTTCCCATTTGGGATCTATTTTATGGGGTGGTTCCCATGTCTTGAATGATAGAGGACAAAATTCATTAGAATTCAGACTAGTTTAGGATTTATTTAAACCTCCTCTTGTTACACCACATTTTTATATTTCCAACTAAAAATAGATCTAGAAGATGCATTTTATAGTCTTGATTTGGAAGGTGAAGTTAGGTTTGGGTCCCTGACTAGTTTACTGATATTTTCATTGAGAATAAAATGATCAAGACCAATTATCATTCAAGTCATCATGTCCTCAATCATTCATTTACACATGCCTAGGAATCTTCCCATCATCTTCTTCCTTTGACCACATTGTGGGGCCATATTCTACATCTGATAATGATTTTTCCAATGTCACCTCTCTAGTGTCAACCGTTTATAGAGTCTTTAATTAATGATGATGTATTATTGAAAATTATAGTTAAAAATATGATTGAAATTGAAATAGGTATGATAGTTATTGTGATCAAATTCATCAGGTTTCCAGGCCACATGTGGCATGTGAATATTATTTTTCATCACTAGTTTGATATAACCTAGATCCTTAACCATTTAGAGAGATTCAGTTCTGTTTCACGAATCCTCATATCATGGGAACCATTTCTACCACCATACCCCTATATATAATTTGTTTTTCTACTAGTGTCAAAATAATGGAGTCTTCTAGTGTTATGGAGCATTACTAGATACTATGAAAATATTCATTGTTGGTTTAAGTAGGAAGGTGGTAGAAACATCAATACAATTAATTTTTTCCTGACACATCAGAAATATTACATTAATTATATTTACATCATCAAATGAAAACTCTATAAAGTGTGACATGGATTCTACATGTTAAAATCCACTTGGTAACATCAATAATATTAGTAATTTATATAACATATTGGGAAAAATTTATATAATAATTTAATGTATATTTTTCTACTTAAGTGACATGTTTAAGGACATGAACATACCTTCACATCGTGTAGTGAACTCTATGACACTCGCATTCTAACGTATATTATAATTTGAGAGATAAAAGATTATATTATTATACTATTTATAGATAAACTGATTGAGGAAATGGAAGTAGGGTTATTTATATCTTGTCATGGACCCATCTTGTAGGCTATTATTGTAGATGAATGTAATTCCAACATGATTTTTTACAAATCAGTTGATATTTTCCGACTTCTTGTGATCAAGTGTTCCTGTCACCGGGAAATATCAGGATTTGATATATGGATGTTGATCTTATTGGACCTATATTCCAATAATTATATATATCAACCCATGTATTAAGCACATATTATTTCCTGATTCTTATATTAATTTTCTAACAAATATGATCCAAGGATATATTTTCCATGTATATATGGAATATTATTCACAGAAATAAAACATATTAAATTTTAAATTTTTTTAACAGAAAACACAACTTATTTCTCATAACACCAATAAGTATTCTAAAACAACATAGGATATAATGAGGAAAATACATAAGGAAAAGAATGATCTATAATTCCATGTAATGAAATTATCATGGTAATACTGCACAACGTGAGAGTAAGAAGAAAAAAAAATATCATAAGGTAGATGACCATAATAATGGTAAAATATAATATGAAAATTATATAATAATATAATTGAATCATAATCATCAGGAAACAATATAAAACATTACATCAAAATCATAAGTTATGGATCACAATAAAGATTATCATTATAAAGTGATAAAAGTCTCATGGTGGATTAGGTTATCTATGTAATCTATTGCATAAAATTTCATGACATGTAAATCATTTCCCAGATAATTAGAGGACGAATGTATAATTTTATTCCCACTAATCACATAATTAATATCCTACATATTCATTAAAAATAAATAAAATAACCCATACATAATTCATAAAAATTAGCAAGCTAATTATAATGAATTTGGCTTCCAATTTCTTATTCACAGAATACGTATAGGATACATCATTTGGATTCCTAAGAGAAAAATGAATTTATTTTTCGTAGACATTCCTAATTTAAATGAGGAAATAGTTCTTTATCATGGATATCTGATACCAAAATTTACTGAAAGGGATCTAGAGATGTAATAATTAAAATGATCCACTTGGGTAAACCATTATGAAATAACTAATGCATATTTTTAAATAAATAGGTAGAATATTATTTTCCAAATAAATTTAATTTATCCAAGAGTGACCTATATAAAATAAATAATTTTATTATATATTCATGGTTATTATTTTATATGCGTGGTTCTTGATATGTAATTAGAAAAAGGAAAGTGTACTTAAATCAATATTTAATAATGTAGGGAGAGTGTAAGGAATTAAAAAAACGTAAAACACACAAATGAATATTCTATTTAATTAATAATATTTTTAACATACATTAAGTGAAATTGGAATAAATAAATGTGAAGAATATTGCATTAAATTTTGAAAAAGAAAGACATTATCTAAATGAATTGTAACGAGGTGGGTATGAAAGATCCCTTATATTAGGTCATGATTAATTATTGGATTTTCATTACCTCAAAGAATAATTATGTTATGATTATTTTATACATTCCAAATAAATTACTCATATATATTATGATTACAATGGTAAATTTATTATCATTTTTTATTTATTTCTAATATAATTTCTTCATAAAGCTGTTACTTATATTTGTATAGTTAATTCTATTTTGATACTCTTGGTTTGTTGTTTATGATAAAATTTATTGTATAATAATATCAATATATAAATGATAACAAAATTTTAATTTATTAATTAATATATATATATTCAAATACATCGATGTTGTGTGGTGATGAAAAATGAATTTCATCGCTCATGGAGGATTTAGTCTGCAAGTACACAGGAATAATGTTTCCATTACTGAATGAGTGAGATGGATGTAAATTATATGATAATATGAAGTTTTTGAATAATATAAATATTATATATATGATATTTATTCAAAAATAACATAATTAAAACCAACCATGAGAGGCAGTTTTTGAAAAACATAAGATGTCATTTCATGAAGGTCTTTGTCCGTGCATTTTCGCGAACATAGTGGATTTCATTATTCGATTGATACGAACAAATAATTGATATTTGATTGATATAATAATATCTAAAAATAATAACTATAATGATTTAAATATATTTGTATGGATATGAGAGGTGTTTTAAATAAATGTAATGAAAAATATAATAAAAGGTAGATAACAATTACATTGGAGCATTGATCTCTTCTTAGAGATCGCCATGGTAATGGAGGCCATAGAAACATTATAGTGTTAAAGGGGTAATGGATGGATATTGGAAATAATGTAAAGGTATAATGGGTATTTCATAAAAGGAAATTGGAATGGTATGGGTAGAATAGAAGGGGTGGATGTGATCCCCATTTATTAGTGATGAAACTGTCACTCTTAGGAATACACTTTTCATTCCAATTATATAATTACACTATTCTAGGCTCATTGAATAAAAATTATTCAAATAATTTATTATGGGATGATATTGGTTAGATAATTTAACAAGACAATTCTCATAGATGTTTTAATCCTATTGTTGATTATTTAACAAAAAAATTATATCTTACTTTTTTTACTTCGGTAACAAGTTTTTATGTAATTTTTATTTCATTAAACATATACTGAAATCCACAATAGAAAATATTTTTTTCATGAAACTAAATTTAATCATATTTTAATATAAATCAATATCTGAATATGATAAATTTATCTTTTAAAAAACATCTGATATATAGGAAAAATGAATTTGGTAGAAAAATAGAGTTTTCAAAATTAAGTGTTCCAAGTCATAATTAGTATTGAACAATAATTTAAGGATTGTTGATAAAATTATATATATCATAAAAATTCGGTTATAATCATTATTGGGACTTCAATAGTTTTTATATTTGGTAAAAACTATTTAAGGATGAAAACATTATTTGAGAAAAATAGTTATACCTTCATTGATGTAGTTAACAATAAACATGTTAATATAGTTTTTATATAAAAAATGAAATTAAATACATTATATAAAATATAATTGTTTTTATAAAATGTTAAATGATATTTTTTATCAGAATCATAGAATTGAGAAAAATAATTGATTAATATAGATGAATAAAGAGTTGGTTTTGGGTGAACCCCAACTTATCTTACCGAAATATAAATTTGAGTATCATAAATTCATTTTTTTAAATGAACTATATTAATTTATAAATAAATATTTTTAAATTAAAATTTTTTTTTTAAATACAATATTTTAATAGATATATATTTATTAGTATTAGAATGTGGAATATTTTTCTCAAAGTTAACTACTTTTGAAATACCATAAAAACATTCCAATGATTGTTTTGATATAAAAAATCATAGAATTGTGTTAATATGGAAAAATTTTAATTAATAATGTATTTTAAATATAAGAAATCAAAATATTTTTACTAATTTATATTATCACTATTTAAATGACTATAACTATTATATTTAATAATTTAATTTGGACATTGTTAAGCTGTTTTTGTTTTATATTAGTATAATTTATAACATTACATGTTCAAAACTATATATATTTAGGGGAAATATTAAATTTAAATCATTATTTATACATTATTACCCAATTAAGAAATTTCTCAATGTAGTATTATTTCAAACAGTATGGTGAATTAAATTTCGGTACTTTGGTTGTATTGACTATTTAGGTTCCCTCATTTTCTATTCATATAGATGGTTACCCCATATCATTATTATAAGGCGAGTTGTTTTTTATGTATTACACTCTCTCTATGGTCCATCATTTCTATTGATCACTCTTCATAAGTGATATCATTCTCTATTTATACCAAAACTGAATTGTGTTCATGTGAGAGATCTAGTATGTACTTCCTCAAGAATGATATGTAGAATAAATCATAGACTATATACATATTTAATAGTAGCTCTAGTCGATATAAAACCATTATGATATGGTCAAGAGTCTCATAGGATCTAATATATATAGGGTTCAACATCCCATTCTTCATAAATCACATGACTATCTTCCACGAAGACATAAATAGGAACAATTTCTCCCAAACCTATAATAATATTTATCTTTAATAGTTATCATCATAACAATTCTATTTAATTTATGAGGATTAGATGTACAGATGAATTTTGTGGACATTTTCATTAATTTCATATACCATCTCTAGTCCATGCTTTTTTCTTTGACATAATTCATACCATTATACATGTGTTCCACACCTCTTCACATAAAGTCCTTTGTATGGGTCTATTTTGAATAATGAGCGGAAATGATTGTTGTTATGGATCATAACCAATGGATGATGTTTTTCCCAATCTACCATGATGTCCATAATTAATTATCTCAATATATAATCATGTGTATGTATATTTTTTTTGGAATGACCATTCATCTAGAGGAGATAGACCAGACAAAATATCAACACATTTATATATCATGATGATGTATTTTCTATAAATTTGATGTGAACCATGGATCACAATCTAATATAATTTATAGTGGTGTCTCTTTCCACCTAACCACTTCTCTAATGCATTTAATTTCATGATGATTAAGTTAAAAGACATTTAAAATTGATATAACGTGATTAGTATTTTTTATAAATTCCATGATAACCCATTTTAAATTATTTCCTTCACATTTTAGTGGAAGAATCTTGAAAAGAATCCATAGTTATGTACTCTAATATCTACATATGTATGGTCCATGGTTGAATCATCCGATTGGGCACTATCCTTTCTTACATCTCCTTTTGACACATAAGAAGCCTTAATATATATTCATTAATATCTTTTTTCATATTGGTATATATATAGTGTCATCATAGATCTCAATATATCTGTGTTCTATTTATGTGAATATAAAATGTTGAGCTATTATCATCATTAAATACCTCTATATTAATTTCAGGATCAAGGATTATGTGTTTTTCCCATATCGCAATGCTCCTCCATCATCAATGTTGAACATCGAAGATTTTTTCCTTATTTTTAACATAAACCTTCTTTAATATTTCATCATTATCCATCAATATTTTATTCATATTCTCCATTAGTGATGGATGATCATTCATTATATAATTTTATGATGATGTTCCTTTCTTCTCAATTCTGAGTTTCCTCCTTTTCATAGCCAAGAAGAATATGCAATTCTCAATACCTTCTACATATAATGTTTTAGGGTCTTCTATTCTTAGAGAATAGTCCACATTTCTCAAATTCACTAAATGTTATTTGATTGAAATATCATAATCATTGATTATCTCTTAGCATGTTCATTGGATAATATTCTGTAACTTATGAGTGATTAGATATTTTAGACACATGGGGTCTGTATATATATATATATTTATTTATCAATTTTATCCCATGTGATAATACCTATAAATATTCGATTTGAATTTTATTATTCCCAACTCGATATCATATTTCAGATATTTTATTAATGGACATTCAAATTTTTTGATTTATAAACTATCTCATTATCATCCTTCATGTGCACACAACCAATCCCATTTTTGTTGGATCACTATATATCTCAAATACATTACCCCTAATAGGTATGATAAGTATTGGTGTATTAGTTATCCACTAATTATGTTACGTGAATCTATATTTATGCTCATTTATCTAGACATAACTCACTAAATTTTGAGTCAGTCTGGTCGATAGGTTTGATAACTAGGAAAATGTTTTCATAAACAGGATATAGTACCCATATAATAATAGGAAACTATTAATATCCATCATATATAATGGTATAGACAATATTCAATCACTTCACTCTTATTTAGGTCTATAGATATCCATATATAAATGATCATATTCCCTATGAAAGATAATTTCTCAATCAAAAAGTTACATTATCTATAAATTTTATTTAAATTGTCATTTTTAAATTTCTTCAGTATTGTAATAAAATGAACCTCATTTTACTCATTTTTTCGGAGTATATAAGAATATCATTAATAAATACCAAAACAAAAATATAATAATAATTTCTAAATACACTGTTGATTAATTCAATGAATACCAATGGATAATTCTTGTGTCAAAATGGAATGACAATGAACTCACATTACTTGTACCATGTATTAAATACGGTCTTAGTAATGTCATCCTTTTTTAAGTTTAACTGATGATATCTCAGTATGTGATCTACCTTAATGAAGTATTGTGCTCCCCATATTGGGTTTAACAATTTAACAATTCATCAAAGTTGAAAATTATTCTTTATCAAGACATTTTTGAGTTCACAATGGAAAATGAATAGATACATTGAGACATTATTCTTATTTATGAAGTCAAATGATATACCACATGGTGAAGCTTTTGAGCATATAAAAAATAATCAAATTTTTTTATAATTTAATCATCATCATATCATGTTGAATAGGTTACAATATATACAAGGACTTTTATATTGGTATATATCCTTGTATTATTTTAACAAATCACTCACACTCTTAATCTTGAGGAAGACTAGTAAATTTTTCATTGAATACATCAACATAACCCCCTATATTGGGTTTATCTTCAATAGTGGTCATATCCATTAATTCAATAATTTGAGAAAGATATTATTCCTTATAAGTAAATAATATCCTTGACTAAAAAGAAGGATAAAATGGATTTTTGTCCTCATACTTATACAAATAATGAACCATAGGTTAATTTCTTTTATTGAATGTTATTTCTTTCTCCAAGATATTGATGTGGTATTGAAGTAGAGATAACCAGTCTACTTTGAAAATAATATAAATTTCCTCAAAAATAATTTTTATCGTTTTTGGGGTGAGATTAATCTGATATATATTATATAGGGATTCATTTTATACATAAGATTACAAAAAAATCATTGGTAGTTTTTTTAGATAACTGGATATCAATGTTATGTAATATTGATTGAAAGGTTAAACTAAACATTTGTGATATTAAGGAATAAATATACCCAGGATCAAATAGCATGTTAAGTCTTCTTGAATGAATAACTATTTTAACTATAACCACATTATGTCTTGAAAAACCCCTATAGTATTGATAACACAATCCTGCCCATGCTCTTTTAGCCTTAGGTATTGTTGTCGTTGGTTATCATTGACTACCCTTATCTTACTAAATTGGTTTGAACAATGTTATTGTTTCATTCATATGAGTCATTGCATAATTGGGTGATTATTCATCTATATATTTTGGTGTTTGATCACATTAGTATGATTATTTATCTTTCATCACCTTTTATGGTCTTGATTTCCCTCATTTCTACACTTTGACCCCTTGATATTATTTGCATGATGATTCTGTCCACACTTTATAAAAATAGGATGTCAGATTTTCTTAATTTTATGATTTTAGGGTATCCCCAAGTGTTAAATACTATTTACCACATCTTATCATTAGTCACAAAAGGCCAGTGAGGGTCATCCTTTACCATATCAACTATGAGGGCCCATTAGAATACTTCTCTATATCATTCAATGTAATGAATACAAAAACACTTTTTAGACATAAATTTTACCAATTAAATATGTTTTATATTTTACTTCCAATTTTAAGGATAATTCTTGAGGCTTTTCATTCGTGAACTTTTATATTATAATCATAAGACCAGATAGATTCATTCTCATTTTACTTCTTTCCACATAACTCCTTCTCTATATTATGATGAAGAGAGTGAGGGAAATTTTTATTGATAAATAACATTTGGAATTCATACCAAACCATGGATTCTATATATTATAAGGGATTCATTTTCTTGATCAGTTTCTACCATTGATTATGTTCTCCCTCAAGATGATAAAATGCTAGTATGATCTTCTCTCTTTCAGAACATTGAGGGTTAAATAACCTATTAACTAGTTTTTTAATTATATTTTCAGCAATTTTGGGAAAATTAGTCCACTAAAAGTGGGATTTGTCTGATGTATAATGGGATCATGCACAATATGGTCTATTGTAGTAGTTTTAAATTTTTCATGATATTATTTATAAGACATGTCTATTGTTCTAGTACTTCGGTCTAGTTATTAGATCCTTCAACAATCATGTTAGGAATTTTATTTGGGTTCTCATCATATTTCCCCGTTCACATTTCATTAACATGATTACTCTAAATTCCTTCTATTTTTCGAAAATAAAATATTTTTTGGAATGATAAAACATTGAGTAATAATTTTATAAAAGGTAAACTAGAATCATTGAATAATTAACTCATATATGATCTAAGGAAACTGTATTATAAATATATTGTTTCAAATTTAGTACCCCATGTTTGAGGTAAGTAAGCCTTTGTTATCACTTTTTATGTATAATAGTGATTGGTAATGTTTGGTTGAGTGTGGGAGGTCATTTGACTGGTTTTAGGTCTTTTTGTAAGGGTGTAATGGTTGAGCATTGTCTGGGGAAGCTTTACAGAATCTCCAAAAAAACTATGTAGGTGGAGGCAGTGGGCTTCACATGGTTGGTGCACGGTTTCTCTAATCATTTGGGATGATTTTTATGGGTCCCTCATAAGGATTTATCATACTCACAGTTAGCACAATGGTTTCCTAAACATGCCAGCTAACTGTGCAAAACATTAAACAGTTTATTTAAAACAATAACTCTTTGTATTCTCCCTAAAGTATTCATTTTTACTCCCACATGAGCCTCACTCAAAATTTCTTCTCCTCGAGGACTAGGGGACCTCTCTTGCTCATTTTTTAAATGATTTTAAGGGTTTTCATGGTGTGTTGAAGGTGATTCTATTCCGGTAATCCTTCTCTCTTGTTGTTTTCTTGGTTTCTTTTTCTTATACATCTCACACTATATCCATTTTCTAGATCAATATCCATCACATATAGATAAATGGGTTTTGTTGCCTAAAATAGTGAGATTTATGCTAGTTTATTTGATAATGTAATCTATAGCGGTTTCATGGATTTTTCATCGGGATTTTTTAGGCGGTTGATCATTGTTTTATTTCATGAAACCTGAAAGGTATGTGGATTCACTATCATCTCTATTTTGACAGAAAAATAAGGATTCAATTTCAAAATAAATATGTTTTCATAAAATTTATTGTTTTTGGGATGTTCAATGGTTGCTGGAAATCATATTATGTTGATTTGCGGTTTTGGGAAAATGGGATATTGTAAAGAAAGATGATTGGTTTTTTAATTTTAAAAAGATGACTTTTTAATTTGGTGGCTTGGTTGGTTTGTGGAAAATTGTTAATGAAAGATGGTTTTCAATAAAAAAAGTGTTTTTTATTAATTTTTTTAGAAATTTTAAATTGTTTATCGGTGCTTTTTTAAATCAGAGATTTATTTAAGTGATTTGGCATTTCATTGGAGATGTTGATGTGCATAAAGGATTGTTGGTTTGGAAAATGTTAGATTTCATGTTTTTGTGGTTTTGATAAATTCTATAGTCTTTTTTATCGGATTATGTAGTTAATCATGGTTTGGATTGATTGATAGTGGGTGTGAAGAACCACGATCAAAGGGAAGGGGGCGAAGTTCCACTACAAAAAGTTGATGGGTTTGTACATGAAGTTCCACTATCAATGGTACCACAAAGATCATGTGTGTGTGAAACATAACATATGGTTGGGATGTGTATGTAGAAACACTAGTTGGAATGATTTAGTATAACATTAAATGGCCATGAAATGTTTAATTACTCTCTATGAAATCATGGTGATTTGGGTTAATTTCTTTGGGTAACGATGTGTTTGGATTGTTGTTAATTGTAATTTATTTTCACAGATTTTTATAAATTGTTTTATAAGATTATGATAATGGTTATATCATAGTGTCTCGTGTAGGGAATTCATTTTTTAAGAACCTACTGAGTATTATAATTCACCCCATTCTTTGGAACTCATGTGATTTTGCAGATGTCGTATTCTGGGACACAGGTAAAGGTAAAATATCTCTTTCCTTTTTTGGAACCCCATAATTCTTGGTAAATCATGTGGTGGTCAGAGCATGGAGCATAATGTGATGTAATGGATTTAAACCATAACATCATTTGGTTTTGTTTTTTAATCTTCCTATGGGTTCTCTAACATTGGTTTATTGTGGTTTGGTTGTATTGGTCTTCTTTTTTTTTGAATTTTGAGACATTGATAACATGCATCATATATTTATGTTTGGTGTGGGCATATTTGGTGGTTTGTTTTTATTTTAAATAGAAAATCATTCCCCCATCATTATTGAAGTACCCATAATTTACTTCTAGACTATAGCACCCTTGGAATGTCACTTATGGCCATGTTTCATCTAACCATCCTCTCACGCCAATGAGAAGGGGTGAGTGTGTTACAAGACGTAACTGTTTTTTCGGTCCTTGATATTCATGATTATTAGGTTCATTGGAATTGATTGTTGGTCTTGATGTTGGAATTCGTTCTTAGTAAATTTATGGAGTTGGTATTGTATCAAGGAGTCAAATTGTCAAAACAGGAAATGTATTTCAGAAAAGGATGTAACTATCCCTTTTAAACTAAACATCAAGTGACCAGGTAGTTGGGTACATATGTTTATTTGAGACTCTAATAGGAACATGATCTCAGTGTCATGGTGATATCAAATGAGATGAGAAATGAATTCATTTTAAAATCACTTTCCACTAGGATACATACTCCTTTGGGAATAATGATATATGTTGTGATACAAATGTGTTTGTGAAAAAGAAGTATTTTTTTTTCAAATATTTGATTCAAAAAAGAGTGGTTGTGGTATATTGAAAATGGTAATATTCTAAAACATGGTGGGTTTTTCAATCATAGAATGAAGACGGTAAAATATAAAATGACAATTATGATTTTAATGACATAATGTGATTGATTTTGAAAATTCAAGACTTTATATATTGGAAAGTGAACTTTATGCTTTTTTATGTTTTGTTCAAAATGGAAGAAGGCAATTATTATGGAGACCAAATACAAGATTCTACAGAAAATATGATTTCACCTCAGCCCCAGGTGAACCATCAGTTAGTATAGAGCACAACAAAATATTTCCATGCTGTGGAAAATGGGAATTAGAGCGAATAACTAAGGAATGTGGATCACTTAGTTCAGTTTAAAAAATAGAATACACCCATTTTTCATGGTGACTTAGAGCTATAAAGGGAATATTAATTGTTAAATAGCGTAAATCAGATATTCAATTTAATGGGAACCCTAAAAGAGTTAAGGGTAATGCTAGAAAGGTACATGTTGGAAGATCTTTCTTGTTAGTGGTGGGAGTTGGTGGTCTATGCTAGAATGGACCAAGGAATTAAATTAGAGGGTTTCAAGTAATTATTTAACAAACAATTCAACCCACATACATTTAAATTTCATCACACAACTGATTTCTTTATCTTGAGGTTGAATAAAATTTTAGTGATAGAATATGAAGATTTGTTTATGAACTTAGTGTGGTTTTCACCTTAGGTGGCGGCTAGTGCATCCATGAAGAATAAGATCGTTGAATTGGGTCTTGGGGAAGAAATTAATTCCAAAATTGTGGTTCTATGTATAACTGATTTTAATTTAATGGTAAATAGAAAATCCATGGGTGAAAAAGATATCATGGGGGGATACTGGATGGGGAAGAATGTTGGAACCCATGGAAAATGGTGGGATCTCTAATGTTGGGATGAAGATGAAGAGGGAGAGTTATTTACAAGTTGGGAGTATGAATTAGAATATGAGGTTAGGATTGGTGAATCTTCCTCCAAAGCCTTAGAGTATGTATGTATGTTTGAAGCGTGGTTCTATGGGCTACCTGAATCAGGATTTTAAGGAACAACCACATGAATGACAAAATAACTAGAAGATGAGGCATCTTCAGTGTTATTGTCACAATTCTCTGAGGTCGGATGACTGTGACACTCTTCGAGGGTTAAATTCATAAAATGCCTTGATGGGATGAGGACACTAGAATACCCCACATCAGGAGAGTAGAGTAAGTCATTATGATTCTGGGAATCCCATGACTCCTAAACATGAGATGATTCAGAAGAGAAATAATGAGCTGGGTGTGTAATGAAAGAAACTGTATGGAGATGAGATGGTTGTGGTTGATGGTCAGTCAGGACCATTAATGGTGTGAGTTATGAGACATCTGAACTATACCATTATGCAAGGGTTTTTTATTTGGGTGCTTCACATATTTTCATAGCATATCATGTTGTTTATTTTAATGATTTACGTGTGGAAATATTGATTTTTTTATTAAATTTCACACACTTATAGGTCAAAGAAGGGGTTTTTTCCTTCATGTGTAGATCATGTTATATAGTTCTGGATGTGGTTGAGATGATTTGGGACTTCTGAGTTATATATATGAATGGGTATGATATAATCCTTAGATGGATTTCTTGACAATCCTTAAGGCCCACTTTGGATGTTATGCACGAACAAAGTCTTTCATGAAGAGTCAAGAGATCGAACATCTATTTAGAGGTGAGAAATATGTGAATGATCATGGAACTAGCTTGTTGGAACAAGAATATTGGAATATTTCCAATCATATCATGGATTTATCATTGGAATAAAAGGAATGGGATGAGAGAATTAGTTTTCCATAAGTGGTTGATCAGTTTTTGGATGTATTTTCTGAAGAATTCTCAGGGTTTCTACATGTGAGAGAAGTGGATATTATGATTGATCTCCTCCTGGGAGTAGTCCTATCTCACCTACCTCATCTCAAATAGGAACAAGATAATTGAGAGAATTTAATGTTTATTTGGAAGAGTTAGAAAATGAAGTGTTAATATACCATAGAAAGACTCTTTTGGTAGCACAAGTTTGGATTGTTAATATGGTATATGTAACCCTTCACATGTTTCTTGATTGTCAAATTCATTACCATGTTATGATAAAGAATCGATATCCACATCCATTAAATGAGGAAATGATGGATCGGTTGATGGGAGCTCAGTAGATCTCCAAGATTGACTTATGATTTGGATGTCATCTGTTGTGATCATGGAAAGAGGATATTACCAAAACTTCTTTTAGAAGAATATAACTCCAGTAGAATTATGTGTTTATGCCATTTGTTCTTAAAAATTCACCAGTGCTTCTCATTACATTGATGAATCAGAAATTTCATTAATATCTGGATTTATTCATGGTGGTATTCTTGGGTGATATATTTTTGTTTTCATGGACTAGGGAAGAGCATGAGCAACACATTTAAGTAGTTCTGGGGAACAAGAGCGATAATTGGTTTTATGAAAATATATAAAAGTGTTACTATTTGATACATTGGAAATGATACTTATTAGAGTTGTGTTTCAGTAGATCCACAAAATACAAGGGGATTTATCTCTTGGAAACAAAAGAAGAATATATTTGAGACATGAATCTTCCTTGGCCTTACAAGGTATTACTGATGCTTTGATTGTGAAATATCACAATTAGATTCACTGATCATAGCTTTGATAAGAAATAATTTTCCATTTTAATGAAATGAGAACTGTTAGAAATCCATAGAAGAGCTAAATGATCATCCTGCATTAGAAACAATAATGGTTATTCTAGAATAAGGGAAAGGGTAAATTATGTATTGTGATTCATAATGAGTAGGTTTGTGGTGAATTTTCATGAAAAGAGATCATGTTGTTTCATATGGATCACTATAATTGAGGATCCATGATAATAACTAACTGAAACATTATTTTTTATTGGTAGTGTTGGTTTATGATTTTAAAATGTTGTGTCATTACCTCATTGGTGAGAATCTCACAGTGTATACCAATCATCTGAGTTTGAAGCATATTTTCTCACTAAGTTATTTGAATTTTGGGAAAAGGATATGGATGTAGTGTCTTCAATTATTTGAATTTGTCATGATGTACACATATGGTAAGGGAAATTCTATGGAAGATGCTTTAAGTATTAATTCATATTGTCAAGGGGTGAAACATTCATTAGATAAGTGGTAGTAGATATTGGTTATGGCTGAAACGATGTTGGAAATTGAAGACCGGCATGAGTATCTGTTTTGTTTTCAGTCTTGTTGGTTCTAGGAATTTTTTGTTTTGTTAAAGAGGAACATATGTGTGATTTTAATTGTGTCTATTAGGTTGATACTCAATGATGGAGAGACCATTTTGGGTTAAACATTTTATTGGAATTTTTTGTAATTTTTTTAGAATCAGAAGGTGGTATAAGTTTCTTGTCAAGAGAAAATTACCAGTTCTTATTATAATTCCAAATTGGATTTCCATCACAGGATTAAGAAAAGTACGAGGCATTAAATGTGTAGTTTTTGTAGGTTGGTGTAAAAAGAAAAGTGGTTGAGTTTGTATCAAGATGCTCTACTTGTCATCAAGTCAACGTAGAGCATCCACAACCAGCTAGTATGTTGCAATACTTACCTATACTAGTGTAGAAATGGTAGTAGAATGAAATATAATTTATGTTCAGTATCCTAAGAGATGTTAGGAAACCCGTTTCAATATGGGTGATTTTGGATTGACTCACAATATCTTCTCATTTCATCTCTATTCATGAATCCCATAACAAGGAGGATATATCAAAAAATATATATCGGGGAGGTGGTAAAGAGGAATAGTGTGCTACTTTTGACTATATAAAATAGAGATCTAATGTTCACATATAATTTCTATAAAACATCACAACAATCCTTTAGGAAGCAGTTGATGTGTAGCATGACATATCATCATTAGACAGATCGGAAAACCCATAGGATGAAACAAAAATTTGAAGATATACTTTGAGCCTGTGTGATGGATTTTGGGGGGTCATGGGGGGATCACTTTCGATAAGTGGATTTTCACTATAATAATAATTATTTATCCTCCATACACATGGCTCAATTGAAGTACTGTATGAGAGACATTCTATTTCCATCATTGTTGGTGGAAATGGGTAAGTATTTATCGGTTGGGCATGGAATTTTGCATAAAATGATGGTAAATATTAAGTTCATTAGAATGAAAAATGGACAGAGATCACGGTTTTTAGTAATCATATGCAGACTGTCATTGAATACCACGGTCGTTCTGGGTGGGTAATTACATGTTCTTTAGAATTTATCCGAGTTTCGGACCACATCAGTTTGGAATGTAGTGATTATTATATCTGAGGACTATTGGGCCTTTTTAGATACATGAGTATGTTTGAGAGTTGGAATATTAGTTGGATTTCCCAAAATGGTTTAGTGTAGTTCCCAATGTGTTTCTGGTGTCTCGTTTGAAAAACTAATAGCCAGATTGTGACAATGTGATTCTCTAAGATAATGTTGTGTTTGAGTTGGATGCTTCTTTGGTGAACATGATAGTGTAAATTGTGGATAGGTAAGAGAAATTCTTCAATGAGAAGATCATTAGTGTAGTTATGATTTTTTGGAAACAAGGTTAGATTCAAGAGGGGAAATGGGAGCGAGTGAAAGAGATGGCAAAGAAATGGATTTAAATCTTTCAGTAATGTGATGGCTCTCAACATTCCGAGGTAGGAATGTCCTACGGTGGGGAGAATGTATTACCACCATTTATAAGAATGTACCATATGTTTGGGTCATTTTTATGTATATAATGTGAGTGGTTAATTCATTAGATAGTTTGGGAAGGATTTGGAGTGGTTTTTGGGATTTTCTAAAGGTATTTAAGGGAAACCATGCAGAATGTCATGGAAACCACGCGAGTAGATGGAGTGGGCTTTATATGGTCAGGGAATGGTTTTTCAAACTATGTGAGAAAACCATACAGGGTCCCTCTTGAGGTAGCATCATGCACATAGTTATTGAATGTTTTTTCCAACCATTTGAGCTAATCATGCATGAAATTAAAAATTTGGGTTTAAAAATTAGACCACATGGTATTTTCCCTAAACATTTAATTATTCCTCTCACCTTACCCTAACTTAGGATCTCATCTCCTCAAGGTATTGGGACATCTCCCATTGATTTTGGAAGTGATTTGATGGGGTTTCAAGATGTGGTGAAGGCGGTTCTCTTTCGGTAAGCCTCCTCTCTAGTTTTTTTCTTGTTTTCTCTTAGATATACATCACCCCCTCTCTCAATTTTCTATATGTTCAACCATCACGCATATATAGAGTGTTTTTACCTAAAATGGTGATATTTTAAATTGTAGATGTTTTGGAATGGTAATTAGAGTGGTTTCATGGATTTTTCATCGTTATTTATGGTTTGATTATTCCTTGGTTGAGTTTTCTGAATCCCTACAGTATGTGGCTTCATTCTCATCTTCATTTTGATAAAACTAGAAGTCTTAGATTTCAAATTTAATGGGTTTTAATGAAATTGATTGCATTTTGGATTTTAAATTCATGGTGAAATCCATAATTCATTGATTTGGGGTTTTGGGGAAAATGAGTTATTATTGTGGTGTAGGATTCATTGTTTGATTTTAAAATGATGAATTTTAAAATTGTTGGTTCTGTTTATTTATGGAAAATTGGTTTTAAATGATGGTTTCCAATAAAAATGTTTTTATTGAATTGTGGCTAGTCATGAAAAATGTTTTATGGGTGTTTCAATTAAATGGTGATTTATTAATGTTATTTTCCATGTTTTAGGTTTTATTGATGTGCATAAAGGATTGTTTGGTAAGAAATTATTATGTCTGAAGTACCTATACAAAAAGTAGTGTGGTTTAGAAATGAATTTCCACAATCAATGGTAACACAAAGATTAGGATTTCCTATGATACTTATACATATTATTGGGATGTGTTTGAGGACACACTAGATATAATGGGTTAGGATAATGTAAAATGGAAATGAAATGTTTAGTTCCTCTCCTTGAAGTCGTGGTGATTTGGGAGAATTTCATTGGGTAAAGCTGTGTTTGGCATACTGTGAATTGTAAATTACATTCAAGGATTTATAAAAATTATTTTATAATATTGTGTTATTGGTTCAATCATAGTTTCATATGTAGGGATGTCATTGTGGGAGAACATATTGACTATTATTACTCACCCCCTGCATTGACAGATGGGCGATTTTCTATATGTTGTATTCCAAAACATAGGTAAAGTTAAATCAACTCATCCATTTTGTGTCTCTTCATGATGCTTGGGAAATATTGTGTTGGATAGAGCATAGAGACTGGTTTTATGGTATGGAGTCATGTCGTAGAGTCCATGTAGTTTTTTGTCCAGTCTTCTTCTTTGAACACTCACTTTGGTTAATTTTGGTTCTGTTGTAATGGTCTTCAGGTATTGTTGAATTGTGAAAAATTAACTACAAGACCCTTATAATTATTTTGGGTATTGGCACGTTTGGTTGGTTGTTTTTATTTCAATGTAAAAAATCATTCACCAATCATCATTTAATCCCTCAGCATTAATTTCCATCCATTATTGCCCTGTGAATGTCTCAAAAGGCCAAGTGGCATCTCACCACCCTCTCAAGCTAATGCGAAGGGGAAGGGTGTTACATTAAATCTATATTATACGTGAATATTTCAAAAAATGTTCACTAAGACATTAAGTTCCTTAAAAAAAATTTCTATTCATTCATTATAGTATGAAATGAGAATGTGTATTAACTTATGTATATTCCCTAGGTGTGTAAATCCAGGTTTTTAGTTATGAAACCTTTTTTAGAAACATGTGATTATTTATTTAATATATAGTCCACCATTTCTGGGGAACTAACCTTCATTACATTAATGAAATATAATATATCCCCTTGTAGTATAAATATTTGTTTTTCATTAATATGAAAACCGCATACTCAAAACATTAGAAAATCTTCAAGATGTTATCATATACATTAGACTACCCCACATTCTTATACTGATGAATTTCAGAAATGTTATCTCATCCAAATATCAAACCACAAAAATTACATTATCTAATACAAAAAATAAAAACTAAATACTTAACCAAATCTTATATCATAGTTTTTATGGTACTTGTACAAAAAATAAAATCCATTTATCTAGTGGTCTAGTGTCTCCATAAGATTATACACTTGAATACATTATCTTGATGAAATCATAATCATATTTATTTAATACTCTATATATTTATCTTAACATAAAAATATATTTTGAAACAATATAGGATATCATGTGGAAAATTCATAAGGAATATGGTTAGTTAGAAATCTTAATAAAGAAATTAACATAGAAAAAAAGCATAACATGAGAGTCAGGATGCATAACATGATATTATAAAGAGTGTAATAATTAACATGAATAAGTTTCATAATTTAATAATATACATAATTAATGATTTAGAAACATGTAAAAATAACAAAAAACATGACATAATGAACACAAGCTAAGGACCACTCCCCAGACCATCATCATAATGTGGAAAAGTCCCATAGTGGATTGATTACGGTACTTAATCAATTACATAACATATTATGAAAGTGAAATATTTAACCAGTGAATTAGTGGGATATGTAGTTCCGGTAACACCTATCTCATAATTAAAATCATAAAAATTTATGTCTCGTAATGAAAACAAATAATACATAAATAATAACTATGGTCAAATCCACAAGAAAAATGTGTTTTTTCATAATTAAGGTTCAAGAAACATTGGAATGAGAAATAATAATGATTTTTAGTGAACTAGGAATACACTTATTATAGAATTTAATTACTTAAAAATAAACATATTTTCTGATCTTGGAGTTACAATTTTTAATATTCAACATAAGGATCTACAGAATAAAGAATAAAAATGAACGAATTTGGTGAAATATATGAAATAACTGATGGAAAATTTTATGAAAGGAAAGATAATATTATTTTATATAAAATCATAACTCAATAGATCAGTTTCTCCATAATATATTTTGGGTTTTTAGATTTTATATATTGTGTCAAAACGTTTTATTAGGTTAAATCTAGGACTGAGACATGAAATATGAAGGATAACCTTCAACAGGTTTATAGAAAAGTGATAATTTCAAATAGAAATAAAATGTATATCCCTAGTAATTTATTTTATATATAACTATATATATATTTATGGGATATATATAAAAAAACCATTATGTACATTTTACTATGATTTCATAAAATCTAAAAATAAAGAAAACATGTAATAGATAAATAACGAGGGTGTTATAGATAATCTATTACCATGAGTCATGATTCACTCCTAACTTGTGCCTAAGTACATGAATAATTTAATTAGTTATACTAAAAAAATTCCCAATAAAATTATCAATATATATATATTTTGTATAACGTTCATTTATTATCTTATTTTAATTTCTAATTAATCTAGTTTTTGGGGTTGATTAATCAAATCCTTGGTAGCACTTTTCATTTATTTTTGTTTATGAAAATTTTTGTATAGTATTATTAAATTATTTAATTTATTAATATTGGTATTAAATTAATATTAATATTAATATATAAATATTTTTAATACCATCCATGTTGGGTAGAAATGTCAAACAAATTTGATCACTACTTGGGGCGGTAGTCTCCATTTATGTAAGATTAATTTTTTCATTTATCATTTAGTGATAGTTAACTATTGTATATGATTATTTGACACATAAAATAAATGTTATATTATATATATATATATTATTTATTTATCAATACTATCATTAAAACCAACCATGTTTGGTGGTTACAAAAGATAGAATACATTGCTTCATGGAGGCGGTAGATAGTACAAACATCATAACAATGAATTTTTTCCTTTGACGATAAAGGAGAAAAACAATGGTTTTTATATTCATATAATAACATATTATTATAATTTTGGTATTAATTTTGTTATATTGGTATTGATATAAGAGGTTTATTTGAGGAAGATAAAGATGAGAATATAAAAATTTGAGTAATACACACATAGATATCTCTTAATAAATGAAGGATTTAGAATAAATTATATTTCTTATAGACATAATTTAACATCATGATAGTTTATAAGAATAAAATTATTTTTTATAGTTTATGTTTGATTCATCACCTAGATCAAACTACCAATGAAATTTATATCTTTAAATTCATGCTCCTTAGAAGCATGATTAAAGCCCAACCCCAAGTGTAAATGAATAATAATAGAGTATTCCACTATAAAAAAACCATTAAATTTATATTTAAAAATAATAACATCTAAATTATTAAATTATATGTACAATAATGTTATAAATAAAAAAAGATTCATTAATAGTAGAAAAAATTATTTCTAAAAAACTACATTTTTCTATAAGACAGTTTAGTCACTATTTATTTACAAAATATAAAATAAAATTTAACCACATTTAGAAAATCTCCTTGAAATGATTAAATTATTTTTTGAAATCATCATATCAAAACTATCTTATGGTGATTTCTTGTGATATTTTCGGAAAATATTCATTTTTAAATGATAATGTTAAAATACTAAATTTTAATTCAAAAAATCTTTTTTCAGAAATTATTTATCTAGTTAAATAATATTTTCAATTGGATATAATGTAAAAATATTTCAACTATACATTAATTAATCCAATTTATTATTGTAATTATTTTCATAATGAATTTTTATATAAAAACCTTGTAAATTGTTGACAATTTTTTCTTTGAACACCCACTTTCTTGCTGCATATATGAGATTAATATGAAATTACATTTTCCAACATATGTCATTGGAGATTTAAAAATTGGATTAAATATTTGGAATCAGATTATTTAATATTATCTATGTAAGTCAAATTAATTTTCCTCAAATTGAATATTTAAATTAGTTAAAAAAATTATTATTGTGGCTAAGGTAAATTTTCATTTACTGAGGGTTAAACATATCATATTATAGTAATAATTAACTCCCATCTTATTAAACACACATTAAAAGGAAATATTTCATTTTTATCTCTTCTAGGATCTATAATGTCCCATTTTAGTGTATTTTTCAAGATAAACACTTGGGTATGATTAATGTTTTTTAACAAAAAATTATAGTCATGGCACTCACATGACTTATAAAACTGTCAAAACTCTACTATATTAATCACACATTGAAATGTTTTTTGGAAATAATGACCCAACTAAAATCCCAAATTTCATACACTTGTCCTATAAGAAATAATTATCATATAAATAAATCCTTGGATGTATTTTGTCCAAATATAATGTGGATACCAGAAGAAGTGGAAACATAACTGAATGATTATTTCTTATTTTATTTATTCCCCCACCTGACTCAATTTTTATTAAACCATTATGATATAAAATTAAAAGTATATTAAATATACTTACATGTTTTGATAATAATTTAATTAAAAAATCATCCTATGTTCCATCAATTGGGTTACCAAATCATTTTTTGTGTGTATTGAGGACTACCGCCTCATGAACCGAATTCATAAGTTATTCCATTAACACCTCTCTATGTTGGGTATGATGATAACTATAATGTATATATATATATATAACAAAAATATACCTATTGGATCATTATTTCATATATACCTTTTAATATTCCATTTTTATGGGATATAATAGCATTGCTCATGTCTATAGAGGACAACCACATAACAAATCGATGTGATTAGTTTTTTCAAAGAACAATTTAAAATGATGGTGATATGAAAACTGTTAATGATTATATGTGACATATATTAAATAATTATAATAATAATGAAATATTTCTAATTCTATACTTATTATTTATAATTTTATTTCATTCAATTTAACGCACTTAAAGATGACAACATCGTTTGTGTGGATGTAGACTACTGCCATCAAGAAGCAATGCACCTCCCTTTTCATCAACCCACGATATGTATGATATAAATAAATATATAATGATTTATTTATGATATAATTATCTTTTTCTAACTAAAATATATCACTTACATCCATTTTGTGATGACAATTAATTACTGAAAATGTTATTCATGTGTACATATGGCCTACCGTCTCCATATAGTAACATACATCATTTTTTATAACCATCCTTAATGATATGTTTTTAAATTATAAATGATGTATCAATATATTAATTATGTCATTATTATAATTATGGTGATTATTTAAAAATATAATATGAATTTGAACTAGATTTTTCATGATGATACATGTGTGAGAAAAAAAGGAAATTAATTCCCAAAATAATGACATTAATGTAAGATTATTAATGAAAGGTTGATGATATATTATAAAGGATCATTGATTATATTATATGTAATGATATTATTATTTTATATGTTAAACACTTTTTTAAAAATACAACAAATGAAATTAAATATTTATTAAGAAAAAGGAAGCGTAAGGTTTGAGATTTCTTAACTCAATTTCTATTCTTTTGGTTAAAATTCTATGTCATTTATAATATCATTATATGATTATTTGTGTCATTAAATTTGATTATATATTTTTATATCTAATTTTTTAATTTTTATTTAATTTTGATAAACCAAATCGATTTTTTCATTAATTATCACTATAATACTATGATCATTTTAGTGGTTTATACCACTATATTATTCTAATAAGGATTATTTATTATTGGATTTTTGATGAAGTGAATTATTGGACTATTTATGAATAAAACCATTTAATTTTATTCTCCACTTTTTACTTCATATATATTAATATAATTTTACCATTTACGATCACTTATTGAAATTAAAATTGTTGGTCGGAGTGGATACTCAAGATGAGGGGGGGGGGGGTGAATTGACATCTAATTAAAATTTCCGTTTAAAAGCCTTTACCAAAATCCCCCAATTAAAAATACTAATTTAATTTTAGTGAATTTAAACTAAAGTAAACATTCAGTTTGGTTCTCAAGGGATTGATTAATTCCCAGTTAATCTAATAAGAAGATCATATTATCTATTGAAACTAACCTAATGATTCACAAATAATGCAAACACTTGCTAATTCAATTATCAGAGTAACTTTGAAAAATAGTTTATCTTTTAAAGCAATTAGCAGTGGAATAAAAGGTTTTAGATAAAACTAAACAAAGCACAGCAGATATAACCAAGAGGTTCAGTCTCAAGCCAAGACATAGTCCTCTCAATATTTTATATAAATTTTATCAACACCCTGGATTGGGGTTCACAAAAGATTACAACTGTCCGGGTCAAAGACCTCTACTACAGTTCTACGTGGGAAACAATAACAACAGAAAATACAGGTGTCCAGGTCAAACACGACCTCTACCACTATCCATAGTGGAAAATAAAAGATTTAAGGAGTTTGAATGAGGATTTATAGACCCTCCAATTAATGTTCCGGAAACAATGTATGTGTAAATTAAAACTGATGACACACACTTCTCGTAATGTAAATAATAAATCCTCGAGCAAGATATAGAGTTTAGAGTGGATCTAGTGATTGAAGTGTAGCTTCTGGAATCCTTTAGATTGATCAGAAATGGTTCTGAGTCCTCTTCTGGTTTTTGTCTGGAAAACAGAGTGTCGTCTTCTTGACATCTAGGTTCAGAGACAGTGAAAATGTAGTCGATGGAGTTTTTCAATGTCCTTGTGAATATACAGAGCTCTTCTTGAGTGATCATGAGTGTGTAAGAGCTTCTTGTGTATTTAAGTTGTAGATCACTTCCGTATTCCACTTGTATATTCCTCATGTCTTTCGCACGTCTCTCTTTTGAAGAAACATGGAATTATTGTATTTATGGAATGAGCTCCAGAAAAATTAATTATTTCTTTTTTGGAGGTACGAGGTACAGTTCCCTGACATCCAACAACCATTATTAAATAAATGATAGATCATTAAAATATATCTGATATGACCGTTGGTTAGATTAAATAATGTTAAGAAAATTAAGGCAGTGTCGGATTCTCTGGAACAGTAGCTTTGGATATCGGTAGCCTTGTGTCTCAGTAGGCCTTTGTATTGGTAACATCTTGTATTGGTAACCTCTTGTGTAACGGTAGCCTTTCTACCGATAGAATTCATGTCTGTCGGTATACTTGATAGGTAGCGGTAGACTTAATGTACCGGTGACCTTTCGTGTAATGGTAGCCTTCATGTATAGATATCTTCCTTAGTGTATCGGTAGACTCCCTTCGGTAACTTGTCTGTAGCGATAGGCTTGAGTAACGGTGAATTGTCTGTATCGGTAGACTTGATGTATTAGTAGGCTTAATTTATCAGTAGGATTTCACGTAACGGTAGACACGTTGTACCGGTGGACTTGATGCATCAGTGACCTTCACGTATCGGTAGACTTGTTGTACCGGTGGACTTGAAGTATCCGTGACCTTCACATATCGGTAGACTTGCATAATGATGGAGATTACAAATTGGTAGCTTTGTTCTGTAATGGCGACCACTTGTCTTTTTAAGCATTTTATTGGCATAAAGGGTTAGGTTAGAATATATATCCATCCAGTAACCGAATTCTATGAAGATAATTTATATATTATAATATATGAATATGTGCATGGTGTACAGAGATACTGAAATAAGTAATTAACGATTTATCAATATAGGTATTATCAAACGATAATTGAGCATAATTGGGATTATCATAATATGAGTGAGCATAATTGGGATTATCAAAATATGAGTTCAACTAATTCTCCCAGAGGGTTCAACAATCTTCCCCCTTTTTGGTAATCACAACATATGCCAAAGTCATAGGAAAATTAAAATAGTGTTATAGGAAAAATTTTATAAAAAAAACATTAAAACAAAGTTCTCATATTTCTCCCCCTTTCAATTTTACTCCCAGTTCTCATTTGTTTCATTTTCTACCCCATTGTGGTTAACAAAAAGAAGGGTAGAATCAGAGAAATGTAGAGACAAAAAGAGAACAGATTACAAAGAAACATAATAATGTGGAGAATGTAAGAGTAAATTTCCATTAAATCACAAAAGGTACAAACCGATAAAGTCAGTATTACAAAAATACAAGTGAATCCTATCAAAAACATCCATAATCACTCAATATTCCTTTTGAACGGGATTCTTTTCCCTTAGGATCAGAAAAGGATGCAGGTTCAGATTGAGTAGATGGCTTGGGAATATCTGAAAGAACAACTGGAGGGTCAGCCACTAAAACTGTACTGGATCTGAAATCTGTACTCTTCTGTGGGATAATAGGTGTCATACTTCGAATAGCCTGAACTGGAGTCAACCGTGGTGTACTTCCAGAGGCAGAGGCAGGAAGTACAGGAGGTACAATCATAGGTCTGTCATCCACATTCATTAATGGTAGCAACAGGTTTCTGAAATCCATAATAATACTACCTCCTCTCTCCATTTCTAACACAAAATCATCTCAATTTTCAATGAATTTATCCAAGGCAGGAGTAAGCTCCCTGAGGATACTAACCTATTCTCTGAAAGCATGATTCACTGGAGGAAACTTCAAATTCTCCAACAAGATCTTGAAATGGTTGGTCATTAGATGCTTGGTATATACCTGCTCAATGTAAGAATCCACTTTAGTCTTAATTTCCTCTTGAGAAGTAGTAGCTACCTGTAGGTGATCACGAACAAAACTACTAACTTCCCTAGTGGTACCAAGAATCTGAGTATCCAAGGTACCACTGGTACTAGCCTTAGCCAACTCTTTCTGGATAACAGTTCTGATCTGGTCAAGGTTCACAGTGGAGATGGATGAGGGAAGGGGTTTAACTGAGAAAGATACTATCTCCATGAAAAATTGTGTCAGATTACTAACCACCTTCTGAACATGTTCATCTTGACTGTTCAAATGTTCTTTGACTGATTTCTTAAAATCCTCAAATACTTCCACAAACTACTTGACTACTTCATTGATATATCTGATATCAGTATTCCCTTGGATTTGAGAACTGTTCATGGTGGTCAATGAAGCAATTGATTATCTTAGAGAAACCACAACACTTGTCCAACTCTCAATTTGAGTATGGCATACCTTAACATCATCCATCATTCCCTTCACTGGACTAGACATAACACATCCCAGGGATAGCTCCAGTGATTTCTCCACACTCCTCATTTCGTCCACTAGACTTTTCTGCAAATCTATCACTGATTCTCTCAGTTCTTCTTTCATTTCAGCATTTAAGGACTCAAGGTCCTCCATGGTTTCAAAATTTTCAGCGACAACAGGCAGGATAACTGATTCCCTTTGGGGCTGGTATTCCTCATTATAATCTCCATAATTATGTCCAAGTACCATTTATCCAGGATCTGATTCCAACCTACAATGTCATACAACATAGAAATTGAACCAAGATGCTCCCCCTCACTTAGAGCATTCTCATGAGGAATCACCTCTAACTGTTCTTCTTGAGGTAACTCTACAGCCTCCTCTACAACTTCAGTAGATGCAAAAACTACTTTCTCTGATAGTTCAACAGTATTGTTAGTCCTATCCTTTTCTGAGTCATCAATGACTCTCTCATCAAGGGAAGTAGATGCTACTTCGGCTGCCTGAACAGGCACAATCTTGTCTATATTATCTATCAGAGGGCTGAAACTGAGCTCTTATTCTTCATTTTCCTCATCATTTTCTTCAGCAGCATCCTCCTTTTCTCCATTAACAAAATGAATGGATTTGGTTTCCTCATCATCTTTAGAGGTGTCCTCAACAACATACTGATATGCTTCTTATTCTTCTTCTGTGGCCTCAGTATCATTGTCCTTCAGAATAGTTTCTCTCCTTGGTAGTTCTTTTGGAGGGCTAGCTGCTCCATATGAAATATTTTAATGCACATGACTAGGAGGTAAAGCTGGGTCTCCTCCTTCCTCAACTGATGTCTCTTCCTCCTCAGCTTCAGCTTCATTATCACTGTATACCGGTTCGGGATCATCTGGTCCAAGTCCAGGATCCCTCACATCCTTTGGTCTAGAAGGATGGTCCATAGGAGTGTACTTGTCATAAACTTTACCTTCATCATTAATCAATGATTTCATCCAAGGGTTCCAGCTAACTTTCATATACTTACAACTAGTCCTGGTGAGGCAAAAGTTATCCTTAACCACAACAGTTTCATCCTGAGATCCAGCTACCTCTTTTTCCTTCAACATAATAGAAATCAACTTAGAAAAGAATAGTGCATTGGACATAGACTTCGGTCTAGTCATATCCTCAATCTGAAACATTAGAAGTCTGCACAAGTTCACCATTACTCCATGCTTTAATAGATACAACAAATAAATATCCTGAAATCTGAGGGTAGAAAAATCTCCTCTTCTTGGACTAATCACATGCTGAATGAACTTGAAAAGTAGTTTATCCTACCCTTCCATTTCTGCAGCAATGATCTTTCTAGGGGTTCCATTTCCTGTCAATTCCAACAAGGCATCCTCATATTTGAAAAAGTCACTAGAAGTAGGTATGGATTTTGAATAAAATCCATAATCACAACTATGTAGAACTTTATGGTTCTCAGCCCATTCAACTGATGAAGACAAAAACTTTTGATCATTCACAATGGAAATCATCCTATTATCCTTTTCTGATGTCTCAAAACAGACAAACTCATAAAACACTTTTACCAATACTGGATAATATGGTCCATTATTGTTCGTGAAGCACTCGAGCCATCCATGCTCTTGTAAGTTCTTCCGAATCAAGGACCAGCTTTCCAATAGCCATTCTGCACATAACTCCTTTTCCACAACAATTTATCGCATTGATAAATGCGAATTTATAGGATTCCTTCGAGAAACAACTTTGCTACTTACACTAGCACCAGCATTGGTTACTTTCTACTTATTAGCTTGCGGCGCATCACTCCCTTCATCCACTGAGGGTCACTTCACACGGGCCATTTCAGATTCTGAGGCTTAGGGTTTTGCGAGCTTGAGAGGATTAGGTAGGAGGGATTCATAAAGAAGGGTTCGCGGTGATTGAGTGATGCCTAGAGTCGGGATTAATATCATTTAGGATTCACATATAAAATAAATATCATATTAAAAAGGGTTCGAAGTCTCGACCATAATACGAAAATTTTAAAATAGCGCGAGAGATGTACTGGTGAGTTGTCCTTAAACGGTGAGGTCTATCATAACAGTGAGGTTTATCTTAACAGTGAGGTTTTATCAAACGGTGAGGTCTATCCTAATGTTGAGGTTTAGCCTAATGGTGAGGTTTATCCAAATGGTGAGGTTTATCCTAATGGTGAGGTTTATCCTAATAGTGAGGTTTTATCTAATGGTGAGGTCTATCCTAACGGTGAGGTTTATCCAAATAGTGAGGTTTTATCTAACGGTTTAAGAGTAAGTTATAATTCCTAATTCGTGTCTAATGAAACATAACCTTTCTGACCATAATGGATTAGTGAAAATATCAGCTAATTGGAGTTCAGTGCCTATAAATTCAAGAGTTATATCACCTCTTTGATAATGATCTCTTAAAAAGTTGCGTCCAAACTCAATGTGTTTGGTCCTAGAGTGAGACATAGGGTTATTTGAGATGTTGATCGCATTAGTGTTATCACAGTTAATTGAAACATGTTTAAAATCAAATCCATAGTCCAATAAAGTTTGTTTCATCCACAAAATCTGTGCACAGCAACTACCAGCAGCTATATACTCTACTTCAGTAGTAGATAATGCAACTAAGTTTTGTTTCTTACTACACCATGATACTAGAGACTTTACAAGTAAATGACATGTTTTAGATGTGATCTTTCTATCTAACTTGAATCCAGCAAAGTCAGCATCTTAATAACTTATTAAATCAAATGATTGTCCTTTTGGGTAAAACAGTCCCAAATTTGCAGTATATTTAAGATATTTGAAAATCATTTTATCAGTAAGAAAGTGTGACTCTTTAGGGTTATCTTGAAATATAGCACACATACATACACTAAAAATAATATCAGGTCGACTAGAAGTAAGATAAAGTAAACTCCCAATCATACCTCTACAATTAGTTTGATACATTGGTTTCCCAGATTCATCAATATCCAATTTACAGGTGGTACTCATAGGGGTTTCACTTCCCTTAATACTATCCAAACCAAAAAGTTTTAATAAATACTTAGTATATTTAATTTGATTTAAAATAATACCATCTTCGGTTTGAAATATTTGAAATCCAATAAAGTACATATGCTCTCCCATTATGCTCATTTTAAACTCATTTTGCATATCCTTTGAAAAATCAGTACATAAAGAATTGTTAGAAGATCCAAAAATAATATCATCAACATAGATTTGTAATACTAAAACATCTTTTGAAATTCTTTTCATAAAAAGAGTGGGATTAGGAGTTCTTTTTGTAAATCCTTTTGAAATAAGAAAATTTGTATGTCTTTCATAACAAGCTCTTGGAGCTTGTTTTAAACCATATAAAGCTTTAGAAAGTTTAAAAACATGATTTTGAAAGTAAGGATTTGAGAAACTAGGTGGTTGTTCTACAAAAACATCTTCAATAATAAAACCATTTAGAAAAGAACTTTTCATATCCATTTAATATAACTTGAAATTCAGATGTGATGCAAAAGCAAGTAAGATCCTAATTGCCTCTAATCTAGCTATAGGTGCAAAGGTTTCCTCATAGTCAATTCCTTATTCTTGATTGTAACCTTGTGCAACTAATCTAGCTAGGTTTCTAATGATGTTTACATATTCATCAAGTTAGTTTCTAAACACCCATTTTGTGCCTATGGTTAAAGTGTCTTTAGGTATTTCTACTAATTCCCAGACTTTATTTCTTTCAAATTGATTTAGTTCTTCTTGAATATCCATTATCCAAAATTCATCATTGATATCATCATTGATATTTTTAGGTTCTAACTGTGAAAGAAAATCTTTATGTTCAACCTGATTTCTTAGAGAAGCTCTAGTATGTGTTGCTCTATCTAGTTACCTACAACAACATCTAAAGGATTGTTCTTTAGAGACCTAGTTTGTCTCAAAAAGGTAGGGCTAGAGATTTCAGGTTCATCAACATGTTGGGAATCAACAGAAGCAGGTTCTGGAAAATTTCCAGAACTGGATTTTTAACTACAGGTCCACTGTCTATATCATTAAGGTTCAAAACATAGAGATCATCCCCAAGATTATCAAGAGAGGTCATATTTTCATGTGGATCAATTTCATCAAATTTTATGTGAACATATTCATCCACACATTTGGTTGTCTTATTGAAAACTCTATAGGATTTACTAGAAATAGAGTAACCTAGGAAAATTCCTTCATCACTCTTGGATGAAAACTTGTCAAGATTATATTTGGTATTAAGAATAAAGACATTGCAGCCAAAAAATCGGAAGTAGTTAACCTTAGGTTTCCTATGGTTCCAAAACTCATAAGGGTTCTTCTTAAGAACAGGTCAGATCAAGACTCTATTGATAATATAACAAGTTGTATTGACAGCATCAGCCCAAAAATAAATAGGTAGGTCACACTCATTGAGCACGGTTCTGGAAATTTATTGAAGGGTTCTATTCCTCCTTTCTACTACACCATTTTGCTGAGGTGTCCTAGGGGTAGAGAAATTGTGACTATATCCATTATGTGAGCAGTAGGGTTCAAACTCATGATTTTCAAACTCACAACCATGATCACTTCTCAATGTTTTAAGCTTAATTCCACTAAGGTTCTCTACAGACTTGTAATATTTAACAAAGTAATAACAAGCTTCACTTTTGTGAGCTAGAAAATATACCCAAGTATACCTAGAGTAGTCATCTACTAAAACATAGACATAGTGCTTACCATTTAAACTAGAAACGCCAGAAGGTCTAAACAAATCCATGTGAACCAACTTGAGAGGTTGAGAAGTTGACACTTCTTTCGTTGATTTGAAAGAAACTTTATATTGCTTTCCCTTTTGACATGGATTAGAAACTTTATCTGCTGGGAATTCAAGTTTTGGTAGGTATCTAACTACGTTCTTCCTAGTATGTTTTCTATGTGAATGTACATTTCAGTGTCCTAAACATCTATTCCAAAGCCAATACTCTTTATGAAAAGAATTTAAACAAGTAATATTTTTCATAGCTAAAGAATTTAAATGAACAGCATAGAAATTTTCATTTCACAAGGCAGAAAATGCTAAAGCATTTTTATTATTAAAAACATTACAAGAATAATTTTCAAATTTAACATTAAAACCATCTTCAAATAACCGAGAAATACTTATTAAATTATACTTAAGTCCATCAAAAAATAGAACTTTAGAAACTAATACTGAGTCAGGGTTACCAATCTGTCCTAATCCGATGATTTTCCCTTTAGAATTATCAACAAAAGTGACAAAACCTCCATCAACTCTGACTAAAATTTTAAAGAATGAGAAGTCTTCTGACATATGTCTTGAGATTCCACTGTCCAAGTACCAGGTATTTCTATAGGAGCACTTTAAGCAGGTTCCCTGTAAAAAAGTTTTAGATAGGAAATGATTTTGGTACCCATATTTTCATGGGTCCAGACAGGTTAGCCAATAAAACATTAGGTACCCAAATTTGTCTTATGGGTCTCATAAAATTTGCAGAATCAACAGATTTTGATAGATAAACCTTATTATATCTATAACTATGAATATTACTTGTTGAAGCATATGACCTTCCAGAACTAGAACTATCTACATTCTATCCAGATTTATGAATAAATCTAATTTTGGTAATTTTTCTTTGTCCAGGTTGGTATCCTATACCGGTTGTATATCTAGGTGCAATCTGCTTACCTCGAATTTGAGTAAGAGTATCTTTTCCATTTATGAACTTTTCTAAATCCATCCTAAGTTTCTCATTTGACAATTTCAGTTCAGTGTTTTCTTTATGAAACTGAGCATTCTTTTCCGTTTCTCTGTCAAGATCAGATTTATGTTTAATATTTAAAGAATAATGTTTCTTTAAACCTTTGTATTTGTTTTTCAGCTCATTACAAGTTTCTTCCAACATATCACAGTATTCAAACAGTTTAGATTTTGACATATTTTCAGAATAGGAATCATCTCTAGAATAATATGAATTTAAATCAGGAGTTTCAGATGTTACCCAGAGGTGTTTGTCATAAAACACATGTTTGCCTTATTTCTGTTTTCAGTCTCAGAAGCTTCAGATTCAATGGAGCTATCCTCAGAAGCACTCCACGTAGCCATCACGGATTTCTTATACTTATTATCCTTATACTCAAATTTCTTATTGTGTGTCAGCTTTGGACAGTCCACTTTTATATGTCCTTTTCTTTTTCATTCATAGTAAACAACTTCATTAGATTTGTTAGATTTCTTCCAGTCCTTTTTCCAGTGTCCCTTGTTGTCATACTTACCTTTGTAATTTGATTATTTGAAAAACTTCTTCTTCCTATAAAACTTCTTAAATCTTCTGGCTATGTGAGCCATTTCTGCATTACTGGAAGATGCACTTTCACTTTCTTCACAGCTTGAGCTATCACTTACAGCTTGATGTTTTTACTTATCCTTATTTTTTGATGTATATGTCTTGAAGGAAAATGACTTCCTTTATGGTTCATCATCTTCTTCTTTGTTAACCTTATTTTCTTCTTCATGCATCATAAACCTTACAATAAGTTCCTTGAGTGGTAGTTCACCAATATCACAATATTCTCTGATTGAAACAGATTTTCCCCTATACCATTCAGGTAGGCATCTCAAAATTGTCATGATCTGCTCCTTTTATGGAACATCCTTTCCCAGTGAGATCATTGTATTGACAATTTCGTTAAACCTGATATACATATTAGAAATGGGTTCATCAGGATTCATCATAAAATTATCATATTTAATAGTATAGATGTTCAATATCATTTCCTTAACGTTACTACCACAAAACTGGGAAAGGCATGCGCCTGCCTTTATCAGCGCTAACGGAAAAGCGCTGATAAAGGGGCGGACCTTTATTAGTGCTAACAAAAGCGCTGATAAAGGTTGTATTTATCAGAACTTTTCATTTTAGCGCTGATAAATACATCCTTTATCAGCGCTTTTTACTAGCGCTGAAAAAGGCTCACACGGATTTGTTAAAAACCCGCGGGTCTTCTTCCTCCTCCCTGCACCCGGTCAAGCTCTCACGGAATCCCTCCTCTGCACCGCTGCCGCCTCCTCTTCCTCTTCCGCCGCGGTCGCCGCCTTCTCCTGCTCCTCCTCCTCTGGCCGCCGCCTCCTCCTCTGGCCGCCGCCTCCTCCTTCTCCTCCTCCTCCGGCCGCCTCCTCCTCCTCAGGCCGCCACCTCCTCCTTCTTCTCCACCTCTGGCCGCCGCCTCCTCCTCCTCATATGCTACTCCTCCTCCTCCTCCTCCTCCACTGCATCCTCATCCTCCTCCTCCTCCACTGGCGCTTCCTACTCCTCATCCTAGTCCGCTGCCTCATCCTCCTCCTCCACCGGCGCGTCCTCCTCCTCCTCTGTCTACTCTGCTGCCTCCTCCTCCACCGCGGTTTGAGAGGTGCCTCAAGTACTCAGGTGTGTCTCACAATCTTTATTTTTTGTTTTATATGATGTTTTTTGGAGATTTTTCAAATTAAACAAGGTTTTGTGTTCATATTTTTTGAGAAACAATGTAGAACCTTGAGCATGAAGAGGTTTTCAGTCCTCTTTCTAAATCACATAGTTGACATTCATGGTTAGTGAAGGTTAACCATGGGATATCTTAGAGGTAACCATGTGAGGTGGATTTTAGTTATGGATTAACATACCATTTTTTCATGATTTCATACAAAACATGTGAAATTTTTTAGACTGAGGTAGTTCCAATTTACATAATTAATGCATAGTTTGGTAAACTATGTTGACCAAATATTTGAAGGGGTTTTCTTTTACAGTTCCACCACAATATTAATATATGGTTTGGAAAATTGTGTTGAACATTAAAATTATATTTTCATCTTTTTTCCTCTGAAATTCCAATAGGGGAAGCCCCCATTTCTCATCCCCCCTCTTAAACAATGCCCAATCGACCCACCCCCTTATTCCTCTTTGATTCCCCTTTCCATGGGGAGTTTTTTAGTGGATTTATTCAACAGTTCTAAGTGATTTCACCATCTTCCTTACCATTTTATTCTTTATATTTAGTTTCTATTTATTTATGATTTATCTAGATTAGGTTTTATGGGTGATTCAACTAGAGCACGGTGGTATAATATTGATTTGATGGGGGTGTTTTCCTTCCTCATGTATAAGAGGCATCATGATGGTTTCTTCAAGTCACCAATCATTATGAAGGATTTTTGTTTCTTTTTGTAGTTTTCATGGATATTGGATCAAATTATATAATGTTGTCTATGGATTTCGTTTTTATGGTTGGGTATTTTTCCTAAGATGGCACTAAGATCCCACTTCAGATCTTATATGGATTTTTGGTCTTGGTTCTAACATGAAAAGTCCACAAGATGAGTTTCTAGTGAATATAACTAGTTTAAATTGATTTGTATAATTAATTATAAATGTTATAATTTAATAATTTTTGTTTTTGGGAGAGAGGAACGAGCTAAATTGATTAGTTGATCATGGGGTAGACATTGGACGAGGCTTAGCGAGCCTAGGAAAAGTTTTCAACTTGGAATTAAAATAGTAGAAACATATAAAATAGGTATGTGGTCCTGGAAATTTTATTATGGATTTATAAATTCCTTAATGGGTGTTATTAGAGTGAGTGTGACTTAGAGGACCTTGTTAGGGGGAACCCGGAGACCTCTTGGAATACATTCTGTGACTTTTATGTATCTATTCCCATAGGCCACACATGGAACTAGTGATACATCAGAGCCCTTGGCCTTATTGAATTGAACCTAAAGTGTGTGAACGTCCCACATGGGGATGTGACTACATGGGTGGGTATAACTTTGTAAGGTTGTTGATAGGATAGATGTGTAGACTGACCCAGAACAAACCTATATACTGAAATGGGACATGAGCCATCTTTTGAGACTATTTATAGTATGGAATATTACCATGTAAATATTATTAGGCTATACCATGTAAGACAATGATAAATAATATGATTCTCTCATGCGATGAGTGTTTCACTACATCATGTTCTTCTGTTGGATGGTGACATTGCAATTATGGTCTTCAATCTTAACAGCTTATTGATCCAAACCTTTAATGGTTTTCCTTTCTAAAAATTGGTTTTAATGTATTAAGGTCTTTCTCAGGTTTCATTTCAGCCCTTCATTTTAAAATAACAACTGTATAACAGTATGAATAACATAACTCAAGTTGATAGAGAATAAAATTTACGAAGGCATTGGATTCCCTTCGAGCTAGTTGGATTAGTGTTGTCCCCATGGATAGTAAAACCCCTTTTGGAGATCATGGAATAGATGATAATTGGTTGTTTGGATCATTCATTGCTTCTAGATATTTTTACAGATTTTCATTGGTGTTTTTGGTTTATACTTGTCTCAATCCCTACTGGTGTATGTTCTTTTCACCTTGTGTTTGTACTTATACTCTTTTTTTAATTGAGTCCTTTGGGGCATGAATTAGGTGACCAATTCATGTCAACACTTTTATTAAAAAAATGACCTTGAGGTGGTATTTTATTGTAATGGAAAAAATTACATAGTAGTGAGGTCTATGATACTACTAATAGGGATTCCATTGATTTTTAGTAGTGATTATATTTGTTATGAAAAGTGGATAGGTGAGAGATTTCAGTCCTTATTGTGTATTTGGCCTGTTTGGTTGAGTGTCCCGCACTACTGGGGTTAAGTTGTTGGGAACAATTTTATACTAGTATCGATACTACTCAAGTTGTGATAATGGGATGGAGGTTTTCCATGTTATTATCAAATTCACCAGGGTGAGTTTATATCTAGGGTAATTATCAATGTATACTAGGGTGAAAGACCTCATGATTATTGTTATGGTTGGTATAGTATTCACAATGTTCTCAAATACACTATGGCACTAGCCAAAGTTGGTATGGATGATCGAGGCTACAAACCTGAGGATCAATGATTATTTATTTATTTATTTATTAGATATTATTTATTTATTCAGAGCATGAAACATGCACATATAACTAAAAATTATAATTTATGAAACCACATTGGTGGTTCCCTACTGAGTACCCAAGAAAGCCTCATGTATTGAAGGTCAGGTAGAATTGGGTCCCAGTGTTTCCAGATCGAGTTGGAGTAACTTTGATGGGTTTTAGAGATCTAGATGATGTGAGGCTTGGGGATTGTAGTGGTTCCCAATATATTTTTTATTTTGGTATTTATTTATTCCATTATTTCCTCTAAGTATCTTGTTTTTTATCTAGATTATACTCATATTCCTTCTCCTTTAACCTATATACTTATCCTATGGATTTTAAATAGGATGAATATAAATAATGAATGGATGAATGCCAATCGGTTGACAAAAGAATATGAAGAAGGCGTGAAAGAATTTATCAAGTTTTCAAAAGATCATGCATGTTACTCTTCTCAAATCCTTTGTCCGTGTTTACGCTGTTGTTATTCAAAACAAATTAGTCCAGATGAGTTGGAAGAACACTTGATCTGTCACGGAATAGATCAAAGTTATACATGTTGGAATAAACACGGGGAAAAAACGAATGTAGGTAGTGACTGGGGTGACACTGCATTTTATGGATCATCTGATATGATTACAAACATGAACAATGAAGATGACCGTATGGAGGATGTGATTACAGATGTGAATGATGATGAAGATCGTATTGAGAAAACGACAAGGACCTTCGAATATGAACTTCGTGATTGCCCAAAATTGTTTGAGAAGTTAAATTTTTTTGCAAATACGTCATTGTATGCTGGTTGCACTAAACATACAGCATTGTCAGCCGTACTGAAGCTGTATAATTTGAAAGCAGATAATGGGTGGAGTGACGACAGTTTTATGAAACTACTTGCCCTCTTGAATGACATGCTCCCAGAAGACAATGAGCTCCCGATCCGAACATACGATGCCAAACGAATGCTACGCTCTATGGGTATGATCTATGAAAGAATACACGCCTGCCTGAATGACTGTATACTATTTCTCAAGGACCACAAATCACTTAAAGAATTCCCAAAGTGTGGTGCTTCTCGATACAAGAAAGATGAATCCATTCCTACTAAAGTTGTATGGTACATTACAATCATTCCAAGGTTTAGACGCCTATATGGAAGTGAGGAGACTGCAGAACAATTAACATGGCATGCAGATACAATAATTAAATATGGGATACTACGTCACTCGGCAGACTCTCCTCAGTGGAAGAGAATCAATCATGAGTATCCTGAATTTGGAAATGAGTCGAGAAACCTTCGTCTTGCGTTATCTACAGATGGAGTGAATCCTTTTGGTTTTCAAATCAACAGTCACAGTACATGGCCAGTTATGTTGATAAATTATACCTTACCACCGTGGTTATGCATGAAACGAAAATAAATCATGTTATCTATGCTTATATCAGTACCAAAACAACCGGGTAATTATATTGATGTTTATTTAGCTCCATTGATCGAAGATTTGAAATTATTTTGGGATTCAGGTGTTACATTGTCTGATGCTTACAGAAAAGAAGATTTCACTTTGAGAGTCATGTTGTATGGGACGATAAATGACTTCCCAACTTATGGAAATTTTTCAGGATATAACATTAAAAGAACTCAAGGATGTACCGTTTGCGAAGAAGGTACACAATCAATTAGGTTGAAACATTCATCGAAAACTGTGTTTCTAGGACATCGCAGATTTATACCGCGACAACATAAGTACCGTTCTTAGAAGACATCATTCGATGGAAGTTCAGAAGAGCGTACAACACCGTCTCCACTAACAGGAGATCAATTGTTTGAGAAAGTTAAAAATCTGGAAACTACTTTTGGTAAACCGGCTTCGAAAAACCTTACGAAAATCGGTTGGAAAAAGAGATCAATTTTTTTTGAGTTACAATACTAGAATTGTCTGTATGTAAGACATTTTATTGATGTTATGCATGTAGAAAAAAATGTATTTTACAGTGTTATCGGCACGTTTCTAAATACATCTGAAAAAAAAAGATGGAATTAAGGCTAGGTTTGACATGGTTGAGATGGGAATACGAGTATATTTGGCACCAGTAAAGGGTGAAAAACGAACATGTCTTCCTCCTGCTGCTTACACTCTTTCCAGGCAGGAGAGATATTAGTTTTGCAACTTCATGAATGACGTAAAGGTTCCAGAGGGGTATTCTTCAAATATCAATAACCTTGGTTCAATGAGCGACTTGAAGATAAAAGGTCTGAAATCACATGACTGTCATGTTTTGATGCAAAATCTCATTCCAATTGCTTTACGTTGCATTTTTCCCAAGAATTTCTTCCATACATTAACGAAACTCTGTTTCTTCTTCAAAACTATATGCAGAAAAGTTATGGACCCGGCGAAATTGCCAGCTATGGAAAAAGAAATTGCTGTCATATTATGTGAATTAGAAATGTTCTTCCAGCCTTCATTTTTTGATATGATGGTTCATTTGATGGTCTACTTTGTGAGAGAGATTCGACTATGTGGTCCTGTACATTGCAGATGGATGTACCCCATTGAACGGTATATGAAGATTTTGAAAGGGTATGTCAAAAATCGAAGTCGGCCAGAGGGTTGTATTGCAGAGCGATATATTGTTGAGGAAGCCGTTGAATTCTGTACCGAATACTTTTCTGGTGTGGAAAGCATTGGCTTACCGAAATCTCGTCACACTGGGCAGCTAGAGGGTGAAGGAATTTCTGGAAGAAAGGTTGTCACAATCAATATTACAGATCGGGAGCACGCCCACCTTTATGTTTTGCATAACAGTTTGGACGTTGAACCACATGTTGAAATCCACAAAAAAATTCTTAGGCAATTGAATCCATCAAGGGCTGAAAGATGGATATCAGATACACATAATCGACAGTTTATAGGATGGTTTCGAGATCATATTTTTAAGAAGTCAGATGAAAATCCAAAGTCTATTTCAGAATGAATTTGATGGCTAGTCAGAGGACCAAGTGTGTATGCATTATATTACAATTCTTATGTAGTTAATGGTTGTACATTTTATACTAATGAACATGATGAATACAGTACCATGCAGAATAGTGGGGTTACACTTGTGGCTGAAGCGATGCATGTTTCCGGTGATAAGGATAGAAATCCAATTTATGCGAATATGTCATACTTTGGCATCATCCAACAAATATGGGAGTTGGATTATACGAAATTTCAAGTTCTGATATTTCAATGAAAGTGGGATGATAACAGGAGTGCTGTTAAAATAGATTATTTGGGATTTGTGAAAGTTGATTTCAGTAATGAAGGGGAGAAAGACGAACCATTTATAATGGCATCACAGGCAGTGCAAGTATTTTATGTTCCCGATCCCGCAAACCGAAACTGGTCAATTGTTCTGTTATCGACCAAAATAGCTGAAGGGTCAGATGAAAATTCAACGGAAGATGACCCTCTCATTGGGATTTCACAATCATTTCACAGTGGTCCCAATGTAGTCAAAATTTTGTATGTCAGAGGAGACCACAATGAAGGGATATGGATAGTTGATAGAGGGGTCAAATCCCTTCAGTCTTTTAAAAAAAGGGAGTTCAATAATCAGGTTATTGATTTTTATTGTAATATAGATTGTGTTACATTATGTTATTATCTGTTCGCTACTCCTTTTAGGTGATCTAACTTAAATTTTAAACCAGTTCTGCAGATAATGACTTCTTCACCTAATGATGCACCCAATACCGAGACACAACACGTATCTCAACATGTTGCAGCTAGTCCCACTGCTGAGAGACAACAGGTCTCTCAACCAGTTGCAGCTTGTCCCACTGCTGACGTACAGCAGGTCTCTCAACCTCTTGCAGCTGGTCCCACTGCTGAGAGAAAACAGGTCTCTCAACCTGTTGCAGCTGGTCCCACTGCTGACGTACAACTGGTCTCTCAACCTGTTGCAGCTGGTGTCAGTGCCGAAGCTAGCGCATCAGAGAAACATAATGATGATGCAGAAACTGAGGAAATGGTAGGTGATGAAACCCCAGCGACACAAAAAAAACAGGTGCGTCGTAGTTTGACAGTTTTAGCAAAAATCCTTAAGGCAAAAGAAAAAGGCATCAAATATGAGGTGGGATAGAATAAGCTAGGCCAGCATGTAAACCCCAACAAATCCATGTTTAGTAGCTACATTGGAATCGTCACTCGACAACGTGTGCCGATTGACGTAGAGTCGTGGAACCATGTTTTCAGCGGGTTGAAAACATTAATGTGGGAAGAGATTACGGTAACATTGTGATATCATCTATTTAATTTATTAAAATAAAATAAAATATTGAAATATTGACTAACCCTTCATCATCTCTTGCAGAGTTCATTTATAGTAGATTTTTTGCAAAAAGAATATGTTTTTAGACTGGCCGGAAGGATTCATAGAGGCTTTCGCACCATTTTAATGAAAAATCATCTGAAAGTTGCCGATGGGAAAATCAAGCCGCACCCGCATCCTCTTTATGCACACATGATATCCCAAGGAACGTGGGATGCGTTTTGCAACCATCGTGCGGAAAAGAATTTTCAGGTACATTGTGTTTGGTTACACGTTGTGTAACGTTTCTTGTATTCATCACATTGATTGATAGGTTTTTATTTATGAAACAGCAACTGAGTGCTGAAAATAACGAACGGGCAGCAAAACCAGTGTACCCCTACCGTAAATCAAGGTTGGGGTATGCTTCAATTGAAAAACAATTGGAATGTATTTTAAAAGTACTGTAATAATTTTATGTGACATAAAACAACATCGTAACCATGTTTCTCTGTTTATATGCAGATTGATGAAGCAAAATCGCAAGTCACTTCCATTCCACGCCATGTGCTATGGAAGGAGGCTCGTGTTATTAAATATGGGAAACTGATAGATGAAAACACACAAAAAGTGTGGGAAACATGTGTAAGTATGACATAATATAAAACTGTTTTGCTTTAAATCACTATTACATAACGATGCTTACTTATTTTTTCATATTTTCTATTTGACATAGTCACCGGAATCAACAACACCCGCACCGTATGCAGACATACTTTCAACGGCCTTGAAATAGCCAGAACAGTATGGCCGCGTCAGAGGTGTGGGTTTTGGGGTGTCACCCAAGAAATATTTTAAGAAAAAAAACAAGAGGATGAACAAACTAAAGAATTTCATGTAATGAGAGATAGAGTAGCTACCCTTGAAGAACTAATCCCAACTCAGGGAGAGATGCTAAAGTGTTTGATGGAGGAGAGGCGAAGAGAAAAAACTACTCAAGAACAACCCCCGCGAGAAGATCCACCCCTCACCAGCTTTGAGGCGAGCCATTCCCCTCAATGACCTGACTTAACCGAGGTAATCAATGTTATAATATTCGTTTTTGTGAGATGTGAATCACAAAGACACTTATACCTTTCATTTAATGATATTCTGCAGGGTGAAAAAGATTGTGATTTATATCTGTCATCTCCCACCCATCGCCTTGTAGCGAGGGCTACGGTGTTCAATAAGCAGAATGACACGCTACACTCCAGACCACTTCCAACCGGTCAAGTAAAAGTGTCGATTAACGTAGATCATGAGCCGAGTGCCGAGCTACCCATTCCAAATGACGATGACGACATTCATATGGTGGAAAAAGATATTGGAACATTCGTTGCATGGCCATCGAATCTTGTAAAAAAACACGTCGAGTAGGAGGTATTCATTTCCAGTTCATTTTTCAAGAAGAACCTTTAACATTAAATTAGAAAATGGCTGAACCGATGAATGTTATTACAGAAGGATAAAATGGAGAAGCTAAAATAAAAGAGCGACTCCAAGATTGGATCAACAAACCGATCAAAATGATCTACTGAAAGCGCGTTCACCCCGCCCGTTCTATGTCCACATTTAATATCATTTCAAGCTCATGTGGATACGAAAATGAAATACGGAAAGAGTCATACAATAGTTTGTGAAAAAGATATGTATGGAGATGAAACAATAGATTTCGTTAGTTCAGACGCTGTTTCTGAGATCATCACATAAGACTGGCTAGGCGCCTCCGTTATAAATGTATACATGAGGTATGTTTTCATGATTTGATTTTACAGAAGCTGATATACTTTGATAATTATGGACAAATACATCTCATATTTTTCACAGGCGTATATATGAAAAACAATTGAAAGGATTTTCCCATCAATACAAATTTGGACTCGATAGTCCTCACAACATTTCTACACAACGAATAGAAATAGATTCTAATTTTCAGGCTGAATTGATGTCAAATCTGATCAGAACGTTTCAAAGAAGAATTACGACTGACAGGCTCTTCTTAATACCAACGATGCAAGGGTAAAACTCTAAATTTTAATCATATCAATTATATTTTCATTTCTATCAGTACTTATATCTTTTTGTGTTTTTTGGGAACATTGGATGCTGATTTTACTCAATTTGGATACTCCAAAGATTTATTTTCTGGATTCACTGCATGGATATCCAACTAACAGACCACACATGATGGCGATTGTCAATTTGTAATACACTAGATTGAACATTTTAGAACTAAATATCTAGTTATATAATTTATATTATATTTTAATGAGGATTTTTTTATGATAGGGAGGTGTATGAATATTGTCTAAAGGCTGGAATGAATCCAGGGCATAAGGACGACAATGCCCACAAGATCTACAGATGGAAAAGTATCTGGGTATATATAATTATATTTCACTAACCAAATACATATCAAAACAAATTACTTATTTTTCATGATGTTTTTGCAGTGTCCGAAACAAACAGATGACAAGGACTGCGATTATTATGTTTGTAAATTTATGAAAGAGATCATATTTCATGAACAAACTATCATCACTGAAGAAGTATTTTTGAAAATAATTACTACCTTATTTAAAATAATTATTAATCCTTTGTGTATTTATATTTTTTCAGTACTACTATGACTGTTGCAAAAACTCCTATTCAGAAGATGATACAAATGTCTTTAGAAACGAATGGGCAGCGTACCTGATCGAAGAATGTAAACAAATAGGACAATAAAAGTGAATTCCTAATACTTATGTTATCATTATATGGTCGTTGATATCTCCCTTTACACTTATTGAGAATCTATGATCTTCCTTTCTTATGTTTCATATCCTTAGATTAGTGAATTCCTACTACTTAGTTTGAGAATGACATAAACTTTAGAAAATAACACCAATGACATACAACAAACTGAGAAAACGCGTTTGGATTGTTTTGATACTTTAGGACAATGATCCACGAGTCATTTGGGACATGTACGAACAACCTCACCTTAATCCGATGCATGGTGTGACCGGTATGGCTAAAATTGTCTGATATCAGTTTGAAAATGACATAAACTTTGGAAAACAACACCAATGACACACGGAAAACTGAGAAAACGCCTTCGGATTGTTTTGATACTTTAGGACAATGATCCACGAGTCATTTGTGACGTGTAAGTATTGACCGAACATCAATCCGATGCACGGTGTGAACGGTATGGCTAAAATTGTCTGATATCTGTTTGAAAATGACATAAACTTTGGAAAAAAACACCAATGACATAGGCCAAACCAAGTAAACATGTTCGGATTGTTTTTATACTTTAAGAAAACGATCCACGAGTCATTTTTTATGTGTACGAATTGACCGCACCTCAATCCAACGCACGGTGTGACCGGTATGGATAAAATTGTCTGATATCAGTTTGAAAATGACATAAACTTTAGAAAACAACACCAATAACACATGGCAAATTGAGAAAACTCCTTCGGATTGTTTTTATACTTTAGGAAAACGATCTACGAGTCATTTGTGACGTGTAAAAATCGACCGCACCTCAATCCGACGCACAGTGTGACCGGTATGGCTAAAATTGTCTGATATCAGTTTGAAAATGACATAAACTTTGGAAAACAACACCAATGACATATTCCAAACCGAGCAAACGCATTTGGATTGTTTTGATACATTAGGACAACGATCCATTAGTCATTTTTGACGTGTACGAATTGACCGCACCTCAATCCGACGCATGGTGTGACCGGTATGGCTAAGAGTGTCTAATATCAGTTTCAAATTGAGAAAAACTTTGGAAAACAACACCAATGACATATGCCAAACCAATCAAACAAGTTCGGATTGTTTTTATACTTTAGGAAAACGATCCACGAGTCATTTTTGACGGGTACGAATTGACCACACCTCAATCCGACGGACGGTGTGACCGGTATGGCTAACAGAGTCTGATATCAGTTTCAAATTGAGATAAACTTTGGAAAAAAACACCAATGACATACGCCAAACCGAGAAAACGTGTTCGGATTGTTTTGATACATTAGTAAAATGATCCACGAGTCATTTGAGACGTGTACGAATAGACCGCACCTCAATCCGACGCACGGTGTGACTGGTATGGCTAAAATTGTCTGATATCAGTTTGAAAATGACATAAACTTTGGAAAACAACACCGATGACACATGGAAAACTGAGAAAACACCTTCGGATTGTTTTGATACTTTAGTAAAACGATCCAAGAGTCATTTTTGACGTGTACGAATTGACCGCACCTCAATCCGACGCACGGTGTGACCGGTATCACTAAAATTGCTTGATATCTATTTGAAAATGACATAAACTTTCGAAAACAACACCAATGACAAACAGAAATCCGAGAAAACGCCTTCGGATTGTTTTGATACTTTAGGAAAATGATCCACGAGTCATTTGTGACGTGTAAAAATTGACTGCACCTCAATCCGACGCACGGTGAGACCGGTATGGCTAAAATTGTCTGATATCATTTTGAAAATGACATAAACTTTGTAAAACAACACCAATGGAAAACGCAAAACTGAGAAAACGCCTTCGGATTGTTTTGATACTTTAGGAAAATGATCCACGAGTCATTTGTGATGTGTACGAATCGACCGCACATCAATCCGATGCATGGTGTGACCGGTATGGCTAAAATTGTCTGATATCAGTTTGAAAATGACATAAACATTGGAAAACAACAACAATGACACACGGAAAACTGAGCAAACGCTTTCGGATTTTTTTTATACTTTAGGAAAACGATCCACGAATCATTTGTGACACGTACAAATCGACCACACCTCAATCTGACGCACGGTGTGACCAGTATGGCTAAAACATTCTGATATCAGTTTGAAAATGACATAAACTTTGGAAAACAACACCAATGACACACGAAAAACTGAGAAAATGCCTTCGGATTGTTTTGTTCCTTTACGACAACGATCCACGAGTCATTTGTGACGTTAAAGAATTGACTATACCTCAATCCGACGCATGGTGTGACCGGTATGGCTAAAATTTTCTGATATCAGTTTGAAAATGACATAAACTTTGGAAAACAACACCAATTACACACGGAAAATCGAGCAAACGTCTTAGGATTGTTTTGATACATTAGGACAACGATCCATGAGTCATTTGTGATGTGTACGAATCGACCGAACCTCAATTCGATGCACGGTGTGACCGGTATGGGTAAATGTGTCTGATATCAGTATCAAATTGAGATAAACTTTGGAAAACAACACCAATCACATACGCCAAACCAAGAAAACGCTTTCGGATTGTTTTGATAATTTAGGAAAACGATCCACGAGTCATTTGTGACGTGTAAGAATCGACCGAACCTCAATCGGATGCATGGTGTGACCGGTATGGCTAAAAGTGTCTGATATCAGTTTCAAATTGAGATAAACTTTGGAAAACAACACCAATGACATACGCCAAACCAGGAAAACGCGTTCTGATTGTTTTGATACTTTAGGAAAATGATCCACGAGACATTTGTGATGTGTACAAATTGACCGCACCTCAATACGACGCACGGTGTGACCGGTATGGCTAAAAGTGTCTGATATCAGTTTCAAATTGAGATAAACTTTGGAAAACAACACCAATGACATACGCCAAACCGAGCAAACACGTTCGGATTATTTTGATACATCAGGACAACGATCCACGAGTCATTTTTTATGTGTACAAATCGACCACACCTCAATCCGATGCACGGTGTGACCGGTATGGCTAAAATTGTCTGATATCAGTTTGAAAATGACATAAACATTGGAAAACAACACCAATGACACACGGAAAACCGAGCAAAAACGTTCAGATTGTTTTGATACTTTAGGAAAATGATCCAAGAGTCATTTTTGACATGTACGAATCGACCGCACCTCAATCCGATGCACGGTGTGACCGGTATGGCTAAAATTGTCTGATATCAGTTTGAAAATGACATAAACTTTGGAAAACAACACCAATGACACACGGAAAACTAAGAAAACGCCATCGGATTGTTTTGAAACATTAGGAAAACGATCCATGATTCATTTTTGATGTGTACGAATCTACCTCACATCAATCCGACGCACGGTGTGACCGGTATGGCTAAAATTGTCTGATATAAGTTTGAAAATGACATAAACATTGGAAAACAACACCAATGACACACGGAAAATGGAGAAAACGCCTTCGGATTGTTTTGATACTTTAAGAAAACTATCCACGAGTCATTTTTGATGTGTACGAATCGACCGCACCTCAATCTGATGCACAGTGTTACAGGTATGGCTAAAATTGTCTGATATTCGTTTGAAAATGACATAAACTTTGGAAAACAACACCAATGACATATGCCAAACCGAGAAAACACCTTTGGATTATTTTGATACATTAAGGAAACGATCCACGAGTCATTTGTGACGTGTACGAATCGACCGCACCTCAATCTGACGCACGATGTGACCGGTATGGCTAAAAGTGTCTGATATCAGTTTCAAATTGAGATAAACATTGGAAAACAACAACAATGACATACGCCAAACTGAGCAAACGCGTTCGGATTTTTTTGATACTTTAGGACAACGATCCACGAGTCATTTTTGACGTGTACGAGTCGACCACACCTCAATCCAACGCACGGTGTGACCGGTATGGCTAAAATTGTCTGATATCAGTTTGAAAATGACATAAACTTTGGAGAACAACACCAATGACATACGCCAAACTGGGAAAACATGTTCGGTTTGTTTTGATACTTTAGGAAAACGATCCATGAATCATTTGTGACGTGTACGAATCAACCACACCTCAATCTGATGCACGGTGTGACCGGTAAAGCTTTTGATTAGATAAAGAATCAGTATTTATTAAATGAGATAAATCAATCAAAAACATATTGATTTTTCATTATTCCCTTTCATTGTTATGAAAATGAAAAAATTTTATTTTAAAATTTAATATTTTAGTTTCACATTTCCATATTAATGTATTCTTTCTTATTACTGTTTTAATTTCTTTCATTATTGCATTAATAACATAATATTTGTTTTCTTATATAGGTAAAAAAAATTCCTTGAGTTCGGATGCTTTGTTCGGCAACAAATACCGTCGAGAGCGGATCACGGATATCAAAGGATGAAACATGAATGTTTATAACTGTTGTTGAATAATTGTAAATGTAACCATGTAAAACAATGTTTGAAATGTATATAGCAATGCGTTTTTTTGTATTCATGATGTTAAGTAAATGTATATATTGTTGTCAGTCAAAATATTGGGTGCGGGTGCTATGGTGTGCAGGTGTGCATGTGCTACTTTGTGCATGTATTCTGTTGTGCAGGTGTGCAAGTAATGTTTTTTAGGTGCAGGCGCTGGGGCCTTTATCAGTTCTTTTTTAGCGCTGATAAGGGACACCTTTAACAGCGCTAGAGGAGTGCTGATAAAGAGACCCTTTATCAGTGCTCCGAGAAGCGCTGATATAGGTGACCTTTATCAGTGCTCCACGACGCGCTGATAAAGGACCCCTTTATCAATGCTCCGAGAAGCGCTGATATAGGGGACCCCCCCCCCCTTTATCAACGCAGGAATTAACATCGCTTTTCTAGCGCTGTTAATTCTAGTTTTTAGCGCTGATAATGGGGCAGGTTGTAGTAGGGGTTCCTTCATGAGAAAGACTTAAAGTATCCCAAATTTCATATACAGTCTTACAAGAAGATATTCTATTAAATTCCTCATCACCCAAAGCACAATACAGAGCATTCATAGCTTTGAAATTTTTATTGTAAGTTGTCTTAGTATCTTCATTCCATGTAGATCTAACAGTAGTGGGAATTTTATATTCTTATTCTATGGAAATCCAAATATCAAAACCCTTGCTTTCTAAATGAATTTTCATCTTAATTTTCCACTGAGCATTGTTTTTTCCATTGAAAAATTTTGGTCTATTAGTAGCAACACCTTCAAGTCTGCAATCCATGATAACTAGGTTAAAACAAAAAATTTAAAGAGATAAAAATTTAAAAATAACAGAAATTTTAAGAACATTAAAATACAACTAAAATCACAGTTCAAAAACAGAGTAATTCAGAAAATATTTTATTAAATCCTTTGATACCAAATGTTGGTCGGAGGGGTTACTCAAGAGGGGGGGGGGGTAAATTGAGTAACAATTAAAATTTCTGTTTAAAATCCTTTACCAAAATCCCCAAATTTAAAATACTAATTGAATTGTAAAGAATTTGAATGAAAGAAAACATTCAGTTAGGTTCTCAAAGGATTGATTAATTCCCTTTTAATCTAATCAGAAGATCAGATTAGCTTTTGAAACATACATAGTGATTTAAAAATAATGCAAACACTTGATAATTCAGTTATCAGAGTAACCTTGAAAAACAATTTAGGTTTTAAAGACCATAACAACGGAATAAAAGGTTTTAGATAAAACTAAACAACGCACATCAGATATAGCCAAGAGGTTCAGTCTCAAGATGAGACTTAGTCCTCTCAAAAATTTATATAAATTTGATCCACACCCTGGATCATGGTTCACAACAGCTTACAACTGTCCAGGTCAAAGACCTCTACCACAGTTCTACGTGGGAAACAAAAACAACAGCAAATACAGCTACCCAGGTCAAAGACCTCTACCACAGTTCTACGTGGGAAACAAAAACAATAGAAAATACAGTTGTCCAGCTCAAACACGACCTCTACCACTATACACATTGAGAAATAGAATATGTAAGGAGTTTGAATAAGGTTTTACATATCCTCCAGTTAAGGTTAAGGAGACAGTGTATGTGTAAATTAAAACCGATGACACACAATGCTCGTAATGTAAACAATAAATCACTGAGCATGATATAGAGTTTAGAGTGGATATAGTGAATGTAGTGTAGCTTCTGGACACCTTCAGATTGATCAAAAATGGTTATGAGTCCTCTTTTGGTTTTTTTTCTGGAAAACAGAGTGTCGTCTGCTTGACATCCAGGTTCATAGACAGTGAAAATGTAGTCGATGAAGTTCTTCAAAGTCATTGTGAATGTACAGAGCTATTCTTGAGTGAGTGTGAGTGTGTATGAACTTATTGTGTATTTAACTTGTAGATCACTTATGTATTGAACTTGTATATTCCTCGTGTCTTTCACATGTCTCTCTTTTTCAGCAACATGGAATTCTAGTATTTATAGAACGATCTCTGGCAAATGAAATGATTTCTTTTTTGCAGGTACGAGGTATGGTTACCTGACATCCAAAAAACTTCATTAAATAAATGACAGAGTATTAAAATATATCTGATATGTCCCTTGGTTAGATTAAATAAAGATAAATAAATTAAGGCAACGTCAAATTCGCTATGATAGTAGCTTTGGATATAGGTAGCCTTGTTTCTCGGTAAGTCTTTGTATTGGTAACCTCTTGTATCGGTAACCTCTTGTGTAACCGTATCCTTTCTATCAGTAGACTTCATGTCTATCGGTAAACTTGATCGGTAGTGGTAGACTTAACTTACCGGTGAACTTTCATGTAACAGTAGCCTTCATGTACCGATAGCTTCCAGAGTGTATCAGTAGACTCCCTTCGGTAACTTGTTTGTAATGGTAGGCTTGAGTAACGGTGACTTGTCTGTATCGGTAGAATTGATTTATCGGTAGGCTTGATGTATCGGTGGGCTTTCATGTAACGGTAGACTCGTTGTACCGATGGACCTGATGTATCGGTGTCCTTCACGTATCGGTAGACTTTTTGTACCCGTGGACTTGATGTATCAGTGACCTTCACGTATCGGTAGACTTGCATAACGGTGACCACTTGCCTGTTTAAACATTCAATTGGCAGAAAGGGTTATGTTAGAATATATATCCAACCAGTAACCGAATTCTCTGAAGATAATTTAAATATTATAATATATGAATATGTGTATGGTGTACAGAAATACTGAAATAAGTAATTAACCATTAATCAATATAGGTATTATCAAACCATAATTGAGCATTATTGGGATTATCATAATATGAGTGAGCATAATTGGGATTATCAAATTATGAGTTCAACTAATTCTCCGAGAGGGTTCAACAAAAATGTTTTTCAAAAAATAAGACTTACATTCACATTCATATGAAATCAGTTCTATACCAAAACCTTATTTTACAAAAACAATTCAAAACTATTTTAGCCATTTCAAAACCTATTTATTAAATAAATTTTTTGTCCATTTTATTATTTACATTTTTTTGAATTAAATCTTAAAGTATTTTTCAAAACATGTCCCATTTAGATTTTACTGAAATAGTGAATGCAATATTTTTTTCTTGTACAACATGAAAAGAATTTATATCCATAGTGACAACTCAAATGTTTTAAACAATCATTAATAATTTTCAATTATTATTTTCAATGAAATTAATTATCAAAATTATTTTTGAACATTTAGTTTTAAAAAGTACATTTCAAAATTAAAACGATACTTTCCTAAAGAAAATTAATGATCTTTTTATCATATTTATATTCATAAATAAATATAACCCCTAATTTTTACTCCAATGTGTATATGTTGTATTGATACTGAACTTACTCTTTTTATTGATCTTTTAAACAATTTTGATGAAGTAAAATATTGAAATTATCTTTTTTATTCATTTTTATATTCATTGTATTTTCTTTGAAATATCCACTTTCCTATCATCATTAGTCATTAAATTTACCCAAAATATCTGTATCATTTATAATGGATATTCTTATTTATTAAATAATATATCATTTCTATAGAGGTTATTTTTATTTTAAAATTTATATGATTGACATGGGATGTATTGGTAAACAATTATTTCATATGCATTATGGGTATTGGATGATAAGGATTACTGATCATTAATTAAATAAACTTTTAGATATTTGGGAAATGATGCTAAACTATAGTGATGGGAGGGGAACAATGTTATACATCCTCTTATTGAATCAATAGGATTAATGAGAAAAATAATTGAGAAAACTGTAAACTAATTTTCACATATTTTTTAAACTCTCTTCTCAAATATCTTGACAGTAGATGTATCATGATGCATGAGGTCATTGCATCCAATAATTATGCATTTACATTATTTCGAATTAATCTATTATTACTAATTTTACTTTTTTAGTGATGTGATATTTGGATGTATTTTGTTATGAGTTATTGGTTAAATGAATTTTTTTCCAGTTATTTACCAAAGGGTATTGCTTATTTCTTATCAAATTATGATTTTCATGTTATTGATTAAATAGAATGTGTTTTTAGTTATTCAATATCCCATATTGATTATTTGTCATGATATTTTATCATTGTTATTATCTATGGATTAGAAAGCTTCTCAGTTCAATGGATACATGGAAAGTGTGTTCTGTTATTTTTCATTACATATTGATTGTTATTATTAATTCATTAATGTTTCCACTTTTTTTAACACTCATATGTAATTTGGTATAACAATTTTTTTGTTCATATTAATCAATGAGTTTTTCTATTATATATATGAAAGGAAATTCTCTGGGAAATACTATTATTATCAAAAAAATCATTTAATTTTTCTATTGAAATGTATTAAAAGACACATATATTTAACTAGTTTACCAACACTACTAAACTATTAATCATTAATGATGCAATTCTAGGTATATTATGCCAATGTAATATAGTAGAAACCTTATTTGGGCTACTGGTGTTGGGTCACTATAGGTTATTTTAGTGGATGTTGACTAGAAACATGGGGAACTATATTTTAGAATACATAGATTAGGGAATATAACCATATGATAGCCATTGAATAAATCTATAAAAGAAAATATTAAAGTATCTGGTAAGGTATATATTGTATAATTATTCTAGAAATATATCCCTTTAAATATAATAATGTGTGTATGGTTCTAGAACATATGTATCTAGGGGTAATAATTTAGAAAATTGTGAATTGGTCTTGACCCAATCATTCCATAATGGATGAAAGTGGGTCATAATTCACAGCTTGTTTGACTATCATGGGGGATATGAGCTGGATAATTTACGTTTTCTTAAAAAAACAATATGAAAGATTTTAATAGATGATGTAATGACAGGAATTATGTTATAACTAATGTGGATTATATTATATTGATGGTGTCTTAAAGGAATATGAAATTTTTTTATGTGTAAAAATGAAGGGAATAAATTAATGTATTGTAAAAAAATGAAGGGTATAATAGAAGTAAATAAATTGCAACCTAGTTTTCGATTTATAGTTTATTGTCTTAAATGTGAAGAAGCTAGGAATTATCCAAGTCCATAATCTCGTTTAAAGGATATACCCTACAGAACAGAAGGACATTTATTTTAATAAAATGGAAAATGTATTTATGTATTGGGGATCAATATTTTAATTTTAGAAGTATTTTACCCAATATAATTTGGTTATATGATTTAATTTAACATAAAACCATTTTTTTAAATTTTTTAATCATATATGTATTAATTAAATTCAATTTTATGGATAATATCATGCTTTTATGAGTTTACGGTTGACCATATATTGAATATCATATAAAATATTTATAAAATTTATGGGATGTGTTTCTACCGTGATTAATGGAGTTTTTGATAAATTTATTGAAATACAAGACATTAGATTGGTACTTTTTTAGAGGAAATTTATTTGAGGAATTATTCCTTTACATTTTATAGACATACATTTAGAGTTACTAATAACTTTTAGGGTTAATCTGATCATTAATGACATCATATTAATAGTCAAATCACATTATTGGATTTTGTGTAACAAAGGGTGAATTGAAACCTAAGTGAAAATGTTATTTAATGACATTTTTTATTTAAAGGGTTTCCATTATATTTGTTGGAAATTCTTTAGGAATTATATTAAATATAGTGTAGAAAAAGGGAAACAAACATGTTGGGTGACATCCCATCACATACCACAGGGTTGTGGGACTTGATCCCATGACTTATGGATGTCAAGTTTTAACACATATTATTGACCTCTGTGATGTCCTAGTTAAGAGGACATTTCTAATAGTTTAAAAAATAATAATTAATGGTGAACCATTGGTGTTAATTTTTAGTTTTAGTGATTAATTTATCATATTGGATAACATATGCTAACCATATTTATTGTTGTAAATAAATAGAGACCGAAATAAATATGTGTCATTATTTTATGTTTGTTAAGATCGATTAAATGTGAATTTTAGTGTGTTCATATTAAAAATATAGTTTTTAGATATTCATTTTAGGGGTAATGGATGATTTGGAAATTGATCAAAAAACATCGGAAAGATCAAATTGTGTTGTTGAAATAGAAACTGATTAGGTAATTATATTATATTATATTCAAAGAGATAGAATGGAATCCTAAACTCTAAGAAAAGTACCTCGAAACAAAAAAATTATCCTATTAAAATCATTTTTGATGATATAAATAACTTCTTTAAAACCTATAGTTCATGGTTTTATTATCTCAAAATTTCCCTGGACATTGTTCTTTATCACTCTCCATCAGTATTTGGGTTTTATTTTTCTATTCTATGTCCATGTTTTCATATCCCACCCATGATATTCTATATGGAAACATATTATGTATTATTCTAAATGAAATATTTTACAAACCATTCTCTCTTATTATGAGGATGTTTCATTAACACCCTTATGAAGTTGGGTTTTGAACAATTGTATTTCCAAATTCAAAACCCTTGATTTCTGAGATATATCTTAAATTGCAAGGAAAAAATTTATTTTATGTGGGGTGAAGGTGACAAGATTATCTTTTAAATAAAGAAAATTATTTTCAATTTCATATGTGAAACAAAACATCAAACTTAAAAAAAATAAAATATATATTTACAAATTTATACTCTTAGTTAACTAATAGAGTATATGACCCTAAGTCTAAATGAATAGTAATATATTATACCGCTAAAACATAGAAATTAATTTTTTCTATATGAATAGTAAAAAATAAACTATGAATTTTTGGTTATGTATTGATTATAAATAATATAAGAATATTTTAAAATAATAATAAATTGTTGGTCAGAGTGGATACTCAAGAGGGGGGGGGGTGAATTGAGTTCCCATTAAAATTTCTGTCAAATAGATTTTTATAAAAATCCCCCAATTCATAAAACAAGTTAAACAATAGTGAATTTATAATGATTGTAAATGTTCAATTAGTCTCTCAAAGATTGATTACATCTCAGTTAACATAATCTGAAGATTAAGTTATCTTTTGAAACTAATATACTGGTTCACAATAAGTATAAACACTTGCTAGTTCAATTATCAGAGTCACTTTAAAACAGATTTATATTTAAAGTACATATTAGCGGAATATTCAAAATAGGTTTTAGAAAAGGTAAAGAGCACAACAATTAAAACAAGAGGTTCATTATCAAGCCAAGACATAGTCCACTCAAACTGTTTATATAAACTATGATCCACACCCTGGATTGAGGCTTCACAACAATACTGAGACTATCAAGGTCCTTAGACCTCTACCACAATTCGTTGTGGGAAAAATAATACATATAGATATGAGGCTATCCAAGTCACACTAGACCTCTTCCACAACTTATAGTGGGATACAAGAATGTGTAGAATGCTTGGTGTGAGGATTTAGTATCCTCCAGTTCAGATCAGGAGTCAGTGTGAATCTAAAATAGAAACAGTACACACACTACTCAAAAAGTTTAGCAACGAGATACAACAAAAAAAAATAAAAGAGATCATAATACTCTGTGTAATTACAGATGTGCTCTGGACTCGTTTTGATGTTGTAGATGTAGTTCAAGTCGTTTCTGGTGAGGATGAATCAAAATAGAGTGTTGTTGTTCTTCTCAGCTACAGTTATGCAGACTTTTGCATATGATCTTCAGTAAGGCACAACAACTCATCTTTTGTGATTTTTCTAGGTTAAAGATCATCTTGAAGATCTCTGACTTTTACTTGTGTTCTTCATGTTATTTTTATTTTTCTTGAGTCTTCACACTCGTGCACTTTTATTTTATTGTGTTTCTTCTCTTTTCTTCTTTCTTTCATCCCCCTTTATTCTTGACTATAGATCTTCTATTTTATTCCTTAATATCTGGAAAAATGAATGATTAACTTTTTACAGGTACACGGTACGGTTTCCTGACATCCAACAACCAACATTAATTAATAGCAGGTGCATTAAACAAATAAAAAATGATATTTGGAATTAAATAAGAGTTAATAGAAATTCAAACAGTTTTCATGACTATCGGTGAGTCATGAGATTAGTAAGTCATTTGAATTTGCATCGGTATTGGTAGTTCATGTGATCAGCATCGGCGTCGGTAGTTCACATGATCAGCATTAACTTCAGTAGGACATGTGATCAACATCAGCTTCGATAGTTCACATGATCAGCATCAGCTTTAGTAGGACTATTTTCATTGGTGTGACCATTCTCATCGGTGTGACCGTTCTCATCGGTGAGACCATTCATCATCGGTGCGACCGTTCTCATTTGTGCAATTTTTGTAATCGGTTTGACCGTTATCATCAGTGCAACCTTTGTCATTGGTGCGGCTATTCTCATCAGTGCGAATGTTCACAACTGTGTGACTTTTCTCATTGGTGCGACCATTCTTATTTGTGAAACTATTGTCATCAGTTTCACCGGTCTCATCAGTGCCACAAACGGTGACTCAAGAAAATAACTAACGATGGGTCAAAAACATGAAATTCTCAAAATGTTTCTGTTCAAACCAGAACACTTATAGGTCAATAGTAGACCATAAATAATAATAAATAAACATATGTAGATATGAATATATATATATAAACAAATTTTGAACAGAATAATTAATTGACTAAATTGACTTATAATCCAATATAAGAATGATTTGTGATTATTAAAATAACCATCTTATAGAGGGTTCAACAATCCCCCTGTTTTTTATAATAAAAAATCTATGGCATAAATGAAGAGGGAGGAGAGGATATAACATTCAGCATGCCCCATTATGTAAACAAACAATATGCTCTCGCTATGTAAATAAACTATAAAACCAAGGATAAACAGGTCATCTAAGAATGCATCAGAACATAAAAAATGTGAGAGTATATCAACATAGAACCAGATTACAGAGATCCCCCCTTTATAAGTGTATTTATTTTATCTATTTATGATTTTATATTAGAAGGCATCCCCCCCTTTTTATATATAGTTGGTTATCCCCTTTATCGATGTATTTATTTAGATAAGTAGTCATCATTTATTTCTACCATGATGGGATTATCAAAAAGGTAAATAGAGAAGAAAGAGAAAAAATAAGAAGGTTCCATTGAAACAACCAATGAAAATATACAATAAAAAGAAACACAAAACGGAGACCCTATCAAAAATGACAGGCACAACTACTTCTTGGGGTGCAGAGGAGATTTCCCTTTAGTAGATTGAGGAATGGATGGGCCAGAGGGTGGTTTGGTGGAAGGTTGTTCTGGCCGGATGGGGAGAAGAGGTAGCACAGCTCGGGCTGGTAGCATAGTGGTTTCTACGGTCACCTGCGGTTGAGTAGAATATCTTCCAGAAGGCGGTTGTTGGGTGACTGGCCGAATATTGGAGAGTTCCTGAGAAAATGATAACTGACCAGGAAAAACACTGGATGGATTGAGAGGCTTAGCTGTAGGAAAAAAAATTTCCTTACCTTGAACATGAAGATATGGTTTGAGCATATTGAAAAAATCCGGAATTAGTTCACCACCATATTTCATGGCCTTCTAAAAGTCATCTTGGATCTGCTTAAAACACTCTATAGTGGGAGTAAAATCCTACAACGGCTGGACCTAATCCTTAAAGGCTTGAGTGACTAGAGGGAGCCTTAAATTCTCATACAAGACATTAAACTAATGATTCAACTCATGCTTGGTATAAATTTTAGAGAAATAGTGATCCACCTTTTCTTTGATCACTTTTTTAGCCTGAGCAGCATTAGCAGAATAACTCATTACCATTTTGTGAATGTGATCCCTGTTCTCTTTCGTCATTTTCAAGGTGTCCAAATCTAGAATCTGTCCAAGTGTTGCTAACTCTTCTTTTATAACATCTTTTAAGGCATTGATCTCATGTCCAGTAATCTTGGTCCCATTGGAGGAGCTATCTTGAGAAACAATCGGAGTTATCTCAGCATTCAATTTTCTCAAATCTGAATTTTTCATATGATCTATCGAATTTTTCAAAACCTCCATAATAACATTGATGGTTGATCTAAATTCACATGACAGAGATACTAAGTCATTGCTTAAATCTTTGAGCGCTTGATTTAGAGAGTTAATATGCCTGCAAATCATCCCACTGGTATTGCACAGGTCTAGTTTAATAATACTTACCATTCATTGAGTTAATGCTTCCATAAAAGACTTATATAAATTCACAAGAGCAGGAGTAGGAGCATTAGATAGTTCCTCTTTTATTTTTTCTTTAACTTCATGGAGAAACTCATCTTTCAATCTATCCAAATCAAATCGAGAAACTGAAGGACCAAGTCTTTCTACTGTCATTTGCACATCCTCAGCAATGGGTCTAGACTTAACTGGATGTCATACCCTTTTGATATTCACCTTTTCTTCTTCCTTTGAATAATCCAAACCAAGAACCAAAAAACGTAAGTGTTCCTCCCATGCAGATTTACAAAAGGTATACTGAGGTTTTACAAAATCCACTTTTCTATAATTTTCATGTGAGACTTCCTCACCTACATCAATCTTTGACTGCATTTTCCATTCAGTCTCAGGAACAAATTCGTTCTCATCTAAAAGAGGTTTTGGATCAGCTGGGATTACATTGTGACCATCCACTAGTTTATTACTTGCATCATCATCATCACCATCATCACCCTCATCACTATCATCATCATTGCAATTTCGATTATTTTTTACCTAAGTTTCATCGGTAATATCTTAACTACTGGATTCATACTACTTAGAATTTTTTACTTCCATTTCATCTTCTTCTTCATCACCTAGAAGGGGTTTTGGCTTAGGTAACTTAAGAGGTGTACTAGCTGGTCCAAATTCCATTCTTCTTTTCTTAGGACTTATTGTATTAGGATCACTTCTATCATCAGGAGTCGACTCAGGTTCCTTTTTAGTATCAACATCATCCTCAGCTTCATCTTCCCTTATTCCCTTCTTACTGGACTCTCCAATTTCCTTTGGAAATTTTGTTTCCTCTTCTTCATCAGAGTAGACAACTTCCTCATCAGGCTTTAAACCGGGATCTCTCATCCACTTTGGTCTCTTAGAGTGGTGAGAAGGATTAAAGGAGTCATGCATCTTATCTTCATCAATAACCCATGCCTTCTTCCATGGATTCCATTTGATTTTAATTCATTTTCATATTTCATTACTGATAAAAAAGATACTACATGATGGGATGCACTCATCTCCATCTTCAACACATCCCAAAAACATTTTCATGGTAGAGATCTGCATAGAATAGAACAAGTTTGTAGCCTTTTTGGATGGCTTTACCATATAAACAATATGAACTGTAATATATCTACACATGTTGATCTTCTCACCATTCAGAAATAAAAATAACAAGAAAACATCTTGATACTTTACTGCACTAAAATCACCTTCTGTAGGACAGATTTGGTGCTGAATAAACTTAATAAAAATTCTACTTTCTCCATATAACTCAGCAACTGTTATTCTTCTGGATTAATACATGCCAGTTAACATTTCTAGGGCACGTTCATAAGGAAATTATTCTGTGGTGGGAGGAATGTTACCTATGCAATCCTCATATCTACCCTTATGCAGCACCCCCAAACATTCATCCCATTTTCTTGATGAAAAGGTTGTCTTTTTTCCTTTGATCATTGAAGATAATCTCGCAGATTCTTCTCCATCTAATAAAATATTTAATTTCCGAAAAAACTCATGAACTAGAATTGCATAGTAGACTCAGTTATTATCACATAACCAGTCTTTCCATCCTTGCATCTTCAGTACTTTTAAAAGTGCAGACTTACTGGATAACACCCTTTTGGAACTCACTTCCTTTTCTGCGGTGAACACCTATGTTTCCAACTCCTGGTTCACTGATATTTGAGTCATGCTGCTTAGTTCTCCTCGAGAACATTTCACAATAGAGGAACCTTCAGACTCCTTGTTTTTTCGCTTTTTCTTTTCCATTTGGAGATTCGAGAAATTTGAGAGGTTGGAAGGGTTCAAATGGGTCAAGATTCAAAAAAAGAAGAGTTCGGCGGGAGATGGAAGGTCAACCATTTTTAGAAAAATAAATAGCAGTGCGTCATTACATTTATCATTTAGGCTTAAAATAATAAACAATAAAAATGATTAAGTTAAACAACATCGTTTCGACAAACACTAACAGTTTAATATACTGTATAATTCAAATGGTAGTAAAGATCTGTTTGAGTGATCGGTTTCACTGATCGGTTTCACTGATCTATCATAACTAACTCTTGTTTAATAAATCCTAACCATTCAGAGGTTATGGGTTTGGTGAAAATATCAGCAAATTGATGTTCAGAATCAAAAATTACAGAAAAATATCACCCTTTTGAAAATTATCTCTCAAAAAATGATGTTTGATATCAATGTGCTTAGTCCTAGAGTGAGACACATGATTATTTGAGATGTTGATTGGACTATAGTTATCACAATTTATAGATACATGTATAAATTGATATCCATTGTCCAACAAAGTGTTTTTCATCCACAGAATCTGTGCACAACAACTACCAACAACAATGTATTCTACTTCAGCAGAAGACAATGCAACCAAGTTCTGTTTCTTACTATACTAAGAGACTAGGGACTTTCCCAAAAGATGACATGTTCCAGATGTTCGCTTCCTATCTAACTTGAAACCAGCAAAGTCAGCATCTGAATAACTCATTAAGTCAAATGATTTTACTTTTGGATAAAACAAACCTAAATTGGTAGTATGTTTGAGATATTTGAAAATCCTTTTAACATCAAGTAAATGAGATTCTCCAGGATTAGCTTGAAATCATGCACACATTCATACACTAAACATGATATCTGGTTGACTAGCAGTAAGGTAAATTAAGCTTCCAATCATACCTCTATAATTTGTTTGCTTAACTGGTTTCCTAGTTTCATCATCATCCAACATACAGGTGGTACTCATAGGTGTGTCACATCCCATATTAGTATCCAAACCAAAAATTTTTAAAAGATCATTTGTATATTTTCATTGATTTAAAATAATATCATCTTTCATTTGGAAAATATGAAAACCAAGAAAATACTTGAGTTCACCCATTAAACTCATTTAAAATCCATTTTTCATAATCTTTAAAAAATAAGTACATAAAGAAATTTTAGGAGATCCAATAATTATATCAACATCATAGATTTGTACAATCAAAATATATTTAGAGATTCATTAAATAAACAGAGTGGGATCTAAAATTTCTTTAGTAAAACCATTAGAGATAAGGAAATTTGTTAGTCTATCATACCAAGCTCTTAGAGCCTATTTTATACCATATAATGCTTTTGAATGTTTAAAAACATGATTTTAAAAATGGGGATATGTAAATACAAGTGGTTGTTCAACAAAAACATCTTCAATTATAAAACCATTTAGAAATACCCTTTTGACATCCATTTGATATAACTTGAAATTCAGATGAGATTCATAAGAAAGTATGATCCTAATAGCTTCTAATCTATCTACATGTGCAATGGTTTCTTCTTAGTATATTCCTTCTTCGTGATTGTAACCTTGTGTGACAAATCAATAATTATTTCTAATGACATTTCCATAATCATAAAATTTAATTCTGAATACCCATTTAGTGCATATGGTAAAAGTGTCCTTAGGTCTTTCTACTAATTCCAAAATTTGTTTCTTTCAAACTGATTTAATTCTTCATGCATAATAATTACCAAAAATTCATCATTGATTGCATCATTAATATTTTTTGGTTCTAGCTCTGAAATAAAGGCTTGATGTTAAACCTGATTTCTTAGAGAAGCTCTAGTCTATGTCCCTCTATCAAGATTACCAAAAACAACATCTAATGGATGATTTATTAGATTCCTGGTTGACCTAGTAAAGGTAGGACTAGAAATTTCAGGATCTTCTCTAGGTTCGGGTTCACTAGAAGCATATTTTGGTGTATTTCCAGAACATGATTTCTTGACAATAGGGTCAATATTTTTGTCACTATGATTTGGAATTGACAAATCTTCTCCAAGATTTTCAAGATGGGTCTTAGGTTTATATGGATTAGTTTCATCAAATTTAATGTGAAAAGATTCTTCCACACATTTCGTTCACTTATTAAACACTATATTGGATTTTCTAATAATTGAATATCCTAAAAGTATTCCTTCGTCACTCTTGGATGAAGATTTATCTAGATTATCCCTTGTATTGAGAATAAAGATATTTCCACCAAAAACTCTGATGTAACTAACTTTAGGCTTCTTATTATTTCATATTTCATAAGTGGTCTTCTTAAGAACAAGTCTAATTAAGGCTCTATTTATAATATAACAAGTTTTATTCTAATATTCAGCCGAGAAGTTAACTGGTAGTTCATACTCATTGAGCATAGTTCTTGAAATTTCATGAACGACTCTATTCCTTAATTCTACTACACCAATATGTTGAGGTGTCTTAGGGGTAGAAAAGTTGTAAATATAGTCATTGTGTGAGCAGTTAAATTCAAACTCATGATTTTCAAACTCATGACCATGATCACTTATCATGTTCTTAATATTGTGACCACTAAGGTTCTCTATAGACTTGGACAATTTAATGAAATATGAACAAGTTTCTCTTTTGAGTGCAAGAATGTACACCCAAGTATATCTAGAAAATTCATCTACTCAGACATAGACATAGAGCATCCCGTTTAAACTAGAAACTCTTCAAGGTCCAAATAAATCCATGTGAACCAACTCGAAAGGTTGAGAAGTTGAAACATCATTATTTTATTTAAATGAAATTCTTTATTTCTTTTCCTTTTGATAATGAGTACAAACTTTATCAGTTGGGAATTCAAGTTTAGGTAGGTCTCTAACTAAATTCTTCCTTGTCAGTTTTCTATGTGAATGAATGTTGAAATGTCCTAATCATCTATTCCATTACCAAGACTCTTTATGAACAGCATTTAATCATGTAATATTTTGTCTTTCTAACAAATTTAAATCTACAGTATAAACATTTTTATTTCGTAAGGCAGAAAATACTAATATATTTTTAGAATTAAAAACACGTCAAGCATCATTTTCGAATTTAACATTGAAACCATCATCACACAACTAAGAAATTATTAATAGGTTATATTTTAATCCATCAACAAATAATACTCTAGAAATTAAAATGGAGTCAGTGTTACCCATCTGGCCCAACCGATGATCTTTCCTTTTGAATTATCTCCAAAGGTGACATGTCCTCCATCAACCATGATTAAACTATTGAAACACAAGTAATCGCCACTAATATGCCTTGAACATCCAATATCCAAGTACCATATTTTCTTATTGGAACTCTTCAAGAAAGTCTCCAACTAAACAGGTTTAAACAGAAAATGATTTTGGTACCCATATTTTCTTGGGTCTAGACAGGTTAGCAAGAAAAACTTCTGGTACCCAGATTTGTCTTATGGGCTTAATATAATCAATAGATTTATATGATTTTGAAAGATAAACCTTATTTGATCTATAGTCGTGTGAATAATTGGTTGAAGCATATGAACATATAGAACTAAAACTAGCAGCAGTCTGTCCAGATTGAGAAATAAATCTTGTTTTAGTAATCTGTCTCCATCCTGGATAATAGCCTATTCCAGTGGGATATTTTGGTGCCACTTGTTTTCCTAGTATTTGAGTTAGAGCATTCTTTCGATTTGTGAATTTCTCTAAGTCTTTTCTATGTTTCTAATTGGACAATTTCAATTTTGTATTTTCCTTATCTAATTGATAATAATTTTCCTTTTCTATATCAAGTTCATATTTAACAGAGCTGGATTGAGCATACTGATTTTCAAGGTTTTATACTTGTCCTTCAATTAATTACATGTTTCTTCTAGCATATTACAATATTCAAATAATTCTTCACTAGACATATTTTCAAATTCAGAATCATAATCAACTCCATAATAATAAGAATTTAAAGTAGTATCTAATATTACCTCATATGTGTTTGTCATGAAACACATATTAGATTTTTGATATTTTTTATCCTTAAAGGAATCAGAATCAATTGAACTATCTTCTGAAGCACTCCAGGTTTCTTTCATAGCTTTATTGTATTTATTGTCCTTGTAGTCATATTTCCACTTGAATTTTAACTTTGGACTATCTTCTTTTTCATGTCATTTTCTCTTGCACTTAGAGCAGACAATTTCATCACACCTATCATACTTTTTCAAATCCTTCTTCCAATTACCTTTGTTGTCAAATTTTCTTTTGTAGTTTGATTTTCTGAAGAATTTATACTTCCAATATAATTTCTTGAATCTCCATGCAATTTGAGCCATATCTACATCACTATCATATGTATTCTCACCACAGCTTGATCAATCACTTGAAGTTTGAATTTTATCTTTTTCCTTACTCTTTGAAACAGATTTCTTGATGGCTACTGATTTCTTCCTTGGTTCATCATCTTCTTCCTTGTTTACTATCAGTTTTTCTTCATACATAATTACCATACCAATAAGTTCCTTGATAGGAAGAGCACCAATGTCACAATATTCTCTAATGAATCTTATGTACCTCTCCATCTATCAAGCATACATCTTAGTATCCTCATGATTTCCTCTTTTTCTAGAACAACCGTTCCCAGTGAGATCATTGTATTAACTATCTCATTGAACCTGAGATACATGTCAGAAATTGGTTCATCAGCCTTCATTTTTAAGTTATTAGATTTAATAGTGTAAGTGTTCAGTCTCATTTCTTTAACATTGGCTGTTCCCTCATGAAAAATAGCCAAAGTATCACATATTTCATAAGAAGTTTTAAAAGAAGATATTCGATTAAATTCTTCATCTCCTAAAGCACAATACATGGCATTCATTGCTTTACAATTATTATTGAAATCTATTTTAGTGGGTTCATCCCAAGAGGTTATTTAAATTTATAGAATCTTATACTGAGTCTCTATAGAATTCCACATATCAAAACCCATACATTCTAAATGAATTTTCATTTTCAGTTTCCATTGGGCATAATTAACACCATTAATGAAAAGAGAAATGTTGGTTGCAACACCTTCTAGTCTATTATCCACAATTAGATTTTTAAAAATATATTTAAAGAGGTAAAATTTAGAACAAATCATAAATTTAAGATCTTTAAGATTCCTCTAAAATCACAGCTGGAAAAACAGAGTATTTCGAAATACATTGAAAATAACAAAAAAATCCATTGATACAAAATTTTAGTCCGAGTGGATACTCAAGGAGGGGGGTGAATTGAGTTCCAATTAAAATTTCTGTTAAATAGATCTGTGTAAAAATCCCCAAATTCATAAAAAAAGTTAAACTGTAGTGAATTTATGAAGTTTGTAAATGTTCAATTAGTCTCAAAAAAGAATTATTACTTCTTAGTTAACATAATATGAAGACTAAGTTAGCTTTTGAAACTAACTTACTGGTTCACAATAAGTATAAAAACATTCTAGTTAAACTATCATATTTACTTTAAAATAGATTTATATATAAAGTACATAGCAGCAGAATATTCAAACTAGGGTTTAGCAAAGGTAAAGAGCACAACAAATAAAATAAGAGGTTCAGTCTCAAGACAATAATTAGACTTCTCAAATAGTTTATATAAACTATGATCCACACCCAAGATCATGTTTTCACATTAGTAATTAGATTGTCTAGGTCCTCAGACCTATACCACTGTTTTACGTGGGAAAAAACAATAGCAACATCCCTCAGGCTGTCCAGGTCACACTAGACCTCTTCCACCACTCAGAATGGGATACAAGAAGGTGTAGAAAGCTTGGTGTGAGGATTTAGTGTCCTCCAGTTCAGAACAAGATTCAGTGTGTATCTAAAATATAAAGAGTATAGATACTACTCAAAATGTTAAGCAATGAGATAAAATAGAGAAAATAAATGAGTTTAGAATTCCAGTGTGATTGCAGATGTGCTCTGGACACGTTTTGATGTTGCAGATGTAGTTTAAGTCCTTTCTGGTGAGGATGGCACATAGAAAAGTATCATTAATCTTCTCAGCTAAAGTTATGCAGACATGTTCATATGATCTTCAGTAAGGCACAACAACTCGTATTTTGTTATTTTTCACGGTTAAATATCAGCTTGAAGATCTCTAACTTTTACAGGTGTTCTTCAAGTTCGTTCTCTTTTTCGTGAGTATTCACACTCATGCAATTTTCTTTTCTTGCGTTTTTTTGCTTTTCATATTTATTTCATCCCCCTTTCTTCGTCACTGTAGATATTCCTTTTTATTCCTTAAGATCTGGCAAAAAGAATGATTACCTTTTAACAGGTATGAGGTACAGATTCCTGACATCCAACAACAAAAATTAATTAATATCAGGTGCATTAAACTAAGAAAATATGACTGTTGGAATTAAATAAGAGTTAATAGAAATTCAAACAGTTTTCATGAATTTCGATGAGTCATGAGATCGACAAGTAATTTGAATTTTCATCAGTATTGTTAGGTCATGTGATCAGTATCGGCGTCGGTAGTTCACATGATCAGCAACAGCTTCGATAGGACATTTTATCAGCATCGGCTTCAGTAGTTCAAATGATCAACATCATCTTCGGTAGGACTATTTTCATTGGTGTGACCATTCTCATCTTTGCGACCATTCTCACTGGTGTGACCATTCTTCATCGGTTTGATCATTCTCATTGGTGCGACTGTTGTCATCGGTGCAACCATTCTCATCAGTTCGGACGTTGTCATTGGTGCGACCGTTGTCATCGGTGCGACCGTTCACATTAGTTTGAACATTCTCATTGGTGAGACTGTTCTTATCGGTGTGATGGTTGTCATCGGTGCGACCATTCTCATCGGTGTGACTAACGGTGACTCAAGAAAATAACTAATGGTGAGTCAAAACATGAAATTCTCAAAATGTGTCTGTTCAATCCAGAACACTTCTAGGTCAATAGTAGACCATAAATAATCATAGATAAACATCTTTAGACATGATTAAATATTTATAAACACATTTAGAAAAAAATAAATAATTGACTGAATTGACTTATAAAACATGATAACAATGATTTCTGATTATTAAAATAACCATCATACAGAGGGTTCAACAGAAATGTTTTCTAAAAAATTATATTTTTTATAAAAATAAGATTACTAACCCATTCTGCACATAATTTAAAATTATATTTTACAACTTTAGGAAAATTTATTTAACGTTATATAAAAAATATTTGAAATAATAATATAAAAAATTACATTAGGGTGATGTTTTGGGATTTATTATGAAATACTTTATTTTTTATGAATAATGAAATTAATAAATTTAAATTAAAAACAAAATTTTCATTTAAGTTATTAATCAAAATTAAATTATATTTTAAAACAATTTTAAATTAAAATTTAGTCAATTACATATAAATTATTCTGATTTAGATAATTTTAAAAATTTTCATGTTAAATATTGATAGTAAAACTTTGTAATCATTGAAAATATTGTTTTTGAAAACCCTCTTTATAATTGCGCCTGTAGGAATAATTTGAAAATAAATGTTTTCTAACATATGAATTGAATTAGGAATAATGTATTACATATTATTAATCAGAATAACTTATTTGTTAAAATAATTTCAACATAATTAAGGAACATATAGAATCATGAAATGTCCCATAATTATTTACCACGATTGAGGAAAAAATGGATATATCTGGGTTCAACTAAGATGATATGGGTAAAAATGACAGTCAAACATGTACAACACCCATGTTTTGGCTATATATTGACCATATTTGTCCTAGTTTTGTTAATGAACCATATTAGAAGATTGTGACATGATAGAAACATGGTTACGATTTAATATTTTAAAAAATAGTAATATGTGTTCCAATCACCTCACTTATTTAAGGTCACCTAATATTCTCTATTAATCATAACATAAAACAATTGATTGAGAATATTTTCCCAAATAACATAAAAAAATTAATATCTTCTTATTATATTAAATATTTTTACAATATATATTTTATTTTATGTAATTTGTTCAAAGCAATGGAAAATACCAAAAGAAGAGTTATCCGTTTTCAATAAGTGTTTCTATTTTATTTCTTCCTCCACATCGATAAATTATTATTAAAACATGATGATATATTAAAATCAGTGTAAAACGTATATATAAATTATTTTTTAACAATTTTAGGTCCTATATTAACACCCTCATCCATAAAATAGGTTTTGAAATCATCATTCATGTGTATGGCGGATGACTTCCTGACAAACCATTATCATTCATTTTTTCGTTAAAACATTTTATATTTAGGAATAATGATATTTATGGTATATATATATGATATATATAAAATATCTATACATTTAGTGTAATTATATCATTTCTAAATTTTTTAAAATACATTCCATAAGTGATATTATAACCTCTCTTGGGTGTTCGGTGGACAATCACCTCATGAAGCTATTTGATTTATTTTTACTAACTCTTTACATGGAAGGTTATAGATATACATTTAATGGTTATATGTGTCACAAATGACATAATTATGATATTTATAACATATTTATCATTCATGTAATATAATATATCATTTTATTTATTACTATTTCACTCACATAAAGTTGACAACATTATTCGTGTATGTGCGAACTACCACCATCAATAATAGATGTGAATCTATTTTCCTCACAAAACAAAAATTGATGAAATATATAAGTATATACTATAGTATTTATTTTATTGTGATAATTTTTAATGATAAAAGATATATTTTCATATTTTAATAACGAATGTGGAAAAATAGAAATGTTACTCAAGTGTATGTATGACCTAGTATATCCTGGATTATAACATACTTCATTTTTCATTACTATATATCTTGGATGGTTTTCAAAGTAAAATATATTTATAAATATTATACATATGTCATTATTATTTTTCAAAAAATTAGGAAACTATATGATATATTCCATAATGAGATCCTTCATGATGAGAAAATACATGGGAAAACAAGGAAATTAACACATGAATCAATGAAATTAAGGAATTATTAATAAGGAATGTGTGAAAAGATATTATAAAAAAATCATGTATGATATTTTAAGTATTAATATTGCCATTTTCTTGTTAATTACCTATAAAATACCACTATACAGGTGATTAAAACACGTTCAATCAAAAAGAAACTGGAGGTAAGGGTTTTTTTAACTCAATTTCCATTCTATAGGTTAAAAATAAACTTCCTTGATTTTTTATGCTTTAATTTTCAGTGTAAATAATTTTTATTATGTTATTTTGTATTTAAAAATGATTAAATTGTATTTATTTTTGATATAAATAACAAGAAACTTTATAAATTCTCACTTCATTGTTTTGATCATTTTACGGGTTTATTTCACTTCATCATTCTATTCATGATTATTAATAATTCAATTTAAGATGAAGAAAAATATTTGAAAATTTCCTAATAAAACTATTTAATTACATTATACTATATTTAATAAGGAGATTTTCATGTAGTAATATAATTTTCTACACTATGGTATATATTAGGTTTTCAAAGATGTTTCAATAAAAATTATACTTAATTTCACTTCAGTTATAAATCATTTCTCTACCGAAGAAATATTTTATAATAATGTTTTAAAAATTGTTTCTAAACCATTTGAAAAATATTTTTTAAAATTATTATTTCCAATTTATTCCTTTTTACAAAAATTCAGGACAGGCATATTCACATCATTTTCAAAACAAAAGTCATCTATCAATTAAAAAAAGTGTGATAAGAATATTTATTTTATCATGCAAGGAATGAAACAAATCCATCAATTATGTCCAATATAATATATTTAAAATTATTTTATATATTTAAGAGGATATTCTCAAATAAGTATTTTTTCAAAATGTTTTGTGAAATTTTAGTTTTAATAATTTATATACGAAATAATAATATATTTTCATCAAAAATATTTTCAACAAAGTTTTTATGGTTTTTAAATTCATCAATGATATCAACCCTTTATTCTGACTCCAATGAGTATATGTTGTATTGGTACCATAATTATTCATTCTATATATGTTTTATGATCATTTTACTATGGAATGTATTTACATTTAGTTTCCTTATCAATTATTTACTTATTAAATTTACCATTGGAATATACACTTTCCTATGATTATTAGTCATTTTATTTCTCTGGAAAATCCATAACATGTATCTTGGATATGGTTATTGCTTAAATTATATCTCATTTCCCTCTATGTATTTTTTAATTGAATTTTATATGATTTAAAAGTGGGGTATCGATAAATTTTTATTCCTTTCTCAGTAAAATTATTTGATGATAAGAAATATTATTCTTGAATTAAATCTATTATTAGATATATGAGGAATGATTTGGACCTATAGGGATTAGTTGGGATCAATATTACATATTCCCTCAATTAAATAATTGTTCAAATGAGATAAATAATTATTCAATAATTAAATGTGTTTTTACCTTTAGTTTTAATCATTCTTATTAAAGTTCATGAAGGTAGGGGATTTATGATTCATGTGATCATGAAGTCCAATAATTAATCATATCCTTCATTAAAAATTTAGTTTTTATTATCCATAGTATTTTTGGAATGATATCATCTCTTTTTGAATTTAGGTCTCAATTTTTGATGAAATGGATTTTTTTCATGTAATTTACCATTCGTTATTTGTTATTCCTTATCTAGTTATGATTGTCATGTAATTGATTAAATTTAATAGTGTTTATTTATTAACCAATCTATATTTACTATTATCCACGATATTGTCACATTGATATTATATTTGGACAACCATCCTTTTTATTTTATTGATTACAAGGAATGTGGGTTCAGTTATATACCTTTCCATATTGATTATTATTTTTGGATTTGTGATTAATTCCATTGTACATAACCATTTCTAATAATTTTATATAACCCTTATTTTATTTCATTTCAAAAAATCCATGATGTTTATTATGATTTTTATAAATTTATATTATATATGAAATAAAGTAATTCTCCAAAAAATATGTTTTTTTAATTTATATATCAAATATTTGACAAGACTCATGTATGTATACCATTTACGAAGGCCATTAAACTTTTTTGTCCTCTATTTTATGATTCCTTTAATTTTATTCCAATTTAATAAATTATTCATTAACTTGGGACTAATGGGAAAGGGGCCTCGACATTTGGTATCATTGTATTTTTAGTAGAACCGATGAGAACTGTATTTAGGGAGACATATATTTTGGTACACAACCCTATGATAAACATTGGGGATAAGTACATAAGAATGTTATAATATATTTGGTAAGGTAGAGATTATGTAGACTTCCTAGTAATATATCACTATATGGATACTACATGTGGGAGTAGATCTAGAACAGATGTACCTAGGTGTAATAACACAAAAAGGGTGCATTAGGATTGACTTGATCCTCAAATGGTGTTGGAAAATAGGCCTTACAACAATGATGATTTTACACTCCTAGGGAATAATCTTTGGATAATTCATGCTTGTTTAAAACCATAATAATGGATATGAATAGTTGATGATAATGAATTACATAGGTTAAACCTAAGGTGTATTTGATTGAAAAGAGGATGTCTAAATGTAAAAGAATTTTTTTACGTGTGAACAAGGGTATAAATAAATGAATTACTAAACAGAAATAAAGAGTATGATGAATGAAGAAATATCACATCATAGGGCTCTATTTATTGATTTTTGTCCAAAATGTGAAGAACCTAGGCATTATCTGATTCAGTTACCTCTTCTAAATGGTAAACCCTTGACTAAGTAAGACCCAAGTGGAAATAAAACAGATGTATTATTTATGTAGTGTGGTTCAAGATATAAATTTGTGAGTTATTTTTTCAATGTTATTGTAGTTATTGGAATCATTAACTATATTAGGATTGTATTAAATTTTAGAATAATATATGACTTCATTATCTTATGTGTTATGGATAACATCATGTGATTATTAGTTTAATGTTGATAATCAGTTATATTTATATAACACCATTTTTAGGTTTCCTATGACACGAGTCTACCATGATTGTGGATATTTGGGGGAATTTTACTATAATACAAGTCATTGGTTTAGTATATGTTTTTTTAAAAATGATATTTGAGGAATGATTTCTTTACATATTATATAGATATGTTTATATGTATCGATAAACATTGGGGTTAATATAATCATTAATTTCATTGCAATAATATTCAAATAAGATTATTATAAATTTTGAAAAAAAAAGATTTATTGGAAATAGAAATAAAAATTTTATTTAATGATTAATTTTATTTTAAGTATTTTAGGAATATTTTTTTAACATTAATGTATTTATATTAATATATCTCATGGAAAGGACAATGTGCATGCTGGGTGACAACCTGTTACATCTGAAATGGATATGGGGATTAAAATCATGACCAAAGAATGATAAATTGTTTTATTACCACTATTTTATGCGAATTCATAGTTAATATGCAATTGTTTTTTAATGTTTTATCTAAAAACTATTAATATTGAATCGATGATGTTACTTTTGAGAAGTATAAATTAATTAATGATATTTGATAACTTGTGATAAACATATATGTTTTGGAATACAATTAGGGAAATAAAGAATAACATTTAACTCTATAATAGATCTTAAAATATGATAATTTTTTATATTAGTGCTTCAAGGATCAAAAATATATTGTTTGATATTCATTTCATGGAGTATTTGATGAGTGGAAATTGATTGAAGAAAAATCGAATGATGAAATTTCTCTTATGAAAAATAAATTATCAAGTTTGTATATTTCCATATATTTAAAGAGTGTGAAATAACTCATCAACTATACAAAAATATTATGGTTGTTCTTCATTTTATCATCAATTTTGATAATATCAATGACCTTTTTCAAAACTATGGTCTATGGATTTGTGGTGGTAAACTTCCTATTAACCATGTTTTATGCCACTCTTCATCAGTGTTTACGTGTTAGTTTTATCTTATATATCATTGTTTTCACTTCCCACCATTCCTAAAAAAAGTTTAATCCTATTATTTTATATTCCATTTTTTTCATTCATACCTTTCTCCATTTTTAGGAGGATGTTTTTTAGCCCTATTATTTTGTGGGTTTTAAAAAAATTTTATTTCTAAATACCAACCATTAATAATAGAGATTATGTTTGAATTTTTTGGATGAAAATTTTTAATGGCTATGATAATTTATCACCACAATATTTTAAAAGAAGAAAATTATTTTAGATATAGTGAGTGACATTAAACCCTTTGCATAAAGAACCCACAAAATATATTACTTTCCATTTAATATCTTTGACAACACGCAGAATAGGAAACCCTAGGTATAAATGACCATTAATATAAAATACCATTAGAACGTATACATTAAATTATATATTTATAATATTAATTAAAAATTACTAAATTTTCTTAATATATTTATTATAAATAATATAAGAAAAATTTAAACGAGACAAATGTTTTCAGTAAAACTGTGTATTTATAAAAGACGAATCCATCATTCTTTGTGAACATAATTTAAAATTATTTTTACCAATTAAAAAAATGATTAAATAATATAAATATTTTATATCATCAAATAAAAATTATCTATCAGTTAATTATTAGTATTTATTTGAAAATTAATATTTTTTTTGATGAACTGTTGAAAATAATGAATTATATTTATAATTTTTTTTCATTATAAAGTTAAATTGTTTTTTTATTCCGTTAATGAGTTACATGAGTTGAATCATAGTTAAATTATTCTCATTTAGGTGACTTTAATTATTTTCATATTGGATTTGGATATAAAACATTGTACTTGTTTGAAAACATTCTTTTTGAAAACCTACTTTCATATCACGCCTAAGGGATTACTATTAAATTAAATTTTGGCATTTATGTGAATAGAATTTTGAAAAATGAAATATGTATTTTGAATCAATAAAATTTATATTATTTAATATTTTGACCATAATTTTCTTCCAAATTGAATAAGTTAAAAATTTCAAAATTAATGACCATAGTTAAGGAAAAAATGACTTTATTAGGGGATAAACTCTGAATATTGGGGAATAAATCACCTACCAACTTGTAAAAATCACATTTCCCTTCAATATTTCAAAAATATATATTTTATTCATGATAATTCCCCCTTTTAAGGCTATTTTAAAGATTCAAACCTTGGTACAATTGAATATTTTAAAAAAATACTAGTGTTCCACTCACTTCAGTTTTAAAAGGTCACCCACTCTCCCCTCTTCAAATGAACATCAAAACATTTTCGTGGAAAAATCCCAATGAAAATAATTTTAAAAATTACATAATTTCATTTAGAGTCCTTATTATTATTATATTGATCCATCATTATTTGGATTTGGTGAAAACCTAAGGAGGATAACAGAAAAAGAGATCAATAAGAATTTTTTTTATTTCTTCCTTAACCTCCATAAAGACTTATTAAACCATGCTGATAATAAATATTATGATTTTTATATATATTTAGCTGTTTAAATAATAATTTAATGACCTATAAAATCCACACTTCTATAAAATAGTGTTCAAAATTGTCATTCATGTTTATGAAGGACTATCGGTTTGGGAATTGATGTCACTTTTTCATCCATTACCACATTCATGGTTTTCTATAATGATGGATCTAATGTATATATATTATAATTATAATGAAATTATATTTACAGAGTTTTTATAAAATATATATCATTTTATATTCCATTCCATAGGGGATACAAAAACATCGCTCATGTGTATGACTTACAACCTCCTCGCGAAGCGATGCGATACTTTTTTCAGTAATGCTCTACATAGATGAAGATACAGATAAATATAATGATTATATGTTATATAAATGAAACAATTATAATATTTATGAAATATTTATTATTCTATAAATATAATATTTCATTTTATTTCTTACATTTCACTCACATAAATAAGATAACATGGTTTATTCACGTGTTGACTACTACCTTCAATAGCAACGTGGCTGCCAATTAATCACCAAAACACATGGATGATATATTTAAGTGTACAATATTTTATTTTTAATAGTATTAAAATTTTATATTGATAAAATATTACCTATTTGTTTTCCATTATTTTCATTGTTAAATGGATATGTTATTCATGCGTACCTACAAATTGTCGTCTCCTTGATCGAAACATAATTCATTTTCCACAACCATAATTCATGATTTGTTATAAAAGTACTAGTGAGGTATAAATATGATAATTATTTAATCATTATTGTTAAATTTATTATTTAACTATATAATATATGTAATAACCAGATTATTCTTGATGTAACAACCATGAGAAAAAAGGCCATTATCCACCAAAATAACGAAATTAATTAAAAGTTATTAATAATAGGGGTGAATATAATATAAACGTATGATGTAGGATATTATAAATATTAATATGGTTATTATTATGTTAATAAAAGTTTTAAATCCACTAAAAATTTTATTAACTAATGTTCATCCAGAAGGGAGTATAAGGTAAAGGGTTCCTAAATCATTTTTCATTCATTCGAATAAACATATTCTTCATAGATTATTTTATACATGAAATATGTGTGTCATAAATTATAATTATATTAGGATATATTTAGATTATATTTATAAGAATTTATAGTTGTAACACATAATTTATTCATTTCATAATTCTCACATCAATGTTATGAATAATTTATAGGATTATCCCCTCATCTCATTCAAATCAACAATCTTGATTATTGAGTTTCTTATGAAGGAAATTATTTTACCATTTCCTTGTAAACCCATTTAATTTTCTTATCCAGTAGTTTTTTCATTATATTTTCATGTAATAGAACCAATTCAACAATTGTTTCATTAAAATGTTTTATAATGTTTTTAAAATAGATCCTATAACATTTCTCTTCGGTCGGAAATCTATTTTCAACCACGAATAATTTTTGTAAAATTGCTTTTTAGCCTCTTAAAAATGATTTATTAAATATTTTTCTTCCTATTGTATGATTTCTCACAATGTGTTGAATGTTATCGTCAGATCATTTTCATAATAATTATTTTTTTATTTTACAATAAAATGTGAAAGGGATGTTTGTTTTAATGTGCAGAACATGAAAAGAATTTATAACTATTAAGAATAGTTAGAAAATTTAATTATTCTTTTATTTGATTGAAATTTTATTTTAAAATAAAATAATTTACAACCAATTTTTTAAATTTTATATTTCAAAATGTTATTCTAAAAAATTATATTTCCCCAATATTATTTTTGATGTTCTTTTTATGGAATTACTATTAATCTGTGAAAACAACTGTTTATTCTCACTCCACTAGGTATTTGATTTATTAATAACAACCTTTATCTTTATATGGATGGTTTATGACCATTTTTATCATTGAATTTATTGAATTTCACTTTACTTATTAAATTTTATAGTCATTAACTTTCCCTTGAAATATTCATTTTCCTATAATAATTACATAATAAATTCCCCAGAAATATCCATATAATTTATCGTGGATATAAATATTTCCTAAAGCAAATATCATTTCTATATATGGTTTTCTACATTGAAATTATTATTTTTGGATGAGGAAGTAATGATAAATCTTTATTATTTACTCAATTTGGATATTTGACGATAATGAACATTTTTCATCAATAAAATTGATTGTTGGATATAGGAGGATTGATTTGGATCTTAATTGATGGATGGGTCTGAGTATTAAATAGACCATTGATTAATCGGGGGGTCTCATGATATATATATGTAAGATAGAATAAAATGTTTTTACCAATAATTTTAAAACCCCCTTATAATGGTATTGATGTTTGAGGTATCATGTTTCTTTAGATAATGGTGGAAAATAAATAAACACTTCCTTCATTTAGAATATAGTTATTATTATCCAAGATATTTTCCTAATCATATCATATCCTGGTTCATTTAATTATTAATTATTGTTTAAATTGTATTTTTCTTCTTTTATTTAATTTTTTATATTCATTCTTCATTATCGAGTTATAATACTAATGTTATTGATTAAATGAAATGTGTTTTTAGTTACTTACCTTGCCATATTGATTAATATCCCTGAGATTTCGCACTAATGTTATCTCTAGATTCACAATGTTCTTATTTTATTGATTACATGGAATGTTTTTTTAGTTATTTACCATTCCATATTTATTATTATATTTATTCATGATTAGTTAGACTATATTTAACCCTTTTTGAGAGTCTTATCTAACCTTTATTTTAACCATTACTTGGAATCAATGAAGTTTACTCTGATTGATATGAAATTATATACTACAGGGAACAATGTCATTCAAAAAAATGTGTTTTATTTTTTATATTATAATCAATTAAATGACTCATTTATTTTTCTACTTTACCAAAACTAATATATAATTCACTCCTTTGGTATGGGATTCCTTGTATCTTTTGACAATGATATATAAAATAAAATAGAATCCGAACACTTTGGTTTGGGTTTCTATACATAAGTATGAACCAACTAATTTTAGTGGGGGTATTTGGGGTAGATTTTCTAGGGAAATTTCATTGGGAATAGTATAATTGAATAGGAAGAAGTGATCCCCTTTTAAATGAGATGATGTTGGAAATTTATGATCACCCTATACATTTCAATGATATAATTATGATATTATTCTTTTATTTAGTCCAAATGTCCAAAATAATGAAATTAAATATGATTTTGGGTTATCAATGACTTAACCCAAAATTCTCATACATGTTTTAATATCATTTAATGTTATTCATTATTAGTTTCTTTTACATATTATCATTTTTCTTATCCCTTGTAACATGTTTTTAAGTAATTATTTTATATTTTCTTGAACATTAGTATAAACCTTCGTAATAAATAATAATGTTTTGAATATAAATTTAATATCTATTTAATCTAATTATATTTTAAAATAATAAAAAATTATCAGTTAAATAAATCATTTAATATAATTAATGTATTTTATTATTAAAAGAATTTTTTCCAAATAGAGTGTTTATAATAAAATTTATTACATATTTACAAATTTTTGAGTGGTTATAAATGTTAATATATGTTATGATTTTATATAATAATATTTATTCAGTTTTTATTAATTTAATTGATTTTTTAAGAAAATATAATAATAATAAAACAAATATTTGAGAAGTAATTATCATTATCATAGAAATTAACATTATTAATATTAATGTATTTTTTTTTTCATAAAATGTAAATTTCAAAAATTACTTTGTTTTTTAATTTTATAATAAAAGAGGATATCTATTTTTTCATTAAGATTCTTAGAAGTGAAAAAATATAACTTTTAATACAAGTGAATAAAAAAAGTATGTATTGAGTGAAAAACTGCTTATGTTTCCAAAACCATACTAATAGAATTATTAAATTAAACATGGTATTTTTTGAATGAATTATATCACTTTATAAAAATATATTATTTTTTTCAAAACATTTTTTGAAGTTTTAATTTTTTATTAGAAAAAAATTAGTTTCAAAACTCGTTATTTTTTACTCACCATAAAATTATCAATATTTATAAAATACCAAAAAATCTTTGAAATATTATATTGATATACTAAGTCACTATTTTAATTTAATTTGTTCAAATTTATATTATAAATGTATTTTAGTTGATTTAATACATTATTTAGTTATAATGATGTATTGTTGGTTCTTTTATGGCTATAAGAGTAACAATCAATAATTTAATTTTATTCATGTGTTGTAGATTTTGTTCTATTTTAGTATTATGTGTATCATAGGCTACTCAATATTTTATATATAAAGTAAAAATTTTACAAAAAATAATGGGATATTACATTATTGGGAATTTTGGATTTCTAATGCTGGTTTGAGGTGAGGCATCCATCCATTTGGATATAATTACCCTTTAGAATATACTTTAATGTATGTCCATTTACCGATTCTATTCAATTATTGGGGAACATGGTAAATCGTAATAGCATAGTATATTACATTTTATCTGTCTAGACCTAAACGTGTGTAGCTGGAAAATAATATAGAGTCACGCTGCAAAATATTTCATGTTCACTCACTGTCTATGCTGGACCTGACTTGATTTAACTAATTGAGGGAACCTACTATTATAATAGATGAAACATCTAGACTTTATCCACCATAGGGTTCACATAACCATGTTTATATGATATAGATCCAACATAGATATTAGAATGTAATTTTATTGGATGAGAAACTTCATCATGGTTACTGAGATAAGAAACAATTAGTTCAACTTGATTGTTGTTTTCTGCGGGGATATTTACCATGATTAATTCAACATTGAGTCATTTTAGATTTTTTTTCTCCACTTTATTTTTCAATATCTTATATTCATTGGAGATAAATTTGAATACATTTGTGGGTGTGTGGGATATCTATGCCTTACTCATTATCTTTTAATTAAAAACACTAAGGGTGTGGTATCTTTGAATTTGGAGACACTGTGTTCTGGGATGTACTTCGGTGTTAGGTGATCCTGTTTTTTTTATGTTCTTTCATAAGAACCATATCATGGGAAAATGTTTATTTATTACATGACTCAAAATCCATTTCCTAGCCTAAATCCATTATCAAATTAAAATTGATGAATTTCACTTATGTATATCGCGAAGTGATATTCTATTTATCGTTATCTATGTAATTTTATGTTTATTTATTTCTAACACACACTTAAAAATGCACATCATGGTATTAATTTGTGTTCCCTTTCTTTGTTGTCCATTTTAGATTATAACATCATGGAGTATTATTCGTTTTTTCTATAAATTTCCTAGTAGAAATCTATAGATGTGGATCTAGATGGACTCCCAAAATGTTGTTACCAATAGAGGTGTTCTAATAAATAATAGAAATAGTGATGGTCATAGATTTCTGATGTCACCACCCATCTATAAAATGAAAAAATTTCTAGAATGTGGTTTTAAAAACTCCCCCATACTTAAGGGATTGTGCTATCTCAATCCTCCAACTTCCATCACCATATATTGTTGAAGATTTGATAACCCCTCGGTGGTTGTGTGGGATAAAATTACCTTAGTCTTCTTATATGGGGATGCTCCTAGAATTCATCCATAGTGGCCACCCATACAATATTATTGATTTGACTAGATATTACTGAAACATGGGAAGGGTGTAATGCATGTTTAGAATGTGAATTCCTTGTTACCAATGGTTAACTTCCGATCAAGAACCTTATCTTTCTCATCAAAGTTACTAATGATACCTTTTTATAGGATTGGTTCATGAGAATATCTCAATCCCTCAACTTTTTTCTGTGTTATTATTGTGCCTTTTAGAAGGAAGGATTTTGTTGGATGGACAAAATCATATATGTGTTATTTGGGCTGGGAACCTCCCCTATCACAATAATTTTTCCAAATTTCCTCCTTTTTGAACACATATGACCTAGGAATGGCGTACAAATTAATGAATTTTATTCAAATTAATACATAATATTCACATTAGATGGTGATTCATTATTTTTATTTGTAATATCCTTCCTACTATAGATATAATCATATTATAGTTCTATGTAGTGTTCCTCCATCCATATATTCTAATATTTTTAGAAATATGAAAAGTAAATATGAATAAATTAATTGTTAATTGTTGAGTAATGGTTGTAATTATAATGATAAAGAACACATTTTTACTTTAAAAAATTAAGAGTTTACTGTTGATTTCATCATAATAAATGCATACCATTCACATTAAAAAAATCAATAATGTTATAACAAGTAGTGAAAATTTGGAAGATTAATACCTTATGGTTATCCTCATAAATTTATTTCCACATTTCTATGTGGTCATCAAATCAGGGAGGAAAAAAAATTTACATGTTCAGAAAAATATTTTTTGTATTCAAGTGAATTTTCATAAATGTGTGTATTTGGAGATGACCCTATTATGAATACTGATTACTCATAAGAAGGAGGTGGATTAGTATTTTTTCATCACCACAAAATTTTATTTGATGTAGATGATGTTTTATATAAGGTTTTATATTTATCGAATCATTTGAGTTTAAAAATGTATATGTGAATTTTTAGTTTAGATTTTAAATATGGAGTAACTTCTTATTGTGGCTAATTATCACCATAAAGAGGAAATATATAGTAAATATAGGCATATCATCATTGGTAATAACATCAATAGTTCCAATCAATGATAATGAATGTATATTCTTTTATTTCAGTTTGATATTTTCATAATATGGTTGAATTTTAAAACATTTTTTATGAGGAGAAAATTGATGATCGATCATTATGTTTCCCTAGGGAGGACCTTTAAGTAATTTTTCACAAAAAATAATTTTAAAAATTTATATTAGAACATAATGATGAGGAAATCAATATATAATTATTATCTTATATTCTAATATGGATTTTGTTGAATTTTGGGGTCACCTTAGTCAGTTTTCGTAGGGCTCTAAGAACTTCAACTAGGACCGATGTGGGAAATTGTGACTTTACATGGGTTACTTCATTATATTGGTACGATATACATTTTAATGAGCTATTTAGGTGAATAATGGGTACCTTGTTTTATATGAGACTTCTTGAGTTACTCCCATGTGATCAATGAAGATATATGATGAGTTCTATGGTGACATGAATGAATATTCACATATCCCTTGTTTTGCACAGAAATATGTCGATGAGTTCCTTTAGAAAAGGTTATAATGAATGCATGTGTTTCAATATTCAATGAGATATAACATTGGTATTATTAGGTCCCAAGGAGGACATGAATATGTTCCTTCTTTTGATAATCATATAAAATATAATAAAAATCTCCTAGATGGATAAGAAAAAATGTGTCTATTCCCATATCTATATTGAAAATTTTCAATTGTCCTCCTGAAGTGTTGAAGTTATGGGAGCCTACCCCATGGGCCTATTGAGATATTCTGTAAAAATTCTTCATTAATGGGAGGAATAGTGATATTATTTTTCTCCAAGGAGATAATCGGAATATATCATCTATCGATGTATCCCTCTATAGGTAGGATGTTCTAGAAGCTTCTTATGATGTGTTTAGGAAATAATTCATGTCCACACATTACCACAAAAATATTTTATAGAGATTTTGTAACATGAAAAATAATATTGTCCCTTTCACCATTATGAGTGGGGGATATGTGTAATATTCCAATATTTTATAAGAATAATTAAAATTTTCATTAAAATAAAAATTTTCATGTATAATGTCAATTAATTTTTTTTTAATTTTGGATTAACTTTTGTACATACTAGTGAATTAATTATTATTTTAAAGGTATTATTATGTATCATCCCTTTTAAAACATTATTGTTCAAAATTAATTATAGTAAATTTGTGTTTTGCTAATCACTCAATATTTTCAAAGATACAATATATTTTACTAATTTTATATCATCATTTGTAAAGAAACATATTTTTTATGTTATTATATATATTATAATCAATTATTAGTAAATGTTAATTTTATGAAAAAGTGATTATTAATCCAATAAATGTAATTTTAGTTTTTTTTTGAAATTTAGTGTTTTTTAATATATAAATAACAATATATTGTTCACACAATTGATTTTGAATATTTTATTATTTCTAATCAATAAATAATATATGGATAGAATCTTTGTGGAACATAATTTCATTATAAAATATAGAATTTTATACAAAATATGTTTATAACATATGGTTAATAGGTTAATATTTCAATTACAACTTATTTAATAATATATTATATAAGGAAATGTATCTAATATTAGTTACACATTATTTAGATAGGCTGTGAAAAATACATGTTCTTTTAATAAATGAATATCCAGAAATATTAATTATTAATATGTTATATAAGAAATATATTAGTTTATTAAATTGGTATTATAATTACTATTTAAATTTTATAAAATTCAACTATTAAATTTTATTCTTCACAGAAATTGAATCTATATACAGATAATGTTGATATTATGAAGGCTATGTAAGTGTGACAATTATGGTGTAAGGGTAAACTAAGGTTTTTAAAACCCTTTATAAAGAATGTTTGAAACATGTGTAAGCATATGTTGTCCATGTTTAAAGAAAAATATCTCATATACACAAGCTTCAATCATTTAATTCATAGGTAGGATGAGCCCACATAAGGGTTTGAAGATGCCCATATAGAGGTACACAAGAGTTACACAACTATCCTCCTTTAATCATGTAATGTTAATCCATTATTTTAAAAATACATTTAAGGGTATGATATTAGTTATTTACAGAAACATAACATTACAAACTGATCACATATGGGTACAAAAACCCCCATGGAAAAGTTTAAAAATGTAATTTTACACTCACATTATGCTATATCAATCCCTATGTAAGGGAATCAGAATGTGAACCGGGATGTACATAAGGGAAATGGTGGAATTATGTTAGGGTAAAATGAAATTCATAATTATTTCATAAGGGTGAAAACAATTATCCTAAAGATAAAGTACTATCACATAATAATGCCTTATAACTATGTTAGGGTAGTATTCCAAGATAAAAACATGTATAAGTGAACAAATTTTATTTAAAAATCAATGTATGGGAATCAAAATACTTAAATAAGGGTAAACTAACCTTTCCTAGGATTTCACATGAGTAGTAATTTCTATATACATGTAATCTCTCTCTATTGCAACATTACACACCTAATCATGTCAAGGTAAGATCAATCTCAAATTTAAATGCACTGTCAAACCATATTATTCTTATCTTGGAACCTGTAGATAAAACCAAATAATATTTATTTGATACATAGTTATAATTTTGTCTTACATTACATTTTTATCATCATAGAATATCATGATTATTGGAATATTATAAAAGAACAATCAAAAGAATTTTTGAATATATGTTTTGTTATCTTCAATATTTGTATCAGTTCTTAGATTTATCTATAATCCATTATGAGCTCAACCCCACTAGATGTTTCATGTTTTTGAGTTTATCGAATAGTATGTGTGGAAAATCATATGTTCATAATCTTATATTTTTCCTTGGAGACTTAGATAGTAAGAGAAATTTTATTTAATATGAATTTCACTATAAATGAGACTTTATAAAATATCATCAGTTAAACATGTGAGTAAATATGACCTTCCTATAAATAACATAAAAATATAAATATACATATTGGGATAGTTATTTAAAGGAAACCTTCCCTTCATGTTATCATCCATTTAAATGAAACATTGAATCCTTAATTATATGAATCATGTATAGAGTGCGAGATATAAAGCCATAAATAAGGAGAGTCTATTCATAGATCCATATAAGACATGTACAAGGTTTATAATGATGTTATCCTTATGAATGAATTTAATTTAGAAATTTAAAATGGTATGAGAAACTTATTCTGATGAAAACCTAATTTTATGTTTTGAGAAACCCTAATTATATGGGAAAGTGTTTTGGTTAAAATTTAATTATAATTTTCTAAAACCCAATTTTTGGGGAAAATGATTTCAGTAAATATCTATATTCAAAAAACAACTGTTAATGGGATATGATTTAAAACTTAATTTTTTTATGAATTCTACACATAACTCAATTTTTAATGTAAAATATTTCAATTTAAATTATAATTACCAAACAGTCATTCCTGATGAGTTTTTTCTTAAATATTTTCATCCAATTTTATGACTATTATATAGTGTCAAAACAAAACTTTTATACCTAAAATGTTATATTAAATTCATGTATGTTATCCACAATTACATGTATTTTATTACTATGAAATATATTTCTCTTCTTTCTTAATTTTTTTTGAAAATATGTTTCTTATGTTTAATTGATAAGAATTATTTTTTCCGATATTCCTATGAATATTTAGAGTAAATCTAAATCAAGTTATATATTTAATTTAAAGTAAAAACTTGTTTTTTATATATGTAATTATTTTATTCTTTGAAAATAAATTTCAAATATGTTATGTCTTTAAAAATTTATTTTTAATTGATTTATAATGAGAAAGGGAGGGTTTTCCAAAATGGTTTATTTAAAATTACACACATTGTTATTAAATATGATGGCAAAGAATGTGAAGTTATCCAATGACCTAATGTGAACTCATCCCAAAAGTGGTGATTATATTTTGTATATTTATAGTTAAAATGTGGTATTGATAATGTTTTATGAGTGTCATTTTACTCCATTAGGAGATATTATTTTCATATGTTATGTTTTGATCTATTTAAAGGAGTAATATAAATTTAATTCAAAGGATATTATATTTTGAAGATAAATGTGTCTCTCAAATAATATTCCTTTCAATTGATTCCAAAATTATCAATTTTTATAGATATTAAAAACCCTAAATTATTATTTATGGAATATTATATGTTATATCAAATGTTTTATTTATATAAAATGATTGATATAAATGTAGGTGTTTTTTAAAAATTATAGTATTTTATAAAGAGAAAGTACATCGCCTATTTTTTTAAAACCCCTTAATAATAAATTGTAGTCCAACCCTAAATTTTCAAATGATTTTCAAAATAGATAGATGATTATAATATCAATGGTAAATAGTCTTGATTTAAAAGTCTACCTTGAGAGAAATTGAAAAATAGTTTATAAATTATTACATATACTATGATATATAAAAAGGTTTCTTGTGTCTTTAAAGCCCTAAATAAATATGATCCTTGGAATTTAAATTTTCCATGTAATGTTTGTTATTTTATAAAATTCAAAAAAATATGCATTATTTAGTGAACTTGATTTGGGAGAATGGGTATAGGCTATCATAATATATTCCCATTACTATATTATAGTCTTTACCAGTGTATATTGATGAACACAAGATAAACGAGGTCAAAATATTGGACATCCAATAGTCATTGATGGAATATACAAATATTATTAAAATAATGACAATGTTCACTAGATGTATAGAATATTGGGGTTTCGAATTCGACAAAAATCAATGGGATTTTGATCATTTCCTTTTACTAAACGAGTTGAATATAATACCAAGATTTGAAACTCTATTTTTCAAGTTTAAGCTTATTAATATAATATTTATGGACTTTAGAAAATCGTGAAGACTTTCTTTGTGATCTCAGTGTGTTTCATGAGCACTAGACACTGAAAAGTATGAATTTGGATGAACTTAGAGGGCACACTATTGGTCTAAAACTGTACATCCCAATGCAGGAAACATCATGACCATGTTCAAAGGGGGTAGTGGTGATGCACCCGAGATGTGTACATTTTTCTAAACCATGTGTGTATCCTTCATGGTCATCATTTTGAGGTTGTAAGCTCACACTATTCACCGTATGGTTTGAAACTTGTATGGGTGAACTGAGTAGTTTACTATGTTTTATGAAATTATTTAAATAAAATTAAAATAAAATAAGAACCAAAACTAAACTCACCCTTATCCTCTCATACCTTCACCATGTTACCCCCTAGTGGATCTATATGGTCACTTGAAAACCCCCCATTATACCCACCTCTGTTCTCTGATTTTGGGTGGATTTCAGAAAGTATCTCCGTCGAGTCTCCAAGGAATGGATATATGATCATTCTTAACTCAATTTCTAGCCATTTTGTGGTCTCTATATCACCCTACCCATTTTGTATAAGTCTATAGGGTTATTTTATGAATTATTTTTGGTTTTTGTTAGATGTTGGGGTATGTGATGGATACCATGTGAACCCATTGTGCATGTTATAACAACCGCTGAAAAAGGTGATGTAATTTATCTCGATTTGGTATACCATCATCATTTTGGGGTATGGTTTAAACCCATAGTTTGGTGGTTGCGTATTTAATTTATGGTTTTAATTATTTTTAGGATCTTAGTAATTAATTTATAGTGTGTTATATCTCCTTGAATACTTGTAGACATTTTATATATATGTATGTTTATATATATACACATCCTCATTTTATAGATTACCCCATGGTATGTGGAATGTGTTCATTGTGTTAAATGATGTAAATAGATATATATACATAAATTAGTGTATGGTCGTGCAAGTGAGGAGTAGTCATCATAAAAGTTTTCAATTGACAATTGATCCATAGTGTCTACTATTTTGAGGTAGGTTCCTTCTCATTTCATGATTAATTTATATAATTCATTAATTATTTCCTTAGAAAACCTTCCAAGGATTATAATTAATGCAGTATGATATTTATATTAAATTACAAAAAAAATTAATTTAGTATGATTCATGATTGAGATAATAAATATTATAAATAAATTATTTGAAAAGTAATATCATGATTTTATAATAAAACCCCTCCAAAATAGCAATGATTTCTTCTATCTAAATGAAGTTATTATACCATTATTAATTTCTATCTTATTGTACTAATATATCATTATTCCTTGATTTTATATTCGAAATATGTCATGTTTAAGACCTATCCCCTAATGAGATTATAAAAACAGATTTCTCCTTTCTAAATTAATAAATATCTATGTCTCCTTTTAAGTGATTAGACTAATTTTTATAATGAAATTACCCTTGTAAGATGTTTTTCAATAATTTTTGTTTTAATTTTTGACACCTTTTAGCCACCGTTCAGGTGAGCTTTGGATTCTACTTTTTAATGGTACTCATTTAAAAAAAAATGGTGTTAAATATCTTGTGAATTACATAATCTAAAGTACCATATATTCTCACCACATGACCATACTAAGATAAGTGATTTAATGTGACAATTAAATGAGAAATGGAAATTGGAATGTATACTATGTATATGACTTGGTCATGTTAATGGTAAGTAGATAATATGTTTCAAGTTTCATGTACCTCGTACCCTATTAATGGAATGTAGAGGAGTGAACCTTGATAATTGAAAATTCCATACATTGATCAAATGAATGGTTGCAAGCTAATTGGGATTGTCAAAGTAAGTTATTGAATGTCTTGAATGAAATGCAATTATCGATTAATTATGAATGGATTATAGGATTTATTGATAAACATACTTTTCACACTAATGAATAGAAATTATTGAACTAAATGGAATACTATATTACATAATTATCAAATCAGTGTGTCCTGACTCAATCTTTCCTTGGTTTAATTATATAATTCCCTGAGCACTCGAGAACACTGTTATAATTCAAGAATGTAGATTTTCTTGGTTAAGACACACTTAGAAATGGATCCTTGACTATAATTAAATTCCTAGTAAGAAAAAATATTACCCCTCATGTAGTATTATAGGATTTTATGGATACACTCCATGGATCCATCATTGACATGTGGGATCCTTGGTAAAATCCCATTAGGCCTAGTCCTTGATTTTCGTGATTTTACCTTGGATGAACTCCATGAATTTGGTAGGAATATTATAGTGGAAATACAGGGACTGTGATCCGTGGATAACACTCTTAACCATAGCCATGCTACAATTATTAATGAGTTTTCTTCCCTTTAGGTCTATGTTTCATTGGTTATTACCTAGAAACATTATATAAAACATCATTACAAGTTTAATTGTTACACAATGGAACATTCACTATTATAATCATTTGAATTATTTATAAACTAGTAGTAATAAATTAATTAACTAGTAAAATGTTCAAACATCATCCAAGGTTCAATAAAGGTACAACTATTGGGTATCTTATAGGCGTCTTTATGAGTGATGTTTATTTATTAAATATGTTATTATTCTTTATACCAGCACATCAGTGAATTTTTATTACAATGTCAGTATTGGGGTCGATATAGGTGGTGATGGCCTAATTTGATTTATATCTCACACCCTAATTAGTCCACCATTGCACTTGGTTAACCGATTAGATCTTCTGGTTCCCATGTCCTTGGACCATGATTGTGTTTCATTGCATATACTGGGCTGTTTGGATCAAAGGAACAAGATGAATCTCAGGATGCTCATGGTGATCACCCAATGGGATTTTCTATCTTTTTTAGTACAATAATGTAAAAAATGATTCCTTATTAACTATTTTATCTTATGTATCAACCAGTTTAAACTGCCATTGGCCACTTTTTTCAATTATAAAAAATGTATCATCCATTACTTTTTCATTTATATTTACAATATATGGTTTTATCTACTAATTATTATGATTATAATAATGTTATACACTGATTATGAGGTAATATTATCCCCATTGAACCACCATTACACCCTTGATCCTAGTCGGTAGTTGCTAGTATACGGGGAGGCACACTTGTGTCAATGTGTCCCACCTGTCCTGCGACGGCTTAATGGTAAGCTTGGTTTGGATGTTGCAAAGTGGTATCAATGGATAATTTTAAACAAGTACTACTGTTTTGTGTTGGTAAATAGGAGACTAGGAGTGCGTTGGCACCTAGTTAGTATCCATTCTTGGAACTGATTACCACTCATATGGGAAACGACCAAGTGGTTAGGGAGGGGAATTTTTCTTCATGTTGTTTGTTGCTAAAATTGATATGATTTCACATTTAGTGACTAATAGAACTTCCACTATGTATTTTTTTATGAGTTTATGGTATTTTTACCCTTGGACTTGTATATAAAGGATTTTTTATTCCTTGAATCATATTAGAGCCATAGGAATTCACATGACATGCATAGTGACATTCCATGTAGTTTCAATTTATCATGTCGCACTTTTTCTTTCTTTAGCATGGCATGTTTGTTAATATTACTTGATACTATGTTTATGACTTGTTTATATTTGTTTAATATCTCTTGTAACATTCTATTACAGTGTTCATATATGAAAATGGTTTCATTTTATAAGTGTATTGGTTGTAGTTAAGAAAAAAGGTAGTTTTCAGATGTAAGGTGTATGGTTGCATTGTTGCTGGGAAAAGGTATCCCATGTATTCAAACAATTTAAAAAGTTTATGAGAATTAAAATGATAAAGTAATTTTGTTATGATTAAATTAATTCAAATTCAAAAATGTATAGTGTATGCGTGCTTTATATGTTGTAGGGTATCCACCAATATAACCAGACCACTGTTTCTAAGCATGTTACACTTGGGAATGTAATCATTTTGATAAACGAGATCCAATTTTAAATTTATGGTGCGTATTGGTTCTTTATGAATTGGTAAATGGAAACATGTATTAAATGTAATGACCATGTTATGTTTGAAATGTTTAAAGTTGTGAGTTCTATTTAGTTTTAATATAAAATGAAATGGTTAATTCCTAAATTCAATTAGCCACATGGAGGTTAGTTGGGAAACTTTTGTATGACATGACCTGATATTGGTATCAGAAGTTTCAATGACTTGAAAAATGATATTTGGATGCATTTTGATGAACCTAGGTTGGTTAAAATTATACCTTTGTAGGTATCTTAGTATCTTAAAAAGGAATTTAGATGATAAATTTTCTATTTATGGTGGGATTTCTATAAATGTTTAATGGTTAAAAATTGAGTTATATGAAACTTTTTTTTCCCAGGGGAGCTAGTTAAAAATGATTACCTTATGGATTGTTTTGAAAAAATGGTACATGATGTTGTGAATAAATATTATTTATGATTAAAGATTAAATGTGATTAAATATAAATGGATTGTAAATAGAACATATAGAGGCGTCCTCTCTTTTGGACCCCCCGTGTGAGGTTAGTTAATATTTGTATTTCTGTTTCCTTGGAACATAAGCTTTAATGAATTCCATTGGCATTCTTTTACTATTATTAGTTGACTAAATGGTTGGATTTTATGTAGGTGACTTATATTGGTATTACCTAGTGGTGGGGTTGATATTTGGTTTTCATAAGGGGCTAGCCCATGGTATGAAGCACACATCGAATTTAAATGACTCTATGATGTCATGATCCATCTAATATTTGGTGATATTTGTGTGATGTTGTCTCTATAAGGAAATTAAATTACCAATGACACAAAAGTTGGAATAGGTTTTCATGGATTATTTGGCTTTTTTATGGGCGTGACCGATTAGTGGTGCTCATTTTTAGAAGGTTAGCCATTTCTTAGGCATGGTCACATGCTAAGTAGGTCTTTGGACACTTTTTTATTCTTATTAATAGTATAATGGTCATGGTTTTGTGTAAGATAATGGTCCTATGAGGAAATTCGACTCTCAAATAAATCTCTTGTGGTGTTGAGTATGGTGTCGGGTAATCTCCGAGTAGAATGACATGAGCAATAACGAATCAAGTTCGTCCCAATGCTTGGGATGGATTTTCTATAGACTCGGGTGTTTTGACATGATAGTATCATTGGTTTGACCATCATTTATTTGATGTTTCAATAGTGGCTCGATGGAGCAACACAAGTTGGTTTATGTTGTTTTGATCTAGCACAATTATGATAGGATAGTTTTCTTCCTTTTTGAGATTGGGACACTCTTAAGGTAGGGAGATTCATGTTGAACCTGGTAAATGTGTCCTTTCATGTGGAATGATCAAAAAATAAGAGGACCATTGGGAACTGGTTGGTTTATGCTTGAATTGGATTTGAGCCTTGTGGGTGTTGTCTTATATCGGTGCTTGCTCAGAAGCACAACATTGAATTTGATTATGGTGTATGCAACCACAAGAAAACAACATTGGTCATGGAAGACATTAGTGGTTAAATATATAATGATCAACGAATGTCTTGGGAATTTAATGAATGTCTTCATTAAATGTTGTTGCATCAATGGGTGATGTTTGGCCTCTTCCTTAAAGTCGACCAGTTGCAGTTTGACAGTTTTCCTTCAAGTAGTTGGGTGTGTTCGACCCCAAACTGTTTCAACCATTTTATTTAATTCTTCCATGTTACAATAATTTTCTGTATCTTGAAGTCATCCTAGATTAACTAAGAGATATAAATTTATAATTTTTTCTTATTAATTAAAATATTTTGTGATTTTGGGGTGATCTTTCTCAGTGTTACACACTATCGCATGGTTCTTATCAAGGGTTCATAAGTTATTAGTGATTTCTAGATTCCCAAGTTGGAAAACCATGGTCAAAATCTTGTACCCAAACTATTTCTATTGAATTTCATTGGCCATGAAAGCCTTACATATTCATGATAATTCCGCCAAGTGGCTTGACATATTATCTATTTTCATGATTAATATGAATGGTTGTAAAGAACAATTTCAAAGCACATTGTCGGGTTATGGAAGGTTTTGTCTAAAAAAGGTCGGTATTAAATGTGTGGAATCTTGGGTGGCTAGTACTTATTAGGTCGATAAGGGTTAATCCATTCATTTTTATGAAATCAATCAAGGAGAATTGTTTGAACACTCAATGATGTTGTTCGTATGAAAATTCCAACAGTGGAGGTAATATTGCTTGAAATTGGACTTTTTTCTTCTTAATAACAAAGATGCAAGGAACCATAGGCCTAATTTATAGGGATACAATGACACAATCATGTATGTATATAAATAGGCACATGAACTCTCTATTTTAGTATTTTAAATAGAGAATATGTGTTGGATCTGGTTTTAAAGGGAAAAGTGATTAATACATAAGATGTTATAAAGGTTTGTTGGGTTTTAAAATCCAATGAGATAGATAAAATGAAACTACATAACCCTTGTAGGTCTGGTGATTTTGTCACTATTTAAGAAGGCTACTCAAAGATGAGATGTTTTAATAAGAGAATATTATAGTCTTTGGTGGTTTTGATCCATAAAAAAATCCCATTTCATTTAAAGATTCATTTTAATAGATTGATCGAATTTCAAACCATGTTTTGAAACCCAATTCCACTAGTATGATCACTGTAGTGTAATATTTTTGTACTAGGGTAAAGGCTATAATAGATTCCATGATTTATCAATGAGTTTTAGGAGATGAAGACCCCGAAAAGTATGAATTTTAAATGCTGTGGAGGGCAAATAGTTTTTTAGAAACCATAAAGACCATTGCAGGAAACAATGTGGCCTTATTGAAAGGGGGAAGTGGAAGTATGCATGGGATGTTCATGGTTTTCCAAACCATGGGCCTTCCCCTCATGGTCTATATATTGAGGCAGTAACCTCTCACTATCCACAACATAGTTTCTGCCTGACTTGGAAAACTATTTGGGTTAACTATGCGGTTTACCCATTTTTAAGAAAGTAATTAGTTAAACTAAGTAAAATGAAAATATAAACAAAACTGGCATATCACCCCTCATTCCCCCATGACCCGAGAACCCTTATGGATAACCCTATCCATGCTAAAAATCCCCCATATGGCTTCCTCCAATCTTGGATTTTTTCTGAATTTATCATGTTTTCTCCTTCGAATCTCCAAGGTATGTTCATCTGCTCATTCTCTTATGCATTTCCTACCATGTTTTGGTCTCTCTTTCATCCTAATCATTTTATCTCAGACCCTAGGGTAAGGGATTGAATAGTTTTGGGTTTTCTTTCGATGTAAGGTCCTGTGATTGCTCCCTTGGGACCTCTTTGTGTGGGATCTGACAACATCTACTAAAGGCGAGGTGGTATGGCTTGATTTGGTCTACCATAATCATTTTGGTCTAAGTTCATAAACCATTGTTTATTTATTACCTATTTATTTTATGTAATTTTAATTTTTTTAATATTACTAGTAATTAATTTGTAGTGCATGAGAGCTCCTTGCTGGTTTGCACACACTCTATAGGTATGTATGTCTATATATATACATCCTTCATCTATATATTTCTTCTTAGAAATTGTAATATGTACATTTTTTATGGTATTAATATATATATATATATATATTTGAGTGTTAGGTCATGCAAGTGAGGATTAGTATTCATCAATATTGTCATGTAACTATCGATTGATATAGTCTTCGTTTCTGAGGTAGGGTCCCAATCTTTGGCACATTAATTTAATGAATTCATTAATTATTTCCTTATTGACCCATACAAATATTTTTATTAATGTAGTACAGTTGTAGATTTAATTCCTCTAACATTTGAATTGATTATGTTCGATGATAGAGATTCTAAATATGATAAATTACTTATTTGAAGGGTAATTTCATTATTTTATAATAAACCACCTCCAAAAGAGATGGACTATCTTTTAGATAAAAGTATTTGTTAGACATTTATTTTTTCTTATCTTGTTGAACTTGTTTTCCCTTATGCCTTGATGTTAATTTTGAAATATAGAATGTTTATGTCTTAGCCCATAATGAAATTATAAAAATGGAGTTTCCCTTTTTAAATGACTAATGAACCAAGGGACTCTCTATGTTCTTGGACAAGTTTTTATATTGAAATTACACATGTAGGAAGTTTTTTCATAATTTCCATTTTAGTGTTTTCACACATTTTGGAAATTATTCAGGTGTACCATGGGATGACTATTAAAAGGTTATGATTTTCTATATTCAATTGGTTGACATATCTTGTGATTTTCAATGTGGAAGGTACCATGTATTATCACTACTTGACCCACCTAAGGTATGTTCTTAAATGTGATAATTAAATGTGAAATCGAAAAAGGAATGTATACTATGGATATGACTGAAAATTATTTTTTATTAATAAGGACACTTTTGAGGAAAATGTGAGAAACCAAAAGTTCAACAAACCCAAACAGCAACAAACAAAAGACCAGAAATCACCTCATCCAAGCAAAAACAACACCGCTCACTCCAAGGGAGGACCACTCAGCAATCCCATGCAAGCATGGTCCCTCCCGATGGAAAGCCATCCCTCCGATTAACCACCTCCCAAATGACCTGCCAAGGAAAGAGCAGTGTGCTCTAGCCCAGCCGAGACGATCTGGCCCTCCAACATTCCACACACAACAAGATTAGTAACTTGAAAAGGCATTAGTTAGAGAGATTATAAACAGATTCATTGAAAACATGTCAAATTCTACCCGAGACGGTGGCCCTAAACAGCTTCCAAGATAGGTTAAATACCTGCAAAAGAGGGTCCCCCCTTATCAGGGCTTCAAAGGCAGCGGTCAGTCTATTACAAACCTGCATGTACTCCTTGAGACTGATCAAACCCTTATTGAAGACTCCAACTAGGATCATATCCTTCTTGTCAACACAAGCATACTGCTCTTCATTCAGCTCCACATCAAGGTTTCGTCTCATCATTTTGGATGCATCCTCTTCCGAGGCATTGAGATATAACAATTGTTCTGTCACCACATCCTCCGAGCTTAAAACCAAATATGAGGAGATTTCATGCTGTCCAGGTTAGTTAAGGTGACACATGATCTCCCTATCCAGCGCCTCGACCATTGGATTCTTAGCTGACTAGGTTCTCATAGGAGGAGTTAAGGAGGAGTAATCCTTCCTACACCTCCTCCTCCTCTTCCTCCTGTAACTTCTTGACTCGGTTTCTGCTTCAGGAAAATTTCTACATATCACATCAAGTTATGATTCCCCTCCACCATCATCACACTCCGAGAGAACATGCCCCCTGATCTAGCCTTGTAACCCGAGGCCATCAGTGTTCATCCTGTTATCTTTATCATCCAAAACCAGAGCAGAAGATTCAACTCTAGAATCCACCTCATCCAGTTCTGCAAATCTGTTGCTCAAAGCAACTGATGTCCGAGTTAGAGATACAATCTCTGGCAGGATTCTAGAACCCAGACCCTCTGGGTCTCTAGGGTTGGTATGAGCCTACACCTCCACCCCAATTCCATTCAGTTGACCAAGGGTGTTACCCAAGGCATGCCAAACCACATTGCCCCTTCCTTCTCCCTGAAACAAGATTCCCCAACCCCACACCCCTCCTTTAAAGCTGGTTGATCGAAACCCCTGCCCATATACTGAGGATGAGGATTCTGATCCTTCCAACCCCTGAATTCACCTAGAGGAAGAGAAAACCTCGCCAAAGCCTCAATCGTATGGTCCATACCCTACTTACCCATGTTATTGGCTGCCTGGACTACACCTAAGTTCTTCCTGAGGTGATCAAACATAGCCTCCACCTGAGGCTCCGAGACCCTGGATTCCTCCATCAAGATAGAACCGGCAGACCTCACCCTCCCCATGTTAGAAGGATCCACCGTCGAATCATTGGGAACACGGTGCAACCCCACCCTAGGTTGACAAGGAGACCCCTGCTCCTGATACCCCCGAAGTGTCTCGACAGACCTCAGGTTGCACACAGAAGGCTCAGAACTATGGTAGATTCCTGACCCATCGCCCTCGACATGCATAGAGACACCCTTATCCACCACATAAGTATCAACCACAACAGCCGAAGCCCTTTTGCGGCACTCCTCCAGACGGTGGCCTTGTCTGTGGCAGAAAGAGAAAAATGAAGACCAAGATTCATAGAACACACTTTTTATGTACCTGTATTCCCCCTCGATCAAAATCCAAACCTTGTTGGGTGGGGGCCGGGAGAGTTCTACTTCCACATAGATTCTCGCAACAATCGGGTGCACCATTGCATTCGTTTTCCAATCCGCACAGATGAAGCGACCCAAGGAGTTACCTTTTTAACGGAGGAGGGCTGGATTCTGAAAGGAAAGCGGTAATCGTGGAAGTTGAATCTAGATCACCGAATATGAAGAGTCATGATTCATGTTCAAATCGAATGTCTAGCGATTAAGATGGAACGGTAACCCTCTAAAGGACTTGCTAGCTCGAGACCATGCCAACGCCAGGTCGTCTTCATCAGCGAGACAAACAAGGATTTTCTGCGGCCCGAGGATACCGACAACCGCACGACGACCTAAACCCCAATCCTGACTCACGTACCTCTTGAAAACCTCAACCTGAGACCTACGACGAGTAAACTTTGCAACCAAGGTTGTGGAAAGAAGTGACGAAGCTTCAGCGGATTCCTTGGACGAAACCGGGATGACAGGATGAACATTACACATGCCAGGAACCTTCGGAGCAGCCTCAATGCCAGGGAAGAAAGAGCTCCTTCTGATACCATCTTCTCTAGAAGAAGAAACCAGACCCTCCCACTGTTGGGGAGGGGCCGTCGCTGCCGCCATGGAAGGTAGGGCTTCCAATCGCCCGTCGCCCGTCGCCCGAAGCCTCCCGGAACTCCCTCCAACCACTCGTATACTATGTATATGACTTGACCATATTAAATGTAAATGGAAAATAGGTCGAATGTCCATAGAACCCCATACCATGTTAGTGGAAGGTATAGGAGTGAACCCTTAATATTAAAAATGCCTTAAATTGATTAATTGAATAATTTCAAGCTACATGGACATGTCACACTTATGATAGGTAAGGCTTGAAACAAATGGACTTATGTATTAGTTATAAAATTATTAAAGGTTTTCAAGCTACAGGGACCTATCACAATAATGAATGGAATAGATTGAACCAAATAGAATATTATATGGCATCAATATCAAATATGAGTGTGTTAACTTGATATATCATTGTATTCCTTAGGGAATTCGTTGAGAAAACGGGAAGCCCATTCGGATTGAAGGATGTATCTTTCCTTGGTTGAGACACACCAAGAACCTAACAGTTGTTTTTTCATGGATCCCTAGTATGACACAATAGGATACCTCATGTAGTATTACAAGATTCCTTGGATACAGTCATTGAATGTAGCTTTGACAAGTAGGTGCCATGGTTAAAGCCTCCCGGGCCCAGCCATTTCTTACCCACATTTTACCTTGGATGATCTCTCTGGGCATGGATGGCATATTATTATGGGATTCCTTGGACTATGCTCCATGGACTACAATATTAACCTTATAAAGGATACAATTATTATATATTTTGTGACCCCTAAGCTCTACATTGTAATGGTAATTACCATGAAATTATTTTCAAATAGAATTACAGGTTACCTTGTTGCATATTGGAACATTCACAATTGTAAACATGTGACTTATTTATAAACTGGTAATAATCAATTAATGATCCAGTTACATGTTTAGACACTAGATAATGTCTAAATAAGGTTTATCCATTAGGTTTAATTCCCCAAGCTTCCATGCTATGTTTCCCTTTTAATAATTCAGTAGCTTGTGTTGTACGCAACTTGTAGTTTTAACACACCCCAACCAATCAATCTAGTCGTTATGAATACTAATACACACTTTTTGAAATTTCATAAATTATTATTTTTCAATGTGGACATAATTTTTGAACTCTGAATATTGAAATTAACTTAGGGTGAATTTTTGGTATTTTTTAAAAAACATTGAATATTTGATGAATAGTGAAAAACATTGCGTTATTGTTTAAAACCAACATTTTATTTAAAGAATTAGTTATTTTTTTAATTTATTTTAGTTAAAAATAGATTCAAAATACATATATATGTTTAATGTAAGTCATTGTAGTCATTTAATAATATGTTTAGATATATAAAATTTTATTGAACTTTTTACCGTCTTTTACCCAACTTATTGGACCATTTGAAAATTTGAATAAAAATTAATTTTACCACATCAGTGGGTTGAAATTCAAAAATCCAAGAGACACGATTGACATCAGTTAGAAAAATCTGGTTCAATAAGATGAAAATAATTTTTTTTTGTTAATAATACCTTTTAACTTTTATTTACCACTGTTAAAAGTAAATAAGGTAATTAAGGGTAAAAATGATATTATAATTACCCTAACACATGTCGTAATTCTATTGGATAAATGTAATTCGACCAGAAAAATAAGTTTTCCAGGTTTAAAGAAAAATATCTCACATACACAAGATTCAAGCATTTAATTCATGGGTAGGATGAGCCCAAATAAGGGTTTGAAGATGCCTGTATAGAGGTACACCAGAGTTACAAAACTATCCTCTTTTAATCATGTAATGTTAATACATTATTTTAAAAATACATTTAAGGGTATGATACTAGTTATTTACAGAAATATAACATTACATACAGATCACATATGGGTACAAAAACCTCCCAAGAAAAAGTTTAAAAATGTAATTTTACACTCACATTATGCTATATCAATCCCCATATAAGGGAATCACAATGTCAACCAGGACGTACATAAGGGAAATGGTGGAATTATGTTAGGGTAAAATGAAATTCATAATTATTGCATAAGGGTGAAAAAAATTATCATAACGATAAAGTACTATCACATAATAATGCCTAGAAACTATGTAAGGGTAGTATTCCAAGATCGAAACACGTATAAGTGAACAAATTTTATTTCAAAATCAATGTATGGGAATTAAAATACTTAAATAAGGGTAAACTAACCTTTCTTATGATTTCAAATGAGTAATAATTTCTACATACATGTAATCTCTCTCTGTTGCAACATTAGACACCTAATCATGTCAAGGTAAGATCAATCTCAAATTTAAATGCACTATCAAACCATATTCTTCTTTTCCTGGAACCTGTAGATAAAACCAAAAAATATATATTTGATACATAGTTATAATTTTTTCTTACATTACATTTTTATTATCATAGAATATCAATATTATTGGAATATTATAAAATAACAATCAAAAGAATTTATAAATATATATTTTGTTATATTAAATATTTGTATCAGTTCTTAGATTTATCTAGAAGCCATTAAGATCTCAACCCCATTTGATGTTTCATGTTTTTGAGTTTATCGAATAGTATAAGTGGAAAATAAGATGTTCATAATCTTATATTTTTCCTTGGAGAGTAAGATAGTAAGAGAAATTTTATTTAATATGAATTTCACTATAAATGATACTTTATAAAATATCATCAGTTAAACATGTGAGGAAATATGGACTTCCTATAAATAACATTAAAATATAAATATACAGATTGGGATAGTTTTTTAAAGGCAGCCTTCCCTTTATGTTATCGACCATTTAAATGAAACATTGAATCCTTAATTATACGAATCATGTATGGAGTGCGAGATATAAAGCAATAAATAATGAGAGTCTATTCATAGATCCATATAAGAGATGTACTAGGTTTATAATGATGTTATACTTATGAATGTGTTTAATTTAGAAATTTAAAAATTTATGAGAATCTTATTCTGATGAAAACCTAATTTTATGTTTTGATAAACCCTAATTATATGAGAAAGTGTTTTGGATAAAATTGAATTATAATTTTCTAAAACCCAATTTTGGGGTAAAATGATTTCATTAAATATATATATTCCAAAAATAAATGTTAGTGGGATATGATTTAAAACTTATTTTTTATGAATTCTACACAAAAATAAATTTTTAATGTAAAATATTTTGATTAAAATTATAATTACCAGACAGTCTTTCCCGATTACTTTTTTCTTAAATATTTTCATCCAATTTTATAACTGTTATATAGTGTTAAACTAAACTTTTATACCTGAAATGTTATATTAAATTCATGTATGTTATCCATGATTACATGCATTTTATTACTATGAAATCTATTTCTCTTTTTTCGTACTTTTTTTTAAAAAATATTTCTTATGTTTAATTGATAAGAATTATTTTTTATGATATTCCTATGAATATTTAGAGTACATGTAAATGAAGTTAAATATTAAATTTAAAGTAAAAACTTGTTTTTTATATATGTAATTATTTTATTCTTTTAAAATAAATTTCAAATATGTTATGGTTTTAAAAATTTATTTTTAATTGATTTATAATGATAAAGGGAGGGTTTTCCAAAATGGTTTATTTAAAATTACACACATTGGTATTAAATATGATGATAAGGAATGTGAAGTTATCCAATGACATAATGTGAACTTATTCAAAAAGTGGTGATTATATTTTGTTTATTAATAGTAACAATGTGGTATTGATAATGTTTTAAGAGTGTCATTTTACTCCATTAAGAGATATTATTTTCATATGTTATGTTTTGATGTATTTAAATGAGTAATATAAATTTAATTCAAAGGATATTATATTTTGAAAATAAATGTGTCTCTCAAATAATATTCCTTTCAATTATTTCAAAAATTATCAATTTTTATAGATATTAAAAACCCTAAATTATTTTTTATGGAATATTATATGTTATATCAAATGTTTTATTTATCTAAAATGATTGATATAAATGTAGATGATTTTTAAAAATCATAGTATTTTATAAAGAGAAAGGACATCGCCTATTTTTTTAAAACCCCTTAATAATAAATTGTAGTCCAACCCTACATTTTCAAATAATTTTCATAACATATAGATGATTATAATATCAATGGTAAATAGTCTTGATTTAAAAGTCTACCTTGATAGAAATTGATAAATAGTTTATAAAGTTTTACATAAACATTGAAATATAAAATGGTTTCTTGTGTCTTTAAAGACGTAGATAAATATGCTACTTGGAATTTACATTTTCCATGTAATGTTTGTTATTTTATCAAATTCAAAAAAATATGCATTATTTAGGGAACCTAATTTGGGAGAATGGGTATAGGCTATCATAATATATTCCCATTACTATATTATATTCTTTACCAGTGTAAATTGATGAACATAATATACAAGGGGTCAAAATATGGGACATGCAATAGTCATTGATGGAATATAAAAATATTATTATAATAATGATAATATTCACTAGAAGTATAGAATATTGGGGTTTCGAATTAGACAAAAATCAATGGGATTTTGATCATGTCCTTTTACTAAACAAGTTGAATACAAGACCAAGATTCGAAACACTACTTTTCAAGTTTAAGATTATTAATATAATATTTGTGGACTTTTGAAAATCCCAAATTCTTTCTATGTGGTCTCAGTGTGTTTCATGAGAACTAGAACCTAAAAAGTATGAATTTGGATGAACTCAGAGGGCACACTATTTGTCTAAAACTTTACATCCAAATGCAGGAAAAATCGTGACAATGTTGAAAGGGGGTAGTGGCGATGCACACAAGATGTGTACATTTTTTTAAACCATGTGTGTATCCTTCACGATCATCATTTTGAGTTTGTAATCTCACACTATTCACCACATGGTTTGGAAAACTATACGTGAAACTGAGCAGTTTACTTTGTTTTATGAAATTATTTAAATTAAATTAAATTAAAATAACATCAAATACTAAACTCACCCTTATCCTCTCATACCTTCACCATTCTACCCCCTAGTGGATCTCTATGGTCACATGATGACCCCCCATTATACCCACCTCTATTCTCTGATTTTGGCTGGATTTCTCAATGTATCTCCTTCAAGTCTCCAAGGTATGGATATATGCTCATTCTCTACTAAATTTCTAGCCATTTTGTGGACTCACTATCACCCTACTCATTTTGTATAAGTCTATAGGGTTATTTTTTGAATGATTTTTGTTTTTTGTTTGATGTTGGGGTATCTGATAGATACCATGGGAGCCCATTGTGCATGTAACAACAACCACTGCAAAAGGTGATTGGATTTACCTCGATTTGGTATAACATCATCATTTTGGGGAATGGTTTAAACCCATAGTTTGGTGGTTCCCTATTTAATTTATGGTTTTATTTATTTTGAGGATCTTTGTAATTAATTTATAGTGTGTTATATCTCCTTGAATTGTTGTAGAAATTTTATATATATGTATGTTTATATATATATACACATACTCATTTTATAGATTACCTCATGGTAAGTGGAATGTGTTCATTGTGTTAAATGATGTAAATAGATATATTTACATAAATTAGTGTATGGTCGTGGAAGTGAGGAGTAGTCATCATCAAATTTGTCATTTGACAATTGATCCTCAGTGTCTACTATTTTGAGGTAGGTTCCTTCTTCTTTCATGATTAATTTATAGAATTCATTAATTATTTCTGTTGAAATGCTTCCATGGATTATAATTAATGCAATATCATATTTATATTAAATTACAAAAAAAAATAATTTAGTATGATTAATGATTGAGATAATAAATATGATAAATTAATTATTTGAAAATTAATATCATGATTTTATAATAAAACCCCTCCAAAATAGACATGATTTCTTCTATCTAAATGAAGTGATTATACCATTATTATTTTATGTATTATTGTACAAATATATCATTATTCTTTGATGTTATATTTGAAATGTTGAATGTTTAAGACCTATCCCCTAATGAGATTATAAAAACAGATTTCTCCTTTCTCAATTATTAAATAACTATGTCTCCTTTTATGTGATTGGACTAATTTATATAATTAAATTACCCTTGTTATATGTTTTTCAATAATTTATGTCTTCATTTTTTGACACCTTTTATACACCATTCAGGTGATCTTTGTATTATACTTTTTAAGGGTACTCATTTTTATAAAAAATGGTGTTAAATATCTTTTGAATTACATAATATATACTATCATATATTCTCACCACATGACCAGCCTAAGATAAGTGATTCAATGTGGTAATTAAATGAGAAATAGAAATTGGAATGTATACTATGTATATGACTTGGTCATGTTAAAGGTAAGTGGATAATATGTTGCATATTTTATGTACCTCGTACCCTATTAATGGAATGTAGTGGAGTGAACCTTGATTATTGAAAATTCCATACATTGATGAAATGAATGGTTGCAAGTTAATTGGGATTGTCAAAGTAAGGTATTTAATGGGTTGAATGAAATGTTATTGTCGATTAATTATTAATTGATTATAGGATTTATTTATAAACATACTTTTCACACTGATGAATAGAAATGCTTGAACTAAATGGAATACTATATTACATCATTATCAAATCAGTGTGGCCTGACTCAATATTGCCTTGGTTTAATTATAGAATGCCCTGAGCACTCGAGAACACTGTTATAATTCAAGAATGTAGATTTTCATGGTTAAGACACACTTAGAAATAGATCCTTGAATATTATTCAATTCCTAGTAAGAAAAAAATATTATCCCTCATGTAGTATTATAGGATTTTATGGATACACTCCATGGATCCATCATTGACATGTGGGATCCTTGGTAAAATCCCATTAGGCCTAGTCCTTGATTTTCTTGATTTTACCTTGGATGAACTCCATGAATTTGGTAGGAATATTATAGTGGAAATCCAGGGACTGTGATCCTTGGATAACACTCTTAACCTTATCCATGATACAATTATTAATGAGTTTTCTTCCCTTTAGGTCTATGTTTCATTGGTTATTACCTAGAAACATTATATAAAACATCATTACAAGTTTAATTGTTACACAATGGAACATTCACTATTATAATCATTTGAATTATTTATAAACTAGTAGTAATAAATTAATGAACTAGTAAAATGTCCAAACACCATCCAAGGTTCAATAAAGGTACAACTATTGGGTATCCTATAAGAGTCTTTATGAGTGGTGTTTATTTATTAAATATGTTATTATACGTTATACCAGCACATTAGTGAATTTTTATTACAATGTTAGTATTGGGGTTGATATAGGTGGTGCTGGACTAATTTGATTTATATCTTAGACCCTACTTAGTCCACCATTTCACTAGTTTAACCGATTAGATCTTCTGGTTCCCATGTCCTTGGACCATGATTGTGTTTCATTGCATATAACGGGTTGTTTGGATCAAAGGAACAAGATGAATCTCAGGATTCTCATGGTGATCACCCAATTTGATTTTCTATCTTTTTTAGTAAAATAATGTAAAAAATGATTCATTATTAAATACTTTATCTTATGTATCAACCAGTATAAACTGTCATTGACAACTTTTTTCAATTATAAAAAAGGTATCTTCCATTACTTTTTAATTTCAATTTACAATATATGATTTTATCTACTATTTATTATGATTATAATAATTATTTAAACTGATTATGAGGTAATATTATCCTTATTGAACAACCATTACACACTTTATCCTTGTCGTTAGTTGCTAGTATATGGGGAGGCACACTTGTGTCCATGTGACCCACCCGCCCGGCGACGGCTTAACGGTAAGCTTGGTTGGGATGTTGCAAAGTGGTATCAATGGATAATTTTAAACATGTCTTACTATTTTGTGTTGGTAAATAAGAGACTTGGAGTGAGTTGGCACCTAGTTAGTATCCATTCTTGGAACTGATTACCCCTCATATGGGAAATGACCAAGTGGTTAGGGAGCAGAATTTTTCTTCATGTGGTTTGATGCTACAATTAATATGATTTCACATTTAGTGACTAATATAACTTCTACTACGTATTAGATTATGAGTTTATGGTATTTTTACCCTTGGTCTTGTATATAAAGGATGTTTTAATCCATGCATCATATTAGTCCTATAGGAATTCACATGACATGCATAGTGACATTCCATGTAGTTTCATTTTATCATGTCGCACTTTTTCTTTCTTTAGCATGACATGTTTGTTAATATGCCATGATACTATGTTTATGACTTTTTTATATTTGTTTACTATATTTTTTAACATTCTATTACAATGTTGATATATGAAAATGGTTTCATTTTATAAGTTTATTGGTTGCGGTTAAGAAAAAAGGTAGTTTTCAGATGTAAGGTGTATGGGTGACTTGTTGCTGGGAAAAGGTATCCCATGTATTCGAACAATTGGAAAAGTCTATGATAATTAAAATGATAAAGGAATTTGGTTATGATTAATGGAATTCATATTAAAAAATGTACATTGTATACATTCTTTTTATGTTGGAGGGTATCCACCAATATAAACAGACCATTATTTCTAAGCATGTTAAATTTGGGATTGTAATCATTTTGATAAACACGATCCAATTTTCAATTTATGGTGTGTATTGGTTATTAAGGAATTGGTAAATGGAAAAATGTATTAAATTTAATGACCATGTTATGTTTGAAATGTTTAAATTTGTAAGAGCTGTTTAGTTTTAATATAAAATAAATTGGTTATTTCCTAAATTCAATTAGCCACATGGAAGTTATTTGGGAAATTTTTGTATGAGATGACCTGATATGGGTATCTGATGTTTCAATGACTTGAAAAATTATATTTGGATGCATTTTATTGAACCTACGTTGGTTAAAATTTATACATTTGTAGGTATGTTAGTATGTTAAAATGGAATTTAGATGATAAATTTTCTATTTATGGTGGGATTTCTATATGTGGTTAATGGTTAAAAATTGAGTTTTATGAAACATTTATTTTTTACCAGGGAGCTAGTTAAAATTGATTACCTTATGGCTTGTTTTGAAAAATGGTACATGATTTTGTGAATAAATATTATTTACGATTAAAGAATAAATGTGATTAAATATAAATTGATCGGAAATAGAACCTAGAGTGGTGTCCTCTCTTTTGAACCCCCGTGTGAGGTTAGTTAATATTTGTATTTGTGTTTCCATAGAACAGAAGCTCTAATTAATTCCATTGGTGTTCTTTTACTATTATTAGTTGACTAAATGGTTGGATTTTAAGTAGGTGATAGATATTGGTATGACCAAGTTGTTGTGTTGATATTTGGTTTTCATAATGGGCTAGCCCATGGTATGTAGCACACTCATAATTTAAATGACTCTCTAGTGTCATGATCCATCTAATATTTGGTGTTATTCGTGTGATGTCGTCCCGATAAGGAAATTCAATTACCAATGACACACTAGTTTGAATAGGTTTTCATGGTTTCTTTGGCCTTTTTATGGGCGTGACCGATTAGTGGTGCTCATTTTTAGAAGGTTAGTCATTTCCTAGGCATGGTCACATGATAAGTAGGACATTTGATGATTTTTTATTCTTATTAATAGACTAATGGTCACCGTTTTGTTTAAGATAATGGTCATATGAGGAAATTCGACTCTGAAATAAATCTCTTGTGGTGTTGAGTATGGTGTCGGGTAATCTCCAAGTAGAGGGACCTGAGCAATAAAGAATCAAGTTCGTCCCGATACTTGGGATGGATTTTATAAAGACTCATGTGTTTTGACATGCTAGTATCATCGATTTGACCATCATTTTTTGATGCTGCAATAGTGGCTCAATGGAGCAGCACAAGTTGGTTTAAGTTGTTTTGATCTGGCTCACTTATGATAGGCTAGTTTTCTTCATTTTTGAGACTCGGACACTCTTAAGGTGGGGAGATTCATGTTGAACCTGGTAAATATGTCCTTTCATGTAGAATGATCACAACATAAGAGGACCGTTGGGAAATGGTTGGTTAATGATTGAATTGGATTTGAGCCTTATGGGTGTTGTTTTATATCGGTGCTTTCTCAGAAGCACAACATTCAATTTGATTATGGTGTATGCAACCACAAGAAAACAACATTCATCATGGAAGAAATTAGTGGTTAAATATATAGTGATCAAGTAATGACTTGGGAATTAAAGTAATGTCTCTGTTAAATGTTGTTGCATCGATAGGTGATGTTTAGCTTGTTCCTTAAAGTCGACCAGTTGTAGTTTGAAATTTTTCCTTCAATTAGTTGGGTGTGTTCGACCCCAAACTGTAATTTTCCCTATCTTGAAGTCATCCTATATTAACTAAGAGATATAAATTTCTATTTTTTTCATATTATTTAAAATATGTTGTGATTTTGGGGCGATCTTTCTCACTGTTACACACTATTGCATGGTCCTTATCAAGGGTTCGTTAGTTATGAGTGATTTCTAGATTCCCATGTAAGAAAACCATGGTCAAAATCATGTACCCCAACTATTTATATTGAATTTCATTGTCCACCAATGCCTTATATATTCATGATAATTTGTCCAAGTGGCTTGACATATTATCTATTCTTCATGATTAATGTGAATGATTGTAAGGAACAATTTCAAAGCACATTGTCAGGTTATGGATGGTATTGTCTAAAAAAGGTCGGTATTGAATGTGAGGAATCATGGGTGGCTTGTATTTATTAGGTCGATAAGGTTTAAACCATTCATTTTTAATGAAATCAATCAAGGAGAATTGTTTGAACACTCAATGATGTTGTTTGTAAGACAATTCCAATAGAGGAGGTAATATTGCTTGAAATTGGACATTTTTCTTCTTAATACCAAAGATGAAGGTAACCATATGCCTAATTTATAGGGTTACAATGACACAATCATGTATATATATAAATAGGAACGTGAAATCTCTATTTTAGTGTTTCAATTGGAGAATATGTTTTGGATCAGGTTGTAAACGACAAAAGGATTAATACATAAGATGTTATAAAGGTTCGTTGGGTTTTAAAATGCAATGAGATAGAAGAAATGAAACTACATAACCCTTGTAGGTCAGGTGATTTTGTCACTATTTAAGAAGGCTACTCAAGGATGAGATGTTTTAATGTGAGAATATTATAGTCTTCGGTGGTTTTGATCCCTAAAAAATCCCATTCCTTTTAAATATTTTCTTTTAATCGATCGATCGAATTTCAAACCATGTTTTGAAACCCAATTCCACAAGTATGATCACTGTTTTGTAATATTTTTGGACTAGGGTGAAGGCTAGAATAGATTACATGATTTATCGATGAGTTTTTGGAGATGAAGACCCTGAAAATTATGATTTTGAAAGGCTGTGGAGGGCATATAGTTTGTTAGGAACCATGCAGACCATTGTAGGAAACAAGGTGGCCTTATTGAAAGGGGGGAAGTTGAAGTATTCATGGGATGTTCATGGTTTTCCAAACCATGGGCCTTCCCCTCATGGTCTATATTTTGAGGTAGTAACCTCTCACTATTCACCACATAGTTTCAGTGTGATTTGGAAAACTATTTGGGTTAACTATGCAGTTTACCCATTTATAAGAAAGTAATTAGTTAAACTAAATTAAAATGAAAATGTAAACAAAACTGGCATATCTCCCCTCATTCCCCCACGACCCGAGAACCCTTGTGGATAACCCTATCTATGCTAAAAATCCCCCATTTGGCATCCTCCGATCTTGAATGTTTTCTAAATTTTTCATGTTTTATCCATCAAATCTCCAAGGTAAGTCCATCTGCTCATTCTCTTTTGAATTTCCTGTCATGTTTTGGTCTCCCTATCATCCTAATCATTTTATCAGAGACCCTAAGGTTACAGTTTGACTAATTTTGGGTTTTCTTTTGATGTAAGGATCTGTGATCGCTCCCTTGGGACCTCTTTGTGTGGGTTCTGACAACTTCTACTAAAGGCGAGGTGGTGTGGCTTGATTCGGTCTTCCATAATCATTTTGGTCTATGTTCATAAACCGTTGTTTATTTATTCCCTATTTAATTTAGGTTATTTTAATTTTTTTAATGTTACTAATAAAGAATTTGTAGTGAAAGAGAGATCCTTACAGGTTTTCACACACTCTATAGGTATGTATGTCTATATATATATATATACATCCTCCTTCTATATATTTCTTCCTAGAAAGTGTAATATGTACATTTTGTTAAGGTATTTAAATATATATATATATATATATATATAAATTTTACTGTTAGGTCGTGTAAGTGAGGATTAGTCTTCATCAATCTTGTCATGTAACTATTGATCGATATAGTCTTATTTTCTGAGGTAGGGTCCCAATCATTGCCACATTAATTTAATGAATTCATTAATTATTTCCTTATCGACCAATACATATATTTTAATTAATGTAGTACTGTTGTAGATTTAATTCCTCTAACATTTGAATTGAGTATGTTCGATGATATAGATGCTAAATATGATAAATGAGTTATTTGAAGGGTAATTTCATTATTTTATAATAAACCTCCTCAAAAAGAGCTGATGTATCTTTATGATAAAAGTATTTGTTAGACATTTATTATTTCTTATCTTGTTGTACTAGTTTTACCTTATGCCTTGATTTTAATTTTGAAATATAGAATGTCTATGACATAGCCCATAATGAAATTATAAAAATGGAGTTACCATTTTTAAATAACTAATGAACCAAGGGACTCTCTATGTTAGTGGACCAGTTTTTATATTGGAATTACACATGTAGGATGTTTTTTCATAATTTCTATTTTAGTGTTTTGACACATTTTAGCAACTATTTAGGTGTACCATGAGTTGACTATTAAAAGGGTATGATTTCCTATATTCAATTGGTTGACATATCTTGTGATTTCTAATGTGGAATGTACCATGTATTATCACCGCTTGACGCCCCTAAGGTATGTTCTTAAATGTTATAATTAAATGTGAAATTGAAAAAGGAATGTATAATATGTATATGACTTGAACGTATTAAATGTAAATGGAAAATGGGTCGAATGTCCATAGAACACCATACCATGTTAATGGAAGGTATAGGAGTGAACCCTGATTATTAAAAATGCCTTAAATGGATTAATTAAATGATTTCAAGCTACATGGACTTGTCACACTTATGATAGGTAAGGCTTGAACCAAATGGACTTATGTATTAGTTATAAATTTATTAATGGGTTTCAAGATACATGGACCTATCGCAATAATTAATGGAATAGATTGAACCAAATAGAATATTATATGGCATCAATATAAAATATGAGTGTCCTAACTCGATCTATCATTGTATTCCGTAGGGAATTGGTTGAGAAATCGGGAAGCCCATTCTGATTGAAGGATGTAACTTTCCTTGGTTGAGACGCACCAAGAACCTGATAGTTGTTTTTTCATGGATACCGAGTAAGACACCATATGATACCTCATGTAGTATTACAAGATTCCTTGGATTCACTCCTTGGATATAGAATTGACAAGTTGGTGCCATGGTTAAAGCCTCCCAGGCCCAGCCATTTCTTACCCACATTTTACCTTGGATGACATCCTTGGGCATGGTAGGCATATTATTATGGGATGCCTTGGACTATGCTCCATGGATTACAATATTAACCTTATAAAGGAAATAGTTTTTATATATTTTGTGACCCCTAAGCTCTACATTCTAATGGTAATTACCATGAAATTATTTTCAAATAGCATTACGGGTTACCTTGTTGCATATTAGAACCTTCACAATTGTAAAATGTGACTTATTTATAAACTGGTAATAATCAATTAATGATCTGGTAACATGTTTAGACACTAGATAATGTCTGAATAAGGTTTATCCATTATTTGTAATTCCCCAAGCTTCCATGCTACGTTTCCCTTTGAATAATTCAGTAGCTTGCATTGTACGCAACTTGGAGTTTTAACACACCCCAACCCATCAATATAGTCGTTATGAATAGTAATACCCACTTTTTGGAATTTTATAAATTTTTATTTTTTAAAGTGGACTTAATTTTTGAATTCAGAATATTGAAATTAACATAGGGTGAATTTTTGGAATTTTTCTAAAAACTTTCAATTTTTGATGAATAGTGAAAAAACATTATGTTATTTTTTAAAGCCGTCATTTGATTTAAAGATGTATTTATTTTATTTTAATTTATTTTAGTTCAAAATAGATACATAATACATATATATGTTCAATGTAATTCATTGTAGTCATTTTATAATATGTTTAGATATATAAAATTTAATTGAACATTTTACCGTCTTTTACCCAACCTAGAGGACCATTTGCAAATTTGAATGAAAATTAATTTTACCTCTTTAGTGGGTTAAAATTCAAAAATCCAAGAGACACGATTGAAATCAGTAAGAAAAATGTGGTTCAATATGATGAAAATAATTTTTTGTTTATAGTACCTTTTAACTTTTATTTACCATGGTTAAAAGTAAATAGGTTAATTAAGGGTAAAAATGATATTATAATTACCCTAACACATGTCCTAATTCTATTGGATAAATGTAATTCAACAAGAAACAATGTTTGGAATAAAATATGATCCTCTTTGGTCTACATGGATTATATTAGGACATTTATTATTATTTAATTTAAAGAACGGTTAAAAGAGTAAAATTCAATGTTTAACAACTAATATTTTTTTAATATATGGTTACAAACAATATAAATATGATTATACCTATTTATTAGAAATAAAAAACTATTTCCTATATAAATGTAATTTATTGATAATTTTAGACATTAAATAATTTAATTTATTTATTACACAATGAAGATGATGTAATTACCATAATAATGAAATATTAAAATAATCGATATTATATATATCCAAATAAATGTAAATTGAAACTTATGAGGAATTAAACTAATTTTCTACATTAATATGACATCTTAGGGTTGATTAAATATATTTTATTCAATATGATAATGTTTTCATGGCTTTCAAAAAATTCAAATACTATATAGTGTCAAAACTGACATAATTGTGTTTTAAAAAAACTATATTATTAATTGATATAATTTTCATAAAAATATAAGGTTCATCCAAAAGACTTAGATAATTTTATATATATTAATATTGAACCTCATGGGATTCACTTGGCTTGTTATATTATTTTTATTAACCATATAATATAAAAATACAATGAGACATGGTAAATGTCAAACTATTTATCAAAGACGTAAATCTAAATTATAAGGTTAATATGGTGACCTGAACCTGTCGAAACTCTATTAATTGAGATATTTTTAGACCATCCCCACCTTATCCTTGAAATAAATCATTTTTTAACCCTTAGAAACCGAAAATTATTTTATTATAAAATAATATTTCAAGCTTTTCTTAAAGTGACCCTCACCTATCCTATAAAAGGGGGATTCCCCTTATCATAACATCAAACCTCCAAATCCATTTGGAATAGCCAAACCCTATCAAAATATCCTATCAGCTGTCCTACCTTCATCCTAGAGGCCTTAATGTTATCTGAAATTTAACCTATGGATCCTTTTTGATCAACTCAATAGAAAAAACTCGACGAAGAGGTAATAATTTTACCACCATCTTTCAAGTTATTTTCTTATTAAACATCCTTTTAATTTTTTTTACATACCAAAATAACAACTATAGTACCTTATACAAACTTTTATGTTATTATAAATATGGTACAATCGTATTCATTATCCTATGCATCCTATAAATGAGAAGCTCACCATACACACATATGTAAGCTTGCCATATCCACGTCGTGGTGTAGTCTGTTATTCAAATAATTCATTATTTGGATGCGTATAAAAATGAGTATAAATGATGTAAATAATAAATATAACAGGTTTATTATTCTATATAAATTATATACCATCCATTTAGATATGATTTAACCATCAATATAATGACGTGGTCTCTCATGCGTACATACAGATTACCGTCTCCATGAACTCGATGTAATTCATTTCCCATCATAATCATTCAAGAATAATGTTTATTTTATGATTAAAATAATTTTTAAGAATTTAATATAATTCTAGTTAGGAATTAGATATATCCTTTTCATAACATACATGGCTTACGTAACCATGCATATAAAGAAAAATGAATCAGTAAACACCCAAAATGATGATACTACTAAAATATTATTAAAAATAAATCTTAGAAGATCATATATGATTTAATATATAAGTATATTTTTTTTATAATTTAAAATCAATGTTTTAACTATTATATAAGAGGTTAACGTACCCTCGACTATGAAAAAATACAAGGTAAGGGTTAATTTCACAATCTCTTTATTATATGAGGTTGTTTTTACGTTAGTATCTACTCGGACATATTTATTATCCATGTACATGTTTCATAATTGTGTTTTCAAAGTGATTATATTTAAGGGACATTTTACTAAAACATCATTTTAAATGTTTTAATTATTTTTTCATCTAAACCTTTCTCATTAATATCCATGTTTTCAAAATGGTTTTAAGGATTTATTTATATGGATATGAATGTTTTAAAATTATAATTCCATTCAAAAGATTCAACTTGGTATGGGACACATTTATTCAAAACTATCTTTTAAATGACTACTTCATATGACTTTTCAATGATTTAATTAAAAGGGATATTTCTCTCATATATTTTTACTGATCATTTTTAACTACGTCCACATCCATTACAAGATATTATACTTGATCAAGGATGATTTAATAGGATACAAATATTTTATATTGTATTGATTGTTTTGTGATATGTTAGACTATGGATGTGTTTTTATATACCATTCATGGTGTATGGATAAAATATTGACATTTCATATTCATGTTTTAATATGAATGTTGATGTTATGTTTAAACCTTTTCCTTTGAGGAAAGAATTGGACTTAGTAAGTGACAGGTGGAGCACTCTATAGCTCCTCGATTCATCGGTTGGTCTCATGGGACAAACTAGTGTCTTGGAACAAGGCATTGACAAAATATTATTTGTAGTCTTGAAAATAAGCCCTGATAATGTGGTTATGAAGTCTGGCATTATGCATTCCAACATTATGAAATTGGCAATTGATATTACTTGTGATTATTCGACTAGTAGAATATCTAGGTGAATAATTAAATGGAATTATTTGATTTATCTTTTCCATATTATAATGAAGTTTAGGTTTTAAAGGATTGTTTTTTAGTCTTATTCATTGCCTTAAATGTTTATGCTTATTCATTAATGATTCTACTATATTGTTATCTTTACTGACCAATTGAGCTCACCCCTTTCTATGTTTTATTTTTTCCAGGATGTGAAGAAGTATATTATGACTGACTTGTATGGTTAGTCTGAGGGATGAAATTTTTTAATGGTGATAATGTTATTGATTCTTTTCATTTAATAATGTAATGTAAAACTTATGAATGTATCTAGTACTTCCAAGGATACTAAACAAATTAGTATTTCAGGATTTTTCTCAATTGTGATAATTCCAATGTTATGTAATAATGCACCAAATCTAGGTAACTTGGATCAGGGAGTTACCGTTGGTATCATATGATGTTTAGTACAATCCATGGAAACTATATTTTTATAAACTCTGATTAGAGCACATTACCCTAAGATAGAATTTCAGGATTGGTATAGAAGAACATCCTATAATTTTGGTAATGTAGAGATTTTTTGTATTTTTAAAGAAATAAATCCCTGTATGGATATGAGCAGGTAGAGGCGGCTCTGACACAGATGAAACTAGTATTGAAAACATTGACAATGAGTTTCGGGCTTGACCTGGGGTATCGTGGTATGCAAAAACAATCCTTTCTGCACTCTTGGTTACAACACACGTGAGGGATATACTGAGGATAATTCACATTTTAATTACCAATCATTATAAAGGATTTATGAGTATATAACTCTTCAATGAGTTTTTTTTATGATTCTGGATTATATCCATAAATTGTTCAATTATTTTAAGTGTTTTATAATTTTGGAATTATGTATTGCATTTCAAAAACTAATCTAGTGTATTTTATTGTTCAGAAATGGATCTTTGTGGAAGGAATGGAATCTATATCGATGAACATAATCCTTTTTGGGATTTCCCTCCTACTCAAGATAATTATAGTGGAGTTGGTGATGAAACTGGTGCTGATCAGCTTATCACCATACTAGGACAACTCACAGAGATTATGAATAATAACCTTACCCATATGGGGCACCATGATCCACAACGTGGAGGATAAATTTTAGATCGTATCATGAAGAAAAAAAACAATAACATTAAATGGGAGTAAAAATCTATTAGTAGATGAGCAAGGGATATTTTCCTTAGAGAAAATATTTCATTCTTTAGGGAGTAGTGAAAGTGACAAAGTTGTCATGGAAGTCTATCGCCTCATGGGAGATGCAGATCCATGGTGGTCATTAATCCCAAAAAAAGGAAGATGAAGAATTATCGAACATCTAATGGAGGGAGTTTAAAGATATTTTCTTAGAAAAATACATTCCTCATGACCATCAAGCAGATATGGAAATACAATTTCCAAGTCTGAGGAAAAATGAGTATTAGAATGTCACAAAGTATGAGGTTAACTTTACAAGGTTAGAAAGGCATGAAACATATTATATACATAATCCAAGGACTGAGATTGACCGATTATTTAATGTTTTAAATCCCTTTATCAATTGATCATTAGTCTCACTGTCCTTATCATCGTACGAAGATATTGTCTCATTCACTATCAAGATAGTAAATGAATTCTCTATATACTATAACTTCAAAGCGAAGCAAGAGAAGAAGAGGTCTGCTGATCACTCTAGAAATGGAAATAAGGGTAATTAGGGAAAAGTTGAATATCCATCCTACGGTAAATGTGGGATGAAACACCCCGGTACTTGCCGGACAAGAATGGGGGTCTATTACAAGTGTAGTGAAAAAGGCCACCAAGCTCGTGATTACAAGGGAAAGAAAGAGGTTGTAAATATTGAATGCTACAATTTTAGAGAAATGGGACATTATGTAAATGAATTTCCTATGCGGAAAGAGAACATACCTCAGAAAAGGCCAAGTGATAAAGGACAAGATTATGCGATCATTACTGCTAAGGTTGAAGCTCTGAAAGACGTGGTGGAATGCAATTTAATAGTTTCCTCAAGTTTATCAAATACATTATTAGATTCTGTATCAGTGCATTGTCTCATATCTTCTTAGTTCTCTAAGAAAATTAGATATTTTCAATATGACTTAACAAAGGAGTTGTCTGTCAAAACTCTTAAGGGATGTATCATCACAAAAATGTTTTGTGAATTTGTTCCCATTAGGGTATATAAATGATATTTATCTGCTGATCTCATCATCATACCCATAATTTAATATGATATAATCCTTGGAATGGAGTGGATTTTTCAATATGATGCAAAAATTTATTGAAAGATGAATGAGGTTACAAGTTTCGATGATGATAAGGAGTACCTAATATTTAGAGCAGAATCATAACCACCTGATTCTTATCTAAGTCCAGCCCCATTTTCTCTACTTAATTTAATTATTGGGGAGGAATATAAAGAAATAATTATAGGTGAGGAAACGAATGATTAAATAGGGGACGTAACTATTGTGAAAAAATATGTTGATGTGTTTCCAAAGGATTTATATGGAAATGCTCCAAAATGAGAAATTGAGTTTTCTGTTGATTTAATTATTGTTTCAAGTCCAATATCGAATACCGCATATAGAATGGCCACTGTGGAATTAGTGGATCTAAAGAAACAACTAGAGAAATTGATTTATTAGGGATTTATGTTCCCGAGTGTTTCTACATGGGGAGCCCCTGTCCTTTTTGGTAAGAATAAAGATGGAACTTCGAGGTTGTACATTGACTATAGAGAGATCTTTTCTATAACAATAATGAAAAAGTATCCCCTACCTCGCATTGATGATTTATTTTCCCAACATCATTGAGCTCATTATTTTTCAATTATTGACCTTCGATCTGGATATCATCAGTTGTGTGTGAAGAATGAAGTCATTCCAAAAACAGCATTTCGAACCAGGTAATAGCATTACGAATTTACTGTAATGCCTTTTGGATTGACTAATTCACCCACTGTCTTCATGGATTTAATGAATAGAGTTTTCAAGGAATATCTTGATGACTTTGTTGTGGTATTTATTAATGATATCATGGTATACTCAAAAATATACAATGATCATGAAAATCACATGAACAATATTCTAAAAACACTTAGAAAAAATATATTATATAGGATGTTTAGCAGGTGTGAAATATAGATAAAAGAGATTTCTCTTTATAGCCATATTGTCCCTAAGGATTGAATCTCTATTGATCTTTCAAATACTAAGACAATCCAAAAATGTCCATCACCGATGAGTATAACTGAGGTACCATTTTTATTGGTTTATGAGGTTATTATTGATGTTTCATCCATAATTTTGCACTATTGTAATACCCATTAACCAAGCACACAAATAAAGGGTTTAAATTTTTTTGGAAAAAATAGTGGGAAGAATATTTTGAAGAACTAAAGAGAATATTATTATATTCTCTTATCTTGACTCTACCAGCAGAGACTGATGGGTTTGATATTTATAGAGATTCTTCAAATAAAGCACTTGGTTATGTCCTTATGTAGAATTAAAGAGTTATTTCCTTTGCATCACGATAGCTACAAATTCATGAGAAAAACATTCCCACTTATGATCTTGGGTTAAAAACAAACATCTTCGATCTGAAGATATGGAGAGACTATCTCTATGTTGAAAAAGTGAGATTTATACTAATCAAATGAGTTGGAAGAATATATTCTCACAAAAAGAACTCATCATGAGCCGAAGGAGATGGCTAGAACTACTCAAGGATTATGATTTCACAATAAACTACCACACTGCGATGGAAAATAAGGTGGAAGATTCTTTGACCAAAAAGGATCATGGAGTTTTGAATAATATAACAGTTGAAATAGATACTATTTTCATGGATCTAGTAAAGATGGATATAGGAATAACCATGGATGGTGAAACATCAATACGTTTTCAAATTGCTGTCAAACCTTCATTACTAGAAAGGATAAAAATTTCTCAAACTAATGATGAGAATTTTCAAAAAAAGATTAATGTTGTAAATGATGGGAGATTGAGAGACTTCCTATATGAAGATATAATTTTGAAATTTGGGAAGAGACATTGTGTTCCTGATATACCAGATCTAAAAAGGGAATTGATGGATGGTACTCATAGCTCTAATTTTTGTATACCTCATGGGAGTACTAAAATGTATAGAGATTTGAAGGAAAATTTTGGGTGGGACAACAAGAAGTGGGAGATTAAAGATTTTGTGTTAAGATGTATAGTTTGTCAACAAGTGAATGCTGGAAGGAAAAAACATGGAGGAGTCATACAACGTCTTCTTATACCTATGTAGAAATGGGATAATATTACAATGGACTTTGTCACGGGGCTACCAAAGACTACTAGAAGGAATGATGAAATATGGGTCCTTGTTGACTATCTTACCAAGTCAACACATTTTCATTATATAAGAGATGATTTACCACTTGAATGTTTAGAAAGACTATATATTAATGAATTTGTAAGACTCCATAGTTTACCAATTTAACGTCTAGTAAGACTATGTGGGATCAATATTTACCTATTGTAGAATTTTCCTACAATAATATCTTCCATTCAAGCATTCATATGGAACCATATGATGCATTATATGGAAAAAGATGTCATACACAAACTTTTTGTGATGATGTTGGTGAAAGAAAACTCATATGCCTAAAACATATTGAGGAAACAATGAAAAAGGTGAAGATTATCCAAACCCACATCCAAGCAGCTCAAAGTAGGCCAAATATCTATGTCGATAATCAGAGGAAGGATTTGTAATTTCAAGCAGGAGGTCATATTTTCTTGAAGGTATCTCCATGTTAAGGTGTTATAGGATTCTATAAGAAGGGTAAATTCAGTTCCAAGAACATCAGGCCTCTATAAACTATTGAACTAATTGGAGTTGTGGCTTATTGTTTGGAAATGCCTCCATGTCTCTCCAAAGTTCATGATGTGTTCCACATATCACTATTGAGAAAATATATGCCTGACCCAACACATGTACTCACCTATGAAGAAATTTAACTGGAACCAGATCATTCTTATTGTGAAGATCCTATCAAGATTCAGGATAATAGAGCACAGGTGGTGAGAAACCAGACGGCTCATCTGGTAAAAGTTTTATGGAGAAACCATAAGATGGAAGAGGCAACGTGGGAACCCGAGGAACAATTGATGAAGAACCACCCAAATCATTTTATGCAGTAATATTCTAGAAATTTTGAGGATGAAATTATATTAAGTAGGGGATAATGTAACACCCTAAGCTTCTATGGTACGTTTTCCTTTGAATGATGCATTAGGTTACGTTGTACAGAACTTGGAATATTAACACACCACGACCAATCAAACTACTAGTTATGAATAGAAATAACCACTTTTTAAAATTATATAATTTTTATTTTAAAAAATGGACTTCATTTTTGAATTTATAATATCGAAATAAGTTTAGGGTAATTTTTTTTGTATTTTTCTGAGAACTTTCAATTTTTGATGACTACTGAAAAACATTACGTTATTGTTTAAAACTGACTTTTTATTTAACTAATAAGTTTTTCTAATTTATTCTACATCAAAATAGATACATAATACCTATATATGTTCAATGTAAGTCATTGGAGTCATTTTATAATATGTTTTGATATATAAAATTTTATTGAACTTTTTACATTCTTTTACCCACCTTCTAGAAGCATTTGAAAATTTCCATACAACATAATTTTAACACTTATGTGAGCTAAACATGTCCTTTTTATATTGGATATGTGTAATTATATAAAAAAAACCGTAGGAATAAAATATAATCCTCTTTGGTCCATATGGATTATATTAGAATATTTATTATTATTTTATTTATAGTAGAGTGAAAAGAGTTAAATTCAATGTTTATCAACTAACCGATTTTTAATATTGGGTTACACACAATATAAATTCCACTTTAAATATTCATTATAACTCTAAATTTAATTCCCACATAATGGTATTTTATTTATAAATTTTAGACCTTAAATAATTTAATTTATTTATTACATAATGCTGATGCAGTAATTACCTTAATAATTGAATAATAAGATAATCAATATTAGAAATATCCAAATAAATGTAAATTGAGAGGTTTGATGAATTAAAATAATTTTATAGGTTAATATGACATGTTAGGGTTTATTAATTAAATTTTATTCTATGTGATAAGGTTTTCATGTCATTTAAAAAAATCAAACACTAAATAGTGTCAAAATTGACATAATTGAGTATTTAAAACAAATACTATATTATTAACTGATATAATATTCCTCAAAATCTATGTATAGGACAAAATATGTGGATAAGGTTATATAAGTAAATAATTAACCACTTGGGGTTCTTATTTCTTGATATAGTACGTTTATTAACTATATAATATAAAAATACAAAGAGAAATGGTAAATGTCAAAACTGTTTAACTAAGAGTTTAATCTAAAATATAAGTTTAATATGGTGACCTAAACCTATCTAAAACCTTTTGGTTGATATTTTTTTAACCCATCTCCACCTTATCCTTAAAATAAATCATTTTTTTATCAATTATAAACTAATAATGATTTTATTATAAAATATTACTTCTAGCTTTTTCTAAATTGACCCTCACCTCACTTATAAAAGTATACTTCACATTCTCTTAATTTCATACCTCCAGTTCCATTTATCTCAACCAAACCAAATACAAATTTCCAATAAAATATCCTCCCTTAAACCTAGAGTCCGTAAATTGATTATAAAGCCATCCTATGGAGCCCTTTTGATCAACTAAAAAAGAAACACCTGAAGAAGAGGTAATAATTTCACCATCATCTTTCAAGTTCTATTCTTCTTCGAAATCCCCATTATTTGTTGTTTCCATACCAAAATAATAACTACAGTACCTTCTACATACTGTGATGTTTTTATATATATGGTACATCAATATTTTTTATATTATCCATCCTATAAATGACAAATCCACCATAGGTGTGTACACACGACTTACCATCTCCACGCCATGGTGTAGTTTGATATTCAAACACTTAATTATTTGGATGGGTATAATAATGAGTATAACTAATGTAAATAATAAATATAACATGTTAATTATTCTTTATATGTCATATAATATCCAATTACATATGATTTCACCATTAATATAATGATATTGTTGCCCGAGCGTACGTATGGATTACCATTTCCATGAACGTGATGAAATTCATTCTCCATCATAATAATTCAAGAATAATGATCATTTTTAGATTTAAAATATTTTTTAAGAACTTAATATCATTATGGATATGAATAAAATACATCCAATTCATATCAAACATGGCTTACTTAACCTAGAATATAAAGAAAATCGAACAAGTTAACTACCAAAACGATGATACAACTAAAATATTATGAACAAAGAAACATTAAAAGATCGTATATGATATCATATTTAGGTATATGAATCTTGTATAATTTAATAACAATTATTTAACTATTATACAGGAGGTTAACGTACCCTTGAATAAGGAAAAGTAAAATTTAAGGGTTAAATTCACAATCTGTTTATAATCTGAGCTTGTTTTTACGTAAGTGTCTACTGCGACATATTTGTTAAAAATGTACATGATTTGTAAAAGTGTTTTCAAAGAGATCATTTTAAAGGAACTTTTTAGTAAAACATCATTTTAAATGTTTTGATGATTTATTCTTCTAAACATTTCTCATTAATTTCTGTGTTTCCAAAATGGTTGTAATGATTTATTTATTTGGACAAGAACATTATAAAATGTTAATTCCTTTAAAAAGATTCAAAGTGGCATGCGACACTCTGATTCAAAAATATCTTTTAACTGAATTCCTTTATATGACTTTTAAATGATTTCATGAAAAGATATATTTCTGTCGTTTATTTTTATAGATCATTTTCAACTATGTCAACATCCTTTATGAGATATTATTCTTGATCGAGGTTGATTTATTATGTCACAAATCATCCATATTGTATTGTATGTTTTTATATGTTTTACTTGGTATGTGTTATTTTTATACCATTCATGGTTTATGGATAAAGTATTGACATTTTTTATGCTAGTTATAATATAAATGTTTAGGTTATGTTCTTTTTCATTTGAGGAATGCATTGGACTTAGTAAGTGATGAGTGGAGCCTACTATAGCTCTTCGATTCATGGGTAGGTATCATGAGACAGACTAGTGTCTTGGAACTCACTTTTGATAAAATCATATTTGTAGTCTGGGAACAATGCACTGACAATGTGGTTATGAAGTATGGCATTATGCATCACAACATTATGAATTTGGTTGTTGGTATTACATGTGATTATTTGACTAGTAGAATATCTGGGTGAATAAGTAAACTTCATTATTTGATTTATCTTTCCAATATTATAAATATTTTTATGCCTAAAAGGCTTTTGTTTTAGTCTTATACATTGCCTTAAATGTTTCTTCTTATTCATGAAAGTTTCCGCTATATTGTAACCCTTACTGAGCATTTGATCTCACCCATTTCTATGTTTTATTTTTCCCAGGATTCAAAGAAGTATATTATGACTGACCTGTAAGGATAGTCTAAGGGATGAATGTGGTCAATGGAGACAATGATGTTGTTGTTTTATCATTTTATAATGTAATTTAAAACTTATGATTGTTTCTAGTACTTCTAAGGCTAATTAACTAATTGGCCCTTTTGGATTTTGATCCCTTGTGACCATGCCAATGTATTTTAATAATGCACCGACTCAGGGTAAATGGGGCCAGGGCATTACATTAGGTCTCCCAAACGAACTTTGATGGGTGATAATTATTTATTTTGTTTGTTATTATTCAACGTACCAGCACAAATGTTACTTTATAATAAACTATCTGAATAGGGATAGACACTTGTAGTGGAAACCTATGGAGATTTATATCTCACAGCTTACATGAAAAACCCTTTTGCTAGGGTACATGTTTAGAACTTCTTGTTTGTAGGGCCTTATACCTATCTTTTTTTGATTTTCTTATATCTGAGAGTTAGGAGAAAAGTAATAAGCTGAAGCTCAGGAAGCTCATGGAGATCATAAATGGGGAATTATAGCCTTTTATTTTTTTGTACTGAAATGTTAATCATAAAGTATTATTAAATGGTTGAGCTTGTGGAAATCCATTATCCATTCATTTTATAAACTTCACTTGGAAACCTTTGTTCAGTTATATAAAATATAACTTCTGATTCTTGGTTATTTCAATTTACTGCTTCCACTATTATCTATTATTAAATCTGATTCTACCATTGTATTAATATGATAAGGATTTTATATTATCTCCAATAAACCACCATTACACCATCACTACTAGCTGGAAGCCTCTAGTGTATGTGGAGGCGTGTATGAGTCCATGTGACCATCCAGCCCAGCTACTGGCTTAATGGTATTCCATGTCGGGACATTACGAGAAGGTTTGGCTGGGAGAAGTTAATATTCATTCTCTAATGTGATAGTCGGACCATTCTTGATCAAAATTTATTGGAGGTGGAGAAGGATCTCAGACAAAGAGCTGGGGTCTGGTGGATTAATGAAGGAGATCAGAATAGTAGGTTCTTCCATGCATGCATGAAGGAGTGAAAAAAATCGAAGGTTTATATAAGGTTAGAGGATAGTTATTTGTCCTCGGATGTCGATGGTACTGCAGGATGGCGCTGGAGCACATTGAACGATTGCTGGAAGGTGACCGGGAAAGGCCTCGGGGAGAGGATTCTGATGTGGCGGATCAGAATTTATTTACTGGGAATATCCCTAGGAAAAATGAGGGGGATAAAATGAGCCTCTTGTTGGTGTTCCTTTTGGTGAGGAGGTTTTGGAGGTGGTTAACAGTTTTCCTTCGGAGAGTGCTCCTGGACCTGATGGTTTCCTGTGTGCCTACTATGTTTCTACATGGATATTTGTGTGGATGATGGTTTCTGACATAGTGCAAGACTTCTTTCGTGGATTCCCTCCCAACAGGGGGACGCAAGACCATCAGGTGGTGCTTATTCGAAAAGTGAAAAACCCCACTGATGTGGAACAGTATCGTCCAATCTACCTATGTAATGTATCATACAATATCATAGAAAGTCTCATGGCGAGGAGGCTGAACAAGATGATGTCGAAGATAATATCTCAAGAACAACATGGTTTTGTGCAAGGCAGAGGTATTCAAGGTGTTATGGGAGTGGCTCAAGAGATGTTGGAGGACACGAACTAGAAAGTTGTTGGTTCAAATTTTATTGTTCAGGTGGATATCGAAAAAGCATATGATAAAATAGAATGGAATATCATTCTTTGGGTGATGAGGAAGCTTGTGTTTATTGAGTGGGTTTTTGATCTATGTTTTTGATGCTTCTCCTCCCCTTGGATCACAATTCATCTATTAGAAAAGGTGTTTGGTTTCGTCAAGAATGTAAGGTGGGTGAGTCATGGGGACCCTCTCTCACCCACCTTATTTATCATTGCACAAGAGGGATTTTCTATGAATCCTCACATGAACATTGTGGATAAGAAGACGCTCCCATATATTTCGAAGGCTTCAGATGGTTACTCTTCTCGTATCATGTTTCCTGATGACATTATGGTTTTTCTCAATGGCAGGAGGTCATCCTTGGTCCCTTTCATGTGGATCATGAAGCTTTATGACAGGATAAGTGGCCAAAGGATCAACTCAAGGAAGAGTAACGTCTGTATCTCTAATAAATGTTATAGAAGAAAGGGGTGGAGCATCCATGATATCCTTGGGATCCTTCAGAGCCAGTTTCATATGGTTTATCAAGGGGTGCCTATTTTCCCAAGTAGGGTGAAAAAAGTATTCATCAAGGATATTCGTAGAAAAATGGTTGGAAGGATTTACAACTGGGAGAATAGGTTCCTTTCTTTTGGGGGTCAGGTGGTGTTGCTGAATAATATTATTTTCTCGATCCCCATATGTATTTTGTCCATTATTTCTCCTCTAAAGAGGGTTATTTCTTCTATAGAGGTGATTATGAATAAATTTATATTGGATGATAATGACTCAGGAAGGGCTCATTAGGCCACATGGACTTGAATGGCGAAGACGGTTGAGTAATTGGGGGTGGGACTTAGAGAAATATTTACAACTATGCAATCCATGCAGGCTCGGCTGGCTCGGGATTTCATTATTAGGAACTCGAGGTGGGCGAAGAATTTAAGAGTAAAATATGGTGGTCACTGGGAAGACTAGAATAGAACCAAACTATCCAGACTGGGATGGACAGTGGGAGCACATCTGGATGTGCTGCTGGGATCATCTCGATGGGTGTTGGGGTGTGGGGTTGTTAATTTATGGAGGGACAATTGTCTTGGTGAAAAATTGTTCTTTCCGTGGTGTCTTGGTTCGGTGACGTCTGTGAGGAAGGATTGGTGTCACCCTAGGTTTCGTGGAGGATATTCTAAATGATGATCAGAAGGAAATCTCCACCAGAATTGTTTTCTTTGAGGAGGCTAACCTGTTATGCTTTACCGAATCTAGCACAGGGCTATTCAAAGGCCATAATTACCGTGTCCTCATTCTACATAGTGGGCGCTAGGATGAGTGGAATGTTCTTCTGTTGAGTAAGGAGATTCCTATGAAGATGAGTTTCTTGGTATGTAGAGCGCGTAACCAGGCACATACAAAATAGGATAATATTTATCAGAAAGGGGTCCGGCTGGCGTCGAGATGCAACTGATGTACCTCTCCCCATGTAGAATCACAAATGCACCTATTTATAAAGAGATATTGGGAATTGTAACTCTGTAAGTTAGTTGAGAGTTGGGGTAAGTTCTCTAAATCATGTGATTCCATGTAGAATATTGTTGAGTCCTAGGTTTCAAGTGTGGAACAGCAGGGTATGGGGAGCAAGGCCTGCTGTATCATTCTCACAAAAATTTTATGTACTCTATTGGAGGCTCGGAATAATGCTAGATTAGAATGAAGGATCTCGGTTCCTCTTCTTCAGGTGAGAATGAGAGGGTTTCTTCACAAGTTAGGATCTATAGTGATGGGTGGGTTGAATTCTGATATTATATGTAGTCTTCTAAACATGCCTATATCTCGACGTGATAGCCATGGAAGTAGGGTCAGTTAGAAACCTCCAAGTACCAAGTTGAAGCTTGCTGTGGATAGATCATTTTTGAGTTGGAAAATGCGTTGGGGGGGGGGGGGCTCGTGTGGGGCAATAATGGATCTGTATTGGTGGATTTTAGTAGAATTTATGGTATGAGGAATTCACTAGGTGCAGAGGTGTGAGCTATGCACTCTAGCCTGATGCTTTGCAAGAGGGTTGGATGGATGGCCTCAGAGGTGGAGTCGGACTCTGAGATTCTAGATCGAGCATTATGGGGGAAGGTGTGATTCCTTGGGACTCGACCTATTTTGTTCATGGATGTGCTTCCAAAATTGCTCGTGGAGGTGTGGTTCGTCATATTCCCAGAGTGGCCAACCATGCTGTTGATGCTCTTTCTCGTCGTAGTTGTCCTAAAGACCCTTTGTCGATATTTGATACAATGGGATCCTAACCTCCGGAATGTTTTAGTATTGTTCTGGGGGATGCTCCTGGGTTTCACCATTATAGACCGCTGTGATTTATTTCTTTATGTATGGTTTTAAAATGAATAGAAAATAAATATCATTCTAGTCCCATCCTGTGGAAAGTGAATATGTTTCAATTCCATGTTTCATTGAGAATTATTTACATTGTAGGTCCTCCTTTGTGGTTCCAAGGAAAGATTGGTCAAGACTATGATCTCTTAGGATGCCACCTTGGTGTAGCTTTAAGGAAATTGGACCATATGTCATTATTTAAAGTAATGATGAGTAGAAGTATTCCTCATAGAAGAGTCATGTAAAATATTGAGGGACCATTTGGACTTTTTATGGCTCTATAAGATTGGTGTGTAACTAATTTTCATTATATGTGGAAAGGCCATCGATGTTGTTAAATGTGGTGACATGCCAGATTGGTTTTGTTGCAGTTCTTGTATAATTATATCAGACATTATAGTTTAGATCCTATAATAACTTGTATGTATCCTCTTGGGTATGAATGGTAACATGTTGAGGATATACCCAAACCTTCTCATTCCCCACATGGAACATGAGTTTTTAGCTGGGTGACATCATCCATCCAATTGAGGGGTCTGTCAGTATAACAATGGTTTCATCATAGTCTCATCTACTAAGAAGATGATTATATATGATTAGATCTAGGGTTTTCTTAAGAAGAATCGCTGAAATAAAAGAGACCCAGAAAAATTACACTAACTATTTCTGTATTGTATGTAAGTACATGTTAGACTAATATTTTTCATTTTTAAATAATACATATTAGGTTCACCATTTTAATTTCCATATGTTTTTATGTCATAATTTTTTTATGTGATTCGACTACAGTGTTTAAGGCTGGTGAAAACTAATTTCAAAAGATAGGCGACCCATAATACATTTACAGATATACTATTTGATTGGTGTTGGTCATGAGGAGGGGAGGTTAGGGGCATATGAAACATTTATGTGTGGGATTATACCAAAATTTCAATCACTATTACAGGTTTAAATGATATTTATAAATCCATACCAAATTAATTTTTATGACTGGCTTCCCCTACACAAAAAAATACTCATTAACAAGTATTAATTTAAACAAAATTTTTTATTAGAGGTTATTTATATTTTTCAGTAATTAATTATAAATTTTAATTTAATTTTAAATATATATTGTTGGGATCTCTGGATGTAATCAATATCTAAGGATATGATAAGAAATAATGGAGTTTCATTAAATCCATTTAAATGTACATCCAAAGTATCCGTATGATAATAATTAAAAACCATGTATTTTGGTTTCACTTAATGAGGCATTACGTATATTTAATTTATTGTAATCGAGACTAATCCATGTAGTTTAGCATCATGTTATGTGGATGTGTTGGTGAAAGATACCCAATGATGTTTGGTGAGATTTTTATTTATGATAACCCCTTTCTATTCAACCTCAAATGAATGGGTGACAATGTGGATTTTTTAGTTTCAAATAGAATATCGCCATATAATTCATGGTTTTAGTTTGGATAATAAGAGTACTTCCCCCCAATCAAGAAGATGTTTTATTAGTAATAAAACATACAAAGTAAAACATGGTGATATCATCATATAATATATCCCTCAAGGCGGGGAATGGTCTAACCAATAGAATAGCTTTCTTATAGAACAATTCATCGAGAATATTGTCATAAAAGAATTAATTGGGGTCTGTCATATGGAATATGACCCATTGTGTATGTATGTTTAACCCTACAGCGGTTATGACCATGTGATTGAGGATGTGGTTATTCTCAAAGGGAACATGAACTCATATGTATATAAAAGATGGATTGTTGATTTTGGGATTGAACCTTTATAATGTTCAATATGTATCATGCTTGTTAGGAATCAAATCCCATGTAGTTCATGTTTCATTGCATATGGTCCTGTAGTAGGATCATATCATGTGTTTTAACATCTGTGGTGAGGACATTATCCTTTTGTTTTGTATCGTGGGGAAAGGATGTTGGCCATATATTTTAACATTGTTTTATAGGGATGTGTGTTTCATAAATGTTGCCACAATAGAATATTGAATGAGGTTTATTCATATGTATATTCTATAGTTTATAATTATATAGGAATATAATCATTTTATGAAACATCATTCATAGTGAATATGACACTTCGGGGAGATTTTTTGGAGTGGAATATTCCCCATGAATATGATTTTGGGACTACACGTTGGTGATTCCAGGTATGAGAATTTATTATTGGGTTGAAGTTAGTTATTTACCTGTATTCAGTGATGGTTGAATCTAATATTTAGGAGGAAGAAATTATGATACTTGAGACATTTTGGGAATGATTATATATTATTAAAAGTTATTTCTTCTTGAATAATAGTGTTCATTAATATTTGATGATTTATAATAATGAAATAATATATATGTACAATCATGGAAAAAATACCAAAAAGAGAAATCCTCAATGGTCATTGATATTTTGGTGGACTAAGAGAGACGTCAACAACCTATACTAGTTGGGATAATACCTAAGAAATCAATGTTATATTGATAAAAAAGGAATTCTTTCAACAATTTCATTATGGTGGATACCCTCATTTTCATCGGCATACATGATTGAAAATCCCCTGGTGGCCATATCACATTGCAATGATAATAAATAGAAACTATTTATCATGGGAATGAATTATTGAATGGGGTGTGCACACCTTAACCTCCTATGACCAGTGGATTTTAGGATTCCATGATAATAGGTTTCTCGGTATGATACAAAGGTAAAGAGATGTTCTATAATAAAATTTAGGGTGAACATTATATCCTTATAAGAGAAAATTAAATGATGATTCTCCCCACTGAGGGACATGGATTAGCGTTGGCCATGGATGGTGTAATACATACCCCTAGTGAAGAAAATGAATATTTTTTAGTTCTCCCAATTAGTAGTAAAGTGAATATTTAACTCCATGAGGCATTATAATATATTTTTTAAATATATTTACCGTCTTTGATAGCTTGCATCACACACACTACATTGTATAATTGAACTGCAATATAGTATATATTCTTACATTTCTCATCAATTTGGTGGGTATTAATTGAAATATATAAATTCTAATTATTATATGGTTAACATAGGTATAAAAAAATTCATTTGTTTTAAATTTATTAGTAATAAAAAATCATTTGAAGGTAAAATAAATATTTTTTAGTTAAAACTGTTTTTATGTGTGCAATCCAATTTTATCATAAAAAATTAAATTCATCACTAGTATTGAATTGTTTTAAAGAAATTTATATATTGTATATGGTGTTAATTTTTTTATCATCACATAATATATTTTTTCTAATAATTCTTTAAGATAAAACCCTTTTTTATACATAAAAACTGTTTTTCTTCAAAAACACATGTTTGTCAAGTTGTATATAACAATTTTATAACAAATTTCAACCACATTCAAAAAATATATTTGAAAAAAATGAAAGTTATTTTTGAAATAAATATCTCTGAATTATCTATGAGTGAATTATTTACGATTTTATAAAAATATTATTTTCTCAATAAATACTGGACAAAACTGATTTTTTTGAAAATAACTTTTTATTGAATTTACAATGTTCCATTTTGTTTATTTAAAGAAAAATTATTTCAATAGTGATTTAATAAATCTTATTTATATTAGAGTAGTAAATTTTAAGATGAAATTTTAAATAAAATAGTTTTTACATAACAAACCATTTCTTTTGAAAAAATATTTTTGTCATGCTTGATGGTTTATTTTGAAATTAAATTCATTCTATTCAATTAATTTAATTTTGTCAAATGGATTCCAAATTAGATTCATAATAAATAATATTATTATACATGGTAAAATTAATTATTTTTCATAATTTATAGCGAACATAATAAATTTTTTTTATTATGGTTAAGGTTAAAACCAGGTTTTGCGGGTTTAAAGTGCCTGTCTGAAAATTAATTTTCCTCACACATCTGAAATTTATTTTGTAATTTGGATTTCTTATTTAGAAAAATTAGGTAACAATTATATAATATTTAATATTTAATTTTGTTCTTATATGATATGTTATCTGGGTAAATAGAAAACTTGTTTCTATAGTGAAAACAAAAATATTATAAGTGAGAAACCATTGAGGTTAAGGGAATATCATTTTTAAAACATATTTATTTTTTTGGTGTCGGTGTGGATCAAATCTTATTCTATAATATACATTATTTAAAAAAATTTGGCACTCTTGTTGAGTTTGACATCATGTTATTTAATATTTTGGTGTATTTAAAAAAATCTACTCCTAAATTATAAAAGGGAACCACATCCCTTAAATTAGTCACGCCTCTTAATCCTGTAATATCAACCAATCCATTTCAAGGTATCTCCCAAATATCAATATTCATTTTAGAAATCTATTTTTCATCCAATAAGACCAACTCTATGTTCGTTAAAATGAGATCCAAAGGTTATTATTCTATATAAAAGAAATTTTCATCATTAATCTATTTCTTTTTTATGTATTTACAAACCACATTCAATCATGTATTAATAATTAAAATATTTTAAAAAAATAATCTAAAATTAATATTCTTATAATATTAAGGTAATAATTAATATATGTACCATTTTCCTTCAAAAGTGAACCAAAACAGCTGATCGTGGGTTCAGAAGACTACCACCACACAAACCGAAATATTCATTTTCTATCACCACCTATCCAAAATGGATATAATGATGTAAATGATATATATATCCATATAATTTTTATGACATAGTTATAATTTTTTATTTATAATATGAAATATATCATTATACATTCCAATTAGTGAAAAATGATATTATCGCTCATGAATACGTGTGGACTACGTCCCCCGTGAAGCAATGTGATTTGTTCATCATTTTATTCAGACATGTATCGTAATAATGATGGATTTGAGGAAAATATAATATTGTTAAAATATATTTATGGTTATGGAAATGTGAAACATTTATTAAGATTATTTTATTCTATCGATAACAAAAAATTAAAAACAATTTTCCTGCATATGTATGACCTACCATATTCATGAGTAGTGTCAATCAATTTTAACTCTAAAACATTTATAGACTAATATAAATAATTATATAATAATATATATAAGTACTTTATATAATTCTTATTTAGAAGATTTTATTTATGTCTCGACTCTCTAGTAATTGAGTCGAATGATATTCTTAATGTGATAAAGGTGTGTCTTTCCACGAGTATCACTCTTACTAATGATAAAATTGACTCTTATGTTATATTCAATTATCTCCATGACAATATTACTTCTCCTTTGTCAATTAAATATATCATTCATTATTGTAACCCATATGTCGTTCGTGTGAGTGTTACTCATACCTAGTAAAAATGTAATAAGGTGGAGGATTATATATCGTACAGGTGAAGTTAGAGATCCCACAATATTCCATTTTCAATAATTGGTTCCATCTCCTCAATATTTGATAATCTGGTTCGAGCTATTTCTATTGGGTTTCAATATAATAGGCATCCCCATGATGCTATATCCCTAGGGTTTTGTCTTATTTTCACATGAAGATTATTTCATCCATAAATATGAATTTCTTTATTTTTAATGATATATAATTGATTAAATTTTGTAGAGTATGAGATCCTGATTAATGTATAATGACTAATACTACAAGAGAAATAAATCGTGAAAAAACGAAGTAGTTATTTCATTGAACATTGATTTTAAATATTAACTGTTTAAAAATTGGTGATAAATGAAATTAAATAAATTATAAAAGCTATTATATATATAAATATTATTATTTAGTATATTTATGATAAATAAAAATATATTACAAATGAGGTTCAGAAAAAAGAGGGACGTTAGAGATGAGGTAATAAATTTTCATCTCATTTTTATTTCTATTGGAAAAATTCCATATTCACCTTGTACTACTAATTTATGGTGCATATAATACCGTAAAATGTATTTTATTATTATTATAATGAATAACATGGGATATAAATATCCATTAAAATTTATCTCTTTCATGGGGATTATGGTTCAAATGTTACCAAATTGGAAAGGGTTTATTTCAAAATCTAATTAATATTTAGGATTTCTTATGTGTATGTTAATACAGGGGTAATTTTATGATATTAATCTATAAATATGATTATATTTTCTATTAATCTAATTAAATTTTATCTTTTTCTTTTATTTTACCATTTTAATTTGTCAAAATTTCAAATAATGGTTTTCTTAAAAACAAACAATATTTCCGCTTTAGTTAATAAATTTATATTCCATGCCTATGTTTTCTAATTTTTAGTCAAGAATGAATTTTATTTTATCTAAGGATTTATGAATGGTTTTATTATATATGGTTTAGACGAAATCTACCTCATGTTTTTTGAATTTGTTACCTTTTTTATTTACATATGAAAATTTGAGTGGTATTTTTATTTTAATATACTTCACATGAATGTAATTTCCCTCCATTATGAAAAACCAATTCATTTATTTTTCATTTAATTTTTATATAAATGTTTTCAAAGAAAATGATTTGATAATATTATTTAATGTTTTAGTTTTAAAAATGAATTTAAAATTTAAAAGATTAATTTCTTAATAGTAGATTTTATGAATTTTTTAGGGTCATTATTTATTTTAAAAAAAATACAACCATTATTTAAATTATTCTCTAGTTTATACATGGTATAAGTATACCATTATAATTATTTCTACGGATTTTTTTTATTAGATTAATTAGGGATAAACAATTTTGATTCTATTCATCTTATTACAAAAGGTATTGAATGATTATGATTATTGGTTGGGAAAATTGTTAAACATTCATATTCTATTTTTTCAATATGAATGTTTATGTTTATTATATTTGACCATTTTTATGTATATTTAATTTCACTTATATTATTATGGTTGTATCCTGCTACACGACATTGATTCATCGATAGGATTCAAGAGGAAAACTAGTTTATGTATATGGTATAGGCATTACCTCTTTATGGAAGATATATTGGAATAAGGCCTTGATGGTATGATTATGATGCCTGGAATTAGTAATTCTCTCTTCATGTCTCCATGAAAAAGTTTTATTAGTATATTATTATTTATATGTAATTATTTGATTATAATCAATACATGTTATATTATTATTCATTCTCATGTTGTAATTAAACGTATTTGTTTTTAGATATTTAACTCACCATATTGAATATTACTTATTTAGTCACAATAGCTTCTATACTTACTAAGAATTTATCCTCACTCTTTCTTCTATTTCACTTCCCGTGATTTTGAGATTTATATTATAAATGATATGTGTGGATATGAAAGTGTAAATAATTGTATTCTAATTTAAAATTTAATGTTGGATTTTATGTATTCAAATGTAATATTATATTCATGTATGTGTCTAGTTTAACAAGACTATTACAATATTTGACCGTATAGGATAAAATATCCTCTATATTACACCAGTATAATAATGTATCAATTATATCTAGGATACATTGTTTTCGATCATTGTAATTGGTTTTAATGTATGTTAAGATGAATCCTTGGGAACCTTATTTATGAACATACAGATTATGGAATATTGGACTTTTATGGAAATTAGTGAGAATTTTATTTATAGGTTAACATCTAAAAGGTTTTGTAATGTATAGATTATATTTTTTCAATAAATACATCCATGTCTCTATATTACAAGTGGATGTATATTTTTATCCTTTTTAATTAGGGTAAATAACCACTAAAATGGATCATTAGGTTTTTACTATATCATTATAAGGTTAATGAAAATAGGCCTTAATACACACCAAGAATGACACTCTATTTGGATATACCTAGGATTATTTTCATTTTTTATAAACCATTATTGCTGAAATTATATTTTTTTTTGAAGATGAGTAATTATTAATCCTTTTATGGGAGGATCCATCACCTAATTCATGTATTGACTCACCACTAGTGGATCTTTTAATGACATCGTTGTAGAAGAAGGACAAACAAAATGATGGGATGGAAAATGTAATCATAAAATTGAGGAGGTACATATTTTCTAAGTATATATTGATATATTTCTTATATAATTACTTGAACATTAACCAAAGTATGAATTTTTGTTTCCCAATTACTTAACCCATGATGATATATATATATATATATATATATATATCATATAATCCCTATTGAATATCTACTTTTAAATTTTTGGAGTTTGTAAAACAACTAGAGGAGTAGTATCATAAGGTATGTATACTCCCTAGTGTTTTATCATAGGGATATCATATTCATTTTTCATAGACAAAATATGGATATATGAGGCTGTGCATTTATTTTAGGGAAATATGATCTAAAAATGAATTAACATGTTTTATCTACCTCACATTAATGAATTATTTGATAAATTTGACATAGATAGATGATTTTCAAATGATTAACCGTCATTTTTTGGTTGATCAATTTTTAGATAAGATGAAATATATTAAGAATAAACAATTTCATACAAGTTATAGAAATTAATAGTTTACTGTAATTCCATTTCAAATGACTAAAACACAATTTTCATAGATCTAATGAATATATTCTTCATGAAATTTCATGATAATTTTTGTGCTATTTTTTTGATGAAATCTGGGTGTATTATAAATGTTATTAAGACTAGGAGAAAATATTATGAATCATTATTTTTACTCTATAATATATAGTGTTATGTGGGAAATTTTTAAATTTTTGAATTATAGATTCACGATGTTTTTTTACTTTGATATATTGTCTCCAAGGATTGAATCTCAGTTGATCCTGTAATGATAAATGTAGTCCAAGAATGGCCTTCACCAACGAACATAACTGATGAACATAGTTTCCTTGGTGTGGATTATTATGATCTATGGTTTTTTTAAAAAGTTATACATTGGATAATAATTTAGGAAATATTACTCATAATGGGTTATGTTTATTTGGAAAATCTAATGTGAATAATATTTTGAATAAATGATGATGAATTTTTTTAATGATTTTATTCTGAATCTACCATTAAGATATAATGGATTTGTCTTATCTAGTGATTAATCTAATAAAAGACATGGTTGTGTCCTTATGTAAAATGATAGTGTTATTATCTATGCATAATATCATTTATAATTTCTATAAAAAACATTCCAACCCATTTTCTTAATTTGGAAACCATAATACTTTATTTGATGATATACATTCATTATTCCCATGGCTAAGGATGTGAGATATACACATATTAGAAGGGTCTGAAATAAATATTTCGAAGAGAGGATCTAAACATGAGTTAAAGGAAATGAATTGAGGTACTAAAGGAATATTATTACAGAATCCACTACTAATTAGATATGAAAAATAAGGTAGCATATGCATTGAGTTGGAATAAAAATTTACATATAAAAAAGTATTATCGATAAATATACAATATTCATGGATATAGTAAATATAGAAGAGGAATTATTAAATAATAATACACATATCTAATTTTTCAAATTAGTTTGAAACAATCCTTTTTGAAAGGATAAAATATTCTCAACCTGATTATGTGAATTTTAAAAGGAAAATTAAATCCATGAATGATGGAAAATTAGAATCTTTATTTTTGAAGATGGAGTTATGAAACATGGAATGAGAATATGTGTAACATATATACATGAATTTTTTTTGGATAATTGTCTTATTATGGTAGATTATATTTCAATCTACACCATTGTATCACTATGATATTTTTGGATTTCAAATAACATTTTTGGTGGGACAATATAATGTGGTAAATTACATATTAGGTGTCAAGTTGTTTTTTTCAACATGCGAAGCCTTAGATACATCATCATAGAGTGTTCAGGCAACGTATGACCATTCCTACATGAAAATGAAGTGACATAAATATGGAGAGTTCCACTGGATTATCAAATACTCCTGAATGAATGATTCAATATGAGTTATTATTGATCACCTTACCTAATATTCACATTTTAATTATATACAAGAAGATTAACCTCTAGATAACCTTGAATGAATTTATATAAATTTATTTTTTTGACTGCATTGCATACCTCATTCAATTATCTCTTATCATGAAACCTTATTTATGTTAATATTATGTAAATGTTTTCATATAAGACATGATAACAATATTAATTTGAGAAAAACATACCACCCTCTAATTGATGGAAATTATAAACGGGCTATTACAAAATAATAATACATGATGGGGTCATTATCTATTGACATTCATGGAATTTGATATCATTATTTACCTTTGGATGTTATTATATAAAACAACAACTTTAATTAAATTATTCAATCACACCATTTAATGAATTATATGGAAATATATGTCATACACCATCATGATGTGGTGTAGTTAGTGAATGGAATCTTATAGTACTAGATCATGTAGAGGATTCAAAAAAGGTAATGACTATTTAAACCCAAATAAATTAATCAGAAAGGATAAAAAAAGTTATATGTAAAAATCTAAAGGAATTTTTTTTAATTTCAATTGAGAGCTCAAGTTTTCATTAAATTATCTCCACTGAAGTTTGTTATAATGTTTTGGAAGAAATGTAATGTGAGACCCATTTATATTGAATATTTTTAAATCCTTAAATGATTTGAAGAAATTTCTTATAATGTTGAAATTACCCCCAAGACTTTATAATGTATATGATGTTTTTCATATTCCATTATTATTTAAGTACATTACAGGCATAAAAAGTGTCCTACCCTATGATGAAATTGAATATAAACATCATCTATCTTTCTATGAAAAGGTTATTCAGATTTTAAACACTAGAGAAATAGGGCAGCAGAATCAAATGACTTCGCTTCTATGGGTACCTTAGAGAATTCATATGATATAAGAGGGAATATGGGAACCATTATAAATAATCCTAAAAACCCACAAAAATCTGTGCATGAGGTTACATTATTGAAATTACAATGGATTTTTTTAGAGAAGTACTAATGTTACACCCTTAGTCCTTATGTAATATTTGTTTTTAAATAAATTAAATCTCATAGATAGTTTGACACACACTCAACCAGAAGTCTATATGGACTATAATATAGTATAAAATTATAAAAAATCTATTCAATTAGTCATTATGAATAGGCTAGTACATCATGGGAATTATATAGTTTACAAAGTTATCGATAAAATCATTTCTTATTAATTTATTAGGAATGAAAAAATTGATATAATTTTATACTAAAATAAATGTTTTTTTTTCAAAAAAATAACTTGATGATCATAATGGATTATTAAATTAATAAATCAAATTAAAAAAATTTGGTGAATGGTTTGTATGAAATTTATATATTATATATTCAATGACATGTTTTTTATTTAATATAATTTTTTTCTATGAATGGGAAATAAATTAATCTAGTTTTATGCTTAGAAACTGTATTTTTCAAATAAATGGTTATGCCATATCTTCTGCATCATCATTAAAATATATTTTATAATAATTTTATAAAATTTACATGAAAATATAATATCCGTTTTTAAAATTAAAAATTAAGATATTTCATAATGTGAAGGTTTTATAATTTTTATAAAATTTTATTTTTTCAATGAATGGTGAAAATACTGATTTTTCTTAAAAAATAACGTTCCATTGAATAAATATTTTTTGTGGAGGAGGTGTGGTTAGACCTTATCACTAATATAATATATTATTTATCAATTTTTACGAACTTTTTATTAGTTTTAGAAACTATTATTATATAGTGTTTGGTACTTAGAAAAATTTTATTCCTCCTCATATCACATATTCACACCTCTGAATCCATTTATCTTGACGAAAACCTACCAAATACTATCCCCAAAATCATTATCCACATTATTAAACATATTTTCATTACTATTTTTCATTCCTAGATCCTTTAACAAGCTATCCAAAGAGTGTTTTTTATGTTAATGTAAACCTCTTTACTAAACTCTTTCTTTTTTATTTATTCTCTTACCAAGTTCATTCTTTAATTAATAAATAAAATATAATAACAATTGTATCTTACATATACTAATATGTTATTATATTTATGGAATAACCTTTATCCATATCCTATTCTATCACATGGTAAATGAAACTGTAGATTGTGTGTGCATGTGACTATCATCTCGCGAACCGATATAATAGATTTTTCATCACTACCTCTCACTATTTGATATAATGATGGATTAGACACACACACACACAAATATATATATAGAAATATATATAATATTTTGGAAATAATTTTACATAATGTTTTATTATATCACATATAAATTTTTACCATTCAATCTTTGTGAACTTTATAACGTCACTCATGCATACATGTGGACAACCGCATCTACGAAGCGATGCATTTTTTGTTTTTGTTTTATATGTATGGAATTTTGGAAGGATTTTATAAAGTTATATTTTTTATAGGATATAATTTATTTTATAAAAATATTAATTATTATTTAAAATTATTATTTTCCATCAGTAAAAAAAGATAATAGGATTTATGCATACGGATGCCCTAAGGTCTTTTTAAACAGTAAAACTAATTTTTTATCTCTAAAATTTATTGACAATTATAAATCCATAGATAATGAATATATATGATATATATATATATATAATAGTTTTATAATTATATATTCGACGTAATAATTATTAATGATAAATTACCAAAAACCCTATACCAAAACATATATAAAAAATGAAGTAGTTATTACCCAAAATAGTGATATTAACAATGAATTGTCACTATGAAGGTGATAAAATATTATTAGTAAATTATATAAGGTATGATATATACGATTATGGATATTTTTTGGATGTATAATAAATCTATATTTATTATACATGAGGTTTAAATATTATGACGCAAGGTTTACCTCAGGAAATGGATTATCATCACATATTTATTTCAGTAGGACACATTCATGATTGAACAATGATTATTATTTGTTGTGTATATAATTAAAAATAATGAAATTTATTGTTATTTTCATGAAAATCATGGGATCTAAATATACATTTAAATTTATACCATTCAAGGGCATTATGACAAAAATGTTTATCCTAAATTTAATATATTATTCTATAGAATTATCTAATTTGAGAATTTTTATGGTTAAGTATAATATGGGGGAATTATATGATATTTACTTCATGAAACCAATATTTTTTATTCTACATTGGATTTTAGATGTGAAATTTCCCTTTCATGTTCAATATTGATGACTCAAAATATCTAAAAAAGTGAAAAACATATATTATTTCCCATAGTTGGGAATATGTTAGAAAATGTTTATATTCTATAAAGGTTCTTTGAAGAATATTTATAATATCCTCTAAGGAATTATTTATGATCATTTAATCATTTTCTAATAAGAAACATTATTTTATGAATGAAGAACTTCTAAATTTTTCAATATTTTTAATAGAATGACTATTCTAATATACACAATAGGAATATAATTTCCCACTACCATAACCACACAATAAATGTTCATTTTCGTTACATATTACATAGATTATTTTCAAATAAATATTTTTCCTAATATTATCGAAATTATTAGTATTTCTATGTGATTTAATATTCAAAATGGCATTTTTTTTAAATAATAATTTTTAGGAAAATTTTATGGTGTTTATATTCATAAATGAAAAAAACTCTTATTTTACATATGGATCATAATGTTTATGTTATAAATATATCATCATTATTACTTCTCAAAACTGATTATGAATAATTTTTCTTGGGATATACTATATCTATACAATTCTAAATATTAGTATAGATGGGTTATGAATATTAATATTAATTGGGGAAAATATTAAACTTTTGTTTTCTATATTTTCTAAAAAAACATTGAAATTGATTATATTTCACCCATTTTAAATGAGAAATTAATTAGAATTTATAAGTTATTATTGGGGGTATCTATTTCCCTTCGATGTATCAGTAGGTCTCAAGAGACAAACAAGTTTGGTATATGGTTGTGACCTTATATAATTATATAATATGTCTTATAAGGAGGACTTTATGATATGTTTACGATGTATGAAATTATAAATTACCTCATTATGAGATTAGTTATTAATTTTCATGATATTATATGATTAGTTACAATATTAATGGATATGATTCAAGCTTAAGTGATTATTTATAGAGAATTATTTTCTCATCATTTATTCTATCCATATTAGTCTTGATTCATAGGTTATTGATTAAATTGCATGTATTTTAAGATATTTACCATTTCATATTTTTTATGAAAACATTTTTCATGATATAATTAATTATACACATACCCTTACTGAGAATCTATGATCACCCATTTCTTTTGTTTCATTTCCCTAGTATACTAGGAAATGGCCTATGATTTGTATATAGAGATATGCTAAAGGATATAATTATTTTATCACAGAAAATAATAGGATTTTTTTTTATTAAAATGTAATGTGTGATTAAAATATGTATCTAATTTTAATATACTATTTAACTATCAAATTCTATGAGATGCAATAACTTGTATCGATTTCCAATGTAATAATGTAACCACCAAATATGGGCTACTATAGCCGGGGTATTTTTAGAATACCATAGCTCACCCAAATATGGGATAAAAGGAATTCCCAACTTCATCTAATGTAGTGATGATAAAAGGTTCTGCATTCCTCAATATATGTTTAATCAATATATTTTCATAACAAGAAAAAAAGAAATGTAGATGAGTCTACATTTTTCTATGGAAGGCTAAACAAATTAGTCTTCTTCCCTAATCAAAAGGAATAGTTATCCTATCTTATTATATAAACGAAACTAATTTATTCAATCAAAATATAAGATGAATAGTTTTTATCTCCATACTGACTAAATTATATCCCCTATTCAAATGACATTCCTTGGGATTTGGGTCACATTAGTTATTTCTAGGTGGATGTTTCCCTTATATTTTTCAAAAGGAATTTCAATCACTATAAGTTGAATAATATAGGTAAAAAATTGCATAAATAAAAAATTTTTATCATTTCAAACCTTTTAGTGACAATATTACTATCCTTTGTCTATTAATTCCCAGAGGTTTGGGTGCATAAGGAAACCTGAGGGGTGGGTTGGAGACCTAGGTTGTAACATCATGAGTTTTTATGGACGTTTTTTTCAAATAAATTTTAAATTTCATCTTTAAATGCACTAATTAAAAGATTACTTTCACACTGAACCAACATGTTGTACCGACTTCTCATACATTACATGCGACACTGAGTTATCATACGATACAAACAACATAGAGTTGGTGTATGATACACACAACATTTTTGTTTCTACAAAATATAATTTTAATTATTTAAACACAATAATTATTAACAAGATGTTAATGATTGTTATATGAATAATATTAAATACTTTTTCTTTTTCTTTATACAAATGAAACATATTGATCATAAAATATATGATTTCTAAAGACCTTTAATGTCTAAAAGTATTAATTTGTATTTAATTACAATAAAATTAATTTTACAGTCATTTATAAATTTAATTTAATAAAATAAAACTCATTTTTTAATTTATAATGTCAAAACTAGCTTAGGGTAAAATTTTGGTATTTTTCTGAGAAATGTCAATTTTTGATGAATAGTATAAAATACCGGTTTATAATTCAAAAATGTTTGTTAATTCACATTATCAAAAGGGTAAATATATATATATATATATATATATTTGATTTCAATGTTTATATAGATAATAATCTTTTCAATTACTCCAATTTTGGTCATTGGATCCATTTCAACATTAAAATAAGATATAATAACTTATCAAACTTTTGATCATTTTTAATATAAAAACATGTAATGTCACTCTAATAGTGGGATTAAATTTAAACTAATTTATACCGTTTATGTGTCTATTATTTTCAAAAATGGAATCAATATTTGGATTTATAATAATTTATTTTTTCTAATATGGTCAAAAAAAATTTTGAAAAAAAATATTACCGAAGGTGATTAAAATTAATTACATCGATTAAATGACAAATTAGGTTAATAAAGTACTAAAAAATAAATATAAGACCAAAAACGACCTATAAACATTTTAAAAACCATTTTTATGTCCATATTTCGTCCATAAACCTTCTATTAAAGACTTATTTTGGTTTGTTCTGACTTATTTTAGGTATGAACAAGTTCACACCCAACTGATTTCATAACGTCCATGTGAGTCATTTTCCTTCCCTATAAAAGGCTAACTCTTATACCACTTCTTTGGACCTATCAAACCATTCACATTATGCCATGATATGCTCAATTATCCTCCCAAAAAGGATCCCTTTGACCTTGAAGCCTTCCATTGGGTAGAAATCCTATCAAGGAATCCTTTTGGCTTAGACCAAAAAGAGTTACCCGATTAAGAGGTGACATATTCTCCCAAGATCCATTCCTTTATTTTCTTTATTTACAACATAAAATCCCATTATTAAATTATTTCTTGACATCAACATTATCATAAAATTTGTAGTATATTTTATATAATGTTTTCAGCCTACACTTATACACACCTCCATCTAATGGATGTTGAAAATACTGTTTCTACGTAAAATCAACTATTGACTCACTAAACGATGATTGTTCTTCTCTCCTTTACAACCTATAATGGGGATAATTTTGATAGAAACTCTATTTATATAAGTAATATAGTTTATTTATGACATAATTAAAATTATTTAATCATTTTTACAACACAAATATCTTTACCTCCCATTTTTTTAATATAATAATCTCATTTGAGGAAGTGTGGACCTCCAACCCCTCAAAATGATGTGATTCGTTCACACTCCACATTGAAGGTACTAATCATGAGTATAGTGAACCTATATGATATATTTTATAAATAAATTATAACAAAATAATAATACTCACACACACACAAACACAAACATATATATATATATATATATATGAAATTTATATACATTATTTCAATACGATTATCAAAACGGAAACAACGTTTTATTATATGTGTGGATTACCATATCCATGAATTGTGAATTGCATTTCCCAATTCATAGTGATATATTAATATTATACACATATATTTAATATAATTTATATTTATATCATTATCTATATTTTGTAATTGGGATATAAGTATAAGGACCAACGATATAACAAATTATGTTACATGTGAATAACAAAGAGAATATTACCCGAAGTGAAACCTTAACATTGGATCATTAAAAAGATGGTAATATAACATAATAATAAATCAATATATGGTATTATATATAATAATGTTTTTATGTAAAAATTTTATATTTATGTTATATTTATTATTCTGGATGCTTTTATAAGTATGAAGAGAGTCAAGACACAAGTTAAGTGGAATTTCATCTCACTTCTAATATATGTGAGATTCATGTTATGATCACTACCTTTTCCATTTGAGTGTTGTTTATAATTCCCAATATTGAATTATATATAAATTAACATAAATGTCTGGATACTCACATATCCATTCTATGTGACTTTTTTTATGGGTTTTAACTTTCAAAAGATACCTAATTTGTAAACCATTTTCCCCTTAATTTTATATATTTGAGATTCATGTTATGTTATGCACCAAAACTCTTTTTCATGGTGTATATACGTAAATTTTTTATGTTATATCAGGAATATATGTCTTTTTATGATATATTAATCGTTATTTAATTACAATTTCTTTCATGGAGAGTATGATCCCATGTTATCGAGTTATATAAATTTATTTAGATAATATCATTACTTTCCAATATAGTTTGTGTTTATACTTCATTCGATGAAATACTATAGTAGATATTGTAAGGGAATTGATGTGTTTCGTTATCCAATGTTTTTTTTCTGGATATCCTTATGTTTTCATACCATTTTCCACTCTTTTGTACTTAAGATAATGTTTGTAATGTAACATCTGATCATCTCTCTCTTTGATCAGATAACTATTGTATTCAAAAAACAAATTTTTTTAAAATGTTTTAATAATGATTTAAAAGACACATGAATATAATTTTTATGGAAAACGGAACATAAAAAGGTTTTATTGTTTCCAATCATTATTATACATTTTAAGAAATGTTTTAAGAAAAATATTTTCAATTGTTTTTTTGTTATATAAGGAATTTTTTAAAGAAGAGAGGATATTTTCCCAAACTAGTTTTTTAAAATATCATTAAACATTATTTCCATTCTAAGATAACATCCATTTTTGTTACTAATCAATGTTTGGGGAAATTATATAATGTTTCCATTCATATTCATTCTTTTAATAGATTATTTTGGATATCACTATAATTATGAAGCCCGTATATCATTCACATGTTATATGCTTTTGGAACAAACTTATTTTCATAGGTTATTCATATGTTGAAATGATTAGGAAAAATTTATCTTTCCAATGGTTATTATATGTTTTCATTTTTATGATACCTATTTAATTTCAGGAGTTACTATATTTTTATTTATAATATTGTGGATTATGTATGTATGATTTCATTATGTGATTGGTGGGAAATATATATCCCCCTAGTGAATTGATTATTGTTTTATAACATAGAAGATAAATTAAGATGGTATTGGGAGTGAACCCTGACAAATACGATGGATAAGGGAGTGAAACATTTCTACATAGATGGTATGAGGGTGAACTCATGATACAATGATGGCCATGGGAGTGAATCGTAAGTATAATGATGGCATTGGGAGTGAACTCAAATAACTGAGATGGTCTTGGAAGATATTCCTTGCATAATATGGAAATAATTATATGATTATGTGTTTTCCACAATTCAATTTGTTAGTCCATTGTTATTATTTCATGGACTATGTCATTTTCATCCTTTTTATTCATTTATTGTGAGCTAATATGAATTTTTCCATGATTTATTTATATGATCATTGATATGTAGGGTATGATATTCTATTTTCATGACCACATTTTTGTACCCTTATTATCATGTTTAAACATTCATATCTCCCTTGTTTGCACTTACTAAGAATTTGATCTCACCCCATTTCATTTTACCTTACCCATGTTGTGAATATATGAAATATGGTTTATGTGTAAAATAAAGGAAATTTTTAGAAAGAATCTAGTGGGAGGAAATTTAGCTAAAATATTTATCAGTGTTCATGTTTCCATGATTCCAAAGGCATTATACCAACTACAGTATTTGGGTGACTATTTGTATATTATTTCTAGATTCTAAAATAGTTATGTTATGTTAATGTTTGAAAAAATAATGTCTCTATAGTTGTTAATAGAGAAAAGATATAGTTAACATTTGGATCTAGGATGAGAAAACCTCTCTAAGAGCTCTGAGGAAATATCTAAAGGATTAGTCTAAGGAAAAGATAAAGTATAGGAAAATGTTCTAGAATTTTGGTAAATGATAGAGTGAGTGGATTACTAGAAATTAATCCCAGTTTGGATTCTATATGATGGTGTGGCACCAAAAAATATGTAAAAAGTGGAAACAACTCAGACAAGATGATCCAGGATTGACTCAGGGTAATCTTCTACCTAAAAACAGGCCTTGCTACACGCCTTGTAATACACTCCCAAGGGACAAGAATTGGGAATTAAAAAACACTTCATGAACCATTATGAAGGATTTAGATATATTTTGGTGACAAATAACCTAGGATAAAGTGATGTTTTCATTGATTAATGATGTTTTAATAAGTTAGATATCTTAGAAATTATTCTTCATTATTATGTGGTTCATCATTACAATAACTATTTATTACTCTATGTTTTTGGTTTTAGTCTATGGATGGAACCCGAAGGAATCAAATGAATGGAGATTGAAACAAAAATGAAATGATATTCTTCCTGAACAAAATCAATGATATTGGAGGTGTAATGTAAAACCTCATTGCTATTCTTTAACAGTATTCTCAAGCTATGAATCATGGTGGACAACCAAATGAGAAAATGAGGGAACTAATTTTTGATATGTTTTTTAGAAGGAAACATCCACCTTTTTTAGATGGTCTCTTAATCCTATTGTTTTTTAACAATGTATTAATCCCACTAAAAAGACATTATCTGCTCATCAGTGTTCAGAGAATGAGAAATTCATTGAATCTATTTATCAGATAGAAGGTGAAGCAGATCAGTGGTTGACTCTAATCAAGTATATGAGGTAGCATGATGGGATTGAATCCATGTTTTGGGGAAAGTTCAAGAACTTATTTCTCAATAAATACATTCCTTTAATTATTCATACTAACATGGTGAAATAGTTTCTTGGGTTGACGAAAAGAGATGATTAGTCTTTCTGTACCTATGTGGTTAATTTCATGACACTTGCGAGTTACACTTTGAGAATTATCATACAACCTGGAAGTACAGCTGACAGGTTCATTAGTGGATAAAATCCTTGTATCAAAATGGATTATGCCATAAGAGACTTTAGTATCAATGAAAACATTGTGTGTTATTAAATAAAAGATTACATATAGGTTGGAGTCATGTATCAATCACATGCCTTTGACAAGTAGAAGAAGATGTATTTTAAAATATGCTAAAAAAACTAGAGATAAAAGATGTTGAACATTACATTATGATATATTCTTTTAAAGAGTCATGGAAGAAATTTCATTAAGAGGAATAATTTATGCTTTTATTTTGGAAAGAAATGTCATCAAGCAATTTATTTATCAGCTAGTGGGATGAAGATGACCCAAAACTGTAATGGAGAAAAATAAATTCAAAATGAACCTCCAAAAAATCAGTGCTACAACTGTAGTGAGAATGGGAATTATGATAACAAGTACTAAAACCCAAGGGTTGGTGATGATTATTATCATCGACAACCAATTAATCCAAGGGACAAGGAAAATATCAAGAAATCACTATTTTTGAGGAGGGATGTGATTACGATGTGATGAATAGTTGACAAACCATCCACTCTTGAACAACTAAATTCATAATTAATTCTATATCTACCCACTATTTAATATCTGAAAAATTTTCTAATGGTGTTATGAGTCCTCCAATAAAAATTAGAGGATGAATTAGTAGTGTAAATCCCTAATGGTATGATTATTACTTCTCGTGTCTATGATTCCTCTCTAATTTAAAATTGTGGGAATGTGATTCTAAAAATCATGACATACATCATTTGGTCTAATTTGATTTCATCCTTGGCATGAATTGGATTTTTATTCCTAAATCCAACATCTATTGTCCATGAAGGGAAGTTACATTTGATATTTCAAACACTCATATGATTATCCATCAATAAGATGATAAGTCTTAACATCCTGTGGATATTACATCCAATGTATGGGTATTAATTTCCATTCAAAGGGGTTGTTTATCTCAAATTGTTGGGGAGAAAATCAACATAGATGATATGAATATTTTTTATGAATTATTTTGATGTCTTTACCTAATTTTTTCCATGTATTCCACAAAAACATGAACTTACATTCTCAATTGAACTTATACCTGGTTCCTTGGAATGTCCCTGATTAAGTTGCAAGAATTTATGAAAAAAATACAAGAAAACTATGATATGGGATACATTTAGCCATGTTTTTCACCTTTGGGTGCACTGGTTATTTTTTTGAAAATGAAAAATGGATCAATGTGACTCTACATTGATTATTAAGAGTGGAAGAAGATCAACATTAAGGACAAGAATCCTATGTCCTCTATTGATTACTTTTTAGATCAACTTCATAGAGTGTAATACCTTTCCAAGAATGACCTTCATTCTGGATATCATCAATTTAGGGTCAATAAGGATGATATATCTATGATGGTTTTATATAAAAGGTATGGTCAAAAATAATATATAGTGATGAATTTTGGTTATACTAATACCCCTGCTATCTTCATAAATTTAATGAATATAGTCTTCAGATATTACCTCGATATGTTTCTAGTAGTCTTTATACATTATATTATTATTGATTGAAATAAACTGGAAGAGAATGAAGATCACTGAAGAATTTATTTAATACCCTAAATAAGTAGATGATATGTGAAAATCATACTAAGTGTGAATATTGGTAGCAAATGGATTCATTTTTTGGGTTACATAATTTGAATAGATGGTATAACAATAGTTCCATGAAAGACATAGGCTATTGAAATCTAGCCTACACCAAACACAATGACTGAGATCTGTAGAATTATAGGTTTATATGAATATTATTAATTATTAGTGGAGAATTTATCATCACCATCTAATCCTATGATAAATTTAACTCATAAGGGTCTTAAATTCCACAATATAAAAGAATTTGAGGAAAATTTCAATGAATAGAAAAGAAGTTCGGTCAGTGAACCTATTATTACAATACCATATAGTGTAGAAGGGTTTTTGATTTAGTGTGGGGCATAAAATAAGAGATTTGGTTGTGTCCTTAGGAGAAATTACATGGTTATAGCCTATGACTCAAGATAGTTGAAGATTATGGTGCAAAATTACCCAACTCATGATTTGGAGTTACCAGTGATAATTTTTCCATTAAAGATATAGAGACATTATCTTTTTAGGGAAAAAGTGTTCTATATATACTTATCATAAAAATATGAAAAATATATTCACATAAATTGAGTTGAACATGGGCCAAACAAGATGGTTATAGTTGATAACAGATTATAACTGCCCAATACTAGACCTCCATGGGAAAGCGAACAAGGCATCTAATGATTTCAGTCAAAAGTATCACAATATATTTTCTATGATAAGGATAAAAAAATATCCCATATTTATAGATTTGAAAAGGATTGATATAGAAATGATGAAGGCTGGGGAAAAATATTATTTTTCTCAATTTATGGTTCAACCCCCTATCCATTTTATGATTAAGGAGGAATATATGGAAAATGAAGAACTAAAAAAGAAGGATAAAAATGTTTTTTAGTATAACCATGATCATTATGGGACGATAAGCTTTAAGAAACATGTATGTGTTTCTTTTATGTTAGATTTTAAGAACGTTCTATTAGAGGAAGCTCTTACTTCTTCATTCTCTTTTAATACCGGAAGTACAATTATGTATAATGACTTAAATTAATAATTTTGGTCGGATGGTAGGAATAGATATATCACAGAGTTTTTATATTGGTGTTCTCTATTCCAGTATGTTAAGGCAGAATGAAAATAGTTCAATGGGATGATGTATCCATTACCCATACCAGAATGAAAATGAGAAGACATCACTATGGATTTTTTCATTAGAATACCCAAAACATATGAAATGCATAATGGAATATGGGTGGTAGTTTAGCTCCTTACTAAGTAATCAAAATTCATTGCTATTAGATAATATTTATCTCTTGATATGCCTTATAGAATATATATTAAGGAATTGGTATGATTTCATGGTGTAACACATTATTTTAAATAAGTTTGGGATCTGAGGTTTACCTCAATGCTCTCTTGATGTCTTGGGAAAACACTACATACATAATTTAATTTTAGCATAACATATCATCCTCAAATAGATGCCTAGTCTGAAAGAAAATTTAAAACCCTTGGGGGTATTTTGAGATCCTATTTTCTATAATTCAAAGGTGGTTGGGATCAACAACTTCTTTTAGTTGAGTTTTCCTACAATAATAGATTTCACTCAATAATTCATATGGAACCTTATGAAGCCTTATATGGGATTAAAATGCTGATCTCCAACATGTAGGGATGAGGTTGGTGAAAGAAATCTATTAGTGCTTGATATCTCTGATGAAATGATCTAAAAGGATTGAATTGTTCAGTATCATATCATGGAATTAAAAATTATATAGAAAACTTATAATGATAACCATCAACATCATATAGAATTTTAATTCTGTTAAATGGGGTTTCTAAAAATCTCATTGTGGAATAATGTTATGAGATTGTGGAAGAAAAAGAAACTAAGCCCTGGATTTATCATTCCCTTTGAAATTAGTGATCATATCCGGATAGTAGCATATTTTGGGGAACTTCCACCTAATCTATTTCAAGTCCATGATGTGTTATATATATCACACATGAGGAAGTACATAAAAGACCCCTCACATGTACTAAAATCATAGGTCATACCTCTAAAGCTAGATCATTATTATAAGTAATAAACTATTGAAATTCTGGACCAGTCAAAGAATGTTCTATGATACAAGACCACTCACCTAGTCAATGATTTGTGTAGAAATAATCTATTAATGGAAGATACATGGGAACTTGAGGATATGATGAAGCATATGTATCCTAATTTTTTAAATGAGTGACGAATTTTGAGGGAGAAATTAATTTTCAGGGAGGTAGAATTTAACAACCTGAGTTTTAATGGACCTTTTATTTTGAATATATAAAATTGTAAATATTACAATGAAGTAATTATAATATTCATTTCACACTAAACCAACATTTTATACATATATTTCATATGATACATGCAACATTGAGTTGGCATACAATAGACACAACACTTAGTTGGTGTACGATAAACAATACACTGAGATTCTATGAAACATCATTTAAATTAATAATATAAGATAATTATAACATAAGTGTTATAAAATCATATATGAATATTATTAACTATATTTGATTTTTTTATAATATTTTTATATAAATTAAAAAAATTAATAATAATAGATATGATTTTTGGTAAAGTCCTTCTATGTCTAAAAATACAGTTTTAATTTACTTATAATAAAAACAAATTTAGACACATTTAGTAAATTAGTTTAATAAAATAAAACCCATTTTTGAATTTATAATTTTAATTTAACATTTATTTTTTGTAAATTTTGGATTTGTTTGAGTGACATCATTTTTGGAATAATAGTGAAAAATATTGGTTTTTAATTCTAAACTATTTTTTAATTAAATTATTTTATTAGGATAAAATATATTTTAATTTGATTTATAAGTTTAAATTGATAATATCTTTATCATGTAATCAAATTTTGTTCACTATGACAACATTCACAATTAAATTGGAAATAAAGTCTATAGAAACATTTGATCCTTTTTACAGTAAAAACCCGTAGTGTCTCCCAGAAAGCAGGATTAATTTTTAATTAATTTCTTCCACTTATATGATTATAAATTGAAAAAATGGATTACATATATGGAATTAGAATAGTTTATACTATCTAATAAGGTCAATGTATTAAAAAAATATTTTTTATTGTGATTAAAAATAATTACATAGGTTAATTGAAATTTTAGGTAAATTAACAACTAAACCATAAATATAACACCTCGACCAACCTACAAAAATGTCCCAGAATCATTTTTTATACATATTTAGGAAATAAAACATCCATTATTGAGTTTTTTTTGGGTTTTTAGGACTTTTTTAACTACTAAAAAGTGCTCACCAAACTCGTTTCTAAAAATTCCTTGTGAGTCCTTTTCCGTCCCTATAAAAGGCCACCACCTCTATGTATTCCTTAAGCCTCCAGAACCCTTTTTGTTTGGAAAAGATCTTCCCAATTCGCCTCTAAATATCATCCATTTGACCTTCAATCCTCTCATTGGGAATAAAGCCTCTCAAATAATTCTTTGTTTATAAACAAAAAGGAGTTACCCGATTAAGAGTTGATGACTTCTCTCAAGATTCTTTATTTTATTGTATTTCATCACCCATCAACTTGATTTATTCAATTATTTTTTGAACAACCAGTATCCTACATATAATAGGATTTTTTAATGAAATTGTTTCTACCTAAAATCATACACACCTCCAACTAATGTGTGTTTAACATACTGTATTTGTGTAAGGTGAACCACTGCCTCATGAAATGATGATTGTTCATTTGTCCTTTACCACCTATCATGGTGTCCATTATGATGTAAAATCTATTTATATATGTAATATATTTTATAGATTAGTTCTATAATCAAATTTATTACTTTTTAAGACACACATATATTTACATTCAATTTGGTATTAATACGATAATCGAATTTGAGGAAGTGTGGACTACTGCCCCCTCAAAGCGATGTTATTCATTCACACACCACATGGAATGCATTCAGTATTGGTATAGTTAACATATAATTTATATTAATGATAATGAAATAATGTTATATATACATAAATACATACATACATACATATGTATATATGTATGTTTCATTTTCATACATTCTTTCAATACAAAAAAATAGAAACAACGTTCATGCGTACATATGACTTACCATCTCCATAAATGGGGTATTCCATTTCAGACTTCATTATGATATAAGTTATTATAATATAAATATATTTTATGTACCTTATAATTATATATTTTTCTAAATTATTGAATCATGATATATTTATCAGGTCCAACGATATAACAAATTTATGAAACATGCGATGAACAAAGAGAATATTACCAGATGTGAAACCTTAACATGGGACCATTAACAAGTGGTAATATAATGTCATAGTAAGAATATATATCATTCCATATTTAATAATATTATTCTGTAACTTACTTAAAATAAACTTATATTTATTATCGAGTAATGTTGTACGAGTATTGAGTGAGTCAAGACATAAGGTAATGGGAATTTAAACTCACTTTTAATTTTTATGATATTCATTTTGTGTTAACTACTCATATTTTATTGTGGTGTATAAAATAAACACGATTAAATTCTATGAATCTTATAATTTAGTTTATTGATATTCAAATATCCTTTCTATGATCCTTTTTTCTTGGGTTTTAACTTTTAAAAGTTACCAAATCGGTAAAACAATTTTCTCTCAATTTTCCTTCTTTGATATTCATGTTTTATAAAAACCTAAACACATTTTTGAGGTGTATATAAATCAATTTAACATGTTATATAATTAGTATAATATTTTTCATGATATATTTTCATTAATTTATTTTCCATTCTTTCATTGGACTGTATGATCCCCAGTTACCATTCTATAATAGTTTATTGGGACAATCTCATCGTTTTCTGAGATTGTTTGTGTTAATGCTTATTTCAGTGAAATGTTATGATAAATTTCTCACGAACACTCAAGATTAACCTTATACATTTTTTTTCAATATATAATAGTGTTTTAGTACCATTTTCCTCCCTTTGGTACCTAATATAACGTTTTTATGTAAAATTTAAACATCACTCTCTTCATTAGAAAATCTATTGTATTGAAAATCCATGTCTTCAAAAATGTTTTCAATATGTTTTCAAATGATACATAAATATATTTTTCTTGTAAAATGGATATTAAAAAATATTTATTGTCATTAAATATTTATATATATTTTTTCAAAGAAATTTTAAACAAAATTTGTTTTTGGATGTTTTTTTGTTAAAAAAATCATTTTCAAATAAGAATGGATATTTTCCTTCCAAAATGTTTTAAATTGATCTTTAGAAAATATTTCCCATGTATGGTAACATAAATTTGTGTAAATACATCCATTATTAGGAAAATATTAAATTTCTTACATTCAGGTTTGTTTATTGAATTGATTATTGTTTTGATGGCCTGATTATTATGACACCACGATCTATTTCATGGGTCATACTATTTTGAAACCTGCTTCTTTTCAAGGGTTGTGATAATGATGAAATGATTGTAAAACCTATCTATTTACAATGGTATGTAAAGTTTATAATTTTGTGATAACCTTTAAATTTCATGGGTTGTGATATTTTAATTAATGATCATGTTACACAAATATGTATGATTTAATTATGTGATGGGTGGGACCAATATATCCCTCCAGTGTATTCTTTATAGTTTTATATCTCATGATATTTAAATAATATGGTATTGGGAGTGATCCTTGATTATTATTATTGAAATTGGAGTGAAACATGACTAATAATTTGTTATGAAGAGTTGCCTTATGATACTATTATGGACATGGGTGTGAACCAAGAAGACAATGATGGTTTGGGTATTGAACCGATACTACTAAGATGGCCTTGGATGAAATTCCTTGGCTATTAAGGACATAATTATATTCTTATGGGTATTCCTCAAATCCATGTCATAGTCCTCTATTATTATATTATACCTTTTGTCCTTTACATAATTTTTATTCATGTTTTACAAACTACCATGCTTTATTCCCTAATTTATATATTTGATCATTAATTTATATGTTATGATCTTATTTTTTTATGATCACATTATCATACCCTTATAATCATGTTTACATGTACATGTATCACTTTTTTAACATTATTGAGCATTTTACCTTAGCCCTTTTTATGTTTCTTTCCCCATGTTGTGAAGATATGGATTTATTTTGATGCATTTAAGAATAGTTCTCATCATCAAAATTCTAGTGGGGGATACTATATTTAACATATGAAATAGTTTTTATGTTTCAATGTTTTCAAATGAACTATTCCATCTATGGTATTTTGGAGTCTATTTTTATGATGGTTATGTTTTCATCAAAATTTATGTAAAATTAATGTTTTAAAAGAGATGGTCACTATATGGATTATGAGATATCTTAGTGCCTCTTTATATTCTTTATGTGATCTAAAGGATGACCCCATTTATCATTTTTATAAGAAAATATAGTGAGATAGAATCATGGATTTGGAAATTCATGTAGTGTTGTTCAAGTGTGTAGTGATTAGCATTGGAGGCTCACACTAGCAGATATAGGCATTGCTGATTGGGTGTAAACACCCTAATGAGAGTAGAAGAATTAGATTTATTATCAGGATTAGATAAAAGAAATCACTTAATTTTTTTTTGAATATTTACCCTTACAATACTTATTCCTCATTAAATTTAATGAGAACCAATAAATATATAACTATAATATCATTGTTTATGTAATAAGTAAAACTAACCCCCATAAGAATATTTTTATTACAAAAAAATTAATTCATACATGTTATTTTATAGAACTAATATAATATTACTTGAATATTAATGAATCGGTTTTTTATTAACGTGATAAATCCTATTTAAGAAGTGGTGGATAGAGAATATAAATATGAATGAATATAGAGATGAAAACAATGACACTATATACATGAATCTCATCATAGAGGGTCTCTTAAAAATGTGGAATTTACGACTTCTTATTATGAATATATGATCTCAAATGTGGGAGAGGATTTTTAAGGAGTGAATTAGGGTAGACATAAAATAGAACACTAAAGGAAATGTGTTATTTCTGAGTGATAGTGGATGGATTCATTTATAGGCTAGTTGGTGTGAAATTTTCTAAAAAAATCATTACTTAATGAGTATATAATGTGATTTATCATTAAAAGTGGACCCAAAGTAGAAATGTAATTGAGAACTGATAAATGGATGTATAGTTACCCCATACACTCATTAAGTTATAATTTTTAATGAAATGTAATGAATTTTCCATTTGTTAAATGATCATACCTCATTTACTATTTTTCATGGAATCTCAATTTTTACATAGGTAACACATTTTTTTGACTAAAAAATAAATGATTAATTTTAGTAATTTTAACATGATGATTAAAATGATAGGAAAAATTATTGGACTCGATTTATAAAATTTAATAATATTATATTTATATAAGAAAACATAACACATAAATTGTTTTTTAGAAATGTAATTTTCAGTATAGAAATCTATTTCATCCACTTCAATACAAAGTCATAACCATTTTTAGATTATGTTTTTTATAATATATGGATATATATATATATATATAATTTATTTAATTGAAATATAAATTAATAGTGGTATGATTAGTTTATTAATATAATAATCCCCAAAATATAGAAATCCATTTTTTTAGAATGTAGTTTTTCAACACAATTTAATATTAATCAACTATAATTAATTTAATATATTAATACAATTATCTTAGCTAAATTAATTACTGTTAGAATTATTCATTAAATTTTATAATGACATCATGTAATTTAAAAATAATAACCCCATAAAACGAATAAAAAATAATATTCTTGTAATAATAAATTTTATTTAATTACTATATTTTTATTTTATCTCTAGAAGTAATAATTTTGTGTGAATTAAATTGTTTTTTAATTTTTATAATAAATAAAGAAAATAAATATATCAATTGAAAACTATCATATATTAAAAACATGCATCTGGTTACCACATATCAAATGACTATATATTTATATGTCATATTACATTACCACATAAAGCGAAACCCTTTATCTATAAAATCATTCAACCAATTAGTTTACATCATTATAAAACTTTATATATATTTCTATGATTTTCCTATTAATCATATTTATAATATGAATTATTATATTAAAATTAACCAACAAGGATGATAAGTTCATGTTCATGGTCTATTTAATAACATGAGGTTTTATTCTAGTTTTTGTTTTCTTAATGAAATTTCATGTTGTATAATCCTAATGTATTATGTTTTACAATTAACTGTACTATTTTATCTCATTAAAATATATAATTTTCTGTTTTAGTTTTTTGCTGTCTTCAAAAAACACTATTCAGCATGTTAATTGAATAACTTGTGGGGTGATACCCATGGACTGATTCCAAACACATATATTTCTAATGTGAAAAAGTTGTTTAGTAGGGATAAATCATAATGAAACTACCCAAAGAATCCAAGAGTTAGTGTATGATTTATTTCATTGATATAATATACTAAGAATAACATACCGAAGGAAATAATTTCATAGTAGTCTTGGTAAACAAGATACATACTTGTGACTTTATTATTAACCATAACACATCCTTTTGTATAAATCCTAAAATACTCCCTCATTTTCCTAAAAAATGAAACATAAGAAAGGGGTGAGCTCACATACATAGTAAGGTAACACGTTTGGAAGAAGCTACCATAATCAGTATGTTAAGGTAAATAACAAACAAAATTCCATTTAATAAATTAACATATTACAATAGGGAAGAATTAAATGATGATTATGAAAATCAATATAAATAGTAAAAAGTTATTAGAAAGGTAAACGTGGATATACTAACTAATTGAATAATAATATGGAATTTTAATTACAAAATTAATTATGATGGAATGTAAAATTTTAGATGTCTAAACTATCACAATCTATACCCAAGATATTTACTATCATGGTTTATCCACAAAACATTTATTGTAAGATCTTTCCTCAAGAAATTATAATTCTATGGGTTGATTCCCATCTAATTTGGCCATTTTATATTTCTCATTTAAGATGTTAATTCATTTAAGGGTTATATAATTTTTATCCCCCACCCATCTTAATCAATGTCCATTTAAATTTTCTTACAAAATGTAGAGACAAGAAAAACATAAACACTCATGTTGAGGAAAAAATGAAATGATAATACTTTCTCCAATAAATTAACATTATAACAAACCATCTAGAGTAATATGTATAATGGTATCAAAATAGAACATCCATAGCTAAAATTATCTTAAACTATCCAAATAACAAATATGGATGATATTAAAATAAAATATCCCAATTGGATGATATGTAAAATAAATGATTATTATCATTTATGAATAGAAACACTAAAAAAGTGTATTAAAAAAATTCGTGAGGAAGATTCCCATTTAATTATATAAATAATGTTTTTAATCATTAATCATTTTTAAGTTAAGTTTTATTTAAAATTACATTTAACACATATAATTTATGATTTAAACAATTTGAGTGGTAATCAAGGATAGAAATTAAATTAATTCTATACACATTAAAATAATGTTTCCTTTAACATTTTTTATAAAATAAAAAATGGATTTTTTTTAATACGAATGGAATATTATTTTTTTAATGAAAAATCAGTTAAAATTTCATTAATAAATCATATTTAAAAGGATAAAATAAATTTTTATGTTTTTATAAAACATGGTTTTAGAAGAAAAAAAAATTCCGACTAAACAGATAAATTATGTATGATTTTCTTAAGAACATTTTATCAAAATAATTAAGTACCAAAGTGTGGGAAGGAGGAACCATTATATGAAAATACCATGAATAACAAGAGAATAAGAAATTGAAATGTGTTTATTAGGGATTTTTTTAATAATTTTTATCAACTAAAATTCAATTGTAAATAATATTTATTAGAATGATATTGTCATAAAATCAATTACAATGATCATAAAATTGAATTAATAATTATTCAAGTAATTGTTTATGAGTTTGATATATCAATAAAAAATAATAATTTGAAAAAAAATAAGATAATCAAAATTCATTATTCACATACTTATAGAATGACATAATAAATGGTGTAGATGATTAAATCAATAAAACAAATTGTGTTATGAAATCATGTACCTCATACTTTCATTTGAATGAAAATTATTTTACATTTTTTATAGTGTTTATAAAAATTTAATTTACTTATTATTAAAAAACTTAATATTGATAATATCATATAAGAACTATTTATATCATATTATTACCAATTTATTTATAATAGTTTATTATTTTCATTGTTTCATGAGATAATTTTCTTGCTTTCATAATGTTTATTTTATTCTAAAAGATCATATTATTGAACATATTGTATAGTTAAATCAGATAAAAAATAATTATCATCTCATAAATATCATACCTTTACATCAGTTTTACTTTTAATAAAAAATCATGAATTATGGTTATGAATAATAAATTATATTATGATCCTGGATATAATATGTCGTATGTACACATGAGTAACATTTCCATTTTACAATGATCATTAAAGAAAGGAGTTAAGTAATATATTAAAATTTCAAGATGAATATGATTTCATATATGCCATATTAGACACACACACACACATATATATATATATCATCTATTAGGTTTGGTGATGAAAAGAGAGTCACTTTTTGTTGTGAAGTCGGTATTTGACATGCACATGAATGTTGTTATCATCATTATGTGAGTGTAAAAAAAAGAATGAAAACGATATATATTATCATAAAAAGTTATAATTTTTTAATTAATATCAGAATTATTTAATTTGTATCACTTAAAATAATTAATATTTTATTTATTATCATGCATGTAATGTGTTAGTGAAAGACGAATCACATCGCTTCGCATGGAAGTTGTTTGTCAAACACACAAGAAACATTATCACATCTTATATGGAAGGGAATGTATATATATATTTATATATGATATAATAACTCTAGAGGTATATATATTTTATAAATATCATATTTATAAATTATATTCATCATCAAACCAAACATTACGATGTTCGAATGGGAAAATAAGTGACATCGGTTCACAAGCGTGTAATCCATTGTACACACAAACAATGATTTTTTAATCCATTTTACAGATGTAGATATTGTTTTGGGTCATTTATTCCTTATAAAAATTGCAATTACTATAACATATTTATTTTCCTTATTTCAAAAAGGTTTAATAAAAATTTAAAAATGCTGATAAATAAGTAGAATAATGAGACTTTTTATAGAACATTATATCTTCTTTGGGAATCCTACATAGGTTTGCACAAAATCCTCAAAAGGTTGATATTATGATAGAACTAATGATTCTTGGATTATTAGGGGGTTTTGGAATATTATTTTGGTAGGTCTTGAACAAGTTTAATTGGTTTGAATGTGTGAAGAAGAGTGGAGATGGTTGGCCTATTATTAATGGGGGAGAGGATAGACTTGATATTTTTTCTTGGTTATTAGTATCATTCAACACTTGCTTTTAATTACATAATTAAAAAGCAATTAAGTATAATCCTTATAATTTTCATATTTCTTATAAACAGAACATCATTGATAAATAACTGAAATGAAATAATTCTTTGAATCCGAACATAAGAAAATTAATCATTACTCTTCCTATTGTGTAATATCATAATATTTACCATGATCCAAAATATTAATTTGATTTATGTTCAATTGATGCATAAGATATTGATTTTTATAGTGTCTCATATCCTTTCTGTTGAAGTATTGTACATTAGATAATTTATTCATCCCTTGAAATTATAGGAATAGTTTTATGTGATTAAACACATATAGAAAACTATGATTCCTTTTAAACAATTATCAATGTTGTGTCTTCTATAATTATCACATGTGGGAAAATTCATCTTTATGTTCCTCTATTTATCTTCAGTTTTCCTAATTTTACTATTTATTTCTTAATTTCATTCAATTCCATAGTACATATATAGTTAATTATCTTCATTTTTATCCCATGATAAAATTCATTTATATTATTAGAATGTTTGAAAAAATATTTCTCTTTGATGGAATTCATTAATCCCATAAAAAATATGATCATTTTTATTTTTTTGAACATGCATTGGTGTGCGGTATGCATTCCTTTTTTTAGGTTTCATTTCCGAATTATTGAATATACTATATTAGAAAATGTCATTATGAAACATAATATATAATCCCAAAACTACTTAAATTATCCAAAAAAATTGAAAATTTATATATAGATGATCTTATATTCATAACAATTTTTTCTTTGGGGATATCATTATTTTTAAATCCATCCGAACTATTTTTAATGAAAATTTTAATTACTCTAATAATATCACACAAGAGTGTAAATCTTTGTTCCATGTAAGTTCTATTTTTGTGTACCAAGTAATACTTGAGTCAAGCCTATCATTCCGTTTTCTTAGTTATTACCCTTAGGTACCTCTGTTTCAGAACCACGTCAACTTGTAGTATCTAGAAAAAGAAATATTTCTATGAAAAATACATAATAATTTCATTAAAAATAATTAAATTTTACTTTTATGATTATCCTCAATGTCTATAATAGGGTTATGTTCCACAATCTATGTTGTCCATACTAAAGTTCATTGGGTTTCTAATAAATATTCTTTGATACCATTTGTAATGACCCTTACCCCAGAAGTCCTGTGTGAGAGTCTGCATTGATACATTTCCATAGTATTGAAGAAATTACATTGTGAAGCATCGCATAGTTTATTAGTCTGTGTAAACTAGATACATACATTAATAACATTAAAATTTGACAATATAATATAAAATAGGTAATTTTCATGAGAATTCAACTATTCTTCTTAGCAGAAGCCTAAATATCAATTATAAAATACATCATGGGTTCCTAGAGAAAATATGAAATTTGAATATGGTGTTGTCTAATGTTTAGTATTGTTATCCAAATAGAAAAAGATATCATAGTCAATATGGAAAGTTAAATAATTGAAATACATCACATTTATTATTGAAACATTGAATGAAATGGTAGATGTTTATAACGATCAAATATAAATATAAATATATATATATATATAATTAAAAAGATTGATCTTGAAAACCTAATAATGAATCATCCAACTAATCTAATAATGATGAGTAATGTTAATAACATAATTCATAGTGATGGAATGAATAATTTCTGAAGACTAAACTATAAATATCAATCCAAAAAATAGTTACATTCATGATCTATGCTCAGGATAGTTACAATAAATATTTATCTATAAGATAGATTAAATCTATGGGTGAAACCAATCAGATTTGGAAAAATGGTTTTCCCCATTAGGTATATCGATGAATAGAGGGCCCATATAAAGTCTGAACCCTGTCTATCAAATATTATGTATTATTCATTCATCATATAATTTGGAAAAACAAAAAAAAATCTAAAAAATCAACATTGAAAATCTAGTATATGAAATGGGAATACAATACCAAATAAAAAAATATAACAACAAAGCATCCTGATGGATATGGGGAATGGTATCAATATAGCACATCTGAAGTGAAAATTTTCATAATCCATAAAAATAAATAATATGGATGATGTCAACAAAAAATATCCCAATTGGATAAAATGTAAAATATAGGGGCAGTGTCGTTGATGAAAAGAAATAACATAAAATATCATTGAAAACATTCTAGAGGAAAACAACATTTTCATTTTGAAAATAAAATTTTAAAACATAAAATTTTTAAAAAAATAATTTTCCATGAAAATAAATTTTAAATTTATTATTGTAGTTTTGAAACATTTGAGTGAACATTAATGCTATAAATGTTTCTAATTCCATACATGTTAATAATTGATTCCAACATATTTTTTTGATAAAGTACAAACTAGATTTGTTTTGAAAATAAACCTATAGAATCATTTTAAATAATTTTAGAAAATTTTAAAAGTAGTAATTTTTTTTGATAATTAATCATTTTGAAATGGTTAAAAACATTTTGGATATTTTTTTTGAATACATGGCTTTCAAACAAAAAATACATCTCTTCCCAACAAGAGAAACTAAGTAAGATTTTCAAAAAAATATTTTCTATATTAAAATTTTTAAAATAGTGTTCAAAATAGAAATATTACATTAATATATCATAAATATAGAAATTTTATAATAATATAAATGGGTTAAATGGAAAATTATCAAATGATTTACATCTTATGAATTTCAAGAGTATACAATCATGATTTGAATGAGATTGTGAAAAAAACCTATACAAAGATCCAAAAATTGATTTAATAATTAATAGATAACTCAAATATTCATTTTATATATAAATAAAATTAAAAACTAGTTTTAAAAAATATGTTAATAAAATTTCTTTATATATATATCCTTATAATGTCATAATCAATGAAGTAGAATATTAAACCAATGAACAGAAGTTGAGTTAAAAAAATGCATTTCTATATGCTTCCTTTTTATTAATTATGATCTAACATCATGTATAGTGGTTTGAAAAAATTTAGTAACTTATTAAAGAACCATATAAATATTTATAACATCATATATGATATTTTAATAACATATTATTACCCGTTCATTAATAACCATTCATTATTTTCATTGTTTTGGGTGTTAATTTCCTTGTTTTATCATGCGTTTTTCATAATGAAAGACATAGTGAGTTTAGATATTATATAATAAAATCATATATATATATATCAATAATCATGCCATAATTATTATATTCTAACATCAATATTACTTTTAAAACTATTCATGACTGTTGGTTAGAAAAAATAACGTACATTACAGTCAAAGAGACAATATGCATTACATACGCATTAGAATCGTGTCATTTTTTTGAATGATAATTATGAAAACTAATTAAGTAATATTTTAACAATACATAATTATTATAATATTTTATATTAAATATTGCATAAATATAAATATCATCCATCTAGTATGGTAATGAGGAGATATTCACATCTCTTTATCAAGGTGTTAGTCCACACATACCCGAACAAAGTGTCATCTTTAAATTAGTGAAATAGAAATAAATAAAATGGTATATATTATTTTTAAGAAAATTACAAATATGTAATTAATATTATAATATTTTTATTTATACTACATATAATCTTAATTTATATCTTTATCATCCTCTATGTGATACATTAGTAAAGAAGAATCACATCGCATATTGATGCAGTAGTCTATTGTACACATGAGAAATGTTATTGTATCTCCTAAAAAATATATGTAAAAATATATATGATAATGTGAATACATAGGATAATTTTTTATAAATATAATATATAATCTTTTTATACATCATCATAGCCAATAATTAGATGTGAAATTAAATAATGAATGACATCGGTGCGGGCATCGATTGTCCGCCATACACAGGAATGATGACTTCCAACCCAATTAATTAATGTGGATATGGTTATATTTCCTTAACGTATTATTGAGAAATTTTATAATATGGAATATTATGAAGATATTATATAGATATTGATTAAAATGAATTTATGGAGGTGGATAATGAAGTATAATAAGGAATTTCACTGATAAACATTACCCCTTCTCTAGGCATCCAACATAGTTTTTCACTAAAGCCATCAATGTCAAAATTTATTCTCAAAATAAGGATTATATGATGATAGTATGAATATTTTGAAGAGATAAAGGTATTTAATTTCTGAAAAAAAATTATGATGTGATGATATAAGCATATGGGATGACCTTTTATAAGTGGGTGAGAGAACAAACATTTCATTTTTAAAAAGAATTGAGTGGTCCCACATATTTTCAGTTGTAAAATTGTCTAAAATAGACTATTATTTAACCTCTATGTTGGAATTGTTGAAATATGTGAATAAAATAGTTCTAATCATTTTTATCAATCATTTTTACTATTAACATTTTAGATTAACCCCATGGTAACCTCATTTTTACTTTAATCACGGTAATTAATTTATATTATAATAACGATTTATGTTGCTTACAAAATAAGATTAAATTATAAGATATAAATAATATCTGGAATAAAATATGGAATCCATTTTTTCAAATTCAATTTAAATATGTGTACAATTTTAATTTAAAATTTACCTTATAGACATTATCATATAACAAGTTTTCAAAGTGAAAATGTTCATAGGATTAAAAAGTTTTTATGTTTAAATTCAATATGAAAATTATTAAAATGAACTATGTAACAGTAATTGATTTAAAATAGATCTAATTATAAATTAAAACCAATTAAAAATAAGATTTCATACTATTAATTATAATATATAAATAAGTTAGTTTTAATTTTAAATTATATGTTTTTCACGATTCATTAAGAATTAATATTTTCGGAATAATCCTAAAAATTCACTCTAAATTAATTTTTGTATTCCAGTTTCAAAAAATTAAGTTATTTTTGGAAATAAATTTTCTATAGTTGGTAAAAAATTAATTTTAAATCATTAGAGGAAAGCGTGATTAAACTTTCTGTAGGAAAGTTATAGTTTTAGAACACAAATATTCTAATTATATATATTTTTAATTTTTTTCAAATCAATAGATAAATATGATTTAAAAATTTATTTATCACTATTTATTCCCTAAAATTTAATGGTTGGGTTATAAATATTATTTTGAATATTTATATTTTAATAAAATTTCATATTCTGTTTAAACATGGTGTTGTGTGTAATGAAATATATTAAAGGGATTGAATTTATTTAAAAAATATTATCATAAATTATCAAGGTGTTATAATTTATTCTAATCTTTGTGTTGCGTGTAACTTATTCTATTGAATAAAATTTACTTATTTTAAAATTATGGGGTGTTTTTGAAACTCAATAATGGTTATTTATAAAAATTCATGGAACAAATATTAATAATGTTATAGATTCTTCAAAAAAATAATGTTATAAAAGATAATATTGATTATGTGTATTCTATATGATGTATCATGTATTCCATGTTCTGTACTCAACCTAAGATCCATTATTTTTTAGTATAACTATTAGATACAATTCTAATCATTATTACAGACACTTGATTATAATATATAATATACTTAATTATGTGATAAGAAGAATGGTTATATTCTTGGTTTTTAGAGGTGTGAATGATCTCATTATTAGGGGTAACACTAATGAGATTTTTAATACAATAAAATATAATATAAGATATCAATTTTTCATTTTTCCATAATAGTGTTGTAATTAGTTTGGAATGTAATAAATAAGAAAATATGGAAGACTCAAAAATATAAGAAGAATACATTTCTACAACATATTCATTAACACAATTATTTTCAAACAGATAAGTTCATTAGTAATCATGGGTTATATCATAGTATTAAATAAGGGACATATCTTTACAATAATAAAAATGGAGCTATTTCTCTTTCTATACGATCCTTAAATAAAATAACTAATTCAGAAAAATCATGTGGGTCTTGTTGATATTAGTTACATTAGAGTTTAGATGTAATGGTTGTATAATTTTTATGGCATCATTATAAATAAATTCTTCTTATTATGAGTCGTTATATTTTAAACCATATATTAGATAAACATATGTATGAGAATATCCCATAAAAGTAAAACATTGTGTCTTCCCTAGTCAATGGTCTTAAAATATTATTATAGGATTTAAAGATATGTTAATATTATCATGAGAAAGGTCTAGTATATGATATGGAATTGACTCATGTGACAATAAGTATACACTTACTATCTTGATTGAATAGCTTAAAAATATGACACAAAATGACATATGGTAATTGATACACAAAGGGTTTATTATTATTATAAATTCTCATTACATGAGGTTTATATTATACTTAACAAGTAATCCATTACACCTTTATACATTTCATAAATCAAACATCCAGTTGAGATAATGTGGGTTGGATGGGTATTTTATGGCCATTTCATTCTAGTTAACCAAGATGTTATTTTTCCTCATATATGAGATATATGAAATACGATCCCTTGATTGAAAAGGACAAGAGAAATAGATATTCTTTCCTTTCATAGTGACATGTGATATAAAAATATACTTGAATAAAGAACATGTGATGTATTTATTCCAATTGGTTATTCAGTTTTGCCGAATAAAGAAATTATGAGTTAGCACATACTAGATTGACATATTAAAAGTATTCTGGTCACTCAATGTCTTGTAAAAAGTCTTATATAATAATACATATTATGTATTTAAAAAATCCTTAAGATATCATTTTAATTTAGAGATATGATTATTTGTTATGGAGATCATACCATAACAGTTTGTTGCATTAGTTAAAATGAAATTTTTTCTAGATGTTTCTCTTTTCATACAACTAATAATTAGTTAATTAATATTAATATTATTTTTTACAAAGGATCATTGATTCAAAAATCCATATATTATAATTTTGAAAAAATTTGGAAAATTATTAGTATCACAAATATTATTAATTATAAAACATTATTTAAATTTGATTAAATGGATTCATAATGAGTTTTGACTTCCTTATAAAGTCCTTATTGGATGTTCATTCTAGTGGGAGATTGTTTTATTTACAATAAAATAGGATGAATCATATTGTATGAGTTTGAAATAAAATAACCAATGATGTGAATACAATTTATTTCATAAGAAGAAATATTCTCATATGAAAAATTTCATATGATATCTAAATATTATTTTATTATTTATTTTATTAATATGAGATATGGAGTGAATCATCACTACCATATTGTCTACATGGTGTTCCAAAAGTTATGAATCATAGATTTGATTCATTTGTGCCCTCCAAACAATATTATAATTGATAAATAGATCAGTGATTATAATAATCCAATGGGAATACCTTAAGGGTAATGTATATTGGCTAATAAAACTTGGCTGTAGATATTGAACCTCATTTATTAAATAAATGGATAAAACATAAATGGTCATATTTTTATGTAGTTGGCTGTGTCATTATTCAATATAAGAAATAGAAATCTAAATCCATGTTTTCATTTTTTTCAAGTAGAAGGTGTTAGTACACATTTAGAATTCGAGGTTTCCTCCCATATAAAATATTGACTATTGGTTTACTATAATAATAATCCTTCATGGATGAGAAACCAGGATATGCCATAATAACTGATTTGTTTTTTCACAGTGATCATCCTTAATCATTCTCCATCAAGATAGAGAAAACTAGATATAGTGTATTCTTATTATTTTGTCTTCTTAATTTATATATTGATTTCAAGATGATTAATTAAGTTGTATATTGAGTTTTTTCTACTATTATGAGTATGTGATGCTCCTGAAAACTCCATCAGATTATTGGATAACTACAAGGATGCCTTGGAATTATTAATTAACATGAAATCATCTAGGTTTCTAGAATGAAACACCTACGTATATTAATACTATCTAGTCTAATTTATTTATTCTGTTTTTTAATAAATTTAGTGATATTTTCATGAAATATTAACATTATACATGATAGATATGTTAGTTGAGACATTTTACATTATACCTTGTGGGATTTTTAGTAGATTCTGCTGGAGTTTTCACTAAGTCATTGTGTTTTATAAAAATAAATAAATTTAAAATAAATTATTCCTAAATGATTTTATTTTTACTTACTCAATAAAATTACATAATAGTTATGTGGATGTTTATTTAAAATGATTTAATTACTTTATATATATTTGTTGATATACCATCAGTTATAGTCATAACCTTTAGCCTATTAAAGGTGATATTTGAGGGTCACAGTCAATATCATTATCCATAATATTAGTTCTTCAAAAAGGATGGGCCTTGTTTGGGTGATATGCATAAAAGTTTATTATGATAAATTCATGTGCATGAACTAGTGTGGATTTCATTAGTCTGTAGGGCTATAATGTTACATAAAACTGGTATATGATTTTACTTGGGAAACTAACTCAGAATTAGGTAGACCACATAATCTATAATGGAATATGATAATAAATATAATAATACTAAGATAGTAGTTTATAGATAAGAAAGTATCATTATTGGTGTTGATTTATTCATCTTCTTGTTTTAACTTATGATTGTTAGGTGTTCTATGTATGTTATAAAATTTTATGTAAAGATGGATAACATTATGGTTTTATGAAAACATTCATATATATCTTTTGTATGAGGAAATATTTTATATTTATGTATATATACTTTATTATTAATTAAATCATCTTTTTTAGAAAGAGGAAGTGCAACAGACACCTATTTGTATATATTGGATAATAGACATAAAGGAAAGACTGGCCAAAAAGAATTTTTTGAGAGAGTTATTCAAGTTGTAGTTACCAATATAAGAGGGATTTATCTCTATTAATAACCTTGATCTTGAGATTAAAGTGGTTTCTTGTTCATTTCATTATATATATATATGGGGAATGAATATAAATATCTATCAGTACTATGTATGTTGAGATGATGGATATGTTCACGGTGGATGTTGTGTTATGGAGACCGTGATAGATCCCTTATAGAATTACCTTAATGTTAGGATATATAAATGAAATATATGATATAACTTAATAAATACTTAAGTATAATTTGGATTTGTTAGTCATCCAATAAGGTAGATTTAATACACTACAATTTTCTTGTTGATTTATGAAGGCGTAGCATTATTATATTAACATTATAACTGATGTGAATTTGAGATCATTTCATTTATATTGATTTTTTTGATGAAAAATAAATTTGTGGTTGGGATTCATTTCTCCAACTTTTTTTATGAATATATTAGATAAATATATGATAATATTCAATTTTTTACTCTTATTTGATCTTTTAGCATGATTTCAAAGTGTGGAAAATCACATACTAGGTAGAGAGGAGGATGTTTAAAATTATCACTCTAACCAATGTTATATAATTGTTACATTGATGAGATGTTTGGGTGATTTATCTTCACTAGTATAAGTGGTTCTCAATTATCGGGTAGAATCCCTGGTGGTAGATATTTCACATTGGGTGTTATATTCTATGACTGGTATATATGAATTTATTTACAATGTAATTATATATGGCCATATAAATTTTTAACTATCAATGAAAAACACATTTTCCTTTTCCCATATCATTAGGAATAATTTACTAAAAAATAATCTTATATATGAAAATTGTGACCAATAATATAGGGTCATGTCAGGATTGAATATCATGGAGGTCCTAAATATCAATAGAGATAGGGGGATGCCCATATAGGAGGGAGAGGTTGGTAAAATTTAAGGTATGTATGATAAAATAGTTGATTATAATACCAGGTTATTGAATTTAATGTGGTCGGAGGGTCATGGGTATTTTATAATAATATTTACAATTACTCCACTCAATCTTATAATTATATCAATATTGTTTCATCATATTATGTTATAGTATATTTCTAATTTATGGGTTATAACTTAAATTAAAACTGATTTAAAGGATTTTTTGATTCATATAATCTTATGGGATGATATATGTGGATTTCCAAGGTGTGGTTTTATGAACTGATTGCGGAATAAGATCAAATTTCATATAACATAATCTTACTAAATAGGAAACCCCAACATATTATCATTGTAATCCATTGGTCAAATTTAGTATATTATTTTGTTGATATTTATAGATGATGGTTTATTTTATCGAAAATTGTTGAATATATAATGATCTTCCTAGTTAAAATAGGTATAAATTTAGGATAATGTAAGATTGATCCATATTTAATTACATATCAAACACAAAATATTATGTTTTAGTCATTTGATGTGAATGTGGATGAACTATTTTCTATAATTATAAGAAATTATACTAGGGTTTTGTAAGGGATAAAATATGTTTACCACTGATCTGAGAGACTAAATTTATGATAGTGCTATAGTCATGTGTTTCTCTTAATTATATAGAAATGTTTCACATGGAAAATTTTGATATCGGAGAGTTGAGGATTTAGATTGAAGAATTTTTATATAGAGTATTTATTTATAATATCATATGACCATGAGATTCTCTAGTGTTTTTTATAAATATATCAAACAAAACATTGGTATTTTTTATGTTACATATTATAAAATTTTGTATCAATGAAAATTGATATACTCTTCCCTAGATATATGATTTCTTTGACATGTTTATGATTGAAAGCCATTTTTAGGACCAATTTTTTATTTCAATATCATTATTAGAGGGTTATATACGAATATATATAACAAAATATTTCAATATTAGTATATTTGTTAATAATTTGTAGTGATTATATTATGATTAAAAAATATGACAAATATGTTAATAAACCTGATGAATAAAGACTTTTGAGTCTATCGTGATGATGTTATGGTTGTTTAATTTATAAAATTTCTATTTAATCAATGATGGAAGGGGATCATGTAGAGAATCTCAAGATGATGATAGAGTCCCAATGAATCATCATGTATATGTGAAGATATCTTACTATATATTCTCGATACATGGGGAAAATTTTGGGGCTCATTTTATTTTTTATCATAGAGATGTTATGTGATGAGAGTAGGCTGATGGGGTTATTTCATAAACTCTATTATAGAATATTCTATGTTGATATGTTTAATTTCATTCACCATATTATATAAATTATTCTACCCAAATATTTTTATATTCCATACCATTATTAATATTATTTATGAATACAATTTTTTTCTGAGATAGATGATTGTTGATATGTTTTTGGATAGTAATAAAATGATGTTTTTAGTGATATTATTCTCCTATTACCTAATATTGACATTCTTTATGAAGTATTTTATGACTCACTTCAATGGGTTTTTTATTTTTTACCTTTCTTATTGAGAGGGAAATCATTTCATATGTATCTATATAGTTTCATCACCATGAACATAAAAATTTTATTCATGGTTTTGAGGATGATGTGTGTAAAATTTCACTTAACAAAATAAAAACTATTTTTATGAATTATTTATAATTTATATATATCATAAATATTTACAACATATAATTGTGTTGAAAGTTTATAATTTATTAAAAAAAATTGGAATAATTTTTTAATATTATTTCATATGATCACATATACCCCATGGAATACTAATATGATAGATAATAATTTTATTCAAATTGCATAAGATGATGTTTCTTGTTATGAGTTTAATGATTGTTAGGTGATGGAATTTTTATAATCCTTACGGCTTGATTACGAACTGATTAATTGAGAATAATGTATGATCTTCCAAGGTATTATAGGTATAGAAATCTCAGTTGGGAGACCATAAATTCGATGTGTGATGAGATTAACTTTTTAAAGATTATTTTTTTGATTGGTTTTTAGAGGATATGAAAAAATGTGTTGTTTAATTTGAAACTACATATTTATTAGAGTTTGTGAGAATTATTTTTTTGATTAATATATTTCATATGTGGATGTATATCTAGGAATAAAAATAATGTATCATTAATTATAGAAACAATTTATATCAATGGATAAATAAGTAATTGGTTTAGTATAATTATCATCCCCTATAATTGAACTAGTTGAAAGAAAAACTTAATGATTGAACATGTAAGATTCATCCCTTTTATATTCTATTTTAATTGTGGGGGAAAATATCCATGTATTGTCTTTATTAAATTGCCTCACACTCTATAATGTTTAAATGTTACCAAAATTAATATTGATTGATTATCGATGTTGTATCATTTCAAAAAAATTATGGAATTTATCATAATTTATAGTATGGTAAATATTTATATAAAAAACTAGTTATGGTTCATAGATTTCCAAAGAATATTATTTCTTATTATGGTATATGATTTTCATTCTAAATGTTAAGGAGATTATAACATGATTGTTGTACTTAGCAGTCAGTGACCACTAAATTCTATTAACATAAAAATAGAAAATATTGGCAAGAAATTATAATGTTTGATGATATGTTGAAGGAATTAATTTTTTAATTTTTATGAATATCCCTGTATTATTTTCCTTTTTAGGGTAATGTGTGATAATATTTATGATTATTTACCTGGTATGACACCTTATAAGTAATATTGGGGGAATTTATATATTTTCTGATACATTTTTTAGATTATTGAGGCACTTATTAGTTGGGTTTCCTATAGAATAGGCTATAATATAATTTTTATATATTGCTAAGAATTATTGAGTTCTGAATTTAATTTAAAAAATCATATACAGATTTGAGTGGGGGACGATTCAAATTTTCATTTATAGATCTTATTCTCCTATAAGATCCTCCTTGTTACATAAAATGAATGCATGATAGTGGAATTATTATTTCATATAGATTATTTATTCATTTGAGTCATTGAATCATGTTTTAGAAGAATCATATCTTTTTGTTTTATCATATATTGGAATATCTCACCCTTAACATGGTTATAGTGATCATAAAAATTAATTTTTTTCCTGTTAGTTTCATTGAGTTTTATTTGATGATTTATATATCATTGTATTATTAAGGAATATTATGTGGATAGAAAATCCTAAGTAGTTGTTTTCCAGTCATAGAGGAGAACAAATTGTAAAAATTTCACATGTTACCCATCTTCGAACACCAAACACCCATGGGGAGTAATCAAGAAGAGTCATGATGAGTATCATAGTTCACATGATCAATCAAAATAATTTACATTGATGAAAGATCCAGAATTGATACCTTAATGAGTAACAAATTCAATTCATAGGATCAACACCTATATTGTCTCAATCATGACTACTATACCATATTAGGCTCAACTCATATTAATTACAATACATTTCAAGAATTTATTTATAAACTGTCACTAAAATTTGAACTCAACTTATAATTGCTTCTCGAGATAAAAATTAAAAATACACAAATATTGAATAAAAATAATATATTAGAATATATAATAAATTCCTAGGATCTCATGATACTAAATAATATTATTTAAATAAACTAACATAATGCCATATTGTTCTTGATTCACTCATTAATGAGCTCATATTAATAATTTCCATGTTGAATTTAGAATTTATCATGCTATGATTGATTATCTTACGAGAAAATTGATCTCATTTATGAACCTACAATACTTGATAAAGGTTCTGAAATCAATATTTGTTGTTTTGATGACTAGGCTTGTTGTTCTATAGGAAAAAGTACTATGTAGCATTCAAGTCGGTATGGATCACCCCGTTGCCACCGTCTAGCTAAATTTTCGACATAGAAAAATCCTTTAAAAACTATTCATCATAGAAACCACCTAGTTATTCTATTATAGATACATATTTGTGATTTGAGAAAGATAATTTACCTAAAGAAAATTGCATTGAGTATTATTTTCATGTCATGTCCCTGTTTAATTTCAAATGGCTCCAACACATTAAAAAAGTTGAAAATCTATAAATGATACTCAATTATTTAGGGGAATGTTTTGGTAACAATGATAAAATAGATTTGATGAATTTTGTAATTTTTTTATAAAATATTTATTTTACTTCTCATAATCATTCATTTCTATTAGTGTAACAATCATTATAAAAATATTTGGGAAAAAATTTTAATGGGATTTTATTAAAACATTGAATCCCCTATTTCAGTTGTAAATATAATATGGTCACTATAATAAAAGTGAATGTATTGGGTTTCTTGTAGTAACTGCCAAAATAGAATGTTTGTTCTTAATTTATGAGATATATACTAAAAAAATCTATGGGACCCAAAGGTCCCTCATGATTTTGAAGAAAATATATATATAAACTCATTAATGTTATTTTTGGGCCAAAAATCTATAATATATATTTGATTTTATTTTCTGAATTTTGTATACTTTTATTTAGTTTTAACACTATGTTTTATAATTTAATTATGGCTATATTTCGTGGATCTGGTTTTTTAAATTAAATTCTTCCTGCTAATTATTTCATGTTTTATTAAACACTATGTGGATTGAAAATGTCAATGATTTATTCCATGTATATTATCTTGAAAATTATTATCATGAATTTTATCAAGTGTCTGATTTTCCTGATATTGACATCGGGGATGACATCATTTATTATTTTCAAATTGAAATTATGGTTCCTAAATAGAATCTCTATAATTAATCACTCATTCCCATAGTATGAGTTCTATAGAAACACAATAGTTTAGGGGAAATATTATTAAATAGTGAATCTCACACATGAGTACAATATCATGAATATTTTTATGTTGTTCCAGTGGTTTTTTTATAAGAAATTTTATGGTTATACTGGTTATTAAAAGTATACAATTCTTATTTTATTATTTACAATTTATTTTTGTCATTAATCATTCTTGGAATGAAATTTTTTTAAATGGGATTATATCATACATATTAAGAAATTCATTGTTATATGTATATGAAATTGATGAGTTGATTTTAATATTTTTGATTAATATGGATAAAAAATTACATTTACTAGTCAAAAAATGATATTTTGAGTGTACAATTGCATATGTAATGTAAGGATTTCCCATGAAATAAAATTCATTAATTTCGGTATCCATTAATTATTTATTAAATCCTAGATATTGGTAAATTTGAATGATTTATTTTTCCAAAATTTATTCTTTGATTTTTCATTTCTAATATAATTTTTTTGATTTATGTGTGGTGTTTTGAGATGGTATTGCTAAAGTAAATTACGGTTGAATTCTTATATTTATCAATGAAATTATAGGCGGTCCATTCGACAGATTAATGTTTAATTTTAAATATAAAAGTCAATGTAATGTTATAGAATAATCTACTATATGTTATACAAGATTTTTTACAAGGGGATACTCATTTGAATTTTAAATTTTTTATATATATCTTTACCATGAGAATAGTTTCTCTATATTTAACTATATTTGATCATGGTAATTAATTGAAATCAATGTTTCTTAGAGAACTAATTGAGAGGTCAATGAATAATTTCTCAAAATAAATGATCAACGATGATTAAATAAATAAAATCATTATCGATATTGAGATATATTACTTTAAATTTTTGTCCAAATTATATTATATATGAATTTATATAGGATTTGTTTCCATTTATGGATGAATAATTCATGATAATATATGGAAAATAATATAATTAAAAATAGACTATGAGATATGATAAAATTGATATTTATAAAAAATATACTCAATATTTATGTTATATTTGGACATATATTCATATATGATGGCTTACAATAAATAAGATAGGTACTTATAAAATAATTTGTAATCATTTTGGAGTTAAATATTTATATTCATTAAAAATTTACATTAAAATAAGTGGTATAAATAGAAATTAATATATTTATAATAATAGAATATTAACCTCCACTACAAGAGTATCAATAATATTTATATCTCTTATAATTGAAAATATTATATCTTTATACCATGGATAAAGTAAATAAATGTTTTGAAAATGATAAATTAAGTGTCGGTATTTTTTGGACAATTAAATTTTAATTTACCAATTTATATTTAAAAAATTATTTAAATGAAAATTTATCTTTATAAAATAATTTCATAAATTAATATTTGGTTATATTATATTTTACAAAAATTTCATAAGTCCATAAATAATTTTTCAATTTTATATAATATCATTTTCAATATTTAAAAAAATATAATAAATAATATTTTTTATTAATAATTCAATATATTATTTTTATAAAATTATTTTCAAAAAATTGAGATAATTTATAAATTCTACATATAAAGAAACTATAATTATGATTTTTTTGTAATTTTTAGGAAATAGTTTAATTTTTTATGAATAATGAGATACGTTAATTTTCAGTATATATAATTTATAAGTCAAATACACTATTCCATGAGTCATCCCAGATATAAGTACATAATATTAAATCCTCCATCATTAATTTAATATATTTAGTGATAATTATCTATCAATTCACAGTCTTCAGCAAAAATAATAAACAAATGAATAAAATAATAAAAAAACTCCCTTATCCTACAATATAAATACCACCCCTATCCACCTCTTCTCATCACACCCCATATCCCTGGAGAATGTTTATTTTCTCCCTAATTCCCAACCTAAGAATCATACTCTACTTCAAGAACTGTTGGTGTCACCAAGTGTCTAAATACAGGTTTTTTAAGGAGTTTCTCAAGGAGGAGAATTCGAGCTCTTGAATCCTCTTTGATTTTCGTTAATTTTATTTTCAATTGAATATATTTTCATATTATCTCCTAACCTATCATTATCAAGGATTAATTAAAATTATAGTAAGTTATATATACTATAATTTTATCCTGTATATGTTAAAATTTATCATTTAACACCTTATCCTCTCCCATTTATTCTAAAAATGAGAACATCGTATGTGAGGTGTCGATTTATCACCAACATGGACGATACCTTTTCTGTTTTTTCTTTATCACCATCAATGCTGGTCATAAAACCATAATTATTGTTAAATAAAATTTTATTATACATATTTTATGTTATATAATGTTCTGTAACCATTATATATACATGATATTAAATAAAATGATTAATGTTAGTGAAGGTCATAAAAACCGCCAAAATAAAGTAATCATTTTCATTAATGTTTTATCTAATGAATCAACATCATATTAGAATAAAATAATCTATGGTATCATTTATAATTATGGGTACAAATTAATACCATTTTATTCTACTTCTGGTGATTTTATTTCTTGGGACACGAAAATGAATAATGAACCAACCATGGAAACAATGAAATAAATAAACCTGAAACAATTAAAATAACAAAATATTATTAACAAATGGGTAGAAATAAGTTATAATAAGATCATATATGGAATTAAAAAATTTAATATGGTCATTTAAAATATTAATAACACCCTTTAAACTATTATACATGTGTTTTTAATATGTTTTAAGTAAGATGAATTTGAGGTAAGGGACTTTTTTTCTGAAATGTATTTAAATGTATATTTTATAAAAATCAAAAAAAATAATATTTTATATATGACATGAGTGCTTTATCTAGAGTTTAGGATTCATTATTACAATAATAATTTCAATATAATTGTTATTATTTATTTTTTACGAATTTGATTTCATTTTTATGTTCACTTTCATTATATTTTAAAGGTTATTTTTACTAAAAAGGGTATCTTGATATATAAATGTGTTTTTGTCATGGGTTTTGTTTGAGTAGTGAAGGGTTTTATTAATTATATGTTCCATGGATATTGTTTATTATGGTTTGATCCCATCATAGATGAAAATATTTGGGGCATAAACCCAATATATATCAATATATAAAGGGTTGGGGCCCATTATAGCTCATGATATAAGAGGTGAGCCCCATTATAGCTCTATAATATATTTGGTACTCTGGAGATAGATGTCAACAAAAATGTTATTCCATATTTCTAGTTGATCAAAAGAGTGGTACTATAAATATTTCTGAAGTAACCTATATGATATTTCAATTCATTGTAATTAGTTTTCATGAAAAAAGTTTTTGAATGGGATTTCATGTTTTTGTTAGAATAATGATTTTCTTCATTTATGTTCCTTAGATTGACTTTTGTTATCATCCCATGTATTTAAACAAAATTCACATGTTATAATGATTTCTAAGAGAAATAAGGAATTAGAGTTATTTTTTATGAATATTTGTTAATGAAATGATGTTTTATTTTAATGGTTTAATATTTTAGAAGAAATAGATGCTATTTTAGTAGTATCCACTTTTTATAAATGTGGGATATTATGTATGTATTATAACCTAATTCATAAATTATCCAAACTAGAAAATTTCTTCAATGATAAGTATAGTAAAATTATTTACTTATGAAATTATTATGTAATGATATAAGGTTGGGGACATATAGTTGGTGTTAGTGGATGGTTTAGATAACCGTAATAGTCTATATGAAGTTAATAAAATAAAATAAATGATATTTACTTAAAAAGATAATTTAAATTATTTTAGTAATTGATTATTACCATGTTGCTTCATATATAATTTTCCTATTGAGAATGATTTCCTATATATGAAACATACAACCTTATTTATACAAGAACAAATAGGATGATATCCTTCTAAATCTGTATCCCCGAATACTAAGAATTGAAACAGAGTAGTTTTTGATAGAAATGCCTCTGTTGAATCAGTAGATAAATGTTAGTGTCATCTACGCTAGAGAGGAACCCAACCAATTATGAAAGAACAAGTCTTTTGATGAATATTTAATGAGGAAACATCCCCCTTCATTCAATGGATCATTTATCCCAGTGGTAGTGAGTGTATGGATCCGTGCTCTGGAAGTGAAATGTGATATCATGGGATGTTCAAAACTTCAAACATAAAACCTTATTGTCTATTGTTTTGAAGGTGAAGTTGATTGATTGTGGTGTTTGGATATGAATTGTAAAAAATAAAGAAGATCTTAATTGTATGAAATGGGAAACATTCAAGGACATTTTCCTTGAGAAAATATTTTCCTAATGTTTATCGCCACAAAATGGGAAAACAATTTCCTTAATTTAGGAACAAAGATAAATATTTTATTGATTTATATAATTAAAACTTCACACGATAATCCAGATATGTTTGATTTTTTCAGGACACTGATAGAACAATTAATCAATTTTACACAAGATTGAATCTATGTTTATGAAGATATTTCAACACATGATAATTTAAAATCTATGAGATAGTTGTTCATTGTAGTAAAGTGGTTGAAATGGAGTTTTCTGATATGTATGTTAATCATGATGACAAGAATAAGAAGCAGTCAAGTTGGGAGGATTTTGGGAATAATTCATCAATTACATTTGGTGGTAAGAAAATTAAATTTTCTTTTTCTGAAATGTGAGGTAAAATGATTCCTAGATAACAAAAATTGAATTTTTGGAAGTGCTACCAATGTGGAATGTTTGGAAATATGCAATGTGTGTGAAAGGAAAATAATCATAAGAATAAATAAAAGTTGATGGTAAGGTTATCTAATTATATAGAGTTGGTTTATTTTACTAATTGTGTGCCAAAATCTTGTCACTCAATCTGTGAATCAGCAATAATGAAAACATAAGGGTGTGGAAAAATTAGTTATAATTACTTGAGAAGATGTTGATCCACCAATTAATGTTTTATGTAGTACATTTTTTGTTTTTATAGAATATTCAAATGTATTTTTTGTTTTGGGGACCACACATTCAATCATTTCAAAGAAAGTTTTTTGAAAATATGTTATTCTACCTCAATAAATGAATATATAACATAATGTGAAAACTCTTTGAAGAAAATCTATTGAATGTTAAATTGTTTGAATTCTCTAGTCATTTTTTTGAAGGATGTTTCCAAAAAAGCAATTTTATTTTATCATTAATATCATTTAACATTATCTTGGGAATGCATAAGATTTTTATTTATCATTCTATGATAGATTTTAGAGATAAAAAAGTTTCATTTCACAAATTTTATTAGTATTTGTTTATGAATGAACCCATACCATTGATAACATATCAGGAAGCTTAGAAACTTCTAAATGGTGGAAATGATTTTTCTCTTGCACATATTGTTTAAATGAATGGAACTGTTCAGATTATTGATGTGCCAGGGGAGAATGAATATATTAATGATTTAATTACTGATTATCTAGTTGTTGTTTCTGGTCATGAGGTTGAGTTTATTATTTAATTAATTGAAGATTCTAATCTAATTACAACCCCCCCCCCCTTATAAATGGGATCAAGTAGAGCATCAATAACTGAAAAATCTTGTTCTATAATTTTTAGATAAGGCCATCATCTGACATAGAATTTCCCAATGGGGTTCTATTTTCTTATTTTTCTAATATATGGATGGATTAATGAGGATTTACTTTGATTATAGATACTTGAATAGAATAACTATTATGAACACGTACCCTTTTTCCTCATATCAATTGTTTTCTTGATCAACTCCAAGGAGAGTAGTATTTTTCAAATTTTTACTTCTGATAGGGGTACCATCAGTTGAAAGTAATGGAAGAACTCATTTTGAAGAATATGTTTTGTACTAGAAATGAGAATTATTAATTTGTATTTATTATACTTAGGTTAACTAGCAATGGTTCACTATATATGGATATTATGAATAGAATATTTCGTGATTTCTCGGATAAGATTTTTATTATGTTTATTGATGAAATTTTGGTATATTTGAAAGTAAATAAGACCATTGAATACATATAAGGGTTGTTTCTCAAACTGCAGTAGAAATAAAACTATATGGAATATTAATTAAGTTTGAATTATGGTTGAAACAAATTCCATTCCTTTAGCACATTGTTTCTAAAGATGGCATAACTATTGATCCTACTAAAACAAAAGTTGTTGAAAAATGGAAAAGACCCAAAAATATAACCGAGATTAATTATTTTTAAGGTATTCTTGGATATTACCATGGTTTTATTAAAAACATTGAACAATTATCTATACTATTAAATATGTTAAAATTAAAAGCAGTTAATGTCATCTAAATTGAATAATGTGATGATTTTTTCCATGAATTAAAAAAAGATTCGTGAATGCTCTAATTTTGTTCTTGGATTCTAGAAGTGGTGACTTTTTGACATGATTTGATGATTCATTTAACGTAATTGTTTTTTCCTAATATTGAATGATTAGGTAATTTCTAATGATTCATTTATGGGAAGGATTCATGATTTAAATTAACCAACACATTATTTTAATTAGCTGATGTTATTTAATCAATATAATTTATGAGGAATTATTTTAAAGGTGTAAAATTTAAAATATATACAAATCAAAATATCAGGAAGTATATTATCACTCAGAAATAATTGAACATGAGATAGATATTATAGCTGGAACTAATCAAGGATTATGATTTCATTATTCATTACCATCCTAGAAAATAAATTAACGTATCTTATTCCATGAGTCAAAAAATCACTCTAAATTAACCTTGTTATATTTGCAACATGACCCCTTGATAAATGATTTGATGAATTTTGTATTTGAAGTTATTTTGGAAAGAAATTACATTGATTTTCAGGTGTCTGTGAAACCATATCTTTTAGATGAAATAATGTAAGCATAGAAGGAAGACTGTGAGTTATAGAAAAATGTAGAATTGGTTAAGGAAGGAATGTTACAAGTATTAAACATTGATAATGATTTTGTTTTGATATTTGTGAAGATCTTATGTGTACCTTGTGATTAATTTTTGAAGAAAGAGTTAATAATTGAAGCACATAATTCTCTATTTTTTGTCATCCTTGAATCAATAAGATCAAGAAATGATTTCAGGTGTACAAATGGTGGAATGGAATGAAAAGAGATATGGATGATTTTACAATGAAATGTTTGAGATGTAAATAAGTTAATACATAGTAAAAAAATTGAATGGTGATTATTGAGCCTTTCATAATGCCATAGAGGAATTTGGAAAATATATACCATTATTTCATGGTGGGATAACAAATACTACATAGGGATACAATGTGATTTGGTTTATTATTGATCGTTTGACTAAATATACTCATTTTATTACTATTCAAGACACCTTATATCTAGACCAAAATTACTAGCTATATCTAAAGGAGATAGTTAGGTTACATGGAGTGACTCTCTCTATTTTATCTGATCATGATCATACATTGACTTCTATATTTTTTAAAGTCCATCAAATGCCATTTGGAATTAAATTAAATTTCAGGACATCCTTTCATCCTTTATCTGATGGATAGTCATAGAAAAATACGTTTACATTAGAGAATATTCATAGATTCATTTCAATGGATTACCATGGAATTTGGGATCAACATCAGTCATTAGATTATTGTTCTTATACTGTCAACTTTCATTTGAGTATAGAGATTCCATCATTGGAGGCATTATATAGAAAGTGGTTCCGAACACAAGAATTTTTGGGTAAATTGTTGGAAATGATGTTTATGGGACTCTGACTTTTTAGAGAAGTGGTAGATAAAGTTAACTAGAGCTAGATACATATGAAGATAACTCAGATCGAGGAGAAAATTTGTGAATATAATAGGAGGAAAGACAATTCTTTCTGGGTAGGTGATTATTTTTTCTGTAAAATGTCTTGATGAAAAATTATCAGGAGTTTATGTAAGAAATGAAAGATATGTACAAGGTTAATTGGAACTTTTGATATCCAAGAGAATGTTGGACCAGTTTCCTACCTAGTACAATTTCATCTGATTTGATGTTAGGTATATAATGTTTGTCATAATTTAGAATTGAGAATGTATGTGCAAGATTCATATAATGTTTTGATCCTATATTTAGTATAGGAAAATGGGATCCTCTATTATAATGAGAATCTTATTCTAATTCAAGATTATAGTGGGACTGTATTGAAGAATTTGGTAATTCACCGAGCTAATGTTTTTTAGAGAAACCACATGGTTTACTAAGAAACCAAGGAATCTAAAAAATATACAAGGGAAGAGTATCCTCACTTGTTTAAAAATGAATGAAAATTATGAGTATTAAATTTCTTGAAGGGTTATAATTAAACAAAATAGGTACTTATAAAATAACATGTTTTCATTCTGGAATTAAATAGTTGAATTCATTATAAATGTATACTAAAATAAGTGGTATTTATAGATGTTATGGAATCCATACTCATATAGTAGTTATGTTACCTATAATAGTATAAATAAAATTTATGTATCTTATAATTGAAAAAATGACATATTTATATTATTAATTATGTAAATAAATTATTTGACAGTGATAAAATTAGTGTTTGTTTTATTGTGACCTATATAGTTTTTATTTACATTATTATAATTAATATAATTATTTAAATCTAAATTATTCATCACAAAATAGATTCATAAATTAGTAGTTTATTATTATTATTATATGATAATTTTATGAGACCTTAATTTATTTTTAAATGTGTTTTAAAATATGTTATAATTTTAAAATTAGTGTTTTTCAAATAAAAGAAAATTTTATTAAAAATTCATTTTCTTGTATTTAGAAAATTGTTTTCATAAAATTGAGATACTTTTTGAATTATAAACATCCAAACTATTTAGCGAGAATATTTGAAATTTTTCTAATATAGTTTATTTTTATATTAATTGTGAAATACAGAAATTTATGGTATATACATATTATAACATAAATACACTATTTGATGAGTCATGACTGAGGTAAGATCAATAAAAAAGAATCCAATGTAAAGGACATCCTTTTGAAATCCTTTAAAATGTATCTTTTATGAAATTCATAATATTGTTTTTTATGTAGGATATTATGCTTTTTTCCCGATTTTAGAAAGATTTATTAATATAACATTTCCTTTATAATTTATCTTATTTATTTATTTCATAATATGATTTAATTGTTATGCGTGTGATGTTTTTTAAGTTATTTTTATGAAAAAGTGTATTTTGATAATGGAATGTCGTTTTCTCATGAGTTTAAATGAGTTATGAATGGTATTATTCATTATATAATCCTTGGGAATTTTTAATTATTGTTTGAGTGAACTATATATCATGTCATTATCAGTTTATCTCCATTATAGCTCATGATATGATGGGTTGCGCCCCATTATAGCTCAAGATATGATGGGTGAGCCCTATTATAGCACTCCAACACATTGGGCACTATTGAGATAGAATTAAATTAAAAGATTATTATATTTATGAGGGAGATATTAAAGTTGATATGGGTAATATGTTACAATGCACCAACATGCCGTTTCTATGCATGATAATGAGTTTTCCGGAAAATGATATTAATGGGTTTTCAAGTTTTCACTAGACAATCAATTTTCATTATTTATTTTCCTTACTGAGGTTTTTATAATCATCCCAAGAATTTAAAATGTTTTTCACTGTGTATATGTATGTATAAGGGAAATAAGGAAGTTAAGTTTTATTTTAATCATGGTTTTCAAAGAAATGTAGTTTAATTTTAATTGTTTCATATTTTGGATGAAATAGTTACAGTTTTTTGCAGAATACACATTATATAAATGTGGGATGTTTTATATGAATTATGTCACACTTTTCTAAGGCTATAAACCAAAAATTATCTTCAATGTGAAATAAAGTAAAATTCATGACAAAAATAATGGTTATGTAATGTCTTATGGTCAGGTCCTTATATTAGTTATTGTAAATTAGTATAGTTTAATGACATTATGAGAATTCATGAAAAATATATTAAATAATTATTTAAATTTATTTTCTTTTATTTTTTAGGGTTTAATCATAAAATATGATATTATGATAGATGAATATGAATAATATGTAATCAAAATGACATATGATGATAAATTATTATGATAAAAATGGTGGGGTTATTTTTTATGATAGATTTATGAATAAAATTACATGTTTTAGTTGAGATTTTCAACCTAAATAAATAATAAGATATTGAGATTTATTAAATAGGTGATATAGATGCTTTTTTATAATTTGGAACTGGTAGAACTATTTATATATGATCATCACACCAAATTATAGAAACTTTTTATATATTAGGGTTTATTAATAGAAAAAGTGGTTTTGAGTTACATGGGGGTCATCTTTATTGTAAATTTCTCAAAATTTTTCTTATTTTGGATCCATTATTTGGATAAATCATTACCAAAGCATTGTTTTATAATTTAATTAAATGTATTTTTTAGTTCTATTTGTTTTGGTTTTTTCAATTTTATTTCACATTTTAGACGATGATATTTCAAACCAAAAATTATCAAAAACAATATTAATTAAACAATATTAAATTTAATGGAAGACTGTGTGATGGATGTCTTGTTTTCATTAGGGGAAAATAATTACTCAATGACTAAGTTAATATTGATAGAATTTAGTTCTATCAAACTCTAATAAATAATAGACCAAGTATTTTAGGTTAAATGGATAACTACAAACTTTACAACATTAATTTGACAATTATAAAGTATCTTAGACCATGAGTTATTCAATTTGAATGTTTTTTCATAGTTTTCTTAGAGAATATATTTTTTTTAGGTTTCTTATAATTGATTTATGTTTTACATTTTAATTATTTAATTACAATTTGATTTGGTAAAATATTTAAAATTATAAGAAGTTGTGCTTCCATCATTACAGTTCAATAAATTCTTAAGGATAAGTAATTTTCTAATTTTTTTCTTTTGGTTTCAGATGATCTCAATAAAAGACAAGTCACGACCAGACCCTACCCGGGCTCGAGTCGTAACAACCCCAAGCCCGCCTCCATAGGCCAGGGGATGGCGTCAAGCACCGAAGGCTAAACAACTCGGGGATGCCTTTTCCTGAGTACCTGCACACACATACACACAGCACACTCAATGAAAAAGTGAAGAGTAAATGAAAAGACAAGTAATGAAAAGGGAAACTAAAATAAATAAACCACAAAAGTGCATCGACCTCTAAACAGTATAAGAAAGTGCTGAGGTAAACTGAAGAGAAAAGGGGAAAAACACGCGCCCAACCAGAAAAGTGCCACAACCCGGAAATAGGTGAACAAAAGAAAAATAGCGGGAAGGGTCCCCCACCTGGAACCTGACTACGACCACCGCACGCAGTCCAAGCTCCTGAAATCCTAAGCTCCACTGAATTCATGCTCCACGTGTCCATCATCTGCAAGGGCACACCAAGTACGGGAAAAGCCCAAGGAGGGGTGAGTATAAATATACTCAATAGGATTCCCTAAAGGCTCGAGGGAGCAAAAAAGGAGGTACCAAAGGGTGAGAAGCATATCGAACGGGGAATAGAAAAGAAGTACAAGAGAGAGTACAGTAAAGAGTACAGCTCAACCCAACAAGAGGAAGGTAGTAGTCTCGTCCTAACACAAGGAGCTAGAAATGGTGAGAAGATGAACTTCCCGTTGAGCTTTCACAACCTATAGCAGGAGAGTAGACGAGTCCAACCATGAGAAACTAGACACAGAAAGCACGTGGCATACCCCATGAATCTTCGACTGTCCTGGAAGGAGAGAAACCAAACCCAAGAAGTGGGTACCAGAACAGGGTATATACAAATCCATATTCTCAATCAAGAAGCACAGACAAGACCGTAAGGGGATCTCCATCCCGTAACTCAGCCCAATAAAGAGAGTAGCCAACAGTCCCAGAAGGAACCACCATCGATGCCTCGTATCCTGGATGTCTTCCCTGAACTGCAAGTCAAGGGAATAAAATCACTGCACCTTTCCACTATCCACTTTGGGCGGCACTGACTCACCCGCACGCTTTTAAGTCTGGTGACAAGGACTCATCTCGGTGTGGAAAGCACCCCCTCATACTTGAGAGTTCTGGGGGAACGTCAAACCACACCTCATCACTGCCCCGCAGTCGAGAGGTCTCCTCAAAGTCAAAGATGTCACATCACTGACCCATACAAACAAGGGTCTCGCTTCGGTAGTCCCAGAGTAAAGACACAGACTAGCCTTATATAAATGGCGAAGTCTGAAATACCAACGAGTGACCCACGGCGCAGCCCTATTGAAGGGTAATTCATAATAAGATATCGGGTGACCCACTGCTCAGCCCTTCTGAAGGGTAAACCCTAATAAATCATCAGGAAACGCTCTGTCTAGCACTATTGGATGGTTGAACTGGAATAAGAGGAAAAGCGACCCACTACCCAGCCCTGCTAGAGGGTAGACCTAGAACAAGTCGAAAGGCGACCCACTGCCCAGCCCTACTGAGGGTAGACATGGAACAAGACGACAGGTGACCCACTGCCCATCCCTGCTGGAGGGTAGACCCTCAAGATTTGTCAGGTGACCCACTACCCAGTCTCTACTGGAGGGTAAATCCTAGAAGTCAGTGATAAACCCACTGCCCAGTCTCTGCTAGAGGGTAAACCCGAAAAAGTTGATGAGAAACCCATTACCCAGTGGATAATGGAGGGTAAACCCGGAACTGCTCTGGTCGTCCCTACTAGATAGTAAAACACTAGCCAACAAAACTCGGTGTGGGTATCATGCATCCACCCAAATCCTTCATAAAACCAGTGGAAAATACTCAACCCTTCTGGTCTAAATCATCGTGAACAGGAGGAACCTCTATGTCGCGAGAGGTCAACGGTATGCAAAGAGGAACATGGCATGCACATGGGGCCCACACGATGTGTGGCCCCAAGTCAACCCCAACCAAGCGCACAGAAATTCTCAAGTGCCAACATCCACATGTACCTCCCAGTGTTCCCGTATACTCCCAGAGTATACCATGTCTCTAGTCAAAAGGATAACGTGCACACAACACCCATCATCAACGCAAAGGCATAAACGTAACAACTCCAACATGCCACCTTAACGGCTGTGGAACGGCCAACCACATCTCTTTAATAATTACATCACTCACACGAGAGTGAATGCGATCACACGCCAAGGGTCCGCTACAAACATGGTTGAAGAACCGCCACCGGAGCACCTTCATATTTCAACATTTAATATGATCGCGTAAGAGGCTCTACTCGCCTAAACAGATTATACCGTTGTAATCCCTGTGGAAAAACACGCGAGATAGACTACTCACTCGCCTGAAAGGGTCAACCGGTGAATAAGGTACTATTCACTGTAACCAACCCGTGTGGGTCCCACCCCAAGATCCCAAAACTGAACAAAGGGATCACACCACTACGACCCCTCGGAAAAACACACGGTATTGACTAATCAGTTTCCCAAAATGGACACCCGATGAAAAAGGTATTATTCACCATAGCTAGGTCGGGTGGGACCCACACCACGATCCCGAAAAAGGGTGGGTGGAGTGTGCCATTGCAATGCTCTCGGAGAAACACATCAAAGAGACTGCTCATTTGAGCGCAACAGATATCCAGAGAAAAATACATGCTCTGACACACCTGAATATGAGCGGTGCTTCGTGGGACCCGCAATGTGGTCCCGAAGCACTGCCAACGGATCACACCGTTGCGATCCTCTCGGAATATTACACAAGATGGACTACTCACTTGTCCAAAACGGATACCCAGTGATAAAGCTGGGAATCACCGTCATCACCCGAAATGGCCCTCGTGGGTCCCGCACCATCGTGCGGAATTATACCAGGTAGATTGTGTCAATGCAATACCCTCGGAAAAACACCCAACATCGACTACTCGCACGCCCCGAACGGACGTCTGATAAAACAGTTGTAAAGCGTCGCACGCAGCTCGAAAGACGGGCCCTGGGGCCCACACATCAACTCCAGTTTCAACGCCCAAAACCACACTGGAACTCTCCGCGTCAGCACCGGGGTCCCAATGCCGCTGACGGCGCTGAAAACGGATGTCGGACGTGTCCACGCTGTCCAAAACATGATCCCCCAGAAAAATGTTAATTCACTTAAAGACTCATCGTGCCTCCGAGGACCCTCGTTTTGGGAATCAAAAATTCCCCAAACCATCTCAAAATGTTCTTTCTCTATTTATGGGTCGCGTCGCCGCAGACAGCATGAAATTTCGACCCAGAGTTTAAAAGTTACGGCATTTTAACGCCGTCGGACGCAAGCGGGGTTGGACTGGACCTGTTTGGTTGGTCCACACCCCCGGGACCTGCCCAAGCCGACCGTACCGTGCAGATGCGCAGACCTGCCACGAAGGGCCGGTCATGGTCTGCCAGGGAGACCTGCACTCAACAGGTCTCTTTCCCCACGCGGGGGTCTCACAATGCAACCACGTGGTCGCCGCGCCCCAGCGCTCCCCTGTGCCCCGCGCGATCGCCGCCTCACCCCACCTAAGGATGCCATGCCAGCCGAACGCCCCACCGCTGCCTGGAAGAGGATCCTCCCCCATCAAGTGGAGCCGCCACTGACTTAGCCTATGCCATCATGCCTCGGACCGCCGGGACACCCAAAACTGGCAAGAAACTTCAAAAACCCATGAACTTCACCAGACCGCTGCGGCCTCCTCCGAACTCGGATTTCAATTCCAAAACGTGCATTATAAAGAAAATAAAATCTACTGTACATTCATGTGCTTTGTTCAAAAATAAAACAAAAAATTGATGCAATAATTGGTATTCAAAGAGGGGTTTGGGATTTAAAACTCAAACGAACACCGCCTACTCTTGGGCGTAGCCCGATGATTCGTCGTTGACCCGCCGCAATGCCCACACCTCGTCAGAGTCGCCTCGCAGGAGCCGCCTTGCCGGAGTGGAGGAGAAGAGGGGAGAAGCTCGCCAGGGGAGGTGGAAATGAGGGAGAAGATAAGGGGGTGTTAGGTTAATTAAATAAACTAATTAAATTAAACACCCTCACGTGGCCACATACCCGAACTCCCGACGGGGTCGGGATTAAGCCTCCCCTAGGACGAAAACCACGCTCTGAGCGCAATGGGTATCTCAGAATTTTAATCTGAGGGCTCGTTCAAATGTTATAAAAGCAAAGCCTCGGGCCGTTAAATTACGAAAACGCCCCTGGGGGCATTTTTCACAGACAGCCCGCGCCAGCGAAGATTACACCTATCCTAGGGTAAAAAGCACGTTCTAGACTCAATGATGCCCTCAGTTTTCCAATCCAAGCCACCGTTTAAAAGGTTACTTGTGTTTAAACATTAAACAAACAAATTGATTAATTAATTTATCCGTTTAACGTTCCGGTAGCAGGCGAAGGGTCCAAACATCATGCGCCGACATGATTTATTTCGTTCCTGGGCTAAACAACCCATTTCGGACCCATCAGTAGACTCATATCTCTGGTCGGAAACACCATTTAGGAGTTATCCCATTTATTTGGCGTGCCTAGTGTGATCACACTGAAAATTTAATTATGGCCACTCCGGGGCTCGGAATCGCACGTCGTCTGAAGGTACTGCTTTGGAATAATATCAAGAATATTAAAAAAGTCATTTACAGCCAAAAACTGGGTTCTTACAAGATAATTATGATTCTAACATCATTTAATGATGCATATGGATAAGGATTACAATTAAAATCTTATATATCATAGTTTTTTATAAAATGGTTTATTTTTATATTAAAATTGAATAAAAATATTTACCAAATGTGTTATATATTTTAATTATATATTAGGTATGGAGTTAATGTATTATCATAAGAAAAATATTTTTTATTTTGAATTATATTTTTTTCATTCTATTTTTTATTTAACTCAATTTATTATTAACTTTTATTTTCCTTATTTCCATATCATTTTTTTATGTTTCGACTCTTCTAATTTATATCCTAGAAGCTAAAAATTACTAATTCCCCGATGTTTGTTAAATATTTATTTATTTAAAGGATTAAATTAAGATTCTTCATAAAGCCTCTATACTATGAAAATTGCTCCAATGTGCATAGGGATATTCCATATACCGGGGAAGATAGACATTCACCCATGGTGTTAATGGAGGGTGGTGTAGATTTTACATGATCCATAACATGTATCCATGATGATGTTTCTCTATCCAACCGAGGGTAATTACCCCATATATTTTTCTTATTTGTTCTTTTCAAGAATTATAAATATATTAGGATGCTTTTAGATTTTAATGATGTAAAAAATAGTATAGTCCTTTAGATAATCCTCTCTAGTGTGCTTATGTAGAGGTATGATCATATATTTGCATGAAAATAATGTGAAATTATTTAGTAGTTATTGTTTAATTTGAAATGGATGGTAAAGAGTTTGTGTAACATGTAATTTTTATGAGATAAGGAACACTAAAGTAATGGTGATTGATTCAATAGGATCTTGTTTTGGGATAAACGAAGTAGGAATTTAGTATGAGTGTGTGGTATGGCTATCTAAACCATATTAATATTTATATATGTGATTTTTCTATATGGGATATATAATATATCCTAATTGTTTGAGAACATAAATTACTTTCATGATAATAAATATTTTCTTATATATATTTTGAATTGGTAGTTTTTATTAAGGAAAAAGATATTGTGATGAATATTTTTTGTGGGATAGTAAAGCCCTAATTGGTGGACTGCTGGAAACAATGATATTATCTAATGTTGGATACTTTCCTAATCATACTATTACAATTTATATGATTTAAGGTGGATAAATTAACTCTATGAAAACATTCGAAAATAACTAGATCCCCTTCGGGAAGATAGAATCTGAAAACATTATCTGGAGGATGATGTGGGATATACTAGGTAGAGTCTCTATGTGTGGAGAAATGGTATTAGTGAGAGTCACTATATATGGGTAGATTCCAATCCATTATACATTATATTTAAAAGGAAGGATGATAATGACATAAAATGTATGTTGTAATAAATGGAAGAGATATTGGAAGAATATTTTGATTTTAACATTTTAGAGGAGGATGCTGAAATAATTTATAAGAGATCAATCCAAATTGAACATAATGATGATAAAATTGACTGGATCAATAAATAATACTAAATATTGTCTCATGGAATAAATTGAGGGAAAATAAACATGGAGGGATAAATAGAAACCTGGGACATAATGGTCGACCACATTGCGGACCTCATCCTAGATGATTTTGACATGATGAAAACCTCTCTCACATGGAATTTTCATAGTATGAGTACCAAAAATTTTAATGTTTTCTAAATAAATCATTATAATTTTTTATGTGGTTTGAATTTTGGTGCTACATATAAACAGTTTTGGTTCTTGATTCCCTTAAAATTTTTTCTATGAAAAAAATATTTTAAATTATAAGGTGTTCATAGCTCTAAGCATGTGATAGTTTTTTTAGAGGCGATTTTATTTATAATTGTTTAAGTTTATGTTTTTCTTGGGGATTACAGGTAATTTTGAAATTATAAGAAGTGACAAGAATTTAAAATATATTATTCATGAAATTATTTTTGGTAATTTTTCAATTATACCATTTTATATTGATTTTATAACTTCTAATGAAGGGAAATTATATTATTATATTTGTGATGATATTATATTTCTTCTTGTCTCTCACTTATGACCAACTAAAGATAATATTTTTGTGTCACAATTAATAACATTTTAGGCTTACCAGATTTCCCAATGAGGTTAGTGTAACATCCTAGGTAAATAAAGATTAAGATATTTTCATATTCATTAATATTTGTGTACTAAATATTAATTTTACTATAAAGGGGTTTCTATGTTCGATAGTGTACCAGATACGTAACAATGAGTTTCTTTGGAATCTTACGATACAAACTAATAATAAAATATTATTATTTTAAAAGGAAGTTAACTCCTAGCCGTTGTAATGGATGTAATGAATGAATATAACTAAAATATTATTATACATGATTGTTAAATATATTTACACTATCGAATAATAATTTAGATGCTTAAAACGTGAATAAATCTATTTTTAAGCATAATTTACATTAAATGGCTGATTTATCACCTTTTAAGGGAGAACCCTCAATAAATATAGTTTTGGTTAATTTAATACATTCTATATGACCATATAAAATCCTTCTAGAGAATGTGGACATAAAAATTTACTTTGAGTAAATTTTTGGAATTTTTCAGATAAAGTTCAAATTTTAATGAATATTGAAAAATATTGTATTTTAATTCAAAAGTGCCTTTTAATAAAATTTATTTATATGATTAGATTATCTTTTTAATTGGTTTTAAAATGAAATTAAAATATATCATTACTATTTAATACAATTTTTGTCATTGTAATTAATTTCATTTTGAAATTGGACATAAACAAGTGTCAATCTTTAGATAGTTATTTGTTTCTTAAAAACATGCTATTTGTTTTGATAATGGGAAATAATTTTAAAATTAATTAATGCTACTTCTATGTTTTTAATTTGAAAAAATAGACATTATTTTTGAATTCTAATTATAAAATATAGCATTGGCGGAATTTTTGGTATTTTTCTGAAAAACATAAATTTTTGATGAATAGTGAAACCACTTAATGGTAGTAAAAAACTGACTTTTTCATTTAAATGAAATTTTACCACTTCTGTGAATTGAATTTTGAAAATATGACATACATGGTTGTTATAAAGAAGTAAAATGGGGTTCAATAAGATGAAAATAATTTTTTGTGAATAGTATCTTTTGACTTGTATTTTCCACGGTTAAAGGTAAATAGGGTAATTCAAGGTAAAAAGAATATTATAATAATTCCAAATTACCTTATCATTTGTTCAAACCTTATTGGTTGAGTCATTAACGACAATGGGAATATTTGTGTCGATTTGGGGACCTCATTGAGAAACTTTTGAGTGAAAATGACAATTTAGATTAATTAATTGAATGTGAAGAAAAAATTGACATTAACAAAAATCTTATAGTAATTAATTTTTATATGGTGTTATATAAGTCCTATTTTCGACTAAAAATATTATTTGGAAATATAAAAATATTACCTACATCTTAAGATTTTTTTTTATAATTTTTATGAATTAAATAAATTTAATTATTTATGACACAATAATGATGTATTATTTACCTCATTAATAAATGATTTAAATAAATATGATTATAATGATTACATTATTATCCATAAAATGTACAATTATTATTGGATGATTTTATTTCGAATATGAGTCACTGAATCTTCTACATTAATTATTTTTGAACCATTAGAAACTGAATACCATTATATTATAAAATAATATTTTCACACTTTCCTAAAAAGCCCCTCCTCTCCCTTATAAAAGGAGACCACTTATAACCAATTCCTCAAACCTCTCAATCCATTTTTCTCATCCAAAATATGACCAATTAATATCCCTATATCCATTTCCATCTCATAGAAGCCTTACCTTAGGCAAAAGGCACTTCATGAAGTCCTTTGGTTCAAACCTAAGAGAGTTACCCAAATTAAAGGAAACGGTTTCTCTTAGATTGTTTTCTTTTATTTTACTTCTACAACCACTAAAATATTTTTATTTCGTTTATTTTGTAACAAAAATAGTATACTCAATATAATAGGATGTTTTTTTTGAAATATTCTTACTACACTTACACACGACTCCATCTAAATTATGATGAATATAATGGTTCTGTGGATGGAAAACTAACACCTCACGAAATGATGAATGTTCAATTACATCTTACCACCTCTCATGGTAGCCATTATGATGGAACTATTTTTATATATTATATATATTGTGTTTATTATTTCTTTATACCTCTTTACATCCAAATTATATCATGCCTTTATGGTTTCCATAGTGGGTAAATACCTTAATCTCATTTGAGGAAGTGCGGACTACCGCACCCTTAAAAGTGATGTGAGTCGTTAATGCATTATGTGGGTTGTATAAGGGATAGAGTTAATGATATTCTATAATATATTATAATGGTATTATAATATACCTATCTATCATTATGTTTTAATTCCATTAAAATAATAAATTGAAATCAAAGTAGTGTTCATGTGTACGTACAGCTTACCGTCTCCATGAACGGTGCATTCCATTTCTTACCTCCAAATGTTATATAATTTTATAAATACATGTATAAAATGAATATATATATGATATATATGATATTTAAATAATGAATATCATTTTGGATATAATGGACTACTGACCACATGGTTAACTTGTATATATAAGGTGCTCATTTTTGACTCAATTACCAAATATCGACAAAATGCACGTTATTAACATTAATGAATACATAATGTTTATAACATGGTAATAAGTTATAAAAAAGGAATAATAAACTTGAAAAATATTCTTAAGTATGTAGAAATTAACATTAGTTTATAATTCAGGAGATTAAAGAAAGATCGAGTCTAGTCGGACACGAGGTAAGGGGCTTCGTCTCAATCTCCTTTCATTGAGGCTTATTTTGTTTTAATACATGACTTTATTTTATATGTTGTATAAACACCTTTGAATTTTAAAAGCGAATCTTTTTATACGAAGCGTTTTACTAAACGAAAAAAAAGTATGTTTCTTTTTAACGTTAGCGGTGACAACGTCCTTTTCCGCCGCCGCGAGTATTATTTGATATTTTGCATCCTGAACAAGCCGTAATGTTTTTTTAAAAAGAAAATAAATACCTTAAACTCTTTTACGTATTTTTTATATTGAAAATGGTTTTGAAAATGGATTTTTTATTTCAATATTTAATTGATATATTGTGATTGATGTGTGGAAATATTTCCTTTCCTTTATATTTGTTTTATGTGATATGATTTTAAATTGGTACTTGTACATTTGATGGGCGGTTACGTGATAAACCAAATGACAGGTGGTGCCGTGAATACCATGATGGGTGGTTACATTATAACCTCCAATTCATTGGCACTAGTGCAGAAAACATTATTTACGTCACCATTTTTTACGTCGGTTATATATAACCGACGTGATAATATGTGAAACATGGTTTTTTACCTCGGTTATAAAATAACGGATGTAAAAAATGCCGTGAGTAGATTTTTAATGTTGGTTATTTTAATAATCGACGTTACAAATCGTGTGCGTTAGTTTTTTACGTCGGTTATAAATTAACCGATGTAAAAAACAAAAGTGCGGCGGTTTTTTACATTTGTTATTTGATAACCGACCTAAAAAACTCATAGATAACTCATTTTTTACGTAGGTTATTTTATAACAGACGTAAAAAATGCGACTTTTGAGGCCTTTTCACATCGGTTATTTTTTAACCGACGTAACTAAACAGCCCTCAGAACGTTTTTTACGTTGGTTATACAATACCCGACGTAAAAAACTGTGATTTATGATGTCTTTATTAGGTCGGTTATAGAATAACCGACGTCAAAAACCAAAATGTGGATTTTTTTACGTCGGTTATAAAATAACCGACCTAAAAAAAGCTGTATCTGATACATTGATAACGTAGGTTATTATAATAATCGATGTTATGAATGTAAAAAAACAGTTTATAACATCAGTTATTAAATAATCGATGTTATAAAACATTTAAAAATTTAACAAGCCCCGTGGATTTTCATTTATGATTTTTCGATCGACAATCTAGCGTCTCGTCTCTCTCGCGCAGTAAACCCTAATCAACTCGTCGATATCAGTGCATTAATCTCATTTTGCCTTCATCGTTTATCATATTTACTCTCCTCAGATCTATCATCTCAACTCGCGTCACTCAAGTAAGCCTTAAACAAATTTATTTTGTTCTTTTTTTTCCGGACAGTCTATATTTATGTTTTTGAGATTTTTGTGTTTAAAATAGGTAAGATAATTTGATTTCGAACCCTCTTACCTCTTTTTTCCATAATCATCTTATTTATCATCCATGGATCTATTAGATCGACTCGCAATATTCATGTAACCCTCAACTACTTCTATTTAGTTTGTTTTTGTTTCACGAATGCCTGAAATTGATGGTAATTTTTGTTGTCATTGACAACTAATTATCTCATTCACCTATATTACTCCATAGAATGGTTATTAATAAAATGTATGAATTCGGAAGTGATATTTCATGTGTTGTTGCTGCTTATGTTTATCCTCTTTTGAATGAGAATCTATTAGACATATAATGTAATGGATGTTGACCTCTATGGCCCTTCGATGCATTGCTATGTCTCATGATTCCAAATAAAAATGGGTTCTACTGAGGGATTACGCTTGTATTTTTTGAGGCCTTGGCCAAGGCCTCGACAATATGTTTATGATTTCTAAAATTATCCATTACCTCATTATGATATTAGTTATCGAGAAAACTTTTGATCATTTGACTAGTTTAATATCAATGGTTGTATTTAATTATCATATGATCATTTAGGTATCCATATTTAATAATATTTAATTCCAACTATTTCATTCTGAATTATATATTAAATTCATGTGTTTTTAGTTGTCCACCATGCCTAGTTTTTATATGTAAACCAATTTTTGGGGAGTTGTCCGGGGGGTGGGGTGCTGTCTAGAGGGTTGGTGGGTGTCCAGGGGGTGTCCAAGGGGGATGGGAGGGTGTGGGGGGCTGTCCAAGGGGATGGAGGCCTGTCCAGAGGATTTTGGGGGTTTTCTGGGGGTGGTGGTTGTCCAGAGGGTTGGGGGGTGTCCAAGGGGGTGTTCAAGGGGGTCGGGGTGGGGGTGGTGTCCAGGAGGGGTGGGGGTGCTTTCTGGAGGGGTGGGGTGCTGTCCAGGGGGTGGGGGCGGTCTAAAGGGTTGGGGGGGGGGGGTTTCCAGCGAGGTGTCCAAGGGGGTAGGCGGTGGGGGTGGTGTCCAGGAGGGGTGGGGGTGTTGTCTAGAGGGGTGGGGGCTGTCAAGGGGGTGGGGCTACCCAGAGGGTTGGGGGTGTCCAGGGGGTGTCCAAGGGGGTGGGTGGGTGTGGGGGGCTGTCCAAGGGGGTGGGGGCCTATCCAGAGGGTTTTGGGGGTTGGCATGGGGTGGGGGATGTCCATAGGGTTGGGCGGGGTCCAAGGGGGTGTCCAAGGCGGTGGGTGTGTGTGTGGGGGGGGGGGGTTGTCCAAGGGGGTGGGGGCCTGTCCAGAAGGTTTTGGGGGTTTTCTGGGTGTGGGGGGTAGTCCAGAGGGTTGGGGGTGTCCAAGGGGGTAGGGGGTGGGGGTGCTGTCTAGTGAGGTGGGGGCTGTCCAGGGGGTGGGGGTTGTTCAGAGGGTTGGGGGTGTCTGGGGGGTGTCCAATTTGGTGGGTGGGTGTGGGTGGGTGTCCATGGGGGTGGGGGCCTATCCAGAGTGTTTTGTGGGTTGTCCGAGGGGTGGGGGGCTATCTAGAGGGTTGGGGGTGTCTGGGGGGTGTCCAATTTGGTGGGTGGGTGTGGGTGGGTGTCCATGGGGGTGGGGGCCTATCCAAAGAGTTTTGTGGGTTGTCCGAGGGGTGGGGGGCTATCTAGAGGGTTGGGGTGTCCTAGGGGATTGACTACTGCATCATGGTTTATGAGATTAAGACATGATGATTGTGCCGTGATGATTGGATTTACATTGTGATTTTCTCCATCTGAATTTTTATTTTAAATATGATTTGATTCTCAGGTTAAATCCATTTTCTTCAATTTTCTATCAACCATGTAAGTGCCACAGTTTTCTTTTATTAAATGGAATTTAAAACTATTATATCTAACTATATTTTGTTTTAATAATAATATTAAATCATATTTTTTAAAATACGCATAGATTTATTTTTTATTTCAAAATTTTTTTACATTCAAATGATGATGTTTTTCATATTAACATATATTTTTCTTTTTTTAAATTTTTTTTTTGATATTTGTTATAGGTAATAATGAGTCGAAGTTGGATTACGGCACATCGAATGAGCAATGAATATGAGGAAGGTGTTGATGCCTTTTTTGGAATTTTCTAAACGAAATGTTCCAAGTAGTGAAATTTTATTCTGTCCATTCCTGAAATGTTTGAATATGAAGAAGTTGAAAAGTAGAGAGATAAAAGATCATCTGATATGTCATATTTTTTAACCGAGTTACAGCCCTTGGATTTGGCAGGGTGAAACCGAAAGAAATTTCACTGATGATGATGATTCAAAAGACGGTAACTCCGATGGAATTGAAGAAATGATTCACGATATTGTAGCAGAACAAATTGAGATAGAACCGACAGTTTCACATCTATATGGTGATGCTGAAAAACCATTATATCATGGTTGTACAGATTTTACGGTTTTGTCGGCGGTGTTAAGATTGATTAACCTGAAGGTGAAACATGGATGGAGTGACATATGTTTTATAGAGCTTCTACAATTAATGAAAGACATTCTTCCAAAAGATAACGATCTTATAGATTCACATTACAAGGACAAGAAAATAGTATGCCTGATGGGATTGGGATACAAGAAAATGCATGACTGTCTGAATGATTGCATTATATATAGGAAGGAATAGGAATTTTTGACAGAGTGTCCTAAATGTGGGACATCAATGTATAAGGTGAAAGAAAAATCACAGGCTGATGTAGAGATTACAAAGCTCCCTTCAAAGGTATTTTGGTATCTTCCTATAATTCATCATTTCAAACGTTTATTTTCTAATTCACATTATGCAAAAAGGTTAATATTGAAAGAAGATGAGCGGGTATGTGATGGAAAAATATGTCATCTAGCTGATTGTCCACAATGGAAGAAAATTGATGCACAGTATTCTACATTTGGAAATGAAATAAGAAATCTCAGATTAGGGTTGTGCACATATGGAATGAATCTATACCGAACCCTCAGTAGCACACATAGTTCATGGAATGTTTTATTGGTAATTTAAAACCTCTCTCCAGAAGTTTGTATGAAGCAGAAATATGTCATGTTGAGTATAATGATTTCTGGTCCAAAGAAACCCGACAATGATATTGATGTTTACTTGTCACCATTGATTGATGATTTGAAATTGTTATGGGTTGATGGTATTAGGGTGTATGATTCTTATAAAATGGAATATTTTCAACTGCATGAAGTGCTTCTGTTCACTATAAATGACTTCCCGGCATATGGAAATTTGTCTAGATACAATGTTAAATGTAATAAATCTTGTCCAATTTGCGAACAACAGACGTCATATTTTCAATTGCATAATGGGAGGAAAACATTGTACATGGGTCATCAGAAGTTTTTTCCTATGGATCACTCTTATAGAAGACTAAAAAAGGAATTCAATGGATCACAAGAATTTGATACTGCTCCAAATCCTATATCCCCAGATCTGTATTTTGAGAGGGTGAAAACCCTTGATGTGACATTGGGAAAGACAAAGAAATCCGGTAATGATAGACATATTTGGAAGAAAAGGTCAATATTTTTTGAGCTACCATATTGGATTTATAATGAAGTTAAACATAATATTGATGTCATGCATGTGGAGAAGAATATATGTGATTGTTTGATTGGAAAATTGTTAGATATTAAAGGAAAGACTAAATATGGGTTGAATGCAATATTAGACATACTATCAATAGGAATACGTTTGGATTTAGCTCCCACTTCTAAAGGAAGATTAACATTTCTTCCCCCCGGCTTGTCATACATTATCGAAGAGGGAGAAAATTAGCTTTTGTCAGTGTCTTCATGATATCAAAGTTCCTCAAGGATATTTTCCAAATGTAAAAAATTTTGTCTCATTGAAGGACTTGAAGTTGATAGGTATGAAATCACATGATTGTCACGTCATGATGCAACAAATTCTACCAGTTTCGTTGCATGGGATATTGCCCATTCGTTTCAGAAAGACTATGATGAAGTTGTGTTATTTTTTTAATTCAATTTGTAACAAGGCGATTGATGTGAATGCTTTGAACATTTTGGAAAAGGATGTAATTTTTATACTTTTTCAATTGGAAATTTATTTTCCTCCAACTTTTTTTGATATAATGGTGCATTTAATGATTAATCTGGTTCAAGAAATAAATCTTTTTGGACCTGTATATCTTCGTTGTATGTATCCTTTTGAAAGGTATATAAAAATATTAAAGGGGTATGTTAAAAATACATGTTGACATGAAGCCTCCATTATTGAAAAGTATATTTTTGAGGAGGTTGCAGTGTTTTGTACGAGATACTTGGCTGCGGCGGAACACATAGGTTTGCCTGCATCTCTCCATGAACGAGTTAATAATGAGGGAAAAGGGATTCGTGGCTTGAATGTCAAATATTTTTCAGCTGAACAGATGAAGAAGTTAGAATCATACATCTTAAATGACATACCTGATGCTCAACCATATATCACATTGCATATTAATGAGTTGAAACAATGACATCCAAAGAAGAAAGAAATGTGGATTTAGAATGATCACAACAAAAAAATTTTGTCATGGATTAAAAAGACTTTTCTTGGTGGATTAGATGTATCAGAGACATTAAAATGGATAGTGGTTGGTCCATGTTTAAATGTGATAACATGGTCTGGTTATAACATTAATTGCTATACATTTCATATGAATGCTCAGGACAACATAAGTGCAGTTCAGAATAGTGGTGTATTGGTGTTTCCCGATGCAATGCATTTTTCGAGTGCTAAAAACAAAAACCCAATTTCTGCATCAAGTGCATATTATATAGTGATTGAATACATATGGGAGGTTGATTACATTAAAATTAAACTTCCTATTTTTATCTGTAAATGTTTTATCGGTTACAATAGTGTCAGACACAATGAATTTGGAATGAAACTTGTTAATATGAATAGATTGGAAGACACCACTGAATATTTTATAATGGCAACACATGAAAAAAAATTTCTATGTAGTAGATCAATCAGATATGAACTGGCCTGTTGTTTTACAAGGGAAAAAACAATATGTTGGTGAGGATGAAGTTGATGAAGATGCTGATTTCTGTGAGATCCCTACTTCCATGAAAAGATTAACAGAACATAATGATGAGCATGTTGAAGACATGGTTTGTGCCATAAGGAACGATCATGATGAAAGAATTTGGGAAAACAATCCATTTTTACATTCCTAAAATTACAGGTAACATATGTTTATTTCTTGTTTACATTTATTTTTTTTCATAAATGTTAGATATTGTAATTTTTTTTATTTATTAAAACATGTTTTAAAACAAAATAAGTATAAGTTTTTGTTTGTTTTAAGTTTTTTTAGTTTACTTTATCATGTTTCCCATTACATGAATTATATATCTATTATTTTTGTTCAGTGTCCAATTACTTTACCATGTTTACCAGGTTTACCAGGTTTACCATCTTGAACATCTTTACCATATTTACAATTGTTTAACACACTTACCATATTACCAATGTTTACTATTACGTAACATAGTACACTTTTCTATTTTCTTATTACAGTAGTATTAAAATATTTGAATTTTAATATTTTTGAACTAACGTTTGTTTTTATGATTTGAAGGATAATGACAGATCATTCAGTTGATCAACAACATGATTCTGGAGATGAGTAGATTGGCCATACCTCTAGGGAGGAACAATCACATGGTCCTATTATGACAAAGAGTTCAAATGTTGGTAAACGTGGGTGCACACGTTTAACACAATTATCAGTTTCCCATATGCAGGATCAGATGATAGTCATTGAGTTTGATGATGATGATATTCCTTGAGGTCCAAATACAGAATATTTTAAGAGTTTTCTAGCAACTCAGGCTAATAGAAAAGTAAGCATTCTGTATGATGACTGGAGAAGTGTGGATAAAGCGATAATCTCTCAGTTGTGGGACACGATTTTTGTATGATCTTTTTCTATTGTTTGAATATTATTTAAATGTTTCTAGTTTATATAATATGTTTATCCTCTTCTTTATCAGATGACATTTGATATTCCTGACACTAGAAGAGTCAGGAAGAAATGCTTATCATTGGCTTCCAGGAGATGGAGGGATTTCAAATCAACCCTCGCATTTGATTTCATTTATGGTCATATGAGTCATGACAATCCATGTCGTATATATCCTTTTATAGATGAAGACACATGGAGACAGTTTTTTGAAAGTAGATGAAAAGAGTCATTTCTGGTAAGGGCAGTGTAAACTTTTATAAGATTTCTTATATAAATGATCTTATCAACATTTTTTAATTATTTCTTATTCTTAATTTACAGTAAACAAGGAAAGATCATCAAGAGATCCAATATGAAAATATATACCCTCATAGTTTATCTCAGAGAGGGTATGCATTTTTGGAAGAACAAATGATTGCAGAAAAATTTCAACAACTAAGAGCTGAGTCTTCAAGCTCTGGAGAGGTGGCCCCTCCATCCCCTACATCTAGACATGAAAAATGGAAGAGAGCTCGGAAGGGAAAAAATGAGCAATATCTTTCGGAATAATCGAGAATCATGGATGAGAGGATTGTAAGATATCTATTTTATTTATTTATGTTAACCATTTTCTTCATATAATTTCAATCATTACATAAATGTTCAATTAATTAATATAGGACTCTCTTGAGGAGCAGTGTTCATAGGGGACATTTACAGCTACTGAGAGGGAAGATATCTTATCTGTAACATTGGGAAGGCCCGAACATCCTGGTCATGAAAGAGGATATCCGACAGGTGTATCGGTAAGAAAAGTGTTTCCATGTTGTTCAACTTCAAATGTTGAGGGGGTTTATAAAAAAAATATAATCCTTGGAGGTTGAAGTTCATAATATTAGTGCGACGATGGAGGACAATATTAGAGCGTTGGTGCAGTCTATGTTTGCATACATGCAAAGACAATTTCAGACTGCTGCTCCCACTCCTCCACCTCCCCCTACAGACCCCATTATTTATCCTCCACCACCGCCAGTAGCTCCCACTCCCCCACCTCATCCTTCTGACCCCATTTTTTATACTACTCCTCCCCACAACTTTCTACTTATTTCGAGTTTTATTTTGATGATTCTCATCATCATATCGTAGAATATGGGTTGGTATACTGTATAGGAGATACAGTTCATCATTAACTATTAAAAGTAGAGAATCAGAGGGTCAGTGTACAAGATATTATAGATAGATCAGCTTGGGAACCATTACCTACAGATGAGGTGGCGACAGTTGGACATAGTATCAGACATTTTTTAATATGGCCATCCAGAGTTCTTCGACACATTACCATAGAGGTATGAATGTTCTATATTTTATTTTATTTTTTTATTAAAGTTTTTTTATCATTCGAAAACTAATATATTTTTCAATTTATTTTTACAGGAATACATCAACGGTAAAGAAATACTGTTTAGACAACAAAAAAGACAAATGGCTATGACATCAGATACAGATTCTAGTAGTCATGACAGATTGTCAAGATATTCAAATTTGTTTATGGTCCATTATGAGTTTCCAATGGAAGCTCATGTTTGTAGACGTGAAATAAATGTGGGGATTATGAAAACTGATATCATGGAGCTTGTTACTGGAGATAAGTTGGGCATCAACATGGTGCAAATTTTTTCATGTAAGTCTTAACACCTTTTCCAACGATATATTTATTAAAAATATATACTTATGTTTGTTTTTTATTAGGTATCTTTATAAAATTTGTTAGAGGAATGAGATGACGGATGTATATGGAATCATGGACCCGCAATTGATTTCCCCTGAAGCATGTGCATTGGATGAGGAACAATGAATGCTTTATATTACTGAAAGACTTGAAAAGAATATAGTCACACAATGTTGGATGATGCCTTTTTGTGAGAGGTATGAAACACATCTCTCTCAATGAGTTAATTATCTTTTAACATAAAAAACCACTAACATTAAAATTCCTTTTATCAGTGATCATTGGATGTTAGGGGTTTTTTTCCAAAGACAGAAAGCACCTTATTGGATATGCTCTGTCCATGATGATGTGAGGGAATGTTTTATGAATACATTGGAAAAGTAAGTTTCAATTTCTCAATAGTTTTATATATTATAATGAATTTTAAATTTACCCCAATAGTATTATTTTCTAACAGGGCATGGGTCTACTTTCAAAAAACACAATGAAAAGGAATGCAAACATCAAATATGTAAATGCGAAGGTAAATATCCATTTATAATTTGTACTTTTTTATTTATTACATTAAACTAATATATTTAATTTACACTCATTAAAACGAAATTTTCATGAACAACAAGGCATCATCGAATGCGGATATTATATGTTATGATTTATGTGTGAAATAATAACAACGGGGACAGTTTTGAAATTTGACCTCGTAAGATTTCCTCTTAAACATTGACATAATATTTCAATTTGATTTATTCATTATACACATTAACTACAATCCTTTTCATTTGTAGCTTTTTGATGACCCTCAACCCTATAATGTTGAAGACATCAAACACTTACAAGTGGAGTGGTCAAATTATTTTACAGGTTTGATTAAAATTTAGTTGTTTGTAATGTAAAATGTAATTTTGAATATTGTCATTGTAATTGTGTCTTTGGTATTTGTTTAGGTTGGATTTAGTTTTTTTTGAAGTTGACAGTGTATGTTTTGAAAGTTATATATGTGAATGTTTAATTTTTCTCTACTTCTTGTTTTGGTCTACTTATGATGGTTTTTCTGGTATGGATTCTGGTCTGGGGGGGGAGGGGTTTCAAGGGTGTGGGGGGTGTTCAGTGGGGTTGGGTGTATACAGGGGTCTAGAAGGGTTGTCCGGTGGGGTGGGGGGTATACATGAGGGTGGGTGGGTTGTCGAGGGGTGTTTGGGGCTGTCCAGGGGGTTGGGGGGTAGTCCGGGGGTGTGGTGGGGGATCCAATGGGGTGGGGGAGGGATGTACAGGGCGTGGAGGGGTATACATGAGGGTGGGGGGGGTGTCTCGGGGTGTTTGGAGCTGTCCAAGGGGTCGGCGGGCAGTCCAGGGGTGTGGTGGGGGCTATCAAGTGGGGTGAGGGGGTGTTGTTCAGGAGGGTGGGGGGTTGTAGAGTGGTGTTTGGGGCTGTCCAGGGGGTCGGGGTGGGGGGGGGGGCAGTCCAGGGGTGTGGTGGGGGATATAATGGGGTGGGGGATATCAAGTGGGGTGAGGGGGTGAGGGGGTTCTATTCAGGAGGGTTGGGGGGGTAGTCTAGGTGTGTGGTGGGGGTCTTCAATGGGGTGGGGGAGGGATTTCCTGAGTGTGGGGGGTATACATGAGGGTGGGGGGGGGGGGGGTTGTCCTGGGGTGTTTGGAGTTGGCCAGGGGGTCGTGGGGAAGTCCAGGGGTGTGGTTGGGGATATCAAGTGGGTTGAGGGGGTGAGGGCGTGATGTTCAGGAGGGTGGGGGGGGGGGGGTGTTTAGGGCTGTCTAGGGGGTTGGGGGCAGTCTAGGGGTGTGGTGGGGGATGTTAAGAGGGGTGAGGGGGTGAGGGGGTGTTGTTCACGAGGGTGGGGGGGTTCATGGGGTGTTTGGGCCTGTCCAGGGGTTTGGGGGCAGTCTAAGGGTGTGGTGGGGGCTCCAATGGGGTGGGGGGAGGGCTGTAGAGGGGGTATATATGAGGGTGGGGGCTATCAAGGGGGGTATGTTTTATATGTTATCAATGTAAATGCTTAAATTTTCTTTAGTTCATGTGTTGATCTCCTTCTGTTTTTGTGGTATGAATTATTGATTTGGTTTCTGGTTGATTTTGGGGGAGAGCAGAGGACTGCAGTGGAATTTTTAAAAAAAAAATTGTCTTCCACGTCGTTTATTTTATAACCGACGTGATAAAGAAATCGAGAAGGGTTTATCATGCCGGTTTTTTCATAACCTATGTGATAAAGACCTGTGGCATGGTTTATCACATTGGTTATTACATAACCGACGTGATAAAGGACCTAGGAAATGCTTTATCACGTCATTTAATCAATAACTAACGTGTTAAACGACCTGGTAAATGGATTATCACATAGATTATTTAATAACCGACCTGATAAATCATTTCCCACGCATTTTATCATGTCGGTTATTGATTAACCAACCTGATAAACCCCCCCAGACTGGTTTAGAAAATCGGTTATTATATAACCGACATGATAAACCATTGCCCAGAAGTTTATCAAATCGGTTATTGAATAACCGACACGATAACCCCCCCCCCCTCACGTGTTTATAACGTTGGTTATACAATAATCATCGTGATAAAGCCCCTCCCAGGTTTATAATGGCGGTTATATAATAACCGATGTTATAACCCCCCCCCCCGGGATTTTTCATGCCAGTTATTAATTATCTGACGTGATAAACACCGCGATGTTATGTTTGTGACGTCGGTTTTTAAATAACCGATGTAAAAAATGTAATTTATAACACCGTCGTTATTAACGTCGGCTAAAAACTGAGGTAAAAAATGAAAAATAACCGACGTAAATAACGTTTTCTGCACTACTGTGGGTATGGAAGTGGGTCGTATGGCTATTCCATTTGGTTATATGTGTGGAAGTCGACCGTATGGTTATTCCATTTAAGTATGTTTATGTACCAAGTTACATTTATATGTTATGTGTTATTTATATGAATTTTATGGTAATATTTTTGTTACAAAAGTGTAAGTAATGATATTTTATTCACTAAAGAGTATTTACATCTTTAAAAAAGGTGAAAAGTATTACATATGAGTAAGTATTCATGGTTTATTTGTTTTTTTTTTGAAAAAATAACAGTTTTCCTTCTTTGTGTATCCCTTACTGAGCTTTATATGCTCATCACAAGTTTTTGAAATGTTTTTCACAGTACATAATGTGGAAAGGGTCAAGGATGGAATCTTGGATAATACATGTTGTCTTAAACATGGAACTGGACATGACTCTTTTTTTCAAGAGTTCATGTTTTGTAAAAATTGAATACTGGGTAGAAGTGTCTACTTTGTAATCTTTTGATATGTAGTAGTTATATCCTAATTGTCTAAAACTCTAAACCTGGAAAGATCCTTAATGTTAATTATTCATTTAATTCAATATTATTTAATATATAAGGACATGTCCTTATAATTGTTATTAGTGGTCAGTTTATACAACTTTAGGAGTTAGGGTATTGTTAAATAAATGTCCATAAAGTAATTTATGTTAATATTGAAATGATATAGCATTTACAGATTACTATGTTTCTTCCCCTAAGATATTTCTGTGTTCAGAATGGTTTTTCGTAGAGGAAACATGGAAGTTGTGAAAGAATTCATACAGAGGGAAATGACCTTCCAAATCAGCTTCCTGAGATGGTCAGAATTAGAATTGAACAGTTTACTGTAATTATGGCTCAGTTGATTTAGGTGATAAATGGTGGTTGTGTTTATTATTGACATTTTGGTTTATTACCAAATTATGGAGGAACATGAAAGTCATTTAAGGGTTTTCTTTCTAAACATAAATGAAAAAAAAACATTATGTGAAATTCAGCAAGTGTGGGTTTTAGTTACAACAAATTTCATTCCTTCGTCACATTGTTTCTAAAAATGTCATAACTGTTGATCATGCTAAAACAATGATTGTTGAATAATGGCCATGACACAAAAATATAACTGAGATTCGTAGTGTTCTTGGTTTGGAAGGTTATTACAAGAGGTTTGTTGAAAATTATTCATGGTTATCTAGTCAAACAACTATGTTAACTCGAAAGGGTGTTATGTTCATTTGGACAATGTGTGTGATGACTGTTTTCAGGAATTGAAAAGAAGTTTGGCATATGCTCCAGTTTTGGCACTTCCATCTAGAAATGGTGAGTTTATTATCTACAGTGATGCTTCATTGAACGGATTGGATTGTGTCCTAATGCATAATGATCAGGTAAATTTTTATGCTTCACGTCAGTTGAGACGTCATGAGTTAAATTAACCTACACATGATTTGGAATTAGCTGCAGTTCTTTTTGCTTTAAAAAATCAGAGGCATCATTTGTATGGAGTAAAATGTGAAATATATACTGATCAAAAAATTTTAAAGTATTTATTAACTCAAAACTAATTGATCATGAGACAGAGGAGATGGATAGAATTAATCATTGATTATTATTGCACGATCCATTACCATTCGGGAAAAAAAATAAAGTGGTCGATGCTTTGAGTCTAAAACGTAATGTCCCATTACCCATGTTATGTTTGGAATGAGATCCTTTGGTTTTTGATTTGATGAACTTTGGAATAGAAGTTGTTGTTGCAGGAAATTTTTCTGCATTGTTTCAGGTGTCAGTGAGATCATCTCTATCAGACAGAATAATGAAAGCGCAGAAGGAAGACAGTGAGTTGCAGAAAAAGGTAGAGTTGGTTCAGAAGGGTATGTTTCCTGAATTTAACATTGATAATGATTGTGTTTTGTGGTTTGGAAAGATATTATGTGTGCCTTGTGATTCACAGTTGAAAAATGTGTTGTTATGTGAAGCTCATTGTTCTCCGTTTTCAGTTCATCCTAGCCGTACTAAGATGTACAGAGATCATCAGGAGTATTACTAGTGGGATGGACTAAAAAGAGATATTGCATACTTTATTGTGAAGTGATTGACATGTCATTAGGTTAAAGAAGAGTGAAAGTTACCGAAAGGAATACTTCGGCCTTTACTGGTGCTGGAAAGGAAATGGAAAAATATATCCATGGACTTCATTGTGGGATTACCAAAGACATATTGAGGTAATAATGAAATATGGGTTATAGTTGTTTGATTGACTAAATCTGCTCATTTCCTTCCTATTAGAGATACTTTGTCTCTAGATTAACATTCTCGGTTGTATGTTAAATAGATAGTTAGGTTGCATGGTGTTCCACTCTCTATTGTATCTGATCGTGATCCCAGGTTCATTTCTAACTTTTGGAAAGGGCTTTAGAAGTCATGGGGTACAGAAATAAATTTTAGTACATCTTTTCACCCTCAATCAAATGGGAAATCAGAACGAACAATTCAGACAATGGAGGATATGTTACGTGCTTGCTCGATGGATTATCCGGGATGTTGGGACCAACATATTTCTTTGGTTTAATTTTCATATAATAACAGTTTTCATTCTAGTATAAAGATGGCTCTTTTTGAGGCATTATATGGAAGGCGTTACTGAACTCAGACTTTTTGGGAAAAAGTAGTTGAAAGGAAGCAGATGGGACCCAAATTGGTTAAAGAGATGGCAGAGAATGTTCAGTTGATTCAGAAGAAAATGATAACAGCTCAAAGAAGACAGAAAAGTTATGCAGATAACCGGAGGAAGGATCTTTCTTTTGAGGTTGGTGATCATGTCTTTCTCAATGTTTCTCCATGGAAAAGTGTTATGCATTTTGGTAAGAAGGAAAAATTGTGTTCGAGGTTCATTGGACCTTATGAAATCCTGGTGAATGTTGGATCAGTTGGATACAGAGTAGCTTTACCTCCTAGTTTATCCCACGTACACAATATTTTTCATATTTCGATGCTGAGAAAGTATATGCCAAATCCATCTCATGTTTTGAGCCCAAAGATAGTTCAGTTGGAAGAGAATCTCTATTATGAAGAACAACCAGTCAAAATTCTTGACCACAGAGAGCAAGTGTTGTAGAATAAGGTAATGCACGAGGTAAAAATTTTGTGGAAAATTCATATGGTTGAAGAGGCAACATGGGAATCTAAAAATTCTATGAGGGATAAATACCCCCCACATATTTTTCTATGTGAATAAAAATTGCAAGGAATAAATTTAAAAAAGGGGGAAGGATGTGACATCCCAGGTAAATGAAGAATAAGATATTTTCATATTCATTAATATTTTTTTACTAAATATTAATTTTATTATAATAGGGATTCTATGTTCGATAGCGTACCTGATACGTAATAATGAGGTTCATTGGAATCCTACATTGCACACTAATAATATAATATTATAATTTTAAATGGTAGTTAACTCCTAGCCATTGTATTGGTGAGAATTAACGAAGCTAACTACAATATGATTATACAGGATTGTTAAATGTATTAACATTATCCAATAAAAAGTTAGAGGCTTAAAATGTGAATAAATCTAATTTTAAGCATAATTTACATTAAATGGTTGATTTATCGCCTTTTATTGGAGAACCCTTTTTAAATCCATTTTTGGTTACATTAATACATTATTTATGACCAAATAAAATCCTTCATTAGAATGGGTAAATCAAAATTAACTTTGTGTAAATTTTTGGAATTTTTCCGATAAAGTTCAATTTTTAATGAATAGTGAAAAATATTGTATTTTAAATCAAAAGTGCCTTTTAATCTAATTTATTTATATGGTTAGATTATCAGTTTAATTTGGTTTAAAATGAAATTAAAATATATTTTTACCATTTAATCCAATTTTGGTCATTGAAATTATTTTCCCTTTGAAATTAGACATAAACAAGTATCAATCTTTTGATATTTATTGTTTATAAAAAACACGATATTTGTTTTGATAACGGGAATTAATTTTAAAATTAATTAATTCCACTTCTATATTTTGAATTTAGAAAAATAGACATTATTTTTGATTTTGGAATATCAAATATAGCTTAGGATGAATGTCTGTTATTTTTCTGAAAAACATCAATTTTTGATAAATAGTGAAACCACTTAGTGGTAGTTAAAAAACTGACTTTTTCATTTAAATGAAATTTTACCACTTCTGTGAATTGAATTTCGAAAATACTACATACATAGTTTCTATCAAGAAGTATAATGTGGCTCAATAAGATGCAAATAATTTTTGGTGAATAGTAACTTCTGACTTTTCTTTACTACTGTATAAGGTAAATAGGGTAATTCAAGGTAAAAGGGATATTATAATAATTTAAAATTACCATAACATTTGTCCAAACCTAATTTTTTGAGTCATTAACGTCCATGGGCATCTATGGGTCGATTTAGGGACCTCATTGATCCACAATGGGAGAGAAAATAACAATTTAGATTAATTAATTTAATGTGAAGACAAAATTGACATTAACACAAATAATTTAGTAATTAATTTTATTATAGTGTTTTATAAGTTGTATTTTCGACTAGAAATATTATTTTTAAAGCTAAACAGATTTCCTACATCATGTTATTTGTTTTATAATTTTTAGAAATCAAATAAATTTATTTTTTTATGACACAATAATGATGCCGTATTTACCTCATTAATAAATGATTTAAATAAATAAGATTATAATGATTAAATTATTGTGAAAAAAATGTCCAATTGTGATTGGATGATTTTATTTCTAATATGAGTCATTGTATCTTGGACCTCAATGATTTTGGACTTTTAAAAACCAAATATCATTATATTATAAAATAATATTTTCACACTTTCCTAAACATCCCCTCCCCTCCTTTATAAAAAGAGACCACTTCTAACCAATTCCTCACACATCTCAAGCCATTTGGATAGTCCAAAATCAAACAAATTAATCTCCATACATTCCTCTCCTCCTCCTTGAAGCCTTACCTTAGGAAAAAGGCACTTCAAGAAGTCTTTTGGTTCAAACCAAAGGGAGCTACCCAAATAAAACGTAACAGATTCACTTAAATTGTTTTCTTTTATTTTAATTCTCCAACCCCTAAACTCGTTTTACATAATTTCTTTTGTAACATCACTAGTATACTAAATATTATAGGATGTTTTTTGAGAAATATCAGAACTACACATACACACAACTCCATCTAATGGATGAATAAAATAATGTTTCTGTGGATGGAAAACTAACACCTCATGAAACAATGATTGTTCAATTACATATTACCACCTCTCATGGTGGCCATTATGATGGAACTATATTTATATATGATATATATAATGTTTATGATTTCATTATGGTTCTTTACATCACAATTATATCATGCCTTAAGGGTTTCCATAGTGGGTAAATATGATAATCTCATTTGAGAAAGTGCGGACTACTGCCCCTTAAAATGATGAGACTCATTAATTTCTCATATGGGATGTATAAAGGATATAGTTAATGATATTATATAATATATTATACTGGAATTATAATATAGCTATTTATACTTATTTTTTCATTCTATTTAAATAATAAATTTAAATGAAAGTAGCGTTCATGCGTACGTACGACTTACCGTCTCCATGAATGGTGCATTTCATTTCTTACCTCCAAATGATATGTACTATTTTAAATACATGTATATACTCAATATATATGACATATAGGATATTTAAATCATGAATTTCATTATTAATATAATGTAATATTGACCACATGGACAACTTGTAAATATAAGGTTTTCATTTTTGACTCAAGTACCAAATATCGACAAAATGAACGTTATTAACTTAAATGTTTACATAATGTTTATAACATGGTAATAAGTTATATAAAAGAAATAATAAACATGAAATAGGATATTATGTAATTATAAATTAACTTTAGTTTATTATTCATAAGATTAAAGAATGATCGAGTCATGTGGGACGCGAGGTAAGGGACTTCGTCTCAATCTCCTTTCATTGAGGCATATTTTGTTTTAATAAACGATTATATTTTATACGCTGTATACACACACTTGAATTTTCAAAGGGAAACTTTTAATATGAAGTGTTTTACTAAATGAAAAAATGATTATGTTTCTTTTTAACGTAAGTGGTGAAAACGCCCATTTCCACCGCCTTAAGTATTATTTGATCTTTGGCTTCCTCAACAAGATGTAATGTTTTTTTCAAGGAAAATAAATAACTTATACTCTTTTATGTATTTTTGGTGTTGAAAATGGTTTTGACAATGGATTTTTTATGTCAATTTATTTAAATGATATATTGTGATTGAAATGTGGAAATGATTCATTTCCTTTATATTTTTTGTATGTGATATGATTTTATATTGGTACTTGGACATTTCACGTGTGGTTACGTGATAAACCAAATGACAGGTGGGGATATGAATAACATGATGGGTGGTTACGTTATAACCTCCAATGCATTGGGTATGGAAGTCAGCCGTATGGCTATTCCATTTGGTGATATTTGTGGAAGTCAATTATATGGTTATTCCATTTAAGTATGTTTATGTCCCAAGTTACCATTATAAGTTATGTGTTCTTTATATGGGTTTTATGGTAATATTTTGGTTATATAAGGGTATATAATGATATTTTATTCAGTGAAGAATATTTAATTCTTCAAAAAAGGTGAATATTATTACTTATGATCAAGTATTCATGGTTTTTTGTTGTTTTGAAAAACTAACAGTTTTCTTTCTTTGTGTATCCCATACTGAGATTTATATGCTCATCCCATGTTCTTGAAATGTTTTTTAGAGGACATAATGTGGAATAGGGTCAAGGATGAAATCATGGAAAATTCTTGCTGTCTTAAACATGGAACTAGACATGACTCTTTTTTTCAAGAGTTCATGTTCTGTAAAAAACATGCATACTAGGTAGATGTGTCTACTCTATAATCATTTGATATGTAATAGTTATGTCCTAATTATCTAAAACTCTAATCCTAAAAAAGATCCTCAAGGTTAATTGTTAACTTAATTCAATATTATGTAATGTATAAGGTCGGGTCCTTATATTTAGGATTGGATATAATGGTATCTTTGTATATTTTTTTGAATTTATATTATTAATTGGGGAGTATTTCATGGTTTGGTATGAGAACAAAAAATAAAGGACCTAAAAATTATATATATTAATAATAAGGGAATATTATGATGAATATATGGTATCCTTATCTATGGGGATTCAATAATTTTTGTTTCATGCATTGAACATTAATATTATTTTGAATGGGATGATGGATTTTATGGGAGTGGATGAGAAAAAACATTCTCCTAAATTACTAATATATTTATATACTTGGGTAGGGTTAGGATTATATATTACCTATTATATCAGCTTATAGATTACATTAAGGGATTCAAATGAGGAGTTATATCAATCACATGAGTTTCTGTGTCAAATAATAGACATAATGGATAGACTTTATTGAAAGAAATAAATATGTGAGATCCAATAGTAGAATTTACCCATGTATAAGGGATATTTATCTAATCATTGTACTAAATATTATTCAGATGATGTTGATATTTTCTTTATAGTGATCTTGATAGGGGAGGATCACTATGCTACAATTGTAGGGAGTTTTTTTAGGATTAGTGAACTAATGTTGGAGTTTTGTATTGGGAGATCATGATGTGTTTCTAATTGGATTTTCTATGTTTGAACTTATATTCATTATAGATTTTTTATTTGAGACTCTCATAGTTATGTTATTGTATAATATATTTGGGATTTATTACTAGAGTACATTTATATAATAGTTATTCCTAATGTTTATTGAGTTTGAATTTTATTCTTATGATTTAATGATTGATGATAATCTCAATTATTTTTATTTCTAGAGATATTTATGAATGGAGAATCTAAAATAATCGGGTATCTATTATCAAATTTAAATCATATATACAATTGAGTACAAAAATATGATGAATAATATTGATGACGAATAGTGGATAATATTGGATATTTAATGGTGGTGAAATGCTAAATGTTTGGTTAGATATAGAAATTATTTACTTATCAATAAATTTATGTTGAGTAGTGGTTATGGGAATCAAGTACTAGAAAAAAATCATTTTTCCATTACAAATTCTTTAGATGTAATTATAATTGGATACTCTATCTGATGGATATACGAGGTTTTATAAGGTTAATATTTGTCAATATATTTAGGCTGGATATCAATTTTCATGTATCCTTTTACTTTTTCATATATAACCTCATGATATTATTCTCATTATAGATTGGAGAAATTTTTAATAAGATTAAATTATTGGTCTTGATGTATGCTTATTTTCTCTAACATGGATGTATATTATATGGTAATCTTTAGGAAATGATATTTTTTATATGAAATAATGAGATTAAAAAATTTTCTTTTACATATCATTTTTTAATATGATTCTATTTTAAACATATAGAAGAAACTATGGATGGGTTTCCTAGAATTCCAAGGGATTATACCGATATTTTCCATAGAATGTAACAAGTATTCCTACATTGTGAGAGGTCTAATATAGGATATAGTAATACACATTATTTTCCCACATAACTATAGATTTTTTTCATATGTAACATATAAATGTATTTTATCTTGGAATTTATAATAATGAACTATTTCAGAAATTATTATATTGTATAATGTATCATCATGGGCCACTCTAGGGTTATTCATGAATAAGGTAAATTGAATCATGGTATGGTGTATAGATTACATATGGTTGAACAATGTGACATTGAAGAAACATAATGCTCATCGTATGATAAATGATTTTTTTGACCATTGTTAAATACAAATAAAATTTTATATAACCAATATAATATAAAGATATACCAATATTATAATTAAGGACGGGGATATCCAAAGATATATTTTTAATGTCATAGTGATCATTTCAATTTTCTATTCCATTTTGAGTGATGAATGAATGAATTATATTAATGGTAATAGTGTATAGGGTGTTTTAAATCAATATTTATTATTTTAGTGTATTCTTCCATAATGTAATTTTACTTTAGATAATGATGAAGGATGATTATGAATAGAATATATCTGACCTATTGGATATTATCATGAATCATTGGTGTTTTTAATCTATTCTAATTTGTTGATTCAAAATATTTCATGTACAATTTATTACTATTTTTAATTTGAATAATTGTTAAAACAAGGATACAATGATGATCATTGTGGTTATTACATGTAACCCACCAAATTAATTTAATAAATATAGTATTTTTCTTCTATTAGAATGTATTATATTTATGGTTTGAATCTATATTTTTTATATGGTGAATCCTAATTGAATGGATTGAAGGATTTATTTTTTAATTGATTTTTTGATTACCCATTTTTAATGGATGAGGGGGGACCATTAAAAGGCCTGTAGGCTTAGAGATTACATTGGCTTTAGGGTTGGAGACATTACCGGGCCCATAGGTCTTAAGGAAATAATACAGTCTATGACTAATTGAAACCGCCCCTCTCCAGAATCTTCATTGTGATCAACTCTCCACCTTTTCATGGATATTTGGATAGAAGTCTTCTGATGAGATATACATGCCCGATATCGATGGAAATTGTATACCCTCTCATTATTCCAAATCCATTATCACTTATTTTGGGAATGAGCCCTACTCTTGAACCCCCCTATAGAGATGGTTCCTTGTAGAATCTATATATGCATCTACATATTAGGTGGCCCAAAAGGAATGGAGGAGTCCGGAAGGCCTTGAGGTGGCCTGAAAGCCTATCTACACTAGATGGATGGGGTGACCTGATGTCCTTAATGATTCCATGCTTAAACTGATGGCCCATGGTGAATAGTTCTGGCTGCAACAATAATGAACATTATCTGCTGGAATATTGTGAATCCATTATTTTATTTTCTTGTTAAATAAAATCAATTTTTTCTGATAAAAATAATTTCTAGAAACTTATTAATATATGAAATAGGATTATTTTAGTTCCCAAACTCTTTATTTATCTAAATAGTTATTCTTTATGTGGTATTTTATGACATATATGATTATAGATATAGATGTTTCATAATTATGGAAGGGGAAGTCATTACTTATAGGCCAAGATAACTATATCCTATCGAATTCAATTATGTTATTCATGATATTGAGATTGTGGTTGTGGTATTTTATACTTATTATTTGGAGGATTTATTATCCTATTTAGCTATTTAGATTCTATACTTATTATAATATTTCAATGAATATCATTACTTGGAAATAGATCATTTTTATAGGATATAAAGATATTTTATTTGATATTATAATTTAGAGATCTTATAAATAAAAAGAGAGGAAAATATGGTAGTTGAAACTTTATTTGAAAATATATCTAGATATGTTTCCTAATAACTATGTATTAATTGATAGTAATATATTAATTTTCAAAATATTTACATCCTTATTATATAATGATTTATTTCAAAACATTTCATTATAAAATTTGGTGAAATGTTCATTAGTGTGACTGGTTGGTGTGTCTGAGTTGGGTGACCCAATGACAGAGTGGTACAGAGATAATATAATAAATGTAAATGAAATAGATGGTGTGGTAGATGAGAAATAAATAAGGGTTTTTCAAAAAAAACTATATATTCAATATATTATTTAGGATAATGAATTAGAGACTATTTTAGTATCACTTGTTCCTATATTTTACCAGGTGTTTGTAAGAAAATTAATTTTCCTACAATATTCATTCATCTTTGGATTTTCGACTGTGAAATTGGAAATGAATTTCAATGGATATTTTTGTTATATCCTCAAGATATAATAGAATTTGATATTATTTAGTTTGTCAAAATTAATTTAATTAAATATTATGATTTATTATTAATCAAGGAATGATTCCCAGTAGATTATGTGGGAAATACATGTATAATAGAGGTGTAGATAGTTTATGGAGTTCCATAGATTTTAATTCTGAAACATGAATTTTAGTTTACGTAATGGATATAGATGATAGAGTAATGTAATTTTTGAACTAAGTTATTCACTTTTAGTACATCCCATCCATAAAATGATAGGGAATATATTGGGATTATTTTGATAATATTGGATATGTTTTGTGAGATTATTTTATATTAAAGAGAACATATGATGTTCATTTTACATTAAATGATGTTAAATAGAATATCAATTATAATTCTTCTTTGGGTATGGAAAAATATGATTCTTTGTTTTAATGACCATGTTGTCCTCCTCTTTTTTGGGTTGAGATTTTTTATCTGATTGTAGTTGGCACCAACATAGTTTGTTATATATTATTTGATAACTGTTGAGGACTACATAAATGATATAAAAATATTATTCATGTTATTGGATTTTACCATTTTAATTTTTGTTTTTATGTCATATTTTATTATGAATTTCTCCTTAGAATGGAAAATAATGTGTAAACAAAGGAAGTAATTATTTTTCAATATATTCATTTCTTTTAGAGATTATGGTTTATGTTAGTGTGGTAAACTATCAGTTAGAATAACCCATTCAGTTGAAAGGATTCATGATGTATTTATGGGTCTTATATTTAGAAGAATTATGACGATCCTTCACATGTAATTGATTTTTGTGATACTGACATTGAAGATGAAATGAATTTATTCATTAATTAATGAAAATTCAAGATTATAGAGAGAAAATCATTGATGGATGAGTTATTACCAATGAGTGAATTCTTTTTTAAAATTGAGGCATTGTGGAAAAACCTTGTTTTAGGTAATCAATGGATCAAATATAATTATGGAAATTTTTTTAATAAGATATTATTGATTTTAGATGTGTAGTGTTTTGGTTTAAATAAATGTAATGGTAATGAGAATACATATGATATGTATTCCTCCTAATAACCATTTTTTGGATATTGTAGGATGATTTTTTAATGGAATTCATATTTTAGGGGTTGAAAAATTAAATTTTTGGACGTTTGGGTAACTGTTGAGGTTATATAGGAATTTTTATGATGAAGGGTATAATGGTACATTTTCTAGCGCTAAAATGAAATTTAGAGTAAATCATTGCATTAAATACATAATTTTTTTCCACTGGTATAATTTTAGATATTTTCATGGGGGGTTAATGTTGATTTTTTTGTGGAAATGACTTGTTAATTTATTTAAGTAATTTTTTAATTCTTTATTTGTTCAAATAAAACTGTTGAGTAATGTAGATGATTTTTACATTGGATAATTTTAAGAAATGTTCATTGATTATTTTTTAGTTGATTGCATGAAAATAAGTCTATTCTGTAGATTAATTTGGGATTTATAATAAATATTTCAAATAGAGTGTTACAATGGATTGGATGTGTGGTTTTACTAGATTTTTTAGAAGGGGAACAAAACATGGAATAATTTTTTTTGTGATCTACCTATCCATTAATTAAAATTTCTCAATTTAACCCTTTTGTTTCAATGGATTTCCTGAAAATTCCAGTGGAATTAAGGATTATGAGAGAGAAAAAAAAGATATATTATCTATCTATGGTGATTGATGACTAAAACTCACCTTGGATACTGAAAAAGATGACTAAATATTCCCAGCCTTTTTTAATATCTATGAATTTTTAAGGATTTTAATATTTTTAATTGTTTATAAATAATGATGATCCAAGAAAATCATTTTAATGGTAAATTGGTGATTATATATGATGATCATATTATTAATGTAAAATATAATCAGTATGATTATTTGAAATAAATTATAAAAATTGATATTGTATATTATTATAGAAAAATAGATTTTTTGGAATTTATTTATAATATATGATGGAAAATACATTCCATTATTTTAAATTTTTAATTTTTATTTATTTATGATGGATTAAAAGTAAGATATTATGATATTATATAAGAATATGAATAATATTTGAAGAATGAGAAATTTTATGATTGTTTTCCAGATGAATTTTCTTTATTATTTGTCTATGTTCAATATATGAATTCTACTATATGTTTTGGTAGATATTCTATGAATTTATAATTATTATGTCTGTAAAAAATATATATACAGTGATAAAGATAATTTTATGAAACTGGGATTGGGGTAGGGAAATTCTTCACAATGATCATTCCAAGGAGAATAGTGATCATATGACATAATAGTGAAGATGAAATTTCACAAAATGTGTTATAAGGGGCTTTTTCGTTTTTATATGATTCATGCATTATATACATAGGTTCTATAAAATATCAAAAATTAGGTCAGTTGGACATGAACCTAAACATATGACATATATTATGATATACTGTATATTGTATGTAGTGATGTGAATGCAATGATTTTTATAGAATATGATACTCTTATATCATAAGAAATATTAGATGATTCTATTTTATCTAATTATATAGCACACCGAGACATATAATATGGGATCCAAATATAAGGAATAATTCCACCCCACCATTTCATCATTTGTGAATCAAGGAAATTTCTTTATTTATATATTTTTAAATATTTATTGATGTGTTCATGGAATAACTCCAACACGTAGTATCATGTGACGAAATCTAGGATATGGTAGTTGGTATTCCAACATTAGGATACACTGATTTTTTTTAAGAAAGTATAGATAAGAGATATAATCCCACCGATTGATTTGGAAGTGATATGTTCAAGAATATCTAGTAAAATATTCATTTTAGAATAAACTGTTGACTTTGGATAAAGGCCCTAACACCGCATACATCAAATGATATCATATTATAGTGAAGTATTGGATCAACAAGTTCTATATTATCCATTTTCATGTTCAAAGTAATGATGATAGATTATAGATTGACATGGTTTTATTTTACATTAATTTATCGATAAATGATATCTATAAACCCATATGTTGATTTAGAGGCTTTTTTCTAAATTATATAAACTTGTTAATATTTTTTAGAGAACGTGATTATTGAAAGGAATTTGAAAGTAAAATAAAAAATTTGATGCAAATAAAATATTTCTCTTTGGGTAGATGTAGAATTCAATTGTAGCATAAAATCAGGTATGAAAAGAAGGAATACAAGGGATTTAAACTAGGTCATAGGGTATGATATATGAGATCATTAAATATTATTAATCACTTAATTTTGAACTATTCTAGTAGCATAAGATGTTTATGATATTTGGGATGTTACTATATATTAATGGTAGGGAGTTTTTCTAAAAACAATATATCAATGCATATGGTTATCTGTGTTAAAAAACATACATATAGAAAAACCTAATTTAATATAAATTTTTTTTAACTCTATGTGTGTTTAAATCTATTTTAGTTTACATTATGATATATATGACTCTTATTTATGATAAAAATATGATATATGTAAAAATATTAATGTTTTACTATTTTTATATAATTTATTTTATATTATAATATTATTATAAATTAAAAGTTTTAGTTCATGTAAAATGATATTTTTGATGCCTAAAAAATATGAAGTGTTTCTATTAATTTCATATCTTTTAGAAAAGAATAAAATAGATTAATTACTTTTTTGTTCCATTTTAATATTAATGTTTCTAAAATTTTAATCAGCTTTGATTTTTTCTATGATAGATATTTGGGATTAATTGATTCAAATAGTTTTGATATCCATGAATTAAAGATTAGGTACAATAACCTACAACTTTATTACATCTACTTTAATCTCAAATACTATAAGACTCATTAGGGGTGCTTCTGAAAAACAATCAGTATGATAAATCCCATTGGGTTACAGATTTTAATAATTTTATTCAATATATTATGAAATATTATGAAAAAATATCTTTTTCAGAGCATATCTCTAATACTAATGATGATAATGGGGGAGGAAAGCATTCTATAAACACTACTGCCCATAGAGACAAAATTTTAAATGAAAAAAATAAGTATCATGGGGGATTTTCTGATGTTTTAAAGAAGTAATCAATACATTGGGAGGATATTTGCACTATTAATCCAACTTTGTGAATCTGTTCTTCTACAAGTACATAAAGGGTAGATCTAATGAACTCTTACAATTCATTGAGTTATGATTTTAACTAAAATAATGACAATAATTCATGTAATCTTATAGACTTGAATCACTGGTAATTATATTTTTTATTGGTGGATCTTGGTTTCGATGAGGGTTGTTTTACTTTTTACGACACCATTATCAGCCACCATTTAGTTTTCCAACACATAATAATTTAGTATCTGATTTCTTCCCTTTTTAAATTAGTTCCTAAATATAATTTTTGAATATCAATATTAATAATTATATTGAAATAGATTCTAACATGAGTAAAGTATGCTCAGGTATATCGATGTTCATTTTTACATTCCATTAGCCATGAGTCTTATTCATTTTTATAGAATCGTGGAGGATATCTATATATAGATATGTTCTTACACATGTGATGATTATAAGCCATATATTAATGGCTCTGGGTTCTATTTATGTGTGAAATAGATTATTCCAAAATTTTCATTGCTGTCATGATAGAATATTTGTCTTCGGTTTTCATGAAAATAAATTCCATAATCAATAGATTTGAATTAATGAAAATAGAAAAGGGATAGAACATCAGAACCAAGATTATGATCATCACACAATGTTTATTATTAGTTTAATTAGTTAAATATTTACATTGATTGGATTATTTAATCATCGATTCATGTTAAAATAGATATACAATGTAATATTTTTCTGTATGAATCAAGGGAACATTCCCTCTAGTGGCGATCTGCACGTGTTCTACGAATATCGAAACATCATCCTAGGAATATATGTGTGCTATCATGGCATATCCTAAAATTTTTATCTTTCTTTTCTGGTCTCTTTGATAATTATTCTAAATAATTCTCCTTGATATCATAATATATGAGATTGGAAGGTGGATGAAGACATCTCTCTTTTATTTGGAGAATTTTGGGAGAGGGATCTCGCTAAGGCTTGAGTGGATTCACTATGGCTATCGTTTTTAACAACAAAAAATGAATTAGATCTCTTAAAAAATAATATTACCATGTTTATATACATCTAGGGTTAGCTATAAATAATTTCATAAGTGCCGCTTCTTATTTATTTATACCCATTGGAACACCAAGCCAATAATAAAATTAATAATATTATTCTTTATCAACATTCTCTAAACACATGAGTTAAATTTAAATATAATTTATTTAAATATTATTTAATATACAATATTACACCCTGAACTAAATGAATTGGGAAGCCATTCCACTACAATAATTAATTGGATATGAGTAATGTATTTTTTATTAAATAAAAATCTCTTTTTTATTTGTTAATTTTGAAATAAATATTATATTAACTAAATAGAGAAATATATTTATTAAATATTACAGTAACATAATATTCTGTTCAATAACTAAAGACAAAATATATGTAATCAAGAAAACATGAATATTTATTAAACCAAATTTGGAAATAATATATGTTCAAATTGTGAAATAATAAATAATAATATTTTATTTTACTGCGATTCTGGATACACAGAGTCTATGTCCGCCTAGGACTCATTCTCAATGGGATTGGGTGAAGTAGTCTAAGGTCCATGATTAGTGTTAAGAAACAGGAAAAGGAACCCATAAATGAAATAGTTAATACTAAAATGACATAATACCTTATATATATGATTACTATCTATTTCAAATCATTTATCATGATATCATTAATCAATAATGTTTCATGCATGTTCCATGAACATATGTGTGCAATGTCTCTTTCATTGACATTTCATTAATTGAACATTCCCATATAACCCAATGGATAATGATTTATTTTGGATATATCATTTCCATTAATGCGTAAGATGTATTAACATCTATTAAACAACGTAAGGGAAAAATCCTTTCTCATGTAATTCATTAATCCAATATAACTCTCGTCCCAACCAATTTATCCAACCTCCCTATAAACATATTTCATCATGTGTTTTGTCAATACATGAATGTACATGACTTATAAAAATTATTAATAACAATATTACCATCTGAGGATCAATACACATGTTCGAAAATTGGAAAATCTAATGACACATATTAATGGGGATTTCTTACTTGCTAGTCTTATTCTCATAACATACTATACTTGATATGACCAAGGGAATTGACCATGAGAGGGGGCCTAAAATTTCAATTAGTCTCTGAGCATGATTGATTTTATCATTTTATTCTCTCAAATGATATAATCCAGCTATAAAAAATATATTTGGGAATAGCATCCTAGCACTTCTAGGTTCAAATCATAGATGGTAACTTTTATGACCTTTTTATGAGACATCTAGAATTTATACATCATCACACACAATGTTGTGTAGAAAAACAATCATAATGTGATATGTAGATTAATAATTATTCCAAATTATGAATATAGTTTCTCATAACATTCTAAGAAGTTGGTTATAGCAATCAAACTCTAACATACTATCACATTCTATAGAAAAACTACAAATAACATATAATCATCTTTCTATCACATGATAATCATTCTCCAACTGATATTTTCCATTATTCACAGGGTCATACACATGATCTTCTAGGGGTACACTACTTACTGTGACCCCAACCTATTGATACAAATCCCTCAAAATTTGATACTTATGGTGTATATTATTTGTTTATTGGTGAGACCATATCTCTATTTCAAGGGCCACCACTATATTATTATCATTAACAATGTGATATTATTTTTACCACTAGGAACCACATCATGATCAAGGAAAATGATTCATATCCAAATTGATTTTTTGGCTAAATCCAAAGCCTCTATATACTTAGACTCTACCATGGAATCTATGAGAACTGTATTCTTTGAACTCTTCTAGAAAACAAATCCTATTTAGAGACATAAAACAAATCCCTAATGCCTCTTCAGATCATTTTAATCTATTTGAATAATAGAATCTCTATAACATTGGATGGCCAACTCTTTATATGCTCTATATACAAGGTTCATATTCTTAGTAATTCTTCAATATTTTATAATAGCCTTAACAGCGAACCAATTTTGTTCTCCTTGGTCTACATGATATTTTATTCCCATGGTATTATCATAGGGAACATCTTGTCAATTTCACAACATTTCTTATTTTATTTATCCTACTTTCGAAGCATATGTGATCTTAAACATTCTAAATTTTTCATTTTCTGTCATGGGAAACATTTTCTTATAAAGATGCAAACCATATCATATAGGAAACAATCCTATATTTTATTATTACAAACAAAATCTCATTATTATAGGGTCACTATATATACGTTGACTTATTCCAAGAAGCCTATGGGGTCTATCAATAATGATATTGGTCACTAGAATATATGTTACTTCACCTATGTTCATCATAAATGCACTTTTTTAACAACTCTTTAATAAACTTAAGACTGGTATGTCATTTCCAATATGTAATATTTCATCATCATATAAAACCAGGACAACAAGAAAGTTCTCACTAACCCTCTTTTAATAAAATGGATCGTATTAATTTTAACAAAAACAAAATTTTATTATAGGTTTATCAAAATGAATGTTCCCTGGCCTAGATTCATGCATCGACTATAAAATGTATCTCTTCAACTTGAAAATAATTTTTTACATAACTGGGTTCACAAAAATTTCTTGTTGTTATATATAGCTATCTTCCTGATGGTTTCCAATATGGATATACTTTTATATATCCATCTATAAGTCTTCATATTCATGGTAACGTGGCATAACAAGTTGACTTCTGATGGATTCAAAATGGTAACTCATGAAAATGTTTCATCAGAGTTAATTCTTGGACCGTAGGTGATCCTTTTATCCAATACCCTTTCATTGATGGTATTTATTTAAGCTTCTATGAATAATTTTCTCTTGAATACCCATTTGAACCCTCTATGATTTACCACAACTGGATCATTGATCATAACCAAAACAATTTTATGATATATGGAATCCTTGTCAGAAGTCATGGATTCATTGATTATTTCATTTTATATGAACTCTACTACCTATTTGTAGGATACAGTTTCATCATTTTCAACAAATAATTATTCACCATCACCGGGTACTAGAAAACCCAATCCATTTTTTTCCTTTACCACTCTTTTTCTCCCATATACTACTTGTGTACCAAAAACTAATTCAACCATGTGGTATGTGGAATCTATTAAAGTACCAACTATTATGTATATTCAACATTAAAATCATTTATTTTATTCTTCACCCAATACACTTTATGAGGATTTTCACCCCCTCATGAAATATGATTTGCCTAGGAATAGTTACGTTCTTGTTTGAGTGTTATTATAGGTAGTATATCGTTTTTTAAATTGGATACCCTATAATGACAAACACTGTTCACCAGGACAATGTCTATTTCCTAAAAATTCCTTAACATATTCCTCACAACCCCATACATGTGAATGAGACAAAGATAGTTTCTTTTTACTCCATAAATAGAATATAATTCCTTTTTACACTTTATTTCATACTCAATTTAATGTATATGATGATGTTTTTAAAGGACATAGATATTTAATTCCTCAATTATTTATAAACATATCCACTCGAGTCATCAGAAAAAGTAATTAAATAATAATAACCACCTTAATATTCCACTATTAATTCTCCACACACGTCATTATGTACCAATCCTATAAGAATTATGGCCCTTTCACCATGTCCACTGAATGGTGTTTTGGTCATTTTTTATTATGAAGAACTATGATATAATTCATGTGGTTTTAGAATATATGTTTCTAAATAACCATACCGACAAGGATTTCTCAAATACATGTAATTTGCATAACATAAATGGTGGTGCCATTCCTTAGTGGTGTATGAATTATGTGAATATGATTTTTTATCTATTGAAAATATATGGTTTTTATAATTTAATACATAAATTCATTTATTTAATTTTCTCATATGATAACAATTATTTTATAACAGAAAAATCTTTTATTACCAAACCTAAAAATTAATACATTGGTTTCTAAGAATTATAAATTAATTATGTTCATTGTAATAGTTGGTGCATATTAATAGTATTTAAAAAAATCATCCCCGTAGGAAATAAATGGTGGTAGTCACTAATGGCTAGATAATCCAAACTATCACTATTGGAAAATCACAGATCCACATCTCATATATCAGTATTTTTTAATATAATAATTTCTTATCTTTTGATATAGATTTAAGAACTACAAGATGTATATAATACTAAATATCAATATATTTAATGATTACACTCAACCACAAATTAACCTATAGCTTCTCCTGGGTTTTAGGTTTATTTATTCTTCCAATGTCTGTTATTCCCCATAAAACACATACACCAACCATTTCCTTTATCTTCCTATAAAACTTTATCTTCCTAGAAGGAATGTTCTTGGGATCATTAGACATTGTGTGAGTATTAGACCCCCTTAACTTGTAATTTATTTACTTATTCCCAATAAGGATTGGGTTTTTCATACCTCATGTACTTATCCACATGGGTAATCAATGTAATATTTTTATAATCACTATTCTCATTGTTTCTGATATTTAAATTAAAAATAAAACTTTTGAAGGTATTGGGGTGTGTGGAAAGTAGTATATATGTGTTCAACTCATCATGGAATTTAATCCCCAGGATGTCACAGTATTCAATTGAGCTAGAAATATTGAATACATGAGTCCCTACTGGTATGAAATCTATACAATTATTTTTTAACAATGAATTGAGATATCATATCCCACTTAACCCACCTTCCCATGATAGAGATCCCTAAGGATAGAAATAATGTTATATGTATTCATGTCATCATTTTGATTCGAATGATCATTGGTCATGTTTGATAGCATGAATCATAGAAATTTGTTGGCATCATTCAAATATTTCTCATATAGTGAAAAATATTCATCACTAGAATCATTTCTAGGATCATCATGTTTTGGTTCTTCCAAAAAATAAACTTTACATTAATGGATAAGGGCAACAAGAATGCTCATTTTCAACTATTGGAAATTTTTTTCAATGAAAAGTTTATCCTTATCAACAATGGTACACAATGATATGTTGGAATTAATTTTTATTTCTATTTCTATCCATATGATGAGAATAATTTTAGTACATTATCTAATAAAATTTATACAAATAAATAAATATTATATGGATTATTGTCACACTATTTTAATAAAACCCAATAGCCCTCACCATTAAATTTAGAATATCATTCTAGTTGGAAACTATAGTGGAAATGATCAATATTCCACATTTTATTACCCTAACATTTTTTTCACGTAACTTGAATGGTTTTAGGTATGAAATCCAAATTCTAACTGTAATAAATCATAGTTTATGAATCTGTTGAGAAGAATCCCTAGTCCTAAAATCCGTGAATTAGATTTCCCCAACCCTCACATCCTATTTACAACAATTCCTAATTTGGTATTCAATGATTTATGTGAACCAGATTAAGTCAACCCAAAACATCATTGTAGAATACCCTTGTAATTGATTGCACTCGAAACATGTTGGTTCATTCACTTTGATATACTGTCCTATTTTAACTGATGTAGTTGAATTATTTACTGAGAGAATATATATGTGTAAATGATTTATTTTTTCTTTTATTATTAAATCAACAATTATAATATTTATTACCTACATTTAAACATTAAGTCTATTTATATAAGAGATTATCTTGGTCATAGAAAAAATTTACGCAGAGGTTAATTTATTTTAGTTCTATCTTTCATGATCGTTAATTCAATAATTCATTTTTTCATAAGAACATAATCAACAATGAAATAACAATTCATCTTTATAGATAGAAAATAATAAATGGTTATGATCACGAGGTTTTACTAATGGTTAGTTTATCCTAAAGATGATAAACTAATCATCAACCATTAGGTGAAACACCTTGATAATGTAAGGGTTCATATTACTACTATCAAGTTGTTAAACTATGTGTCTCTCTGGGATGGGTTTCTCTATGGATCCAAACATGATCCACCTCTAATAGAATGGGATCTACATCAATTATATTTGATTTCACTCACATAAAGGTAAGAATAAAAGTGGTTTACATAAATTAAACCACAAGTAGAAATGTTATTACATAATGTTATGAGAGGAAACACACTGGTCATCAATTCAATTTAAAATAAATTTAATGTGGTCAATCACAAACATATGTGTATTTTAAACCCATGAACATCCACATGAATTAAATGAATTATATATTTTAGAAAACATGAATTCAATTCATAATAATTCATATTCAAGATAAATCAAACCAAAATCAATTCAATATCTTGAATAATTACAAATGTATTACATAATAATGATGATATGTGTTTCCAGGAGATTACCATACCTCACAATTTTACACTAATTAATGAAATTATTTTAATATTAACAATGTACATAAATGAACATTGGTGGAAATATGATGAATACCATTTCAAATAAAAAAAATATATATTACAGTCTAAAACTTTTAACTGTTATGATATATGCAATACACAACTTATCACATACATTTATGTTGTTTTATATCAAATAAATGATTTCATTAATTACATGATATTACTTTACCTTGTTATTCTTCCATTCACACATAGAAATATGGTTAATTCGACTCACACATGATATAAATATCCGAGCATTATGTAAAATAATTTAAATATTTTTTTATATATTAAAACCTAAGTGATGGAATTTCCAATCAACATAATGACCATAGGAATGAAAAGGTTGATGAAGTTTACATTGAAAAATAAATTAATTCCAATTCATTATAATTTTCTATTAGTACATTTTGTATACTATTAATATAGATGATGGGCATATTTCTCAATGTCCATCAGATGGAAATGCCTAGGGACTTGGTGTGTATACCAAGCCTCATAGAAAATTGGACTACATGATTTGTATAAGGGATAAAAAATGTGGTATCCATGTTAGAAGGTCACTAATTAGGTAGGTATTTTAAAATGATACACCACATGTATTTGATTATAGGACTACAATCTATGTACATGGGCTACACGCCATGTACTCTAGCTAACTATGCATTAGCTGACCTATTCTACATGACGTGTATAATTAAATTCGCCCCATGTATTCAATTAAAATGGTTTGAATTAATTGAGAATTAATTACTCATGCATTGTACACTAGTACATGTCATGTATATTCGGGTACATGGTGTGTACTCTTGTGTTATAAAATCAAAGTCCTCGGCACCACCAGATGAGTTATTAGATTTTAATTCATCCAAAAATTTAATAGGTTTTACTAGATCTATGAGAAATTAAATAGAAAGAATAAAATATCACAATTTAGATTAAACAATGATTAAAGGTTTATTGAAAGTAATCAAAAAATCACAAATCAATCAACGAACTCAAAAAAAAATAAAAAATAATAATGTGACCACTCTATTATCACTTAATAGTTTTGAATACAAACAAAGTATGAAATGGGTCGTTCCAACCTATCTATTTGTCATGATAAATGATAAATACAAGATTTATAAAATGATTGATTTCATAAAAAATACAATAGAATAAAAAAATATAAAAGGGATATAATGTTAGAACCAAGCATATGACCATCACATAATATTTATTAGTAATTTATTAAATTAAATAATTGCCTTGAATAAATGTTTCATTCATTATTGTATCTGAAAAAATATATTTTCTGTACTATAGTTTAATTTTATAAATAAAGAGTATATTACCTCTATCAGTGATTAACACACATTCCACACAACTCAAAACCTCACAATAGGAAGCATTTAGTTCTAGCGTGGAAAATGATAACACGTGTGTTGTTCAGTTTTGATCACCATAGGAATCATATCCAAAGCATTATATTTTATCTCAATAGACTCTATAGTGGATGGTAGATCATGATATATCTCTATTATTTAGAGAATTCTTGGAGAGGGAGCTCTCTTGAGCTTGATATGATTCTCTTTGATTTTCGTTGAGAACAAAACAAAATGAATTAGCAATCATGAAAAAATATTATGATTGGGTTTATATACCAATAGTGTTAGAAATAAGAAATTGCATAAGTGACCATTTTTTTTATTGAATCATTGTTGAAGACGATGTCAATAACAACAACAACAACAATAATATTTCTTGACATGCACTGAATATAAAAATTAAAATTATATATTTTGTGTTCAAATAATATTCAATATATATTATTTATCACTACACCATTAGACTTCATCCACCATTACTCCACAATACTTATTTGGGACCAAATAATGTATATTTATTTATTAAATAAATTAAAATCCATTATTCACCAATTAATAAATGAATATTATATTCAATAGAGAGAAAATAAATATTTATTAAATTTACCACTAAAATGTTTTTCTCTCAAATAAAAGGCAATGTAAAAAAATGTGTTCTTCAAAAAATGAATAATTATTAAACCACATGCCATAATAATACTAATTAAAATTTTTAAATAATAAATAATAATATATTATATTAAATAGATTCTTGATGCACATATTGTGTGAGCCTCCAATACTATATCTCAATGAAATTATTTGTAGCAGCCTAAAGTCCATGGATATAATCTAGTAACACGCATTGACACCCATAGAGATATAATTAATTACATAATTACATAGTACCTAAAAGGTATTATCACTATAAAATATAATCATTTTTTCTTCATATTTATAAATATATCAGTTCCATGTGTGTTCCATCGACCAATGATCTCAATATCACATTTTCCATTTACTAAAATAAAACATTTCCATTGATTTATGGAATTTCATATCCATCAAAGGGCCTCTGAAATAAATGACTTTTAAAAAACAGATGTTACAAATACTTTCTTTAATTATTCAATAATTAATTATTACTTATGATGAAAATATTATTCATAAATCCCAAGGGAAATATGTAATCATAGTTTTAGTATAACAACCCTTCTTTTTATTACACACTTAAACCTGATTTATTACATAAAATCTTCACTTGATACATCATAGAAGATAGAGATGTGTAGTGACTTTTGGGCTTAAAAACACTACATAATAGAGTATAACATAAAACACACAACATATTTATTGAAAACTTCCTTTACATGATCACTACATTCCATCGTACTTATCATTGCTTGGGATAACCTGAGGACATGCATAAGAAAAGGGTGATCTATAAAGCCCAGTAAGGGAATAAACATGGAATAACATGAGGATTAAAATACATGTTAGACAATATTAATATCAATGGATCACAAGAGAAACATGAACATAAAGGCTTGATAAATCATGATAATCATAACATGGAAATGTGGAAACAATACTTAACATGGAATTAGAATGAGCCAAGGATCATTTCACATGGAGCATGAGTAAACCATCATTGAACATGAAGGATGAGAAAAAACTATTTGGACATGATTTATCATGTGTCAACACCCATTACACATGATGTATCGTGATACTATACTTTACCCAATGCATTGGAGCGCTATCAGGGCACACCCTTCCTAAACATTTCATTTAATTTATAAGTGTGCCACATGGATCGTGGAATCAATAAACATCATAAGTTATTCCATGATTAAGTAGTGTCGAAAAAACACATGAAATTACCATTAAATATGATTATGTTTATAAATTTGAATAACCTTTATAATGAAATGGGTATAGTATTCAGTACACAATGATCTTGGCTTGGAAAAATGTTGTGCAATTTCGGCAGCATAACGACATGACATTAGGATTCATGAAAATGGATGATGAGAGAAAATATTGTGTCTCATAATATAATCATGATATGGACAGTAAGAGGGTCATAACGATACATGTCCCAAAAAATGTAATGGAATTTAGATGCATAATAAAAAATAATTACTTTCATGTAAAAGAGGATAAGAGAAATATCTCACAGAATTTCGGCATGGTTACAGGTGTACATGGGAGGCATTAATGAAAAATAAAGAGGTATCCCATAATCCAAACACAAATAGGGATGTACATGGGAGGTGAGAAATCATACCCTAACATTTTTAATTTAAAACAAAATGGCCTGGAAACATAATGAAAATTGGACAAAAATGAGAATGGAAGAAATCCCTTACATTGAAGTGTGATCCAAAGGCTTGGGAGAGGCTTGAGAAAGGATTTTTGGGATCTTTTGGAACCTTGGGAGGATTATATAAAGAGGAGGGATGGGGTTGGTCAATCTCCAAAGGCTTTGTGTGAAGGGGAAGTGGGAGCATGGGTGGGTTTATATAGGAAAGAAGAGGGAATTCTTTATTATTTAGGTTTTGGACACCTCACATTAGACTAATCAAAACGACAAATAGTCCCGTGGTTTTTTCCCATAGTCTATTCCAAATGGGAGTGGAAAGTAATATTTTATACGGAAAATGTCCAAAATTATTGAAATAATTGGGTTGCTTTTGTGGAGGTGAGTCACACTCTCAAGGAAAACAATTTAAAAAGCCAAAATGTTTTATAATCCATTAAGGGTCCAGTAATTCTTTGTAAAATAAATCAAAAAACCCCAAATCACATTATTTTAATGGTAAAACATATATTGGCTGAAAATATTGTTTATATTATTTTATTACATCACTATTGTGACATTATGATGTCACAAAAGACATTATATATTTAAAAGGTATTTAATTTTTACCAAAAAATTCGACAGTCTCAGAAAACTATGAAAAAATCAACGTTGGATAATTTTGAAATCCTAATTCAAAAAATTATATTCATTTAATCTATGTTTTTTATAAATATGTGAATTTTTACACCTAAACTGAAAAACATTATTTAATGAAAATTCATGTGTTTTGAAAAAAACATCATTCAAACCTTTATAAAAATTACAATTTCATTTATAATATTATACTGTCATTTATATTTAATAGAAGGTAATTTATTAATAATTTTATTTTATTAAAATATTATTTAATTAAAAATCCATTCATTCATCATTATATATTTCTTAGTTTAATATTAACAAAAAATACTATTTGAGCTTTAAAAACTATTTACGAAGTAAAAATAATAAAATGAATGCACATTTCTTATAAAAATATAATGTACATAGTCATAGTGCTAAGGTTTCGCTACAAAACCCCTTATAACACCCGCATAAGACCGTAGGGTATGTTGTGCCATGATGAAAAACTCTTGGTGTGGCAAGGGTAACATCGCACGGGTGGCAATCTCTATTTACTTCAACTTCTCCGATATTCAGTTCCGCTCAAGCTTAATGTGTTCAAGATCGGCTTGGGCTTGGCCAAGAGAGAATCCCAATGATGCCACCGCCTTTCCGAGCTCTGAAAAATGGGCTTCATACGGGGCAAGTCTACTGGATGAGGCCATTGCTTCCTTTGTCTGAGTAAATTGGAATTGATAGAGCCCTATATTTATACTAATCATGTGATCACTGTTCAACAGCTATATTAGCAATGTTCCCAATTCATAATTGTATTTTAAAATCCAGAAACATAAAACCAATGTAAATTACATTTTATATCACCATAATAAATATTCAATTAGATCAAGAGGAATTTCCATTAACGAATTTTTGGGTCATTACATTTCATTAATACATCAATGTATTTGACTCATAATAATCATTTATAATAATCCTAGTGTCTAAGGACGAATAAATTTTTTGTAATATTGGAACATCCAAAGTCACAAATAAATGTGGATTTCATTCTCATGTTTCTCACTCTCCTAATATCACACATAAGATATTACTAAGGGAATACACCATTATAAGGTGCCTCAATGTCCAAAGAGTCTACGCCCCTGATAGCATTTTTCATTTTTGTACATAAAGTGATATCCTATAGATATATAAAATATATTTAGGAATTTTATTTCATTAACTATTGGTTCACATCATAGTGGGGAACTAATGTGATATTTTAGAGTGAAAGATACTCTTAGTACATTATCATATACTATCTTACATTGAAAATCAATAATGATGTGATAATATGTTTATTAATTATTCAACACATTGAATAAATTTTATCAAAAAGTAATGAGAAGTTGATTCTAGGGAATCGACCACAACACATATAACTCTAACCATTTAAATGAAGAGTTCATATACAATAGGAATGATGTGATATAAGATATGTATGAATATATTTGGATTATATATTTTGGTGGATTAACAAAAACCCACTAGTTGTATGAAATGTTTCACAGTAATATTATTTGGAAATATTAATTTTTTGGAAGGGAAAGGTATTCAAAAACAAAATCATTAAAATAATGAATAAAAAATTTGAAACCATTAAATGATAAAAAGGATATACATTGAAATAGTTTATAATTTAAAATGCATTCATTGAATATCAAGTTGGTTAGTATTTTAAAATAACCCCAATTCAATACTATATATGAGATTCGTTCCAATGTGTCACATATCAAGACCCCAGTCTTATATTCGAAAAGTTCATGAAAAATTTAGGTTCCCCCTAGTTATATTATTTAATGAAATCAACTAATCGGTGAACCCAAAATTATTATGGACATATTTTTGGTGGTTCATTTGGGAAATAGTAGGTTGGATGCACTAATAGGACTATGTTACTATAGTAATAGTGTTTCAAAAAATCTTATAATGGATTTTGATAAAATGTTATCTTTAAAATTATTAAAGGATTATATCTATGTTGATTGGTATGTATTATCATCTTGAAAAACTAAATTATTGGTGAAATTTTTAATTAACCAAAAATATAGTGAATATGAATCATGGATCAAAAAATAGATGGTGTGTGTAGGGTCATGATTTTTTGTGGGAGTAAAATCATTTAAAATATATCATGAAAATATATGAAACATTAAAATCAAATATAAATATATCATTTTTATACATTATGGAATAGATCATGATAATCATTATAAAATATCATATGGGGAAATATTATATTAAAATTATAGTTTTTTATCTGTGGAAGAGAAATTTTCTCAAGGATAAGTATTTAAATAATATAAATTTCATTTTTTTTGGATATCAATGTCTCTAAATATAATTAATATATATTGGATACTGAGTGTTTGTTAAAAGTTTCTACTGATAGAGACAGAATTATAGTTTTGAGAAATTTAAAAAAAGTGGATGTATATCTTCATATTGGTAAATGAGCATGTGTTTATACTTTGGAAAGAAATGAAAATGATTTAAAACTTCCATGTGTATTACATATGAAATTGGATAAATTGTATTACCTTACCTTTATATGCAAAACTTATATATATATATATATAATTTTTCAGAAGATATGTGGTTTTTATTAATCTAAAAATGAATATTCTTATAAATAAAATATTGAATAGGAAGTTCAATGTTGATTTTAATCCCACATACATTTGTAATTTTATTTTTAGTCATATAAATGAGTGAAAAAACCATTGAATCCTTATATCGGGATTATTGGACTCCTATAATGATGAATTAATTGATACATGTGTATATTTTTTATTAATAAGGCTGACTAATGAATCTTTTAGTGAAAAAGAGGAATGTTCTAGTGAACTATTGGATCTCATTTACAATGATTTATGTAGAATACTGACTACTCAACTATATTGATGATTTATGTATTAAATTAATTTAAATGAAAATATTTGTTGGTTATGCATTTCTATTGAGACAAGTGTATGAATGTTTTTAAAACATAAAAATTATTTAGAAAAATTATAGAATTGATTGGGAAAAAATATTAATATTCTAGGACTATATTATGGTAATGAATATTTGTTCTAGAAAATCACTAAACACCCGAATTTTTTTGGAATTTATCCATATTCAATACTCTTATAAAATTGTAATATTGCGTCTACGGGTAAGAATCAGACACATTTTCACATTTTTGATTTAATTACGAGTTATTTACAACATCCAAATTAATTTTCCTGACTTTCTCTAATGGTTGCAACATTCATACATGACTACATTCTATCTAAATTATTCATTAAGTCACCATAAGAGATATAGATTGGGATATATCCGAAAATATCATTTATGTTTTTTCTGTGAAGGAATTATAACATGATTAGATTCTAAAAATGATTGTATATAAGTTTTAGAAACACTTTTTATTGGGATCCCTGTAATGGCCCAGACCCCTCTGATCCATTACTTTGTGAAAATGTTGTGTCAGAGGTGTTCCGGGAGGTGAATGTGACTTATCCCCAACACTTTGCCAAATTTCCAGTTCTGTGAACAGTGTTTACAGTATTATGAACAATATCAGTAGGTGTATATTGTTTCACATATCGGGTTCACAAATCGGTTTCACGGATTAGTAGGTGTATATTAACGGTAGGTGAACAGTGTTTCCTGTATCCTATAGTTTTTCCACTTTTGATGTTTCCTTTGACATAAAATACATTTAAAGCCTTATTTTAAGGACTCTAAGGCCGATTCAAAGGCCATAAATCCTATATTAATTATTCCTAAGTCCGGGATGTTTTTACTTGGTCAGACTGCGTGGGTAAATGCGATCCGTTTTTAATGGAGAATTAAGCGGACCTTAAACCATCACCCCATTAAATCTTCAAAAGGGGAAAGATATCAACCTCCCTTGATCTTCCTCATTATTCTCATCTATGAGATGCTATAACCATTCAATCCTTCCCGTAGAAGTTTCACAATCACACCCTACTCCTCCAATTGGTTCCGCTCTATTTTGATGCAACCAAGATGTGTCGATAATTCATTGATATAAGGTATGTTTTATCAACGTTCCTTCATGGATCATCTTGTCTTGTTCTCCTTTCCATATTAGCATGTATTCTCCATGATTCCAATGGGGTTTTCTTGGGGTTGGGTTGGTGAGGACGTGTCATGGCATCCTCAGGTGGATGCAATTGTCGCAAGAGGAGGATCGTGACCCGTTGTGTGGATCAATAACGTCAATAACTCTTCAAGGTAGGGGATTCATAGCTTCTCTAATTTTTTATGTGCAATCGTAGAGTTAGAATTATTTAGCCCTTTGTATCACAGTGAAATTGACCTAATTAAATACTTGAATCGTATTATAAGAATTGGTTTGATCGCATGTTGTTGCTTTGTACCATTATAACGGGTTGCCTCATGTTTTTCTAGATAGAATGATATCTATGCTTTCTTTGATTAGTTGTTCGTTATTGATTGAAATTAAAAAATAATGAAAAGCCGTAATTAAATGAAAATTAATTGGATAAAGATAAAGAGTCATGTAAATGAATTCGGTTGTTGCTATTGTTGTTGTAGTTCTAATTTGATGTTAATCAAATTGGCATAATAAGCATGTTTAATCTTTTGTGATATATTACTGATTAGGTTTCCCGGAATTGGAACCTACGAATTGAATATATTAATTCAAGAGGGATTAAAGAACTAGTTGGTTGATAATATATAACGTCGGGTAGGGTTCTTAGTTACCCTCTAGTTCATAAGGCCGAGTGCCTTGTGATTTAAGGCCATGAGTGCTCATTATGTATGAAGCCTAGATGCCTTGTGAAAGGGCCAAGATCCCATTTTATGTGATGTTTGATTTCCTGCTATTTGTGTTGTGATGTGACCTTGGAGGGGTGTTTTGATATGTGGAGGTAGATGAGGCCTTGTGGTTGTGGCAGCAGATGATGCCTAGAGTGGTGAGATTCATCAGTTTGTTATTGTGGGTGTCAGGGAGGTCACCAAGGATGATGGAATGGGATGGATTTTATTATTAGATTCTTGTTGATTCTTTGAATGTTTATCTACTTTACTTTTCCCCACTTTTTAAGGCAGCTGGTCTTTCTTACCCTTCTTCCGAAGGAGGTGAACATGCGCATGGTATGCCACGTGCTTTCCGTGTCTATCTTCTCAAAAGATAATGGGTCTACGCTCTTTCTATAGGCGGAAAAGACTCGACGGGTAGTACATCTACTCACCATGTTGATCCCCCTTGTGTTTAGTAGCATATAATTCTTTTCTAGAATGCCTAAAAATATGATAAGTAATTAATAATTGAAAATCTAAATAAATGGTATTAACCCATGGGGTTGGTGTTTGCTGAAACATAATGATGAGGTAGTAATCTTTTGAAGGATCAATTGACTTTGGGGTTGATGCTAATGAAATTTAATGAGGAATTTTTCATGGTTAATTAATCTTTAAAGTATTAATCAACGTACAGTGGAACTGATAAAAAGGGAAGGATGTAATCTAATAAAGCTCCTTAAATGTTTGTGTGCTTATAGGATACCTAGTCTTAGAATTAGTAGCCCGGAGTCCAAGAGACATTAGCTGTAGTTGAGACTAAAACTATGTTATGACCATAGTGTGGTTGTGAGTATAATATATTCAGTACTTTTTTTTGTTTCTATACACTACTCCACCATGTTTGTAAGGTAAACTGACACCCTGGGGATTCTAAGCCCTAGGGGTGTTTTACCAAAAATTCTGGTGGGATGATGAATGGATGACTACCCCCTTTGGCCCCGCTCTCTTATCTTGGTAGATACTTGTGCTGCTAGGCACATAGGTTCGTTTTCCCCACATATGTGTGTAGAGGACTGTAATGGATTATGGTTATTCATTCATATATATTCTGGATATAGTATCCAATGGACTAGTATCGGTGTAATGTGTATAGGCTGTGATGGCTTGAGGATCGTTACTTGGTGTATGGGTTGTAATGGATTGAAGTATAAAACCTGACATATGATACACTTTATGAGAGCTGTGGTGGCTCCCAGGAACTACCTGGTTACTTTTGGTTGTGAGGATTGTGTGGTGCTTCGCCCAGGTGTCTGCGGGGAAGCCTTTGTGGTGCATGTGGTGCAGATTGTGGAGCTTAGCCCAGGTGTCTGCAGGAAATCCTTTGGAGAGAGATGCACAAGACTTATGTCATTGGGGAAAAGAAGAAAACCAGTAGTGAGGTAGTACTGGGGCACCCTTGATAGTCTTTATTATATGATATATTCTCTTAAGCGTTACTTGGTGAGAGTAACCACGGTGACTTTGGGAACTTAGTAAACCTATTTAGGTGACGAGTTAGTTTCACTTATTGTTCACTAGGCTTTAGCATGATTTCTTTACTTTTGCACTAGAGGCTTCGGGGAGGATCCAAATGAGTATGCTGTTATACTCACCCTATGTATATATAAACTTTTTTTCAGGCCAATTGGAGTAGGTTGGAGACTTGTCTGGTTACTACTAGCTTGTGGTTACAGGAGCTGTTCGGGATTGTGGATTCTGTTGTTTTTCCTTTCTTTTGGGTACTTGTAGTTTTCCCCATTCAGTTATAGTACATTTTCATGGCATTTCATACATCTACTTGGGTTTTCATTATATTGCAGTCTGATTTGGAGTTGATTGGTGTCTATATTATCTCTATCTTTTTCATGTGTTCTCCTAGAGGGTAATTCCTCCCATTTGTGTGTTTATTATACCCTCAGTGCTAGTCTCCAACCCGGGGCCTACTGGAGGCAGGACATGGGGGTCATTATCTCCCTTCTCACATTGCCGGCCGAGGAGGGGTACACATTGTGAGGAGGGCGTCATGATAGAGTGGAATCAGAGGTCTGGTTGAGGGATAGGATAGAGTTTGGAGTTAGGCATATGTGAGGTTTCATGGGTTGGTAGGGCAATAATGTCATTCATATTTAGAAAGTGAGGTAAACACTGGAAACTGGCTGAGACATAGGCGTTCCGGGCCCCCTATGATCTGATGTACGGACCTTTATGTTTAAAATGTCTACTAAACACAGTAATACTCGTTGTACGGTAGAGACCTTGGAAGGGATCATACATCATTCTTTTTTGTGCCTGTGTTTGAATCGGTAGACCTTGGGATATGTTAACCTACAACGAATGAAAAAAACAATACATTAATTAATATTTAGTATTCCATATTCTAGGCTTAGGAGCTGTAACAGTTTCTTATTTTACAGGTATGGCTCTAGGTCGACGTCCTCATCAGGTTTGGGTAGAAAATGTCCAGCATGTTGTTCTAGAAGATCACCGCAGGGTAGAGGTTTATGAAGACAACGCTTATAGGAAGACACTCCGAGAGTTTCAACGCCATAGTCTGCAAATGTATGAGGGCTCTGTTTCAGATGCAGTCATGGAAGACTGGTTAAAGGAGGTCGAGATCGGCTTCAGTTAGATTCATGCTCGTAAGGATAATTAGGTTTCCTTGGTTGTGACAATGCTGCGTGGAGCTACGAGGCAGTGGTGGTTCTTGTTCCTCGGGGGTCGTGAGGAGTCAGCGATCTCATGGGAGGAGTTTCGAGACAGGTTTAGAGTCGAGTTTCTTTCTTTGACTGCGAAGACGTCCAGTCGCCAGGAGCTTCTTACCCTTCGACATGGAAGCTCCAGTATTTGAGAATTTGGAATCCGTTTCAGGAACCCTTTACGATATGCTTCGGACCGGCTACCAGATGAGGAGGCCTAAGTGAGGAATTTTGAGGAGGCTTTGCATCCAGTGATCTAGCGCCAGGTCACTCCATTTATGCTGAAGACATATCATGAGGTGCTGGCGAGGGAATAGGTTGTTGAGAGGGCTTTGTCCATAATAGGATCATTATGAGAGGGGGATCGTCATGATCCCTCGCGAATCACGGTTGTGGTCTGGGGTTCCCGGTTTTCAGGGAAGAAGAGTTTCCGTTCACACGGGGGTAGGTCCCATCCCTTCACATATCGTTTCTCTGGAGGTATAAACTCTCAGTTATATGCCTAGGGATCATGTGCTTGTTTTCTTTGTGGTAGTCATGGTCATTAGCAGCGGGAGTGCCCAACCTTTCAGGGAGGCCATTGTGCGCTATGTGTTACGCTCCAGGTTCCTCCATTGAGGCAGTTTCCGCCGAGGCATCAGTAGCCGGTTGCACCAGTTTAGATCAGCAGAAGGTAGATGGGGCAGGCAGAGGACAACCCCATGATGCTCCCCGTCCTCATAGATCAGAGCACAACCATGGTGGTGGTCATTATCAGGGTCAGATAGGCCGTGGAGGCGGTCATGGTTAGCTTCATTGCTCTAGCGTTACTACCTCCAAGAGAGCCAGACGTCATTCGAGGTACCCTTTTCTTGTTTTATACCTTGGTGTATTCCTTGTTTGATTCAGGAGCGACACACTCTTTCATATCACCTACCCTTGTCCATACTTTGGGACTTGAGGTAGAGGGGCTTCCAGTGCCCTTGGCGTTCACTACGCCAGTTAGAGGTTGAGCTGACTTTTTTGAAGTATGCAGAGACTATGAGCTAGTGTTGGGGCAACACCACTCTTGGGGATATTTCCTATGTTTATGAATACAACCATATGATGTCCTCCTTGGCATGGATTGGTTGTATTTGGTGTAGGCTATCGTGGATTGCATCAGGAAGAACGTCATCTTCATTGGTGCAGATGGAGAGCCAGTGGTGTTTGTTGGTGAGCGAGACCCTCGGATGGGCCATAGGCGCATTCCATCCTTAACATCAATGATGGCTGAGATGATTCTAAGTTCATTAGAGGTTGAGCAGTTGGCATTTCCTAGGGTTGTGGAGGAGTACCCTGTTTTCTTTCCAGAAGTGGTTGTAACATTACCCCCTCGACGAGAGATCTAGTTTGGGATAGAGCTACTGCCAGGAGCATCTCCTATCTATATGTCTCCATATATATGTCCCCTTGTGAGTTACGAGAGCTATGTATACATCTTGATGATCTGTTTCAGTGTGGTTTTGTTCGGCCAAGTTTGTCACCATGAGGTGCACCCGTTTTGTTCGTGAATAAGGCTGACGGCAGTTTGTGGTTGTGGGTCGATTATCGTTGCTTAAACAAAGTGTCAATAAAGAATCGTTATCCTCTTCCATGGATTGAGGATTTTTTCGATCAACGGAAGGGTTCAAGTTGGTTATAAAAGATCGACATGTGGTTAGGATATCATCAAATGCATGTAAAGGATGAGGATATCCCGAAGACTACTTTCTATTGTCTTCATAGGCAATATGAGTTCGTTGTAATGCCGTTCTGCATGATGAATTCTCCATGTGTGTTCATGAGATTGATGAATTTTGTGTTCCGTGAATTCATGGAAAAGTTTGTGGTGGTTTTCATCGACAACATCCTTGTGCACTCCGCATCCGAAGAGGAGATTGCAGAGAATCTATATGTTGTTTTGGGAGTTATTCTTAAACATCATCTGTTTGGTAAGTTGTCGATGTGTTAGTTCTGGTATTGATAAGTATGCTTCATGGGGCATTTTGTGTCCCAATAGGGAGTATATGTGGATCCATCGAAGATAGAAGTAGTTGTGTCTTTGGCAGCCCCCAAGACAGTTTCAGATGTGCGAGGTTTCCTTGGTCTCGTAGGCTACTACAGGAGTTTCGTAGCCAATTTCTCCCGAGTTGAGACTCCTCTGACAGCATTGACCAGGAAGGATCAAGCGTTCATATGGACTGATCAGTGTCAGGCATCTTTCTAGTATCTAAAAGAGAAGTTTGTAAGTGATCCAGTTCTTTGTCTTCCTGATCAGGGAGTTCAGTTTGATGTTTTCTGTGATCCTTTGCATCTGGGGTTAGGGTGTATCCTCATGAAGTAGAGGTCAGTTGTTTCTTATGGGTCTTGGTAGTTACGTCCCCATGAATGTTACTATGCCACCCATGATCTTGAGTTGGCAGTCGTGGTGATTGCGCTGAAGTTGTAGAGACATTACCTCATTGGTGAGCGCTTTGTGGTTTCACCGGTCATAAGAGTTTGACGTATGTTTTCTCCCAGTATGACTTAAACTTACGACAACGTCAGTGGATGGAGTTCTTTCAGGAATATGACTTCAAAATATTGTATACACCTGGAAATGGGAATGTTGTAGTTGATGTGCTGTGTCAAAATTCACGTAGTGATGCTGTGCATGAATCTGGAGATTCATGGAGAGTAATGGAAGAACTATCAGCATTACATACTGGTATGGAAGAAGTTGAGGGTAAAGGTTTTCTTTTTCAGATGATGGTACTGTCATCCCTGGTGCAGAAGGAGGAAGAGTCCCAGTTGGGAGATCTATAAGTGGTGGTTTGGAGAGACCGAGTTGTTTGTGATGAGGCCCCTGATGTATGGACTAAGGTGGAACAACACAGAGTGTTGTACCAAGGAAGGATTTTTGTACCCTTGATGATGCATGAGACGGTTATCATAGAGTTCCATAGTTCACCTTTAGTAGTACATCCTGGTGTGACAAAGATGTACCAATCCTTGAGGAGTCAGTTTTGGTGGCCTGGACTGAAGCGTGCGGTTGTGGAGTTTTTGTCTCGATGTCTATTCTGCTAGAGGGTGAAGGCTGAACACCTTGTTCCTAGTGGTCTTCTCCAGCCATTAAATATTCCTCAGTGGAAGTGGGAGGACATCTCAATGTCCTTTTTGACAGGTTTACCTCGAGTTCCGAGAGGACATGATGTTATATGGGTGGTAGTGGATCGTTTAACAAAATCGGCCCACTTCATAGTGATTAAGGAGTCGAGCCCAGTAAAAGTTTTGTCTAGGTAGTATCTTGAGGTGGTGGTGGGACTTCATGGAGTACCTAGGACGATCATTTCTGATCAAGATCCTCATTTTACCTCCCGGGTGTGGAGGGGTCACAAACATGCTTTCGGTTCTCAACTATGCCATTGCTTTACATTTCATCCTCAAACGGATGGTCAGACAGAGCGAACCATCCTGACTCCTGAAAACATGTGGAACTCTTGTATTCTTGACTTTGGATGTTCATGGATGAGGCACTTACCATTTATGGAGTCCTCTTACAATAATAGTTTTCACTCCACCATCGGTATGGCGCCGTTTGAAGCCTTGTTTGGTCGGCCTTGCCGTTATCCATTGTGCTGGACTGGGGTCGAAGAGTCCGCAATTCTCAAACCAGAACTAGTGCAGAATACTACTGAGATGGTTCAGGTGATTCATGAGAGGATGAAGATAGTGTAATATCTTCAGAAATCATATGCTGATCAAAGGAGGAGACCCTTGGAGTTTAATGGTGGGGATCATGTGTCTCTGAAGGTGACTCCTCGTCGTGGGAAGCGATGGTTTGGTCGTGGAAGTAAGCTTTCTCCACAGTTTGTTGGGTCTTTTGAGGTGTTAGCTCATGTCGGAGTTGTGGCGTATCGAGTATCACTTCCCCCATAGATGATTTGGGTACATTATGTTTTCCATGTATCGCAGCTCCGTCGTTATCTTCATGATGACTCTCATGTTATCGATTGAGGATAGATTGATATTGATGATGATGAAACCTTCGAGGAGGGACCTGTGGAGATCCAAGACGGTTAGGAGAAGGTGTGGTGTGGGAATTCTAACCCCTTAGTTCATGTATTGTGGCAACACGGTGGCATGGATGAGAGTACCTGGGAGCGTGATTCATAGATATGTGCTCAGTACCTAGAGTTGTTTAATTTTTAACTCTTTTCATGTACTGATGTTACCTTCGTTGTTAGACCTTTCATGTTTTATTTATAAACATCATTTTTTCTTTTTGTGGCCTCCTATCATTTGAGAGGTATCTCGATGGGTGGTTGTTTGGACCCCGTTTCATTTTTTGTGTCTTTAGGTGGGTTTTGAATTATCGAGGACGATAACGTTTTGAGAGGTATCTGATGTAATGGCCTAGACCCCTCCGATTCATTAATTTGTGAAATGTGGTGTTGGAGGTGTTCCAGGAGGTCAAGTTGACTAATCCCAAACACTTTTCCAAATTTCCAGTTGTATGAACATTGTTTCCAGTATTATGAACAGAATCGATAGGTGTACAGTGTTTCGCAGATCAGTTTCCTGGATCGGTAGGTGTACAGTAACTGTAGGTGAACAATGTTTCCAGCTTCCTATAGTTTTTCACCTTTTGACGTTTCCTTTGACGTAAAATACATTTAAAACCTTATTTTAAGTACTCTAAGGCCGATTCAAAGGCCATAAATCCTATATTAATTATTCCTATAGCTGTGATGTTTTTACTTGGTCAAACTGTGTGGGTTAATGCGATCCATTTTTAATGGAGAATTAAGGGGATCTTAAACTGTCGCCCCATTAAATCATGAAAAGGGACAAGATATCATCCTCCCTTTTCTTTCTCTTTGTTCTCGACTATGGGACGCTAGATCCTTTCAATCCTTCACATTGGAGTTTCACAATCAAACCCTTCTCCTCCGATTGGTTCCACTCTATTTTGATGCAACCAAGCTGTGTCGATCATTCTTTGATATAAGGTATGTTTTATCATCATTCCTTTGGGGATCATCTTATCTTCTTCTACATTCCATATTAGCATGTAATTTACATGCTTATAATGGAGTTTTCTTGTGGTTTGGTTGGTGCAGAGGTACCGTGGCATCCTCGGGTGGATGCAGTTGTCAAGAGCGGAGGATCGTGACCCGTTGTGTGGATAAAGAATGTCAATAACTCTTCATGGTATGGGATTCATGGATTATCTAATTGTTTATGAGCAATAATAGAGTTATCATGATTTATCACTTTAGGTCACAATGAAATTGACCTAATTAAATACTTGAATATGATTAAAAGAATTGGTTTGATCCCATGTTGTTGCCTTGAACCGTGATAACAGTTTGCCTCATGTTTTTCTAGATAGAGTGATATCTATGCTTTCTTTGATTAGTTGTTTGTTATTGATGGAAATTGATAAAGAACGTAAAGCCTGAATTAATTGACAATTAATGGGCTATAGATAAAGAGGCTTGTATATGAATCTGGTTGTTGCCATTGTTGTAGATGATATAATTTGAAGTTAATGAAATTGGTATAGTAAGCATGTTATATATTTTGTGATAGCTTACTGATTAGGTTTCATGGAATTGGAACCTATGAATTGAATCTATTAATTCAAGAGGGATTAATGAACTGGTTCATTGATAAATGACAATGTCATGTAGGGATCTTAGTTACCCTCTTGTTTGTAAGGCTGAGTGCATTGTTATTTAGAGCCATTAGTGCTCCTTTTTTATAAAGGCCGGATGCCATGATAAAGGGCCAAGAGCCCATTTGATTTGATGTTTGATTTCCTACAGCTTGTGTTGTGATGTGATCTTGGAGGGGTGTTTTGATATGTGGAGGCAGTGAGGCCTTGTGGTAGTGGTAGGGGATGACGCCTAGAGTGGAGAGATGCATCAGTTTATGCATGTGGGTGTCGGGGAGGTCACCAGGGATGATGGAATGAGGTGGATGTGATTTTTGGATTCTTGTTGATTCTTTGAATGTTTATCTTATTTACTTTTCCCCACTGCTCAAGGAAGCTGGTCTTGCATACCCCTTTCTAAAGGAGGTGAAGACGCATGGGGTCTGACACGTGATTTCTGTGTTTAGCTTCTCAAATGATAATGGGTATACGCTCTTGCTATAGGCGGTAAAGACTCGACGAGTAGTACATCTACTCACCTTGTTTATTCCCCTTGTGTTTAGTAGCATAGAATGATTTTCTATAATGGATGGGAATATGGGAAGTAATTATGAAATGAATATCTGAATAAATGGTGTTATCCCATGGGGTTAGTGTTTGCTGAAACATAATGATGAGGTAGTAATCTTTATAAGGAACAATTGACTTTGAGGTGATGCTAATGAAGTTTAATGAGGAATTTATCATGGTTAATTAATCTTTAAAGGATTAATTAACGTACAATAGAACTTATAAAAAGAGAAGGAAGTAATATAATAAATATCATTAAATGGTTGTGTGCTTAAAGGATACCATGTCTTAGAATTAGCATCCTAGTGTCCGAGAGACGTTAGCTGCATTTGAGACTAAGACTAGGTTATGCCCATAGTGTGGTTGTGAGTATAATATATTCTGTATTTTTTGTGTTTCTATATGATACTCCTCCATGTCAATAAGGGAAACTGACTCCTTGGGGATTTTTTGCCCAGGGGGTGTTTTCCCCAACATTTTGGTGGGAGGATGAATGACTGAATACCCCCTTTGGACAGACTCTCTTCTCTAGGTAGATACTTTTGCTGGTAGGAACAGAGCATAGTTTTCCCCATATATGTGTGTAGAGGGCTGTAATGGATTGTGGCTATTCACACACATATATTCTGGATATAGTATCCTATGGACTACAATATGTGTAACGTGTATAGGCTGTTATGGCTTGAGGATCCTTACTCGTTGTATGGGTTGTAATGGCTTGAGGTATAATACCCGAAGTATGATACACGTTATCTGAGCCGTGGTGGATCCCAGAATCTACCTGGTTACTTTAGGTTATCAGGATGGTGTGGTTCTTAGAACATGTGTCTATGGTCAAGCCATTGTGGTGCACGTGGTGCAGATTTTGGATCTTAGCCCAGGTGTCTATGGGAAAGCCTTTGGAGAGAGATGCACATAATGTATGTCGTTGGGGAAAAGTGGAAAATCAGTGGGGAAGTAGTAGTGGGGTACCCTTGATATTCTTTTTTATATGATATATTCATTTATGGTTTACTTGGTGAGAGTATCCATGGTGAGGTTGGGAACTTAGAAAACCTGTTAGGGTGATGGGTTAGTTTTTCTTGTTGTTCACTAGGCTTTAGCATTCTTTCTTTACTTTTGCACGAGAGGTCACAGGAGGATCCTACTGAGTATATTGTTATACTCACCCTATGTATATATAAACTATTTTTTAGGTAACATGGAGAAGGTTGGAGACCAGGCTGGTTACTACAGGCTTGTGGTTGCAGGAGCTGTTCGGGCTTGTGGCTGCTGCTATTTTTCATTTTTTTTGGTACTTGTAGTTTTCCGCATTTAGTTGTAGTACTTTTGCATGGCATTTCATATTTGTAATTTGGTTATTTTATATCGCAGTCTAAGTTGGAATTGATTTGTGTCTATCTTATCTCTCTCTTTCACATGTGTTCTCTTAGAGGGTAATGCCTCCCATTTTTGTGTTTATTATACCCTCAGTGATAGTCGCCAACCCGGGGCCTACTCGAGGCGGGACTCGTGGGTCATTATCTCCCTTCTCACATTGCTAGCCCGGGAGGGGTACACTTTTTATGGAGGGGTCATGAAAATCCCGACCAAAATATTATATATTAATTCTATAATATCATTGAACATAAAGTGCTTATTTCCAATATACGTATATTAATTAACTTGTAATATATAATTCATATAACCTGTGAGAATAAATTTCAAATTATTGAAATTACGGAATAAGAAACATGAATTATTTTAGTGATGACGGTTTATCCAATCCCATAATGTTTTTTGGACGAGGACCCAACTTAAGATACATAAGAGTCTCAATGGTCTTATAGGATTTGTTTAGATAAAGAAAGAAATATATTTTTTATAGAAAATGATGATGATGTGGTAAGACACGTTAGGCGCCTGTGTGTTTTAAAAAATAAATCTAATATGGATTTCACAATTTCTACAAATAAATCTTATATTTTGATATATGGTTATAGAATAATCCAAGGATCTAATTATAAACAAATCATTTCCCATTGTGTGTTGAGAAATTTAGTTATGATATTACTTTCCATAGTAACATATTTTTTTCAAGATATATCAAATGAATGTGAAATTCACTTTGAAAAAGGGAAATTTTGAAATATGTGTGTAAAAGATACAATTCGAAGGCTTCAATTTGCTATATGAGTTAGATATGGTGTGAAATATGTAACAATAACTTTATGGATTGATTCAATTTTATCAGAGTAGTAATATATAGTTTTATGATCTGATTAAAGTGATTGGATTATTCCAAAATCAAAATGAATCTTTTGTATATAAAAATATTAGTGATTATTATTTTAGTAATTCTTATATAATATGTAGATGAATTAATTTTTATTATAAATAAAATAATGATGTTTCATTCAATAGAGATATGGTTCGATCAGTTATTCTCAATGAAAGTCATGGTAATAGAAGTCTATGATCCATGAATGAATATCTATAGTGATAGAGAAAACATGTTGCGTGGACTGTGTCAGGAAAAATGCATTGGTAAAGTGATAAATTAGTTTACCATAGAGAACTCAAAAATGGACAATATCTACAATTCCCTATGCATCTACTAAATGATCTATTAGGTATCTCATGGTTCATAAAAAACATATGTCACATGTTCTCTTAGAATTACAATTATATGCCAATAAAAATTTGTTGGGAGTTAGTAGAGTAGTGTAAAGAACATTCATAAGTACATGAAATGGAGTAAGGATGCATTATTTATATTCTCAGGAGAGGATAACTTCCATGTAAGGGGTTACACTAATTATAGTTACAAATATGATATTGTTGACCTGATATATCAACATATTTTTGGTTTTTCTCAAAATAATGACTTTATTAGTTTTATGGTTCCAAAAATTCCATCATCTTGGTCTCAAAAATAGAGTTAGAGTACATCACTATAGATCCATTTCTCATGCCATGAAACCTATGTCTCCCTAAAAGACCAAACACATCCTTTGAAAATTCTATCTCATATGAGAGATTATTAAGAGGTATAATGTTATGATTTTTTTTTCTATAGAGATAGTATAATTGATTCACTGATAAAATAATTGTCACATCATAATCCTACAGTCCATATTGAATATATTGTTATATGATACATAATAAAATATTTTAATGGTTTTAAATCTATCATGATTTATTAATAAATGTAATTAACATTTTCTCATTAATAAACATGTGATAAAATTTAATTTACATGTACAATGGAATCATAATATCCTCTCAATGTATTACATTTATTTTTCAATAATTAATTGTCAACATGTACTATTATGGGTTATAAGGATATGATATGATTAACAAGAGCTGTGAGGTCCTGAAATAATATGTTGGTCTTATTATTTGGACTGACCCATCATTTTATATCCTATGTAATTTCATAAAATCATTAATAAACTTACAGTCTTATACTTATTATCAATTCATTTAGCATGAGTTTAAAGACAAACCTAGTATGATATATTTCATAATATAACCCAATTATTAAGAAATACTTGGCGCATTATTAATAATTACGATGTTGGGTATGATGTGGATCATGTCATAGTATTTAATTCAACCAAGATAGAATTTTACACACATACGACAAAGAATGAAATCTGAACCCTAATTGAATTCAGATAAGATAATTCATGGAAATGATTAGTTGTGTCACTTAGGATGTTTTAGGCATTTTGGATGATTGGAATGTAGTTTTCTCATCATCTAGCTGAATGACATATGATGTGTTCGCTTCCAATGTATTTCTTGTTTAGAGGTCATGAATGTATCTAATGTTCTATGAATGATTGTCATTTTTTCATTGCATGTTGTCACCCGATGTCACGAAAAAATAGATTATATAGGAATATATACATTATATATGATAAATTATATGATGTACTTGTTGAAATGAAAATATTAGTATTTATGATCATGATAACACTTGAACCATTAGTATAATGATTTGGATTGATTTATTGCAAGAGGATGACCTTGATGTACATCAATGAAATTATAATTTCTTATTTCTTCTGACCATTAGTAATCCTGGTAAGTCCATATAGCTAAGTATTAAGATAAATATTAAATTTTTGAAAAAAAATTAATCTAATATGAAGATAGTTGGATAAACCATAAACAATTTATTTTTTCATGGATTTATAATGATTTGTGATGATTTTTATAAATACTCCCTGGATATTTAGTTTATATGAATGATTATTGGAACTAAAACAAATTTTGTATTATATTTTATAAATTAATCTATATTTTAATCTATGACATTATTTTAATTGATGTAGATTTCTTGGATATTAATATATTTTAAATATTAATTAGAGGGTTCCATTTAGCTCAATTGTAGGGTACAATAGTGTTTATGATATTGGACTGATGTTCATGAAGTACCATTTTAATCAATTTCATTATTTTATAACCCATTGATATTGATTTTTTAATTTAATTTAACATATTCATTGATGTGTTCATTGAATAAATCCAATAAGCAGTAACATGAAAAGGTTTCCATTAGATGGTAGATAACACTCAAAAAATATGACTGTCATTATTTATTAAATAGTGAGTACGAAAAAGGGATTGGATCACTCCCATGGAGTTACAATCGATTAATAAAAGAATGTTGTTTACAATATTTATTATCAAATCAACATTTTTCATTAGAATAATGAACTACCGCTTCTTTGGTGATTCAGTATGCTCTCAATATGACCATAGATCAATAGGCTAGTGTTTTCTCTTAGAGGTGAGTGGAATTTTATAGCTACATACATGGTCACCTTAATCCATATGGTGACGGGAAAAAGATAGATTACATGAATGTAAAAGTGTTCCTATTTCAACATTTTTTTGATATTAAGTCAATTGATGACAAATCAATCACTTTCATGGGTTTTTTCTATTACGTTCGATCATTTGATTTTCCCCCTAAAGCTCTTAATATTATTCCTTATGTTTAGATTCATAATGTTATATTATTATATTTAATTGTTTTAATAGGTTCCGTATCAATCTATGACGAATTATAAAATAATTATAAATCTGTATAGAAACATCTATTGTTTAGTTTTAGGATTTGATCTATAGATATCATATAAGTGATGATACATTATTGAGAATAGGTTTTCATATATGAGATGGTTGGAAAAAGGATAAATGTAATTCTACAGATATGTATATATGAAATTTGATAGGGGTAGTGATTGAATCCCTAGTATCTAGATTACTGTACAACTTGGGGGGAGTGTGGTATAAATATGTGATATGGTTGTTTACTTTTAAATACATGTTTATATGTGTGGTTAGCCTATGTGAGAGATATAATAGATGTATAAATTTTGATTCTATCGAGTATATTTATCTTATCATCAATGTTTAATGTATAATTTATTATATACTATTTATATATTTGTGTCTAGTGTTGGGTAACATTAACCACTATCATATAAGACTTATTTATTGAAGAGTTTATTGTTATAACTTTCTCAAAGTATTGAGTTCTACTGTAGAATTTTAAGGGACTTTCTATAATTTCATGATACATTTTAAATTTAAATAAATTATTTATGTAAATATTCATTATATTATTACATTATTTTAATTTAATGGTTAGGTGAATTATCAAAATAATTTATTTCCTTCCACATTATTTTATTGACATAACATAGGTCATAGTTTACCACTAATTTCCTATTTATGGTGTGATTTGAGGTCTCCATCAAAATTCATTTTACATAGTTGGATTCATTATGGGGTAGATTAAATATTGATAAATTATTCTATGACATATTGGTGTTTGGTACATGCCTCTATCAAAATATTTAGGAACAATAATTCTTTTAGTTTCATACTTAGAGTGAGTAACAAAAAGTTTCACCACATATAAAGGAAAATTTATATATTAAGTTCATCCAATTATGTAAATAGATTTTTTCAAAAATAATTAAAATTTGGAATCAGAATAATTTATAGCATCTAATAAGTTTAACTACAATTTTTATGAATGTTAAACGTATATAAAGAAAAAAAAATTTCCATGGTTAAGATAAGATTTCTTTTATGAGTGGGAATATCAAAAAATATATGTTTAAAATTGACATATAAACATATATAAAAAATATTTTATAGACATATATATACCATTCAACTTTAGTGGTTTTATTATGGACCACTTTTAACCCTTGTGATTCACAAAAAATGTGGTATATTTATATTTTCTCAAAAATAATAAGTGTGTACTCCCCCACCCCCACACACATATAAAATTTTTCCCAACCTCCTATATTATTCAAACATTCAAACCATATTGTCCATGAAATAACCCAATCACCAAAAACATCCTTCCTCTCATCTTATAATTCTTAGTATGAAAATATTTACAAATAATAAATTTTTTTTAATTAAAACATAAGGATGGTACCTAAAGATGTTGTAATATACATCGACAATCATTTTGGTTTTATTTGTTCCTCCACATCAATAAATTTTTTGATAAAATTGTTATATAATAAAATCAGTATATTAAATACCTTTAGATATATTTATTTTAATTTCATAACCAAGAACCACATCATATTCTATAAAAATCATTACAAAATCATCATTCATCTGTACGACAAATTACTACCCCATGAAGCGACTCATTATTTTACATTACCACTGCTAATAGTTAGAAAAAATGATGGATTTACTATTTAAATAGGGTATTTATTATATTATTATTATTATAAAATTATTAGTTCACACTTACCTTCACGATTTCTATTTTGTGGGAATTTGATAATGTCATTCCTGTGTACGGAGGTCTACCATCTGGTGAACTGATGTGATTCATTCACGCTTTACATAGGAGATAATTAGGATAAATATGTGTGATATAAATTAAATAATTACTTTATTTATTATACATTTATATTTTTGAAATGAAAATATACCATTTTATTTATTAACTATTCACTCACTTAAAGTAGATAACATCATTCTTATACATGTTGTCTTTCGCTTTAATGAATAAATGTTAATAATTTTTCATCACCACTCTACGTCGTTGATATGTAAAAAAATATATACATAAATAAAATGGTATTTTTTAAATTATGTAAAATATATTAATATAATATTTTACGTACTGCATTCTCAGATTTATCATTGAAAAATGTCAATGTTACACATGCATACATACATACCACCAATTCTATGATCAAAACGTACATCATTTATGAAAACAAAATTTCATGATTGGTATTAAAAGTTTAATTTTTTTATACATATGTTAATTATTCCATGTTTATAATTATGTATTATATGGAACCATGGTCAAATTAAGAGGACCAAAAGTATAAAATCAAGAAAAATACAAAAAATAAATAAGTTATTACCCGAAATGTGATATTATCATTGAATTGATAATAAATATGTAATGAAAGGAAATAAGTAAATAATATATGTAATATGTATATATATATATGTATGGATCTATAATAGATTTATAATTATCTTATAATTTTTAATGTAGGTTTGAACGAGTGAAATGGAATTCTAGACTTATGGTAATGGATTGTCATCTTACATTTTATTTTTTTAGACACATTCCATATTTTCTACCTATTTCATTAATGTGTTCAATATAATACCCATAAATGTATTTTTTTTATTTGTACATAAATTTATTTTCATATTCATATATGTTTTAGGATATCCATTTTTTGGTGTTTACAGTTCATATGATACCAAAGTAGTAGGTTCTCTTTGTTTCAGTTTTCCTTATTTATGATTTATTTAATATTGGAAACCTATATTCGTCTTTTATTTGTATATACACGCCATTTAAATTTAAAATAATAAATTTATTTATCCATGTCATCTTTTAATATTTATTTTATGTTCTTTCCCAATAGGGATTAATATTCAATGTTTTCACAATAGTAATGACTTTATAATATGATTTCATCATTTATCTCCATTAATAATGTTTATATTTCTGATGATAAAATAATATGATCCCCCTATTATGAAACTCATTAATTTTTAAATCTTATGTTTAGTGATGATATTTTCAAGTAATATTACCATTTTCAACTCTTTAGTAATTAAAATAATTGACAAAAAGTTTTATAGGAAATCATACGTATTTTTCTCACTAATCAGAAATCAGTTTTCTTCAATGAAAATGATTTTAGAAACTATTTTCAAATATATTTTATTATCCTCCTGTGGTTTTTAGAAATAATTTTTACCCATGTATTAAAATCCTTAATATATTTTTTTAAAATTTATTGTAATGTCATTACCCAAATAATTCCAATTTAGGTTTTATTTAAAATGGGAAAAATATTCATATTAATATATATGGCATGATTAAAAATTATCCCCAGCATTAACATTAATTTTTTGATGGTTAATTTATATTTTTTCTAGTTTATTTTCAATGGTTTATCAAACTGTATTTGGATTTAGAATGTGTTTTTCCAAGTGGAAATGAAATTTTCATAAAGAAATATTTTAAATGATCGATCAAAATCATTTTCCTTCATTAATGTCACATGATGATGTTACCTATCACTTTATAGGGATATTATCCAATTATAATATTCATAATATATTTTGGATTGTATTATGTTTTTGGTGGCATGATTCTTATGAAACCCAGTACCTTTCAAGGGTTTATGCGATGAAAAAAATTATCATAAACCACACATCATTTTCATTGGGGTATTCTATGATGAAATGATGAAATGATTAACAAATAGGTATCTATTTTAAATATTGTGAAATTATTGAATATATATATATATATATCCCATTTTATTTCATATGTTAGGATACAATAAATATTTTATGATCTTTTGAAACACATAAATAATGTTTTCAACATGATATAGGTTGTACATATATCTCCCTTCAATGTATTGGGTATAGATTTATATATGATTTGATAGATAGGACTAGACCATGGAAAATATAAATATTATTCATATAAAATCACTACTATGATGGCCTTGGTATTGATCCCGGACTACTATGATGGTTTGGGGGTGAAACCATTCCACAATGTTATTCCTTGAAATGATCCTTGAATAATATTGAAATGATATTCTATGGATTATGTGTATTCCACAAATCGATGTCTTATGAAAATTGTATTTTCTAGTGTCTCATGTTCTTGTATTACAATAAAATTCACTGCTTATGATCATGGATATACAGGTTATGTTTTTCAAATGTGATCCTCATGTTTGCATACACTTTTGATTATGATATTCTTGTGTATATCCCGTGATTACCATTTTTGAGAATTTATGCTATCCCTATTGTTTATTTCACTTCAAAAGGTATTTAAGATATTTAATATGAATAGTATGTATAAGAATTTCTATAGTTATGTAAAATATATTGGTAGATTATGTACCTATATTATGGACATGTTTTTTACAAATCTAATTTCCCCAAGGCACTAAATTATGGTCTTCAGGTGTTTGTTTGTGTAATGTAATGAATATTTTTATGAAATCATGTAACAAAAATGTATGATAATATTGAAAAAATATATATGGTATTATAGGATAGGTAAATTTAACCTTTTGAATCATGTATGATAAATCCTTACTGAAAACTCTAAATTTGTTTCTATTGATATGTCTACGGACCAGTAAATTTATAAGGAGATTCACATGATTTTTTGTAAAAGACAGAGAGATGGGTTTCTAAGAAATTACACCCCTTTCTAGAAAATAAAATTATATATGTCTTAGGAACATTTGTAACTATAATTAATTACTATAGAAATGTGGAATTTAGATGGACTCAATCATCACCCGGTGCTTGAAAATGTGCCTTGTTGCACACATGGTTTGACACTCCTAAGGGATATGATATGGAAATTCAAGAACTCTACAAAAAATATCATGAATTATTTGAATCGATGATGAAAATAAATTTCCTTGGATAAATAGCATCTATAATGTATAGAAGAAGGCGTCATGATTTAATTATCAAATAAGTTATTTTACGATATTATGTGGTTCCCCATCACGATTATTGTTTTTACACTCAATTTTTTAGTTTTCGTCATGGGAGGGAACCAGAAGGAATTGGGTAAATAGTTAACATGATAGAAACAATGATGATTAATAGTAAAATGGGTTGATGACTTGAGTAAAATATGTTGGGACTATTCATAATCAGTTATCATGATGAATGATTTAAAACATTCACCTTAACCAACTCTATGACTCAAAAAAGAAGAGAAATAAATGGTTCACTATGAGTTTATAAAATAGAGACCATACATGAAAAAAGATTCAGCTTCTTATATGTAGGTAACATGTGAATAATCCCTCAAGGGAATTTTGTAGATTCATGGATTGAAGTTTTGATTATTTAAAAGGACAGAAAGAAATTAATTTGGTATGAAAAATGAAATGTTTTAAAAACAACCTCAATGAGAATACAATTCTCCCTAATACTTAATATTTTGATTTATATTTAAAATGTTTAATTTATGCACACTATGAAAATTTATGTCAAAAGGGGAATGTTAGTGAATAGAATTAGAAAGGTTTTATAAGTAATGATTTGGTTTTTGAGGATGAAGAGACTTCAAAGGACATATTAAATGAAGAGGTATTAAGTAATAAAAATATTATTCCTAATTAAGGGTTTTAGAAAGAACTGGGATTGCTGGTGTTTCTATTTATTTAAATTCTAGAATTGTTTTATAGGAATCACGAAATAATATAATGATTTTTCAGTATATGTTATTCATAAATAATTGAAAACCATACAATGAATGGTGTTGTTGACCAAGAAAATTTATTAAATTGGAATGTGATATTTTTAAAAGGAAATATAACCTTAACTATATTCTAGATGTTGAGATAATAATATTTTTTCATATATATATTGGATATGAATACATAAGTAGGATAATAATAGTTTCATTGGAATAGATTATTGATTTCATGACAAAGTTGTCTATTCTATCATTTATGGAGTTTATAACATTTTTGGATTTAAAAAATATTATCAATAATGTCTGTTAAATGTGTGGAATGGGGATGAATGTATTTCTTTAATATTTTCATTGTAATTTATGTTATTTTCATGTATCAAGAGAATACATGACAAAGGTATTAACAAGTTTCATATGTGGAAATATAAAAAAGACTTTATGGTATGTGGGGATTAATGTTATGATTATTTTAATATATTTAGTGAAATCGGTTAATTTTTTTTTATATTTTAATATATTATATTGTTCATAAGGCTTATCATTTATGTAATGGTATAACTCCAAATTTGGATAATGATTTAGATAAAAATGTACTACTTATTTATTTCATGGTTTATCCATATTGGATAACCTATGCTTACATTTTTGTAGTGATGATAACTAAATATAGAAGGAATAAATTACCACCTCTATTATATATCTTATGAATTTTTAGTTCATTATTAAAAACATTCACCTTTATATGTAAGAGTAAGATATGATGTAGAAATTTATCAAGGATGAAAAAATATTTGAGATTATTCTTATGAAATTGAATGAAATCAAGTAAATATAACTTCTTATGAAAATTATTAAACATTGGGGAAAGGATATTTAAAAACATTGTTTTCTAATTAACATAATTTTAAAATATGTCAACTATTTTTTCATGCCTCTTTGGTTTATGGATTTGAATACATTAACTTCTTCTTGATCATGTATTAGGTCAATCTTCATTAGTATTTAGGTGTTAGTTTTCTCTTCAATGTCCATGATATCAAATCCCATATTTGTTGTCCTTTTTAAAAATGTACGTCTCATTCCAAATGACCTTATCATATCACATTCTCTTTTTTAATGAGTATTTTTTCTTAACCATTTTTATGATGTGGGGTTATATGAAGTAATTTTTGAATGTTAAACCTTTGATGATCATGATGAATTTCAAGAGAGAAACTAAATTTGATGGGGGTGAATATAACAAATCAAGTATTTGTTATTTAAATTTAAAACTATTATTAAAATATTTTATGTTGCATTTAATTAAGTAAAATATAAAAATTTCTTTACAAAGAATGCCATGTTTAGCATGTGTTACTTGCAACACTGAGTTAGCTTACATTATACATTATACTATGTTCTATAAATAAATAATATATGATATTAATATTATTGTCCATCAATATACACTATAACCTAGTTTCTATGCATAAAATGTTTAATAGTAAAAGATCATTTTTATATAATATGGGTTTCTATAAATAAAAAATATTTATAAGAGAAGTATATAATTTTTGATATTGTAATTATATTATTCCTAAATCTTATTTTCTCAAAAATAGTTTAGTTTTTTTTATGAAAAACAAAAAGACAACTTCTTAAATATTTTGGAAAAAAATCCAACAAAATGAACTGCATTTTTGGGATCCTTTAGTCCAAATTAGCATTGTGTGAAATTTTTGGAATTTTCTGATATTTTCATTTTTTGCTAAATAATGAAGGATACTAAATATGAGTTGAAAAATACATATTTTTAAAAGTTAACTAATAGTGTAAATTTTTTTTAATTTAAAATAATATCATTAATACTTTCATTAATAAAAGTTAGGTTGTGTGAATAAATTTAATAATTACTTGTGATCTAAAAACATTTAATACTTTTGAACATTTTCTCTTTAAAACCCCACATTTGCATCGCACCAATGGGGTTATTTTGGAATAAAATGTTTCACTTATGTGAATTGAATTTGAAAAAACAGATTCCATATTTTGAATAATAATAATTTATATTATCTAATAATTTATCTTTTCATACCAAAATGAATCGTGAAAACAGTTAAACTTTGTTAACTTAGTTAATGTAAAAATGGGTTTACTGTGAGTTAATGTAAAAAAAATAATGGTAAAAGTGACATATAAACTTTCATAAAAACTATTTGATGTCCATATGTTGAACATACATCCAAAAATGATTAGTAATGGGATATTTCGTACCATTTAGACATAAAAAAAATTCTGAAAACAAAATTCTTTACAAAAATACTGAGTGTGTCCTCTCCACCATTTATCAAAGGCCACAAACTCTAAACTCTTATACATCTCTTAAAAAAATGTTCAGGTGAATCCATAAGAAATTAAATTCACAAAATTTCTTCTCTCATTTTAGAATCACTAAATTGGATTGAAATCAATCCATGGAAGTATTTTTTATAAACCAAAAGAAGATACCAAAAGAATAGGTAATGTTAATCAACAACTATTTTTTGTATTATTTGATACTAAAGATAATTAATTTGTTATTATAAATTAATTATATAAAATATTCAGTTTATTAAACATACATATATGTTTTTATTACAATGGTATGAACTAAAACAACCTCCCTGTCCATCAAATGGGTCACGAAATCATCATTCATGTCTACAGTGGACTGAAACCACAAGAATTGATGTCATTTTTTTTGCATTACCAACAATAAAAGTTGGAAATAATTATGGATTAATTATATCTATAATATATTTATGATATTATTATTATTATTAAATTATCATATTATATATACCCTCATTATTTCTATTTTGTTGAATATGATAATGTCACTCGCGTGTAAGGCGGCCAATCGCCTGACAATGTGATATGATTCATTCACGCATTTAAGGCTAAATATATGTGATATAGATGAAATAAGTATGATATTAATAAAATATTTTTAATTATTATATTATATATTATGATTTTCTTTCATACCTTTTCATTCACTGAATGATGATAACATCACTAGTATACGCTTGGACTACCGCCTTCTTGAAGTGATCTCACACAATTTTCATCCCCACACCACATGGATGATTTATATATGTACAAATAAATAAATAATTTGGTATTTATTATTTAATTATAATTTATAAAAGTTAATATAATACATAACTTCGTTCGACAATGATCATTGTAAAATGGAAATGTTACTCATTTTTACATATGACCTGCCATCACTGTGGTCTTAAAAAATATCATTTCTCAAAACCATATTTCAGTGTTAATATAAAAATTATAATTTATCAATAAATTTTATAATTATTTCTTTTTTAGTAGTCTTTAGGTTGTTGATCTATGAACAATTTAAGAGAACCAAAAATAACAAATAAATACATTCAAATAGTAGTTATTACATGAAACATGACATAAACATGGAACTGTAAATAAAATAACAGTTAAAGGACATAACTAAATCATATAATGATTTTATACATAATTAAATTTCTATATTATATTTCTAATATACAAATATTTATTTTAAAAGATGTTTGATTGACTATGATATAATTCAGGTGTTAGGGTAAAAAATTTCTATCACACTTTTTTACTTCGATGAGACATATGTCATATTATTAACTATTTATATTATATCGTGTATTTACTATTAATGAATATATGTTATGATTCTAATTCATAATATTATTTGGATTCAAATATCAATTTTAGGATCAATAATCCAAGGGGTTGATAGTTCAATTGTTTTAAAAGCGGTAAGATATTTTTGTATCAATTTGACTTCTTTGAGATGTATGTTATATTATAAACCTATATTCATTCATGAGGTTTATGTGAAGCCCAGTTGGCATTTAATATTATGAATTTACTCATCCTCCTGAAATTTTAGGTTATTTTTTTTCATCATTGGCGCTTTTGATTCAATGTTACCGAAGTGCTAATGGTTTTTGTTACTATCTCACTGTCTAACAAGATTGATTATGATTGTGTTTCCAATGATAACATAGTATAAATAATCCATTAATAAACACATGAATTTCTCTATTCCATTTATATTCATGATATTTTCATTTAACAGTTCCATTTTCCCACTATTTGGCACTTAAAATAATTATGTAAAAGATTTTATGAATATCCGACTAAATTTCCCTCTTTGGTAAAAAATGTTTTAAAAAAAGACATATAAAAATTATCTAAAAATAAATTATTATTAACATATTAATTTTAAAATAAAATTTTAACCATATATGAATTTCATTTATTTTTTTGGAAAAATTTTTCATATCATTTTACAAATAATGCTGGTTGGGATTTTACTGAATGTATAAATGGAATTTTTTGTTTTAATGTGTTTGGAATGAATAAAACATACCAGATTCATGGCCATTATTTTCTTTTAATATTCCATTATATGGTCTCAAGAATATTCTAAATTAAAATTATTTTTAAATTATTTTATGTTTTAAAATGTTTTTTTCTAATAGGAAATGATATTTCCCTCATGAAATGTTTTAATTGATTGATCATCATAATTTTATATATAAGATTACACCTATTGATGTTACATATTCCATATTACAGATATGATCCAAGGACTCCATTATTATTAATTCTCTATATGGTTTATTTTTTGGGTGTCTTGATGTTATTTAAACCCATTTCTCTTCTATAGGAAATACCATGATAATATTATTTTTAGAACCTCTTATTTTTCCGTGGGTTATGCTACGGTGAAATGATTATTAAAACTATCAATATTCTACTAGAATGGATTAAGTACCACAAGTTTATTATTTATTATGGATAATCACCCTTTTAATTGGGTTGTGAGGTAACCCATACATTACTCATAGGCCTAATGGCATTAGGAATGGAACATAACTCGATGGACCAACTGAGCTACACTAGAAGAACCCTACCCCTTTGTGTTGTGCTCAGTTTTTTATGAAATACATGGTCTTAAAAGATTCTGAGCTATTTTCATGATGACGCATAAATGCACTATTACCAAATTCTTGAGGTGGCATGTAGGCCATGAGACCAGTAGGGACAAACCTGTGTCCCAATGTCTCAACATGAATTAATAGTTTACACAGCTATGGTAACATACCATACCATAAAATAATTTCTACAATAATACCATTAAAACCAAAAAATCACCTCACAAATAGATTTAATCAAAGGTCATTGAATTTCAATGTATATTCCTCTACCAATATAGTACAGTCTCTTTGAAAAAACAACTTCCATTTATATATCATATGATATGATGAAATTTTTATGAAAACCATTTGATTTCAGGGGGTTTAATATGATGTGTCTTTTATGATCATGTGGAAAAATTAAATATTGTTTTAATTATAACTTCCCAGACTATATAAGGGATATTTGTTTCATGAATAAATGTTTTTTACGTATTATATAACATTTTACACGTAAAAAACAAATAAAACCCCAAAAAATATTATCTCCTTAAGAATTATCATTAAATTAGTTAGCTTTGAAACAAATTAAAAGGTCAAAAATTACAACTAAAATAAAATCTAAAATGGGAAAATAAGGATCACCCCAATCTACTAAAAGCATCACCCACACTTAAAATTCAATATTAATAAAATAATATATTATTAAACCAACCAACAAATAATGAAATGAAAATATAATCTTAATATAAATTTTATTAAATTTTGTGTGAAATGATGATGTGTTATTTATAGGGTATAAATGAAATTATTACCATTTCTATTAAAACATTATATGAACATTATTTAATATGACCATTATTCACTATTAAAATAAAATAATATACATTGGATGATAATTATTCCATTATAATTAGTGATTATTAGTGGTTATTATATAGGATAATTAAAACTAAAAGGCGAATCAGTGGCCACAACAAGAAGAGTTGTCTCATTTAAAGCCCGTTTTTCATGACATGGGAGGGAGGTATCATCACCAGGGTTCTAACATAACCAATCCCAAGATGAGAGTTAATAAATTAACTTGATTTAAATATCCTAAGAGATATTTTCATGATAAGTGAGATTACCTCATCTTCAATGTTAGTCAAGAAATCCCCTAAAACTACAACCATCACTCACCTTACACTTATGGTGTATGTGGGTGTAATAAAGAGTTATGTGTCCAGAGAATAATTACATAAATTGTAAATTATGTTTCATAAATAAAATTTTTACTCCATCAATAATTTATCAATTGTTTTTCATATTAAAATATATGATTAATAGATATGAATTTGATAATCAGATTTCTGGAGAAAAATAAAACATTATTTTATTTTTATAGAGTATATAGAGAATTTTCATAATAAACCAAGGTAATCAAAATATATATATTTTAAATTAAATATAAATATAAAAAATATTTATTTAAATAATAATTGATAATATAATTTTGTAGAGTCCTAATAATTTTTAAATGTGTCTGAAATTTGATTATGCCTTAAAAACTATTATTTTCAAATGAATTATGATTTTTATATTTAAATGTTAATGTTATCAAATTAAAATATTTTTTTTGATAAAATAAACATCATTCTTTATCTCTTCATCAATAAATTATTTTAGGGTGTATTTATGAAAACTTTATAAAATATTTTATTTTTCAATGAATAGTAAACAATACTGTTTTTGGGTGTTAGTATATTTTATGAAACCATATTTATGTCATAATGATGTAATAATTAATTAACCACAATCCATGTCCTAAATCATGTAATTTTATTATTGTTAAGAATAATAATATATTTAATCATATTCTCTAAATCATGTAATGTCCTAAATCATGTAATTTTATTATTGTTATGAATATTATTAATTAATTAACCATAATGTTTGATGTTAAAATTCCCATTAATAAGATAAATAGGAAATATGGATTACAAGACCATGCTTGGTGAATCCTACATTATCATGAGTGTCTATAAATATTTTTGTATGTATTAATTTAACATGGGTAACAACATATCAAGATAGTCAATGTATGAGCCATATATTTTTTGGGAGAATGAATTTCAAAGTAGTCTTAAAACGGGACACCGAGTAGTGGGGTTCACACTAAATGAGAGTGTTGAAAACATGATGTATAATGAGGATCAAAATTTTACAATAGATGATCTTCAGGGAAACAATATCATGGGTTTCATACAAGTTGAATGTCATGGGGATTATAGTGTTTCATGAGACGTAACAATATTATGATAAATATGTTCATAATAGAATTGATTCATGAGAAATTTTCTAAAATATATTCAAATGATTATAAGGAATTTTTTGATATAAATCATGAAATTTTATTAGTTTTGGGAATATGTTAGGTTTTATGCAAGAATAAATTTCTGAATGGAGAAATTATAAGAGATGATAGAATGAACCCTAAAATTCCATAAAACTGCCCACTGAATGGTGGGTTATTTATATATTTTTACACTTATATATTTGGTATTTTCCTATATGAATAGGGATCTTGAAATTTATTGACTTTCATGGTGCTATTAGAACTATTTTATTGAACTCTTAGTATTATAATCATCAACAATTTTCCATTGAACTATCTCAATCTAAAATCGTTTAGGGTTCCATGGCTGAATGGCCAAAAAATATTATTCATAATCCTATTGGGATTTGGGAACCGTCATATAAAACCACATAATGAAAAAAATGGTTATATGTTGTAAAAGATTTTTAGGAAAAAAAGTTAAAATTATGCCCTTAAAAATTAGTTTTTTGATTAAACATACTTTTTTAATCACTTCATGTGCATTGTTCAACCTAAAATATACATTAATTTCTCAACATCCATAAAATTAATTGATATATTCTCTATATGTCTCCATTATATTTTTTTTATAGTCAGTAGGCTATTTTATATTGAACCATATATAATGTAGTACATTATCCTAAACTCAATTCACATTTTATGATTGATTGGTTTGTTGATAATATATATCACACTCTGAGTAACGCATTGAATTTTCTTTTCATCTCACATTCTATCCACATATTTTTAGATGTAATACTTTTAATCTATCCCCATTCTCAAAACAATTGTCATTTAATTATTTTACTCCATTGTAGATAGTTATACCAAATATTTAAATAATATTTCCTAAAAATATATATTCCTATATCCATTAAACACATAATATATTTGGAATTTTCACCCACTAAAACTACCTTCCAGTTCATCATCCACATACTGCTATAGAATTATTATTTCACAAGGTTCAATGATTTGTCCCTTACTATACATAAATACATTACTATATTGAATAAAACTTATTAATGTTGTTTTTTTGGGTCAACTATATAACTACTCATGATTCCAATAACATGAGTAATTCATTGATCGGTATAGATTAGAATTCACATCATGATTTTGATAATTGGTGTATGTGGAACCATTTTAATATAGTTATGGTATTACCATATTTTTGGAGTCTTCTTCATTAAAATATAAAAATGAATTTGAATGGGAATAAACATATATTTTCATACATCATAATAAAAAATCTCAAAAACATTCGAACACAAATAGAATTTTAAAACAGTAATGTTTTGGTAAAATAGAATTTTCTGATATTTTATGAATTTTTTTCTTATCCAGGATATTTCATATCAACAACATTATCGATGTTCAATTTGGGCTCATAAATTAATTTCATATATGATCATAAAAAAATATCTACAAAAATAAATTATCATTAATATTTATCGCATAATAAATTATTTTATTTAACAAAAACATTCTATGATAATCAATGTATATGTATTTTTATATATTATTGAATTATAATGCTTTTTCTTTTTTTGGTGGACTATTGTAACGTGTTCATAATTTTTTTTGGAGATTTAAAATAATTTATTTGTTTCTAAACTTTTTAATCACCCTTAAAAATCTAGGAATATTTCATCATAAATATCTAAATGAGTGAATAAAATAATTATTTAATATTATGAAAGATGAAATCATATTAATCACCACCAAGATAGTGGTGAGTTTCCCAACAATTTGCAAAATATTTATTAAATTTACACCTTCCCTCATTTTCATCAAAATAATTTCCACATGTATAATTCTACCATCATTATTATTCATAATCTGATATAAAAAATTTATATGGAATACTTTCTTTATTAATTTTTTTAAAATACAGTTAGATTAGAATTTCATTTATCATTCTATGAACAAATATTCTCCTTAATAAAAAACATCAACATTATGGAATCATTCATCTATATAATGTATCTAAATAATTATAATTATCCACTATCGGACATAATAAAATAGTTCAAGATGAAGAATAGTTATCTACGAGTCTTCTCACTGAGGTTTATATCCTAATCGATACATGAGAAATATTATATAATAGTTTTTTATTCTAATGTCCAGGTACACCTTTAATCTAGTATTTAATCTAACATTATTATTCATTCTCCTACAATCAAATTTAGTTATATTTCAAACTTTTTTAATGATTTCTTTTTTGAGGATCAAAATCCATAATTTTATTATATTATTATCCACATTATCTTAGAGGATGACTAAAAAAACATTAGACCATATACATTGAATAAAAAATGTTTAATATTACTATCATGATTTTTCCTTATATGAAAATCAATATTTTAATTTCATAAAAAATTTAAATATTGTAAATGGGAGAGTATTAAATAGTTTTATGATGATACATCTTAATGATGTTGTATTATTATGTGTGATGATGGAATATAATTTCTATGTTATGCTTCCATATTTAACGAATATTTCAAAAAGTCATAGGTTTCTATAATACTACCCATACACATAAAATGTTTATTCCATTTATTATTCATCCACTTAAATATATTGGTTTCTAATGGAATACATGGAAGATTCGAATTCTACAATATTTCAATTCTTAGTATTTTATTTCATGAACTCTATACTATAAAACATCATTCTTTCCTCAAACCATAAGTATTTTATATTTTATCATGACTCTTTTTTCAATATAGATTTTAAATTTTAAAACAAATCAAACTTTTCATACATCTTTTAAAAAATAATTTACCTTCATTAATTTCTGATTCATCAATAAATTTGATATATTATAGTGATCCACCAAATAAATATATCACTTTGGAACCCAACTATTAGTTTATAGTACGTTTATATTTACAACCATTTGTGTCCTCACACACTATTTAAGTACACATTTATATTATTTAAAATTGTAAAATTATTTCATAGTAAAACATTATTCATATTAAAACTCTTGATAAAAAAATTTATCTCGTTCTCGCTTATGAGGATCAACCTACAATGATATAATTTTTAATCCAGAATTGATTTTTATAGTTAATAAATATTCATGGTATTTAATGTAATATTGTAGAGTGTTAGAATAATCTCGTATAAGTTATAACCAGATCCCAATTTGTAATATTCCTAGTATCACTAGTAATATAAATACTAAATAAAACATAATTATGTATACCTAATTTCAAAAACATTAATTCTCAAACCATGAATAAGTAAAATAATGATCTCAATAAAAAAACATATACTTGTTGTTTTGAAATGATTATCACACATTAAAATATATTTCAATAGTTTATTATTAGTAAAATGTTACTTTCCTAAATTCATTGACACATAATTATTTAAAAAATCATTCTTTGAAATAGAATGAATATTTTCTTTAGATTATGTAATCTATTTATCCATTAGACAATTTACAGAAAAAAAAACAATAATTTTTATTACCAGTCAATATTTATTAAAATTACTATGAGGTAAAATCCATTTCAATTTTTAGTCATTAAAAATAAATCCCTACATCTAAAAGTAAAAAAATTTATGACTAAAAATAAAATATATTTTTATGAAAATTTATATTAAATTTATATATTCTTTTTTTAATTTCCCATACCATAGATCTACAACATCAATTAATTTTTAGAAAATAATTATAGAAACAATATGAATTAATTTTATGAATATTGACACCCAATATAAACTTGTATTAATTTTACAATATTTCCATAATTTATACAAGTCAACTCTTAAAGACATTTCTCATTCATAAGAACATAGGTTTTGGAGAGATTGAGGAATAACTACTTTAAAAATTTTATTTTACAATACTTGTATACATTTATCCATAATTGAGATAAAATAGAATATATTTATAATTATAATGGTTTATACTCATATTCACAATAATGTGAATTGTAATATACAAAACAGGTGATTTCAAATTTTGAGTAAGGGGAAACAGAAGTGATAAAATCAATGATCATAAATGAAAAAATAATTGAACATGTTGGTATAGTATGGACGTATAAACTAATGTTATATGTAAAAAACATATATTGAAATTAATTTAATAATGCATGGAATAAAATAATTATTTTTCATAAAAAGGTTAAATATCAAATAAACAAGGAATTCATCAGAAATATAGAAATAAAATTCAAATATCATAACCCTTGAGAGTGTAACATTCAGATACCGTACATTTTTGGAAAATATTATTTTAGGAAATATTAAATTCATGTTTCAAATAATTAGTTCCAAAACATATGAGAAAAAAAAACATGATTAATTTTATCAGGATTTTTAATGAATTATACAATTAATTTAATGTTGATAAAGGATGCCACCGAATTACATCCATATATATGAGTGCAAATTAGTGAAATTAATTCATCATATGATGATGAACTAATGAAATAAATATAGTTTTTAAATATATTTTATATATAATCATATATATTATTCATTCACTATTACAAAATTATTCATAACATGATTAACCATTGGGATATAAATGGTTATCCATAGTTTTTTTTTGATTCATTCTATTTAAATACACATTAATCATGAAAGTAATGCATATGGTATATACATCATATCGATTAAGTGAATATGGTTGGATTAATATTTTATCTAATCAATATATGTATGGTATATTGGTGGAAAACATTTAATCAAAGGAAGAAAAATAGAGGGTTAATTGAGGGATGCAATTGGATGAAAAATAAAAAAACTCAATGACTATGATAGATAAATCTAGTAATCACCTTCCAATACATTAATTTCCCAAATTGGTATAAGGTAAATTAATGGAAACCCAAGTTTTCATATTTTTATAACCTTATTATAAAAACACACCTCATAAAAAGAGAGAAAAAATTATGTTATTTAAAATAGGATAAGGGAAATATGAAGGTCCCATGAGTTAATAAAAAACTGGGTTTCAAATATAAATTATATTAATATTCATATGGAAAATAAGGGTTTGGAAGAAAAATAATCATTATAGAGAATATAAATTTCCTTATCATTGATATAATTTTTATTGGGAATAAAACCATCAAGGAGGAATATTTAAATCCCATGTATCATTTTCCATAGCGTTGAAAACCAATTTTCCTGAAATAAAATTTCATTTTGTAAGAAACCAATAATTGGGGAATGATTTTCATGAATTACAACTACTAATCAATGAATGGTGTTGATTTTATAAAAACATGATTACCTTTGGTATCTTTTAAATATAGATAAGCATTAAAGGGAACATGTTTTGAATCTTTAACCCATATTAATTAAATTAATATGGTAAAATATATTCATTATGAATTAATAGAACAATAATATTTATATCATGGTACATAATAATAAATATGTGTAATGAAATTAAATCTCAGACACTGAACCATTCATCTTAATTCTACAATTCCACTAATGTTATAGAATTTACTGTAAAAAATTATTTATCACCAATTTAAAAACATTATTCATATATATAAACTTTTATCATAAATCACATATAACTATTTTCTAAAACAAAAATACTCATTATAAATTATTAATATAATTTATATGTAGTTTTTATATAATTTTATTGTCCATAAATAAATCCAAAATGTTTATCAGACCCATATCATACAACATTTTTGAATTTGTCCTTTATAATTATTTACAATTTTAAAATTTATTTCTATTTCATTTTATGATTCCTTTCTTATATATGATGTTAGTGAGAAATAAGTTTTAGTAATTTTTAACAAAGAAATGATTATATATTAATTTATGAGTTTGTATTAATTTTTCAACCGATGAACCGAAATATGTTCCTTAAATTTGTTCTCATAGTCATTAATGATATTTTATCATGTAATTATTCAAGTAGGCGGTTAGACCAACTCAAATATGAAAATTCAATAATTAATTGAAGATTATTGATAAGAAATTGGGTTTTTGGGAATAATATAATTATTAAAAAAATTATAATTATATTGTTTATTTATTTTTATGGTTTTTAATTTTATTATATAATTTTATGATATTATAGAAAAACAGGAAAAAAATTAGATACATTACTTTTTTTAGTGTATATTGACATAACATATGGTTGAAATTATCACTTATTGAAGAATTATAGAGAAATAAGGTCGGTTATAATATTATTCTACATAGTTGTATTTATATTTTAAATTTCCCACCTATTTTTTTATTTTATCCTTATAGATATTTTATAGAGGTTGGGTTGAAGAAAAAGGAATACATCATTTCATGGAGGTGGGAGTCTACACAATACACAGATGACATATTTATTTTTTTAATAAAAAAGTGTAAATGTGGTTCATATTGATTCCAATATAATAATAATGTTGAAAAAATACCACATAAGTTATTATATATGAATGAGATAATTATGTTTTAAAATCTATGAAAGAAAAGAAATGAAGTTATTAAAAATAATGAACTCATGTAAACTACATGGGATTTTAGTTGGAGTACTCTGTGTAAATAGAGGTCTCATTTTATTATCATATTTCCAAATTATCAGCAAAAATAAATATGAATCTTACAAAAGGAACAATAGTAGAGATTCAAGATGAATATCATTATTAGGGTGGTCATGAAGTGGTGGTGAGAGGCCCCATTAATAACTATTGAGAATGGAATTGTTTAAATTATATACACTTAATGTAAATAAGAATATGTTAAAAACATCATGTAGAAAACATGATTTTATATCCTTAATTCGTAGAATTTTAAATTTTACAATTGTTGGTTTTACGTTGGTAATTATTAATATGCCAATGTAATTTACTGTTCTAAAAATAAAATTTTCCTTATTACACAATTTTTACCTACTCATTCCAAATATAATATAAATTTTATCATATAAAATTTCAAGGTGTAATTAAATATCATTTTTAACAATAGAGCTTATAAATGAAAAAAACTAGATTTATTCAATGTGAAATTTAAGCTAAAAATATATATAGGGAAAAATTATCGATATAATGGATTTTCATTATAAATTTTTTATTATAATAAAAACATATGTTCATTACCTATAAATACATATCAATATTTTCAAGGAAAATTATATAATAAAAAGAACTGATCAAGTTGTATTTTTGGAAAATATAATTGAAATTTCTAAAATGATAATTATAGGATGTAAAAATTCAATATCTTATTTTAAAATGAATAGTTTCACCACTTAAATCCATATTTGACCTATTAATTTTTTAAAAAAATTTAGTTCTTTAATATTGTGTAATAAAACATATAGTTTTTGAAAAAACTATATTTTCCACAATTAACCAAAAAATTAATTAATTAATAAAATCTAAAACATTTATAACAACATAATATTTGAACTGTAAGTCTATAAATTATTTTCAATTTATTGAAAGTAAATTATATTATTTTTATATTTATTTTGTAAATGATAATATAATATATAATTATTAACTTATTTTTGAAAAAAATTATTTTTAACATTATTTATTATTAATATCATTCCATAATAATTTTTAATTTAAAGAACATTAATATATTAGTTCATATATGATAATTTTTTCAATTTGGATGATTTATTTAATGGGTTTAAATATAAACCACCTAAAAAGATTTAATTTGAAATAATAAAATATTATTTGTATACAAAATACGCTTTTACAAAATATCATTTTAATTATGTATTTATATTAAAATGTTTAATTTTTCAAATCTATTAATATTAAAATCATTTTTTCAAATTTATAAATTCATTATATCATATAAATTTTTCAATTATATTAAAAAAAAATAATTCATATGTAAATAAATATATAAATATATCATATATTAATATAATATTTTAATTTATATTTGTTTTATTTTAATCAAAATTTATTACTAAATATAAACAAATTTAGTATACATATTCAATGAATATTCCATAAATATATTTAATCTAAAAGGTCATATTTCCAATGAGCATATTATGTCCGTACATATAAATGACATATAATCAAGAATTTCATAATTCCCTCTAAAATTTCACATCTCATTATCTTAGTTTTCATTTATATCTCACAACAAGATTTCTATTTTCATGATATTTTTAATTGTTATAGGATTTCTATAGAAATGAGTGATCCTCAATGGTAAAGAAGATCCATGAGATCTCATTGTTTTTACGATTTGTTTACTTATCTATTTATTTTCCACTTTCAAATTAAAGACAATTTGAGGATTTAATAATCCATGGTGATAAATAAATTCTTTCATGTTTTTTGGCAGTTAATTATTTATGATTAGGGGTAAGGGAAGCAGAATCCAAGATAACCTAGAGGGAAGTCCCATTTGACTCAAGTAAAAAACCGCTGGTCACTAGGACTACATCACCGAGGTTCTCATCTAGCCTCCCATCCTTCCTCGATCAACTTCACGCACATTGACCAACATGAACCACCCTACTCAATTACAAAACCCTGTGATATTTATAAAATATATTTAATAGCATACGTGACATTAAACACTTAGATTAAATGAACTATGAAATTTAGTTATTTGAATATTAAATTAATAACCTATACATTCATTTATCCAGCATGAATATGATTAAGTCAATTATTAAATTTATATAGAGGTCATAATGAATACAAATGTTTTGGTTAATTACGAGAAATTAAGAACTCAATTTTATTAAAATGCATTTCATTCTTCAAAAATAAAATTTTCAAATTAGAATTTATTAATATTTACGGGTGAATACTATAATTAATTGAGGAATGTTTTGGAAATATTATATTATAAATTTATTATCATTTTAAAAAAATTACATTGAAATTATCATATTTTAGTTTTTTTTATTTTTATGAAAAGTATGAATTTTCATTGAATAATGAAAACTACTAATGTGTATTGAAAAAATATTTTTATTTAATGTTCCTAAATTTAAAATTTTTATTTTGATTCAGTTTTAGAATGTCATCTGTGACGATTTATTTAAAAGAATCAAATTATTTTATTTTTAATTAATTTTTTACTTGAATTTAGTTTTCAAATATTTTTATACTTCAAAGGTATTTTTTCTAAAAACCATGAATCATAGCATTTTAAAAAATTATTTTGAAATTAATTTTTATGACTTATAGGAATTGAATTTAATTAAATGGATTCACAATCATTAATAATGATATTCAAATTTGATAAAATTGAACATATTATTTTTAGTCAATATGGGTTGCAACTATGAAAGAATTTCCACCTCGTTAAATGGAATATTGGGATATTCTAGGTTAGTAAAAAATTATAAGTCCATAATTTTTCATCCCAGTTATTTTTTGGATGAAGGAATTTATTGCCTTAACACCTTATTATTGAAATGTTTTTAATGGATTGTTTTCCTTGAAAATCTCTTATATATTATTTAATGCAATGACATTTATCAATTTTCCATCCCGATGTTTTAAATAGATCATATGTGTTAACATAAGAATAAATGCATGTTATGATAGAATATGAGTGTATATTATGTGAATAATGAATATTTATTGATAATTTAATATACTTTTAATATTTAGTGATAAAATAATTCCTGAAAATTATTATACAAAAGTAAAACAATATTTATTAAATTAATTTGAAAATATAATAACTGTTTTATGATATTTAAATGTAATATAATTTTAGTGTGTTATATCAGTATAGAAAATTAACAGATTATAATAACATTTATTTGTTTTTAAAATAATTAGAATAAATTTTTTACATTACATATATATATTTTATGTGAAATTAAAATAGTAGTGTCAAAATTGATAATAATAATATTTTAACAAAATTATATTTCATTAAATAATGAAAAAATAATAAAAGTCTTGAATATTTAAATGGTGTGTATTATATGGAATATATTTTCATTTTAGGGATATTTAAGATACAATTTATAACTTATATGTAAAATTATAATCCTATAAAATTAAAAAACGCAATATACCGGATATGATCCAAAGGGGTTTACAAAGGGGTTAAAACAAATGATAATTTTTAAAGACCACAAAAACCAATAAAAATTATATTTCCTAATTGTATTATGACCACATAATAACATATTATCAAATATATGTCCATTTTCATATATTTATTTTGAGAGTTAATATATTTAAATTTATTATTAATTTCAAATTCTTAAAGTGGCCCTAACCTTAATTGTGAAAGGGAACCAATACATTATGTTATTCACATCACATTTAGAAATAAAATCTGAATACCCCTAAATACTATTTTCAATATATTAGTCTATACAATTTGGATGTTTTGGGCCTAAAAAATACCTACATTTGGGTACTTAATATAATATCAAAAGAAGTTCAATCAATGAAGTGGTAATCGCCTAATCCTATCACTTTCATTTTACGGCATTATAACCCCTATAAACATATTATATTTATCATAAAATAAAAATACAAGTACACAAAATATTTTTAAATTTCATTATTTTTATCAAAATCATTATTTTAAAACCACATTTCCATCAAATTGGAATTGAATGTATTGCTTGTCTGCAACTACGACCTACCATCACCACATTGTGATAATATTAATTTTCTTCCACCATATTCCATTGATTTTTGTTATGATGGGTAGAAGATTCATATATTATATCTATGATATAATTAGACTTCTTTAATAATAATATAACATTTACCAAAATACATTATAATTCATTAGATAATGATGACCTCACTCATATGTACATGCACACATCCACATCCATGAAGAAATGTGATTTGTTTTCCAGTTATGTTTCACTTATTTTATAAAAAGGAAAATTTTAGTTAATAATTATGATATATATGATTTAAAATGTATAAATTAGATGTAAATTATTATTTAAAATTCCTTCCTTCCAACCCTCAAAAAATTGAAGTCATCGTTCATGTGTGTGTACAGCCTGCCATTTCCACAAATGGTTCAATTCATTTTTATTTAATTACATTTTATAAAATTTTATAATTATAAATATATATATTTATTATATATTATGTTTACATAATAATTAACATTATTTATTTTAATTTAACATGATCAAATTAAAATTACTAGAAATACCGAAATGAAATTCCCAAGGAGAACGATATATTTAACACCTCGAAACAGAGACTTTACTAATGAAATATTTATATAATGGTAGTGAAATGTTATAGGGGGTATGATTTGATATTGTAAGTAAAATAATTATTCTGGTTTAAAATTATAATAAATTAAAATTTATTATATGGGTGTTTATATTTCTCACATAGAAATTAAATCTTAATATAAGTTAATTTCATCTAGAGTTTATTTTTGTGAGACATATGCCAAATTCACAACTTGTTTCAACTTGGTGGTGTATATACTACACATGAAGTTATTTTATGAATCATCGTGTGAAATATTATGGTTATTTAAATATCCATCTATGGTCTATTAGTTCATAAGGATTACGAATCAAACGTTACTAATGTAGAAAGAGTTTTACCATACAATTTCATTATTTATAAATATTGTTTATGATTAAGTATCATTGAAAAAATATTATGATCCACCCCTAAAAAAAGACATGAAATTTATTCTTATCTAGTTATTTCTGGGAAATAAAATATTTCAATGACCTATTCTCCAGAATATGTCTTCAATTGGATAAAAATATATTTATATTGAAAATAATCATTAGTACCCTCTTTAGACAAAAATACTTCTTTTCTATATCCATGTTTTATATAAATGATGTAAAAAATATTTTTACTATTTTCATATTAATTTTTAATGCCATTTTTATACATGTTTTAAATTTCAAAAAGTGTTTTAAAATTCACAACTACCCTTATATTTATATCACATTAACACATGATTTATTAAATAATGTTACTTTTAATACTACCTATAAAATCATGAAGTCTAGTTTACTTGGGAATTTGGTGCGTGAAAAAATAACTTAAAACATAAAAACATCATCTTTACCAAATTATTCAGTAACATGCTTTGACTAAAAACCACATGGGTTAGCCTGGGGTTATTCATAATAAATGGGAGAGATATAAATCCCTATAAGAGAAATAAAAATGGCATAACATGAAGATAAAAAATACATGTTAGACAATGGGAATATCAATGGAGCACAAATGGGTTTAAAATCATAAACCTAAATAATGAGACATGATATATAATGATAATCATAAAGGAAAGATGATAAATTTTGAAACATCTTAAAATGTTTCATCATAAATATATGTCAAGGATAACTACCAAGACATCATAATGGAAAATCTCATATCATGTAATTAGAAATAATTCTATTCCAAAATGACATCTCATGAGAATAAACATGTAACACCTGAAGTTTTTATGGACCATGTTTCAAATAAATTCTAATTTTCATCTTGGAATGAACTAATTCAATGATTTTTTTCATGTTAAACCAACATGTTTTACCAACATGTCGTACATTACACAAAACACTAATTTTGGACACAATACAAGCTACACTGAGTTGGAGTACGATACACATGAAACTAAGTTCTTAAAAATAAACATTTCTATTATTTAAATAACATAATTATAACCTATTCATTTATTTTTGTTATATGAAAAATAATAAATACTTTTAAAAAAAATATAATTTTTTATACAAATGAAACATATTGATAATAAAATATATGAATCTTGTTAATGACTTCTATGTCTAAAAATACTATTTTTAATGTATATCTAATAAAATTAATTTTAGATAAATTTATAAAAATAATTTGATAAAATAAAACACATTTTATAATTTAGATGTTTAAAATTATCATAGGGTGAAAATTCAGGTTTTTTCTATGGAACTTAGTTTTTTGATAAATAGTGAAATATACATGTTATTAAATCAAGCCATCTTTTTATTTCAATTTATTTAGAAGGATAAAATATATTTTAATTTGATTTAATATTTGATTTATATAATATTATTATCAATTAATAAAATTTTGGTCATTGGAACTATTCCGACATTTAAAATGGACCTAAAATCTAAACAAACAATTGATCTAATTTACAATAAAACTCTGTGGTGTCACCCAAATAAGAGGATTAATTTTAAATTGATTTTTGAAACTTTTTTTTTGAATTTTAGAAAAATAAATCCATATTGGGAATATAAAAAATTTATAATGTGTAATATGTTAAAAAAAATTTGACCAAAAAATAAGTGAAGGTGTTTAAATTTAATTTCATCCATTAAGAGAAACATTGGGTTACTAAATTATGAAACCATAATGGTAAGACCATAAACGTTTAGAAGCATGTCCAACACCCAATGGATGTCCGTATTTGGTCTTTAAACCTTCCATTAATTAGTTTGGTTGTTTTGGTATGACTTATTTTAGGTAAGAACATGTGCACACCTAACTCGTTTCTTAAAATTCCATGTGATTCATTTTAAAATCATTATAAAAGGCCAACACATCTAACCATTACTCAAACCTATCAAATTTTTTCTATTTGGCCAAGCTCACCCATGTAGCCTCCCAACCATCCCCCCTACAACCTTGGATCCTCCCTTTGTGCAGAAATACTCTCAAAGAAGCCGTTTGGAATAAACAAAAAACATTTACCTAATTAAGAGGTAACATCTTCTCTCAAGATCCTTTACTTTATCTTCCTTCATTACCCAATCCACTATATAACTAATAATTTTTTATTTTTTTATGGCCTTACCAACTCTTTCACATATAGATATATTTCTTAGGATATTAATATTCCTCTTAAATAATTAGTGGTGGAATTAGTAGTGAAGCCACTTTAACGTATGATGATTGCATCTCAATTCAATGATTCCACTCAAGTTAACAATTATGGGAATGTAATTCCACTAAATATAGTTATTATTCCTTTGGTATATTTTTATGACATCCTGCTGCAATATTGGATTTCTTTTCAAAATACACACATCAATGGTCATGGAAGGGATGTTATGTTTGACTTTATGAACCCTAATATGATCATCGATCAATGTGACGATATGTTTGAACTTCCTATTGAGATTACATGAATTGTATGATTATTAATTCCAATTGAAAATGATTTTTTATCTCAAATGATTGGGGAGATTATCAACATTGTTGATATGCCTTTTTTTATACTATTTGGATATCCTTCCAGAATATTTGCATACTCTTCAACCAAAACATGAAGTTGTGTTCTAAATAGATCTTATACCTAGTTCCACACGAAATTTCAAAGTCTCTTTATAGAATATCCATGATTGAGTTCTAGGAATTCAGGATAAAACTCCCTGAAAACCATTATAAGGGATTCATTCAGCCACGTGGGTGACATTGGGGATCACCGGAACATTTTGATTATCAAGACTTAAACAAGATCACAATCGAGAACTTGTTTCTCTCCCATATATTGATGGCTTATTTTATCAGCTATATAGAGGTCAAAACTTTTCCTATATTTACTATTATTATGGATATCATCAATTGGGGTTAATAATAACGATATATCTATGACAGCATTCCATACAATGTATGGACACTATGAATATATAGTGATGCATTTTGGTTATACTAATTCCCATACTATCTAGGTGAATTTAATGAATAGAGTCTTTAAATATTACCTTAATATGTTTTTTTCATCTTTATAGATGATATTGTAATTTATAAAAATAAAAAATAAGATCACAAAGATTAGTTGAGATGTTTACTAAAGACCCTAATGAATGAGAATTTATATGAAAAACAAACAATGTGTGAATTGTTTCTACAAAATGATTCCTTTTTTGGTCACATAATCTCACCAGATGGAATAGTTGTAGACTCATAAAAGATAGAGGTTATTGAGTGTTGGCCTAGACCAACCATAATGACTAAGATTTGTGGAATTATTAGTTTAGATAGATATTATCAGTGGGTTTTGGAGTATTTTTTACAACTATCTAATCATGTGACTATGTTAACTCGAATGGGTGTTATTTTCAACTGGGTAGTTGAATATGAGGAAAATTTCAAGGAACAGAAAAATATGGTTGGTCAGTGCACTTGTTCATACATTACCCAATAGTAGAAAAGGGTTTATAACTTATATTGATGTATCAAATATTGTATTGGGTTGTGTTCTTATGAAAAATAAAATGTTTATAGCCTATTCCTCCCAATAGTTGATGATTCATGAGAAAAATTACCAAACACGTGATATGGAGTTTGTAGTGGTAATTTTTGAATTAAAGATATGGAGGAATTTTTTATGGGGAAATGGTTGATATATATACTTATCATAAAAGTATAAAATATATATTCACACACAAGGATTTGAACATGCACTAGAGATGATGGTTAGTGTTCATAAATGATTATTACGTATCAATGCATTACCACCCCCAGAAAGTGAAAAAAGTGGATGATTCATTGAGACAAAAATACAATGCTAGAACATATAATATAAGGATAAAAAATTATCTAATATTTTTATATTTGAAAAGGATGGAACAAAAAATATTGAAGGTAAGGGTAAATCATAATTTTCTTAAATTATTGGTTCAACCGTCTACTCATTTGATGATTAATGAGGCATAGAAGGAATATGATGAAATAAAAAAGATTGTTACAAATGTTTCTAAGTGTAAACATGATAAAGATGGAATGATAATGTTTAGGAACTTTGTATGCATTCTTTCTATGCCATATTTTAAGAAGGAAAAATTATAGGAAGCTCATAGTTCATCATTTAATATTCATCCTAGATGAACAAATATTTATAGGTAATAATAATAATAATTCAGGTGGGATGGAATTAAGAGAGATATAATGGAGTTAGTATCAAGGTGTTTGGTATGAAAGCTAGTTAATGATGAAAGACAAAAGTATAAACGGATGTGTCATCTGTTACAAATTATATAATGGAAATGGGAGAACAAAACTTTGCATTTTTTCATTTACCTACCCAAATCCTCTAATGGTTTCAATGTTATATGGGTCATAGTTGATTGACAAACTAATTATGAACACTTTATTGATATCGGAGAAGAATTATCTCTTTCTCAGCTTGTGATAATATACATTAATTATGTTGTAAGGTTGCATGGAGTACTAAATTCTATTGTATCGGATTGGAATATGCGGTTACCTAAAATTTCTAGTGAAGTATTGAAAATGAACTTGATACAGAATTTAGTTTCAAGACTACATATCATCTTCAAATAGTTGTCGAAATTGAATAAACAATTCAGAACACAGAGGATATGTTGAGATCATATTCTCTAGACATTTAATGTGGTTGGTATAAACACCTGCCCATAGTTGAGTTTCCATATAATAATAGATTTCACTCAATAATTAATATTGAACCTTATGGGGCCCTCTATGAGAAATAATGTAGAGCTCCAACATACAGTGATGAGGTTGGAGAAAGAAATATATTAGGTTCAGAGATCACTGAAGAAATTGGTGAGAAAGATTGAACCATTCATCAAACATATCAATACATCTCATAGTTGATAGAAACGTTATGCTGACAAACGTATACATGATCTAGAATTTCATGTTAGGGAACTTTTTTCTATAAATCTCACCTTTGAATAATGTTAAGAGATTCAGGAAGAAGGGGAAACTAATCCCTAGTTATATTTGTACCATTAAAATTCTTGATCATATCGGGATGGTATCATATCACTTGTAACTTCCTCCAAATATCTCTCAAGTCCATGATGTATTCCATGTATCACTCCTTAGGAATTTCATATATGTCCCTTCAAATGTACTTAAATCAGAGTTCATACCACTAGAGTGAGATATTTATTATGAGGATCATGGTCTTGAAATTTGGGACTGATCATGGAAAGTTCTCCAAAACAAGAAAACTCACCTCATCAATGTTTTTTGGATATGAAACTATATAGATGAAGCTACATGGGAACTTGAGGATATGGTGAAGTATAATTATCGCCATTTTTATTAACAAAGTGACGAATTACGATGGAGAAATTCATTTTATGGGGGTTTAATGTAACACTCCATGTTTTTATAGAAATGGATTTATAATAAATTAAAATTTTCATCGATAAAGTCAATAAATCAAAGATTTCATTCCCTATTTACCAAAATTTCATTCGAAAATGTTTTAGGGTACATACAACACTCATTTGGCATACGATACATGCAACACTGAGTTGGCATTCGATACATTCAATATTGAGTTTCTATGAAATATCGATTTAATTATTTAAATATGATAATTACAACCAAGACGTTAAACATATATTAATAAATATAATTTAACTACTTTTATTTTTTTAATCGATTCATATAAATGAAACATATTCATAATAAAAGATATGCTTTTTTGTAAATTCATTATATGTTAAAAAATAATATTTTTAATTTAATTAAAATAAAACTAATTTTGGAATTATTTATAAATTAAATTTGATAACATAAAACAATTTTTATCTTATAATGTCAAAATTATCTTTCGGTTAAATTTTGGGATTTTTCTGAGAAATAACATTTTTAGAAGACTAGTAAAAAATACAATTTGTTAATTAAAAAATTACTTTTTGTTGAATTTAATTATAAAGTTAAAATATATTTTAATTTGATTTAAATGTTGAATTAGATAATATTTTTCAAAATTAATACAATTATCAAAATTGGAACCATTTCCATATTTAAATTGAACATAAAAATGAAATAATATTTTAATATTTTTTACTATAAAAACCTATAGTGTCGCCCAGAAAACAGATTTAATTTTAAATTAATATTTTATAATTTTTGTAATTTTATTTTCCAAAGAACGATTCCATATTTGGAATCAGAATAATTTGTAATGTCTAATAATGAAATATTTTTTTTGATAATAATGATTATTGTAGGTTATTAAAATTAATTACATCAGATTAAAGAAAAAATTGGATAATAAATTAATAAATCATGTCACACCCTGACCACAGACGCTTTTGTTTTTATTCTTTTCGCGGTCCCACAACTCTGGGTAGTGTCGAGTTTGGGTTTGGGTTTAAATTTTTCTTGAAGCATTGATGTTTTTAGTGGGTCTCGGGCCAGTGCGCAGTCACTGAACTGCTAGCGGTCACCCCTCATTCGGTCCGGGTGGGTGCGCGGTCACCGCAAATTCGGTCCAATCGTGCCTTCGGACCTGGTGAGTGCACGACTACCCACCTGTTTTGATAAAAAATAAAATATAATGAATAAGTTAAATTGAAATGAATTTTATAAAATGTGTAACAATAATAATATCAATAATTTATAATATTGTTATTATTATTATTATTATTATTAATTTTATTAACACTTCAATTAGACTTAATATTATAACTTTTGTCATAATTGTATTATTATTAGCATACTGTTATTATTATTTTTATTATCATTAATTTTATTATTATTTTCAGTTGTTTTAAACATTTTTTATTAGTTCTTATTTGTTTGTTTTTCCCCACATTCTCTCCCCCCTCTCTCCTTCAGCACGCACCAATTCCCCCCGTCCAAACCCTACGGCACACCACCTGGAATGCAGTGTCCATCCTCCCTTGATCTTCTTCTGCTCTGGAAAATCGGACTGGTGCATCCCCTCCCGTCCAGCAAGCAGCGTGCGACGCCCCTGTTCTCCCCTCCGCCTGCTGACCTGTTCGGCTTCCACCTTGTGTGCGCCTGTTGCACTGCCCCCTGTTGCTATCCAGCCGCCTAACTGCAGGTTCCAGCCGATCCGCCTCCGCGAAGCCTCCTCCCCATCTGATCTACAACAAACTCACAGTCGCCAGGCTTGCCTCCACCCCTCATTTAGCGCCTCCCTACTCAATCCAGCCCCCATTCGGTCTCGCTTGAGCCCTCCGCCTACCCCCAGCGTCCGTCTGGAACACCCCTCGGCTTCCCCTTCCAGCGGCGCTGCACCCTTTCCTCAGCCACCAGCTCTCCCTCACAAGGCAGCCAACAACCCTACCCTATACCCTTGCTCTTAACAGCATCTCCAACAACCTCTGCTTCTTTGGCTTGTACGCGACGACCTCCTTCTGGCTCCCTTTTCCCTTTGGTCGGACCTTCCCTTTAACGCCGCTTTTTAGTGCGTGACCCTTTCTCAGCCGATTCCTCTCGGATTCCCCATGAATGATGTCCGACTGAGATCTAATTCTTTGAGGTAATACCATCTCCGACGTCCTCTTTATCACTTTGATGTTTTGTTTCGCTTTCGATAGCTGGTTTGGATTCAATCGGACCCCTATGGTTGGGATACTATGTGGTTGTTGTGTTCTATCTTTAATAGGGTATGCGAAGTCCTCCTCCGGACTTGCGCTTGCGTGTTCCCAGATCCATCACCGATGGCGAAGTGGATTGACTCATTTTTGGTCCACCGTTGACATCCAAGGTATAGTTTTATGCTCGTTGTTTGGTTTCACAACATCGTTATACCCCTAATTATCTTGTTATAGAGTTCTGAAATTTTTAGAATCGGTTAAATGTATGTTTTGAGTCAGTTCCTGGACTATGTCAGCATGTGTCTACGATGATCTGCTTGTTTTTTTGATTAATCTGTTATGTTTGGTAATTTATTTATTTGATGCAAATTTGGTTTTGTTGGAGTTTAGTGTTCGTCTGATTTGGTTAATAGCTTTCCCATATGGTATGGATGCGTATTTCTAGAAGTTTATGTTTTTTCAATTGTTTGCATTTGAATAAATTGTGTAGTTGATTTTTAATCTGTTCAAGTGTTGTGATTGTGCTTTTACATGGAATATTTTGTGTGTTTGGTATTGAAGACGTCATGTGCGTTGAGTAGATAAAGCCAAGTGAATTCTTTTTAAAGAATCATATAAATTTTTATTTATGATTTATTGAGTTTTATGAATGGTGTAAAAGCATGCTATAAATGGATTCGAGTTTTTACAAAATGTTTATATGGACATGCCACACTTTTGGAATCCCGTTTGAGTGTGTGTGGTGTTGAAATACATTTTGGGTGTGTAAATGGTGATTTTAAGGTCTGTAGTGTTGGTTTGGACTACTTGCGTGCATATGCATGTCTTATGGTTTGATTTTGTGGTGTGATTCATGCTTTGAAAGTAGGTTGAAGTGGTTATTTTTATTTATTTGTTTGTTTGTATTGTTTTAAGTCCGTTTTTAGGTAATTTCGTCATCTTTGCGGTTGTAGGGCGTTGGTAAGGTTTTTCCACACCCATGCGATTGTCATCTTGCGCGCCCGTGCGAGCCACGTTGCATCATCGTCGTAACCGGGCTACGAGTCAAGGTAGGTCCCCCACTGCACTTACCTTTAGATTTAGAATTTATTTATTTCTTTTCGATTTATTAATTTTTAATGAATTATAAATAATGTAAGTTAATAAATTTTTAAATGATTATTTGGTGTGAAAAGAGCCGTTTATTTTATACCGAAAACATAAAACATTTTCTTGACGAGCGGACACCCAGTATTGAAAGAATGCACGTTTGGACATTAAACATAATCCCTGTAATTTCAAATATACTTCTAGTTTTAAGGATAAATGATTTCTTTTGAACAAGTGTTTTGGGTTTTCTCGTGAAATGAGGTTTTGCTTTAAAATTTGTGAAGCCCTGCTTGGCACTTTAATAAAATAAATTATTTTGGAAAACCCATTCAGGGGTGATATATGATGTGCGTTGATTGCATGAGCTGTATATGATGTTTTTGCATCGTGGTTGATTTATTTGGCATTGTTGATTCACCCCTCTTTTATTATATGTGTTTACATGGGAACCTGGCATAGTGAGTGAATCTTCAGAGAACGAGTGCTGTACTATTTTAGACCACACACTGGCTAGTGGCCCCATAGCAGGGGAATACTGAGTTATTGCTGCTATGGGGATTGGGCCCCTCGGTTAGGCCATTTAGGGCTATGATGGGTACTAGCATGGGCGTTATGTCGTCATCGAGTTAGGGCATGCCTTTAGGATGAGTCAGATGTATAGTATGTTTTGGATTGTTCACGATCTCCTAGGTTTGACCCATGTTTCTTTTAGTGTTTACATGTATGTGACAGACGATTGAGAGGTCTAGTTCGGTAGCTGGCCCCTGTGTGACACTACTTTTCCATTTCCCATAGTTTGTGTGGTGTGTTGGGTGTGGTTTTTTCCCTTTGACTAGCAACTAAAATTTGAATTTGTAAATTGCACAAAGAAATTTTTTAAAATGTTATACACCTATTCCATTCAAACATTAAACTTGTTTTAAATTAAAAATGGCAATGGGATGATACTTGTTTTAGAAATGAATGTTTGTGTGTAAACTAATTTTTTATATAATTTAGTTCAAACTTGAAATTGGTAAATTCTTCATTTAATGGTAGTGCATTGGGAATAGATATCGGGCTAACCTACTGAGTTTTAATACTCACGCCTATAGTTCTGATCTGTTTTTAGTGTTTGTGCATGCTACAGCTTGGGTGCGTTCACCTTGGGTGACGTTTGTTCATGAGTTGGAGAGTGACCCACGAGGTCACACGGAGAGAGTGGTTGTCTCTTTCAGTTAGTTTTATTTTCTTTTGTTCTTGTTTAGTTACTTTACTTTACTTTATTTATTTTTTTGCACCGATCTGTTTTATTTCTACTGCTTTATTTATTTATTTTTACTGTTCAAAATCACTCCCACAACATCTGTTGATGCCCTGACGCTTGTCTCCAGTCCGAGAGGATCGGGAACGCCTCTCGTGACATGTCGCAGACCGGCTCGGGTGACCGGTTGATGGTCGACCCGGGTTGGATCGTGATAAAATGGTATCAGAGGGGGTCTTCTCTTAGCGGGCCTCTCTTTTCATAGTACCCTTTTTTATTTGGGTTGTCTGGTAGAAGTTAATTACGACTATTGGGGCTCAGGATGTATGTTATGGGTCGGTGCCTGATCACCACTGCTCGTGACGAAACCTTAGTTACCAAGGTTAGTCAGGGATTTGAGCCTCTTATCATTGGTTGCTTTGGATTGAGGGATAAAAATAGAGGTGAATCGGTTCACATTGTAGACTCATATGGGGTGGTGACCCATGTGGAGTCCAAATTCCTGGTTTAAGGTCCTCTTAGTGTTATGCCTTACTTGGGGCATGTCTCACCACCATGTTGTTGGGTCAGAATTATGCACTAGTTCCTCGTCCTAGTGGATTATTATTTCTTGTGTTTTGTTTTAGTCTCGGTTTATTTGAGTGTGTGTTAAAAGTGAAATTGTTTTTAAAATGGAGAAGTGTTTCTTCAAATTTTTTTTTTGAAATTACTAAATTTGTTTCTAAAGAGAAGGTGTATTGGTTTGGAAAAAAAATTGGTATGTGTTTGGATTTGGTAAGGAAAAGAAGTGTTTGAACCTTGGCACCCCTTGTGGAGGGTGACACATGTATGGGTATGTATGGAAAGTGCGCGGTGGCACTTGTTCATAGATGATGTGACCGAAATTGAATGAACGCATGTGCGACTATTCATAAAGTCCCATAGGTGAGTTTTCGAAATTTTAAAGAAATAACGATTTTGGAAAAGTGATTTCACCTTGTGTTGTATATGTTTGGATTATGGGAATATTGCCCTTGTCTTGTGTTGTTTCCTTGATTGAGTTTTGGCGTGATGCCAGTTTTGATGGTGTTTTTCGTGTTTTTATGAGTATGTTCCTCAGAAAACCTCCCAAGGGTGTCAATGAGTTATGCTCAGTTCTCAGTTCCTTTTGTGTGTTTCTTGCTTATCGAGGTAATTGATGTCTGTTAGAGGTAGTTGTATTGTTCTGAAAGATAGTATGTGTTTGTGTTGTTGGGAACTCCTAGGGTAGTTAAGGTTCGTACCACCCTAAAGTTATTTTAGGGTTCAGTTCTGGACTAGAAAAGATGATATGTCTCATTGTCGTTGGTGTTCTGGGTGTGATTAATGGTGGTCAACTTCCACGAATGTTTCCCACCTAGAAAGGAGTGCGGGCCGGTGGAACCTGTCTCTATGAAACAATCCTCGTCGGTACCAGCCCCTAGTTCGTCGGACCGATCTCTTGTGCGCCACCAGTATGACCTCTCCATACATTCTAAGTCTTCATGTTGCATCCCATTGAAAATTTACGACCATCGAGGTTGTTAGAAACATAGAAAAGAATGAGTTAGAGACCAGAAGATGAAAATGCATGACTATGAGGTAGGAGATGCTTCATCCATCAGGGCCACAGCCACAGGTCTCGGGGTGAAGCTCGTGCACAGTCAGGAGTTTCCGAGGGTATGTGGAACCTCGGTCCGAATAATGTTCTCATCTTTGGAATGGAAATATCCAAAATTTCCCTTGTTCTATTCTCATTGCTATCGTAATATCATCCTTTTTTTGGTGGCGTGTTGAGCTCGTTCGCCCACAGTCCAAGCGGTTTTATCTACTCTCAGGGTGGTTTTTAAGTTGTTCGGTCTTTTTGAATGGTGTGGGCCTATGAATAATGGACATGTTCTGATTTTGAGTTGGCCCTAGCAGTGTTCATTAGGGGGATGTTCGTTTCGTGAAATTAATGGGAGGTTTTGAGTTAATTTCTCATCCACATGTTGTTGGGTTCTTTCCTAGTAAGCTTTCTGTCAAAGTCTCAGGTGTGTTGTTCGGTACAGGTGGGGGGAAAATGACTGAGTTTGGTTTGGGAGTTCCTGTGTTCCCCCCCTGGGGGTGGTTTTTTTTCAGATTTCAAGGGTTTCTTTATTACTAAATTCTTGTAGTGGGGAGAACCCTCTCATATTCTCCCATCAATCTCGGGCAGTGGTTTTTCTTGAATTGGTCGGGTGTGACATTTGTTGGGAATGGTTACCCCGATGCTCTCGGTTCTCTATGATTTCATCTAGGAATGAACTCAAGTGTGTCAACTGTTGGCTTGGGGACTTTCTGGGGGAAGAAAGTGTCTGTGGTGGGGAGAATTGTCACACCCTGACCACAGACGCTCTTGTTTTTATTCTTTTCTCGGTCCCGCGACTCTGGGTGAGTTAGGTTTGGGTTCAGGTTTTATTTTTTTTGAATATTTGATGTTTTTAGTGGGTCTTGGGCCAGTGCGCAGTCACTGCACTACTAGAAGTCACCATGCATTCGGTCCGAGTGGGTGTGCGGTCACCGCGCATTCAGTCTGATCGTGCCTTCGGACCTGGTGAGTGCGCGGTTACCCACCTGTTTTGAGAAATAATAAAATTTAATGAATAAGTTAAATTGAAAAGAATTATATAAAATATGTAATAATAATAATATCAATAATTTATCAGATTATTATGATTATTATGATTATTATTATTATTAATTTTATTAACACTTCAATTAGACTTAATAGTAAAACTTTTTTCATAATTGTAATATTATTAGCATACTATTATTATTATTTTTATTATCATTAATTTTATTATTATTTTAAGTTGGTTTAAACTTGTTTTTATTAGTTCTTATTTGTTTGTTTTTTCCCACATTCTCTTCCCCCCTCTCTACATCGGCACACACCAATTCCCCCCCTCCAAACCCTACGACGCACCACCTTGCACGCAGTGTCCATCCTCCATTGCTCCTCTTCTGCTCTGGCAAATCGGACCGGCGCGTCCCCTCCCGTCTAGCAGAGCAGCATGCGATGCCCCTGTTCTTCCCTCCGTCTACTGATCTGTTCAGCTTACACGTTGTGCACACCTGTTGCACCGCCCCCCTTTTGCTCTCCATCTGGCTACCTACAGGTTCCAGCCGATCCGCCTCTACCGAGCCTCCTCCCCGTCTGATCTGCAGCAAACTCCCTACCTCCAGGCTCCACCTCCACCCCTCATGTAGCGCCTCCCTACTCAATTCAGCACCCCATTCGGTCTCGCCTGAGCCCTCCGCATGCCCCTTGCATCCTTCCGGAACTCCCCTTGGCTTCCCCTTCAAGTGGCGCTGCACCCTTCCCTCAGCCACATGCTCTCCCTCACAAGGAAGCTAGCAACCCTACCCTCTACCATTGCTCTAAACAGCATCTCTAACATCCTCTACTTCTTTTTATTGTGCGCAATGACCTCCATCCGGCTCCCTTTTCCCTTTAGTCAGACCTTCCCTTTAGCACCCCTTTTTAGCGCGCAACCCTTCCACAGTCGATTCCTCTCCGATGCCCCATGAATGATTTCCGATTGAGATCTAATTCATTGAGGTAATACCATCTCTGGCATCCTCCTTTATCACTTTGATGTTTTGTTTCTCTTTCGATACCCGGTTTGGATTCAATCGGACCCCAAAGGTTGGGATACTATGCAGTTGTTGTGTTCTCTCTTGAATATGGTATGCGAAGACCTCCTCAGGTATTGCTCTTGCGTGTTCTAACATCCGCCACCGATGGCTAAGCGGATTGACTCCTTTTCGGTCCATCGCCGACATCCATGGTATAGTTTTATGCCCTTTGTTTGGTTTCGCAGCTTCGTTATACCGTTAATTATTTTACTATAGAGTTCTGAAATTTTTAGAATTGGTTAAAAGTATGTTTTGAGTCAGTTCTTGGTCTATGTCAGCATGTGTCTACGATGATTTTCTTGTTTGTTTGATTAATCTGTTATGTTTTTGAATTTGTTTCTTTGATGAAAATTTGGTTTTGTTGGAGTTTAGCGTGCGTTTGATTTGGTTAGTATCTTTCCCATAGGGTATGGATGCGTTTTTCTAGAAGTTTATATTTTGTCAATTGTTTTCATTTGAATAAATTTTGCAGTTGATTGTCAATCTGTCCAAGTGTTGTGATTGCGTTTTGACATGGTATATTTTGTGAGATTGGTATTGAAGACTTCGTGTGTGTTGAGTAGGTAAATCCAAGTGAATTTTTTTTAAACAATCATATAAATTTTTATTTATGATTTATATAGTTTTATGAATGGTGCAAAAGCATGCTATAAATGGAGTAGAGTTTTGAAAAAATGTTTATATGGACATGCCACACTATTGGAATCCTGTTTGAGTGCATGTGGTGTTGAAATACATTTTTGGTGTGTAAATGGAGATTTCGAGGTGTGTAGTGTTGGTTTGGATTGCTTGCGTGCTTAAGCATGTCTTATGGTTTGATTGTGTGGTGTGATTCATGATTTGGAAGTAGGTTAAAGTGGTTATTTTGCTCTATTTGTTTGTTTGGATTATTTAAAGTCCATGTTTATGTATTTCCATCATCTTTCCAATTGCAGCGCATTGGCAAGGTTTTTCCATGCTCATGCGATTGTCAGCTTGCGTGCACTTGCGTGCCCGTGCGAGCCACATTGCATCGTCGTCGCAACTGGGATGTGAGTCAAGGTATGTCTCCCATTGCACTTACCTTTAGATTTAGAATTTTTTAATTGCTTGTTGTTTTATTAATTTTTAATGAATTAGTTATAATATAAGATAATAAATTTTTAAATTATTATTTGGTGTGAAAAGAGCAGTTTATTTTATTCTGAAAACTTGAAATATTTTCATGACGAGGGAACACCCAGTATTGAAAGAATTCCCCTTTGGACTTTAAACATAATCCATGTAATTTCAATTGTACATCTAGTTTTAAAGATAAATGATTTCTTTTGAACAAGTGTTTTGTGTTTTCTCGAGAAATGAGGTTTTTCTGTAAAATTGGTGAAGGCCTGCTTGGCACTTTAATAAAATAAATTATTTTAGAAAACCCATTCAGTGGTGATATTTGGTGTGCGTTGATTGCGTGAGCTGTATGTGATGTTTGTACATCGTGGCTGATTTTTTTTGGAATTGTTGATTCACCCCTATTTTATTATATGTGTTGACATGTGAACCTGGCATAGTGAGTGAATATTCTGAGAACGATTGCTGCACTAGTTTAGACCACGCTCTGGCTAGTGTCCCCATACCAGGGAATACTGATTTATTGCTACTATGGGTATTGGGCCTCTCGGTTAGTCCATGAAGGTCTATGTTGGGTAGTAGTATGGGCGTTATGACGTCATCGAGTTAGGGAATACCTTCTGGATGAGTCAGATGTATAGTATGTTATGGATTGTTCACGATATCCTAGGTTCGACCCATGTTTCTTTTAGGATTTATTTGTATGTGGAAGTCGATTGAGAGGTCTAGTTCGGTAGCTGGCCCATGTGTGCCACTTCTTTTCCATTTCCCTTTGTGTGTGTGGTGTGTTGTGTGTGGTTTTTTTCCCATTGACTAGAAACTAAAATTAGAATTTCTAAATTGCATGCAGAAATTTTTTCAAATTCTATACACATGTTCCATTCAAACATTAAACTTGTTTTAAATTAAAAAGGGAAATGTTCTGATAATTGTTTTAGAAATGAAAGTGTGTGTGGAAACCAATATTTCATATAATTTAGTTCAAAACTGAAATCGGTAAATTCTTTATTTTATGGGAGTGCATTGGCAATATATATCGGGATAACCTACTGAGTTTTACTACTCACACCTACAGTTCTTTTCTGTTTATATTGTTTGTGTAGGCTACAGCTTGGGTGCTTTCACCTTGGGTGACGTTTGGTCATGAGTTGGATAGTGACTCGCGTGGTCACATGGAGATAGTGGTTGTCTCTTTCGGTTAGTTTTATTTTCTTTTTTTCTTGTTTAGTTACTTTAATTTACTTTATTTAGTTTTTTTGCACCTCTCTGTTTTATTTTTGCTTCTTTATTTATTAATTTTTACTGGGAGAAATCATTCCCACATCCTCTATGGATGCCCTGGTGCTTTTCGCCAGCCTGGGAGGATCGGGAACGCCTCTCAGGCCATGTCGCAGACCGGCTCGGGTTACCGGTTCAGGGTAGATCCGGGTTGGTCGTGAAAAATCATAAATATAATACCCAAAACCACCTAAAAACATGTCAAAAACCCATTGGATTACTATATTTATTCCATAAACCATCAATTATATTTTTTTGGGTTTTTATGACTTTTTTTATGTACGAACATGTGCACAACTAACTCATTTCTTAAAATTCCACGTGAGTCCCTTTCATTACCTAAACAATGTTTCCATCTCTACCCATGTATCACACATTTAAAAAAATTTAATTCCGTCCGTGGATTTCCCAATTATCCCCCCCAAAAATCCTCCCTTAAACCATGACTCCTTAATTTGATCATAAATACACATAAGGAATCCTTTTGAAATAAACTAAAAGAAGTTACATGATTCAGTGGTACCTTCTTCTCTAAAACTCCTTTCCATTATATTCTTTCATGACCCCTCCCATATATTTATTTGAATATTGTGTTACTAGAACAATATAATACAAAAATTATGATTTTTTATTCAAATATTTTGGCCTAAAGATACACATTCCTCCAACTTATTGATATTTAACATACTATTCTTTTGTATCGAGAACTACTACATCCCGAAACGATGATTGTTAATTTTTTATTTAACTCCTATCATGATGGAAATAATGAGGAATTCACTATTTATATATGTAATATATTATATTTATTATGTATTTATGACTATTTATAACTTTCCCAGTAGACAATTATTTACATTCCATTTTTCGTTAATATGATAATATTGATTGAGTAAGAGTTGGCTACCACACCTCAAAGTGATGTGATTCGTTCACACACCACATGGAATGTATTTAGGATGGGTTTAGAAAAATTATATGATATATTTGATATATTAATGAAACTAAAAAAATTGTATATATATATATCCATATATATATATATATTTTATTTATGTACTTTATTTAAATACGATATTAGAGATGGAAACAATGTCCATGTGTACGTACGACATACCATATCCATGAATGATGTATCCCATTTCAAACTCCTGTATTTTATAGATTAATATAACACAAATATAACATATATACCAGATATATATATCAACATTTACATTTATGAATCATGATATAAGTTTAAGGACCAACAATATAACAAATTATGACACATGCAAAGAAAAAATACAATATTACTCAAAGTGAATCATTAACATATCGTCATTTACAAGCAATTAATATAAGGTTATATTAAAACCACATATGTTATTATGTATAATAATATGAATATTTAAAATATCATTAATAAAATTATATTTATTATAAAAGATTCTTGTATGGGTACATAGAGAGTCAAGACATAAGATAAGGGGAATTTCATCACAGTTTTAATTTCTGTGATATTCATGTTATGTTCACCACTCATTGATTTCATTTAGTTTATCTACTTCTCATGATTGAATTATATATATCTTATAATTACATTTTTGGGTATTCACATATCCATTTTATTATACTTCCATCTTGGGGATTAAATTTATATAGTTTCCAAATCTGTTTAATAATTTTATCCTAATTTTCCTTCCTTGAGACTCATGGTTTTTTATAAACGTAGACATAATTTTAGTTGTACATATATCTATTATACACTTTAAATCATGAATAGCTAAATTTTCAAGATATCATAATCATAAATTAATTTTATTTTCTAATTTGGACCGTATGACCCCATGTTATCAAGTAATAAGAGCTTATTAAGACAATCTCATCGCTCTTCAAGATTGTTTATGATTAAGAATCCATTGATGAATATTATGGTTAATCTATCAGTAAATCATATTAGTTTCCTTCTCGTTTAATTATTCAATATATTCTATTTTGATAGTAAAAATTTTACAACATTTGGTACTTATAATAATGTTTTTATTTAAAATCATACCATCTCTACCTTTAGTAAAAAATCTATTGTATTCTGAATCCATGTTCCATAAAATGTTTTCAGAAATGATTTCAAATTATCATTAATGTTCATTTTCAAAGAAAATTTATTTTAAAAATGATTTATTGTTTTAAAATATTGGTTTATATGTTTTCAAAACTATTTTCAAAGGAAAATGTTTTTAAAAGATATTATGTCATAAAAATCACTGTTAAAAGAAGAAAGGATATTTTCCTCAAGATATGTTTTTAATATATATTTCAAAATTATTTCCCCTAAAAAATAGTTGTGTGTGTTAATCATGAAATTATGGGAAAATTATTCTATTTTTCCATTCATATTGTTTCTCTAAATGGATGGTGTTTTAATGCTATGAGGATTATGAATATTGTTTCTCATTCAAGGGTTATATGATTTTGAACCCATATTATTTTCAGTGGTTATGATTATGATGAAATGATTATGAAACCTTTCTCTATCAATAGGTTATGACATATTTACATGATTATGATACCAATATAATATTTTGGGTTATGATATTTTTATTCATAATCTTCTGGAAGTTGTATGTATGATTTCATTATGTGACGGGTGGGACCTATATATCCCTCTAATGCGTTGGGTAATGTTTTATATCTCATGATATAAACTAAGATGGTCTTTAGTGTGAACAATGACTATTATGATAGCCATGTGAGTTAACCGTGACTATTAAGATGGTTTGTGGAGTGAACTCATGCTATAATGATGGACATGGGATTGAATCATGACTACTATGATGGTATAGGTAGTGAACAGGTACTACAAACATGGTCTTAGCCGTATTTCCTTGGTTACTAAAGAAATCATTTTATGCTTATACGATTTCCAAAATTCATGGATTACACCACTATTATTATTTCATGGCTTATTTTGTTTACATTGTTTTTATTCATGTCTTATGAAATTCCATGATTTATGCCATTATTCATGTATATGATCGTTGATATTAAGTGTATGATATTCAATTTTCATGATAACATTATCATACCCATATGCACATGTTTATGCTTACATGTATCCCTTGTTTACCCTTTCTGATAATTTGAGATCAACCATTTTTATGTATCCTTCCACAAGTTTTTAATATATTTATTATGTTAGTTGTCTATAATTAGGTTTATTGTGAAGAAGAACCTAGTGGGAGATAGTGTCTCTCACATATGTATCAGTGTTAGAATTCCATGTTACCAAAGGGACTATAATAACTATGATCTTTGGGAAAATATTTGTACAATGTTTCAGTTATACAAAATAGTATTTTAATGTTAATATTTTAAAATAAAATTTTCACTATAAAATACTACCCAATTAATTGGAGTGATATTTTATTCTTGGCATTCCCATTACATTTATTTTATTATCGTCCTTAAATGTGCCACATATATTATACAAAATGTATTCATTCATCATAATAAAGTATTCTATTATCAAATTTTGTGGAATACATACATTTATGTCCCATGTAAATGATTTAAATGGGTATAAAGTTGAATTTACATGATAGGAAATTGGTATGTTATTCACTACACAATTTCTTTTCATGGAAAATCATAGTGAAATTTTAGTAGCATAACGGAGTAATATAATAATGTATACAATCAGTTGATGACACATAAAGTGGATTATTACCATTTTTATGTATGTTTTAATTTAAGGGATATATTTAATAACATATCCCATAATAAGGAAATAATGATAAAATTCATAAGTTAAAGAAGTGGCATGAATAATGACGAGAAAGGAAAAGATCACTTAGATGAGTGTGTGACTCAAAATACTTGGGAGGGACTTCATAAGAACTTGGGGACACTTTGAGAGGACTATTGATATTTTATGGTTGAGTGTGGATGTGATTCATCATGTTATAGTTAATAGAAGTGTGAGAACAAGCAATATAATATTGAAAATGATGGTGATTTCGTTATTATTTAGGTTTTTGACTCTACAAAATTAAATATACAAAAACACAAACCATACCATTTTGTACCACAATTTATTCTTAATTATAGTGGTTGAATTTTTTTAATTATGAATATGGCGAAAAATAAAAAAATAATAACCTATCTTATCCAGAGGTGAGTCCAAGGCTTAGAGAAATTTTTTGAAGACTATAAAATATAATAATTGTTTTGAAGGATTCATAAGTGCTTTATAAAATATATAAATTAAACATATATTCACATTATTTTAATGTTAAATAGTTATTTTGAAACAGATACCCTTTATAGTAATAATTGCATCTCTTTTGGGTCATCATGATGTCATAAAAAATTAATTATATTTAATAAAAAATTAATTTTTACCTGAAAATTTGACATGATCAGAAAACAATGAAATTTTTTTACCATTGGATAAATTAATCAATATGATTCAAAAAATTAATAATTATATATATATAAATTTCTAAATATGTGGGTTTTAACTTTTAAAATAGTTTAAATGACCCATATTTCCATGAAGGTAAATATCATTAACTTTTTAATTAGAATTTCTTAATTGATGATAACGTAGAGTCATAATCAAGTAAAAGGGATCATGGGTTCATATGGGGCTCATTTAGAGCCTGAAATCCTTAAATGAGAAGAATGAAGTGGTTTCATAGTTTTTCTACAACCTTGAGACCTAGGTCACATGGCCATGTGGCTGGTTGTAGACATGCAGGAGAGACACTTGGAATTGGTTTTCCACAGTTAGTCAAAAAATCATCTAATAGAGTGTTTTTCCCCATGTAGTAGTGAGTTGAGCACGGTTTCTCCCAATGTGGCCATACTATCTGTTTGATCCAAGATCCTTGTTATTTTGGGCTGAAATTACCTTTCCCCCTCACTAAAAGTTGAATCATGTTTTCATTTTCCATCGCTTCCTCTAGCAGACCAGTACGACTCTCTCACACCATTTAAGCTCAAAAGCTTCTCAATCTAGGAATTATGCATGATCCTCCATTCAATGTTCATTCCTTGACCCATAAAAATTATTTGGGAATGTCTCAGAATGGTATCATATTCTCTTAACTCCAAGCATATTTAATCATTGAATACATTGCACTAATTTAGAGTAGGCCCATTTATGATATTTTCGGGGCATTGGATAGTTTATGTGATCTCTTCCAACCTCATTCAAATACAAGGCCAATATTTTGAGAGGTGTTGTCTATGGCCTTGAGGTATGTGTTCAGATCATTATGAATTTTAGTTTTTTTTCTCATAGATACACTATTGTCATCCATAAAATATTTTTCCATTTTCCCCCTTTATATTGATTCCATCAGATTTAATTCACCCTTTCACATAGATAAATTTTTTTGAATTATGTTTCATAATTTAGATATATTTCTTACCATATATAGACACCCAATAGCGGTTCCATGTGTAAATTCCCATTTTTTTCAATTATATCAAATTCTCATAACTCTTAAATACCTTTCGGAAAATATTTTCAACGAAATTTCCCTTGATTCAATACTGTCAAATGGATCCAAAGGAACCTATTATGTTTTTTGACAATTAATCATTGCAATTTCATAATTAGAAATTATCCTTAATTACCATGTCACCTCCTAACATACACTTTAATATTATAAATTAAATTACCATGATTAGGGGCACAGTGAATGCGGTTGAACCTAATGGGATAGATTAGGCATGATGAGTTGTTTTCCCTTAATTGAATATAATGGATTGAATTGAATTGGGGGAATAATAATGATGTATTTAACTCTTATAAATAAATTAAATGAATGACTTCATAGGATGGTAAGACCATTAACTTTATTTATGCTTTATAAAAATCATAAAATAAGTTATAGTGTTCTAAATGGAATTTAATTTGGATAGCTTGGAACATGAGAGGTAATGGAAAATGTTGTGAATTATAAAGATAAGTATTCATTATATATATAGTATTGTCAAATATGTTTCATGTGATATATTTTCCCATGTCTTATATTAAAAATTATACAACATTATTTGGTATGTGTGTGATGGTAAGGGGTGATGAAAATTAATGATACCAATGGCCCCTTATATCTGGTGTTGTGTATGGCATCTCACACCAGTGATACTATATGGATATTTGAATGATTCACCCCATACCATGATTTTTTTGTTGCATGGGGGATAAATCTTCATCCCGAGTTTAGTAGAATGTCATCCCTCACATTGTTGGGATTTTGGGAATGTACTATATTTGAGGAGATTATAGGCTCATTCGACTAGTCATGGATGTCTAAGTGACACCCCTATCCATCCATCACTAATATTCTAGGTATATGGCCACATACGTCCATAAGTAATTAGTTCATATAGAGGGATTAAATATACAGATAAATTATATATATTTTTAAAAATATATATATTGTGACATGATCAGAAAATTCATCCATCCATGAACTGAAGTTGGATGACTGGATAAGTGTCTTATAAGATCTTGACCGGGTTGGATATTTATTTTAGTTTTGAATTCATATTCTACCTATACACCCCCATGATCATTTATGAGAAGTACTTGGAGTACATGTATAAACCATTGGTGGTGTCCTACTGATATTTTTTCTCACACTCAACTCGGGTAGCCTTTGGTACCCAAGAATACTAACTACCTGTAGGTATGAAGAAGGGAGAGCACCCTTTTATAGGTGTTGATGTGATTTTTCATTGATGGAGCTTAGGATAAGAGGACCAGGAATTATATTGTTATTCTAATGGTGTAGATTTCATCTTTTATTATTATTTAATATTGTATAAAATGTTCATATATTCCTATTCCGTTTTTGTGTAATAGAATGCTAGAAATACTTGTATCAAATACATATTTAGAGCCTTTTTAATATTTGTTCATCTGTTCAGTTATCTGTTAATATTTCCGTCTTACTTATTCAGTAATTTATCTATACTGCCACAATTTATTGAATATGTATATATATATATATCCACTATCTTTTATTGTATATTTAATTTTTATTGCAAATCTTAAATGTGGGTATAGTCTACCCATTGTACTACCATTACAACCTCACTTATAGACGATTATATCTCGAAATCGAGGAGGTGCACTTGAGATCATGTGACCAACTTGGTCAGGGCATATGGTAAGTTGATCAAGGGTCAAGATGTAATAAAGTTGAATTATAGGAGTTTTCATTCGTTCTATACTATTATTAGAAAATATATTGGATGTTGGTAATGCTTTGAACCTAGTCCTAATGCATTTTTAGGCATCGCAAACCCATGTGTAGGGAAAAGGACGAGTTTCCTGAACTATAATTATTGTTCGACATTTTCCTATTCATATTTATATCTTTTCACCATTGGGTGATGCACATGTTACATTTTTGTTGTTAATATTATTTTTATTGTGGATTTATTTCATCATTGGATCGATTATATGATGGAAAATAGCATTGTTACATGCTTCATTATTATCCACACTTGGACTAATATGCCATGCAATTTTCCTTTCCACGTCAATTTTTAGCATGAATATTCCAATTTCATATTATAACTTCCTTGGTTATGTTCAATTGTCCTGACAGATATGGAAGGGAATGTAAAACATAACCAAAACTTAATGTGCCTACCTTAGCCTAACAGTGTATTCCTGAATTGGTTAATGTAGATACATTAAGTATTCAATTACGACATGTTGAGTAATGAAATAATTGTTTCATGCAATAGAATTTGTTATGTTGAATGTTTAATGGATATCATATTTGGTTTTACAAGGATTATGGGAGCATATGGATTGAATGTGGTATTACAAATTATTCAACCGTCATCAAAGTGATTTATATATTCGAACTAGATGAAATTAAAAATCAATGTGACATATAACGTGAAATTGGATATACAATACATCAAAAACTAAGACATAGACCTAAACCCCGACATAGTAGTAGGTAGTGGTAATCCCTTGTGTTATTAAGGCCTATTAGGGTGTCTTCTACAATCTAGATCTTGGTTTTGAAATCGGATGAGAGGCATGGTTATTTCTATAGGAAGGCATTACTCTTATATTTGTTTCATAACTAATATCATCTCATCTTCTTATATCTCATCTGAAGTGTTTGTTTCGGATTGTAGTTGTATATTTCCATGACATACTACAGTTGCACTCCCTGAAGGAAATGATTACAATACTCTTGAGGTGGGGGACCCTGAGCTTCTAGTGCTTCTTCGTATAGATCCACTTATACATCCACATCCAGTTCCATATATGAATAATAATGCACAGTTTCAAGGGGGTTTTCTATGTTTTCTTTAAAATATGAATGTAAAATTTCAACCTACCCTAACGATGAGAGAGTTGGAACATGCGTTTTATTATAAGAATCATACCACCTTTTTAAGAGATGGAGGACTGCATGATGTCGAGTAATCAATCACAGTAATTCTATCTATATTCAAGAATTTAGAGAAGCCTCTAGATTGGAGTTTCAATCTTATAGCCTACATGCAATGTGATCCATCCATGTTGTGGTGGGATGTAATAAACATGGTAGATAAGAATTGTGATATGGTCAGGGCTAGTTTTAAAACCATATTCTATGAATACATTCCCCAGACTCTGAGGGATAACTGATCTAGATAATTCATAATCCTAAACCATCATAGTATGTTAGTTATGTAATACTCTAGTCATTTCATAGAGCTACAATGATTTAATCATACTATAGCTACCCATGATCATATAACCACCAAATTATTTATGGGATGGATAGATTATGACATCTGGTAAAATGTCAACATGTTCAGGTTGATGCCCATTTCAAAAGTATTCAACCAAGATATTATTAAATAGAAATTTATATGGGATGATGATGGTGAATGTCAGGGTGGTTTGGCACCTAAAACATGCAGTTATTCATCATTTTGGAATAAGATAATCTTAGAGGTTACTCATGGGGATAGTAGTAGCCATGTTCATTTCATTGAATGATTCTTGATTTTTCCCAATTATAGGACATATGAACATACTAATCCTCAGCGCTTAATGGATACAACAGAGTATACACGTGAAGGAAGGATGGGCCATATCTATCATTTCATTAAGCCTATTTTGATTGTGCCTAGTGAATCAAGATCTTCACCAAATCCTTGTTAAAGAGCATGGTCGTCACGATCACTGCAGGAAAGAAGTTAGAATACCATTAGTCGATCAGGATATAGGGGTTGTCAATGAAATAGTACTCAGACTTAAGATTCTTCGTTCGAGTAGAGAAATAATGCACATGGTAGTCTGGAAGTTGTTGAGGGATGTGGTAAAAGACAGTTATGTGCGGTCTATCCAACCCTAGATGAGTAGAGAACAATAAATTCTATAGTATGAAGTACTATTATAGTATCATACATTTTTGTTTCTTCCTTTTTTAGAACAAGAGCATCTCACAATATTATATATAAGGGAATCACAAAGAGTATGGTCCTCGAGATCATGCACTACTACAAAATAATGATTCTAGAAACCACACTGGGTATCTGTTCTGAAGGCATTCTCCATTGTATAAATTGTTTTCCTAAGATATGTGATTCCCATTTCATGTGGAATCATTATGTCATGGATATGACGTTCCTTGATATAATCATTGGGATAGACTAGTTATTTCCCAATCATGCTGGTATTGATTTCTATCAACGTAGGGTGATGTTTACATCACCACAGTGAATTCGTAATGTCTATAATAAATAATTGGTTCCCAGTGTGCCTGATCTCAACATAAGCAATAGAGGGTAGGTAATCTGACTACTCATATTAGCAGTAATTTCCTTAGTGACCAAGGGTTATGACCTTTTTTCCACCTGTAGTGGAGTATTTTAAATTTTTCATTCTTGATGAATTATCTGGTATATTTTTGATATTAGAGGTAGATTTTTATATTGATATTGTACCATGGTAAGCACAAGTAACCATTCATCCTTATAGGATAGAACATAATGATGTTTTAGAGCTTAAGATTGAAATGGAGGATCTGGAGGATAAAAGAATTATACACCTCAACACTTCTCATTAGGGGCTCACTGGTTTTATATTATATGATGGAAGAAGCTACCCTCAGCATCTATGTGGATTACTGTCTTTTGAATTATCATATAGTGAATAATCGGTATGTACATCCTATAATAGACAACCCCATTGATCAACTCCGAGTACCGAAGGATTTTTATTACCTATATATTACATAGGTATATTATATGGTGCATGTTTGGACATAAAAAATATATAACACACTATTTAGGAGTTAGTATGGTCTATAAAAGAACCTGGTTATGTCATTCAGACTCATGAATGTACCTATGATCATTATAGCTCTTATGAATTTGGTTTTCCACCCTTATCTGGATTCATATTTGGTTGTCTTTATTGATGATATATATTTTTATTTATGCTCTGGACATAATCATGAAACCCTTCTTGAGATCATGTTGAATACAATGAGATATAATAATCATTTTGATAAACCCACTACATTTCACTTTTGGATCAACAAAGTCAACTTCTTGGGTCACATCATCTCTCTGTTAGGCGTTTTAGTAGCCATAGATAATGTGAGTTTTTTATTTTGATAGGTGTATCCCAAGAACATAATTGATATTTTGAGTTTCTTGGGGATACTAGGATATTATAGATGCTTCATCCGAGATTTATCATGCCTTGTGGCATAAAATGGATGGATAAAAATGGTTTTAAATTCATTTGGTTAGAATATATTGAGGCATCCATTATGAATATTATGGTTCATTTGACTTTATTACTGATATTAATTATGTATGAACCATGAAGAATCTATACTATATACTTTAACGCATCCAGTATCAATAATGTAGATTTTCTAAATGTAGAACGAGTGAGTTGTCACATATGGGTGTCATCAGTAGATGCCTCATGAACATAATTTCTCAAAATATTTCCTCGAGCATTCTATGTTTGTTCATGTCATATGCTATTGGAGAATCGATATATGGGGATATAATTTTGTTGTATTCACAGACCAAAAAATCCTCATATACATATTTATTCAATAGAATCTGAATCTTAGAAAACACATGTGGATTGAGTACCTACATTAATTTCATTTCCAGCATTCCTATAAGAATGGAAATGTGGATTTAGTAATTTATTCTATGAGTTGTAAGACTCAGATAGAGGAGGTTCAGGAATTTATTTGTGAATGGTATCTTATAGCCTTACTATTGAAGATGCACATTGAGGTTTAAGAGAACCATATTCAGACATTCATCATTACCATAGCAGTGACGTCAATACATATAGAATGGGTTTGAATGAGATAATAATCTTATCTTGATGGCCTTGTTATCAGTAAAATTATCTTCGATTATGATACATCTTCTTGTTTGATTGTGGATGTGGGGGATACTTTGTTATTCCATGGGAATTTATGGGTCCCAGATGACATTAAACGAGAGGTGATGAGGAAATTTTATGCCTATTCCGGTGAGGTTCAACCCAATATCACCAAAATGGACTGCGATATATGACTCTAGTATTGTTGGCCTAGTATAAAATGAGATATTGATGAATTCATCACTCATAGTTCCACCTATCAATAGAAAAGATAGAATATCAATCTTCAGTAGAAATCGTATGGTCGTTTTCCATTTTGTAGTGTAATCATGGATGATGTTTAACTGGATTATGTGACTTTGTAAACTGAGATCACCTTGAAGAAATGAAATTGTCTGGGTTATTTGAAAATTTAAGAAAGGTGAAACAAGTCTTATCCATGTGATAGCCCTTCACAATATATTATCTTGGAATGAGATACATATGAGATGTTGTATGTATTCATGGATCTCATCGTTCAACCATTTCAAACAGAGAAATTCATTTCACCTCATGATTCTGGAAGGGGTTTCAAAAGGCCTTGGGTAGAATGTACTTCTGGGATTGACTTATCCCCAAAAAAACTAATGGACAAATGGAGCGTATGATTTAGGTTCTAGGGGAAATTCTTCATGAATGTGTCATTGACAGTGATGGTTTTAGGGGAAGAATATTCCTCTTGTGTATTGGACTTATAACAACTACTTCCAGGATTCCATGGACATGGATCCTTATAAAGCCTTATATGGTAGTAATTTTTCTCACCTTTGTGCTAGATGGAGGTGGGGTAAGTAGGTATTATTAGACTACGGCTCCTGTAAGAGACTACAGAGAAGGTCCAACTGAATGGATAGATCGTATTAATAGATTAGTCCACACAATTGTTAAATTCCCAAAATCATCGGTGACCTCTCTTGTCTGAGGAGAGAGACTATGTTTTATTTTTAATCTCACCCAGATTAGGGAATATACGTATCCAGAAGAAAGGTAAGATCTTCTGGAGGTTTATTGGACCCTTTGAGGTTGTGAAATAGACTGGGCCTATTACATACCTGTTGGTGATTCCTTACAGATACTGGTAGATGCATGATTTATTTCATATATCTCATTATCGTTGATACTATCATGAACAAACAAATATCTTTCATCATAATGAGTTTGAGAGAGATTAATATTATTCATTTAGGGAGTATCCAGTGTGTATTTTGGTTCGGAGCCTCAAAACACTTAATGATATGTTTTTTACTTTTGTTCAGGTACTATGGAAACATGACCAAGTACATGAAGTGGCATGGGAATAGAAACCAGATATACGATCTCATTAGATGGAACTCTTAGCGGTTGATAACTCTTTCACCTCATAAGGCCATCTTGGGGATGATTTACACTAATGAGGGGAGGTTATAATGACATATATTTTCAATAATAATATGGATCATTGACTTTTAAATTTTAATTCATTTATTAGCCCTATTATTTATCCCCAATACTATCAATGATTTCATAGGTGAATCATTTAATCATTCTGATCCCAAAGACCATGAATGGGGAGAAGGAACCTTGCAACATGGTTTTTCTTCCACAGTGTGATTGAGGGTGCAAGGTCATGATATTAGTTTTATACATTGGAAAGAACCATTGGGAACAATTTTTTGAATGGTTTTATACAATGTATATGTAACCATGTCGTGTGACCCAAGTAGTAGTTAACAGATAAGGGTTTGGCAAAACAATGCACCATGATAATTTGGGGGGGTGACATTTTTATCACTCAATTAAATTTAAAAACATATTTCATTTCAACTTAATTCCTTTATATACCATCATCCACCTTCCTCCTCTTTGGACCTCAAAAGCTTCTAATTCTATGCATTGAGCTAGATCCTCTATCTAGCGTATATTCCTCAATTAGTAGGATGTATTAGAACCATGTCAGAAAGCACCCCTAGTTTATTCACTCCAGTCAAAGTTAATATCAAAATCAATTGTTCTATATAGGTTCAGGATAATTTTCACATTTTTGTGTACTATACTATTTCTCAGATCACTTCCATCCTGATTCGAATTTTAGTCAAATACTCAATGAGGAATCATCTATGGCCTTGAGGTAAGTGTTCATTTCGTTTTTAATTTTTCGTTTATTCATCTCATAGATACACCATTGTGTCACACACCATATTTTTGTGATCACATCGGTTATTTTGATTTCTTAAGGTGTAATTGAACCTTTAACATAGATATTTTTAAATGAATCTTGTTTGTTAATTTATATATTTTACATACCATGTATGGACACCCCATGTGGGTGAAAATTTAAAATGACAATTTTATTCAATTGGATCTAATTCTTAGAACTCTTAAAAATCCATCTGAATTATCTTTTAAATCATATTTCCCTTGATAAATGAAGATTAAATAGAAGCAAAGGAACCTCTTGGGTTTTTCCCTATTATCGTTGGAATTCCCCATGTAGGAATTTAACTTTTTCCCACGTCACCTCCAATGACACCCTTTGAACTTATAAATGAAATTTCCATGCTGTGGTGAATTTTCATGGGGTTCTAACATAGTGGGATAGTTTAGAGCTTCTATTTTGTTTTCCCTTAAAATAATTGAATAGATTGAGTGGAATTTTCGTATTACACTAATGGATTTCCCTCATTTAAATTGATTAAATTAATGACTTATGAGGATGGTAATGCCACATCTATTTTTTTTATTTATAAATGATTAATATGACATGAAAGGTTCTAAATGGAATTTAATTTTTCTAGCTGGGCACAAGGGAGGTAGTTCCACATTTTTTGACATATAATGATGAATATGACATGTATATATATATTTAAATGGTTCTTAAATAAGTAGCATGAGAGGGTTTTTCACTTGAAATATATTATAAATTATATACCTTAATAGAGGCTGTGTACTTTGGTAAGGGGTGATGAGCATGATAGATAATCAGAGTCCATTACATCAGGTATTGACTATGGAATCCCGCACTAGTGATACTATATGTATGTTGGACTAAGTCACCACATAACATGATAAGAGTGTTACCATGGGGGCTCAATCACCATACTGAGAGTTGTTGCATGGCGTATCTCACTATATTGTTATGTAGGGAATATACCCTTTTGCATGATCTTATACAGTCAGTAGACTGGTCATGGATGAATGAGTAATTCCTTTTTCATGTTAACAATAGTATTCCTTGTATATGGAAACTTACATCTACACATACTTGGTTCATGTAGGTGGATTCAATTTACAATTGAACTATATATATTATTAACAATAAAAATATGTTGACATGATCAAAAACATCTTCCAGTCATGAGGTGGAGAAGGTAGACCTTCCTAGAGTCCTACAGGAACCTGAGTGTGCTGGATATTTATTTCTATATTTCATTACTATTCTTCTTATACATACCCACTATTTCATTAGTAAAACTACTTGGATTACATGTAGACAATGTTGGTTGTGTTCGATTGAGATTTTTATCAAACACACATCTTAGTCATCCAATGGTACCATTGAGGACTACATGCATGCATGTATATACAAGGGAAAACATTGTTTTACTGGTTATTGATATAATTTTGCTTTGACAATGATTATGAGGAGAAAACCATACATTTCTTGGGATTCGTATGGATAATTTCTTTAAATTTATTTATTTTATACTACTATAAAGTAGGATTGTATCTCCGTGTTCCCTTTTTATGTTATAGCATTCCATGAATCCATGTATTAGACACTACTATAAAGGATTTTGATTATTTACACAGCCATTCAGCTATATATTACTTATACTTCTTACTTATTTAGTTATTTATCTATAATTTTGTAATCTATTTATTATGTCTTTATATATATGAATCTTATATTTGTTATAATTGGTTATATCTTGTATGAAACTCTAACATTATGGTATATTTTCCCCACTATACCACATTTACACCCTCCCTATAGGTCGAGACCCACTAGAATACTTGGAGGCAAGCTGGAGGCCATGTGTCCCGTCGGCTTAGGGCATGATTAATTTTGATCATTGGTAAGGACATTCAAATCGTAATCAATATTTATTTATAACTGTTATGGTTTATTACATTAATAGTTTATGAATCCTTATAAAAATTACATGTGACTTCATATAAGTTATGTGGTTATTTATATTTAATAAAAATTATTTAATAATAATATTTTTTAAAAATATTATATACCTTAAAAGTCCATTAATTCGAAAAAATTAAATCCTCAATTGAATTTTAATATTACAAAAATCTTATTTTTGTTTTATTATATCAAAATAAAAAAAGTGTAAAGTAAAAATAATTTGATGAAAATCTATTAATTATTAAACACAATATATTTTTTATACTCATTTTTCTAGGATCTTGTTACAAATATCTTTAATACATAAGATAACTCCCTAAGAGTAAGGTTCATTATGGAGAGACATTCATGGGGGTCGTCCCACATTTATGGTTAGAACGTTGATATTGATGAGCTTGAATATCTCATGTAAATGGTTACACTCATGCTTATGTTGTTGGATTTTATATTGGAAATAGACTAAGGAAAACCCCAGTTATTCTATGTCCCTCAAAAGCATGGATAAATAGGAATCATTTGGTACATTAGTACTGGATGAGGCCCTCACTATCTTTGTATGTGGTAACTTTATTAGTTAAAATAATAAAATTATTCAAATCATGATTTCACTATTAAACAGATTATTTTAATATTAATGATAATTAACAACCCTCTAAATAAAATTGGAAAAAGAAAAACAAAATAAGAACATGTGTTTTTATAACCATATCACATAATAAGAAATTTAATTAAATAAATGGGTTATTTTATTTATTACAGTTGGGTTCATTACAATATTCCCCCCTTAAAAAATTTGTCCCTCTAAATGTTATTCCCACAAAAAACAAATGAATGTATCTCAATTTTATAACATCCATCAGTTACAACATTGCCTCTTCAAACATATGCTATCTCCACAACACTCTAACAAGGTGTATTGTCATAATCCGTAAAATTTTCTCTCTACGTTCTATGATCTTCACCGGCTTCTCCTTACATGAATGTTTATTCTCCAATTTTACCACCATTGCATTATGTACATGTGTGGGGTCTGGTGTGCAAATTTTTGAGATGGATACATAGAATATACATGTACATGAGGTCTGTAAAGTGGTAGTGAAAGTTGTTATACCGCCACTATAATGTGATCCTGTTTTTCTAAGGGGCTGATGTATGTTGGTCTAAGATTTACCTTTTCCCAAAATCTGATAACATTATTCCATGAAGGTATGTGATGGAATACCATGTATTTAACATAAAACTCTAGTTCTCATTGATGATTGTCATCATATATCTCTTATGGAATATTATTATCATTGATTTATTGTTTAATTTTCTTAACTTTTTCGACAATTTCATCAACCATCTCATGACCTAGATATTTTAATTCCTCGAATTCATATGAGCATGTAGGTGTCTTACACCTCTTCTAGTAAAGGGCTTCAAAGATGTCTATTTGGATTCAATATTGAAAAATATTTGTTACTAAAATACATTAATAGTTTAAGAAATAGATCTCATCCTCCATTGAAGTCAATTTAGCATGCTCTAAAAATGTCCACATGTGCTTGGATAGTCAGATTCGATTAGCCTTCTATTTTCATATGATAAATTGTGTTTAGTTTCATCATTGTGTTTAGAGTATATTGGTGAGATTTCCAAAACATGGAGGGTAATATTAGATCTCGATAAAATATAGTCAATAGTGGAACTTCATATATCCTCACAACTTCTCTAATATATATTTGTTCTTTTTTATCCATTGAGAATCCATCTTGAATCGCAATGATATTTGATGTCACTGAAAAATTGTCCATCACAACCCATATAGCATTGTTTCTTCTAAATGTCTGCAGAATTCATGTTAAAATGTTTGTGTGTATGTTTTCCCATTTCCATGAAGGAATGGGTATTGGATTCATAATACCATTAGATTTTTTCCTTTACACATTCACCTTTTAACATATAATACATCATGTTGTATACTATGAGATCTATATATACATATGGTACAACCAATAGTTTTCTTAGAGATCTCGAAACATATTTGTGCTTCTTGTATGGAAAGAGAAGGTTGAATTGTGCACATACTTCAACAGTTCCATCATCATCCAAATATTTTATAGAACTCGTTGTCATAAACCAAATATCAAAACTCCATATTAATTAATATTAAATGCCTAGTATTTACCTTTTATTTTAGTTTCAAATTTATTCGGAATTCCAAAATCATTTCATTGAGCATTATTTAACCCCTATACAAGAGACTGTTGAAATATAAAGTGTGAAATGATTGATGATGTTCATTCGTTTATGATTTCTATGTATATCCTTTCTGAATATACGAATCTTGGATCCCTCCTAATTTACATTGATGATAGAATTTCCAGATCATTTCTACATAGATCAACTTCCACATTATTCACATTCCTAGGATGGTAGTGGGTTGATCAGTCATACTCATTGATCAGCTCTAAAATCCATGTATGGTGCATATCCATCTATTTCTATGTGAATATATACTTCATGTTTGTATGATCATTATATATTTCACAGTTCTTCCAAAATAGATAATAATATACATTTTTTAAAGAGACGACCACTATAACTATCTCCATATCTTTCATTTGGTAGTTCTGTTGATGAACATTCATCTACCAAGAAGCACTGTCTATGATAATGTAATTCTATAAAAACACAAAATAACATCCCAAGGCCATGCTTTTAGATTTGGTAGAAAAACATGTCATGTAATTTTATTCATAAAAGAAAATAAATAATTAGACAACAATGTACATAATTAAAGACCTTATCGAGTCTATGTTATGGATTATTATAAAAAATATACAAATAATATAGAGCCTTATAATGGTAATGGAGAAAAACACAAATAAGAAACTTTGCACACATTAACCATTTATTGAAGCCACTCACCATAGAACGTCAACGTAAACTGGGAAAATAAAATTTAGAAATTTGGGTGAGTATTTAATATTACCAAAAATGGGTTTTAAAAAATGATATGAAATGACTTAAAAATATTTTTTTGAATATATATATATATATATATTTACACCCATATACAAAAAATGATATTTTTATTGAAATATAAATAAGTATATATAACATGGAAGAAATTAATTTTACATAATAATTATATTTGAAATCATCAGTAGGATTCATCTGTTGAAAATAAAAATTCTCAACGAGTCATTCATGATACATGGAAAACCATATTAAAATGTGAAAATGATTTTTATAAAACAAAGGGAATAATGCTCCCTTAAGACATATAGGTTCACTCCAAAGAAATTACATTAATTATACTAGTGTTGATTATCAAAAATACTTTCAATGGAATTTCCATTATACATCCAAACCCATAAAAATTTCAAAAATACATACCTAAAAGAAATTTATTTAAATGAAAATAACATTCCCTACAACATGTCATAAGGATTTCATTGCGAATTTGTAAAACCATTATTTGGATAATCATATACCTAAAAATTACAATATTTATTTAAAAGTTATAAAAAATTTAATTATGAAATAATTGCACATTTGATCTAACAATTAATATATAATTTTGTCTTCATTAAATAGTCATAAACTATAAATAATTATGTTTCACAAATAAAATTATAAAATAAACATTTTTAATAAATCATTTTAAATGTTGATGAAATCCATGTACATAATAATTTTTGAATTAATCCTTAAAATTTAAATTTAAATCATGAATTTATTGTGAATACAATGTATGTAGATGTAATGAATAACAACTGGACGTGGCTATAAGAAAAGGAAATTCCATTAATATCATAAAATACATGATGACATGCTTAGTGATAAATACAAACTCTTTTAAAAACCGGATAATTAAACTAAAAACATGAAAATAAACATTTCATACTTGTATATACACATAAAATTATATACTTTCATAAATGTATTTTATGTGTGTAAAACATATTACATAACTATACACCAGTTTGGAATAAATATTAAAATTTTCAAATGTAGGTCAATAAATAATGAATTAAAAATATAAACATTGAATTTTAAATAATCATAAACCCCATTACATACTAAAATATAACTATGAAAATTATGATGTAAATAATCCTTTAGAATGGAAATAAAAGTCATGTCTATGTTCTTCAAACAAATAATTTAAATCCCAAACTTATATAAATCATAAAATTAGTTCCAAAAAAATCCTAAACTAATGATGTTCTATAAAAATTGGAAATACATAATAGTTTTATTTTTAAATATGGGATCCAATATCCTAAATAATTCAAAAAAATTAAATTTGTAAATTTTAAAACAAATTTAATATAAACCAAAATTTTTTGAATGTAAATATTAATAATAAATCCCTTACAAATAAAATTGAATGTAAGAATCATGTATGTTTAAATATATTGAAATATCTTAGGTAAACCTTCAAAAAATTTATTATTAATCATAATGTTTCAATATGATTTAAATACTTGTTCATAAATTTATGAACACATATATAAAGTGTTTATATTAAATTCAAAAATAGTTCAGTTATAATAATTAATGAAATTCCCTTTAATATTTTTAAGAAATATAATAATAATTTTGAATGTAAATAATTGAAGCATATGCAGAATAATTTTGAAAAAAATATAAAATTTAAAAAAAATTAAATTCAATATAAACCATACAATAAAATTATTTGACCAATATAAATTCTTCCAGATTCTTGGACTGACACAAAATAGTGAATATTGCATAAATAAGATAGTTTTCAATCCACCCTCATACATTGTGAGTCTAAGGTTTATATAGCTGATAAATGTATATTCTATATTTATCATTTTACTATATATAAATATTTATATATAATATGTTTTATAATATATTTGAATATATTTTTTTAATATGATTTTATTATAGGGAAAGATCTAATTGAAAATATATTTGTTGTAAGTTGGAAATTCAATCAGAGAATCAAAATTTTACTATTGAGAAAAGATAAGGATTTTCATTGGTGAAAAATGTAATATAATTCGATGAAATAGAGTTGTATGGATTATCATATCCAATAATTACTACTGAATCCATACCAAAAATAATTTACAAAGATCTCAAATCAATGAAATACATAAAATCATTTTCAAATAATACTATAAAATATTTATGTATTAGAAAAAGAAGAGTTGATGAAAATAATATTCATATATGAGTAAAACCAAATTGATAAAAAAAAAGGTAATGCCCACACAAATTTTGGAATTGATTTTGTAAACATGACTAAACCTTATTCGGAGAATACATACCCAGATAGAAAAACAATATCCAACCTCCCAAATATAGAAGAAAAATAAATGTTCCTCTATTAGAAGACGATCCCTATTCCGAGTTTGGATCTCTATCACCAGCACTTGAAATTTGATTCATACCTTTCAACGAAGATCAAACCACCGTCACATGTTTCAAAACCTTAGCGGTGGCTAGATAGAACCATACCGGTGACCAAGAACCCATAACCATGGATTGAACCCTGACGATAAGTCTTAGATCCTTATCAACAAAAACTGGTTCTTGATTAGTTGAAACTGATGCCAGCTATGATCTAGAAAACTTATTGGACTCCTTATTCAATATTCTTGTGATTCTAGCGGCATCCCTCACACACCAAATTCATCTCGAAGCACTCATGACTCCCGTGAAACCCTTCTGTAGGAATCCCTTAGACCCCAAACCTGATTTCCCCTATTGAAATTGCTCAACACATTTTGATGAATTTTTTAAAACCATTTAATTTATATCTTTTTATCATTTTTTATCAAACATTATATTTACAGTATGTATAATATAAAATAATTTTTATTACATTTAATAAAAAAATAATTTATAATATTATTATTATTATTATAAATTTTGTTGTTAAAATTTATAAAAAATTATGTTTTTTGGAATCTAATATTTTATTCATAAATCAGAACTAAGAATTATAATTTCATATATATTTATATAAATGAATACATTAAAAATATTTATTAAATAATCTTTCGATAAAAATAAAATATATTATTAAAAAAATTAAAAAGTTATTGTGATTTTAAAATATTATTTTAATCAAATGAAAAAATATATTTGTTTTAGAAACATAAATTTGAAAACTATAAGTATAATGAATTATAAGTATTAAATAATTTAAAACACTTAATTTCAAATATTAATTCAATTTTAAAATAACTCAGAAATATTATTCGTTGGTTTTAATTGTAAATAAATCCATTTAATAAAATATTTTTATATTTAAAAAATGTTTTTAATTATCTAGTTGTCACATTTTCCCCCCATAAAAGATTTATACCCCCTAAATTAATTCATTAGAATCTTGAAAATTCTGAATTTCCATCTCCGGAATTAAGAAAATTAGGACTCTGAAAATTCTATAATCTATCGAAAACATCTAATCTCCAATGTTGTACACATCATTCATCGGATACCAACTACAATAGCTCTATCCAGGGCTTCTAGATTCAGGGCTAAATCATGATGTGTAAATTTTTTATAAAAAAAACTAAATAATTACACAACACAATACATAATCGAGAACAATTTCTTGTCTAGGTTCTTGAGGATTAGACAAAACATATAATAAATTGGATCCTTAAAAAGGTAATGTAGAAAAATAAAATTATAATACATCTTGTGAATTAATCCTTCATCGAAGAAACTCATCTTAGAACACCAAAGTGACCAATGAAAACAATTTTTAATATATAAGCTAAAAATTTAATAAGCCCAAAAAGGAGTTTTGAAAAACATTACTAAAGGATTTAAAAATATTTCCATGGAATAAATATATATATATATATATATACGTATACATAAAAAAGGATTTTTATTGAAATAAAAATAAGTACATATGACATTGAATTCATTAATATTACATAAAAATTATATTTGGATAGATTATTGGGATTCCTCCATTAGAAGTTATAATTTTTTTCTTTTCATTCATGATAGTTGGAAGAACACATAAAAACATAAGGATTGTAGTCATTACTTATTTGGATTAAAGTTCCCTTATGCCTTAGTGGTTCACTCCATATTACATAACATTTGTTAATCTACAGAGGATTTTAGAAAACATATTCAATGGACATTCCTTTCCCAATCCTAACCCAAAACATATTAGAAATATATAAATAAAATTATTTTCCATAAAATAATATTTCATTTCTAACAACATTTCATAAAAATTTCCATGAGAATTTCTAAAACCAGTTTTTGGAGAATCCAATGCATTATAATTACTAAACCTATTAAAAATTTATAAATATAATGCATAATCAAATAATGACACATTTTATCAAAAAATTAATATATAATTCTTTCTTCCGAAAATAATCATAACCAATAAGTAATTATCTTTCACATAAAAAATTATAAGATAAAAAATCTAAATAAATCATTTTGACCCTTGTAAAAATCCCAATAAATAATAATTTCATAATTAAAACTTAAAAGATTAATTTAAATCATGAATATATATTGAATGAAAGGTATCTCGTTATAATGCATAACACCTGGCATCCACTATATAGAAAAGAGCTGTCCTTAATTTCATTAATAACATGATGATATATTTATTTTTCCATGGGAACTCCATTTGAAATCATGAAAATAAATTTATATAGATTGGAATAAATATCTCATCCATATATATATAAATCCATTAAAAATATTTGTAGTTTACGAAAAATATTACTTAACTATACCCATGTCCTTCATAATCATAGATATTTTCATACAAATATCTAAAAATAATGAATTACAAACACAAACATGGAATTCCTAAAATCCCTCAAACCCCATTATATACATAATATAATTATGAAAATTAGGAAGTAAATAATCACGGATAATTTAAATAATACTCGTGTACATGTTCTTCAAACATAGCATTTAAATAAAAAACATATATAAATCTTGAACATAGATCCAAAAACTATAAACCAGTGGGGTTCTAAATAAATTTCATTTATATAATTACATTAAATTAAAATAATGTATGAAATACCAATATTACGTCTCAAAAAAATAAAAAACATAAATTTAAAAAAAAAATTTAATATCACCCTGAAATGTTTTTAAATAAAAAATAACAATAAATACCTTAAAAATTGGTCACAAGAATCATGTATGTTTAAGTAAATTGTAATGTTTTTTTTCAAACATACTAAATTGTTTTCATAAACAGAATGTTTAATGATAAATTCAAAATTTATTCTTGAATTTATAAACACATACATGAAATTATGGATAATAAATTTAAAACTAGTTCTTGTGAAATATTAAATGAAATTACCCTTACTATTTCAAAGAATTAAAATCATAATTTTTAAAGTAAATAATTGAGGCATATCATTTTTAATTTTGAAAATAGAGAAACAATTTTAATATAAATGAATTCAATATCTCCCATACCTTCAAATAATTTTACCAATATCAATTCTTCATGAGTCTTGGAATCCCCATAAGTGGATAATATTTAAAATTGAATACATTGCTCAATTAACACTCATACATTGGTAGTATATGGGTTATATGGATGATAAATGTTTATAATTAATTTATTGTTTTACTTATTAACATATATTTATAAATAATTAGTTTTATAGGGTATTTGAATAGATGTGTTTGGGCTGAAATTATTGCAGTGAAAGCTCAAATTGAATATTTATTTTCTGCAAGTTATAAATTCATCCATAGAATCAGAATATGACATCATCAAATTAGAGAAATTTATTCCTTAGTGGAAACTATAAAATATTTCAATGATACTGAATTGGAAAGAATATCATATCAATTAATATAGAAGATGAAAAAATGGTTTACAAATATCTCAAAAGAACAACATTCGCAAAATTGTTTTCGAAAAAGACTATAAAATAAAGACATATTTGAAATAATAAAATTCGATGAAAATTATATAAACATATGAAAAAAAGAAGATTTCTTGAAAAAAGGTAAGGCGAAAACCAATTTCAGAAGATATTTGAAAAAAAATAATGAACCATATTCTAAAAAAAGACAACTATATCAAAAAAACATACCTCACAATGATTGAAGACAAGATCATCACACCTCTTCTGGATTACAATCCCTATTATGGGTTTGGAGCTCCATCACCAATGCTTGAAATCAGAGCCCTACCCTTGAACAAATCTCAGACCACCCCTTCTTGATGTAAACCCTTAACAAAAGATAGATGAAACCATATCAGCTACTTAAAACCGATAACTATGGACTAGAACCCAATAGCGAGACTCAGATCCTCATATACACTAACTGGTCCTTTCTCGGTTGAAACCAATGTATGATCTTTAGTTGAACACTACTCAGACCCTCGTCCAAGCTCAGTGCGATGTTGATGTCAACCCTTGGACCCCGACTTCTGCTCAAAGCCCTATATAATCCCATGAAACCCTATAGTTTGAACCACTTAGACCCATAACATGATTTCCCATATTTAAAAGGTATAACATGTTTTTTAATAAATTGTTTTTATATCTTTTTATCATTTTTTCCCATATTAAATTTTATAATTTTAAAAATTGTGAATAATTTATATTTCCTTTAATAAAAACACAATTTATTTATTATAATAAAAAATTTTGTTGTTATTATTTATATAAATTTATGTATTTATATATGTAATAATTCTTCATAATTCAAAAATAATAATTATAATTTCATTATTCATATATAAATATTAATATATATATATATATAAAATTATAAATTCATTCATTCAAAATATTTATTTAATAAAAAATTATATTTCACGGAAATTGTGAAATAAAATTTTTTATTTTAAATTTATAATTTAAATAAAGAATAAAATATGTTTTTAGAATTAAAATTTGGAAAACTATATGTATAATGAATTATATGTAATAAATTAAATAATAAACATAATTTAAAATATCGATTTCAAAGAAAATTATCTCAAACATATTATTTGTTGATTTAAATTATAAATAAATCCACATTATAAAATATTGTTATAAACAAAATATGTTCGGAATTTTGGGGATGTCACACCCACAACCTGATACGTTCTCAAAGTAATCGCTAAATACTAAAAAAATTTCTGAATTTTTGGATAGTGTAAGAATAATACTAGTGATAAGCTTCATTTTAATCACTTTGATTCTTTCTTATCATTCATCATTCCTTAAAAACATGACTCCCTTATGAGGTATTATGGTTAAAGGGTTTTATAATTGCAAGAAGTTTGCACAGGTCGATGATAATACCCACATAATTCAAGGAAACTACAGATACCTATCACAGATGGTAGCCTCATCCATACTTCAATTACATATATGATTAATGAATCCACATATATCATATATATTATCATGATATACTGAATAATAAAACTTACTTCAACTATAACTCACATTTTATGTACTTTTCATAGAGCCTCTCCATTCACAAGGTGTTTAGAATAGTTCTAAAATACTCATCACTCTTCTCCTTTGTTTTGGATTATATTAGAATATCATCTATAAAGACTACCACAAAATTTTCAAGGTAATATTTGAAGACATTAATCATCATGTGCGGGAGAATTTTTGAAGAATTTGTGGTTCTTAATAGAATTACTATGAACTCCAAGTACATATACATTATACGAAAAGCAGTCTTGGGGATACCCTCCTTCTTCCACCAAACATTGTAATATCACAACCATAGATTCACCTTGGATAAAAATAGTGATCCACATGGATGATCATACTAGTCATAAAATATGGAATATGATACTTGTTGTCTATTGTGATCATATTGATCTCATGATAACCAATGAAAAGGAACATTGACCTATCATTCTTCTTGATGAAGAAGACCAGTTCACCCCATGGAGAAAGATGATGGGATTTGGAAACCTTTAACCATATTATTCTTTAGTTACTTAATCAAATCCTCAATTTCCACAACATTTATTACATTCAGAGTCTTGGATAATGGTAACACCCCATGTATAAGATCGATTGAAAAATAAACCTCTCGACTATGAGGAAGACCAAAAAAATTCAGGAAACACCTCAGTTGTTTACACCACAATAGGCATGTCATCGATGATGATTCTCTACATAGATGCAATCACTGGATTCAAATACGCTTTCTTATAGGAAATTAATATACATTAAAGTGTTTTTGGTGGTATAAAATATTCATCCTCCTCCTACACTTATATAGAGTCAGAGGTCAATTCGCAATACATAGAGTGATTTAAATATCACAATAACATCTATTGGGGTTGTATAGAGAATGAAAATCCATCCATAGAATTGCATCAAATTCCACCAATTTGAATATTAAATTTTTCTCATGGAAATTATTCCCAATCCTTTTAAGATGGGAGGTGTTAAATAAATGGTATAATTTAATTTTTCCATTTTTCACTTTCACAGATAACTCCACATCCATGATTTAGGGTTATTGAAGAATAATTATTCTAAACAACTGTCTTATGTTTGAATGCCCTGAACTAGATAAAGAAGTATATTTTTTATTTCTGAATGTATAAAAACTATACCTAAACCCATTTTTTTATTGGGATTCATCTAGGGGCTGTGATGGAAAAAATGAAACTGTTTCTACCCCGGATGTTGTTTATTGTTTCAAAAAACCACTACCTTAGTGAATTGGATTGAAAAGTGTAAGAGTTCCCTGATTTTGTATAAATGAACAATACATAGGGGTGAAATAGAGAATTCCATTCCTTTGCTATATTATAAGGTTAATCCTGTGGACAATCCCTTGTATGTTTCCCTTACTTCCTTTAATTAAATCATTTCATTGTCCCTGTTTGGAAATTTCTTCAGTGCTTCTTCAAACAATGTTGACAAGTGGGATTTTAATGAATATTATCACCATTATATATCTATATAATATGACCAAAATTATACTCTACCTTCCACTTATTATCCATATGACACATTTCAGATTCCCTGATATCCATTTTTACTTTTAAGTCATATGATAAAATTTCATTACAGTTATAAAATGAACAAATTTTTAGGACATTTTATATACTGAGATATACCACACCAAAATGGAAGTCAACCAATCAATCTATGGTAACGATAAAGAATGTGGAATATCATTCAAGGCATGTTATTTTTTACTCGTGTGATCTAATTGATTATCCATATTTTTTACCTGATGACAAGGTATTCCCTTTCCATTTTAAGTTAGGGATTATGAATAAAATATTTATCAAATAACATTTTCTTAAATTCCTTCCGTACCGTCACCTTGATCTTTTACTTAGCCTTCTTATTCTTGATTGATGTCATCTAGTGATTATATTCTCTTTATATATAATAAAATTCTAGTAGTTACTTCTCGTATTCATACCATTGAAGTTTGGAGATGATATTCTCAATGGAGTTGATACGTTTTTTCATGATTAAGGGATCAGATGATCCATTGAAACTCATTGGAATTTTTTACATAACACTCTCAATTATGGTTTTTTTATTTATTAGGGGGATTTGGGTGCTCCTCATTATTGTGGTTTTTATTCATAACATAGGTCACCTAAGATTTTATCATCATAATGTCTGTGATTCCTGGTCAAGTGACGTTTGACATCTCATTAGGGTTGTCATGACATTGATTGTCGTGTTGATTTTCTACCTGATTCATCCTATTTCATCAATTGGCAAGTATAAATGGAAAATTAAAGAGGAGTATTTTTATACTCTTAAACACAGAAATGAGAATTAAATTCCATTAAATGAATAAATTATAAATTACATTTATTTCATAACTTATTAATTTTTAGGCTTCAATCTATGTAATACATGTTCAATTTTTATCATATATTCTTATGGTAAATTTTTGTTTGCATAATAATGGTTCATAATGAGATATGAATTTACCAAATAATATCCCCCCACGATTTTCAAACCACGTGCAAAGTGATTCCCTTTTTCAGGTATCAGGTTATGCCGAGTCCGGCCCGACAGACATTGTTGTGGTTGTTACCCCTAGGTACATATGTGCCCGAACCACATAATCATGTAGTATCCATAATTGGAATTATTTTCTTAATAAATAAATTAATCTATATATAAAAAACATCTGGGATATATTTTTATACTTACTCCTATTCCAAAGGATTTATCTACTGTTTCTTAATCATAATCCAAAAAATAACTAATCTTTTCCTCTAATAAAAAATATAATGTATCTTAAAACATTGAATAAAAAACATTGGATATGAATAACTACAAATATATCATATTAGAAAATGTAACATAATGTAATCAGGTTCAATTCGTGTCTCAACAGGATGTATCATGAGACTAAACATTATCCAATGCATTAGAGCACTATATACTTTTAGGTTCACCCAAAACATTCATTTCATTCTCATGGTTAATTGTAACCATAAATCCTAGAACATGGATTCAATCATCATAATATTTTATTCCATGATAAAGCATTGTATAATAAATAAATTTATGTGCAATGTGAATGATTTATAAATGTATAAAATGGAATAACCTTGATCTAAAATTGTTATGGTTTCCTTACTCAATTTTTGTGCATGTAAAATTGTGATTAAATTTCTGCAACAAAACGATGTCACTTATAATTTTATAAAATTGGATGATGTGAGAGAAATTTTTCTATAGTACTTTTAATTAATTTTTAATGTATGTGGGATATATAATAAAATATTCCAACATATGGAATTAATGATAAAAGACATAATGTAAGGAGGGTACATTAATTAAGAGGAGAAAGGAAAAGATCGCTTACTTTAGTGTGTGCCTGAAAATGCTTGGGAGGGGATTCTCAGAAACATAGGTCTGCCTTATGAGGACTCCATATAGTGGAGTTAAGATCATAGTCATGATATATGATGTTTTACTAAAGGTAAATTGGATATTGTATGGGTTTATATTGAAAATGAGGTGAAATTCTTTATTATTTAGGTTTGGGACTCTACAAAATAAAATAACCATAACCACAAATCGTCGACTTTTTTTCTCATGGTTTAATTAAAATGGGATTGGTTACCATTATTTTATATGGATATGGGGAAAACATAATAATATAATACACTTTCTTATGTGGAGTTTAGTCTTACACATAAAAAATGTTTTTAAAATAATTATATAAATTAACAGTTTTGGAGGATTTATTAGGTCATTATAAAATTAATTAAATAAAAAATAATATTATTTTAATGGTAATACATATGTTTTTGGTCATTTATACAATTTTTAGTATTTATTACATCACTTTAATGTCATTATTATGTCATAATCCCCAAATTATATTTTTATGTAATTTAATTTTTACCTGAAAATTCGAATCACTTAATATTATGAAAAATATCACTATTGGATAATTTAGAAAATCTAATACAAAAAAATCATTTTTCCCAAATAGTTTTCATAACATGTAAATTTTAACCCTTAAAATTATAATATCCCATTCCCTCCTGGCCCATTACTTTTCCAAAAGTGTGGCTTCACCTAAACAGTGGCATTGTGATAGTGGCACCGGTCACAGTGGAACTGCGATGGTGGCACCGGTCATGGTGGAACCGTGACGATGGCACCATGAGGGTGACACCGTGACAGTGGAACCGTGAGGGTGACACCGTTACAGTAACACTATGACGGTGGCATAGTGTCCTCATCGTTCCTTTCTAGTTCCCGACCTTTCCTCTCCTGCAGTAAATTAATTATTTTAGCCTTCTTGAAACCCATAATTAATACCTAAAAATCCCGAGAAATATCCTCGATGGCGGATATTAAATAACAACTAAATACCATCGTGTGTAACCACCCAAACCATGTGGGAAACCACGATTCGAATATCAATACATGCAAAATCCCCATATCCCATAACAATGAGATTTTATCTATATATCACAAAGGATGTTCTTCTTTCTCTTCTTCCTTTTGGCCAACTCCTCTACTTCTCCCAGGTGATCCTTGAAGATCCCCCCCCCCTTCCCGAGACATGTTGTGCACCTGCGCTCGAGTCTTCTTGCTAATCCTTGGAGTTCCCAACGTCCATCCCCTGCAAATCGTGCATCCCCTGTTCTTGGCGTGTGGAGAAAAATGTCAATCCTTGATCAATAATGCAGGGATCTTCTCCTTTGTCTCTCCTTTCTGTGTATCATGCAGGGGGGGAGGGGGCATGCTTTTTTCTCTGTTTAAATTGATGAAACTGAACTTAATGAAGATAATGAATGGACCTTTAATGAATGAAAGGGGGTGTGATCGATGTTCTGTGGTACTACTTTATGTTGATATGTGTTGTGAATTGTACGGGCCAATGCTCAGTGAAACTCATGGCTGGTGGTGGTCTTTCCCTGCACACTAATGAACCTAGGTTCTCCTGGATGTCTAAATAATCGTAACACAGAAATGGTTAATTACATATACTCAGTTAAATAAATTTAATGCACTAGGATCAACCCTTTTCTGTGATAACCCCGGTTAAAGCATAGTGTAATTGAAACCATGCAATGTGTTAAATCTTTTAAATCTGAAAATACCTTCATGGTCCTGCCTTGTGTTGGTGGTAGTGGTTTGTTTTTTTTCTTTCATGGTCCAATTACGGGTGACTTTATGGTTTTCCTGGATGGGGGATTAGATTTATGGTGTGATATGGGTGGGGATGGGATCCCCTATTGTTATACATTCACTGGTTCTGAATCTGAGGCTGTGTGGTAACTCTTTTTATATAACAAATTGGGGTGGAATCCTCTGTTGTTGAGAAACCATTGGATCCAGGATTTTGGGGATATAGGGCTGTGTCTCGGGGTTCTCTATGGTTCTATTACATTGAGGGATCTCACATATCCCTCTCCTATTGTCACTTTACAAGATAATCGGGTGTGAATGTTTAAGTTTTTGTTTGACTGTATTTTTTCTCTGGCTTTAAGGTTTTCCTATTAATTGCCCAATAGTGTATAGTTTACCTAAATGGGGTTACTTGAACATGAAAGAAAGAATATTTTAAATGGGAATTATTTTTGGGAAAGAGTTGTGGTTTGGCCCTGAGTGTCGTGTTGTTCTTTCATGAATGAATAGTAAGGAGGGTGTTTGTGCTTAGGTTTTGGAACCCCTAGGTGGGTATGAGTGCTTGTTAAATATAAATATATCTGTAGATTTTATGTTTCTTATTCTCACCCCACCCAAGTTGCGAACTTAGTGCCGAACACCCCATTTCATGGGGAGGGTTTTTTTATTCCAACACTCTAATGAGTGGCTGGTAATTAGCTCCTTTTCTGATCCCTTTCCTGAATATCCCAAGACTCTTCGGGCAGGATGTGATGGCATGAAGTCCATTATTAGCCCAAAAATCTTCAGGAAGGGTAGTTGTGGTGGTTGGTCTAGGTGTTTGTTGGAAGGTTGTTTCCCAAGTTTCTTCAGGATGAGGCCTAGGTGTCTATGGGCATGGTAGTAGTTGTTCTAACCCATCTGTTTGTGGGTGTGGATATGCATAGTAGTTGTGGCCCAGGTGTCTGCGGGCGGGATAACGGTTATGGTTAGATGTGTGCGGGCTGGGTTTGGCAGTGGGATTATGGTAAGAATGGCAGGTTTTTTTCGATGCATAGGATGTCTTCAATAACCAGTGGGAAAGTGGCACGGTCTACCCAAATATCGAGGTGCTATTACTATATGTTACTTGAGTTGCATTATTTGGGGAGTGTGACTTGGTGAGGATAGCATGGATTGCTTTTCCTTGTTGGGTGTTTGGTCATCTCTTTTTCCACGGGACATTAGAATTTATCTTCACTTGTGAATGAGAGTCTTTGGTTTTCCCTACTGAGCATACTTGTACGCTCACCCTCCATATATAAAACTTCTTTCAGGGTTCCGGGAGGACATCAGGGATTGTGTGGCTCCTTATTAGCTCTAACCATTGGGGAAGTTGATGTTGTTGACTTCCCTTTCTTGGTATCTTTTTACCATTTGGATTTTTCTATCTTGTATCTTTTACCTTTGAAAATGCATATGGGAATGGTTTAATTTCAACCATACTTGTACTTTCTGTTTTACTGTTGTGGGATTTACTATTTTATCTTTTGATCCAATTAAAAGAAAAAGTGTAATTCCTTCCATTTAGTGTGTGATTTTTTACCCTTGGTGAAAGTCTCTACTCCGGGACCTATTGAATGCGGGTCTCATGGGGTCATTATCTATCCATCAACTTGAAGAAGGATGGGTCTTGAAATCTATTGTCCCTTCCCTCATCTTGGTTATGGCGGGTCGTGACAGAATGGTATTAGAGAAAGAGGTTTGAGATATTGGATGGAGTCTAGAGTTAGGAAAAGTGAGGATTGCATGGGATGGTACAGAAACATTGTTGGGTGACCATGGTGCGTGAATTAGGCCAGGGAAGTCTATCTAGGACACGGGAGTTTAGGTCCCCTATGATCTGATGTAAGGTCTTTGGACCTACCGAACGACCAAGTGAGGGCACACTGATTGCAGGGTAGAGACCCTAGGAAAGGTACATGCATCATAATGACTTGTGTTCTCATGTTTCATGGGTGTAATGGGGATTCAAAATAAATGAATAAGTCTAAAAAAATATAATAACAGTATTCTACACTACTCGGGCCTAGGCATTCCATGTTTACCTTGTAGCTATGACACCTGGGAGGCGACCACGAGTAGTACGGACGATCGAGGACCAGGAGGTTGACATGGCCGATCGATAGAGGATCGACTGAGTTGAGGAGGATGACCAGTGGTAGAAGACGCTTCAAGGTTTTTAGCGACAGAACCTCGGGAAGTACGTGGGAAGAATCTCAGACTTGAAGATGGGGAGCTGGCTCGAGGAGCTAGTGATAGCTTTCGACTTGATTCAGGGCCCGAGAGAGTACTGGGTTCCTCTGGCAGTCATCCAGATGTGGGGAGCAGTGCGTCAGTGGTGGATGCTTTATCTTGGAGAGAGGAGGGAGACTGAGGTTTTGTGGGTGGTCTTCAAGAAGGAGTTCCGGGAAGAATTCCTCTCTGATATGATGAAGGCTTAGAAGATACAAGAGCTACTCTCCCTCAAGCAGGGGATTATGTCAGTGAGAGAGTTGGGGATCAAGTTCATGGATCTCTGTCGCTTTGCTCCGGACCCCTTTCCAGATGAGGAGTCTCGGGTGAGACGTCTAGAGGAGGCACTCTGACATTCTCTTAAGAATGTTGTTGTTCCCTTTTCCTTACTGACATACCTGGAGGTGTAGAAGAAGGCTGAAGTTCTTGAGAGGATGCACACGCTGGGAGGTGTGTCACGAGAGGGGATCTAGTTGGGCCTGTTGAAGGGGAAGGGTGTCAGCAGCAGGCCTCCGGCATCAGGACCCTCTAGGTCTTCACCGACAGGAAGCAGGCCTCATCAGTTTCAGTTCTGATCCCCCTGTCCTCTCCCTTTTATTTCGGGCCCAGGACCGAGGTGTTTCTTCTGCAAGAGCCATGGAAATATTCAGAATCAGTGCCCAAATAGAGTGTAGTACAACGGGGGTGGGCAGGTCCAGCACCCGCCTTAGCCACAACAGTTTCCATCCAGGCCCTTTCAGCAGCAGCAGCAGGGATAGCAGGCTCCCACCCCTCTGAGGGCAGAATTTGTAGGAGGAGGCCGACCTCAAAGCGCACCTCAAGTTCCTCGACCAAGGCGTGGTAGGGGAGGCCGCCCACAGTAGAGAGGCAGAGGATCTGGGCATGGGCAGTTGCATGCCACAGAGGCAGCAGTACCAGCAGAACCATAGGTCGTTCGAGGTACGATCATCTAGTTTAGTACTCTTACCTATGCCTTGTTCGATACCAGAGCTTCGCACTCCTTTGGTACACCCGGTCTGGCCCTTGCTTTGGGATTACACGTTGAGAGACTTTCAGAGCCTCTGGTGCTGATCACGCAAGTCAATGGTTAGACTGACTTATCTTATGTTTGTCGAGGGTGTAGACCGATGATAGGGCCGCATCAGTCTATCAGGGATATGCTATTGTTACAGATATAGCCATACAATATCATCTGAGGCATTGATTGGCTATTCTTTGTGTGTGCCGTCATTGACTGCTTCCGAAGAAGGGTTTTGTTTTTTGATTTGGGCGGTCAACGTGTAACTTTCATCGGCGAGCAGGGTTGTCAGAGAAGCAGCTGGCGAGAGGATCCCCTCCTTTCCTTGTCGGCCAAACTATTAGTGGAGTAATTATATGTAGAAATGGTGGGAGTCCCAGGAATTGTCAGTGAGTTTATGGACGTATTTCCTGAGGAGGTGGCGACCCTACCCCATTGACATGATGTTGAGTTCAGGATAGACTTAAAACCTGGTGCCCGTCCGATTTCGATGGCTCCCTATCGGATGGCACCTTCTGAGCTGCGGGAGTTACAGATCCAGATTGAAAATTTAATGAAGAAGGGTTTTGTTCGGCTAAGTGTAGCACTGTGGTGTGATCTTGTGTTGTTTGCGAAGAAGGCAGAAGGTGGTATATGGCTGTGCATAGACTACAGGAGGCTGAATCAGGTAACGGTCAAGAATCACTACCCTCTCCCGAGGATAGACGATCTTTTCAACCGGCTAAGGGGAATGGGTTGGTTCTCAAAGATCGATCTGTGGTCTGGATATCACCAAGTGAGTGTGAAGGAGGGTGACATCTCTAAGACTGCCTTCACATGCAGATATGGGCACTTTGAATTCATAGTCATGCCATTTGGAGTTACGAACACACCAGTTGTGTTCATGGGACTCAGGAACCCCGTATTCCGGGAGTGCCTGGACCGGTTCCTAGTCGTGTTTATCGAAGAAATCTTGACCTACTCATGATCAGAGGACGATCATGTTGAGCACTTGAGGATGGTTTTAGAGGTCCTCTGATAGCCCCAACTCTATGGGAAACTGTCAAATCGAATGTTCTAGACGCGAGAAGTTCATGTCCTTGGGTCCATGGTCTCTAAGTTAGGGATATCAGTGGACCCATCAAAGGTGAAGGTTGTTGTTTCTTGGGCAGCACCCAAGAACGTGGCTGAGGTTCAGAGTTTCTTCGGGCTATCAGGTTACTACAAGAGGTTTGTGCCTAACTTCTCCCGAGATGTGGAACCTTTGACAGGCTTGACCAAGAAGGACCAGGATTTCGTGTGGAATGGGTAGTATGAGGCGGCCTTCAGTTATCTAAAAGAAAAGATGGTAAGTGCCCCATTGTTGAGGTTTCCAGAAGATGGGGCGGCATATGAGGTGTTCTGTGATGCTTCAGGTCAAGGCCTCAGATGTGTGTTGATGCAGTGACATGGGGTGATCTCTTATAGGTCTAGACAGTTATGTCCCCATGAGCATAACTATGCCACCCATGACCTAGTGCTTGTGGTGGTCGTGTTCGCAGTAAAGTTGATGAAGCATTACCTCATGGGGAGCACTTTGTTGTCTTCACGGACCACAAGAGCTTGAAGTATATATTCTCCCAGCGGGAACTGAACTTACGACACTGAAGGTGGATGGAATTCCTTCAATTCTACGACATCGATATTTCCTACACCTCCAGAATGGGGAATGTGGTGGCTGATGCCTTGAGCAGGAAATCACAAATGGATGTGGTCCGAGAGTCGGCATATTCTTGGTAGGAAATAGAAGAGTTGGATGCCCTACAACAAGATGCAAGGATGGAAGGTGATAAAGGTTTCCTGTATCAGATGACAGTGAAATCATCATTCTTGTAGCAGGTAGAGGAGTCCCAATGGGGAGACTCAGAATGTGAGGTGAAACATGACTAGGATAACCTATGGGATGCTTCAGAAGGGTAGACAGAGGATGTTCTAAATCAGGTGCTTTTCTAAGTAAAGCTATTTGTTCAAGAGGTGATGCGTGAGAGAGTTCTTAGTGAGTACCACAACTCACACCTAGCAGTGCACCCGGGAGATTCCAAGATGTACCGGGGATTGAGAGGTCAGTTCTGGTGGCCTGGGGTGAAGCGGGAAGTTGCAGTGTTTGTAGCAATGTGCCTAGTGTGTCAGCAGGTGAAGGCTGAACATCGTGTTCCCGGAGGCTTATTGCAACCTTTAGACGTTCCCTAGTGGAAGTGGGATGAAATCCTGATGGATTTCGTCGCAGGCCTACCCAAGTTTCGAGGAGGCTACGATACTATTTGGGTAGTGGTGGATCAGTTGATGAAATTGGCCAACTTTCTGGGGATCATTGAGTCGGGTGTGTTGGATGATTTAGCACAAAGGTACGTGGATGAGGTGGCACAATTGCATGGAGTTCATAGATCCATATTTTCGGATAGGGATGTACAGTTTACCTCATGAGTCTGGAGAGTATTACATCATGCTTTTGGAACCCAGCTACGTCTTAGCACTGCTTTCCATCCCCAGACAGATGGACAGACAGAGCGCACCATCCAGACCTTGGCGGATATGTTGCGGGCATCTGTGATAGAATCAGGAGGATCGTGGGTGAGATACTTTACTATGGTAGAGTTTGACTACAATAATAGATATCACTCTACCATTGGCATGGATCCATTTGAAGCCCTATACGGAAGGTCGTGTCGCTAACCGATGTGCTAGACTGAGGTTGGGGAAATGACCATTCTTGGCCCAATGGTGGTGGGGAGCATGACAGAGAAGGTTCAGCTTATTCGAGAAAGGATGAAGGTGGCCCAGGACCGACAGAAGTCGTATGATGATAGTAGGAGGGGGCCCTTGGAGTTTGAGGTTGGAGACCACATGTTCTTGAAGGTCTCCCATCGGCGTGGAAAATGGAGGTTTGGTAGAGGGAGTAAGGTTTCTCCCAGATTCATCGGACCCTTCGAAGAGTTTCGGCAGGTTGGTGAAGTGTCTTATCATCTAGCGCTACCACCGCCGCTGCTGAGGATACATGATGTTTTCCATATATCCCAGATCCATCAGTACCTACATAACGATTCACACATCCTCGACTTGGGAGAGCTAGATAACGAGGACAACATGACCTTTGCGGAAAGACCAGTGAGGATCGAGGATCGTGAAGAAAATGTGATTCGTGGGCAAACCATTCCTTTAGTTCGAGTGTTGTGAAAGCATGGTGGGCTTGAGGAGAGTACCTCATAAGGGGAAGCACAGATGCGCACACAGTACCCAGAGTTGTTTTGAGTTTGTGTTGTTCTGTTTATACTTGTTTGTGATGGAAATCTTCACCTTGCTGACTGTGGAGTGTGTGGTTTTACTTATTCTCTAAATGTGTCTGAAATGTCCTGGCTATGGGGAGGGGAGGACCCGATCCCTAATAAAGACGCATTAAGGTGGATGTGATTAAACTCATACGGCAGAGTCAGTTCCACCCAAAGTGGATAGTATCTTGACATGGGGGAAGAGACTCCCCAACCCATAGGACTAGGCAGATGACCCTGGTATGTTTCTTGGTTCTTGAGAGGGAGGTGTTTCTAGATAATGATGAGGTTTACTCCTGAGAGGTATCTTTCGAGGTGGTTGTTTGGACCCTCTCTTCACTTCTAGTTTGTTTTGATTCTCGAGCGAGAGAATAGTTTGATAGGTATCTAATGTAATGTCCCAGACCCACCTGGCCCATTACTTTTCCAAAATTGAGGCTCCACCAAAATAGTGGCACTGTGACGGTAGCACAGGATACAGTGGCACCGGTCAAGGTGGAACCGTGACAATGGCACCGTGAGGGTGACACCGTGAGGGTGACACCGTGAGGGTGACACCGTGACGGTGGAACCGTGTCCTATTCGTTCTTTTCTAGTTCCCGAACATTCGGCTCCCACAGTAAATTAATTTTTTACCATTATTTAATCCCATAATTAATACCTAAAATTCCCAAGAAATATCACCGATAGGGGATATTAAATAACAACATCATAAAATTATGTGTAACCGCTCGAACCACATGGGAAACCACGATCCAACTTTCCATACGTTCAAAATCACTATATAACGTAACAACGAGATTTTATCTATATATCATAGAGGTAGTTCTTCTTTCTCTTCTTCCCTTTGGCTGACTCCTCTCCTTCTCCCTGGTGCACCTAGAAGTCCCCCACATCCCAAGACTTGTGGTGCGCCTGCGCTCGAGTCGTCTACTAGTCCTTGGTGTTACTAACGTCCCTCCCCTGCAAATCGTGCATCCCATGTTCTTAGCGCGTGGAGAAAAACATCGATCCTTGATCAATCAAGTATGGATTTTCTCCTTCGTCTCTCCTTTCTGAGTATCATACGGGGATGGGCATGCTTTTGTCTCCGTGTAAATTGATAAAACATAACTTAATGAAGATAATGAACGAACCTTTAAAGAATGAAAGGGGGTGTGATCGATGTTTTGTTGTACTCTTTTATGTTGATATGTGTTGTGAATTGTATGATCCTATTCACACTAAAAATCATTGTCGTTGGTGGTCTTTCTTTGCACACTAATGATCCTCGGTGCCCCTGGATGATTAAATAACTGTAATATAGAATTGGTTAATTGTGTATACTCTCTTAAATAAAATGAAAGCACATGGATCAACCCTTTTCTATGATAACCCTGGTTAAAGCACAGTTGAATTGAAACCATGGAGTGTGTTAAATCATTTAAATCTGAAAATAGCTTCATGGGTCTGGCTTGTGTTGGAGGTAGTGGTTTGGTTTATTTCTTTCACGGGCCGATTTCGGGTAACTTTATGGTTTTCTTAGATGGGGGCTTAGATTTCTGGGGTGATATTATTGGGGATGGGATCCCCTATTGTTATACTTTCACTGGTTGTGAATCTGAGGCTGTTTGGTTACTCAGCATATATCACGAATTGGGGTGGAATCCTATGTTGTTTAGAAATAGTTGGCTCAGGATTTTGGGTTCATGAGGTTGTGTCTCAGGGTTTTCTTTGGTTACAGTATGTTGAGGGATCTCACATATCCCTTTGTTGTTGTCACTTTACAAGAGAACCGGGTGTGAATGTTTAAGTATTTGTTTGACTGTCTTCATTCTCTGGCTTGAGGTTTTGCCTGTTAATTTCCCAGTAGTGTACAATTCACCTAAATGGGGTTACATGAACATGAAAACAGGAACATTTTAAATGGGAATTTGTTTTGGGAATGATTTGTGGCTTGGTCGTGAGTGTCGTGTTGTTCTTTCACGAATGAATAGTAACTAGGGTGTTTGTGCTTAGGTTTTGGAAACCCTTGGTGGGGATGAGTTATTGTTATGTATACATATATCTACAGCATTTATGTTTCTTATTCGCAGCCCATCCAAGTTGAGCACTTAGTGCTGAACACCCCATTTCATGGGTAGGGTGTTTTTTTCAACACTCTTATGAGTGGTTGGTTATTAGATTTTTTTTGCTCCCTTTTACAAATAGCGCAATACTCTTCGGGAAGGCTGTGATGGCATGAAGTCCATTATTAGCCCAAGAATCTTCGGGCAGGGTAGTTGTGGTGGTTTGCCCAGGGGTTCACAAGCATATTGTTTCCCAAGTGTCTTTGGGATGAGGCTCAGGTGTCTTCGGGCGTGGTAGTAGTTGTTCGGACCCAGGTGTTTGCGGGTGTGGTTACGCATGGGGGTTATGGCCTAGGTGTCTGGGGGCATTGTTTGGCAGTGTGACTATGGTGAGGATATGGCACGGGTGTGTGCAGGCGGGGATTGGCAGTGGGACTATGGTAAGAATGTCGGGATTGGTTCGATGCATAGGATGTCTTCAATAATCAGTGGGAAAGTGGTGCGGGGTGCCCAAATATCGATGTGATATTACAATATGTTACATGACTTGCGTTATTTAGGGAGCGTGCCTTGGTGAGGTTTGGGTGGATAGCTTTTCCTTGTTGGGTGTTTCGTTATCTCTTTTTCCACGAGACATTATAATGTCTCCTCACTTGTGCGAGATTCTTTGGTTTTCCCGATCGAGTATACTTGTATGCTCACCCTACGTATATAATACTACTTTTAGGGTTCCTGGAGGTCTTCAGGGATCGTACAGGACCGTACTAGCTCGGACCTTTGGAGCGGTTGCTGTTGTTGACTTCCATTTCTTGGTATCTTTTTACCTTTGGAGTTTTGTGGCTTGTAACTTTTACCTTTGAACATGCATATGGGAATGGTTTACTTTCAGCCGTTCTTGCACTTTCAGTTTTGGTGTTGTGGGATTTACTATCTTATCTTCTGATCCTATTAAATTAAAAAGGGTAATGACTTCCATTTAGTATGTGATTTTATACCCTTGGGGCTAGTTTCCACTCCGTGACCTATTGAAGGTGGGTCTCGGGGGTCATTATCTCTCCTTCAACTTGATGAATTAAGTGACTGGCAATCTGTTGTCCCTTCCCAAATCTTGGTGAAGGTATTAGCACTCATTTATTGATAAATGATGGGGTTTTTTACAATAATAGTATTTGAACCCTTATAAAAATTAGATTTCACTTCATAAATATTACATGATCAGTTACATTTAATAAAAATTATTTAATAACTAGAATTTTTATGTTATTTATTTAAAAAATCAATCAATTCATAAAAAATAATTCTTTAACAGTATTTTAAAAGTAACTTAAAATATTAATTTTGTTTTGATATATCAAAAATAAATATCATTTATAATGTAAACATAATATAATGAAACTATACTCATTATTATATTAAATATGATATTCATACCAATATTGTGAGGGTCTTGATAAAAATACCATTAATACACCCAAAACATCACTAAGTGTAAGGTGTATGGAAGTGAGAATTTCATGGGGTTGTTCAATGTACATTGTTTGGGCTGTGATCTCAATGAGCTTGAACATATCAAGTAAACTATTTTTCTCAGGAACATGTTTTCGGACCTCATATTTGTCTTGGGTAAGGTCAACTTTTAGTGATAGTATCCCACATGGATTATCATATAAATGTGATACATAGGGTAAAATCCTACTGGTTAAGGCCATGAAATTCATTTTCTAGGTCAATGGGATTTGTTTAAACCATATATTTTTATTAATATAGTTATCATTGTTCAGCTGATATATTTTCTATAGTAATGATAATTAATATTATTTTATATACAATTGGATATAATAAATCATAAAGAAGTTCATGTGTTTTATTTTACCTTCTTACATAATAATTCATTTTTTAAGTCAAGCGGAGAATATTATTTATAACAGTTTGAGTCATTTTAAAATGAATCTTCATTTCATTTTATGAATAATATTCTTTTTGAATTTTAAATATAAGTGTGAAATGAATGTTTTATTTTAATATATACGATATGAATGGAATTTCCTACCAAAATGAACAATCAATTCATTTAATCTTCCATTACACATTTCCTTCGTTATGATAAAATAACATATTTCCATAATTTTTTTATAATTTTACATTTTTAAATGGTTATTTCAAAAAGAAAATAATATTTTCCTTAAGAAATTTTCTAGATATCCTTTAAAGTAATATTTCTTCCATAATAACATCCCTCATGCATAATTATAATTTACTCTGTATATATTCCAATGAAGACATCATTATTATTTAATTGGTTGGTTAATGATTATGATGAAATCATTTGTATAAAATTTCTTCCTTTTCTAAGGGTTATTATATAGGGAATTGATAAAAATTTTATCAAACTCTTTTCCTCATTCGATGATATATTTTATGAAATATTTATGATCTTTGTGCTTAAATATTTATAATTTTCATTATGTGATTTGTGTGATAGAAATTATATATCCCTCAAATATATTGGTTAACAATGCAGAAACAATGAGGTAAAAATGTTATTCTTGAACATTGTTTCATGTTCATAAATTCTTTTACAGAACTCGATTTCGTGTTTATATGTTTATGTGTGGACCATTTTCTTGTATATAAGTTCATGGGAGTGTATGAATATAAGAACTTCTATTAATGAGTCATCATGTTTTTATTTATACATGTTAACAATGTAATAATCTTATCGGTATTCCATAAATCAATGTCATTTAAAAATTTTATGTTGTTATGGATCATATTGTATAATTCATTTATTATTTATGTCTTATGTACTACTAATATTTCTTCCATTTTTCATAATTATGAACTTTATTATGAAGGGTATGGTTATTAAAAGTTATTATCATGTTCCCATAACCTAATTCCCATATTATTGTTATGTGATAGTTCACATCTCCATTATTTACCTTTACCAAGAATTTGAGCTCTCACTTTCTTATGAAATCTTTCCAAAGGATACATAGAAATTTTTTATGTATGATATGTTTATAAAAGGGTCATTTTAAGATGAATGTAGTGGGTGATGATACAGTTCACCTTTGAAACAATTTTTAATGTTTCTTTTTTACTAATATAAGTTGACCTATATGATTATGGAATGTTCATTATGTTATTTTAAAAAAAATTATCAACATTTATTTCATATTTATATATAAAAAGTTCATGTTTTATAGTCAGTACGATATAAGTGTTTATTTATCCATTGAAAATTATAATGAGAGAACATTACTGAGGACCCATGTTATTGGTTTAAGTGTTGATTAACAACATAATATTTTGGTAATGATCGAGGATGACCAATGTTAAACCTAAGGTTTAATAATTTGAAAGTATGTTATTTTGTTTTAATCATTCAATAAAATATTTTCACAGATTTTTTAGATTTACACAATGATTATCTTTTATTGCACTATGTTTTTTGGTTCTAGTTAATAACTGAAACCTGAAAGTATCAAGTTAAAATGAATGACACAACACATTCAATATATTTCGTCATGAGTAAGAAAATTATTTATGATATGGGATGTAATATCATGTGACTATTCTCCCCGAACTCTCTTGATCAGTTAGTTGTAATAACAGTCATATTTTACATTACAATAAACCATGGATAGAGATACATGTTTTTAATCTATTATATGAAAATTTTCACCATATTTTTATAGGACTTCTAATCAACGTGTTATAAAGAAATAGAAAAATTCAACAGAAAATACATTTTCAATTCTTCAATGTCCATACCAAGAAAATTTTATCCTATTCAACTATAATTTGGATGGAGAATCTATTAAATGGTGGATTCTTGTTAATAATTAATAGAAAGAATATGAAATTATATACATGTAATACAATTATTTTTAATGGATATTTATTACTAGGTACATCCCCTATATTCAATGTGAAAAAATGGAGGAAGTACTTTAGCATAAAATATAAGTATGATGAATCCATTTTGGAAAATGAAAGATTTTGTATAATACATCACAACACTGTTCTAGTTTATCCATATTCTCTAAAACCAAAGGTGATCAATTATTTAATGGTTTAAAACATTAATTTAAAATTTATTAGAAATATTGGACATTTGAATCTATGATAAAATCAATATATATGATCACAATGTTGAAATGGAATCAAGAAACTCTCATGGTCATAGTGGTAATTAAAGAATTATAGAGTTCACAAAAGTTCTTGTGGTATGTCACAATGATGGATGAGAAATGTTCAACCTCTTAATTTACAAAAATTTGGGAATAATTAATTAGTTGAATAACTAAAAGGAATGAGGAAATTTTTCGAGTGTTGGAAGCATTTCCATTGGGAAATAAATATAGTAGAGGTTTATAGAGTCTAGTCAATGAAATTAATATAGTGTTAACTCAATGTAATACACTGTATACAAATTATTTTCAATATATTCAAATAGTTTGGGAATTATGTAAAACAATTCCATAATTCAGGGGACAAAGAATATTATAATCCACAATAACCTACAATATGAATGGAAAATGGAAAAAAAATATGAAATCACAATAGTTTATATATATCCTGATAATTAGGGAATACATATCCTCTAATATATAATTGGGGATTCCCTGTTGAGTTTCATAAGAATAAGCCCCTTGAAAATATTATCTATTATTAATTTTTTTTACAATTTTAATCATTGAATATCTCTCCCTATATAGATTTCATATAAACTTATGGAATAAACAACAAATTTTATGTACATAAAATAAAACCATTGTCATCTATCATTGAATTAATGAACATGAACCCCTAATGGAAGTATTTGTTTTTAGATAACATAAGAGATTATTTAATGAATAATTGGTGAATAATATTTTCAATGTATATATAGTTTTGTTGTGAAATTATTTTGGGAATTTTATAGAATATATTGTCGGTATATGATCAAGGTATATACATTTTGATATGAGTCTCTATGTCTGATTACAATTATTGTTAAGATTATCATAGAAGGATATGAGATCATTTCTACTTTGTGTGTCATAATTTGAGGTTAATGTATAACTCATCATATTGGATTACATGTATTAATAAATTT